>CM070064.1:10188146-12713146 GCA_036320875.1 Cotoneaster glaucophyllus | reverse complement strand
TTCATCTTCATAATGAATATGCTGCATTACAGTCTTCAAAGCACTCTCCCTCAATTCTTTTGCAGGCCAACGTGTGAAAACAGGTTCATAAACATAGTGAAGAGATCCCCACAAGACATCTTGTACCATTGGGTGTGGATAGTATAGATCTTCCTAGAAATTGTATAAAGCATCCCATGTAAGCATAAAAAACATATGCAAGTGAATTGTCATTAATAGATTAACCTGTACAACTAAAATTCGATGGAAAAATACATGCGCACATATACATAGATGCAGGGAAAACATGTTTTATTGTATTTGGAGAGTTATAGGAAAGCAATCCAACAATTAACCATGTCTAGGACCCTAAAATCAAAATTGTACTTTCACAAATAGCTATCATATATTTCACCTGTGAGTCTGTGACTAACCCAATGAAAGATAAGAATGTTCATTAAACTCACAGACACGGGATCTTTACGCAGGGTAGCTGGAGGAAGCAGAGTATATTGAAAGCGCAGATGTTTCTTACCAACCTTTGCACATAGATTGCGAGCTTTATTCCAGTCAACTTCATGATAGGGGACTGTATAAAGCTCCTTCCTCAATGACCGGATTGTGGGTGTGATAGGTCCAACAAACCTTTTCCCATACAAATACGACATGGGCAAATACACCATTCGGCAATGACACCACATTCTTCCTGTAAGTGTAAAATTTAAAATTCATAAACTGTAAAGATTAGAAGTTAGGCAGTTGACAGCATGGACAAGTCTATGGACATATTAATGCTAGTAAGACCTCTGTTATTTAATCAAGATTTTTAATGAAAGGAGGTTTGAATTTCTCTTATCCTGCCTAGAATGAACTTAAAGCATCGAAATGAAATGTCCAATAATGATTAGAGACCTGGATGAAATGGCAGAGAGTAAGGACATAGCCATACTTCAGGCGGCAGTGGATTATTCCCGGACCATTCATATGCCCCAAGTACCTATCATCATCAGAGATGCATGTCAACTAATATTTCTGAATGACTACACCGTGGGAACAATCCAACAAGATAAACATAGAGTTCATACTGAAAGCCACATTTTGCCCCAAGAAGTAATTGCAGTCACGCCACCATGGTCTAATATCCATTTCCGTGCAAGTTCGATTGCCCCTTGTCCATCATCCGCACCTTCGCCAAGCAACCTCAAAGATACATAATTTAGTGCAGTACCAAACATGGTACTTGGCCCCTCGATATGCAGACCCCATCCCCCATCTTCATTCTGCAAACACAATTCATCCGTAAATTTCTTATCTTATTATCAAACAGAGAGAAAGTAACCTGAAATTCTATATGGAAAGAAAAGCGTCCTTAATAAAATAAAAAATGAAAAACTATCATTTCATGAGAAACCATTCTTGCCTGATGATTATAAAGATATCTGCACATCTCACGTTGATGCTCTTTGGATAACACAGCATTTAGAGCTCCAGTAATTGAAAGTGTAATGATCTGTTGCAATTGATGATTAATACTTAGTCACCCAACAATTACCAACTGGACCAAATAATAAAGAATTTAATCATTTCAGTAAGAAGAAAGGATGTGAAGTTCCAAATCGACATGCAGCCATCTTTTGGAATGTCAAACTTATTTCTCAGATTTAACCATGATATCTAGTTTTCCGTGTTTAGGGTACAAGCATTGATGGAAACACATAGTGATTACTAGTTTTCTCCCTTACCAAACCAGGGAGCAGAAACATGGGACCCCCATAATCCCCAGCCCAATGACCGTCATGCGCCTGGATTGTTGAATAGAAACTGAGAGCCCTTCGTAAAGTGGTTGCCACTGCCTCTTCCTTCACCTCTTCTTGATCTTTAACTTTGAGTTGCGGTAGATTAGTGGCACGTGGATTCTCCTTTGCAAACTACATTTCAGAAATAAGAACAAAACACATTCATTTAAAAAAGGAAAGTAGGGTTACAAAACATGGGTAATTAAACAACCCAAATACTAACCTCAGAACTCATATGATTTGGCCTAAACTAACTAAAATTATTTGCTCATTTTGGCAGGGGATTAACAAATTAGGCATAATTTAGGAGACTAATTACAAGGATGGATAAAACACCCCGGCAGCTATAAGTTTTATACAAAAGCACTCCAAGAGCTCAGTTGGAGAACACGGTACCCGAAACACATATCAATCGAAAGAAAATCATCATTCAAACTTATAATGCCTAATACTACACAAGAAATCCCACAATGCAGTGCGAAAAACCTGACCACCTTGTTCAACAGCATTATCAAATTCAGCAGTTCTACTGATTTTATACATAATTCGATGATCCAGAACACCGCAACGATAATTTAAACAGTTTACATACAAATTTCACTAAATAAATAAATACCCTTTTCCCAGCCGTATGCAGTACATTCAATTTCTAGAGAACGAATTGAAAAAGAAAAAAAAAAGAAAAAAGAAAAAAGAAAAAGCAAATCCTAGGTGAAAAAGAACCTGAATTCTCATGAGGAGGTCGGAGCTGTGCCGTCTTTCGAAACGATTGTTCCAGAAAGCCTTGCGGGCATCTTCAATTTGCTGAAGCTCTTCTGGAGTTCCAATCTCTGGGTGGAACTCCCACACTTGGCGGCCCAAGTGGTTGTTCACACTCTTCAGCCACTGACCGCCACCTTCTCCTCCCACTGTCTCTGACCCTACCTTCAGCTTCCACATTTTTTACTTCTCTTTTAATTCTTCAGAACTAATGAGTTCTTGCAAATTTGCCAATCAATGCCAAAGAAAGTTTGAATCTTTTTTTATGGGTTTTGTGTTAATTGGAGAAATTGATCATTGAACTTTCAGTTTGAAAGAAAGACTCTGTTTCTTCAACTTGGAATTGGGTTCCGAGTGGAAAGAAAGAAACTTGGAATTGGGCATTTGGAAGTTGCCATTTGGTACTTTGGGAAGAAAACTGAAAAGGCAGGCGACGGATGTGGATCCTAGGATCTTCATATTTAGTCGTTCATCGTACATCGGGTGATCAGAAATTATTTGACTTTTTTATTTTTTTATTTAAAATTAATCATAAATAATACCTGATGAAAATTAATCATACGATATACGATGAACGAGTAGAATGTGAAGATTTCTAAAATTTCTACAAAATACATCCGAAGAGGATCATCTTTCGAAGGGGACAGCTTGGTTTTCCCTCCTTTGTTCTCTCTCTCTCTGCCCATGAGATTATAACTTTTTTGCAAAATAAAAACAAAAAAATTAATATATTTATTTGTAATTTCAGTACTTCACTCAATCCATGTGAAGTTGTGAACACATCAATTTTTGAGATTTCTTTCTTCCATTTTGCTGGCCATGTGAGCACATCAATAGACAATAATTGTGTATTTATACATAAAAAATATCAGTATTATTCTAATATATAGTTAAATACTATGTTAGACTTCGACAGAAAAAGTGTACCCGATTAACTATACTTAAGTTGATCTGCCATTTTTGGGGACAAATCTATACCGTTGGTGCTTGTGCTAGTACCACTAGTGTATGTGCTTATGGTAGTCATTTGGTGATTACTATTTATGTTTGTTTGTGCGAATTATCTTCATATCATTCAATTTAACTAGATAATGCACTCACGTGATAACCCTGGTAATTGTTATAGTTCATTAATGGAATTTTGTTGTTGCTTCTTGTAAAAAATGTTAGAATCAAAGGAAGTTAAGGTCCATTAAACCAACTCCTTAAAAACCTTTTGATAAATTTCTTGCACGAGATATTTCTTCACATCATCACGAGAATGAATGGAAAATCGGTTCTTGTTGCATAATTTGCATTAAATTAATCAGATCTAATTTCTAGCAGCTACCAGTATAACTGGACAATGATAAATATACACAATTCTTATCCACAACTGGACCATTATCACTAACAAAGTCTAGCATAGCCACTATTCACTACATAACTGCTTATTGATCTAGATGGTCCCTGCTCAGCATACCATTTTATTTCAAAACCTAGGGTCACCACCAATCACAACTATTATCAAGACATTATTGTATATAATATGAAAATATTAAAGAGATTAAATTTTTGTGCGGTATTAGCATACCATCTTATATAACAAAGAATGTATATCTGTTGTGCCAATTAATACGTTTTTCTCATTGAATGTTGGTTATATATATGCATCAATTACATTATCCTCATCAAATTTTTGTAATGTATGGTTCAATTTATTATAACCTATTACATGTAATTATGTTTTAATTTGTTATGGGAGTATTATTTGTCGTGATCTTATTCATTGGAGTTAGTTTTGTAAAATTTGGCATATATATTTGTCGCAAAATCATTATGGGTGTATTATTTGTCGTGTTCTTTCTCATTAGAGTTAGTTTTGTAAAATTTGGCATATATGTTTGTCACAAAACGAATTTTGTTGATGATTACTTTGCTCGTTAGTGTTTATATTACAATTTAGAATTCATTCTTTGTGAGAAAGTTTTTCTTTATTGTCCATTAGTGATTGCTAATATAGCTAAATCGCTCAGCCTCGTAACATTCTTATATGGTTTTTGTTTTCTTTCGCATTGTATGCCCCGTTGTCAACCTAAAGAAAGAGTTGGGTAGGATTAGTCTGGCCAACAAGTAAAACAACGGCAATAATTACGAAGAAAAATAGTCATGGCTCAGAGAGCACACTGGCAAGTTGACACAGCCGGCCAAACTTTTTCTGACCAAGTATTTGGCCTACTATTGTTTAACCTTTGTAGGAAATAGCATGTCTAACCAACCGTATGATGCAATTTCTCTCCGTGTGTGAGAGATTTTCTCTCATTCTGAGAGTCTTTTCCACCGTTAGTGTGAGTGATTTCCCTGCCATCTAATTTTGTCACCGCCAGCCCTCGCTGTGGCTGGGGTCGATGGAAAATCTTTTGTTCTCTAAGTTTCATCTTTTTGTTCATTTTGCTGCCTTCACCTCTTGATATCCGTACCGATTTACCCTCTTCTTCAATTCCCATGGACGTCCATCTTCCTCGACCAATTTCATTTCGTTATGCAGTCAGTTTTCAATGTAATTTGTTGCGATCTTTCGAGAAGGTGTGTAGAGTTCCGATGATCACAATGGCTCGAGTGTTTACAACACCACCTCCTTCTCTCTGTTTGCCTGTGTTGACAATGTTGTTCGTGGTAAATCCACGGACTTCTTTCAATTTCTAGCTGAGATCGGCACAGCGTTCGTGGTTGGGTGATGGGATTTTCGTGCTTTTAATCTCTACGGTGCTGCTTGGTAAGATTTCTGGCGTCTGCTAGGGAATGCGAAAAGGATTGATCGGGAAATACTATTGCAGTGGTGGTAGCAGGACTCTAGAATTTTCTTTTGTTTTTGTTTCTAGCTTTATGCCGTGGTTGGGCCCTTTTGAGTTTGTTGTGGTGGCCCCTGTTTTGTTTTGTTTATATGTGTATATGGATCTTTGGTTTGTAATCTAAGTTTGGAATAAAAGTTTTGTTCCTCTCTACGGAAAGGATTTACCAAAAAAAAAAAGATTGAATTTTAAGAATGATGAGTTCCAATTAATTTATTTTTCATTTTCTTAAAATAAATATATCGTTATATATATATATATATATATATATATTTATTTATTTATTTATAAAGTTGCTAATACCAACTATACAATATTCAAAAAAAAAAAAAAAAAAAAAAAAAAAAAACCCGTTCATTTCCTGGTAAATAACGGGACAGGCCGTTTCTAAAAATTGGAAAAAAGGGCCCCCGGCTGACATACCCTGACCCGGAAAGTCCACTTGGACTCCGAATCGAGTTATGCTGGCCAACACCTGGAGGGTGACGAAGCCATAAAGTGTAGTGGAAAAAGAATGTGAATAAATTTAGCAGGATTTCACCCATTTCACACGTGATGGTAGAGCATAAGAACAGTACAGTAATTAGGTGAGGGTTATACCACTGAAGATAACCATCTCATGAGATTTGCCAGAACCCTCGTTTACACGTAAGCCCAGCTACTAAACCTGGAGGGGCAAAAAAAACAAAGTTGAGTGGGTCAGCAAAACAACATTTGTAAGAAAACCCTTATTTTCGAACATACTAACCTCTCGCCGTAAAACAAGTATAGTTTCCGTAAAACATACTACGTAAGTATGTAATAAAAGTACAGCATCAATATAACCAGAAATATGCCAAGTCATGATATATCAAATGCCACAGTAATATAATCATGTGATAATCAAGTATAATTAATTGCTCATCAATCTATGCTAGCACACGAGTCGGAGTTGCATAATGCAACATGTACGACAAGACTGGGTGTAATCAATATGCTCTAGTACTACGATCACGTGAAGACTAGCGTCGTGGCGCGATCACATACGAGTCGGAATTGCCTAATGCAATTTTTACGACAGGACTAGCACCTAACTTGGATCCAAGACGAGTGAATGGTGCGGATGTGAACATACACGTGAAAGACTGGCCCTGGCCCTGGGCGGAGTACTAACATCGGGGTGCAGCAGATGAGCATAAACAAATATGTATGAATGTCATGATAGTAATATCCCTACCATATAGCAGCATTTATCACATTTAATATCATAATAACGATACTTGGAAATATAAGCGTAAAATGAAGTAAATACGCATTCATGGAAACTATAATTATATATAGGTATAAAAACAAACTGCCCACTCATCTGGAGTCCGCGCTACAATTCTCTAGCACAAATATCAAGGCACCACGAACGATCGTTGCCTAGAACAAATATCAAATCACAACTCAGGATTCTTATCGACATAACTCGCAACTGACATAAAACACATCCCCAAGGACGTTGTAGAATGATTTGAAATCCATTGACTAAAAGCCAACCGTCGGTCAAAGTTCAACGGTAGGGTCCACAATCCTACGTAATTCGATCCGGAAGATCCGTACTTCGGATTTCCGATCCGTAACTTCCAAGAAACCACATTAAGTTTCTAGAACAACATCCTAAAGCTTCGGAACGATCCAACGGTCATATCTCCGCCAATTGCTAAAATTAAGTGGTGGCTGACGTTTTAATTTACAAACTTAAAAATCTAATTCAGAAAGATCTGTAAGTCGGATTCCCGATCCGTAAGTTCCTATGATCCTCAAATATTACGTACTATAAGGTACTAAGGTTTGGTTACGATCCAACGGTCGGATCGTCAATTCATCCAAGGACCTTGTGACGACCAACTAGTTGGTCAACTACAAAACTACATTAAAACATCATAATTTCACTAAACAGATGTCAAATATGGAATCAGGGCTTCAAAATTAGCCTAAGATGGTCAGGTGAGATCTCAGGCCTCGGGCCACGTGCCGCCACCTCGCGCCAAGGGGAGTGGATCCTCTATGCCTTATATGTACATGCCCACTTCCAAATAGCACGAGGCCTTTTGGGAGCTCACTGGCTTCGAATTCCATCGGAAGTCCGAAGTTAAGCGAGTTCGCGCGAGAGCAATCCCATGATGGGTGACCCACTAGGAAGTTCTCGTGTGAGTTCACAAAAACAAAACCGTGAGGACGTGGCCAGGGCCCAAAGTGGACAAAATTGTGCTACGGCGGAGTCGAGCTCAGGATGTGGTGGGGGCTTGGGCCAGGATGTGACAATTTGGTATCAGAGCCAATCCCTGGCCGGAAGTGTGCCGACGAAGACGTCGGGCCCCTAAGGAGGTGGATTGTTAGATCCCACATCGCCTAAAGGAGTGGATCCTCTATGCCTTATATGTACATGCCCACCTCCAAATAGCACGAGGCCTTTTGGGAGTTCACTGGCTTCAGATTCCATCAGAACTCCGAAGTTAAGCGAGTTCGCGCCAGAGCAATTCCATGATGGGTGACCCATTGGGAAGTTCTCGTGTGAGTTCCCAAAAAACAAAACCGTGAGGGCGTGGCTGGGGCCCAAAGCGGACAATATCGTGCTATGGCTGAGTCGAGCCCGGGATGTGGTGGGGGCCAGGGCCGAGATGTGACAACAGCCCGGACCATTGATTTTTTACCCTCTCTCTTATTTTCAGACCCAAATCATTGAACACCTACTTCTTCCTCATCCTCAAGCCTTTTCTTTCTCCATGGACCTTTAACAACAACCCAATCTTCTCCGGTGGCTCAAAACCCAATCTTCTCCGGCAAAACCATCTTCTTCCCCACCATAAAACCTCGCAACCATGGATTTACTGCAACACGAGAAGGGTAGCAACACCGATTTTGGTGTCGACGCACTCAAAGGTAAACATCTCATTCTCCTTTGTCAATTCATGCTCTGGTTCACCGATTGAAATATATCATCGACGACCCCTCTTTCAGCCTCCATCTGCGACGACGCCATCTATCTCCTCCTAAACTTCCTCAAGACCCAACCTCGTATTTCCCCTAAACTTTTCTCTTTCAATTTTCATCATTTCTTCACAAAATCAATCATTTTCAATTTCCTTTTT
Source organism: Cotoneaster glaucophyllus (assembly GCA_036320875.1). Lineage (NCBI taxonomy): Eukaryota > Viridiplantae > Streptophyta > Magnoliopsida > Rosales > Rosaceae > Cotoneaster > Cotoneaster glaucophyllus. Next base: position 12,704,665 of record CM070064.1, on the reverse strand, counting down.
CTTTCTTCCTAAAAAAAAGAAAAAAGATTTTGCCTTTTTCTTTGGGATTGCAGGAAAAGACAAGGAGACGGTGCATTACCTTGTTACCAAATTGTCGCTTGTTGACGCGGCCATCTACGACGGCGATTCGAGAGAGCTCTTGTCAATCTAGAAGAAGAGAAGAGAAAAAAAAAAGAAAAAAAAAAGAGAGGACCCGGGTTAGGTCCGGTTTCTGTGTTAGAATTTGTTGTACCCACCCTAAGCCTGCCTGTTTCTTTTAAACCCGGGTCCGGTCCGGTCCCTTCAAAATTGAGCCCGGCACGACTCGTGCCCAGCCCTAATGCAAGCTTAAGGAATGTGTCTTAAAAGACATTTAATTGTTCAAATGGTTAGGTTCTCATCCCGCATTTCCCATTCTCATTAATTGAAACCATTTTTTTTTTCCATTTTTTATCAACGTCCGTTGACTTTTCTTAATTATTTACAAGTCATTATATGTCAATTTAAAAATGAAGAATTATCAATCATTTTCAAATATAATCCTAAATTATTTACAAGTCATTATATGTCAATTTAAAAATGAAGAATTATTAATCATTTTCAAATATAATCTTTTTAGTATTTTTTCCCCATATTTCTATTTATAATTTGTATCCTTTTTAAATTTATACCAATATTCTTTTTAGTTTCAATTTGTACCCATATTTTCAATTTAATTTGTACCCATAGTTTTGAATTTAATATATACCATATTTTTAATTTAATTTGTACCAATATTTTTTTTATGAACGTATCCATGCTAATTATATGTGTTTATCTTACGTTTTAAAATATATCAATAGTTATTTCTTGCACTATCTTACTAATTACGTGGGTACATTTTGTTTGCTAGAACTATGTGAAGAACAAATTACTCTATTATTGATTTTTAAGTAGTTGTTATATTTGTAACAATATTATTTGGATTTGTTTAAATTTCATATTTGTGGGATATTGAATGCATAAATGCATGAGTTAAATCCCTTAAATGATGCTAGGGACCTTGATCAAACTATTTAAACAAATAAGGTTTCATTCTAACAACTAGGTTGATTAGGGATCGTAACCAAAAATGACCCTTAATTTGTGTTGCAGATTATTGGTGTGTATGACTAGGAAGGTAGCAACCCAATGCCCCCAGAATTCTTGACTGGGTCTACTCTGCTTCCTTTTCATCCATGTAAGCACAGTTTTCTTCCACACCTAGTTTCTTGTTGCTCAAGTTAAATAGTTACAAGTCTTCGAACTGGTACTACTTCATATCAGCAGCAAAAATGGTCTGCTACGGTAGGCTGACTTACCTACCAATGTCTTACTTTTACGCCGCAAGATTTGTTGGCCCGATCACTCCTCTTGTTGAGAAATTGAGATAAAAAAATTATTGTGAACATTACAACAAAATTAATTTGCCTAAAATGCACCATTGGTGTGCAACCGTGAGTTTACCTTTTTGTTCATTACATAGTGTAGAAAAGGAGAGACCAGCATAGAGAGCAGCGGAAAGAAAATAAGTTCAGGAAGTAATAAGTCTGTAATTCGGAGAATAGCTTGATTGATAATCTGCTATATCAATTGGTACATATTAAGTATATACATCATTGACTTTTGTATAACAATTACAGGTAAGTAATAATACAATTATACAATCAGCAAGTTTAATATGATGAAGAAGATCTTGGCTGAGTGGAGACAATTGAGGGATTGTTGTCTGGTTGACTTGTGCAACATTCCTCTGCAGATTTGGTGGAGTTATTTGTGGCTGTGACAATTCTCTTGTCACATAGTTACTGCTATTGTTCAATTTTATTATATTCTTAAAGAAATTTGTTCACATATATAAAGGTAATGTGCTATGCAATGTTGACTATCCTCTTGGTCGTGTACAACGTTTTATGTGGGACAGTTTTTACAATATCGCTGAGCCTCACCTAAAACGCTGGCCCTTCAACAAGGTCAGAGACAATGCAATTCAGCCAAATTCATTATGAAGATGAGAACAGTTGCTATATTACAATCGGATGCGTGGAAAATCCATTGATGATGCTTGCTTGCTGGGCCGATGATCCTAGTGAAGAAGCTTTCAAGAAGCATATTCCTAGACTTACCGATTATATCTGCCTCGGAGAGGATAGAATCAAGATGCAGACTTTTGGAAGTCAGTCATGGAATTTTGTTGTGATTCAAGCTTTGCTTGCTGGGAATCTTAAACTGAAATGGGACCTACCCTTAAGAAAGCACACGAATTCCTCAAGATATCTCAGGTACATATTCAAGTCATGAAAACTGTCTTTGACATACTAAAATGTGTTGAGATTTTCTGTTGACCTAAAAATACACGTCCTATATGTACTATTGTAGGTGAGGATGAATATTTCTGATGACTACCTAGCCCATTTCCGTCACGTTTCTAAGGGCGCATGGACATTCTCTGACCCTTGTGATCATGGATGGCAAGCATCCGGATTGTACTATAGAAGCACTGAGGGTGAGTGATTTTACTCACCAACTTAACTCAAGTTGAAGATTGTGCCTCTCATCTATGATGAAAATGGCGCTAACTTGTAACATGTTTTGTTTCAGTGTTTCTGCATTTTCGCAAATATGTCCCCAGAAGTTGTTGGCTAGCCAATGGAGGCTGAACGTATGTCTGATGCTGTCAATGTCATCGTGACTCTTTAGAGTCCAAATGGTGGTGCATCAGCCTGGGAGCCAACAGGAGCACCAAAATGGTTAAAAACCAAAAATATTAATACTTTTTTCAAAGATTTGAAAGCTTACGTCGTTTCACTATGTCTCATAAACTGCATATATTAATTTGTTTTCCCTCTTCAGTGGCTCAACCCTGTCGAGTTTCTTGAGGACCTTGTCATTGAGTGCACTTCATCTTCGATCCAGGCCTTAACTTTGTTTGGGAAGTTGTTCCCTGGCCATAGAAGGAAGGAGATCAACAATTTCATCACATGGGCTGCAGACTACATTGAAGACATACAGTACTCTGATGGCTCATGGTTTGGAAACTGGGGAATCTGCTTCGCGTATGGTATATGGTTCACAATCAAAGGGCTGGAGGCTGCCGGCAGGACATACAACTGCAAGGCAGTGCACAAAGGTGTCGAATTTTTACTCAAAACGCAAAGGGCGCAGATATTGTTGGAGAGAGCACTACAGCTCATGCACAAACAAGGTACCAATCAATGTATTAATAGGCGAAGGCATATGTGAGGCATCCCATGGATAGCCCCGCCTAGGCATGAGGCATGAGGACCTAAATTTTTTAATGTATATGTTTTACATATTATATATAATATATAGAAAATAGTACTTTGTAAAACTTTAAATGGTAATATCATCCAAATCCATTATAAAATTAACCAAGCATTACAATTGATCAATGGAACTATATAGTATGTAATTACAATGCACCGCAATATTAGTTACAATACACAAGTGAACACAACATAGAAATATTAATCACACAATGAGCATACACATAAATTATATTTAAAAAAAAGTTATTAATCAATAATCATCCTAAGCACACATTTATTATAAATATATATGCATATATATTATATTATATATACATACACATATATATATAGGATGAAAAGCACAATAAGCACACATATAACGATGCACGTAGGCAGCACACACATCTATTATATAAGAAAATAAAAATCAGAAACCTAGCCGTAAAAATTGGGGATTTGTGGGAGTGCTGGTGGCGGCCCAGTCTCTGGGTGTTGCGGTGGTGCTGCTGGGGGGTGGCGATGGTGCTGCTAAAGGCTAGCGGCGGGTGCTGCTAAAGGCTAGCGGCGGGTGCTGCAGAAGGCTGTCGAAGATTGGTGTCAAGACTATCGCCGGAGCGAGGGAGAGAGAGCTCGTGAAATCAGAAAAAAGGCAGAGAGACGATAATGCAAGGAAGAGGTATGAGGCAGTTAAAGCCTTACCCAAAACTATGTCGTTTTGGGTTTAGGAGTTTTTTTTATTAAAAAAAAAAAAAAAAAAAAAAAAAAACCAGCCAAACAGAGATGCCTGGAAGCCTTGAGGCTCGCCTCCGCTGCCTTGGCGGCTCCGGCGACTCCTTCCGCCCACTCCCTCAAAATAAAGACGGCTCCGGTGACGCCTTCCGCCCAGCCTTAGAGACATCCTGGGCGCGCCCTAAGGCGAGCCTTTTAAAACACTGGTACCAATCAAAATTAATAGTAACGTAAGCGAAACAAAAGCTAGCATAGTCCTAATGTTTCACTTGTTCCATCCATACAGCCCAAGACAGTACAAGTTTGGTCAAAACTGCACTCGGATTAATGGGTCTGATTTAAGGTCGACAGGTCAGTACATGACTTAAACATTTTAGAGGTTTTCTGTTTTAGTTCACAATTCCCTCCAAAAATAAATTTCTAAATGATTTTTTTCTTCTTTGTTATAGGTTGAGAGATCCAACTCATATTCACCGTGCTGCTGTGGTGTTAATGAACGGTCAATTGGATGGCAGTGATTTCCCACAACAGGAACTGATGGGAGTTTTTATGAGGAATGCTGTGTTGCACTATGCAGTATACAGAACAATCCTCCCATTTGTGAGCTCTCGGAGAATACCGCACATTGACACTGGTTTATTCATTGCCTACTAAAAAGACCGCTTGAGCCTTGGAACACAAGCAAAAGGAAATTTATGGACTTGCCAGTTCCCAAAACAACCAGGACCAATAAAACCTGTTCTAGTTATTCCATATTTTTTTTTCGTTTTTTCTTTTGTTTTTCTAGAGTTGATGAAGTTGTAACTGCTAAAGAACGAATAATCTATGCAAATGTATATATATGTGTTAGTTATACACACATGTATCATGCATTTCAAAATGTCACATTTCATATAATTAAATGAATATAAGTTTTCCTTGCATCTACTACATGTTAGTACTTTCTGCTCTCCAACTTGATTCACTCCCATTGAAACGCCGTCGGAAATGGGCAGTGGTTAAATATATAACCAAATTCTAGCACATAGCTAGATGTGTGTAAACACCCGTGTACTGACCTGTCCACTGTGAATTGAAGCCATTAGTCCCATTGCAATCTTCACCAAATTTGATCGGTCTCCTTGAAGAGGTGTATACATGTGTATAACCAATTCCTGACAATAATAAGTTTATATGAAGTGAGAAATTTCTTATCCTATCGATGGTTAAATATAAAATTGAAGACATGTACGTCTCTTGATTATTGGTTACTGTGTAATGGATGCCACATTAGCCAAAATTGTTAGAAGGTTTGTTCAGTGGTCAAATGATTTGTTTGTTGGTTAATTAGTTACTTGTAGTTAAGTAATTAAGCTTGTTTTGTTTAGTATATAATGTACTTCAACTTACAAATGTAATTAATTTTCATTTTCCTCAAATATACAGAACTTTCATTTCTCTCTCTAGTTCTTCATTCTCCTTCATTCTTTATTAGCGTTCTTTGATTCTTTCTTAATGTAGTTAACAAAAATGTTTCCATGAATACATTGGGGAACAGGACCTTGTTTGTACAAGAGGTGTAGCTCTCTCCCCAACCAACATCATCCGCCTGCGTGTTGAGTAAAAATTCAACACTTTTGCGTACCGCCTCACAATTGTAATAAGTCCTGCCAGCTTCCTCTAACCCTTTAATTGCAAACCAAGTTTCGTACATGAAGCAGAACTCCCAGTTTCCATACCTGTGAAATAATACGATTGACATTTTAGCTTTATTACTCTAAATAGAAAAATGTCTCATTTAGGCACATGTACAATGATCCATCGGGGTTTTATATGTCTTTGATCGATGTATGCCACAGCAGTAGTGATGAAATTCTCAATCTGTTTCTTCTTGTGACTGGGGCATAACTTCCTAAACAAAGCGAATGCCTGGATTGCAGATGAGGTGCACTCCACGTACCTGCATGGATCTTAATTCTTATGTCAGTCTTCCAAGGAATATAGTCTACAACTTAAAGAACTAGACAGTGGACGAAGAGGTTGGATCGAGAGTTTTACTCATATTCAATGACGGCATGCTCCAAAAATTTTATAGGATTAAGCCTGGGGAGTGGAACCGCAATTCATGAAATTCCTGGGGAGTTCTACATTTGTGTATTGATAAGACCATTCCAAGGGTCACCTTTTGGATGTTGTCGTGACGGTTTGGTTACGAAGGTTGCAGGGGTCTGGGTTTATGTGGCTAGATGTGTTGAAAATTGCAGTTAGAATGTCTCTAATCAACCAAAGCAAATGGATTTCTATGAAGACTGAAAAACCATGTTAGCTTGTAATTGTAGATTGCACGGTCAAGAGGCTATAAAGATTTTTATGTGAACCATTACGGAAAGAGCTGCCAATTTACCTTCTGAGGGAAATCTCCATATTCCATTTGAGAATTGATTAGTACTCTAGCTGCCCGATGGAACGGAGTTGGGTCTTTCTAATTAGCCTTCAAAGAGGATAACATAACAACAAAAAAAAAGGTATTAGAGTCAGCAACATGTGGATGTCAAACAGTTATTCGTAAAAAGGTTCCAAAAATTATGTTATCAGCAAACTATTATGCAGCAGCCAGAAGAATATTACAAATTCTGCAAGTGAAAAATCCTCTAAATTCTAATTTACCCAAAATTCGATATCCATGGGAAGTAGAAAAGATGAATTTGACATATCACATGGGAAGAGAATGAGTGAAGAATTTGTTGTACCGCCCAGCATCAGTAAGGGTCAACATAGCCATGCGGTATGACCTATATGTGGCCTATTTTCCTTGAGTTTGTATACAGCTGACGTATAAGCAGTCGGCGTTTAAGTAATGCAAGTCGAACGTAGATCATACATTTTGCCAAAGTGTATGCGAATGAAAACCAAGAATTGAGTGAAGGATTTGTCATAACAGAGGAATAAAGTAAGCTCCGGTCCTATGAAAGACAACGAAGTATATTTCAAATTTGAGGAATCATTAACTTGTTCTGACATGATAGATGACATGATAGATAGCTTTCTTCCATTCCACCTGAAGGAAGCTCTTTGGGTAACAAAAAGTCGCATGCTTTACGGATGCTTGAGCAGTCTTCGTATGTCCTTCCCGCAGCAACCAACCCAATTATTCCAAACCACACCCAGCATAGGTGAAGCATACTCCCCAGGAACCATACCTATACAACCAAAAACGTAGAGTCATCATACAACCAGATCACGCAGTGAAATGTCCCGTATATGTACGCATGTATTTTAATGAACTTTACGGCACGAGCAATACAGGTTTTTATTTCCTCACTCCTATGCCCAGGAAATAACTTTTTGAACAATGTAAGTGTTTGAATTGCTGCTGAGGTGCATTCAACATATCTGCATCCCCGTTCCATTCAAGATGACTTCAGGCATTTTCCATGCATGATATAGAATAAGATATATATAGAATTCGAAGGGAAATGTACATAAATCGTACGGATAATCAATGACGATGTCACCCCTAAGTTTAGGCAGGGTTGATTAGCTGAAAATAGAATACAAATATTTAGGAAACCTTAATGGAAGTGAGTTTCATCAGTCATATATATATGGTGCAATAGTCATGGACAGAGTGGCTGTATTTCATGTAGACTTGCATGAATGGCATGTACCGGATCAAAGCCATATTAGAGGGAAAACCTAATGATTTATATTATTTGAATTAGTAGCAGTTAAAGCCAGTTAAACTGATTGCAACTGCATCCTTAATGGGAGGATGAGTTGCATCTAATATATACTAGCCTCTCTGCATGCGCGTGAGGCCTTTTTTTAATCATGAGCGCTACGCGCCCCTAAAAATATGTTGAGTTAGTTGATATTTGATAATAAACTCGGCTACATATTAAAATTCTTGATTATCAATCTCTTTGTTTCTTTAGCTAACATGTCTTCCTAAAAATATTTTTCCCCATATTTGTTTGGGGTTATTTCATTGTAATGCAAAGCTTGTATAAGTACATACTGAATTTATATTTGTGAATGAACTTGATTTTAATTGTAACAATTTCAAGCTACAATGAACAACTTTAGTCATTAAATAGTCTACAAAGATAAATTTATGCCCAAAATGAAATTATGAAATGAGATTCACTCTTTTCCTAGGAATACATTGAAGTAATACTTCCAAAGCCTCATGTGATCCCTCAGCACCTTAATCCTTCTTCGTAAATATGCAAAGGAAAAAGCATAAGCCGCATAACCATATTAGTGAAAACAGTAATAGAAAAAAATATGTTATTGTATTACAACATTACATAATTACATGTTCTGGGAGAGAAATCGAGTAGCAGGAATCAAAGGTAGCAAAAAAACATACGACAATAAAGATGATCAGCAATTACAGTTACAACAGACCTCTCGTCTACTTTTCATACTTTTGTTCTTGAAAAAACAAGAAGCATGTACAGAAAAATAGTTCAGTGAACATCAGTGAAGTTGTGAAATGAATACCAAACATGTATGACATCCTATTTTCATCATTGAATAACAACTGAACAAAAAATTTAAAGGAATGAAACCCGAACAAAACAAAAGATATTCTACAAAGTCTTTAACTAAAAGCATGATTGTTATTATCATTGAGACTTTGAGGATGTCATGTCTTGCGAACCAAAAGTGAAAAGTTATCAAGAAATGAAAAGTAAACCAAAGAATTAGCAAGAAAATTAAGGAAATTAAGCAGGTACTATATATATATATTCAAATTGAGGAAATTTCACTTTTGGCTTGGAAGTTGGTGATTGGGTACGCTTGAAGAAAGTATCCCTCACCAGTAGGTATTATTCATAGTTACAGATGGCAGAATCCTGTTGTCAGGCTGAAAACTAATATATTGAGCCTTTGATTTGAATGGCCTCGTAAGAGGAGAGGACGTGGGCTATGGGGGAAGTATAATGGAACTTGCCACATAGGTGCGTTGGTGTCAAGTTCCCGGGAATGAAGACCTTTGTAGCTGATGCTGCTAAAGTGGAATTGGTTACGTTTGATGCTTGTCCAGGAATCGTAAAGAAGTACCAACATTTTGAGGATTTTCATTGGGCTGTGAGAAAAAGATTAAAAAAATCAGCAACTTAGAACCACAATCTGAATGAAAAGTTAAACATCAAAATCACCTTCCCAAATCGATCCCAAAAGGAAAATCGTTATTGACTAACCATGACTGGCCTGCTTCTTTTTGTCCAGTAATCTAAAATTTCAAGAATTATCGGGAGGAAAATTTGAGATATATCTGTAGGAATTACCCATTGCAATTCTTTCAATTCCATCTTCTCCTTGCAAAACTGCTCATTTCTTTTCTGATGTTGTGTTTGAGAATAGTATCAAATATCAAAAGTACATAAAACATAGAGAAATAATACAGGTAAACAATTAGCTATAAAAAATAGAGAGAAATAATATCTCTAAACAGAATTAGCTAAATCGTTTAAAACACAAAATTGGCCAAAAGCAATAAAGAATTAAATCATAATCAAAACCTATCGATGATTGTCCATGCATGCTTGCTTTGCGTTCCAACCAAAATCTGCATTGAACAACAATAAACAAACAAACAAACAAAAAAAAAAAAAAAAACAACAACAACAACAATAAATCATTTTCCCACTAAGTGGGTCAACTATATGAATCCTAGAACGTCATTGCCCTCGGTTCTGTGTAACTTCTTCCGTTAGTTCCAAGTACTCTAAGTCTTTTCTTACAGTCTCTTCCTAGGTCTTCCTCTACCCCTTCAGCCCGAAACCTCTGTCCCGTAATCGCATCGTCAAATCGGAGCGCCAGTAGGCATTCGTTTCACATGTCCAAACCACCGTAACAAATTTTCTCTCATCTTTCCTTCAATTTCGGCTACTCCTACTTTATCTCGGACATCCTCATTCCTAATCTTATCATTTCTCATAAAAACATAAATAGTAGCATTATGATTGATTATGCCAACATCAAAGCCAAACAATGAAGGAGTGGGAAAGAGAGAGAAATATAAAAATAAAAATAAAAATCCCAAATAAATAACTTAAGAAACCAACGGTATAGATTTGGAAATTTAAAGCCTTTGTTCTCTTCATGAGTTTGTATTCCTGTGTGGTAGTCTGGTAGATGAATATGAGGGGCAGATATGAGTAACAACTGTTTATGAAACATTGAGTTGGAAATAAATCCAAACTTATGCAATATTGCTTTGTAGAGGGACAAACATGGAGTTTATTTGTTTACATAATGAATACTAACCTGCAATTTTGAGTGTGACAAACCTTGTTATGCTGAATCCGGTGACAACATACAAAATATTCCATAATAATAACACAAAAAAATATATGATAAAAAAGACAGAGACAAGAGAAATGAAAATACCACTCAAACACCCAATGACATTGGGATCCTTTGTAAATGGGTTGAAAGCCTCATCACCTCTTTATGTTGCAATTCAAAAAAGCACGATCGGATCTCGGAATTGAGTAGCAATTGAAGAATCTTGTGGACTAAAAAAAATCCTAAATAAATTAAAACTGCAAAAAAAAAAAAAAAAAAAAGGAAACAAAAATAATATTTGAATAAATGAGATGATTGAAGAACTAATGGAAGAAAATGAATGAGTTACACGCTGGCCAAAGGTTAAGAGGGAGGAGTGGAGTTTGATTCAAACTGGCACGGCCAGTTGCAAAAGAGTGGGAACGTGTTATAATGTGTTTCAGATTGTATCTCAACTCAACTCGATAACTGCCTTTTATCAAACTACCCTTGGGATGATGAGTTTTGGTTTTTTTACTAGTTTGTCCTTATTTTCTGATTTTTTTTTTTGGGTTTGATTGTGAAGAACACAAGGGGGCTTTTTTGGCATTTTGAAATGCTTCACCTATTTAGGCTTTTCCCTTCATATAAATAGATATAGATATATAATACTTTGGTCTCTCTTCTCGGATGAGTGTGATCCTTTTCACGAAATGAAATTGCCCCATTGAATGTTCTCGGATCCATCTTGTAACCAAGAGAAGAGAACACAAGTACAAACACGGTCATCAATTTCTTCTACAACAAGTAAGAAGTCTTAACTGAAAATTATAACCCTAATGCATTAATACTCTAATTAATGCAATACAACTCTATTATATAGTCTGTCTGTTAGGGTTGCTTGTTTCTATCCTTATTAAAGCTCTCATGTGGTATTAGAGCCACCCAAATTAAACCCCGTAATGGACAGATCTAGATTCATGATTCCGCCATGCAAAACATGATGAATTTGTTTAAATATTTTCTCCTTCTATGAAGAATTGTATATCATGGTCATTCTTGTCGAAAAAAGTTAGGATTCTACCATAAAACTCGTCGGTAATATGGGGAGTAACTCAACTTACTTATAAGCTCATGCAAGGTCTCTCCTCTCATCAATGTGTGATTCATTCTCAACACCCCATCTCACGTGTGGCGAATTTGCAAGGTCTCTCCTCTAATCAATGTGAGATTCCTTCTCAACACGCCATCTCACATGTGGCGAATTTTCAATCCTAACACGTGACAACACAACGGGGTGACGTGGGGCGTGCGTGGGGGTTTGGCTTCACACGTGGGGCAACCCTCTGATACGATGAAGAAAGTCGGGTTCCATTATAAAACCAATTTCCAATATGCGGAATCGCCCAATTTATTTATAAGCACATGCAAGGTCTCTCCTCCCATCAATGTTGGATTTATTCTCAATACTTGTAGATGTTTGAACTTTTGGACCAATCTCCAACTATCGTGGTTCTTCTCTTAAAACTTGTACTATAATTCATCACAAATTCTCTAAATATGATGTTATAAGTCTGATTGCACTACAGAGAAAAAAATAAATAAAAACAAAACAACAACAATAATAACTTAGGAGACAAACGAAATTCGTCCCCTAAAATCAAAATTCATCACTAAGTATTTTAATTAATGTAAAAGTCCGCATAATATTAATGAAAATAAAAAACAACATCATTTTGGTTGAAAAAAAAAAATTCACCAGCCTCACGGCTTTACACATCCCATAGAAAATGCTATTTCTAGAATTTAGAAAGAAAAAAAAACCACTGAAACACTCCTACTAGTCCCTCTATTTGAAATTCATCGGGAGAATGGATCAGAGCTTCTTCATGACTTGCATAATTAATATAGTGGGTGCGCAGCTCGAACATCCACTCTTTAAATCTAAAAGTCCACAGCCGATCAACATAGTAAAACATAACTGGTTCATCCAACTCAATATCGAACTAGTCCTAAACTAGACAATAAACAAATGTTAGTTATAAAATTACAATAATTTAATAATTATATATAATAATTAAAAAAAAATTAAAATAAAACCACTTACCAAAAGGTCTTCCATTATGGCGTGCTTCGCATTGTGGGAGACATACTTCTAATTGTGAGTAGTTATAGGGCATTTAATATGAATGAGTGCACCTATCGAGTGATTCAACAATGCCTGAACTTAAGGGGATGTCGGACACCCAATTCTCAAGTCATAATCAACCCTTACTCGTCCAACAAAGGAAGTAGTGTTGTGCCTAGGCATCTATTTAAAAAAAAAAAAATCTTCAACTCTACAACGGCTACTAAGACATAAAAATCTTCACAACACGGGTACAATTCTCGTTTAGCTTTCTTGAACAATTTATCGTACTTCTTGGGGCTGTGGACCGCTATTTGTTAGATCCCACATTGCCCAGGGAAGTGGATCCTCTATGCCTTATATGTACATGCCCAGCTCATTTAGCACGAGGCTTTTTGGGAGCTCACTGGCTTCAGATTTCGTAGGAACTCCGAAGTTAAGCGAGAATGGGCCAGAGCATTCCCAGGATGGGTTACCCACTGGGAAGTTCTACTTGCATGAGTTCCCATAAACAAAACCGTGAGGGCGTGATCGGGGCCCAAAGCAGACAATATTGTGCTACGACGGAGTTGAGCCCAGGATGTGGTGGAGCCCGGGTCGGGATGTAAAAATTTGGTATCAGAGCCAATCCCTGGCAGGAAGTGTGCAAACGAGGACGTCGGAGCCCTAAGGGGAGTGGATTGTTAGATCTCACATCGCCTAGGGGAGTGGATCCTTTATGCCTTATATGTACATGCCCACCTCATTTAGCACAAGGCCTTTTGGAAGCTCACTGACATCGGATTTCGTAGGAACTCCGAAGTTAAGCGAGAATGGGCCAGAGCATTCCCAGGATAGGTGACCCACTGGGAAGTTCTGCTCGCGTGAGTTCCCAGAAACAAAACCGTGAGGGCGTGATCGGGGCCCAAAGCGGACAATATCGTGCTACAGCGGAGTCGAGCCCGGAATGTGGTGGAGCCCGGGTCGGGATGTAACACTATTCTTCCAGATTAATTAAAGCATTAGGAAAAGCATTATTTTGTATGTCCATCACTTGGTCATCATCAACACGACCAGATGTAGAAGGTTCATGCAAAACTGTCCCACTGTCAGAAGATGTTTACACTGTAATGGGCTATTCTCCGTGACAAGTCCAATTGTAGTATGTATTATCCCATTTGAATACAAGTGATATCGGGCATCATCTAGTGTCATCCAAACATAAGTAGTAATACATTTTACACAAGGATACCTAATACGATTCTGAGTCCTGACATGGTTACTTACAAATTGCATAAAATTGTCAACCACATCCATATATTGGTTAGAACTTCTATTTTGTAAATTGATCCATTCTTTGTTCATTGCACTTGTATTTAGAGATTTTAGTCATCATAATGATTTTAAATACGCTTCATCGCCCCCCTTATGCCCCCAGTAATGATCATATCACATTTGAAAGTGCACTTTTTGTGTTTCCGTTTGCAAATCACCCGACTATTTTCGGTCATACAAAATTCGACAACATCTCCCAGGGTTCCCTAAGTGCACAACCTATATATTATAGACAAATATCCAATATGCACTTGAAGAACAAAAAGGTGATACAACCGAATTTTCCACAAACGAAACTTAGCCACGTTTGTTACAAACCCTAATCACACACTAGTGCACTCCCCAACTATCCGAACTGACAATTCAAGATTAAGTTAAATCGCAGAGCCGCGTACTACGTCTACACACATGTCCAACATAATCTCAAATGGGTATAAAGTTTGTTTTGAATTTATTATACGAATTTAATCAATATAATTAACTTCGTATAAACGGTTATGAAATTTTAATTCACACAAAAATTCCTTCACTAATGCGACACAAATTAAATTCCCCTAATCTACATATGCTTCAATGACACAAACTCAAAATGTGACATCACTCACAATTTCAACATAGATAAATATCACAATTAAATAAATTCAAACTTGTTATTTATAATTAAGACAAATACATACATTTTCTTTAATTTACTTCTAATCCAATCACAAGCCTACACATATCAAAATTAATTAATTACATATTCAAAGAAAAAAAATTAATCAACAAATATAAATAAACCAACCTACAATTTTTTTTCTTCAGCTAATTGGGAAAGGAGAAGCAACGATGGGGGGAAGGGCAGGGGGGAAGTAGAGAAAGAAAAATGGGGAGAAATGTGAAGGCACACACCTAAATGCTTGAGAAGGGTTTGCCCGATGGAATATTTCGTCTGCCAAAGCATTAAGCAAATGGCGTTTTCCGCTATTTTTAAAAACGTCAACGTGGTCCTTAAGATGACAAAATGATATTGTTAGTCGACGGAAGATTGCGTCGGGTAAAATTGCTTAGCCGACGGAAATAGTTTCCGTCCCCAAGAATCAAGGCCTTTCGCGCATCATTGCCTGACGGAATATTTCTTGCCCTACTACTGTCTTCCGTCTCCAAAAGAAATCCATATGTTGCCACATTTTGCCCTACTAACTAAAGTAAAAACTAGCTACCTACCTAGCTTAGTAATACTATATAGTATAATATATTCTAACGAATCATAAATCTATCCTCTTTTTTCTGTTTCAACTTTCAACCTATGTGTTTGAACTTACCAATCTGGTTAGCTCCTTGTAGTTCACTTTTCTAAGCATCTGGTAAATGGTTAATTCTGGGATGTTCTAACTTCTAGGATGATTGAACTTCTTTCTCATATCTTATTAGTTACTTGGATGTTCTAACTTGTTAGTTTTCGGGATGTTCTAACTTAATTACCAAATGTTTTAACTTCTTTTTCATATTATTTTTAGTCATTTTGCTTGATGAACGAAGTTTGCATGTCGAAGGGAGGTCGTCACCTAAAGCTTCTAGAGAAAACAAAAATGTAGACTATGTTTGCCTGACCGCGTGATTTGTTATGTTGGTATAATATACTTTGCCCGACGAATTTATTGTGCATCGGGCAAATTTTTATTATGAAAATGGTTAATTCTGGTAGTGTTGTCTTATGAGTACAATAATGCAACAATTAGTAGTAATTGCTTACACAACAAAGACAGACTAAGAGATTTTGAGACAATATATCAAGTATCAAAAGGTGTTTTGATTGTCAATATGGGGATCAGTAGGAGCTCATTTCTCCATTCCAATATTTAGGAGCTCCTAAATGAATCTCTGTCTTAGAAAGTGGATAGGAGCATGGTTGGAGTTCACTTTTTTTTTTTTTTTTTTTTTTTTTTTTATTCTCCTTAATCTAGTTAGGAGCTCATTTAGCGAGCCACCACATGTAAGAAAGATACACCACATGTTCTTGTTTTATTAACACATAACGCCACATTGTATGAGAGTCATGTAGGTTGTTATGTTATCCTCCAAATATCATTCTTAGTCTTACTTTTACTTCCTATGATAACTAGTCAATTACACTAACAAAAAATATCAAGGACTGCTCCTAAACAATAAAAATAAATAAAAAATAAGTAAGTGCATATACATATGTATTCTTGCAAAGATTTGGGCCTTAAAATTAACTGTTAAAAGTGAAAAGGGAGAAAAAAGAAAGGAAGACATGGATTACTAGCCATTTAGAGAGATGCCATTTTCTGGGACAAGGGCACGTGAACTTCTTTTTTCGGTTTTTGATGAAATTACACATGATCTTCGGTTGTAGAAGTATGTTGGGAACATCGACTCACTTTAATCTCTCCAAAAGATTAGTATATACTTGTAGCACTATGGACCAAAATTAGAATATAATATAGTATGTGTGGAGCCTAAAATAATTCCAAAAATTCTAGAGGCGACACGTAGACTTTTACTCAAGAAAGACAAGATTGCTCAATAAATGGGCATGCTTCTCAGATACTCCCACGCCCAGTTCACACCCCTGAAGTCTTAACAGCTGAATACGACTGCCCACAGCCTGCACTTAGCAAGGAAAAATCAAAGCATTAAAGATAATGATTAATTACCCAAATCCTATCTTTAATACATTCCCAATTGAAGATTGACTACAATCAAGTAAGTAATCCCAATTTAAATCAATTATGTTGTAGGCCTATTTGATTGAACCAATCTAGGGGATTAGAGAGAGGGGGCTAGCGGCAATTAGAGAGAAGAGAAAGTGATTTAATTGTGAGGTGTGTTTGTATCACCTTATTATGCCTGTAGTTATAGTAGTAGGATAGGCAAAAACCTTTCTCTTTAGGATTACAACTCTTAATAGGTAATCAACTCCTAATAGGAATATAAGATACATTCCTATATCTACTAGGATTTACACAATCACATTTCTATTCTAAATATGACTGCAACAAATTAGGGATAATTACTCCATTATCTCAAAATATTATTTCCTATTTAATATCTTGAGAATATTTCTCCATAAACATTGGCCAATAGGATGCCGCCATGTGTAGGGTAAAATACTAACACTATGGCCGACCCTCTCTCCTATATATACCCCATATTCTACCAAATTTAAGAGGCTTTTGTTATCCTAAAAAAGCCCTAAACACTTTACTATCTCAGAGAAACTGACTTAGGTATCAGAGATCCATTGGCCTAACCCCCACCTCGTGGGCACGTGAGGCTTAGGTCTTTGATCAAATGTATTGATTGTTTTGCAGGTGCATTTTCGTCAAGACTGAAGACAGCGGAAATTTGCATCGACAATATGAATTAGTAATCCCTCCAATATCAAGAATCGGTTCAAGGACCCTTGAAAAAAATAAAAATAACAAAAAATTTATGAACCTCTAATTTCTGCATGTTCCAAGCATCAATGAAATTGTTCGAAAAATGATCAAGAAGTTGCGTCCAAGAAGGAGCATATATATGCTAGCTGGATAGGCTATTTATTCATAGCTGACTGCAAACTGGCAATGGATATTTATTTGATCTGCATGGGAATGGAATAGTTGAATATTGTGCGATTGCACATGAATAATGACATGATAAAGACTCAATTAGACAACATAACGGGACTAAAAAGTAAAACACACATGTTGCAAATTAGTTTGAAAGGAGAAGGTAAAAGAAGGAAAAAATAAAAATACTTGCATCCATGGTAGTCCGTGCAGTTATAATTGACAAATTTCATCATTAATTACATCATAACCATAAATGTTTATTTATTTTTACATCAGCATCAAATAAATGATTGATTTATCGTGAGGAATGAGGATCCTCTCTGGATCTTCTTTGTGAGGACTTGTGAGGATCCTCTCTGGATCTTCTTTGTGAGGATCTTGACGATCCTCAAATCGTATTCGTTCATCGTATATTGTGCGGTTAGTTTTTGACAGATATTATTTATGTTTAATTTTAAATAAAAGTATTTAAAATGAATCAATATACGATGAACGGACACAATTTAAAGATCCTCACAAAAAAGATCCACATTCTCATCGTGAGAGTCTTATTACCAAAATGTCTTTGATTGATAATTATGATATGTTTTTACACTAAAAAGTCAATCATGGTACTATTTAGTTTAGCCTTTATTTTGTCCTTATCGTTAAAACTCAAAGTTTTCAAACCATTTTCATTAGTTTTCCTTATAATATATAGATTCACTACAATATACGGTGAAGCCTATTTTTTATTATATTATCACATCATATTTTTCGCCTGTAGTTAACCAAAAGTATTGTCCACCAAAGTATGAAACCGGTGCTTAATGTAGTTGGCAACATAATCATGATATAACTAACTGAGAAATGCTAAAGAAGTTTTCTTAAAAGTGAGATTTTTTTATGAACTTTCTGTCATTTCGTATTTTTGGCACAATTTTTATCTTTACCTCATAGAGACATTGAATAGAACGAACTACATTTTTTGCCACTGTAAGTTTGAAAATAAGCATTTAAATGTCCTTCAAAAGCAAGTAAATAGATTTGAAACATATAAAATGCAGTTAATCTTGCTGTGGACCAAACTATTATTGCAAAAATAGGTGAATACAACCATCATTAAGAATTCATCTTTGGACCAAAAACAAGCAAAGGGTGGAATACCAATTGCACGCTAAAAATGGTAGAAATAGGGGCATATATAAGTATAATAAATATATATTATATTATATATGCTATGCAGTCTATATTGAATTGATGATATAGAAATGATAGAATCATTTCTGATTGGACCAAATACGTGTCTCCGATAGAGATGAAATAAAATATACAAGAAAACAAATAGTAGAAAACACTTTTCAATATAGGAACCGGTATCTAATGAATTCAACCCGTCCAACATAGTAGAAATGAAAGAAAGGAGGGGGGGGGGGATCATGATGTGATCTTAATCCAATATAAAAAAAGAAAAAGAAAAAAGAGAGGATATGGTGAAATTGGTAGATGCTACGGGCTTAATTGGATTGAGCCTTGGTATGGAAACCTACCAAGTGAGAACTTTCAAATTCAGAGAAACCCTGGAATTGAAAATAGGCAATCCTGAGCCAAATCTTGTTTTATGAAAATAAACAAGGGTTTCATAAATCGAAAATAAAAAAAGATAGGTGCAGAGACTCAATGGAAGCTGTTCAAACAAATGGAGTTGGCTGCATTGTGTTAGTAAAGGAATCTTCCATCGAAACTTCAGAAAGGATTGGATAAACCTGTATACATACGTATAGCACTGAAATACTATCTCAAAATGATTAATGACAACCCAAATCTGTATTTTTTTTAAATATTTATATGAAAAATGAAAGACTTGTTGTGAATCGATTAATTAAATTTTAACAATGTGTTGTGTTCTTATTTAATTTCCTAGAATATGCACTTATTGGTATCACTTGAGCTTACTATGTTTAACCTTATAACCCATGATGAATCTCACTTGTCTCTTGCTAAGAAATGTATACTGCTGCAACAGTTGTTACTTGCTCTTCTCTTGTCACTGTTGATTTCTTGAGTGTCGGTGAAGTGTGATTTTAGTTATAGGTTTGGAGTTATTTTGTCAAGGAAAGCCAAAGGGGAAGATTGTTAAGTACTAGGCTTATTGTTTGGCTTCCCTTGTCAAAATTTGTAAATGCTACCATACATGCTCATAATTTAGAGTTAGGGTACAATGCTAATCTGTGATTTCTACTGGATTGAACTTGTCAAAGCACCAGCTTTCTACACTACAAAAGGTTTGAATCATACATCAGATTCCTTTTGTTTAGTGTAGTTGTCTAGTCAGAAATTTCGTCTGTTGTCAAGTTATATAGGCACACAAATTAAGACAGCCCACATGTCCATCTAACACCTTTTCCCGTGCGTGGATCTCTCACCCTTGATCTGGAAAGGTCTATTTGGCTTGTGGCATGTGTCTTCTTGTTCCCCTTGTCTAAAACATTCACCTCTACCATTAAAAGGGTTCTCAAGGTACCTGGCTAGAGCTACCTCTTAAGCTTCCAAACCAAAACCCTAGCCACAAAACCATCTCATGCACAAACACTCAATCACTGCATATTAGGGTTGCATTATATTAATGGTTTTGCATTAAGCTCTTGGTCTAAACCGAAGTTTCACATCCTTCATAGACCAATCTTTCAGATTTCTTCTTCAACTGTTTGATTGGAGAACCTGACTAGTCATTTGAATCCAGATTTCATAAGCATATCATAACATCATATCATTGATCGTGTTGTTCTCGTTGCTACAATGTGAAGAGCTCAGGAGGAGCTGCCATCTCGTGAAGACCGAAGGAGTTCATTTTGTATAAGGCAAGGTTATACAAAGATAAAGCTGCTTATTAAATAGGGATCTAGGAATTGAGCTTGTGTGGCCTTTGTATGAACTTTGTTTATATTAGTGGATTGGAATTAGTGGAGTCCCCCATTTTTTAACCCAGTGGTAGATTTTTCCGGCAATAAACTTCCTTGTGTTCAATACTTTACAAAGCATCATTTATGACCATATAACCTCTGTGAGAGTTAAACTTGATAGGTTATGCTAGTATTGACACTTGTTAACCAAGTGAACATAAATCGAGTAGTAAGACTAAAACATAGGTGAATTTCACATTGTTACGTTTTCCGCTTTATAAGTTTGTTTTGGTTTTTTATGCCTTTGGGAATTTGACAATCTGTACTTAGTTGACTAGTACATTTGACTAGTCAGTACAGTTGGTTTTAAGTTTTTATTGTAGGGTATTCCATTTGGTACCAACTTCACAACACATAAGTCATTTAATTTTAAATTTTGAAATGAACTGCATGCATTTGACGAGATGTTCCGTGGCCATAAAATAACCTAAAGAGAAGTAGTAAATAAAAATAATTAAGTGGGTGAAGATGGTGACAAGAGGTGGGTAGAAGTCGTTTTCCCAAATTAAGTATACGCAGATGGTCTCGGTGGATAGCCTCCTTGCATCTATCTTTGCACTTTGCACTTGGCACGCTTGAATCCTCTTCTAGGTTGGTTGAAGATGGCCCTAGTCTCCTTTCATTTTATAAACTTAGCATGTCCAAACTACCTTAATTATCCTCCTCCATGTACATTGAATCTGGGCTTTTAAGCTTTTGTCCGTTTCGGATTTCAAGTTCACCTCACATTGTTATAGCCACCAACCCCACATGTTCGAAATGTTGATAGGTCATGAAGATTGAGTGCGGGTTTAAGATGTCACTAGCCGAGGAACCCGTCATTCATTTTAAACCACTAGGCCTTTAGTTTATTTTATTTGATTTTTACTAATTTTCTTGGTCCAAGATATTACGCTTGATAATTTATTGGACCACCTGTTAACTCAATATGAAATGATACAAAAATAGTAGGTTACGGTTCACCAGTTAACGAGTCGGGTCGTTATCAGGTCACCCATTAAAAATCCCTTTATAAGTCTGGTTGTTATCGGGTCACTAATTAAGAACCCGAATAAGAAATAATTTGTGAGATCTAGACATGACATGACCAGTTAACCTGACACGAAACGACACTATCCATTAACGAATCAGGTCGTTATCGAGTCACCTGTTAAAAACGCGTTAAAATAACAAATTTGATACGACACAACCTATTAAGATAACATATATGACACGAAACAACAAATACAACTCATCTACAAAGTCTACAAAATAGCATAAAATTAAATATACTAATTAATCTATATAGTTATAAGCCACTGAACCAATTTATTACTGTATAGATTCTTACTTAATAGAGGTGTAGCTACACAAATTATTTTTTAACTTAGTCATACTTTAAAAGTTTTATGAATACAAAGAACAACATTAGTAGTGGAACATGTCCATTTCAAGACGCTGACATTGAAAAAAGAGAAAACACCTAATCTCTAATAGCTAATGCTTGTATGTATAATGCTCTCTTTAATGTCACAAGTTTCATACCAACAAGAAGGTTCCGACGAGTTATTAAGAATAAATTATTATCTCAGACAACTTTTATCTAATTTTATTTGTAACATTACATATTGTAAAAGTTATTGACAATTTATTAATAGAGAGATAATAAACACACATCATTTTTCTCTTCCTACATACCCCCGCTTATTGTAATATATTATATAATTTTCTTATTTTTGACTTCTCATAAAAAACAAGAAGATCGAAGTCAAGCAAATTCATTCCCCTAACAACCTCGACAATCTTTTCATCAAGTCATTAGCGAAGTCTAGTTTTTAGAAGCTCATATGAGGGATTGGAATGCGTAAATTGTCTGATTTACACTTGCAATCTAATTATACAATCTAATTAGGGAGTTTTGTCGATTTCTGAGGGAGTATCTAATAAATACCAAGTTGACCTTAATGTACTCTTTTTCTTTAATTCATGAGCATTTTTTTCATTGAGTTTTGCCAATCTATCAAGGTTTTAGTAAGACACCTATCTTAGGTTAGTTATACTCTGTGAACGTTAATCGGTGCTTGGTTACTTTGAACATCGACTTTGCACCTTTTACCTTTTTTTGAGACTTTGGATTTTGTTCTGCATTGGGTTTTACATTGTCAGGTTTTAGTGAACTTATGTTTACATACATGCAACCCTAACTTAGTTATTGTATTGTCTATACCGATCAAATTCCTTCACCAATTTGCATTAGATCGGATGACTTCTCAATAAGATTTGGGATATCTGATTCCTTCATTACTTTTATTAATTGTGAGGTACGTAAAGTCCATCTGGCTAGTATAAATAAGGGAGTTTTAACGAAAAGTCCGCGGTACTGTTCACTTTAACGAAAAATCATATTTTTACACTAAAAAGTCAAACCTGGTACTATTCACTTTACCCTTTATTTTGTCCTTATAGTTAAAACTCAAAGTTTTCAAATCCTTTTCATTAGTTTTCCTTATAAATAAAGGCATAAGACACAACATCTCAATTCCCTATTTTCTCTTTCTTGACGACCCTTCTATCCTCACTCTCAATTTTCATTCAGCAATATATAAACTATTATATATTTGCATTAGATCGGGTTGCTTCTCAACGGCTTCTCAATGGGCCAAGACCATTACTAGTGTTAGATCCCCATGATTCAACCTTAAGGTCCACTGCATGCTTTCCAAAACATCTTCCATCTTGCTATGCCAGGTCCTACTCCAATAAGGAATTGTGGACCCTTTTCCTCCTCGCAACGCTGGATCCTACTCAAACATGGACTTGATCATTTTAATCTTATTAAGTAGATCTGACATTTGTGTTGTGTCGTTTTCGTGAATATCTTATATCTGAATAAATAGTGTCGTGTAACACTCTTTAAAATAAACGGGTAATATGACCAGAGCTAAAATCGACCTATTAATATTAGTGAATGGGTCGGGTCATATTACCCGTTAATATGACTTAACTCATTATCAGTTAATGAAAATATATTTTAAATTAATAAATAATCAAATAAAAAACATAATACTAAATTAGTATCTACTTACCACATTATCACATAAATATTACTTTATTATAGTAACTTTGTTTAGTAGTTTTTTTTAATTAATGTACAATCTGAAAATTATAAAAAGAAAAATATATAAGCGCTTGTAATGACAAACTCTATAACTTTTGTGAAGAAGTCAACTCATAAATTGAATTTCGTTTTTCCAATTTTTTTTTTAAATATGATCTTTTAGCAGATGCAAAAAGTTGAACGGTTCGGATCGTTGACATCACGTTCAAATTTTTACGGTCAGTGAAAATATTGCTAGAAGTTTATAAAGTCTTTAGTAATTATATATAGGGTAACTACATAAAACTACTTCAACTATTAGGTCAGTCACAGTTTCATACCCCTATTTTAAAAAATTTCAATGTTATACCTTATCTTCAAATTTGTTGCAATGTCATACCTTCCGTCAGTTGTTTGTTAATTCCTCTGTTAAATGCTGACGTGGTTTGAGGCGGGGCCCACTTTTTAATAAAAAATTTAAAAATTAAAAAAAAAAAACCTAGATCCCTTTCCCCCTCGAAACCCCATCCCCTTTCCATATTCCCCATCGGTCACACCCCCCCCCCCCCCCGGGCCCCCCAAAACCTTCCTTCCAAACCCAGAACCCT
Organism: Cotoneaster glaucophyllus; assembly: GCA_036320875.1. Lineage (NCBI taxonomy): Eukaryota > Viridiplantae > Streptophyta > Magnoliopsida > Rosales > Rosaceae > Cotoneaster > Cotoneaster glaucophyllus. Next base: position 12,680,781 of record CM070064.1, on the reverse strand, counting down.
ACCCCCACCTTCCTTGCAACCCCCCCACCCTCTTCTCCCTCCCAAGCCTCCCAACCACCTCCCTCTCCTCCACTCTCTTCACCTCCCCTCCCATTCAAAACTTAAAAAAAATAAAAAAAAATAAAAAAAAATAACAACCAGTTGAGGTGGTCCGTCTTCGACGGGAATGAAGGGTTGGGTGGGGTGTGACGAACTGGACAATCTGGGTTCAGATTTTTTTCTGATTGTTTTATTTATTTATTTATTTTTATAAGTTTTGAATGTGAGGGGAGGTGAAGAGAGTGCAGGAGAAGGAGGTGGTTGGGAGGCTCGGGAGCGAGAAAATGGGTGGGGGTGGGGTTCTGGGTTTGGAAGGAAGGTTTTGGGGGGCGGGTGGGGTGGGGGACCGATGGGGAAGATGGGAAGGGGATGGGGTTTCGAGGGGGGGGGGAAGGGGATCTGGGTTTCGTTTTTTTTATTTTAATTTTTTAATATTTAGTTAATGTTTAATTTTTTTTTTTAATATTCAATTAATTTTTTAATAGAAAGTGGGTCCCGCCTCAAGCCACGTCAGCATTTAGCGAAGAAATTGACAGACAACTGACGGAAGCTATGACATTGCAACAAATTCGAAGATAAGGTATGACATTGAAATTTTTTAAAAAGGGGTATGAAACTGTGACTGACCCAATAGTTGAGGTAGTTTTATGTAATTTATCCTAATATATATATATATATATATAACATCGACTCATATTTCAGTTTACCGTAAACATCGGAATGTGATATCAACGATCCGAAGCACATTTTTCTACATCCGCTAAAAGATCATGTTTTCAAAACGAAAATTTGAAAAACAAAATCCAGTGAAAATAATAGAGTGTAAATGACATGGTTAAATATAAGTCTAGGGTTTATGGATTATGGTATTGGATTTCGAAGGTGAGCCCTTCATAAAAGTCGTAAAGCTTGTCATTATGAGCGATTGTATATTTTTGTATAATTTTTCACACTTCCACTTTAATTATTATCAATTTTTATTAATTTTGCACTAAAAAAAAACTATTCATGAGGTTTGGAGAGTTTTAAAATTCTAAACGACGATGCAACCATTATCTAAGCCTAGATGATGCCATCAGGCGTGTTCATATATTCTTTCACAGTTTTCAACTTGTACATTAATTATTATGAATTTTTATTTGTTTTAAACTCCCCCTAAAAACACTATTCATGAGGGGTTGTAGGGTTTTAAAAAATTCAAACGACGATGTACCCATCTTTAAAGTGTAGAAGATGCGATAACGAGTGTTTGCATATTTTTTTTTCACATTTTTAACACTTGTAAATGAATTATTATGAATTTTTTTAATGTGCTTTGGTATCTTTAAATTGCTATGTATTTTAATGTGCTTTATAAATTTTTAATCTCACTTATGTGGGATTAAGTACTATGGCTATTGTGGTAACTAGTAAGGTTTTTTAGTAGTTTATAGTTATCAAACTAACTTTTTTTCTTAATGGATTGAATCGGGTTACCCACGTCTAAATCCATTAAGAACGGATGACCCAACAATGACCAGATTAGTTATCGAGTTGATCCGAGTCGTACTATAATAACAACTTGGTTGGATGGATTTGATTGGCCTCATCCCAAGTTGGCCAAGCATATTCCAAGTTGGTGAAGGATTTAATCTTTTTAAGGTAACAACTATTTCATTAATCAAATAAAATGAGAAACATTATCTATTAAGAATCATTTCATGTTTTTTTTCATAAATTTATTATTATTAAAAAGAGGGAGAGGGTTCAAAACTTTTACAATAATTTAGGGAAGGGAAAAGTTTCGAACCCGAGAAGCATGGATGGAAATCCAACACCCTATCCATTGGGATATTGGACCTTATTAACACAACAAAAAGGTAATACAAAACCTACCCCACATAACCCCATCTAACTAAAAGAATAATAACACTAACGAAGACAAAATCTTATATTACTTTCTAATGAACTTGCAAAATACGACGCTTATTCGGCAATATGAGAATCCTCAACCACAGGAGACCCACACCTAACCAACAAAAAAAATAAGCTCACAAGACATAAACACTATGAGCTGGACCTAACACCATCAAGAAACACAAGGTAAACATTTACCATCATCTGAAGACTTTACAACGACAAGAAAACATGATTGTGAATTTCTCGAACAACTGCAACGACCCCACAAAAGAAAGACCGCACCACCCTTTGATGATCTTGCAATCATTAACAACAATCCTGCTTTGAGTTACTTCGAACAAACGTCGAGTTTTCTCCTTATAATCCTTGCCAAGAGCACAAACCACAAAATTACCACCTTAGATTTGAAAAACAATTCGGTTTAAGATCTGTGATTGAGCATTAGGTCATAACCTCTACAACTGCTCTCCTCCTTAGAAGACCAAAGGCTTCCTCGAAAAGTGAGAGAGTGACCACTATTAAAACATGAAAGAAAGAGAAGGAAGGGATAAAAAATGATTACCGCCGACACCAAGGCCAAGGGTTGGGGTCAGCGGTAGGTTTTTCTTTCTTTGGGTTTTTTTTTTCTCTTTCAACCCAACTTTATTTGCATTTCCGGGAAGTTACCAAGGAATGAGAACTTTTATGTTTCTTTGATTACCGCCGACACTAGAAATGCAATATAAAGACACTGAACAAAGGACCTTCAAAATTACACCTTGGGGTCATTTGAAAGTTCTCTCAAATTTATTGCATATAATCATTTTCAAGTTCTTCCATCTTATTTTTGTACGTGTTACAATCTTAACAAATTTATTGCCTAAATTCCTTGGAAACCGATCTTATTTATGCTGCATGCAGGAGCACAGAAAGGTTAATTAGGCTTTGGAAGGCAATGGAACCCGCTTGCGGTATTCTGCAAGAGCCCACAGTGGGTGGATGTTTCTATGAGCTGCATAATGTAGCATGCAGTTCTTCATGATCACTCCAGTGATTTCCTGCCATATATAATTAGTGATTAGAAGTTATAAAACGTTGCAAGTAAAAATTTGAGCATACGTATACGCAACACGATATGTTATTTTGTGTTTCATCTTTTTTGCTCGTCAAGCTTGCAATGCAATGTAAGGGAAATATTTTTGTTTGGCATAGATGTTACAGTAAGCATACTACCTGCTGAGGAAAATCACCATTTTCCATCTGTGAATTGATTATCAACTTTGCTGCACGATGAAGAGGTGTGGGGTCTCTTTCCGCTTGTCCTGCATGAATTAAACCCATCATAGCCCAAGCTGTCTGTACTAAATTTGATCGGTTTCCTTCAAGTGGAATGTACTCCTGTGTCGCCCGCCACAGAGTGAAATATTTTAGTCTAAGACAGTGAGATTAATTAAGAATCCTGGAGCTAGCTTCAAACATAATCCACCTCCCATATTTTACCTTTTTTGGACATGAAAGGTAGCTCTCTCCCCAACCACCGTTCTCTTTCTGGGTTGCGAGTAGAAAACCAATAGCTTTGCTCATGGCTGCACAGTTGTTGAAAGTCTTGCCAGCAGCTGTTAGCCCTCCAAGAGCAAACCAGGTACCATATGTGAAGCAAACTCCCCAATTCCCGTACCTGTGCAAATTCTTAACCAAGTTCTTTTTCTGCTCCAGTTGTTAATCAAAGAAAATGTATATAATCAAATTTTGATTTAAAAATATGATATACCATGAACCATCTGCCATTTGTGTATTTTCGAGGTACTGTGCAGCATTGGTAATAAATTGATCAATCTCTTTATTCCTGTGGCCAGGGTACAACTCCTTAAACAAAACTAAAGCCTGAATTGCAGATGAAGTACATTCAACATATTCATGCTCAACCACAATGTCGGCGAAGAATTCTGTGGGATTCAACATCTGGGGAGAAAAAAGAAGAGAGAATATCCAGTAGGTATACTAATGAATAACGCCTTCAAAAACTTTAGTTTCATACGCATCAGACTAAGTTCAATGACATGACTCCAATTCTTTAAAATTCTTACTTCTAACCATTCTGCTGCTCCTGCTGGTTCCCAGGCTGCTAAACCACCATTCTTACTCTACAATGACCCATAAAAATGGGATTTTTAATGAGTATAGAGACCTAATAGACCATGCAGTGAAGAACAAATGTCTTGAAATGCTAAAAGGTTTTTAAAGTAAGCCAGCCATGCATTAGATCCAAATTTGATCACGGCAGGGAAACAAAATGCAACTCAAACTCATATATTGACTGACAGACATAATAGTTGTCACCTGTAGGGAAATTATGACATTGACAGCATCATATAACCTCTCAGGTTCCATTTTTTCACCAACCATCTCCGGTGGCATCATTGATAAAAGCAGGCAACACTGTAGAGGGTGTTATAGTGAGAAAAATGGAAATAACATTTAAGGTGGATAGCTAAGTTGAAGTATTTGTTACCTTTAAACACTCTGCAGTGGAATCAGAAACTTGCCATCCATGGTCTTGATCAGAGAAAGTCCACGATCCTTTGGAAATGTGGCGGTGCATGCTTTTGAAGTCACCCGATGGATTGCCCTTGACCTTTACAATATTCGATCCCAAAACATTCAATTGTTAGAACAAATTAATCGATGCACACACATATTTTACAAAAAATGAAAGTTGAGCTGACTATATAAAAAGAACCTGAGATTTTTTTATGAAATCATGTCCTCTAGCGACCGTGGGTGCAATTTCATCGGTTAGATTGCAAGCAAGCAAAGCTTGAATGACAAAACCAGTATCCCATTGTTGACTGCCAAAACTCTGCAGGTATCAAGAAAATGTATCAACTTATAATGTTTTCCAATGATTTAGAAGAGGGAACTTTCGAAATAGAAAAAAAGGGTACAGAACAATTCATCATATCATATACTGCATTAACAAAATGTGTACTAACTTGCATCTTCATCCCATCCTCAGCAACCCATAAATAATCTGGTATCCTGGCAAGATGCTTTTTAAAATAATCACCATTTGGATCTTCAGCCCAACAAGCCAGCATGCATAACACCTTTACCACACATCCAAGGGTAATGTATCTGCTGTTTTCATCTTCATAATGAATATGCTCCATTGTTACTTTGAGAGCCCTTTTCCTGATCAGCTTGTTAAATGGCCAGCGAGTAAGAAGAGGCTCTGTACATATGTACAGACTATCCCATAGAAAGTCCTGTATCCAAGGATGAGGGAAGTAGATGTCCTCCTGCATTCAAATTACTGCAATCAGTTTATGTACCTAGCTAAACAACTAATTAGATATCTTAATCAAGTTAATCTCACTTTAGCACGGTGATGACGCACTCCCTTCCAGTTAATTTTGTCATAAGGTTGAGCATAGAGTTCTTCCCTTAATTGTAGTATGAGAGGTGTGATTGGACCAACAAATCTTTTCCCATATAAATATGACATAGGCATGTAAACCATCCTACAGTAGCACCACATTTTTGCTGCATTTGCATGATATAAAACAGATTTAAAAAGAAGACTATAGGTAGATCCAGACTAATTAAATCAATCAACATGTGAAAGACTGAATTATTTGTACTTGTCGAGTCCGGAATTGTTCTAACCTGGATGCATAGGAAGAAATGAAGGCAGAATCCAAAACTCTGGGGGCATTGGGTTGCTTCCAGACCACTCAAACACACCAAGTATCTGCAAGAATCAATAGTAGTAGTGCACTGTTCTCAAATAGCACTACTCGTACTGCAGCAACTCGTCGCATTATATTTTCAATTTAAAAAATAAAAAATAAAAAAATAAAAGTCTCACTGCATTGATAGAGTAAAGGCAATTTAGACACACGATGACAAATATGACTCGATCACTCTTCAATATATCGAAATAGTTGAGGTTATAAATGATTTGGTGTACTATATGCAAAGTCATATTTGATTAATCTAGAGTAGAAAAGGTTGAACTCTACCTTTAGAAGATATAAGAGTAATATTTAATTCTAAATTTGACTGAATCTTTCTCTACTGAAAACAAAAGCTAAAAGTTTCAAACTGTTGCAGTCGTATTTAGAATAGGAATATGATTGCGTAAATCCTAGTAGATATAGAAATGTATCTTATATTCCTATTAGAAGTTGATTACCTATTAAGAGTTGTAATCCTAAAAGGGTAAGGTTTTTGCCTATCCTACTAGCATAAATAAAGGCACAATGTGGTGATACAAACACATCTCACAATTAAATCACTTTCTCTTCTCCCTCAATATCGCCGACCCCCTCTCTCTAATAGGCCTACAACACGTTATCAGCACGCTCTTTCCAGAAGCTGAGAACTTAACGGATCGAAGGAGGAGGCTATCTTCTAAAAAAAATTCAAAGGCTTATATTTGTTTTCTGCTAATCAAGTACGCTTAAAATACAGGAAGATATTTGAATCGTTCACGAAGTATGAAAACATTCCCCATGATGCATGAACCCCTCTATGTTTATATTTTCCTTACGATATATATATATATATATATATATATATATATATATATATATATATATATATTGTATATGTTCATATGTTTGTCAATATATATATTTGGTTCATGCATTACGTAATTTTATTACTATGTGGAATTGTGAGTCAAAGCATATAAATAAATTAGAAGCATATTAGCGTTTTTAAAACCCTAGAAATTTCAAAAAAAAAAAGGGAAAGAAAATTGGACATGGTGCGGCACCATCGCCGTGGCACCATCGTCGGTAACCCATGCATAGTCGCTGGCCTGAAGCCCAACTGCATGGACCATCGCAGCAACCAGGCCCCGGCCCGGGGTTAGTTTCGACGGGCCTGAAACCCCGAGCCCACTAGCTGCTTGGCCCGACTTGCCAGCAAGTTTTTGCACTTGTTGGGCCTTGATTTTGTCCCAGCCAGTAGCCAACCTACCAGCCCAGTAGGCTAGGTTCCTTCCCCCGGCCTAATGACCAGGCTCCAGCTTTGGCTGGGCCTTCTGTTTGCTAGCCCACAAGCCAGCTTCGGTTGGGCTTGTCCCCGCGCACCCCGTTTGGCCCAACACCAGCAGCCTTGGCTGCTGGGCTTACTCTGTGCACTCGGCCTGTGGCCTGCAACCATCCGTGGGCTGCCTTTTGCAGCCAATTCAAGCCCATATCACTTTTTGGGCTATATATTTCGAACCAATGGTATTATTTTGGCATTATTTTGCTTTCGCCATCGACCCTATTTGGTCTCGATCTATTGAATTAATTAAAAATAACCTGCAATCTATTAATATGATAATGAATCCAAAATTACTGACTTGATTAACGATTCAATAATTTATTTTTATACTTTGAACCGCTGACACACTTTCGTAGTAACGAAGCTCTCACACTTGAGTTCCCGAAAAAACTCAAATCCACTATACTTAAATCAGCATATTGCAATCTGTGTTTCTTGTAGAAACCTTTCCTTTATGAACTAATCATTCATAAAAACTAAATTGAACCTATAGTTTCATATTTAGTGAGTTTGAAGCCCAAAGTTTTCATTCAAAACACACCACATGAAACCTGTAGTTTTCATGCATAAAATAAACCAATACATGTTTATAGAAGTCGAATGTTCTACGATATATGTCTATGGATCACCATATGACTAACCACTTTTTTTTTGTACCCTCCGTTTTAGGAACATGTCGAACTTGAACAAGCTCGATTTCACCGCTTTAGAAGTTTCCGGAAGAAACTATCTGAAGTGGGTTCAAGACGTGAAGCTCATTCTAACTGCAAAAGGTATTAGAGCCACCATCGAGGCACCAGCCGACGACAAACCTTTCGACAAAGCTCAAAAGGCTAATGCAATGATCTTCATTCGAAGACAAATCCATGATGCATTGCAGACCAAGTACCTCGCTGAGGAGGACCCACACACCCTCTGGCTTGCTCTGGCTTACCGTTTCGATCACCAGAAAGACATTTACTTGCCTGAAGCAAGACATGACTGGCAACATCTTTGCTTCCAAGACTGTAAGTCTGTGAATGAATACAACTCTGAAGTTTGTAGAATCCGTTCACTACTGAAATTCTGTAAAGTGGAATTAACCGAATCAGATTTCCTGCAGAAGACCTATTCGACCTTCCATGCCATCAATATTATCCTGCAACAACAATATAGGGCGCATAAGTTCATCGAATTTTCTGATTTGATCTTTGTTTTACTTCTCGTTGAAAAGCAGAACCAGCTTTTAATGAAGAATCATCAAGCTCAACCCACTGGCTCGAACGCTGCGTCTGAAGCGCATGAGACCAATTCTAGTAGCCAAAAAAGACAAAAAAAAACCATCGTGGCCGTGGCAATGGGCAGCAAGCCCAACCACGGGCCCAAGGTCAACAGAGTGCCGCACCTAAGGGAGGAAATGTGACCCAGCGGCGTTCACCTCTTGCTCCTAAGGCACTGAACTTCAAGAACAAGGGAAAAGCTCTCATTCAATTGGCTTCCATCGAAATGGAAATGTGCTACTGATGTGGATCAAGGGATCATTGGTCACGCATATACCGAGCTACCTCTAAGACTATTGCCAAGTATCATTCCCGTCGTGAGTCTAACTTTGCACATGTGGAACATCCAGAAGATGTTACCACATCAATGGAGATATCGGATTTTTAGAAGGCGTCAGCTCTTATGGATGAATAAATTAGACATGTTTTTAGGGTGTTTACCCCTAGTGGCCGAACTCACTAGGAGTGGCTGGCCTCTCTCCCCTATTTTTCTAGGTTTATGGTTTAATTTTGAAAAAAAAATTCTAAGTTTTTGGAATAATTTGTTTGTTTTGAATTATGGATTGTTATTTGATTGATATTATTTCTCGAATTGCTTAATTGAATGAATGGACTTACATTTATGCATGTGACCAATTCAATCAATTTCTTTCCAGGTATGTCTAATGGGGAAGTTAGTTGTCTGGCAGATAGTGCAACCACGCACACCATCTTGCGTGAACGACACTATTTTATTAACTTAATACCCAAGAAAGCTCATCTGACAACTCTCTCAAGCCCATCCAACCTGATTGAAGGATACAGAAAGGCATATATCATGTTGTCCAATGGTACAATCTCAACCATTAAGGAGGCACTCTATTCTCCACGTTCCGGAAGAACGTTGCTGAGTTTTAGAGATATTCGAGATAATCAATATCATATTGAAACCACTGAAGATAATGGTTATGAATTTCTTATTATCACTTCGTATGAATATGGCCAGAAGCGTATTCACGAGAAGTTGGAACGTCTCCCGAGTGGTTTGTACATCACAACCATTTACGGCATAGAAGCCCATCAAGTGGCCTTCCCTATGCCTGAGTTCCAGAAAACTTTGTTGCTTTGGCATGACCGATTAGAGCATCATGGATGTGACATGATGTGCCGTATCCTCAAATCATTACATGGGCATCGATTACCTCCCTATGTTGGATTCCCACCATGCAAAGCGTGTTCTTTGAGGAAGTTGAATACTCAACCCTCATATACAAAGATCATTCACGATCCCTCAAAGTTTCTTCAGAGGATTCAAAGGGACATTTGTGGACCTATCCAACCAACATGCGGACCATTTAGATACTTTATAGTGTTGGTTGATGCATCGACACGATGATCACATGTTTGCTTGATGTCCACAAGTAATGCTACATTCACTAAACTCCTAGCACGAATCATTAAGCTAAGGGCTCACCACCTTAATTATCTGATTAAGTTGATTCGACTGGATAACGCTGGAGAGTTTACGTCATAGACTTTTGATGATTATTGCATGTCAGTAGGGATTGATATGAAACATCTTGTACCTTATGTTCACACCTAAAATGGCCTAGCAGAAACTTTCATAAAGTGCCTTCAACTGATAGCTCGGACTTTGGTTATGAGAACCAAAATGCCGGTATCTGCCTGGGGCTATGCAATATTGCATGTAGCTATGCTGGTCCACTTGAGGCCCACCGCTACCCAACCACATTCACCATTACAATTAGTTACTGGATACGAGCCTAACGTCTTGCATTTACGGATGTTTGGGTGCGTCATTTATGTGCCAATAACGCGCCACTACGTACCAAAATGGATCATCAGAGAAAAATGGGAATCTATTTCGGTCATGATTCACCATCAATTGTTCACTATTTAGAACCCTTGATAGGAGATCTCTTTATCGTATGTTTTGCCGATTGTCACTTTGATGGGACAGTATTCTCGTCGCTAAGGGGAGATAAGCATGCTAACGTTCTTGGAAAACGCCGCGAATTGTCATGGTATGCTCCCACTATGTCTCATTTAGATCCATGTATAGCTCAGTCTGAAACCGAAGTGCGACGCTATGTCTCATTCAAAGAATTGCTCAAAACATGCCTGAAGCTTTTAATGATCTAGCAAAGGTGACAAGATCACATATACCTGTTGCAAAAGCACCTGCAATGATAGATGTACCCCGTGTACGTCAACCATATTCCTGGAAAGGCCGCACTTTCCATGCGGTAAGGTACATTGGCGTCTAGCGAATCATCTGGTCTGACCCTGAAGCGTGATAGACCCTTTGGTCCAAAGGATTCAAAACCCTGGAAGAGTAAAACAACACCAACTAGTGACCCTTGTTTGAATCCGACCATAGGTCACTTATCTATTCCAACGCATGAGGTTATTCTAGATTACGGTGATGCTTTAGATGAAACATGCCGGCCTCCCGAGAATCGTGAGATTTCAATCCACTACTATTGATAAGGTTTGGAATCAGAATGAGATGATCGTCGATGATGCATTTATGTACTCAGTAACTACTGACATCATGCTTAGCGATGACATTGAACCACGTTCCATTGATGAATGTCAACGTAGAAAAGATTGGTCGAACTGGAAATAAGCAATCCAGGTGAAACTCGATTCGCTCGCGAAACATAAAGTGTTTAGACCTATTGTTCCTACACCACCACGCGTGAAGCCCGTTGGCTACAAGTGGGTTTTCGTGAGATAGCGTGATGAGAAGAATGAAATAGCGCTATACAAAGCACGCCTCATGGCACAATGCTTCTCTCAGCGTCCTGGGATTGCTTGCGAAGAGACATATTGCCCCTTAATAGACGTTATAACATTCCGCTACTTTATCTCTATGATGATCTAGATACGGAAATATACATGAAAATTCCAGAAGAACTTGCATTGACTGGTTCAAATAGTTCTAGACCACAAAACACTCTCTCAATTAGGTTGAGGAGGTCACTCTAAGGATTGAAACAATCCAGCCGGATGTGGTATAACCGTCTATGTGAATATTTGACAAGTCAGAGTTTTGTGAACAACGAATTATGCTCATCCGTGTTTATTAAGTAGTCACATTCTGGATTTGCAATCGTTGCAGTTTATGTCAATAACATGAACCTCATCAGGACTCCCGCAGAGCTTGAGCAAATTGCTACGCACTTGAAATCGGAATTTGAGATGAAGGATCTTGGAAAAAATCGATACTGCCTCGACCTTGAGATCGAGCATTGTTCGAAGGGAATCCTAGTACATTAATCGAACTACGCCCAAAAGGTGTTGAGTCGTTTTAATGAGGATAAAGCGAAGCTTTTGAGTACACCTATGGTCGTTCGGACTCTAGATGCTAAACGAGATCCTTTCCATCCAAAGGAGGATGAGGAAGAGATTTTGAAACCCGAAGTTCCTTACCTAAGTACAATTGGGGCTTTATTGTACTTGGCTCAATGCACTAGATCCTGACATCTCCTTCGTTGTTAATCTTTTGGCTAGATACAGCAATGCGCCTACATGCAAGCACTGGAATGGTGCTAAAGACATTTTCCGCTACCTCAAGGGTACAACAGATTTGGGCTTGTTCTATACCCTTGAATCTTCGAGTGTTGCCGCCCCTTATGTTCTCGGATTGATTCTCGCCTTGTTGGTTACGCAGATGATGGATATCTGCGTGACCCACATAGGGCTCGTTCTTAAATAGGTTATGTCTTTACTGTTGGAGACACTGTTATATCTTAGAGGTCTACCAAGCAAACGCTAGTGTGACTTCTTCAAACCATGCTGAGATTCTCACCCTGCATGAAGCATCGCGTGAGTGCTTTTGGCTGAGAGCAGTTATGGAACATATTTGACGCACTAGTGGTCTTACTTCCGTCGTTGACCTAGACAATGCAACATGTATCAAGCAGTTAAGGAAGGGATACATCAAGGGAAACAACACCAAGAACATAGCGTCGAAGTTCTTTTACTCACACCACCACCAGCATCAGAACAATGAAGTCAAGCAAATCCGTTCCCAGGACAACCTGGCCGATCTCTTCACTAAGTCATTGCCTAAGTCTACTTTTCAAAAGCTCGTCCAAGGAATCGGTATGCATAAATTATCTGAGTTGAATCGCTTGTAGTTCTTTTATTTAAAAGTTATATCTAACTCAGGGGGAGTATCTAGAAGCATACTCACTTGATCTTAATGTACTCTTATTCCTACGATTAGGAGCATATTTCTTACTGGGTTTTTGCTACCTAACTAGGTTTTAATGAGGCACCCATCCTGGGATGATCATACTCCTTTGAGTTCACTACTTTCGTCCTATTTGACGTTTGTTTTAGACATTATGCATACTTCTCAGTTTTCTCCTTAGTCTATGGGTTTTCCCCATACCTTGTGTTTTACCATAGCGAGGTTTTGTGAGTTTTACTACAAATGCATAATTTCTTAAATTTGAGACTCGCTTTCACCCATTGTGCCGATGACTTCATCAACTATTCTACCTTCTCTACTGAAGATCTGATGTGATGGTTTATTGAGTATTTACACACTCAAGGGGAGTGTTGCAGTCATATTTAGAATAGGAATGTGACTGTGTAAATCCGAGTGGATATAAGAATGTATCTTATATTCCTATTAGGAGTTGATTACCTATTAAGAGTTGTAATCCTAAAAGGCTAGGTTTTTGCCTATCCTACTAGTATAAAGAAAGGCGCAATGGGGTGATACAAACACACCTCATAATTAAATCACTTTCTTTTCTCCCTCAATACCACCGGCCCCCCTCTCTCTCTCTAATCCCTTAGATTAGTTCAATCAAATAGGCCTACAAGACAAACAATTATTTAATTATGTATGCATTGGATATATATGGTATAACTTGCATCACTACATATGAAGTTAAATATGACAGACCAGATTTATCTTTTCCTTCGAGATAGCAACTCTAATTCAGGTAAATCTTACACATAATAATAGTAGGGTCCCGCCACTATTATAGAGTGTATCAATAATAATGTTATCTACTAACATTATTGAGAGTGATACATTTTCAAAAGTTGTCGATATTGTCCCATCAGCAATAGAAAATAATCTCAAATAAGTCTGTTATATGTAGCATAGATAAAGTATCAATATGTTGACGATCGATTTGCTAGTTATAGTGAAATTTAAGAACAACAATTTACTGAAGCCTAATAAAAGAAACTGGTCTTATTGCTGCAGATATGCATACCGAAAGCCAAGTTTTACCCCAAGAGGGGATGTGGGTAGCACTGCCATGATCAAGAATCCACTTTCTAGCTCTTGCACAAGCATTGTCTTGGCCACCATCAGGTCCTTCTCCAAGAATACGCATACAAATGTAGTTGAGAGCTGTGCAGAACATGGTGCTGTGTCCTTCAATGTGTAATCCCCAACCACCATCTTGGTTCTGAAAAACCCAAAACATTAATTAGCATTTTTATTCTGTATTTTCTTTTATACAAGAGGGACTTGTAATGTAGAAATGAAACTATTGGCCAACTTAACTGCAACCCTTGTTACTAGTTTAACACAAATAAGCACATTTTGAAATATTATAATTTGATCCAATTTGTGTGGAAAAATACCAAAATGTATATGTACCTGATGATAGTATATGTAACGCAGAATTTCTTTTCGATGTTTTGCATGGAATATAGTATTAAGATGCCCTGTAATGTAAGTGCACATGACCTGCAAATTTTGAGTAAAAAATTGGAAAGAGTAATTACCAAAATTTGCAAAAATTTGAATTCAGTTAAAAACTAAAAAAAATATGCTGTTTATTTTTAAGCCCCGAAACGGCAACATGGAATATTGAAAATAAAGTATTTTCATAGTTCGTTTAAAAATGTAAAATATTATGGCTTCAAAATAGATAGTACAAAGGTTTTGGATTTGTTTGATAAAAAGAGTTGGTATTTGGGGCTAACAACCAGCAAGACAAATGCTGATATAATAGGTTTACGATCATCCTACCGATTGCACATTTTTGAAAGTTGACATTAGGTTTATACTGTGTAGTCATAGAGACAAACTAAAATTATTTTTTTCAAATTTTGAAAGTTGACAACATTTTTTTTCTTCCAAATACATTGAGTAATGCTAAAGAGACCATATATTTAAATTATATCCGGTAAGTCATATAAAGTGGTCATAGATTATTGTATTACTACTTAAGTGTTGATTAACGTGTTTACGTTATATTGGTGACACATCCAATAATTTTTAGTTTAAAAATTTAATTTACCTAACATTACTCATATACACAAAATGTGACCTCATAAACTTTTAAGAAGTTGGAGTAAATTTATCCTTTTATATAAATGGGAGATTGCGTGCCTAAAATAACATGATATAGTAAATAGTGACAATGTACGGGAAAATAGAAATTAAATACTCACCAAAGGAGGAAGAAAAAATAACGGGCCGGCATTTTCAGCAGGCCAATGGCCATCGGTAGCTTGCAAAGCTGAAAGGAAGTGGATAGACCTTCTCAATGAAGATGTGGCATTTTCATGTGAGATTTCCTCTCCATCCTCAACTTTAACTGGGGGAATTATCTGTTTGAAGTTCTTCTCCCTTAGGAACTGTCGGTAATTGAACAGAGAATTAAAAGCGATACTAATGAGAGGATTGAAGTGATGATTTAAAAAATTTATGATGATGATGTTATTACTAACTAAATTTTAATAAACCCTAAAGATTTACTGGTGTTACCCATCAGATTGGAAAATGGAAACTTGTAAGTATTAGAAAAAAGACAGACAAAATGTTCTATTTTTATTATACCATCTATTTGTATCATATCTCAAATAGAGATAGGACCCATATGCGGTGACAAACCTTACGTCTATTAGAGAGATGATATAAATGATGGTACAAGTAGATGGTAAGTGTAGCACTACTCTTTTTTTTTTTATTATGTTAAATATTACTATATTCATATTACTATTACAACTTGCTGTGCACCCGCCGGACAAATCTCCTCAATTTCAAGTCAACCTGGACTCCCTTGTCCTTCCAACTATTAATAAGATTAGGGGTGGTTCGGTATGGGATCCCATACCGAAACCCTTGTCCCGATTCCCAAACCGAAATTTTCGGGAATCCCAATTTCAATACCGATCCCAAACCAAATTTTCGGGAATCCCAATTTTTGGGAATCCTGAAATAGTTTTGGGATTTCGGGACAAATCGGGAATCCCGAAATGGTTTTGGGTTTTTGGACTAAAATTTGACATATTATGCTTTTGGGCTAAAATTCAACCTTTTATATTGAAAATTTGACATATTATACTTTTGGGCTGCTAATTTGTTGAACATATAAGTAGGGGTAGAAAAAATTTCCAAAATTCCCAAACCAAACCAAAAAAATACCGATCCCAAACTGATTTTCCCAAAATTTCTGCATCTGGGGTTAGTTCCACGATAAATAACATTTATACATAGGATTTTTTCTGGACAAACAACATATATACATACGATGTTATTGAAAAAAATTACTTTGCATGCATGTTACGCAAAAACAACTTCGTGCTAAAACTAAAAGTTCTAAGTTTATAGATTAATACTATGATGAAGCATTCATAGCTTTAAAGTTGATTGCCACACTGTTATACTAACATTTTTTACGGAACACAAAATCACACTGATTAATGATTCTGAACATTATTAGTCAGCTGCGGGGATGATGAAGTATCCAGAGTTTCAAAAGTTGATCAACTAAGCACATATACTACATCATATATTTCCCCTGAATACTTTTCATGACCGCAGAGACGAACCGTTCTGAACATTAATATTTGGTGATCGTGCTGATCTAGAATTCTAAGTTTTCTGAGCAACTGAAACCTGAAAGCCTAACAAGGAATAGATGGACGACATAGATTAATTTGAAACAATCCAACGGTTCAAATTAATTCTAATTATAATTAAAAAATAATATATATATTTTCGGTTTGGTATGGGAATACCGAAATATTGGAAAGGCAATCCCGATTCTCATACCGAAATTTCGGTATTTTTTCGGTTTGGGAATACCGAAATTTTGGGAAAATCGGTTTGGGACATTTTTGGTTTGGGATCGGTATTTTTTTGGTTTGGTTTGGGAATTTTGGGAATTTTTTCCACCCCTAAATAAGATCATGAGGAGCCCGAAAGCCCCGACCAAGAATGGGTATATTTATAATAAAGAGTGAGAATAACTTAGTAAAATTCAAATTTAAATAAAGAGAAACAGCAATAAACTGTAGTATTAAGTGACAAAAAAAAAATCAATTGAAATGGAGATGTTAGTGGTACTTTAAAAATATCAATTGCACTCCTTTATAAAACCAAGGAAGAAAATACACTCGGGTAAAGTGCAAGATAACATTTGGAGAAGGCAATTAACAACTGCCAAATATTTTTATAAAAAAAATATTAGAGAGGAAAAATCAAACTCAAAATCTCGAGTGCAATCTTACTTGAGCCGTTTATATTACAACTACTTTTAAGTTTTTTTTTTTTTTATTTTTTTTATCCGTACTTCCGTTTATATTACAACTACATTGTTCTCTTGCAAGTATTTTTAAGTTTTTTTATCTCTACTTTTGCAGGTGGTAAAAATCCTATCAAGAAATTAACGCCGATGCCGAAGATTGTGCTAATAACTTGTGTTTATCTTATTCTTAGTTAATTATTTGTGTATATATTTCTAGTTAATTGAAATTTTATTTTCGTTTTTTTAGGCTTATATAATCGTCTAGACGCGTGTGCCCTAATACGTGTGTCCAGTGTTCTAAAAATCGGTCTAGGCAGCCGCCTAGGTGCTGGACAGTGGTTTCCCAACCCGATTGAAGACAAAACGTTCGGTTAAGGCAAGGAGTATTTAGGTGGCTGCCTAGGCGCTCTAGATGGTGTTAGGCGGGCCAAGACGATGCTGGACTGCGAGACTAGGCGGCCTCAGTTTAACTGCAACTCTCCTCACTCGCAGCAAATCGCTGCAACTCTCCCATTCTCGACTCATCTCACTGTGTGTGCGCGTGTGTGTCATGTGCGTGTGTGTATGAAAGAGAGAGTGTGGAGGAGAGGAAATTGGAGACGACGGCATTAGGGTTATGAGAGAGAAAATGGAGATGGCCGCTCATTTGATGCTCTTGCGGCAGAGAGGCGTAGGATTTATTTGCATAGAAACCCAAACTGGATTTTCTGTTTCTCTTCATATAACTAGGGTAGTCCGGATTTTATAAAGTAGGAAAGGATACACTTTTTTATAAGCCCAACCTTTTTATTAGAAAGCAAAGCCCAACAAGACACATGAACCTAGAAAATGTTACAAAATTAATATAGGTAAATTACATTTTACAACCTTTAAGTATAAGGTCAATTGCAACATCATACAACATTTTTAAAACATTTTAATTTCATTTCTTTTCAGTTTCATACATCCGTTAAAAAATCAGTTAAGTTAACCGTTAAGTGATGACGTGACAAATATAAGGACTCACATTTGTATTAACATGACTGTCAACTTTGCACCATGTGAATAAAAAATAATAAAAAAGGATTATTTAATAAATAAATCAATTTAGATTATAATTAAAAATTAAAAAAAAATTGAAAAGGGAATATGGGCAAAGCTTGCCCCAATAACCTCATCTCTTCCTCGACCCCATCCCATCTCCTCTGTGCTTGTCTGTAACCAATAATCCCATCTGGGTTGGGAAGCTTATTCGGGTGCCAATCGCCCCATCTGTGCCCAATAATCCCATCTGGGTTTGGGAAGTTTCTTCCACCGCCGTCTCCTCCTCGAATCAACTTCATCCCCATCTGCATGTTCGTCTCCAACAAGTCCATGCACGACATCCTCACCAGCTCTGTGCTTGGCCCAATAATCCCATCTGGGTTTGGGAAGTTTCTTCCTCCGTCGTCTCCTCCTCGAATCAACTTCATCCTCATCTGCATGTTCGTCTCCAACAAGTCCATCAACGACATCCTCACCAGCTCTGCCGCACCGGTATCTCCCAATGATCATTCCTCGTTCAGCGTCGCCGTCAATCACCATCATGGCGAGTCTTTCGCGACCTCATTGGCGGCGAACTGCACGAAGCTCCAGCACGACAACATCGAGGCGCGGGGGTTGTCCACATCCACCTCGTCGGACAGAATCTAGGTGTTGGGGCTAAACCGGGTGGAGCCTCGCCGCCAAATCTGCCTCTCGCCCTACTGAATCATGTTGAGATCGAACTCGAGAGTGACAGAACGGGCCGATTTACGAGCGAGTTGTGAGATCGTGCTTTCTGGTGGTGGTAGGGCTGGAAAAAAATCCCGAAAATCCAGAACCGTACCGAAATAATCCCGAAACCGAACCGAAAATGTGCCAAACCGAAAATTCTAAACCGTACGATACCCGATCCCGAACCGATCCCGAAAAGTTTGGGACGGGATTGGGATCTCATATGGCCTCGTTCGGTATTCCCAAACCGAACCGATCAATATTTTAATAGAATTTTATATATATTTGAATTAATAATGGCCATTGGATTTAATTGAGGTTCAACCTCAACAGTTCATTACTCTGTCACCTTACTTACTCAGACTTCAAACTCTCCCATCTATCATCTCACTTCCATAAAGCTGTCTACACCTTTAGCTAATAGTTATCATCATTTTGTCTGTAGCCATAATGACTTCCATCTCTTTGCAAGCACCTAGACTCTAGGTATATTGACTTTCAAACTTAAAGCAACCTTCACAATACAAAACCAACGTATCTTTCCATACATAACCCTGATATTCTCTCTCTCTCTCTCTCATCTGAGTTCTCTCTGCTTTCTCCGAAGCCCAGCCAATGCAGCCACCATGCACCACCACCAAATGACTTCATGGCGCAACCACCACATGTCCACCACCACCACGTCGCACAGCCACCATGTCGCGCAGCCACCACAACCCACTTGTTGTTTCTCTCTCTCAATCTCTCATCCTCCCTTATTCTCCACCTCTGTCGGCACCGTGAGAAATCTTTGCACGGAAAATGGCCAATCTTTGCACGAGTATTTTTATCCCTACTTTTACAGATGGTAAAAATCCTATCACAATACAAAAGTAGAAAGATGGCCCCCATCTAAAAAAAAAAAGAAAAATAGTACAGAATTTCTTCAAGCGACAATTTATACGTGGGGTGGGGGTTGGGGGGAGAATATGAGGGTAGTGTTATTTGATATGCATTTACTAATGGATGATACTTTTGTCCACTTTATGGGTACATTTGTCCACTTGTAATTAGCAAATTTTTGACGTACAAACTTCATTATTAGAATTTGCTTATTCATTTTATATTATGAAAGTCAACCAAGTTAGACAACGTTTAGCCATCCCTATCATCAAATGAATGGATGATTGATAAATTGTTACCATAATCATTAATCATATTCGATATATGTGGATGACTAAATGATATCCAAATTATTTGTTTTTTTGCAAACATGATCTTTAGATAATATGAAAAAGTGAAATAATGTCTTTGATTATGAAATTTGTATGGTGCGTTAATGATAAGTGGGTAGATAAGTAAGTGAGTGGACAATAACAACATGGGTGGAACCAAGATAACTAGAAATCACATTTGCAGTAAACTAACTGACAAGAAAAGTTTGGACGCACTAAAGCATACCTGCATTCGCCATAGCAGGTCACCACTGGGCTTAATCTGATAGCGATTATTGTAGAAATGAAGACGAGCTTCTTCCACCTCAGCTCGTTCTTCGGTAGTTCCTGCTTCAGGGTCAAACTCAAATATCTGCCTTCCTACGAAGTTGTTTGTGCTGTAGATGTATGGATCATTGGCACCATCTGCCACCCTAAGCTTCCACATTCTTCTATATTCTTTGTTTCTTTCTTCTTATCAGGGACGGAGGGACGGAGGGAGGTATATATATATATATATATATATATATATATATATACCTGCGTATAGAAAATTAACCCTAATGTTGGCACAATTTTCCTTAATGTCGGCACAATTTTATAAACTGCGAGATATCAAAGTGTACTTTAAAAGAGCTTTCTTAGCATTTTTCTATATTTAATATGGAATGAGCCTGAATTATTGATAAGTCACCAACCCACAAACAGCACATCCCAACAGAAATTAATAAAAGATATAGTAGTACATATTGTCCAACTAGTGACAGAGATATACTTGGCATCTTTTTGGAAGAATAGTCTTCATGTTGTAAAATTGGTGGTGTGTGTGCAGTGGAATATAGGGGTGGGTTCAAAAAACCAAAAACCGAAAAAAATCGAAAATCGAACCGAACCGAAACCGAAAAAACCAAACCGAACGAAAAAAATCGAACCGAATTGAAAAAACCGAACCGAACCAAATTCTTTTGGTTCGGTTTGGTTTCGGTGGTCTAGAAACCGAACCGAACCGAATTAATTAAATTAATATATTTTTATTTTTATTTATTTAATTATTTGTTTTGGGTATTATTTTTTAAACCCAATTTGTAAGCCTAATGTGTTGCCAAAATCAGAAATGTACCAAATGCATCTGCTACTTTTCCTTTAACTACAAGGAAGAAGTCATATAAAAAAGCAGGACCTAAAATAATGATACCAAAATGGTGCTAACTCCTGACACGGTACTGTTAGTTCCTTATTCTTGTTTAATCTGGCTTCTTGCTTAAAGTATTTGTATGCTTATTCAGTACTTCATTGCTTATTGTTATATGCGGTGATCATGTATTGGTTTTGATCAAGTGTTTTCCCTTTTGATATTACTTCTGCCGACTAAATAGTAAATTACATTACTAAATGATCGATAATACATACAAAGAGAGCATAATCGATAAATGACCCTTGTTGGTTCAAAGTGGGTTATAGTATGATAATACCCTCATTGTACGTATTATCATGATAAAATAATTCAGCTCATGTCCACCAACCTATACTAGCTCTTTATATTATTCATAGTTAAGAGTTGAGGTGTGAAGAAAATGGTAGAAAATTTTACTTTTCTAAAAAGAAATATATTTACAGTTAAACTTTAAACCCAAAATATTAAAAAAAAAAAAAAAAAAACCTTTATATTATAATTCTAGTTGAACTTTAAATGTTTACTTTCATTGTCTTTGATTCTAGTTGGAATATTTATGTTATGATTGTGTTGGAGATGTTAAAATTTAAGATTTCAATTTTTTTCATTTTTTGAAAGAAAAAAAAAACCGAAACCGAACCGGAAAAAACTGAACCGAAAAAAAATCGAACCGAAAAAAAATGAACCGAACCGAAGTTTTGGTTCGGTTTCGGTTTTGGCAAAAAACCGAACCGATTTGAACCAAACCCACCCCTAGTGGAATAAATGAAATAAGACACAATATTTACGAGGTTCCTCTACAGTCAGTGTGACTGGAGTACGTCATCGGGGCAGTAGTGGTGCTTTCATTTATAATTTGGAATAAGAATGAGTACAAAGATAAGTCTCTCTATTCTCTCATCTCTTCTTCCTCTCTTTGATGTTATCTTCATAATTCTCTCTCTTCTTGATGTGTGTTCCCTTCTTACACTTTGGCCTTCCTTATATAGGCAAATGAATAGACAAGATGTTAAATCAATACCTACCACACTCACTTAATGTCTTCACCTACTACACCCATTAAGCATTTACCTACTACATCCACTAAGCATTTACTCACTACACTTTTACCTACTACTCCAACAAACAAATGGACATAATCCATATATACAACACTTCTCCTTGGATGGCCATATGTCAATATCAGTTACCTCGTTAAAATCTTGATCTATTTTGAATGCTCCCCTGATGAGTTTCTCCCCTTGATTTCAGAAATTCTTTAGGCTGATGTGTATCGACACCATACTTGAACTTTTGTGGGCTCATCATTGATCCTTCTGCTTCAGTCTCTTGCATAGCAGAAATGGTGTGCAACCTTTGCCTTTAAATGATCCTTCAAAACACCGCTTCTCAGCAACTCATCCATGCTTGGCGGTTTTAGTGTAAAGAGCCATCATTATATCAACTGTTATGAGGTATTTGCTGAGGAAATCAGAGACCTAGCAACGGTTGAAGATAGCTACTCGAACGCAATGCAAGGTAAGCAATCAGGGAAGGGGTTCCAGGCAATCAGTTCTAGATCGGAAGTTTGATTTTAGGTTCCGACTGATTGCTCTCTTTCTCCTTGACTTACGGGTAAGAGCAAGGGCAAAGGAAAAGGCAAGGAAATAGCATGATATAAGATACTCTTGCTCTTAACCCTGATGATATGAGATACTTTTGCTCTTGAAGAAAACAATAGAAGATTTTGATACTAATGCAAAACTTCTCTATCAAAACTATTTTCTTAGGAAATGAGTTAAGCATTTTGAGTGACTTGGTTGAAGAGGTATTCTTGGAGAGGAAGAAAACTGAGTACTACTCTCGAAGATAAGGAAGATTTAGGCATTCTTGTAGGTCTGCCTAGCCATGGGGGACGGAGGTCAACATATATAGGGATTTAAGCAAGTAGTGGTGTTGTTCATTTACGCTTGTCAGCAACAGTGGTGAAATTGGAACTGTAAAATTCACGTGTTTCAACTTTGTCAGAGGTCTTTAAAATGTTGCCCGTGATATTTGAAAAGCTAAGATTGCGTCTGAAAAGTGCCAATGAACTTTATTCAGGAAAATCTGTCTTTTGAAATTCGGATAATAGTGTCTCTTCTTTTGTAGAGGCATTAATTGTGTTCAAAATGCATGCTCGAAAAGTTGTTGCCTGTAGAAATTTCCCATATTTTCACTTCTGAGATTTCAATTTATCTGACCTCATTTTCCTTCATCATTTTTGAAAATTGCTTGCCCATCTAACCGTTGTTTCAATTTGAATGTTGTGGAATATGCAAACATGTCTCCTCAAGATAATACATAGCACCCATCCTTCTTATCCGTTAATGATCCTCTTACAGTTGGGGACTCTGTGATGAAGAATGACATAACCGCTACAGTGGTAGTTAGGAATCTTCTCACTCCTAAGGATAACATGATACTTTCAAAACGGTCCGATGAATTGGCTGTTCAAGACTCTCTAGCTTTCAATGTTTAGTGTGCGAGCTCTGTATCCAATATAGGCCAACGTCTACTTGCTCAAACTCGCCAAGTCGAATCATTAATGGCTGAGGTGGCAAGTCTTAGACAAGAGATCGGAGGGCTCAATCACGAAAATAGAGAGTTGCACATGCTTGCAAATAATTACTCAACGAGTATGAAAAGAAAGCTTAACCAGCTGCAAGAATCCGAAAGTCCGATTCAAAGTGACCATCAGAGGTTTGTGGCTTTATTCCAAAGGCACCAATTGTCTTCGCCATCTGGAGTTTTACCAAGTATTGAGGCTCCAAATAATTAACCTCTGGTGCTTCTTCTTTCTGGATTTCCGCCAAGTACTGAGGCGTCCCATGATCAATCTCCAGTGCCTTCCCCTTCTGGTGTTCTACCAAGTACTTAAGGCTTCACATGATCTGTCTCCAGTGCCTCTTCCTTCTAGGGTTCTGTCAAGTAATGTATGAATAAAAATTTCCTCCTTTATGCCTGAAATTTTTTATTCCAGCTTGTTAGATATAGAAACCCATGGAAACTTCTGGTTCCATAATCAATAAATAAATGAGGAAACGATGAAATATTCTAGTTCCAAGAATATAAATCAATGAATCTTTTAATAGATAAGAATAATGTTGTGCTAAATACAAAAAAGCATATGCTTCACTGAGATGTGGTACACCAAATATTAATTTATCTTTTTCCTCATGAGGATAAATGATCATTTTCAGTGTCTAAATATTGGTTAATCATTTGAGTATTCAACTCATAATCTTCAATCCATATGGTTCTGTAATATCATAAACATCATGGATAAGATTTGTATTGGTATATTGTTCGATCTGCAGCTCTTGAAAATATTCATTTCAACACTTTATAATCTTTCTAGACTCTTCATGAGTTCCAATCTAATATCATCAACTCTTGCAAGAGATTTAGTATGTTGCAACAATATCATAATGATAGTACTCACTAAGGTAATTTACATCATCAATTGGTATTGAGTACATAATTTATGTTTTACCCTTCCGGGGCTTACTTCAAGCAACTTGAATCCTTCATGGATTTTCTACACTTCATGACACATTACGCTTTTAGAACTTATACAGAGCAATTTGCTCCCATGTATATTTGAGAGATTTACTTATGGAGATATGATGTGGACGACTCACAACCCTTCATGTATAATTCTCCATTCATATGAACTCGTTTACAGGAGTATAATTTCAGGTTTCAATTAGAAACCTTGTGTCATATCATGTAAGTGTATTTCATTGTATTACAAATGCCAATATGTAACCTCATTGGTTCAACATTTTTTGGCTATTTATATTATATACATATAAATAGGTCCATTTTTCCACGTTCTTACAAAATTGTAATGGAATTGCCTTTCTCCATTTTTAGCCAATAATTTTTCCTTTCCTCAAAGAAAAAAGAATGGGACTTAATATCAACACAGCTCATTGATGAATTTAGTAGCTACTTGTAAAAATAAAAATTACCATTGGTTATCATCAATTGTGATCCCATATTATCATGTGCATACGCATGCATAAAAACTTTTCCTTTCTTTGGATATCCATTGTCTCTTCAAGGGCATTGCACTATCTTTTCTAGGACAGTCATAGTTTAGAGAATGCGGATCATAACCTCCTTTTGAGCATTATAGAGCTTGAATTTTAATCTCCACTTCTAGGAGTTGAGTCATCGAAACCTATACGTCTATCATGCTTCATGGATGAGACATCAAAATTCCCATGTCCACGGATTGTCCTTCTGGGACGTGTATCCATGCGACAACTGTCATGCTTCTGGCATGCAACAGTGATTCTTCGGGAATGCAATAGTTCAGTAGTGCCATATTCTTCTTCTTTCGAATGACTGAATCTTTTGAGTCTGCCACGCTTCAGGTGTGCAATAGGTAAATCATTTGCTGCGACATTATTTTGTCCAACAAGGACATCAATTCTTATAGGCACATTTACATCTAGTATATGTGATTTTATCACTTTCATTGCATCATTAAATGCATCTGGCATTTGATTGTCACATCGTTGCATCATTCAATTATTCTTACTTCATTTTCATAGTGATTGCTTCGTGAATCAAAATAAGACAAAGTGTGTACATCCCACGACAATTCTCATCATTCTCATGGAAAATGACAGTCCGTAAATCGCGCCGTAAATATATCCCCAATCAAGTGTTCTAAATATTGAATGATAAATGGTAAATCAAATCCAACATAAATTCCCAATATGTGATGATGCCTCATTTTAGTACATTGTGGCAGTGCAATAGGCACCCAAAAACTCATAAATGTATAATGTTTGACTGGTGCCCAAACACGAGTTGTACTAATAAGTATTGATGGTTGGCAACATCAATGCCCAGTGATATGCAATAATCATCTAAACTTTGAGATGTAAACTCTCCAGCAAATATGCATGGATTATATCATCATTTACATGAATCAAGAAACTTCTGGTCCTTATTTAATAGTCTGTGGACTGAGACTCTTATGGTCTTTATTACAATTAAGTTGTGGCACTGCGGCACTTTAAACTTATTGCACTCATCAAGGAACTTCATGTCCGATCTTTTTACATGATGGAACTTCGGGTCCAATCATTTTATATGATGAGGATCAGGAAATTGCAGGTTCTGATCTGATCAAGGAATTTTGGGTCCTGCATATACTCATCGTAACAAAAAGAAGTACAATAAATAAATTAAAGCAATAGGCAGTAATTCCAGCCATGGTAAATAAATTGCTTTTAAGTAAATAAAGCTTGTGACAAGGGCTTTAATTCAAAATTATTCACATAAATAACAAAACTTAAAGCAAAGGGCGATAATTCCACCCATTGTAAATAAATTGCATTTAAGTAAGTGGAACTTGTGAAAAGGGTTTTAAACCAGCACCATTCACATAAATAAAGCAATAATAGAAAATGGTGATGATTAAGTTTCCATCATTTATTTTTTCTTTTTCTTTATATGCCACTTCCTTTTGTTTCATCCCTTTTATTTTATGGAATTATTATTAGCACTCCAAAAATCTCATTTGGCACTCCAAACTTTCTATAATTAGAAAGAAAAATACACTTGTGAGAAGTGTAGAATGAGATTTTTGGAGTGCTAATAACAATTCCCTTATTTTATTTTATTTTTTATTTCAAGTTCTAAGTCCTTTTAGTTACCCAAGAAGTGATAGTAACAATAATTCTCAATTTGTGTTCCTCCTCCGGTGAGTTTCGAAAAAATCGAAACGGTTCCCATAAGTTTTGGAGTCAAGAGTAGTGCCTGCGACTTATGAGAAGATCAAACTTTTAGATTTAGCTCAAATTTTAGTATGATATATAAAAGAGGATACCAAACAACTTTCATGAAGAAACAAATACAATCTCAGCTACTGAAAATGGAATTTTGGTACTCATAAGGTGGCTATCCAGTTTTCTGCAGAATTGGAAACCGAGTTGATATTTCAGATATCTACGACGATCGCACCGTTGGAATTTTTTGAAAATTTAATACGTTATAGGTATTGGGCGGAAAAACAACTTTCAAGAAGAAAATATTTCAATCCGAGGTCAGCAAGTTGGAGTTCAGAGGTTGTATACATGGCTGTCAAGTTTTCTACGAATTTTGAGTCTGTTACATTTTTGCTTCTGCAAAGGATGATATACGTCCAATGTTTTAAAAGGCTTGCCTCAGGGCGCGCCTAGGCGCCCTGTGATGCTGGACTTGAGGGTTGTCGCCTCTGTTTTGAGGGAGTGGGCGGAAGACGTCGCCGGAGCCGCCTAGGCGCGCCTCAGGGGAATTTTTTTTTTTTTTTACTCCCAAACCCAAATTTTGGGTAGGGTTTGAACTACCTCATACCTCTTCCTTGCACTATCATCTCTCTGCCTTGTTTTCTAATTTTTATTTTTTTATATAATGGATGTGTGTGCCGTCTACGTGCATTGTTATATGTGTGCTCATTGTGCTTTTCATCCTCTATTATATATATATATATATATATATAAAATATAATATATGTATACATATGTATTTATAATATATGTGTGTGCTCAGGGTGATTATTGATTAATAATTTTTTTTTTTAATATAATGTATGTGTACGCTCAGTGTATATATTAAAAAATTTAGGTCCCGTGAGGCTTTGCCTCACGCCTAGGCTAGGCTATCCCTCGGACGCCTCGCCCACGCCTCACGCTTTTAATACATTGTATACGTCATACAACAAGATATATAGTTTCTTTCAAGAAAATCATTAGTAACGAGATTTTAAGATGAAATGAAAAGATTTTCTTATCTGTAAGATTCCAGCTGACAGAGGTGAGAGGTATGTAGTACTTCATCGGATATGGAGCTTCTAGTGCTGATAACGTGTTGTAAAATCGGCAGTATGTGTGCAATGGAACAAATGAAATAAAATACAATATTTATGAGGTTTCCTCTACGGTCAGTGTGATTGTAATACGTCCTCGAGGCAACAGTGGTGCTTTCATTTATATTCTGGAATAATAAGGAGTACAAAGATAACTCTCTCTATTCTTTCATCTCTTCTTCCTCTCTTTGATGTTCTCTTCAAAATTCCCTCTCTTCTTGATGTGTATTCTCTTCTTACACGTTAGCTTTCATTATATAGGTAAATGAATAGGTAAAATGTTAAATAAATACCTACCACACTCACTTAATGCCTTCACTTACCACACCCATTAAACATTTACCTACGACATCCACTAAGCACTTACCCACTACACTTTTACCTACTACTCCAACAAACAAATGGACATCCATCCATATTTACAACACTCCACTCATGTATACTTTTTCCCACGACATAGAAAAAAATTATTAAATCAAAGAAGACATGCTGACCCCCTCGCCTACCTACCATCACCTTGAACAAAAGTATTGCTTGTTTTTTTGAGTTTTCTCCTAATTAAGCATTATTCGTATCTCTCTAAATCTTTCGATCAATTTTTTCAAGCACAAGCATGTGAATGATAGATACGGCCGAGCACCATTTTGCCGACCCAATAAATGCATGAGAGATTGATAACCATTTTGCCAGCCCAATAAATGCACCATTTTGCCAACCCAATAAATGCATGAGAGATTGATAACCATTTTTCCAGCCCAATAAATGCACGAGAGATTGATAACCATTTTGCCAGCCCAATAAATGCACGAGAGATTGATATATTACAGACTTTTCGTTTGGCTAATGATGCAATAAGACATGGGCCATGTCATTTGGTTGAATACTATGACTTAATATTATAGTTTAGTAATTTTTTTTTTTATTTGTATGTAAGAGGTGTTAAGTTTGAATCTCATAAAAAAAAACTTCGATGTATATTCAAAATAAATTGCTTGAACACTTTTTTTTTTTTTTTTTTCTAAATGAAAGGGTTGGAAATCTGTTTTGGGAAATGGTTTAATATAACTTGGTCGCTTTTTTTCTTTAACGATATTATCTACACTAAGAAGAGTAGTGAGCTAAGCCTCACAATAGGCTATCAATAATATTGTTCAAGAGAAGAGGAATATCACTATACTGTAGTAATAAGTGGCGATACAACTTAGTTGTTAAAAAAGAAAAATATATACAACTTGGTAGTTAAATCCGAAGTTAATTTCCCAAACCAAGCCCAACTAATTTATCCTATTGCAACTTAAAGTACACTTATTTTTCAGACGATAGAATAACAGAAGAAATCACGAACTTCTACATCTTATAGCATTTACACAATAAATCTTACCCATTTGATTAATCCTATTCACCATTCATTTCTGTCTTTGTCTTCCTACGGATCAACATTTTCTCCCTAGATTCGGCTCCCTCGATCATGATCTTCTCTATTGCAGCAATGACCACCTCCTCAACCGTCACTTCCACCCTCTTCATTAACAGTTTGGATACACAATACGTATCACCTACTTGTAACATATAACTGTCATACACACACTACAACAAAAATGACCACTGCGCACAATAAATTATATGTGCCCTTTGAGGCCAAAAAGCACCAACAATTATGCTCATAGACCGATAGCAATAATGCAGCTACTATCTTTATGTTTGTGCCCTCTATGAGCGTCACCATTTCTAAAAAGGCACAATAGGGGTGTTTGTGCCAGAGAGGCAAGCACAAATAATGGCCCATTTGTGCCCCGTTCTGACAACTTTGTCAGATCAGCTTTTCCAGCCATGTTGGCACTTATATTGTAACTTTGCCAACATGAATTAATTAATAACAAAATCAAAATTTGAAAAATTGAAACTAAATTGAGGAAATGCAAAAATTTAAAGTTACACGAAATGAAGAAAGCCTACAACCATGAAACCAACTTTCACTTTCTGAATCTCACAAACATATATTGTAGTGTTACATATTTTCTCTCTAATACAAAAAAAAAAAAAAAAAAAAAAAATTTGAAAGCAAACATTTTTGGACATATGCATCTTCCCAGCAGGACTTGCACCTCATCAAAAACCACACTTTACAAGAGCAAAGAAAATGAAGGGATAAAGAAAGTAAGAAGGGAATACAGGTAAGTAATAATACAATTAATGTAATACAATAAGCAAGTTTAATATGATGAAGAAGATCTAGGCTGAGTGGAGACCATTAAGGGATTGTTGTCTGGTTGACTTGTGCAACATTCCTCTGCAGATTTGGTGGAGTTATTTGTGGCTGTGACAATTCTCTTGTCACATACTTCCTGCTATTGTTATATTTTATTATGCTCTTAAAGAAATTTGTTCACATATATAAAGGTATTGTGCTATGTAATGTTGACTAACGCAGGAATATAACTACTATCCTCATGGTCGTGTACAACGTTTTATGTGGGACAGTTTTTACAATATGGCTGAGCCTCACCTAAAACGGTGGCCCTTCAACAAGATCAGAGACAATGCAATTCAACCAAATTCATTATGAAGATGAGAACAGTTGCTATATTACAATCGGATGCGCGGAAAATCCATTGATGATGCTTGCTTGCTGGGTCGAGGATCCTAGTGGAGAAGCTTTCAAGAAGCATATTCCTAGATTTACCGATTATATCTGCCTCGGAGAGGATGCAATCAAGATGCAGACTTTAGGAAGTCAGTCATGGAATTTTGTTCTTGTGATTCAAGCTTTGCTTGCTAGGAATCTTAAACTGAAATGGGACCTACCCTTAAGAAAGCACACGAATTCCTCAAGATATCTCAGGTACATATTCAAGTCATGAAAACTGCCTTTGACATACTAAAATGTGTTGAGATTTTCTGTTGACCTAAAAATACACGTCCTATATGTACTAATGTAGGTGATGATGAATATTTCTGGTGACTACCTAGCCCATTTCCGTCACGTTTCTAAGGGCGCATGGACATTCTCTGACCCTTGTGATCATGGATGGGAAGTGTTCGGATTGTACTATACAAGCACTGAGGGTGAGTGATTTTACTCGCGAACTTAACTCAAGTTGAAGATTGTGCCTCTCATCTATGATGAAAATGGCATTAACTTGTAACATGTTTTGTTTCAGTGTTTCTGCTTTTTCGCAAATATGCTCCCAGAAGTTGTTGGCTAGCCAATGGAGGCTGAACGTATGTCTGATGCTGTCAATGTCATCGTGAATCTTTAGAGTCCAAATGGTGGTGTATCAGCCTGGGAGCCAACAGGAGCACCAAAATGGTTAAAAACCAAAAATATTAATACTTTTTTCAAAGATTTGAAAGCTTACGTCGTTTCACTATGTCTCATAAACTGCATATACTAATTTGTTTTCCCTCTTCAGTGGCTCAACTTTGTCTAGTTTCTTGAGGACCTTGTCATTGAGTGCGAGTACATCGAGTGCACTTCATCTTCGATCCAGGCCTTAACTTTGTTTGGGAAGTTGTACCCTGGCCATAGAAGGAAGGAGATCAACAATTTCACCACAAGGGCTGCAGACTACATTGAAGGCATACAGTGCCCTAATGGCTCATGGTTTGGAAACTGGGGAATCTGCTTCGCGTTTGGTACATGCTTCACAATCAAAGGGCTGGAGGCTGCCCGCAGGACAAACTACTGCGAGGTAGTGCACAAAGGTGTCGAATTTTTACTCAAAACGCAAAGGGCAGATGGTTGTTGGGGAGAGCACTACAGCTCATGCACAAACAAGGTACCAATCAATGTATTAAAAGGCGAAGGCATAGGCGAGGCGTCTCATGGATAGCCCCGCCTAGGTGTGAGGCGTGAGGCAAAGCCTCACGGGACCTAAATTTTTTGATGTATATGTTTTTTATATTATATATAATATATAGAAAATAATACTTTGTAAAATTTTAAATGGTAATATCATCCAAATCCATTATAAAATTAACCAAACATTACAATTAATCAATGGAACTATATATTATGTAATTACATTGCACGACAATAGTAATATTAATACACAAGTGAACATAGCATATAAATATTAATCACACACTGAGCATACACATATATTATATTAAAAAAAAAATTATTAATCAATAATCACTCTGAGCACACATATATATTATAAATGTATATACATATATATATATACACATATATTATATATATATATATATATATATATATATATATATATATATATATATAAAATAGAGGATGAAAAGCAAAATGAGCACACATATAACTATGCAGTGAGTATGCACATAACATTGGATCCGGTTATAGTGTGATAATTAGATATGGAAAAGTCTTGTTAATTAGCTTTAGTAATTCTAATCCTTATGGGATTGATGGTATTGATATGGTATTTCGAGTTTCATGGACTTGAGATAGTACTGGGATTGTGTTTAATCATATGTTTTAATGTGGATTGGATAGTTTAGTCCTATGCTGATTCTAATAGATCAACAAGGATTGTCTTAGTATATAAACATTAGCCACTGCTCTTGCAATGTATCGCTCAATTTGATTCAATGCCCTATTCTTTGAAAGCACTCGTGAATTAGGGGTGGGCAAACGGGTATAGGAACCGCAGGTCGGGGCGGGTACGGGCCGGTTTCAATTTTTTGAGAAAAGAAATGGGGAGGGGTGGGTCGATAATATTTAAGGGGCGGGCCGAGTCCTAGGATTTGGAATAATGGGGCCCCAGACGGCCCATTTCTAACTATAACAACCATTTCCTAATTCTCTAACCCTAATCCATTATCCATCCCATCGTCCTTTGACTTTTTTCCTTCCTAGACTTAAACCAGACTCCCACTCGAGTCATCTCCTCCACCACCACGATGGCCAAACAACCTCGATTGTCCTCCTCAAGTCCTCGACGACATCCCAGAACCTAGGCACACACACCACCCATCTTCTCGATTTTGCGATTTCGATTTCGTCAAATCTCCAACGCAATGACGAGTTGAGTTTCTTCTGCTGTCCGCTTCTCAAGCGTTTTTAACCTTGGCTCCCTCGCTGAGCTTCTCTGGTTTAGACACATTGTGCATCACCTATTCCACATTTTGACCTTGGCTCCCTCGACGGCACCACCTATTCCTCGTTCTCTTCTCCCTCCCACTATCGAATCGATTACGTTGATTGCTTCGAGATCTTTGCTGAACTGATCTGGATGGAGCCTCATTCCATCATCAATTTGAGTCAGATTGGAGCCTAGCGCCATCGTCGTCGATCGGAGTCGAGAGACGGAAATCTTGATGTGGGATTGGGAGAGATGAGCAAGAGAGACGGGGACTACCACCTTCGCCGATTCACTACTGTTGATATAATTGTTGTGCCTACTAAGAGTTCCAATTCCTCTAAATTTAACAATCTTAACGTAAAGACTAAGAACATAGAAAAGGTTAGATGTCATCATTGTAAAACTAAGGATCACTATAGAAAAGATTGTGAAATTTTTAAGAACTGGTTAAGGGCTAAAGGAAAGGCTGATGTTTATGTATGTGAGGAATCAAATCTCATTGAAATCCCTCTCAATTCATGGTGGTTTGATACTGGATCATCAGTTCACATTAAAAACTCATTGCATGGTTTTATAAAATAAAAGGAAACTAGTTGCTTCAATGTTTTTGTTGGAGAAGGAACAAAAGTTAATATAGAAGCTGTTGGGATGGTTAGACTTAAATTAGTCATTGGGTTTATAATGCAATTAGATGATGTTTTGTATATTCCTGCAATGAGAAGAAACTTAATATCAGCTTCAAAATTGGTTAAACAAAAATATGTTTTCATTGGTGATGGATTATACCTATGTTAAGTTTTTTAGTAAAGGTTCATTAATTGGAGAGGCAGTCATGCATGATCATTTGTGGAAACTACAATGTACAATAGAGGAAAATCGAATGCATGTTTTGAACACCACAACAAAAAGAATGCATGGTTCTGATCACACTTTTATGCTTTGGCATAAAAGATTGGGACATATTTCAAAAGATAGAATTTCTCAATTGTCTAAATCAAATTTGATTCCTTCCATTGATTTTTAAAATGCATTCGAGTGTGTGGATTGTTTGGTCAATGTAAGGAAATTGGATGCTAAAAGAAGTCATAGCCTACTTGAAATTATTGATACTGATATATGTGGACCTTTCCCTATTAAAACCATATGTGGGAATTCATATTTTGTGAGCCTTATTGATGATTTCTCCGGACATTGTCATCTTTTCCTAATTAGTGAAAAGTCCTCAGCCCTTAATTGTTTCAAAATCTTTAAGTGTGAAGTTGAAAAAAGTTAAATACAGTGATTAAGATTGTTAGATCAGATAGAGGAGGGGAATACTTTGGCAGGTACACATAAGCAAGTCAACAGAAAGGTCTTTTTGCTTGTTTTCTTGAACAACGAGGGATTGTGGCACAATACACCACCCCTGGAACACCTCAATAGAATGGGATGGCAGAAAGAAGAAATAGAACACTGATGGGAATGGTAAGGAGCATGATCACCAGATCCAAATAGCCTGGATTTCTCTGGGGAGAATCTTTGAAGACTGCAAACTACATATTAAACAGGGTTTCTTCGAAGTAGTACCAAAAAAAACATTTTGAAATGTGACATACAGACGACCTAGTTTTGATTACTTCCATGTTTGGGGTTGTAAGGCTGAAGCATGGATTTATAATCCTAATGAGAAACAACTTGATCCGAGGACTACTTCATGTTTTTTCATTGGATATTTTGACAAGTCAAAAGGTTTCAAGTTTTACTGTCCTGAAGCACATACTAGAGTGCAAGAAACTCATAATGCAGTGTTTCTTGAAGATGAGGATGTTTCTGAATTGGTACAAGACAACATTGTTTTTGAAGAAATTGAGCAATCAACTGAAAGTACATCTTGGATGGATTATGAATCTGTACCTATATTACCAAGGGTCACCTTTTGGATGTTGTCGTGACGCTTTGGTTATGAAGGTTGCAGGGTCTGGGTTTATGTGGCTAGATGTGTTGAAAATTGCAGCTAGCATGTCTCTAATCAACCAAAGCAAATGGATTTCTATGAAGACTGAAAAACCATGTTAGCTTGTAATTGTAGATTGCACGGTCAAGAGGCTATAAAGATTTTTATGTGAACCATTATGGAAAGAGTTGCCAATTTACCTTCTGAGAGAAATCTCCATATTCGATTTGAGAATTGATTAGTACTCTAGCTGCCCGATGCAACGGAGTTGGGTCTTTCTAATTAGCCTTCAAAGAGGATAACATAACAACAAAAAAAAGGTATTAGAGTCAGCAACATGTGGATGTCAAACAGTTATTCGTAAAAAGGTTCCAAAAATTATGTTATCAGCAAACTATTATGCAGCAGCCAGAAGAATATTACAAATTCTGCAAGTGAAGAATCCTCTAAATTCTAATTTACCCAAAATTCGATATCCATGGGAAGTAGAAAAGATGAATTTGACATATCACATGGGAAGAGAATGAGTGATGAATTTGTTGTGCCGGCCCAGCATCAGTAAGGGTCAACATAGCCCATGCGGTATGACCTATATGTGGCCTATTGTCCTTGAGATTTGTATACAGCTGACGTATAAGCAGTCGGCATTTAAGTAATGTAAGTCGAACGTAGATCATACATTTTGCCAAAGTGTATGCGAATGAAAACCAAGAATTGAGTGAAGGATTTGTCATAACAGAGGAATAAAGTAAGCTCCGGTCCTATGAAAGACAACGAAGTATATTTCAAATTTGAGGAATCATTAACTTTTTCTGACATGATAGATAGCTTTCTTCCATTCCACCTGAAGGAAGCTCTTTGGGTAACAAAAAGTCGCATGCGTTACGGATGCTTGAGCAGTCTTCGTATGTCCTTCCCGCAGCAACCAACCCAATTATTGTTAGAGGAAGATGGATAAGAGAGAATATGGAAGAGAGTTTTAAACAGAAAACTGAGGCTTTATTGATAACTGACTTTATTGATTTCAAATTGATTCCAACACTAGGACATCTTATTGGCTATTTATACTAACATTCAGACCTTTTCATAACAGATATAACTCTTGGATTAGTTCCAAAAGTTGCAGACACAACCCTAGACTTCTAAAGAGATACAACTCTTCCTAAACATAGCTCTTCTCAAGAGACACAACTCTACTTAACAACTGATACAACTTACAAGGAGAAAGTGCATTACGTTTAACACTCCCTCTTAATGCATTTGTCCTGTGACATTTAGCTTGTCTCTGAAATAGTAGAACTTCTCTTTTGGAAGTGCTTTTGTGAAAACGTATGCAATTTGCTCATCAGTACCACAGAATTTCAATTCAATCTCTCTGTTGTCAACCAATTTTTCTGATAAAATGAAAGAGAAGTTCTATGTGCTTTGACCTGCTATGAAAGACTGGGTTCTTTGTCATGGCAATTGTGGACATGTTATCACATTACAAATTTGTTGGAGTATTTTGTTCTTGACGAAGATCTGCTAATATTCTTTTAATCCAAATTGCTTCACATGCTGCACTTGTGGCTGAAATATATTCTGCTTCGACTGTTGATAATGCCACTGTACTTTGCTTCTTCGACGACCATGATAAAACTTTGCTTCCCAAGAAAAACACATGCCCATATGTGCTTCTTCTATCATCAATTGCACCAGCCCAATCAGTGTCCGTGAACCCAACTAAAATGCTTTCTTTCTCTTTTGTATACTTGATGCCATATCCTTTGGTTCCTTGCACATATCTTAGTATTCTTTTAACAATGGCAAAATGATGATTACTTGGATCATTCATGAATTGAGATACAACACTAATTGCATGAACTATGTCTGGCCTTGTATTAGATAAATAAATAAGTGAGCCAACAACACTTTTGTACATAGAACCATCAGCTCTTCACTAGTAGGAAAAACACTTTGCGCGACGTAGGTACCTTCGTCGCGCAAAGTCAAAAATCGTTGCCTAAGGGTTTGCGTGACGCAACCTTCGTCGCGTGCTAACCGCCGCGCAAAGGCTGTGACGGTAGGGTTTGCGCGACGAAGAAGTAACATGCGTCGCGCAAAGTGGCTTTGCGCGACGCACGCCCCACGTCGCGCAAAGTCATTTTTGATAAATATTATAATTAAATTCTAAGAATAATTAATTAACCAAGCCGCGCAAAGTGCCCTTTTTTTTGTTTTGGTCAAAAATATATATTTTTTTTTTATTTTTGATAAATATTGTAATTAAATTCCAAAGAATAATTAATTAACCAAGCAAAAGTATTTAATTATAAAATATATGAAAATGTACATACAAGATGTTCGAACAAAAAGAAAAAACTACAACTAGTCTTCTAGGTTTGATACATCAGGTTACTGGGACGCCGTGCACTGAGCGGCTGAACCGACACTGATGACGTCGATGAGACGGGCACCTGGGACGCTGTAGGAGTAGCCTTAGTAAGGAGTGTAGGCTCCCCAATCAATGGAGCACTCACGCCTGGAGCAGTAGATGCTGATAATGCAGGAGGTGCATTGGTCACACTCCGACGACGAGCGATCAACCACGACATCTATACACTTTTTGAACCATAAAATTCTAACATTAGAAACTAATCCTTTCTTGCATTTGAAACTAATCAATTAGCAGCCAAAGTAATAGCATATCCTTTCTTGCATTTGTTCACACACACACACACACACACACACACACACACACACACACACACACATATATATATATATAAAGCAGTAGTGGAACGGTAGAAACATTACTAATTAAAGATGTCAACTATACTGTAAACCTAAACCAATGAGATCAGATGTTCCGTTTATGTGTATCTTGATTATTTTGGTCGCAATTGTGATGCATTCTCTATATACCAAAGTGTGATATATTTTAGAACTTAGCTGCAACATCTGTAAGTTGGTACTTTTCGAAACAAGTTGTAAAAGCTAGTGTTTAAAAGCCATTTCAGCATGCCAGCTTTTGTAAAATTGTAATTACTACTACTATTATTAGGGTTAATTATAACAATGGGGAATGTTTAAAAGGCATTCAGTTTTTATCAATTCAATGTCTAGGAAGAAAATCATCATTGGTTTCCCTCACTCGAGTGCCTACTCTACGTACCTAGATTTCTCTTTGAGAAATTTAAATTATCTTTTACCGCTTCTGCTACATTATGGAATTAATTATTAAACGAGTGCCAACAGTAATATAGTAGAGAAAATACTAATGCATCTTCACTTATTTCTGTTGACTAGTGTTAAATAGTACAGTAAATCACTCAATCATAAAGCAAACACATTCGAAGTGGACTCCTGAAGGTATGTTTTGTCACATTACCTTCACAATAGGAACGGCAAATGATGAAGGAATGAATGAAAATGCAATACTAACAATCACTGCAGCTGAGAATGCATCCAAATCCTGCAAAGTAAGCACAAGTAAATATGAAATTCACAGATCCTCTCCTCTGTGATTGAATTGAACCCTATCAAAAGAATCAGAGACTTTCACAAGCACAACTGCACCATGAATGGACACCAAACTATACAATTTAGGTTTACCATATTTAACGTTGGAAAATCAAATTAGTGTTACATAATTCAAACTACAAATTATAACATATAGTTGATACATAACCACTTCACTTAGTCAGTTTATTGATGCAGGCCACCTAACAATCAAGCAAGCCAAACACTTTCAAGACAGCTCATTGCGTAAAATTTATGTAGAACAGAGCAAAGAGGAATTAACAGAAAAACTTTCAGTGATAAAATAGGAAATAGAGAAAATAAATAAGCACAAGAAATTGTAGCTGCAAACACTTTAAAGCGTATTCATATATTCCAGGCTTGTGGCACCACCATTCACAAATGCTCTCGTAGGGAGATTCCATCTTGGACATTTTGTCATATTCATAAACTCTAAACTCTGAAGAACGTTATCCACGTAACTTGTACCTAAATCTGTTATGTCTTTGGCCTGTCCAACTTAGCATGTATCAGATAAATTTGTCTTAAATTAGCATTTATCAAGCAATTTAGAAAGAATAGATAACGGAACGGCATAATGCGGATTCATGACATAGGAAGAAATTAATACAAGGGAAGAAAAAAAACATTGGACAATGAAGGCTCCCAAACAAGTTCTTTCACCTTATCCAATGCCTCTTTGGGTGGTTGCCAGTGAACTACTCCCTGCAGCGCGTTCCAACCAAAGAACATTAAAGGCTATTTTCCAAATGTAAACAAGTGATAGAGACAGCATAAAGTATCCGAATGCAATGCATAATGCAACCCTCTAAAAAGGCCTATTGTTTCACTAACAAGGGTTCAGCAAGTGGAAAAAAACAAACTCATGTCTAACAATTAGGACGGACTCTGCTCCCGTTGGTCATGATTTCAAAGATTTGTTATTTGGGAATTGGGACGGACTCACTCACCTTGCTCCCTAGCAGTTTTTCCCTTGTTAATAGTTTTCAACTTGAAGGTTGCAAAAATTTGCACTTCTCTCTCACTTGTGTGTCACCCAGAAGATAAGGCACGCACAAAAACAGCTTCTTGAGTGCATAGTTTCCAAGTTAAAAGCTATTCTAATATGAATAATCAAATGCTTCTTTTGCAATACAATCATTTCTAGCAAGTGATGGCTGACCTGAACAAGAAGATGGGAAGGCTCACTGCTGAGGCTTCTGCAGAAGTTGGAAACAACAGTAAGGGAAAAGGTAGCAAAAAGGCTGATGCTGGAAATATTTTTGGCTCCGATAATCAGACAACTCCCACTACCTAAACCCCGAGACGGCAGCATTCACCAAAACCTTAAGTTTTGTGATCACTTAATCTGTTAATCACCTAAACCTTCCTTCCTCCCTAGTCCAGTAAGAACACCTCCATGTTCATACACAAAACACACATACAGATCAACAAAATTGCAAAACTTCAAACAATCAACTCGAATCACATCACGAAAAAAGCAATTTCACCCTAAACCAGAACCAACAGCCAATTTTATCTGGAGATTTCGACAAAGTACTCAGAAATCAACATGCAATTTGAGCCTAAACCCTAAATAACAAAAACCCATCGAAAATCAGAAACTCTTACCTTGATTTTGGGACTTGATTCGTGTCAGCTTCAAGATTAGCGTGGTGGCCCGTCGTTTGGGTTCAAGATTTGTGAAGAGGAAAGACAGGTATGGGTTCACGGGAAAGAGAGAGGGAGAGATGAGTGAGAGGGAAGAGAGAGGTCTACGGGGAAAGAAAGAGTTAGGGTTCACGGGAAAGAGAGAGGGGGAGATGAGCGAGAGGGCAGAGAGGGGTCTACGGGGAAAGAGATGAGCGAGACGTCTACGGGGAAAGAAAGAGGGAGGGGTCCAAACTTGGAAAATTGAAAAAAACGCCTATTTTTCACATTCAACCGCCAAAATTATCACAACTCGCGCGACATAGGTGTACAATTTGACGTCGCGCAAGGTATTTTTTTTTAAAAAAAAATTATTAAAAAATTACTAAAAATGTGACTTTCCTCCTTTCAAATTCAAATTTTTTTTTACATAAACCCCACAATAATATATTTTTCGAACAAAAACCCACAATAATTTTTTTTTACATATATATCATTCAATTTCTTAAGTGTTATAAGTACAAAATAAATAAATTTAAATCTATTTAGTAAATATATATACCATTGAACTTGATGGGAAACGCATTGTACGAAACTAGTTTCAAAGATCCAACCGTCAAACTTGTTTGTATATGCTTCGAGATTGCATACGCCAAAAATCACAAAAAACAAACATTCAGAGATCAAGTAACGGGACAAACCTCTTCGACGGCTATAAACGAAAAAGCCCGATTTAACGGTAGTTTTAACTTCGATTTTGATGATTTTTTTACAATTACACTCCTTGATCCTATATGAAAACAATAAACTAATTCGATCGTCAATTTAAAATATTTACACAAGTGGATACCACAAAATCTTATGTTATACTTAATGAAAGTATAAATAAAGTCCAAGTGTTAGTGAATCTAATGTTTTGATGGGATACGCATTGTACGAAACTAGTTTCAACGATCTAACCGTCAAACTTGTTTGTATGTGCTTCGAGATCGCATACGCCAAAAATCACAAAAAATAAACATTCAGAGACCAAGTAACGGGACAAACCTTTTCGACGGTTATAAACGAAAAAGCACGATTTAACGGTAGTTTTAACTCCGATTTTGATAATTTTTTTACTGCTACACTCCTTGATCCTATATGAATACAATAAACTAATTCGATCGTCAATTTAAAATATTTACACAAGTGGATACCACAAAATCTTATGTTATACTTAATGAAAGTATAAATAAAGTCCAAGTGTTAGTGAATCTAATGTTTTGATGGGATACGCATTGTACGAAACTAGTTTCAACGATCTAACCGTCACACTTGTTTGTACGTGCTTCGAGATCGCATACGCCAAAAATCACAAAAAATAAACATTCAGAGACCAAGTAACGGGACAAACCTTTTCGACGGTTATAAACGAAAAAGCACGATTTAACGGTAGTTTTAACTCCGATTTTGATGATTTTTTACAGCTACACTCCTTGATCCTATATGAATACAATAAACTAATTCGATCGTCAATTTAAACTATTTACACAAGTGGATACCACAAAATCTTATGTTAACTTAATGAAAGTATAAATAAAGTCCAAGTGTTAGTGAATCTAATGTTTTGATGGGATACGCATTATACGAAACTAGTTTCAACGATCCAACCGTCAAACTTGTTTGTATATACATCGAGATCGCATACGCCAAAAATCACAAAAAATAAACATTCAGAGATCAAGTAACGGGACAAACATTTTCGACGACTATAAACGAAAAAGAACGATTTAACGGCAGTTTTAACTCCGATTTTGATGATTTTTTTACAGCTACACTCCTTGATCCTATATGAATACAATAAACTAATTCGATCGTCAATTTAAAATATTTACACAAGTGGATACCACAAAATCTTATGTTATACTTGGTGAAAGTATAAATAAAGTCCAAGTGTTAGTGAATCTAATGTTTTGATGGGATACGCATTGTACGAAACTAGTTTCAATGATCCAACCGTCAAACTTGTTTGTATATGCTTCGAGATCGCATACGCCAAAAATCACAAAAAACAAACATTCAGAGATCAAGTAACGGGACAAACCTTTTCGACGGCTATAAACGAAAAAGCATGATTTAACGGTAGTTTTAACTCCAATTTTGATGATTTTTTACAGCTACACTCCTTGATCCTATATGAATACAATAAACTAATTCGATGGTCAATTTAAAACATTTACACTAGTGGATACCACAAAAGAAAAAGGCAATGCAAGAACCCCAAAAGAAAATCAAAAAGGGCAAAAAAATAAAAAAAAAAAAACTTTGCGCGACGTAGGTGCAACTGCGTCGCGCAAAACAGCTTTGCACGACGCAGTTTCTCATACGTCGCGCAAAGTTTTTTTTTTTTTTTTTTTTTTTTTTCTTGGATTACCAATTGAGAATTCCACTCCAATAACTAATATTCCATTTTCCCTGTTTCTTAAGAAAGATATAGACTAGTAGTTACGGAAATAGGTAATCATGATGAATAGGTACAAATAGACAAGAAGAGAATGGGTGTCTTGTTCTTCAATTGAATCTTTTTGGGATTTCACTTATGTTAGTGACTCGTAAAAATGCACGGATGGCAAATGTAGAGACTCGGGATCCCAAAAGTATATTGAAATAACGTCACAATTACAAATAGCGTTTCACCACTTATTATTTTGAACAAAAAGAAAAATGAAAGATATACCCTAATGTTATAGCATTCTTTTCTCTGTATATCTTTTCGTTGCATATATCCACTACTATTGTCTTCTGAAAACAAAAAAACTAACAGGGAAGACATCTTGTTCTCTGTTATAACTACGTCGACCCCAAGACTAACAAATTTCCTAGTCACTGAAGGCAAGTCAACAGCTTTGAGGCAGTTTGCATACAAATGCACATCCTAATGAGAATCATACCGAATTAAATTGCTCAATAAACCACTAAACACAATCTAAATAACAAGCATTCTCTCATCAAATTCAACTGATTCTATACCGTTATACAATAAACATTCAAAACAAATGGTTGAAACCTTCATATATATAAGCCATCAAAAGTATTCAATTCACGTTTCTCCAAAAAAAATAAAAATAAAATAAAATTTAATTCTCAATAGCTAAATTAGATCTGCTTACTCCAAATCAAAGACCATCAAATAGCAAGGGAGGGATTGCATGATGAAAAAAATGAAATATTTGTATGTTGAATTTATGAGTAAGGGAGGGATTGGAGAAGGTTTTGAAGAGAGAGGTAGCTGCTGCAACTGGGTTTGCAGTTTCAGCATTCCAAACTGATGAAATGGAGCAGAAAAAGTCGCTGACTTTGCACGACGCAGGTATACCTGCGTCGCGCAAAGTTGGCAAAAAAACGGTAAAGCATTATTTGTTTGGAGCCAAGATTTTGCGCGACGTTTTGTGTTTTGGGTCGCGCAAACATACTTTGCGGGACGAAATTTGCTCCATCGCGCAAGATTCCGTCGCGCAAACGTGTTTTTCTACTAGTGCTTGGTGCTCCATCATTACTTGAAAGCTTTAAATTAATTGCCTTTGGAGTATCCATTGGCTTGCAATTCAACATATTGAACCTTTTCAAGGGATTTTCTGCATACTTTTCTTGATACATAAAAATCCCTTTTTTCGATTGTTGGACTTAAATTCCTACAAAATACTTCATAGAACCCAAATCAGTCATCTCATATTCTTTCATCATGTCATTTTTGAATGCTTCTACCATCCTTGGTTTGGTACTCGTATAAATCAAGTCATCAACATAAAGACACAATAAGAAAATCATGTGTACCTTCTTTCTTGAGACAAAGTGATGGCTCACTTGGACTTCTTACAAATCCACTTTGATGGAAACATTGATCAATTTTGCTAATCCAGGCTCTTGGCGCTTGCTTTAAGTCGTATAGTGCTTTCCGAAGTCGACAAACATTGTCTTCATTTCCCTTCTCAATATATCATTGCGGCTGCTCCACGTAAACTTCTTCTTCAAGTTCGCCATTCAAAAATGCAGACTTGACATCCAATTGAAAAACTTGAGTTTTTAATTGTGCTGCCAAAGCCAAAATAGTTCGTATAGTTTCCATTCGTACAACCGGAGCAAACGTTTCATTGAAATCTACTCCAGGTTGTTGAGAGTAGCCTTTGGCAATCAACCGAGCCTTATGTTTTTGGATTGAGTCATCTTCATTGTATTTTGTCTTGTAGATCCATTTAAGTCCAATGATGTCCTTTGATTTAGGCCGATCAACAAGTTCCCACGTAGAATTTTTCTTGATAACTCTAATTTCTTCTTCCATTGCGTCTTGCCAAATTTTT
This sequence comes from Cotoneaster glaucophyllus, assembly GCA_036320875.1. NCBI lineage: Eukaryota > Viridiplantae > Streptophyta > Magnoliopsida > Rosales > Rosaceae > Cotoneaster > Cotoneaster glaucophyllus. The sequence continues at coordinate 12,636,560 of CM070064.1, read as the reverse complement.
TCTTTCACTGCTTCCTCAAATTTTTGAGGCTCCAAAGCACTCAAAGCAAGATCACACGACTCATATATGTCTGCCAATGAACGCATTCTTGCATTTAGTCTAGGAGTTGAATCAGGTGAACTAGGATCAGATGTTCTTGCAATTGGAATTGGACTTCTTGCCCTTGAAATTGGACTTTGGGGCAACGGAGTTTCTTCTAAATTTGTTGTTTCTGGTTCCTCGAAAAATCTTGGTATTTTACCTTGTTCGTTTTCCCATCTCCATACCTTGAATTCATCAAAAATAACATCTCTTATTAGTTCTTGGATCAATCAATCTATATTACTTGGACTTGTCACTATAGCCCAAAAAATATATTTTTCACCCTTTTCATCAAACTTTTCTCTCTTTTGAGAAGGAACATGTGCATATGCTATGCAACCAAAGATCTTAAAGAAATCAACCTTTGGCTTAAACCCATGCCATGCTTCGAAATGAGTCATATCCTTGACGGACTTGGTAGGTGACCTGTTGAGAATAAACACCGAAGTATGAATTGCTTCAGCCCAAAACACATTTGGCAAACCTTTTGCTTTTAACATGCTTCTTGCCATTTCAACAATGGTTTGATTTCTTCGTTCCGCAACACCGTTTTGATGTGGAGTGTAGCTTGCCGTCAATTCTCTTTTGATTCCATTGCTTGTGCAAAATTCTAAAAATTCATTTGATGTGAACTCTCCACCACGATCAGTTCTCAACGTCTTCAGATTGTATCCACTTTGCTTCTCTCCATAGGCCTTAAATTGCTTGAAAATGAGAAGGCTTATGACTTTTGTTCTAGAAAATAAACCCACATCATCCTGCTATAGTCATCAACAGAGAGAAGAAAGTATTTCTTGCCATTAAAAGATGGTGTTCGAGTTGGTCCGCATATATCTGCATGTACCAACTCAAGAGGGGCTCTTGCTTTCCATGTTGATTGTGAAAATGGTAAGCGGTGGAATTTTCCAAAAATACAACCTTCACATATTTCTTTCTCAGACTGAACGGAAGAAAGGCCAACCACCATATTTTTCCGATGTAAGAGGTGTAGACTTCTTTGATTTAGATGTATGTACCTCATATGCCACAATAGTGATTCTTCTACATTTTCGGCTTCCAAAACATAGTTTTCTTTTGATGTCATGATCAACGGAAAGACTTTGTTTGCCGTCATTTTTATCTTAGCCACTACAATGCTATTCTTTTTATCAAAAATAACACAGTGGTGATCCTCAAATTTAACAGAGAAGCCATTTTGCAGGAGTTATCCTACACTTAATAAATTTTGTGCCAAATTAGGAACATATAGCACATCATAGATCAGTTTTGGTGTACCTTCTCGAGTTTGAACAGAGATAATACCCTTGCCTTCCACGTTGTGAAGCTTTCCATCTCCGAGCTTGACTTGTGAATTCACATTTTCTTCAAATTTGACGAAACATTGTCTGTTTCCCGTCATGTGGTTACTGCATTTGCTATCCATGTACCATGTATCTTGTGGTTCTTGATGAGCGCTGAGACATGTATAAAATAGTTGCTCTGGAGAATCATTATTTTCTGTGAAATTTGCTTCATTATTTTTCTGATATCTGCAATTTCTTTGTGAGTGGTTGGGTATTTTGCATTGGGTACACTTATACCGGCAATCTGCACTTTTGTGCCCTGTCTTTTTACAAACATATTCAAGGACAAGTTACCATTTTGGTTGTTTTGATGGTTGCATCCTTGCTGATTGTTGTTGTTATAGTTGCCTTTGTTATAATTCTTCCGCCAATGAAATTTACTTTTTCTCTTTTGAGACTTTTGAGATTCTCCTTTTTGCTTGTCTTTTATCTCTTTCGAATCCAATTTGGATTGAAAGGCATACTCCAAGGATTGGTCTGTAGACCTATTAATCCTTTTTTCATGTGCTTCCAAAGAACCAATTAGTTCATGGAGCGTAAGTGCAGCAAGATCTTTTGACTCCTTTATTACTGCAACAACGTGATCGAACTTTGGAGGTAGACTGCGTAGAGTTTTCTCTACAATTTTCTTGTCTGGAATTGCATCCCCATAACTTCTGATTTGGTTAACAATTCCAAAAAATTTTGTGAAGAAAACCTGAATGGTTTCATTCTCCTTCATTAGTAAATTATCACACTCTCGCCACAAGGATTGGAGTTTGATGGAGATCACTTTCTGTGAACCTTGGAACTCAATTTTGAGTATTTCCCAAGCATTCTTTGATGTAGTTGCAGAAAGTAATCTTGGAAAGAGATTTTTGCTTACTCCCTGTTGAATTAGGAATAAAGCCTTGGCATCTCTTTTCCTATTTTCTTTAAGTGCTTGCTGCGATTCCGATGTCATTTTTCCTGTCGATGTTTTTTCCGATTCCTCGTAACCATCTTCTACAAGATCCCAAAGATCTTGAGAGATGAACAAGGTCTTCATTTGTAGGCTCCAATATTCATAATTATCTCCATAAAAAATAGGCATTAAATTTTGAATATTTCCAATGGTTGAGGAATTTGAACTTGATTGTAAGATCCCACATCGGCGGGGTGGGGGTTGGTCCCTGACCTTATATGTACATGCCCATCTCTTCCTAGCAAGACGCGTTTTGGGCTGAGGCCCAAGAACAAATCCATGAGGGCGTGGCCCAAAGCGGACAATATCTTGCTAATGCGGAGGATGGGATGCGACAATTTGGTATCAGAGCCAGACTCACTGTCCGTTCAAGTGTGCCGACAAGGACGTCGGGTTCCCAAGGGGTGTGGATTGTAAGATCCCACATCGGCGAGGTGGGTGTGTGTCCCTGGCCTTATATGTACATGTCCATCTCTTCCTAGCAAGACGCGTTTTGGGCTGAGGCCCAAGAACAAATCCGTGAGGGCGTGGCCCAAAGCGGACAATATCTTGCTACAGCGGAGGATGGGATGTGACATTGATGCCATGATTAACACATCGTAGAGATCAATTGGCTCTGATATACCAAATTTGTTAGAGGAAGATGGATATGAGAGAATATGGAAGAGAGTTTTAAACAGAAAACTGAAGCTTTATTGATAACTGACTTTATTGATTTCAAATTGATTCCAACACTAGGCCATCTTATTGGCTATTTATACTAACATTCAGACCTTTTCATAACAGATATAACTCTTGGATTAGTTCCAAAAGTTGCAGACACAACCCTAGATTTCTAAAGAGATACAACTCTTCCTAAACATAGCTCTTCTCAAGAGACACAACTCTACTTAACAACTGATACAACTTACAGGGAGAAAGTGCATTACGTTTAACAATTATTCCGAACCATACCCAGCATAGGTGAAGCATACTCCCCAGGAACCATACCTATACAACCAAAAAAATAGAGTCATCATACAACCAGACCACGCAGTGAAATGTCCCGTATATGTATGCATGTATTTTAATGAACTTTGCAGCACGAGCAATACAGTTTTTTATTTCCTAACTCCTGTGCCCAGGAAATAACTTTTTGAACAATGTAAGTGTTTGAATTGCTGCTGAGGTGCTTCAACATATCTGCATCCCCGTTCCATTCAAGATGACTTCAGGCATTTTCCATGCATGATATAGAATAAGATATATATAGAATTCAAAGGAAGTGTACATAAATTGTACGGATAATCAATGACGATGTCACCCCCTAAGTTTAGGCAGGGTTGATTAGCGGAAAATAGAATACAAATATTTAAGAAACCCTAATGGAAGTGAGTTTCATCAGTCATATATATATGGTGCAATAGTCATGGACAAAGTGGTTGTATTTCATGTAGACTTGCATGAATGGCATGTACCGGATCAAAACTATATTGGAGGGAAAACCTAATGATTTATATTATTTGAATAAGTAGCAGTTAAGGCCAGTTAAACTGATTGCAACTGCATCCTTAATGGGAGGATGAGTTGCATCTAATATATACTAGCCTCTCCGCATGCACGTGATCACGTGCTATGCGCCCCTAAAAATATATGTTGAATTAGTTGATACTTGATAATAGACCCGGCAGTTTCTGACATGACACGAAAATAACGGGTTTCGGGTCAACACGATAACTAATCGGATGACCCGTTAATAACGGGTTCTTAACGGGTATACACGCGGGTAACAAGTGGATAACCCGTTTCGACCCATTAAGAAAAAAAATTATTTTGATAATTTTAAAGTTTAATTACTAAAACATTTATTATAAAATACAATAGCCATATTAATATATACAATATATTCTATATTGAATATATAGTTTTGTATTATTATTCTATAGTTTTGTATTATTATTCTATATAAGTTTAAAAAAAAAGTTTTAGTCATTATTTATTTTTATTATGAGAGTTCCTTATTATCATTACTAGGATAAATTTTACTTAACATGTTGTTGTCCAAAATTAAAATAAACTAGTATAGTATTTGTATAGGCAAGAGCTAAGAAGATATACATACAAGTATGAAAAATGTGAAAGAATATATAAACACTAGTGATTCCTCATTATTCCTCCACGAGTAGATAATGGTTAAAATTACATTATTGTTTAGATTTTTAAAATCCTCCAAACCCTCATGAATAATGTTTTTTTATTTGAGGGCAAAATTAATAAAATTAATAATAATTATTGTAGAAGTGTCAAAAAATGTAAAAAAAAATATACAATCACTCATAGTTACAAGCTTTACAACTTTCATGAACGGGTCAGCTTCGAAATCCAACATTATAATCCATAAACCTTAAATTTATATTTAACCATCGATTGTCATTTACACTTTATTCTTCTTACTGAATTTCATTTTTTAAATTTTCTTTATTTGAAAACATGATCATTTGGCAGATGTAAGAAGATGAATGGTTTAGATCTTTGATATCACATTTCGATATTTACCGTTAACTGAAATATGAGTCGATGTCTTATAGTTTGTAGAAACTTTATAAACATCAAGCAAATATTTTCACTAACTATGAAACTCTGAATATAATATCAACGATCCAAACCGTTCATCTTTCTGCATCCTCTAATAGATCATGTTTTCAAAAAAGAAAATCTGAAAAAACAAAATTTGATGAGAATAATGAAGTGTAAGTGTAAACAACAATCAACAGTTAAATTTTGATCTATGATTTATATGATTATAGTGGCGAATATTGAAGTTAAGCTCTTCATGAAAGTTGTAAAGCTTGTCATTACGAGCATTTATATATTTTTTTCTATATTTTTTACACTTCTACATTAATTAGAAAACTATTAAACCTTAAATAACAGTCGTAAGATAAATGAGACTAAATCTATACCATTGGATTCTATTTCACTTATATTATTGGAACTTTTTGGGACGAAAAAAACCCTTCTCTATTCCAATATTTTCCAATTTTACCATTTGATCAATTTAGGTAAGCGAAAATATACTTAAAAGAAAAATGCGTTTTTATGTTTTGGATGTGACAATATGGTATGTATATACTTATTTAGTATTATGTTTTTCATTTAATTATTTATTGGTTTAAAATATATTTTCCTTAATGGGTAACGGGTCGGGTCATATTACCTGTTAATATTATAGGGTCGATTTTGGATCGGGTCATTTTACCCGTTTATTTTAACAGGTGTTACACGACATGACCCGTTAAGATATCGGGTATGACACGAAAACGACATGAACACAGAAAACACGACACAAATGCCAGGTCTACTTGATAATAAACTCGGCTACATATTAAAATTCTTGTTTATCAATCTCTTTGTTTCTTTAGCTAACATGTCTTCCTAAAAATATTTTTCCCCATATTTGTTTGGGGTTATTTCATTGAATATTTCTTTGTAATGCAAAGCTTGTATAAGTATATATTGAATTTATCTTTGTGAATGAACTTGATGTTAATTGTAACAATTTCAAGCTACAATGCACAACTTTAGTCATTAAATAGTTTACAAAGATAAATTTATGCCCAAAATGAAATTATGAAATGAGATTCACCTTTTTCCTAGGAATACATTGAAGTATACTTCTAGAGCCTCATGTGATCCCTAAGCGCCTCAATCTTTCTTCGTAAATATGCAAAGGAAAAAGCATAAGCCGCTTAACCATATTAGTGAAAACAGTAATAGAAAAAATATGTTACTATATTACAACATTACATAATTACATGTTTTGGGAGAGAAATTGAGTAGCAGGAATCAAAGGTAGCAAAAAAACATACGACAATAAAGATAATCAGCAATTACAGTTACAACAGACCTCGAGTCTCATCTACTTTTCATACTTTTGTTCTTGAAAAAACATGAACCATGTACAGAAAAATAGTTCAGTGAACATCAGCAAAGTTGTGAAATGAATACCAAACATGTATGACATCCTATTTTCATCATTGAATAACAACTGAACAAAAAATTTAAAGGAATTAAACCGAACAAAACAAAAGATATTCTACAGTCTTTAACTAAAAGCATGATTGATATTATCACTGAGACTTTGAGGATGTCATGTCTTGCGAACCAAAAGTGAAAAGTTATCAAGAAATGAAAACTAAACCAAAGAATTAGCAAGAAAATTAAAAAAATTAAGCAGGTACTATATATATTCAAATTGAGGAAAAATCACTTTTGGCATGGAAGTGGGTGATTGGGTACACTTGAAGATAGTATCACTCACCAGTAGGTATTCTTCATTCCATTACTCGTGATGGTAATGTAGCTGTGGGATTTATAGGGTTGGAAACTCATTGGAAGGGGAATTATTCATAGTTTTAGATGGCAGAATCCTGTTGTCAGGCTGAAAGCTAATGTATTGAGCCCTCGATTTGAATGGCCTCGTAAGAGGAGAAGGACGTGGGCTACGAGGGAAGTATAATGGATCCTGCCACATAGGTGCCTTGGGGTCAAGTTCCCGGGAATGCTAACCTTTGTGGAAGAGAACTCTACCTTTGTAGCTGATCCTGCTAAAGTGGAATTGGTTACGTTTAATGCTTGTCCAGGAATCGTGAAGAAGTACCAACATTTTGAGGATTTTCAATGGGCTGTGAGAGAAAGATTGAAAACAATCAGCAACTTAGAACCACAATCTGAATGAAAAGTTAATCTTCAAAATCACCTTCCCAAATCGATCCCTAAAGGAAAATCGTTATTGACTAACCATGACTGGCCTGCTTCTTTTTGTCCAATAATCTAAAATTTCAAGAAATATCAGGAGGAAAATTTGAGATATATCTATAGGAATTACCCATTGCAATTCTTTCAATTCCACTTCTCCTCGCAAAACTGCTCATTTCTTTTCTGATGTTGTGTTTGAGAATAGCATCAAATATCAAAAGTACATAAAACATAGAGAAATAATACATGTAAACAATTAGCTATAAAAAATAGAGAGAAATAATATCTCTAACCAGAATTAGCTAAATCGTTTAAACACAAAATTAGCCAAAAGCAATAAAGAATTAAATCATAATCAAAACCTATCGACACTAGTAGGAAAAACACTTTGCGCGACGTAGGTACCTTCGTCGCGCAAAGTCAAAAAAGGTCGCGCAAAAGATAGCGCAACAAACCTCCGTCGCGCATTCTTCGTCACGCAAAGTCCGTGACAGTAGGGTTTGCGCGACGCTAAAGGTACCTGCGTCGCGCAAAGGGGGTTTGCGCGACGTAGCCTGCGTCGCGCAAATTTTTTATTTATTTATTTATTTTTTTATTTTTTGCCAAAGACTTTTTTTATTTAATTTTTAATAAACATTGTAATTAAATTATAAACAATAATTAATAAACCAAGAAAAAGGTTTTAATTATAAAATATATGAAAATGTACTAATGCAAGATGTCCTAACAAAAAAGAAAAAAGTACAAGTCTTCTAGGTTCAATACATCATGCTACTGGGAATCAGCTGGGTGCTGGGAAGTCGAAGGTGGAGCAAGATCAGGTTCTTCCATCGAGACTTGGAGGCCGGACCTCAGTAAGGACTCTACAAGCCTACGCATCCTCTCGTCCTGGGCCCTAATGTGCTCGCTACAGGTTACAAGCTGGCTTTTTAGGGTTGTCACTTCCTCCTTCAGGGCAGTGACCTCTGTTGTGGATGATTTGGAAGAGGAGGCACCCGTCTCACGAACCCCCGCCTTCCCCATACACCGAACAGCCTTGCCATGATGACGACCCAACTTCTGATTCAGGACCTCATTCACGATCTGAACATCTACATCCTCAGGTACAATGACGTCTTCGATCGGGGTCTCCGGGGGAAGCTGCGATGTTGCTTCTTGAAGAACAGTAGAGCTCTTTTCCATCATATCACCCTGTAATAATAAAGAAAAAACATATAATGTTTAATAACAAAATATAAATAATATTTGAAGGATTCATAATAATAAGAATTACATATACTTACATGAAGCTGCTGAGCGAGCTCAGCGCCGGGTCGAACGTAAACGTCCTTGAACATGTCAACATGTGGGAACTTAGAACCCTCCTGAATAAAAAAAAACATTAAGAAAATTTTATTAATCAATAATAATAGATAAATTGTATAAAATTTCAAAGTTAATATACTTTTACCTGACATCGTGACTCAAGCCTATACGAAAAAGGCATCGAACCAGAATGGTGGAGAAGTGTCTTTGCCTCCCGAGCTTTCTGGCCAGCAATAGATTTCTTCTGTTAAACACACAATGTACATGTTAGTGAAACTATTTGAAATAAATTAACAAAATAAGCTTAAAAAATAACCAAAACAATAATAAAATATTATTAAAATATTATGTACATACAACAAACTTTGGGTCCGTGAAATGTTTGCAGAGCCACTGCCAATCCTCTGGCCGGTCCTTCAACTCGTCCGGAACATGTAGGCTAGCAATCTCCGAATCATCCCATCGCTTAAAATACGTGTGAAAATAGTTCTTCCAATGTTTGTACCGGGTTGCTAAGGTCTCCTCTATGTAGGCCATGGCCTCAAGGGATATGTTTGTAAGATCAAAGAAGACCTACGAATATGAAAAATAATAAAATAATAGTAAGAAATTTAATAATGTTTGTAAACAAAATTTAAAAAAAAAATGATAAAGGGTAAAAGTTAATATACTAACCGACAGTGCTTCTCGCACCAGTTTCTTCTTATCCTCCGGAATTAATGCCCAAGAGTCCCACTGAAAATGACAATGGTCTCGAATAATAGTACCACAACTAGTAGCGATGCCGCTATGCTGCTTTGAGGTAGGCGCTCCACGATGTCGCGGGTCATATGCAATCTTGATCGTGGAATTGGTCTGACGTATAATTTCCTGTTGCTTCAGCATTCGACTAGGCCCCCTTGTGTTTTTTTTAGCTGCCAACACATTTCACAATCCAGTAAATTTTCACCATCATAACTACAATAGTTTTATAATGGAAAAAAAATACAATGTAGTGAGAATTTGAAAGAAAAAAAACCCACCTGGACGGGAGGCCTCACCCTCGACTCTGGCTGCCGAGGAAGTGTTATCAGAAGGCTCCGGCTCGCGGCGACGCCGGTGAGGCCGCCGTGCACTGAGCGGCTCAACCGACACTGATGACGTCGATGAGAAGGGCACCTGGGACGCCGTATCAGCCGGCTCAGCAAGGGGTGTTGGCTCCCCAATCATTGGAGCACTCACTGCTGGAGCAGTAGGTGCTGATAATGTGGGAGGTGCATTCGTCACACTTCGACGACGAGTGATCAAGTGCGACATCTATACAATTTTTGAACCATAAAAATGTAACATTAGAAACTAAATATAACATTGCTTTGGAGGGGATAAAAAAAATGGCAAGAATATAAAGAGACAATAACAAGTGGATAACAATACATGAAGCAATCAACATGCTAATCCCCAACAACATTTCCAAGTTAATCACAAGAAATCCAAATCAAAACACAGTAACGTTGGTGTTCAAGGAAAACTATAAAACTTGAACTGTGGAATATCACATGAATCTTTACTAACGCAATACCAACTTTTATCTCAAGTATAAAAAGTAAAAATAAAAAATAAAATACTAAATTACGGACCTTACATAAAACTAAAATCGTAAAAAACAGGAGAAAAAAATAAAAGCATGCAGGTGGTGGTTGTTGTTTACAACGTTACAGTACCCTGCAGAAGCACAGTGCCTCTGCATTTCTTTCAGTCATAAATATTTATAGAAATCAAATATTTTTCAGCCATATAATACATAATAAAAACATAAATGATATATCTGCAGAAATGGTTATTAGATCGGTCTGGCGGTCATGTGCAGATTGCAGAGAGAAGGCAGAAAGACAATGGCCAGTAGAAACTGCTAGTGGTGATAAACCACGATCCATGTTTTGGGTCCATTTTAATTAAACACAAGAAATCCAAATCAAAACACAGTAACGTTGGTGTTCACAGACACTATCTATGAAGAAAACTTCAAAGAACAACAAAAGTTGTGAAGAGTTATCAACCATAGAACATGGAAAGATTCAGAAGAGTAGAATTCCACTCAATTGATGCCTATTGCTGTTGTAGCTCGGAGAATGGCTAAACAAACCAAACTAACTTGAAAAGTACCCAATTATCAATTAGAAAAATCATCGGACAAAAGGCTATATTCCAAAGGATCCTAGTATATGCCAAATTATACAAACAATTTTGCTAAGGAATACCAAGCCAACCTCCTTCTGCAGAAAGCATATCGTGCCGCGAGTGAACTTACAACTCTCTAACCTAACATGAGAAGCGTAAAGAGCATCAAGTCTACAGGTCTACATAAGCCTCCAAATTATTTTCGATACAAGCCGTGTAAATTCAGTACCCAAGCAAAGGATAACCATTTCTTTTTCAATAAAAAACGAAAGAAGATCAAAAGAGCCAGACCCAACCTATGGTATCAACAGATTCTCCACAAAAACAGGTCCTTAACACATTTATGATGCTACTGAGCCTATCCAATTTTGCACTTTCATCGTCACAAGCATCTCAAAATTAACATTTATCTAGGCAATAGCTCAAATTCAAGAACCCTAAAATGGGCAAGTTCAGAAAATCCCTTAAATCTGTAAGCTGAAAAATCATAAGAACGAAAGGAGTAGTTGACATAACAGCTGAGACTAAAAGAAGAAGAAACAAAAATGGTGTGAAATATAACGCGGATCAAAGCACTCACCTTTGTTGGTTCTGCTGCCGCTGCCGGTGCTTCAACTTTTGAGAGAGCGCGAGAGGGAGATTAACTTTAACCGGGAAGCTCTCACTGCAACAGCGCATTATATATTTCAAAACCCCCAATTATAGATATAACATTCCTAACCCTAAAACCCCCAATTCCTAAAAGCCCCAATTCCTAAAACCCCCAATTCCTAATTGAATTTCCCAAAATCTTCAAATTAAGGCAGTAAAGCTAGAATCTGAACTTAGAAAGAAGAAAAATAAACAATTAATCCTGAGTCTATACCTGCTATGGATTTGGTTTAAAGCCCCAAACAGATTAAATCCGTCAGTGGCAAGTCCCAATCTGACGTTGCGCGGGTCAGCTGCAAAATCAGGGTACATTCGATCGAATTCTTTCCATGCCTCTCCATCTGCAGGATGCCTCATAACATCATCATTTACCCGTCCTTCTTTATGCCATCTCATGTCGCTTGCGGTATGCATCGACATGTACAATCGCTGCAACCTAGGCTTCAATGGAAGATAACGCATTACTTTTTGTGGAATCTTGGTCTTTCTATGTTCTGATGTCATTTTAAACCTCGGCTCATTGCAGACATGGCATTTATCCAACTGTTTGTTCTCATTATAGAACAATATACAATTATTTACACATGCGTGAATTTTTTCATACCCCAGTCCGAGACCCTTCAACATTTTTTGGGCACTTTTATGATCTTCAGGTAAACAATTCTCCTTTGGAAGCATCCTCTTGATAACTCCCAAAAAGTAATCAAAACACTTGTTTGACAAACAAAACTTGATCTTGCCATGCATCAACTCCACCATTGCTGTGAGCACCGAAAAGTTCTCGCAACCCGGATATAATTCTTGCTTGGCATTTTTCAATAGTTTTTCATAGTTTTTGAATGCCTCACTGTCCATGGTTGGACGACTGTCATCTCCCCCTTCCTGATTGGTGTTGCTCGAGGCGTATGGATAAACGTCATTTACAATATTCAAAACTTGTTCATTAGGCTCCACATTAGATTCAACGGTCTCCACTTGTGTCACGTATGAAGATGAAGCTTGGTCTAATCGTTCTCCATGATGATACCAAGTAGTATAGGTCTCAACCATCCCATGTCTTACTAAATGAAATCGAATATTCTCGAATGTCTCCCACATTGAGTTGTTACACCTCCTACACGGACATCGGATATGAGTTGAACCTACCTTGTGTCTAGTTGCAAATGCAATGAACTCATCTATTCCATCCAAGTACTCAACATCACATCTATTATGATTATGTATCCACTGTCTGTCCATTTTGTCTGCAATCCCAATAAAAGTACAAGAATTAGAATAAATTCAACTATTGTCTTGTCACCTTATTCCTCCGGTCAGGGCCCTATCCCATTCAGGAATGCATAGTTATGTGCCGTAATTTACGATTCCAATGGATTAAATTTCGACGTGGGCTAATTTCGGCAGCATCTCCTTACAGTTCTTCAAGTGCACGACGTAGATACATAATATCCACCGTGCACTCAAAGAACATCAGGAAATGTTACCAAAATTTCCACTATCGAAACCTAATCCGTGAACCGCAAACTACAACACATAACTATGCATTCCCAAACTGTCCAAAAAATGGGACAATTCAAGAATTAATTGGACCGCAGTCATGCTTTCGCATCCATGCACGAAATCCAACTAATTCTCAAATGGGAAACTAAGCTTTTATTGAACAAAAAAAAATGTACGAAGTTAAGTAATATTAACTTCGTACAACACAAAATAATTTTGTACATGATGTACAAACATATGTGCATACAAATAAACTAAATCACAATAATCACTAAAACTAAATCACAATAATCAAAATAATTATGTGTGTGTGTGTGTGTGTGTGTGTGTATGTGTAATCAAAATAATTATGTGTGTGTGAGTGTGGATGTGTGTGTGTGTGTGTCAATAATCAAAAAAATTATGTGTGTGTGTGGATGTGTATGTGTGTGTGTCAATAATCAAAATAATTATGTGTGTGTGTGTGTAATCAAAATAATTATGTGTGTGTGTGTCAATAATCAAAATAATTATGTGTGTGTGTGTGTATGTGTAATCAAAATAATTATGTGTGTGTGTGTGTATCCCTTATTTTCTTGGCAAACAAACACATCTTAGAAATAGGATCAATCTAAAAAAAGGTAAAATTAAATTAAAAAAAGGGTGAAATTTGACTCACTTTGATATCCAAGGATTTATGGAGACAGCGTGAACGTGAGAAGGACCTCACGGAGCTTCAGATCAGGGATTGGAGAAGGTTTTGAAGAGAGATGGAGGATGGAGGTAGCTACTGCAACTGGGTTTTCTGCCTCCCAATCTGAGTAAGTAGAGCAGAAAAAATCGTTAACTTTGCGCGACGTATGTAGTCGTGAGTCGCGCAAAGTTGGAAAAAGCGGTAAAATAGTCTTTGTTTGGCGCCAAAACTTTGCGCGACGAGGTCCTGCGTCGCGCAAAGTATCTTTGCGCGACGTAACTTTTCCTACGTCGCGCAAAGACACTTTGCGCGACGCAGGACCTCGTCGAGCAAAGTTACGTCGCGCAAAGTGTTTTTGCGCGACGTTTGCTGTTTTGGGTCGCGCAAACCATGTTTGCGCGACGAAATTTGGTCCGTCGCGCAAGATTTCGTCGCGCAAACAGGTTTTTCTACTAGTGCGATGATTGTCCATGCATGATTGCTTTGTGTTTCAACCAAAATCTGCATTGAACAACAATTACAAAAAAATAAAAAATAAATAAACAACAACAACAACAACAATAATAAAGCCTTTTCCCACTAAGTGGGGTCGACTATATGAATCTTAGAACGCCATTGCGCTCGGTTCTGTGACTTCTTCTGTTAGATCCAAGTGCTCCAAGTCTTTTCTTAGAGTCTATTCCAAAGTCTTCCTAGGTCTTCCTCTACCCCTTCGGCCCTGAACCTCTGTCTCGTAATCGCATCTTCAAACTAGAGCGTCAGTAGGCCTTCGTTTCACATGTCCAAACCACCGTAACCGATTTTCTCTCATCTTTCCTTCAATTTCGGCTACTTCTACTTTGTCTTGGATATCCTCATTCCTAATCTTATCATTTCTAGTGAAAACATAGAGAGTAGCATTATGATTGATTATGCCAACATCAAAGCCAAACAATGAAGGAGTGGGAAAGAGAGAGAAATATAAAAATAAAAATCCAAAATAAATAACTTGAGAAACCAACGATATAGATTTAGAAATTTAAAGCCTTTGTTCCCTTTATTAATAGATGTATGGTGGGGATTGGTTTATGATTGAATGGTGGAGATTGGTCTAGTAAGAGTTTGTTAGAAGGTTAGAGTTAGTTACTTTGTAGGCTAGTATAAATTGTAAATTCTCTCTTATTTTTCTGTAATCTGTTCGACTATCAAATACAAGCTTTGATTTCCTTCTAAACCTTCATCTTCTTATTCTCTGTAATTTCAATACTTTCATACCCCTTCCAATGTAGTTAACATGGTATCAGAGCCACCAGGCTCACGCCATGGATTCTGGTGGTTCTATTTCCCATTATCTTTCATCTGTTTCTAGCTTAGTTTCTTTCCAAAGTTTTCATTAGATGTTCGGATAAGTTTCTGGGTGCTTCCGTGGTCGTTCTTTTACTTTTGGGTTGATTTTTTTTCTGGACTGTGATTAGAGATTTCTCCACTGATCTCGATGAATCCTCCTTCTTTCCAAAGTCAGATCGCAGATCACAGACAAAGAGGCCATTCGAGCTGCTGGCTTTTGGTGTTTGCTGACCACTATCACGATGCAAACCAGATTGGGCTGCTGATCAAATTGCTATAAGATACAACTATCAACATAGACTAATTGAAATATGATGGTGGGATATTCGCCCTTAATATGGTGTTGGCTTTGGTATTCGTATGTCAGAATTAATTTCTTGATGTGTTCATCTTTCTGGTACGGAATTCAAGCAATATAGTTCATTCTTTTTGTGAGGCGTCTTCGATATAGTTCTGGTTTGTTTCCTCGGCGTTCTTTGGGTCAAGATTGAAGTTCTTATCGGGTTCTTGATTTCTGGTTTTCACAGTGCACATAATATGTTTGATTAAATGTTTCAGTAAGAAAATGTTCACTATTTTGTTCATCTTTCTTGTGAATCTCTTATGGAATATTAGTGTAATATTTGAGATATTTGGATTCAAGAATATTGATCGTCGTGGTCAGTTTGAGTTTTCTTTGGGTATTCAATAAGGTGAATTGTAGTGATTTGTGGCTTGGTGCGATGGTTTTTGAAGATGGGTTCTGTTTATAGCTTTTGTGTATCAAGTATCTTGGGTTTTGAAGATGAGTTTGTTAGCATTGTTTCTGGTTTTTATGAGTGGAGGATGTTGTTGACCGTGCAGAGGATGAAAGTACTGGATATATATTACCAAACAAATGGATCTGAACCCATGTTATCTGGTCAGTCTGTCAGCATTTCGATTAATGGTGATGTATCTGTAGTTTCACCCAATCTTAGCAGCATAAAATGGAGTATAAGGGGATTGCATTTAGTGCCTCTGAACTCGTAAGAAATGGACAAGGAAACTCTCCTGAAACTGGCAGTCCTATTTCAGTGAATCTTAGGCAGAAGAGTATACACAGAGAAGCAAACAGTAATGCATGTTTATTAGATTCAGTAAAGGTTACTAGAGTGAGTGTTCAGGTGCTAACTGAGGAGTTGTGCAGTATGTTTCCTATCACAGCCTATAATTTCAGAGTCTAACCAACTCAATTGTTAGCATGAATCTACAGTAAGTCCGGTTATACGATAAAGTTTGAAGAAGTTGATAACGGTAAATCCCACGAAGGGTTATTCCGTGATGTGATTAGGTAAATCCCATGAAGGGTAGAAGAAGTTGTTAATGGTAAATCCCACGAAGGGTAATTCCATGTTATGAATAGGTAGTGTTGTGAATTGGTAAATCCACAAAGGGCGATCCCATGGACATTAGTGTAGTGTAGTTTAGTATTGGTAGAAAGCCATTAGAAATTTGTTGGCACGAAGCCATTAGAAGTTGAAATTTGTTGGCACGAAGCCGTTAGTAATTAGTTTTGATTGTGGGCACAAAGCCATTGTTAAAAGAAGTTATTGACGGTAAATCCCACGAAGGGTAATTCCGTAAGAAATTGTTATAACCGGCCTGAGGATGTGTTACAATTTTATAAGAGGCTGCTCTTCTATTTGGTTTGCTGAAGTCATAGCCTAGGTTGATAAGTTCACAAAGAGGGTTGCTGCTTTGGAAGTGGTTGTGGCTGATAGAGGCAGAGGGAAACAGGGTGTCTTTGTTTGTACGGCAGTGGAAGAAATTTGGACAGACAGACAGAGGCTTTTGGTCAACAGCTACAAAGAGGTTATGCGGTACACTTGTTTGATTCAGGGCTTTGGGAAAGCTAGAAGCTTTGGTGATATGGTTTGAGTATATGCGCTTACTCTCTGTCGTATGGTCGTACATCTGCGTCCAGTTGTAAGAGATTCATCTGGAAATAAACCAATCGATGAATCTTATGCCAAGTCTTTTGAGCGTGCTTATCAAATGCTGACCGAACTAGAGGCACAATCAGTTCTATCCCTTTTATCCAATAATCCAATTTTGCATAATTGTTTTGTAGTGGAGATGGTTGTTTGGCTCGTTTTCTGCATGGCTTGCTGTTGAAGTGGTTTTGAAGTTAGTATTCACTGTGATGGTGTTTGAATAGTTGCTTCTATCAGATGGTGTTAAAGAATCTATTTGTTGATCAATGGAAGAAAGATCGTTATTTCAAAAACCTGTGTGATAGCAGGCTAATCCAAAGTGCTACCATGTATCAATTCTTCCAATCTCAAACTGGGTTTCCCCAGTCGAGATTGAGGGGGAGTATTAATAGATGTATGGTGGGGATTGGTTTATGATTGAATGGTGGAGATTGGTCTAGTAAGAGTTTGTTAGAAGGTTAGAGTTAGTTACTTTGTAGGCTAGTATAAATTGTAAATTCTCTCTTATTTTTCTGTAATCTGTTCGACTATCAAATACAAGCTTTGATTTCCTTCTAAACCTTCATCTTCTTCTTCTCTGTAATTTCAATACTTTCATACCCCTTCCAATGTAGTTAACACCCTTCATGAGTTCGTATTCCTGTGTGGTAGTCTGGTAGATGAATATAAGGGGCAGATATGAGTAACAATAGTTTATGAAACATTGAGTTGGAAATAAATCCAAACTTATGCAATATTGCTTTGCAAAGGAACAAACATGGAGTTTATTTGTTCACATATGAATACTAACCTTGAATTTTGAGTGTGACAAACCTTGTTATGCTGAATCCGGTGACAACATATAAAATATTCCAAAATAATAACACAAAAGAATATATGATAAAAAAGACAGAGACAACAGAAACGAAAATACCACTCAAACACCCAATGACATTGGGATCCTTTGTAAATGGGTTGAATGCCTCATCACCTCTTTATGCTGCAATTCAAAAAAGACGATCAGATCTCGGAATTGAGTAGCAATAGAAGAATCTAGTGGACCAAAAAAAATCCCAAATAAATTAAAACTACAAAAACAAAAAAAAAAAAAAGGAAACAAAAATAATATTTGAATACATGAGATGATTGAAGAACTAATGGAGTGCGCAACTTGAACATCGACTCTTTGAATCTAAAAGTCCACAGCCGATCAACATAGTAAAACATAACCGGTTCATCCAACTCAATATCGAACTCGGCCTAAAAAAGACAATAAACAAATGTTAGTTACAAAATTACAATAATTTAATAATTATATATAGTAATTAAAAAAAATTAAAAAAATTAAAAATTAAATTAAAAAAAAAAAAAAAAAAAACACTTACCAAAAGGTCTTGCATTTATGGTGTGCTTCGCATTGTGGGAGACATACTTCTAATTGTGGGTAGTTAGGTCATCTCCAACCAAAGGGTCCAGAGGGTCGAAAATAGCCCGAAAACCGTTTCCAATCGAGGGCTAGGCCAGAGGGCTCTGAAATCTGGGAGGGCCCCATGGTTGGCTTTTTTTTTTTTTTGTTCGTATTCATGTCGGTTATAACCGACGGGACTAATATATATTTTTTTAATAGTGTCGGTTATAACCGACACTAATAGTTATTCAAATACAATTTTTTTTTTATTAATTACTAATAGTATCGGTTATAACCGACACTAATAATTTGAAAATTTTGAATGCAACGGCTAGCTGTATTCAATTTTTTTTTATGTGACTTTAAACCTTTTTTTTTTCCTTTTCATATGAATCAAATTTTGTTTCATATTTTTTTTCAATTCTATTTTACAAAATTTGTTTCAATTTTTTTTTAAATTCTATTTTATTTTCCTATAACTTCTATTTTACAAAATTTGATTCATATTTTTTTCATATAACTTCTATTTTACAAAATTTGTTTCATATTTTTTTAAAATTCCATTTTTTTCCTATAACTTCTATTTCACAAAATTTGTTTCATATTTTTTTTCAATTCTATTTTTTTCCTATAACTTCCTAGGCCATTATACAACATTAAATTAAATTAAGTAACATGAAACAACATTAAACAATAGGAAACAACATTAAATAACATTCACCAACATAAAAATTATACAACATAAAAAAAACATTTCACAACATGAAACTTAAACAACATTTTTAAAAACATTTAAAAACATAAAACGTAAATGCCTACTCGATGCTTCTTTTGGCCCAAAGATGTGCAACAAGATCCTGACGTCACTTAGCCGTTGGATTTGAATTTAAGTTGTAGTTTTAAAATAATAAATTATGGTTGGCCCTTTGGCCCTCTGTTGGAGATGGTTTTTTGTGACATGGCTAAAACGAGCCCTCTGGCCCTTTGACCCTCGGTTGGAGGCGGAGGCAAATATGGCCATGTACTGTTCATTAAAATATTAATATCTTGAAGAATCTTGGAGGGCCAGAGGGCTCAAACGAGCCCTCTGGCTAGTCATCGGTTGGAGATGGCCTTATAGGGCATTTAATACAAACGAGTGATTCAACGATGCCTGAACTTAAAGGGATGTTGGACGCCCAATTCTCGAGTCATATTCAGCCCTTACTCGTCCAACAAAGTAGTGTTGCGCCTAGGAATCTATTTAAAAATAAAATAAAATAAAAAAATCTTCAACTCTACAACTGCTACTAAGACAGAAAAATCTTCACAACCAGGGTACAATTCTCGTTCATCTTTCTTGAACAATTTATCGTACTTCTTGGGGTCTGTGGACCGCTCTTCTTCCATATTAATTAAAGCATTACGAAAAACATTATTTAATATGTCCATCACTTGGTCGTCATTAACACGACCAAATGTAGAAGGTTCATGCAAAACTGTCCCACTGCCATAAGATGTTTACACTGTAATGGTCGATTCTATGTGAAAAGTCCAATTGCAGTAAATGTGTATTATCCCATTCGAATACAAGTGATATCGGGTATCATCTAGTGTCATCCAAACACAAGTAGTAATACATTTTACACAAGGATACCTAATACGATTCTGAGTTCTGACATGGTTGCTCACAAATTGAATAAAATTGTCAATCACATCCATATATTCGTTAGAACTTCCATTTTGTAAATTGATCCATTCTTTGTTCATTGCACTTGTATTCAGAGATTTTAGTCATCATAATGATTTTAAATACGCTTCATTGCCACCTTATGCCCCCGGTAATGATCATATCACGCACTTTTTGTGTCGCTGTTTGCAAATCACCCAACTTCTAGGATGATTGAATTTTCGAACTTCTTTCTCATATCTTATTAGTTACCTGGATGTTCTAACTTATTAGTTTTCGGGATGTTCTAACTTCATTACCAAATGTTTTAACTTCTTTTTCATATTATTTTTAGTCATTTTGCCCGATGAACGAAGTTTGCACGTCGAAGGGAGGTCGTCGCCTAAAGTTTCTAGAGAAAACAAAAATGTAAACTATGTTTGCCTAACCGTGTGCTTTGTTCTGTCGGTATAATATACTTTGCTCGATGAATTTACTGCGCATCGGGCAAACTTTTGTCGTGAAAACAATTAATTCTGGTATTGTTGGCTTCTGAGTACAATAATGCAACAATTAAGATTTTGAGACAATATATCAAGTATGAAAAGGTGTTTTCATTGTCAATATGGGGATCAATTAAGGAAGGAATGTCCTGGCTTTACTCCAACCAGATTCCCTACTTTAGAGAGTCATAATGAATGTGAGTAAATAATTAGCCAATAAAAAATAATCATTTATTTAAAATAATATTAAAACAACTAACAATAAATAGAGAGTGAGCTCATTTTTCCATTCCAATATTTAGGAGCTCCTATATGAATATCTATCTTAGAAAGTGGATAGGAGCATGGTTGGAGTTGATTTTTTTTTTTTTTTTAAATTCTCTTTAATCTAGTTATGAGCTCATTTAGTGAGCCTATTATAGATGCTGTAATTTTTTTAAATGGAGGAGTAATCACATAAGACAGATACACCGCATGTTCTTGCTTTATTAACACATAATGCCACATTGTATGAGAGTCATGTAGGTTGTTAGGTTATCCTCCAAATATCATTCTTAGTCTTACTTTTACTTCCTATGATAACTAGTCAATAACGATGAGAAAGCAAAAACACTTAACAAAAAATATCAAGGACTGCTCCTAAACAATAAAAATTAAAAAAAATTAAAAAAAATTAAAAAAAAAAAGTAAATGCATATACATATGCATCCTTGCAAAGATTTGGGCCTTAAAATTAACTGTAAAAAGGTGAAAAGGGGGAAAAAAAAGAAGAAAGGAAGACATGGATTACTAGCCATTTAGAGAGATTCCATTAGGGATGACAACGGTTCGGTTTAGGGATGGAAATGCTATATACATCCCCATAACCATGAAAATTAACCATATCCATAACCGCAAATTAATCATCGGGTATTATCCATAACCATACCCACCGGATAACAGATTCATCATCGGTTAACGATTATATCCATCTTTGTCAATACAAAAAACATATTCGTTCAATTGACGCATGATAATTTAGTAAATATTAATTTCTTTATTAATATTTGATGTATAAAATGATTTAATGAATGGATCTTGTGGAGCATAAAAATTAAAGTTAAACATTGATAATGTTGGCTGATCTTTGATACCTCCCATAAGTACCATTGAATTCTCATATATTTTGATTCATATCAAAACTTATGAACTTTCGCATAAAATGCAACTCACGTAATGCAATTTTTGTATTTACACTCAAAGTAAGGGATTTGGTGAATAATGAATATACATGTGTGTGTGTGTGTGTGTGCTCATATTAATACTTTAATATTATGAATAATTATATTATATATTATACGGTTCGAGTCAGATTCAAGGACGGATACGGATTGGGAACCCCTATAACCATATCCAAAATCATAACCGAATAATATTCACGGTTTTTCCCTATACCCAAAATATACCTGAATTTTCATACCCAAATCCAATCCATTCTGATGGTTATCCACGATTATCGGGTTTAACGGTTAGAATTGACATCCCTAGATGCCATCTTCTGGGACAAGAGCACATGAACTTCTTTTTTCGATTTTTGGTGAAATTGCACATGATCTTCGGTTGTAGAAGTATGTTGGGAACATCGACTCACTTTAATCTCTCCAAAAAAACAGTATGTACTTGTCGCACTAAGGACCAAAATTGGAATATAATATAGTATTTGTGGAGCCTAAAATAATCCTAAAAATTCTAGAAGTGGCACATGGATTTTTACTATAGAAAGACAAGATTGCCCTCAATAAATGGGCAAGTTTCTCAGTTACTCCCACGCCCAGTTCACACCCCTAAAGGTCTTAGCAGCTGAATACGACTGCCCACAGCTCACCTGCACTTAGTAAGGAAAAGTCAAAGCATTAAACATAATGATTAATTACCCAAATCCTATCTTTAATACATTCCCAATTGAAGATTGACTACAATCAAGTAAGTAATTCAAATTTAAATCAATTATGTTGTAAGCCTATTTGATTGAACTAATCTAGGGGATTAGAGAGGGGGCCGACGACAATTAGAGAGAAGAGAGGGTGATTTAATTGTGAGGTGTGTTTGTATCACCCTATTGTGCCTTTATTTATAGTAGTATAGGATAGGCAAAAACCTTTCCCTTTAGGATTACAACTCTTAATAGGTAATCAACTCCTATTAGGAATATAAGACACATTCTTATATCTACTAGGATTTACACAATTATATTCCTATTCTAAATATGACTGTAACACTCCCCCTTGAATGTGTAAATACTCAACAAACCATCACATCAGATCTTCAGTAGAGAATGTAGAATAGTTGATGAAGTCATCGGCACAACGGGTGAACGCGAGTCTCAAATTTAAGAAAGTATGCATTTGTAGTAAAACTCACAAAACCACGCTATGACAAAACCCAAGGTATGAGGAAAACCTATAGACTAAGAAGAAAAGTGAGGAGTATGCATAATGTCTAAAATAAATGTCAAATAAGATGAAAGTAGTGAACTCAACGGAATATGATCATCCTAGGATGGGTGTCTCGTCAAAACCTAGTTTGGTAGCAAAAATCCATTGGGAAAAATGCTCCTAATCGTAGCAAAAAAACGTACATTAAGATCAAGTGAGTATGCTTCTAGATACTCCCCTAAGTTAGACTTAACTTCTAAATAAGAGAACTACAAGCGATTCAACTCAGATAATTTACTTATACCGATTCCTTGGACAAGCTTTTGAAAAGTAAACTTAGGCAATGACTTGGTGAAGAGATCGTCCAGGTTGTCCTGGGAACAGATTTGCTTGTCTTCAATGTTCTGATGTTGTTGCTGCTGGTGTGAGTAAAGGAACTTCGACGCTATGTACTTGGTATTGTCTCCCTTGATGTATCCTTTCTTTAACTGCTCGATACATGCTGCATTGTCTTCAAAGATCGTCGTAGGAATGTCAAATACAAAAGTGAGACCACTAGTGCTTCGAATATGTTTCGTAACTGCTCTCAGCCAAAAGCACTCACGCGATGCTTTATGCAGGGTGAGAATCTTAGCATGGTTCGAAGAAGTCACAACTAGCTTTTGCTTGGTAGACCTCCAAGATATAACGGTGTCTCCAACTGTAAAGACATAACCCGTTTGAGAACGAGCCCTATGTGGGTCAAACAGATATCCAGCATTTGCGTAACTAACAAGGCAAGAATCAATCCGAGAACCATAAGGGGCGGCAACACTCGAAGATTCGTGGATATAGAACAAGCCCAAATCCATTGTACCCTTGAGGTAGCGGAAAATATCTTTAACACTATTACAGTGCCTGCGTGTGTGCGCATTGCTATATCTAGCCAAAAGATTAATCGCGAATGAGATGCAGGGTTTAGTCCATTGACCCAAGTACAATAAAGCCCCAATTTCACCGAGGTAAGGAACTTCGAGTTCCAAATTCTCTTCCTCATTCTCCTTTTGGACGGAAGGGATCTCGTTTAGCATCTAGAGTCCGAACGACCATAGGTGTACTCGAATGGATCTCGTGTAGTTCAATTGATGTACTAGGATTCCATCCGAACAATGCTTGATCTCCATGCCGAGATAGTATCAAGTTTTCCCAAGATCCTTCATCTCAAATTCCAATTTCAAGTGCGCTATTTCATTCTTCTCATTACGCTTTCTCACGAAAACCCACTTGTAGCCAACGGGCTTCACCTATGGTGGTGTAGGAACGATAGGTCAAATACCTTATGTTTCGCGAGCGAATCAAGTTCGACCTGGATAGCTTGTTTCCAGTTTGACCAATCTGTTCGACGTTGGCATTCATCAACAGAACGTGGTTGAATGTCATCGCTAAGCATGATGTCAGTAGGTACTAAGTACGTAAATGCATCGTCGACGATCATCTCATTCTGATTCCAAACCTCATCCAATACTGCGTAGTGGACCGAAATCTCACGATTCTCGGGAGGCCGGCATGTTTCGTTAGAAGCATCACCGTAATCTAGAATAACCTCATGCATTGGAATAGATAAGTGAGCAATGGTCGGATTCAAACTAGGGCCACTAGTTGGTCCCATCTTCCTCTTCCGAGGATCTGAATCCTTTAAACCAAGAGGTCTGCCACGCTTCAGGGTCGGAGCAGATGATTGGTTAGCCGCCAATGTACCTTGCCGTGTGGAAGGTGCGACCACCCCAACATCCACTAACAGCCACAACTTACATCCCACGGGCAATGGAGCCGAGAATGACAAACACAAGGAAGGTGGTGGTGTGTACACCCGAGCCAGTGGGAAATTAATAACAATAAGATTATGAAATATGTTAGCAATTGAATTACATTGTTTTGAGCTGAGTTTAAGGAGCTCTCATACAGGTTTATAAACAACAGTTCATCATCCGGAGTACTAAGCGTTGAACAATAAACAGACATCATTCAGAGAGCCTCTAATACTTGGCAATGATATTCTCCAAGGGCCCAAATAGGAAAAATGTTCCGGTAGACTGAATAGTTGATCATACAGTTCTCGTTGAAGACACCAGTGATCTCCTGTATGGGAAATGAAAACGTTATTGGGGTCATATAGCCTTCGTAAGTGGTAATCATAGTTACAAACATCCTGCATGAGATTTATTCTCTAAGATCTTGGTTTCCCATACATATATACTCAATGAAAAAAGCGGAGGTTCCACGTAAAACCAATTGGCAAAATGGAGAGTACCCCAACTACTTATAAGCACATTCAAGGTTCCTTCTATCCTCGAAGTGTGATTAATACGTACTCTCAACATATCCCTCACATGTGGCGGACTTTCAAGCCTAACATGTGGACAGCACAAATCGTGTGACGTGGAGCATGTGTGCCCATTGAGCTTCACACATAGACAACCTACTTTGATACCATGAATAAAGTTGAGGTTTCACCATAAAACCAATTGGAAACAGGAGAAGTAACCTAATTACTTATAAACACATGCAAGGTCCCTGATTTCCCCGATGTGGGATTCATACTCTCAACACTTAATATTGTTCAATTTCCCTATTTGAATAACACTAATTACTTATATTACTTGCTCCAAAAGCTATACATATATTTGTAAGGTTTAATTACTCTGTGCAGCCTTGAAAAGTACTAAAGGTCTTTACTCCTGCATTTCTCTCTGTACAGTTTTCTTCTACATTGGCTAGATGTTTTGAAAATTGCAGTTAGCATGTCTGTAATCAAACCAAACCAAATGGATTTCTTTGAAGACAGAAAAAACTAGGGCTGGTTCGGTTTGGGATACCGAACCAAAAATGGCATATCAAATCCCGAACCGAAAATTTTCGTGACGAAAATCTCATGACCGATCCCGAACCGAAATTTTGGGATTCCCGAAATATTTTCGGTATTTCGGAATTTCCCGAAACCGAACATCATCAGAATCCAAATCATCTTAGATTAAAATTGAAATCATCCGACCTGCATTAAAATTCCAAATTGAAATCAGAGACATAGTGACAGTGAATTAGTGAAAGATTTATGGTCGAGAGAGAAACAGAGTGAAGAGAGGGACCTCCTCCTGACCCGAGCCCCCAATTCGAAACCCTAACCCCCAATTCAAAACCCTAACCTTAATTCGAAATCTCACACATAGAGAGAATCACTGGAGAGAACCGGAGGTGGGGATGAAGCCATGAGGTGTGGTGGTGGCCGAAGTGGAGATAGTTCGTCAGGAGTCAGATTGCTAGACGGTGGGTGGCTGCTGAGCTTCAAATCCGAGAAAGAGAAGGAGAGTCTGAGACTAAGTGAAGGCAGATGAGAGGTGAAATGAAATGTGAGAGAGAGAGTGAGTAGGGATGTTCGGCGATTTCTGGGTTGGGTGGAAGGAAGGGTTAGGTGATTTCTGGGTTGTAGAGAGAGAGAGAGAGAGATGAGACAGAAAAGGGTTATTTGGGTTATGAGTTGTAGAGAGAGACACGAGACAGAAAATAAGAGAGAGATAAAGGGTTAGGTTATGGGTTGTAGAGAGAGGGAGATAATCGAGAGAGATGAGACTGATGAGACATAGAATAAGGGGGGAGAGAGAGAGAGAGGACCCATCCATCCCTGCGTGACCCATCCCATGCGTGACCCATCCCTCCCATGTGCTTGATGTAAGTTTTGTCAGCACCACACCACACATTCCAACACACACACACATTCCAACACACACACACACGGACGCACATATGCATATATATATATATATATATATATATATATATATATATATATATATATATATAATATATTATTAGTAAAGTTCGGTTCGGGAATACCGAAAATTTCAAATTGTGAGACCGATCCCATACTGAACAATTCGGGATCGGTTCGGTTTCGGTACTAAAATTTTCGGGATTTTTGGTTTGGTATTTTTTCGGTATGGTTTTGGTATGGTTTGGGATTTTCGGTATTTTTTTCCAGCCCTAGAAAAAACCATGTTAGCTTGTAATTGTAGATTGCACGGTCAAGAGGGTATAAAGACTTGTGTGAAACATTATGGAAAGAGTTGCCAATTTACCTTCTGATGGAAATCTCCATTTTTCATTTGAGAATTGATTAGTACTCTAGCTGCCCGATGCAACGGAGTTGGGTCTCTCTTAGCCTTTCAAGGAGGAGAACATAACAAGAAATACAGGTATTAAAGTGAGCAGCATATGGATGTCAAACGGTTATTCGTAAAAAGGTTCCAAAAATTCTGCAAATGAAGAATCCTCTAAATTCTAATTTACACCAAATTAAGTCTCCACGGGAGAGGGATGAATTTAAGAAATCACATGGAAAGGAGAATGAGTGATGAATTTGTTGTACCTGCCCAGCACCAATAAGGGCCAACATAGCCCATGCAGTATGAACTATATGTGGCCTATTGTCCTTGAGATTTGTATACACCTGACATACAAACAGTCGGCATTAAGTTATGCAAGT
Source organism: Cotoneaster glaucophyllus (assembly GCA_036320875.1). Lineage (NCBI taxonomy): Eukaryota > Viridiplantae > Streptophyta > Magnoliopsida > Rosales > Rosaceae > Cotoneaster > Cotoneaster glaucophyllus. Next base: position 12,609,418 of record CM070064.1, on the reverse strand, counting down.
CGAAAGTAGATCATACATTTTGCCAAATGTATATGCGAATGAAAACCAAGAATTGAGTGAAGGATTTGTCATAATAGAGGAATAAAGTAAGCTCCGGGCCTACGAAAGACAACGAAGTATATTTCTAATTTGAGGAATTATTAACCTTGTTCTGACATGATAGATAGCTTTCTCCCCATCCACCTGAAGGAAGCTCGTTGGATAACAAAAAGTCTCATGCTTTGCGGATGCTTGAGCAGTCTTCGTATGTCCTTCCTGCAGCAACCAACCCCTTTATTCCAAACCACCCAGCATAGGTGAAGCATACTCCCCAGGAACCATACCTATACAACCAAAAACATAGAGCCATCATACACCCAGACCACGGAGTGAAATGTCCCGTATATGTATGCATGCATTTTTAATTGAAAGAAAAAACAAACCAAGATCCATCTGCTGCTTGTATCGTTTCAATGAACTTTGCAGCACGAGCAATGCAGTTTTCTATTTCATCACTCCTATGCCCAGGACATAACCTTTTGAACAATGCAAGTGCTTGAATTGCTGCTGAGGTGCATTCAACATATCTGCATCCCCGTTCCAATCAAGATGACTTCAGGCATATAAAATGTATAGAATTCAAAAGGTAGTGTACAGAAATCGTACGGATAATCAATGACGATGTCACCAAAAGTTTCGGCAGATTTGATTAGCTGAAAATAGAATACAAATATATGCATATGATCTCACCATCATCCATATAGAAGGAAGAAAACGAAAAAAAAAAAAAAAGAAAAAGAAAAAAAAAAAGCTCATAAATGATACTTATCTCTAACCACTGATACGATCTAGTTAGTTCATAAGTCGCAAAACCACCATCGTCATTCTACGGTGCAGAACCCAAAGATTAGGGAATTAGTTAAATAATTGTAAAACAAAAATGCAGGAACATGTAAATATTCTGTCAACAAATTTAGACTTGAGCTGCTGATTAGAATCATGACATGCTTGACAGAACTAAACATGCATGTGTGCATATATCATACAGAAATACTTGCATGTACAGTCTTTCTTTTATATTCACATAAGTATACATCCTACACTTTCTCCATAGCTTCCAATTTTTTTATGGATATTAGAGTAATTTTTTTTACCGCAGTCTACAGATTACATAATAAAATGGTCAATTAAGCAGGGATATATTTTTCATTTCATATATGACTAGAGACAAGGACGGTTCTCTTGAAAATATAGATTATAAAAAAGAATACGGGTTGCCACATTATTATGTCTGGTCAGATTCAACTGCCGTATAGCCAGTGGTTACCTGTAAGGAAAGGGTAACATTTACGGCATCATAAAATTGCTTTATATCCAATGATTCACCAACTGTTTCTTTTGGAAGTTTCGATAGTAATAAGGCAGCCTGCACAAAGAAAAAATATTAAGAAAAGTAATGTCTGCATGTGAAATGTTGAGTGTTCAAGCTACCTTCAGTCCTTCAGCTGTGCACTCAGAGATAGGCCACCCATGATCTGCTGTTGAGAATGGTCAAGCACTTTTTGAAATGTGACGATACCAATAATCCAGATCTCCAGGACAATCTTCCAAGACCTTCAAAGCAAAGTATTAGTCGAGCAACGATAATTATCATAAATGTTGAATGATACAGTTCGATTTTCTGCCTATGAAAACCTGGGATCTTTTATGTACTGATGTGCTTTTCTTAAAGTAGGTCCATATTCTTCAACAAGGTTAGTTGATATAATCACTTGAATGGCAAAATCACTTGAATGGCAAAAGAAGTATCCCATGCTTGACTTCCATTGTACCCTGCAGTAAAGGGAAAAAGAACAATAAATAAAAAACATTAGGGTAAGAAAGAGGGAGTGCGGAAAGAGATAGGGAGAAACTTAAAATCTGTCCGAAACACTTTAATGCTATAACTGACCTGCATTTTCATGCCATCTTCAGCAATCCACAAATAATCCGGGATTCTCGGGAGATGCAATTTGAATGCCTCTGCGTTTGGATCCTCCGCCCAACAACAAAGCATATTTAATACCTACATCGTTTAGGAAATAGACAATCAAGAATCACACAACTACTTACCGAATCAATCTGTAAGCCAAAAAAAACATGTCAATTGCACAATTCCAAAGGCAAAATATGTATGAGATCTATTGGCAGATGATGATATGCATAAAATATATTCCGCATGCATACCTTGTTAACAGGCCCTATGCATATATACCGAGTATTTTCATCTTCATAATGAATATGCTGCATTACAGTCTTCAAAGCACTCTCCCTCAATTCTTTTGCAGGCCAACGTGTGAAAACAGGTTCATAAACATAGTGAAGAGACCCCCACAAGACATCTTGTACCATTGGGTGCGGATAGTGTAGATCTTCCTAGAAATTGTATAAAGCATCCCATGTAAGCATCAAAAACATATGCAAGTGAATTGTCATTAATAGATTTACCTGTATTCGATGGAAAAATGCATGCGCACATATACACAGATCAGGGACAACGTGTTGTATTGTATTTGAAGAGTTATAAAAAAGCAATCCAACAATTAACCATGTCTAGGACCCTAAAATAAAAACTGTACTTTCACAAATAGCTATCATATATTTCACCTGTGAGTCTGTGACTAACCCTATGAAAGATAAAAATGTTTATTAAACTCAAAGACACGGGAACTTCACGCAGGGGAGCTGGAGGAAGAAAAGTATACTGAAAGCGCAGATGTTTCTTACCAACCTTTGCACATAGATTGCGAGCTTTATTCCAGTCAACTTCATGATAGGGGACTGTATAAAGCTTCTTCCTCATTGACCAGATTGTGGGTGTGATAGGTCCAACAAACCTTTTCCCTTACAAATACGACATGGGCAAATACACCATTCGGCAATGACACTACATTCTTCCTATAAGTGTAAAATTTGAAATTCATAAACCGTAAAGATTAGAAGTTAGGCAGTTAACAGCATGGACAAGTCTATGGACATATTAATGCTAGTAAGACCTCTGTTATTTAATCAAGATTTTTAATGAAAGGAGGTTTGAATTTCTCTTATCCAGCCTAGAATGAACCTAAAGCATCGGAACAAAATGCGCAATAATGATGAGAGACCTGGATGAAATGGCAGAGAGTAAGGACATAGCCATACTTCAGGCGGCAGTGGATTATTCCCGGACCATTCATATGCCCCAAGTACCTATCACCATCAAAGATGCATGTCAATAACTACACCGTGGGAACAATCCAACAAGATAAACATTGAGTTCATACTGAAAGCCACATTTTGCCCCAAGAAGTAATTGCAGTCACGACCATGATCTAATATCCATTTCGGTGCAAGTTCGATTGCCCCTTGTCCATCATCCGCACCTTCGCCAAGCAACCTCAAAGTAACATAATTTAGTGCAGTACCAAACATGGTACTTGGCCCATCGATATGCAGACAGATAAAAGTATATGTGTTTAGGGTTCAAAATTGTATATTATTCTTCTCTCTAGGAGGCATATATATAATCGTACATAAGATCCTATAAATTAGGAAACAAGAATCCCAAATATACAATGAATCAATCATGTAATCCTATTCTAATTACATTCCTAAAACATAAAGTTGACTCACGCCAACACTCCCCCTCAAGTTGGTGCGTACATATCACCTAAGCCCAACTTGTCGAGTGAGTCTTGAAAAACCTTCACTGACACTGCATGAGTTAACACATCAGCTAACTGTTCTTCAGACCTCACATACGGAATCCACTTAATATCCAACTTCTCTTTGATAAAGTGTCTATCCACTTCCACATGTTTTGTACGATCATGTTGAACTGGGTTATTAGCTATCTCTCTTGCTGCTTGATTGTCACAATATAACAACATAGACTCCCGAGGCTTAAATCCTATTTCAATGAGAAGAATCTGGATCCATAACAATTCACAAATCCCATGCGCCATACCTCGATATTCTGCCTCGGTTGTGGACCTAGCCACCACATTTTGTTTTTTACTTCTCCAAGTTACGAGATTTCCTACCACAAATGTAAAGTAGCCTGATGTGGAGCGACGATCAGTAATGTTCCCAGCCCAATCAGTATCAGTATACCCTTTTATCTCCATATGTCCATGTTTCTTGAAAAACAATCCTTTCCCAGGTGCACCTTTCAGATAACTTAATATATGCATTACGGCTGCCATATGATCCTCACTAGGAGAGTGCATAAATTGACTTACAACACTAACTGCATATGCAGTGTCTGGCCTTGTAAGTGATAAGTAAATCAATCTTCCAACTAACCTTTGGTACCTTTCTTTGTTAGTCGGAATTTGATCCTGGTACATTGCCAGGTGATGATTCTGCACAATGGGGGTTTCTGTTGGTTTACATGCCAACATCCCAGTTTCAGAGAGAAGATCTAGCACATATTTTCGCTGACACAGGTAAATACCATCACGAAAGCGAGCAACTTCAATTCCGAGAAAGTATTTCAAGCCTCCTAGATCTTTCATCTCAAATTCTGAGGAAATATAACTTTGTAGTCTTTTTATCTCTTCTGTATCATCACCAATAACCACCATATCATCCACATAGATTATCAACAATGTGACTTTACCTCCCATGCGTTTGATAAACAGTGTATGGTCTGCATTCCCTTGTTTGTAGCCATAACTCTTCATTGCTTGAGTGAATCTTCCAAACCATGCTCTGGGTGATTGTTTGAGTCCATAGAGGGCCTTTCGAAGTTTGTACACTTTTCTTGCTCCATTTGGCACTTCGTATCCAGGTGGAAAATCCATGTATACTTCTTCCAGATCTCCATGTAAGAAGGCATTTTTCACATCAAACTGTTTCAAGGGCCAATCAAAGTTACCAGCTAAGGACATAAGAACTCGAATAGTATTCATTTTTGCAACTGGAGCAAATGTTTCCTGATAGTCAACTCCAAATGTCTGTGTGTACCATTTAGCAACCAATCTTGCCTTATATGTATCTATTGATCTGTCTGCGTTGTGCTTTATGGTGAATACCCATTTACATCCCACTGGCCTCTTCCCATGTGGTAGTGGTACTACGTTCCACGTTCCATTTCTTTGTAAGGCCTCCATCTCAACCTCCATGGCTTCTATCCAACGAGAATCTTGCAACGCTTCTTCTACTTTATTTAGGATCTTGACTCCAGCCATTTGATTCACAAAAGCTTGATACTTAGGTGATAAACGATGTGTTGAAACATATTGTGCAATTGCATATCTCACTTTTCCATCCAGAGAGAATCTGTCAGATGGTTTACCACGGTTTTGCCTAGGAGGTAAGACATAAGAATTTTCAATAATACTTGAATTATGAGAACGTACCTCTTGGATATCCTCGGGGACATGAGCGTGTACCGGTAGAGAAGAATGAAGGTTATTATTTGCTCGATCTGCTGCTTCGGTGTTATCACTTTGCCTCCTTACTGAACCAGACCATTCAGGCCCATTTATAGGCCAAGTCAAAGGCTCTCCTCTCGGTCCACTACTGCATTCTGCAGCCTGCTCCCCATAATCGGTAAGTGGGTCCGTACTTGGGCCCCTGCCAAGTGGGCTTATGTTGGTGATCACGTCAATGCCTGGGCTGCCCAAGGACTCTTCTCTCAGTCCACCACTGCCTTCTGCGTCCTGTTCCCTACAGTAAGCGCATGAATCATTTATTGGGCCTACGTTGGTGGTTAATTCGGCATTTGGGCTGCTGCCCGGTGAACTGGCAGCAAGCTCACTAATATTTTCTTGGTTGATTTCAACCCTCCCATTGGACAGCTCCAATGGCATATCAAACCACCTATATTCGTCTTGTATTCTGACCAACTCCCCCTGACGAGTAGAGGAGGTTTGATCGGTAGCAAAGAACATTTCAGTTTCGGAGAATGTGACATCCATGGTGATGTATAAACGCCTAGTAGAGGGATGATAACACCGGTATCCTTTTTACTGGCTATTAAATCCCAAAAACACACAACGAACCGCACATGGGTCCAATTTATTGCGTTGGTTTTTCTGAAGATGCACATATGCCACACACCCAAAAATCAGAGGTGATAATCGGAGAGAGGATCGAAGAGAGACATGATCCGTCAAGGCTTCCAGAGGTGTGCGAAAATTATGAACCCCCGAAGGCATTCGATTCAGGAGATAAACGGAGTAGGTGACAGCATCCGCCCAATATGTGTTAGGTGCATGTGCTCCAATAAGAAGTGCTCGAGTGGTTTCCAATATATGCCTGTTCTTACGCTCCGCCACACCGTTTTGTTGTGGAGTTTGGGGACAAGTGGTCTCATTAACAATGCCTTGCTCCATGAAAAACTGAGAGAGTTCTGAATTAAGATATTCTCCACCATTATCTGATCTGAGAACTTTAATAGGGAGGGAGAATTGATTTCCAATCATGCGATAAAATTGTTGGAAGATTTGACCAACATCACTTTTCTGTTTCATTGTATAAAGCCATGTCATTCGAGTGCAATCATCCACAAAGATAACAAACCAACGATTACCATGTTGTGTAGCTATTGGTGAAGGACCCCATACATCAGAGTGAACTAACTCAAAATGCACGGTTCTTTTAGTGAAACTCAAATGGTACGAAGTACGATGACTTTTTGCAAGAATGCAATCATTACAGCGGAAATTAGACTCTGAAATTCCATTAAATAATGACGGAAGTAATTTTTTCAAATAACCAAAAGATGCATGTCCTAGTCGACGATGTCATAACCAAATTGTCTTGGTCTTATTATTGTAACTGCTATGCACTTGATTGACTCACCCTGGTACCACATCCTCCACATAATATAACCTTCTTCTCTTAGTACCACACCCAATGATCGCCCGTGTCTGGATATCTTGAAGTAGGCAAAAAGTAGGAAACATTAGTACTACACAATCCAACTGTTCCGTAACTTGACCAAGAGAGAGTAAATGATTTGATAATGATGGAACAAGTAGTGCATTGTGCAAAGATAGAGAGGGAGTAAGAGCTATTGAACCCGTTCCTGTAACAGGAGCAACTTCGCCATTTGCCATGATAACATTCTCCTTTGGTGGGATAATCATGCGATGAAATAATGATTTGTCGTATGTCATGTGGTCAGTAGCCCCGGAGTCTATTATCCAACCAGAATCGCGTTTAATAGATGCTATGAGTGCAGTACCGATGTTACCTGGATTCTCATTTGAAATTTGCTTAATTAACGATAGCATATGATCCGTATCTTTCTCTACGGCAGGTTGCACTTTGCCTTCCAAGTTGCGGCCCACTTTTTCTTCCAAGTCGTGGGCTGATGTGTGGGCCCTAGGCTCAGAATACCTTGTTGCAATAGCAGCTTTCCCAACATTGCAATTGGACCCGACTTGGCCTGCTGTCATAGCAGCCCCTCCAGCCCCAGACTCGACTAGTTTGGCCTGACCTGTACGTTTTCCTTTGGCTTTCAACTATTTTTTTAAATCCCAGTACCACTCTGGATACCCATGTAATTCAAAACATGTTTCTTCAGTGTGCCTCTTTCCATTGCAGTGATTGCAATGAAGTTTGTCCTTGTCGATGTCTTCTTGGGTACGGTTCGGGCGTGGTGTTCCAGTGGATGGTGGACGCATAGATGGTGATGGGAACTTGGTGACCATTGCCATAGAAGAGATTGTTGTTGTGGCTTTTGTCCCAAGCATAGTTGTCTTTCTTTGTGCTTCCCGTCGAACCAAATTGAAACACTCTTCAATCCCAGGAATGGGTTTCATTCTTAGGATTTCACTCCGAACTTGATCGAATCCACTATCTAATCCTGCGAGAAAGTCATACACCCTGTCCTTTAAAAACTCTTCCTTACAGGTTCGAAGATCAGCTGCGCACACCATCTTGATAGGACGTCTTTTATCAAGATCTTGCCATACTCCCTTCAATTCTGTGAAGTATAAATTTACCGAATGACCATCTTGTCTCGTCCGTGTAGCCTTGCATCTCAGTTCATAATACTGAGACTCGTCGGACCCGTCGTAGAACATCTGGGTTGCACTCTCCCATATATCCTTAGTTGTTGGAAGATCAATGAAGAGACTCAACAGGTGTGGTTCTGTGGTTTTCAACAGCCACCCTCGTACAATCGCATCTTCGATGACCCACTTTGTGTAGCCCGGAGAGTCTTCTTCCACAACTGGAATCTTCCCAGTCAAATATCCATGCTTACCGAGACCTGTAGCATGGACTTCCACCATCTTTGACCAAACTTTAAAGTTTGTATCATTTAATCGAATTCCAAACGGAATGTCGCTGAGGTTGGTGGACTCATTCGAACTGAACATGTGTTGAATGGTAGCCAACTCTCCAGACTTTCTTTCTTCTGCCATCGCACCAGGTTGGTTGCGAATTTTATTAAGATTAAATTTCAATGCAGCTTTTGATGATTACAAAGCCACAAGGATTTTAGGTTTCTGGGTTCAAATTCCAAGAACCCCAGAATTGGTTTATGATGCAACCTTTATTAAAGATTGCACGGCTTGATTTGTTTAGGGTTTGGTTTGGGAAGAGACAGGCTGAAACCTGCTCTGATACCAAAATAAAAGTATATGTGTTTAGGGTTGAAAATTGTATATTATTCTTCTCTCTAGGAGGCATATATATAATCGTACATAAGATCCTATAAATTAGGAAACAAGAATCCCAAATATACAATGAATCAATAATGTAATCCTATTCTAATTACATTCCTAAAACATAAAGTTGACTCACGCCCCCATCCCCCATCTTCATTCTGCAAACACAATTCATCCGTAAATTTCTTATCTCATTATCAAACAGAGAGAAAGTAACCTGAAATTCTATAGGGAAAGGAAAGCGTTCTTAATAAAATATAAAATGAAAAACTATCATTTCATGAGAAACCATTCTTGCCTGATGATTATAGAGATATCTGCACATCTCATGTTGATGCTCTTTCGATAACACAGCATTTAGAGCTCCAGTAATTGAAAGTGTAATGATCTGTTGCAATTGATGAGAAATACTTAGTGACCCCACAATTACCAACTGGACCAAATAATAAAGAATTTAATAATTTCAGTAAGAAGAAAGGATATGAAGTTCCAAAACGAATATGCTGCCATATTTTGGAATGTCAAACTTATTCTCATATTTAACCATGATATTTATATTTTCCGTGTTTAGGGTACAAGCATTGATGGAAACATATAGTGATTACTAGTTTTCTCCCTTACCAAACCAGGGAGCAGAAACATGCGACCCCCATAATCCCCAGCCCAATGACTGTCATGCGCCTGGATTGTTGAATAAAAACTGAGAGCCCTTCGTAAAGTGGTTGCCACTGCCTCTTCCTTCACCTCTTCTTGATCTTTAACTTTGAGTTGCCGTAGATTAGTGGCACGTGGATTCTCCTTTGCAAACTACATTTCAGAAATAAGAACAAAACACTTTCATTTAAAAAAGGAAAGTAGGGTTACAAAACATGGGTAATTAAACAACCCAAATAATAACCTCATAACTCATATGATTTAGCCTAAACTAACTAAAATTATTTGCTCATTTTGGCAGGGGATTAACAAATTAGGCATAATTTAGGAGACTAATTGCAAGGATGGATAAAACACCCCGACAGCTATAAGTTTTATACAAAAGCACTCCAAGAGCTCAGTTGGAGAACACGGTACCCGAAACACATATCACTCTAAAGAAAAACATCATTCAAACTTACAATGCCTAATACCACACAAGAAATCCTACAATGCAGTGTGAAAAACCAGACCACCTTGTTCAACAGCATTATCAAATTCAGCAGTTCTACTGATTTTATACATAGTTCGATGATCCAGAACACCGCAACGATAATTTAAACAGTTTACATACAAATTTCACTAAATAAATAAATACCCTTTTCCCAGCCATATGCAGTATATTCAATTTCTAGAGAATGAATTGAAAAAGAAAAAAAAAAAAAAGCAAAACCCAGGTGAAAAAGAACCTGAATTCTCAAGAGGAGGTCGGAGCTGTGCTGCCTTTCGAAACGATTGTTCCAGAAAGCCTTGCGGGCATCTTCAATTTGCTGAAGCTCTTCTGGGGTTCCAATCTCTGGGTGGAACTCCCACACTTGGCGGCCCAAGTGGTTTTTCACACTCTTCAGCCACTGACCGCCACCTTCTCCTCCTACTGTCTCTGCCCCTACCCCTACCTTCAGCTTCCACATTTTTTTACTTCTCTTTTAATTCTTCAAAACTAATGAGTTCTTGCAAATTTGCCAATCAATGCCAAAGAAAGTTTGAATCTTTTTTGTGGGTTGTAGGTTAATTGGAGAAATTGATCATTGAACTTTCAGTTTGAAATAAAGATTAATTGTGTTTCTTCAACTTGGAATTGGGTTCTGAGTGGAAAGAAAGAAACTTGGAATTGAGCATTTGGAAATTGCCACTTGGTACTTTGGAAAGAAAACTGAAAAGGGAGGGGACGGGATAGTATTCTCACATTTTAATCATTCATCGTGCATCATAAAATCATAAATTTTTTTATTTTTTTATTTAAAATTAAACATAAATAGTACTTGATGAAAACTGACCGCACGATGTATGATGAATAATTAGAATATGAGAATCCTTAATATCTTCACAAAGTGAATTCGAAGAAGATCCTCTTTCGGAGGGGACAGCTTGGTTTTCCCTCCTTTGTTCTTTCTCTGCCAACGTGATTATAACTTTTTTTGCAAAATAAAAACAAAAAAATTGAATATATTTATATGTAATTTCAGTACTTCACTCAATCCATGTGAAGTTGTGAACACATCAATTTTTGAGATTTCTTTCTTCCATTCTGCTGGCCATGCGAGCACATCAATAGACAATAATTGTGTATTTATACGAAAAAATATCAGTATTATTCTAATAGATAGTTAAATACTATTTTAGACTTCGACAGAAAAAGTGTACTCAATTAATTATACTTACGTTGATCTGCCATTTTTTGGGACAAATCTATACCGTTGGTGCTTGTGCTAGTACCGATGGTGTATGTGCTTATGGTAGTCATTTGGTGATTACTATTTATGCTTGTTTGCGCGAATTATCTCCAAATCATTAAATTTAACTAGAGAATGCACTCACATGGTAACCCTAGCAACCGTTACAATCCGTTAATGAAATTTTGTTGTTGCTTCTTGTAAAAAATGTTAAAATTGAAGGAAGTTAAGGTCCATTATGCCAACTCCTTAGAAACCTTTTGATAAATTTCTTGTATGAGATATTTCTTCACATCATCACGAGAATTCACCTCCCCTAAAAGAATACTGTTGTTTAAATACAATACTAGTAGTTTGACTGTTTTGTTGAATTGAATGGAAAATTGGTTCTTGTTGATCTACATTGTCCTTGCTCACCATAACCATTTTATTTCAAAACTAGGGTCACCACCAATCACAAACATATATTATCGAGACATTATTGTATATAATATGAAAAATGTTAGGGAGATCAAATTTTTGTATGGTATTAGCGTACCATCTGATATAATAAGGGATGTATACGTGTTGTGCCAAGTAATACATTTTTCTCATTAGATGTTGGTTATATATATGCATCATTTACATTAACCTCATCAAATTTTTTATCAAAGTTTTGTAATGTATGTTTCAATTTATTATGAGCTTTTACATGTAATTATGTTTTAATTTGTTATGGAAGTATTATTTGTCGTGATCTTATTCATTGGAGTTAGTTTTGTAAAATTTGGCATATATATTTGTCGTAAAATTATTACGGGAGTATTATTTGTCGTGTTCTTTTTCATTGGAGATAGTTTTGTAAAATTTGGCATATATATTTGTCGCAAAACGAATTTTGTTGATGGTTACTTTGCTCATTTGTGTTTATATTACATTTTGGAATTCATCCTTTTTGAGAAAAAATTTCTTTATTGTCCACTACTAATCGCTCGACCTCTTAACATTCTTATATAGTTTTTGTTTTCTTTCGCATTGTATGCCCCGTTATCAACCAAAAGAAAGACTTAGGTAGGATTAGTCGGGCCAGCAAGTAAAACAATGGCAACAATTATGAAGAAAAATAGTCATGGCTCAGAGGGCACACTGGTAAGTTGACAGCCGGCCAAACTTTTTCTCACCAAGTATTTGGCCGACTATTGTTTAGCCTTTGTATGAAATAGCATGTCTAACCAAGTATTCGTAAAAGATGCCTATGACTTTGTGTCATCTCCCTCCCCCAAAGTAAAGCGCCGATCTTCGGAACCCTTCTTTGTCGTCGGCCTCTTGCTCCGGCTTGAAGTCAGCGGCAGCCTAGCCCTTCCCTCCTCACCCTCCTCTCTCTTCCTCTCTTGTCCACCCACTATTTCATCACTATCTCCCATCTCTCCCTGATTTTCGCCCTTCTTCCTCTTTCTCCATTTTCCACCCTTGTTTCCTTCCTTTCTCCCCTTCTTTCTCTCTCTTTCCTCCCGTTTTCCCCATCTCTCCTTTTCCTCCCGCCATCCCCATCTCTTTCTTTTCCTCCAACTCCACCATAGCTTTTCCCTCTCCAAGCCTCCATGGTTGGAGATTTAGTTTATATGTATTTGCTTTTAGCTTCCGTTTGTTTTCTGTCTGAGCTTTTTGTGTCTCAGGTTGCTCTGAGCTTGGTCTCAGTCTTTCCTGAGTTTATCTCAAATATGTTTTCTTTGCCTTGTTCCTCTCCAAACATCGCTCCTCTTCGTGAATCTTCTACCTGCTACCCTTTTAAAGTGCATTTTGCACTATTTGGTAGGATTATGGGAGCGCTCCCAGCGCGGGTAGCTTGCCTACCCCCATTTTCCATTCATCCATTTGGTTCTTTGGCCCTTCTTCCGAGTGGTGGTGACGGATCTGCGGTGGTGGTGCGGCTGTTTTGGTGGAGGTGGTTGTCTAGGTTTTTCGGTTTGGTTGCTCACTTTGGGCCCTTCTCATTGTATTTTCCGTTTATGGAGTTGGGCTGCTCACTTTGGGCCTTTCTCATTGTAGTTTCCGTTATGGAGTTGGGCTTTTGCCGGGCTATTTTGGACTCTCTTTTGGAGTAGTTCTTATCTTGTATTACCTTTCTCTTTAAATGAAATTTACTTTGTTTGTCCCAAAAAAAAGAAAAAAAAAAAAAAACCAAGTATCCGTCCGTCTTCTCACATAATTCTAATATTCTACACATGACAAAATGAGGTTGAACTTCGTAACTGATGAGTTTGCAATTAATTTATTTTTCACTTTCTTAGTATACATATATTGTTATATATATATATATAATAAAAAAATAAAAAATAAAAACAAAATCCACGAATAACAATAATACAATATTCAAAAAAAAAAGACCTAGTTAAATTATTTTTTTGGTAGCATATGACCATCTCCAACACTTGGGGATAAACCTTAATTTAAGCCAAAAAATTTTAAGCCATAAGCCAGAAATAGTTTTTCTCCTCCAACCCTTGTGGCTTAAAATTTTAGCTTGTGATGATTAAATAATGATTTTAGCCTAACTTTTTGTTTTCAGTAACCTTTTTTTCAAAATAAAATTTATGTAGATTATCTTGATATATTTTTATGAACATTTTAGTCTAAAAATATTTAAATTCTGATAAGTAATTAAAAATCATACAAATACATAGGTATTTATAAAGTTTTAAGTTAAATTTGATTTAAATTATTTTCTTAAATTATTTTAAAAGGTAGATTTAATTTTTGGGCTGCAAATCTTTTTTTCACTATTAGATTTGATCTCATTTGATCATAGTCGTTAGATTATAAGTAAAAAAACATATGTTTGAAATATGACAGTTTGGTGGGTCCAGAATAATTTAAGCCAAGCTTAAATCCTGGGGGAATCTAGCCCAAAGATATACTTTCTCCTCATGACTTATTTTAGCCCATGGTTGGAGATGGTTTAGGGGGTTTTAAAGCTTATATTTTAAGCTTTATCCCATGGGTTGGAGATGACCTAAGGAGGTAGAACACTCCAAATCTACTCACTAGAAATGTTATTCATATTCAAAGTTTGAAACTTTTTACTAATTACATAGAGTTGCGCTCTCTTGATCACCATAATAAGGATACATTGTCACTAACTTTTGAATTTGATATCAAAGGCTGGGATCAAATATCAAAAGTACATGCATTTATTGTTCACAGTTGATATGAAGTCCAATTATAAATGACCATGCATTAATATTTATGTAATTACATGGGTTGTTTTTTTGGTTTTAACCGTCACGGTTGATACTAAGTCCAATTATAAATGACCATGCATTAATATTTATGTAATTACATAGGTTGGTTTTTTTTTTGTTTTTGTTGACCCTAAAAACTACCAAGCCTACGTGGCACGCAGGCCGAATAATCTATGAGCTAACTACGTCCTTCGGTTGAATGCGGGGCGTGCCAACTCGAAGGCCGAACTCGGCCGGTGAGTAAAATGTTGATGTTGCGTTGTGTGCGCGGCTAACTTCTAAATCTTGCGATCACAGTCGAGGAAGGAATGCACCTCGGCCCTTGGGTTCTAGAGCCTGAAGACAAGGCTACTAGTTTTGCGAAGTTCACGACTCGTCGCCGCCGGATTCGGTCACGGTGATTATGTTCGCGAAGGTATAAGCACGCCGAATCGACACCAACGTATAAGGGCACAGATACTCGAAACAGATGTAGGTCTTGATTGTGAAAGTGGTTCGGCCGTCTGAATGCCGAACTCTAAAACCAACCTGTGAGTATCCAATCATAAAACAACTCGGCGTTCGATGTGCCAAGCTCGGTAATTCGTAGTACCTCACTTCGCCGAGAAGGCTGGTGAGATAACCTCTGCCAATAAGGATTCGAAAATCCTTCTCGACCGAGACTTGGATAGGTAACCAACCGGCCTCGACGCAGTGTTGTTTATCCAAACTGAAGGTGCTTCGCGATCGACTGGTTCTACGGCGATAGTGCTGTTTATCCAAACTGAAGATATCACCGGTTGCCTTCACAATGCTGTTTATCCAAACTGAAGATGTGTCAGCGGACAAGAAAATAAAAATCTCAAAAGGTTGAGAGAGTTTGCGCAGGGCAGTTTTATGTGTTGAGTTGGAGAGGGCTAATGTTATGCTCCCCCTCCCTATTTATAGTAGTGCAAACACTCCGAACCGTCCTTGGATAGAACTCCTCGTCCTAATCCAACTCTACTTCGGCCGATACCAATCCAATCCTATCTCGGCTGATCCCAATCCGACCAGGACTCTAAACCTGACTCCAATCGCGAGTTTGATTCATTTTCTTCTCGAGACTCCTTCTCCTAATGGGTCTTGGCTTCTATCAGCTTATCTGTTCCTCCTAATCCGCGGCCCATGGTGCCAATTTACTCCCTTTGCGCGAGTCCTGGGCCGAGAATGATCTAAGCTCGGCCCAATCGTCATTTTGGGCCCAAACAGTTTTTAACCGTCATAGTTGATATTAAGTCCAATTATAAAGACCATGCATTAATTTCACATATGTGACAACTGACTAATTGTTACATTTGTTTTTTTTTTGCTATTGTCAAAAAATTACTCTGCATAGATTCCAGGATATCTCAATGTTATTTTCACAGCTGAGCACAAAAAGGAAATCTTGCGTTACACATACGATCATCAAAATGAAGATGGTGGCTTGGGATTGCACATAACAGGGCCTAGTATGATGTTTACTACATTCCTTAACTATTGTATGATGCCTATTCTCGGAGATGGTCCTGTGGTGGTGCCTACTATTCTGCATCATGGGAAAAAATTTGGATGGCGGTGTGTATAACGTACTAGTTGATTTAAATAGTAGAATGTCATGTTGCAAAAGTATGCAAACTTAAGGAATGTGTCTTAAAAGACATTTTACTGTTCAAATTGTTTAACTTGTGTTGCAGATTCTTGGTGTGTATGACTGGGAAGGTAGCAACCCAATGCCCCTAGAATTCTGGACTGGGTCTACTCTGCTTTCTTCTCATCCATGTAAGCACAATTTTCTTCCACACCTAAGTTTCTTGTTGCTCAAGTTAAATAGTTACAAGTCTTCTAACTGGTACTACCTCATATCTGCAGCAAAAATGTTCTGCTACTGTAGGTTGACTTACCCACCTATTGTTGGATATATGTCAACAATCTGTGATAAACTTATATATGCTAACAAATAATAATTGCAAATAGTGTATGAACAATGAACAATATTAAACAGAAATATTGAAGATCGAGGCTTGCGTACCGCAATGTCCTTGAAACAGAAATTTCGCCCCTACTCAATGCTTGTAGTTCTACGGACGTCTGCTTCACCAGGATTCAACGATCAAGTCAAAAATTCCAGCACCGGAAAACTTGACTCTGGCGAATTTCTGTGTGGTTATCTCAGAAATGATGTTTGTGATTGTAGAAGAAGAATGTTAATTTTCTGTATTATATATGCCATGCAGATGGATGTATTGTATATATAGTAGATGGATGCCTGTTCGCAACAGGTATGAGAATGAGATATGTCTGTTGGGAGACATCTTCTCCAAAGGGGTGCTTTGCTTTGCGTTTTTCTGAACTCTTCAAACTTCATCTGAAAAGATGAGTCTGTTGGTAAAAAATAATTAATTAATTAAATTCGAAATTAATTAAAATAATTAATTAAATCCGAAAATAATTAATTAAAATATTTAATTATTAGAGCCAGAGACCCAAGGCCCAAGGCCCATTTTTGATAATTAATTATAATTAATTATTTATTAATTATCAATTAATTAGTGCAACCCCAAAGCCCAACCCCAAGGGTGAGCCCAATTTTATTCTCCAAGTCCATCACTCCAATCACTTTCTATAAGGGACAAAGCCTTATAAAGTGATGAAACTTTTTTAGAATGACCAATGTGGGACAATGATGAAATTTCTACTCAAAAATTTCCAACAATACCCCACATTTGAGTTGAAATTTCATTCAAACTCCATCCAACAATGACCCCACATTTGAATGCAAATGTATTACTATGCTGCCTAAAACTGAGAGAGAATAGACATGATATGCATCGGGTGAAGTGTCTTTTGGACTTGAACTTACCCTAGTGAAAACATATCGGGTTTACTTGGTGACGCAGTGGATGTAGAAGATCTTGAACTGTTCACCGTAGTAGTAAACCGAGACAATATGCTACACACATATCATGTCTGCCACACGTCAATTCATACGGTTGTGTTCATTTTGGCCTTGAACAGATTCCAGATTTCGTAGGAGCTTTAGAGAATTTAGCCATGTCAATTCTCATAAATGTGGCCCCATTTACTCCTATATAGGTGACATTAATTAAGAATAGTCTGCCATATTCCTCTTGATAACAAGATATTAATGTCATTAAATGTATAAAACATAACCCCTCAAACTCAACAGACAACACACATTTTATAATAAGAATGGGTAAGTTGTGTGTTCAACTTTTGAATCAAACTCAACCAGTTTGCCTATTGAACCTAGACCATGGGATCTCCAATCAGCTAGGTTAGGTTTCCGCCCAGTTCGATTCATTGAATTGGCTTGAGACCCATTCCTCTCGATGTAAATAATATTTGCTCTCTTGGTAGGCCTTTTGTCAAAGGATCAGCTATATTTTGCTTGGACTTCACATAATCAATGGATATTACTCCATTGGAGAGCAACTTCTTAAGAGTATTATGTCGACGCCTGATGTGTTGCGACTTACCATTAAATACATGACTTTTGGCCCTTGATTGTGTGGCCATATTGTCACAATGTATACATATAGAAGTTACAGGTTTTGGCCACACTGGAATATCCTCCAGAAAATGTTTGAGCCACTTAGTTTCTTCTCCGGCCAAGTCTAAAGCTATAAACTCTGACTCCATGGTGGAACGAGCTATACATTTCTGTTTAGAGGATTTCCAAGATATTGCTGCAAACTTTGTAAGGTGTAATCCATAGTCAAGTGTATTTTTCAAATACCTTAACACTCTTACTAAAGCATCCCAATGCTCTTGAGCCGGATTACTTGTATATCTACTAAGCCTACTTACTGCATAAGCTAAGTCGGGCCTAGTTGAATTCATCAAGTACATTAGACTTCCAATTACTTGAGAATATTCAAGTTGAGATATGGCATGGCCTTTATTTTTCTCCAACTTGCATGCAGCGTCAAAAGGAGTTGCAGCAGGTTTGCAGTCAAATTGACCAAACATTCGTAATATTTTTTCTGCATAATGGGATTGTGTAAGGATATACCCTTCACTATTTCTCTTAATTTGAATTCCTAAAATGACATCGGCTTGACCTAAGTCTTTCATGTCAAAACTTGAATTCAACATTTTCTTTGTTTTGTTTATAACATCTTTATCACTACCCATTATGAGCATATCATCCACATATAAGCAGACAATAACACAAGTTTTATCATTACCCATATGTCAACAATCTGTGATAAACTTATATATGCTAACAAATAATAAATGCAAATAGTGTATGAACAATGAACAATATTAAACAGAAATATTGAAGATCGAGGCTTGCGTACCGCAATGTCCTTGAAACAGAAATTTCGCCCCTACTCAATGCTTGTAGTTCTATGGACGTCTGCTTCACCAGGATTCAACGATCAAGTCAAAAATTCCAGCACCGGAAAACTTGACCCTGGCGAATTTCTGTGTGGTTCTCTCAGAAATGATGTTTGTGATTGTAGAAGAAGAATGTTAATTTTCTGTATTCTATATGCCATGCAGATGGATGTATATATAGTAGATGGATGTCTGTTCGCAACAGGTATGAGAATGAGATGTGTCTGTTGGGAGACATCTTCTCCAAATGGGTGCTTTGCTCTGCATTTTTCTGAACTCTTCAGACTTCATCTGAAAAAATGAGTCTGTTGGTAAAAAATAATTAATTAAATTCGAAAATAATTAATTAAAGTATTTAATTATTAGAGCCCGAGCCCTAAGGCCCATTTTTGATAATTAATTATAACTAATTATTTATTAATTATCAATTAATTAGTGCAACCCCAAAGCCCAACCCCAAGGGTGAGCCCAATTTTATTATCCAAGTCCATCACTCCAATCACTTTCTATAAGGGACAAAGCCTTATAAAGTGATGAAACCTTTTGAGAATGACCAATGTGGGACAATGATGAAATTTCTACTCAAAAATTTCCAACACCTATGTCTTACTTCTATGCCACAAGATTTGTTGGCCCGATCACTTCTCTTGTTGACGAATTGATACAAGAAATTTACTGTGAACTTTACAGCAAAATTAACAGGCCTGAAGTGCGCCATTGGTGTGCAACTGTGAGTTTACCTTTTTGTTCCTTACATAGTTTATGCTATTATTCAATTTTATTATGTTCTTAAAGAAATTTCAATTTCTTGATAAGTATTTTTACCACCTACAAAAATAGGGATAAAAACACTTAAAAATACTTGCAAGAGTACAAGGTTGTCGTAGTATAGCAGATCAAGCAAGGTCGTTCTCCACAGGGATTGAATGAATAATCTATGTTAAAATCAAATCTTAATTAATTATTTGAAAACAAAGTTTGGAAGAGGTTGATTTTATTACCTAAAATATTAAAAACGAATTTAATTAAAAACAATTAAATAATTTGGAAAGTAAAGAAAACCAAAAGAAAATAGCTGTGAAAATAAATTTGAGCACTAGGGTTCCACCGTCCCCTTAACAATCCTATGTAGATTTACTAATTACTTATGAATTATCCATGCAACTTTGAAGGTTAGGTTTTCCTAATGCATATTCTACTCTTGGTATTCAAGTTAGAACGTATATCAAACATGCAATCCGTCTGTGGTATTCAGATCAAATATAAACATGCATGACTCATTACATTTTGTGAAAACCTTTTGAAAAACCATGCAACCCCTAACACGTGGTATTCATCCTAGGTGAAATTACAATTATCAATCACAAGAAGCAATACTCAATTCCCCGTTGGTATTCCGATTTAATTGCATCTGATTACTTATCTAAACATCCTAATGGTAGCTAAGCATTAAGATATAGAGACAGTTTAAAGCACAGTGATTAATAATTCAAAGTATGCATGTATAATATCATAAGCAATTAAATAAAAACTACATATTCATGCTAAGGCTCAAGGCATCGCCCTAGCAAACGGAAATTAGTTACGAACAACCATAAAACAAAATATTATTAAAACTATGGATAGAAAACATCTTGAAAATAAACTTGAAAACTCCTCAATAGTGCATGTGTTTCCTCCTATGTTGCCTAGAGAACCTTAATGGCTAAAAAGCCTTATTTATACTACTGCAAAATAAAACCCTAAAAGGTTTGGAATAAAACTAGGAAACATAATAAAATAATAAAACAGAAAATAAAAGGTTTCCTATTTGAACTGGAATTCGGACTTCTCAGAAAATCACACTTTTGACCAACCAAATCAACTCCGATTTGGTCCCAAAAGGTCTATTTTGAAAGCTGAAGACGTCCCCTACAAATCCTCAGAAGGAATCTTCCTCAAAATATGCCATCTTGACCTCCAAAATACCCAAAACGTCCAAAAAACGTCAATCTGGGAAAGCTGCGCGCTGAGCCTTTATTTCATCGCCACGGTCAAACCGCTTGGTAGAAAAATCTGGAATTTTGATACAATCATCTTGAAAGTCACACGAACATCCTCCAATTGGAATCACTCCAAAATTCATCCGTTTGATCATTTTTTCCTCCAGAGGAAGTCTAATATCCTACATTGGAAATATATAACAAAGTATCAAAATTCTACCAAAATAACCAATAAATTATAACTAAGATTAAGGTAAAATATATAGTATAATATGGACTCATCAAAATTTGTTCACATACATAAAGGTACTGTGCTAAGCAATGTTGACTAACGCAGGAAGATAACTACTATCCTCATGGTCGTGTACAACGTTTTATGTGGGACAGTTTTTATAATATCGCCGAGCCTCTCCTAAAACGCTGGACCTTCAACAAGATCAGCGACAACGCAATTCAATTCACAAATGACCAATTTCATTATGAAGATGAGAGCAGTTGCTATATTACAATCGGATGGGCGGAAAATCCATTGATGATGCTTGCTTGCTGGGCCTAGGACCCTAGTGGAGAAGCTTTCAAGAAGCATATTCCTACGATTATAAGCATATTCCTACGATTATATTTATATCTGCCTCAGAGAGGATGGAATCAAGATGCAGACTTTCGGAAGTCAGTCATGGGTTTTTGTTCTTGTGATTCAAGTTTTGCTTGCTGGGAATCTTAACTGAAATGGGACTTAACCTTAAGAAGGCACACAAATTCCTCAAGATATCTCATGTACATATTCAAGTCATGAAACTGTCTTTCACATACTAAAATGTGTTGAGATTTTCTGTTGACCTAAAAATACACGTCCTGTATGTACCATTGTAGGTGAGGATGAATATTATCCGGTGACTACCTAGCCCATTTCCATCATGTTTCTAAGGGCGCATGAACCTTCTCTGACCGCGATCATGGATGGCAAGTGTCGGTTATTGTACTGTAGAAGCACTGAGGGTGAGCGATTTTACTCACGAACTTAACTCAAGTTGAAGATTATTGTGCCTCTCACCTATATATGATGAAAATGGTGCTAACTTGTAACACGTTTTGTTTCAGTGGTTCTGCATTTTCGGAAATATGTCCCCAGAACTTGTTGGCTAGCCAATGGAAGCTGAACGTATGTATGATGCTGTCAATGTGATCGTCACTCGTTAGAGTCCAAATGGTGGTGTAGCCTGGGAGCCAACAGGAGCACCAAAATGGTTGGAGGTCATAAAAACCGAAAATATTAATACTTTTTTCAAAGGTTTGAAATCTTACGTCATTTCACTATGTCTCATAAATTGCATATACTAATTTGCTTTCCCTCTTCAAGGGCTCGACCCTGTCGTGTTTCTTAAGGACCTTGTCATTGAGTACGAGTACATCAAGTGCACTTCATCGTCGATCCAGGCCTTAACTTTGTTTAGGAAGTTGTACCCTGGCCATAGAAGGAAGGAGATCAACAATTTCGTCACAAGGGCTGCCGACTACGTTGAAGACATACAGTACCCTGATGGCTCATGGTATGGAAACTGGAGAATCTGCTTCGCGTATGGTACCTTGTTCGCAATCAACGGGCTGGAGGCTGCCGGCAGGACATACAACTGCGAGGCAGTGCACAAAGGTGTCGAATCTTTGCTCAAAAAGCATAGGGCAGATGGTGGTTGGGGAGAGCACTACACAGTACCAATCAAATTTAATAGTAACGGAACCGAAACAATAATATTTCACTTGTTCCATCTCTTCAGAAATATACAGCTCAAGACAGTACAAGTTTGGTCCAAACTACAGACGGATTAATGGGTCTGATTTAAGGCCAACAGGTCAGTACATGACTTAAACATTTCAGAGGCTTTCTGTTTTAGTTCACAATCCCCTCCAAATGTAAATTTCTGAATGATTTTTTTTTTCTTTGTTATAGGCTTAGAGATCCAATTCATATTTGTTAAAATTGTCCCACATCGGTGCGGTGAAGAAAACCAAAGGGGTTTAAATACTATTACCCCACTCTAACTAATACCGAGGCCTTTTGTGGTAAAACCCCACACCTGACGGATTGGGCAGGTGGTTAAGTTGGGGACAGTATCGGTGTCGTTAGAGTGGGACGGGCCCGGCGATCCAAAAATTCCAACATGGTATCAGAGCCCACGGTTGCGGGCCCATGCAAGCCAACGAGCTTGTGTGTGCAAGCCAATGAGCTTGTCACCACCCAAAAGGAAACAAGTCTGAGCTCTTAATATAGAGACGACCGCTGAGTTCCAATTGAAAACAAGTGGGCCCAACGTGAGCCGACCTCTGAGTTTCAATTACCGATGTGGATCTCCACGTGTGAACCACTAAATGAGGTTACACGTGAGGAGGAGTGTTAAAATTGTCCCACATCGGTGGGGTGAAGAAAACCAAAGGGGTTTAAATAGTATTACCCCACTATAACTAATATCGAGGCCTTTTGTGGTAAAACCCCACACCTGACGAATTTGGCAGGTGGTTAAGTTGGGGACAGTATCGGTGTCGTTAGAGTGGGACGGGCCCGGCGATCCAAAAATTCCAACAATATTCACCGTGCTGCTCTGGTGCTAATGAACGGTCAATTGGATGACGGTGATTTCCCACAACAGGAACTGATGGGAGTTTTTATTAGGAAGCTATGTTGCAGCATACAGAAATATCTTCCCATTTGTGGGCTCTCGGAAGATACCGCACACTGACACTGGTTTATTGATATCGTTTGAGCCTTGGAACATGATGAGTCAATTTCATATTATATATTTTATCCTATTCTTAGTATGTTTTGGTTATTATTTTGGTAGAATTTTGATACTTTGAATTATATTTTCAACATAGGATATCCGACTTCCTCTGGAGAAAAACATGATCAAATGGATGAATTTTGGAGTGATTTCAGTTGGAGGACGTTCGTGTGTCTCTTGACGTGTTCGTGTCAAAATTTGGGATTTTTCTACCAAGCGGTTATTTTCTGGCGATGAAATTAAGGAGCAGTGCGCGGTGCTGGAAAATGACGTTTCTGGGCTTAAATTGCGTTTTTGGAGCCCAAGATGACCTCGGATGGGTTTGTGGCCTTCTGGAAAAGTGTTCAGAATATTCCAAACCTTAAATCCAGCTATATTGGGCCGGTTTTGGAGCAGCTTAAGGATCCAAAACGTGGCTGTTCAGATTTTAGACGAATTTTACCATTTAATTTAGGTTATGTTTCCTATTTTATTTTAGTTATCTTAGTTTCCTAGTTGGAATAAAGGGCCTATGTTTCAGGGTTTGTGGGATGGCTTAGCATATATATTGCTTTGCCGTTCCCAGTTTTGGGATAAGCTTTCTTTTATGCAACTTTGAAGACAGAGAGAATTGCTAGGGTTCTTGGAGATTTTCTACTTTAAGGTGTTTTCATTCCTTTTATTCTGAATGATATTTTCTATGATTTTAATTATGAATATGCGTAATTAATTCTTTTTGCTAGGGCGAAGCCTTGAGCCTAGCATGAATATGTGATTTTTATTTAATTGCTTATGATTGATTGCATGCATACTTTGAATTATTGATCACCGAGATTAAAACTATCTAATTGTCTTAATGCCTGATCACCATTAGGATATTTAGAAAAGTAATTTGATGCAATTTTGGTCGGAATGTTCCCTAAAATTGACGCTGGCTTCTTGTGATTAGTAATTGTAATTTCACTTAAGATGAACATCACGTCTTAAAGGTTGCATGGTTTTTCAAAGGGTTTTCATAAAGCATAATGAGTCTCTCATGTTCAGATTTGATCCGAACGTCCGGACGGGTTGCATGTTAGATATACGTTCTATGTTGGAGGTTCCAAGTAGAATATAAATTAGGAAAACCTAACCTTCAAAGTGGCATGTGTAGATCATAAGTAATTGGTAAAAATTCATAGGATTGCTAGGTGATGGTGAAACCCTAGTGCTTTCTTAATTTGATTTCTCAAAAACTTTTCTTTTGCTTTCAGTTTAAATATTGCAGATTGTTTTATTTTGATTAATTAAATTCGTTTTATTAAATTAGGTTATAAAAATCAATCATCTCAATTTCTACTTTACAATAATTAGTTGGAGTTTATTTGTTTCGAATTATTTAATAATCCCTATGGAGAACTACCTTGCAAGATCCGTTGTGGAGAACGACCTTGCAAGATCCGTTTATACTACAATAACCTTGTCATTCTTGCAAGTAATATAGGAGTTTTTTTTAACCTTTTTGCACGTGTGGTAAAAACCCTATCAGAACACAAGCAAAAGGAAATTTATGGGACTTGCCAAAACAGCCAGGACCAATAAAACCTGTTCTAGTTGTTCCATATTTTTTTTCCCTTTTTTCTTTTGTGTCTGTAGAGTTGATGAACTTGTAACCGCTAAAGAACGAATAATCTATGCAAATCTATAATTATATGTTAGTTATACACACATGTATCATGCATTTCCAAAAGTCACATGTCATACAAATTAAATGAATGTGAGTTTTCCTTGCAAATCTACTACATGTTAGTAATTTCTGCTCTCCAACTTGACTCACTCCCATTGAAACGCGGTCGGAAATGGGCAGTGGTTAAATATATAACCAAATTCTAGTTCATATTAACAAACGAGAAAGATAAGTTTGAAAATAGACCACTTGGGAAAGAAAAGTATAGAAAGAATAACTGTGGAAGTGGCTAGCACATAGCTCGATGTGTAAACACTCATGTACTAACCTGTCCATTGTGAATTGAAGCCATTAGTCCCATTGCAATCTTCACCAAATTCGACCGGTCTCCTTGAAGAGGTGTATACATCTGTATAACTAATTCCTGACAATAATAAGTTTATTTGAAGTGAGAAATTTCTAATTATCCCATCGATAGTTAAAGATAAATTGAAGACATGTATCTTTGGATTATCGGTTACTATGTACTCAATGCCACATCAGCCAAAGTTGTTAGAACATTTGTTAGTTGGTTAATTAGTTACTTATAATTAAGTAAGCTTGTATTGTTTAGTATACAATGTACTTCAACTTATAAATGTAATCAGTTGTCATTTTCCTCAAATATACAGAACTTTCATTTCTCTCTCTAAAGTTTCTCTCTCTAGTTCTTCATTTTCTTTCATCCTTTATTGTTCTTTGATTTTTTCTCAATGTAGTTAACAAAAATGTTGTGTCCATGAATACATTGGAGATCAGGACCTTGCTTGTACAAGAGGTGTAGCTCTCTCGCCAACCAGCATCCGTCTGCATGTTGAGTAAAAATTCAACAATTCTGCGTACCGCCTCACAATTGTAATGAGTCGTGCCATCTTCCTCTAACCCTTTAATTGCAAACCAAGTTTCATGCATGAAGCATATCCCCAAGTTCCCATACCTGTGAATTAATACGAATGACATTTTAGCTTTAAATAGAAAAATGTTTCATTTGGGCACATGTACCATGATCCATCGAGGTTTCATATGTCTTTGATCGATGTATGCTAGAGCAGTAGTGATGAAATTCTCAATCTGCTTCTTCCTGTGGCCGGGGTATAACTTCCTAAACAAAGCGAATGCCTGGATTGCAGATGAGGTGCACTTGACGTACCTGCATGGATCTTAATTCTTATATTAGTCTTCAAGGAATATAGTCTACCACTTAAAGAACTAGACAATGGACGAAAAGGTTGGATCGAGAGTTTTACACGTATTCAATGATGGCATGCTCCAGAAATTCTATAGGATTGAGCCTGGGGAGTGTAAGCGCAATTGAAATTCCTGGGAGGCTATACATTTGTGTATTTATAAACTTTTTATCATATAGTTATATTTTTAATTTATACCCACTTTTAATTTGCAACTCTTTTTTAAATTTGTACTACTTTCTTTTTTATTTTAATTTGTACCTATGTATTAATTTCTTTTTGTGCCCATATTTTTAAAAATTTCATTTGTATTCATAATTTTTTAATCTTTTATTTGTACCCTAATTTATTTATAACGTAATGTACCACTTTGTTATATGTGAAATGTACCCTTTTTTTTTTGTAAAATGTACCAATTTTTTTAACACTATGGATACATTCTTTTGCCATTTATTATTTCATATTGTTACATAGTTTTTATCCATTTAATGTTTGAATATTTTTATTGTAGCCGTTTCTAATAGTACTATAATGAGGGATTTTAAATTTATAGGATTATAAATCTCATAAAATATCTAACAATTAATGTCAAAACTATAAAACTATA
The DNA here is from genome assembly GCA_036320875.1 of Cotoneaster glaucophyllus. Taxonomy (NCBI): domain Eukaryota; kingdom Viridiplantae; phylum Streptophyta; class Magnoliopsida; order Rosales; family Rosaceae; genus Cotoneaster; species Cotoneaster glaucophyllus. Next base: position 12,582,605 of record CM070064.1, on the reverse strand, counting down.
AATATTAATAATAATATAACAAGGTGTACATAGTCAATGGACTTTGATCAAACTTTGAATATCATTAAAGTTTTCGTCAAAGAGTGTTAAAAACTAGGGATCATATCCAAAGTATCCCTACACATATATATATCCTTGCAAAGATTTGGGCCTTAAAATTAAAAGTAAAAAAAAGTAAGAAAGGGGGAAAAAGAAAGGAAGACATGGATTACTAGCCATTTACTAATGAGCACATGAACTTCTTTTTTCTGTTTTTTGGTGAAATGCACATGATCTTCGGTTGTAGAAGTATGTTGGGAACATCGACTCACTTTGATCTCTCCAAAAAATAGTATATACTTGTCGCACTACGGACCAAAATTAGAATATAACATAGTATAAATTAGTAATCACTCCAAGATCAAGAAGAATCGACTCAAAATCCCTTGAAAAAATAAAAAATAAACAAATCTAGGAACCTCTATTTTCTGCATGTTCCAAGCATCAATGAAATTGTTCGAAAAATGATCAAGAAGTTGCGTCCAAGGAGGAGCATATATATGCTAGCTGGATAGGCTATTCTTAGTTGACTGCAAACTGGCAATGGATATTTATTTAATCTGCATGGGTGTGAAAGAGTTGAATATTGTGCGATTGCACATGAACAATGACATGATAAAGATTGAGTGACACAACTTAACGGGACTAAAAAGAAAATTACACGTATTGGAAATTAGTTAGAAAGAAGTGGGTAAAAGAAGAAAAAAAAAATACTTGCATCCATAATAGTCCGTGCAATTATAATTGACAAATTTTCATTATGTACATCATATTTGAAATCGCTCATTTTCTTTTTATATCAACATCAAATAAATGATCGGTTTATCGTGAGAGTCTTATTACCAAAACGTCTTTGATTGATAATTATGATAATATATAGATTCAATACAATATACGGTAAAGACTAATTTATATTATCACATCATATTTTTGGTCTCTAGTTAACCCAAAGTATTGTCCAACAAAGTATGCAACCAGTGGCAACATTATCATGATATAAGGAATATAACCAACTGATAAATGCTAAATACGCTATCTTAAAAGTGAGACTTTCCATGGATTATGTCACCTCAAGTTTTTTGCACAATATTTTATAATGTTAACATAAAAATTAGCGTTAAACTGTGAGATGTCAAAGATTCTATTGAGAGTTCTACTTTAAAAGAGCATCTTTAGTATTTTTCTCTATTTCTCTATATTTCTCTAACTATATTTGAGGCGGACACTAATGTAGAATGGGTTTGAATTATTGATAAATCACCAACCCACAACGGCACAACCCAACAGAAATTAATAAAAGATAGTACATTGTCCAAATAGTGATAGAGACATACTTGGCATTTTTATTTGGAAGAAAAGTCTCCACTCAATGCATACACTGTCCCACGACTTAGAAAACAAAAATTATTAATTCTGATATGTTCTATGAAAGGTATTGTGAACAAATCAACGAAGACATGCTACCCCCCTCATCCACCCACCTTCACCTTGAACAAAAGTATTGTTTGTTTTTGGGTTTCTCCTAATTAAGTATTATTCGTATCTCTCTAATCTTTCGATCAATTTTTTCAAAGCACAAGCATTTTTTTTTTCGGTAAACAAGCACAAGCATGTGAATGATAGATACGGCCGAGCACTGCAAACCCAATAAATGCATGAGAGATTTATAACCATTTTGCAAACCCAATAAATGCATGAGAGATTGATATAATATAACAGACTTTTCGTTCGGCTAACGATGCAACAAGACGTGGGCTGTGAAAATTGGTTGAATAGTGTCATTTAATATTATGGCATAAGTAGCATACAAGAGGTGTTAGGTTTGATATAAAGACTTCGTTGTATATTAAAAATAAATTGCTTGGATACTGTTTTCTCCTAAATGAAAGGGATGGAACACTGTTTTGGGAAATGGTGATCAATATCCCAACTAGATACAACTTGGTTGTTAAAAAAGAAAAATATATACAACTTGGTAGTTAAATCTGAAGTTAATTCCTCAAACCAAACCCAATTAATTTATCCTATTGCAACTTAAAGTAAATTTATTTTTTCAGACAATAGCTTCTGAATAACAAAAGAAATCACAAGCTTATCAATAACAAGAGAAATCACGACCATCTACATTTATTTTTCTTGCATTTACACAACGAATCTTATCCATTTGATCAACATTTTCTCCCTAGATTCGGCTCCCTTGATCATGATCTTCTCTATTGCACCAATGACCAACTCTTCAACCATCACTTCCAATCTCTTCATTAACAACTTTTGATACACAATATTTATCCTCCACTGATAACATATCATTGTCATACACATTCCATAACTAGAATAATTTACTTCCTGAATCACTATTTAAAGATCATCTCAGCAAAAAAATCATTTAAACTAGAGTAAGTTTAATATTCATGTATCAAAAAACTGACGATTAGTTAAAATCATTTTTTGATGAATTACCTTCTACAAAATTTGATTAATTATTTGTAAAAAAAAAAATCAATGGTGTTTAATAAAATAAATCATCTGATAATGACTTGTGTACAAGTACAATAAGAGTTTAGTTACAACTGGGTGGATAATTAAGTAGGTGAACCTTAGAGTGCACATAAATTGTTCCCCAAGATATATACTAATTCTTTGAATTTTATGCTTTCATTTAGGTTTGGGTTTATTAACTCAATAATACATAATGGAATAGTCTGACATTTATAGTTTGAAAATTTGAGTGAACTGCGGATTTGTCCTCTGAACTATTACTTAACTTTCGATTTCCCTTCTGAACTTTTAATTGGAAAATTAAGGACTTCAACTATTTTTTTTGGCCGATTTGCTCCCTGTTGTTAATTTTCCATTCATTCCATCCAAATTTCTGTTAAATGGAAGCATGTGCACAACATGTAAAGGTAGTTCAGTCGTTTCATTCTTTAAAATAATTGAAAACCTTAGATTTCTAAAACATAACCTATGAAAATATGTGTGATTATATAACTTTTGTATCTGAAGGTCTAGCAAAGTGACACTTTTGTCCACAAAGGAGAGTCATGTGGTGTGCATGTGATAAATTAACGTTAATTTTGATGAAATCTATGAAATACTAAAGGTAGGGGGAAATCGGCCATAAAAATTAGTTCAAGTACTTAATTTTCCAATTAATAAATTCAAAAAGAAAATTAAAAGTTAAGTGATAATTCAAGAGGCAAATTGGCAATTTAGCCTTGAAATTTTTTGGTGCAGTGTGGAAATAGTTCTTCCATCTTTTTTTCGAAAAAAATAAAAAATAAAGTCAAAGCTTTAGTTAGCTAGTGTCAGGAACTAAGGGTTCGACACTCAATCAAAAAGACTAATTCATTTAGTTAATTAGATTATGCACCTATAATTAGTGGCGGATACATTGAGGGGCAGCAGGGTCAGTTGACCTCCCAAGCTTCGGTGAACGTCCATGAATACTTTGGATGTTGACCTTCCGAACTTCGATGAATGTCTATGGATACCCTAGGTGTTGCCCTTTTGAAGATTAGAGTTGGCTTCATACATACCCTCCAATTGACTTCAGGCCTACCAAGACTCGGTGAATGTTCATGGATACTTTTGGTGCTGCCCCTGCATACATTAACAGGTTTGCAGTATGCCTTTTCAAATGACTTCAGGCCTGCCAAGACTCGATGAAATGGTGATATGCATGCTATTTTTAGTAAAAAAAAATTGCACCCTGCACCCTCCATTCTTACTAATCCCTCAAATATTATTTCTTAAATCCACCCCAGCCTATAATCGAACTAGGATTCGTCTCTAGTTAAATGTGGAAGTTGCGTTGTAGTTTTACTTGGTCACGAAGCATTAAGCACATTGCATTTACAGCTTGCTTACTTTGAACTCTGAGCTCCCTGTGTGAGAATTGGTAGCCCCATCTGACGTCCATTCTTCTCTTTGACCTAGTACATCCTCAGCATCATTGACTTCATGTATACTCACCAACTTTGACTGTAATATTATGGGTTTCAAATTTCAATTTATTTAATATTTTTTGGATTTTTTTTTTGTTTCTATACAAAGATGTATTCTATTTTAGAAGTGTGATACCCACACATCCAATTTTACTTCTCACACATCTTTTTAATTTTTGTCCGTCGGATCGGATAAATTGAAGAAGATCAACGGACATAAATTATCAAGGGGTGTGTGAGAAGTAAAATAGGACGTGAGGATAGCACACCCCCTATTCTAAGGAAGGAGATATTCTACTCTAGTCTAAGAGGAGAGAGATTACGGCACACAATGATAAATTATAATTAGGTATCGAACTCAACACAAAATTATACGTCATCTCTATTCATATGAATCGAATTTAAAATCTCTTATTTACAAATACAGATAAATATTACTAGTCGGTAAATCATTTTATAAGTATATTAGATAGTTAAACAGAAGCATTTCTCTTTTTCTATATATATTCTTAATTTTTGTGACCATCTAACCGGTTTCCATGAAAGTGTCAATGCCCGAACTGTTTTATTCCTGGCTTTCACAAATATCCAAACTTGAATCAGATATATGAACCTCTAAATGTTGTTTTCAACATGTCGATGATGATGGTGGTAAAATGCTCAACAACTTGCGTTGAATAAGTCAACTCCGCCATTTTATATTTTTAGCACAAAAAATTTATCTTGTGATTGTAAAGAGTTCTACAGCTGATCACTAATAAGTGGTCAAACTTTACGTACTGCATTATTAAATTGCTTTGTTGTAGCATGGCGCCAAACTGTTCATGATCATATTCCCATGTAGCTCCAAATTATGGCCATCATCCAGTAAAATAAGGGTCTCATTTTAAACCTGTCGTTCTAGAATTAAGGAATATTGTCGCTTAGTATTACACTGTATTAGTATTTTTATTCATTTGTAAGTAAGAAATTTTATGTTCAATTCTCGTCAAAAAAGGATTTGAATCACATTAATATGATTAGCATAGTATGAAGTTTAGCTCACTCCTCTACTCTTAATTAGTGTAAATAATATCTTCTTTAAAAACAAATTAAAGAATATTTTCTTTCTTTTCTTGATGATTATACATATGTATAAAAGAAATGCTAGCTACTTTTTTTATTTATCCTCCTTTTTTGTCTTTTCCCATTCGACTTTTGACATATCCATTTACAGACTATATTAGAAACTTTTTAATGATTTGAAATTTTCATTTTTTTTCCTCTTTACCCTTGTAATAAATAAGAAAAAAAAAACTAAAAACAAACAAATATAAAAAAACTTGGGCCCACCCCAAGGACAACTCTGATTCTTGTACTACCGTAGCAAATGTGGCTCACCACCACATCCCATTTATCCATACTAGGATTCTCTCTTCTCTTTTTTTTCATTCATTTTCATCTTCTTTTTTTACATTCTCTTATTTTGTTTTTTTTTTATTATAAAAAATTAATATAAGATATTGATGTGATTTAACCGTGACTATTCAAATACGACAAAAAAAAGAAGAAAAAAAAAATTAATATCCGATATTGATTTGACTTATCATTCATTCTCATGAGGCCCCACACAACTACCCATTCTCTCTATCTCTCTCTCTCTTCTCTGCATTGTCATTGGCCCCACTCTCTCTCTTCATTGTCATTAGCCCCACACACCCCAATAATAATCCCTCTCACCTGTCACAACGACCTGACTCTTTGTACTTCCGTAGCAAACATAGCCACCAAAATAAAAAAAAATCCGCTCCCTATATTTCCGACGAGCAAGAGAAAAAAGCACCAAAAAAGACGAGGAAATCAAAAGAATTATGACACGTTATGTTGGATCAGCGGATATCCGTATAAGAATTTCAAGAGCTCGATTATGGGTATCACGCTGTAGAATCAGATGTTTGTTTGATTTTTTTTCTTAATTGTCGTTGTAGTTCAAGGGTTGTGGCTGACCCCTGCTTGAAAAATGTGAACATTAGCGGGATAGGATTGGACTTGAGCCAGTCCGTTCATTGTTGTCTCAAAATAGGTTACGAATATGCACTAGAGTGGTTTATCTAACATATCTTTATACATATATTACAAGTCTCATCTTACAAATGCATGTCTATCCAATCATATCCCTAAGGTTCTTGGCTCATTCGGCCTTTTTTTTCTTCTTCTTTTAGCTGCTCATATTGCACATCAATCTAATACTCTCAAAATTCAAGAGTGTTCTCAATCCAAACTCATTTCTGTTAAGCCTATTTTTTTCTCTTCACCCCTCTTATTGCAATGCAATTTTCACTTCCCCTCATTGTTCTATCAACTTTTCTTTGGCTTAATTTATATTTTAAAAAATTTATTTCTTATTCTTTACCTCATATTCAGGTTTTTAGATTTGTGCAATATTTTTAATTCTTTTTGTTAAATTTAAAATCTTTCAATTTTTATACAAATTACTCAAATCTTTCTTAGGGCTGGTTTGATATTGTTGTGCTTTGAAAAAAAAAACTAATTATGCTGTGCTGTGAGAATAAGCAACTGTGAAATAAAGCAGCAGAGTGTTTGGTAAACTTTTTTGTAAAAGTACTTTTGAAAAAAAATAGTATTATAGTGTTTGATAAACTTTTATGTAAAAAAAATGTGAAAAAAAGTCGATTTTTCAAAGCTGGGTTTTGCAGCTTCTTGTTTTTGGCTTTTTTCACCTAAAACTGTGAAAAAAAACTGAAGCTGAATGTTTACCAAACACAAAAAAACTCCCAGTTTTTTTTTATACTAACTTTTTCAGAATCACCTCAGTACCAAATCAGGCTTATTCTTTACCTCACATGTGAGAGACCCTCCAACAGATAAAATTGACTCTGCCACTGGATGTGCAAGTAGGCCTAGCAATTCCTGACACGACCCGATAACCTGACACGACACGAAATTAACAGGTGTTCGGGTCGACACGATAACGAATCGGGTCGTTATCGGGTAACCCGATAAGCACCTGTTAAGATAACGGGTTGGTTCGGGTATACACGTGAGTAACACGAAACACGATAAGCAGAATATTAATTTTATAATTTTATAATCCTAAAAAAATACTATAAAAATTATATATATTAATTTAACAATTTTATACCCCTAAAAACTATAATATATATATATATATATATATATATATATATATATATATATATTAAATTAACTATAATAATTATATATACTTGAATAATTATACCCCCAAAATATTAACTATAATAATATATATATATTAAATTAACTATAATAATTATATATACTTGAATAATTATACCCCCAAAATATTAACTATAATAATTATATATATATATATGTATTAGATTTTAAATTAAATTTTATACTCCTAAAAAATATAATAATTACGTACAAAATAAATAGATTTTTCCTTGGTGGATCATCATCATCGTCGCATTCACCATCTTAATGGACACCAACATTCGAACCCAGATCCCAGAGGAACCATGTTTGCACACATATCCACTGGGCTAGGAAGAAAGAAAGCCCGTAAGTATACTAAACACACACACACACACACACTAGGAAGAAAGAAGGCCCGTAAGTATACTAAATATATATATACACACACACACATACCATTCAACTTTATGGGATACGAATTATACGAAACTAATTTCAATGATCCAACCGTCAAACTTGTTTGTATATGCTTCGAGATCGCATCAGCAAAAAATTGCAAAAAACAAACATTCAAAGATCAAGTAACGGGACAAAACTTTTCGACGGTTATAAACGAAAAATCACGATTTAACGGTTATTTTAACTCCGATTTTGATGATATTTTACAGGTACACTCCTTGACCCTATATGAATACAATGAATGAATTCGATCTTCAATTTAAAATATTTACACTAGTGGATACCACAAAATCTTATGTTATACTTAATGAAAGTATGAATAAACTCTTAAGTGTTAGTGAATCTATTGTTTTGATGAGATACGCATTCTACGAAACTAGTTTCAACGATCTAACCGTCAAACTTGTTTGTATATGCTTCGAGATCGTATACGCCAAAAATTGCAAAAAACAAATATTCAGAGATCAAGTAAAGGGACAAAACTTTTCGACGGTTATAAACGAAAAATCACGGTCTAACGGTTATTTTAACTCCGATTTTGATGATTTTTTTACAGCTACACTCCTTGACCCTATATGAATACAATGAATAAGTTTGATCTTCAATTTAAAATATTTACATTAGTGGATACCACAAAATCTTATGTTATACTTAATGAAAGTATGAATAAACTCTTAAGTGTTAGTGAATCTATTGTTTTGATGAGATACACATTCTACGAAATTATTTTCAATGATCCAACCGTCAAACTTGTTTGTATATGCTTCGAGATCGCATACGCCAAAAATTGAAAAAAACAAACATTCAGAGATCAAGTTACGGGACAAAACTTTTTGACGGTTATAAAACGAAAATTCACGATTTAACGGTTATTTTAACTCCGATTTTGATGATTTTTTACAGCTACACTCCTTGACCCTATATGAATACAATGAATGAATTCGATCTTCAATTTAAAATATTTACACTAGTGGATACCACAAAATCTTATGTTATACTTAATGAAAGTATGAATAAACTCATCAGTGTTAGTGAATCTATTGTTTTGATGAGATACGCATTCTACAAAACTAGTTTCAACGATCTAACCGTCAAACTTGTTTGTATATGCTTCGAGATCGCATACGCCAAAAATTGCAAAAAACAAACATTCAGAAATCAAGTAACGGGACAAAACTTTTCGACGGTTATAAACGAAAAATCACGATTCAACGGTTATTTTAACTCCGATTTTGATGATTTTTTACAGCTACACTCCTTGACCCTATATGAATACAATGAATGAATTCGATCTTCAATTTAAAATATTTACATTAGTGGATACCACAAAATCTTATGTTATACTTAATGAAAGTATGAATAAACTCTTAAGTGTTAGTGAATTTATTGTTTTGATGAGATACACATTCTACAAAACTAGTTTCAACGATCCAACCGTCAAACTTGTTTGTATATGCTTCGAGATCGCATACGCCAAAAATTGCAAAAAACAAACATTCAGAAATCAAGTAACGGGAAAAAAAATTTCGACGGTTATAAACAAAAAATCACGATTTAACGGTTATTTTAACTCCGATTTTGATGATTTTTACAGCTACACTCCTTGACCCTATATGAATACAATGAATGAATTCGATCTTCAATTTAATATATTTACACATAGTGGATGGATACCACAAAATCTTATGTTATACTTAATAAAAGTATAAATAAACTATAATAATTATATATATATATATATATTAATTTAACAATTTTATTAAACTCTTATTTTCGAGTGTAGATGTAGTACTTAAACGATAAATGTGTTTTAATGTTTTGAAGTTATATTTATGTGACAATGTGTGGTATGTGCAAATTTAAAAAAATATATATTTTTTTCTTAACGGGTCATAACGGGTCGGGTCACTTTACCCCTGTTAAGGACCCATTAAGATAATGGGTGCGACACGACACGACCCATTAAGATAACAGGTGTTACACGAAAACGACACGAACACGACTGACACGACACGATTGCCAGGCCTATGTGCAAGGATAGGAAGGAGTCGAAGGGCAGAGTAATGGGTGGGGCCAGAGCTTGATAGTTTTATATTTATTTTAATTTGGTTTATTTGTTAAGGGAATAAGGGGAACAATTAATTTGTATTTGCATGGCAATAAAAATTTTAATTTAATTTGATAGTGAAGTATACATGTCAAAAGTTGAATGGAAAGGGAACAAAGAAGAAGGTAAATTGAGAAGATCACTGGCATTCATCTTCTGAAAAATCTATCTGTCTAAGAATATGTTAAAATGTCCAAATCAATATTAATAGGATAAAAAGATAGTAACAATATTTTTTAACCGAAAAGTCAAATTAGACGTGGCATGACATAAATTAACAGCCCCCACCTTTACTGCGAAAATTGACCGTAGCTTCAAAAAAAAAAAAAAAAACATTTCTAAATTAAGAGTGAGAAACACTTTTTTTTTTAGTTTTAACGAAACACTCCCGATACTGTTTACTTTTAATGAAAAATCACATTTTTACCTTTCTCTGGTATTATTCATAACATCTTTATTTGCCATTTTTCATTAAAACTAATTTTTTTTTTAACTTTTCGTTAGTTTTTTTTTAAATTTTTTTTTATAAGAAGACAAGGACAATGACATTTTTGTTCGGTTTAGTGGTGGCTCAAGCAAATATACTGTGCAAAGACTAACTTCCATCCATGTTAAGGGGGTATTTCCTATCAACATATGAGGGAAATGATTTTTTTCGTAGACTAAATAATTTACTTTTCCAGGAAAACCATTTTTACCCTTTTTTTTTCTCATTCCGCACAACTTTATTTATTTATTACTAGCATATGGGCACACACTTTGTGTGTATGAAGACATTTTTTTAGAAAATGAGAAGAAGAGAGGGAGAGAGAGAACGTGGGGGAGTGAGAGGTTTTTGGTTTTTGGTTTTTTTTTTTTTTTTTTTGGTTTTTTTTTTTAAAAATATTGGAGGTATTTTAACATCACATGTAGGTGAGGCTTCAATAAAAAACTGTAAAATTTGGACCTGTTAAATTACATTATTGCCCATCTTTTTTTTTTGTGTGATAGAAGACTAATTTATCTTTTTACCCTCTTTTTGTTGACAAAGACGGTTTCATTAATTAGTAGAGATGAGTATTTTCTCTCATTTTCAAAATGCGAGACTGATCCCTCTCTTTGTTTCTTCCTTTCGGGTATCAAAATTCAACATACATCCAAAATATAGCATCATCAGATATGATGATTTCAGGAATCTTTTATTTCTTACACCTCTAATATTATATGAAATGATATATTTTCTTTTAAAACGTGCACTCATTAACACAAGTTGTGTTTTTCTCCTAAACCTAGAAAAAAATTGAGGATAATTAAGCAATATTGAAATAAAACAATTTATTAAAATAAAAAAAATAAAAAAAAACTGAAAACTGGTGCTTTTAAAACTATACAAATCAAACTATGAGACCATTTATCATAAGAATGTAACTGAAAACTTGTGAAGGTAGTTGAAATAACGTGTCGGTTTGTTTGATAGTACAAATACAAATCGGTGTATAATTAAATTTGTGAAAAAAATATTATTAGTAAATAACAAAGAGCCTGAGAAAGTCAGAATACACCGAAGTTGACTAAGAGCGATGATTAAAATATAGAAAAAAGGAGCCAAGGTGGCCATATTTTATTGTTGGCCTCTTAGGGTATGTAATTATATAAAGTGGGTTTTCCATGCATCAATCATCACGGAGAGACTCAGCATCTGTGCCAAGCAACTCAAAGCAAACTCTTTCGTTCCTCACCATCACAGCCAGTTTTTGCAATCGGTGAGTCCTCAAGCTCAAGGGCCAGAGCTTCTTCAGTACTATCCATCTCTCTGCAGTTAGCATATGTAAAAAAATTATATCATAAAGTTTACAATTAGGTCATCATCAGCATCTCTCTCTCTCTCGCTGTCTCTCTCTCTCTCTCTCTCTCTCACACACACACACACACACAAGATTCTTGTTCATTACATAGAGATTTAGGTAGCCAGAGTTCAGATGGATGCTTGAGATTGAGATATGCATAAGAGATTTCAATGAGTTATAGAACTCAATCATTCTTTTAAACCTCTTTTATCATACTTTTTCCCCTTTTTCTACAAAATATATGAAAATAGAACAGTAATTCAAACCCTGATTTGCGGGTAAGAGCTCTATCATAGATGGAAAAATATTTCCTTAGCCTCTAGATAAATATTTTTTCAATCATATTCAACTGGCGTCTTTTTCCTTTAATAAAAAAAGAAACCTAATTTAATATTTTCTTACAGTTACATAGAACTAGAACGTGTATCTATCAAGCCCTTACTAATTAATTTCGTTTTGTATTTGTATCATTCATCCAGGTACTAGAAAAAAGATTATTTTTGTACTACTAATCCAGTGATCAAAGAAGATGTGGAAGATCAAGTTTGGAGAGGGTGCAAATGAGCCTTTGTTGTTCAGCACAAACAACTTTCATGGAAGGCAGACATGGGAGTTCGACCCAGATGCAGGTACCGAGGAGGAGCGAGCAGAAGTTGAAGCTGCTCGTGAGCATTTCTACCAAAATCGCTTCAAGGTCCAGCCTAGCAGTGACCTCCTATGGCGTTTTCAGGTAATATTAGTGTTTCTAATAACTCAACTTATTAGTACAGTTAGTGTTATTGCTCTTTAATGCAAATATTTGTTTATTAAAAAAAAAAAAAAAAAAAAATATATATAAACTTCTGAGTGGGCTTTAGTTGCTTAATATATTTGATGATATAGTTATTCGTTTGAATATAGATAAAATTATTTACATTGAATATAGTTTATTAGTATATTTCATGATACAGGGTTGGAGTCGGTTTTAATTATGCTATAAAAATAATAATTAGAAATGCAGAGAAAATTTGAAAAAGGTCTAATTTTTTAACCCATCTTCTAAAATAGGTCCAATTTTTAATGATTTTTAACTTTTGAAATAGGTTCAATTTTTAATTACTTTGAACCTATATCAAAATACCCCTGGAATGAATCTCGAGAAGATTATGCTCTTCCAGTTAATTATTATGTAACAGTTGAAGCACGTGACATATTTGCGGTACATAAAACAAGGTTTTTCGTTTTCAAAGTTACTCCACCAAAAACACGTTGGTCAACTTTTGTGAACTTGTACACTCTTTATGTGTGAGACTTGGTCAACTTTTGTGAACTTGTAAAGTCCCAACTCTTTATGTGCGAGACTGAGTGGTAGCCGGCCAAAGAAAAGTGAACTCGGTGTGACATGCATGCCTCGTTAGTTTGTACAGCAGTGTTTATATTCTGTTTATGTATTTAGTTCTTCCAAATCCTCTTTTTTTTTTGGTCAAACAAAGTTGGCCCCTAATTGGAACTCTGCTTTGAACACATTGAACTTATATCTTGGTAAAACGAATGCCTGTCCTCTTTACTTACTTACAAGTTCATTCTTTTGTTTTCAATTTTAAATAAAGAAGAGGACAACTTTTGATTTGGTGGGTGGGTTAGCATATTATATTTTCTATTAACGTTATTAACGGAATTTAGTAGTAATAATTCAGGCCAAAAATAGTTAAATTTAAAGGTGATGAGACAGTTATATGCACTTGTATTAGGTGAGTGAAGGGGAAAGGGGAAGGACCCAGAAAGGCACTTCTTACCCCTTGACTTTTCCATGTATTTGTGCTGTATCAGATTGTTTTTTGTTTAATTCAGTACAATATAATATTTTACTTTGACCAATTGCAGATACTAAGAGAGAAAAACTTCAAACAAGAAATTCCTCCAGTAAGAGTTGGGGAGGGTGAGGACATTACGTATGATCAGGCCACAGCTGCATTCAGGAGGGCTGCTACCTTCTGGAATGCCTTGCAATCACCCCATGGACATTGGCCTGCTGAAAATGCTGGCCCAAACTTTTACTTCCCTCCCTTGGTGAGTAATTTTGCTCCTTATTTACCATATAGTAAAAAAATTGAGATGCTGTAATATTAAAAAAATTGGGTTTTCAGTGCACTTGTATGTGACAGCGGACTAATTCTAATTGTTGCATCTCTATTGCCAAAAAATTACAGGTCATGGCTGCATACATTCCAGGATATCTCAATGTTATTTTCTCGGCTGAGCACAAGAAGGAAATCTTGCGTTACACTTACAACCATCAAAATGAAGATGGTGGCTGGGGACTGCACATAGCGGGGCCTAGTATGATGTTTACTACATGCCTAAACTACTGTATGATGCGTATTCTCGGAGATGGCCCCGATGGTGGTCGTGACAATGCCTGCGCAAGGGCAAGAAAGTGGATTCTTGACCGTGGTGGTGCGTACTATTCTGCATCATGGGGAAAAACTTGGATGGCGGTGCGTATAACTTACTAGTTTGTTTTAAATGAAAGTAGTATTTTATACTGTAAAGGGATGCACATTTGAGGAAAAGATCATTTTATTGTTCAAATGGTCTAACTTAATTTGTGTTGCAGATTCTTGGAGTGTATGACTGGGAAGGCAGCAACCCAATGCCCCCAGAATTCTGGACTGGGTCGACTCTGCTTCCTTTTCATCCATGTAAGCACAATTTTCTTCCACACTCTATTTTCTTGTTAAGTTAAATAGTACAAGTCTTCTAATTAGTACAACTTCATCTCTGCAGCAAAAATGTTCTGCTACTGTAGGTTGACTTACCTACCTATGTCTTACTTTTACGCCACAAGATTTGTTGGTCCGATCACTCCACTTGTTGAGGAATTGAGACAAGAAATTTACTGTGAACCTTACAGCGAAATTAACTGGCCTAAAGTGCGCCATTGGTGTGCAACAGTGAGTTTACCTTTTTTGTTCCTTATATAGTTCGTGCCGTTGTTCAATTTTATTATGTTAAAGAAATGTGTTCACATACATAAACTTACTGTGCTATGCAATGTTGACTAATGCAGGAAGATAACTACTATCCCCATGGTCGTGTACAACGTTTTATGTGGGACAGTTTTTACAATATCGTCGAGCCTCTCCTTAAACGCTGGCCTTTCAAGAAGATCAGAGACAATGCAATTCAATTCACAATTGACCAAATTCATTATGAAGATGAGAACAGTCGCTACATTACAATCGGATGCGTGGAAAAGCCATTGATGATGCTTGCTTGCTGGGCCGAGGATCCTAGTGGAGAAGCTTTCAAGAAGCATCTTCCTAGAGTTACCGATTATATCTGGCTCGGAGAGGATGGAATCAAGATGCAAAGTTTTGGAAGCCAGTCATGGGATTGTGCTCTTGTGATTCAAGCTTTGCTTGCTGGGAATCTTAATGCTGAAATGGGACCTACCCTTAAGAAAGCACACGAATTCCTCAAGATATCTCAGGTACATATTCAAGTCATTAAAACTGTCTTTGACATAAGAAAATGTGTTGAGGTTTTCTGTTGACCTAAAAATACACATCCTATGCGTACCATTGTAGGTGAGGATTAATACATCCGGTGACTACCTATCTCATTTCCGTCACATTTCCAAGGGCGCATGGACATTCTCTGACCGTGATCATGGATGGCAAGTGTCAGATTGTACTGCAGAAGCACTGAGGGTAAGTGATTTTACTCAAGTGCTTAACTCAAGTTGAAGATTGTGCCTCTCATTTATGATGAAAAATTGAAAATGGTGCTAACTTGTAACATGTTTTGTTTCAGTGTTGCTGCATTTTCGCAAATATGTCCCCAGAAGTTGTTGGTGAGCCAATGGAAGCTGAGTGTATGTATGATGCTGTCAATGTCATCATGTCTCTTCAAAGTCCAAATGGTGGTGTATCAGCCTGGGAGCCAACAGGAGCACCAAAATGGTTGGAGGTAACAAAAACCGAAAATCTTAATAATTTTTTTCCCAAGAAATTTGAAAGCTTTCGTCATTTCACTATGTCTCATAAATTGCATATACTAATTTGTTTTCCCTCTTCAGTGGCTCAACCCTGTGGAGTTTCTTGAGGACCTTGTCATTGAGTACGAGTACATCGAGTGCACTTCATCTTCGATCCAGGCCTTTACATTGTTTAGGAAGTTGTACCCTGGCCATAGAAGGAAGGAGATCAACAATTTCATCACAAGGGCTGCAGACTACATTGAAGACATACAGTACCCTGACGGCTCATGGTATGGAAACTGGGGAATCTGCTTCGTGTATGGTACATGGTTCGCAATCAAAGGGCTGGAGGCTGCCGGCAGGACATACAACAACTGCGAGGCAGTGCGCAAAGGTGTCGACTTTTTGCTCAAAACACAAAGGGCAGATGGTGGCTGGGGAGAGCACTACACCTCATGCACAAACAAGGTACCAATGAAATTCAATAGTAACGAAAAGGTAACCCTTTTGACCTCAAAGAAAGCATAATTCTAAATTTCACTTGTTCCATCTCTTCAGAAATATACAGCTCAAGACAGTACAAATTTAGTCCAAACTGCACTCGGATTAATGGGTCTGATTCACGGTCGACAGGTCAGTACATGACAAACATTTCAGAGGTGTTCTGTTTTAGTTCTTCACAATTCCCTCCAAAAAATAAATTTCTAAATGATTTTTTTTTACTTTGCTATAGGCTGAGAGAGATCCAACCCCTATTCACCGGGCTGCAGCGGTGTTAATTAACGGTCAATTGGATGACGGCGATTTCCCCCAACAGGAACTGATGGGAGTTTTTATGAGGAATGCTATGTTGCACTATGCCGCATACAGAAATATCTTCCCATTGTGGGCTCTCGGAGAATACCGCACACTGGTTTCGTTGCCTATCAAAAAGATCGCTTGAGCCTTGGATCACAAGCAAAAGGAAATCCATGGGACTTGCCAATACAACCAGAACCAATAAAACCTAGTTCTAGTTTTTTGTTCCTTTCTTCTTTTGTGTCTGTAGAGTTGATGAACTTGTAACTGCTGAAGAACGAATAATCTATGCAACTGTAGTAACCGCTAAAGAACGAATACTCTATGAAAATGCATATATATTTATATTATATATGTTACTTATACACAACATGTATCATGCATTGCGAGATATCACATCTCATCAAATTAAATGTGTACGAGTCTTCCTTGCAAATTCGCTACATTTTAGTACTTTTCTGCTCTCTAACTTGCTTCGCTCCCATTGAAACGCCGTGAGAAATGGGCAGTGATTAAATTTATAACCAAATTGCAGTTCACACCATATGAATCTTTATTTGATGCCGGCTTTGTACTCTGTCATACAAAACCTGAAGTGTTTATTCTACTTCTGTAATTGAATGCCAAGGAAGAAAGTCCATGTCAGATACAAAAAGCGTTATTTTTTATGCAATAGCTAATTCGGTATCCGGTATCTAAACCAAAGAACATAGAAGAGCATAACCTTCTATTTAACGGTGTGCTTAGCCGTTCATTAACCTCTAGTTCCATTTTTGTAACATGTTGAGGTATTCTGCAAGAGCCCACATTGGGTAAGTGTTCCTGAATGCCGCGCAGTGCTATGTGATATCCTTCATGAAAACTCCTACCGCTTCCTGTCACTTGTTTCAGTGTTTGTTATATTCCTCTTTGCTTTCGGCTTCTCTATCCCTCTCTGTATGTGTGCGTGTAGGTGCTGGGTGGGTCTTCATCTGGTGTCTCATTCTCCTGTTTATACATCTTTTACTTCCTCAGTCCACACGGAAATACGATAGTTTAAAACCCAAACCTTTTGAAAATATTAAGCATCACCACATCAATTGGATTAGGAAATGCCCATTAATTGGGCTGGCGTCAATGGACCAATTTGTTAAGTAGTACACCGGTCCATTTTCTAATATTGGCACAAATATAGGATGCCCAGCAGCCCATCTCTTCAACTCTTCTTTTTTTTTTTGTCCAAATCTCTTCAACTCTTCGGGCTTCCTCGTATTTTAATTGTTAAGTTCATTTTTTGTTCCCAAATCATATTTTCTATCAAACTTTCACAAAACACATTAAATCCAACAATTTCATACAAAACCATGACTATATAATAGATAAAACAGGTACAAAATATACATAAAATATCATCCTAACAATAATTGCTAATAATAATGGGGTAGAGGGGCAATGATGGAGGGAGTGTGGTGGCGGTGATGGCAGCAACAATGACGATGGTGACAAATGGTGGTTGTATTGTGAGGGATGATTTTGGAAATGGTGGCTAAAAGGTGGTGGGGACAATGGTGGAGATGTTGGCGACCATGCATGGTGAGGATGATGGGGTGGCGGTGGTAATAGTGGCGGTAGTGGTGGTGGTGGCGGCGGTGAGACAGTGGAGGTGGTGATGTTGATGGTGAGGAGGTGACGGTGGCAGCATCAATGGTGAGACGATGGTGAAGATGGTAAGACAATGGAGGCATCAGTGGTGGCGGTGGCAGTAGCCATTGTAACATAGGTGATGGCAGTGAAGGATGTGGTGGCAGCTATGGTGGTAGTGGGAGGTGATGGTGTGAAAGACAGTGATAGTTGTCACATCCCAACCCGGGGTCCACCACATCCCGGGCCCGCTCCACCACCGTAGCACGATATTGTCCGCTTTGGGCCTCGACTACGCCCTCACGGTTTTGTTTCTGGGAACTCACACGAGAACTTCCCAGTGGGTCACCCATCATGGAATTGCTCTCGTGCGAACTCGCTTAACTTCGGAGTTCCGATAAAATCCGAAGCCAGTGAACTCCCAAAAAGCCTCGTGCTAGGTAGGGATGAGAATATACATATAAGGATTACTCCCCTCGGCGATGTGGGATCTTACAATAGTGGCAGTTGTGGTGGTGATGGTAAGACAATGGAAGTGGTGGTGGTCATGGTGGCACGGGTGATGGCGGTGGAAAAAGTGGTGGTGGTGGTATTATGTATGATATTACTTTAAATTTTATTCTTGAAAAATACTGGAACATCAATTGATACAAAATTTATGTAAAAGATTGTTTGCAACGTTTTTTCATTTTATGAGTTTATATTCACACAAAATTGCACCAAACGTATTTTAAAACCGTTTTAAGTACGGAAAACAAAAACCTACTTCATTTTTTTAATCTTTTTTATGTAGAAAGCATATTCACACATGCGAATATGTAGCAAGAGGCTAGTATCCACATTAAAAGGATGGATCCCTTCTATGATTTTCTTCATGATTTATATAGGAGCAAATCAAAGGTGGGATTTCTTGAGCATATTGGTAATGGGTAATCATGAGTCCCAAAACCTCCCTTGAACAGTTGAACCCTATATGCTGATAAATGGGTAATCATGGTCAAGCAAGTTTAGTAGTGCAAATTTATACGTCTTTGAACAACATCGGTCAAAAGTGCTAGAAGTTCAATCGATTTTGCTGAACACGCAGCACTAGTATATTCCCGTTTGGGACTAACAACTTTGAAATACGTTACAAATTTGAAATTAACCAAGATATTTGAAGCTCTACTTAATTGTTGGAGTCCAAGTCCAATTAGACTTCTGGCCGCAAAACCAGTCCACGATTAATTGACCTTTCACCAACTAATTTTTCAATGAACAGATACTTTTCATAAGGGGAAAAAAAAACAAAAGAAACTAACTTCATTTTATCATGTATGTGTTTTGTGTACATGTATTTTAATCACACTTACGTTCCTAATTATATGTAACCCATCATGGTCTGATCCACTAACACATGCAACGTAGCAGAAACGGGTACGTCTGATTCCACTGTGACACAATTTCTCGACACATTTCGTAGGACATGTTTTGGAAATGACTCACTTGCCTGCAATGTGTACTGCACATTTTGTATGAGATTAGGGAAAAGGAGAACGTGTGAGAAATCAACGGTCCATCTAGTCCCATTACTCCAAACTGACCCCTTGGCAACCGTTGATTTATGAACCATACCCTGCACTACATTTCGATCAACCATAATTTGATCAATAGTAGTAAAATATCGACCGTTGGATTGATCTAGATGGACTATTGCGACACCAGTATAATCACCTGAAAACATATTATCAACGATGGTGATACCACATGCTACACCTTTCAATGATTTGATCGAAATAAAGGCATTGCCAAGGAAGAATGACCCGGATATATGGAGTTCGACCGGGTCCTCAGCCACAATACCCGTGAAATCAAAGTAGGAATTCAGGATTCGGGTTTGGGTCAACCCGGGTGCCCGAATGTAAATTCCAGTCCCACCCCATCCAGTGGCCTTGTTGTAGCAATGTACACCGGTGAAAACGTTGGCTTGCCCTTGTACCATTATACCAATTGATGCTGAGAAAATAACCACATCGGTGATTGCGTTGTCGTTTCCTATGATGTTAATTCCGATGCCGGAAAAATCCTTTTCACGGTGATCGCCTCCGATATTGATGTGCTGACCAATAAAGGAGTTTCTAACATAGGTTTCATGGCCACCGTGAATTAATATACCATCACTTGTGAAATGTGAAATGTAACAATTGTCAATGGTAGTCCTTAGTGAATTTATAATCGAAATTCCACCACCTCTGAAATTTGAGTTTATCATGAGATCCTTGAGTGTGATGTCTTCGTACACAAGAGACGTCGACGGTGACCGTAGCTCGATCAGATGGCGATCGGTTGGGAAATCATCGGATGCAAGAAGAGA
Source organism: Cotoneaster glaucophyllus (assembly GCA_036320875.1). NCBI lineage: Eukaryota > Viridiplantae > Streptophyta > Magnoliopsida > Rosales > Rosaceae > Cotoneaster > Cotoneaster glaucophyllus. The sequence continues at coordinate 12,562,315 of CM070064.1, read as the reverse complement.
TCCACCATGAATCTGTTCACCATAACAAACCCTGAGCCTATGAAAAAAAACTTGCAAATGAAATATAAAATGATCTATATTATTAAGAGAAGTCATCTTATAAAGAATCACATTGAATTACAAGTATGTACGCTATTCTTATTATTCTTATTATTCTTAGTAATTGTACTACTAAATCTACAAAGAATGATATTCGAATTTGGTTGCAAGGTGACGAATAGTGTGCCTTGACCAACGGCTCTAACCCATCTAAGCATAATGCATTCCGACCATCAGGTTTTTCTAGTTAAAAAAAATGTTAGGAGGTGTACCATAAAGTTTCCGCCTCCGGTATCTGGTAAGAGCAGCGGACGGCTGATCTTGTATGTCCCTCCATCAAGATGAACTTGAGCGCCTCCAAGGTCAGCAACACCCTTGATCAGGTGACCATCAAGAGGAGATCCAAAGGCATATAAAATAGCTTGCTGTAGTGCCTCTGTGCTGTCTGATCTTCCGGTTGGGTCAGCACCATACTCAATCACGTGATGTACACGTGATTCTGCGGTCGCCTGAATCCATATATATGAACAAGTCATATATCGATCATTTGGAAAAAACTAAAACTAAAACTAATTAAAACCAAAAATAAAAGAACAAAATATATATGTAAACATACATATAGAGTTGGTGTTGAATAGCTTTGGGTCGTTGAGGCCTTATTGCGGATGGTATGTGATGCCTTCATCAAAGCCATGCGCCTCATTTGGTCATGGTAAGTACCAGTGTTTGTACCTGAGTACGAGCTTTCTACATGATTAACGATTGCGCTTACATACATAAACGCCATTAACAGCTTCAAAGACATAGCATTTCTGGGCAGCATGGCTAGATAACTGTTTTCAGAGAGAGAAAAATGATGTATTCTAAACTCTACATCACAGCCAACAGCATCATATATATTGACTAATATACATAATATAGTTTGAAAGTTCTAATACTGATGAATTTGTTTGCTTTTCTTCTTGGAAAAGGATAGTAGGAAGAATTAAATATAAAGTTGACCACTGAATTTGTAGCACCTAAACTGGCCTCTTTGAATTAATTATGATTATGATTTTATTATCATATTATAAATGTTGTGACAATGATATTCAAACACATAATTAACACATGCTGACCCATTCTCTAATACAAGTGAAGTCCGGCTCTATTTACATGCCAACAACCGTGTTAATTTTCTGTGTCCAAATAGTTATATTTTATTATTAATTCATGTTCTTCTTACATTTTTTAAATTTACTTCCAATCTCAGTCTGCTTAAGATAACACACATATAGTCCATCTAGAAGATTTTAACTAAAAAAGTTTCAATTTTATTTCCTAGAAAGATTGCTGCAAATTTATTTTAAAATTTTGGGCTTAATGTTTAACATTTTTTTCTTCCTTTAATGAATATTACAGTTTTTTATAACTAATAAATAAGAACGGTAAACTAGAGTATTAAGGAAATCTGATAGTAGCGTACAAACATGAATCCATCATTAATTAGTTAGGTTCTAGACCAAGTCCAATTGTGCGTTACAAAGGCGGCTTCAAGCAAAAATTGGACTTTTAAGTGCCAAAATTTAGGTAATTAGTTAAAGAAAAAATTAAGGGGATTTTGTACAAGTATCACCTGAACTTGCAAAGCATGTGCATCAATTCAAACTGAACTTTTAATTTTTTATTTTACCACATGGACTCTCTTAACTGTTGGAATTTATCACCTACGTTATTTTCCATCCAATTTTCTGTTAAAACATGTCACGTGCCTCTCGTGTGGAGGGATATTTTTGTCAATTCACTTCCTAGGGCTTGCTGGAATCAATTTGTATGAAGGCAAAAGGCATTTTTTTAGTAGCGTTGTTGGAGTCAGATCATGAAGAGAAAGGGAGAAGTTGGTTTCGAGTTTGATTTTGCAACGGTTGTTGAAGAATAGAAGTGAAAATTATGAAAAAAAATTTGTCTTTCATTTACAGTAAGCTTTCAAGATTTGTTTTCTAGGTTAGCAAATGGATGCGTGGTTCACCTTAATTTATTTATATATTAATTTTTCAAACTCTTATAGAGGGAATTGATGGACTAGGGTTGTACAAACCACCAATTTTGGCACCATATTGACTCAGACATCATTATGGAGTAAATTTGATTCTAGCTAGCCCGTTAGTTAATTGACGAAAATATCCCTACATGTGACATGTTTTAACGGCAAAATGGATGGAAAATAACGTAGGTGATAGATTAAAAAAAATAGAAAAAAGTTAAGAGTGTCCAAATGGTAAAAAAATAAAAAAATGAAAGTTGTTGTATTATCGTATATGCTCACAAGTTCAAGTGATACTTGAGCAAAAATTAATCAAACTTATTAAGATCAGTTTGAGTAATTGACAATGAAGAGGGTGATGACTTGAAGAAGCACGTTTATTATTTCATGCCATTCTTTCAAAATAGAGACTTGAATGTGATTAAACAAATGTTGGCTTGTAAGTCGTCGATTCTAAATTTCCAATGTAGTGTGAGCCTTCTATAACGATGCTGCTACTTCCCTGACGAATGGCTCAGCTAGAAAGTTAGGCATGACTTGCGCATATTTTTCAATATTATTGCTTTCGTGTTTTTAGGGCATTTGACTTTTCAACTTCAAACTTGACCGCAATGGCCCCCAGGTTTTCTGCCAACCCCTTTTTCGTGGGAGCTATTTTTGTCAATGGTTATCAATTTGATAGTCACTTCTAAAACTCGGGGTCTTGACTTTGCCCTAGAAAATATCCAAGGTTTGAAAGTGATTTTTTTGTTTAGACAAAAAAAAAGAAAAGAAAAAAAGAAGAAAGAAAGTGATTTTATTGAAAAACACCTTTCATGTGTGATTTTAGTTCTCTCGAACAGGGACGGAGCCACCATATGGGCTAACAATTTTTGATACGATCTGTTAACAAGACACGAAACGATACGAAATTAACAGATTTTCAGGTTGACAGGATAACGAATCGGGTCGTTATCAGGTAATCCGATAAGCACTTGTTAAAATAATAGGTCAGTTCATTTATACACGTGAGTAACCCGTTACACGATTAAAAATTATTAAATTAATAATTTTATATCACGAAGCATAATATTATACTTAACAGTAGTAGGATTTTATACCTCTAAAAATATTAATTTAATATTTCTCATCTTGATAATTCAAATACTCTAGTGCATTCGGTGCCTAATCATCAAACAAAAGGTGGAGATGTTCTCTTTGAGGTAACCTAAGTTTATTTTTGTTTTACTTTATACATATAGCTTGTAAAAAGTGTTGATATTACATTTGAAAGTGGCATCATGCACGATTCTTAATATGTTTTCTTTTTATTTTTTATAATGTAGAATTTTGATAATAATTACAATGGTTCAAGTTCGATTGAAAAAAAATGAATTGCAGATGTATTTGGAGGATAAAAGAATAGTTAGAAAATTAGACATATATGTTCTTTCTTAGTGACAAATCGAGCGTTTTCATTATCTGATACTTTCTCAGTTAGCACGAGATGCGTCAAAATTTGCATTTAGTATTGGGGGTAGACTAGATTAGTATCGTAGTTTATTGTTGTCAGAAACATTTCAAGCTTTGTTGTGCACACGAGATTAACTATTTGGAAAATGAGGTAATATATTTTTATATGGTATAGTATTATTGTTTTATTTCTTTTTTATAATTATATTTGGTAAACTTCTCATAATTTGAATGGTTTATAATGTTTGGTATTTCTATACTTGGTTTATGTGGAAGAGAGTTCTGATGTGGAAAGCCTTACTGAAAACATCATCAATATAACTTTTGAAGACAATAGACAATAGATCAAACCAAAGTTCTAATACAATTTCTTGAGGCAACTAATGTTAACGTTGATCATGATGGATTTTGAATATAAAGGTTGGGGGTTTTAGTGGTCATGGGTTGAGTTTGGAGGTGGTGTGGGCTTCATATTTCCCAATCTTCATTTTTTTCCATTTTATTTGTGAATTTGTGTATTCATTTTCATCTTCATGTTATTTTTAAAGTTATTATTATTATTATTATTATTATGGTGTCCAAGTAAGCTAAAGATTGGGATCGATTGTTGCCACATGTATATTTAACGGAATAAGTTAACTGGGGCTTAACGGATATTACATTTTCAATAAGTTGAGTACTTATTTGGAATGTTTAAAAAGGTTGAGACAAATTTGGAATGACACTAAAACTTTTTTTTTTTTGGGGGGGGGGGGGGGGGGGGGGGGTGTTAAGTACTTAATCCAAAAATCAATGAACAAAAATAAACAAGTGTGTACAAAAAGATTAAAGAGATGTATGGATATCATTTAATTTCTCTTGATAAATTATTTGTTTAATGCATCTCTGTGTTAAGCTATACGTTAATTGGTAACTATCAAACTGTAACTCAAAATAAAAAAACAATCAGGTATATGTATTGTGATGAATTCTTTGTAAAAATTGAAATATATACAAAGGGAAAGAGAGATTTAATAAAATCAGGTTGTTCTCAAACATAGCAAATGGAGGAAAAATGTAATGTATTACACGTAAAACATTATGAATTAACAAATAAGTATTTCATTTAGTATACAAAATGCGTTGCAGTTTTTAATTTTACTTTATTGTTTTAGGATGCTCCAATTCAAAAAGGAAAATTTTTATTTAAACCCATGCAACATCTTTTTACACTCAACTTAAAATTTCGAATGTTAATTGTCTATTTTATCCTATTGTATAATTAGTACAAAATGAAATTAATAATAAAACTCAAATTTATCAATAAACCCAAACACTATAATTAAACCCTATGATTATTTTTTGTTTATCTTACGTTCATTATGCCTAAAACCCTAAATAGCCATCATAGATGGGACTAGGTTTCACCACTACAAACATGATTTTTCTTCTTGTAAAGACTATTGGTAAACTCTATTCTCTGTTTGAGATTAAATCTCATTCTACTTACTAAAACGTGAACTCGAAATTCGTTCAATTCAATCAATTAGAAAACTATCTCAATGATATGGTCTAATGTTATTGTTGATGACCAACTTTTTAATGATTAACACTTATGTGGCCTTGTTTGGACCCGATTTTACAATATCGGCCTGAGCAATCGAGACCGTTGAATAAGCATGATTCTAAACCGTCGGATAAGAAAGTTAAGATAGTTATTGTTAAAGGGTAATATTATGATTTTTAATCATGATATTTATCTCTTAATAATTTTCTAAATTATCTTGTCACTTTCATATGCTTAAAAAAAGAAAAAAAAGAAAAAAAGGAGGTTGCAAACAGCAATTCGTTCACCTGCAACATTGGGATTCTTGTACCTGGGCTTTATCTTAGCCAAATGTTTCAAGCTGATAAGGTTGTGGTATTTGGATAATTTCATCCATGCAATCCCATTTTTAACGCATGGCATATCAGATATTGCATTTGATGAATGAGGATGGGATTTCATGCAGGTTACGTACAAAGTATGAGTCGGTGGGATAGTTGACAACTTCTAGTGTAACTATAATTCCATCATATCTTTATCAGACTTGGGAGATGATAGAATCCCTATTTGGACTCTACAAAATCGTTGCCAAGCAGGGACATGCGTACTTGAGAGATAGTGTCCATATTATCTTGGAAGTTACGACGGCAAGGTTACTCTATAAATACAAAGTCGCAGACAACAGTCAAGAACTCTCCAATTCAACACACAAATCTGCCCTGCGCAAACCCTCTCAACCTTTTGAGAATTTTACTTTCTTGTCCGCCAACACATCTTCAGTTTGGATAAACAGCACTGTGAAGGCAACCGGTAAACATCTTCAGTTTGGATAAACAGCACTGTTGCCGTAGAATCAGCCGACCGCGGAGCACCTTCAGTTTGGATAAACAGCACTGCGTCGGGGCCGACTGGTTATCTATCCAAGTCTCGGCCGAGAAGGATTTTCGAATTCTTTTCGACAGAGGTCATCTCACCAGCCTTCTCGGCGAAGTGAGGTGTTACAGTTTATTACATTCGGCACATTGAAAGCCGAAATTTGATATTGAACTTCGCAGAACTAGCAGCCTTGTCTTCAGGCTCTAGGACCCAAAGGCCAAGGCGTGTTCCTTACTCGGCCGCAGTCGCAAGATCAAGAAGTCAGCCGCGCAACACAACACCACATCCATATTTTACTCACCGGCCGAGCTCGGCCGTCGAGTTGGCACGCCCCGCATTCAACCGAAGGACGTAGTTAGCTCATAGATTACTCGGCCTGCGCGCCACGTAGGCTTTGTAGTTTTTAGGGTCAACAGGCCTCTAATATTTACAGACACTTCCCACAAATTGTATTATCTGGAAATTTGTAGGTCAAATGCAGTATTTTCAGAGGTAAAAACTCTTCAGGTACAAGTTGTGTTGAAAAAGATATTTCGTTTGCTAAAACGACTTTTTCATTTAGGACAGTTTGAGTTACTATCTACCTGGATTCTTAACGCCAAACAGAACGTAGTTTGTTGCTAGTTAGTCATAATCAGGAAAGCAACAATTTCCCAATTACATTACACCATTAGGGAACATATGCAGTTCGAGATCAAATTAACAATTAAGCTCAACCAGTTCCACAATACAACATAACAAGAGGACATTTTTTCGAAGCTTCTCACAAGATATGAGGTCCGGATATCTGCTGAGAGAAAACATTGCACCTCCAATGATGTTCGTTGAGCTCTTTAGGTTGGGATTTCGATATTGTAATTTGCATTAGTTTCAAGGTACTGGTTGTTGCCAAAAGTAGATAAGAGCCAAAATTTATGCTGCATCTTTCCAAGCATTCTTGAGATCATATTCTTCAAGAAGGCTAGTGCTGCTGAAACCAATCTTTGGTTATCACATATCGTGATCCACCGGTACTCAAGAATCCATGTATTCGGATCTAGTTGCACAGCTAAGGCACCCAACTTCTCTGCACCCAGGAAGTGTTTGGCTTCCGAATCACATACCTACCGACCTTTCCATCCTACCACTTCTCAGCAACAACAATGTGGTAAGAAAATAGTATATGTTTGTACATCATGACACAAAACTCAAAACATCTCAAGGCTGACCATACAACACTAACATAAATAATCTAGTAAAAATGTTTTCAGCTTTACCTCTGTGACTCTGCCGGATAAGATTGTGAAAGATCAGGAAGAAAACCCACTCATGAGTAACCCGGCGGTCTGCAAAGGCCATCCCTATATCCGTACCTCCTCAATTGCATATTTATACAATGTGCAATGTGAGCTTAGAAGCAAACCATCTTAACATTTCATCATTAACAAGTTTCTAAATTGCTATTAAACTTGTAAAGCAGAAGTTTGATTACCAAGTACCTGACTAATGTCCTATATAGAACTAGGATAGCTGCAATTTGAAACCCTTCCAAGAACAAGACCCTGCATCTCTTTATGCAAGAACATCAGCCTGCCATTCATATCATCGACAACCCAAGATTTTTCACTAACATTTCTCACCATCTTTGGCAACAGAATTGGTTTTAATGCACCTGAAACCATCTTATAAAACCCGCACATCGCCACATAAAACAAGCTTAAACTCAAAATCAATCTCCAAACTCACACCCAAAACCCCATTTTCTCTCCATCTTCTTAGTATTCTCCTTCGATTTCAATCTTACATCTGTTTAAGAATCAATGGGCGGAAAAATAAATCCACATATTAAATTGGGTTTATGGGGGGTATATTAGGTATTAAATTTTGGTTTAAAGAGATATTAATAGTTTAGTTAAAAATCAAATGGGTGCAAAGAGTAAGTTGGGTGCATAAATAGGTTAGATGGGTTTAAATAAAATTTCTCATTCGAAAAAGTCTCTAGCTCCGTCCCTGCTTTCAAATCACTTCCAAATAGGCCTCTAACCGAATGTCGCATCGGTTCCCTTGGAAATATTATTGGGGTTAGGTTGTACTTGGGATATTGTGTTACGATATGAAAATAAAACAATCTCACGCCGGTGAAAAGAGAAACATTGCAAGAGTTTATAAGAGGTTGGACTATTCCCTATATTACTAATTGGTTTTATATTGGAACCTCAACTTCCTTCATGGTACAAGAGCCATGTTGTCTCACGTGTGAAGCTCAACGGCCACACATGCTCCACGTCACCTCATTTGTGTTGTCCACTTGTGAGGCTTGAAATTTACCACACATGAGGAGGTGTGTTGAGAATTAATGATCTCACATTGATAGGAGGAGAGATCTTGCATGTGCGTATAAGTAGTTGAGGTACTTCCATATTCCAAATTGGTTTTATGGTGAAACTTCAACTTTCTTCAATTGACTTTATGGTACCAGAGACTAATAATATCAAATTTATAGACTATTTTTTGTAAACCATATGATTTGTCGTTTGATGGTTGGACTTCTTTTTTTTAAATCATTAAAAAAAGCCCAACCATCAACCACCACATCATGTAGTTTACAAAAGATGATTTGAAAATTTGATCATCTAGCATCACGCATAATAAATATAACTTAGCTCCAATAAGAGTAAAAACAAACTAACACATTAGCACTAGGGTTTTCCGAAGTTTGAGAGAACCAATTTACTCCATTTAGGAAGGTGACAATATCAAAACAAATCTTGCTTGAACACTATTATTCTTGTTAGCAGGTACAAACCATGTGCATAACTTCTACGTTCTGGTTTCTAAATAGAAATTAACCCTTGCTTGATATAGTACATACATAATATGGTCCTAAGAATCTAAATCCCATCTCGAACCATAAAACTAAAAATCTAAAAAACATTCGAATAAGTTGATTAAATTGGTGGTTAATTTCCTCTTTTAATTAAAGTTATGAAATATCTTAGGAAATTCATCATTGTAGAACTTAAGGAAAGCACGATCAGTCATCACAACCCTATAATTGGCAAGACAACAAAACTTTGCTCACAAAATATAGCAAAACAACATTTCCAATTGAAAGGCCGGCCTTAGATATCTCCTCCCTTAAACTCAACCTCTATCCAACACACAAAAACAACCCAATTGAGCTGTCATGCCACACTAATTAGACCTTGTCAATTTTCACAGACCATGGTTTCCTTGATTTCTTCGAATATCATTCTCTTCACCTCTTCCTCTTCTTTGGTTTTTGGCCCCTTCACGCCCACCTTTTTGCACATCCTCTTCCCATTCTCAATAAGCACCAATAACAAAACTAAAAACCCAGAGATAGAGGGAGGGAGGGAAGGGGATTTAGTTTGTTCATTTAATTAGAAACCAGTTCAATTTCTGATTAATTAAGCTGGGAACCCCTTTTGGTTTGTACTACAACAACATTGCATGGTAATGGGCGCGCATATGGCTATGACTAGGCTTATGCGCGCACCAAACCCTACCCCAACATTTTTTCTTACCCTCTTTGTTGGTTATGTATCATGCATGGCGGTTTTACCGTTTGGTTCACCAATGGATACAACCACCGATGCCCTTTTGAAGTTCAAGAAAACGTTGCAATTGGGAAACAACACCGAGGCTCTTAGAAATTGGGATCCTAACAAAAACCCGTGTAATGGTAACAAGGCGAATTGGGTTGGCGTGCTTTGCTTTAATGGGAATGTCCGGGGATTGCAGCTCGAAAACTTGGGTTTACAGGGAAAGCTGGATTTGGAGCCTCTCACTCAGTTGCCTTATTTGAAAACCCTAAGCTTCATGAATAACGTGTTGGATGGTCCATTGCCGGACCTTAAGAAATTTAAAAAGTTAAGGTCTTTGTATTTGTCTTACAATCATTTCTCTGGTGAGATTCCGGACGATGAATTTGAAGGTATGCATTTGTTGAGGAAATTGTATCTTGCAAACAATGAGTTTTCCGGCAAAATCCCTTCTTCCCTTACTACTTTGCCTAGGGTTTTTGATGTGGGTCTTGAGGGAAACAAGTTTAGTGGCCAAATACCTGATTTTAAGCAGAAGGCTTTGAAGAGGTTGAATGTATCTCAAAATGAATTGGAGGGTCCAGTTCCAGAAAGCCTAAAAAAGATGGATCCAAGTAACTTTGCAGGTAATTAATTAATATCGTTCATGCGTTAGTTTTGTTGCTATATTTGTTTGACTGATTAGTTTTGAATTGAAACTGAAATGTAGATGACTAATTCATTTTGAATTCAAAGTGAAATTGCAACGGATGTGATCATCAAAATTTTCCCATTAGGGTCATCATCTTTCATTTAAATCATCACCATTAACCATTTATGAATTTGGATTCGATTTTAACCAAAATGCAGGCAATGGAAAGCTATGTGGTTCGCCTCTTCAGGGAACATGCAGCCCCCCTCCTCCTCCTCCTCCTCCACCTTCTCATCCTCCTACAACTCCTGCCCCACCGCCTGAATGCACGGGGGATTCATGCAGCGTGTCTAAGAAGCCGTCAGGTCTAAAAGTAGCCCTAATTGTGGTGAGTCTATTACTTCTACTGGCCCTCATTGCTGCGACTTTCATGTTCCTCAACAAGAGAAAGCAACGATCAGAATTAGACGGGACTGAATCATTGGACATGAGTTATATGGCAGCTGCTGCGAGCAGCCAAATGGATGTTAAGTCGGTAGAAACTAACCCACATCCAAAGAGAGCTGACCAGGGAAAGTTGTCATTTGTGAGGGATGACAGACAGAGGTTTGGTTTGCATGACCTTCTCAGAGCCTCGGCTGAAATCTTGGGGAGCGGGAATTTTGGGGCTTCCTACAAGGCTTTGATCATGACTGATGTTGTGGTGGTCAAGAGGTATAAGCTGATGAACAATGTGGGAAGAGAGGAGTTCCATGAGCACATGAGAAGGCTTGGAAGATTGACACACCAATACTTGTTGCCTCTGGTGGCCTATTATTATAGAAGGGAAGAAAAGCTCTTGGTTTCTGACTTTGTAGAGAATGGTAGCTTGGCTTCTCATATTCACGGTGAGTTTTTTTTTTTTTTTTTTTCTTGTGTCACAAGTTAGCTTAACATTAGGTCTCCTTAATTATGTGCATGCTTGAATGAGTACTATTATGTTCCACCTACCATATTTACTGACTACATTTTTCATGACGTTTCTCTTAAGATTCAGTGGAATCCACGTAGCTGAGTGAGAGTGTGATCGTTAAAATATAGTACAAATTGATTTACTGATTCATAGTGAAATAACATCATGGTGGTAAATTTTTGTTTTCACAGGCAATCATAATTCAGATATGCCTGTGCTTGATTGGCCAACACGTTTGAGAATAATCAAAGGCATAGCAAGGGGATTGACATACCTCTACAGCACACTCCCTAGCTTGGTTGTACCCCATGGTCATCTGAAATCCTCTAATGTGCTTTTAGACGAAAACTTTGAGCCCCTACTGAACGACTATGCTCTACTCCCCGTGATCAACATGGAGCAAGCTCAACACCTGATGATGGCATACAAGTCACCAGAATACGCCCAGCACCGACGTATAACAAAGAAGACCGACGTATGGTGCTTCGGAATAATAATCTTGGAGGTGTTAACCGGAAAGTTCCCAGAGAACTACCTCAAGGAAAGTTACGATAGTAAGGCAGATTTAGCAAATTGGGTCAATGGAATGATCAAGGAAAAGAGGACGAGTGAGGTGTTTGATGTAGAAATGGGGAGAGTGGGGAACAGTAGAGGAGAACTGTTAAAGCTCTTGAAGATTGGAGTGAGTTGTTGTGAGGAGGATATGGAGAGAAGGCTGGATTTGAATGAAGTCGTTGACAAGATTGAAGAGTTGAACGAGGGAGAAAGCGATGGAGATTACCGATCAAGTGTTTCTAGTGAAGGAGATGATTACCCTTCACAAGTGGTGTGATTTGAGAAATGATGAGTGCTTCTTCATTCCAAGTACTACTGGCTGGTTGGGACTTAGGGAAACCAATGTGTAAATTAGAGGATATAATGCAGGGGTACAGGTTTCAGCTAACTTCATTCGGAATGAACCATTCCCATAATTTGAAGCATGCATGTGCAGGGAGAGATTTGAACTTAAAGAAATGAAGAACCATCTTTTTTTTTTTTTTTTTTTTTTTGTCATTATTATTTTGCTACCATTTCTTTTGGACAGGAAATGGGGTTGTACTGTAGGTGTTGGGGGATGACACTCTTGTATCATCTTGGTGTAATGCGAATTAATTAGTTGATAAAACTAGTTAGAAATGCTCTCTCTAAATTCAAGCATTTGTTTTGGTGTGTTTCCAAGTTGAAAAATTTGATAGAGTACACTCGACCGGATCAAAAACCAATAAAAAATAAAAAATTTCAATTGGTGTATTTAGGCCTAATTTCGGCCGGATGTGATCGGAATTAATGAGTTCCAATTTCATTTAAAAAAAAATGTTTGTATGAGAAATGTCTTTCAATTTTCATTCTGCAAAAAATTGGAATTTCAACATCCATTTTCAAAATTTTGAAATATTTCTAAACTACATATCTCAATTTTCTTTCAATAATAACTTGGAATCTTTAATATGACAAAAAATTTTAAAGGTCACAATTAGAAACCTAAAAAAAACTCTCATATAGGCCATAAAGTCTGATACTTTATATGTTCATAAGAAAAACAATTAGTAAAGTTTCACTTTTTTTTTCTTAAGTCAAATGATATATTTTGTTAGATTAAATATTAGATTAACCACCGACAGGGTTCGAACTCACGCCGTCATGCAATGACTCAACACTTTTCCACTATTGTGGTAAATGACCACTTGTATTAGAGTTTCACTTTTGAAAGAATAATTTCAACATGAAATCAATCATCTCAGGTAGTTCAAACTTAAAAATCAAATGCGTTCTAAATTTTATTTATCTTTCGGAAGATACATTCCAGTATGCCAAAAAAATTAAAATTTTCAAAATATAGAGGGGGAATTAGGATCAGCCAAAAGTTGGAAATTATTTCATTGAAGTGAGTCAAAACAAAAACTTCCAATCCAACTTGTACCCCTAAATGTATTTATAAAACTTCCACAATGTATCGTTTTAGTGCAAAAAGTGCATTAATTCTATAAGTAAGTTGAGCTTCTGTTAAGGAGTAATTCTTAGGTCTAGATACCTGCACATTAGGCCATCTCCAACCGATGGCTGGCCAAAGGGCTCATTTGAGCCCTCTGGCCCTCCAAGATTCTCCAAGATATTAGGCCATCTCCAACCTCTTGCCCTCCAAGATTCTCCAAGATATTAATATTTTAATGAACAGTACAGGGCCATATTTGCCTCCGTCTCCAACCGAGGGCCAGAGGGCCAGGGGGCTCGTTTTAGCCCGTTGTCACGCCCCAAACCAAGGATTAAGGTAAACCTTGGGTTAGGACGTGAGTCACACCTTAATTATAACTTAACTAATATAATTAAGTCTGTGACTTGAAATAGAAACAGGTTTAACTCACTTGGAATATAATTCAAGTGAACAACATATCATTATTGAAAATTTCTGCCAAGATTACAACTTATGAACTACTCAAAGTTCACACAAAAGTAGTTCTTTATTCAAACAAGAAAGCAAAAGCCAACAAGTTCATCTTTTTATTTCTTTATACATATTTACACAACGGACAGCAAGCAGACTTTAAGTTTCTGGTTCTGTACCTGCAAAATTTAGTTAGGGTGAGCTTAAAAAGCTCAGTAGGGACCTATACCTTCATTACTAAAATATCAGAGAATAGTTAACATAGCAGAATTTAGACTAAAATCAGAATGAGGCATAAGAATGCAATGCAAATGCCTTAACTGTACCCGTTAATCCATATAACTAAACACCCAGACCTTGTACGTCCCATTCCGTACTTATACCACTTGATCCCGAGTGTTTAAGTATATGAACTAAACCCCATCCCTAAACATCCCTGAACTCCCCTTTTTGTTAGTCATCTTGCCTAAACTCTTCGTCTCCAGTCCCGAATTACCCTTAAAGAATCTGTGCACTGTGGGCTCGCCTGAGAACTGGTGCCTACTAAGAGTTTGGCTCAACTACACAAAAACTAAAAGCCACTACCTTAAATTCCCAAAGACAATCCTACTTTACTCCCACATCATAAATCTGAATTTCATTTCAAACATTTATACTCAAACAATCATCAGAAACAACATTCATATTCAACTGGAATTCAATATGAATATCAAACTTGTATGTGTACTTAAGTAAGAAATAATCAGATTAATACATATAGAAGGTTTCCCATAACCCCCTACCTTGAATTCGATTAATTTTGCTCTTCTGAAGAACCTAATCATATCACACAAAAACACATCCAAAAGTATAAACACAAGTAACAAATATTAGAAACCAAACTAAGTGCTAAATCACAAAATTAATATTATCTAAAGAAAGTACATAAATTCTGGAATCTTATACTCAAATAATGCCATTCAAATAAGGTAAAGAAGACTAGAAAGGAATCTGAGATATAAATTAGATGTGGTAAAAACAATGCTTTACATCTCCAGAAAATCTGCAGAAAAACAGCATTTCTGAACCAACTTTAGACTCCTTTTTGAACATTCAAAACTAAACCAAATCGTGTAATATTACATGGGTTTTGAAGTTTAGGTTCTGTACTTTAAAAGCATATAAAGTTTGTAGAAAACGGAACTCTAAATTGGAAGTTATGTCCAAACAAAAATGGGGTCTTGAAACTGAAAATCCAGTTTTCTGCTGCTGTTTGGCAGCTCGCGACCCAAGTTTAAACAAGGTTTTGATTGATCAAAACTCAACGAAACTGAGTGAAATCAATTGGGTTACGATCATAAACACATGTATTCTTAACACACTAAAAATCTTCTCCAAAGGAGTACATATAGACCTATAAATTAAGAGCAAAATAAGGCTACTTGAAACTTGAGTTTTCTCTGCAATTAAATCAATTTTTTTTTTTGCAACTCACATATCAGTACACTTCCAATTCATATAACAGAATCCAAAACACTTCCAGGTAGTCCAGAAATCATGTATACAATACCCAAATATAATATGACTCAAAATTAACAAGAAATTGACCTTTTGAACCAAACCCTTAATCAAGAAATTTGATCTACACACCCAATCCGAGTTACCAAACTCTAATTCTTGTTCAAATTCGTTCGTTGAATGATAGAAAACCCTAAATAAAACTAAGAACTCCAAATATAAATCATGGCAGTTTCAATTTCACTTAAAGAAATTAAATTCGAAAAAATGAAAATAAACAAAGAACAAGAAATTTACCCTTCAAAACTCCGAATCCTTCCTCCCAAATCACGTTCTCTAACTCTCAATTTCTTTGCCCTTTTCGATTTCTGATGCTTTTCCCACTTCTCTGCAACCCCTTTTATAGTTTCTCTAATCCTACCCAATCCTATCAGAGTCATGATGAAAACTTAGCTTCCTAGGCCATCCACCTCCTGCTTGTAGACCTCTGTGGCTCTTCTCCGTTCACCCTCTGTCGAACACACTCCTTGGTGAAACAGGAGATGAACAGCTCTCTAAAGCACACTCCTTAGATCAATCAAACTTCGACCCATCACAACATATCCTAATTTCTACCTGATTTAAGTGTGAGGAAAGAAGATTTTTCCTAAAGCTATGGAAGAGTCATGAAGCTTCTCTTCCTTGTTTCTATCGCCCAGGAAGGAAGAAAGTAAAGAAGTTTCCTTCCTTTCCTGTTTCCTTTCTACGTAATTGCTTCTTTTTTTGTTCTTTTTTTTTTTAAAGCTACTTAATTATTGTACCCAAAAATAAAAATCCTTATTTGCCTTAAAACAATAATAATAATAACAATAAAAATAGATAAATAAAAGTATAGTATTAAAAGCTACTAAACAAATAAAAACTAAGCAGACTAAAATTTTGTATAGAAACAATTATAATCACACTTCACTCTTAATTAAACGAGGGATATTACAATCTACCCTCCTTAAAAGAAATTTCGTCCTCGAAATTTAAACTTACTCGAAACAATGAAGAGTTCTGGATATTTCGTACGCATTTCCTTCTCTGATTCCCATGTAGCTTCCTCTACATTGCCATGTTGCCATAAAACTTTAACTAATGGAATAGTTTTTGTGCGTAACACTTGCGTTTTGTGATCTTGTATTTGAATCGGTCTATCCTCAAATGATAGTTGTTCGTCCATTGTGAGTTCTCCCCAGTCGATCACATGAGACGGATCTGGTTCATACTTTCTAAGCATAGAGACATGGAATACATTATGTATGCTTGAAAGTTGAGGAGGGAGTGCTAATTTGTATGCGACTTCGCCTATTCTTTCCAATATTTCAAATGGTCCAATAAACCGTGGGGATAATTTTCCAGACTTTCCAAACCTTTTGATTCCTTTTCTTGGTGATACCTTAAGAAATACATTATCACCAACATCAAACTTTAAAGGCTTTGTCCTTCTATCTGCATAACTTTTTTGTCGACTTTGAGCTGTTAAGAGACGTTGTCTGATGACTTTGATCTTTTCGGTAGTCTCTTGTACATAATCGGGTCCTATTAACGCAGTTTCTCCTACGTCTGTCCAACATAAAGGTGATCGGCAAGGTCTTCCATACAATGCTTCATACGGTGCCATCTGAATGCTTGATTGATAACTATTATTGTAAGCAAACTCTGCTAAAGCTAAATGATCTTCCCAACTTCCGCCAAAGTCTAAAATGCAAGCTCTCAACATGTCCTCCAAAATTTGAATAGTTCTTTCTGACTGCCCATCTGTCTGTGGATGAAAAGCACTACTGAAATTGAGCTTTGTTCCGAAAGCTTTTTGTAAACTTCCCCATAATTGAGAAGTAAATTTAGAATCTCTATCTGACACAATCGAGATAGGAATTCCATGTAATTTTACTATCTCTTGAACATAAATTTTCCCAAGAACTTCTGTAGAATAGGTGGTTTTGACTGGTAAGAAATGTGCTGACTTGGTCAAACGATCCACAATAACCCATATCGCGTCTCGTTGTTTTGGAGATTTTGGTAAACCTGTAACAAAATCCATAGTTATATGATCCCATTTCCACTCTGCTACAGGTAACGATTGTAGTGGGCCTGATGGTTTCTAATGTTCAGCTTTTACTTGCTGACAAGTGAGACATTTTGCAACAAAACCCACTACGTCACTTTTCATACCGTTCCACCAAAACTGACGTCGAAGATCTTGATACATCTTGGTTGCTCCAGGATGAATTGTATAAGATGAATAGTGACCTTCCCGGAGAACGTCATTTCTAAGATTAGAAAAATTTGGTACGTACAATCTATTCAAATACTTCAATCCACCGTCTGCATGCAGTTTCCATCCTTCAACTATCTCTCCAGTTGAAATTTTTGTTCGAATGGATTGAGATAGAGAATCAGTTTGTTGTGCATCAATAATCCTCCCAACTAAAGATGGGTGTGTAACTAAATTACATAAATATGCACAACCTTCTCGTATTCCCACATGCAACTCAAAGTCATAAAGGCATTCGATCATCTTTGACCTTTGATAATACAAATTAGCCACAAATCCTTGGGGTTTTCTACTTAAGGCGTCTGCTACAACATTAGCCTTTCCTGGATGGTAATGTAAACCAAAGTCATAATCTTCTAAATATTCCATCCACCGTCGTTGCCTTAGATTTAACTCTTTCTGTGTGAATAAGTATTTCAAACTTTTATGATCAGAATAGAGTTCAAATCGTTCCCCATACAAGTAATGTCTCCACGTCTTCAATGCATGAACAATAGCTGCTAATTCAAGGTCATGTGTCGGATAATTTTTTTCGTGTGGTTTTAGTTGACGAGAAGCATAAGCAACAACTCCATTTGATTGCATCAAAACACATCCTAATCCACGTAATGATGCATCTGTGTAAACTATGTAGCCAACTCCTGTTTCAGGAATGATTAATACAGGAGCAGTTGTCAATCGAACTTTTAACTCTCGAAATGCTTCTTCACACTCATTAGTCCAAACAAATCTAACTCCTTTTTGTGTCAATCTGGTCATTGGAGCGGCTAATCGAGAAAAATCTTTAATAAATCTTCTATAATAGCCAGCCAAACCTAGAAAACTTCGTATCTCAAGAATATTTTTTGGTTGACTCCAATTCAACACTGCTTCTACCTTTGAAGTGTCTACTGCAATTCCTTTATTTGAAATAACATGTCCTAAAAATGTTACTTCAGTCAGCCAGAACTCACACTTACTTAACTTGGCAAACAATTTATGTTCTCTTAATGTCTGTAAAATGATTGACAAGTGTTCTTCATGCTCTTCCTTAGACTTGGAATAGATAAGAATGTCATCAATGAAAACAATAACAAATTGGTCCAAATATGGCTGGAAAACTCGATTCATTAAATCCATGAATGCTGCTGGAGCATTCGTTAATCCAAACGGCATGACCAAAAATTCATAATGTCCATATCGAGTTCTGAAAGCAGTTTTTGGTATGTCTTCCGCCTTTATTCTAAGTTGGTGATAACCAGAACGAAGATCAATCTTCGAAAAATATCTAGCACCTCTCAATTGATCAAATAAATCATCAATCCTAGGCAAAGGGTACTTATTCTTTATCGTGATTCTATTTAGTAAACGATAATCAATACATAACATAAGGGTTAAATCACTTTTCTTTACAAATAAGGCAGGAGCACCCCAAGGTGATGTACTAGGCCGAATGAAACCTTTCTCTTGAAGCTCTTGAAGTTGTTTTTTGAGTTCCTTCAATTCCGCTGGTGCCATACGATATGGAGGTATGGAAATAGGCGATGTTTCTGGATACGTCTCAATAGAAAATTCTATTTCTCTAATAGGTGGTAATCCTGGTAAGTCTTCTGGAAATACATCAATGAAATCCATTACCATAGGAATAGATTCAATTTTGGATTCACTTATACCTTCTACAATCATATGAGCAACCTGTCTCAAATAATTCACTTCTCTTTTATCCAAAATCGAAGCAGGTTTTGAGACCTCTGTATCACCATAGAAACTAAACTTGTCACCATCTGGGGTTGTCATGGTTATCAATTTCTTTCCACAATCAATAATAGCTTCAAATCGCTTAAGCAGATCCATTCCAAATATTACCTCATAATCCAACAAGTCCAACAACAACAAATCGCAATCCAATTTATGATGTAATATATATATTGCGGATGATCTACATACCTGGTTTACTTCCACACAACTTCCCCAAGGAGATCCGACCAAAAATGGACGTTTTATAGATTCAGAGCTTAACTCGAGAATGGATGCAAATGATGTAGATATAAATGAATTCGTAGCACCAGTGTCAAACAATATCCTAGCCAAAGAGTTGAAGATTAGAAATGTACCTTCCACTAATCTTGGATCTTGTTGTTCAGCTACTTGACCAACAACATAAACTCGACCTTGAGCAAGTTGTCCGGGTCTCTTAGCACCTAACGGTGCCCTAGGTCTCCCTGGTGCAGGTTGTCCTCTTGGACGTTGTGCCTGTTGATTAACAGGTCCTCTAAATTGATTCAGGGGAGGTTGGTACGGAGCACTATATGGTGGTGGTGGTGCATGGAATTGTGGTTGTGGAATTCTAGGTTCTGGGTTCATTTGCAACCTTGGACATTCCCTTTGATAGTGTCCTAATTGTCCACAATGAAAGCAAGATCGTCCTCGAGTCTGACCAAAGAGTGTTTGGTTTTGTTGAAAGCGAGGTGGAATAAACCTTGAGCGTTTACTACTTTGCCCTCCACCTGGGTTCTTATACTCCCAAGCTCTTTTAGAACCTAAAATCCTCTGTTCTGCCATTAAAGCACGATCAACAACCTCAGCATACCTCTTTAGTTTAAAGAGTTCAACTTTTTCTTTGATCTCTGCTCTTAATCCTTCTTCTTACTTTGTTGCTTTAGTAGTCTCATCTGGGATCATGTAAGGTGCAAAACGCATTAATTCTTCAAACTTCGACACATATTGTGCCACTGTCAGTTCATTCTGGCAAAGATTTGTAAATTCTCTAATCTTCATGGCTCTCATAGTCTCAGGAAAATACTTTTCCAAAAATATAACCTCGAATGTTGTCCAAGTTGTAATTTGAAGATCAGGATTAACTAGCACAGATTCCCACCAGTGATAAGCTTGTCCTTCCAAATAAGTACAAGCAATTGTTACTTTCAGATTTTCCGGAACCCTCTGATCATTCAATTTTCTCCGGATCTGGCGTAACCATTCCTCTGCTTGCATTGGGTTTGGGTCACCTTTAAATATTGATGGTCGGGTCTTACGAAATTCCCCTTGAATCCTCATTATTTGATCACTTTCTGTTTCCTCATGAGGTTCATGGTTATGTTGACTTGTCTCACGAATCGCTGATGCCATATCATGAATAGCTAATAATACTTCCGTATTATTATTCATACCATTATCACTATGTCATTCTACTTCCGCCATCTCTATAACCAAAATTTGAAAATAAATATACCATAATAATATTTAAAATAAATACCTTAAAGAATAGAGAACTTAAAGAGAATTAAAACAAGAAATCTGTCAATTCAATTATGACCAAGCAAACCAATAAGGGTAAACCACTTAAAGAAACCTGATCACATTCGCTTACAAAATATAATTTGTAGCAGTACCTAATAATAAAACAACTAAACACAATCATTCATATACATAGTATCATACATTGAATAAAAGCTACCTTTGTTAGAATGCAATACTACGTTTATATAACCAATCAATAGTTACTTTCTCTTTTCATACTTGTACAAAAGATGTGAAACAAGTCTGATTCACCCCTGTTTTCTTTCCAACTATAGTTCAATCAACATAGAACCAAGCAAAACAAAAGCATACAATCTCAAAAGTGTAAATCAGACTTTAGATTAAAATAAACACACCTATTA
The DNA here is from genome assembly GCA_036320875.1 of Cotoneaster glaucophyllus. Lineage (NCBI taxonomy): Eukaryota > Viridiplantae > Streptophyta > Magnoliopsida > Rosales > Rosaceae > Cotoneaster > Cotoneaster glaucophyllus. The sequence continues at coordinate 12,541,413 of CM070064.1, read as the reverse complement.
TACATTGCTAACCTATTGGTTATAGGCTAACATCAGTAGCATCACACAATTTACAAAGATTTCCCAAAATCTTTTTTAAAAAAAAAACATGTTTCATAAACTACAAAAGCACATCGAAACTTCTGTTACGAACAGCAGCAAAAACGCATCAACACCTATTCTCTGAAGGCTATTACTTCTCCCAAAAACATCTATAAGGCTGCACACTAACTACACCAAAAATCAGCCATTCATATCAGCCCTTCACTGCAAAATATTTACACCAGTCACTTCCCAAATATGAACTTAGTCTTCATTTAAGTCGAACTGTCGTTCGGGAAGTCCAACACTTTCAGAAGGTTCAACATGGTCCTCTTCAGGGTCCTCTTCATCATCAAGCTCAGAATTGATGCAGATAACAGGTGGAGGAGTAACCAATGGTGCAGGAATAAAGGCTACACTAGCAGATAGGTCTTCTGGAATTTCTGGTACTCCTTGAGCTGGAACCAGGGCTAAGTTAATACCTGGTGGAGGCCATACATTTCCACCTAAAGCTGTCACATGGTTCATCACATCACCATAAAGATTTTCACTGGACTCTATCTGGATACGGTATTGAGTCTTGAGGTTCAGCGACTTGTTTATATGCCTAACTACTTCCCGTTGCATCTCTGGCCTGTAAAACATCCTTCTATGGTTGCTTTCGTATGTATCAATCACCAACGACATAAAGGCTTCATTACGAATGCGGCTATGGTACAGGTCTTCATCATAAGGCTCTAAACCATTGGGTCCAAGCTTAAATCCACCCCATGCATCATTTCCATTTGCAGGATGCATCTAAACATCAACATATAAAGTTAGTAATCAAATAACAAATAAACACAAACAGTTAAACAGAACCTAGAGCTCTGATACCAAGTCGTCACGCCCCAAACCAAGGATTAAGGTAAACCTTAACTAATATAATTAAGTCTGTGACTTGAAATAGAAACAGGTTTAACTCACTTGGAATATAATTCAAGTGAACAACATATCATTATTGAAAATTTCTGCCAAGATTACAACTTATGAACTACTCAAAGTTCACACAAAAGTAGTTCTTTATTCAAACAAGAAAGCAAAAGCCAAAAAGTTCATCTTTTTATTTCTTTATACATATTTACACAACGGACAGCAAGCAGACTTTAAGTTTCTGGTTCTGTACCTGCAAAATTTAGTTAGGGTGAGCTTAAAAAGCTCAGTAGGGACCTATACCTTCATTACTAAAATATCAGAGAATAGTTAACATAGCAGAATTTAGACTAAAATCAGAATGAGGCATAAGAATGCAATGCAAATGCCTTAACTGTACCCGTTAATCCATATAACTAAACACCCAGACCTTGTACGTCTCATTCCGTACTTATACCACTTGATCCCGAGTGTTTAAGTATATGAACTAAACCCCATCCCTAAACATCCCTGAACTCCCCTTTTTGTTAGTCATCTTGCCTAAACTCTTCGTCTCCAGTCCCGAATTACCCTTAAAGAATCTGTGCACTGTGGGCTCGCCTGAGAACTGGTGCCTACTAAGAGTTTGGCTCAACTACACAAAAACTAAAAGCCACTACCTTAAATTCCCAAAGACAATCCTACTTTACTCCCACATCATAAATCTGAATTTCATTTCAAACATTTATACTCAAACAATCATCAGAAACAACATTCATATTCAACTGGAATTCAATATGAATATCAAACTTGTATGTGTACTTAAGTAAGAAATAATCAGATTAATACATATAGAAGGTTTCCCATAACCCCCTACCTTGAATTCGATTAATTTTGCTCTTCTGAAGAACATAATCAGATCACACAAAAACACATCCAAAAGTATAAACACAAGTAACAAATATTAGAAACCAAACTAAGTGCTAAATCACAAAATTAATCTTATCTAAAGAAAGTACATAAATTCTGGAATCTTATACTCAAATAATGCCATTCAAATAAGGTAAAGAAGACTAGAAAGGAATCTGAGATAGAAATTAGATGTGGTAAAAACAATGCTTTACATCTCCAGAAAATCTGCAGAAAAACAGCATTTCTGAACCAACTTTAGACTCCTTTTTGAACATTCAAAACTAAACCAAATCGTGTAATATTACATGGGTTTTGAAGTTTAGGTTCTGTACTTTAAAAGCATATAAAGTTTGTAGAAAACGGAACTCTAAATTGGAAGTTATGTCCAAACAAAAATGGGGTCTTGAAACTGAAAATCCAGTTTTCTGCTGCTGTTTGGCAGCTCGCGACCCAAGTTTAAACAAGGTTTTGATTGATCAAAACTCAACGAAACTGAGTGAAATCAATTGGGTTACGATCATAAACACATGTATTCTTAACACACTAAAAATCTTCTCCAAAGGAGTACATATAGACCTATAAATTAAGAGCAAAATAAGGCTACTTGAAACTTGAGTTTTCTCTGCAATTAAATCAATTTTTTTTTTTGCAACTCACATATCAGTACACTTCCAATTCATATAACAGAATCCAAAACACTTCCAGGTAGTCCAGAAATCATGTATACAATACCCAAATATAATATGACTCAAAATTAACAAGAAATTGACCTTTTGAACCAAACCCTTAATCAAGAAATTTGATCTACACACCCAATCCGAGTTACCAAACTCTAATTCTTGTTCAAATTCGTTCGTTGAATGATAGAAAACCCTAAATAAAACTAAGAACTCCAAATATAAATCATGGCAGTTTCAATTTCACTTAAAGAAATTAAATTCGAAAAAATGAAAATAAACAAAGAACAAGAAATTTACCCTTCAAAACTCCGAATCCTTCCTCCCAAATCACGTTCTCTAACTCTCAATTTCTTTGCCCTTTTCGATTTCTGATGCTTTTCCCACTTCTCTGCAACCCCTTTTATAGTTTCTCTAATCCTACCCAATCCTATCAGAGTCATGATGAAAACTTAGCTTCCTAGGCCATCCACCTCCTGCTTGTAGACCTTTGTGGCTCTTCTCCGTTCACCCTCTGTCTGACACACTCCTTGGTGAAACAGGAGATGAATAGCTCTCTAAAGCACACTCCTTAGATCAATCAAACTTCGACCCATCACAACATATCCTAATTTCTATCCGATTTAAGTGTGAGGAAGGAAGATTTTTCCTAAAGCTATGGAAGAGTCATGAAGCTTCTCTTCCTTGTTTCTATCGCCCAGGAAGGAAGAAAGTAAAGAAGTTTCCTTCCTTTCCTGTTTCCTTTCTACGTAATTGCTTCTTTTTTTTTTCTTTTTTTTTTTTTAAAGCTACTTAATTATTGTACCCAAAAATAAAAATCCTTATTTGCCTTAAAACAATAATAATAATAACAATAAAAATAGATAAATAAAAGTATAGTATTAAAAGCTACTAAACAAATAAAAACTAAGCAGACTAAAATTTTGTATAGAAACAATTATAATCACACTTCACTCTTAATTAAACGAGGGATATTACACCCTGTCACAAAAAACCGTCTCCAACCGAGGGCCAAAGGGCCATAGGGCCAAACATAATGTTTTTTTTAACTTAAATGTTTTTTTTATGTTGGTTAATGTTATTTAATGTTGTTTCATATTGTTTAATGTTATTTCATGTTACTTAATTTAATTTAATGTTGTATAATGGCCTAGGAAGTTATAGGAAAAAAATAGAATTGAAAAAAAAATATTGAAGGAAATTATTGAAAAATTGAAACAAATATTATAGATGGAGGAAATATTGGAAAATATATTGAAGAAAATATTGAAGGAAATATTGAGAAATATATTGAAGGAAATATTGAAAAAAATTGAGAAGGAAATATTGCAAATGAACACAAACAAATATTGAGAAGGAAATATTGAAAAAAATTGAGAAGGAAAAATTGAGTAATATTGAAAAAAAATGAGAAGAAAATATTGCAAATGTTTAAATTAAAAAAAAAAAAAAAAAACAAACAAACAAACAAACACAACGGCTAGCTCAGCTAGCCGTTATATTAAAAAAAATTCAAACTAGTGCTGTCGGTTGTAACTGACAGCAATAGTAAATAAAAAAAAATTTGCGCAGGAATACCTATTACTGTCGGTTATAACCGACAGTATTAAAAAATCATTCTTTAATGCTGTCGGTTATAACCGACAGCAATAGGAAAACATTAAAAAAAAAAATAGCCAGCCCTTGGCATTTTGACCCTTTGAAATTCCGTGGGGCCCTCCCAGATTCCCAAGCCCTCTGGCCTAGCCCTCGGTTGGAGACGGTTTTAGGGCTATTTTAAGCCCTCTGGCCCTCTGGATCCTTCGGTTGGAGATGGCCTTAATATTTTAATGAACAGTACATGGCCATATTTGCCTCCGTCTCCAACCGAGGGCCAAAGGGCCAGATGGCTCGTTTTAGCCCTATCACAAAAAACCGTCTCCAACCGAGGGCCAAACATAATTTATTATTTAAAAACTACAACTTAAATGTTGTTTAAGTTTCATGTTGTTAAATGTTTTTTTTTATGTTGTATAATTTATGTTGTTAATGTTATTAATGTTGTTTCATGTTACTTAATTTAATTTAATGTTGTATAAGGGCTTAGGAAGTTATAGGAAAAAAATAGAATTAAAAAAAATAATATGAAACAAATTTTGTGAAATAGAAGTTATAGAAAAAAAAAATAGAATTTAAAATAAAATGAAACAAATTTTGTGAAATAGAAGTTATAGGAAAAAATGGAATTTAAAAAAAAAAGAAACAAATTTGTAAAATAAAAGTTATAGGAAAAAAATAGAATTTAAAAAAAATATATGAAAAATAGAAGTTATAGGGAAAATTTTGTAAATAAAACTGTTAAAAAAAATATTCAAAGCATTCCTATCGGTTATAACCGACAGGATATCCAACATAAGCAAAAAAAAAAAAGGCCAGCACGGGGCTGGCTGGCTGGCCGGAAGTGGCCAGCCCTGTAGCCCTTTGGCTCTTTGGGATTCCGTGGGACCCTCTTAGATTCCAGAGCCCTCTAGTCTAGCCCTCGGTTGGAGACGGTTTTCGGGCTATTTTCGGCCCTCTAGCCCTCTGGACCCTTCGGTTGGAGATGACCTTAGTCGTGCGACCCTCTTCACAAAAGGAGGAACTCTTTGTAATTGAACTCATCGAACCTCACATTTCACACGGCCACTTCATGTGTCTACTGCCTGTGCATTTTTGCTCACCATCATTTATATGGTGTATGCTCACCATCTTATTTATAACCGTTAGATGAGCTTGAATTTTGAGATTTGTGTTTATCCACTACACGAATCTCGAAATTCAAACTCATCTAACCGTGATAAATAGGGTGATGAGCATACACCAGACTAAATGGTGGTGAGTAAAAATGCTTCCATATGGAAAATCCGCACCAGGGCACAGACCCTTACCAAAATCAAAACAAAAAATTTCAGTATTGTTTGATAATTTACAGCAACTTATTCGGTTTTCAATCTTTATTATTATTTTTTCGATTAGTTTAGTTTCACTTTGTATACAGTTTGGTGATTATCCATTCTAGAAACTTAATAAGCGCATTTTAAAATTTTCAAAGCATTACATAATGGTTTGTGACTCTTACTTAGGAAATACGAGACCATAAGGAGGAATTCATAGAACTTCATATTCTACTACCCGAAAGAGGAGGTATATGGCGGAGCCAATCTGGGCCATTGGCTGTTGTTGACCCCACTAACATATAAAATACCCTCTTTGAAATTTCGTTTAACCCCCTATACTAGCTAAGACAGATGAAATAAGGAGAAATTTAATCAATATTCTTTAAATTAATACAAACCAAAAGTGCATCATTTACGTTTTGTCTCACTTAAAAAAAAAAAAAAAACAGTTTAGCATGCTAATTCTCAAACAAGCTAATGACTTATCAAATACGCAAATACCTTCTCCACCCAGGCTTCATATCTCTCAATTCAAAGCTCCTCCAATGCTCAAGTTCGGTCAGCCTACCTTCATCGCACTTGATTGTACCACGGAATCTTAATCATATCAATACTTTTCTCATCTTGGGCTTATTGGGAAGTTTTAGGGTTTTGTATTGATTGATTGATTTGGAATGAATTTTTGGTAGGGAAAAAAAATTATAAATTGGGAATTATATGTAAAGTATGATCATTTTTTGGGAAGCTTCAATTTTATGATCTCATCGTTGTAAATTTCTGATTCCATCATGGACATCATGATTAAAAAAACATATCTTTTGCACGTGTGGGCAAGATGGTTGAAACCAAAGTGTCAAAATAGGAAATGTCTATATTAGTAGTCAATATTGTTCTCACTTAATTACCTGTGTAACCAATAGATGTGGGGTTTTATGCAAGGTTTCGATTCAATTAGAAGTAGAACTATTTGATCTAAGTTGTGATTTATTTTGTAATTCAACAATTCCATTGACTAATATTTCAATAAATATTGGTTTGTTTCAATAATATTCAAATCGGTAAAATTACTCATGGTAAAGAGCCATCTTACTTCATGAATTACCCTTTACTGTTTGACCAAAAAAACTCTTTGTGAAGATAACTTATAAGTGAAAGATAGAAACTACTCTTTGGAAAAAAGATGGTTACTACTCCAAGTTTATCCAAATGGGATACATAGGGAGAAAAATAATCGATATCTTTATAGTAGTTAGCTTAAAAAAAATCCAAAATTCAAATCCTCGCCTAGATATGTCATAACGTAAAAATAGTATTTTGTGAGAGGGGGATTTATCCATGGCCTATGCTTAGATCTTCTAGTTTTGGCAGCAACTCTCTCAATCTTGAGGCTTCCACATACTCTGCCTTTTTTTCATTTTTATCTGAATTGTGAGGCTTGTATTTGAAAACCCGAAATAGAAAAACGGCCAGCTTCTGAACAGAAAAAGGAAAAAAGAAGACCAAAGAAATGTGGAAACTCCTGTGCCTATTGTGCCTCATAAGTTCTTGTAAACCCTAAATTCTAGAGTAGTTTTTCCATTTATTTTTATGTTTATATTTGTTTAATTAGGAACAACAGGTTTTAGGCCTCAAAGATCTCTAGGTTAGTTTTTACGCATCATGGAAGAGTTTATACCAGATTTGTTTGTATCCTATAAACCTTCTTGATTTATGCATGTCATCTTCGTAGAGGTCATGCTAATTTTTTCTGTATCATTCTAGTATTCTCGGACCTAGAAACATTCTGTTTTTCATAGTTAAGAGGATTTGGAGAAAATGTGGAATGCAAAAAATGGAAATGAAGCAAAGAAGGGAGCAGGAGGAAATGGATTGGTGGCAGTTGCCATAGACAATCAGAAAGGGAGCCAAAATGCACTCAGATGGGCTGCTGAGCATGTTCTCACCAGAGGCCAAACTGTCATTCTACTACATGTTCAGAAGACATCATCAGTTTGCCCCTGTAATCTCTCTCTCTCTCTCTCTCTCTCTCTCTCTCTCTCTCTCTCTCTCTCTAAAGCTAGCTAAAAAATTACTTTTCAATGGGAGGCAATGATACAGCCTTTTTTTTTCTTTTTTTCTTTTTTTTTTTATGGGTGCAGTGGCTGGAAACAACGCTGTTGTATGCAATATAAACAATCCGTCTCGATCCCCGCGCAAACAGCAACTCGAAAAGATGGCCAAGGATCTGTTCGTTACCTTCCATTGCTATTGTACTCGTAAGGATGTAGGTTTCGGAGCTCTTCCTTCGAAAGCTTTTTCCATGACCAACCTGCATTAAATGCTTTATTAAATTTTTTGGATTACAACCCTAAAATATCTTATGCATTATCATATATTGTAGTGAATGCATATCAAAGCATGTCTTACGAAAACTTGTCTTAAATAGTACATACCATCGTTTAAAAATCAAATAAATGTACCCTTTTGGGAAGAAGGAATTATCATCGCATGTCCTACGATTCATAGTTTCCTATAACTGTACCTTTGTTACTTTTCGACTGATTGCTCATGTCGTGCAAATTTGTTTTTTCAGATAAACTGCCTTGATATCATACTTGAAGACTCAGATATACCAAAAGCACTAACAGAGTATGCTTCCTATGCTGCAATTGAGACTTTGGTTCTGGGAGCTCCATCAAAGCATGGATTTATAAGGTAATTGATTTACTTTTATTAACATTTTCTTAACATTTCCACCAAGATCATGCAAAGAATGACAATGAAACAAAATGTTACAACAAGAAAAAGCATTATCCACGAGGGAAGAATCACACTATTTATCGATGAAAATATTGTTACTCAATATTCCGTAAAATATTAGCATGATGCTGATTCGAGCAGAAACACGTTGATTGTTTTCAAACTGTCATGGTTAATGTATTTTCACTCCCATATAAGCATAGAATTGGCAATTTCATAATGGAATTCACTAGGCAATATGGCACATTTTAATGATGCTATAGTACGTGTAAACCCAATATATACAGACACGTTTATCCATGCTATAGCTTGTGTAGACTCATTCAGTGGGCTTAAAAATCGATGATTTACTCATTCAGATTCAAATCATCAAGTATTCCAAGCAGTGTATCAAAAGGGGCACCTGATTTCTGCACCATATATGTCATCTCCAAAGGGAAAATCAATTCAGAGCGACATGCTTCTCGTCCAGCACCTTACAGTTCTCCGCTACTTGCCCAAATAGAGGCACTAAATCAGCAAAGTGCTAAAGCAGCTGAAACACCTAAACAAAATATGTACTTGAAAGGTTTGTTTCTCTTGGTTATTAAGCTTTCTTGAAAACCAAGTTTGGTTGGGTACTAAAATTATTATTTTGATCCTTTACATCCAGCAGCCAGACCATCGTTCAAGCCTCGTAACTTGCAAGATGAAGCAGCCAGGTAAGCGGTAGCATACTAAGCCTTTTTTTGAGATACAATATGATGTGATGAGCAGACAATCTCTTTGTACTATGTTCTTATGCGTAGTGAGTATTGATGCCAATTTACCTGAGAAAACTGATCACCGTCTTGACTGGAAATAGATACGCATATGCAAGAGGAGGAGGTTTTAGTAATGGAATGATTGGTGGAGGGTTCTCAGAATCGGAAAGTGACATATCATTTATAAGCTCTGACAGGGCGAGCACTGACCGAGCTTCATCTGTGATGTATGACTATATGGACCGAGGGCGGCTATCTACCAGCTCAGACCAAAGCTTTGGATCAATGCGCCTAGGACCTAAGTTTGCGGAACTCAATTTTCCACAAGATTTCTCGTCAGTTTCACATGAAAGCAGTCGAACATCATCATCATGGTCATCACAGAACCTGGTAAGCAACCAAAAATCTCAAACCTTTTACATCTTATATGATGATTGTTTTCACCATTATCACTTTCTCAACATTTTTGTTCAAATATCCTTCCTTTCACATTATCTAGATGATTTTTGCACTGCATTTATTAAACTGACGTAGGATGAAGTAGAATCGGAGATGAGGAGGCTAAAGCTAGAGCTGAAGCAAACAATGGACATGTACAGTACAGCATGCAGAGAAGCAATTACAGCTAAACAGAAAGTGAGTGCAAGTCAGATTTGCTTTCTGCAATTTTTTCAAGATTCCATTTAAATTTACGTCCACGACAGGAAATGAAGTTGCACAGCTGGAGGGCTGAAGAGGAACAAAAACTCGAGGAGGCACGACTGGGTCAAGAAGCAGCACTGGCAGTTGCAGAGAAAGAAAAAGCTAGGTGCAAGGCAGCCATGGAAGCAGCTGATGCAGCTAAAAGAATTGCAGAATTTGAGTCAAATAAACGGGTAAATACAGAAAGTAAGGCTCTTAGAGAAGCAGAGGACATGAGGAAGCTGTTGTCAAATCTAGCCCACACTGATGACAAGTATAGGAGGTATTCCATCGAGGAGATTGAAGAAGCAACAGAACATTTTTTGCCATCTCGAAAAGTTGGGGAAGGAGGTTATGGTCCTGTCTATAAGTGCTATCTTAATCACACGCCGGTTGCAGTCAAGGTCTTGCGCCCGGATGCTGCTCAAGGAAGGTCACAGTTTCAGAAAGAGGTAAGAGACTGAGAATCTTGATTAGCTATCATGATTCGTTAATTTTCTTTACTTTGGTTTTGTGCTGAAAAGAATTCCATTGGAAAAGGTAACTATAAGAAGTGAACTCCGTGCAAAAGACAAAGATTTCCGAATTAAATTAGCTTATCCGACATTGTAATATTTTTGTGACGAGTTGAACATGTTTGTACATGTTTTTTTCTATTACAACATGCTTTATTATCTTACATTTGGTTCTAAATTGCATCCTACAAAGATATATGGTAAAAAGATAAGATATCGAAAAATTTATGTCTAACCTCTTCTTTCATGATTTGATGCAGATCGACATACTTAGCTGCATTCGACATCCCAACATGGTGCTGCTTCTAGGAGCCTGCCCGGAGTACGGCATTCTAGCCTATGAATACATGGCGAATGGAAGCTTAGACGACTGTCTCTCAAGAAAAGGGAACACTCCAGCTTTGTCTTGGCAACTTAGGTTCCGCATTGCAGCTGAGATTGCCACAGGCCTACTCTTTCTTCACCAGACAAAGCCGGAGCCCTTGGTGCACCGTGACCTCAAGCCGGGCAACATTTTGCTAGATCACAACTATGTGAGCAAGATTAGTGATGTCGGATTGGCCAGACTTGTCCCAGCTGTTGCTGAAAACGTGACACAGTGCCTCATGACAGCAACAGCCGGAACATTCTGCTATATTGATCCTGAGTATCAGCAGACAGGTATGCTTGGTGTAAAATCTGATGTATACTCCTTAGGCATTATGCTTCTTCAATTGGTAACAAACAGACCACCTATGGGGTTGGCTCACCATGTCGAATGTGCAATTGAAAATGGCACATTCGCGGAGATGCTGGACCCATCTGTGCCTGATTGGCCATATGAAGAAGCCTTGAGCTTTGCAAAGCTAGCAGTCCAATGTGCAGAACTTAGACGGAAGGACAGGCCGGATCTTGGCACTGTGATACTGCCAGAACTGAATAAACTGAGAGAACTTGCTGACGAAAAGATGAACCACAAGATATTAGGAGGCAATGATGGCGCTTCTCCTAATCATAGTCGTGTTGCCGATCAACAAGTAAGTCAAGAAAACCGAAAAGTTCGGAAGCATTTAGTTGCATAAGTCTACCCATAAAATTTAAATAGAAACTCCCTACCTTCCCTAAAGTTTCTTGGTATTGCAATTAAGTGTTAGGATTAGATTGGATAGGGCAGCTCTTTGGAATCAATGCATGTTTGAAGGAAGAAATGGATGGAACTTCCAAATTTTGTCCAAGTTGAAGGTAGACGATGGATTAGGCATGAACGAAACGTATCCTCCAAATCTTACCATTTTATTTATAGATTGGAAGCAATGAAGTTAACATCCTTTTCTTCGTTCAACATACACATAATCAAGCGAATCATCCAATCAGATTCAATCTTAGACACCAAACGAGGCCTAAGTTAGTATTCCAATGCCATAAAAACCAATAGCAACTGTAACTTCTTATAATGATCATCAAATTTAACTAAAATACTTGAGAAAATCACATCTTCTGCAGGAAGTAATAAGCGATCCACAGCTCAAGAACTCGGAAACCTCAAAGAGCCAGTCGAGCACATCTTCACAATCAGAAAATCAAGCAGAAGAAGCAGGTATAGACACCATAAACTATACACTGACAAACAATCTTTGGAAACAAATTATGAAGAACAGAATTTTAATTATTTTCCGATTTACTTTTCCTTCACAGGGACAACTGCATAAATATTGATAGCAAGTTAGTGTTAGTCCCAGATGCAACATTGCTCCAGTGACCTCATTAGAATAATTGTCACACTTTTTTTTCCTCAAATTTTCTTTTTTCAATTGAAATTTTGGATCCCAGAATGTTGGATTTACTTTATTTTTTTTAAATTCAAATTCTCTGCCAGCCTGAAATTTTATTCCGATTCTCATGTAAATATGATTGGTATTACATGCAAATATATACAATTTATGAACAATGATGAGTATTGAAATGTGCAAATTCAAAATGTGTTTGTAAAATAAAAAGACCAAGAAATCGAAAATTACATACAGGTCCTCAATTTTGCTCCAATTTTCTGTACACACATCAAATGGTGAATGGCCATTTCTGAAGAAAAAGGAAAAAGTTTTGAAATTGCAACCAGAATTCTACATGGGAGAAAAGCTTCATCCTTGTTTTTGCAAAACCCGGCCCATGTTCTGTTTCCCTTAATGGGCTGCATATACCTGGCCCCATTTACATTTTGAGGGCCTTAAAATGCAACAAAATTTTGTTTTGGGGGTAAATTATATTTTACCCCATCAAGTTTAGGTGCCATTGTACAATTTTTTTGAAATATTTTTAAAATATTTCATTCTCATATCAGAAATGGATTATTAAAGGACCGGGGTGGTTCTGAGACTACCCGAAAGCTCGAATAAGTGGTTGTGAAAACCTCCAAGGGCCACCCAATCTGCGCTGTGGTGGAGGATAAGTGTAGAAATGGGTGCAGATTGCAGTGCAGGTTTTGCAAACAGAAGGACAAATAAAAAGACTCGTTTTTAAAGATTACTTGCCTAAAACGACGTCATTTTGAGTCAAGCTATTTAAAGAACATTAAAGCATAGCCATGTGAGAGGCTTTGATCCACATGAGAGAAGCGCATTAACCAGCACCTCACCATTTTCAATTTGAAGTTCGAAACCATTTAAAAAATAAATAATAAAGCCTCATTTGGTAAGATCAGGCACAAATTTCAATTTCTCTTTGTCCAACCTAACCTCATTTCACTTTACCAAAACTAATTTCTAATTGGTTATTAGCCTATCCCTATTCTTGACCTCAACCAATATGTGTATTTACAGTGAATTGGTTTTGGTTTTACCGATTGCAACTGCATTAATGAAGGGAGCATTTTCAGCTATGAATATCATTAAGAGTCCACTCTATAACAAAATAGGGATCAATGGTTAAATGATAGTTTTCCACTCTGTAACAAAATGGATATCAATGGCTAAGTGATAACTTAGTTATTTATACATTGAGAAATATGTTTTTCTTGTATTGACAATGAAACTATCATGACACATTAAAAAAAGTTTGAAAACTCGTAATGGATAAGTTTAGTCTCTGTTAGCTTGTAATGTTGTTTGTATAAAGATAATGAACGAAAAGTTGTAGTTTATTGTTTACTTTTTCGATGTTATTTTCATCAATTTTTTTTTAGCTTATATTGAGACAACTCGATGTTAAAATCTCGAATCTGGCACTGTCACATACATTTAGTTATTATTTTATTTCAATTTTATACAACCGTTAAAAAATCTGTTAAGTGATGATATGGTGACAATAGGTTCCACATTTCTATTGATGTGATTGCCAATTTGTGCCGCATGGCCAAACAACTAATAAAACATTTAATTGTTATAAATTATTTCAAATCATTTAATATTTCATCAAACAACTATTACTCTCTCTTGTTTGCTCAGCCAACCATCTCACTCTTGTCAACTAATTTTTTTTTAATTTTTAACAAACAATATTATCTACACTAAGGAAATGGTAGAGTGAGCTATACTTATGGCGCGTGTACGTAACGGTAATGAAAATACGAGGAATTGAATTGAGGAGGAGTTGGAATGAGGAGAAGTCAGAATCAGATTCCTGTTGAAGCTGTTTACTTAAATGTTCTGGAATCGGAATAAAATTCCATAAAGCTGTTTACTAATTCAGCAGAATCAGAATATAAATCAGTATGATTACTAAAATGCCCTTGTTCCAAATCAAATATTTATATACTTTAATGGGTTTATAAATGATACTCTTGGAAATAAAAAAAGTAAGTGAGGGCATAAAGGGAACAAAAGTGTCATTCTGATTGCCTAAACAATCAGGAATTGGATTACCACCTATATCTAGGGAATCCAATTCCACCAATACAAGGAATTGAATTTCAAAATTTGTGTGGGCCCCACTACTTTTTTGATTCCTTTATGTTTAGTAAACACCGGAGTACTCCGTAATCAGAATTCAATTCCACATTCTCATTCCGATTACGGATACGTAAACACGCCCTTAATGTGGTTCAAATTTGCCTTCGGCGAGAATCGAATATAAGATCTCCCGTCAAGTACTTCATAGTAGCAGGACAGCATAACATCAAAATCGTGACTTATTTTGGCTACAAAAGCCAGGAAATTGCTGTATAGTTGCAAACTAGTCAACATGATATCATGTACGTAAGGTTATAGTACTAATCGTCAAACTAACCTGACGAACTTTTCTTGCTGAAAATTCATGACTACAACTTGTTTTCGATAGAATCTCCAAACGGAAAGTTAACCTCCGAACGTTTGAATAACCCGAAGAGCTTCCTCGTGCAACAATAAGTTCCCAAAATCAGTCCCTAGACAACGATTCAAAGTGAAAAAAGTGAATTCAACATAGAACTTCTGTAATTTCACAAGATGTTTTGTAGAATTAGTCGCCTAACGTGTTAATAAAAGGGGAAACTTTATCTGGGGTCCAAGAGCAATATCAAAGTGCTGTTTGCCCCAATTCAAAAGGCAGAAATCGCACTAACGCTAAATATCCATACAAAAATATCTTCATTTGAGCAATATCTCCCCAAATTTAGCATCCATTTTTTTTTCATACATTCATAAATTCATTGCTAACAACAAAATATAATCAAGTAAATAAAAAATATGGTCACAAATGGACCAACAGGACCTCTTGCATTCAAAATTTGAACCAAAAGCCAACGAATTTCAACAAAAAAATTGATATTTTTGGATTTCCAATCATTGTTTCTCCAACTCTCTAATATAATCCATCAATATCCTCTTCAAACCCACGTCCCAAAACTCTCGCTATATTATGGACCTATTCTTTTTTAGCTTTTTTCGGACAAACAATAGAATAATTATACTAAATTCATCTGACCGCCATTACCAGAAATCGAAGACTTCCAACTGCACCGGCCTTGCAAGTCAAGAAATGTAATTAGTGCAGGAACCTTCAATATTGAGCTCATGTGGACCAAGACTTTTCCTCTTGGCTCTATATAAAAAACATTCCGTGTGTAATTACAACACACAACTGAAATAAAAGAAGTGAAAGCAATAATATATGTATCCCTCCTTTCCTTTTTCCTGCAATATTTTGTGTTATAGTTACGAAACTAAATAGTGTGATATCTTACACCTGCTTCTCTCCCGTTACTAGTGAACGTTATCTCTGTAAATTTTTCTATTTATAACAATCCTTTCTCTCATATTCCGTAAAATGAGAAAAAAAGAATCGGACATTGCCATATACAACACACATTTTACAGTAGTTGGTACATTCAACAAAATGTGGCTCTCTACCATTATGCTGTTACACTTTCTTCCTTTTTAACAGTTAAAATGGTTTCTCGGTTACATTTTACAAGAAGAAGACAACCAATCATATAATTTAATCAAAATATCTATATACCTATTATTGCTCTTCAGCAGTAAAATCAGGCTCCGCCGGCTTCTGAAGTAGCATGGCCGGTAGTCTCTCAGGCACCCTTGCCTTGCGCGTACCACTACGCCGTATAGTACGCAGTATATTAGCAGCAAAACGTGAGACATAAATGGTGGCCCCTAGACTTGGGGAGCTGACCCCAGCCTTGGCCAGTGCATCTTGCAGCCTATTCTCCTCTTCCCGCAGAGACTCTTCTAGCTTCTTCTTCATATGACGGCGCCACGCTGCTTGTATAAAAGTAGCTGCCCAAGTCCTCCACTGCTGTGAGTAGAACCTGAATGTGTGCCGGAGCTGCTTGCTGTGGAGTCGCCTGAACTGAGAGGCTACGAACTTCAAGTCATCCGCTTTTAAAGCAAAGGCTTCAACTTCACTAAGGGCTTGGACAGTTGTGGTCGAGATCGGAAGATTAGCTGAGGTGTGGGGATCAAGAGCCCATGTCAAAAGTTCTTCGCCGCAAAAGTCACCGGCCTTGAGATATTCAGAGTTGAAGAAACCGGTTCTTCCACCATTCGTGGTCATAGTCAATAGCCTGCCCCGCATAATAAAGAGCATTTCATCCACTGGGTCTCCCTCCCTAACGATATAGCTTTCCTCTGTATATAGTACCGGCTTGAGACGGTCACACATTGCATCGAGCAGTTGTTCATCCATTTTCTCGAACATTGGCACCTTTAATGCAGTCAAGGAAAGAGTAAGAATCAATATCTAGTGGTTCGAATGCACATTAAGATGACAATAACAATGGTGGAGAAACTTACTCTCATAAGCAGAGCCAAACAGAGATGGCGCTTTATGTCCCTTCTAAGATCCTTGGGAAGATTACATATCAAATTCTCTTCATCAACACCTCTGGTTTCTTGCCATTTATATTGTTCATACCGCCTTATGCGCTCTCTCAAATTCTCAGGTAGCAAGCGGTGGGACATCCATTGTTCTGCATCTCTCCTTTTCACTCTCATTTCCTCCAATCTTGTGGTTGTAGATTGCAAATATGTCTGTTTCAAAAATTTAAAGTTCATCAGAACGTCACGGCAGAAATAGAAACGATATGTCAATCCTGTAAAACTAGAGGCACAACATTAAGTACCAACCTGCATATTTCCGATGAGAAATGAAAATAGCACCAACCCAGCGATAGAAATGAAGACTGCAAAGCAGATTTCCCATACATATGTACTGGTTGCAAGGTTCTGACCAAGTGAACTGCAAAATGAAAATATCGAGAATCAATACCAAATAAAGATACTGTATCAAGTATAAAATACTCGTTTTATAAGTTATATAACTCTACTAAGCAGTTTCAGTAAGTATACCAGAAGCCCTTGTGACTTCTCTATACAATGGATATATCCGTATAAACCTTGGAAAATACTGGAACAGAACAACAAACTTCAACAAATTCTTTGTATTCAGCGTTTTTGAGCCTCCCAATTTTGGAATGAAAATTAGAATAACCACCTGGACATATTTCATAGTATCATTAGGGGTCCAAAGCAGAATCAAAATGATGCACAAACATTCTAATCTAAACAGGACATCGATTACCACTAACCACACTATATGCCGAATTTAAAGTAGCAGATACTACATATGATTAAGTAATATACGCAACACCAAAATTATACACAATATTGGGCCAAAATGATTACACATCATGTGCAGAGAGAGTACAGATTGTGCATAAAGATACCCCTCAACCCGCCATATTAGATGAGTAATCGAACAGTAAATTAATGCACCTCATACAAAGTAGGAATGGTTAGCTTACTTGTGGGAGAGGAAGGACTGCAAGAATGTCAATTAGGAAGTATGACGAGAGATACCTCCTTGCAATAGCCCAAGCATCTTCAACTAAAACACCTCTTCCAAACACTCGAGAAGAAGGAGCAATAAATCCAGTACGAAACTGGAAAATTATGTGAACAATATAAAATATATCTGTGAATGAACGCGAAACACTAGCTGTTATCTCCATCTTCCTGTCCAAACCAAGGCACTTTTTCTTATCATCGATCACAGGGATGTAAAAGAACAAGGGATCAAGGGAGACGGCAATAATACATGCCAATACAAATATCTTATTCCACTTCTGAAGGAATGGCCCTTGAGGATCAAGAATTCCACTACCAAAGCTGTTGCCAACAACACTGTCAATTGTATAAGATTTCCATGACTTCTTAATCCGCTCACAACCAGATTCCAAGCTTCTTTGGAATTTGACTGACACCGAGTTAATCGTTCTTCTGAACTTCCCAGGTGGCATGTCACCATCTGGAGAATATAATGGCTCAACATTTTTCTCTGCAGTCCAATCCTGAAACCTGAAACAAGACATTATATTTCCAATTTAAATAACACGCAAGGAGATTTCCAAGCATCTAGCATTACATACAACAGTTAAACATAATTCTGAACGAAAGGACAGGGACACGGTGGTGGAATTATGTGCCAGTGTGTGGACAGAACCAGTGAAAGAAGTGATATTAGCAACAGTAGTGGCACATTATTAGCATCCCAAATGAAGAGAAATATCACTGACCGTAGCACTAAGTGGCTCGTCGGCTAATGTTAAAAGTTATATTTTTAAAACTTTTCCTTCTTAAATTAACATTTCAAAAAAAATATATATATATATTATATTTTGTCCTATGTGGCATATTATTTAGGGAAATACCCAGAAATATGACATTTTCTTAATCTTGGGACAAAAATAGGAAAAACCAGCCGTGCACAAGCCATGCTTACCATGCACAAAACCGATACTACTAAAATACCCACATATAAATACTAAAAATCATCAGCCCATTGCATCATTTTTCTCATTTGGAAGAAAGGGATGTGGAAAGAGCTCTATAAGCTCTGGGTTTTTGGGTTGAGCTTAGATTTCGAAGAGGGGGAAGTCCAAAGAGAGGTGAGAATAGTGAGTTTTGGGTTGACCTCATGCCTTTGATTTCGAACAAAGGGATGTGAGATAGAGGTGAGAGGAGTGAGCTGGATTTTGTACCATATTTTCTGTTTTGGCAGGAAAGTTCCATTTTTTCCGGCAACTGAAGTTTCGGCAGGCATAGTAACGTAGTTCCAAGTTTCTACATCAATGATTTAGGGAATAAATGGGTTGTTTATAGGATGAATTAATACTTTGAAGTTAAATTATGGTTTGAATTTCATGTTGGGGCCTATGGGTAGTGGAATAAACTTTACTTTTTAACGTGCTACAAAACTGGGATGGAACAATTTATGGTTCAAGTGTCCAATTGCAGAAAATTGTAAAAAAAATTCTGTAATGTGCATATGGTGTGCATATAGTGTGTGTGCATGGCTACAACTTATTATGAGAAGCCGGAATGTTTGTTAGTTATAATGCACGTATGTTGGGTCCCAGAATTTAGCAAGTATGACCATAACCTAGTTGGCCTCGGCGAAAAACAAAATTAAGAAAAAGCTTAGAAGACGTTAAGGGTCATGCGTGTTCAATGACAACGAGTATCATGTTTTCCACGTGCACAGTTAACCGGTAGTTGATATACATAACAAGATTTTTCAAACTGCCATTGTAACCTTATATTCATGACAATTATGTTTTAATTGTATCCACTATACCAATAGATTGTCGTTAAAGTTTCTTATTAATGCGAAAAGCAGCTTGTTGCTCGATCTCCAGTTATGTGCATATCAATGTGCACGTATTGTACATGTGATGTGGATATAGTGTATATGGTGGTGACGTCACAGGTGATGATGTCATTTTTCTAATTTCGAAGAGAGAGCTGTGAGCATATCATGTCCATATCTTGTGCATGTCACTGGAAATAGATGATTTTTATGGGATTTCCAGAATCTAGGTTCATGTCAAAGATTTGTAAACTACAGATCTCTAAGGGATTTCCGGAATGTAGGCCCCCACATATCCTCAACGTTGTTAATTACACGATGCACGTCCACAACAAAATCGACGTCGTTGCACGTATTGATACAGATAACAAATTTGGGATTTTCTTCAAACTTAGAGGGAGAAGGCGTTCATTGGCAGAGGAGAAAAAAAGATAGCAGAAGAAAAAATGGTGTCTTTAGTTTTTCATAATGAATTTTCTTTGAAATCTGAAAAAAAATTTGGACTGCAGATTGGTTTTGACCCAGATGGGTTTTGAATGGGATTTCAAATTTGGGGAAGAAGATGATTTGAGGAAGAAATCCCCAATTTGCAACTGGAAGCACAAAAATGTGTTCATTTTCCAAAAAGTATATGATCGAGTGGAATGGGATTTCCTAGATGTGGTTATGGAAAAGATGGGCTTTACTTCTAGATGGCGTCACCTCATCATGAGATGTGTGAGCTCTATGAATTTTGCTGTCACTATTAATGGGCAACCGGGGAACAAATTCGCTCCATCAAGAGGTCTCAGACAAGGTAATCCTTTATCTTCGTATTTGTTCTTATTAGTTAGTGATGTTCTCTCTCGGATGATACAACTGGTGGTGCATTAGAAGTTTTTGGAAGGGGTGAGGATGAACTCACATGGTCCGATTATATCTCATATTTTCTTTGCTGATGACACACTTATTTTTCTAAAGGCGAATCGATCAAATTGTTGCCATCTAGTTAAAATAATTAATGACTACTGTACAGCTTTGGGCCAAGCAGTTAATCTTCAAAAATTGTGTATTTTCTTCAGTGCCAATACTCTAATAGACGTGTTCGATGAGTTGGGAGGCGTTCTTAATATGCCAGTTGTTTCTGATCCGGGGACTTATCTTGGTGTTCCTGCAACGTGCGGTCGTTCAAAGCGGAAGGGTTTAGCGTATGTTAAGGGGTAGAATTATGAGGAAAATACAAGGGTGGAAGCAAATCACTCTTTCTCAAGCGGGCAAAGAGGTGTTAATAAAAGCGATTGCCCAAGCAATTCCAGCATATCCAATGAGTTTATTTAAGTTTCATGTGGCATTGTGTAATGAACTGGACTCTTTATTATCAAGGTTTTGGTGGGGACAAGTTGGTGGAGAGCGGAAAATTGGGTGTCCAAAGATATTTTGGGTTTACCGAAGCAGGATGGAGGTATGGGCTTTAGGAATTTTAGTGATTTTAATGATGCTTTACTTGCCAAACAGTGTTGGCGGCTGATTCATAACCCGAATTCCTTGTGGGCATCGGTCCTAAAAGCCAAATACTTTTTACACTACTTTTTCTTTGAGGCTAAACGGGGCATCAGGGCTTCTTGGGCTTGGACAAGTCTTTTGGTAGGCATAGATTTGTTATTGCAGGGATCCTATTGGCAAATTATTGATGGGTGTACTGTGCGATTATGGGTGGATAGGTGGCTTCCTTCCTTGTCGTTGGGTCATCCCGCGCTAGGTGGAATGGTGTCGGTTACTATGGATACTCGGGTGGCCTCTTTCATTAACCTTTTTTTTCGAGCATGGGACATTAATTCTCTCTAACCATTCTTATCGGTGGCGGAGCGGGAAACTATTCTGGAGACGCATCTTGGGGATCCTTGGCGGAATGATAAACTTGTCTGGCCATCCACAAAGAATGGTTTGTATTAGGGGTGGGCAAACGGGTAGAGGAACCACGGGTCGGGGTGGGTAGTCTAGGTTTGGGGCGGGTACAAGCCGGTTCCAAATATTGTAGAAAATAAATGGGCCGGGCGGAGTCAGGGCGCTGTTAAAAACGGGGTAGGCCGAGTCATAATCCTTAGAAAAATGGGGCTCGTTTCTAATAATAATGAACGGTCGAGATTAAATGATACCCTATCATCCAATCTCAACCATTAATTTCAACCCTAGTCATCAGGTCGTCCCTTGTGTCCAGGTTTCCACTTCCAGTTTCAAACAGTCATTCACAGTCTCATTCTCTCCCTCGAACTTAATCATCTTCTCGACGATATCGCTCGACGACATCACCCATCCAGCCTCATTGTCGTCGCGACCGACAACGGCACCACCCATCTAGCCATCCTCCTCGATGACATCCCAGAGAACCCAGGTCCCAGAACCACAGCTCGATTTTCTCCTCTTCGACAACACCACCGTCGTCGCGACCACCATCACCACATCACCGCCATCGAGGACGCTGTTACTAGCCATCATCCCTTTAAAATTTAGGTAATTTTGAATTAGGGTTTTGTTATTAATTTGATTTTTGGGTGTAGGAATTTTAGGGTTTTTAAATTAGAATTTGTAGATTGATGAACGATCTGTTGGCATGTCTAGGTTTGACGCAGTGATGTTCGAACTAGGTTACTATAGTTAATTTTGCAGTAGATTGATGATTGAATTGATGATTGATTTGTTTGCTTCTGAGAACCCAGTGGGCCGAGAATGTCTGTGGTTTTCGAACTAGGTTACTAGAGTTAATTAACTTAATTTTGCAGTAGATTGATGATTGATGATTGATCTGTTTGTTTCTGGGAACCTAGAGGGCCGAGAATGTCTCGATCCGTTTGATTCCTGCACTTAGTTTGCATGCTGTTTAATTCATATATTTGTCTTTTTTGGCCATACAATTATTGATTTATTAAGGTGTTTTAGAAATTTTAGTATTATTTTTTCAAACCCCATTCAATCCATTTGATTCTTTAGCCTCAAACCCGGCTTTCGTCGGTTGATTTTTAATTTGCACCTCTTTCTTTTTAGTTATGTAATTAAATTCTTATGAATTGAGATTCAAGGGATAGCAACTAGAGATTTGTTTCCATTTCCAGTGTTGTAGTGTTGGCTCATCCCCTTCATTTGCATCTGTAGCAAAAAACTTTGAGAATTTGAAGGCTATACTTGTGAGGAGCCCTAAAATATAAAAAGAAACCTGATCGATAACTTCAAAACAACTCAGTATTGCGCCCTATCTATTTGGTCAGCAGATAACTAAAAAAAATTCTCTCTGAACATCTCGATATTGCATGCGGTTTAATTCATAAGAAGAAAAAAAAAAAATTTGAGGTTGAAATTTTTTATGATGAATGCATAAAAAAACCTTCTGCAAGAATATAGAGCAAATCTAATTCATATATTTGTCTTTTTTGGCCTCACTATCCTTAGGCTACAACCTTATTAGCTAGTACTTTGTTCAGCTATGTTCTGCATCAATAGTTTTATTGTGGTTTTCGAGATATTATTCTCATTAATAGATATTTAACTATGCATTTGTTGCAGCGGTCACTGGATATTTTCATTTGATAGTGTGCTAAGCGAATACTAAAGGTGTGGATGATAGTTTACAGGTAAATATTATTCATTGACTAAGTGTTATCTGACTATGCATTTTGTATGTTGATTTGATTTTTAGATGTCTCTCGGATGTTATTTTGAATGTCTCAGATTTAATGTATCGAACGATGTTGGACGATGTAATGTTGTTATTTTAGATGTATTGTTAATCTATGGACTTGGATGTTGAACTTTGTAATGTTTGGATTGGATGTGAATCTGTGCAGGGACTAGGGAGTAAATTTGTGCAAAATCTGCACACTGCAGTGTGCACTGGTAGTGAATCTGTGCAAATTTTTTCTTTAATAAACGAAAAAAAAAGACCCGTGGACCCAGCTCATTTCAACCGAGCCAGGTTAGGTCTGGTTCCTATATTAGAATATGTTGTCCCCGACCCGTCTCTTTTAAATTCGGGTCTGATCCAGTCCCTTCAAAATTGGGCCTGGGCCGGCCCGTGCCCACCCCTAGTTTGTATTTGGTTAAATCCGAGTACCATTGGGCTAGGTCATGGCACTGCTTCCCCAGGGGTAGGCGTCCCTCATCTTCCACTTCTTCCCCGGGCCAAATTTGGAAGTTTGTATGGAAGTTAAACACCTTGCCAAAGCTTCGTAATTTTATGTGGAGAACATTGCACGGAGCTATAGCCACAATGGAGAATTTATTTAAAAGGAAATTTGCTCCCTCACCGATGTCCCATTTGCAATTACCATTCTGAGTCTGTTGAACACCTCTTGTTATTATGCCCATGGGTGGAAACTATATGGTTTGGTGGGGTGCTTAATTATAAAGTGGATAGGAATGGGGTTACTTCATGGGAGGATTGGCTTCATTCTATTGCATCGCGACAGTTTAGGTTTAAGGAGGATCAAAAGTTTTTGCTTTCTCACGTAGCTTTTACTTTTTGGCACATATGGAAAGATAGATGCAATTTTTTGTTCAATCAAAAAGCTATCAATCCTACCCAGGTTCTCCTTGCTATATCAACTTATGCAATTGTTTTCTTTGAAGCCAATAGGGCTCATCCACCATCGGTGATTGCTTCAAGTACGGCTGCTCTAGTGGAGCATTAGTCCCACCTGTCTTATCTCTATCTGAAGGTCAACGTTGATGCGAGTTGGAAGATGTCGACAAGGGATGGCTTCGTGGGGTTTGTGATGCGTGATGCGAAAGGTCGGTTTGTAGCTGCGGCTCGGTATGCACTCCAGGCTTCTAATGTGGCAACGGCGGAGGCTATTGCTATTTTGAGGGGTTGTGAACTAGCTCTTGCTTTGAGCCACCAGTGGGTGATCGTTGAATCTGATTCCAAGGACTCGATTTCTTCATTATCAACTTCGTTGGAATCTGGCAGATAGGAAGCATTTCCTACCTTGGGAAAAGTTTTGAGGCTGGGGAACTCTTTCCAGGGCTGTCGCTGGTCTTGGGTTGGTTTTTGTTTTAAATAAGGATGGATTACCTTGTCCCCCTTAATCTTTTATGGCAGGGGAGGGGGCGATGCTCGAACTCGGTTCTAGCATCTTCACTCTTTAACCCCCTTTGCTACTTGGTTTTTTTGTTGGTCTGCTGTTGCTTGCCTCTGTGTAGACTTCCTTGTATTGTTATGGCATCTTTGCCCTGGAAATGTTATTCCAGCTTCCAAAAAACAAAAAAAATTATGAATTGCTCTCACCACCTAGAATGCTCTGCCAAATGCCATTTCTTGCAATTTGTTCCAAAAAACTGTCCAAGGTACGTTCAGAAAGCACGCCCTAGTTGGGTGGTTAAAATATGATATTTAAATATTTTTAAAACATTTTGTGAGGTTACAATTACAGGTAAATGATTTACCCCTTATATTTGGATTTCCCAAACTTTGTCTCATTCAAGGTCTAAAATATCGATATTATCGGCGAAATATCGCCGATAATATCGTTTTTTTGAGAGGGCAATATTTTCACACTTATCCACTTAATTATCGTCAATATATCGCGATATTATCGATAATATCGTAATATCCCGATATTATCTATATTATCGATAATATCGCCGAGGCTCCGTCGTTGCAACTACAGCTGAGGCTCCGTCGTCGCAGCTGCCAAGATCTGCGCCTCTCTCTGCAATCCACGCTCAGACCCATCAAAATGAGCAATCCCTTTTCTCCGGATCCCAAAACCAGCTCGGGTTTGATGGATCCTCCGCCTCGTACGGCCTAAACAAGGCCTCCCCTTGCCTGATGGTGCTCGCCGGGAGGTGAGAAAGAGAGGAGGAACGGTCCACAGGTGGTGATGGTGCTCGCCGGAGTGTGCGCCACTGTGGTGGAGGTCACGATGGGGTGTGGGAAATGAGAGCTATTCGCTTTTTTTTTTTTAAATCTTAAAAAAGAGAGGTCTGAGAGAAGATAAATGGGAGAGAGGTCTGAGAGAAATGGGAGAGAGGATCGAATGAAATGAGAGGATCCGAGAGATATCTCTCATATTCTAGAGAGAGGCCTACGTTTCTAAAAAGCAATCAGAAATATAGGGCACATCTAAAAAGCAATCAGAAATATAGGGCACATATTAGCCTTTAATTTGGAATCCTAAGAAGTTCATCACATGGATGCATGACACGTGTGCATGCCATGTCTGTTGAAATGGCAGCTCTGACACGGAAAGACAGGGAGTCGTTTGGGGCTCTGGGCTCGAGGCAAGACAGAAAGTGTTGTCGCAGATGCTAGGGTTTTTTTTGTTAAATGAACATGAAGCTGCTAAATTAGGATATATAGTAGCTGTTACAAAAGATTGACAGGACTTGGACGGGTTGGTCAGCGCATCCTCCCAAACACTCAGGTCCCCGGTTCGAACCCTGCGCCCATCATATGTTTTTTTTTTTTTTGGATGCGCATTTCCCATGGCTCCAGGTCTTGGTTTTGAATCTAGGTGAGCCCTTTCCTTTTTCTTCTTTTCTTTTTGTTTTATTATTTGTTTATTTTAATTTATTTGTTTCTTTTAACAGTTCCTTTCTTTTAGTTTCTTTGTCCTAGGCGTTCTTTTTAATTAAAGTAGGACATAAAATCAATTATCTCAAATTTCTATTTTACAATAATTAATTGGAATTTAGTTTGCTTCGCATTATTTAATAATTCATGAGGAGAACGATCTTGTGAGATCCATTCATACTACAATAACCTTGCCATTCTTGCAAGTATTATAGGAGTTTTTAACACTTTTGCGTGTGTTGTAAAAGTTGCATTACTATATTTCCTTATTTTCCTCTTATTTTGCATTTTATGTGGTTTTAAATTGTGAACTTGTTATACATGTGTCATCCTACAATACTCCTTACTATGGTTATATGGCATATATGCTTAATGTGTTTTTAAATTTCGGACTTGTTGGATACTCTTTTTGCATTTTATCATTATTTTATTATCTTATTCATGGATTTCATACAAGTATAATTTTTTGTAAGTGTCAATATGCACTTATTTACAAGATATACAAGAAATTTACCTAAATCCGCCTAGGCACCCGCCTAGACCCCGCCTAGCCCCCACCGCCCGACTAGCGCCTAGCGTTTTTTAGAACCTTGCTTGCGCATAGAGGGATTCGAACCCCTCCCTTTGTCAACCATGCACCTGGGCCTTATCCAACTCGCTACAGATGTGTTTGTGATTACATATTCAGCCTGTAATATTTATATGGTCGTTAAGATGTCTGCAAGGCTTGCAAGCTAATATTTATTATCTAGGATAAATTTCTATATTTAAAAAAACACCAAGGGGATTCGAACCCCTCCCATTTCACAATACACTTACTCTACACATAGAGATGATGAAGATAGTGAAAATTTTGAACCTCATAGGAACTCTATGTGGTACTAAGTCACTCATGTATCTTACCATGCAATGTATAAAGTGTAAAATATTGTACTAATTCATTATATATAAATGATTATGGTGTGTTTAAACTTCTTTCATTAATTACTACATATTTTCTACACTCACAATGTTTGCCAGCTCGCTATATAATCAACTTAAATCAGTTAAATCCATCATGCAATGCATTTCCTTCCAATTTTTTGTGATAAACTAATAGATAATTGACTAAATAAACATCCTGCAAAGTTTCAATAAAAATTTCCAAGTTTTTCTTACAATTTCCGTGGTTTTTATTCAATTTTTATCGATATCGATAATATCCCGATATTTCCATCGAAATTTCCGTGTTTTTGGACTACCAATATTTCCGATATCATCGATATTTTAGACCTTGGTCTCATTTAGGCCTGGCAAACGGGTCGTGTCTGTCGTGTTCGTGTCGTTTTCGTGTAACATCTGTTATCTTAACGGGTCATGTCGTGTCACACCTGTTATCTTAACAGGTCGGGTCACTTTACCCAACGGGTAAAGTGACCCGACCCGTTATAACCCGTTAAGAAAAATATATTTTTTTCTTAAATTTGCACATACCACACATTGCTACTTAAATATTACTTCAAAACATTAAAACACATTTATCGTTTTAGTACTACATCTACACTTGAAAATAAGATCCTAATAAAAAAACAATCAAACACTACTAGTCTATTACAAAATATTAAATGTGCAAGGATATGCAAAATGAAAGAGTTTTTGTTTTCAAGGTTGTGAAGCCTTTCATTAAGTATAACATAAGATTTTGTGGTATTCACTAGTGTAAATATTTTAAATTGAAGATCGAGTTCATTCATTGTATTCATTTAGGGTCAAGGAGTGTAGCTGTAAAAAAATCATCAAAATCGGAGTTAAAATAACCGTTAAATCATGATTTTGCGTTGACAACCGTCGAAAAGTTTTGTCCTGTTACTTGATCTTTGAATGTTTGCTTTTTGCAATTTTTGGCGTATGCGATCTCGAAGCATATACAAACAAGTTTGACTGTTGGAT
This sequence comes from Cotoneaster glaucophyllus, assembly GCA_036320875.1. NCBI lineage: Eukaryota > Viridiplantae > Streptophyta > Magnoliopsida > Rosales > Rosaceae > Cotoneaster > Cotoneaster glaucophyllus. Next base: position 12,513,792 of record CM070064.1, on the reverse strand, counting down.
CGTTGAAATTAGTTTCGTAGAATGCGTATCTCATCAAAACGATAGATTCACTAACACATAGAGTTTTATTTATCCTTTCATTAAGTATAACATAAGATTTTGTGATATCCACTTGTGTAAATATTTTAAATTGAAGATCGAATTCATTCATTGCATTCATATAGGGTCAATGAGTTTAGCTGTAAAAAATCATCAAAATCAGAGTTAAAATAACCATTAATTCGTGATTTCTTGTTTATAACCGTCGAAAATTTTTGTCCCGTTACTTGATCTCTGATTGTTTGTTTTTTACGATTTTTGGCATATGCGATCTCGAAGCATACACAAACAATTTTGATGGTTGGATCGTTGAAATTAGTTTTGTAGGATGCGTATCCCATCAAAATGATAGATTCACTAACACTTAGAGTTTTATTTATCCTTTCATTAAGTATAACATAAGATTTTGTGATATCCACTTGTGTAAATATTTTAAATTGAAGATCAAATTCAATCATTGTATTCATATAGGGTCAAGGAGTGTAGCTGTACAAAAAATCATCAAAATCGGAGTTAAAATAACCGTTAAATCGGGATTTTTCGTTTATAGCCGTCGAAAAGTTTTGTCCCGTTACTTGATCTCTGAATGTTTGTTTTTTACGATTTTTGGCGTATGCGATCTCGAAGCATATACAAACAAATTTGACGGTTGGATCATTGAAATTAGTTTTGTAGAATACGTATCTCATCAAAACGATATATTCACTAACACTTAAGAGTTTATTTATCCTTTTATTAAGTCTAACATAAGATTTTGTGGTATCCACTTGTATAAATATTTTAAATTGAAGATCGAATTCATTCATTGTATTCATATAGGGTCAATGAGTGTAACTGTAAAAAAATCATCAAAATCTAAGTTAAAAGAACCGTTAAATCGTGATTTTTCGTTTATAACCGTCGAAAAGTTGTCTCATTACTTGATCTTTGAATGTTTGTTTTTTGCGATTTTTGGCGCATGCGATCTCAAAGCATATACAAACAATTTTGACGGTTGGATCGTTGAAATTAGTTTCGTAGGATGCGTATCCCATCAAAATGATAGATTCACTAACATTTAAGAGTTTATTTATACTTTCATTAAGCATAACATAAGTTTTTGTGGTATCCACTTGTGTAAATATTTTAAATTGAAGATCAAATTCAATCATTGTATTCATATAGGGTCAAGGAGTGTAGCTGTAAAAAATAATCAAAATCAGAGTTAAAATAACAGTTAAATCGTGATTTTTCGTTTATAACCGTCGAAAAGTTTTGTCCCATTACTTGATCTCTGAATGTTTGTTTTTTTCGATTTTTGGCGTATACGATCTCGAAGCATATACAAACAATTTTGACGGTTAGATCGTTGAAATTAGTTTTGTAGGATGCGTATCCCATCAAAATGATATATTCACTAGCACTTAAAGTTTATTTATACTTTCATTAAGCATAACATAAGTTTTTGTGGTATCCACTTGTGTAAATATTTTAAATTGAAGATCAAATTCAATCATTGTATTCATATAGGGTCAAGGAGTGTAGCTGTAAAAAATCATCAAAATCGGAGTTAAAATAACCGTTAAATCGTGATTTTTCGTTTATAACTGTCGAACTTTTTTGTCCCTCTTCTTGATCTCTGAATGTTTGTTTTTTTACGATTTTTGGCGTATGCGATCTCGAAGCATATACAAACAAGTTTGACGGTTGGATCATTGAAATTAGTTTTGTAGAATACGTATCTCATCAAAATGATATATTCACTAACACTTAAGAGTTTATTTATCCTTTTATTAAGTATAACATAAGATTTTGTGGTATCCACTTGTATAAATATTTTAAATTGAAGATTGAATTCATTCATTGTATTCATATAGGGACAAGGAGTGTAGCTGTAAAAAATCATCAAAATCGGAGTTAAAATAACCGTTAAATCGTGATTTTTCGTTTATAACCGTCGAAAAGTTTTGTCCCTTTACTTGATCTCTGAATGTTTGTTTTTTGCGATTTTTGGTGTATGCGATCTCAAAGCATATACAAGCAAGTTCGACGGTTGGATTGTTGAAATTAGTTTCGTAGAATTCGTATCCCATCAAGTTCAATGGTATATACATATATATATATATATATATATATATTTATTAAGTAGATTTGAATTTATTTATTTTGTACGTATAACACTTGAAAAATTAAATGATATGTATATTTAAGCCGATCCCATGGTCACCAAATTTTAAAATTTAATTTAATTTATATTTATAATTATTATAGTTTTTAGGGGTATAAAATTGTTGAATTAATATATATAATTATTATAGTATTTTTTTAGGGTTATAAAATTATAAAATTAATATTTTGCTTATCGTGTTAACCACGTGTATACCCGAACCAACCCGTTATCTTAACAGGTGCTTATCGGGTTACCGATAACGACCCGATTCGTTATCGTGTCGACCCGAACACCTGTTAATTTCATGTCGTGTCGGGTCGGGTTATCGGGTCGTGTCAGGAATTGCCAGGCCTTGGGGCGTGCCAGAATCTGTCAACCAAACTGATCCAATCCACACGTAGAATGAGAAACTAATATTTGGCATAGGCTAAACCCTATCTTCCAGATGGCAGACTTTTCAAACAAAATAAAAGCCACACGTCCACACTTGAATCTGTCAACCAAATTGATCAAATCCACACGTAGAATGAGAGGCTGATTTGTGGCATAGGGTAAAGCCTATCTTTCAGAAGGCTGGCCTTTCAAACAAGATCAAAGCCACACGTCCACACTTGAATATGTTAACCAAACTGATCCAATCCACACGTAGAATAAGAGACTAATATGTGGCATAGGCTAAAGTCTATCTTCAAGTGGCTGACTTTTCAAACAAAATAAAAGCCACACTTCTACACTTGAATCTGTCAACCAAATTGATCAAATCCACACGTAGAATGAGAGGCTGATCTGTGGCATAGGCTAAAGCCTATCTTCCAGATGACTGACTTTTCAAACAAGATTAAAGCCATACGTCCACACCTCCACACTTGAATATGTTAACCAAATTGATCAAATCCACACGTAGAACGAGAGGCTAATCTGTGGCATATGCTAAATCCTATCTTCCAGATGGCTGACTTTTCAAACAAGATCAAAGCCACACGTCTACACTTGAATCTGTCAACCAAACTGATCCAATCCACACGTAGAATAAGAGACTAATATGTGGCATATGCTAAACTCTATCTTCCAGATGGCTGACTTTTCAAACAAAATAAAAGCCACACATCCACACTTGAATCTGTCAACCAAATTGATCAAATCCACACGTAGAATGAGAGGCTGATCTGTGGCATAGGCTAAAGCCTATCTTCCAGATTGCTGACTTTTCAAACAAGATAAAAGCCACATGTCCATACGTCCACACTTGAATCTGTCAACCAAACTGATCCAATCCACACGTAGATTAAGAGACTAATCTATGGCATAGGCTAAAGCCTATAGTGTCAGGAATTGCCAGACCTAGTCTCATTCCACCATCGTGTCCCGCCAAAGTTCCTTTTAGCTCAATCCAAAATAAAAAGATGAGAGCTTTCTCTTGAGAGTTTCAGGGTTTTAGGGTTTAATAAGAAAGAAAAGGACTTTCTTTCCATGTATGGATGCTTAATTCCTTCACCCATGTCCTCCTCCTCCTCCAAATTCCCCTCAATCCCCACAACCTTCACCATAACTTCCAGACTATCCTCGTCACCGAACACCCCCACAAACCCTTTACCCGTTCTCCCTAACCCCTCAAACCCCACTCTCACTCTCAGACTCCACCTCACCTACAAACCCAAATCCAATTTTTCCAGAAACCTTCCAAAACCCACCAAAATCTCCACTGCCCCCTGTTTTCCGCGCCGCCGCCGGACCACCAACCGGAGCAAATAAAAACTGCCCAAGAAGCCCTTTTGGAGCTTCTTCAAGAATTTGGGGCTTCTGAGGCGGAAGCCGCCTTTGTTTTGTCGATTCGCCAAGGTATTTGCGGATGTTGGTTGATGGGGTTGTGGAGTTGGATGAGCTGGATGTGGGGAGAGTGGGAGAAGGAGGGGTGCAAAGGGAAGGTGGGGTATTTGGCTATGGAGAAAGGTGACAATGGAAAGGTTGCGTTTTTGGAGGGTGCGGTCGGGTTGAGTCTGTCTTCGGCTATGAATGTTGCCAGGCATTTATCTGCAGAGACTTCCGGGGCTCATTGAGGGCATTCTGGTTCGTTATTATTTGTTTCGTTGACAATCAATTGGTTTTTTTTTTTTTTTTTTTAATAATCGAGATTTTGGTTATTGTGAACTTGCATTTGGCATTAGAACAATTTGTGAGAAACTGTATAGGGTAGGAAGTGATGACATTCTTATTGTAGGAACTAAGAAGTGATGACATGTTCATCATTTTCTTATGGCTTATCTATGACATCTTTATTTATCAAAAATCAATATTTCTAATCATGTACGACGCTATTATGTATTCTATGCTAGACAATAATCTATGTGCTCCCTGAGAAGGGGTTTTGATATGACATACAATGTGAAGCAAATTCGTTCAAGGTTGTATGAGGTTCTGCATTAGATGAGAGAAATGGTACATTAGATGATATTACAAGCTTTGGGAATATGCAGCCTGATTAGTTTCAGGCAAAGCACATGAAAATCATTGAAATTACATTCGAGTTTGTAAATTCGGGAATCAAGTTGAATTAGGACCAATATACCTTATAAAATTGGAAACCTTATGAAATGGATAAAGAGCAGGAATTTGGTATTGATTCTCAACTTATGAATCCACAAGTGAAATTATTGTTTAGATCTGTGGCAGAATGGTTTCTTATTTTACAGTTGCTTATAGGTTAACTATGTGAAGAAAATATTCTTTTCTGACAGTAGTGATGGGGGGCTCACTGGGAAAAATGCTTGTCGTATGATGATGCACTAATCAATTCCTATTGATGATGACTTGCAACAAACCTTATCCTTTTTTGAAAAGGTCTGGTTCTCTTTCAAATCTTTATAGTGCATGAATGTCTATATGCAAGTTATTCTTATTTCTTTTCTTTGCTATTTAGGGATTCATTTTCACGTGCATCATGTGTGTCTGGATCACTTTATCTTATTTTTAGGTGGTTTTTCATTTCATGCTATAGATTGCAGCAAGGCTTGGAGGTCTGGATATGTTGGGCTCTGGAGATGCTGCTTTCTGTTGCTTAATTGAATCCTTTCCACGTCTTCTTTTGTTGTCCTTGGATCCTCAAGTGAGACCTATTGTGAATATGTTGAAAATATTGGAGTCCCTAGAGAAATAATGAGAAACATATTTCTGTTATTTCCACCTGTTATTTTTTGCAACATTAAAGTCATCAAAACGAGAGTTCTTGCTTTTAAAGAGGTACTGCCAACTTCAGCTTTGCTTTCTCTTCATTTTAGTTTATGCAAGAAACATTATGTAACTTATACGACTCCAAATATGCTGTTACTGAAGAATTGGTTATTTCTGCAGCATTATTAATGATAAAATACGTGATCTCCATCTCACTGTGCAATTATGTTGGTTCTAGTGTCCTTGTTCTCACATTGGACATTTATTTTTTCTTTGGACATGTGTACTTTTAGAATTATGAAATGTTACGATCAGTAGCATAACAAAATGTACAGAGATTATATGTAAATTGTGATAAAATAGGATTATGAAGTTGGATTTATACATTGTTTTCTTGGTGTATACTATTTAGACCAAGAATGGACATCACTACATTATTTGGACACCTTTGTATGCCTATGATTGAGCACTTCTTCATGTATTCTTGTGCAGGTTGGTGTGGAGGAGAAAGATGTCGGCAGAATGTTGATTAAATATCCATGGATTCTATCAATGAGCATTCAAGAGAACTTCAAGGAGGTTTCTTCTTTCTTTGAGTTGGAGAAGGTACAGTATCCCCTTAGGTCCTATTTTGATTCTGGCCAAATTTTCCAACTCGAATGTTGGTTGATTATGTTGAGCTAAATGCTAAATGTGAAATTATGTTTCATAACAGGTACCAAAATTGAGTGTTGGCTGTCCAATCAGAAGTTGGCCTCATATTTTGGGTTGCCCAACCAGCATGCTAAAATTGATGGTTGAAGAAATTGGTGAATTGGGTATTAGAAACAAGAAATTGGGTCAGGTTATCTCTAGGAGTCCTCAGCTATTGATAAGGAAACCTTTAAGAATTTCTTCAGGTAGGTTATTGATATTTTCACAAATATGTTTGTTCCTTATATTCATGAATATTACCTCATATCATATGACTTGCCGCTTACTGTCATTGTAAAGTTGCTCCAACTATGGTGATGAATGGGGAACACGGCCAAGAAAGGAAACTGTGCAGGTTCGGCTTGTAGTGTACCGTTTACGTGTCGTCATGAAACCTAGTCCAATCACCCATCTTTTCAAGTTGGTCCCACCTTAGAGAGTGAAAATCTCATCCAACACGCTGCATTTGGATACATTTTATCAGTCTCTCTGTGAAGGATTTGGGAACCATGTATATGAGTCCTATTATCCTAGACCCCATGGTCCAAGGAAATCGTGGTTACCTACTGTTCTTTTTTAATCCAACGGTGGAGGAGAAAGTACAAGAACAAATGTTGATGACCACCAACTGTTCGATTAAGATTAAACGATGGTGACCACAATCTCCTTGGATTCTGGGGTCTATGAGAACGAGACTGCAATGTACATAGGTGCCACATTTTTTGGAGTTAAGTTTTAACTGGTATTCCTGCTTTATACAGGTAGTTTCATTCGTGGAAGGTCTAGGATTTGATAAAGAAACAGTTGGGAGCATACTGGGGTGTCGTCCCAAAATATTTCTGCCAGCATTGGCAAAACTCTCAAGAGGAAACTGGAATTTCTTGCTAGCATCGGTGTTTCCAAACCCCACCTTCCTCGGGTTATCAAAAAGTATCCAGAGCTTCTCGTCTCTGACACTGATAGAAATTTTACTTCCTCGGTAATGCTCTTTAATTTCATTTAAAATTTTGCGGCTCAAAAAATTTAGAATTCTCCAGTTCTTGGTGAAATGTGAATTAATCTGTTGTGTCATGGACTGATGTGGAGAATTTGGTGGGCAGGATGAAATATTTAATGAAGAAAGGGCTGTCGTGGAGGGGTATTGCATTCATGGTCCGCAAATTTTCTCCTTTACTCGGGTATAGCATTTAAGATGTTTTGAGTCCAAAGCTTGAATTCCTCGTGAACACAATGGAGAAACCGGTGACGGATTTGGTGGAGTATCCAAGGTACTTCAGTTATTCATTGGAAAAAAAGGATAAAACCTAGATACTGGGTGCTAATGGGGAGAAATATCGAGTTTAGCTTACGAGATATGTTGGCTAGAAACGATGAAGAATTTGCTGAAGTGTATATGGGTGTTGGTAGCCTACGAGATATGTTGGCTAGACAATAATGCAGTGAGAGTAGCCTATCTTCTGTTTTGAGAAAGCTATACTCTAATCTACGGGAACAAGGACTCAAACTTGAGTGCAAGCAGGTCGGCACATAGTCTTGACCAACTGACCTTAACTTTGATTAGCGAGGATTATATGTTCTTAGTTTGTAAACAATAAACCACAAATTGTCACAGTTTTGTAACATTTTGTTGTAATGTTAAATGTATAGTAAACTCTCTTTTCATTAATTTTTTTATAGTAATTAGTAGTGATCCTCCACTCTTTTCCAGTTTCCTTTTATTAATTCATCTGATAATCAGAAAGGAAGTTCTAAACATGGGGTTTCTTGGAACAAGTCTGATCAGACGCCACAACCATTTTCTCTGCCGTGATCCCAGCGTTGCACATGTTGGCTATAGCTCGCGTGTATTTCATTCCGTATGCAGAAAAATGTCCACAATACTTCCCGTAGATCTTCAACTGCGTGGAAAGAACCCGATCGATATCAAAATCTCAGAGAAAAAGGTATACTGGGTTTACCTTGAACAGTTACAAGATCGAGGACTTACAAGCTTCTTGAAGCAGTCCCAGTTATCTACTAGAGGTTGCCCTCGAGGCCTAACCTTCATCAACATGTTTGAGCTCTCCCGGTGTCCAAACAAAAGCTCCCCTATTTTATGTATGCTGTCGCCCGCATGTTTCCTATGAGCAATTTCATCGAGTAGCTGCTTTCGAGCTTCCAATTCCTCCTGAGAGCCAGTCGGAGCTCTACGCAACTGAAGAACTTATAATCATAAGAAAAACATTTTGAATGCAGAGCTGCATTATAAAATTATATGAAAATTTTCTCTAGCCGAAAAGTTTGCCTTGTTATGTTGCAAAAACTAAAATTAGTGTATGTCTTTCATTAGAATCATCCAAGTTTAGAGCAGAAACCTTGTGCTGAAAATAGTGGAGCTTAGTGTCGCGTTGGTTAACAGCCCTTGAGATTAAGGGTGAAGAGATATCGCCGGTGGAAGTACTATGTTTAGAAAGATATCCACCCATGTAAGTGACAAGGAACTGCCGTCTGCGACTCATATCTCCATACTGCATAACATGAGATTTATTTGTTCTTCTTCGAACCTGTAATTTAGCTGACATGGTCATATATACAATTCTTATTTTTGCTAATACTATTACACATAACGATATAAAATTCAATATGCATGTTACCCTTTCATACTGCTGCTGCAAAGTTTCTTTGCGCGAATCACTTATGTCACTGCTCTCAAATGTGAAAATATGTTGCAATAGCCACCAAAACAAAAGAATATTAGTACGAGCCTTTGATCGAAAGTATATTGGAAACTTGGAAAGTAATGTACTCTTTAGAACAGAATAATCTTCAAAATGGAAAGCATTGCATTACCAATCCTCCATCCAGGAAATACTATACAAGTCTCCCAAACAAGTACCATACTCTTCAGCAACACGAGGATCTTCACCAGGACAATATGTTCCATAACTGCTCTCTTCTGGATTTGCCGCGGTAGTAGCATAAATATTTAGATTTCTCGGAAGGATACCATCAAACAAGCTCCCAGACTCGCAAGCTTCAACGTAAAGTACCTATTTTTTTTTCATATAAATGCATCAAAGCCTTGGAAGGTACTGAAATCCACCAAAAATTTATTCAAAATTTAATGACGCTTGATTCTATTTTCTTTTTCTTCATATAAGTAGAAATTCATACCATGCTTTTGAAACCTCTAGAAGCATGCTTCTTCTTCAGGACACGTATGAGATCTTTAGCGTAAACATAATCGCCATCAGTAGGCATAGCTGAATACAATACAGATTCATATGTCAGTTAACTATGCAGTATTTATTTAATTTCATAGAAAACTAAAATTTTAAAAAATTTCTTCCTTCATTGTACCAAGTAATCCTGCAGAACCATGGTCAGCATAATATATGAAAACGTGGTCATTTGGACCGCTACGCAGAACCTTGCCACTCCCTCCAGTGAGAGCACTTTTGTTTCCAAGAATAACATTATAGAAATTGTTTGAATTAACATCAGTTCCTGTATAATCCTGCATTAAAAAAAAAGGAGTTTTAACGAAACACTCCCTGTACTGTTCACTTTTAACGAAAAACCATATTTTTACATTTTCCTAATGCTATTCACTGCACTTTTATTTGTCATTTTTCATTAAAACTAAAATTTTTTTTGTACTTTTATTTAGTTTTCCTTTAAATAAAAATATACACAGTTTTAACAATGTTAAACTACTAAATTACTAGCTAGAAACTAAATCAATATATGCTAAAAGTTAAACCTTGGGAACTCCTTTATAAACATCACGGCCATTTGGTTTGTTGATGATGACACCTTGTCTAGGATTTTCCGGGTTGTATGCAATATCATCGTACATAAAAACGATGATGTTCTCATCTTTCAGTCCGCCTTTCTTCAGTATCTGATATGCATGGCATATATCAGCCTGCATAAAACAATTAATAAATTGTATAATTTATTTATTTTTTGGCAAACAATAAATTGTATAATTAATAACATAACTTAACCATATGTGTATACGATTTATCAGACCAAAATAATATTACTTGATACCATATAATGAAATTTGGACAAACTTAAACCTGGTGTCTATAGTTGTAGTATTCATTTGACCCAGCAACTAGAACAGCCCATCTATTTCCCTTTTTCTCAGTGTTACTTGGGGGACCACCGAAATCTGTAAGTTCTGCATTTTCTGGGAGGCACCAGCTCCCAACAATCAAACTTAACAAAGCAACAAATAGAAATGCTCCACAAGCCATTCTGCAGATTAAGGTCACCTGTAGACACATAGTAGAGCTAGATTTAAAAGTTAGGAGTGAAAAAATTAAAGTACGTATAACGCAGTACACGTAGTCTAACGTAGATCACTTTTGTTGTGATACATGAAATATGACCACTATATTTAAATTGAATCACAAACCCTCTAAAGCTCGGACTTCAATGAGAAATTAAGGAAATGAAGCTAGAAGATTAATGTGTTTAATGAGAGACTAATTCCCCTTACCCCAACAATGTCTCAGCAAAGTTGCAAAAGAAATTGCTTCAAAATACTTCACTCAAGCTCTCTCTAGTTAAATGTACATGCTCTTCTAATGAATAAAAGGAGTCTATTTATAGATGTCTTGTGGTTCAAATGAATGGTTCAGATCAAATCTCATGATGAAGGAGAAGGAAGTGGGTATTTAATTTGATGATCGATAGTTTCATAACTCCCCTCCAATTAAATTTTTTCGTCTATCAACTTTGTGATCCTTGACGTGGAATTTTGTGTGTTGTTGGGAATACCATCGTTAAATAATATTACTATTTACGTGTTATAACATTTTTTTTCCTTATTAAAAAGGGGGACTAGGATCAGGAACTAGGAATACTCACATAACATTTCAGCTTCTCCCTGACCATAGTCAAGCAGACTCACCAGCTTGGAGCCTCTAATTCGGGACGTCCAGGTTATAACATTGTTGGATGTCAAAATTAATATGTCCCATGCACTTTTATGATATATTAGTAATAGAAAATAACACATGTTACATAAGGGGTATAATTCTTACAAATTCAAATAAATAGTACCGTACATATACTTGAGACTAATATACCAACTTGTCATTTACCAAAGTCATAATAAATGATCAAAGTGTAAAAACATTGAATTAATGATAAAAATAAAAATAAATATCGGACCAAATATTTGAGCATTAATAGTATTACATTGATTTGGTTTACGTATTCGATAAAATGCAAGGGTTTTTTTGCTAGCTCGATAACTTTATTTAATTAAGACCATTCACTCTTTTGTATCTGAAGTTTTGACGTAAATTTTTCTCATTTTCTAATATCCTTTGATAAGAAAAAAAAAATGTCTAAAAATAAGTCGAAATGCACCTATATTTTGAGCTAATGACCTAAAAAACTAATTGTTAGGTTGGATAGATTGATATGGTATGACATGGATTATTCGTAATAATCCTGGGTCGCCAAAAGAGGGATTACTTGTGTAGACATGCATGAGTCATGCATTATTACGAGTTTATGTATTAATAGCTTGACCGATGATCTAAATGATGTATATATATGGATAAAATCTTACCATTTAATTAAATACATTGGTGATTTTGTATTGTCTTGGCAATTCTCTTGGCATATTTCGCACTGAATTATTGAGTGACACCTTGAAATTGCTAATTTAAATTACAATTTTATTTTGTGTAACAATCACCATATATATGGAACGTCGGTTAGGCTGGTGGTTAATTATTCTATTTTTGAATTTTAAAGAATATTTACTTGGTTCGAAACAAAGAATTTATGGAAGTGTAACATGTATGATATATTGATTAAATACTTGGCTTTGTTGATGTAGTAACAAGATTTCACCAGCTCTAGAAGGGACGCCACGTGTATCAAAGTACACTCGAGTAATTATACGTTTGTGTGAAATTTGTCCTACAATTGATTTATTTTCATGTGTTCACAATTATTTTCTTAGCGCCAAAACTTGGTAACACGTTATAATTATACAGAATTTTTGCAGGCACTATTTGGCATTGTTGATACATACCCACTTGGACTCCAATTTTACCATATTTCACGATAATAGCTAGGGGAATGAAGGTTGAATAATAAAAATGGGTAAGCAAAACGGTTGGGCGGGCCCGTGAAGAGGACATAGAGTGGAGTTTTTCTGGCTAGTATATCGCGGAGAAGATGATGTTGGAGGTGGGTGTGGAAGATCATGGTTAATTTGGGTGGTGATTAGAATTGAATGTGGAGAAGATGAAGATGGGTGTGGAGAAGTTAAGGCTGTCTCAAGGGGAGCCGGGGAAAAAAAAACCCAAAATTTTGGCCCAAAACATCTTCGAGGGATGTATTTTGTTCTTGGGAACCAACATTTGGGCCAGATGGATGTATTTTGTTTTTGGGAACCAATATTTGGGCCCAAAACTGTATTTTGGGGTGCCCCGGCGGGGGCAGGGGCCCGAGGGGGAGGAGGTGGGGGGATTAGGGGTGGGCGTAGTGCGGTTTCGAGTGAAACCACAACCGAAACTGAAACTTTTTGCGGTGCGGTTCGATGCTGTTTTGAAGCCAAAACCAAAATGAAACAAACCGTTTGGTTTGGTTCGGTGCGGTTTCAAACGGTTTCGATTCGATTTTTGAGAAAAAAATGTACAATTTAAAATATACACCTATTTGCGGATTTTTAATGCACCACCAGCACCCTACAACTCCTCTCTCTCTCTCTCTCTCTCTCTCTCTCTCTCTCTCTCTCTCTCTCTCTCTCTCTCTCTCTCTCTCTCTCTCTCTTCCTTCCTTAAATATTGATCCATGACATCCCTAATTTTCTTCTCATTGCTTTCACTACACCCTCTGCCCTCAATTTCACCTTCATCATTATCAATATGTATATCCTACTCAGCAATTAGTCCTCTTCAACTTCTTTGTTTTCTTCATTTTCCTTCCTTAAATATTGATCCATGAACATCCCCAATTCTCTCTCTCTCTCTCTCTCTCTCTCTCTCTCTCTCTCTCTCTCTCTCTCTCTCTCTCTCTCTCTCTCTCTCTCTCTCTCTCTCTCTCTCTCTCTCCTCCTTCCTTAAATATTGATCCATGACATCCCCAATTTTCTTCTCATTGCTTTCACTACACCCTCTGCCCTCAATTTCACCACCATCATTATCAATATATATATCCTACTCAGCAATCAGTCCTCTTCAACTTCTTTGTTTTCTTCATTTGCTAAATAATTCTATATATAGTTGATGCAGCATGCAGGAAAAATATAGTGTTTAGTGTATATATAATTCCCTTATTGAAATAGTTACTGTGATGTTGGCCCGGTTTCACTTAGTGAAGAAGACTGCTTACTGCTGCATCTGCATGTACGTAGGAACGTACGTTGTGGTTGGTCTCCTGAATCTGATTGAGCCGCACCAATATCGTTATGAATAAGGACATGAACTTTCTGATGCACTGGATTGACTTTGAGAAGTAAAGGGCTCTTGTTTTTTTTGGAGAAGATGTTCTTCTTCCAAATAGAGGTAACAGACTCCCTTCTCTGCCAAAGCAGTTTTCACTCTCATGACATAAGGACTTGTCCAGAATCCCACAAGTGCAGCAAAAACAACAACAACAATGCAGCAAAACTGCAGCAAAAACATTCAATATATGATGCGGTTTCGGTTTCGGTGCGGTTTTGAAAACCCAAAACCGAAACCAAACCGTTTTCGAAATCTCAACTGTTTCAAAACCGCAAAATCAAACCGTTCGGTGCGGTCCGATTCGATTTGTGTTTCGGTTCCGAGTGCCCACCCTTAGGGGGATAAGGGAACCAACAAATTGTCTGTGGATGAGTGCACGATAAGCATTTGTTCTACGACCTAGATTATAACGTTGTTGCCTTTCAATGGCTGATGCGAGCTCTTGGGTTTTGATCTAGTGTTGCGCGCCTAACTCCCTTAGATTCCAACAGCTATTTAAAGTGCAGCACTGATTTTTTTTATCGTTACAATCCAATAGTTAGTTTAAAAATAAAAATTCAACGGTTATTATTTTAAATCCAACAACTCAAATCTAATTTAATCAATTTTAACAATAAAAATCTTCAGTGCCCAAAATAATGTTATCCCATCCATTTTTAACTAACCCATAACAAATTCAATTTTCTCATATTTCACTACCAAATTTCTTCAATCATTACATTTTCTTTCAAAATTAGCTCATATGGCAGATAAAGAGAGCGCTATAAATGCTAATTAGCTTCCTAGTGAAGATGTTGCCTTATGCTTAGCTTAGGTGTTGATTGCCAAATATGAATCTGTTGGTCGCTTTCAAACAACTGATACAATGTTAGGGTGTATTTATAAAAGTTTCTCGCCATAATCCAGACACTATAATGGGAAAACCTCGACTACAAAGAGGCAAGGACGAAGCTAGATATTTGTATGAATGGGGTATCCTCAAACAGCTAAATTACAATTAAAAAGCTAAAAAAAATTATTGAACAAAGCACTTATATATTAATCCATAGAGTTTTTCATGCAAAAAAACTTAGAATCATTGTTAGCGAAGTCAGCAGTGGCGGAGCCACATAGAAGCCATCATAGGCCTAGGCCTCTCCTGGAATTTTACCCTTTTATATGTATTATCTGCAAGTTATTACAAGAGTAAATTGTAGCAATGATCCCTCAACTTTAATCAAATTGGATCAATGGTCCATCAACTAAAAATCCATTACCATTGGTCCCCTCAACTTATCAAAATGTGTAGCTATAGTCATTTTCATCAATTTAGTCAAAATTTTGTCAAAATAAGTTATATTGGAATAACCATTTATATAATTAGGGTCCCTCAACTCATCAAAGTGTGTAATTATGATCATTTTCGTCAACTACGTCCAAAATTTTGTCAAAACGAGTTATGTTGGAAGGACCATTGCTACAATTGGGTTAAAGTTAAGAGACAATTTCTCCAGTTGAATTAAAGTTAAGAGACCAATGGTAATGGATTTTTAGTTGAGGGACCATAGCTGCATGTTTTGACGAGTTGAAGGACCAATGATAATAGATTTTTAGTTGAGGAACCATTGCTCCAATTGAGTTAAAGTTTAGGGACCATATCTACAATTTACTCTTATTACAATGGTAAGTATGTGGCTCATTGGTTGGTCGGTTTTTGCAATTCCAAGTGTTCCTGGGGTCGACAGACTTGCTGGCGTATGCCACGTCTTTCAGATTATTTTTTTATTTTTTATTTTTTATTTTTTTAATTGAAAGTACGAAAACCCTTGTAATTTGTCTTCTTTTTAACCATATGTCCAAGCCCCTTTTTTATTGTTCTAATTTCCCTTATGGTTTACCACATAATAACTAAGCCAACTTTTTTTTTCCAGTAGTAATTATCCTTATGTTTACCATATAAAAATCTTTTTTTTTTCTTTTCAGTTGATATAAAATAAGATCTTACAGTTTAGAACCAGATCTATTTTTAAGTCTTGACTTTAAACATTTGCTTGAATCTAATGTATTAATCTTTTATTTATTAAAGCTCATAAACAAGTTTTGTTCTTACACTTTTTTTTCAGTAGTAATTAACCTTATGTTTACCATATAAAAATCATACCCTCTTTTTTTTTTTTTTTTTTTTTTTTTTTTTTTTTTTTCCAGTTGATATAAAATAAGATCTTACAGTTTAGGACCAGATCTATTTTTAAGTCTTGACTTAAAACATTTTCTTGAATCTAATGTATTAATCTTTTATTTATTAAAGCTCATAAACAAGTTTTGTTCTTATGCTATAATCATTTCAATATTAAAAATTTAAGCTCTATCACTCTTGTTTGATTAAAATTTTCCTTGCCAATACAAAAAAAAAAAAAAACCTTTGTTTTTCCTCCCACGCAATAAAATTGCAATTATTTTATCTAATTTCTTTTGTATGGCTTGAAGGCCCCTCCTAGTCTAGATTTCTGGCTTCGTTACTGGAAGTCAGTCCTACTGATACCAAGAGAAATGCTTTGGCACAATGTTTTATAATGTTAGTACGAAAATTGTGCCAAAAACAATACATGACGGAGAGTCCATAAAGAGTCTTGACTCTTAAAAGTCTCATTCCTTGGTACCAATTAATATATAGAGTTTAATTGTATTTTAATTATGGTTGGTCATTGGGATGCAAAACTGTACAATGTTTGTGGAGAAGAAAAAAAAAATTGTATGGGGGCATCCCCCCCTTTGGCCTATAGTGGCTCTGTCCATGCAAGGAGGATGTAAGTCTCGCTTCAAAACTCTCGACGAACAATGTCAACTATGGAGTTCATCTTTAAGTGTTCCACATCATAATTCGTCAAGGAGTGAATCAAAACGTATGAAGTTACCATGCAATAGTCAGCTAACCCTTTCTGTGTCTAGCACATAACTAAAGAATGAGCTAAACCAACATGATTAACTTGCATGACATTCAAAAACCAACATGAAAATCTTAATTTACTTTTATCATTATACGGTTAACTTACATCAAAACATGTACTCAAAAAAAAAAAAAAAAAACACTTACATCAAAACATTCACGATTAAGTATTATGATTATAAAACTATAATTCTACCCAACACCTTTGAATCTCTGCATCTTAACTTTTTTTTCTTCCAGATGCTCATTTGTGAATCCTGACTGCTTCTCTGTCTGCATCGTATCCTCGTCAAAGACTACTCACCATTCATCTGTTTGTACGTATTCCTCTTCTTTTAATGAATTTCGTACTTAAATTTAAAAAATCGGTGTAACCTTGGGGAGATTCAGAACGCACTCGAGCAGAGCAGGCCCTGAGGGTGTGCAAAAGGTGCCACCGCACAGGGCCTCCGATTCGGAAGGCCCCCAAATTTTCTTTACATGTAAAAAATACATATTATATATTTAAATGTGCAAAATAATAGTAAGTGTTGTGCCAGCGCAAGTGGTGTAACCCTTCAATCTTCTTGTACATGGACCTGGGTTCGACTCCTTGTGGAACTACTTTGCAATTTTTAAGTTTTGCAAATTTATTAACTTGAAAAGTTGATAAGTTTTACACAAAAAACCATGCATCATATTTCGAACCTTTCAAGACATGAAACACTCTTGTCCACTCAAATAATACTTATAATTTGGTGCTCTAATTTGTAGTATTTAAATTTTATACATACAAAATGAAAAAAAAAATAACAAAGAAAATACGGTATTAAAAAAAAATGAAGGGCCTCCATCTAAATCTTGCACAGGGCCCGTAAATTCTCAGGGCCGGCCCTGCACTCGAGGTCCATACTGCATCATATTCACAGGTATAGACTTCAACTCTCATTTTCTTGAGATTTTTGAAAGTTGATGCGCTTTGGGTTAACAAAAATTGAAATTTCATCACGAAAATTAAATAAGTAAATAGTTACAAATAAATTAATCTTTTGCAAAGCTAATATATGAATTAAACTATAAAAAAAAGGACGTTTTGAAATAGGTGCCTCAATTTTGAATTTTTTAAATTAAACATCCATGTCTTTTAGAGATTTGATTAAACTTTTCTTCTCATAATTTTGGTGCCACATGTATTAGAATTAATATTTTTTTTGTACCAAAATTACATAACCTGCCATTGCTCCACAATTCTTAAAACCTCACACCAAAATTCCCTATAATCTAGCATTTTGATTACTCTCCCCCCTTTGGAGATAATTGTAAAAAAAAAAAAGTAGTTGAATACAATTTATTTTCACAAAACTTCCTATAAGTTAGCAATGATTATCTATAATTTAATATATTTTTTTTCAAAATGATTTAAAATATTTTTAAATCCAACGAAATCAAACGTACCAAAAATAGGACTGACAACAGTATAAACGTACCAATAAATAATGTGTACAAAATTGAACGTACCAAAACTAAAAATAATGTACCAATATAAACATTATATATCAAATCAAACGTACCAAAACCGTAAATAAACATACCAATCAACATTCTTTACAAATTCAAACGTACCCAACGATAATATACACATAATATGTTGTACCTGATAATAGTTTGTCAACAACTATAAGTAAAAAAAAATGGTGCAAAGAAATATAGCTAGTCTGACAAAAAAAAATTGAAAAATTTTATTGTGGATCACCAACGATTTGGAAAAAAAATCCATAAAAACAAAGCATTTGGAAAAAGAGAGAATATTTAATGTTTGTAGGACAAAACAATTTATTTTGATCGAAAGAATATAAATGGAAAAAGAGATAATAGAGTTAATAACTAATATCCCACTAAATCAGGATTATTTTTAAAAATACAGAATGATATGTAATTTAAATTAACTAAAAATGCTGAGGTGTTTATTGGTCAAAACACTTTAATCAAATTTCAAAAAGACACAAATGTTTAATCTAAAAGATATAAAAAAATTGTAGGGAATTCTAATTTTCGGATTTGGTTAATCGTAAAAGAATGTGGAGTAGCACAGTACGAATCCCATTTCTTATAAAAAACAATTGAGGATCCCTTTCATTGAGGGATCTGATTTCCACCAAAATTATTTGTATGGAATATGTTCCATCTCCCCATTTTTTTATTTCTGTGTTAGAAGGAAATTAATTGATTACCAAGCTGTTCACACATCCAGTTTTATTTTTCAGACGTTTTTATTAATTTTTTATCATTAATTTTCTTCAACTATTCTTTTAATTCGACGATTGAAAATTGAGAGAGCGTGAGAAGTTAAAATTGATGTTATGGATCACACTGCCTGATGTGGCGCCATGTGACAGGATGACATTGACTGACATGGCATCTTCCAATTGGGTGCGGTGACATGCCAATTTGCCACGTATGCGATAACGACCGAATATCCGTCACAGTGTCAAACGTGAAATGACGTCTTTGATCAAATCCCCCCACCCCAAAACTCACTTCACTTTTAAGAAAAAATTTAAAATATATTTCGAAAAAATTAAATTAAAGAAATTTTGCCTCTCTCCCTCTCTCTCTCTCTCTCTCTCTAACTCTCATCAGTCTGAAAAGTCTACGAGTTCCTCTCTCCAAGGAGCTGTTGAAACCCTAATTTAACATTTCTCTCTGCAATCACATTCATCATTTGACTCGTTCACTGGTAAGATTATACTATTCTTCGATCTCTCTCTCTCTCTCTCTCTCTCTCTCTCTCTGCAGTTATCGTTTTTCGGTTTCTGTATTGATCTTAAGCAGCGCTTTGATTCGGGACCCTCAATTTTCAAATTTAGGGTTTTTGCATTTGGATCTCATTCGGTTTTATGTGAATTTTGTTTGAATTTTACATCATCAATTCTGGTTTTTTGACCGAGAATATGAGTGGTGAAGGTGAGAGATTCAGCGTTTGTTTGGGGCATTCTTTCGTTTACTGTGTTTACTCTCTGATTGCATTGTTTCGGAAACCGAATTCGGCATTCGAACAGCTTTCGTGACCCAAACTGGATTCGGGACTGATCAGTTCAGTCTAGTGAATTTTACATTTGGTTTTAGTTTTGTTTGTTTAATGTGTTCTGTGTAAGAAATGTCGATTTTCGGAGTCAAATGTTATACTATGGATAATAGATTTGTTAGTTTATTGTAATGAAAAAGGTAGCTCAGTCGTGTGATTTCTGACACATTAATCTAATTCCTTTCCCTTTGTGATTTTAATTTTTTATGCTGTTTTTTCAACGAATGTAATATGAAAAAAAAAAAAACCAAATTATAGTCAACAAACTAATGGCTTTTGTTTAACAGCGAAGTTGCTTGGCGTTAAAGGCTGAAATTTTGAGTTTTTTGAATTCCGGGAGGGAATACGGAGAGTAGTTTTTGAGTTTAGACGACTGCTGGACTGTTAACCAAAGTTCCTTCTTCTTACTTGTATGTGGTGAAGTGCAAGAAGTCTTTTTTCCTGGCTGAATTATAACTTTCAAAATTCAGCGTCCAGGTTCAGGGGGCGACTTGCCCCAAGGTGGCGAGTACGGTCCTTTTCCTGTAGCTCGGAAGGTGAATTCCATCCATTCTATGGTCATGGATGTCGATGTGGAGGGTGGTAATTTGGGGCCTTACCAAGACAGACCCAGGACATTCCCTAACATGCGTGGTAAATCTTACAACCCATTGGTAAGAATGTTATACCCCTTTTTTAGTACCTGTTTTTCTACTTAGTGTCATTTTAGTGTAGGAATTAAACTGCTATTTTATCGTCTAAGCACATTTCATCTTTATTTTGTTTGTTTTGCCTTGAATTGAGAGAAATAATTTGAGAAACACAACATCCACTTCGGTGGTGACAAGAATTTGATGCAAGAAGAAAGTCACTTTATAATTCGTCTGGGCAGCAGCTGTACATTGAATTTGTTCATAATAACAACCATTTATGTAGGCTAGACATTTGAAACTCATCTTTACATACGGTTTTTTTTTTTTTTTTTTTTTGGCTCGGCACCTTGGTTATAGAAAGAAAATTAGTGCATGCTTATGCCCACCTAAATGATAGTTTGAACATATATGAAATTATATTTGACACTTCTGTAAGTGCATTCTTGTTCTATTGTATGTTTGTGCAGGTTTTTCGGATTCTGATGCGGATAAATGTCCGTGTTCTTTTTGTTATTTTACTTATTGCGCTTGGAGTGGTCTTTTACATTGGAGCAAGGACTTCTCCTATCATTGTGTTCGTCTTCTCAATTTGTATTATCAGCTTTCTGGTGTCTATGCACCTGGCGAAATGGGTTCTTGCAAAGGATGAGGGACCTCTGGAGATGGGTCAGGTACATCTTTTTACAATTTCTATATCTGTAAACTGCCATTAAAGTTAACATATCTATACTCTGTTCATTCACAATCTATTGGATGTACCCAATGAGGGTCTATTTCCTTCTTTTGTTTATGTATCTTCATAGGAAACAAGACTTTATTAATAAAAAGCAAATGGTATAACACTTGAACAAGATGTCCTCTAACGGAAAAAAATCAAAGACCAAAATCATCATCTGCCTTCATAAACTAGCAACAGAAGACATCCAAGAAAACAACAAAATGCATTTTTAACAACATAATTCCAACCTTATAAAAAAGGGTCTCTACCTGAACTCTGATGATAATGTCCAAAGGGAAGCCCAGGAGGGAACTCTTTCCGACAAATAATCAATCTTATATTCTCAAATATCTGTCTATTCCTTTCAATCCAAACTACCCAAATAATAGCCAATGCAGCCCATGTTCCAAACACCAAGCCCCTCTTTTTATTAAAATTCAGTCTTATATTCTCAAATATCTGTCTATTCCTTTCCATCCAAACTACCCAAATAATAGCCAATGCGGCCCATGTTCCAAACACCAAGCCCCTCTTTTTATTAAAATTCAGTACGGAGGGGATAATATATCAAGCACAACATGGATTCACGATAGGTTTCGCTAAAGTATTGGTGTTACATGTAGTTCCTCATTGTTGTCTCTGAAGTCTTTTCATTTTTCATATTTGAAGAGTCCAAAGAATCATAAGTTAATATTTATGCGATGAAATGCATGGTAATACTCAATGGCCTGACTGCATTTTGGGTAGTAAACATAGCCGGGATAGTCTGACAAGTCTTAATTTAATTTCTAAAGATGGTACTGACGTGTAGTTGAAAGGTGGCATTCTTTAGCTCTGCATGTAGTTATTTAGAGCTTGTCATTTCCCTTTTCAGATATCAGATGCAATACGTGATGGAGCTGAAGGTTTCTTCAGGACCCAGTATGGGACCATCTCTAAGATGGCATTTTTACTAGCTTCGGTTATTTTCTGCATATATTTATTTCGCAGACCAACACCTCAGCAAGAAGCATCTGGTCTCGGGAGGTAATAATTTGATTTTTATATTCCTACCTGTCCTCTTCACCCTAATCCAAAAGAAAAGCTATGTCAATATATATTGATGATGATTGTCTGATGCAGGTTCACTTCAGCTTATATTACGGTAGCTGCATTTCTTTTGGGAGCTTTGTGTTCTGGTGCTGCTGGGTATGTTGGTATGTGGGTTTCAGTTCGTGCAAATGTTCGAGTCTCTAGTGCTGCAAGACGGTCTGCAAGAGAGGCATTACAGGTATGTGTCCTATGTAGTTAACTGTTTGAGAACACATCGTATTCACGTCTTAAAGGGGAAATACCATGTGCAGATAGCTGTTCGTGCTGGTGGTTTTTCTGCTTTGGTGGTTGTTGGTATGGCTGTACTTGGTATAGCCATCTTGTATGCCACATTTTATGTTTGGTTGGGAGTGGATTCGCCAGGTTCAATGAAGGTTACTGACTGTATGTGTTGACTCTCCTTGCTCCTTGGCTTATGATTGATATTTATTGCATCAATTTAAAGAATTTCTACTTCAGTGATCCTATGTTGAAACATTAAACTGTACTGCTGTATCCTCTTAATCTTTTGGGTTGTCATGGGTTTCCTGTGTTGATTTATTTAGATAATAGTTATTATTATTTTTTTCTGTCCTAGTGTAAAAGTTTCCAATCTGTTTGAAAATGTATTTACAAACTTATTACTACCCGTCTGCCGTGGTATAACCTGTTGTTCTAGACAGTAAGCGGTAAATTTGGCTTTAATGCTTAAATATGATGGTCTCAACTTAGTATCTCTATATGATGATCTTAGCTGTTTAAGTGCATATTCATCTGTGTGCTTTCCATTCTCACTATTCTACTTCAATTGCTATTTCCATTGTTCTTTTTTTGACCTGGTGCTTGACTTTGGTTTATGTAATTTTCAGTGCCTCTTCTGCTTGTTGGATATGGATTCGGTGCTTCTTTCGTTGCCTTATTTGCTCAGTTGGGAGGTGGAATATACACCAAAGCAGCCGATGTTGGAGCAGATCTTGTTGGAAAAGTAGAGCAGGGAATTCCCGAAGATGACCCTAGGAATCCTGCTGTGATTGCAGATCTGGTATTTTTCTTCTTCCAACCCTGAAATCCTAGGCAGTACTTATGTATATTGAAGACCTACTTTCCATTTTTATGTGTTTCATATCATCTGTTTTATTAGTCCTCTCGTCCATAGTTGAGGACAACACCGATATATTAGTATTATGCCTGCTACCTTTAAATGTGTTAATTTATTGGCTTTACTTTGATAATTGAAATTGAGGTTGGAGACAATGTGGGAGATTGCGCAGCCCGTGGTGCTGATCTTTTTGAAAGTATTGCTGCTGAGATTATTAGTGCTATGATACTCGGGGGAACGATGGCTCAACGTTGTAAAATAGAAGGCAAGCACAATTTGTGGTGTTATATTCACACTCAGTCACTCAACCTTGGCGACAAATATGTTTGTTGGCCATTTCATTAGTGTTGTTACTGGTTTTATTCAAACCGGGCCATCCATTTCTCTTAAACACTCACCTATTCTTTCACTGCTTGTGCAGATGCATCTGGTTTCATCTTGTTTCCTCTGGTTGTTCACTCTTTTGATCTGGTGATTTCATCGGTTGGAATATTCTCAATTAGAGGTACACGTGATTCCAGCGGAAAGGCTTCTTCCGAGGATCCAATGAAAATTCTACAGAGAGGATATTCTGTTACAATAGTCTTGGCTGTTCTGACATTTGGTGCGGTAATACTTCGCTGACCATCGAGTCATGTTTATCTTTTTTCCTTGGGTTATCATTTGAAATATTTTTTTTTTTAAGTTTACGCTTCAGAGGCTTGCATAAATTTCCTTTTATTTGAGTTTTAAGACATTGTTGTCATTGCAATTGTTTCTTTTGTACAGTCTACCCGATGGCTGCTTTACACTGAGCAAGCACCATCAGCCTGGTTTAACTTTGCCTTGTGTGGGCTAGTTGGGATAATCACAGCATATGTTTTCGTCTTTATCACCCAGTACTATACTGACTACAAACATGAGCCTGTGCGCACATTAGCTCTTGCAAGCTCCACTGGTCATGGGACTAATATAATTGCTGGAGTCAGTTTGGGTCTTGAATCAACTGCTCTTCCGGTTCTTGTCATTAGTGTATCTATTATCTCAGCTTACTGGCTGGGCCAGACCTCTGGCCTTATAGACGAAAATGGAATTCCAACCGGTGGGCTGTTTGGCACAGCTGTAGCAACAATGGGAATGCTCAGTACTGCTGCGTATGTTCTCACTATGGATATGTTTGGTCCAATAGCTGATAATGCTGGTGGAATTGTAGAGATGAGTCAGCAGGTATCTTATAATGACGAATTTAAGATTTCTGTTTCAGTTGTGAAGACTACTTTTTCTATTTTTTCTTATTTTATACAAATTTGGATTTGATATGTCCTTACAGCCTGAAAGTGTTCGGGAGATCACCGATGTTCTAGACGCTGTAGGAAACACTACAAAAGCTACTACTAAAGGATTTGCCATAGGATCTGCTGCACTTGCATCTTTTCTTCTGTTTAGTGCTTATATGGACGAGGTTGCTGCATTTGCACGTGAGCCTTTCAAACAGGTAAACAGAACAGCATCCCACCGTTGATATTTTCCCCTGACAAATACCATTCAGGTGTGTCTTAATTTGCACTTTTAACTGTTTTCCAGGTTGATATTGCCATTCCAGAAGTTTTTGTTGGCGGATTGTTGGGTTCTATGCTGATATTTTTATTTAGCGCTTGGGCCTGTTCAGCAGTTGGCCGAACTGCTCAAGAGGTGGTTAAGGAAGTAAGGCGACAATTTATTGAGAGGCCTGGGATAATGGTGAGTATTGCTTTTGTAGAAATTCCCATATTCTTAATCTTTATAATGACGCTAAGCATTTGTTTGGAATCACAGTCTCACCACAATAAATATTGTCCTAAGTGCCATTCAAATACTAGTTAAACATACTGGTATAATTGTAAATAAATGAAATAAGAATTAAAAAGTGAACGGAGAGAATGTAGAAAAGATGATGAAAAATTAGTGTACATGATGGTATGCAAACAGTGTGTGCGCACATCTGTTGGATAAAGAATCAAACTAGCCTTCTAATTATGCTTTTCCTAACTTGCTTTCTGTAGGAGTACAAGGAGAAGCCAGATTATGCTCGTTGTGTCGCTATTGTAGCATCTGCATCTTTAACGGAGATGATAAAACCTGGTGCCTTGGCTATTATTTCACCTATAGCTGTTGGTGGGTTAATTATCTTGTTTCACTTGTACTCCTTTATCCAGTGGACTCGATCTCTTTTCATGGCTGCTACAAATGGCGTATTTTTCTTTATGGTTTAGAGATGATAGTTGTTTTTTTCCTTCTTTCTAGGATCAGGCTTCTTTATATAATTGTTTGTTCATTGAATCTTGGTGCTTCCTATTTTGAACTTTTATAGATGTGGGTTTACCAAGGATTTTTGCAATTTGATTCTCTGATTCAAATGGTCGTAGTCTTTACAGAAGGAGCTAGTATTTTTTACTTTTTGATGAAAAAGATGCAACTCTTAGCATTGTTGTCAAATGTTTAGCATTTGGTGAAAACATACCAACATGCTGCTTTAGCATGCAGTTCATGTTGACCTTTGGCATTTATCTTTATTTCTCATTATTCCACAACTTAGCTGACATTTTTTCGTTATTTTCCTTTCATTTTCTTCCATGTTTGACCATTCTGCTTTACAGAAACTTTCTAATGCTGCATGATGAAGGATTAATTCTTGCTCGTACTCCTTGCAGGTATTGTGTTCCGGATCTTTGGATTCTATACTGGGCAACCTTTACTCGGTGCTAAAGTTGTGGCGTCCATGCTGATGTTTGCAACTGTTTCCGGTATTCTTATGGCACTTTTCCTCAACACAGCAGGTGGTGCCTGGGATAATGCAAAGAAGTACATTGAGACGGGGGTTCTTGGTGGCAAAGGAAGTGATTGCCATAAGGCTGCCATTACAGGAGATACGTAAGTTCTTTCGATATCATTTCTCTCTCCGTCATTATCAATTCTTGTGCTCAGTTCTTTCACGTGCCATGAAATTTCCTGTTAACCTATTGTTCCTTGCATTGTTTGTCGGTGCTCGATTCTGAATCTAGGAAATAGAAAATTGCTATATGATCCGGTTTATTTTGTGTTGCAGTGTGGGCGACCCATTCAAAGACACAGCCGGACCTTCACTGCACGTTCTCATTAAAATGCTTGCTACGATCACGCTGGTTATGGCTCCTGTCTTTCTCTGAGAGTTGTTTATAACGATTGGCGGTCGTGCCAGTGTATTGGACCCCCTTATCTTGAGATGTTGATTACTTAGACGCAAATATACAGATAGGTTTTTTGATGTGTACTGAGGGTGCCTGATTCGTAGTCATACCAAATTGTCTTTGTTTTACCTGTGACCTGGATCTCGAATAATTAAGGTTAATTGGCTGCTCATTCTAGTGCAATGTAGCGTCTTATGGCGTATTATCCTCGACACCGTTGATCAAAATACATAATTACCATATGTTTGGAGCATCCATTGACGTTTTTATTCGATCGTGAAGCATTTCGGGAAAAGATCATTGGAGTTGGAGGCTCTGTTTCGTGATAGATTTTCAATTAGGGGTTCTTTCTTGGTCAATGTCAATTGGTGGACTTTACTTAAGCTCGCTCTTGGAAAATGTCATTCGGTGTTACTTGCATATACTGTAGTTCCATGGGATGGTTATGGTCATGAAGATTGATACGAACAGATTCATGGAGGACTCGGCAACGCAGCTTCTCTTGTCCGGTCTACTTTTTCTGCTGCCTTGCTCTGCTTATGCTGCCTGCGACGACCTCGACCGCGATGCTCTCTTGTCCTTGCCTTTCAAGGCACCGTTGAATTGGTCTTCTTCTACTGACTGCTGCCTTTGGGATGGAATCACCTGCGACCCACTTGACCACCGCCGCGTCATCCGGCTGTGGTTGCCGAAAAGAGGCTTATTCGGCGTCGTCTCTTCGGCCATCACTAACCTCACCCGTCTCACCCACCTTAATCTTTCTCACAATTCCCTATTGGGTTCTCTCCCAGATGACTTGCTTTCTTCCCTCCCAAGTCTTCAGGTCATTGACTTGAGCTTCAATCGTCTCATCGGCCGCTTTCCACCATCTTTTAATGGAAGCAGCCACCTTCAGATTATAAACTTGTCCAGCAACTTCTTCAGTGGAACAATCCCGTCTTCGGTCCTTGTCCCATCAATATCAATTTTCAATGTCAGCAACAACCGCTTTCCCGGGTCAATACCCTTGAGCAACGGCAGCAGTCACGCTTCCCTTACACTCTTCGACTTGTCCTTCAATAAATTTATTGACACAATGCACTAGCAGGGGCAGGGTGGGGACAATGCATGCCTCTGACCCCAACATGATGCCTTTGTTACCACTAAATTTTAGTATCTAATTCTAATCCAAGGAATCCAATATAAATGTGTATTGATTACAGGATTTAATATGTAACTACAATAAATTAAGGGGTTTATATCACAAATGGTCCCTGAAATTGACCCATCAATCATGATGGTCCCTGAAATTGAAAATCGATCAATGTAGTCCTTGAATTTTAACTCGCGAATCAATGTGGTCCTTCTGTTAGTGTTCCGTCCAAATTAACTTTAAAAAAAGGTTAGAGAACCAATTTTTCATGGTAAAATGATAAAAAATAACACTGTTACTTATAATTTTACTTACTACCTCTCTTTTCTTTTTTCCATCTTCACTTTTCTCTCCATTTTTTCATGGATTTGGTGCTAAAACTAAAATAAAAACAAAAAAAAGTGGTTCTCTAACCTTTTTTGGTCATTTTACCATGAAAAATTGGTTCTCTAACCTTTTTTTAGTGTTAATTTGGACGGAACACTAACAGAAGGACCACATTGATTCGCGAGTTAAAATTCAGGGACTACATTGATCGATTTTCAATTTCAGGGACCATCATGATTGATGGGGTCAATTTCAGGGACCATTTGTGATATAAACCCTAAATTAAACATACATGTTTGGTTCATATTTGGCTTAGAAAGAAAACTATGGAGGACCAAGAGCTTTGTTTTCAATCAATGAGGATGGGATTCGAATTCAAAACTTTTTTTCAACACTAAACATTGGATAAAGAAGTATCGGAAGATCTAAGATATATAGAAAACTAAATTTGAGATAAAAATTATATCTATGTTAGACATACGTATGGCCTAAAGTATATGTGAACAACCAATATTTGAGAACCTCTTTGTCATGCACCCATTGTCATAAAATTCTGGCTCCGCCACTAGACCCACGTGCAGAAACTCAACACCTTATTCACTAGGATATTAGATAGAAAAAAGATTCTAAACCGAGTCCTTATTTCAATTGCTCCCTGCAAATGACTTCCACATAAACATAAATTTGACTAGATTAAGAGGTAGGTTGTTATTTTGTAAGAAATATTTCTTTATGGATTAAGATTATGTTTCAACTCCCGAGTTTTGGCTTCATGTTTAAATTAAGAGTAAATTGTAGCAATGGTCCCTTAACTTTAATTCAATTGGAGCAATGGTCCCTCAACTAAAAATTCATTACCATTGGTCCCTCAACTCGTCAAAACATGCAGCTATAGTCCCTTAACTAAAAATCCATTACCAATGGTCCCTCAACTTTAATCCAACTAAATAAATGGTCCCCCAATTTTAAGTCAATTGAAGAAATGGTCCCTCAACTTTTAACCCAATTGTAGCAATGGTCTTTCCAATATAACTCATTTTGACAAAATTTTGATGAAGTTGACGAAAAGGACCATAGCTATATATTTTGATGAGTTGAGGGACCAATGGTAATTGATTTTTAGTTGAGGGACCATTGCTCAAATTTGACTAAAGTTGAGGGATCATTGCTACAATTTACTCTTAAACTAATAGTCATTATTATATTATGTGAATGTGAATATTTAGCCAGCCCAGCAGCCACTAATCCTTTGAAAGTAAACGCTCATCTGATCTAATGGACTATGGATAATGCTATGGAGACTAAATTTATAGATAAAATTTTAGAAATTAAAGGACATGAAAGTTGATAATTGATTTATTGCTTAAGGTTAATAAATATGCTCATCCTTATTGGTGACACATTATTTAGTTTGCAAATCTTGTCTACATTGTTCAATTAATGTACAAGTCAGCTGACTGCTAGTTTAATAATGAGTGCTCATTATGATCCCCAACTTCTATGTATGTATAAGGTGATAACTATTGTACTAAAATTAATTAAGGACAAAAAGCATCATTCAGGTTCTACTTTTCTCTCCTTCTGTGAGAGCATCTCTCTCCTCCTGTGAGAGTTTTCTTTCCCTCCCGTGTTGGTGAGGGTTTCATTGTACCCATCTTCTCCGGCGCCGACTCTGGCTTCGGCTGGAGTCGGTCGTCCTCTTCCCCTTCCTCCTTCTGTTTTTCTCTTGCTTTTCCTTTCTTTCTTTTTTGCTTTCGCCGGTGCGTTTCCGATCACCTCCCTTTCCCTTCCCGCTCTGGCCGTGACCTCCTTCCCCAGCGATCATCCTCCTTCATCTCTGATCCGGCATGCAGCTGCTTCCAAACCGCGTTCTGCTGCGGTATTTCGAGAGGGTGCGTCGAGATTTGGTTCTCTCACCGGCTCGGGTGCTTCGCACCACCACCCTTTCACTGTCTTTGCCGTCTGTGGCAGCGTTGTTCGCGGGTCGCCGCTAACTTCCTCCTCTTCTTCAGCTGGGTGCGGATCGCTCTTCAAGTTGAGATGCTGCACATCTTCTGGCGCTGCTTGGCCGTGGACGGGGTTTGGTCGGAACACGTTCGGAGGCGACGGGTGTTCCCGTTTCTGGCGTTTGGCCGTGTCTGTGTTTTGGGCTTCACCTTTTGGTTGGCCCGGTGTACTGTGTTGTTTGGGCCTGTGTTTGGCTGTTTGTTGTGTTTTGTTTGGGCCTTAAGTGTGCCTATGTGTATGTTTCCTTTGTGCTAATGCAGTAGCCTTTGCCCAAAAAAAAAAAAAATAAAAAATAAAATTAATTAAGGACATAACCGAAGAACAAAGAAACGAAAGGAAATATCTCTAATTTTTGTATTGATGTTCTGAGTTCTGACAAAAGGAGGAAGCTTAGGGCGTGTTGGGCATCATTCTTGGATACATTTTTATGTTTAGAAAAATGATGAATAATATATGCTAAATTCCATAATACTCATTATTTTCAAAAAAAAAAAAAAAAAATAGATACAAGAAGGCAAGGTTCTAAAGGCAGCGGGCTGGGGCCTAGCGTCTAGACGAACTAGGCAAATTTAAGTAAATCTATTATATTTCGGGTAAATAAGTGTCTGTTTATACTTAAAATATATATAGTTTCATCATAAATTACAAAATCGAATGACATATATATTATGAAGTATTGGAACATAATGAAAACAAGGGGAACAAGCATAAAATGTGTGTTCATTTAAGTATTCAACAAGTCTCTTACAATTTATTTAAGAAAATAAAATGCAAAATGAAAGTTACCTATTTTTTGTCTAAGTGAGTCGCAACCTAGGCGGGTTTAGGCGGGTGTCTTAGCAGGTTTAGGCGTCATTTCTTAATTTTCAAACACCTAGGTATTAATTGGGACGGTGGCCAGCCACCTAGCGCCGGTCTTTCGAGTTGCCCCTTGGTTTTCGCCTTCCAAGACCTAGAGTCGAAAGTGATAGCTCTAAAGACTTACCTAGAATATTTGAACTGTGGAAAAGCTTGTGTTTCTTATATTTTCTCTTCCCCAAAGCCTCCTTATATAGTGTTTGGGAAGAGTGTACAAAGACTGAAAAGCCCATGAAAATCCCAAGTATATTCTAATATGAATATCTCTTGATTTTCATCTAATTATCACATAGATAATTAGGAGGTTAATATCCTCATGTGGGTGGAATATCCTTTGATATTTAATTATCCCATAAGATAAATCCTACACCTCCCACTCACCCACATAGGGTGTCGCATAGTCTCAATTAACACACTTAGTTTACATCCATTCTAGTCTATCTCATCATACAGGAAATGGGACGCGCGACCTCGCGAGAAAGAACGTACATAACCAGGAGCACTACCATTAAGCTATCACTAAACTAACAACAGTGCATCACTCAGAAGTTCATCGCTTTATGCCCCAAACTGTTCGTCACACACCAGACTTGACATTCTTTATCCCTTGTTAAAAACAATGTCATGTCTCACAAGTATCATATATCCGTGTCTTATGTTTGATAACAAATATCAAAAGATGGCACACAGCTAATGAATCACATGACATGGTGTTATCTTCGAACTGTCTTCCTTAAGCTCTCATGTCATTTTAATTTGATTTAACTGCTTGCCTAGACACACCTCTTAGGACAATAGCTAACTTGACTGTCTTAGATAAACATGCTAAAGTACCAATCATTAAACCTCATCTTTCTAACGTAGACTTTAGATCAAAGGGCATAAGGGTGGAATCATATAGATTCCTTGTGGTTCCCACAATGATTAAAACAGGGATCAATTCATCACTCCTATTATCAGTCAGTTATAGCACATACAATATGATTTATATGTTGTGGTGTATCCTCATTTCAATGAGTGTGTCACATGTCCATTGGACATACACCATACAAATCATAGTCTAGTCACTACACAAGCGCCTAACCTGCGTCTTCTAGCCTAGTCGCCTTCTTGGCGCCCACCTAAATACTCATATCCGGCTTTACAAGCTTAAACATGAAACAAATCTCATGTTCGACTTCTGCTAAGTCTCATCTTAGACATTTCTAAGGTGACGTTTACCTTGTGCATATTGGTACGTTAAACATACACGTGTCCAGTCTTGCAGCCCAATGCGTTGAAGACACAAATGTCTCATCCTACTCGCTATCACAGCGCCAGGGCGAATCGTTCATGTGAAAAACGGATTCTAACTTGGTGACACTCGTAAAGATGTGTAAACAATCATTTCAAAAATAAATAAATATGAAATGAAAAACTTCAATGCCTTTTTATTCAATAATAATGTCAAATACAAAGAAAAACACATCAAACCCTACATAAACCCATATTCTTTACATGAGTAAGAAACGAGTTTCTAATTATGGGTTTAGTCATGGGATCAGAGAGCATATTATTGGTCGAGATATGTTTCAACACTACTTCACCCTTGGTAACCTTGTTCCTAAAGAAATGATATTGTGTATCTATGTGCTTAGATTTGCCATGATACTTAGGATCTTTAGTGTATGCGAAGGCTGAAGTACTATCACAGTAGACAAGTACAGTTTCTTGAGCATAAGCCGTAACTCCCATATGTCGTAGAAACCTCCTAAGCCAAATAGCTCCTTGAATAGCTGATCCAAAGGCAACATATTCTGACTCCATTGTAGACAGAGCAATACAAGTTTGCTTCTTGCTACACCAAGAAACAATTCGAACTCAAAACTTTTTTCAAACACTAAACATTGGGAAGAAGTATCGGAAGATCTAAAATATATAGAAAACTAAATTTGAGATAAAAATTATATCTATGTTAGACATGCGTAAGGCCTAAAATATATGTGAACAACCAATATTTGAGAACTTCTTTGTCATGCCCCCATTGCCATAAAATTCTGGCTCCACAACTAGACACATGGGTAGAAACCCAACACTTTATCAACTAGAATATTAGATCACATGCAGTGGCGGATCCAGGATTTTAACTTAGGGTGGTCCCAATATAAAAGCTTCACAAAAAAAAAAAAACAAGACGAAAATATTATTGAACAAATAAATGGCAAACTATGATTTTGAATGATGCATCCCTTATTCATTTTTCATTCTGCCTTGTTCCTCCCTAAACGAAAGAATGAATGTAATTGAGCGATTAGTAAACCTTGTAGACTGCACAGTAAAGAAAACTTACGTGATAGATTTCCCTTTTAAGAAGATTGGAGGAGCAATTGCAGCGTAAATGCAAAACGCAATATGAAGCTGCAAAAAGAAAATCAAGGCACAAAAGTAAGCTAATTTTCACATCTTGAATGCAGAAAATATAACTGCAGTAAGAACAAAACTCACCAGATAAGACAAGAAAAACCCAGCAAAACTCAGAGCACTATCAGTCCTGTAATAGATGCAATTACAACTATGAGAGCTAATATGTTAGGATGAACAAATAACATGAAGAAAAAAAGTATAAGATAAAAGATATGTCGGACAAATGACCGAGAAGTGCACAATCATTAAATGCAGAGGCCTTGAGCCTCATATACAGTTTTGGCATAGTGATATACAACAAGGTCATATCCATGGAATCGTAAGTACCTCATAGCACGATAAAGAGGGCGATACCAGACGAAATAGGCTACATGAACAGTTGCTAGGAAGTAGATTATAGCCAGAAGCCAAATTATTACACCTGCAAGAGGATACAAGTTCAGACTAAATTATGAGTTTATTTATAATGGTTTATAGGTCTACCCTAAGTCGTAGATCAAACCTTGTTTTATGGCATCTTCTTTCCGCTTTAGTTCCTGGAAAAAGATAATAAAATCCTAAACTCCACTTACTAAATAGAAGAGTAACTTGTTTAAAAGCATAAAAATTCTCATTCAAATCAATGTTGCAAGGACTGCTTAATGGTGTCCAAATAAAAACTTGGATCGCATATTTTGTTCACTGAAACATTCAATCGAAAGTGGTTGATTATTCTTGTTCTCATTGCAACAATTGACCGTAATGGTCTGGGAAATTTGTTTGTAAGATATTACATGTTCCCTCTTTTTCAATTCAGCCTCTTTAGCTTTGAGTTCCTTCTCCTTTGCTTGTAAACTCTATAGCAACAAAAATAATAAGAAAAAATAGAAAACCATTAATTGCTTGTACAATAAGTTAATAACAAATGAACAAAAAGCCTTGACAATGTGATTCCACATCTTCCATATGCTGACTACCTTTGAATTGTCAAGAGGAATATCGATTGTTGCATTGGGTTCATAGGGTTCCACTTGGACTTTGATCCAACACATTTGATTTCCCAACCTATCTTCCTCTAAATTCACTAATTCCAAGAATGCAAACAGACTTAACTCTAAATTCGCTAATCCCAACCTATCTTCTTCAAAACATTCTCTAAACTCGCTAATTACATTGGTTGAAAATGTAACTCTATTCACTCCAAGAATGCAAATTCTACAAGCACGAATAAGTGAACATAGATAGCACATAATCAAGACTCAATTTTCACAATTTACAACATCAAAGTTGAAACCTTTTCACAAAAATCATTCGAATTGCCCTCTCAAATTCTCAATCACACAAAATATCATCTACATACGAAAAAAACAACAGATTATTTAACGGACAGAGTCAAAGAGAGTACAAACCTCTTCGACCAAGAAGATGACCAACCTCCAGAGTTTAGAACAGAGCTTTACACGGATAAAAAATGCAGAAGGGTTACAGATTGATGCCCTGCAGTGCAGAGTCCAGACCAGCCTCCGATGTCGTCGCCCGTCGGTGCAACAATGAACAGAAACTAGAGTGCATAGAGTTGATCGATGCAGTGCAGCAGCGGGCTGAGCGGCGGACGATTTAGGTATCTGTAAAGTGAAGGTTTGAGTGCTCTATCGTGTGAAGTGAAGGTACCGAGTGCAGAGTGTTCCTACTACCTTGTGAAGGTTCTCACGTGAGGTGAGTGAGTTTTCAAAATTTTTTAATGACTTGGATCAAAACGACGTCGTTTTGGCCAAGTCATTTTTAAAAAACATTTGGCTTTCTTCTTCCTCCTCCTGTTTTGCACAGAGTGCAGCAGCCATGGCTGCTGTTCTTCTCCATCACTGCCCAGACTTGGGTGGTCCTTGAAGATCATCACAACCATTTTTCCAAGCTTCGGGTGGTCCCGGGACCACCCTGGTCCCTTCATAGATCTGCCCCTGATCACATGCATGGATAGAAAAAAGATTCTAAACCGAGTCGTTGTTTCAGTTGCTCCCTTCAAATGACTTCACATAAGCATAATTTCACTAGATTAAGAGCTAAGTTGTTATTTTGTAAGAAATATTTCTTTGTGGATTAGGTTTATGTTTCAACTGCCGAGTTTTGGCTTCATGTTTAATTTGATATGAGTCCAATTTTGTGAGCCTTTATGAGGTATAGTCTGTGGAGCCAAAAATAATCACAAGGCGACACGTGGATTTTCGGATTAAGAAGACAAAAATACCCTTGAGGTGCATCAGGATTCCTACGCGCGAGCAGCGGGTAATTATCTTCGGTCAAGTTAAAGGTGCCCATAAAAGGTAAACAATTCCGAATTATTTCATCCATCCACATTTTAGGTAGTTATTTCGATAACTACCAATTATCCCACATAAATTGAGATAATTGACAAATTAATGGGATTATTACTCATTAATTGTCAATTAAATTAGCCATAAAGCCAAAAAACTACCCTAATGGCCGGTCCCCTTTCTCCAAAAAGGGGCCGGCCACTTCCCTATTTTTTCCCATATTTCCTTACCCCTTTCTTCCCCTTTTTAAGCCAATTATTCAATTATTCATCATAACCCTTTTCATAAATACAAAAGACATTCCCTTTTGGTTTAATTAGCCAATAAATGGGCTAATTACCTAAATTAAACACAAAAACCCTAGCTAGGCCGGCCACCTCCTATCCCTATAAATATACTCCCATTCTCACCAAAAAGCCAATTTCCACTCCTCTTACAAAAATACTCTAAACACTCTTTCTCTCTAAATTCTAACTTTGGCATCAGAGGTTCTTCGGCCAAAGCCCCCCCCCCCCCATTCATCATGGGCGTGTGAGGCTCTTGTCCTTGACCTAAGGTGTTAATTGTTTTGTAGGTGCAAGATTGTCCAAGATCAAGGAGGAGAAAATTTGCATCCACAAATTGGTGCTTTCATTGAGAGAAGAAATCTACGCTCGAAAAAGACTCTCGCACACAAAAGGTTTTTTCTCCAATTTCTAGTCCATTTGTATTTTTTCGTACATTTTTATTATTAGAATTTTTTAATTGTAAAAAGTTCTTTGATAAAACGTATAAAAAAGGGGGAAAAGAAAAATACATAATCGTTAGAAATCTAGAAAATTCCACGAGTGACAATTCAAACATTCAAGACATGGGACCGCGGCGATCTACGAGATTGAATGTGGTTCTAGGGGAGATGGCACCACTACCACAAGGCTCCACCATGGCAACCGCCGCGGTGACCACCCGCAGCGAGGTCCATGGTACCGCTACTACGGCCCAAGCCTCACACTTGCATGCATCTCGTACTGAGCAGCCTGTTCCTGCAGCCAAGCCTGCCCTTGCAGCCCTCCTGTACTCAGGCGTATGCTTCACGAAAGAGCCTGGACCAATAATCCCTTTGACGCCATCATCAAACTCAGCGCACGCGTCCATATCCTCAAGAAGGTCTGGCCTCAAAAGCGCACAAATCTCAGCAGCTTCCTTGGAATTAGACTTGGCGGATTTATCAGGACCACTGGCGCAAGCAGTCTCTCTCTTCTCAGAAGGCAACTTGGCCTCAGCAGTGGAAGGGACAAGTTTTGGCCTCGGTTTAGCAGACGAGGATGTCTTGCCATTCTTCATGGTAGCAAGCCTTTCCGAAGGAGAATCCTAAGTGGAGCGGCACCACCACCACGAGTTTCCGCCACGGGAACCACCGCGGTGGCTACATCACCACGGCCCGAGCCGTGCCATCCAAGGTCCCGGCCCAAGCCATGTTATTCCAAGCCCAACGCGAGCCCAATACGTTGCCTAGCCGAGCCCAAGCCTCGCACCCACGTGTGCCACACGCTAAGCAGCCTACTCTCGTGGCCCAGCCTGCTCCCGCCGAGCAGCCCGCCGAGCAGCCCGCCCTCGTGGTCCAGCCTGCTCCCGCCGAGCAGTCCACCCTCGTGGCCCGGCCTGCTCCCACGGCCGAGCAGCCCACTCCCGTGGTCCAGCCTGCTCCCGCCGAGCAGCCCACTCCCGTGGCCCAGCTTGCTCCTGCCGAGCAGCCCACTTCTGTGGCCCAGCCTGCTCCTGCCGACCAGCCCACTCTCGTGGCCCAGCCTGCTCCCGCTGAGCAGTCCACTCTTGTGGTCCAGCCTGCTACCGCTGAGCAGTCCACTCTCGTGGTCCAGCTTGCTACCGCCGAGCAGCCCACCATCGTGGTCCAGCCTGCTCCAGCCGAGCAGCCCACTCTCGTGGCCCCGCCTGCTCTCATCGAGCAGCTCATTCCCGTGGTCCATCATGTTCCCGCCGAGCAGCCCATTCCAGTGGCCCAGCCTGCTCTCGTGTCCCGTCCTACCCCCGTGGTCTTCCAAGCAGCCCAAGTCGGCCCAAGACTATCTCAGCCATCCGGACCTACCGTTGAGCTAGGGGCATTCTCACCATATTTCTCCGCGGATTTGGCATTTCCCAACTCAAATCCCGCGCCAGGAGTCTACCACTCTTCCATTGCTCAAGGAGGCACATTCCTTCCAAGCTCTTCCAATCCAAATGGCGAACAACACTTGTCTCGACAAGTCATAGAGTTGACGAGCGCCCTAGCACAACAGACGACCTTGGTAAACCAGCTCTTGCAGCGCACCAAGATGCAACGTGTCCCAAATGAGGTGTCCCGAAGAAGGTCAAGGGCAGACGAAGAACCTCTCCAGCAACGTCCCAATAAGCAGCCACTCGACCAGCCCCTAACCGAGCGTTTGGGCAGAGCACACTCCCAATTGGGCCCCCGAGATAGCGTATACTTCCGTCTTAGCGCGCAGAGGAACGTGCACTCTCGACTAGGCCCACGGACGAGCATACACTCACGGTTGGGGCCACACTCCGATAATCAACATGAGCAGTCTTCCAAGCGAAGTGTTCATTCGCGGCTAAGTCTGCAAGGAGCATCCTCCACATCACATCGGAGTAGGCAACATGACGGACGGAGAGAAGCAGTCACTCAATCCGGCTCAAGTTCAACCAGCAGCTTGCGAAATCTCTCGCCTGCTAGGAATCCACCACATGCACCGCTACCGCAGCACAGACGAGCCGACCACGTAGAAGAGCAGCCTAGACCAACAGGTCAAAACTGGGGGCAGCCAAGAGCTCTACTACCCCAACAAAGGCAAATTCAGGAAGAAGTAGAGAGAATCTTGACCAAGCGATTGCGCGATTTCCAACACAACGAGGTCACCGACGAAGCACTGCTACGAGATGTGACCAACATAAGCGGGTCACCATTCGCAGACGAGATCGAGCAGGCAGAGCCTCCACACAAGTTTAGCATGCCACATTTCACATCCTTCAAAGGCGATGGAGATCCGGAGAGACACTTAAAGCACTACCGAAGCGCGATGATCCTCTATCGAAACAATGACGATCTCATGTGCAAGATATTTTCCACTACTCTACAAGGCGAGGCGTAAGATTGTTTCTACACCCTGCCGCCACAATCTATCCGGAGTTTTGACGAACTTTCTTCGATTTTCACCAAAGAATATTCATCCTATCGCTCAATCAAGAAGAAGTCCGACCACTTGCTCAACGTCAAGAAAAACCCAAAGGAGTCGCTCCGCAACTATGTGAAGAGGTTCAAAGCAGAGAAGACAAAGATAGTCGGATGCAACGACTCGATAGCTAAAGCAGTATTCCAAAAAGGACTTCCAGCAGACCACCCGTTGTTCGAAAAGTTGATCATGAAAGAAGATCTGACTCTGGCAGACTCTTTCGCTCTAGCAGAAAAACATGCACTTTAGGACGAGGCTCGCTGATCCAAATTCAAAGACCTATTCGCATCACCTCCCAACTATCTAAACCGGAAGCAACGGAGGACCTATTCGCATGTTTGACGGTATCTGAAGCAGCAATAAGCTTTACCATCATACGAGAAGAGCTGGGGGCCCGACTACCTATATTCCACAGTTCAAAAGCTCTCCTCGATGCTACCAGAAATTCAAAAAGCGAACTTTGGCGATAGTTGTTGCAACCCGGAAGCTCAAATTTTACCATCAGACGCACGCAGTCATCGTCATGACGCATTATTCCGCCCAATCCAGACGTGTGACGATAAAAGTGCAGACACTGGCGATGCAAAGTTTTCTGACGAACGCAACAACTCAGCCCAAAAGGTGTGCCAAGAGCAGATGAACACTAGAAGGACGCACTCGGAAGCAAGTTTTGTCCTTGTCGCCCCAAAAGATTCTACATAAGAGCAACATGTACCGGCAGTTGAGCACCACCTCCTGCTGCGCGACACACACCTTTAGACGACCCTTGCTCCATAACTCAACTCTAGAGTGGCCTAATACCTGCAGTGGAGCATTTCCTGTTACGTGTAACATAGGACCAGCTCTACGGCTCCCTACTGTGCCTTCACGCCTAGCCTAGGCAATGTAACAGAGCGGCCCAACGATGCCCCGGAGGCAGCTGAGCACACCTTAATCGCACCTGCTCCCTCAATGGAGATTTCTGGCATTTGCATGTTGACGATGCAACGACTCTACAAAGGCTCGGGAGTAGGGGTGGTCCTTGGCACCCCAGACGGTTCAATGCTCGAGTAGGCGATCGCCTTAGGCTTCAAACCATCCAAGATCGAAGCAAAGTACAAGGCCCTACTAGCAAGTGTCCAGATAACAAAAGGCCTGGCAGGTGAAAAAGCTTGCAATTTATTCTGATTCCCAGCTAATTCAACCAAACTATTGGGGAATACGCGACAAAACATCCAAGGATGGCACAATACCTAGAGAATGTACGCAAGCAATTTGAGGCATTTCAGACTTACATTCTCACTCAAGTTCCTCAAGCAGACAACGCCTACGCAAATGCACTAGCCGGCTTAGGCTCCGCCTTCGACCATCAACTCAAACGCTCTATTCCAGTAGAGTATCTAGACAAGCCAAACATAGAAGTGGAGCCAGCAATCGAAGTGTCACAGGTTAGCACAACTCCAAATTGGCAAAATTCCACTATAGACTACCTGGTCAATGGCACATTCCACGGTACTACATGTGGAATGGCATTAGCATCCGAAGATCCTACACCGGACCACATATTCGCTGCCCAACGCCTCCCGATGACTTGAAGGTTTTTAAGCTCAATCCACGAAGGCATTTGTGGAAACCACTTCGAAGGTCGATCCTTAACATAGAAGGCTCTTACACATAGGCTACTACCGACCTACCATGCACCGAGATGCTAAGGAGTTAATACAAAAGTGCGACCGCTGCCAACGCTACAAGCCGATACTAGCACCGCCTGCTAGCGAGCTACACTTGCAGACGAGTCCTTGACCGTTCATGCAGTGGACAATCGACCTAGTAGGACCTATGCCGCCTACTACTGGGGGCAGATGCATGATGATCATGGAAACCGACTACTTCACCAAATGGGTAGAAGTAGAGCCCGTGACGACCACGACTCAGACGGATATAGAGTGCTTCGTATGGAGGAACATCATTTGCTGATTGTCATCCCTCAGTTCATCGTCACCAACGACGGCCCGCAATTCACGGACGAAGATTTGACGAAGTTTTTCCAAAAGTATAACATAAAGCAGCACATGTCCATGCCAAGATATCCTCAAGGAAACGGGCAGGTCGAAGCATCCAACAAGACGATCCTCGATTGCCTCAAGAAATCCCTCACCAACAAGAAGGGAAAATGGCCAGACGGACTCCCCGGATGTCTATGAGCATGTCGCACCACCAAAAGACGAGCAATTGGTGAAACTCTTTTCTCTTTGGCAATTGGCTCAAAAGCAATCATTCATCCCAATGTCATCTTGCCAAGTATCAGCACTCTACTGCCAAGCATTGAGTGGAACAGAAAGAAGATGGCCACAAGCTTAGATCTGGCAGAGGAGAAGCTCGAGCAGACCATCACCCGCATCGCAGCCTACCAGCAGCAGCTCCTCTCCAGCTAAAACAAAAGGGCCAAGGTCCGGCAATTCTAGCCTGAAGATCTAGTCCTAAGAAAAACCTTCATCACTACCCACAGAGAAGGCTCCAGAAGATGGATCATATATGGGAAGGTCCGTACAAGATCAGCAGAGTAGGCGGCAAGAGTATTTACACCCTAGCCATCAGGGAACGACAAAAAGATCAAAAAACAGTGGAACGCCTGCAATCTGAGGAAGTACCATGTGTGACCTCCCGCTACATCAAAAGCCCGAAGACTCAAGCAGCTCGATGGGCACCACCTCACAAGCCGATGACTATCCAGTTATTATGCAATTCCTACTTTACAGCTAAGTTGTCGTTCGTTTCACTCGTTTTTCAATGAGGAATTCAGAAGTAATCACAACTTGGCTTGGCTTCATGTTTACAACAACTGATCACTCCTGCACTTCAAAAGAAGATCGCGCCCTTCTTAGGGACTCACCGCAGGAATTGTACCCCCCGAGGGACCAACCATGCTCTTCAGTGCGAAAGGATAAACTAATTCCCTAACACCCACATGGGTCTACTCTCCAAAGCGGGAGATAAACTCTACACTCCGAATATCCAGACGTGGATGAGCCTGGCTGCCCTAGTATAACTAGATGCACGATGGCTTGCGCCGGGATTCCTAGAAGTAGCCATAATGGTCTTTTTCAAGGCTTAGCTAATTGAAGGATTTCGGGTCTCTTGGCCTAATCCGCGGGGAACCGGGCCCTAGAGACGGAGGGGGCACATTACGCAGTACATCCGATGGACGGCTGCCCTGGAACCCTAAAGCTGCTACTGAGTGCACTAAGGTAGCCTACGATTTCCGGAAGACTGCCTACGGCTTGCCCTTCAAGCAGTAAAGCCGCGCTAGACTTATAGAACCGCACATTCTTGTGAAAGGTTAAACAAGCTAGCGAGCATATACGAAGTTTTATCCACTGTCGACATGCTACGTAGTCGATAAGCTTCACTTTTGCCAAGCGCGGAACGACTTGCACCAAGTCCTAAAGTGTTGTGATACTTGCTACGCAACCTACGGAATTGGAGAAAGCCAAGGTTAACAGCCTACTGGTCACGCGGACGTGTCGACTTCTGTAAGTAAGGCGTCCGGCTGCCGACCCTATGGCTAAACAACTTTGCAAAGTTCTACACCGACACCTACGACTGCATAGGCTACGCGGCCTGTCTGCTTATAAAAAAGTAGCACGCCTGCTACTGGTCTATAAAGTCTAAAGGTTAGGGCATGAACAAAAAGAAGCGAAGATGGAGAAAAGCGAAGGAAGCAAGTTTATTAAATTTTCTAGCAAAATTGATAAACAACTAGCAAAGACCGAAGAAGTTCAAGCAAAGAAAAAAGCAATGAGGGAAACAAAGAAAATCCGAAAGACTACCTAGAAGACTACTCTTCAGCAGCTTGGACTACTCGGTCGCCACACCTTCAGCAGCCGCGACATTCTCAGCAGTGGCACCATCCGGCGCTTCACCCCGGCTGCACCAGCCTGGGCACTAACATCTCTGACTACTTCACTAATGAAGGCCTCAAAAGTAAAGACTTTCGTTGATCTTCAGTACACCTTGAAGTTTCAACACTTGGGGATCAAGCCTATCGGCGATTCTCCTGAAGTGGATCACTTAATTATAAGCAGCAATCAACTATTCATCCTTTGCATAAGCAGCGGAACGAAGTTCAGAGATGGCACCCTCAAAATCTTGAAATCTGAGGTCTGGTTTCAAGAGCACACATATCTCATCAGCCTCCCCAGAAGCAGGCTTAGTGGATTTCTCACAGTTGCCCACGCAAGCAGTCTCTTCCTTCCCAGCAGACTTGGCTCTCAACGGACGTCTTGGTACAGACTTCGGCACTAGGGGCATATCTAGCAGCCTTATTTCTCTTCTCATTGGAAGAAGTCATGTCAATCACAGACCTCTCGGCAGCAGGCGAACCCTCACAAGTAGCGGATGAAGTCTTCAGTTTTTCCCAACCTGCATCTCTTGAGCAGCCTACTTTTCTCTCGACAAAGAGGACTAAGCAGCTAATGCCATTCATGGTACTCAGCAGAGGAGCTCAACCCAGCATTCTAGCAGGCAGGAGGTCTGCATGCCCAGCATTCCGGCAGCCCATGAAGCCCGCAACCTTCTCATTTCTCTTAATCGCCAGCTTGATCCGCGTCAGGTCCAAGAGCCTAAAGGATATGAGCCATGCGACTACCCTAGCACTGTACCCCAGCGCCTCAGTTCGTGGCCCCAGCCGCTCAAGCTGCCCTTGGCTCTAGGCAAGCCGAGCTGCCCAAGCAGTGGTCCCTGCCAAGACATCTCCTCGGCCCCTGCCGAGCCAACTCCTGGCCCCTGCCAGCCGACGTGCCGCACCACCCCGACGGCTGCCCCGCAATAGCACTATCCAAGAAGAAGGCAAGAAAAATTAAATTTTTCTTACATCGGTGCGGCACGGAGAAGACGAAGAAATCAACGAAAGACGGTCATTTGCACGGGCAAGATGTAGAAGATTGCTAGAGGAGGGGAAACAAATATCCTCTAGCTTTCTCTCTCTTGTAGGGTAGAATAAATGGCTCTCCAAAGTTGATTTAATAACCCACTTAAGGTGGACTTAAATAGGCTTTGAGAGAAGTTTATTTCCCTTTCCTAGAAGGACCTAATTTTCAATTAAAGAGAGAATCAACATCAAAATAGGAAGCAATCCTATGTTTTCTGAAGCAAGAAGATCTCTACACCTGCTGCCCTTTCCTACGAGCAGCCCAACAGGTGTGGGGGCATTTGTGGAGCCAAAAATAATCACAAGGCGACACATGGATTTTCGGATTAAGAAGACAAAAATACCCTTGAGGTGCATCAGGATTCCTACGCGCGAGCAGCGGGTAATTATCTTCGGTCAAGTCAAAGGTGCCCATAAAAGGTAAACAATTCCGAATTATTTCATCCATCCACATTTTAGGTAGTTATTTCAATAACTACCAATTATCCCACATAAATTGAGATAATTGACAAATTAATGGGATTATTACTCATTAATTTGTCAATTAAATTAGCCATAAAGCCAAAAAAACTACCCTAATGGCAGGTCCCCTTTCTCCAAAAAGGGGCCGGCCACTTCCCTATTTTTTCCCATATTTCCTTACCCCTTTCTTCCCCTTTTTTAAGCCAATTATTCAATTATTCATCAGAACCCTTTTCATAAATACAAAAGACATTCCCTTTTGGTTTAATTAGCCAATAAATGGGCTAATTAAACCTAAATTAAACACAAAAACCCTAGCTAGGCCGGCCACCTCCTATCCCTATAAATATACTCCCATTCTCACCAAAAAGCCAATTTCCACTCCTCTTACAAAAATACTCTAAACACTCTTTCTCTCTAAATTCTAACTTTGGCATCGGAGGTTCTTCGGCCAAAGCGCCCCCCCTAGGTGCAAGATTGTCCAAGATCAAGG
Organism: Cotoneaster glaucophyllus; assembly: GCA_036320875.1. Lineage (NCBI taxonomy): Eukaryota > Viridiplantae > Streptophyta > Magnoliopsida > Rosales > Rosaceae > Cotoneaster > Cotoneaster glaucophyllus. The sequence goes on along the minus strand of CM070064.1, from coordinate 12,469,497 downwards.
AGGAGAAAATTTGCATCCACATAGTCCAATTTTGCTTGATTATTGACTTAGGTCCCATGACTCATTGTACACATCAGCTTATTTGTATTCTTCTGCCAAATTTATCCCTAAATTGACTAATTAAGTAATTAATATATTATTTATTTTATTTATTTATGATGATTTTTAATCCTTATTCATAGGATTATCTTATGCTTAATGATCGGATTAAGTATAGGAATTTAAATCTCTTTAATTTCATCCTCCAAAACGTTTCCTATTCTTCCTTCTCTTTCTCCCTCACGATGTCTCCTTCTCATCCCTCACGATATCTTCTTTTTTTTCCCTCCTCCCTGCTCCCAAGTCCCAAGCATAGATGATCAAAGATGTCGAACCTCAAATTTCTATTGTTGGTTTGATTTGTAGAATTTAGCCAATCTTGTATGCTTTAATTTTTTTTTTCTTCATGTTTCTCTGTTCTTTTTTTTTTTGTTTCTATTCTAAAATTCTTTATTTCCTCTTCCTTCCTGTTTTACTCCCTTAGCATCATCTTTTTATTCATCATTTTCTATGGATCTTCTTGGTATATTTATCACATTTTTTTTTTCTAATCTACCTCTGTGTGTTTTATACTACCTGTATCATGGATAAATTGTATTATCTACCTATCACACATTATTGATAATCTATCTCAAGTTAATTGTGTTTATCTACCTGTATCATAGGTTATCTTGTTCTGTCTAGTGCATACACACATTATTTCTTGATATTCTAATTCAAATTAAAAGTATTTATCTACCTATACCATAAGTTTTTGTTCATTGCTTATATTACAGGTTTTTGTTCATAGTCTACCTATATCACAAGTTTTTGTTCATAGGTTTTTTATATATCATTCATTTCAACTTAAGTCGTGGGTTTATAGTCATACACATGAACTTACTTTTAAATTTTTTCCTTAAATAGTGGCTAGATTGAGGAATTCGAAGATTCAAATTTTGAAATTCAAATTTAAGTAAATAATGCATAAATTAGGAAATTTAAATATATATATATATATTTATTTTACTATAAAGGGCAAAACGGGAATAAAATGAGATCAATTAGACCTAAACTGGTAAGAACATTTAACTGGACTCAATCCAAAAGTAGCTAATTTTTTTGGACCTAGATCTAAATGCCCCTTAAATTAATAGTCATTATTATATTATGTGAATGTGAATATATTTAGCCAGTCCAGCAGCCACTAATCCCTTCAAAGTAAACGCTCATCTGATCTAATGGATAATGTCTTTGTAGACAAAATTTTAAAAATTAAAAGACATGAAAGTTGATAATTAGTTTATTACTTAAACGTTGATAAACGTACTCATCTTTATTAGTGACACATTATTTAGTTTGTAGATTTTGTTTACATACGGGTTGTCTGGTATAATAATGAGTGCTCATTATGATCCCCAACTTCTACTTCTATGTATGAACAAGGTGATAAGTATTGTACTAAAATTAATTAAAGACATAACCGAAGAACAAAGAAACGTAATCTTTGTATTGATGTTGACAGAAGGGGGAAGCTTAGTGCATGTTGGGTATCCTTCTTAGATACAATTTTATGTTTAGAAAAATGAAGTTTTAACGAAACACTTCCGGTATTGTTCACTTTTAACGAAAAGAATATTTTTGTTCTAAAAAGTCACTCATGGTACTATTCACTTACAACATTTTTTTGTCTCTTAGATTATAACTCAAAGTTTTCAAGTCATTTTCATTAGTTTTCCTTTAAAAAAATGATGAATAATATATGCTAAATTACTATACTCATTAGTTTTAAAAAGAGAAAATTAGAATTAGATACCTCATTTTAGACTTTTGTAGACTAAACATTTATGTTTTTTGAGTTTTTGATTAAGCTTTTGAAACATTTGATTAAGATACTCAGATTTGAACTAGTCAAATTAATTTACATTTAAATATCTGCTATATATTTTAAATAATTTCAACTATATTTAAGTCTAAAAATTTAAACTTTTCAAATCTAAATGTACACCCACGCTAAATGGAAACGTACCAACATTAAATGAAAACGTACCAACATCAAACGAAAACGTACCAACCCCGAATTAAGACGTACCCAATTATAAATTATTTGAAAATGAATATTCATCTTTTTGGAATGTTTAAAAATATGTTTGATTCATACACAATGCTCTAGATAGTCTTCTTTTTTGGTAGATAAGTCTCTGGAACAACTTTTAGTTGATCAGAGATAAATCCTTATTATTTTAGATAATGCTAAATAATAACGATAAATCATATAATGTTGAATTAACAAAAAGGCTATTATCCGTTGATTAATGACTCTTTCTATAAATAAAAAATTAAATAAAAAAATAATAATAATTAAAGTAATTCCTCATTATTAGGACAAAAAGTAATAAAACTTATGTTTTGAAAACAAACGTACCAAAAATGAAATGTACCAAAAATTCATATGTACCAAGAAGCCAAATGAAACAAAAATTCAAATGTTCCACGTAACTAAATGTAACATTATAATCAAACGTACCTAACAACGAGTTTTGTTACATTCTATTTAATTTACTAATATAAATATTTTAATAAAAAATAAAAAATTCTTAAATCATCATAATAAGAGATGCATAAAAATAGGAGGAAAAAAAGGGAATGTTAACGTGAATAGACTTCTAATGAAATAAAATTAAAAGATCAAAATTGTAGGGAAAATATTTAATCAAATTTACAAAAGGAATAGATGTTTAGTCTATGACATTTGAAAACCAGACGTCTAATACAACCCTTTAAAAATAAAAAAATTAGATACAAGAAGAACTCAATATATATTCTAAGCTACTAGCTAACAACCGTCGTGCGTAAAGGCTACAACAAACATAGCTGACGTGGCACGGCTTTCATCTTACGTAATCATCGTTGTTGGTTATTTCTGTATAAGGTTTAGCATAGAGGTGAGAAATTATCATGCAGAAAATGTGATTCCTCGCATAATGCAATTCATTGTAGTCAAATTAAGCTACGTTAAAAGATGTGATAGCAGAAAGCCACTTGAACCATTTTCTTTATATGTTAATGAACACTGATTTCAAACAGCATTATATTATTTCTCCCAACTAACAAGGTACTATATATTTAAGGTTATTGATCGCAGTCAACATAGTATAATCTTAATTAGTTTCTAATTATTTAGTGGGATCTAGACCAAGTCTAACAGCTCTCAAAAGTAAACGCCTATGATCATATGCATCTGCATCTTTGTACATGTTAACTGAGACCAGACACAGAGGATTATTATGTTTGTTTGTGTGTCACTGTGTCTGTGTATATATAGATATAGATATAGATCAGTATATAAAAATTATTCCATATAAAAATTATTCCATACAGTTTCTTCTCTTTTGGGGGACTTGCTCTTATGTGACAGATTTTCGATTAGTGTTCTTTCTTGGTTAATGTCAATGGGTGGATTTGACTCAAGCTCTTTCCTGGAAAATGTCATTCGGTGTTACTTGCATATACTGTAGTTCCATGGGATGGTTATGGTCATGAAAGATTGATACGAACAGATTCATGGAGGACGGCTCGGCAACGCAGCTTCTTCTCCTATCCGCTCTACTTTTTCTGCTGCCTTGCTCTGCTTATGCTGCCTGTGACGAACTCGATCGTAATACTCTCTGGTCCTTGCCTTTCAAGGCACCGTTGAATTGGTCTGCTTCGACTGACTGCTGCCTTTGGGATGGAATCACCTGCGACCCACTTGACCACCGCCGCGTCATCCGGCTGTGGTTGCCGAAAAGAGGCTTATCCGGCGTCGTCTCTTCGGCCATCACCAACCTCACCCGTCTCACCCACCTCAATCTTTCCCACAATTCCCTATTGGGTTCTCTCCCAGGTGACTTGCTTTCTTCCCTCCCAAGTCTTCAGGTCATTGACTTGAGCTTCAATCGTCTCAACGGCCGCTTTCCACCATCTTCTAATGGAAGCAGCCACCTTCAGATTATAAACTTGTCCAGCAACTTCTTCAACGGAACAATCCCGTCTTCGGTCCTTGTCCCATCAATATCAATTTTCAATGTCAGCAACAACAGCTTTTCCGGGTCAATACCCTTGAGCAACGGCAGCAGTCACACTTCCCTTACATTCTTCGACTTGTCTTTCAATGAATTCACTGACACAATTCCCCCTGGAATCGGATCATGCTCCAAGCTCCAAGTTTTTCGTGCAGGCTTCAATGCACTCTCTGGTTCTCTCCCTGGTGAGATATTCAAGCTTGCTGATCTCCAACAGCTTTCTCTGCCTGACAATAGTCTCTCTGGACCCATCAGCGGTGGTATCATGAACCTCACCAATCTCAAGATCCTAGAGCTCTTTACGAATCTGTTCTCTGGCCCAATTCCAACCCATATCGGTAGCCTTTTCAAGTTGGAAAAGCTGGCTCCTCCACATCAACAACTTCACCGGTCCTTTGCCTCCATCTCTCACCAACTGCACAAATCTATCGACCTTGAATTTGCGGATCAACAACTTGACTGGAGAGCTCTCTGCCTTCAATTTTTCAACTCTCCAACGTCTCGCCACTCTGGACCTTTTCAACAACAACTTCATTGGTGAGTTACCTCAAAGCCTCTACTCTTGCAAGTCCTTAAAAGCTATTAGATTTGCCAGCAACCAGCTCACAGGCGAGATATCACCAGAAGTAGTCGCGTTAGAATCGTTGTCTTTCCTGTCCATCTCTAACAACAACTTGAGAAATGCTGCTTCTGAAGGGTTGCAAGAATCTAACCACTCTGGTCTTGGCCAAGAATATTTTCAATGAGCCTCTGCCAGATGATAAAAGCCTTGGAAACCCAGTTGGATTCCAAAGTCTTGAGGTTTTTGCCCTGGGCGCTTGTCAATTCACTGGTCAAATACCAACCTGGCTATCCATGCTTAAAAATCTTAAAGTCTTGGACCTAGGATTTAACCACATAACTGGTCCTATTCCGGCTTCATTGGGTAGTCTGCCCAACCTTTTCTACGTGGATTTGTCTAATAACCTCATTACCGGAGGATTTCCTATTGAGTATTGTGGGATGCCAGCTTTGACATCGAAAGACGCGTGTGATATGATAGACAGAAGTTATCTTGAGTTGCCAGTCTTTGTGATGCCCAACAGCGCTACTAATCATCAGTACAATCAGCTGTCCAATCTCCCCCCAGCTATATATCTGGGTAACAACAGCCTTACTGGCAGTATCCCTTCTGAAATTGGTCGATTGAAGAATATTCATGCGTTGGACCTTAGTCATAACAACTTCACTGGCAGCATCCCGGAACAGATTTCCAACCTAACCAACTTAGAGAGACTGGATCTCTCTTATAACCATCTGTCCGGTGAAATCCCTAATTCTCTGAAAGGTCTGCATTTCTTGTCTTCCTTCAGTGTGGCATACAATGATATTCAGGGACTTGTACCATCTGGAGGTCAGTTTGATACTTTTACCAGCTCTAGCTTTGAAGGGAATCCAGGACTATGCGGCCCTCCAACAGCGAACCTCTCTTGCTCGCCACTATTTTCAGCTGCTCAGAAATCCAACACACACCGACTTTTTATAGCACTCATCTTTGGGATCTCTTTCGGCATTTTTTTTGGAATTGGTTTTGGTCTTGGTCTAAACATTGATGATAAAAGAATTCCATTCATTCCAAGGTGTAAGAAAAAATATGTGAACTTGATGCGTACGTAGGTGTTGTGTTGATGTGCCAACAATTTGATGCATGCATGGACGAATTCGATCGTATACTGTATGAATAAATGGAAGCACCGTCAATGACTTTGAATTCGTGTTTCCGAAAGATTCCAATCTTTCTTAATCCTTAATTATGATAGATTAATCTCGCAAACCCTAAACCCTGTCTGCTAATTCTAAAGCTTTTTTATTGGTTGTCAGTGTGATGAAATGTCATTTTTGACGAGAAACAGTCTTCTCTATTTAGATCATGGGATTTTCCTTGTTCTGCTGCTGCCTCTGACCAAAGTTGATTATGAAACTATTTCTTGTCCTTTTCCTTGGCCTCCAAGGTATCATCATCGCCACCATTGAATAGAACGATTAATCCCTATCCAACCACTTAGAGGAAGCTTAGTTTTAATAGGTAGAACTAGAAAATGTGCCTGTGCTTTGTTGCGGGCGTTGAATATATTATCCACGACAGACATGAATAATTTTCACACATGTCCTCATTAGGATATGATGAGTCGTAAATTTGAAAATTCATAAATACTAATTTCATGCAATCCAGTAGCTAAATGCTTAACTCAGATCCATGTATCACATTCACATGCCTTTTCGTTAAATACCCAAATCAATGCAAAGAAAATCAGATTATATACTTATTCAATAATGTTACTAATAAATACTTGTTATCAAGAAGGAAACTAAAAAGCAAAGTTGCACTCTCACCAAAACTAATAAGCCGCAGCGAAACCCCTTTGCAAAATAGCTCATGAATACGATCAGGCACCGATGCCTTGAGGTCGTTAAATTCCAGAAATTTCTTCTTCATCAACACCAGCTCAAGTCCATATGCTTGGCACCACGTTGCCAAACTCAGATGCTTGATTTTCCTCCATATGCTCTATTACCTAAGATTTCCAATCAGAGTAAGCAACATTATAAACCAAGTACAATCGGGGCACTTGATTTCTGTGCAAACAGGAATATTTACAGGTTTTATGTAGCAGAAATTTCTAACGACGGGTTTGAAAGGAAAATATGTTAGAAATTACCTCTACGCAAGCGCCAATGTCAAATCCACTCAACCGGAAATCAAAATTTGTAATTGAACCATCACAAAGAAATGCATATTTCATGGCTGACGTACTGACATCTGAATTTGAGTCAAACTTGGAATGAAGTATCTGCAATATTAACAGAAAATTAAGATTCATGGCTAAGGCAAGTGTTTAACTGAACAAACTTTATGTCAAACTAGGAATGAAGTATCTCCCTCCCTCTGTCTCTGCAACCCATGCTATATGGCAATGGTAGAAATGTAAATAATACAAAATCGAGGGCCCATTTCACAACAAACATGAATAGACTGGCAAAACCATAAATATATTGAAACTAATTAGAGACAAAACTACCCTTCTAATTTTAATAATTAACCTCCAATCCAATCACAGATTTATGGTACTGGTGTAAATAAAGCAAAACTGTGTGGCAAAGATTTGACTGTAGCTCCTTAACGAATAGATAATATGAGACTAACAGAGAGCACACACTTTGTGTATGTGAACAACCGCCCAACTCCTCCTACGTTCTCTTCAAACGCAACCACTTCAATTCTTTCAAACTATCCAAAAAACATCACGATTTCACTTACCCGTATGAAAAAATGATGGTGAGATAATTTCTCTTAATAAGTGCATATTTTTATCTTATGTAAATATTGTGATACAAAATTACTATTTTACCCTCCTTATGTGAATAGGGGTGTGCTATCCACACATCCCATTTTACTTCTCACACACCCCTTGATAATTTATATCCGTTGATCTTCTTCAATTCATCTGATCTGACGGCCGAAAATTAAAAAGGTGTGTGAGAAGTAAAATAGGGTATGTGGATATCACATCCCATGTAAATATTGTGTATCAAAAGTGACGGCAAAATAGGAAAAAAAGGGATATGATTGTCTTTTTATCAAAAGGTACAAAATTACTATTTTACCCTCCTCATCTCAACATTGTGTATTCAAAAGTGAGGGGCAAAATTGGAAAAAGTGGGCAAAAAGGTTGACAATGTGTGTTCTCTTAATAATATAGATACAGGGGGAGTTGGGTAAGGATTTGTGTACTTTCGCTTGGACGATAAGCAAAACAGTACTAGAAAAAGGACTCTTTAATATTGAAAGATGCAGGTTGCTTTCAAAAAAATGGGGACACGCTCCCCACCGTTAGATTGGCTTTAATGAAATTGTGTGATTAAGATTAAAACACAAGCCACACAATCTCAACCACACAATTTCATTAAAGTTAAATCCAACGGTGGGGAGCGTGTCCCCATTTTTTTGAAAAAATGGGGATCCCTCCCCTTAAGCAATTCCTTTAAAGATGACTTTGAAAGATTGGTTTTTCCCTACTTTATATCTGCAATTACTAATTTTCTCCTTTGTGCGGAAATGAGTTTCTGATAATTAAATTAAGTATATGCATGTGGGTAAAATAGTTTTTTTTTATTTTTTTTTATTTTTTTAGTATAGCAATAGCGTTAGTAAGTTAGGTGTTATATTAGTTACCGACGAGATTCGAATTCACGCTGTCATGCAATGACACAACATCTTTTCACCACTGCGGCTAAAGAACCACTTATATTATTAAAAAAGAAAAAGAAAAAGTGCGAACAGTTTAAATGTGGTACGTACAAATAAAAGTTCTCCTAAACATAAGAATCATAGTTGCATAGGAATCCAAGAAATATAAGAGATAGAATACGAGAAGTACAAGAATTACAGCCCCATGCATACAAGGAGTACTCCGCAAGAAATCACTATAAAAAGGACGTACGACTTAAGATTCAAGGAACCACAACAGAATTCGACAGACGGTGAAGAACATAGATAGATTCGTACCTCAGGTTTTTCTCTTCTCTATTCTTCCATGTATAATGCCTTTATTTCTGTTGATTTCTCTCTAATAATTAACCCAATGTGTTTCTAATCTTCTCCAGGTTAGCTGATGAGTAAACTCTAGTTTATGAAATAATTTCCAGTTGATTGATTATTTATGAAATTCCTGTGTGTTGGTTGGTTCTTATCTTCTTGGTTATGAACTTGTGAATTTACATGCATGAATAATAAATTTTATGTTTTCGTGTGCAGACCAATCCGATTGATTGACCATGGCAGAAGAATCCCATAATACTGGTTCAGAGTCTCTAGTCACCAACCCATCATCATCTCCGAACTTCCTACCTCTCACTGAGACCCAAGCTGTTGCCAAACTTGTGCCAGTCTACCTCACCAGAACCAACTATTTTCTTTGGAGGTCTTCCTTCATCCCCATTCTAAAGTACTACGACATGTTCAACATGGTGGAAGGACTAGAGCAGCCTCCACCACAATTTCTGATCGATCGAAGGGGCAAGATCTCCACGGTTGTAAACCCCACCTATTCGAGTTGGATCAAGAAGGACCAAACATGCATGACCCTCATCAGCGCAAATCTAGTAGACTCCACACTACTCTGTTACACACTAGGATGCGCGAGTGCTAGAGATGTATGGCTAAACTTGGAGAAGCGACTCGCTCCGATAGCAAAAGCTCACGTCCTACAGCTCAAGGCTCGTATTCAAACCCTAAAGAAAGGAAGGATGTCAATGGAGGAATACCTAGAGGAGGCAGAAGACATAGCTGACGACCTCGCCGCTGCGGGATCTCCACTGGATGACTGTGATTTTGTTGATCACGTCCTTGGCGGACTTCCATCTAATTATGATGACCTTGCTACCATTATCCTGGGCTCGAGGTGATGGTGTGACTCGAGAAGAATTGCAGGCTTTACTACAACTTCAAGGCTCCCGCCGCTGGGATTGGGTACATATTTTTTATTTTCTAGTACTACTCATCCTTTTCGTAGTTCTTTTATGTTTAGTCGCTCTTGTTGATCCTAGTTAAGGGAGTGTTCCTGTTAGGCTAAACCCATGATGTCGTTAGTTAGGATTTTTCTGTTTCATTAGGGTTTTTATTCTAGATGTTCTGCAGTTTCAGCATTTTGTTGTCTTCGTTTTTAATTAGGGTACGGACCCTAAACCCTTTTAATTCCTGTTAAACTATTTTCTCGTATTAATATTTCATGTGGTTTGAAGTTAATTTTATGAATTATTTTATCTAGTCATAAAAATTTCATCTCAACTTCGACTAGTTGTATAGAGGAATAAAATCTATATTGTGATAAGAAGTAATGACTTTTTCTTGGCCACGCCTTAAGAAAAATGACTCCAAATAGTGATTATCGTCAGTAAAACCTTCAAATGATTGTTCTAATCTTTTGAACTACATCTACATGATCAATAGAATGAAGCGATTTCAATTATAAAATTTGTGTAATAAAATAATGTCACGTACAGGAAGAATAACCTCTTACGAGTTAGGTATTGTCCTTCCAATTCCCTAGTAAAAATGTTGTGTCATGACTCACGTGGATGAGCTTAGGCCAACAGGCCTAGTCCAAAAATATTAGGATTGGCCCAACATAATTCAATACACAACCTAAAAGACCCAGTCCAATATATGGCAAGCGCTTCGTAGCAAGCAAATATTTAGACCATTTTACCCTCGCAGTCCCCATTGGAGTTCCATCTTATCTTCCATAAGCCCTTCAAAATCCCCCATTGGAAGCTCCTCCCCTCGACTTCCCAAAAAACCCACACGAAAACCCCTAAAAAGCTTCGATCTTTCTCTGTCTTTCCCACAAATCTTTCGAACCCACCAATGGAAAAGCCAACCTTCAACAAATCTGTCCCTCAAAAGCCCAAAATCCCCACAACATCCACAGCCCCAACCCACAAAAACCCCAAAAGACAAAGCTGCCAACCGCACAAGAACTCATATCCCACTACGAGTCCCAGGGCATGGACTCCCAGGAGGCCTCTCTGAAGGTCATAGGTGACCTTTAGACCGCCCTCTATAGGGTCATATCTTCCGGCAGGGGCAGAAAGGACAAGATTTTGGCCGAGACTTCAAGGAAAATTGACAGTACCAACAATAGCCTTGCAATTCTGAACATGAAGGTTGACTCCAAGCCTGGATTTGGTGAAGCTTTTGGAATTGGGGTTGCTTCTGGGGTCACTTTGAAGGGCATTGAGACTGTTCTTCCTCATGTGATTAGGGGTTTTGGGGAGATTTGGAACACTGTTAGGAGTGCCACTAAGGATAATGCTTGATGTTCATTTTTTTTTTCTGCCCTTTTGGGTTGGATTTAGTTCAAGGGTTTTTTGGGTTGTTGATCAAATTTGTAGTGGTAAAAGTTAGAAGGGAAATGCATTTTATTGGTGAAATATAATTCCTATTGAGAAAGTTAATTTGCCTTTTACATTAGCCAATGGTTATGAAAAAGGACTGAAAAATCGATAATATCGGTGAAATATCGCCGATATTATCGTTTTTTTGCAACGGCGATATTTTCAGAGTATTTCAATTAATATCGTAATAATATCGCGATATTAGCGATAATATCGCGATATTATCGCGATCTCTCTCCGTCATCGCAACGGCAGTCGAGCTCTGTCGTCGCAGGCTGCCAAGATCCTCTCTCTGCCAAGATCTGCGCCTCACTCTGCCAAGATCTGCACCTCTCTGCAATCCTCTCTCCGGATCCCAAAACCCGCTCGGGTCTGATGGTTTCTTTTGGTCGCCGGGAGGTGAGAAAGGGAGGAGGAACGTAGGAGAGGGAGGGAGAGTTCAGGAGGGTGGTGGAGATGCTGCGCTGGCATCGGGGTGGACGAATTTGGGTGTGCCTGGGTGTGGCCGGAATATGGGTTGGGTTCCTCTGCGCGTCGCCGTGCTTCCCAGAGACGGAGGAGAGGGAGGGAGAGTTCAGGAGGGTGGTGGAGATGCTGCGCTGGCATCGGGGTAGACGAATTTGGGTGTGCCTGGGTGTGGGTGCGATCGGGGAAATGGAGTGAGAGAACCAGAGAGAGAGAGAGAGAGAGAGAGAGAGTTGAGAACTCAGAGAGTTGAGATCTGAGAGAGAGTGAGAGGTCCGAGAGAGACTCGGGAAAAGAGAGAGAGAGAGAGATAGGGTGAGGGTTAGTGGGCTGCCACGTGGCAGCGTGACGGAGAGTGAGAATCAAGATTGAGGGTCCAGATTAGATTAGGATAAAGGACTCAATTGCACAATTTATATAATTTCAAGGAAAGAGTGAAAATATAAATTAATCTGGGGGTGGGGTTTCACAGGATTGGGGTTTCACTAGATAAAGGACTCAATTGCACCATTTATACAATGCAATATATAAAGTGTAAAATATTGTACTAATTCATTATATATAAATGATTTTGGTGTGTTTAAACTTCTTTCATTAATTACTACATATTTTCTACACTCATAATGTTTGCCAGCTCGCTATATAATCAACTTAAATCAGTTAAATCCATCATGCAATGCATTTCCTTCTAATTTTTTGTGATAAACTAATAGATAATTGACTAAATAAACATCCTGCAAAGTTTCAATAAAAATTTCCAAGTTTTTCTTACAATTTCCGTGGTTTTTATTCAATTTTTATCGATATCGATAATATCCCGATATTTCCATCGATATTTCCGTGTTTTTGAACCACCGATATTTCCGATATCATCGATATTTAATACCTTGGTTATGAACAAAGGGTTGGAAATCGATTTCAACATATAATTGGAGTTTGGTATTTTTATTTAGGGTAAATTACATAGTAGCCCATCAGGTTTGAGGTCTATTACAACCCCATACAACATCTTTAAAACATTTCACTTTCATACCTCACGTATCATTTTATTTCAATTTCATACACCCGTTACATTTTTCATCCATTGATCCGTTAAGCGCTGACTTGGTTGCCACATTTGCGCCACGTGGCTGCCAGATGTGTGCCACGTGGCAAAATAATAATTTTTTTTTTAAAAAAACCTAAATCTTCTAAAAAAATAAATATATATATATATAAAGAGGTTGAAATCCTCTATTCTCCCCGCAAATGTGAATAAACCAAATTTAGAAAGAGAGAAACACAGAAAGAACCAAATTCAGAAAGAGAGAAACACAGAAAGAAGAACACATAAAGAGAGAAACACAGAAAGAAGAAGAGAAGAACAAAAAAAAAAACAAAAACTGAATTAACCAAATTCAGAAATCCAGGAAGAAGCCTCCCCGCATCCCCCCTCCTTCCTCCCGCACTCCCCGACAGAGACAGACAGAGAAAGAGGAACGAACGAAAAAAAAAAATGAATGAACTAAATCAGAAACGCAGGAAGCAATCCCGCATCCCCCTTCCCCCCCCAGGAAGAAGCCTCCTCGCATCCCCCTCCTTCCTCCCGCACTCCCCGACAGAGACAGACAGAGAGAGAGGAACGAACAGAAAAAAAAAAAAAAAAAAAAAAAAAAAAGAATGAACTAAATCGGAAACGCAGGAAGCAATCCTGAATCCCCCTTCCTAATTCGCCCCCCCCCCCCCCCCCACCCGACCCAGAACCCCTTCCCACACACACCCACTCTTCGACACCCCCCCTTCCTCCCGCACCCACCCTCTCGCACACCCACTCTTCGTGTGGATTTAAGGAGGGGAAGTGGGTTTTTTTTCCTTCTTTCTTTTCTTTTTTTTTTGGGGTTGCAGGTGGAAGAAGAAGAAGAAGAAGACAGGAGAAGGAGGAGGAGGGGTGGGGAGGATGAACTGAAGGGTTTTTTTTCCCTTCTTTTTCTGGATTGTAGGGGAAGAAGATGGGGGATAAGAGAGGAAGGGTTTGGATTTTCAGTTTTTTTTTTTTTTTTAAAGTGTGTGTGTGTGTATATATGTATATGTATATATATATATATATATATATATATATATATATATATATAGAAGATTTAGGTTTTTTTTTAAAAGATTAAAAAATTATTATTTTGCCACGTGGCACACATCTGGCAGCCACGTGGCGCAAATGTGGCAGCCACGTCAGCGCTTAACGGATCAATGGATGGAAAATGTAACGGTTGTATGAAATTGAAATAAAATGATACGTGAGGTATGAAAGTGAAATGTTTTAAAGATGTTGTATGGAGTTGTAATAGACCTCAAACCTGAGGGGCTACTATGTAATTTACCCTTTTATTTAACTTGTTTTTCTTAATGGTCATATGATCTTAGCGGTATTATTCGTCCGAGAGGTTTTAAGTTCTTCTCTCATAAATATTGAAAAGTGAGTTAGATGTCAAATTATAGTTGACTCATTGACTCGTTTTATTGTTCACTTAGCCTATTCGTCCTGATATCAATGAAGTTGTACCAAAATGAAAACGATAGAAAAAACTTGTTTTTCTTAACCATGCTAGCTCACAAGTAAAAAAGGAACTTAAATAATCTGCAAGACTCGTTAAAAAGTGCAATTAAAACAGTAAATTTTGGGAACGAAATATATAGTTCTGATCAACAAAAGCTCACAATAAAAAAAGTTAAAAACTAAACCTAAATCTGAACCCTTCCCTATCACCTAGGTCCCTTATTCCTCCTCTGTCCTTGTCGACTCGGTCTCCCTCCTCCGTCTCTCTCCCCACTCGTATTCGTCCTTTCCTCACCACCACTTCTCAACCCTTTTTCTTCTTCTCTTCGACAACCACCAAAACAAGAGCTTTGAGAATGTGGAGAAGGTCCTCGGGTTCGACTCTGCAGAGGAGGAGGTCCTCGGGTTCCGGTACAGAAAACGAGAGCTTCGAGAATGTGGAGAAGAGGATCTGTCACTCCGGTTGGATATCAACGGAAGATTTGAATACTGCGGCTTCTCAACGAGGGGCGTTGACGTTGGAGCGATTCATGTTGTACTGGCGGTCGAGGCGAGCCCGCTCCTTCTTAGTCAAATTAAGATTTTAAAGGATTTTAAAGTGATAGATTTGATAGGATTTAAGAGGATTAAAGACTTCTACAAAATTCATATGGATTTGAAGGGATAGTTTGTAGATTTTGGTGGATTGTGGTGGAAGGATTTGAAATTCTAGGGGGTGAGGTTGGATTCTTTTTAGCCTTGGTTACATATATTTTTTGTTCTTAAATCCCACAAAATCCACAACTTATAGAAATCCTCCAAAATTTGAATACATTTAGATTTGGATGGATTTTAAAATCATTTAAAATCTTTTAATTGACTACACCTGGATTCTAAAATCCTTTAAAATCTTTTAATTGACTACACTAGGATTTTAAAGTCTTTTAAAATCCTCTCAAATCCAAGTTTGACTACACCCCCCTAAATATAATTCCTATTGAGAAAGTTAATTTGCCTTTTACATTAGCCAAGGGTTATGAACAAAGGGTTGGAAATCGATTTCAACATAATTGGAGTTTAGTATTTTTATTTAACTTGTATTTCTTAATCGTCATATGATCTTAGCGGTATTATTCGTCCGAGAGGTTTTAAGTTCTTCTCTCATAAATATTGAAAAGTGAGTTGGATGTCAAATTATAGTTGGCTCATTGACTCATTGACTCGTTTTATTGTTCACTTAGCCTATTCGCCTTGATATCAATGAAGTTGTATCAAAACGAAAACGATAGAAAAAACTTGTTTTTCTTAACCATGCTTAGCTCACAAGTAAAAAAAGAACTCAAATAATCTGCAAGACTCGTTAAAAAGTGCAATTAAAACAGTAAATTTTGGGAATGAAATATATAGTTCTGATCAACAAAAGCTCACAATCATACAGTTATGGGTAACTTTTGTGATAAAGACTGTCCGAAGGCTATATTTCGTCGATGATTGAATAATGTGGAAAGCTACCCGCCATGGAAAATCATAATCAATAACAAAATTATACAAACTCATCATCGAAAATACTATCATCTACTTCTTTCACAGCTCATTTGATCACGAGTTGAGTAAAATTGATTATGAAAATTCTTCAGGTCTCTGCAACCGTGAGTGAAGTGATTCAAAGTGGTAGAGGTCGGGGAGGTGGTTTTTGAGAGAAAATTAGCAGTCCGTTGGAGAGAAGCATATCTGAATTTCAATGGTCAAGCAAACTAGAAAGAAGCCCCCGTGACTAGATATTTCGTCCAAGACCTATATGGCACACCCTACTTGAAGAATAACAATGTGGTCATTATCTTGAGGAATAACAATATGGGCCCACATAGATATTAAAAAAATAAAAATAAAAAACTTAAAAAAAATTAAAAATAAAAAAAAGTTAAAAACTAAACCTAAATCTGAACCCTTCCCTATCACTAGGGGTGGAATTTTTTCCCGAAAATCCGAACCGTCCCGAAATTTGACAGAAAAATTCCTGAACCGAATTTCCCAAAACATTCGGTACCCGAAACCGAACCCGTCCCGAAAGTTTCGGGTTGGGATTCGGCCACAGCTTTGAAAGCTTTTGGTAATCCCGAACTGAACCGATTATTATATATTTATTTATTTATTTTTAATTTTTATATAGAAATTACTTGAACCGTTGGATTTGTGAAAATCTAATCCAACCGTCCATTAGTTAGGTCATTTGTTAGGTAGTCTCTCAGAATCTCTCAGTCGCTCTCGCTCTCTCAGTCTCTCACCTCACTCACTCTCACTCTCACTCACACACACTCACTCACTCACACACTCACAGTCTTGCCGCTCCACTCCTCCGTCGAATCCATGCCTGCTCCTCGTCGTCCATTGACTCACGCCGCTTCTCCATCGACTGACACAGACGCAGGAAGGAAGACTCGAATCCGACACCAATCGAGTCCCAAAATCCAGGTTAGGGTTTCTGATTTTTTATTAACTTGATTTCTGAGTGAGTATTTTGTCGAATGTGTGAGGGTTTGAGGACTCTAGGTTTCGAATTAGGGAACTTTTCATGTGCATTTGATCCTTCAACAAAGGACCCTAAATCAATAGGAAAACCCCATTTTATGCGTTTCTGTAGGAGATGTTTTAGTTTAGTCCGACCTTGATTCAGCTAACTAAGGATTCATGGACCATTCCGGCTAATAATTGATCCATTTAAGATTAGTAGGCCTAGAAGCTTTCCCAATTGCAACGCTTTGACTGGAAAACTAGTAATTTCAGTTTAGCAGTCAACACCAACATTAGTGTGTATTTAAAAGATGCTGATGGAGAAAATGATAAGGAAAAGCAATCTGTATTTGGTGAGTCGGTGATGGTGAAAGCAAAGCTCAATTAAAATTTTAATACAAATATACACCATATATTATATTGCCTGATAAGCATATATTGTTTACATGGTCCACTAGATTCAAACATGTTTTACTCATTCATGTGGATGTTAAGTTTTAATTAGGTTGAAGATCCTATATTAATTTTTAATAGGGAACAGAATATCAATAGACAATGAAAAGTTATTGGATTTGTTTTGAATGTCGTATACTCTGTCTCCGTTCATATTTCATATGACGCTTATAAGTTATAGCCTTATTCATTTGGGGTCCTCTGTTGAAGGATTCATGGACCATTCATTCCTCTATTTTGTCAAAGTATCTTCTCTCCAAATGTTTTGCAATGGAAAATCAAAAATGTATAAGATATGGTTTTGTGTTAATTGCAGGAGCATTTCATTTTTGCATGCCCTCCTATTTGGCAGCAAATAGTTTTCTCTTTGCATGCCCTGCAACGATTGTGAAGACTTGGTTAGTGTGATACTTAATTTTGGCAATTTGTTTTTGTATTCAGGTCAGATTTTCAAGGATTGTTTACCTCTTCCTGAAAGTGCTTTTAAAGCAGCTATCAGAGATAACTAGCAAGGAGGTTCTAAGTTTAAACAAGAGCTCAATAACAAACAGGTAAGTAACATCATTTACATCTTTTAGCTCATTTTTTAAAATTTATTCGAAACTAGTTTCTTGTCAATATATGTGATAATGTGATATATATGTGCACTCTGTCAATATATGTAATGTGATATATATGTGCACTCTGTCAATATATGTGTTAGTTAAATAGTTTGGTAGACAAATACAATTGTGAACTTAAGCTTAACTTGTTAGTTGTTGCTTCCTTTGTATGAAAATTGAAACATGTGGTATTGTGATATTCATATTGTGGTGAAATTGAAATAGGTGGGCTGTGCTTGTGTGGGCAGTGGCTGGCTGCAATTGTAACTTTTTTTTTTTTGGGCAATGGCTGGCTGCAATTGTAACCTTAAAATTGTAAAAAGTTTTAAAAGCCCAAACATTTTGGGCTTCAAGGCCCAATCCCGAAGTTACCTGAAAATCCCGAAACACTTTCGGGAATCCTGAATTTCGGGAAATGCACATATTCGGTTCGGTTCGGTTTCGGGATATAAAATCCCATCCCGAAATGTTTTGGTTTGGGATTCGAGAAAGGAGTTTCGGTTCGGGATCCCGACCCGAACCACCCCTACCTATCACCCAGTCCCAGACCACTTCTTCCTCCTCCGTCCTTGCCAACTCGGTCTCCCTCCTCAGTCCCTCTCCCCACTCGCACTTGTCCTTTTCTCACCACCACTTCTCAACCTTTTTTCTTCTTCTCTTCGACAGCTACCAAAACGAGAGCTTCGAGAATGTGGAGAAGGGGATCTGTCACTCCGGCTGGATATCAAAGGAAGATTTGAATACTGCTGCTTCTCGACGAGGGGCGTTGACGTTGGAGCGATTCATGTTGTACTGGCGGTCGCAGCGAGCCCACTCCTTCTTAGTCTCGCGCTTCTTGGCCTTGACCTCCTCGTCGTGGCGGTGGGGGAGCTATCGCTGTTGCTGGAACCATCACTTGGGGCCGACTCTGGGGCGTGGAGGGGGCTTTCCATCGAAGATACAAAACGAAGTGTCGTCATCGACGGAGGCGGGGAAGGACTCATCGTTGGAGAAGTCGAAAACAGCGTCAGATGAGTTCTTGGAGCGGCCAGGATTGTTGAAGGTGTGGGTCAAGTCGGCGATCTGGCCAAGCCTTCTCAAAACGGGAGAAGGGGGTGAAAGGGGACGTTTTGGGGCAAATTGGAAGTTGTGGTTGAGGTGGTGGCGCTATCCGGTGGGGAAGGGTTCTGATTTAGGTTTAGTTTTTAAGTTTTTTTTTTTTAATTTTTTTTTAAGTTTTCAATTTTTATTTTATTTTTTAATATCTACGTGGGCGCTCCCAGTCATTGTCCACATAGGCATCATATCATCAATTAACGACTGACTTAACATCCAACTTAACAGATGTATGAAACAGTCCCAAAATTAAGACTTAAGTATAACTCTAGGATGAAAAAAAAACTTTATGTATCAAATATTGAAAACCACGAAACTTTAGGGTAGTAAACTGAAATTAACCCTTAGTTTTATTATTATGTAGGTGAAATTTAAGCGCCTCGATTTTCTACACCAATTTCACACATGCTACCGAGAAATCTAAGCGCTCGGAGAACAGAAAATTCGCCAATGGATAATGTCAAGGAAATTAATGTCACTCAACAAATAATTAACCGCATGCAAAGGGAATTGAAACTTTCCCCAATCATGCCCCACCATAACATGGTAGTTGAGTACCAAGGGCTTTTTTTTTTTTTGAACAACGGGATAACATTAACCGGGCAAAGATGCCAAAGAGAAAACAGGAGAGCCTACGCCGAGGCAAACAAACGAACCAACTACAAGCAAAGAAATACGAGGGTTAAAACAGCAACACTACGACGCCGCATCTAATGCTAAAGCGTTCCACCTCGCAAAACCACAAAACTAAGATAACGGGGGGCAGGGATCATTACATAGAGCATGAACCAGGGAAGATAGGGGTCTATCGACCCAAATTTGGTCACATACTTCCCTACATCTACGCGACGCCAACCTGTCCGCCGCCGAATTGGCCGATCTTGGGACCCAAGACCAGCGGCAAACATGGAACCCCTTACCCAAATTGCAACAGTTCGCCAAAATGGGGAAGGCATCCCAGCTGCCTTTCTTAGCCATATCCTGAAGGCAAGAAATAGCTTCCAAGGAGTCGGATTCTACAATTATTGAATTCCAGCCACGAAGTTTTCCAAGTCTACATCCATGCAGGATAGCCAACGCCTCCATCATTGCAACACTTAAAGCCTTCCCACGGTATCTACCAGCTGCTAAAAACCGCCCCTCCTCATCACGGGCCACCACACCCGTGTATCCCATTCTTCCCCCAGGATCCCAGCTAGCATCCACATTTATTTTAACAAAGTTCGGATTCGGACGAGTCCACTTAATATCAACCACATGATTTTGCAAACCAGGACTGGGCTTGGAAGGTGGTTCCCGCCGAGCATCATTAAAGGAAGAAGCCGAGAGGGAGCAGGCCAAAATAACCTGCCTAGGAACAATTTGTTGGTTGTTGAACTGAAAATTACATCTTGATTTCCATATATGCCAACAAGTAAAGGCAATATAAGAAAATAATTTGATACTCACCTCCTTGGAACCTTTGACCGAATAAAAAACCTGAAGCAACCAACTTGTCCACGAAGAGGTTTCCGTTTGGTTAATCCTCAAGCTAAAGTCACCCCCAAACCATATGACTTCCACCCACGGGCATTGCAAGAAAAGATGCTCAATTGTTTCATCATGCAAATTACAAATAGGGCATAAAGGAGAAGGGGATGATCTCCTTTGAAACAGATTTGCCCTCGTTGCGAGCGCCCCATGCAAAGTCTTCCACAAAAAGCTTTTGATTTCGGAGGGACCTCTAATCTCCAAATAAACTTCCAGAAAAACTCAAGGATGTGTGACAACATTTGCTGGGGAGGGGATAGAATCCGAGAAACAACCCAGTGATACCCAGATTTGACCGAATACTGCCCCTTCTTCTCAAAAGGCCAAACCAACCTATCATTCAAGCAGCTGTCACCTCTGTGGAGTTCCAAAATAGCATCCAACTCCGAGCTCTCCAAGAAGGGTTTCAAAAAATCAAGATCCCACTCACCATTCACTGGATTTATAAGAAAAGCAACCCTCAAGTTTCTTGACACTTGAATCGAGCCCACCTGAAAAGGTCTACCTAAAGGGATAGACGGAATCCATCGATCATTCCACACTCTAGCTTCCTTACCACTCATGATTTGCCAGTGAGCACCATTTTTCAATATATCTCTTCCAGTAATAAGGCTTGACCAGGCCCAAGAGGCTCTCCCACCCTTATTCGCATCAAGGAGTGAACAATTAGGAAAATATCTTGCTTTCAAAACCCTCGCCCATAACGAATTCGGATCCTCCATTAATCTTCAACATTGCTTCGCCAACAGCGCATCATTAAACTTCTCAAAACTTCTAAACCCCAACCCACCTTTATCATTCGCCCAACCTAATTTCTCTCTAGCAACCCAATGTATTCGGTGTTCACCCTCCCTTTGCCCCCACCAAAATCTCGTGATCATGGCATCTAATTCCTTGCAAAAAGATGAGGGAAATTTAAAGAGATTAATTGGATAAGCCGGTATAGCTTGAGCCACAACCTTTATGAGAATTTCCCTCCTCGCTTGAGAAAGAAAAACTTTCTTCCAACCCTGCAGTTTCCCCATTAATCTTCCTTTAATATAGGCTAACCCAGACTTCTTGGAGCGTCCCCAAATAGCAGGAACCCCCAGATAAGAACCAGGGTCATCCACCCTCTCCATACCAAGAACAGTTGCCAGCTGGGTGGCATAGTGCGCCGGAACATTAGACCCAAAGAAGACACTAGATTTAGATTTGTTAACTTTCTGTCCCGAGGCTAGACAGTAATCATCAATCACTTTGGATAAATTTCGACAGTTCTCCACATCTGCCCTCAGAAAAATAAGAGTATCGTCTGCGAAGAAGATATGAGAGATTGTAGGACCCGGATTGCTCATTTTAATTCCCCTGAGAGTGCCCTACTCGCTAGCCTTTTGAATTAGAAGAGATAACACTTCACTGACCAACAAGAAAAGATAAGGGGAAAGCGGATCTCCTTGCCTTAGACCCTTTGAAGGAGCAAATTTCTGTCCAGGTTGACCGTTCAAAAGAATTGCGAAATTCACAGAGGAGATGCACCCGAAAATTAAATTCCTCCACTTATTATCAAACCCCATCTTCTCCATCACCCCCATCAGAAAATCCCACTCTACCCGATCATAGGCCTTGTGCATATCCAGTTTGATCCCCAACTCCAACTTGCATTTTGCTTTCCTTGTTTTAAGAAAATGGAAAAGTTCATGAGCAATTCCAATGTTATCTTGGATTTGCCTACCTGCCACAAAAGTATTTTGGCTTGGAGAAATTAAATCCGGAAGAAACATTTTGAGACGATTTGCCAATACCTTAGAGAGAATCTTGTAAGAGTAGTTGCATAAGCTAATTGGCCTGAATTGAGAGACCATTTCCGGGTTTATACCCTTAGGGATCAGCACCAAGTGAGTTGCATTTAACCACCCAGGATTGTCCTGTTTGTGCAGCATAGTGCCAATAATCTCATTCACATCAGCCGCTAAAATATCCCAGTGAGTTTGATAGAAGATCCCGGAGTACCCATCTGGTCCAGGGGCCTTCAATCCCCCCATCTGCATCGCCGTACCTTTCACATCCTCAATCGAGACCGGGCTGGAAAGAACCTCATTCATATGATTAGAAACTTTCGGGGAAATACAGTCAAGGACATCCCCCCAATCCCGCTGCCCAGTCGACTTGAAAAGGTCCACAAAATGCTCATCTACCATCTTTCTGACAAGACTAGGGTTTTCAACCCACTCCCCTATGTCATTCTTTAAAGTCACCACCTTGTTTCTTCTTCTTCTCTGAATTGTAGATTGATGAAAGAACTTTGTATTAGCATCCCCATCTTTCAACCATTTCACCCTCGATCTTTGCAACCAATAACACTCTTCTTGTCTCCACAAACAATCCACCTCTTTAGAGAGAGCTTTAATTTCTTCTTCATTCTCTCCCCACTTATGTTGGAGATGGCCTAAATGATCCATCTTCTCCTTCAAATGCTTCCCCCGTAACTTGAATTTGTCTGTGCTCCATCTGATTAGCTTAGCTCGACAAACATCCATCTTTCGGTTCCACTTTTCAATTGAATTTCCTTCTCTATTACTTCTCCACACATCTTTAACAATATCCTTACATTCCCCTTCCTTAGCCCAAAATGCCTCAAAACGGAATAATCTCTTGCTTCTTCTTCCCATATTCGGCTTGCAAATCACCACCACAGGGCAGTGATCTGACCCTAAGCACGTACCATGAACTGCAATAATATGTGGCCATAAAGATTGCCATTTATCATTCACCAGCGCCCTGTCCAACCGTACCTCCACCAAGTGTCCATTTCGCTGCCCCCTCCAGGTGTATTTGGGGCCATTAAAACCCACATCCATTACCTGTATCTTGCACATGAATTCCTCAAGGTATCTAGGTCTGTTATATCTCACTTCCACTCCTCCCGATTTTTCATGGTCCTACAAGAATTCGTTAAAATCACCTCCACACACCCAAGGGATATTATCTGGGTTGAAATTTTGAATCATTCTCCTCCAAAACTCCTCTTTCTCCGCCTTGTAAGACGTACCATAAACTCCAGTAAACCGAAACCGAGACTGTGAATCACCAATCCTACAAATAGCATCAATAAAGTGCTTTGAAGAATTAGTCACCTCAACTAGTATAGAGTCATCCCACCAGAGGCTAAGGCCTGCCGCGCTCCCAACTGGAGCCACGTTAAAACCATTCGAATACCCCATCATTTTCCTTACTCCTATCAATCTATGATCTCTCATCTTAGTTTCCGATAAAAAGATCATAGAGGGTCTGTGTTCCCTGATTAGCCCATGAAAGGCATGAACCACCGTGTCCGACCCAAGACCACGGAAGTTCCAAAATAGGTGTATCATGGCGATCTTGCGGCTGTTGAAGGCCAGCCACCACCACCTCGGGAAGAACCCGCCTTTCTTGCCAAAAGAGCTTTTCTCTCTCCTGCCGAGATATTCTCCATATATTTCCACATGTCCTGGTATTCGATCGGAACCTCCTGTAATTCTTCCTCCGCATCCAGAGCTCTCACCACCATCGAACACCTTTCTTTTATAGTCATCCTCCCAAGCTCCTCTGCTGCCCGAGCTTTTCTTTCTTTTACTTCTCGTCTCTCCTCCTCTGATTTCTTTTTCCTACGAGATGATTGATCCATCTTCAGGCTGCTAGCTTTCATTTCTCGCTTCTTCTTGCCTCTCATTTCTTCCGTTATGTGAGTCAAATCACTCCCCCGAGTTGGCTGAGCATTCAGAGCCATTATTCTATCCTCCTGCTGAGGGGAGTTTTGCTCATAAATTTCCTCTATTAGCACTGATGGACCCCTTCCAAGAGAATTTAGGATTACATCCACATCAAAAGCCATAGGTATTCGATGTTGCCCCAATAACCCACAGCTATCCACGAACCACTGGGCCGGATTAGAACTTGGACCCACTCCCCTTCTAGGCACTCTATGCCATTTCTTTTCACAACTACCTGATCCATGTTGAAAGATCGTGAGTTCTGGATCCCCCTCCACATATTCTTCCCCTGCACAAAGTTTCTCCACGTTATCCATTTTCTGTGCCACATCCGTAGAACTCTGTCCCACTCTAATAGCACCCGCATTTCTACTATCTCCGACGTTTATGGGCAGCGGTCTTGATGGTTCAGTAAACTCCCTTACTGGTACAGCTTTCGTCCATTCCCCATACCATGCCATACCTCCTCTTACAGCATCAAACTCACATTCAGTGTTAGCATGGCCAATTCTACCACATCGATAGCAAAAATCTTGAAGTCTTTCGTAACGAAATTCTATCCAAGTCTCAGTTTTGTTTTCCCTTGAAATCCAGCATCCCGTCATAAGAGGCTTATTAGTATCAACATCAACTTTGACCCTCAGAAAACCCTTATTCTTTATCGGGTCTTCAACCTCCTCCACTTCCCCTATCTTAGACGCCAGGCATCTTACATTTGCAACTGAACTTCGATTTGGTGGGACACCCCTGATTTGTATCCAGAACAGGACAATTTCCATATTTATTTCCTCCAGAGCTAGCTCCTGGGGCCACCTCTTCACTGAAAAATTCTGCTTCATAACCCCCTATGGGACCTGGTTGAGGATCTTTTTTGCTGTACTCTCATCTTGAACTGTGATGATGAAAGTGTTGTCCTTTACCCACTTAATATCCACCTCCCCCACTGCCTTCCAAGCTGATTTGAGAATATTTCTAAGTCCCCATTTGTTCAGGTTCTTGTTTGCCAACGCAGCTCCCACCAGCTTGATGCCCTGCTCCATTGTAGATAATTCCAGTTTATTCTCCAAGTGAACCACTAGCTCCTCAACATCGACCCCAGCCATTGAGTACCAAGGTTATGACTCGATGTCTTTGAAGGTTCTAGCCCCGGATATGGATGGGTAGTCTGCCCCACTTTTTCTATGTGGATTTGTCTAATAACCTCATTACCGGAGGATTTTCCATTGAGCTCTGTGGGATACCAGTTTTGACATCGAAAGAGGCCACCAATCAAGTGGACATAAGTGATCTAAAGTTGGCCGTCCTTGTGGCACCCAAAAGTTGTCCAACCTTTCCTCTTGCGACATATCTGGGCTACAACAGCCTCAGTGGAAATATCCCCAATGAGATTGGCTAACTGAAGTTTATTACTGTTCAATTTCAAAACCGCTAAAAAATAAAAATAAAAAATAAAAAAAACGTTCAGTGCGGTCCGATTTGGTTCGTGTTTCGTTTTTGGTTTTAGCTTTACGGGGAATCCAGAGTTATGTAGCCCTAAAATTCTCCTGCTATCTTGCCCACAGAGCCGTCCGCCAGTATTTTTGGTTGCTCAGGTATCTAACACACAAGGGATTCTCAAATCACTCATCTATGGGATCTCATTCAGATTTCATTTTTCATTTGAATTGGTTTTGGTTTTGGTTTTGGTTTTGGTTTTGGTCTAAGCATTGTGATACGAAAAATTCCCTTCATTCCGGGGCGTAGGAAAAGATATGTAAACTTGATGCGCAGTTATGCGCAATTTTTCATGTGCCAACAATTTGATCAGTGTGCGGAGGAATTCATCACATAAATTGTATGACAAAAACAAAGGACACCATGTATCCATCAATTACGTTGAATATTTGTTTTCAAAAAGGATGGTAAAATTAAGGGACTGTAATTGGTATCTTACGTGAGATCAGAACTCTGAATTTTGAATTTTGATTTAAAATTTTTAAATCTAAAACCTTGTTTGTTTGGTATGCAACTTCTACTGCTCAAACTAATCAAAATTTCTATTATCCTCTTTCAAAAAAAAAAAAAAAAAAAGTCGCGAACACCTATGAACATTAATGAACTCATTGTTAACATCTTTCTCTCTCTCTAGATATATATAAAATATAGGGATATTTTGGATGTGGTCCTTAATCCTTAACATTCTTTGATTAAAACCTTAATAGTATTCAAAGTTTGATCAAGGTCTCTTGACTTTGTACATCTCATTATATTACTATTAATATTTATATTTTTATAGTTTTGACATTAATTGTTTGATATTTTATGAGATTTATAATCCTATAAATTTAAAATCCCTCATTATAATACTATTAGAAACGGTTACAATAAAAAAATTCAAATATTTTTGATTGAATAAATGGATAAAAAATATGTAAAAATAAGAAATAATAAATGGCAAAAGAATGTATCCATAGTGTTAAAAAAAAATTGGTACATTTCACATATAACAAAAGTGGTACATTAATAAAGAAGAATGGGTACATTATAAATAAATTACGGTACAGATAAAAGATTAAAAATTATGAGTACAAATGAATTTTAAAAAATATAGGCGCTAAAAGAAATTAATACATGGGAACAAAATAAAACTAAAAAGAAAATACTACAAATTAAAAAAAAAATGTTGCAAATTAAAAGTGGGTACAAACTAAAAATATAAATATATGATACAAAGTTTAGGCATAAAACATAAATATACCATATGTAATTTTTCTATCATTGATTAAATATACAATGTCATGTGACAGTATACACATGGGTACAAACACTAATAAAACTTTAAAAAATATGGGCACAAAAAGAAACTAATATATGGATACAAATTAAAAATGAAAAGAAAATTGGTACAAATTAAAAAATATTTGCAAATTAAAAATAGATACAAACTAAAAATAAAAATATATTAAAAAATTTAGCCATAAATATAAATATATTAATTGTAACATTTTTAACACTAAAGGAACATATTTAAAAATAAAAATATTTTATTATTCAAATAATTAATGATGTTATTAATACCCAAGGACCTTAATCAAAAATTGAAAATGAATAGGATTTTAATCAATGGAGTAGCAAAAATAAGGATGTGAACCTAATTTCTCCTAAAATATATACATGCATATACCCCTCTCCCTTTACAAACTTACTGACGAGGAGGGAGTCTGCCAGCTTCTTCTATATCTAGGTCATGGGATTTCCTTGTTCTGCTGCTGCCTATGACCAAAATTGATTATGAAACCTCATCTCTTGTCCTTTTCCTTGGCCTTCAAGGTATCATCATCGCCACCATTGAATAGAACGATCCCTATCCAACCACTAAGAGGAGGCTAAGTTTTAACAGAGAAAGAATATAAGAGGGGGGAGTTGGGTAAGGATTCGTCTATTTTCGCTTGGACGAAAAAGGACTCTTAAATATTGAAAGACGACTTAAAAAGATTGGTTTTTCTCTACTTTATATCTGCAACTACTAATTTTCTTGTTTTTGTGGAATGTGTTTCTGATATTTAAATTAGGTATATGCATGTGGGTAAAATTGTTTTATTAAAAAAAAAAAAAAAAGTGAACAGTTTAAATGTGGTACGTACAAATAAAAGTTCTAAACATAGGAATCATAGTTGCATAGGAATCCAAGAAATATAAGAGATAGAATACGAGAAGTACAAGAATTATAGCTCCGTGCATACAAGGAGTAATCCGCAAGAAATTTGCACTATAAAAAGGACGTACGACTTAAGATTCAAAGAACCACAACAGAATTCGACAGACGGTGAAGAACATAGATAGATTCGTACCTCAGGTTTTCCTCTTCTCTATTCTTCCAGGTATAATGCCTTTATTTCTGTTGATTTCTCTCTGATAATTAACCCAATGTGTTTCTAATCTTCTCCAGGTTAGTTGAGGAGTAAACTCTAGTTTATGAAATAATTTCCAGTTGATTGATTATTTATGAAATTCCTGTGTGTTGGTTGGTTCTTATCTTCTTGGTTATGAACTTGTGAATTTACATGCATGAATAATAAATTTTATGTTTTCGTGTGCAGACCAATCCGATTGATGACCATGGCAGAAGAATCCCATAATACTGGTTCAGAGTCTCTAGTCACCAACCCATCATCATCTCCGAACTTCCTACCTCTCACTGAGACCCAAGCTGTTGCCAAACTTGTGCCAGTCTACCTCACCAGAACCAACTATTTTCTTTGGAGGTCTTCCTTCATCTCCATTCTAAAGTACTACGACATGTTCAACATGGTGGAAGGACTAGAGCAGCCTCCACCACAATTTCTGATCGATCGAAGGGGCAAGATCTCCACGGTTGTAAACCCCCCCTATTCGAGTTGGATCAAGAAGGACCAAACATGCATGACCCTCATCAGTGCAAATCTAGTAGACTCCACACTACTCTGTTACACACTAGGATGCGCGAGTGCTAGAGATGTATGGCTAAACTTGGAGAAGCGACTCGCTCCGATAGCGAAAGCTCACGTCCTACAGCTCAAGGCTCGTATTCAAACCCTAAAGAAAGGAAGGATGTCAATGGAGGAATACCTAGAGGAGGCAGAAGACATAGCTGACGACCTCGCCGCTGCGGGATCTCCACTCGATGACTGTGATTTTGTTGATCACGTCCTTGACGGACTTCCATCTAATTATGATGACCTTGCTACCATTATCCGGGCTCGAGGTGATGGTGTGACTCGAGAAGAATTGCAGGCTTTACTACAACTTCAAGGCTCCCGCCGCTGGGATTGGGTAGATATTTTACATTTTCTAGTACTACTCGTCGTTCTCGTTTTATCTTATTAGTCGCTCTTGTCGATCCTAGTTGAAGGAGTGTTCCGTGTTAGGCTATACCCATGATGTCGTTAGTTAGGATTTTTCTGTTTCATTAGGGGTTATTTTTATTTTTATACATTTCTACAGTTTCAGCATGGGTACGGATCCGTAAAGAGTTTTTTTGTTCTCGTTATCATTGTTATCGTCGTTTTTAATTAGGGTGCGGACCCTAAACCCTTTTAATTCCTGTTAGTTTGAAGTTAATTTTATGAATTATTTTATCTAGTCATAAAAATTTTCATCTCAACTAAAACTAATTGTATAGAGGAATAAAATCTATATGATGATAAGAAGTGACGATTTTTTTTCGCCACGTCTTAAGAAAAGTGACTCCAAATAGTGATTATCATCAGTGAAACCTTCAAATGATTGTTCTAATCTTTTGAACTACATCTACATGATCAATAGAATGAAGTGATTTCAATTCTAAAATTTATGTAATAAAATAATGTCACGTACAGAAAGAATAACTTCGTACGAGTTAGGTATTGTCCTTCCAATTCCCAATTGAAAATGTTACCTGTGTCATGGCTGATATGGATGAGTTTAGGCCAACGGGCCTAGTTCAAAAATATTAGGATTGGCCCAACATAATTCAATACACAACCTAAAAGACCCAGTCCAATATATGGCAAGCGCTTCGTAGCAAGCAAATATTCAGACCATTTTACCCTCGCAGTCCCTATTGGAGTTCCATCTTATCTTCCATAAACCCTTTGAAATCCCCCATTGGAAGCTCCTCCCCTCGACTTCCCAAAAAACCCACACGAAAACCCCTAAAAAGCTTCGATCTTTCTCTGTATTTCCCACAAATCTTTCCAACCCACCAATGGAAAAGCCAACCTTCAACAAATCCGTCCCTCAAAACCCCAAAATCCCCACAACATCCACAGCCCCAACCCCACAAAAACCCCAAAAGACAAAGCTGCCAACCGCACAAGAACTCATATCCCACTACGAGTCCCAGGGCCTGGACTCTCAGGAGGCCTCTCTGAAGGTCATAGGTGACCTTCAGACCGCCCTCTATAGGGTCATATCTTCCGGCAGGGGCAGAAAGGACAAGATTTTGGCCGAGACTTCAAGGAAAATTGATAGCACCAACAATAGCCTTGCAATTCTGAACATGAAGGTTGACTCCAAGCCTGGATTTGGTGAAGCTTTTGGAATTGGGGTTGCTTCTGGGCTCACTTTGAAGGGCATTGAGACTGTTCTTCCTCATGTGATTAGGGGTTTTGGGGAGATTTGGAACACTGTTAGGAGTCCCACTAAGGATAATGCTTGATGTTCATTTTTTTTTTCCTGCCCTTTTGGGTTGGATTTTGTTCAAGGGTTTTTTGGGTTGTTGATCAAATTTGTAGTGGTAAAAGTTAGAAGGGAAATGCATTTTATTGGTGTAATATTAAATATAATTCCTATTGAGAAAGTTAATTTGCCTTTTACATTAGCCAAGGGTTGGAAATCGATTTCAACATATAATTGGAGTTTGGTATTTTATTTAACTTGTTTTTCTTAATCGTCATATGATCTTAGCGGTATTATTCGTCATTTGCGAGAGGTTTTAAGTTACTCTTTCATAAATATTGAAAAGTGAGTTGGATGTCAAATTATAATTGACTCATTGTATTGTTCACTTAGCCTGTTCGCCGTGATATATATCAATGAAGTTGTATCAAAACGAAACCGATAGAAAAAACTTGTTTTTCTTAACCATGATTAGCTCACAAGTAAAAAACCAACTCAAATAATCTGTAAGACTTGTTAAAAAGTGCAATTAAAACAGTAAAATTTGGGAACAAAATATATAGTTCTGATCAGCAAAAGCTCACAATCATACAGTTGTGGGTAACTTTTGTGATAAAGACTGTCCGAAGGCTGTATTTCGTCGATGATTGAATAATGTGGAAAGCTACCAGCCATGGAAAATCAGAATCAATAACAAAATTATACAAACTCATCATCGAAAATACTATCATCTACTTCTTTCACAGCTCATTTGATCACGAGTTCAGTAAAATTGATTGTGAAAATTCTTCAGGTCTCTGCAACCATGAGTGAAGTGATTCAAAGTGGTAGAGGTCGGGGAGGTGGTTTTCGAGAGAAAATGAGCAGTCCGTTGGAGGGAAGCATATCTGAATTTCAATGGTCAAGCGAACTAGAAAGAAGCCCCCCTGACTAGATATTTCGTCCAAGACCTATATGGCACACCCTACTTGAGGAATAACAATGTGGTCATTATCTTGAGTATCGGTCTACAAATGCTTTGGCTTTATCCGGTGCAAAGAACCGTGCCTGCACATGAAACACCATAGTTCATAGCTAAATTTGATGCAACTCCATGGTATATAGATTAGCTGCATCCCTTGCCACTTCAACAAACATGCATGCACGCTAGGCCACATAGACATCTGAATTTGACATAGAGTTGACACAAACGCAAAAAGGATGTCATCCTCTAAATTATATGCCATGGGATTCAAAAATTGGAACGGCATACGGCTTTCCAGTAGCGTTATTGTCCTAAATTGAATACTCTTTACATGTAATGTGTGTACATGTGCAGGTAAGCATGTGTGTCTGCAGAAATATACTTCGTCTGCCAATAGACATACCTATATTTACCAGTATAAACATCATCTTTACATGAAATGTGTGTGCACTTGCATGCGTGTGTATCTACCGAAATATAGTTCATCTACAAACAGACATACATATATTTACCTGTATAAACATCCTCTCCGCTTCTCCAGCTTTACCATTTTCTCTCAAAATAATTCCCTGCAGAACCATTAGAGAGCCAACTTTAATGCAAGTTCTTCTTCATCAGAAATACCTAGGATCATCTAGCACATGCAGACTGGCCAAAATACCGATGCGAAAAAGAGTTATGCAGAATACCATAAAAATAGTTCAAGGACCATCGTTGCTATTTATTCAGTAGGGGTGCTTTTTTGGTTAGCACTAAAAATTTCAATAAACTGGAGCGCTTCAAAGATATTCACTTGAAGCACTTCTTAAGGAAGCACGTGTTTCTCCAAAACACAGTAAAGTGCTTCTATAACCCTAGGAAACACTTAAAGAACAATTCTTCATAATAAGGAAGTGCTACCGAGCGAGTCTGAAGAACCTTAAAGGACAAGGTCAAACATTATCAACAGTCAGGTAACAGACGATAGGTTTCTAGGTTTGAGCTAAATGACATTTATGTTGCCAACCGAGTTGTTTGTAGTTTTTTTTTCCTTTCTAAGACATCCAACCAACCCCGTGTCATTAGGAGGAACCTTATTTTTTTTTTTTTTTGGTAATTAGGAACTTGATTAAGGCTTTGACAATATTCTTTAGAAAAAGGACAGCCAAAAAGAATAAAACCTTGGCCAAGTAACCGCGGAAGTCATTTGGATGACTAGAGATGAGCCGGTCATAGACAGAAACAGCATCACTGATATGGCCCCAATCTGAATAGGCTTTTCCAAGAAGTAATTCGACCTGATTATTCATGGCATAACAAAATGAAGGGAGGAACAACCGCAAAGAATCAAATATTGGATAACAATAAGCATATGAATGCACAATAATAAAGAACCGAACAGAAAATTTAAAACATGGGGGAGCAAATTAAAAAAAAAAATGGTCAAAACATATTCTTCTCAGTAACGCACAGAAAATTTACATGATGCCAAATTACGTGATACAATAGAATCTGTGACTCACTTGAATAGGGTCCACCTGCGAATTTGTTTCAGTCGCACTACTTCCAGCCTTTGTGTCTGGCTTGTCCACATTCATACGTTCACGTGAGGCAAGAAGAAATTGAACAGCCTGCAATAAGTATAATTTTACTATTCGTAAGAAACTCAGTAGAGTGTGTAGAATAAATAGGGGACAATTGTGAAGCAAAATCTCAGAACATTACTCAAACATGCGATCAGACCAATAAATAACAATTGGTGCAAGTGAGCCAACCAGATTCCGTTGGCTAGGCAAAGTCAAGCCATATGGAAATAAAATGTCATAGTCTAGAACAGGTAAAATTATTTTAGATGACAAATTTGATACCATAAAAAGATTTTTAAGAACCGTGGTAAATGGTTTGGACCCTGCCTCATGACCTCAATAAGAATGCTTTCTCAGGAATATTCTGAAATCAAGGTTAACGCATTTTATTTCAATTCACAAAGAATAACGGGAAACCTCATCTGGTTTTTTAGCAGCAAGTAATGCATTCGTAAGGCCACGCAGAACTTCAAATTTGAGATCTTTAGACATCTGTCACACAGCAACACAGCAACACAACATTCATATTCAGAATTTTAATGAACTTACATTAGTAGGGAATAGGGATTAATGATAATTATCAGCAAACTAATAATATCAACACATCTTCAGTGATAGAAATTTATTCGAATCAGTTGAGCTCAGTGTTCACAGTTTCAGAGACTGACCGATGAAGAAACCTTAAATGCAGCAGCACTTCCTTCAAAATCCTTGAGTTCATATTTAACTTCTCCAAGCAAACGATAAACTTCAGGATCACTTGGTTTCTCCTGCGTAACCAATCCATCGGTGTGAGATTTTCCTAACAGAACATTTTAAACAGCATGTGCTGCCACAAACAATATGCGATAAATCCAAAAGCAAAAACATGACCAAACCTTAATCAAGTCTTGTAGCAGAGTTGAAGCCCGTGTATATTCTCCTAATTCTGCTAAGTTTACAGCAGCTCCCTACAAAAGATGGCTGCCACTTGAGATTCGATGGTAGACCAGAACCATTGGCAATCAAATTAAGACCTGATTTTGCCTTAGTCTTCACAATTGTAGTAATATTCTTTCACCCAAAAAAAATGTATATCTTCTTTCTTCTTGATTCTTGATTGTGCACGGTTATTTTCTTTTTTCAAAGGCAACAACATGAAGACAGGCTTATCAAGCCATTTATTATTTTCAATTTTTTCCAACTTCACTTTTAATCTAGAACAGATGACTAGGATTAGGTTGGGTTCTACCGGATCATATCTTTAACCAGATTCCAGAACAACAAAAAAAACAAAAAAAAAAAAAAATGTAAAATCTTTGCCAACAAGGGTTATTTGAGTTGGTAAGGATCGCTCTCTTCACTAGACCAAGGCCTAGGTTCAAGTCCCACTACCGGCAATCCCTCTTGGTGGGCAATCTATAAAAGCCAAAAAAGGGCTCAGACCCCTCCTCTGTAAGTCCTCAAAGAGGCTTGTGGTATGCCTTGGCCTAGGTTGGTGTACCCTCCGCTCCCCCTAAACTTTTTTGTACCGGAATCTTTTATCAAGACTTCTCATTAAATAACTAAGATATCATTGTCTTTGGACTTTGGTTCTGGATGAAAGCTTACAAGTCAAACAGATTCATGTTTAAACTTTATTGTCAAACAGTTCAACCCGAATTGGCATAAGCAATTGTTATCATACATTGGTAACCCGATTATTTTTCTTGACCAGGACTAGTTTTGATGTTCACGATTGAGCATATTAAGCATAATAAGCAACAAAACCACGAATGTCAAGAAGTTGTTGACTAAATAGAGAATCGAAGTCCAACTTCAATAAGTAAAATTATAGTTTAAGCAGTAGCAGGATTCAGTAACAAAGGAAGTACAATAGTGTCTTGTGTTTCACACTACAGCTCACCTCAAGAGCAGTTGGATCTTTTGGGGAGCTATTAAGCGTTGCTTCATATTCTTTCAGCCTAGACTGACACAAACCAAAGGTAAAAGTGTTAATGATCTTTTCATGATTCTTTCATAACGCACAAAAGGATTTAATTTATTAGAATTGGGCGAGTGGAAATTATAGAACAAGTGTTGATGGGGAAGTGCACAAGAGATACAATCACACCAGTGACAGAAAAGTTGGGTCACGACATTACACAAGTTTTGAGATGCAAAAACTTACCTGAAGTGACGCTTTCTCTTCTTCGGACAGTTTATTGGTGGTTGCTGCAGTATCCTCAGTAGGACTCAAACTGAAAACTTGAAGACCATATCAAAATAAAATCATTCCTCTGAATATATTCAACAAACAACTACTAGAATAAGAAAATATTAAGAATATGAGATACCATAAATCCCTAATGTTTCACATTTTTTTTCCAAAATCATGATCCAAAACTAAGAAAAGTATGATAAATCAAGCGGTCATGGGAAGACTCTAGAAAGATGGCAAAATAAAGGTTATTCTATACGTAAAAGACCTTTAATGTACTATGCCATACCTTCCAGAAGGAAGAAAGTCTCCAAGAGCAAAAACCAAACCAAAGACCACTACAGCTACACCTACTCCAATCTATACCATGACAAACTTTGAATTAGTGATAACCGATATGTATACCATGAAAATGATTCTTCGTATTTATTTACAAGTCAGAAAGCAGAATGCAGAAAATAGTACCTGTGCACCGAGTCCAATTTTTTTCTTATCCGTTTTCTCCAACTCAACAGGTGCATCATAGTCAATTGGCCCAAATTCCTTTTTCTCCACTACCTTCTTCTGCTCAAGTGCTGAACTGAATTTCGTACACAACTGATGATACTTAATCGAAACAATACTAAACTAAACATTACAAATATGGAACCATCCAATAAGCTCTTATGATATGCTAATGCAGCAATACACACATAAACTTTTACCTTCTGACTGCTGCTAGACGTTCCTCAAACTCAAGCTCAGCAGGGTTTCTCTTAACCTTTCCATCGAACCGAGAACTTAACCCGGGTGCCTCTACAAACGGAAATGTCAGCTTGAACTATATGCAATAAAAAGCATCGAGGAGAACCCACTAATCAAACAGAAATGTGGGACTAGAAATTACTAAATAATTAAACAAGCCTCCAAATTGGTCATTAATTTTGTAAAATTTCTAGAAAAAATCAATTGGGTAGTAGCCAAAAAACAATACGCATATATTATATATATATATATATATATATATATATATATGTGTGTGTGTGTGTGTATGTATATATAAGTGAATGGTTGATTCACTTACGAGTAGGAACGCCACCAGACCGTTTGGTAGTTGATTCCTGCTTGGCAAATATGAATTTTTAGCACAGATTTCTGAATCAAATCAAGTAAAGATTTCTAATTTAATTAAAATAAAATGAAAAGGATCAATCTTGGTGAACAATTGCAGACAACATGGGACCTGGCTGAGGTTGTTCTTGTTCTTGCTGTTGGTTTTGCTTCCGAAACCAGTTCTGGGCTTGGAATCAGTGCACTGAATTCGAAGCGAAACGAAGCGGCATGTCGTCATCGTTGTCGCTGCTGTTGCTGCGAACGACATGACTCGCGTTGCTGCTTTTTCCCTCGGAATTTCTCAGATTAACGGTTTTATTGTTCTTTTCTTGTGGTGCGACAGAGGAACACTACGCTAAGTCGAAAATGTTGAACGAGCTAAGCCTTCAAAGTGGCCCCCCCCAAGATAAGATTCTTGACATGTCAGCAAGATAAATGAAAGTGAAACATGCTTTTATTAGTTTTTTTTATTTTTTATCTAACTGTAAATTTTGTTTGATTAAATGTTAGATTACCCACCGACGAAGTTCGAACTCATACCGTAAGTCCTCAATATATTTTTACCATTGTGGCAAAGGATCACTTGGAGCATACTTTTATTATTTGGATAATGCTTTGTGTTTCTCATCGTAAAAAGTCATTCAATTACAAAAAAATTAGTCATCCATGTGTGTCAAACAAATGGACGGTCAAGATGCTATTTGTTACATAAATCGTCGATTGGTTTGACATACATGAATGGCTAAAAGTTGTACGTATTGAATGAATTTTTTGCTTATGTGATCTTTAAATAATGATAAAAAAAAAATAAACAACCCTAATTATAATATTTATACAATGAAAATACGTTAATCATAAGTTAAAAAAACAAATAAGTTTTCCAAGAGGGAACACAATCATTATCCTTTCTTCTTTTTTTTACTTTGAAAACTTTTCTTTTTCGTTCTTTCTGGATGAAATTAAAAGCTCATTTCTATGAATTAACCGCTTACAAACAAGTGGTACAGTGCCATGGTGTATTCTTCTTCAGCAAACATTTCGGCTCCTAAACTTCATACACACTTCCCACTTGAGAATTATTTTTTGAAGCATTTTTACCAATTGGTCGTTAGTAGTTAGTAGGATTTTTGCTATGCGAATATATTACAATATGTAGACGTTGACGTAGTGTTACAGCGGATGTCCTTCTCCTTTTTGTTATTGATTCTTAACAATTTAAATTCATTTAAAATATATAATTTGAGCTACAGAGAGGTCATGCTCATCTTATGTGCACAAAATTTGATCTTATCTTTCCTACCCTCACATCCAACATTCCACCCCCAAAGGAAACATCATATAATTAACAGTAACATTGAAGAATGCCAATTAATATAAGTTTGAATTCAAAGTACAACATAAGACAATAATTCTCGTCCATATACACGGACAATAATGAAATTAGAATCTCAAAGCTATAAATTACATAGCCCAAAGTGTTGGAAACCCCATTTGTCCCACATCGGATAGAGGGAGAAGAGAAGAATACTTTATATAGAATTACCCCTCTAACTAACACGAAGGTTTTTTGTGATAAAACTCCACACATGAGGATTGTGTAGGTGGTTAAGTGGGGACAGTATCGGTGTTGTTGGAGTGGGCCCTCGGCCCGTTGACTTGAAAAATTCTACATGGTATCAGAGCCAAGGGACGGGCCCCGTACTGCCATGTGATTGGGTGGGTCCCCTTTAGCCTCGCGCAATGTCCACATAGGCCAAAGATGCCACGTGATTGGGTGGGTCCCCATTTGGCCTCGTGCGATGGGTAAGCCCCCGCTAGCTCCACGTGGTTGCCGATGTGGATTTCCACGTGTGACCCATAAAATGGGGTCTCACGTGCGCGGGGGAGTGTTGGAACCCCATCTATCCCACATTGGACAGAGGGAGAAAAGAAGAGTACTTTATATAGAATTACCTCACTCTAACTAACACCGAGGCCTTTTGTGATAAAACCACACACCTGAGGATTGTGCAGATGGTTAAGTGGGGACAGTATCGGTGTTGTTGGAGTGGGCTCTCGGCCCGTCGACCTGAAAAATTCTGCACAAACTATTAAGAAATAAAAGAAAGATTGAATGATATCAAGGTTCTGAAAGACGCTAGACGCTAGTCGGGCGGTGGGCTAAGGCCTAGCGCAAGAGACTAAGCGGGCACCTAGGCGGACTAGGTGGATTT
Organism: Cotoneaster glaucophyllus; assembly: GCA_036320875.1. Classification (NCBI taxonomy): domain Eukaryota; kingdom Viridiplantae; phylum Streptophyta; class Magnoliopsida; order Rosales; family Rosaceae; genus Cotoneaster; species Cotoneaster glaucophyllus. Next base: position 12,431,453 of record CM070064.1, on the reverse strand, counting down.
AAGTAAATCTATTATATTTCGTGTAAATAAGTGTTTGTTTATACTTAAAATATATATAATTTCATCATAAACTACAAAATAGAATGACATATACATTATGAAGTATTGGAACATAATGAAAACATGGGGAACAAGCATATAATGTGTGTTCATATAATTATTCAACAAATCTCTTACAATTTATTGAAAAAAAATACAATGCAAAAAGAAAGTTATCTATTTTCTATCTAAGTGAGTCGCAACCTAGAAGGGTTTGGACGGGTGCCTAGGCGGTCTAGGCAAGCGTCTCAACAGATCTAGGCATCATTTCTTAATTTTGAAATGCCTAGGCATTAATCGAGGCGGTGACCAACTGCCTAGCGCGTAGACGGAGATTTTTAGAACAATGAATGATATTCACAATTTTCCACCCACCACGAATAAAGAAAATATATATCCACGTAACAATCAGGCCCTAGCTTTTTGCAGCAAAGGTCTTAAGTATCCCTGATGATGATCGCAACTATGGCTATCTTCCCTGCTGCACATCGTAGAGGAATAATCAAAATTATGAACCTCAGAAATCATCTTCAAGAACTCAGGCACCTCTAGGCTCCCATACCTTTTCTCATCTTTTCGGAACAAGCTCAAGACCTCTTTGAAGAACTCAACATCACACGGCAACACTATGCCTCCGTTGGCATTGAACCCGAATTCCTCCCCAGACTTGCGAAGAAGAGCTGCGAAGATCGGAAAGTTGAGGTAGCGGGTGGGGATCAGGAATCGGGTTCGATTCCACCCAATGTAAACAGGAAGGAAACCTGAGGGAGCAGGAGAAGATTTTCCATTGAGACTTATGGCCTTCCAAAGCTTCATTACTTGTTTGAGTTGGATGGCCGGCATGATTGTTTTGACCCTTTTGCTTGTGGTTGCCATTAGGAAATGATAGATGGAGATCGATGATGAAAATGGTGGGATTGTAATATTATTAACATATGTCATGACATATATGTTGTGAACCTCAGGAATGTGAGGAGGTGTATTTATAAGGCTTCCAAATGCGGCTTGATGGAATCTTCATGCACATATTATACATGCATGCAGATCGGATTTATTTCCATGGATTCTACCACTAAATTTTAGGCCTTATCTATATGGATTTATTTCCATGAAAGCTGGATTATTCTACGACCAAAATGTGATTGAACACGCAAAATATCCGACCATGAAAATTAATCTTCATGAGCTAGGAAAAATTATTGTATGATATGGTTAAAGAGCAAAGTTACTGAACTGACTTACCATAATATGATAAAAAAAAATGTTATTCTACCATATTTTTCATGCTACATCTGTATTACCTTTCTAATATAGATAGATCCACATCCATATTAGTAATCCATCCATATATGTTATACTGTAAAATTTTTTTATTTTTTGGAAAAACGATATTTTAAGATATTCTAATTTACTGAAAGAGATATTCAAACTCAGTTTTAAGAAGACCGACGCAGTAAAATGGCTCTTGAACCATACTACACAATAATTTCCCATGTGCTTGTGCATCTTCGACTAGTTGTACCCATCGTTGTATCCGAAGTCTAGTTAACAACATTAGAAGTACAGCAAGGATATAAATCTGGAAACCATTAGAGTTAAGCTAGCATTTCATATTGTCGTAACTCACAAAGTCAAAACCTCAATTTCTAATTAGCTAGGTAAGGCTTAATCCCTAGCTATCATCTAATTGCCCACGTATTATTGTTATGATCGCTCTCTCCCATATTTTACACCCTGGCTGATGCAGATGCGTGCACCAAGTTGTATTTTTAATTATCTTCAAGCAAAACAAAAGTTCAAAGCATGTTTTAATTGGTCCAGCCCAAAAAAATGTACAAGGTGACTAGTACAAAACAAAGAGTTAAATAATCACAGTTTTCTGAAAATTATGAGGTCTAAGAAAACGAGAGTGCTTAGTATTCTAGTTATGTGTTATAGTCCAAAACAATTATTCATGGACCACAGGCGAGCTGTGACTTTCAGTTCTTTCAAGAAAGAGCCAAAGAGAAAGAGTAATGCTAACATATGTATCAAAGTGTCACTTTACAAATAATACGTGCTTATATTTTCTGTGGTAATATATATTATATTTACATCTAAAATGACATGGTATTGAGCCTTTGAGTTTAACGTTTATTATTTAAGTATTTGAGCCTTTGAGTTTAAATCCGAGATGCTTTACGAGGAACGCCACCAATCATTGGGGCAATCTTCTATATTTATATGTGTTTACTAAATACGTAAAAGACTAGTAGAATGTCGTAATTCCGGATAAAACAAATTTAGTATCGACGTATAAAACATTAGCATAATAGAGAAATTGTACTCCACAATTACTGATTACATTCCTAACCACACATGTCATGTGTGATAAAACTCAATAATATCGTCATGCTATAAAAGATGTGGCTAATATATAAAAGATGTGGCTAATATACGTGATTCGTAATTGTGTAATACACATAATTGTATAAAGAAAATTTGTGAAATTGTTTCATGAGCTCATTAATTTATCATTACACCATAACGATGCTAAAAAAAGGCCAAACCCCCTAACTATTAACTATTAATTGACCAAATACATAATGGCCGCCAAGTATAAGCACGTAAACAAGCTAAATATAGAGGTCGTTGTGAGAATTGCATGGCGGAGCACTCACCAAATTTGGTCTCCAATGGTTTGTTTGAATTCCTCTTTATATGTCACCACATTACAGCCAACTTAACGAACACTCACAAACCAATCATGCCCAGTCCGTCTCCAATTCAAAATTTGTGTTTCGCAGAGAAAGAGTTATTTCTTGCATTGTAAGAAACTTTTTCTCTGCGAAAACACTATAAAGAAAGAAAAGAATGTTTCATTTGTAAAAAAATATGAATTCTTCTTATAAATCATAAACTCCTTTTCTTCTGCATGCATAGCTCTCCAACTTTCTAACCCAATATCCGAATCCATAACTAATTCATCATCGTCATCGTTCATCCTCAGCAGTGCAATATGAAGCAACAAATAGCAAGGCACATTGCATGGCCCAAGAACATGAACATTCAGCGCCTGTGGGTGTGGTTGCCCCCACTAAACCACAAACCAGGAGCTGTTGGGAAGAATATGGCGATAAGCCTCTTGGAATCCGGTGAGAACTCCGATGGGTCATTGCTGGCCGGAGAATTGTCTGACGGCCGGCGCGGGGGTGCTTCAATGATGCAAGTTCCCAAGGGGTTCTTGGCAGTTTACGTGGGGCCCGAGCTTCGGAGGTTTGTCATCCCCATGAGCTGTTTGTCATCACCGGATTTTAGGGTTTTGATGGATAGAGTTGAAGAGGAGTATGGGTTTGAGCAAGAAGGTGCGCTTAAAATCCCTTGCGATGAAGAGGATTTTGAGCATATTTTGATGAGGTCTTTGGCAAACTATAAGAAGAATGATAAGAAGAAAAAGATCTAACAAATTGCTGTAAAGTAATTTTTTTTATTTAATCCTTCTCCTATTTTAGGCAGAAGCAGAATGTGTATAACCAAGAATGTGTATAAACTTGACTAAGAATAATGACATGACAGAAAAAAATTTGTTCACATTTAATTGACTTGGATTGATTTACATATGACACAAATAATTTTCATTTCATATGTAATAAGGCTTATCTTGGTTTACTTTCCTCTTCTTCATTGTCATTTTGTTCTCATTTAATTTACTTGAATTATTTAAAGCATCTCCAAAGGAGACGTCAAATTCAAAACATCAACTCTTAATTTGATGGATGCTTTGGCAATTTGGCATACTGTCAATATTTTCCTTCCACTCGGTATGCTAAATTTTTTTTATGTTTTTTTAACAAAAATAATAAAAGTTAGGTTGTTGTTGATTTAAAAATAATAAAATAATACTTAAATATGCTAGCATTTAAGGTAAGGCAAGTGGAATGCCTTTGAAAATAGCAAAAATCATATTTGAAGACAGCTTCAAATTTGACATCTCTTTGTCCATGTCAGCTTACCCTTCTTATCCATGTCAACTTTGACATCTCGGTTGGAGTAAATGGTATGTCATATGTTACTGTTATATGTCTGTGTGGCATTTTTGACATCTCCTTTGGAGATGGTCTTAGGAATTAACTACGCATTAGTTGGTAAAATTGTGGTGTTTAATTAATGATGCTAAAAGCATTTTGAAATAGACCCGCAATTAAACAAAACACTTCTTATTAGTGGTTTTTGGAGAAGTGCTTATCTCGCTTCTAGGAAACATTAGCAATTGGATCGTTTGAGAAGTGTTTTTAGATAAAATATTTTTTGAACCAATATTCTTAGTAAAGTAAGTTAATCTTGAAAAATCTCTTCAAGTGTTTTTGGAACCCAAAAACATTAGTTTACAGATTTGTTTGATAACCATTTTTTTTTTTAATTTTTAGGTTTTACTTTTTGAGTTTGAGATATGGGAGAAAAGTATATGGTTGGAAATGAGTGATCAAGACGATGTGGGGTGCGAGGGGAAGAATTAAAACAAAATTTTGAAAGTTAAAACAACTCACTTTGATTTTAGTAATTGGTTTTTAGGTTTCATTTTGTGTACCTTACATTATACGTTTCTTCTATATCTCTCCCACCAGCATCCTCAACTCTTCTAGATCCCTCATTTTTCTCATGTACTTTCCTTCCCGCTCTCTCTCTAATACAAAAATACAAACTCAACACTAACAAAAAATAGTTATTAAACAACCCTAATTTTTTAATACTAAAAATGTTCAACCTGTTGGTATCAAAACTTGGACGGAGCCTGACTGAGTTCAACACATATTTGCCCCGAGTGTTGCTTTCGGCCTCAATGTCGTCGGATGGCTCGAGAGAAAGAAGAATACGCATGCCATTGTTGGAGGATGCCAACAGACAGTAGTGTGTGTAAGATCATGCTATGTTTGTGTGTAAACCTGACTACTTAACCCAAATGATTGTGCACCGAGTGAGACACTGGATCAGTTAAGATCTTTTTTATTCCTTGAGTGAACGAGGACTTGAAATCCAGTGCAAAGTAAGTGTATGCCTAAGTAGTAACTGAATAAGAAAGTAGAAATGAAAATAAAGAGGAAATTGGATGTAATCATTTCATGATGGAAGCAAGATTACAAACGTTTACAAAAGTGATTACAGGCTAATAAGCCAGTCTACATGACTTGAGAAGTAAATAAACTTGAAAGTAATAAACTCTAGTAAGATTCAAACCATGTTAGGACAAGATAATGCTAAAGGATTCCACCGAGAAAGTTGTTATCGGACTGGAATGAAAGGGCAACATTGCCTCAATCAGGTGATCAAGATGGTTGGAATTGCATGTCAACCGAATCATACCGTAGGTGCTATTAGCTGCAAGAGTTTTAGATCTCAGGGATGATAGGTAGTGTTTGCTTCAAAAGAAGGCTTTGAGATTGTAGCTGAAGGGCTAGAGACTTTGCTGAAAATCAATTTGGGTTGTGCTGAAAAGTTGTTGGGTTGATTGAAGAATCACTTGAGGTTTGTATAAGATTGATTTTGACGAAGGTGGCTCTATTTATAAGCATTAGAGAAGGATCAACCTCGATATATCTTATCGTTGAGTTGGAGCAGGGGTAGATCGGTCATTTGTTACTAACAATTATTGCAATTCTTGGTTGGTGGCATTCGGCTGTGTCCTGTGGCATTTCACACGATTGCTATGGTGGCATCCTGACATAGCATGTCAGGTGACGTGTTCATCATCATTTAAGGGGCGAGATATTCCGGGTTTAGTTGTCTGCATGGCAGATGCACTTCGGAGAGGATTGGCTCCAAGTCCTCAGATGGCTGTAGAGTGATGTGCGTTGGTCGTCCGAGCCCTAGGACAAACCTTACTTTTATGTATGACCCAAAACACAATCATTTCAAGATTTTTTACAATGCGAATAACAACTCTCTTATCTATATCCCACTATATAACAAATGAACAAAAATTAGCAGAGTCCCATGATTCTTTATGAAAGATGCGCGGATATGCGAACTTTACACCTATATGATTAAATTTTCATTTTTTTCCCCTTATTGTAAATGTTAGTTTGAATTATAAAAGATTGATACTGGACAAGTAACGGAGTTGCATGTGAGTTTTAATAGCTGAAACTTGAGGTTTCAGTGTCATGATCAGTGCTGGCAGCACAAGGATAACTTACAATCCTTAAACTGCCTTATTATAACTATTTATGTTAAATGTAGGTGCAGTTTGATTAACAAAAACAAATGCTACTTGCATTTCCCACTCCAGTTACCAGTACAAACAAAGCACAACATTGGTTATTGGAAGATGCTGCTGTTTGGAAATTTTTTAAGTCTCTCTGCAAAACCTGCGTGCCCAGTATTTTTTCATCAGTTCCCAACTTGGCTAAGCAATAAGGTTGCTGGTCAAAACAGCTATATAATTTATGGGAAGGGAAATCAAGATATGCATGCCTAGGCGGCTGGCATGTTGCCTTGATCAACTAACTTAATTTATATTTGTTTTTTGGTTTAGCATTTGATAAACCTAATTTGAAGAGGCACCATCCGCTTTGCAGTGGACTGCAGTGCTGCCTGACTGTAATTAATAACTTAATAAAAATGTTATTCTTACCATCTATTGTGGGCCCTATCTCTATTACAAATAGATATAAATGTAACCCAGCTCATAACTTAAAATTTTGGAGTTAGCCTATCTTGATTACTCATCTGAGTTGGTTCCTGAAAAATAGATATGTGAGATTGTTCAGGGAAATTTAAGATTCAACCTCAAATCGACTGCCAATAAGAGTGACTGGCTCAAGATTATTTAAAGGGACTCAAGATTATTTAAACTACTATGCAAAGTTTCCTGTAATGGTGTAGAAAAATTCTCACAAGCTCTCTCACGTATGACAACATTTCAACTATAGAACTTGAACAAATATATTGCGGGGTGGTTGGACCCAAGAATAGCATACTCTGATATCATATTAATTGTAATATGTGCATGCAAATAAAACAGAGAGAGTATTAGGCAAGACTTCAATGTTAGTTTCTTACTCTAAAAAATTGAAGCATGAAAATAGCACTCTTTTGCTGGGCTTTCTTGGGTAGGAAATAAATAAGTGCTTGAACTGGTGTTTCAGTCTCCCACTCCTCTTCGTTTAGCTCATCAATGTTCTTGCTTGGGCAACCATTCGATTTGTTATTTGCTAATAACAACTAGCCATTTCTTCAAATGTATTGGCTAGCTACTGGAAAATGGTCATCTATTCCAGTTCTCAGCATTCCTGTCTTGATATTGTTTTCTTCCAAGACAAAGAAAGTCATCAATTAACTTAATATGAAGATTATTTGATTCCTCACTTTTACCACTGATTTTACTCTCTCCTATTTGGCTTGGAGTCAAATTTTTGGGCATAATTTTTTTTCCTCTTATCACTCATTCATATATAGGATGAAAATTACAAAAATTACAATGACATTTAAATTTAAATTGAATAAAATTTTGGCTCTTCAAATTAAGATGGAAGTTTCATATCACTTGCACTAATATGGTGGTAGCTACAACATAACTTGGATCTTAATTAAAGATCTCCAATCCAACTATTAACTAATAATTTCCATGTAGAACCCGAACTCTACCTTATTATCCAACCCTAGATCCTCCTCTAATCGCAATCTTCCTTCTTTCCATTACATTTATCTTCACAAAATAAAGCAAAAGAAAGAAGAAAAAAAGATGGTGAAGGGCATATAATATCAAAATATATCAAAAGTATTCGTCATATGCACATTTGAGGGTGATGAGGTTTAATCTCAAAATCTGATGGAGACGAGCAAAAACCAATCATGTCTTTCTCTGCATTAATGAATCCAAACTCATTGTGCAAGGAAAAGACCTCCCTTTTCGCTTCAACCATCTTCAAGATCTTCTCAAACACTGACACTTCACATGGAATCTTGAGCACACCTTCTTGCTGAAACCCAAATTCCTCTTCGGCTTCCTGGAGCAGAATCCTAAAAGCTTGGTGACCCAAGTACTCAGTTGGGACGACGAATCTCTTCAGCTCCTTCCCAACACACATTGCAAGAAACCCTTTTGGCAGGATGACATTTTGAGCCGTGGAAATATCTGAGAAAGAGAGTGTTCTCTTGAAGAACTTCATGCTTCTGCTGCTGCTGGTACTAGTGGTAGTGCTATTGGCATTATTAATTATGCTATAAGCTGATGAGGAATTGGTTGTGGTGGTGTTTTTAGGAGCGTTTGCTAGCTTTTTCCACTTCTTCAAGATCTGTTTGAGCCTAACAATCTCCCTAATCTTGTTAGATTTCTTTGAATCCATGAAGCAGAAACTGGGGCTAGTAGATGCAGAATAAAGCTGGGTTTCCTGGTCTTTGGTGTGAAGTCTGAAGCAGGTGGCAGGATTTAAAGGAGTTGGGGAGGCTTCGAGTGATGAATTGATTGGAATATTTTAATTCTAAGGACCTAATATTTTATATTGTATAATCATTAAATTTCGGGTACGTCGGTTGCTGGGGCAACTGCCTCAAGAATCATATAACCCCACCAAGGTCTTTTGTTGTTTAACCCCGAGGAGGTGCCCAGTGGGAGCTGCTACCTTCCAGGTTTCTGAAGCCTGACTACCTTGATTTTTGCATTTTATTTTACTGCTTTATTTACTCTCCCTCACTCACCACTCTTTGACAGGCCCCGCTGCCGATGTCCTCGGAACATCGGGATAGCCGTGCTGGCCGACATCCGAAGGTAACGCAAGCCATTTAATTAGTGCAAATGCTGAGAACGTGAAAAACATGCATATAAATTTCATTCAAAAACTAATGTAATAAATAATATTCAAGTGCCAACACTGAATTCACAAAGATAAACCATGACATGATCAGAGCATATTCTAATTCAGATTACAAGCAGATTGTGCAATTATTAGCGGCAAATCCGTCATTCCTACTTCTTACGGCTCATCTTCAAAGGAGTATCTGTGAGTAGACCCATTCTAAAATGCATATTTTACTATTAGAAATGCATACATGAAAAACATGATTTAAATGATATTTACATTGGCTTCAGCCGGATGTAGGTTGGTGCCTGTTTGGCAAATGAAGTACTCTGATTGAAGTGTTCTGAATGAAGAATCTAAGGGCCTCAGAGCGATACTGATACCACTAGTTAGCACACTATATACGATATATGTTTCATGAAAGGTTTTATGGCATGCTAGGGTTTTCGGAAAACCTACTACATATTATACTATTGATGTTTTCATGAAACTTTGGGGGTTAGTATGTTAATAACTGTTTTATTATTATTATTATTATTATTATATATATATATATATATATATATATCAACTTGGTCCACTCATGTTTGTTTTGCGCCCCCTCAGGACATAGGAACGAGGATTACGACACGACTTACGAGGCATTCCCTTACCAGTGACATCGTGTCATCTCTTCTGCTTGTCATCATCGTGGCCATCCCGATGTCCCGATGACATCGAGATTGGGACGTGTCAGTCTTTCACGAGCACTAGCATGATTCATATCTCCACCCTCAAATATATAGGAATTAGGGGAAATTGAAAAACTAAACCCTTATTCTTCTTCAACATTTTACATGCATAGCCAGTCGAGGCCCCATAAAGCAGTGTTTGAATTACTGGTTAAAATTTTCAAAGTCCAAAGATAAAATTGACAAAGTCTTCAGCATGCGTGTCCAAAATTTGGCTACATTTCAAATTAAATTAATTCATGTTTTACCAGTTTAAACTAGTTCTATTGATCATGACAATAATGATTAAATAGCATTACAAAGATTTGCTACAATATTCCACAATTTAAGCTTATAAATAATCATAGGGAATTTTCATTGCCCCTACGAACTCATATTATTGTGTTCAATATACATACATATGTTTAGCCGTACACCTTTTATTTTCACTAATATTTTTAGCCAATCTACGCCATTCGATCGATACATACATATATAATCATTTCCTCTAAGTTCAGTAATTAATATTCTAGTGATTCACACTCACTCAATCTTTTAGAGAAATTCTTGCATGCAATCAGCAATCAGAATATCTTTTGAAGACATGTGGTAAAAAAGTTATTATTTTTGAATTAAAGTTGAGTTACTTTTACCTCTAACTATGCTCATGCATGTTTGGATGTCAGAAAACTTTTGGAAGTGATGTAAAATTGTGAGAATGAATACCTACAATGAGGAAGACTTGAAAATAATGATGTATTGGTTATTGTGTAATGTTTTCTAAAGTGGCAATCAGTTCATTTGTTTGGCTTGTCACAAATGTTGCTCTATATAAAGAGCACTATGTGTGTGATCACAATACACACTGCAAAAGAAAAGAACTGAAAGCAATAATATCAGTATCCCCACTTCCTCTTTTTACCTGCAATCATTTTGTGTTATAGTTACGAAACTAAATAGTGTGATATTTTGCACTCACTTCTCTCCTATCCCTAGTAAAGGTTATCTCTCTAACTTTTGCCTATTTATAACACGTTATTAGCACAACTCTCTAACCTTAACTAGTTCTCATCTCCCTTCACCGAAAAATGCTTCCTCCAAGGATTTTCCTGTTCTTCTTCCTTCTCTGCCACACCTGCTTAATGTCCCCTCGAGAAGAACTGCTAGAATCATGCCTACTTCTAGTTCTCAATATAACAATTACTTATATATTTGATTTCTTGTTTGGTGTAGCTCATGATTACTAACCCGGTGTTTATTTATCTTAATTTTACTGCAATTGAAGATGGTGCGGTATCATCGCCCATCTTGAACTGCATATTTAATTTTACTGCAATTTCAGGTGGTGAGGTATAATCGCCCACTCTACTCTACATATTTAAATTTTCCCGCTGCTTGAGTGGTACTATATAATCGCCCATACTATGCTATATTGTTTCAATGAGAGTGGTGCAATACAATCACCCTCCTCATTAATCATGTAAATCTCGAGCCTGAAGTTTCGAATGCTTATCATTTTGGCTTGAAGATCAAAATGAAAAATTTGTAAAAACCAAAGTTCTAACACTACATTCCTCCAGAATACATATTATTGCAAATTCTTACACATTTCATTTTTCTTTCAGAAAAGAAAATGGCGAACTTGGCAAAGCTTGATTTTGTTGCCTTGGATATTACTGGAAAGAACTATCTTACCTAGGTAGTGGATACCAAGATCCATCTGGAGGCAGAGAATCTTGGAGAAACCATGAAGAAGGAAAACAATGCATCCTTTCAAGATCGGGCGAATGCCATAATCTTTATCCGTCACCGCCTTGATGAAGTACTGAAAAACGAGTACCTTACGGTTGAAGATCCAATAGCCATCTGGAAGACATTGAGAAATAGATACTATCACCAGAAAACGGTGATTCTTCCAAGGGCTCGTTATGAGTTGACACACTAAGGATCCAGGATTTCAAGTCGGTTGCAGAGTACAACTCTGCTATATTCAGAATTAGCTCCCAATTAAAGCTTTGTGGGGAGACCATCACTGAGGAAGATATGCTGGAAAAGACTTTTAGCACATTTCATGCCTCCAATGTGCTCCTGCAGTAGCATTATAGAGAGCGAGGCTTTACTGAGTACAATCAGTTAATATCAGTACTCCTTGTGGCTGAACAAAACAATGAGCTTCTGATGAAAAATCATCAGTCCCGACCTACTGGATCGACACTATTCCTAAAAGTGAATGTTGCTTCCCTCGAAGTGAACACCACATCCTCTCGTGGCAGTAATTACAAACGAGGACGTGGCCACAAGCGAGGCCGGTGGAACGGGAAAGGCAAAAATCATGGTGTACAGTTTTACAACCGGGTTCCAAGGCATAATTCAAGCCCGAGCTTCAAAAATGTAAATTGCCACAAAGGTAAATCTCATATGAACAACACTCCTAGAAACCATGAAGGAGCCTGCCATATGTGTGGTGGCAACGGGCATTGTGAGCGTACATGTCGTACCCTAAAACATCTGGTAGACCTGTATCAAGCCTCCCTCAAGGAGAAGAGTGTCGAAACCAATTTCCTCGACCAGGCTAAATCAATGAATATACTTGATCTAGTGTTCGAATTATCAAGGCAATTGAACACAACCCACCTAGATGTCTCAGACTTCATTGTGGAAAAAGGGAATGAAGTGTATCGGCCCGATTGAATCATTTTTGTTTGATGTACTTTTATTATCTAAACTTGTAGTTTAAGCTCTCATTTCAATTCAATAAAAATGACATTTCAATTTCCTTTTATTATGAATAAACTGTTTTTAACTGTGATTCCCTTACTCAGAGAGCATGTATAAAAACTATGGTTATTCTCAAAATAAGAGCAATGGCGTAGATATTTGTTTTGCAAACAGCGCAACCACGCATACAATACTTCGAGATCGAAAATATTTCTGAAGCTTGATGCTTACAAAAGTAAAGGTAACAACAATATCAGGCCAATGTAATTGATTGTCCATACAAAATGCATTCTACGTTACTCGATCTACTCAAAATGTGTTGGATTTTAAAGACATACGTTTAAATGGATACCACATTGAAACGAAAAGTGCATAAACTGTGGAATATCTATGCTTTACCTCCAATAATACCTAGAAGCGTACATTGGAGAAGTTACGTGGTTTATTGAGTGGATTGTATTATACATACATAAAGACAATTGAAGGACATACTGTCATGAACCAGAAGTTCATTGATCCAAAAATTTACATGCTTTGGCATGACCGTCTGGGTCATCCAGGATCGCCCGTGATGCGTAAAATCATTACCAACTCTAATGGACATCCATTATTGAGCAGACACATTACTGTCTCAAATGAAAACCCTTGCAAGGCTTGTTCTCAAGGGAAGTTGGTAATTAGACCATCACAACTAAAGATTGATGATGAATCCCCATCATTTTTTTCCAAGAATTCAATGGAATATTTGTTGGCCTATTCAACCACCTTGTGGACCATTTCGATATCTTATGATTATGGTTGATGCATCTACCCGATGGTCACATGTTTGCCTCTTGTCTACTCAAAATGTAGCTTTTGCGAGACTTCTTACTCAGATATTTAAGTTGCGAGCACAGCTCCCAGATTACCTCATTAAGTCAATCCGACTTGATAACGCTGGTGAATTTACGTCTCAAACCTTTGATGATTATTACACGACACTAGCCATTGATGTTGAACACCCTATTCCTTATGTCCATACTCAAAATGGTCTAGCATAAGCATTTATCAAGCGGCTTCAATTAATAGCTCGCACTCTACTCATGAAAACAAAATTGCCAATCTCTGCATGGGGACATGTCATCTTACATGTTGCATCATTGGTTCGATTGAGACATATAGCCAACCACTAATACTCCTCAGTACAACTCGTGTTTGGGCATCAGCCAAACATTTCACGTTTACAAGTTTTTGGTTGTGTTGTTTATGTGCCTATTGCACCGCCACAACGCATTAAAATGAGACTTCAGCGCAAACTGTGAATTTATGTGGGTTTTGATTCACCATCTATCATTAGATATTTGGAACCCTTGACATATGATATGTTTACAGCTCGTTTTGCGGATTGTCACTTTGATGAGACAGTATTCCCGTCATTAGGGGGAGAAAATACCATTCCAAAATAACAGCAAGAGCTGACATGGGTTGTACCCCTCTTATCTCATTTTGATCCACGAAACACTCAATGTGAAAATGAAGTGAAAATGATCGTTCACCTTCACAGTATTGCTAATCAAATGCCAAATGCATTTAATGATGCTACGAAAGTGACAAAATCACATATACCAGCTGCAGATGCGCTGCAAGAATTGATATCCCTGTTGGACAAAATAAAGTGGCAAAGAATGATTCATCTGGTGCACGCCTGAAGCGTGGTAGAACCCCAAGTTCAAAAGATTCGGCCCCTTGAAAGAGAAATATGAGGGCACAGCTGAATCCAAATGAAATCATTCAGGAAAAGAAAATGAATGACAAATCCACAATTCATGATTCTGTATTTTCAGGAAAGGAAAATGTCCTTGATAAGACACATGTCCCTGAAGAAACAGAAGTACATGAAAGCAAAGAAATCTCCATAAATTATGCATGTACTAATGAATTGTGGGATAGAAATGAAATATTCATCGACAACATGTTCGCATTCGCAATAGCCACTGAAATCATATTAAGTGATGATATTGAGCCCCGCTTTGTTGATGAATGCAAACAAAGACAAGATTGACCTAAGTGGAAAGATGCAATCCAGGCAGAATTAAATTCCTTGGAAAGGCGAAGTGTTTTTGGACCGGTAATCCAAACCCCGCCTAGTGTAAACCACTTGGTTTACAAATGGGTATTCACAAGAAAAAGCAATGAGAAAAAACAACATTGCAAGATATAAAGCACGATTCGTTACACAAGGTTTTTCACAAAGACCTGGAATTGATTATGAGGAGACATACTCTCCTGTAATGGACGCAATTACGTTCTGTTACTTAATAAGTTTGGTGGTTTAAAAAAAACTTGACATGCGACTTATGGATGTCATCACCATTTATCTATATGGAGAATTAGATACTGACATATATATGAAAGTCTCAGAAGCACTTAAGTTGCCTGAAACGACTAACAAACCATGAGGTATGCTCTCAATCAAATTAAGGTGATCATTATATGGGCTGAAGCAATCTGGACGAATGTGGTATAATCGTCTCAGTGAGTATTTGATCAAAGAAAGATATACCAACAATGTCATTTGCCCTTGTGTGTTCATGAAGAAATCAAATTCTGGATTTGCTATAATGGCAGTATATGTCGATGATATGAACCTAGTTGGAACCCTTGAAGAGCTCAATAAAATTGATGAGTATCTAAAAAGTGAATTTGAAATGAAAGACCTTGGAAAAACAAAATATTGTCTCGACCTGCAGATCGAGCATTGTGCTAATGGAATTTTGGTCCATCAATCAGCTTACATTGAAAAAAATCCTAAAGCGATTTGGCATAGACATGGCTGATCCACTCAGCACGCCAATGGTCATTCGTTCTTTGGACATTAAGAAAGATTCATTCCATCCAAAAGAAGATGATGAATTTTGGTCCATCAATCAGCTTACATTGAAAAAAATCCTAAAGCGATTTGGCATAGACATGGCTGATCCACTCAGCACGCCAATGGTCATTCGTTCTTTGGACATTAAGAAAGATTCATTCCATCCAAAAGAAGATGATGAAATGGTCATTGGTCCAGAAGTACCATATCTTAGTGCAATAGGTGCTTTATTATATTTAGCACAACGGACTAGAGCAGATATAGTTTTTTTAGTCAACTTGTTAGCAAGGTATAGCTCTACTCCAACAATTCATCATTGGAAGGAAGTCAAAGATGTTTTACGATACCTTCGTGGGACAACAGACATGGGTCTCTTCTACTCAGAGAAATCCACAAATGACCAGATCCTTGTTGGATATGCAGATGCAGGTTTTCTCTTTGATCCACATAAAACCCGCTCACAAATTGAATATGTGTTCACTAATGGAGATACAACAATCTCATGCGCTCAACAAAGCAAACATTAGTTGCTACATCTTCCAATCACTCGGAAATACTTGCTTTACATGAAGCAAGTCGTGAATGTTCTTGGTTAAGAATAATGATCCATCATATCCGGAATTCATGTGGTCTACCTTCAAAGGCAGGCATTCCAACTGTCATTCATGAAGATAATGCAGCCTGTGTTGCCCAAATGAAGGAATGATTCATCAAGGGCGATAAGATTAAACACATATCTCCAAAAAAATTCAGTGCACATGAGCTTCAGAATGCTAAAATTATTGAAGTCAGACAAATTCCGTTTTAATGAAAATCCGACATACCTGTTCACCAAATTTCTACCAAAGTGCACGTTTCAAAAGCTAGTGCAGTGTTGTAAATTGTGATAATGAATGCCCATAGTGAGGAAGACTTGAAAATAGTGATGTATTTGTTGTTGTGTAATGTTTCCAAAAGTGGCAATCATTTCATTTGTTTGGTTTGTCACAAATGTTGCTCTATATAAAGAACACTCTGTGTGTGATCACAATACACACTGCAAAAGAAAAGAACTGAAAGCAATAATATCAGTATCCCTCACTTCCTCTTTTTACCTGCAATCATTTTGTGTTATAGTTACGAAACTAAACAGTGTGATATTTTGCACCCACTTCGCTCATGTCCCTAACAAATGTTAACTCTCTAACTTTTACCTATTTATAACAGGAATGTAGTATTTTTCTTATTGCAATTGGAGTATTTTTCGTACCCGAAATATTTTATATTGCATTACCATGAACAGTCAAAACCCACAAGGCATTACCATTAACAGTCAAAACCCACAAGGCATCCAGATTGCTTTGCCAAAATGATGATGGGAGTTTTAACGAAAAGCCCGCGGTACTGTTCACTTTAACGAAAAACCACATTTTTACACTAAAAAGTCAAACCTAATACTATTCACTTTACCCTTTATTTTGTCCTTATCGTTAAAACTCAAAGTTTTCAAGCCATTTTCATTAGTTTTCCTAATGATTAACTCTCCAATCTTTTCTGTCTTGATATCCACACTAGATGTATAATAATGTTTCCAATTGAATTTCTTTTTAGATTATTGGGTTTTGAGATGCTTAGAAGATCGTGGAAGATGGCACCCAATGCTATTCCATGTGATATGACCTTTATTTTAATCGAAAATTAAAGAGAAATGACCAAATAAAATAATGCTTACCCTACAAGTTGACACACAGGTACATAGAGTGAACATGGAAGTCCTGTTCATTCTACCTTGTGATCATTAATTATATGGCCTTTTCTAATGGGTTTGACTAACACTGGATTAATCAAACGATTAGTTGTGGCATGTTGATGTTCATGTTGATGTTCATGTTCGTACAAGAAAACTTTGTTATATATTAAGATGGGAAGAAAAAATATATATAATTTAAGTTTTATTTATATTTTCCGGTCAAGACGGATATTTTATATTGTTTTTATTGGAAAATTTTCCAGTTAATCAAAAAAATAAAATACATATTAAAGATATTTTAACATCTCTCATTGGAGATCGATGCTCTTAATTAAGGAGTCTATTGGAGATGATCGCTTTCAACTAAATATACAGAGTGTTTTATTACAAACGATATTGTACACTAATTTACACCAAAAAGTAAGAAAAAGATTTTGAACTTGAGATATGATAAATTGAAGAGAAAGTCCCTAATCACTACCACAATCCACCACCTTCAACTATATATAATGCATTATGAAATAGATCCCAACTAAGTTTAACAGTTAACAAATTGGGAAAGAAACTATGGGTTATGCAACCAACATGTATTAAAATAGGAAGTAATAATGCACAATAATTTTTTGGTCAAAGGTCAAATTAAGGAGATGAACAAATCGTACAATTAGATGTAAACGGGTTCTTAAATAGGGCATGGCTTTGGTTATTATCTAGATATTGGGATAGCTGTATTTCATTACCTTAAGCATTGGATGGATGCAAAGCACATGATGCATGGAAGAATAGCACAAAATCTCCGTACTTCGATTCTTTAACAATTAATTCTGGCTTCTGCGAAATGCTTTGAATCTAATGTGTTCTTGATCACATGACATGAGCTCCCTTGGTTATGGGCGTTAATTAAACAAATGGTTAAGAGATCAAATAAAGAAATATAAAAGCTCTTTATGCATGTGTAAAAACAGGCTACACGTACCTGGTTATATAGTGCCTCCACAGATTATGATCAATCGACTACCATATATACTTCATTGGCAGTGGCACACACAATCATAATCCTTACAATAATCTATAAAATTTGATGGAAAGTCTATTGAGAGACGATGCAATAGGTACATTTGGAAGATAGAAAGGAACATTTGGAAGATAGAAAGGAAAACGAAAAGGCTATATCTGTATAGATTGAAATTCCAATTAGAATGTAAAACAATGTTTTTGTCAGCTTTGCTGTTTTTCAGTGCTATACCAACTAAAGAAGTATTTTTATTTTTATTTTTTTTTTATAAAGAAACCTCGACTGAATGATATTTTAGTGAAATAAAGAAAAAATTACATCAAGTCAGAAAAGACGCAAACCTTACCCTCACAAATAGATAAATAAATAAAAGAAGAAGCAAAGAGTGGAGGGTATAAACCTAACACCACTCTTGAAATAATTAAGTTATAGGCAAAAGAGGAGGGACATGAAAACAAAGTCTAGCTAATAGGTAAGAATCAGGGCTGGACCGGAAGTTTTGGAAGGCCTGGGGGATTAGGATTCTCTCCCCTTCTCTTTCCATCTCCTTCCATCCCTTCCTTTCACATTCTCTTATTTTGTCTTTCTCTTATTATAAAAAATTAATATAAGATGTTGACATGGTTTAACAGTGACCATTCAAATAGGAGGGGAGGGAAGAGGAGGGGAAAAAAGAAGGGAGAGAATTCTACTCCAGCCCTGGGCAAAGCCTACAAAGGTGCCCTTTCATATATTTTTTATTTCAAAGGTAATAATTTTATTAAATTCGAATGAAAATGTTTACTCTTTTATATTGAAAATATACAAAGATTTCTCTTATGCATATTTTTTTGGCTTTTTTTTTTCAAAAAAAAAATTCTAATATTAAATATGACAGTTTTTTACGGAACTCTTATCCTCAACAAGGGAAAAAAAAAAAAAAAAAAAACTAGGCCTCTTAAAGATAAGAGGTTATGTGAACTGTATTCATCTACAATTGGCAATTGCAGGCTTGCAGCAATGTTTTAAAAATGTAATAAGTTTTCCAAGATTATAAGCTTCAAGATTGATGAATATTTTTGGGAGTATGATATTTTTGGACAACATTTTAAATACCATATGAGGTGAAAGTTGGTGCGGACATGTCATATCAATGGATGAATATTTATGTTTTTGGTTGTAGATTGTAGGAAAAAAACACCTCTCTCTATCGGAGTATATCTCGCTTTTCCTATCTTTCTTGATGATCACTTGATAAGTCAAGTGATCGATGAGAAAGAGAGTGATAGTGTGATACAAGAAAAAAGTTGAAGTTTTACCATAAAACCAATTGATAATATGGGGAGTAGTCAAACTTATTTATAAACTCATGCAATGCAAGGTCCTTTATCCCATCAATGTGAGATTCATTCTCAACACATCCCCTCATGTGTAACGAATTTTCAAGCTTAACACGTGAACAACACAAAAGAGGTGACATGGAGCACTTGTGGCAGTTGAACCTCACGTGTGGAACAACCTCTGATACTAGAAAGTTGAGCTTCCACCATAAACCAATTTGTATTATAGGAAGTACCTCAACTTACTTATAAGTTCATACAAAGTCCATCCTCTCTTCAATGTCTGAGTCATTCTTAACAATATATCTTCGGTACATGAAAGTTTTCTCTCTACATATTATTTGATACATCATATGATTTTAAACAGTGATACAGTAATCTTCCTAGCATTGCTCAACATTTTATAACCAATTAACTTCAATATTTGCTAGCAATCAATAAAAATGATGACGATCTTTTTGTTATTCCATGCGAAGAATGATCTAAGCTACTATATATATACACATATAATTAGCTTCTCTTTGGGCTGCAATGAGTGAGAATACAAATACGTGCATGCATGCAAAGCATTAATGCAGCAAAGAGAGATATGGGCTAAAAGAGGTGCATCTCTCTCCAAGTTCTGATACCGCATGCAGAAGGAGAAATATCATGTGGCAAGGGTCAGGTCTTTTCTCAAATTGCCTACAAATTGATCGAGGGAGCGGATAATATATATCATCATCTGTAGTTGCAGGTTTGCATGGAATAAAGAAACCAAGAGAGCTGAACGGGGTCACTCTCACAAAATTAATATGAACCAAATAATAAATAAAATCTGGTGACTCTCACTGACTGAATCAGTTTCATACACATATATCTCATTTCCACAACAACAAAACAAAACAAAACAAAACAAACAAAAAAACATGCAAATCCCAATGGGACCCTTCCAATCACATGCATTTTTTTATTTATCATATACATTTTGTGGCCATTGTTAGTTTAGCATATCTTTATGTGGGGCTTCTCCAATCATGCCTTTTTTCATGATAAAGGAAAACAAATGATGATCAAGTTCACAATAAAAATACTAATTGGTATGGTTTCTGACAAAAATTATTATCCATATTTTTTGTATAACATTTCTCTCACATGTATATGGTAATATGAACTCTCAGTTTTATTATGCATCGAGTTCCAACAAGAAATTGTATTTGTACAACGTTGCGTAATTTTACAATGATCGCTTATTTACCCAAAATAGTTTGGCAAGTTCGCGGGGTAAAACCATATCATCAATTGTCTTTTATTAAAATAAAAAAGTCAAATTTATCCCTGAACATATGGGTCTATATAAATAATTTAAAATCATCAATATTGGATGTATTAGATTATAATGACGTTCTTTTGTAATTATTAAATCTCTTGTAATAATTAAATAGTCTGAAAACATAACAGTTGAAATCTTTCTCCAAAATAATTATAAAAAAAAAAAGATATCTGCTAAACGAAGAGTGTTTACGATTCACCATGTGGAATTTGTGGAAACCATTTCATGGTGGACAATAATAGAGAGAGAGAGAGAGAGAGAGAGAGAGAGAGAGAGAGAGAGAGAGAGAGAGGGCATTTGCTTAATCACAAGCAAGCATCACCGTTTTTTTTTTTTTTGGTTGAAGCAAGCATCACCGTTAGAGGAAATTTATCACATCACATGTCCAAATAGTTGACAACTCTGATTAATTACCCAACTGCATGCTCCAAATCGTGAGCATGCAGCATGTCACATGATTTCCCTCTGGTGGGTAAGATTGCTTCAGCTTCGGCAACAAGATTATACATACCTAAATAATTTTTAAGCAAATGAAATGCATCGATTTCTGAAACCATCACACACACACACAAACCTACTTCTAACAATCTATCTTTTAAAGATGATATGACGCGTCATCATATCCATGTATGCGAGTTTATTCTAATGGTTCGATGCATTATATTTTCGACATGAGTAATATTAAAGAGATTAAATTTGTAGACAAATTTTGTAAACTAAATTATATGAAAGTTGACGATCGGATTATCATTTAAGCGTTGATAAACGTGCTCATTTCATATTAATAATACATCATTTGGTTTGCAAATTTTGTTTACAAAATTTAGTCTTTCTAACATTACTCTTTCAACGTGCATCACCAATTTAGCTAGATCAGTCTAAGCGCAGTGTACGACTCTAATGTTACACATATCTATATTGGAACTGGATCCCCTCCAGACCCAAAGGAACTAAGCCCACTCATCAAATGATTCGGGCTATTGAAATTTGATCAAACGGCTAGAAACAAGGAGACCCTCTAAAAGTTATAATAATTGTAGTTGTTTGATCAAATTTCAATTATCCGGATCATTTGATCCTTAAGCTCAATTACTTTGGGTCCGGAGGAAATCCGGTTCCCCATATATTGATGCATGCATCTGATTGTATCGACAATTTCCTAACTTCTTTCATAGTTTGCTTTCTATACTTGGCTTAGGGTGCAGTGACATTTCAGTTTCCTCATAGCTTAAGGTTCACAAATTCATTGGTTTCTTTCGGTAAAATATGCATCCCCTCCCTCCAAATGTGGAAGTTTTGATAAGTAACTAAACTTGGACACCTTACCCAAAAAACATTTTAAAAAAAAACCTAAGCTAAATTTTGGACGCGTTAAAGATTTCTAGCTCAAGTTTTACTTTTAGAATTTTGACTAGTAGAGGAGTCTCAGAGGAACTACTAGTGTTGCGAAAAAGTTTGGGGGGCCCTTGAGACTCGACTGGTTATCTTCAAAGTCCTTGAATTTGTTAACTTTCCAAATTCCACCTACAAATGAAGATCTCGTTAACTCAACAACTCCCAATATTTTAGTTGCATGTATATATTATGTGTAATGTTAGGAAGACTAAATTTGTAGATTAAATTTTGAAAACTAAAAAACATAGAAGTTGATGATTAATTTATTACTTAATGTTAGGAAGACTAAATTTGTAGATTAAATTTTGGAAACTAAAAAACATAGAAGTTGATGATTAATTTATTACTTAAGCGTTGGTTAACGTGCTTATTTCTATTGGTGACATCATTTAGTTTACAAATTTTATCTTCAAATTTTGTCTCCCTAACATTACCCATATATTATTGCATGGTTGTTTCATAAAATACTATATCAATGATTGTAAGATCTGAGATTTATTTCTCTATTACAATTAGTTATCCCAAAATATGTGAAATGAATTATGCACCTACGTTTGACATTTGCACCAACCATATTATACCAGTCCCCTGTTGTAGGTTTTAATACTTCGAGGGCACATGTCACGTGCGGGTTGGCCGAAAATTATTATGTTGAACAAGCATGGAAAGATGGTCATGTTTAGATTTACGATCCAAATAATGAGCTTTCGATCTTAAGATCGATGCAGCATAGAATATGGACATCGAAAAGCTGGAGAGTGATGGTGAGGATGCCTGTGAGGTGGACATATAAGAGGATGAACACCCATGGCTCGTTTGGTACTAAGAATTAAATTGGGAATGAATAAGCTATTAGATTATGTTTTGGTGGAAAAGCCTCGTTTGATATTAAAGATGGAAGTTTTAACGAAAAGTCCGCGGTACTGTTCACTTTAACGAAAACCCACATTTTTACACTAAAAAGTCAAATCTGGCACTATTCATTTTACCTTTTATTTTGTCCTTATCGTTAAAACTAAAAGATTTCAAGCCTTTTTCATTAGTTTTCCTATTAAAGATTTGATTGAAATAGTAAGTTACTAGATTATCTTTTGGTGGAGACGCACGTATAGTACATTAAGTGAAAATGAGATTGAAGATTACGGAAAAAAAAAATACATAATTGATGTTTATTTAATAGTATTGGTCCTCTTTTTCCCTTTGACACGCCTAAACCCCGATATCCCCAAATACTAGGGTAGGCACGTGCTGGCCGACACCCCGAATGTGACGAAGCCATTAAAAACATGCATACCGATAAAATATTTAATTAGAAAGATATAAACCGATGCAGAATCGTGTTCAGAGCATACAACTACTAAGAATAATATGAAAGGATTACTAAGGAAAGATAAGAACAAGGAAATGATACCTATACTGAGAAGACTCGAGGATAACTAAGCCGAAGTACCCTGACGTTGGGATCGTGTGCCTCGAATCTAAATCCTAAAAGGGGCGCAAAACAAAAAAGGTGAGTGGACCACAGTTTATAATAATAATACTAATAATAGGAAAATATTTTGTTTCTGACCATAGTAACCCCCCGTTTTGAAAACATATATAATACTACGTATAGGTTTTAGAAAACCCTAGCATGCCATGAAAAACCTTCGTAAAACATGTACGTGTAAAATCATGCTCAATAATGCTGAAAACGTCGCCCGAAGGCAAATCCATAAATCTCATCAGTGAAGTGCTCAACCAGAGGTATCATAATCGCTCAAAGGCAATACATGTCCATCACCCGAAGGTGAAGCTGTATAACCTATCCATCACCCGAAGGTAAAGTTGTATAAAATAGCATACATCCACACCGACACTAGCCGTGGCTAATGAAGCTGTCCGACACCGCTTTCGACGGTGAAGCTGGGGATATAATATATATCATAACTCACTCCTCCATCATCTGTGTCCTATGGCCATAGACAATACCCATGGTGTGTGGATATGCCGTATGATAACCCACTAGGTAAGTACTAAAAACATATTTCAAAATCTTGTATCATAAATCTATGGCAAATTATTTATTTATGTTCACAAATCTATAAAATAAATCATCTTCGTAACTCATAATATAAGTCATATTTGAGATCAATAGAAATCCATATATGCAATTCCCAT
The DNA here is from genome assembly GCA_036320875.1 of Cotoneaster glaucophyllus. NCBI lineage: Eukaryota > Viridiplantae > Streptophyta > Magnoliopsida > Rosales > Rosaceae > Cotoneaster > Cotoneaster glaucophyllus. The sequence goes on along the minus strand of CM070064.1, from coordinate 12,407,428 downwards.
AATTCATAACCGTTCGTAAGTGTAATTTCAATAAAATCATGAATATTCCGTAAAAGCAGTTAAACCATGAATTCGATATAAACCATAATTATATAAATCCGAAAACATAATATAAAACGTATTAAATGTTATGAAATGCATGCTAGGCTAATATTTTATGAAAATATTTAAGTTATGAAGGGGTCCACTCACTGATTTTATTGCCCGAGAACCTTCGAACTAGCAAGGATGACGTCACTTCCCGCCAACGCGCCTAAACACAATTAAAGACATTTTAGTAAAACTCTACTAAAATGTTAAAATTTGGGGAAACGGATGGCGGATTCAACACGTCGAGGAACCTCAGGTTTTTCCTCCACTCGCCGTCGCGCCTAGTGGTCGACCGCCCCGACTTGCAAGAAAATCCAACAACTCCAAAAATTCTCAAATTTTACAGGAATGAAGATCTCGATGAGTAGAGCAACTTTCATACCTATAACTAAGGCCAATTTGGCTGGAAAAAGTTCCAATTTCACTCGAACCCGTCCGAAACCCTATAAAGGGTATGCTTTGATTCGTCCTTAAATCGACTCTGACGCTCCAACCAATGATTGGGCATTGTTCATGAGCTCAAGGGAAGGCTAATGGTGGTATTGGTCGAAGGGTTTATCTTCAGAAATGGCGGATTTCTGCCGATCTCCCCCCACGGTGCCCCTGACAACATCCCCACGAAAACAAGACCAAAAACCATCGGGTTTGGGATGGAACTTGAAGTAGAAGGATCATGGAGTCGTGTGCAAGTGGTGGCGACGGTCAATTCACCGGGAAAATGCCGGAATTGGCGTCGGGGTGTGTAGAAATCAGGTCGGGTCAGCGGGGAGGAATAGGGTCAAGGGTGATCCGGTGCTCCTCCACTCTCTCATTTACCCTCCTTTCTTCTCTCCCCCATTGGTCACTTTCTCTTTCTCTTCTTTTTGATTGGGCGTCATGCCCCTCATTTCTCTCCTTTATCTTTCATCTCCACCGCCTATCTTTTCTTCCCTTTAATCTGGGCCATACACATGGCTTTCCAAATTTTGCTCCAAAAATTGGAGCATTCCAGAAAATAATAAATTTACAATTTTTCCCTCGACTTCATTCATTAATAACTCATTCGTTATAACTCCAAATTACGTTCCGTTTGCGTCCAAGCGTTCGCAGCGATGAGTACTACGAGGATACGCTAAGAAAACAGATTTTACGTGACACGACAAGGTGGTCAACAAAGTCAACGTATTTTCCTTAGAAGGCATTTTTGTAAATTCATATTTTAAAATTATAAAAACTATAATTTTTAGGGACGGGTCGTTACACCTTTGCTCCTTAATTATAACAAATCACTCATTCTTGCAAATTATAGTCTGATACATACAAATGTAACTCGTTAAAATGGCAAAATTAATGTTTTTAGCGAGTTAAATGATGATTCATCTAGAAAGACGAATGACTCCTTACATAAAAAGAGCCAAGTATTTTTATTTTCTTTGGAGAAAATATGGCAATACAATTCATACGTTTAACATATAAACTATGACAATGCACCTTAATGAAATTGCTTTGGTTTGGTATATAACAAGTTTATGTGATGAAAAATTCTGAATTAAGAAAAGCACACATAGAAAGGATGTGAGCTAAACCTACTGTGGTACACCGATCAAAAGACTATTTTGCATACAAAATCCCCTACTAGAAAATTTCAGATCAAATTTGTTCAAATCCGAACCTTCTCTTCTGCTTTTGTGACGGTAAAGGGAACGCAACCAAGTACCGCATTGTAAGCAAGTAGTCAGCCGTGCATTCTCCATTGCAGTCTGCGACAGCTTACAAGGTTCTCTAAATATCAAACAAACGAATGGAAAACTTTGGCGTACGCGCAGCAGTCAACTGTAGATTCTCACTGAAGTCTTGGGGTTGAATGAGGAAGTTCACAGGTTGAGAATTATAAACAAGAAAGATATTCATACCCACTTCATCCAGAAACAGCGGCAGTAACAGTAAAGTAACATGTAGCAACAGCAGTAGCAGCAGTGGTGGTAGTGAGTATATAACAAGTTTACAAACAATAATGGGGGATCTTGTAAAACGAAAAGGTTTAATATAAACATGAGATATTTTTATAGTCGCGAATTATGTTGACTATCATTGACTAAATGCCTACTCAGCATAGTTAGTTGTAATGTGGTGCTGCAATTGGTTTAGGCAGTTAGGATGGCTATTAGCTTATATAGCTGCAGTGCCTTAGCTTACAACAGCCATCCTAACTGTCTAAACCAATTGCAGCACCATATTACAACTAACTATGCTGAGTTGGCATTTAGTCAATGATAGTCAACATAATTCGTGACTACAATAATAAGGTTCTCATGAGCTGGCATTCTCTGTAATTCTCTTTAAGTCTTGTACATTCAATACAAACAGAATACCTTTTAAAGCATTCTCTCTATTTCGCTCCATCGTCTTCTTGTTCTTCTGCAACTGTTATAGTTCATTTGTTCTGCATTGTTAACAAATTATGCAACCCTGAGAAAATTACTATTTGGTAAAGGCATGGATGGTTATTCTCTGCATTAAGACCGATGTCCACTTAATTGTTTAATCAGACAACACATATTTGCAAAGATGACACAAGTGGATAAACTTTGAAATTAAACAAATAATTCCAATAATATGAATGTTGAAGAAGACTAGAATCAGTTGTCAAAGATCAGACACAACTGACTAGAAGTGCAAGGGCAGATTACAAATACTAAAATTCCATGCTGTTAGATGCACAGTCAGTGTCCTGAGGTATAACAATAAACCAATGATGGAAATATAAAGATCTATCATGTTCATTTGAAAGGAAAAGGGTTCCCCACATTCCACAAACGCAATCAATGGCAACAAAAGTGAAAGAAATTACAAACAGATGCACGAACTCCATCAGATTTATACTATAATCTGTATGGTACATTAGAATGGGAAGGGGTGGGAAGTCTTGCAATTTTAATCTACCTGTTGGGTCAGCATAATAATACGGTGTCCAGCCCTTTGTAAATGTTCTAACATGCTGCACTCATAAAGAAATTTACTGGCAACATTGTAAGATTTTGAGTAGACATAATCATTATTTTGATAGAAGTGTATTGATTAAGTTAATAGAGTTTAGTAACAGTAGGTTATATGAAACATTCAAATCAATAATGTAGTGGACTTATTGCAGTTAATGATGAGTTATTGAGAGACCTATTGTTTTCCTAATAGGTGAATATCAATAGGCCTTATGAGACTATAAAAAGGTTGGTCCCTACTCTCCAAATACAAGCTTTTAGTGTGCTGAGTCCTATTGAAAGCATTAGCATCCAGTTTTGTGAGAGTAGAAGACTATCTTTATTTCGAGCATTATGTCTTCTTCATCCTCAGTGCAAAACCCTATTTCTGTGCACAAGGACTCTCGGTTGCTAGAGTGTAGAAGTTCCTCCTTGAAACCCTAGCAGCCATGGCTTCTTCTTCCTCCGCTTTGGAAGATAAGTTTATTTCCCTTTAATTGTTTGATTGGTTTATTGTAGTTATATTTGTTATATCTGTGATCCTAGTAACTTGTTGATTTTCAGATTACTTCTTACATGTGGTATCAGAGCCTCTCAACTCGCCTAGGATTCAGAATTTCGATCATTGTTGGTTTTGAATATATTGGTAACGTTCCAATATCATGCCATTACTTTTATCCTTACAATATGTAAAGCTTCCGCGAAAAACATGATTCATTGATTTATATTGCTGACAATTCAATATGTCGATTGATTACCCTATTGGCTTTGCAAATAATTATTTAGTTATTATTATTTTTTAATCTGGCCCATCTGCAAAAATTACTTCTGCGTGTAGTTGTATTATCCTTGTCTGCAGTTCAAATCTGCTAGGGAATTTGCAAAGCTTGGGGGTTCGGATTATTGGTAATCTGTTTGAACAAATTCTTAACAAATTAAAGGCATAACTATTTGTTGTTTTGGTTAAATGTCTTTTACTTGTGGATCCTAAGGCTTCCGCTTAATCTTAGAATATTTTTGTAGTTGCTTTTCTAACTACAGTTTTGTAGCATGAATCACAAAGATTAATGGCAAAATTTATATTGTGAATGACTGTTGACCAACATGTTCAATTAACTTTATGATTTAGATGTCAAGTTACATCATACAACATATATACATAAGATGTATGGTGGGTGAAACATACATTATTCCAAGGATTTTGTAGTTTTTAGTATTCCTTTTCTATCACATGATATCTATGGAGTAAATTTGTTTGGTCGAAAGATCAGAGAGCTCCAGTATGCTGAAGATTTCTCCATCATGATTGAAGCAGCCATGGTTCATTACCCATGCACTAGGGCTTATATGCATCGAGCTTGAACCCCATTATGAAAAGCTTGCTGCCAAGTCTTGCATAATGAATTATTTGCCATGCTTTATTATGGGTTGAGCTTTACGAGATTTGCATATCTTGCTTTAATTTGATTGGTAGTGTTAGTGCTGGGTTTCCTAGGGCTCGCCCAAAACCCTAGTGAGCATATCCCGTTCAAAGGTGAGAATAACCTTTGACCCAACGGAAGTAAAATTAGTAAGCTTGCTCATATTTTTTGTTGTTGTCTAAAGCAACCTTTTGAAATTATTTTGAGTTGATGGATTGAATTAACCTTAAAGACACTGACTTCGTGGGTGAGCCATTGTATAGGATTTTCATGATTTAAAATTCTGAATTTGGATACCATGACACTAACATGTTTTATGCGAGCACACATGTTCATTCATAGCTTAGATGAATGTGTGCACTCATTCTGCAGGAATTAGAAAGGTTTGAGATCCCTTGCAATAATGCCGTGGCCATTTTGGTGTTACTTTTAAATTGTTTTCTTATCTTAAAAGGAGATTTTGAAATATCACAATGGACATGCTAAATGTTGTTTTAAAAGAAAATTGAGATTTTAGTAAAGTTATGAAAACAAGACTAGCTATGTTCATGGAGTTTAGCCTACCTTGCAATTTGTTCTATTTTAGTTTCTGATTTTGATAGATTTTTCATAACTCCATATTTTATGAAATTTGGTCATGTCATAATATCAAATGGATTGTAGAGGCTGGCATTTTTTTCACGTTTTTAGACAAGAAATGGATTTATGTTAAATATTTAAGTGTGATACCATGTTGCTAGAATAGTCTGTTTGTGATATTATTTTGATATATCTATGTAACTCCTAAATTCATGAAATTTTAGTTTGATATATATTGAGATGTTTATTTCAAATATGGAAATTTTTACAAGCATTGGTTCGGAAATGAATTATTGGTGAATTTTTTTTATGTCGGGACTGTCCTGCAGAATTTAAGCAGCTTCTGCAGCACATTCCATTTCGATTTTATTTTTAGCCCACTTTTAAGATCGTAAAAATTATAGAACTTTTGATGAAAGTAAATGTATATGTCTACTTCATTTCAAGAAATTTTCATGCATATTGGAGACAAATTGAATTTTTTGGTGAATTATTTAGTCTCTGGTATGTACTGCAGAATTTTTGCCGTTTCTGCAGCACATCCCATTTCTAATTTTCTTTTAGTACACTTTTATTGTCTCAAAAATTATGACATTTTGGGAATTAACAGCTTTATATGTTTACTTTATGTCTGAAAATTTTCATATATATTGGATGAAAAATGAATATTTGGTGATTTTGTAATCCCAGGTCTGTACTGAACTTTTTTCTGCAGTTTCTGCAGCACCTCCCTTTTCGAATTCATTTTTGGCTCACTTACTAAATTTTAAAAAAATCATGAAATTTTGAGAAATAGTAGCCATCTATATCTAGTTCATACTTGAAAATTTTCATGACAAACTAACAATAATTGAGTTTTCAGTGAATTTACAAATAATTTAGTACAGCTGAATTTTTGGGACTTCAAGCAACTGGTTGTGTTATGGGATATTATTTCACTTATTTATGCACATCTATTGGTACCGATTTTTAGACAAGTTTATTGTTCCAATATGTCCTTATTTTATGAAAAATCTCAATACTAATGACTTTTATTAGGCAACACTAATTAAGTTTTGATTTAAAGATGTATTGGTTTATTTTGCTCAAACCAATGTTCTATTTGGTCATCAATTTTGATTATGATGATCATCGTCGTTTGAGACAAAAATTGGAAAGTGACATCAGTTTACTAATTGATCATTTTGGTCCTTATCGAATAACTGAATAACCATGTTTCCTCTTTCGAGAACTCTATTGTTCAATGTCAATAACGACATACTTTTGTGTCTGATTTAATCTTTTGAGAATCATTGAATATCCAACAAAACGGTTATTTAATATTGTTCTAAAGGATTATTTTGAAAATCATAATTCTAATTTATATGGTGAATACTTTTGTCCTAAAGGGAATTTCAGGAAATCATTTACCAACTATAAATTAATATTATAGCAACATAAAGTACTTCTAACATATTTTCATCTGGCCAAAGCTGTTGAAGCTATATGTATTTTGGTGTATTTTATGTTTTGGCTAGCTATGCTTGTATTTTCTTTACATGATTAGTTTCTGCCCAAAGGTGTAACAATCATGCAATTTTCATGTGGTTCAATCCTCCACAACTCGACTACTTCCATGATGAATCTTGCAGAATCGGGAATGAGTAGGTAAATTTGCCAATCTTTTGCCTTGGAATGAGTAGGTAAATTTGCCAATCTTTTGCCTTACTTTTCTCTAAGTTCTAAATTGGATTAAAATTATTAATGAAAAATTTATGGTATTGAGATATCTAAGCGTTTATTTTAATCGACTTTATTTTAGAATTAAAACATAAATTTTTGAGTTTGGATTCTCTTATTATGTTTCATTTTAATTTATGACCAAATCTTTAACACATGTGAGTCTTTTCTCATACACTAAAATAAAATAAAATTTGTAGTCATTGCATAAGTTTTTATTTATGGAACTTTTTAATTCTAACCTACTTTAAAAATAAAAATTTATGTATTTGATCTTTATTGATTCAACTCGCCTATATTTTGGTATATGAACACCACTTTCTCTAGTGTTTAATCTTGCAATTTTGAGTGTTTGTCCAAGTGGGAGAAATAATGTATTATGGACTTCACACTCATCAAATTTGTATGCTTTTAATGGTCATAGTTTTGGTAGATAAAACGTATATTATCATACTAGTTTATATTTTATATATGCAACTAATCTTGCAAGAAATTCAAGAAGGGTTAATGAGTATATTCTGCTCAAAAGTGTTTTGCTTATTAATTCTTGTTTGTTGTTCAAGAAATTGGACTTGTGATTTATATGTTATTGATGGATAATTAATCTACTCAAAAGTGTTTTCTTATTCAATACAACTATAAATCAATGTATAATGAAACATGAAATTGACAAGATTGTATATACTTCATCTGCTCAAAAGTGTTGAAGCTATGTACGTTTGCCCTTGTATTTTATGTTTTAGTTATGCAAACCTAATATAATTAGTTTCTGTCCAAAGATGATTCTAGAATTATATGCTTTTGATGCAGTAAGAAAACATTTAGTTAAAGTTTTCTATTTCTGTCAAATGTCAGATGAACAAAACTGACCAAAATGATTTGTATAGTTTTTCAGTCACAAGAGTCACTTCCCTACAAGATATCTAGAATAAAGATGTTGAGCTCACAAATTTTATATTTTAGATCGCATGACTAATGCTTTGCCTGTGGGAGTATTCAAGAATCATGTGTCGAAGATGGGAGTGGTTGAATCTTTTGATGATCTTCATTAGTGGGAGTAAGTTATTATTTTTATTTACATCTGATAAACTTATCTTGTCCACTTCTGTGTTGATATCCTCTCATTTATGTTTTATGTTGTGATTCAATGTTTGCTCATTCTGTAAAGAGCAATATTTGTTGATACTACAATACACAAGTTTTTTAGTAAACTTGGAAGTCTGGACCAATTATGTGGGAGTATTAATATATGACACTTCCAAAACTACATTATTTGGCTTGTAGCTTTGTGATTAGTTAAGTTAAGCTTCGGTGATTATAGAGTAATGATGCAGCTGATATGCATCAACATTTCTATAGTTCTGGGTTTGATTTAGTTGATTACATCTATGTTTAAGTTGATAATCTTGTTATATAAACTCAGTGATCACTGTTAACTTAATTCCATACTGTTCAATACTATGTGATTATGTATACTCAAGTGGGAGAATGTAAGATTTTGAGTAGACATAATCATTATTTTGATAGAAGTGTATTGATTAAGTTAATAGAGTTTAGTAACAGTAGGTTATATGAAACATTCAAATCAATAATGTAGTGGACTTATTGCAGTTAATGATGAGTTATTGAGAGACCTATTGTTTTCCTAATAGGTGAATATCAATAGGCCTTATGAGACTATAAAAAGGTTGGTCCCTGCTCTCCAAATACAAGCTTTTAGTGTGCTGAGTCCTATTGAAAGCATTAGCATCCAGTTTTGTGAGAGTAAAAGACTATCTTTATTTCGAGCATTATGTCTTCTTCATCCTTAGTGCAAAACCCTATTTCTGTGCACAAGGACTCTCGGTTGTTAGAGTGTAGAAGTTCCTCCTTGAAACCCTAGCAGCCATGGCTTCTTCTTCCTCCGCTTTGGAAGATAAGTTTATTTCCCTTTAATTGTTTGATTGGTTTATTGTAGTTATATTTGTTATATATGTGATCCTAGTAACTTGTTGATTTTCAGATTACTTCTTACAAACATTTGAAAGAAGGGTTGCAGGAAGCTGCTTTGGATCGCCAACCTTCAACATTAACTTCGAATGTCATTGTCAGCGCTGTCTAACAACACAAAAGAAAATATGATACACTGGGTTATAAGCACAAACACAAGAATTATTGAAAATCAAAGCGTTGAGAACTGTTGAAGAACACAAGAATTTCGCGTTGGAAAATTAACTAAACTATGTATGATTTGAATTTAGTGGTTTCACTTTTAATTAGATTAAGCCCTTTTAGGATAAAATTGTCGCACATTTGTGTTGAGCAAGTTATTAGATACAAATTGGCAACAAATTTATGATAAAACTCTCACACATGTGTGTTGTGTAAACGATAAAATACAAATTGGATGACAATATTCATGGCATGTCTCTTTGAATCAATGTCAAATAAGTCCTTGAACATCAACATCCTTCTACTTCTTGGCAATGTGTATCAGTATTGTGGAGCCAAAAATAATCACAAGGCGACACATGGACTTTCGGATTAAGAAGACAAGAATGCCCTCGAGAAGCACCAGAAATCCTACGCGCGAGCAGCCGGTAATTATCATCGGTCAAGTCAAAAGCGCCCATAAAAGGTAACCAAATCCGAATTATTTCATCCATCCACATTTAAGACAATTATCTCGTAAATCCACCAATTATCCCACTTAAATGGAGATAATTGGCAAATTAATGAGGATATTCCTCATTAATTGGCCAATTAACTTAGCCCCAAAATCCACAAAATCCTCTTAATGGCCGGTCCTCCTTTCTCCAAAGGGGGCCGGCCACTTCCCTCTTTATTTCCCCATTTCCTTCCCTTTTTTCCTCCTTTTTTAGTCAATTATTCAATTACTCCTTATTACCTCTTTTTATAAAAATAAATCCTTTCCCTATTTGATTAATTAGCCAATAAATAGGCTAATTAATCCTAGATCTCACACCAAAAACCCTAGCATGGCCGGCCACCCCCCTTTCCTATAAATACTACCCCATTTTCTCACAAAAGACCCAATTCCAATCCTTGGGCAAAAACACTCTAAACACTTTTTCTCTCTATTTCTAACTTTGGCATCGGAGGTTCTTCGGCCAAAGCCCCCCCCCCATTCATCGTGGGCGCGTGAGGCTTTTAGCCTTAACCTAAGGTGTTTATTATTTTGTAGGTGCAAAATCGTCCAAGATCGAAGAGGAGAAAATTTGCATCCACAAATTGGTGCTTTCATTGAGAGGAGAAGTTTACGCTCGAAAAAGACTCTCGCACACACGGAAAATTCGATGAGCAACAATTCAAACATTCAAGGCGTGGGACCACGGCGATCTACGAGGTTGAATGTGACTCTTGGGGAGATGGCGCCACCACCACGAGGCTCCACCATGGGAACCACCGCGGTGACCACCCGCGGCGAGGTCCATGATACCACTACGGCGGTCCAAGCCTCGCATTCGCGCCCACCTCGCGTTGAGCAGCTTGCTCCTGCAGCCAAACCTGCCCACGCAGCCCTGCCTGCCCACGCAGCCCTGCCTGCCCACGCAGCTCAGCCTGCCCCAGTGGTGTCTCAAGCAGCCCGAGTCGTGCCCGGAACCATCCACCCGTCCGTCGCTCGAGAAGGAGTTTTCCTATCTAGTTCATCCAATCTGAGTGGTGAGCAGAACCTGTCCCGGCAAGTCATGGAGTTGACGAACACCTTAGCGCAGCAGACAACCCTGGTGAATCAACTTTTGCAACGCACGGAGATCCAACGCGCCCTAGAAGATGAACCTTTCCGGCAACGTCCTGGCAAGCAGCCGATCAATCAGACTGAGCAATCGGGCGATGTGCAATCTCGGCTGGGCCCCAGAGACAGTGTGGATTCCCGTCTTAGCGCAGGGAGGAGCGTGCACTCTCGGTTAGGCCCGCAAGTAAGCATACGATCGAGGCTGGGGCCACAAATTGAAGGATCGCACGAGCAACCGTCTAGGCAGAGCGTCCGTTCGCGCTTAGGCCCGCAAGGAACGTACTCCACATCACCTCGGAAGATGCCGCATGGCGCGCGAAGGCAAGCGACTTCTCAATCCGCTTCAAGTTCCACCGGCAGCCCACGGAGAAACCACTCACCGGTTAGGCAGCCGAGGCAACGACAAATGGAACGCCCGGAAGAGCAGCCTAGACCAATGGGCCGAGATCTAGGACGGCTTAGGGCTCCACCGCCCCACCATAAACAAATCCAGGAAGAGGTGGAGAAGCTTTTTAACGAACGGCTGCGCGAGTTCCGACGCGGCGACACGACCGATGAAGCATTACGGCGGGAGATGACCAAGATAAGCCGGAGCCCCTTCGCGGACGAGATCGAGCATGCGGAACCCCCGCGCAAGTTCAGCATGCCGCACTTCACCTCATTCAAAGGAGATGGAGACCCGGAAAGACACCTGAAGCATTACCGAAGTGCCATGGTCCTCTACCGGAGCAATGACGCCCTTATGTGCAAAATATTCGCCACCACCCTGCAAGGCGAAGCGCAAGATTGGTTCCATACCCTGCCACCACGATCCGTCTCAAGCTTTGACGATCTTTCCTTGATTTTCACCAAAGAATACTCATCTTACCGCTCGATCAAGAAAAAATCCGATCACCTGTTCAACGTAAAGAAGAACCTGAAGGAATCACTTCGCGACTACGTGAAGAGATTCAAGGCGGAAAAGGCGAAGATCGTAGGATGTGATGACTCAATAGCCAGTGCAGCCTTCCAGAAGGGCCTCCCCGCGGATCACCCCCTGTTTGGAGAGATGATCATGAAGGAAGACCTGACTCTAGCAGACTCATTCGCCCTGGCAGAAAAGCATGCACTCTGGGATGAGGCCTGACGAGCGGAAAAGGCGCCTGAGCAGCCGCAAAAAGAATTGGTGACAACTCAACGAAGGGAAGACGGAAGGCAGCCCAATAAGAGCAGACATGAAGCCAAGCGGAGAGATAGGCCCGTGACCAGAGACGGCCCGACGACCAGGAATTATTCGAAGTTTTCAGTCCCAATCCATCAAATCCTTCGCAACGTGAAGGACGAGCCATGGTTTAAACCACCAAAACAGCTAATAGGAGACGCTTCCAAGCTGGATCACTCCAAGTACTGCGCATTCCATCGAGGGCCAGGACACACCACAGAAAACTGCTACACCTGGAAGAGTTATCTGGAGAAGCTTGTGAAGGACGGCAAGGTCGACAGGTATCTGGACAAGCCAGCTGCGCAGCTCAGACGGAACACTGAAAGGGAGCAGGAGCCACCAGCCAAGACGATTCGAATTAATGGCATCTTTGCTGAATCCGAATACCTGGGGGCCACCAGCAGCTCGAAGAGGAGGAGGATCCAGCAGGCCACGTTGATCTCACAAGTCCAGACGGCCGGCGCACTACCAGGACCTATCATCGGCTTCACTGAGCAGGACGCAGAAGGCGTCGACTTACCGCACGACGATGCCCTAGTAGTATCCGTCCAAATAGCCCATGCCATGGTTGACCGAATGATGGTAGACAGAGGAAGCGCGGTCAATCTGCTTCAATTCTCGGTCATCCAGAAGATGGGATTGGAGAGCACGATAACACGGCGAGCAGAGGTACTCACTGGATTCAATGGGCACACTTCAACTGCAATCGGCCAAATCACGCTTGACGTAAAGACATCGCCGGTAGTCTCGAAGCAAACATTCACGATTGTGAGTGATCCGTCCCCCTACAACGGGATCCTTGGAAGGCCTTGGTTGATCAAGCTAGATGCGGTCACTTCAGTCAAGTATCAAAAGATCCGCTTCCGCATCCCGGGATGAGGAGTAGGAGAAATTAAGTCCGACCAGGCCGCATCCCGACGATGCACCGTGCAAATGCTGAAAGAATCAAGTAAGAAGATCTTCACCCCCGTGGAGGTCACCGAAATCCAAAGAAATGACGAAGCTGCCAAATAGCAATTACAGCAGGAGGATCGAGAAGGCGGTACTCAAGCAGACGAGACAGGCTGGAAACCCGAAGAAGACGCCGAAGAAATCATTCTCGATCCGCAGCAGCCGAAAAAGACCGCTAGGATTGGCTCCCGCCCAAGCCCAGCCGAGAAAGAAGAACTCACTACCTTCCTCCGGAAGAACCGAGACATTTTTGCATGGTCGCCCTCCGACATGCCCGGCATCGACCCAAATGTAGCTTGCCATAAGTTACACGTTGACCCCGCTGCTAAACCAATAATCCAGAAAAGGAGGCATTTTGCGCCCGAACGAGTAGCAATCATCGAGGCAGAGATAAACAAGCTGCTGGAGGCCGGATTCATAGAAGAAGTGGCGCACTCCGCATGGCTCGCCAACGTCGTGCTAGTCACGAAGAAGGAAAAAGGCAAATGGAGGGTTTGCGTAGATTACACCGACCTCAACAAGGCATGCCCGAAGGACCCTTACCCGGTCCCCCGAATCGACCTCTTGGTGGACTCAACTTCTGGAAACCAGCTGCTCAGCTTCCTGGACGCATACTCTGGCTACAACCAAATAGCCATGCATGAACCAGACAAAGAGAAAACCGCATTTGTAATCGAGCGGGGTACGTACTGCTACAAAGTCATGCCTTTCGGCCTCAAAAACGCAGGAGCAACCTACCAAAGGTTAATGAATATGATGTTCAAAAAGCAGATCGGGATTACCATGGAAGTCTACGTCGACGACATCATGGTGAAGGGCAAGCAGCGGTCAGACCACATCCGCAATCTGGCAGAGACATTTAGCGTCCTTAGGGCCTACAAGATGAAGCTCAATCCTGCCAAATGTACGTTTGGAGTATCCTCAGGCCGATTCCTAGGATACTTAGTCACCCAACGAGGAATCGAAGCGCATCCCAAGCAGATCCGAGCAATTTTGGAAATGAAGTCTCCAACAACCTTGAAGGAGATCCAAAGCCTAACCGGACGAGCAGCCGCCCTCAACCGTTTCCTATCACGATCCACTGATAGATGCAAGCCTTTTTTCAAAGCCATTAAGAGGGCGCAACGTGACAAGTGGGAGGAAGAATGCGAAAAGGCCTTCCAAGACCTGAAGAGGTACCTGACATCGCCTCCATTGCTGTCCAAGCCAGAAGCTGCTGAAGACTTGTACATCTACTTGGCAGTCTCCGAAGCAGCAGTGAGCTCTGCCCTCATACGAGAAGAGCTGGGGGCCCAACTACCGGTGTTCTACACTTCAAAAGCTCTCCTCGATGCGGAAACAAGATATCCGAAGATCGAAAAATTAATTTTGGCTCTAGTTGTGGCTGCTCGGAAACTCAGACCGTACTTTCAAGCTCATACAGTCATCGTCATGACTCAGTATCCCCTACGATCTATCCTGCATGGTCCGGATGCTTCTCAACGAGTAATGAAATGGGCACTTGAACTAGGCCAGTATGGTTTAGTCTTCCGACCCCGTACGGCGATAAAGGCCCAAGCCTTGGCAGATTTCATAGCAGAGTTCGTGCCTGGCCCAAGCAACGCGGCAGACGAGTCCGACGATGTCCCAAAAGCAGCCGAAACTCTAGCACCGCCCGCTTCCCTCAATGGCGACATATGGCATCTACACGTCGATGGCTCATCCAATCACAAAGGCTCAGGAGCATGCGTGGTTCTCGTCACCCCCGACGGCTCATTGCTCGAGCAGGCGATCACTTTAGGCTTCAAAGCATCCAACAATGAAGCAGAGTACGAGGCCCTACTGGCAGGCCTCCGAATGGCAAAGGACTTAGCAGTAAATAAGCTGGCAATCTATTCCGACTCTCAGCTGATTACCAGCCAAGCCGCGGGAGAATATACGGCGAAGCATCCAAGGATGGCACAATACCAAGAGGAGGTGCGCGAGCAGCTGAAGACATTTCAGACCTACACGCTCACCCGGGTTCCGCGAGCGAAAAATGCCCATGCAGATGCGCTAGCCGGCCTAGGCTCCGCCCTCGACCATCAGCTCAAGCGTTCGATTCCGGTGGAGTACTTAGATAAGCCAAGCATAGAGCCCGGGCCAGCAGCCGAAGTGACGCAGGTTAGTGCAACTCCAAATTGGCAGAGCCCTATCATAGATTACTTGGTCAACGGCACGCTCCCCACCGAAAGATTGGAGTCAAGGAAACTTCAAATCCGAGCAGCGCGCTACTACATGTGGAAGGATATTCTAATCCGAAGATCCTACACCGGGCCGCACCTCCGATGTTTGGCACATCCCGATGATTTGAAGATCCTAAGTTCAATCCATGAAGGCGTCTGTGGGAACCATTCTGGAGGACGATCTTTGGCACAAAAAGCTCTCAACGCAGGCTACTATTGGCCAACCATGCATCAAGATGCCCGGGAGTTAGCACAAAAATGCGACCGCTGCCAACGCTGCAAGCCTGTACCGGCCCTACCTGCCAGCGAACTCCATCCACAAGCAAGCCCCTGGCCGTTCATGCAATGGGCAATTGACCTGGTTGGGCCCATGCCGCCTGCGACCGGGGGCAGGGGAATGATGATCGTGGCAACCGACTACTTCACCAAGTGGATAGAAGCGGAGCCCATGACAACAACAACTCAGATGGACATAGAACGCTTTATGTGGAGGAACATCATTTGCCTCTTTGGTATCCCTCAGTCCATCGTCACCGACAACGGCCCACAGTTCGTAGGCAAAGACTTGGCGGGATTCTTCCAGAAATACGGCATAAAGCAACATATGTCTACACCAAGGTATCCACAAGGCAATGGGCAGGCCGAAGCTTCCAACAAGACGATCCTCGACTGCCTCAAAAAATCCCTCACCGACAAGAAAGGAAAGTGGCCAGACGCACTCCTCGGTTGCCTGTGGGCGTACCGAACTACCAAAAGGCGAGCAACCGGTGAAACTCCTTTCTCATTGGCGTTCGGTTCAGAGGCGATCATCCCTCCTAACATCATCATGCCAAGCCTCACCACCTTGCTGCCAGATGTCGAGCAGAACAGTAGAGAGATGGCCACGAACCTGGACCTGGCGGAAGAAAGACGCGAGCAGGCCATAGCCCGCATCGCATCATACCAACAGCAACTCCTCTCTAGTTACAATAAAAGATCCAAGATAAGGCAATTTCAACCCGGCGACCTAGTCCTGAGGAAGGCCTTCATCACTGCTCGAAGAGAGGGATCAAAAAAGATGGACCCCATTTGGGAAGGACCTTACAAGATCAGCAGGGTAGGCGGCAAAGGAAGCTACACCCTCGCCACCATGAATGACAAGAAGATCGAAAAGCAGTGGAACGCCTACAACTTGAGGAAGTACCACGTGTGATCTCCACCAACGCCCGAAAGCTCAAGCAGTTCAAACGAGCACGACCCTCGCAAGTCGATGACTACCAGTTGTTCCGCAGTTCTTAAGTTATCAGTTCACTTGTTTTTCAATAAGGAACGTTTTTACAACTTGATTCCATTGCGGCAACTGACAACTCCTGCGCTTCAAAAGGAGCTCGCGCCCTTCTCAGGGACTCACTGCAGGAACAGCGCCCCCAGAGGGACCAATCTGCTCTCCAACGCGGGAGGATAAACTTTTCACTCCAAATATCCAGACGTGGATGAGCCTGACTGCCCTAGTGTAACAAACGTGAAGCTAGCTGCACGATGGCTTGCTCCGGAATTCCCAAGTAGCCACGATGGTCTTTTTCACGGCCTAGCTAACTGAAGGATTTTGGGTCTCTTGGCCTAATCCGCGGGACCCGGGCCCTAGAGACGGGGGGGGGCACACTACCCTGGGAAATCCTAAAGCTGCTACAGGACATGCTAAGGTAGCCTACGGATCCCGGCAGACTGCCTACGGCTTGACCTAGCAGTAAAGCCATGCTAGACTTACACAAACCGCACATTCTTGTGAAAGGTTAAACAAGCTAGCAGGCATATGTGAAGCTTTATCCACTACCGACATGCTACGTAGTCGATAAGCTTCACTTGAACCAAATCCTAAAGTGTTGTAGCACTGGCTGCGCAGCCTACGGAATTGGGAAGAACCAGAGTTGACAGCCTAGCGGTTACGCGGATCCGCCTGCTTCTGTAAGTAAGGCGTCCGGCTGCCAACCCTATGAATGGCAACTTGGCAAGGTAACAGCCTAAGGATCGCGAGCTGCTACAGTGAGTTAAGCTTCCGGTTGTCGATCCCGCAGCTAACAACTTTGCGGTAACTTGCGCCAAGTCCTAAAGTGTTGTGACAATCGCTGCGCAACCTACGGAATTGGAGAAAGCCAAGGTTAATGGCCTAGTGGTTACGCGGATCCGTCTGCTTCTGTAAGTAAGGCGTCCGGCTGCCAACCCTACGGTTAGCAACTTTGCAAGGAGAAGTTCTACACCAACACCTACGACCACGTAGGCTACGCGGCCTGTCTGCTTATGAAAAGTGGCGCGCCTGCTACTTGCCTATAGAGTCTAAAGGTTGAGGTATGAACGAAAGGAGCAAAGACGGAGAAAAGCGAAGGAGGCAAGTTTATTATATTTTCTAGCAAAATTGATAAACAACTGACAAAGACTAGAGGAGTTCAAGCAAAGAAAAAGCAATAAGGAGAAACAAATCCTAAAGGCTACCTAGAAGACTACTCTTCGGCAGCTTGGCCATCCGACGACTGCTCCACTGTCACACCTTCGGCAGCCGCGGCAACTTCAGTAGCGGTACCATCCAGCACTCCACCCCCGACTGCCCCATCGGGAATGCTCCCATCTCCAACTATTTCGCCAAGGGAGGACTCGAAAGTGAAGGCGAGCAGATCTTCTGGAGAAATGGAGAAAGCCTCAAAGTCCTTTTCAGAAAACTCAAAGTCAGACGGTCGCCCGAAGAAGCGGTCAACATAACCAAGTTTATAGAAGTCGGATTGATTCTGGATTAGCGAAGCCTCGAACCTAGCCTTCTCGCTCTTCAGCTGCTCCATCTCCTCAAGCAGACAAGCTCGAACCCGCTGCACTTCCTCCACTTCCTTTCTCAGACTATCGTTGATCTTCAAAGCACCCTGAAGCTCCAACACTTGAGGTTCAAGCTTATCAATAACCTTCTTGAGACGTATCACTTGGTTGTAAGCAGCGATCAGTTCTTCATCCTTGGCATAAGCAGCAGAGCGGAATTCGAAGACGGACCGTTCAAGATCCTGAATCTGAGGTATGTAACGCGCAATCTCCTTCTCTGCACTTTCATATTTCACTTGAGTCGCATCAAGCCTGGCCTTCAAGTTCGCGATCTCGTGGCAAGCGGTCTCAAGCTGCAGAGAAGTGGGGGCAGAGGCGTTAGATCTCTTCAAATTAGCAAGCTCAGACTCCAGATTTTTAACCTTCTCGGTCGACGAGTAAGCTTCAGCAGCCATAGACTTCGCCACCTCCTAGGCAGCCTTGATATCCTCCCGATCAAGAACCATGGACTCGGCTGCCAGGATCGCCGTTTTTTGCATCATGGTTAACAGAGCAGCCCTCCTGTGCTCGGGCGTATGCTTCACAAATGAGCCTGGACCAACGATTCCCTTGACACCATCAACAAAATTGGCACACGCATCCGTATCCTCGAGAAGGTCTGGCCTCAAAAGCGCACAAATATCGGCAGCTTCTTTGGAATCGGACTTGGCGGACTTACCAGAACCATGGGCGCTGAGCAATCCTATCGGCAATCGAGCTAGCAGCCTTTGGAGCAGCAGGCGGCACTGGCACTGGCCCAGCAGTCTCTCTTGAAGTCAAGTCAATCACAAGCTTGAGAGCAACTGGTGGATCCCCGGGAGCAGCGGAGGAAGTCTTCGGCCTATTTGCATCAAGCCCCTCCTGAGCAGCGGATGAACCCTCGCGAGCAACCCGCGGCTTCTTCTGAGCAGGCGGCTCTTGCACGGGTGGAGAATGCCTCTTTCTCCCACCATCATTGGCAGCGGGCTCCACCACGGTGATAGGACGAGCTAATGCGGCTGCTTTGATCCGTCTCACCTCTTCCTTTGGGGGCAATCCATCTTTCTCCCTACGAAGAGGACTAAGCAGCCAACGCCATTCACGATACTCAGAAGGAATGCCCAGAGCAACATGCACTTTCTTCATGTCCGAAGAAACCTTGGGAGTTAAACCGAACTCCGAATCTACAAAGATGGCAGAGGGCAATCAGAAAATTGATGGACAGTTCACTGTCAAAATCAAGCAGTCGAGAAAGAAATTAAAGCAGCCTACTTACCGGATATGAAGACTGTTGACACCCGCAGCTCGGGGGAGTGATCGGACTCCCATTCGCCGCTTACCTCCAAGGTCTCTTTAGCCCAATCATGGTCACCCTTGCTTGAATGGTCAAAAAGTCTATGACGAGTCTGCAGCTGCCCAACTCCATCAACATGGCCTATGTCAAAAAAGTACCAAAACTCGTTGGTGGTTAGTCCTAAATCAAAGAATTGGCTCAAGTTGTGGAACCCCACCATCACTCGAATAGCATTTGGAGAACACTGAGCAGGCGCACATCTCATGGAGCAGAGCACCTCTTGGAAAAAGCGCGGCATGGGAAAGGTGAACCCTAGGACGAAGTAGTAAGGGTGGAACTTAATAGCCTTCCGAGTCTCGTCACATGGTTCACGACTGCTACCATCCTTGACTCGCCTCACACGTACCCCGGAAGGAATGGCATGCCAGTAGGTCTCAAGGAAGTCCCTAAAGGAGTCATCAGAATTGATCTTGAAGTGAGCAGCCTTGAAATAGCCAACCTTGCTCAAAGATCCGCCTTGACGATACAACGGCAGCACGCCTTCATCATTCCTGAGACCCGAGGAAGACATGGAAGAAAAGATTCTACAGAAAAAGATACGAGGAAGATCCATTAAAAAAAAAAAAAAAAAAAAAAAGGGCAGCAGCCCCTCGGCAAAAAAAAAAAAAAAACAACTTTGCCGGCAAGGACCCAGCAGCCAAGCCAGGCCCCGCGGCCTGGTCCCTTCTCTCACCAGCGCCCCAAAGCCAAGGAAAAGGCATGAAAAAAATATATATATACATATGTATATATGTTTTTCCATGGCTACATGGATCACCGGTCACAAGCCTCGGGTCCTCACCCACGAAGATTTCAAGAAAGACAAGGAGATTAATCTCTTCTTACCTAGAAGCAGCGAGGAGCGATCCTTTACACGGGCAAGATGCGGAAGACTGCTAGAGGAGGGGGAACAAATATCCTCTAAGCTCTCTTTCTCACTTGTAAGGTGAAGTAAGTTCTTCTCTGAAGGTTGATTTAATAATCCACTTAAGGTGGACTTAAATAGACTTGAAGAGAGAATTTACTTCCCTTTTCCTAAGGGGATTTATCTTCCTATTACAAGTGGAAAATCAACAAAAAGGAAGC
Source organism: Cotoneaster glaucophyllus (assembly GCA_036320875.1). Lineage (NCBI taxonomy): Eukaryota > Viridiplantae > Streptophyta > Magnoliopsida > Rosales > Rosaceae > Cotoneaster > Cotoneaster glaucophyllus. The sequence continues at coordinate 12,387,352 of CM070064.1, read as the reverse complement.
AGTTCGAAGTTTCCTAAAAATGGGAGAATCTCTACACCTGTTGCCCTTTTCTTGCGAGCAGCCCAACAGGTGTGGGGGCATTTGTGGAGCCAAAAATAATCACAAGGCGACACATGGACTTTCGGATTAAGAAGACAAGAATACCCTCGAGAAGCACCAGAAATCCTACGCGCGAGCAGCCGGTAATTATCATCGGTCAAGTCAAAAGCGCCCATAAAAGGTAACCAAATCCGAATTATTTCATCCATCCACATTTAAGACAATTATCTCGTAAATCCACCAATTATCCCACTTAAATGGAGATAATTGGCAAATTAATGAGGATATTCCTCATTAATTGGCCAATTAACTTAGCCCCAAAATCCACAAAATCCTCTTAATGGCCGGTCCTCCTTTCTCCAAAGGGGGCCGGCCACTTCCCTCTTTATTTCCCCATTTCCTTCCCTTTTTTCCTCCTTTTTTAGTCAATTATTCAATTACTCCTTATTACCTCTTTTTATAAAAATAAATCCTTTCCCTATTTGATTAATTAGCCAATAAATAGGCTAATTAATCCTAGATCTCACACCAAAAACCCTAGCATGGCCGGCCACCCCCCTTTCCTAGAAATACTACCCCATTTTCTCACAAAAGACCTAATTCCAATCCTTGGGCAAAAACACTCTAAACACTTTTTCTCTCTAATTCTAACTTTGGCATCGGAGGTTCTTCGGCCAAAGCCCCCCCCCCCATTCATCGTGGGCGCGTGAGGCTTTTGGCCTTAACCTAAGGTGTTTATTATTTTGTAGGTGCAAAATCGTCCAAGATCGAAGAGGAGAAAATTTGCATCCACAAGTATAACTTTAACCAAATACTCATTCATCTTGAGATCTTTAATCCAATGAAGTTGCAATTTTACTTGAAGAACATGGGCATATTAAGGATAGAATTGTAAATACACCTACAAAAGAGAATACTTAGAGGATAAGGAAACTTAGTTGGATTAGTTATTTTTATCTTTTCATTAGTTATAACAGAGTGTGTATAAATACCCAAATGTAACTTTTATTCTGTGTGAAATGAAAAATACTTTTCCTAATATGGTATCAACCGCCACTAGTCTCACGACCTCTTTCTTCGATCCTTGGTTCTCGCTTCTCTCTGCACCGCGTGAACTTCTTCATCTTCTCCGATCAAATCGATCGATTTCTTGATCTTGATCATGATCTTCCCTAATTACTTGTGATTTCTTCCTCAAATCTTCAAGCTATGGTGGCCTCAGCCTCTCCCACTTCGGAATCAGCTTCTCATGTTCATCCTTCCTCTGATGAAATCCCTAACCCTAATCCAGCGATTTCTTCAATTACGATCCAAAATATTGGATCTATGGTTCCAATCAAGCTCACCACCACCAATTACCTGACTTGGAGTGCCTTGTTTGCTCCGATCTTCCGTCGCTACAACCTTACTGGTTTCATTGATGGAACTGTGGTGGCGCCGCCCAAATATCTTCTCGATTCGTCAGGAAATCGATCTGCTACTCTCAATCCAGCCTATGTCGCTTGGTTTGAGAATGATCAAAACATTCTTATCTGGATCAATTCAACTCTCTCGGAGGCTCTCATCCCTTGCATCGTTGGTGTAACATCTGCTCGCGAGCTTTGGGCGAAGTTAGAATCTCGTCTTGCTTCTGCCTCGCAATCGCACATTCACGAGCTCCGATCTTGCCTTCGTAGTATTGTTAAAGCCGAATCTACTGCTACTCAGTATCTCCAGAAGATTGAAGAAATTGCATATGCACTCGCCAGTGCTGGAGCTCCAATTGCAGATTCAGAACTGATCTCAGTTACTCTTCATGGATTACCTCCTGAATTTGATTCTTTTGTGGATGCTATTCAATTTCGACTTGGTTCTACGACTATTGATGAATTTCATGGCTTACTGTTGAGCAAAGAGATCTAACTCACAAATCGGAAGCAAACAGTTTCGGCTACACCTTTTCAAGCTTATAACTCTTCGGCTGGTATTCTTCCCTTGCCTGCGACTCCTACTTCTCAAGCTTTTGTTGCTCATCATGCCTCTCAATTTTCAAATCAAGGTCGACCTATGGATCGGAATTATCAGAATCACAATCGTGGCAATCATCACAATCGTGGCAACTACCGCTTCAACGATAGTCGGAACACCAACTCCCGAAACACCACTCAAAGATTCAACCGTGGAGCTCGACCTAATTACTCATATTCAAAGAAGATTTCGTGCCAGATTTGTTGTCAATTCAATCATGAAGCATATGACTGTCCCCATCGTATAGATCAAAATTATGGCAGCAAATCTTCTCAATCTGCTATGGTTGCAAACACCTCCACCTCTACATCTCCCTGGATCGTGGACTCTGGAGCAAGCTCGCACATGACAAACTCTTATGCCAATCTTCAGAATCCAGAACCATATAATGGCCCTGAGCAAGTGTTTATTGGAGACGACAAAGGTTTGCCCATTCTTCATCATGGTTCTTCTTCTTTACATACTCCACAAAATTCATTTACAATGAAACGTGTTTTACATGTGCCTGATCTCAAGCATAATCTTCTGTCTGCAAATCAATTTCTTCTTGATAATTGGTGTTCAATGAATCTTTATCCTTTTCACTTCACTGTGAAGGATTCTTCGGGGAGGATGCTTTTTAAAGGCTCGGTTCAACATGGCTTCTATTCTTTTCACCCATCATCTCCTGCAGCTTCTCAGGCACTCACTGCATCTGTTAAAGCTCCGCAGTATCTCTGGCATCAAAGATTGGGACATCCATCTGCCAAGATCATAAATAAACTGTCATCTAAGTCATGTATCTCTGTTTTCAATAGTTCCAATAAGCATTTTTGCTCAGATTGTGCATTAGGGAAATGTTCTAAGCTTCCTTTTTCTAGCACTACATGTACTACACATAAACCCTTACAACTCATTCACACAGATGTATGGGGACCATCATCCACAGTTTCTCATCATGGGTTTAGGTACTATGTTATATTTGTAGTTGACTACACTCGCTACTGTTGGTTCTATCCCTTGAAGCACAAATCTGATGTACTCTCCACTTTTATTCAATGGAAATTACTTGTTGAAAAGTCTCTGGGAACAACTGTCATTGCCTTACGATCTGCTTCTGGTGGCGAATATGTTAGTACTACTTGCTCTCAGTTCCTCACTGCACATGGTATTCAGCACCAACTTACTTGTCCTCACACCCCTGAGCAAAATGGGTGTGCAGAACGTAAGCACAGGCATATTGTTGAGACTGCTCGAACTTTATTAACTGCATCTAAAGTTCCTCTTATGTATTGGGTGGAAGCTTTTGCTACATTAGTCTATCTCATCAACAGGCTTCCCACTATATCCAGATATTCTCCATGGCAGTCTCTTTTTCACAAAGTTCCAGATTACAAGTCTCTCAAGGTCTTTGGTTGCTCTTGCTTCCCATGGTTACAACCATACACATCTTCCAAACTGGAGCCTAAGAGTAAGGCCTGTGTTTTCTTGGGGTACAGTCTCAACCACAAGGGCTATCTCTGTCTTGATCCAACAACTCACAGGATTTATATTTCACGACATGTTCTATTTGATGAGGTACAATTCCCCTACCACTCTCTGCCCACCCTGTCCCCTTCACATCCTGTTACCTCTACAGTCTCTCAATCCACCATTCCCTCCTACCTTACTTTTCATTCTTTTCCTTCAAACCCTGTCCCTATATCCAATACCACTCAATCAGTGCCTCTTACATCTATTCCATCCCCCAGTCATATCTCTACCTCAGATCCTATTATCATATCACCTTCTGCAAACCCATCATCCTCCTCTTCACAACAACATTTGCCCTCTAATACTCACTCTATGCAGACTCGATCCAAGTCTGGCATCTTCAAACCAAAAGCTTTAACTGTCACTAAGTACCCTCTTCCCTCTAACCTTGCAGTTGATTATGTTCCAAACACCTACCTTCAAGCTTCTAAACATCCTTATTGGTGCACAGCAATGCAAGAAGAATTCACTGCACTTCTCAAAACTGGCACTTGGTCTCTTGTACCCTCATCCTCATCTCAAAATATTGTTGGATGCAAGTGGGTCTTTCGGATAAAAAGGAAACCAGATGGCTCCATTGATAGGTACAAAGCCCGCTTGGTAGCTAAAGGGTTTCACCAACAAGAAGGTTTAGACTACACCGAAACCTTCAGTCCAGTTGCCAAACCTGTGACAATTCGACTACTTCTTACTCTTGCAGCTCAATTTGATTGGTTCCTCAATCAGCTCGATGTCAGCAACGCCTTCCTACATGGCACACTCACTGAATCCGTGTTTATGCAACAGCCTCCTGGCTTTGAGGATCCTACCAGACCAAATCATGTTTGTCAGCTACACAAATCTCTCTATGGTTTAAAACAAGCTCCTCGAGCTTGGTATGACAAACTGCATCATGCCTTGTATTCCCTTGGATTCACGGGTTCTCAAAGTGATCACTCTTTATTTGTGAAAAGATCTCCATCACTGGTCTTTATTCTAATATATGTGGATGATATCTTGGTGACTGGTCCAGACTCTGCAGCATGTCAAGATGTTATTCATCACCTCAGCGCCTTATTTCCCATCAAGGATCTTGGTGCACTTCACTATTTTCTTGGCCTTGAAGTCATAAGATCATCTTCTGGTTTCTTCATATCTCAGACCAAGTACATACTCGACCTCTTAACAAAAGCCAAAATGGAAGGAGCCAAACCTTGCAGCACTCCTTTGAGTACAACTAAGCTTGATCACAATTCTCCGCTGCTTGCAAATGCTTCTGAATATCGGTCTATGGTTGGAGCTTTACAATATTTAACCTGGACTCGCCCTGATCTTAGTTTTGCAGTCAACCTGGTCTGTCAATTCATGCACAGTCCCCGAATTTCACATATGCAAGCAATCAAACGTATTCTTAGATATCTAAAAGGTTCTATCAATCTGGGTCTATGGTTTTCCAAAAGTTCTACAGCTCCATTTATTCGAGCATTCTCAGATGCAGATTGGGCCGGTTGTTCACTAGACAAAAAATCTACTGGAGGACATTGCATTTTCTTTGGCAACTCTCTCATCAGTTGGAGCGCTAAAAAGCAACCTACTGTTGCTTAATCTTCAACAGAAGCCGAATACCGATCTCTGGCAACTACAGCTGCTGAAATCACCTGGATATGCAAATTACTCACTGATATTGCTTATCCTCTTTCCTCTCCTCCACAACTATGGTGTGATAACCTATTTGCCATCTCCTTAGCCAAGAACCCTCTCTTCCATGCTCGGACCAAACACATTGAAATCGATTATCACTTCATCCGAGAAAAGGTTTTGGCAAATCAGATCTCTCTTCACTTTGTGTGTTCCCATAACCAAATTGCTAACATATGTACAAAGTCTCTCTCAAAACCACGATTCCTGTTTCTGCGAGACAAACTACAACTGAAGGTTCCTCAGTTTCGTTTGAGGGGAGATATTAAGGATAGAATTGTAAATACACCTACAAAGGAGAATACTTAGAGGATAAGGAAACTTAGTTAGATTAGTTTTTTTTTTTTCATTAGTTATAACAGAGTGTGTATAAATACCCAAATGTAACTTTTATTCTGTGTGAAATGAAAAATACTTTTCCTAATAGGGCAAACAAGAAATTGGCATGCTTTTTAAAACTGTGGGAGTAATCGACTAATTAAGGGCACGCTCGATACATGGGGTGGGCTTGACTTGGACCAAATTGTAAGAATGGACTTGGGTTGAGTTAGTTCTAATCAGGCATCTTATTTTAAATGTCCTAAAATAAGCCCACATAAGGATTGTATATATAATTCTTGCTTGTCCAGTTGTTAATTAACCTCGTGTTCAGTTCAGACTAAGATTAGTGTTTAATAACTCGATCCAGTCTTAATCGGATCAATTAAACACTCCTAATAGAAATACAGAAGATTAGCTAGTTTTCCCAAAAACCTTTATGGGTTTTAGAGAATATGCGAGTATGGAGATGGAGAAAACCAACATTGCTTCCTTTTCAAACCAAATGAAGCAATCAATGGTAGGCATGGAAAGAGAGTCAAATAACCACATCAAACAAGTGGGAATTAAACTTTTTTATGATAGCAATACGTGTGTTGCTCTGAAGGCTCCGTTGGCTTTCAACTCTCATAATTTTGTCCACTGGTATCTTTTTAGATGGTCCCAAATCATCCATGGAAGTATCTCATAAAGCAAAAGGAAGGGAAAAAATGACATGGGTTTGTTTGAGAAGTCCAGATTTTTGTTCTCTTTTGCTTTCCATAGGGTATATTGTTGAGAAGTCAGTCTCTCTTAATTACAAATCACATTCGTTAAAATCACAAAACGAATAAATTTTGCACACATGTAATAAGATTTGTGTGCCAAAAGGACCGACTATTTACATGAGCAAAGTAATTTTTAGATATTTTCCATAAAAACATGTGCCATCTCCAACTGTAGAGGGCTAAAGAGTGTGAAGCACTGTGTTTTAACCCTTGTTGAAGATGGCAAAGTTTTTGACATTTTGATTGGCTTGGACATTCAATTTTTACTTTAAAATGGAGTTTTTCAAGTTTTTATGTTATTGGTTATTCAATTTCAAAGAACATATTGATGTGTAATTTCGTACCAAATAAACCAAAAGTTATTTGTCCTATATGTTTTCATCAAAATTAATTTTGAGGTGAATGTTTTCATCAAAGCTTCCTATATTTTGATATCCGTCCCATATATTAGTTGTTTTTGGTAGTTTGATACCTTTGACGGCAGTTGCCCTCAGAGTAATTCTTTGTAATTTTGTTAGTATATTGAAAGAAAACCAATGTTCATATCATGTGTGTAATGAGAACAAATATGACACAACAATTTGGTGTAAATAGCTCACACAGATAGTCGAATTACTACCAAGATCAAGAGTCTAGACATAGTGCTTCGGACCCAAACCTTTGGATTCCTATTTCGAACTTGAACTATGGGTTTTGAGGCCTAAACCTAAAAATCTTAGCCAATTCCAAATTCAGGTTCAAGTTTTAAGGCGAGGTCCATGCCCCAAGTTAGGGTTGGGCTAGGAAAACCGAAAACCATAAAAAAATCGGACTAAACACCTAACTAAAACAGAAAAGAAAAAAAACCCAAATCGAAATTAAAAAAATTAAACTGAAAATTATTGGTTCGGTTTCAATTTTGATGGTTATAAAACTCGAACCAAATAAAACCGAACTCATCTCTGCCCCAAGTATTAAGTTCATTGTCATTGCTGACTTATAATTAATTATAACAATATATAACTAACTAATTTTCAACCGTTGAAAAAAAATCTGATAGAACTGATAATATGTTAATATACATCTCTAACCCAAATTATACCATGTATAAAATATTAACAAAAACTAATTTATTAATTTTTTCTCAAAATCCGAATTGAATACACGCAGACGAAACACATCACCTAGAATAACACAATGGTTCTATTCAATGCTGGCACTAAATCATGGATTTCATCCTTATCTTCTCTCAATTGTTTGTGGGCGCGTCAGGTTGGAGTGAGCAAATGGGAGTGCGTCGCCCATGCGACCAATCAAAGACCAAAAACCAAACCCTAAGAAACTCCGAAGAAACGCAACAAAAACGTTTGGGAGAAAGTTCAAACAGCCGAGAGAGACTCAGTAGTCTCAAAAGGCAGCAAAAGAACAAAACCCTTCCAAAAATATCAATGTCCCCAAAACCCCACTCCCTCTCCCTCTCTCAGGCATGTCAATTCCGAACCTACCTCCCTCTCTCTCTCTCTGTTATATCAAATCTATACGTACAGGCGTTATGCAATAAGAATCTGAGAAAGAAAAAAAGACTTCGCATATTCTTTTGGGATTTTTTTCCTTTTTGAATACAGATATCTGCATTTGTTTGAATATATTTATATATTTATATATTTATATTGATACTGATAAGGAAAAGCATGGCATTTGAATCACAGTCTCTGAAGAAGGAGGAGAAGTACAGTGGTGGTGGGGTTTTTGGGGATGTGTACGGTATGGGCATACTTCCCAAAGAGCTTGAGCTCGAGAAGGAGGCTGCCCACCCGAAATTCGAGCTCCGATTTCAGCTCCCTGACCTCTCCCAACCCCTCAGAGTAAGCCTCCCAACTTCTTTTTTTAACTTCTCTTAATTATAACTTTAAGGGGAAATTGATATGCGTTAATTCTTATTTGTCTGTTTGGTTGCTGAGAAAATGGCATAAAAGCAAGGGAAATGGAGCTATATGGATCATTTTTGTTCAGAAACCAGAACCCTTTTGAGGAATTTAGCCCATTTACCTTTTTTGATGTTTAATTGTTGCGTCTCCGAGATGAGAAACACCTATTTCTGAAAAGCTCGAATATTGGAAGAAAAAAAATTGAACTTTTGGGATTGGCTGTTAAATAGAATTTTATTTGGGTGCATTCGTTTCTGTGGGTATTTTTATTTTAGGGGCCTAAAGAAAAATAACATACTATTTTGCCTTTGGTATCACAAAAAGTGTGCCTTGATGTGCTTCAGGATTTCTCAAGGACAAGGGAAGTTAGAGAGTTCCTAAGTGGGGCTTTAGCAGGGGCAATGACCAAAGCTGTTCTTGCTCCTCTTGAGACCATCAGGTTAGTGGTTGCTGTTTCACCCTCTTGAAAATGTTATCACTAGTCATTGTATTTGATGCTTTGTGTTTATTTAAGCATATATGATTACACGAAGGACTAAATTGGTAAGCGAAGAAGTGTTTAGCTACTCGAAATTAGCTCATTTAACAATGAAAGTCCTGAAGACAACAATGTGGGTTTATATTTGGTGTATGTAGACTCCGTACATAGAGCACTTATCCTGCGTTTCCATTTCTAGTCGATTAATTATAATCAGCAATGTCAGCCCAAATGACATTGGTAATTGATTCACAGCAATGATTTTGCACCATCATTTGTTGGTCAGCCTACTTAATTGCATTGGATATACAAATACTTCTGAATGTATAAATACTATCTTCACTAACAAATTACTGAGATGAAATGGAGATGGATGGAAATAGTCTTGTTTTAGTTCAAAAAAGGGAATAGATTTTGTTATGAAGTGATGCTAACGTGATACGTTTAATTCCACTCCCCATGTATGAATTTCAATGTTGTCGTGTTAAATCAAGTTTATGTGAGAATGGCTGAGCTACCAAGTATTAACTGTAATAAAAAAAAATTTATTTTCTTCCATCAAGATGTTACAGTTTTGGAAAAAGTCTAGGGAAGTTAAAGGATTATTTTGTAAGTGTTGATACATGATCATAGTTTGTTGGATTTGATATGTGCAGGACCAGAATGGTAGTTGGTGTCGGATCTAGACACATTTCTGGCAGTTTCTTAGAGGTCATTGAGAAGCAGGGATGGCAAGGACTATGGGCTGGAAATGCGGTCAACATGCTTCGCATAATCCCCACTCAAGCTATTGAGTTTGGAACATTTGAGTGTGTTAAACGAGCAATGACATCAACACAAGAAAAGTGGAAGCAGGGTGAATCCCCAAAGGTGCAAATTGGTCCTGTAACCTTGAACTTCTCTATCTCCTGGATTTCCCCTGTCGCTGTGGCCGGTGCTGCTGCCGGAGTTGTTAGCACACTTGTATGTCATCCCCTTGAAGTTCTAAAGGTATGGGTACACTTTATGAGGATATAAATTTAGTCTAGCCAGCTCTACTTTATATCATGTCTGATGACTATGTTATCTATCTAATCTTCCGTGTTTCATTTATATGTGTGGTTTTCTTGTGTGTTAGAGTGGAAATATATTCTGCATTTTTATATCCTCTTGGATTTTATCTCCTTATGACATCTGTATGATGATTTCAGTTAGGAACTATTTATGTTTGACACTTTCTTGGTATTTAACTATATATTGTTTCATTCTTCTAATTTCTTACGACAGGATCGGCTGACTGTGTCTCCTGAGGCGTATCCCAGTTTAAGCATTGCAATCAGCAAGATTTATAAGGAGGGTGGGATTGCTGCATGCTATTCTGGTCTTTCACCTACACTTATTGGGATGCTTCCTTACAGTACATGTTACTATTTCATGTATGAGAAAGTGAAGAAATCCTACTGCCGAGCAAAGAATAAAAAGTCTCTCAACCGTCCTGAGATGCTACTGGTTGGAGCACTTGCAGGTTAGAAACTTGGCCTTGGTTACGTAAATCTTGTTTCAGGTTTGATTAGTTTTTGGACATTTTCGGATCCTAACTCCTATGTCATAGTCCATTTTTCAAAGAATAATATGTCTCAAGTCATGAAGATTATTGAAGCATTTTCTTTTTGCTTTCTATTTTAGTAAACTTTTCTTAATGTCAGTGTGATACAACAATTCATGTAACTTTTGTGTAATTACTAATTAGAAGTATAGAATGGTTATCCTGATTTGCTTGGACTATCTACTATTGGACAATGAAGTTGTATTTCACCAACTTTATTCTGATAAAGTCTCAGATCTTCCACCTCTTGGACACGAAATGTGAATGAACTGCAGAATTAGGAAGTAGACGGAGACTGTGTAATACACATGTCAATTTTGTAACTTGTATGCAGAACTTTGAAACTTTGGGTCTCTTTTGCACAGTGATTTTTTTTCTTCTCTTTATGGTTTTTGGAGCCTGAATGATTGGATGGATAATTTTCTTCACTTGATTATCTAATACTTACTCAAACATGTCTAGGTTTTACGGCTAGCACAATCAGCTTTCCATTGGAGGTGGCCAGGAAACGGCTGATGGTTGGAGCTTTGCAAGGCAAGTGCCCACCACACATGGCAGCAGCCCTTTCAGAAGTCATCCAGGAAGAAGGTTTGCGGGGACTTTACAGAGGGTGGGGTGCAAGCTGCTTGAAGGTCATGCCATCTTCCGGCATCACCTGGATGTTTTACGAAGCTTGGAAGGACATATTGCTTGTTCAGAGACATACCTTATAAGCTGTAACAAGCTCAAGCAAGATTTCACATAGGATCATAGTTTAAACTCACATTGGGATCTATATTGGTGTAAATTACCAGGCCGGAGGTGTCGGTTAATTCGTTGAAGTTACGTCTAGGTTGTTTTACACAGGCCTAGTTTGGTTGATCTTGCATCCGTTGAGAGTTTTACTTTCTTTTTCTTCTGTTTTCGGTTTCCGGTGGGTTGGTTTCCCCTTGTTTTTTGGCCAAACTGTTACTTGAGCTTCATTTATGTGCCCTACATGGAATATGTACTGATGAATGTGTTGTACCATGACAAAATAGTGTCTTTTTATCAATATATATATTTTTGCCTTGTTAGTTCAAATTTAGCCCAATTCCTCCCTGATTTTGTACCTCATTGTTAATTTTCAGACTTAATTGGAATAATAGTGTTTGTGGTGATACGGTAGGTCGAAGATAATCCATGTGGTAACAAAATTAGAATTTAAATCCTTGTAGTGAATTCTGTTAGGATTTTGACTTAAAATTGAAGGTCTCATCAACTTTCAGTTAATTGTTAGCATGTGTTGCTCAAATACGAGAGTAGCCTCACTTGCTAACAATTAACGATGAAAATTACAATTTATTTTACATTGGAGGATTGTAATGGATAGTTGGTGTTGCCAGTCTCTTGACTGCTGCTGTGTTGTTTGTTTTCCAACTTTGTTTTCTTTTCATGTGTCGTCGTGCTTTATGAATGTAATTGCTGTCGTTTAACGATGAACTCCTGGTACTGTTTACTTTAACGAAAAACCATATTTTTACATTAAAAAGTCAATTCTGGTACTATTTATTTTATCATTTATTTTGTCATTATCGTTAAAACTCAAAGTTTTCAAGTCATTTTCATTAGTTTTCATATATTAAAGAAAAAAAAAAAAAAAACAAAAAAAGAGAGAGACACAAAGAGAAAGGGGTTAATAAGGAGAAAAAAAAATGAGCAAACAAGGTTAGGTCAATTAGTCAGGATAGTAAATTTATTCTTTACACTCGTGATCAAATTTTCGTGAGCAAAGAATATGAATAAAAGGGATCAGGTAAAAAGTTCTTACAATATATTTACAGTAAAATGATGGAAAAGTAAATTAGTTTTGAATTCGTCATCAATAATATTAGAACAAAAAACATCTTATTTGGAATTGAAGAGGAATGCTAATATTAATTCAGTAGGAGTAATTGTTTTTTGCTCGGTCAAATGCTTTTTCATTAGTTTGTGGAAACAAATACAAAAAATCAGTCAGAATTGTTGTAATTTATTTTTTTATAAAATAAAATAAAAGAAATTGCGAAATAGCTGAACCCGGTCAAAAAACACAACCAGATGAAGAACGTGGACTACCGATCGGAAGTAGGGAAGCCGGTGGTGGTGCTAATATGCGGAAGCCTGGTGTATTACCACTGCGCCCACCGCAACTCCAGCCTCCTCTCTCTCCTCTCCGACGTCCTCATCGTCCTCCTCTGCTCTCTCGCCATTCTCGGCCTCCTCTTTCGCCAAATGAACGTCTCGTAAGTCCTCCCAAATTCCCCATTTCGCCCTTTCCCCTTTCCCTCCCTCAGAAAATACCGGAAAGTGGTCGCCTTTTTTTTTTCTTTTTTTTTTTTGTGGTTTGTTTTTCTGGGTTTTGATTTTTGAGGAATTAGGGTTTCTATGCTCTTTTTATTGGGTTGTTGGCAGAATTGGTGGTTTAGGGTTTAATCTGATTTTGTTTGAAACTCAATGCAAATTTGTTTTAATTTGATTTAGTGTGATTACAAATGCTTTTGAGAAATTTGGGTTTGGTTTAGATTTTGATAGGGTTGCATTGAATGAATGCATTAGAATGTAAGTAGATTAAGTTACTACTATGATAGATGAAATTAACTAGGGGTTTCGATGTCAAATTATGAGTTTTACAAACTTGATACTATATTAGTGGTCGATTAGGGATTCTAAGTTTTTGTTATTGGTTTGTTGGCTGATTTGGGGACCAGGTTTTATTTGGTAATGGTTGAATGTAAATGCAGATTTTGTTGTACTTAATTCAGTTTGAGTACAAATGCTTTTAGAAATTGGGGTTTCGTTTGGATTTTGATGCTCTTCTACTCTCTCGGGTTGTATTGAGTGGATGCATGTGGAAATTTACATAGGTTATAGGGCATTGAAGAAGTACCAGAGTTAGTACCATGATAGATGAAATGAAAATATGTGATTTCTTAGAAATGAACTGCTCAGTTTCAAATGCAAAACGTGTCAATAGTACCATTTTATAAGAGGATTCTATGTCAAATGATGAGTTTACAAACTTGTTAATATTGTAGCGGCGAATGGTAATTAAAGTATCTAATTTTGCTGTTGATTAGGGTACCAGTGGATCCACTTGAGTGGCAGATTTCGCAGGACACTGCTAATAGCATTGTTGCGTGGTTAGCCAATACCATAGGAGCAGCTGAGTCTGTATTGAGGGTTGCGGCCACAGGGCATGACAAGAGGTTGTTTGTCAAGGTAAGAATACTTGATGCCTAAAGAGGATTTTTTTTGTTTTGATATGAGGTGTTGCAGAGCTGTATGGATGATAAATTTCAACAGCTTTATTTAGACATATACTGCCGCTTGCTTTAAGTATCAAGGGAGAGGTTTTAAACACCAGTATTAAGAACTTGGAAATTGTCGTAATTTTGATTCCTTTTGGCATATAACTACAGATGCGTGTTGTTTATCTGCACGTGTGTTTCTTATTGGGAAGACTTCGATGTTTATGTTGATGACGAATCACACACCACTTGGAGCACAATTCATAATGTACCTTTGTTGTACTACAAAGTATACAACAAGAACAAAGTGGAAGCTAATATGTAATTTTAGTAGATGTACATGTGAACAAAATTTATGTTTTTCACCGAGTACGTACAGCCCTCACTATATTTTTCAAGATATCAATCTATTTGTGGAACTTTAAGCCTAAGTAAGGCAGCTTGCGGTGGCAGTCCTTTGACTGACAGATCATCCTGTGTAATAAAAGCAGTCTGCTTGTAGAACAATTTTGGCCTCTGCTAGTCCATCAAACTGATTTTATTTTATTTTTTTTCCTTTTTGTTGGGATGGTTGCACGCAGCTAACCAGATATAATGTAAATCTTTCTCCAGGTGGTGATTTGTCTCTACATGCTATCGGCTTTGGGACGGTTGATTTCAGGTCTTACAGTTGCCTATGTTGGTACGTTGGTTTCTTAAATCTGTTACCTACCTCTCCGTGGCCGAGATGATTTAAAGTAGTTTGGTTTTTTGGCTTATGGTGACATGTATTGATGATTTAGTATATTATGTTTTTCTTGGCCTGGTCTGTATCTTTGTTTTGAACATCACACATGTAAAACTAACAAGAATCTGTTTGCAACTGAAACAGGCCTATGCTTGTTTTGCCTTTATATGGTTGCGGAGAACAGTGAGTCAATCAGTGCATGTTTGTCTCGATTCCTGAGGAGAACAACTGATCTAACCGAGGAAGATGCTGTCGAGATTGATACTATGTAGTTTATGTTTTCTGATTAACTTTCTGATTAACTTTGCTGTTCGAGTTGCTCATTTGTACATGCTACTTCGTGTCTGACCATTTTGGTTGGCACATTATTTTTTCCCAGTAGATGCAGTGTACTGTACAAATTGTTGATTAAATGACACTATTGCTCAATAAATGCTGGTTTTTGCTACAACCTTGTGCTTTTACTTAACACAGTATTGAATCATCGAATCGGAAAAATTGAAAAAGGGCAAGGATTGGGGAAGTCCGATGAGCTTGAGAATTTTTGAACTTTCAGAAAAAGGCATGAAGCTTTAACTGTTGAATGAGCTTGAGAACTGTTATTTCTATATGTAAAGTGAAATCAATACAGCCGCCAAGAAGATAATTCATGTCAAAATTTACAATTACAGACGCGGAATAACGAAGTATTACACCAATCCATGAACAGGTAACAAAACAATTTGAGCTAAGCTGCGCCCTCTATCGCAAAGTTGACGCCTTTTAGCAAGCCGTGCTTGGAATAACAGGTCTAGGGTTCAAGAGTGCCACAGGAAGAATTGGCCCAAAATCTTCTGCCTCTTCGGAATTCCAGCTTCCAAGGGGTATAAAGCTTCCATATTGCTCTGAAGATGACTCTGAAGCAACCTCCTCCACTGGTTCAACCTTTCCAACCACATCCAGTTTTGTCACAAACCGGTGATTCAAGAGCTCAGCAGCTGTCCATCTCTCGAAAGGGTCCCTCACTAGGCACTTTCCCAGAAAATCTTTAGCATCATTGGATAACCAGCCTGGAATATTGGGAACTTTTGAAGCAATAAGGGGCTCTGGTTCATCCAATTTAGCGCCATGTTTCGCTTCCCATGGCTGCCTCCCCGTTAACATCCTGAGCACAACGCAACCTAATGCCCAAATATCGGAAGGCTGCTCCTGGACTCTGCAACAAACAGCTTCCGGAGACAAATACATCGATGTTCCTTGACATGTAAGCTTCTGCATAGCCGTCTTTGCCAGCCCAAAGTCCCCAATTTTTGGCACAAAACCAGAACCGGAGGTGACAAGCAATATGTTTTCGGGCTTCAAATCACAATGCACATAACCCCTTTCATGAATGTACCCAAGCCCACTCAAAATCACTTTGGTATAATTCCTCACATCCGATTCACACAAACCTGAACCGCCCGATTTCTTGATCAAATCCCCAATTGTTCCTCCATCAGCATACTCCAAAAATACATTATACTTCACGTAACCATCGTCCCCAATGGTCAGATTTTTCCCATAGCTTCCGATAACATAAGGGCAGTCCCGAAATAGGTAAAGATACGAACTTTCCGTCGCCTGCTCACTCCATTCAGAGAAGGTTTTCACCGCCATCACTGTCGGGAAACCCTGGCAACCCAACTTCGGTTTTTTCACGGTCGCCAAATGAACCGACCCAAATCCGCCACTCCCGAGCATCGGCCCTCGAACCCACTCGAATTCCGAACGGAAAAAACTCTTCTCTGGTTCATCCGGTCGCTTCCTCTTCACTGAACCCATTGATTGTTTTCCCCTTTTTGTAAATTCAAAAACTTAAAGCTTTTCGATTGTTTTGCGATTCTGGGTTGGGAAAAAACGATCGAAAGAGGCACCGACCGAATGGCAAAGAAAATAATCAGAGAAGCAACAGAGAGACTGAACTGGTTGACGACGGAGGAGTGAAGTCGGTGGTGTCAGTGATCGACCCAGAAGACGAAGACGAAAGAATCGCGATTGAAATCAAATATTCTAGGATTTCGGTGGATTGAAGGTCGGTTGCTATTGCTAATGTGCGCGGAGGATTTGGGGAATTATAGTTTCGTTTAGATTTCCTAGTGGGAGTTGGAATTCAGGGTTTTGGATTTACATAAGAAAACGCGTGGAGGGAATGATCACTCTAACGGTCATATTTTCTTTCGCGCTGTTCTTACGCTCTATCTTCGCCCGTAGATCTTACACCGCCAGGCCCATCTTGACCGTTTATTATGTAAAGAGTGTTTCTCTCTCTCTCTCTCTCTCTCTCGGAGTGAGACTTCTAACTTTACTCGAAATAAGTTTACAATACTAGGACTATACTAATTAGATATTCCCTAATTAACAAGAGGTTAATGAACACTAAGTATGGAGTTTCATACTTTGCATTGTAATTTATGTAAAGCGCTTTTGAGGCTTCAGACTCTACATTGCAAATTTCATTTTATTGTCGTTAAATTAATCACATTTAATATTTCTAAAGACTTTAGTATGATTATTGACATTAGACCCCTATTTTATTTTGGGAGTTTTAACGAAAAGCCCTTGGTACTGTTCACTTTAACGAAAAACCACATTTTTACACTAAAAGGTCAAACCTGGTACTATTCACTTTACCATTTATTTTGTCCTTATCGTTAAAACTCAAAGTTTTCAAGTCCTTTTCGTTAGTTTTCCTTTTTATTTTCTCATTTTCGATCATAACATGTTTTGCATCAGGTTAATCGCTTATGACTCAATGTTTTACTCATGTGTTTAGGCTGAGATCTAAACTCTAACTCATAAGCTCTACCACTAACTCTAACAAACATTTTAAAACCCTAAACTCAAACCACCCATAAACCACTACAAGGCATATTTCTCCTGTTTGAAAACGGGGTTTGGAACCAAATTTCTTCTCGGAAGGATGAATGGGGCGATTTAGAAGAGATCCAATATAGCTTTCTATTCACTTTGAGATTCAAGCGGTCTGGGAGGGACCACAACCACTCCAAAAGAACCAAATCAAATTTACATAATTCTTGCAAAAAGAAAATATAATATTCAATTAGACATGAAAGAGAAATCAAAACAAAAAGCATCCAAGAGATCAAACCAATAAGCACAAACAAAAAATTCAATTTCAATTTATTAAATAAAAACAATGTTACAGAATAATAAAGCGAAAAAAGCAATGCGTAGTTCAAATCCACTAAACTACATAAACAAAAGCTGTAATTTAAGAGTGAGCACGACTGTAACTTTGTTGAAGGAGAAATGTAAATTTTGAAAAACTATTTTTTTTTATATATATTATTAAGGAGAGGAGGGTTCAAAACTATTACAATAATTTAAGGAATTGAGAAATTTCAAACCTGTGACGCATGAGTAGAATCTCAACATTATATCCACTAAGATATTCGACTACATGCAGTAATTTTTGGAAACTGCTTAAGTCCCATCTATAAAAATAAAATAAAAAACTCTAAATTAACAATATATATTCATAGACAAAATGCATATTTGCTCTTTCAAAGTTGTGCATTTGGGTGTGTGTTTTGTCATTCCATACTGCCAAACACTTGGAAAGAAAACTAACATTTTAAAAGCACTTTTGACTTTTGGAGGGGCAACTCGTTTTTAAAAATTCTGGTCCCTTCTATGCTCCGCCACTGCCGGCGAGGGAGGCGATGGAGCTGGCGAGAAAGTTGGGTTAGGAGGCACCATTGTTTTGAGTATCACACAAAAACACAAACAAAATTTGCATAATGAAACATACCCTGATATAACTTTTTACATCATATTCATATCAACACAATTTTGTTGTAAACATCCCAAATTCACACACTAGGAGTAAGCTAAAACTAGACAGTAGTATCTACACCGGCTTCGACCGCGCATGGATCGTTACATTGCTTTACATAGATATGTGTATCCGAATATACGTAAATGTAAAATCAGAAAATACATCACAGCAGCTTCAATCATCTGGCTCTTCTTCTTGCAAAGAAGACGCGGTAGCTGTCTTATACATGTTGCAGATAGTTTTCCACAGAACTAGCAAATGTCTACCCCTGTTTCAAGAATCGCACATTTTATAAACTTTTCAACGAAAACTAGGAGACTTAATTACCATCGTTTTGGTGCATGGGCATTGAGTTTTCATCAATCAACGCCACTGTTGTTTCTTATTCTTGAAAATTCTTGTAAAAGGTGCCATTCTTGAAAAGAAAAGGTAGAACTTTTGCTTGTTCTAAGGTAATGCTTCTTCCTTCTGTCAACCGCCCGCACTCCACAAGCAAAACCTTCAAGCCAAATGGATTGAGCAATGTCTGCCCCTATCTATACCCCCTCAGCTTCTGAGGTTTGGACATCTGCGTGTTAAAGGGTAAAAGATTAACATCCAACTAGGATAATCAGTATAAAATAAGAAACATATAAATCCATTAAGCTCGTGTAACAATTGCACAGCCTGAGACGATGTTTCCAACAGACGATGCTAGATTAAGAAGCCATATGAGAGACAGTCTTCTACAAGATGCAGATAAAATGGGAAATTGACACACCTTCACCGGATAGCTGTTGAAACCGAACAACTATGTGTTTCCCATAAGTATATTTCTTCAGAGCATCAATATGAACTCTTATAAGTTTGAGCAGTATTCCCCGCTGTCTATCATTGCTTGTTTCAAGAACCTTCTGAACCACATAATTGGCAAATTGGTCCTTCATCATTGGCTGGAACATAAAAAAACGACGGAACTCAATATGCAGAAATCATAATTCAACCAGCATTATGCAGCATTCAATATCTACACTTTCAAACTCTGCACGGTCCCCAAAAGTTAAGCAGAATCTTCAATACTCATGCTATTAAAATACCAGAGTGTGTTTATGAATTTTTTGGAAACAAACGAAATCTACTCATATGGAAATGAAGTCTCCAGGTGAACTTGTAAATAAAATTTGAAAATTTTCTAAATAAAATTTGAAATTTCTAACTAAATGTCGAAACGCACAACTGGATGTTTCCTAATTGGCTCAGGTTTCAAACCATAATTATTATGCTGCCTTTGAGCCAAATCCTCCTATCCAACTGATATCTAATGCTGATGGGCAAATAAACTTTATCAAGAATAAAAAACCTGAATACACGGGATAACCTATCATATGCGCTTTTGCTCCACTTACCAACAGGCTATCATTTTCTTCCATTTGTCCAATGATTTCCTCAATCAAGAGCTCCCGCTCAGCAGTATCACCATACTCCAGACACTTCTCAACAACATTTGATGCATATTTATGCTGACTCAATTGTACAATCTTCCCATCCAACTTGTTGATAATTTGGCTTCTTTCGTTGGGCTTTCCCCTTTCCAGAACATGCTGTAAGCAGTATGATCCATCTTTATATTCCATTCAATTAGAAATGATAGAAACTTAGGCAATGCAAGGACACATGAAGAAGAAAACATAAATTAGAAACCAAAAGGAACCATCTCCTATAACTATTTTTATGCTGTTACTATTCTGTCGTAACCTCATTTTTTCACAACTTATTTTAAGTAAACTCTATCATCATAAGGTGAAGGGGACAAGCTAGTCTTCAGGAAGTCCATTCTTCAAAAACTAGTCTTTAACTTCAAATTATAACGATGAAGATTCCAGCACCACCTTTTTCTTCTCTCTCTTGATTGGATAGACACCACATATGACATATTAGGTTTTATTTTAATATAACTACAATAACCATTGACATAACAAAGAACCGATTAGCCCTCACCCTCAAACCATTGCGGACATTTGAAGAAAAGTATTTTTGTGATATTTTTCAGGAGCTATTTCAATCCAGAAAAGCCATTTCGGCTGTGTGATTTTGTTGAAGAATTGCCATTTCAGCTGTGTGATATTGTTCAAGAATTTGACCTCCTGGCAGCATTTTCAGAATTCTAGATCAGCGTAGTCACTTTCCAAGTGCTAAGATTACATACAGGAAATTAAGAACGATACTTAGCTGGAAAGTAATCAAATTAGGGTTCAGGGTGTTCGTGGAACCTCTCTCTTAGAAAAGAAAGAATCGAGGAATCAAATAGTTACTTTGTTCTAAATAAAAGAAGCAACAGACAGCAAAAGTAGAAAGTAGAAACCAACCTGGGTAACATAATTGCCATACTGATCTTGAGCAAGATCATAAGTAGATTCCAAGATCTCATCAACTATACACCGACTTTGAAGGTCATCCGAACAATGCTCCAAAACTCTCTAGCAAGTTAAAGTGTAATGTTTCAAAACCTGATCTACAAAATCTAACTGGAGACTTCGTAACGGAATACTGTTGCTATTACCTGTATGACACGACAGCCATAGGGATGAGTAGAAAGTGTGGCAACGTGTCCTTGAAAAGCAGAAATGATAAATCCAATTTTCTCTGTGGGAATGCATTCTATACATTTCTGTATTACATGATTTCCATTTTGATCTCGTACACATGTCATGACATGTCCATCAAGCTCACCCACAAGTTGTATTTTCTGGTCAAGCTCAATAACTTCGAGAGCCTAAAAGAAACATCCAGCAGAGACTTAAGAAGAAAACATTCAGACAATATAAAGCATAAGGACAATTTTTCCCAGACCAATAAAGAGATGTTCCCTCCAAATCTGTATATAGTATTGTTCATTGTTTACCCAGCAAAGGGTTTTGAAAGAACTCCTGAAAGATTATCTTCCGTACTTCAAAAAAAAACCTATTTTAGAACCCCTCTTCAACCCCATCAACTCTTGCAGTATAAACCTTTCTATAAATAACACATCCCTTGATAAAAATCTCATAAGCAGAAAATAGCATGTTCATCGGACTTAAAACAACATATTTACTACGAAAACATCAAGTTTTAGCATACCTTCTGGATTACACGACAACCATACATCTGCAAACTTAAAGGCAACACTTGCCCAGCAAGTTGATCTGCAAGCTCCTTTTTCTGCTCAGGACTCCCATATTCAAAAAACTGTAACACAAAAAAGAAAAAAAAAACAAGAATCATACAATTTTAATAGGCCATCCACAGAATTCACAAGTCCATAAAGATGATATGTGATGCAAAAAAAAAAAAGTGAATTAAGCAGACACAAACTATGAATTCCTACCTTTTGAATAACATAATTCCCAAATACATCCGTCATTAATTTTGAAGCACGTGGAAGAATCTCTTTGAAAACAGATGCCTTGTCTTCAGAACTGCAGTACTCTAGCTTCTGTTGAATAAATCGACTCCCATGTTGATCGACACTGAAGTTATATATGAATATTAAAAAATAATAGAACAAACACAGACGTTATGTACAAGCAAAGGAAAAGCAAACGTGGAGCAAGCAATACCTGAAATCAACAATGCGCCCAGCTATATCAGAAAGTTCAAATTTACGGGGATTACTAGATTTCAGTTCGTCAAGTAAAGAGTGTCTTCTAGGATCATCCAAGATGGAGTTTCTCTGCCCTTGCCACCCAGAATATACTCCACTAACAGAACCTTCAGGAGACCTCAATTCATATTTCCGACCAAGATGATTCATTCTGCCCATTGGAGATGATGGCAATATTGGACTACCGAGAGGTGAGGCTGGAAACTGCGTCACTACACCCATGCCAGAAGGATGTCCATAATAACCACTACCATTGTTTCCCACATTCCTTGGACTTAGAATACCCAGATTACCATTAGTTGAAGTGTGGAATTTTGGGTCAGCCCTATAAGCATTAACATTTAATTCTTGTTGCGACAGTTGGCCTCTGACAACACCCCTTGATGCCAAGTGACCATAAGGAATTGAAGCACCATATGAATCCTCCAACAGACGAGGATAGTATTGCGTATAAAGGGGATCCACAAAAGGTGGCTGGAGCACTGGCCCATGTTGCCCATAAGATCTACTAGGGTGTTGCATATCACCTTCATGGGGAATCCTCTCCCCTCTTGAAACATCGGCAGTTCGACCATTGAAACTTGGCCCCAAAGTAGCATCAAAGAGCATTTGAAAAGACCCATGAGAAGCATACCCAGGCACATATGAAGGAAGATAAGTAGAACCTAAAGCATATCCACCCATTCCATATTGTGTAGGAAACGCACCAGATGACTGATAATTTGAGTAGAATGGACTTCCTGAAGTCATATATGCTGTGGTTGTACCATACAAGGGAGGTGTGACACCAGGTGAGTGCAAAGATGGTTGTGTCTCAATAGAAGAGAATTTTGGGTAGCCGTGGGGAAGATTTTGCATTCTGCTTTGCAAATGATTCATTCCTTGCGAAACTAGTTGTGCCTGGAACCCCTGAAGTTGATATGGAACCCCTTGTTGTGTAGACAAATTGTGTTGTGGTACATACCTCCCATAAGATTGTTCTTGTTGCTTGTTATTGTTGGTATCAACTTTAGCTGTTCTCGCTCTGGAAAGATCCAACCCAAGGTCACCATTAATCGATGCATTATTCCCCGACCCATCATGCTCAATATTAGATTCATCTTTCTGTAGGTTCCCTGTAACATCATGATGTTGAGCACTTGGGGAGGAGGTAGGCAAAGGAACATCATTTGGTATGAACCCAAGAGCAAGCGCGTCTGAGGCACTTGTATCTGGACAATCATTGATAGAGTTTGAATTTGGTTCAGGTGATTTTGACTTGTTGACAGAAGAAGCATTTGGTGAAAGTGAATGTACATCACTATCAACTGGTTCATCTGTTGTTCCAAGACTTGATGTGAGGGAGTGATTATATACAGGAGATGGAGTCCGGGGGAAGTCTTGCTAAAACAAACCACCAAAAAGATAAAACGTATAAATACAGGGCAACACATACTGGAAAATTATAGCTGATACATTAAATGAAAATTTTGTAATTGCCCAAAGGAGCTATGAAATTCTGAACTATATGGTTAATCAGGAATACAGGAATCCAAATGTAGTAGTCATAAGTTATAGCTAAATGCAAGAAGCAAATATTAAAATAAACAAAAAAGGAGTTAAACATGGTTAAGCACAAGTAAGACATTATTTTTTTTATAAAAGTTATACCTACTAAACCACTTACTTTAACTCCTACCTGTATGAGATCCACTAGACTCTTATTATAACTTGCCAAAGAAACCGTGTCTGTGACAGGCATTACTGCAACACTATCTTCTGCCAAGTTATCATTAGACTTTCTGGATGAACTAGCATCATTAGGGTCCTCCTGAAGAGTTGAGAAAGAACCTTGAGAAAGATGCAAGGACCCACTGGCGCTGTCATCAAAAGAAGTCAGTCTCCCTTTGGTTCCTAGACCACCACTATGGCGGACGACATGATGATTCTCCCGTACAGTAAGTGGTGGAGGCGGCTTTGCATTCAAGTTCATATTTGATAAGTAGTATGCCATATAAGCGGGGTCTGAACGCAGTTTTTCTTCATTCTCAACTTTATCCAGAGTGTTGTTTAAATTAGTCGAGCTTGTTTTCATGCTGGAGTTCTGTTGACTTAACAGGTTTTCAATAGAGGAAAAGGAACCTTCCATACTTGGTGGAGCACTACCACTTCGACTGGGTATAACTTCAGCTCTCTCTCTCTTAAAGCCATGCCCCTTTGAAATGAAGCCCGACTCCTCTGCTGTCATACTTCTCAGTGGAGATCCAAATGTTGCAGCATCTTTAGATGGGGGCCACTTCTTTCCCCTGCTGCTTTCTACCATTCTCGTGAGACCCTCAGTTGCCATCCTACCAGAATAATGATGGTTTTTATTTATCAGCAATTACCTTCAAAAACTGTTCGGCATATCAAATTCATGTTATGCTCCTTCCAACAGTCCACAATTGCAAGTCATAATTCAATCCAAGAAGGCAGCGCACACACAGAATCTAAATAATGCAGTCGCAACAAGAAACCCCTGCATACAGAACATAGTTTATGAATTATCTTTATGAATTATCCACATCATGTCACTTTTGTACACATGTTCACAGATATTGTAAATACAAAATGTGTTGCGAAATCTTTTCCATAAAGCATAAACTACTTATGCATTGTTAACTTCAGCACAGACCTCATTGAGAAGACCACAAACAAATGTAGAAACATGTGTCCAAATCTCTCATGAAAAGTTGAAAACTATCACATATCTAATACGTAAACAGTAACCAATCTATCAAAATGGAAAACAAGCATAAGAGTACTGAAACATAAGTAAATGCTTCCACATTCTTCTTCTCAAATTATAAGACTCCCATTGCATGCCAATAAATGAACTTCCTCCCACTACAACACTTAATTGCCTACATTTTGACCAGAAAATTAGTCTGGGTCTAAAAGACTAGTTGTAGAAACTTGTTATTTTCGGTTCCTTCTAAAATTTAACCATCTAACCATCAATTTGTGTTTCGAACCTATATTACCCTACCAACTTCTCGACCACAGTGTATGAGTAACAGTACTAAACACATGGAAACCATTTATGTTCTCAAGTAGCATTAATGTTCTACTCACACAGTCGTACGGTAATGGGGATAAATATACACTCTATTCGTGCAAGAAAAATGTCATCTAGAGAACCATTTCTTCTATCAAAAGAACCAACTTAACACAAGGAAACCATCATATTCAGATTTATTATACTGCTTCTCATTTAAATGCTCTCTGCTGCATACAATTCATGAATTGTGTTTGACTTACCCAACTGCCTTTTCTGAACTATGGTCAATAACCAATTACATTCGACTAAGTAGGGCCACAGTACTTGTTCATATGGCTTACACTGTCTCCTATGCATACGTTTTCGACTCTAATAAAGTAAACCACTCTTGTTTCAGCTTCCCAACCTATAAGGATGCTAACTTCATCATACAGCACTACCGTTAAACGCATTTCTTTCCGAAATCAAATTAAGAAAAAATTTCAACATTCACATGCCACAACAATTACACTGTTCCATGAAGTAACCTCACAATCACAGCCAATCGACACAAAACTTGTAACGGTCTCTTCGAAAGCGAAATTCAACACATTAATCACACTCATTTAACACCCTATATACATAGAATTTGAACAAATTTCCAAAAACCAACAAACCCAACAAAAATATATTAAAAATAAAAGTAACTAAGTTCCCAATAGTATAATCCATCAGAAAAATACAAACTTGCACATATTTGAGTATAAAGATCATGAGAAAGAAGCAGGGGATGTAAAAATTTGAGAATTAATACTAAAAAATTAGGCAGAAAAAAGGATTGGAATGTCTCACCAGGTAATGGCCGCAGCAATTCTTCAAAGTCTGAAACTTTGAAAGAACAAAACCCAAAAGCCCAAGTCTTTTTTGCAGAGATGTGGAATTACTGAGAAGGGTTTGCTTTAAAGAGAGAGAAAGTTTAGGAGAGAGAAAGTCTTTGCAGAGAAATTGCTGGAGACTTGAGAAGAAGCAGAGAGAGTTTTTCTTTGTTTGGAAAATACAAAACTGTTGCTTGCATAACATTCTCATTTCCCAGGGTTTGGAGTTTTTAATATTTAAATGTTTTTGTTTTTTCAGTGTCGTTCAAAGAAAATTAGAGTTTATTCTGGTTATATATGTAATAAAATGACATAAATGCCCATGTTTTTTGGCCGAAATAAATTAATGTCCTAATATTGATATGCCATAGGGGTAATTTCGTCCAGACGACACGTGGTGAGTCGAGGTTTGTCCAAGCAAAAGTTTTCAAACACGTGGCAACCCGGTTGTTGTTGACTTTTATTGGGTTTTTAATGACTTGAGGGAGTGTTTGGATGTCTTTGAATGTGTAAGAGGAATATGCCCAAAATTTGTTGGGCATTTACTTGGATTTTGATTCATGTTTCTTGAGAAGTTACTAGCTATGAGACTTGAAGCATCAATGGTTTTGTTTGTTGTTGTTTATAAATAAAGTTAGGGAGTTTTAACGAAAAGCCCGCGGTACTGTTCACTTTAACCAAAAATCATATTTTTACACTAAAAAGTCAAACCTTGTACTATTCACTTTATCCTTTATTTGTCCTTATCATTAAAACTCAAAGTTTTTAAGTCCTTTTCGTTAGTTTTCCCATAAAGTTAACTGTACTCACTCAGTACAACGATCCGGTAGTATTCATCTTCATTTAAAAATAAAAGATCTGGTAGTATTCATCTTCACTTAAAAATAAAGATTTTTTATTCGAATTTCGTAGCGAATTCGATATCAAATTAGAATTAAAAAAGAGTTCTTAAAGATGCAATTGAAGATGCTCTCACCTCTCCATACACTTGGCGATTTAGAGGATAATCCACTTGGCTACTTCGGGACGAAAACTGTCACCTTCATGTTTAGTTAGCATCCTCACTTTCTACTGGTTATTATTATATTAATTTTTTTCACCTACTATTATAATCTTACGCAATCATCCTTGTAATTAAATATAATTAAATAACAATTTTTGCTCTCAACCAAAAATGATAATTAATAAATGTAGTTTAATGACACTTTTACCCTTATATCATTGGAAATCACTTCCTAAGCTAAGCCATTTGCGTGGGTAGTTTTGTAACTCTAAACATTAATCAACTCTAAACATTAATCATAAAAGATCATCTCCAACCACATAAAGCTTAAAAATTTAAGCCATAACCCAGAAACTGTTTTTCTCATCCAATGGTTATGGCTTAAAATTTTAGCCCAATGTTATTAAATAATGATTTTAGCCTCTCTTTTTTTCGGTAACTCTTTTTAAAATAAAATTTATGTAGATTATCCTAATATATTTTTATGAACATTTTAATCTAAAAATATTTTAATTCTGGTAAGTAATTAAAAATCATACAAATACATAGATATTATGTTAGATTTGATCACATTTGATCACAACTGTTAGATTAAAAGTAAAAAACAAAAAAAAATGTTTGAAATATGACAGTTCAGGCTTAATTTCTAGGGAAAATCTAGCTCAAATATATATTTTCTCCCCAAAACTTATTTTAGCCCAAGAATGGAGATTTTTTTTTTTTGTCAAACCAATGGTTGGACACGATTTGGGGGATTTTAAAGCTTATATTTTAAGTTTTATCTCATGAGTTAGATATGGTCTAATGGTAATTATGGGACCATTCGTGGATCTTAGTCAACAGCTGATGCTGTTTATGAAATTACATGCAAACCCCTTAGACCAAACCCAACCCTGGGCTAAAGGCCAATTTTCCCCATTTATTCCCCTTCCCCCCCCCCCCAAACACAACCCAACCCAACCCAACCCAAATCTTTGGGCTAAAAGCTAAAAGTTAAACCCAAGCCAAATACCCCCCAAGAATTAGCCCAGAAACGTGTGGACGCGCCCAAGCTCAGCCCACTCTCGGCCCAGTGACGCGCCCAACTCGCCCCACGTGGGCGTCAGCCTTCAGCGCCCGATAGGGTGGGACTCATTATCAGGGCCGCTGTCGGCCACCATCATGATCCCAACGGCTCTTTTGTTCATCTAACGACTAACTTTTTTGGACCGTTGGTTAATCTAACGGTCCAAATTCAAATTCAAATTTTGTTTTTTTTTTTTAAATTATTTTAAAATACATTGAATCTAACGACTGAGATTGAATATAATCAAATCTAACGGTAAAAAAAATAGATCTAACAGCCCAAATTTAAATCCAACGGCTAAAATAATTAAAAAAATTATTTAACTCAAAATTCACCAAAAAACTTTATAAATACCTATGTATTTGTTCAAACATCCACACAAAACTCACTTTTCTCCTACAATTCTTCCAATTTTCTTTCTACCATTTCTTCCCATTTCCAAATTTTTCAAGATGGCAAGAGAGCATATTAGAGGTAATTGGACCTATGAGGAAGATGTTGCTTTATACTTGGCATGGGTTTTTGTTAGCGAAGATGGTGCAGTTGGCACGAATCAAAATAAAAAGGTTTTTTGGGATAAAATCCTTGAAAAGTTTCATGAAAACTGCAACGGTGGCGGGAGGGACGGTAGTGGTGTTTATGATCGGTGGAAGACTATCAACAAAGCATGCACTTTATGGAAGGGAAACTTGGAGAGAGTCGTGGTTGGCATGGCTAGTGGAAATAGCACCGCATAAATTGTGAGTTTTTTTGTTGATATTTTATTTGTCATGTACATAATATTATTTTGCAACTAATTGTTTTTATGTATTTTTTGCATAGGGTGACAAAGCAATGGAAATTTACAAGACAAGAGTAACACCAAAAAATCAAAGTTTTTAAGTTGCAACATGCTTGGGACATCCTCAAGGATTGTCTGAGGTGGGGAACCGATGCGGACCAACAATGGGGAAGATTATTTCAACGTGAAGCCGCACCGACAAATGCCAGAGATGAAGGTGTCGATGAAATGACCCCAACTCTTTTGCAAGGCCTCCGGGAAGAGATAAGCAAAAGGAAGCAAAGAGAAAAGAAAAGTCCCAAGATCCGATGAGTGGACACATTGCTACGGGATTTGCAAGATTGATCGAAACCATAGCGCTCGCCAAGAAGAAGCGGTTCTAAGCATTTGCAAATGAAGGAAGAAGGGGATAGGGAGCAAGATAGGTTTGAAATTAATTTCATGATGAATGACCTCAACAAATACACTCCAGAGAGGAAGAAGTTCTTACGTGGTAAGCAAAAGGAAATTTTGCGAAAGTATGCCACAAGGAGTATATTTTAAGATGATGAATCATCTCAACCCTATATCCCAAGTGTGACAGCCCGTCCCTGATTTTACCATTTTATAAATTTTTAATAAGTGATTTTACAGAAAATGCCCTTCAAGGCACGTGTGTTGACTGAAGTTAATTGCAGTGTCGTGTCACCTAAGATTTGTTTTCTTGGCGTAACCTCGTAGTATTCGTCGCTACGGACTTGTAGGCGCAAGCAGAAGAGGTTTTGGAGTTATGGTTAAAGTTTTATTGAGTTACGAACCCGAAAGTATTTGGAATGAAATACTATTTTAATTAACTTACATTATTATTATTTATTTATTTTTATTTGTTTGGGAGGTTACATGTGTGTGTGTGTGGCTGGTGGAAAAAGAAAAGAAGAAGAGAGGGGGAACGGATTGGGCAAAGCTGCCCAACCAAAGGAAGAGAGCAGAAGCTCCGGGAGAGAAATGAGAGAGCTGGGCGAATGGGGAGAGGAGAGAGGAGTGGCTGACCAACTAGAGAAGGAGAAAGGAGAAGGAGGAAAGGAAAGAGGGTGAGAAGAGGGGGAAAAGAAGAGAAACGGGTTGGGAGAACCCGTGACCCGCGAAGAGGACCGCCATGTTTTCCGATGGTTTTCCACAGAATTTCTTACAAATTATACCAAACCACAACTCCCAATCATCATCTAACCCTTCATTCTTCTATTATCAAACAAATTTGGAAGGGAATTGAGGGAATTTCAAGGGTTTTCATGGGGGTCTGTAGAAATGGGTGTGGTGGCGATTCCGCCATTTCCAAAGTAAATTCCGTCAACCACCACCACCATTAGACTCCCTTAGAACCCAGGAACAAAGCCCAAGCAGTGGTAGAGGCATTGGAACAAGTTTGGAGGTCGAATTGAAGCTCACCCATTTATAGGGTTCATACTGATTTTGGCAAAATTGAGGTACTTCCAAGCCGAATTGGCTTTGGCCGAAGGTATGAAAGTTGTTCCTCTCTTTGAGATCTTCAATTCTGCAATTTTTGAGAATTTTTAAAAATAGTTGAGTTTTCCGACGAGTCGGGGCGGCCGACCGCCACCCACGGCGGAGCGTGGCCAGTGGGCCGCCAATATCTTTTTTTGGCTGTGCTTAACGTCATAGGTTCATTTTTTATATTTGATTGGCGTAGATTGAGTAATTGAACCTAAGTTCATTACGATACGTGAATATGTGGAAGTATGAATCGATGATCCGACCGTTGGATCGTCACCAAACTTTGGTACGTGGTAGTACGTAATATTTGAAGAATGTAGGAACTTACGGATTGGGAATCCGATGTACCGATCTTCCCGAATTAAGTTTGTAAGTTCATAAAATAAAATGTTAACCGCCACTTGGTTTTGGTAATTGGCGGAGATCCGACCGTTGGATCGTAACGAAATTTTAGTATGTAGCTCTAGGAGCATAATGTGCATCTTGGGAAGTTATGGATCAAAGATCGGAGTTACGGATCTTCCGGATTATGTATGTAGGAATGTGGACCCTACCGTCGATCTTTGATCGACGGTTGACTTTTGATTTACGGGTCTCAAATGATTCTAGAATATCCTTCAAGATATGTTTTATACAATTTACGTATTCTATGGTTAAGAGTTCTAAGTTGTAGTTTTGATAATTGTTTTAGGCGTCGAACGTTTTGGGACGCCTCGATGTTTACGTTAGGGAGCCGTAGCGCGGACTCCAGGTGAGTGGGCTTTTGGTTTTCCGTATATACCTATATACTAAGTATTTTTCCCAGAATATGCACTTAAAATGCTTTTAGCAAAGAATTCCATGCCAATATATTTCATACTATTGAATATGCATTATGAATTGTATGCGCATGATTGTTGGTGTTGCGGGCGCTCAGGAAAGCTCAGGTAAGTTTACATATGATTAATGAAGAGTTGTGTTATGTTGATCATGATGAGATGCATCGAGAGCTCATTAACCTGCACCCCGGTGCTAGTGCTCCCGCCCATGGTTAGGGGCACAGTCTTTCACGTGATATTCACCTACCGCACCACACGCTCATCTTGGATCCAAGTTAGGTGCACAGGCCTGTCGTATAGACCACTTTCAGTGGGTTCGACTCGTAGGTGACATGCGATCATTCGCACAGTCTTCACGTGATTGTAGCACTAGAGCGTATTATTTTACACCCAGTCCTGTCGTATATACCACTATAGGTAGGTTCGACTCGTGTGCAGGCATGATTTATGAGCTAGAATTCAGCTGACGAGCTGTTACAGTTATTATTGCAATTGCATTACTTACCTGATGATTTGATTTATATGGCATGGCATATTCATGTTTTGATTTCGTATTTTGATGATGATGATTTCAGTTGAGATTTAGTATATGTATATACTATTGTCTGGGAAAGTATACAGGTTTTACAGCGAGGGGTTAGAACTTTTGAGAAGAAAATGTTTTTGAAAACCTTTGTTTTTGCCCACTCACACTTTTGTTTTGCGCCCTTCCAGGTATTAGTAGCTGAGCTTCAGATAGACGAGGAGTCGTGGCAAATCTGGGTGTAGATGATACTTTGTTGGTATAATTCTCACCCTATCTTACTGCACTAATCTTATGCTCTGCCAACGCGTGTGAATTGGGTTCATACCCGCTCACAGCGCACTCTGATATTTAGACACAACTAGGTTCAAATTTACTCACTTTTTATACATCATCACACTTCATGGCTTCGTCACCTTCCAGGTGTCGGCCAGCACGGCTCGATTCGAAGTCCTAGTGGACTTTCCAGGTCAGGGTGTGTCACCAAGTCCACCACCAAGTCAAGATGGTGGATATCATTATTAAGTTTATGTAGTGTATGAATTATCGATTGTATTAAGTTTATGTGGTCTATGTGGTTTATTAATTGTCGTTTGTATTAAGTTTATGTACTTTATTATTGTCGTGTGTATTAAATTTATGGCTTATTAATTATTGTTTCTATTAAGCTAGATGCGTTCAATAATTATTGCACTTATTATTCCACACTTTGATGTAGAATAGATGCCTTCAATAATTCAACCTCCATTCAATAATTTATCCAACATTCTAGACAAAAGACTTTGCATAAGAAGACACTTAAATTTATTACTAGAAAATAGTACAATTAAAATTATTACATAAAATAATAACATAGCACACTTCAATTTAACACAAGAACACATTAATACACCAACATCATCAACGTTTTCACATGTGTTCTGTGTGTGATTCATCTCTATCATGTGTTTTGTATGTCATTCACATGTGTATGTGCTTCACATGTGTTTTGTATGTGCTTCACATATGTTCTATGTGCCTTGTGTGCTTTATGTATTTTGTGTTTATACATCTCTGTCATGATTTTCATATTCTTCCATAGTGTTTCATGAGTTTTATGTATCGATTTAGTGATTTTTCAATATTTATCGGAATTTAAATATTTTTAGATTTTTTTTTTTTTTTTTTTTTGACAATTGACGGCATTAAATGTAGGGGAGGGGGGAATACAACCATTTCTATGGGGGAGACCACTGGGACTCGAACTTGGGTGAGGTGGGAAAACCCTTGCCACTAGTGCCACCGCAACTAGGGCCCTTGCCTCAAATATTGTTAGATTAAAATGTTTATAAAATTAATTTACGATATTCTACATAAATTTTTTTTTCAAGTAAATTTAAGAAAAAAAATTAGCTTAAGTTCATTCTTTAATAATCTAAGGCTAAAATTTTATGTCAAAATGGTTGGAGCAGAAAAGCTGTTTCTGGGCTAAAAGCTAAATTTTTCGGGCTAAAAAATTTGGCTTTTAGCCCAAGGGTTGGAGATGGTCTTAGCAAATACATGGAGCTATGGAAGGCAGCAACTTATGAGAGTTTGCAAATAGTGAGATTCAGTTCCAGTGATGTTAGGCCATCTCCAACCGAAGGGTCCAGAGGGCCAGATGGCCGAAAATAGCCCGAAAACCGTCTCCAACCGAAGGCTAGGCCAGAGGGCTCTGGAATCTGGAAGGACCCCACGGAATCCCAAAGGGCCAAAGGGCTAGAGGGCTGGCTATTTTTTTTTTGTTTTGTATGTATTCCTGTCGGTTATAACCGACATGACTAATATATATTTTTTTAATAGTGTCGGTTATAACCGACACTAATAATTTGAAAATTTTGAATGCAACGGCTAGACAGTCAACTAGCCGTTGTATTCAAATTTTTTTTTATATGACTTTAAACCTTTTTTTTTCCTTTTTTTTTTTCCTTTTCATATGAATCAAATTTGTTTCATATTTTTTTTCAATTCTATTTTACAAAATTTGTTTCAATTTTTTTTTAAATTCAATTTTTTTTTTCCTATAACTTCTATTTTACAAAATTTGATTCATATTTTTTTCATATAACTTCTATTTTACAAAATTTGTTTCATATTTTTTTTAAATTCCATTTTTTTCCTATAACTTCTATTTCACAAAATTTGTTTCATATTTTTTTTCAATTCTATTTTTTTCCTATAACTTCCTAGGCCATTATACAACATTAAATTAAATTAAGTAACATGAAACAACATTAAATAACATTAACTGTGACAGCCCGTCCCTGATTTTACGATTTTATAAATTTTAATAAAGGATTTTACAGAAAATGCCCTTTGAGGCACGTGCGTTGTTCGAGGTTAATCGTTGTGTCGTGCCACCTAAGATTTGTTTTCTTGACATATCCTCGTAGTACTCGTCGCTACGGACGCGTGGGCGCAGACGGTTCGTGATTTGGAGCTTTAGTGAAGGAGATATTAAAGTTTGAAGTTTGAGTAATTTTATTATTTTCAGAAAATATGGTTTTTCTTTTATAAAATCTGGAGTGTCATTTGGATGGCCCAGATTTAAGGAAGAAAGAAATGGATGGCTGGGATGAGAAGAAGAGAAGAGAAGTGACCAATTGGGGAGAAGAAGAAAGGAATTGGGAAGAAGAATAAGGGGGAGTGGGCACTGCCCAGTAAGGAGAAGAGAGAGGAAAGGAAGACCAATCAGAGTGAAGAGAGAGAAGAGACCGGCCAATCGGAACAGGGAAATGAGGAAAGGAGGAAAGGAGGGAGGAGAGAATAGAGGGGATTGGCCGGATCCCATTTCGACCCGCGCGACCCGGTGGGTTTTCCACTCATTTCCGTCGAAGTTTCATCCTTTTTCCCGCGAATTGCTTCAAGAAATCACTTGGGAACTTCTTCATGACCTTCCCTCTATCCATTCCATCTTAATTTTGGAGAGATTTGGCCTTGAATGGAGGAACCCGCAAGGAGGGGTGTGGCGGCTTTGGCTTCGAATCGCTCAATCTCGAAGGTATGAAAGTTGTTCTTCTCTTTGAGATCTTCAATTCTGCAATTTTTGAGAATTTTTAAAAATAGTTGAGTTTTCCGGTGAGTCGGGGCGGCCGACCGCCACCCACGGTGGTCCGTGCGACGGCGCGTGGCCAGTGGGCCGCCAATATTTTTTTTTGCTGTGCTTAACGTCATAGGTTCAGTTTTGATATTTGATTGGCGTAGATTGAGTAATTGAACCTAAGTTCATTACAATACGTGAATAGGTGGAAGTATGAATCGACGATCCGACCGTTTGATCGTCACCAAATTTTGGTACGTGGTAGTACGTAATATTTGAAGAATGTAGGAACTTATGGATCGGGAATCCGATGTACGGATCTTCCCGAATTAAGTTTGTAAGTTCAAAAAATAAAATGTTAACCGCCACTTGGTTTTGGTAATTGGCGGAGATCCGACCGTTGGATCGTAATGAAATTTTAGTATGTTCCTCTAGGAGCATAATGTGCATCTTGGGAAGTTACGGATCGAAGATCGGAGTTACGGATCTTCCGGATTATGTATGTAGGAATGTGGACCCTATCGTCGATCTTTGATCGACAGTTGACTTTTGATTTAAGGGTCTCAAATGGTTCTAGAATATCCTTCAAGATATGTTTTATACGATTTACGTATTCTATGGTTAAGAGTTCTAAGTTGTAGTTTTGATAATTGTTTTAGGCGCCGAACGTTTTGGGACGCATCGATGTTTACGTTAGGGAGCCGTAGCGCGGACTCCAGGTGAGTGGGCTTTTGGTTTTCCATATATACCTATATACTAAGTATTTTTCCCAGAATATGCACTTAAAATGCTTTTAGCAAAGAATTTCCATGCCAATATATTTCATACTATTGAATATGCATTATGAATTGTATGCGCATGATTGTTGGTGTTGCGGACGCTCAGATAAGCTCAAGTAAGTTTACATATGATTAATGAAGAGTTGTGTTATGTTGATCATGATGAGATGCATCGAGAGCTCATTAACCTGCACCCCGGTGTTAGTGATCCCTGCCCAGGGTTAGAGGCATAGTCTTTCACGTGATATTCACCTCCCGCACCACACGCTCATCTTGGATCCAAGTTAGGTGCACATGCCTGTCGTATAGACCACTTTCAGTGAGTTTGACTCGTAGGTGACCCGCGATCATTCGCACAGTTTTCACGTGATTGTAGCACTAGAGCGTATTATTTTACACTCATTACTATCGTATAGACCACTATAGGTGGGTTTGACTCGTGTGCAGGCATGATTTATGAGCTAGAATTCAGCTGACGAGCTGTTGCAGTTATTATTGCAATTGCATTACTTACCTGATGATTTGATTTATATGGCATGGCATATTCATGTTTTGATTTCGTATTTTGATGATGATGATTTTAGTTGAGATTTAGTATATGTATATACTATTTTCTGGGAAAGTATACAGGTTCTACAACGAGGGGTTAGAACTTTTGAGAAGCAAATGTTTTTGAAAACCTTTGTTTTTGCCCACTCACGCTTTTGTTTTGCGCCCCTCCAGGTATTAGTAGCTGAACTTCAGATCGACGAGGAGTCGTGGCAAATCTGGGTGTAGATGATACTTTTGATGGTATAATCATCACCCTATCTTACCGTACTAATCTTATGCTCTACCATTGCGTGTGAATTGGGTTCATACCCGCTCACCGCGCACTCTGATATATAGACACATTTAGGTTTAAACTTATTCACATTTTACACATCATCACACCTTATGGCTTCGTCACCTTCCAGGTGTCGGCCAGTACAGCTCGATTCAGAGTCCTAGTGGACATTCTGGGTCGGGGTGTGTCATTAACCAACATAAAAATTATACAACATAAAAAAAAACATTTCACAACATGAAACTTAAACAACATTTTTAAAAACATGGCCCTTTGGCCCTCGGTTGGAGACGGAGGCAAATATGGCCCTGTACTGTTCATTAAAATATTAATATCTTGGAGAATCTTGGAGGGCCAGTTGAGCCCTCTGGCCAGCCATCGGTTGGAGATGGTCTTACGGTTCAAATACCTATTTACCATGTATTCAAAAAGTACATTATCTCATTCAATAAAATCATTGACATGTAATGAATTGGTCACATGAGAGTATCTCTTGTGAATATTGGCTTCTGCAAAAGCAGAGAGTTTAGTTTGTTAATTTTAAGTGTTTTTTTCAATAACAAGATACTTTTTTTTTCTTTAGTGATATTCCTGTTCACTTGTAAGTGAGAGGTCTTAGGTTCGATTCCGTTAAAGGCGAATTTGAACCACGTTATTGCTAGCTCATTATAAGGCTAAACTCATCATCTCCCCTTAGTGTAGATAATATCGTTTGTTACCAAAAAAAAAAAGGATGTTTTTTTTCTCTACCAGCGCATTGTAAGAGAAAAAATCAAACTCGAAACCTTTGATACATAAACAAAATTGTATGCCTCTGACCCCAGTAATAGTATATGATAAATGCTAAGGAGACTTTGTATGGACTCTCCGCTGCCTTATGTTTTTGGCACAATGTTTTATAATATTGACACGAGAATTGTATAAAAAATAATAATAATAAGGTAACGGAGAGTCCATAAAGAGTCAACTTTTGAGAAAGTCTCCTTAGTATTTCCTATCGGATATTAGAATGCCTAGTGTGACAGCTTTTATTTTCCAAATTTCTAACGATGAGCCCTTTGACAACATGTGTATTGGCTCTAAAAACAAAGCTTCAAGTTCAAGTTATAGATGATCTAATTTTTAGAGCTCACGTCCTTTAACTTCTCTCAAGATAAAAGAGTAGGACCAATGCTTAGGATTTTTATCTCAAAAGGTTTCGGTGCACTTCATGAATAGTTATTTTTCCGTAAGGGACATTTGGTTCTTATTTAGTACAAACGACGATCCGCGGATGCTCACTAGCCTAAATTCAAGTAGCACACAATTTTCAAGCAACACTAGTTTAGTAACAAACAAATGACATGCTAGAATCCCAGAATTTTTTTTTGAAAACAATGCAGAATCCTGCAACCGAATGATATAGTCTTTATACTGATGCAGATAAACTACAGCAACCAAAAGGCGAAAAATACTAAACATGCTTCTAACATAAACAGTAGATCCATTCATAAGCCCGAGCGGCCACAGCCGCGATCCTCGTTCATCAGTGCTGGAAGAAGTGTAAGAGGAGAACAGATTTCAGCAACTATCGCAGTTGCCACCGTGGTGCAGACACACGCTCTTGCACTTTGAGATTTTTCAATAGAGGACCAATGGCTTTGGCAATGCACCCAAAAGTTTTAACAGCAGCTCGCCGGATACCCTTTTTATGAGTCAAAACGTATAGATGAAATATCAAAAAATTGAAACCTCGTGGCTCATTTTGAAACTCACTCGAAAAACTTTGACGGTGTGAAATGTGCTTTAGCCCCAATAACTATGTAGTTTATAGAAATCTGGTTTTTGTTAGTACAAACCATGAATGCTCATACTCACAGGCCTAATGAAAGAAATGCAAGGTAGACACTAATTTAGTGACAAAATGATAACATACTACAGTTGCTGAAAACTTAGTTCGAACTTCTTTTTTCTTCATATAGTAAAACCGACCGAGGCTCCTCAACAGTCTCAATGGCGAAAGGAAAGTTCCTCTTAACACTCATACATCGATAGTAGCACGTATGAA
The DNA here is from genome assembly GCA_036320875.1 of Cotoneaster glaucophyllus. Classification (NCBI taxonomy): domain Eukaryota; kingdom Viridiplantae; phylum Streptophyta; class Magnoliopsida; order Rosales; family Rosaceae; genus Cotoneaster; species Cotoneaster glaucophyllus. Next base: position 12,349,386 of record CM070064.1, on the reverse strand, counting down.
GTCGGTGTTCTTAGTCTCCAGAGGATAAAACTCCTTGCACCATACAAAAGAGAAACTGAATGAGAAGCCAGACAGAGGGGGCTTAGTCTGCTGCTAACCATCCAAGGAAAGGAATACATATGCTTAATTAGTTCATTCCAAAGGGCTATGGACAAGGGAAAAGGGTGGGAGACGGGTCTCTCCACAACTTTCCATCTACCACGAGTTTTTTCATCTTCTCCTCGCACCAAAACAGCTGCTCTTTGCTCATTCTCACCATACGGAGGGTTCTCGACAGAACCTTGGCGTCAATGAGGCTAAACAAAAGCTGAACATCTTCTTGCGACTGCGGCCACGATTTCTTCTTCCAACCTTTCCTCTTTTTTTGCAGTTCCTTTAACTTCATCCATTTCTGCAGCACAAACAGACAAGTTTCACGACATTATATGATCATTTGAAAAGAAATAATAGTTATAGTAATCCAAGGGTAGCACACATATAAAACGTGACCTTTACGCTTCAACCCTAACAGAAAATGCTTGCACCTTTGAATAGTTCGCATTGTATTCTCGACAACAGCATAATAATGAGGTTCAGAACACCAGCTTGATATCATTATTAAGACAGATTATTCAAATTTATCATATGTAGCATAACTTAAACAAGTTAGCTAGTCTATCTAGGCGTTCCAAACAAACTAGAAAATATCTACAGAAATTTTGAATCCGAAACACACTGGTAAGTCATTTGTTTAGAAGATCTATCAGTACCCAAACCACAACAGTTATGGGATACAGAAAATTGGAGAAAGAATTCTATTATTCGAGTCTAGTACTCCATCAAATGTTTTATGCATGTTATAAGCATACATATACACAAAATCCCCAGAAAAGAAATTATGAAGAAACTCACAAGTAAGAAGGCTTCACTCTTCAGCAGGTAAAAAGTAATAAAATTTGAAATTAACACGAATGTAATCAACAAGACCACTTTTATTATAAGACTTTGTTATAACTTAACTTGTATAAAGATGCTAAGGTGGAAAGACGAAAGAAAAGATACGCTAGAAAAACTACCTTCTCGAGAGAAGATTGAATCTGCTGAAGTGGGGTGGCAGCCTGGTTTTGATTCCCAAACAAGTTAAGAACAGAGCTTGGTTTTTTCTTATCCATCTTCAGGAAAAGCTGGAAAGTGAGTATTGAGGTTTCAATAATCTTGATGAGGTCAGGAGCATGCACCACTGAATCTAATTCTTCCTCCTTTCCTTTTTGAATTGGACCTGAACAAATTCATGACACCAAAGTTATTAACATCGTAAACAATGAAATTTACCAACAGGTCTTATTAATATTAGAAAGCTGGGGAATTAGTACATAACAATTTGGTCGTACATGAAACATGGCTTCTAATTTCATTGCTCGTAACTGAACTTACAACTATAGTAGAGACATCAAATTCTTGATCCTAAACTTTTTGGACTGACACAAGAAGCTTACCTTGTATATTAGGCACCCGCAGTAAATTAGGAAGAAGTCTTTGTGTGCGAGCATAAATATCAGCCCTGTGGCCCTCCTCAAAAGGTTCATTTTCGATATACCTTTGTAGTAAAACCTGGAACTGTTGAAACTGTTGAGCACTGTGGTTGTAACTGTTGGGATTTTCAGGTTGGCAAGCGATTAGCTGGTTTAGTTGAGTGTACTGACAGTGCAATGCCTCCCAAGACAAGCAAAGTTGACCTACATATGATGTCTCGATATCCTGGTACGGATCATTTTCTGGCTGCTGAAGGTGCTCAGTTTCATCATCAGGCTCTTCAATCTTCTTCAAAGAAAGACAGCGAAAAGTGGAGGTAAGCTTCTTAGATGCTGATCGCGGTGATGGGGTCGTAGGGGTTTGGATGCCTGTAAGACAACATTAATTTGCAATGACGATTTAAATAATCTGTTTGTACCGAAAAGAAAAACCAAAAAAAATCTACAGAAACTATCAGTCTGCAGTAACCTAACCCCTGGAGCTCAAGAAACAACATATAGACAAATGTATTGTTTCATTTGTAGACCAACTAGCTTCAGAAACATCAGCTTATGTACTTTCAAACTGCTCGTATACCTAGAGCTTAATTGAATCAGGCTTCTATAAATTTGAGCCATCCACGTTTGTCTGAAAATTCAACTCTCTGCCAATTATTTGAAAGAGACTAAGCTCAAATCAGATTCACATCTATTTCAACACTGCATACATCTCCTCGTATCTTTACTTATTCTAACCTCCCACATGGCTTGTTGGGCATATAGAATGTTTCTTTCTTTTTCTATTTTACCAATGAGGTGGAAAACTTCATATGGATTTCATGCAGGCAGATCCGTATAAAGATGAAACATTTCAAGTTCAAACAGCCAGTCAAAAAGAAGTAAAGTCCTAAAGCTAAAGGTATGCTTTAATTTGAAAAGGTAACAAATTTGAACAAATTACAGCGCTTACCAGTTCCATTAAGATGCTGCGCACTCATCCGTTCAAAGAACAACATCCTCTCCCAGTACTTGTCATATACAGCACCAAAGCCACACCACCATTGCCGGCCTTCTGCTTCTACATCCCTCCACTCGTTAGAGCTTGTTTCACCGGCCTGCTCTTCTTCTTCTTCTTCTTCATCTTCGGGAAATGACTCTTCTTCCGGAATCAACACCATGAAGCTATTCCTTCTCAATTCTTTTAACCTCCGCTTGACCTCCTCCATTATGAAATCATCATCATCGTCCTCAGCTTCGGCCACAGAATCAGCATTGGCCGACTTACCAAAATCATCACCACCATTCTCCTTGCTGGGTTCCTCCGGCTGTGGCACAGGATTGTCCTCTGACACATTTTCTGGGTCTGGTTTGTGTGCTTTCCTAAACTTCTTAACTTTGAAGAAATCCATAAATCACAACTTCCTTAACAAATTGGGTTTTCTTCTACCCCGCAAACTTATAAATCTCTCTTTCGTAATCAGCAATTCGAAACTCGAAAATACCACCAACAAAGGAAGTAATTTTGCCAACAGAAAAATGCAGAAAAATCTACCAGCAGAAAAATGCAGATATTTTTTTACTTATGAACAATCAAACCATGAAGTTCTGACGAAAAATTGATTAACTCTTACTTCTCAACACCCTTGTGAGCCAGAATACGATGAGCAAGAAACCCTAGATCTAAGCAGAAGATCTAACAATCCAAGTTTCATTTGTAAGAAAATGAGGGATCTAAACACGGAACTAGTACCAACCCAGAAAATCTACCAAGTTAAGAACAGTAAAAGTACAAACATTTTACTCATCAAAGTACAGATCAAGAAATCACCTTTGCTAAAAAATAGACTACCCAAAACACCAGAGAGATCAGAACCCACAAAACTTGCTCAAAGATCAGCAGATTTCTCAAACATTTTGCAGTTCCTGGAAGCACATTACACAAAGCCCACCAAAAAACAGACCCCAAATCATCCAAAAAAAGTTCAACAAGATTTGTCCTTTTTCTCCACTGTTGCACTGCTCAAACCCCATATGTTTGAGCTACACTACAGTAAAGAGCAAATCCCAGAAGAACAAAGAAGTGCATAAAAAGTACCACAAAATTCCAACTCCTAAAAAAGCCCAAAATACTGAAAAGTTTAAACCTTTAGTACCCAAAAGCTAGATCATCACCCATCAAAATCCCAGAAGATCCAATTGCATCTCTTTCCAACTGAAGCCCCTCGAAAACCCCAAATCTCCAAATGTGGAGAAAAAGAAAAGGGCTTCCAGCGAAAAACCCTGCAACCCAGAAAAGCAAAAAAAGTGCAGAGAGAGGAGCGAGTGAGAGCACTGTTTGGGAACAAAGTAAAGTACTTTAACCGTGAGCAATAAATTGGTGCATTACCATTTTTTTCCCCCTTTAAAAAAGTTTCATTAAATAAATTTCCTTTTCCTTTGATTTTGTCGGATAAATTGATTTGGGATGTGATTTAATTTTTAATTTAGTGGGAGAGCTTCTGCGTTCATCGAAGTGTAGGGTTTTGGATTTTTGTGGGAAGTGGGAAGAGCTCGAAATTCAAGAGGGTACGCAGGACGGTGGACACGAGTATTACCAGACACTTCTGTCAGGCCCTCGTACAGAGAATAATAATTATTTGTCATAAAACACGCAAGCTCTTTGCTAAAAAAGCCGCGCAAATGTGGGTTTGAACTTTGATTTGTGCATGGTGGTCCTGAAATCACATATTTACCCTCGTTAGCTTTACAAAAATGTGCATCATTTCATGCCCTTTTTGACATGAGAAAAAAATTGTTGCAGTAAATTTGACATGAAATGAAAGCATTTCGTAGTTTGATTGTCGGTGAATTAGTAACTCCAAGTCAATGAAAAGGAAAAGGCAAAGGAAATTAAAATTTTGAAACATGTGTTTTTACGTATTTGTTGGAGGACCTGGCTTTTCTGCCCTTCCACTTCTCATACATTTCTCTCTAGTCTTATTTGTGTGGTCACAGTTAAGTTACGTCAACATTTTATATTACTATTACTTTTTGTCTTATTATCTCTATAAAAAAAAATTAATATAAAATGTTAACGTAGCTTAACCGTGACCACAACAAATAGGAGGGGATGAGAGTGTATGAGAAGTGAGAGGGCAGAGAAGCCAAGTCCTTCAACAATAGCTTCTTCGTAACAAGAGAATGATTTTCGTGCCATTGACATTTTAATTTTGCACAAGAAAATGTTAATTTCATCTCAATTTCATACTAAGAGGATTGGTGAATGAGAATTTTATGAGTAATGGGCTACTTTCATGTGACTAACTCATCTCATGAAATATGTGCTTGTTTAGGGAAGAAATAAATCGAATTGACAATTTAATTGAAAATGGATCAACAAAGATATGACAGCACACAGCATGCATGCTAATCTTTCACTAAGATATTGGAGGAAGAACTAAAAACCACATTGCACCATTAACATGTTCCAACTAGCAATAGTTCAAGAGCAGTAATGTTTTCTTTTCCAGTTTGATATTCAATATTGTCATTGATCCTTGACTTCTTCAACAATTATTCTTCCATAATAATCGCCATGACAACAAATTATGTTTGAAGGCCTAAACATGCGGCATTAATGAAAAGGAAAAGGCAAAGAAATTAAAAATTTTGAAACATGTGTTTTTCTATTTATTAGAGAGATTTTCTTTTGCAATCATAATGTAAATTACCCATCTAACACGAGCTTCACAGGTGAGGATTAGTAACAAGAGAGTGATTTTCATGCTATTGACATTGATTGGTTTTGCAGAAGAAAATGTTACGTTCATCCCAGTTCCATGCTAAGAAGGGTGATTTTCGTGCCATTGACATTGATTGGTTTTGCGAAAGAGAATGTTGCGTTCATCCCAGTTCCATGCTAAGAGCATGGTGAATTAGAATTTTATGAGTAATGGGCTACATCCATGTGATCGACTCATCTTATGAAATATGTGGTTGTTTAGGAATAGATAATTCAAATTGACAATTTAATTGAAAATGGATCAAGAAAGATGTGGCAACTATGTGGACGAAACTTTCATTAAGATATTGGAGGAAGAACTAAAAAAACCACATTGCATCCTTAACATGTTCTAACTAGCAATAGTAAAGAACAGTAATGATTTCTTTTTGAGTTTGATATTCAATATTGTCGTTGATCCATGACTTACAGTGCTGACCGTGAGATTTTTGTAAACCCAGACGAGTTATTGAAAGCGACAGTTGAGTGAGAGCAACATTACGACGAAGTCTTAAGGCTGAGAGTCTGGGACCTAGGGTTTATAGGTTAGGTTGGAAATCAACCCAGAAAGAAATATACTTGCTTTCTATGCTTTTATTGGTTTATTTTTTTATTCTCTTGATTATTTGGGTAAAGCGTGGGATAGTTAAATGTCACAGAAAATGAATTTATTTCTTATTTATGTTATTCTATTTTTATTAGTATTGTCTATAATAACATGATGGATTTAGAATAAAGAAAACAATTTTTTGGACATGTTTATACATATTTGAACCTAAAGAAATTTGGTTACTAAAGAAAAGAACACAAAGATTTTCTCCAAAAAAAAAGAAAAGAAAAGAACACAATTGCATCGACTTGTTTTCTATTTATCATACTCCAACATAAATTATTTTTTCAGAGCCTCCTTGATCGGGAGTTTAGGTGGCCGCCTTTTTCAACTACCCTCAGTACCGACCCTAATGACATATTCAACAATTGTTTACCATTACCACAAACTCAGTTTGAAAGCCTAAACATGTTTATCATGAATATTATGCCTCATTTGTTCAGCTGGTAGAAGCTTTTGAAGTGATCACCTTTTCTCAAGCTGCATTTTCCAACATATGCAGTTAGAGACCCACTCTCCACTTAGTGAGGATCTTCATCTCATCCGCTTTGTGAGGATTCAGGGATCCTCAAATCACATTTGTTTATCGTACATCGCGCAGTCATTGTGCATGCAAATTTTCGCCTCCTTCTTCTTGGACAAAATTGCACCTACAAAACAATTAACACCTTAGGGTCAAGGCCAAGAGCCTCATGCGCCCACGATGAATGGGGGGCTTTGGCCAAAGAACCTTCGATACCAAAGTTAGAATTTAAAGAGAAAAGTGTTTAGAGAGCTTTTGGAGTTTTGCAAGAGTGTGGACTTTTGTTTTTAGAGAAAATGGGGTTCAATATATAAAGTATGGCCGGTCCCCTTTGGAGAAAAGGTGGTCGGCCTTTGGGATGTTTTTTTGGGTGTATTTTGTGGTTTAATGGGTGATTTATTTGACAATTAATGGATTAATTAGGTAATTAATCCATTAATTAGCCAATTAACACTTTTTTAGAAGGAATGTTTTGGAGGTTATGGAATGAATAAAATAAATAGCTAATTGATTAGCTAAAAGAAGGGAAAGTGAGGTAAAAGATATATGGAATGAAATAGGTTTTGGGAGTTACCTTGTAGAAGGGATTTGATGAGATAAGTTTTGAATTGTTACCTATTTTGGACACTTTTGACTTGGTTGAAAGATGATTGCCCGCTACTCGCGCGTAGGAATCCCGTTGTACCTCAAGGGTTTTTTTGTCCTTTTTTGTCAAAAAATACACGTGTCGCCTTGTGATTATTTTTGGCTCCACAGTCATAAATCATTGTAATTTTTTTTATTTAAAATTGAATATAAACAGTACCTGACGAAAACTGACCGCACGATGTGCGATAAATGAATGTGATTGGAAGATCCCCGAGATCCTCACAAAGAGGATTTCGCAAGGATCCTCTCTCCACTTCCATCCAACAGGATCCTCTCCGGATCCTTTTGGTGAGGATCATAGGGATTCATAAATCGTGTCTGTTCATTGTACATCATGCGTTGTGAGGTTAATTTTTGTCAGATATTGTTTGTATTTAATTTTAAATAAAAATATTTCAAATGATTTCTGATCGTACGATGTACAATAAATAAATATAATTCTTATATCTTCAAAATTCTCATAAAAAAAATCGGAAGATGATCCAAATTCCACTTCCATAACCATAGTTTGGAAAAAAATCAGCTTTTCGCAGGCTCCCAATAAACAAAAAGTAGAGAGAAAATGGACTCCTCCAATTGAGGCGACGAAATAAAGTTTTGGTTTGAATAAGAAATCTTCTACAACGATCTCATATTTATATTTATATTTATTTATATTTATGTATAAATATATAACCGATCATATGCTAAGATGAGTATTCTGTTGGTAATTCAAGCTTGATAATACAAAGACAATATGAGAGATAATTATTTGTGTGATTTCTACATCGATCAATTAAAACATTTGAGGTCTATGCACCGTCTCAAATCACTCATATCTCAAAATCGGGTGATTATATTTATGTTATTATTTAGGGTTTTCTTATTATAAATTCATGTATATGCTATGGTTGCAAATTCATGTGACATTCTACACAGGCTAATGGAAATTTTATTCAATCAAAAATCAAGCAAACAGTAGATTTAGAAAGTTCTAACACTTAAAAAAAATAATTATTTCACGTTCCATGTTCTAAGTATGTGGAAATATGACAAGAAAATGCACTTAAATCATGTCCGATGGTTGGATTAAGGCTTAAAATTTAAGCTTTAACCTACCCAAGCCATTTGAAATCACTGGGTTTAATAACCCATGAGGGAAAATTTATGGGGCAGATTACATCCAAGATTAAAGTCAGACTTTAATTCACTCGGACTTAGCATGCGCGTCTGACCTCAACGCCCCACACTAACACGTGAGACGTGCTCCACACGCCAAACGAAAGAATGGCGGTGCCCATGCGGACAGGTCTGTTGGCCACTCTAAAATAGAGCCATTGGCTGATCAACAGTCCAAAAAATATGATCGTTGGTTGATCCAAGGGTAATACTTAAACTTTGTTTATATTTATTTTTACTTATAATCCAAATCTTGCTATTAAATGAGATTAAATCTAACCGTAAAAAACAAAATCCAACGACACAAATTTAAATCTAAAGGCTAAAACAATTAAAATTTTCATTTAACTCAAATTTAACCTAAAAAGTACAAAAGACCTATCTAGGGTAGGGGTGGGCACGGGTCGGGCCAGGCCCAAAATTGAAGGGACCGGACCGGACCGGACCCACTTGAAAATACAACGGGCCGGGCCGGGGCGGATTTTACTATTTTCAAACTAAGAACCGGACCTAACCCGGCCCGTATAAAACGGGCCGGTTCCTACGGGTCCAACGGGTACCGTGTTTTTTTTTTTTTTTTTTTTCCAGTATCCCAGATTCCTAATCGAATTTGCAATCGACCGAGTTCGGATTCGAGTTCGAAATCGAATCGAATAAGGACATAAAACAGAAATTAAATTATGGCCTAAAACAGACAAATAAATTAGGAAAACAAACTATCCAGAAATTAAAAACCTTCAATTTGCAGCTAAAGCACTAGCAATTCTACATCCACAAAAAAAAAAAAAAATTATGGGTTTGAATCTGTAACCTGTTAATTACATCTTTGTTAATATTTGGGTGATACTCAAGAGCAAGTTTGCGATAAGCCCATTTGATCTCGACATCAGTTGCAGAAGGAGACGCCCAGAACCTGGTAAGGAGACTCTCTGCGACCCGCTCTCAAAACGGTAGCAAAACGCCGCCGTTTCTGGTTCAAATTCAAGAAGCTGGTTACGGGTTCCGAGGCGTATCTGAAAATGGGTTTCAAAGATTCGGGTCGGGTTTGCAGGAAAAGCAGAGATCTTGAGGTTGAAGAAGAAGAAGAAGAGAAGTTGAAGAAACAGAGGGTGTGTGAAGGAGTTTGAGGCAGAAGAGCCAATCCATGCATCGTTTGTGTGGGGAAGAATTTGTGAGGCGGCGGCAGCATATCATTTATCGGTGGGGTGTGGGTGTGGGTGTGGGTGTGGTGTGCTCCGGGAAGGAGAGTTGCAGAGATGGGGAGAGAAGAAACAAAGAAGAGGAATGAGGGAGGAGGTTCGAGAGATTGGGGGAGGGGGAAGCACGGGGAAGTGGGGGGGTGTGAGTGTGTGTGGAGTGTTCTAGAACCGTCACGGCCCATGGGGAGGAACAAAAAGAAGTGGGCCTGGGAGACAGTAACAATACCAACACAGGGGTATTTTTGCAAACGGGCCGGTCCGGGTACCCCTTTTTCTACACTTTTGGAACCGGCCCAAACCTAAAATTTCAAAGGCCCGCCTTGTTTCTCTTTTTTTAAATTAGGACCCGCCCCGAACCGCTAATACCCGCCCCTACCCGCGGGCCTAGGGCCCGTTTGCCCACCCCTAATCTAGGGTGTGATTTTTCATTATTTATCGAAATTTAAATATTTTTAAATTAAAATATTCATAAAAATAAGTTAGGATAATCTACATAAATTTTATTTAAAAAAAAAACTAAAAAAATTATGCTAAAACCATTCTTTTATAATTAATGGCTTAAATTTTACGCCATCACCATGGAGAAACGAAAAACGTTTTTGAATTATGACTTAAAATCCTCTGGGGTAAGTTTTTAAGCTTTAACCCAGACCATTATACATGGTAACAATGTAATTTGGAGTGTTAATAACAACTACTTAAATTTTTAGAACTGTTCACTTGTAAGTCCTTGATAAACATGAAACTTTAGAAAACTCAACACTTTTAAGAACCAAGAAAAATTACAACTACAAAATACATGGGCCCAACCCATGATAACGACATGGGCCAACCCATTATCTTTAAAAATATAAGAGCATAAAAAATGGTTCCGTTGCCGGGACTTGAACCCGGGTCTCTCGGGTGAGAGCCGAGTATCCTGACCAACTAGACTACAACGGATTTGACAAGCATTGAGCACAAAAATTATATAACCAATTGGCCTCTCAGCAAAAAATGGAACCTAAAAAGATAAGGGGTTTTATCACAAATGATCTCTGAGATTGATTAAATTCATCATTTTTATCACTCACTTTCAAAATCAATCAATGTCATCCCCGATATTCACTACCGCACATCAATTTGATCATTCCGTTAAAATACCGACAACTGTTCTGTTAGTCTGTATGTGGAACTCACAAATCCAATGAAACTGTGACATATGGATGACATAAAATAAGGGTTTTTATCGCACATAGTCCCTGACATTGATCCAACTCCCAATTTTGGTTCCTGAGTTTCAAAAATTGATAAATTTTGTCCCTGACTTTCAATACCGTACGTCAATTTAATCTTTCTATTGAAGTTTCATCAATATCTTTTGTCCCAGTAATCCAATCATGCCACGTGGATTAACTACAAATGGTCTCTGAGATTGATCAAACCCATCATTTTGGTCACTTACTTTCTAAATCAATCAATGTCGTCCCCGACATTCACTACCCCACATCAATTTGATCATTCCGTTAAAATTCCGACAACTATTTTGTTAGTTTGTATGTGGAACTCACAAATCCAATGAAATTGTGACATATGGATGACATAAAATAAGGATTTTTATTGCACATAGTCCATGACATTGATCCAACTCCCTATTTTGGTCCCTGAGTTTCAAAAATTGATAAATTTGGTCCATGACTTTCAATACCATACGTCAATTTAATCTTCCTATTAAAGTTTTGTCAATATTTTTTGTCCCAGTAATCCAATCATGCCACGTGGATTAACTACAAGAAACTATTTTCTTATGATTTAAACTAAAGTGAAATAAGAAACTAAAAACCAAAACTAAAAGAAAAAAAAAGTTGTCATTTTAATCAGGGTATGCTCAAAATAAAAAGTAAGGCACCATGACACCACTAAAGTACTTGACCTCCTGAACTCACTCTTTATTCTCTCTAGTTGGTTATAATCATATCAAATTTGAATTGAATTTGGTTCGAATTTAGATTGAATTTTTTTTTTCCAACTGGGGTTGTGAGATGCGAGAAAAATATCAATGCGGAATACTCGTTCATTGGTTCACTCTTAGAAAAATAGAATTTTTTTTAATCTACGTGGACCCATATGATTGGATTACTGGGACCACATCAGCACACAAACGAAAAATATTAATGAAATTTTAATGGAATGACTAAATTGATGTGCGTAGTGAAAGTCATGGACCAAAATGAAGAGTTGGATAAATGTTAGGGACCATTTATGATAAAAACCCTTATTTTGTGTAAATCCACGTGTCACCATTTTATTGGATTTATGGATCCCACATACAAGCTAACAGAGTAGTTGAAGAAATCTTAACAGAAAGACCAAATTGATGTGGGATAGTGAATGTTAAAGACGACATTGATTGATTCTGAAAGTGAGGGACCAAAATAATGAGTTTGATCAACCTCATGGACCATTTGTGATAAAAACCCAAAAGATAATTAGTAGTAGTAATTTTGTTGAAATTCTAAAGAGATGAAATCTTGTACATTTAATTGGAAAATAGGAAAGGAATAGTTATACACTCAAAAAATTTGTTTCATACATTTGATGACTTGAACAATCTTCGATTTGAATAATTGTTTTGTAGGATTGATCTTTAAATGAAGATTAACAAATTGAATAATTCTCATTATAAAATCTTTACGGTAAAAACACGTTGTTCGCAAGAGCTGAGATATGCAAGTATTATCCTTAGTAATATGGGCATTCTTTTTCACATTGAATCATGCACCTATTAACAGTACAAATATAATCAGTTTCTTTCTAGTCCTATCAAGTATGGTACAGCCAGCGCGGTTCTCTTCAAGATGGATAGCCCGCGAGGCACAGCCGCACAGGCAATAGTGACTTCCATATATACAAATGTACTCGTGATTAACCCGAAATAGGTACATTTGAGGTTGATCAGTAACCTAACCAAGTCGATGGTATTGGCTGAAACTTGTTCTTCGCACAAGCCAACACATCATAGTAATCTACATGATTGAAGCAGTCGCGAAAATCTGTGAAGAGTTTTTCAAACACCCTCCATTGGACTTTGATCGATCTTGAGTACGGGTACGGAAGAAAAACCTGCTCATTCGGAATCTATCAGCACCAAGGAGTCAAAGTAAATGAACATGTTGCAGCAACACTATATGCTTATTCATGTTTGTATGCTCTGCATTTCGACAGTTGTTATAGCAAGTATAGTAATTAGTATAACTTTATAAGCTTACATCGGCTTCTTGTGCAAGACGTTTAAGTAATTGAAAAGTTTGCTCGTTTTCCTCTAAATTGTCAAGAACAGCCAGCCAGATCTGGGAAGCAAGATCATGAGCCATGTCTCTCGATTTCCCACAAGCAATAAACTGATCTGCTAAAACACACAGTAATCCCAGGTCAGGAGGTCAGATGAGATTTACAGCCTGGTATTAATTTAACTAAGCGTGAGCAATGAAATTCCCCATTGGATTTGGTATGCAATATGTACTACTCATGTCACGTGACAGTAAACGATAAAAGGTTCAAGATGTGTTCCATTAAATGGCATACAATTTGAGGCTGTAAACTTCTACACTTACGTGCTATGTAAAGCAAATGTTTTGAACATGTCGACAAGTTAGCCGCAAAAGCAAGATTAACCTTATATTAACTTTTGTTCATCAAATTCGAGATCAAGGATCAGTACTCAACTCATATATTCATTTCACAGAATAATTTTCAGTTCCAAGTTTATAAAGGCAGACTAGAGAAAGCAAGATAGAGAAGTGAAATTTGAAACGCACCTATGAGGGTTCCGTGCAGTATACTGGAAGAGGGTGGCATAGCTGAACGCTCAAGCTGCTCTTTTAGAAACAAATAACTATGGCCCACGATCTCATCAATCTCACCATCTAGAGTAAAGATATGTTTACTGACATATAAAGCTTCAAATCTCCTGCGAAAATTGCCAGTGACTTAGCAGAATATAATGCATGGATATTTGACGAAAAGCACACGCATCAAATCAGCAACTAGGGGAGAGTAAGAGCTACCGGTTTAAGATATGAATCCACAAACATCCAGACACGAGTCATGACATGATCTTTAAATAAGATGCCAACAAATCAAGCTAGGCCAAAAGTTGTTGTTTGGTTTATTTTCAAGTGGGAAGTTAAAACAGGAAAAGGAATTTGTCCCTAAGGCAACGATTATATCGTCAGTGATTATAGTGCATTTTTTTTTTCAAAACAAAAAAATATAAAAACTGACTCTGACGAAAGGAATTACATAAAGAGAGAAAAATAAGTGGGATGAAAAGTTAAGGATAGAAAGAAGGGAGTTTTAACGAAACACTTCAGGTACTCTTCACTTTTAACGAAAATGCCATTTTTACTCTAAAAAGTCACTCCTGGTACTATTCACTTACAACACCTTTTTGTCATTTTGATTAAAACTCAAAGTTTTCAAGCCCTTTTCATTAGTTTTCCTTAGAAAGAAAGGACAAAGATTGGACAAAAACTGGAAGTAGAAATGCTATTATACCTCTTGCTCAATCCTCGAGGGATAGGTCCCGGCCACCTTTTAGCTTGGCTAGCCAAAGGAAATGTCATAGCAAGAGCAGCTTGCCACAAGAATTCTCCGCGAAACAAATTGGCCCACTGTTTTTTAACACAGGAGATTTGTGCCCACTCTGAGACAGGAACTCGGATGAAAATTTCTATTAGCAGATGATCAGGAAGCTTTCCGAACGAACAACCAACTGACATTAAACTGTCATTTTGAGTGTTATCTGTCATTAGGGTTCTGCACTGCAAGGACCAAAAAAACACAACATGTTACTTCAACAAGCAAATCAACAAAATGAACTAATCTTCATTTAGAACAAGGCCATATTTATTTTTACGAAAAAAATACAAGGTTTTTCAAAAGCACATTCCAAAAGAAGAATAAACCCTCAAATCAGCCTGAAGTCTATACAGGAGGGAGATACGTAGTCATGTCATAGAAATTCAAAGACTCATCGTATGTCCCGAAGATATTGAAAGAACCAATCCATCATCCAAACGGGGCGAATTGGAAAAAGAAACTCATGGAAGGAAGATGAATGAACAATGTAATGACAAAAGGAGTCACTTGAATCGAGCAGAACGGAAGGAACAAAGACAGGCAGAATAGAACATTAGACAAGGCGAAGGATTCACATTATTTGAAGGTTAACTTACGGTTTTTTAAAACCGAGCATTTATAGTTTACCTCGCTTGAAAAGAAAACAAGGATCACAATTACTTTACTCTTTAACATTGAACAAAGAAACAACCATTACTAAAATGTTTATGGTAAAGGACTAGATTATAATGGATATAATGGCAGACTAACTTCAACATTGCAAATCGCAATAACAAAAACAAATTCTTCCCAACTTGTTCTAGCTTAAAGAAACAAGACACTCTAATGAGACGATAAAAACAGAACGATTAACATTGTTACTTCTCGAGATATACAACGTTGTCCCAGAAACTCCTGCAGAAACTAAAACAAAAATACAAAGCAACCTATATTTGTCTTCATCAAAATCAATCCAATTCTGCTAAAACTCACCTGAATAATAAGCAAAAACAGAAGACACAAAAAGGAAACACTTGAGCCACCAGAAAATGGAAAATCACAGAACCAAGCCACCAAATACTTGTTACTCTTTCAAATTACACAATTAAGCAGAACTGAAACAATTCAGAATACCATAATTTGTTGATTTCACATAATATTTTATTGAAATTTCAGCTGAAAGATGAAAACCCAAATTAAGATAGCTACTTAATCCAACAAACAAACAAAAAATTAGTGTTTGATCAACATAATAATAACATGCAGAGAGTCAAACGATTGAGAATTTTATACAACTGGATGGAGATTTCATGGTGCAAAATATTATGAACCGACTGCAAAACAAAGATTATATATGTCCAAAATAATTCGACATGAAAAGGAAGGGAGTGATAAGGAATTATATTACCTGAGAGACTGAGAGGAAGGAGAGAGCTTTTCAGCTCAAAGGGTTTTTATTTTTGTATAAATTTCCCGAATTTTCTGCTGAATGTTGCAGTGGCAGAAGAAAGACGAGGCTCCCGCTTTCCTCCGCTTAGGTGGCTGTTTTTGGTGAGTGACGTCAGATCTCTCTTCTAATTTTCACTTGAATTTCCATAAAAAATAATATCATTTGTATTTAAAATGATCTATTTTTTCGATTAAAGCGTTATAACATTTTATATTTTATATATTTTATATATTTTTCCATCATTATTCATTTTTGGGTAGTAAATTTGAGTTACTTGGTCCGAGTAGTTGGTGTTTGTAAAATTGGTGAAATTTTTGTTTACCGAACACTAACAAGGTCAAGTAATGTTATTTTTTTCACATAAATATAAGTGGAAGACAAGATTCAAGTGTCTTTTTTCTAAGATATATTAACATAAAATAAATATATTTTATATATTGAGTGAAATAATAATACAACGTTATATGCCAAGTACACCTAAACCCTAAATACTACTGATAAATTTGCTAAAAAAAAGTGAAAGATTACTTTGTGGACTACAATGCTTTGCACAATTGGCATATTTTTATGCCTCGTAGGATGCACGTAGATGGGTCGGCTATGTATTCCTTTTGTTGGCTTCTACCAACCGTATGTTAGATTCTCGGATGAGATGTGACCTACCATCTATAATTGTTATACAAGTGAACTCACCTACCATACAACAAACTGGTTGAACTGTCCAAATTCAAATCGAAATTGTTAGTTTGGTTGGTTTTGATTAACGAAAATTTGGAGTGCTTTCAAAACAAAACCGAACCAAAGTGTATTGGCTCGGTTTGTCCAAGGTGTTGGTTGCCTTTAAATCACTTCACACAAAACTAAATCATCCGTTTCTTAGTTTATTTATCTTTACATATCATCTTTTATTTGTAAATTTGGGATTGTATGACTAAAATTACACAATTAGAAAAGAATGTGGTTTTTTTTTAACAAACTATATTATTTGCATTAAGGGGGCGGGGAAGTGGGCTAAGCCTCACAATGAATTACCAATAATGTGGTTCAAATTCGTTTTTAACGAGAATTGACCTAACTTATAAGCGAAGATGAATACTAAAAAGAGAATAATGTGGTTTTAAACTATTAATTGTAACTGAGATGGTTTGGTTAGGTAAAAAATGAACTATGTTGTTCTATGACATCATTGATATGTATAGTAATTGATAGTCTTAGAGCATTTCCAAAATAGATGTCAAAATTGCCACATAGACATAAAACAGTAAAAAATGGCAACAAAATCTTTCCAACTAAGCCTTCAATTTTTTACGTGGTGCTAAGTTATTTAAAGGCAAGGCCATCTGCTTTCAAATTTGATCATTTAATAATTTTTTTTTTAATAAATGTGATGTAATATATAATAAATGTTATTGTGTAATATAAGTCTTTGATCGGTTATCTCAATAATGGCATTCCAAAAAAAGATAAAAAAAAAAAATAGAATTACATTATTATTTAACATATCAGTTGGAACAAAAAATTATACAAAACGTCAAATTGCCACATAGGTTATCAAATTTCATTTTGACGTTTTAAATTTGATATCTCCTTTGAACATGCGTTTAAACGACCATGTTAAATCTTTGAATTCCTATTTGGAAAATGCAAGAATCAGTTGTAAACAATTATGTTGGTCTTTAGATCGAACATGAATGACGAAGATCAATCTCAAGATCGTGAGGAGGCACTTATTTTTCCATTTATATCTTTCATTGATACCATGATCATCATGTGACCAAAATTTACAAATTCCATTTCACTATTTTTCAACATAATTTTAAATATGAAATCAAACTCTAAATTGAAAAACCTATTGATGATGAGAAACACAATCCAATCTATAATCTTTGAATATATTCAATTAGAACTTTGAGAATTTTAATTATTTTAATATGATTTTAAAAGAGTATCAAAATTTAAAGAAATCTCAACGCATTCAATTAGAATTTTAAAAATATTTTAGGTATATATCTAATTCAGAATTGATTTTAAAGAATTTAAAAAAATTAAGGAATCTAAAATTCTAAGAGAATTCAAGAAATTTTGTAGCGTATTCTAAGTCATCACAAATCTCATTGACTCAAAATTTTACACACAATCTCTAGAATTCAATTAGTTTCATCAAAATAAATGAATATATAAATCCAGTCAAATCTCTCAAAATTCTCAAAATCCTAAATACATTTTTACTCAACTTAAGAAAACGAAGAAATTACAAAAGAGAATTGTTATTAATACCTCTAAAATAATATAAAATAAGATTTTTAATGTACTAATAATAATTCCCTACGAAAATCTCCCCATTCTTCTGCTATATGCCATTTTCAACAGACCTTCACGTCCAGGAAACCGTTTCGAATTCTCCACCATCCAATCCTCACCGCCACTCTCTTTCTCCCTCCCTAACCCAACTCCATTTCTAACACTGCCCCCACTCTTTTCAAAAATCCCCAACTTGTCCTCCCTCCTCATTCTCTGCCTCACCCTCACTCTCCTCTCCCTCCGCCTCTCTCCGACCTCCCCCAAATCCTCCACTACCTCCTTCTCCTCTTCCCTCTCCTCCCCTCTCTCTCCTCCCTCCTTCTCACTCCTCCTCGGAATTCTCCCCCCTTTCGACGTTCCCAAAAGCTCAAAGTTCACCCTGCTCCACCCAATTTTGTCCTCATTATCCCAACCGAACCTCTCGCTGATCTCCAACAACTCCGAAACTCCACCGGCGGCGATAGAATTCCTCCGATTTCCGTTCAGGACGTTCTCCGCCAGCTCCCACTCGATCCGGTCCCGGTAAACCGCGTCGTCAAGGACCTGGTCGGCGAGCTTCGCCCAGTCCTCGAAGTCGCGAGCGCGGAGATTTTTGGAGACCCACTTGAGGTAGGCTGAAGGGAGGGTTCCCAGCATCTTGCCCTTGTATTTTCCGAAGTCGATGACTCTGTCTCTGGCGGGCGGCGGCGGCGGTGTTGAGGCGGATAGAGAAGGTGGTTTGGGGGGTTTGAAGGAGCAGGAGAGGCGGAGGGGGTGCGGAGAGATGTGGGAGAGTGGTGGGTTTGATGGAGGAGTGTGGAGGCGGAAGAGAGAGCTCAGAGTAGTCATGGATTGAGGAGGAGGCGATAATGCTGAGGAGCCGGAGAAAACAGTGTGTGAAAAAGTGAGGATGTGTGACTGATTGTGCCCTTTTGAACCCAGATTTTTAAGGAAAATTTTATTTAAATCCATTTGTTGGATCTATTAGGGGTGGGCAAACGGGTCTTGGACCAGCGGGTCGGGACGGGTATATGCGGTTTAGGATGGGTCCAAAAATTCAAAAGACAAAACGGGACGGGACGGGGCGGGTCTACAAAACTAGCAGGGCGGGGCGGTCTGAAAATAAGGAGGAACGGACCCCCGGCCCAGCCTGTTTTTAACATGGGAAAATGGATTCGATTATTATATGATTACTCAAATTCCAAAACTCTTCAATGTTGCATTGTTTTTTCCCCAAGGACTGTCATTCGGTCTTCCCTTCTACCATTTATTCATGACTAAAGCTGGCTTCGAGTCCTCGACAACAGCTATCCATCACCATCTTTCTGGCGAATTGCGACCATCAACACCATCGTCTCTCACAATAGCGACCACCCATCACCGCTGTTGAGAACAACACCATCATCTTGTGAATCAAAATCGGCCACCACCATCTCATCTCCTTCCAATTTAAGGTAATATAATTTCTTAACTCTGAATTATTAATTATAGTTAATTTTCTGGGTTTAGGGACATAGGGTTATCTGCAATTCCTGATTCTCTCATTTTAATTTTTTAGATTTAGGAATTTAGGGTTTTTGCAATCTCTAACCTTACTGGGAATTTCTTAAATGTTTGAATTGGGAATTTATGTATCGTGTAAATTTGCAAATATTGGTTGAGATATTTTTTTGATTTGGGGATTGGGGTCAATTGTGTTGTTTTAGGGCCTATGGTTACTGATTTAGGGGTTTGATCGATGGGTTAGGGTTTTTCATTTTTCTTCTGCAATTTTATTTCTTTAGCAATTCAATTTTGTTTCAATTTGGGTATTCATTGGATTTGATCGATGTGAAGCTAATGTAAGGTGAATGATTACTGATATGGAGAGTTGGGGGTGAAGATGGGCATTTGCAGGCCTCTTCGTGTTCGATTTCGAGCGGCGCAACCACAGGTGGTGATGGGAGCTGCTCTTCTAGTTTGGGACACAGTTTGGACTCGGCCTCAGGGACTAGTGCTGCAGCATTCGCCGCCACTGCACGAAGTAGCTGCTCAAAACCATGACGAGGAAGCTCGGCAAGAAGATGACTGCGACGAGGATGTCCGGGAAGAAGGTGGTGGTCCGGTTCCCGGAACGATCGAGAGAGTTAAAGAAGAAGAAGAGAAAGAAAAAAAAAAAGAGGACCCGGCCCGAATTGGCCCGTTTCAACCAGGTTGGTAAGGTCCGGTTCCTATATTAGAAAATGTAATCCCCAGCCCCGTCCGGGCTGTCTCCTTTGAACTCGGGTCTGGTTCGGTCCCTTCAAAATTGGGCCCGGTCCAGCCCGTGCCCACCCCTAGTATCTATACATCCAATTTATAAATTTTTTTTGGGTTAATCTCAGTTTACTACCCTAAAGTTTCATGGTTTTCAACATTTGGTTCATGGAGTTTTTTTCATCCCACAGTCATACCTAAAGTCTTAATTTTTGGACAGTCTCGTACATCCGTTAAGTTGACTGTTAAGTCAACCGTTAATTAGTGATATGGCGCCCATGTGGACAATGATTGGACGTCACGTGTGATTAAGGGTTCATGCGGAAATTAATTTTTTTTAAAAATTAAAAAAATTGGAAAATTAATTTAAAATTTAAAAAACTAAACCTAAACCTAAATCCCCCATTGCTCAGACCCCTTCGAAACCCGCTCACAGAGGAAGAGTTCGATCCGCCCCTCTTTCACTCACCATCTCCTCCCAACCAGCCGTTTCTCCTCCCATTAACCTTAGAGATTTCTGTTGTTCTTTTCTCTGTCAAAGTCTGTATCTTTCTTCTTTTTCATCCACTTTCTCGTATTTTTTTCTGAAAAAAAAATAAAGGAAAATATAGTAACAAAGTTCACATAAGGGAAATAAAGAGACCGCACCAGAGCCTTCTCTATAGGCGAGCGGATCATCGGTTATAACAAGGCCCCCTTGGGTGTCTTGAATAACTCTCAATAGCTCATGTTTCTTGCTCTCTACCTGTGGGAGGGCCATGTGTCGAAACCAGATTTTATCCTCCTGCCCTTTAATTTTTTGGGAGATTTTAGATCCTGTCCCTAACCACTAACATTATTTGACTAAACCCTTAATAGTATTCAATTTTTTTTTTATCAAAGTCTCTTGACTTTGTACACCTCATTATTGCTATTAATATGTATTTTCATATGTTTGATATTAATTACTTGACATGTTATGGGATTTCAAAAATGTTATGGGATTTATATGACATATAAATTAAAAACGATTACAATAAAAAAGAAAATACTCAAAAAAATTTATTGAATAAATAGATAAAAATAGGTAATAATATACCTTTGAATTAATAAATGTCAAACGAATGTACCCATTGACACATCCCGATCCGGAATGTCCACTAAGACTCTGAATCGAGTTGTGTTCCATTCCCGTTCACAACGCACTTATGTCTTTAGGCACTTTTGGGTTTAAATTTATTCACATTTTCCACATCACTATACTTTATGGCTTCGTCACATTCCTGATGTCGCCCAGCACAGCTCGATTCGGAGTCCTAGTGGACATTCCGGGTCAGGGTGTGTCACCCATAGTGTTCAAAATAATTGAAAAATGGTACACTTTATTATAAATATGTACACATTCCAAACAAAAAATAAATAGATTTTACATTAAAAAATGATACATTTACAAAAAAAAAAAAAATCAGTACATTTTACATATAACAAAGTGGTACATTTATAAAGAAAAATGGGTACATTATAAATGAATTATGAGTATAAATAAAAATTTTAAAAATATGGCACAAATAAATTTGATATATGGGTACAAATTAAAATTAAAAAGAAAATTGGTGCAAATTAAAAAGGGAGTTTTAACGAAAAGTTCTCGGTACTGTTCACTTTTAATGAAAAACAATTTTTTTACCTTTACCTGACACTATTCACTATACCTTTAAAAATGACTTTTCGTTAAAAGAGAAGTTTTTTTGGACTTTTCATTAGTTTTCCTAATTAAAAAAGGGTTGCCAATTAAAAATGGTACAAACAAAGAATAGAAATATATGATACAAAGTTTAACCATAAGTATAAATGTATCAAATATAATGTTTCTAACACTAATCGAATATATTTCAAAAATAAAATTTAATTATGTATAATCGAATATATTTCAAAAATAATTATGTTGATATATAAATAATTTAAGGACTTCGATAAAAAATTAAAAAGAAATAAGATTTTAATCAATGCAATAGAAGAAAAATGGATTAGAACCTAATTTCTCTTTAATTTTATCTTTTTTTTTTTCAATTGTTGGCGGGTAAACTAGGGAAATTTTTTTTAAAAAAAAAAAACTAGGGAAAAATTTAGCCTTCGATCGCATTTAGCAATTCTGCAGATAATTTTCATTACAAATCCAATTCAAATTTAACTGAGATTATCTGAAGTAGTTGAATCAAATTAATTAGGTGATTAAGGAGCAAGAAGCCAGAGAAGCACGGAGAACACTACAATTCATTTACAATTATTCAAAAGATAAATGAACTAATCTCTAATTAGTTTAACGACTTTTAAGTTTAACCATATCTGTTCATATAATCATTCGAAATTGACTGAAAAAATAACAATTAAATAGAAAATCACCATCTTCTTCTCCCTTCCTCTCCAGCTCCTCAGATTTGAGATTCTGGTGGGTGTGGGTTGTGAGAATCGTTAGGCTACGGCGGTGGCGGATGGCGGTTGACAATTAGCTACAACGTTAACGGTGGCCTCAACAGATGGTGGGTTGAGCGGGGGTTGCCGACTGGAAGGGCCAGAAAGAGAAAATCATATGTGCAGGAATTCCTGCTGAGTTTTCAGCAGCCATATTGCATTGTTCGCTATGAAATACCCACCACCACCACCAGCTCATCCTCCTCCACGCCCTTTTTCTTCACTTTGTACTTTCGGAGCCATCAAAACTCTCTCCAAATCCTTTTCGCGAGGATTCGAGAATTCATAAATCGTGTCTGTTCATCGTAATTTATTTTTTATCAGATACTAATTATATTTAAAATAAAATATTTAAAATAATTTCTGATAGATATGATTCACGGATTTCCATAATCGTCACAAAAAAATCCAGACTCTTTTGAAGGAACAAGTGGTTCAGGTAGTTGATAAGGTGGGGTCTACTTTTAACTGTGGTGATGTGTACTGGTCCTACTGTGCCTGTGGTGTTTGGGTAAATGGGCCTCCAACAAGCATAATTATGGGCTGCTACGAGTTTTCCATTTTTGGGTCTTGGTAAACAAATTTGGCATTTTTCTATAAGAAGAAAATAAAACAAATATTCGTGTAGCAAATTAAAATAAAACAAATATTCTTGTCAGTTGTGGTATTTTAATTTCTTTTAGTGGGGAGAATCTTAGTTATTATCAAAATTATTCGTAATAATAATCATAATTATTATTAGCATTCCAAATTTTTTTTCTACATTACTTATAAGTTTATTTTTTTCTCTCTTCTAATTATAAAATGTTTAAAATGCAAAATGAGATTTTTGAAGTGCTAATAACAATTTCTATAATAATAAAAAGTTACTTTGGTATGCACTCAAATTTAAATTTCATATTTCGTAGTTTAAATTAGTTTAGTTATTACTATATTTTGTATAGAAAATAATAGTATAATTGACAAACCCCGACCCGGAATGTCCACTAGGACTCTGAATTGAGCTGTGCTGGCCGACACTTGGAAGGTGACGAAGCCAAAAAGTATAGTGATGTGGAAAATGTGAATAAATTTAAACTTAAAAGTGCCTAAAGATAAAAGTGTGCCGTGAGCGGGAATGAGCCCATTTACCTGAAGTCCGCACTACAACTCCCTAGCATGAATATCGAGGCGTCACAAACGATCGGCTCCTAGAACCATTATCAAATCACATCTCAGAATTCTTATCGATAGAACATGTAACTTACGTAAAACACATCCCTAAGGACGTTCTAGAATGATTTGAGACTCATTGACCAAAAATCAACCGTCGATCGACGGTAGGGTCCACAACCCTACGTAACTCGATTCGGAAGATCCGCATCTCAGATTTTCGATCCGTAACATTCAAAGATCCACATTATATTTCTAGAATAACATACTAAAGTTTCGTTACGATCCAACGAAACTTCTCAGTGGGTCGTCCATTATGGGAATGCTCTCGCGCGAACTCGCTTAACTTCGGAGTTCTCAGAAACAAAACCATAAGGGTGTGGTTGGGGCCCAAAGTGGACAATATTGTGCTACGGCGGAGTCGAGCACGGGATGTAGTGGGGGCTCGGACGGGGATGTGACAATAATAATAACAACTATACAAATTACAATATTTTTTTTTATAATTTTGAGTCCACATTGCAAGTTAGCAATATAACGAGTTAATGTGTGATTCAATTTCATCAAATAACATGTTAAATTGGCTAAAAGCGCATTATTTCATCTACATGTTTTGTTATATGTTAAGTAAACATGCTATAGTATAATAGTTGTGAATGTTATTGTTTTTCTTAGGAGCTAAGCGGAATTTTTCAAAACAATGCTTAACAATACGAAATCATTTGAAAATTAGACTAAATTGTTCACCCAATGGACCAAATAACAAGAATTTGGATTCTCTTTGTGAGAATTTTGGGAATTCGTGAATTGTGTCTATTCATCGTATATTGTGCGGTTAGAAATTATTTAAAATTAAACACAAAAAGTATCTGACAAAAACTGACTACACAATGTACGATGAACAGACACAATTCATGAAATCCTAGAATCTTAATCAAAAAGATCCGAAGAAGATGCTGTTGGAAATAACAAGATTATCCTCACAGTAGAAATCTGAAAAATGCTTTACTTCATTGGAAATGGATCATCTTCGGATTCCTTCCACCTAATCCTCCTTATCAAACAATCTGGATCCTTAAAATTTAATTCAATGGTTAAAGCTATTATAACTTTTAAAGTTAGTCTGTATTTTTAATCGTTGAATTAAATTTTAAAGATCCGAATTATTTGATGAAGATAATTAAGTGGAATGGATCCGTACTTCATTGACTTTAGCAGTGTATACAGAAAAATAAATGATAATAAAGATGGCAAGGACAAATAAAGACACGGACTAGCATGTGACAGTGACACCACCTCACATCCTTTGCCCACTTGCATTGATCATTATTTTGTTTTTTCTTACTCTAAAAAAAATAAGAAAAACTAATGAAAAATATTTGAAAATTTTAAGTTTTAAAGATAAAGATAAAATAAAGGGTAAAGTAAATAGTACCAGGATTGACTTTTTAGTGTAAAAATATGATTTTTTGTTAAAGTGAACAATACTAGAAACTTTTCGTTAAAGTTCTTTTAAAAAATAAGATAGATTTTTGACAGGGACAAGAAACCATATTTTAAAATGTTGAAATAAATATCAATCTCACCTTCTCAAGTGATGCGTTGAAAAGAGCATAACTTGGAGGGCTATAGGGTTATAAGAGCTTTCTATTTCTCATTCGGTTGGAGATGATTTAAATAAATTGATACTCGAGAATTCTAAAATGCATCGATGTATAAGATTAGACTAAATCTAACTGTTTAAGCATTTATGCATCTCATGCACCAATTACAAAATTCAACTTGACTAGGTTCATTTTGTAAATATAGACTCAAGTTGAAACACACTCATGAGCTTGGAAGTTTATCACTGGTTAGGCAAAAGATATAGAGAGAGTCCAATGATAGCACAGATAAAAAAAAAAATGCTAGAGATGCTATTTATTTAGATTATAATTTGTAACACATGACGTTGATATTGATGATTAAATTATTACTTAAGTACTTAATTAACCAGCTTATATTTTCTATTAACAACACATTCTTGTTTTATAAATGTGGTATAAATAGATAGTATCCCTAACATTTGCTAAAAAAAACCAAAAATAAGAAAGGAAATTGTAGCAATGGTCCTTTTATTTTAACCCAATTGGAGCAATGATCAATTGGCTAAAATTCCGTGACCTTTAGTTCCATCATTCATTAAAATGTGCAACTATAGTCTTTTTTGTCAACTCTGTTAGAACTTCCGTTAAAATGAGTCACATACCATGAAAGTGAGGCTGAATCAAGGGGAAAATATGAAAAACTAAATGAGAAAATTGTAATAATGGTCCCTCAATATTAACCCAATTGGAAAATTATCCCTCAACTTTACCCAATTAGAGCAATGATATTTAAATTTTAACCTAATTGTAGCAATGGTTCTTGCAACATTACTTATTTTAACCGAAGATCTGACGCAGTTGACGAAAATTACCATAGATGTATGTTTTGATAAGTTAATGATTAATGATCATAAATTTTTAGTTGAAAAATCATTAGTACAATTTAGTTAATGATAATAGACCATTATAGTTTTCCTGAAAAAAACCTACAAAAAGAACTTTCGCGGAAGCATCATTCACCAGGCACGTGGCAAAACAACTTTGGATCCTCTTGAACAGCTCCTCTCAAGCGGTTTTCACTTTCCACCACGTCATCAGTAATCTTCCAAATAGTGGGACCCCAGTACGTGGCGGTTTCCCACCAGACAGCGCGCAGTTAAATAAAATACAATCATCCGCATGGGATGACACTCGGTGCTCTCCCTGCCAATTATACCGATCGCATAATGACAGTCCGTGTCCTCTGAAAGCTTTCCCTCTTTATCTTCCTGCTGTCCGCTCTCTCTTGTAAATTTTAACTCTCTCTCTCTCGATCGTAGCTGCAATTCGGTCGGAACCCTCGAGTATTGGTCGAACTTCGAGCCTCAGATCTCACGACCCGCGCCCAAAATGCCGGCGGTGTACGGTGCCCGATTGACCACCTTTGAGGACTCCGAGAAGGAGAGTGAGTATGGCTACGTCCGCAAGGTTCGTTCCACTTCCACCCTCGATTTGAACGGATCAGATTCATTCAATTCGATATCAATTCGATCTGTTTCGTTTCTGTTGCTATTGAAGTGATTGGATCGGTGCTCTGTTGCTGTGAATTTTCTAATTGTTGAGATTTAAAGGTTAATTGAAAATATTTAGTTTTGTTTAATTTATCCAAGAAGTGGAATTTATGGGTCCATTGTGATCAATATGTTTAAATGATCGATGAATTTTGCTGATGTGATTTGCATTGCTTCAAAATTGAGTGATTGGTTTATCGGAGTAGAAAAGAAATGCTAAAGTTTAATTTGTTCAGTGCTTTTTGTTGTTGGAGCTGCAAAAGTTGAGTACTTTTCCGCTGCTTTAATCGCAATCTTCTCTTTTTTGGGTTTGTTGATTTGATTTATGTACGAAAACGTTTGGTTTACAGTTTTGCTTGGTGTGTATTGCGGCTGGCTAATTGGATTTGGCAAATATCTAATTGACAGGTCTCTGGACCAGTCGTGGTGGCTGATGGCATGGCTGGAGCTGCTATGTACGAGTTGGTTCGTGTTGGACATGATAATTTGATTGGTGAAATTATTCGGTTAGAAGGAGATTCTGCCACAATTCAAGGTTACTTGTTATTTCTTGTTCATCCTATCTTGTTTGCAGTCATATCTATTCAAGTTTGGCATCCATCGTTTCAGAAAAGTAAATGATCAGCTAATTTGTGTTTGGCTTTGGTATAACCATAAGTTTTTCTGTCCATTTCAGTTTATGAGGAAACAGCTGGGTTGATGGTGAACGATCCGGTTCTACGTACTCGCAAGGTGGGTTTGACGTCTTGTTTTACTCTCTTTGTTTTCTGTTGCTTTGACCCAATCAGCTAATATTTCGTATATTGGTGTTTCAGCCTTTATCAGTGGAGTTGGGACCTGGGATATTGGGAAATATTTTTGACGGAATCCAGGTTTGTTTACATTACTTTGCAGCTATCCTTTTTTCTATACTGTGTTACGAACTAATCTATTCTGTTTATACTTCATATTATCTTTAGTCAAAACAAAACCTCAAGAATTTTGAGCAAAATTTATTGATTGGAGCAGTTTTTTTTTTTATGCTTACTCACTTCTCTTCTTATTGTCTTTTTTTTATTTTTTATTTTTTTATTTCTTATCATGACAGAGGCCCTTGAAAACTATTGCAAAGAGATCTGGTGATGTCTATATCCCGCGTGGTGTATCTGTCCCAGCTCTTGACAAGGATATACTTTGGGAGTTTCAGCCTAAAAAAATAGGTAATGTAAATCGAATTTATGTATATCTGTTTAGCAGAAATAAAAAAATAGATTTTAATATGGGTGGTTTGATTTTGAAAATTTTAAACCACGGATGGCAGGTGAAGGTGATCATCTTACTGGTGGAGACTTGTACGCTGTAAGTTCTGTTGCATTGAACTCCTGGTTTGTGAAAGACTTTTTGAAAGATATTGTACTACTCAAGTATGATCATTTTCGTTTGAGTTGCATCTAAGTTTGTGCATGCGTATCTTTTGCATTGCAGACTGTCTTCGAAAATAGTCTGATGGAGCACCGAGTTGCACTTCCTCCTGATGCTATGGGAAAAGTTACTTACGTTGCACCGCCTGGTCAATATTCATTGAAGGTTTGATTATGACTTCTAAATTACTAATTTGTATCCATTTCTCTGATCATCAATGTAACTAAAATTTTACTACAATTCTATGATCATGGTTTCTTAGTATGTTAGGAGTATGTTTATACATATGCATGTATAAATACTATACAGGCTTTTGTCTTTATAGAGCAAGCACTACTTGAGTCATGAATGGATTTTCTTGAACTGTGTGAGTTGACTCTTCCTATATGCATTTTGCAGGATACTGTATTAGAGCTTGAGTTTCAAGGACAAAAAAAGAAATTTACAATGCTTCAGGTCTGTATTGTTTGCTCTTTGGCTTGTGCTTTCAGAGTATTCGTGCTTTACCAATATGGTCATTATTGTAAACTGTATTTAAGTTGGTTTACATAATTGCAGACTTGGCCTGTACGTACACCTAGGCCTGTTGCATCAAAGCTTGCTGCTGATACCCCTCTACTCACTGGGCAGGTAGATTATATTTTTGCTTTATAGATTCTTCTATCTTTTGGGATTAGTGGTTCCTGACGATTGTTTTTATCAGCGCGTTCTTGATGCCCTTTTCCCCTCTGTTCTTGGTGGGACTTGTGCCATTCCTGGGGCTTTTGGTTGTGGAAAGACGGTTATTAGTCAAGCTCTTTCAAAGGTAAAAACATGTCATTATTTATTAGACTTCCTATAGTTACTTATACACTGGACCTCATAGTAGATGCTTTTCTTGAGTGCAGTACTCAAACTCGGACACTGTGGTTTATGTTGGTTGTGGAGAACGTGGAAATGAAATGGCAGAGGTATGTTTTCTATAATAAGATATTTGTTACACGATATTTGTTACACATTTTGACTGTCTTGGATTTGATCAATTCAAACTAATCAATGATCCAGGTGCTTATGGATTTCCCTCAATTGACAATGACTTTGCCTGATGGTCGTGAAGAATCTGTGATGAAGCGCACAACACTTGTGGCCAACACTTCTAACATGCCTGTGGCTGCTCGTGAAGCTTCAATCTATACTGGTAAACCTTTAAAGCTGTGTCTCACTAAGGTTTCACTGATCTATTAAAAACTTTTGGGTGCAAGAGGATGATATGCTATTTATATAAATTTGCATGATTTCAGTCTTCTTCACCACCATTGCATGGTCCATCACATGTGCCTGGAAAAGCATAGACATAGCTATGGCTCAAATAGAAATTGAACTCTTCTGTTGATTTTTACTGGAAAAAATTTACTTCAAAATTTGATCAACTTCCTTGCTGATGTTACTGGTCTTGAGTGGTGAACTGAGTCAAATTATTATTTTAGGAAATTGTCTTCATATTCTTCACCCTTTGTCTTTGAAATTTTCAGGAATCACTATTGCTGAATACTTCAGAGATATGGGCTACAATGTCAGCATGATGGCAGATTCAACATCTCGATGGGCCGAGGCATTGCGTGAGATTTCTGGGCGGCTGGTAATTCTCTCTCTTATAATTATTTTATGCAGGATGCGTTTTTATTGGTTTGTACTCTCACTTTCTTACACACAAAATGTCATGCGGCATATTTTTATTCCCAAACTACTTTGGAAATTTTCTTTTTTCTTTTTTTATCCTTGAAATATAATATTCCTCCCTTCGATGGCATTTCTCTTGCTTTTATATATAGGCTGAAATGCCTGCAGATAGTGGATACCCTGCTTATTTGGCAGCACGTTTAGCATCATTTTACGAACGGGCGGGTAAAGTGAAATGTCTTGGTGGGCCAGAGCGTAATGGCAGTGTGACAATTGTTGGTGCTGTTTCTCCTCCAGGAGGAGATTTCTCAGACCCTGTGACATCTGCAACCCTTAGCATTGTTCAGGTATAATTTGTAATGTCATTTTTATGCATGAAATACAAATAAGTGGCTTGTTGTTGATGCCTTAAGTGATTCTCATCAATGGAAGTACACCTTTTTTTTTTTCTTCAGGTTTTCTGGGGTCTGGACAAAAAACTTGCCCAGAGGAAGCATTTCCCCTCTGTGAACTGGCTTATTTCTTACTCAAAGTACTCAACAGTATGATCATACACTGTTACTCCTAATCATTTAATAATGCCCCCTCCTTTGTTGGGGTATCACTAATTGAGTTGTATTAATTGTTCATTCCTTTTTAGCTGATTGTTTGACTTGTTTCTGTATCTTGTTTGCAGGCATTAGAGTCTTTCTATGATCAATTTGATCCTGATTTTATCAACATCAGGACAAAGGCACGTGAGGTTTTGCAACGAGAAGATGATCTCAATGAAATTGTCCAGGTACGTCTTTCTTTGCTTGTAGTATGGATTAGGGGGTCCTCCAATCCCAAAAACAGAAACTATTTCATTTTAGTATGGTATTTGTATAAAAGCTGAACTACAAGATTCTGTAAAATTTGAGTACAGGGACCTTTAAATTTTCGTCGTATCAGATTGATGTCTGGTGTGATAGATATTCAAGGTTTAGGTTTAGCTGATACAGATATATACATTGTCATAAACTGATATCTTGGGTTACTGCAGCTTGTAGGAAAGGATGCTTTGGCTGAAGGAGATAAGATCACCTTAGAGACTGCAAAGCTCTTGAGGGAGGATTATCTTGCGCAGAATGCATTTACTCCGTGAGTCCATAGTCCTCTCTTTTGACCTTTTAATTATTCATATGTTCCTTCCGTTTTCATTTTGGTTGGGCCCGGTACAGTTACTCATCTTTTACATGTTTTTCATGGGTGGACAGATATGACAAGTTCTGCCCATTCTACAAGTCCGTCTGGATGATGCGGAATATCATCCATTACTTTAATCTGGCCAATCAGGTGAACTGTTTGTCCATTTCTTTCCTTTCTTATTATGACCTATGATGTCTGCATTAGCAATATCTTTGGATGTCTGAAGAATCCGTGTCTAGGTTGATTGAATTTTTTTTGTTCTTGTGTTCATAGTGTAAGGAAAAGAGTAGTTGTTATCATTCATTGTCTTCACATACACAATTTTTTTCACCACAATTAAGCTTTATATCGTACATAAAGAACAACTGAGTTCACCTTGAAATGGCTTTAATTGAATGAGAAATGGTCGTCTGATGTTATGTGGCGTTCAATATGCAGGCTGTAGAGAGAGCAGCTGGTATGGATGGTCAAAAGATAAGTTACAGCCTAATCAAGCACCGCCTGGGAGATCTCTTTTACCGCCTAGTGTAAGTAACATCAAAATGCTTTTACAACAGGAAACGTTTCAAATCTTATTGGTCCTAACCCTCTTACCGGTGACATGCAGGTCCCAAAAGTTTGAGGATCCGGCAGAAGGGGAAGAAGCTCTTGTGGCGAAGTTTAAGAAGCTACACGAGGACCTCACAAGTGGTTTCCGTGCTCTTGAGGATGAAACCCGATGATTGAACATCTCAAAACAATGAGCTTTAGATTATTCGAGAGGCTGTTATAAAGTCGCATGATGACACAGTTTGAGTTACCGTGGATTTATTTTTGTTGTGAATGAAGAACGACAGCGTTAGGTTTTGTGATGCCACTCTTGCCTTGCTCATGTGGCATGTGTTCTAGTCGGAATGTGTAGTTATAGTTTGAATTATTGTATTCCTGTCATTCCCTTGGGGATTTTTCACCCAGAATAATTTAAACAATAAGGTATGCATCATTTCGAGTTTTTGGTTCGCTCGACAGTGACTAGTTTCCACTTGATTTGCCAAACGAGAAAGTAACCATGGAAACTGCTAAGCTCATCTCCTTAGGAGATGTTAAAATTCTAGGTGGAATGCCACGTATTTGACATCAAAAGTCTATTCAACCGAAGTGTTATTTGCTGATTGGATTTGAAGACTTTGTGATTACAAGTGAAACATCAATGTCAAATTTATTTTTAAATAATTTTAATGATGAATCCCTTATTCCACTACATTTCAACCAAGTTTTAACATTTTTTTTAATAATTACAACCATTTAAAGCAATATTTAAATAAGACGATAACATTTGACAATTCGGTTGGAGAATACAAAATTTGACAAAAGACTTCCGATTGCCACATCAGCCATCAATTGTAATTTGATTTTTATAATTTGACATTTCCTTTGAACATGGTCTAAGAAAGTAAAAGGCCTAGTCATTCTTTAGAAACAGGCTAACAGAAAAGCAAGTTTACTACCTTTCAGCCAAGCAATGACATTGAGATGGCCATACGAAGGTTTAGCGGAACAAAAGGAATTCAGAAAACCCTAAGACGTAAATGAGTACTACAAATTACAAAAGCAAGGTTCAAATAAAATGTCATTAGGAATCGATTCACATCCAAGCAAACACTGCCACATTGAATACAAAGCATAAATTGACGTCCGCTTGAATTAGACCATATATATAGTACTGACTTGAAATGAAAAACGAGACTCGATTCGATCCTTTGGCTTTCACGTTCAAAGACTTCGCCGAGTTAGCCTGGCCCGACTTTAGGAATGTCATAATGCTCGCTCATGTTTGCCAGATATTGGTTGAAGTCTTGAATTCTGTCACGGTGGGACTTGTTTGCTGTCTTGGCCAACCTGTGATTATCAATTCTCTCTCTCTGTTCTATATATCGTCTCTCGGCAGGTGTGAGAAGATCACCGTAGTGAGGAGCCTTCCCCTCCTCACTTGATTTGTGGGAATCGTTTATTTCTTCCTCATCAGGATTGGTAACTTCTGGACTTCCATCTACACCTAATACCATATTGAACGACTAAACTCAGACAAAAGGGAAATTCAAAACAGAAATGGCATGGTAAAGAGGAACCAAAGTAAACATCAATACAATACTTTTTTTAAGAAAACAGCATTGGACATTGTTACTGCCTTGCATATAAAGTACAAAAAAATGACTAAATCAACGAAACCAATGTCTTCTCGTTCTTATTTTTTTTTTTCCAAAACAAAATCATTGTCGTTGAAATTCCATCAAGTCTAGCAATGGATGGTCCTGGTGATGAAAGAACCATTGTTTACACACAGAGTTGATAGTTTTTATTTTTACAGAACCATTTTTCACACACAGAGTTGATAAATATATACTACTATACTAAAAATTAATCTGATGTTACAAAAAACAGTTTTTATTTTTACAGATTCGTGTGCGGTCAAACCTTTCTCAATTGGCATGACCATGAAAAATGAGAAAAATACAGGATATAATATTCAAACCTAAAAGAGAAAACAGTTTTAATTTGATATCAAATGGATAACTTACCAGCTGAGAGCTCAGTTTCCGTTACAACAGAAGTTTGTTCTTGATGTTTCTTATGCTTCTTTTTCTTCTTCATTCCAGCAGCCTTCACATCCAGAGCCTTTCCCTTGAGCTTCAGCTTCCCACCAACGACATTCTCATACGACGACATGTTTGTGTCTACAAGATCAAAATACACAAAAGTTATGCTACACAAACACGAGAGCGATGAACGAAATGGCAGAGAGCAAACATAAGTGGGAAAAGAACGAGCTCTCTCAACAAAAAGGCAATCAAATCACAGGTAAGTATTACAAACTCATCTACAACAAGGGCGAAATATGAAACTATTTATTGACCTAAAACAAATAATTTCCTACAGAATCAAAGTCGATTGAACTCAGAAAAACCTCTTTCCAGGTAAAATATATACAGAAGAAAAAAACCCTACGTTCCAGGATATTAGGTTATCTAAGAAACAATCAAACCCCAATTTGTTATTCCTCAATTAGATTTAGATACCAATTACAGCCAAGCTCAAATAAACCCAGAAACCCTAATTCATAGTACCTGAGTTGCAGCAGCAAGAATCAAATTCACCCTCCCTTCATCTAAGAACCCATCAAATCAAACAAATAATCACATTAAAACGGACTAAAAATTAAGAAAAATTACCACAAAAATTCTCAGATGAATCAATTGAGAAAGCAGAAAGCAAAGAACCCTCAGATTAAAGATTGTACCTGAAACAAAAGAAAAGGAGTGCTTGATCTCGATCGCTTTGGAATTTCACAGAAGAATGTTTTATCATAAGTTTTACGATTCACCTTAAGATTCAAGATTTTGTGTTCGATATGGACCCCGAACCCGCTTTCAGATGGCCCGACCCAAATTTTAAATTTCGGACTCTTTTAGAGAGCAGTTTTTTATTTTTTATTTTTTATTTTTTAAATAAAATAGAATGAGTTCACTCCCACGTCCCAGTTTAATGATAGAATATCTTGTGCAATTTTTTTTATAAAGGACTATACTATTAGACCGAAGATACAACTGTTATAGTGAATCTGTTATGTGTAAGTCCATTTTTTTAGCCAGAGCTATGGTTCCCAATCTTAAGGCATTATGATGGTTTTAATTTCGGGAGATGCTGGTTAGGCTAGTTAGTTAGAATAGTTTGTTTGAATCTCTCTTCATAGATTGACTTAATTTAGATAAGAGTAATGTTATGTAGGCCGATTTTTTTACCATATTTGTAAGCCATGTGATGTATCACTAATAAAAAATAAACACGTTTAATCAACACTTAAATAATAATCTAATCAACAACAACCATGTCGGTTTACAAAATATGGTTAATGTCTCATAGGACAGAAGTCCATGATGGATAGGAAACAAGAGAAAGAGCTAAAGACTTTCTAGTTTCGTTTTTTCTTTTCTTTTGTAATTCAAGTTATTTTCAAGTTTCTGCAATAATACAAAGTTTTGTATTATTTTCTTTTTAGGGTGTTTTGTTTTCCTTTCTCAAGTAGGGTTCCTCTGTCAATTAGGTAATCATGTTTACCATATAAAGACTTGTTGACATGTATTTGTTAACTCCTAAGTTTCAATCACCAAAACTTGTAGCTCAAGCAATCCTCTCTCTCTCTAACACAAACATGAAGCTTTATAACATTGCTCTCAAGTTGAGTTTCAACTTTCATCTGTCCATGCAATACTTGTAAGTCGAAAGTAAGGGACGTGCTGGAGCAAATCGACGGCATCGATAATTTTGAGACAGATGCAGCTATACAGATAAGTTGGATGTGCTAGCGGCAGACTACGTCAGTCCAGAAGAACTCACAACGGAGATTAACAAGTTAAAAGATAGTGATGAAGGCAGGGATTTGGGGAGCTCCGAAGGTTCGGAGTACGGTCAAGACCTCCTCAATAACAGGTTGTGCAACCCAGCAGCTACTGGTAAGAGTAGCGAGTTTGGTGGAGGCAAAAGCAAGAAAACTGTCCAGTTTGTTTTGCCCGAAGAGGGGGAGTTTGATGAAAATTTTCAGAAGGCTAATGGTTATAGGGACAATGGGGTTGTGATCGGCGACGATAGGGACAAAGGCAAACCTCACGAGGACGTGAACATAACCAAGTGCTTACCAGAATTAAAAGTTACAGAGGGGGTGGTATGAATGATGCTATTGTGATCGGAGATGATAGGAACAAAGGCAAACGTGAAATTAAACCAGTGCTCAGCAGAAGCGAAAGATGGGATGAGAACGATGGCATTGTGATCGCCATGTAAGAGTAAACTCACTGACCAAGATTAAAACACGAATCACAATCTAACAAGAACTAACCAATATTCATGTATGAGAGAATTAAGGAGAGAATCATACCTGCAGAAGTTCCAGAACTCGAAGCCATGGCACCAAGATTTCAGCGGACCTTCTCCTCTCTCGCAGAAAATCAAGAACTCAGACTTACAATAGGTTTAGGTCCCAAGATGAGCGTGTGTTCTGTGAGAGGAAGAAACACCAATCAAATTCAAAGAAGAGAATTTCATAGGAGCGTCATCACATCAAGCATACTCTCGCCTTCCGTGTTAAGCGTACTAAGACACACAGGATTGACATATCGTAACAGCTTCAAGAGCTCCTTGGTCTCAGTTTCTCAGCTTTCTCTGAATAGGTGCTTGTAAGCAACTAGCTATAGTAAAAGTGAAAGACGGAGTGGCGCCAGCAATGGAATTGTTATCGACGATGATAGGAAAAGAGCAGAGGCGACGAGGAATGTGAACACAATCAAGCACTTCGCACAAGTGAAAGACGAAGTGGTACCAGCAATGGCATTGTGATCGACGACAATAGCAATAGAGGCAAACATGTCGACGAACACTTAACCGAGTACTTAGTAGAAGTAAAAGATAAGGTGGTTCAATTGGTATTGTGATTGGTGATGATGAAAACAAAGGCAAGCATGTCGTCAGACATGAAATTAACCAAGCGCTTAGCAGAAGTAAAAGAAGGGGTGACGGGGATGATACCGATATGCATCAAAGTAGAGCCGATGGATCAGATCTGGAAAGAGTTGGAAGAACAGGATGCAGCAATGGAAGAGAAGGGCTATGGGTTTGAGAATGTATGTCATATGAGCTCTACCGGCACATATCCAATGGCAATAGTACCACCACAGGTCCACAAAGGATAATGGCTTATAACCAAGACCAATACATGATGCCAATGAATTGGAATCACATGTACCCTCCACCTTC
Source organism: Cotoneaster glaucophyllus (assembly GCA_036320875.1). Lineage (NCBI taxonomy): Eukaryota > Viridiplantae > Streptophyta > Magnoliopsida > Rosales > Rosaceae > Cotoneaster > Cotoneaster glaucophyllus. Next base: position 12,312,678 of record CM070064.1, on the reverse strand, counting down.
CATATGCGAACCTGCATCCGCCGATGAATTACATGCCATCAGATTCAAAAGCAGCAACTGATCCTTACACTCTCTGCAGTGATGACAATGTCAATGGTTGCTCTATCATGTAAACAATCTCGTTTGAGATATAAGTGCAACATCAGAAATTTTTTATGTGATACAATGAGAATGAAGCTCATTCGAATTTAGAATCAACAAATTTCTAGCAAGTGCCTATAAGTTTTACATTACACAAGCTCGTTTACAAAATAAAAGGCAGGTAAATGGTGAGGACTGCATAATCATATTAAGGAACTGAGTGTACAAACACATCAGAGATTCCGGGAGTTGGCTTTGGCGAGGACGCTAAATATCACATCATCCCAAACTAATTGGAATCTGGGGAGCCTTCTCTTCATCATTTAGGTTTTTTGATACTTGGATTCTTTCATTCCCTTTACGCCGAAGTGTAATTATAGTTGTAATTCTCATTACAACTTCTTTGACATAAACCCCATCTGCAGAGTCAGCAATGATTTTAGCAAAAGCACCAGCTTAATTCTCAAATTCTTTGACATGCATGAAATTATAATGTGTCGCGCAGGGTGAGACTGCTTTTTCAGCTTAGTCTTCCAATAATTTCATTCGCCTGCTACATTGTTTAGTAGATTTACATGATAACAACTGTACGCGCTCTTGGCCTCATATGATTAATCAATTCTATATTGCACGAAATCAACAAATCACAACTCAACTCACTCCCTTTGTTCGACAAAAGCAGTGAGACAATAGTATTCAACTATATTCATATGCAGTGTCATAAATACAAATAAAATTGAAATACTCACCATTCTGAGTTTTTTCATTTTGAGTGCACCCTTCTGAGGTTGAACGAAGGCTTATCTTTGATTCCCCGTATGTGGTAGTGTAGAAGCAACTGCCTCTGAAGATATGGACATATTGCGACTTTTCTGTCAGCCAACATATACCAAACTATACATAGTACGAGATAAGAATCACATTATAAATTTCAGAATACCAAAAACCTCTAATAGTTTCAGACGAGAACACGCACTTCTAATAGAACCTTTCTCCACACCAAGCATGTTGCTTTGCGAAATTCTAGGTTTTCCCTGTCATTTCATACTTGTTGCAGGTGCACAATCCACCACAACATAAAGTGCTAGCTAAGAAATGTGACAAATGATAAGAGGAAGAAATGAGATGAAAAGAACAGATTAATCAATTTTAATTTGTACTGCTAGGTACACTTGTAGATTTTCGTTAAAATCCAAATTTTCAAGATCCAAAAACCTGCAACCTAATTCATCCAAACAACCTAAACAGTAACCAAAGTATAATGGTTAACCCTGTTTTCTCACATTATCATTGAGCATCCATAACCCCACAATAACTACCATGTACATGACCTACATATACATATCAATATTCACCAAGGGAAGAGCATACTTCAAAATATGGAAATAAGGTGACAAATAGAACACACATTCAGAAATCCTGCAGAAGTATGATGATTAAATTCACAACTTTAATAAGCTGGGCAAACTAGTGCTGATTTTATCGGATGATTGACCATGTACATATCTGGAGAAGTATAAATGGATGGCACCCTGACCAAGCAACTCCAATAAATATAGAAGCCAACTGCTAGAGACAAAGGTACAATGAATCGTAGTGAGATGAAGCATGAAGATGGCGCTTTACCGCAGTGGCGGAAAGCAATCATGCCTATGCACCTTGGTGTGGGTTTGATCCCCCACCAATTCCCCCTCCCCCTAACAACTAACAATTTAACCCACTAGGCTATTGTTTGTCCCAAAAAAAAAAAAAATAGTGAGACTAAGCATGAACCGAACAAGTGAAGAATGAAAAACAAACTCTTGAGTTTTGCCCCTTCCCTTATTTGCTCCCATAAATTGTGCAAGATCAGTGAGACGTACCATTCTTGGAGGCAGATCTCAACCAATTGAAGCAGCCACATCATAAACGTCTTCAGAGCCAGATGTCTCCACAGATAAATCAGCTTTTGAACTAACGTCTAAAAATGCAATGAGGCCATCATCTACTTTACCACTTTCAGTAACTTCATCGGAGAGTAATTCTTGCACTACCTTGGAAGATATCAAACCCAAACTTCTCATCTCAATCCATAGTTCAATCACTGAATCCGAATGATATGGTCTACAGAGGAATTTTGATAATCTCAAGAAAGTATTGGAGCTCAGTTCTACTTTTACTTCTATCATCTCTTGTAGCATTAAATTAACCATGTTATGATCTCTTTCTTTAACGAAACCAGAAACCATTACATTGTATGTATGTGCAGTAGGAGCCAAGCCGACCTCCTTCATCTGGCGGAAGAGTGACCAAGCCTCTCCAGCTCTACCACCCATAAAGAGCCCAATTATGGCAACTGTGTATGCTACAACATCAAGTGTGAATCCCTCTGCAACTGCTTTTCTAAACACTCTAATGGCTGCATTAAACTTACCAACCTTTATAAGCCCATCCATGACCACAGTATGAATGTAAGCATCCTGTACAGGGAAACTTAGGAGAATCCCATGGTACACATCAACTGCTTCGTCAACTCTTCTTGCCTTACATAACCCATCTACTAATCCAACAAAAGTATACTTATCTGGTGTAAGACCTCTATCAAGCATATCATTATAAAACTTCACAGCAAGAGATGGAAACCCAACCTTACAAAAATAACAGAGAAGTGAGTTACATAGCAATAAGTCGGCTTCTACGTCAAGTCCACGAACCAACTTGGGTAAGAGATGAAACCTCCTAGACAAACATATGGTGGATAACAAGGAAGAGACAGTACAAGAATCAGGAGCCAAGTTTCGTGATCGCATGCTAACAAAAACATCAATGGCATCATCACACCTCCCAGCCTTGGCAAAGGAGTCTATTAACACATTACAAAGAACAAGGTCAGGGGCATATCCTTTAGATTCCATAATATTTAGAATATTGAATGCTTCACTAACCATATTAGATTTTAAAAATCCTCTGATTAAAGTTGTGTACGTTACAATAGTGGGAGAAGAACCAGTCTCGACCATCTTCTCCAATAACTTACCAGCCACATCAGGTCTCTGCAATCGACAAAACCCATTCATCAACATACTCCAAACATTTACAGACACAGTGATGCCCAAAGTAATCAATAGACCCAACACTTGATGCGCCTCCGCTGTATTATCCATTTTGCAAAAACAACTCATAATCATCTCAAATGTCTCAACTTTTGGGTGATACCCCTGCCGCAACATCATTCTCAATACATCTCCAATGTGACATAAATCATTGAGCTTACATAAATTACACAGTGCAATGTTAAAAGTCAAAAAATTTGGCCTTCGGGTCTCTTTCAGAAACTTAATGGCTAAATCCCCACATCCAATTTTGAACAACGCATCAATGATTATGTTACGAGCAAATGTGTTTGGAGTAAAACCATAAGTACCCATTACCTCAATAACCTCAAAGACCATTGTATACATTTCGCCACGCCAATAAACCCTCAACAAGAGTAAAAATGTTTGAGATTTTACAACACACCCCATGCTCTCTAGTTCCCTAATAAGCAATTGAACTGTTCTGCATTGTTCCATCACGCGCTTGATCACACCAACCATGTGATCAATCACAATCTTATTGTGAAAATAATTACGTTGTCCGGCACACCACAAGAAGAATCTCAGTGCAATCATATCAGAAGAGCAGTTCAATAAAGTGGAATGCACAACTTGATGATTGAGAATGAGTTTACTTCTTTCTCGGTCAAAATTTTTAGGGAAATTTTCCTGGGTTTTGTTAGTTGGACACACCTTTGATGATGAAAAGTGGCAGATTGGCAACATGCGCAGTGCTCTGATGATTTGGGTTGGCCCTCTGTGTAGAAAACAATACCTAAATCTCCATACTTTTTCCATGAAAGTTCAACTTTTCCTGCAAACCAAACACTATATAAGAAAATTAGGAAAGACCAGGAGAGGGTCAACAAATATAGGTTTTTCTACTTTACCTACATTATATGGGGTTTTTCTGGTGCCTAGGATTGGACTGGTTAGCAATAACTAACGATATCCCATGTATGGTGAATGAAGATCAATGAGTCGGACCAAAATCCATGCTTTGTGGCTGCATCTCCCCCACCTATCTAGGAGTCCTTAGTGGGATCTGTGATCTTGATTTGGCAGCAGTTCAAAAACATTATCCGAGTGGGTAGGAGCGGGTAGAGTCCGTATCGCCATGGAGCAGCGCCTTCGTCGCCTGTTTCTTCTTGATGAGCCTATTCGTGTAGCTTCAGAGAAATACAAACTTATTACTGCTTAAGAAAATTGACCCCCTCCCCCCGCCCCCTTCAAAATGAAATTCACCTCAAATTTGAAACTTCAAACACCTTGAATTTCATGAGTTATGCAGCGCAACCCAATCCCATCCTAGGCACCAAACGAGCCCTAGTTAGAGTATTGGCATTTCGGTTTCAAGTCATCAGACTAAAATCCAGCCAGAAGGACTCCTAAGGTTTAGCATATTACACACATACATATGCGTATGCATATACAAATACACATATAAAGGTACTTACTTTCATATGCCCTAGCACTAATAACCCCTGTATTAGTGCAACATGGATGAATTAGCTGAAGAAGAAAAACCCTTTTCGCTTTTGGGATTTGGGAGCCAACCCACCAAAAAACCAGCCTCCATATACATCTGCAACCCACCACTCATATAATACATACTGAATAAAATAAACTCATCACATTTAACATGGAAGCAGCAGCATATAATCATAATTATGTAAATACAAGGACGTAGACAAGTACCTGAGGAGCGCTGACTGGAGAAATAGATAGGAAGGGCTTTTTCTTTGTGGGCTCTAAATGCATAACTATCCGCCCAAATTACAGTCCAGCTGAACGCACTAAAGCCCTCTTGATTCTTGATTCTAAGTAGATTTTTTTTATTTTATTTAATCTATTGCGTTTCGGGTTCAAACTCTTCTGATCTATTTAACATAAATTAAAAGAATAACATTGCTTGTGATCAAGAAATCACGTGATTGAAACATATAGAAATAAATAATCTTTATAGAGTGATTTATAATATTAACGACTCTAATGATAAGTCTGAAATTCCATGAATCGACCACAAAGTAAAATGAGGAGAAAATCACCTCTAACCATTGAGGAGCCAAGTTAATTTCTTTCTTTTTCATGCGGGTTTCATTTGGAAATGGTAGTGTGAAAATGACAATCGTGTCCCTCAAAGTGTACTCCTTATCGTGTAGAGAAAGGGAAAAAGGAAAACTCCAAAAGTCTTGCTAAAGGAGCCGGAGTGATTTTCGCCCTCTCCCTCTTTTCTCCTTCTCCCTCTCTTTTCCAAGTCAATAACAAGGGGAGAAGTTTAGAGAGAAAAAACGAGACTATGAAAATCACCGCCCAATATATTCATAAGATTTTTGGACAGGGGAGTCAAAGCGAAGAGTTGCTTATCCATCAATCATCAAACAGGAGTAGGTAGAAGTAGAAGCATAGTCGTAATTTTCCATGTAGATTAATGGGAACAAAAAAGCCTGAAAATTGTACATATCAAATCCATAAGCAATACAAAACTAATGTTTACTTGGGCAGTCGACAAGACTAATACCACAACACACCAAAACTTGCAACCCCAAAGCAATCATACACAGCATTCTCAAATCACCTAATGAGCTGTGAGTAGAAAGAGCAAGCGAGTTCAACGTGGCGCACTGGTCGATGTGTACAGGATTCGGACTCTTCAGTAGATTCCGGGAATGACCCTGTAGGGGACCTTCTGACAGTATGACTTCCAGTATTTGCCGTACCTGCAAACGGTACTTGTCAAAATCTCATTCAACATTACATAAAATGCTTGGAACCGTTTTTTTATGGCTTTTACAAATAGATTACTTCATTTTGAAACCACTCTCTGTCTATTCATTTTTTAGGATTCTCCCAAGGAATGAATATTATGTAATAGGAGGAATCTGCATCTGCTTACTTGGAGCGACATCGGTCATCATCCCTCTTTGCTCGATCAAGCAGAAGGATTGTCAGGAAGATCACATAGAAGTAAGGTAGAAACTGCAGGAAAGCAAGGAAATAGTTCAGCTAAACTGCACGAAAACTGAAGCAAGCTAGAATCAGTTGTTGTTTTGTAAGAAAACACTAAATATAAATGGTTACATGATTGAAAAGGGCTGGAACAGTCCAGAAAAAGGCAGCTGATATTTCTGGCACATAATGGAAGTGACGAGATAAACCCCACCTGGAGGGAGAGCAATACACCTTAGCAATGACTTTAAACAAAAGTTTCAGCTTATCTTTTGAACTCTAGCATATGCATAAATTAATATACGGAATGTGAATAAACGAGAAGAAATCAACAAAAACACGGCTTAACTCACTCCCCATATGCGACAAAAAGAACTAACAAAAATACTCGGTTGAAATACTCACCATCCTGAGGTTAGAAGAAGGCTTGTCTTTGTTTCCCCAGATGTGGTAGTGTATGACGCGACTATCTGAGATGAGCAAATCATGTTTTTCTGTCAGCCAATATAATCTCAAACTGTGCATATAATTTAATCACATGATAATCTTTAGGAAAAAATTTCACCTTTGATGGAGCTCTCCCCCAAACCAAGCATTTTCCATTAGTTCTGCGAAATTCTTGCCTTTGCCTATCACAATCATAGTTGATGTATATGCAAAGGATTCCGGCCGCCAGAATAAAAAGTGCTAGCTGGAACAATATGTTGGAGATTGCCAGAAGTGTGACAATTAATGACGGGAAGAAAGAAGATAAATGACTCAGCTGAGAAATTTCAGAGAGTATAAATCCAGTTGAATTCAAATTGCCAAAACTGCAGCCAGACTTTCCCTACCTAAAGTTTTTATTAAATTCCATTCTTCTCTTTCTTGCACAGAATTTCTATTTTCCTTTTGTCTTTTTAACTCATTGATGTTCACTGGATTTTACGTTTTAAGCAGAAGGCAGTCCTCCTGAATTCTGAAAATACCTTATCTTGTATAAGGATGAATTCTTATTCTAGCATGATGCAATGAAACCAAATGCAAAGCATTGAAAATCTTTGACGTTAAGAAAATTTCATAATATTCATACAAACAACCTAACTAGTAACCAAACTCCAATGATTTAATCTATTAGTCAATAACCAAAGTCTAAAGGTTAATCCTTCTCTTCCTATGCTCATTGAACTTTTAGAACCAGGAGTGTACATAATAAGTTAATAACTATCCATCATTCATTACGACCCCTGAATAAAAAGAAAATGTGCATGACCTAAAACATGAAGAAATCACAAGTTAACAAACTTAGAACATGCCTTCGAACCAAATACGTTTACTACTATGATTCATAACTTAAAAAAATGGGGCAAACCACATATCAGGATGCTATTATACCTGAGTACCAAGATTTACAGGATGGTTGACCAGGTACATGCCGGGAGAAGTGTAAATAGATGGAACCCAGACCAAGCAACCCCAGCAAATATAGAATCCCGCTGCCAGAGACCAAAGTACAATGAATCATAGTGAGATGAAGCATGAACTGAACCAAGTGAAGGATGAGGAAACCATGATTGAAAAAGTTACATTACTACGTGTCAATCTACAAGGGTAAGAACAAATATGACAATAGTCAGCATGAAAACCTTGGACTTGCTAAGAGATGTGGTATAATAATAGCCCATAGATCACCATAAACACATGGTAAATACCATACTCGTGGTAATCAAATATCAATACAATCAACCCCCGAAAAGACCACCAAATTCATTATAGTTAAATGTTGACCTTATAACATTGATTAATATTATCACATCTGATGGTTAGTCTTGGGCATGCCAATATCCAACAGTTGTGCCAACCAAAGAGTGGGAGAAAAAGTGAAAGGCAGAGCATATGTGTACCTCGATCATGTGCGATATCCATTGTATTCCAGTATCCAGCCTCCCACCAGAAAAACTTTGTGACATACACCAGCATCAATATAGTATTCACAAGCATTGAGTCAGCTACTCTCCCGTTGACTTCATACTGGAACAACAAGAAACAAAAGTTAAATATTAGAAAAAAAAATATGTTGACAAAATTTTCAAAAAGGTGAACATCTTCATCTTGGTCCTTCGATCACACAGGTTTTTCTGCCTTGGTTGAATGGGGGAAAATTCACGTTGTCCACCAACCAAAAAGTGACGGAAAAGTAAATGTGGACGACATTGAAAATTTTAACAAATCTACAAGGGTAACTTTGAAATTAGAAATATATGGACTTAAGTGAAATGTTGGACCTAAATGACAAGGACAGAAGAATATCGTAGAAGATTTACCTGCTTTATGCAATAAGTCACAGCAAGAACTGCCCAAGACATCATCCCAAATCTGCAGTTTGTGAAAACTTTGATATCAAAGTTTTTGCCAATTCGAGGATACAGCTCCATGCCCTACAAAAATGAAGAGGAAATCATAATTTCTTTACATTAGGCCATATCCAAAAATTACTGATTATCTTTTTTTTTTTTTTTTAATAAAAGAAGCATCACGTAACAATAATTCTACATGTGGGCAGATACGAACTACAATCTATTGAAGTAGTCCAGTAGTTTTCTTTTTTATACAGGAAACAAGAATGTTATAAAACAAAGAGAGGGTACAACTAAATCTGGAGAAGAAGTCCATCCCATTAATCGACCAACACAATAATCCTTTCTAGTTGTATTAAAAGGAATGCCAAGGTAATCCAGTAATTCAGTATATCAAAAAGTAAAACCATGTTTATGAGAGTAAGGCCGTGACATTAGCACAAATTATCTTGGGACAAACTTATTCATTCTGATATAGTACATCAAGAACCAGGTTGAAAACCATGTTTGCAGCTCTGTGTGTATTGTGAGCTGCTTATTGCAAAAGAAAAGCACGGCTTGTTTACTCAGATAGATCACAGGTAACACAACTTGTTGAAAGAAACATTTTTCACATGGTTTATTTAGTATGGGTGAATAGATATAACACATCTTGCAAATATTAGTCACAAGGGAGTGACACTTGTGCAACTTAGCATAATTAATAAATTAAAGGTTGACACACACCGAATGTGAACCTTCAAAGGGTATATATTCAGTTAAAACCAAAAGATATGTCAATTCTTAAATTTGTGTGGCAGGGAAGGAAACACAATAGATAGAAAACAGGCAAAAATGACTTATAAATGAAACTTACCCAATAGAAATCAATTATTGCATTCCCAGATGATCCAGAATCAGTGGAAGATGGTGCCACGTGGCCCTTGCAAACATAATGTATTGGTGTCAAAAAAAAGAAAAAGAAAAAACATTTGTAAGTTGCAGATAAACTTATATTTCGGAGTAATCATAAACCCTCACTTTTATGTACAGGAAAATACAAAAAATGAAGCTTCCGAAAATGAGGGCTGAAAATATTTCTCCCAGATGATCATAAACAACTGTAGGGTTGAATATCCCAAACCTGAAATTTAACATAGAAAAACATCAAATGCACTCTAAACATTTTGGTGCCACAAGGGCACCGTGTCAATAACTCAATAATGCCGACCAAGAAACTAAAACAAGACTATGACCGCCTCTCTAGGAATGTGGAATCAAAGGATGCAAGGCATTCATAAAAGGAAACATTGTGAATTGATGGAGAAAGAATGTACCACCAAAGGCCAAGGTAGGTAGTCAACGTTACAAAATAGGCTGCCATACCATTTGCCTGCAAAATGCACATGCTATATTAGAAAAGGAGAAAGGAGACTATGCATATAGAACTATCTAGAACAACAAGTAGAAGTTTCTTTTCATTTCAGAGAACTAGATCAACTTATAGCTAATAGTTATCAATGTAACAATCCTACATTACTGCAAGTCCAGATACAGAAAAATTGACAAGAAAAAACTTTAAGCTATACAAAATTTAAATCTAGTGACTTATAGAAGGCGAAATGTTCCAGAACATTCAAGACATATAGCTTGAGTTTGGCATACAGATTGGAAACCATATTTGTATGATCACTTTCACAAAGCAGTTTTGATAAAGAAATCAAGTATCCAGCACCTTGTATACAGGCCGATTCCCTGCTGGAGATATTGGTCCCTCAACCCTTTTTCCGGGTAAAAGAAGCTGAAGTGCAGCCTCAAAAGCACCGTAACAGGCAATAATCTTCCATGCAGTGGCAGTAGGTCTGGGCCAGATTTCGATGAACCCCTGCAGTCCATGCTGCCTCAAGTGATCCCAAGTTTGCAGAATAGAGCCATCAGCATGTACCATTGTATACCATCTGCATTAAGTATCAGATTCTCAGTTCAATCACTCGTGATCATCATACGTTGATGTCATGTAGCAGTAAACGGTGTATACATTGATAAATTGATACAGTGCTCCAAATTATGTAACTTTTTAGTTTTTATTCACATGAACTTCGTTTTGCTTTATTGAACTGTGTAACAGTTAAGCTGTGCTAATGTTAAGTCACTTATAAGTTATATCGTCGCAACTAACCAAAATCTAACACTCTAGGGTTTCAATTTCCGATTCTTTGCATGGATCGTCTCATTATCGAAACAGGGGATTATTAAAAAAGAGGAATAAAAAGAAATCGGTTATCAATGGACCTACACGAGATACAAACTTCAAAATACAAGTTCAGGACTTAGAACAATACAAAATCAAATAATCTTACGCTTCTTAATATTTAATATCAGCATCTAATCAAATAATCTTACGCTTCTTAATATTTAATATCAGCATCTCTTTCTTCCAAACAAAACTAAACATGTCCCCGTACCATTTCCAGATCAAAACATCATATTTTCCCAGAAAACTAAAATTTTCTACGGAAACAAACAAGAAAACGAAAAACCGATACGAGATTCGGATTCGATCACCCTATTTTTCCCACTACACCAAAGAAATAACGAAAACCCATTAGTCCCCATATCACCATCCCTCCAAAAAAATTCAATCCCAACACAATCAAACACAAAATTCATTTCATTTTCCATACCAAAAAAAAGAAAACGCAAAAACGAGAGATTTACAGAGCGCTTACAGTAGAATTACAAAGGGAGGGCAGAGAGAAAGCAGCGATAGCATGGAAGCGTACGTCACCAATGGCGAATGTACGGTCTTCGTCTCCCCCATTGTTTCTCTCTGTGGTTTCTGAGAGTGTAGACTGAGAGCTCAGTTTGTGTCGTTGTTTGACCGACTCTCTGAGAAGAGAAGACTTCTGTGTGGCAAATAGCATCATGAGTGTCGTTTTAATATTTGTTTTTCCAATTATGCCGCTGTTGGTGGGGGTGGGCCGGGGGCCCACTTACAATGTCCCATTAGTCCATGTGATCGCAGCTTTGCTTGATTTTAATAAGGTGTTTAGTAGTCAATCAGTATTACGGATTTGATTGTATTATTTTATATTTAAAAGTGAAATGTTTTAAGTTTTAATCTACTAGATGACGAATTCGATATCAAATTAAATTGTTTATTGTGTAGTTTAGCCGAACTTTTCTTCCTTTTAATGTAAAAACGTTAATGTACTAAAAAAAAACCAAACTTCTCTTCTTTTTAATATAAAAATATTGATGTGCTTAAAAAAAATTAAGTTTTAATCTAGCAGATGACGAATTCGATATCAAATTAAATTGTTTATTGTGTAGTTTAGCCGAACTTTTCTTCCTTTTAATGTAAAAACGTTAATGTACTAAAAAAAACCAAACTTCCCTTCTTTTTAATATAAAAATATTGATGTGCTTAAAAAAAAAAAAAAAAAAAACAAGGAGTTTAGCTGTGGTCCTTATAACAGAACACAGAATAAGGTTAGAAATGGGCCACATGGAATCTTCAGACTAATCTTGTGAACCAAAATTTTTTCTGTCCTCAATTTACTTTTATTAAAAAAATAATATCCATACACTCTTTTTCGTTAAATATGTAACTTAGGCCTTTTACAGTATTCCGAAGAAAGTTAATATAATCTAATATATTGAACTCATATGAATCACACTTTTACATTGTGATGAAAAAGTTGAATGTGATACTAATTTATTGAACTTATGAGTTCAATATATTAGACTCATTAGTTATATCAAACTTACGAGTATGATACAAATATATTGAATTACTATTACAAAAATCAAACATGATTCTTATATACAGGTTACACATTCACCTAAACTATTGTGGAATGCCATACTTAATTTAACACAATTGGGAATTGGGTTAATGAAGCCAATTTCAATGCTTTGAATTAAGGGAATTTTAACGAAAAACTCCTGGTACAGTTTATTTTAACGAAAAATCATATTTTTACACTAAAAAGTCAATGATGGTACTATTCACTTTACCCTTTATTTTGTCTTTATCGTTAAAACTCAAAAATTTCAAGCATTTTTTATTAGTTTTCCTTTGAATTAATGGGAAGGATATTTTTCGCGCTTGTTGGTTGCTTTGTTGAATTATGTAATTTCAATTTTAATGAGGGATTGGTTTTGTTTCTGGCTTTGTAATTTCAATTGTAATGTAGGTCATTTGAATTAAGGTTGGGCAAACAAACAAAAAAACTAACCCAAACAAACCGAAAAATCGAAAAACCAGCCAAACTACATCATTTGTGTTGGTCCAGTTTTTTATTTTTTATTTTTTATTTTTTATTTTTTATTTTAATATATATTCATTATAGTAGTATTTATTTTCACTTATAAGTAAAAGGTATTAAGTTCGTTTCTTGCCAAATGTGAATTTAAAGCACATTACTACTAGCCTATTGTTAGGGTAAGCTCATCCCCTTCTTCTTTAGGTAGATATTATAGTTTGTTAAAAAAAAAAACTAAACCAATTGATTTAGTATGCGATTTTAACTTTTACAAACCGTGGGTTAATATTACAAGAAAAAAATATTTATTATTATATATATATATATATATATATGTAATTTACTGAATATCTTAGCATTATGAGATTGTAAATTTAAATTCCGAGGTTAACAAGTTGGCAATGAATTTTCTATAAATTGGAAAAAAATATTTCTAATATTTATTTCAATATAGGTGCAAAATTTTCATTAGGCAATAGGCATGTTAAACCACAAACCGAATCAAACCATTGGTGAACCCCCTCGCAACATCTCCAAACTGATAGCCTAATACTGATTAATGGGCAGACTATTGGTTTAAGTATAAACTGATACACTCAGGGCCGGCCCTGAGAATTTGGGGGCTCTAGGCGAGTCTACAAAGTGGGAGCCTTAAAGTTCTCGGACCTTCGACTTTTTGTGTATTGGTATGTAGTAAAAAGAATTCGCTAACTACATAAAAAGTTTATTTCTTCATCGAATATCATTAAAAATTAATATCAAAAGAAAAAAGATATACTAACATTACTTAAATATTACATGTCTTTAGACGCAAATGCACAAAGTGTTTGCAGTCAAGAGTCTAAGATTGAGAGTGAAGAACAATAAAACTTGATGATTAAGAGAGTAAAAAACAATAAATTTGATTAACGAATATAATAATTCAACAACGTCGAGTGGTTCTCTTGTGTTCTTTCTAAAATCAACATCACACTAACGAATCAAATTTTAGAATAACATAGTTTAACAATAAATTATTGAAAAAGAAAATTTAAATTCAAAGTTTCGGTTACCTCAAATTATAATCTTCAGACTCAGTGATAGTTGCTTAAACATTCAATAGAAATGGAAAGACGGGGAAGTTGAAAGAAAAAGAATTACAAAGTTATGATTATTTTTTATTTTTTGGTTTGTTTTTGGAGGTTACTTTCAAAAGCAAAAAGAAAAAAAAATGGATTTGGCCGATTGGGATCATTAATTTCATAGATTTGAAAAAATGCAAAAACTAATGCCTACAAGGGGTTTCGAAATGCTCACCCCAGGGAAACAGACCGTTTCCGTTGCACCATCGGAAGTAATTGTAATGTTTCTTAGGTTTCTTTATATTTATATGTTATATGAAGGATGTATAAAAAAATTTGGGGGCCCTAGGCGACCGCCTACCCCGACTACCCTCAAGGCCGGCCCTGGATACACTATTAACACATGATATGGCCATCGAATGGATCCTAATGAGAACCAATTAGGCTTTCAACAATCAATAGAGATTGAACTACAAATTTCACATAGTTAGAAGCCTGACCAGCACAAAAATTCCCAAGGGCAACACAGAGTACTGATCACTTCATCCACAAGATTCATTTTCTCATCTTCGATTTTCTTCCTTAATTTACTTCGATGACGTTCTCCTAAGGAAGCAACTGTTCGTGCTATTACCTTGTCCTTAGTGCCTCCACTATGTTGTCCTGAGAATTGGGTGGAGTAGTTCATGTGAAGACATAAATTAATCACATCTACTAGGAGGATATGTGGAGTATAACTTAGGGGTGGGCAAACGGGTACTAGACCCACGGGGCTGGTCCAAAAGGCCCAAGAAATAGTGCCCCGACCGGACCCGTTTCTCCCAAGCCCACTCTGTTCCCCGGTCCAAAAGTCCAAGTACTGCGTTGGTTTTGTGCAGTACACTAGTACTTGTACTGCATTTCACTTATTTTTTTCACTCATTTCACCTTTTTTTTTTTTACTCTTTCTTTCTTTATTTTTGTTTTAATTATTATTTTTCACTCATTTCACTTTTTTTTTTCACTCGGACCCTCTTCTTCTCCATCCTAAGAGACCCACGATCCCCAAACTCCATTAAGGACAAGAAGATTGGAGTAAGCTGTAGGTCGAGAAGATCGAGGACTCAATCGAGAGACTGCCATCCAGTGGTTGGACAACAACCAATTGTCGGATGCCGATGAGTTCGAAGACAAGATGGAGTTGGAGAGCATCTGCAACCCAATCACAAGGTGAAATTATTTAGGTTTGATGAACTTGAAATTTTATGTTTTATCTGGGACTTGAAATTATAGATCAATGCTTTTCTTTTCTTTTTTTTTTTTCTTTCTTTTCTCTATTTGCAGAACTCGATGAGAAGGAAGAGGAAATCATAAGGGAATTGATTGAAATTGCTTAGATTAAAAAACCCTAAGGTATTCCCTTTCTTTTATTCTTTGAATTCATAGACGATGAGAAGGCAAATTGGATTTGTGGGTTTGTTTGAAAGAGTTATGTGAAAACCCTAATCTAATCCCTAATTTGCCTTGAGAGTGCATATCTTGCGGTGGTTGTTTTGATGGAACCGCCGATAACGATGTTGTTCGAAGAAGCGAATCTTCAAATGAGGAGAACAAAGAGGAAAAACCCCCAGACTTGAGGCGTGAGTGAAAGATTTGGACCTATGGGGACCCATAGGAATCGGCCCGTTTCAAAAGGGCCGGGTTAGGTCCAGATCCTATTTTGAAAAATCCAAAACTCGCCCCGCCCCGCCTTGTTGTATTTATGGACGTGTCCGGTCCGATCCCTTCAATTTTGGACTCGGCCCGGCCCGTGCCCACCCTCAGTATAGCTCAATGTGACAGTTTTACTCTTGACGTCATAAGTAGTATGTTATAAGGTAATTGGGTTTTTATGCCACTAACACATCATGGGCTCTGCGGGCCGCCCATGGTGTGAGTCGTGGACTCTCCAAACTGCACATGACACTTATTATGGACTCTCCTTGCCGCCCATAGTACATTCTGTCATCAGGCTATACTCAATCTCCAATTATGGCAGGGCGGCGACTCTTTGAAGTCTCTTTGTGTGTTCAACACACCTGCGCTCTTACCAAGAGACCTTCAGGAATACTAGCTAGTAAGACTGCAGAGATTGGCCTGCATCATCAAGAACTGCCTAGTATGCTTTACAGCCTTCCTTCCAGCTACCTGCTAGGGTTTCTTCCTAATAAATAGCCAAGTTATTCAGAGAAAATTGTAATCGTCACTTACTACTTAGAACTCTCTCAAGTTTTATGTTTTCTCTACTTTTTCTGACTTAAGCATCAGAGGTCCTTTTGACGAACACACTCCCTTTTTTATTGAGTGTTCGTCAATTAGGTTAACATTGTTTGTTCTCTTCTAGGTGGAATTTCATGGCACTCCAACACCAGATATGGAACTTTTATGTTTGCTAATATGAGTGGGGTTGATGCCCATCTACCGTTAGTGAGATTGCCGGCATAGAACTTCGCTAAGGAGATGCAAAACTATGGGGAGAACGAGAAATTTCAGCTGACAGCTGTTGCATTTTCTTCAACTGTTTGAAATTTTTATTCAGGTTTATAAGGTTGTGGATAAAAGAGAGCCGTGAAATCTTCCCAAATTGTCAAGTTATGACAATAACATAGGACAAAGAGTGTTGCAGTGAAGACGAAAAATGACAACAACAATTGTAATGGTAACGACAATTTTACTAAGATGTTGTCAAGTTTCATTTCAACATGAGTCTTTACGACTATGAGGATTTATATACCTATAATTACAGCGGCGTCGCTGTATGCTCAAGGAGGCTAGCAACCATCATATCTCAATGAAAACTGAATTAATTTGTCCGAAAATGCAATGTTTAGCAACTCGAGCCGTATCTCAAGCCAATTTGATCTGTTCCGAGCCGTCCCTCATCGAGCTATATTTCAGCCGGTATCCCTACTAGCTATCTGTAGCATACCAAGTGAGCTTTGAACCAAATTGCAACATGCTAGGAATAACACTTGACATTATTCAAGATACCGGAATTGCCAAACATCCCAATCAGAAATTTTCCAGGTCGGCTTTAAGCAAGAAAGAGGTGGGAAGCGCACACGTGTCACCCAGTGTGACTTTGTTGATTTTAACATAATTAGCCAAACAGGTCCAATGTGAGTTAGTTAAGTAAGAAACCATTTGTTGCTTAATCTTGTGTGCATAAACGAATACACTGGACAAGATAAAAACTGATCAAATAACATGGTTCACCCAACTTACAGTAGCTCCATACCAGCATATGCAAAGGTTCTCAGTTCACCCACTGCCACCACATTTCACCTTTATTTCTACTTCCAACCATAACCACCACCATAGTCGGCAATCAATCAACTGTGGTCCCTTTGCCTCCACCTCTACCTCCAATTGCAACCCCAAATCCAAACACCATCGTCAGTCCAAAAAATGTGGTCGCTCCGCCTCCACCCATAACTAAAACCACCATCACACGACTGACAGTCACCAAATCTAAAGCCTTCAAACGTCCACCCCACCATCGTATCGTCCACTTCGGAGGTATTCCTCTTCAATTTTTGCTTTCTAATTACTTGAATTTTGTTGGGCTATGTATATAATTTGTAAAAATTATGTTCTTTTTTACAATTGTCATGGAGTTTTATTTGACTGTCAGGGGTTTTGGCCCTTGTTTGGATCAATTCTCGAAAAATTTTACTTGTAGGAAGTCTTTTTTAAAAATTAGAAAAAATAAGCTTAACAAAACAGAGAGAGTTTAGAAGAAAAAATAATAAAGATGAATCATAAAGAAAATCTACAAAAAAAATATTTTGTATGTTTCTTTTATTTGAGTACAAAAGTTCTCCTAATCGGATTTTAGTTTCCTCCAACATTTTAATTTAAAATTTTGAAAAAGAAAGACATCCAAGTATTGGTAAGAACATGTAAAAATACAATGTTGTACAATGTATACCATATATACATGTATAAACACGCGAACGAAATGAAACAATTATCAAGCTATAGAAATGAAAGTAGTGTGACTATACATGAACCCAAACGGTCTTTCAGATTCAATAAGGAAAAGTATGACAATCTTGGCAACTATCTTATAAAATCAACGTGAACATTGGCAACTATGCATGTGTAAAGAAAATTATGGCCAACGCAAAAGGTTGTGACTGTGGATGCAAATTTTCTCCTCTTCGGTCTTGGACGATTTTGCACCTACAAAATAATAAACACCTTAGGTTAAGGCCAAAAGCCTCACGCGCCCACGATGAATGGGGGGGGGGCTTTGGCCGAAGAACCTCCGATGCCAAAGTTAGAATTAGAGAGAAAAAGTGTTTAGAGTGTTTTTGCCAAAGGATTGGAATTGGGTTTTTGTGAGAAAATGGGGTAGTATTTATAGGAAATGGGGGTGGCCGGCCTAGGGTTTTTTGGTGTGAGATCTAGGTTTAATTAGCCTATTTATTGGCTAATTAATCAAATAGGGAAATGATTTATATTTATGAAAAAAGATAATAAGGAGTAATTGAATTGTTGGCTAAAAAAGGAGAAAAAAAAAAGGAATGTGGGCAATAAAATGGGGAAGTGGCCGGCCCCCTTTGGAGAAGGGAGGACCGGCCATTTAAGGTGTTTTTGGCTTTTAAGGCTAAGTTAATTGGCCAATTAATGAGGAATATCCTCATTAATTTGCCAATTATCTCCATTTATGTGGGATAATTGGTGGATTTATGAGATAATTGTCTTAAATGTGGATGGATGAAATAATTCGGATTTGTTTACCTTTTATGGGCGCTTTTGACTTGACCGATGATAATTACCGGCTGCTCGCGCGTAGGATTTCTGATGCTCCTCAAGGGCATTCTTGTCTTCTTAATCCGAAAGTCCACGTGTCGCCTTGTGATTATTTTTGGCTCCATAAATGCCCCCACACCTGTTGGGCTGCTCGCAAAAAAGGGCAACAGGTGTAGAGATTCTCCCACTTTAGGAAACTTCGAACTGCTTCCTCTTTTGTTGATTTTCCACTTGTAATAGGAAGATAAATCCCCTTAGGAAAAGGGAAGTAAACTCTCTCTTAAAGTCTATTTAAGTCCACCTTAAGTGGATTATTAAATCAACCTTCAGAGAAGAATTTACTTCACCTTACAAGAGAGAAAGAGAGCTTAGAGGATATTTGTTCCCCCTCCTTTAGCAGTCTTCCGCATCTTGCCTGTGTAAAGGATCGCTCCTCGCTGCTTCTAGGTAAGAAAAAATTAATTTCCTTGTCTTCCTTGAGATCTTTGTGGGTGAGGACCCGAAACTTGTGACCGGTGATCCATGTAACCATGGAAAAACACATATAAATATATGTATTTTTCCATGCTTCTTCCTTGGCTTGGGCTTGGGCGCTGGTGAGAAGGGAACCAGGCCGTGGGGCCTGGCTTGGTCGCTGGGTCCTGCGGCAAAAAATTAATTTTAATTTTTTTTTTTTTTGCCGAGGGGCCTGCCTTTTGCCTTTTTTTTTTTTAACCTTCTAACGGATCTTTCTCGTATCCTTTTCCGTAGAATCTTCTCCACCATGTCTTCCTCGGGCTTCAGGGATGATGTCTGTGTGCCGCCGTTGTATCGTCAAGGCGGGTCTTTGAGTAAGGTTGGCTACTTCAAGGCTGCTCACTTCAAGATCAATTCTGATGACTCCTTTAGAGACTTTCTTGAGGCCTATTGGCACGCCATTCCATCTGGAGTACGTGTGAGGCGAGTCAAGGACGATAGTAGTCATGAGCCATGTGATGAGATTCAGAGGGCTATCAAGTTCCACCCTTACTACTTCGTGCTGGGGTTCACCTTTCCCATGCCGCGCTTTTTCCAAGAAGTGCTCTGCTCCTTGAGATGTGCGCCTGCTCAGTGTTCCCCAAATGCGATTCGAGTGATGGTGGGGTTCCACAACTTGAGCCAATTCTTTGATTTGGGACTAACCACCAACGAGTTTTGGTACTTTTTTGACATAGGCCGTGTTGATGGAGTTGGGCAGCTGCGGACTCGTCATAGACTTTTTGACCATTCAAGCAAGGGTGACCACGATTGGGCCAAAGAGACCTTGGAGGTAAGCGGCGAATGGGAGTCCGATCCCTCCCCCGAGTTGCGGGTGTCAACGGTCTTCATATCTGGTAAGTAGGCTGCTTTAATTTCCTTCCCGGCTGCTTGATTTTGGCGTTGAATTGTCCATCAATTTTCTGATTGCTCTCTGCCCTCCGTGTAGATTCGGAGTTTGGATCAACTCCCAAGGTTTCTCCGGACATGAAGAAAGTGCATGTCGCTCTGGGCATTCCTTTCGAGTATCGTGAATGGTGCTGGCTGCTTAGTCCTCTTCGTAGGGAGAAAGACGGATTGCCCCCAAATGAGGAAGTGAGACGGATCAAGGCAGCTGCATTGGCTCGTCCTATTACCGTGGTGGAGCCTGCTGCCAACGATGGTGGAAGAAAGAGGCATTCTCCGCCCGTGCAAGAGCCACCTGCTCAGAAGAAGCCGCGGGTCGCTTGCGAGGGTTCATCTGCTGCTCAGGAGGGGCTTGATGCAAAGAGGCCAAAGACTTCCTCCGCTGCTCCCGGGGGTCCACCGGCTGCTCCCAAACTTGTGATTGACTTGACTTCAAAAGAGACTGCCGGACCCGTGCCAGTGCCGCCTGCCGCTCCGAAGGCTGCTAGCTCGATTGCCGATAGGATCGCTCAGCGCCGGGGTTCGTCAGTGCCGAAGTTTGTGCTGAAACGTCCGCCTAGGGCTAGGTCTGATTCTCCTTCAGAAAAGTTTACGTCCGTGAAGAGTGGCACGACCTCTTCGTCTGCTAAGGTGGCGCCAAATCCGGTTCCTCTCGCTGCTGAGACTAAGCTGCCTTCCGAGGGGGGTGAAACTGCTTGCGCCAATGGTCCTGGTAAGTCCGCCAAGTCCAATTCCAAGGAAGTTGCTGGGATTTGCGCGCTTCTGAGGCCAGACCTTCTCGAGGATATGGATGCGTGTGCCAAATTTGTTGATGGCGTCAAAGGAATTATTGGTCCAGGCTCATTCGTGAAGCATACGCCCGAGCACAGGAGGGCTGCTCTGCTAACCATGATGCAAAAAACGGCGATCCTGGCAGCCGAGTCCATGGTTCTTGATCGGGAGGATATCAAGGCTGCCCAGGAGGTGGCGAAGTCTATGGCTGCTGAAGCTTATTCCTCGACCGAGAAAGTTAAAAATTTGGAGTCTGAGCTTGCTGCTTTGAAGGGATCTAACGCTTCTGCCCCCACTTCTCTGCAGCTTGAGACCGCTTGCCACGAGATCGCGAACTTGAAGGCTAGGCTTGACGCGACTCAAGTAAAATATGAAAGTGCAGAGAAGGAGATTGCGCGTTACATACCTCAGATTCAGGATCTTGAACGCTCCGTCTCTGAATCCCGCTCCGCTGCTTATGCCAAAGATGAAGAACTGATCGCTGCTTACAACCAAGTGATACATCTCAAGAAGGTTGTTGATAAGCTTGAACTTCAAGTGTTGGAGCTTCAAGGTGCTTTGAAGATCAACGAAAGTCTGAGAAAGGAAGTGGAGGAAATGCAGCGGGTTCGAGCTTGTATGCTTGAGGAAGTGGAGCAGCTGAAGAGCGAGAAGGCTAGGTTCGAGGCTTCGCTAACCCAGAATCAGTCCGACTTCTATAAACTTGGTTATGTTGATCACCTCTTTGGGCGACCGTCTGACTTCGAGTTTTCTGAAAAGGACTTTGAGACTTTCTCCATTTCTCCAGAAGACCTACTCGCCTTCACTTTCGAGTCCTCCATTGGTGAAATAGTTGGAGATGGGAGTATCCCCGACGGAGCAGTCGGGAGTGGAGTGCCGGATGGTACCGTTGCTGAGGTTGCCGTGGCTGCCGAAGGCGTGACAATGGAGCAGTCGTCGGATGGCCAAGCTGCCGAAGAGTAGTATTCTAGGTAGCCTTTAGGATTTGTTTCTCCTTATTGCTTTTGCTTTGCTTGAACTCTTCCAGTCTTTGTCAGTTGTTTATCAATTTTGCTATAATAAACTTGCCTCCTTTGCTTTTCTCCGTCTTTGCCCCTTTTGCTCATACGTTAACCTTTAGACTCTATAGGCAAGTAGCAGGCGCACCACTTTTCATAAGCAGACAGGCCGCGTAGCCTACGTGGTCGTAGGTGTTGGTGTAGAACTTTTCCTTGCAAAGTTGCTAACCATAGGGTCGGCAGCCGGACGCCTTACTTACAGAAGCAGGCGGATCCGCGTAACCACTAGGCCATTAACCTTGGCTTTCTCCAATTCCGTAGGTTGCGCAGCAATTGTCACAACACTTTAGGACTTGGCGTAAGTTGCCGCAAAGTTGTTAGCTGCGGGATCGACGGCCGGACGCCTTACTTATTTGCAGCAGCCGCATCCGGGCGATCCTTAGGCTGTTGCCTTGCGAAGTTGTCAGCCATAGGGTTGGCAGCCGGACGCCTTACTTACAGAAGCAGGCTAATCCGCGTAACCACTAGGCTTCAACCTTGGTTCTTCCCAATTCCGTAGGTTGCGCAGCTAGTGTCACAACACTTTAGGACTTGGTACAGGTGAAGCTTATCAACTACGTAGTATGTCGGTAGTGGATAAAACTTCACCTATGCCTGCTAGCTTGTTTAACCTTTCACAAGAATTTGCGGTTGTATAAGTCTAGTGTGGCTTCACTGCTTAAAGGGCAAGCCGTAGGCAGTCTTCCGGGATCCGTAGGCTACCTTAGCATGTCCGGTAGCAGCTTTAGGGTTCCCGGGATAGTGTGCCCCCTCCGTCTCTAGGGCCCGGTTCCCACGGATTAGGCCAAGAGACCCAAAATCCTTCAGTTAGCTAAGCCTTGAAAAAGACCATTGTGGCTACTTCTAGGAATTCCGACGCAAGCCATCGTGCAACTAGTTACACTAGGGCAGCCAGGCTCATCCACGTCTGGATATTCGGAGTGAAGAGTTTATCCTCCCGCGTTGGAGAGCAGATTGGTCCCTCAAGGGGCGTTATTCCTGCAGTGAGTCCCTAAGAAGGGCGCGAGCTTCTTTCGAAGCGCAGGAGTTGTCAGTCGCCGCAATGTAATCAAGTCATAAAAGCGTTCCTTATTGAAAAACAAGTGAACAGATAACTCAATTGTAAAGATTACGAAACAACTGGTAGTCCTCGGTTTGCGAGGGTTGTGCCCGTCTGAGCTGCTTGAGCTTTTGGGCGTTGGTGGAGATCACACGTGGTACTTCCTCAAGTTGTAGGCGTTCCATTGCTTTTCGATCTCCTTGTCATTCATGGTGGCGAGGGTGTAGCTTCCCTTGCCGCCTACTCTGTTGATCTTGTAAGGTCTTTCCCAAATGGGGTCCATCTTTTTCGATCCCTCCCTTTGAGCAGTGATGAAAGCCTTCCTCAAAACTAGGTCTCCCGGTTGAAATTGCCGTATCTTGGACCTTTTGTTGTAACTAGAGAGGAGCTGCTGCTGGTAGGATGCGATGCGGGCTATGGTCTGCTCGCGCCTTTCCTCCACCAGGTCCAGGTTTGTGGCCATCTCTTTATTGTTCTGCTCGACATCTGGCAGCAGGGTGGTGATGCTTGGCATGATGATGTTAGGAGGAATGATTGCCTCCGTACCGAACGCCAAGGAGAAAGGGGTTTCTCCGGTTGCTCGCCTTTTGGTGGTTTGGTACGCCCACAGACATCCGGGGAGTGCGTCTGGCCACTTTCCTTTCTTGTCGGCAAGGGATTTTTTGAGGCAGTCGAGGATCGTCTTCTTGGAAGCTTCGGCCTGCCCATTGCCTTGCGGATACCTTGGTGTAGACATATGTTGCTTTATACCGTACTTTTGGAAGAATCCCGCCAAGTCTTTGCCTACGAACTGTGGGCCGTTGTCGGTGACGATGGACTGAGGGATACCAAAGCGGCAAATGATGTTCCTCCAAATGAAGCGTTCTATGTCCGTCTGAGTTGTTGTCGTTATGGGCTCCACTTCTATCCACTTAATGGCCAGGGACTTGCTTGTGGATGTAGTTCGCTGGCGGGTAAGGCTGGTACAGGCTTGTAACGTTGGCAGCGGTCGCATTTTTGCACTAACTCCCGGGCATCTTGGTGCATGGTTGGCCAATAGTAGCCTGCGTTGAGAGCTTTTTGCTCCAAAGATCGTCCTCCGGAATGGTTCCCACAAACGCCTTCATGGATTGAACTTAGGACCTTCAAATCATCGGGAGGCGCCAAACATCGAAGGTGCGGTCCGGTGTAGGATCTTTGAACTAAAATGTCCTTCCATATGTAATAGCGCGCTGCTCGGGTCTGAAGTTTCCTTGACTCCAATCTTTCTGTAGGGATCGTGCCGTTGACCAGGTAATCTATGATAAGACCTTGCCAATTTGGAGTTGCACTAACCTGTGTCACCTCGGCTACTGGCTCGGACTCTATGCTCGGCTTATCCAGGTACTCCACCGGAATTGAACGCTTGAGCTGGTGATCGAGGGCGGAACCCAGGCCGGCTAGCGCATCTGCATGGGTGTTTTCCGTCCGTGGAACTTGGGTGAGCGTGTAGGTCTGAAATGTCTTCAGCTGCTCGCGTACCTTTTCTAGGTATTGCGCCATCCTTGGATGCTTCGCCATATACTCCCCCGCGGTTTGGCTAGTAATCAGCTGAGAATCGGAATAGATTGCTAGCTTCTTCACTGCTAAGTCTTTAGCCATTCGGAGGCCTGCCAGTAGGGCCTCGTACTCTGCTTCATTGTTGGATGTTTTGAAACCCAAAGTGATCGCTTGCTCGAGCAGTGAGCCGTCTGGGGTGACGAGAACCACGCCTGCTCCTGAGCCTTTGTGATTGGATGAGCCATCGACGTGCAGATGCCATATGTTGCGCTAAGGGAAGCGAGCGGTGCTAGAGTCTCGGCTGCTTCTGGGACATCGTCGGGCTCCGTTGCTGCGTTGCTTGGGCTAGGCACGAACTCCATTATGAAATCTGCCAAGGCTTGGGCCTTTATCGCCGTACGGGGTCGGAAGACTAAACCATACTGGCCCAGTTCAAGTGCCCACTTCATTACTCGTTGGGAAGCATCCAGACCATGCAGGATGGATCGTAGAGGATATTGAGTCATGACGATGACCGTGTGAGCTTGAAAGTACGGTCTCAGTTTCTGAGCCGCCACAACTAGAGCCAAAATTAATTTTTCGATTTTCGGATATCTTGTTTCCGCATCGAGGAGAGCTTTTGAAGTGTAGAACACCGGTAGTTGGGCCCCCAGCTCTTCTCGTATGAGGGTAGAGCTCACTACTACCTCAGAGACTGCCAAGTAGATGTACAAGTCCTCCGCAGCTTCCGGCTTGGACAGTAATGGAGGCGATGTAAGATACTTCTTCAGGTCTTGGAAGGCTTTTTCGCATTCTTCATCCATTTTTCACGTTGCGCCCTCCTGATGGCTTTGAAGAAAGGCTTGCATCTATCGGTGGATCGTGATAGGAAACGGTTGAGGGAGCCTGCTCGTCCGGTTAAGCTTTGGATCTCCTTCAAGGTTGTGGGAGACTTCATTTCCAGGATTACTCGGATCTGCTTGGGTTGCACCTCGATCCCTCGTTGGGTGACTAAGTACCCTAGGAATCAGCCTGAAGATACTCCAAATGTACATTTGGCAGGATTGAGCTTCATCTTGTACTCCCTAAGGATGTCAAATGTTTCTGCCAGATTGCAAATGTGGTCTGACCGCTGCTTTCCTTTCACCATGATGTCGTCGACATAGACTTCCATGGTAATCCCGATTTGCTTTTTGAACATCATATTCACTAACCTTTGGTAGGTTGCTCCTGCGTTTTTGAGGCCGAAAGGCATGACTTTGTAAGCAGTATGTACCTCGCTCGATTACAAACGCGGTTTTCTCCTTGTCAGGTTCGTGCATGGCTATTTGGTTGTAGCCGGAGTATACGTCCAAGAAGCTGAGCAGCTGGTTTCCAGAAGTTGAGTCCACCAAAAGGTCGATTCGGGGGACCGGATAAGGATCTTTCGGGCACGCCTTGTTGAGGTCGGTGTAATCTACGCAAACCCTCCATTTGCCTTTCTCCTTCTTCGTGACTAGCACGACGTTGGCGAGCCATGCGGAGTGTGCCACCTCTTCTATGAATTCGGCCTCCAGCAGCTTGTTTATCTCGGCCTCGATGATTGCTACTCGCTCGGGCGCAAAGTGCCTTCTTTTCTGGATCACTGGTTTTACAGCGGGGTCAACATGTAACTTGTGGCAAGTTACATTTGGGTCGATGCCGGGCATGTCGGAGGGCAACCATGCAAAAACGTCTCGGTTCTTCCGGAGAAAGGTAGTGAGTTCTTCTTTCTCGGCTGGGCTTAGGCGAGAGCCAATCCTAGCGGTCTTTTCCGGCTGCTGCGGATTGAGAATGATTTCTTCAGCGTCTTCTTCGGGTTTCCAGCCTGTCTCGTCTGCTTGAGTGCCACCTTCTCAATCCTCCTGCTGTAATTGCTATTTGGCAGCTTCGTCATTTCTTTGGACTTCGGTGACCTCCACGGGGGTGAAGGTCCTCTTACTTGATTCTTTCAGCATTTGCACGGTGCATCGTCGGGATGCGGCCTGGTCGGACTTAATTTCTCCAATTCCTCATCCCGGGATGCGGAAGCGAATTTTTTGATACTTGACCGAAGTGACTGCATCTAGCTTGATCAACCAAGGCCTTCCAAAGATCCCGTTGTAGGGAGACGGGTCACTCACAATTATGAATGTTTGCTTCGAGACTACCAGCGATGTCTTTACGTCAAGCGTGATTTGACCGATTGCAGTTGAGGTGTGTCCATTGAATCCGGTGAGTACCTCTGCTCGCCATGTTATCGTGCTCTCCAATCCCATCTTCTGGATGACCGAGAATTGAAGCAGATTGACCGCGCTTCCGTTGTCCACCATCACTCGGTCGACTATGGCATGGGCTATTTGGACGGATACCACTAGGGCATCGTTATGCGGTAAGTCGACGCCTTCTGCGTCCTGCTCAGTGAAGCCGAAGATAGGCGTTGGTAGTGCGCCAGCCGCCTGGACTTGTGAGATCAATGTGGCCTGCTGGATCCTCCTCTTTTTCGAGCTGCTGGTGGCCCCCAGGTATTCGGATTCGGCAAAGATACCATTAATTCGAATCGTCTTGGCTGGTGGCTCCTGCTCCCTTTCTGCATTCCGTCTGGGCTGCGCAGCTGGCTTGTCCAAATACCTGTCAACTTTGCCTTCCTTCACAAGCTTTTCTAGGTAATTCTTCCAGGTGTAGCAGTTGTCTGTGGTGTGACCTGGCCCTCGATGGAACGCGCAGTACTTGGTGTGATCCAGCTTGGAAGTGTCTCCTGTTGGCTGCTTCGGCGACTTAAACCACGGCTCGTCCTTCACGTCGCGAAGGATTTGATGGATTGGGATTGAAAACTTCGAGTAATTCCTGGTCGTCGAGCTGTCTCTGGTTACGGGCATGTCCCTCCGTTTGGCTTCCTGCCTGCTCTTGTTGGGCTGCCTTCCATCTTCCCTTCGTTGAGCTACCACCAATTCCTTTTGAGGCTGCTCGGGCACCTTTTCTGCTCGTCGGGCCTCGTCCCAGAGTGCATGCCTTTCTGCCAGGGCGAAGGAGTCTGCTAGAGTCAAGTCTTCCTTCATAATCATTTCTCCGAATAAGGGGTGATCCGCGGGGAGGCCCTTCTGGAAGGCTGCACTGGCTATTGAGTCATCGCATCCCACGATCTTCGCCTTCTCTGCTTTGAACCTCCTCACGTAGTGGCGAAGTGATTCCTTCGGGTTCTTCTTTACGTTGAACAAGTGATCAGATTTTTTCTTGATCGAGCGGTAGGACGAGTACTCCTTGGTGAAGACCAAGGATAAATCGTCAAAACTCTGGACAGATCGTGGTGGCAAGGTGTGGAACCAATCTTGCGCTTCGCCTTGTAAGGTGGTGGCGAATATCTTGCACATAAGGGCGTCATCACTCCGGTAAAGGACCATTGCGCTTCGGTAATGCTTCAAGTGCCTCTCCGGGTCTCCATCTCATTTGAATGAGGTAAAGTGCGGCATGGTAAACTTGCGCAGAGGTTCCGTCCGCTCGATCTCATCTGAAAAGGGGCTTCAGCTTATCTTGGTCATCTCCCGCCGCAGTGCTTCATCGGCCGTGTCGCCACGTCGGAACTCGCGCAACCATTCGTTAAAAAGTTTCTCCACCTCTTATTGGATTTGTCTCTGGTGGGGCTGCGGAGCCCTAAGCTGTCCTAAATCCTGGCCTATAGGTCTAGGCTGCTCTTCCGGGCGCCCCATTTGTCGTTGCCTCGGCTGCCTAACCGGTGAGAGGTCTCTTCGTGGGCTGCCGGTGGAACTTGAAGCGGATTGAGTGGTCACTTGCCTTCATGCGTCATGCGGCATCCTCTGAGGTGATATGGAGTATCCTCCTTGCGGGCCTAAACGCGAATGGACGCTCTGCCTGGACGGCTGCTCGTGCGATCCTTCAATATGCGGCCCAACCTCGATCGTATGCTCACTCGCGGGCCTAACCGAGAGTGCACGCTCCTCCTCGCGCTAAGACGGGAGTCCACGCTGTCTCGGGGGCCCAGCCGAGATTGCACATTGCTCGACTGCTCGGTCTGATTGATCGGCTGCTTGCCAGGACGTTGCCGGAAAGGTTCCTCGTCTGAGGCGCATTGGATCTCCGTGCGCTGCAAGAGTCGATTCACCAAGGTTGTCTGCTGCGCTAGGGCGCTCGTCAACTCCATGACTTGCCGGGACAAGTTCTGTTCGCCACTTAGGTTGGAAGAATTGGACAAGAAGACCCTTTCTTGAGCAGTGGACGGGTGGTTGGCTCTGGGCACGACTAGAGCAGCTTGGGGCACCACCGGGGCAGGCCGGGCTGCAGGTACAGGCTGAGCTGTGTGGGCAGGCTGGGCTGCGTGGGCAGGCTGCTCAACGCGAGGTGGGCGCGAGTGCGAGGCTTGGACCGCAGTAGTGGTACCATGGACCTCGCCGCGGGTGGTCACCGCGGTGGTTCCCATGGTGGAGCCTCGTGGTGGTGGCGCCATCTCCCCTAGAGCCACATTCAATCTCGTAGATCGCCGTGGTCCCACGTCTTGAATGTTTGAATTGTTGCTCATCGAATTTTCTAGATCTCTAACCATTATTTATTTTTCTTTTTTTTTATAAGCTTCACCAAAGAACTTTTTACGAGTAAAAAATTCTAATAATAAAAACGTACGAAAGAATACAAACGGACTAGAAATTGAAGAAAAAAACCTTTGTGTGCGAGAGTCTTTTTCGAGCGTAAACTTCTTCTCTCAATGAAAGCACCAATTTGTGGATGCAAATTTTCTCCTCTTCGGTCTTGGACGATTTTGCACCTACAAAATAATAGGTTAAGGCCAAAAGCCTCATGCGCCCACGATGAATGGGGGGGGCTTTGGCTGAAGAACCTCCGATGCCAAAGTTAGAATTAGAGAGAAAAAGTGTTTAGAGTGTTTTTGCCAAAGGATTGGAATTGGGTTTTTGTGAGAAAATGGGGTAGTATTTATAGGAAATGGGGGTGGCCGGCCTAGGGTTTTTTGGTGTGAGATCTAGGTTTAATTAGCCTATTTATTGGCTAATTAATCAAATAGGGAAATGATTTATATTTATGAAAAAAGATAATAATGAGTAATTGAATTGTTGGCTAAAAAAGGAGAAAAAAGAAAGGAATGTGGGCAATAAAATGGGGAAGTGGCCGGCCCCCTTTGGAGAAGGGAGGACCGGCCATTTAAGGTGTTTTTGGCTTTTAAGGCTAAGTTAATTGGCCAATTAATGAGGAATATCCTCATTAATTTGCCAATTATCTCCATTTATGTGGGATAATTGATGGATTTATGAGATAATTGTCTTAAATGTGGATGGATGAAATAATTCGGATTTGTTTACCTTTTATGGGATAATTACCGGCTGCTCGCGCGTAGGATTTCTGATGCTCCTCAAGGGCATTCTTGTCTTCTTAATCCGAAAGTCCACGTGTCGCCTTGTGATTATTTTTGGCTCCACAGTGACAAACTATTTTCTAATGTAGTAGGATAATCGTAATTACAACACTTCTTCTTGTTTAATCTTGATGGTCGTTTTGATTTAACTTATTCACTCAATGACTAAAAATAAGATAAAGAAAGAAATCCTGATGTTAAACTGTGAGGTGACAGAAACTTCGTAGAAAGTTTCACTTTAAAAGAAATTTTTTTTTTCGAGAGTTTTGGTTAAAATCAAAGTTAATAATATATGTACCTTTTTTATAAAATCACATTTTATGACAAGACTCGGTGATCAGAAATTTCATTAACATTAAAATTGAATCTATCTCATTCTCAATTCTCAATTCTCAATTAATTGAAATTTCTGGTCAACTTAATTGGGTAGGTCACAGCTTATGTTCAACCTGCAAAGCAACCTGTACTTACTCACAGGGTCTAGGACCTTGGTACAAAACCTATCGAAAACAGGATTGGTGTCCAACTAAACTATGGTACACTTTTGATTATAGAGAATGAGAACAAAATCATTTTCATCATCGTCAAGGTTCCTACGTTTATTAAAATATGAGTGTTTCTTTTTAAGGTATGTTTACTTATAAGAATTAGCTTACCAGGAATATGTATCATTTTCATTCATACGTTTATTTACAACTAAGGATTAAGAGACATGTTTATAATTCCAATTCATGTGTACCAAAAAAAAAAAAAAGGATCAAAATTGATTTTTGAGTATCGGGGATATGTTTATCCCTTCATATCTTCATTCTCATGATGAGTAAACATGCCCCGATTTCTAACTTTACATGTGTATTTTTTTATGTCAAACTTTCTAGCTATAAACACATATGAAATTATTATGAAAAGTGTGACTTCGTAATCTAATACTTGAAAATCATGATCATATAAGTGTTAAACTTAGAAACACAGTAGCTTTCACTTCAATTGCATGCCCATTCAACTGTGGGATGATGTATTTATAATCACTTTTAGATTACAATCAGGGTTTGAAAACCCTACTTACAAGGAAGTTTGAAATTCAAAAAATACAAACTCAAAATCTACAAAGATTACACGCAACGTTAGTTACAAGAATAATTCAAAATGAAGTCCTACAAACAAGGAGATAAGACTTCTAAACACAGCACAACTCCTCAAGAGACGTTGGTGGTAACCAACTATTGACTTCGTCTAACAGCCCCCCTGCAAGCTAACTGGTTGTGGAACAACTAGAAGCTTGGACACCAGCAACTTGAATCGCGACGAAGACAGCCCTTTTGTAAACAAATCAGCGAGCTGATCTTGAGAACAAATGTAATTTACTAATAATTCAGCGCAAACAACCTTTTTCCGCACATAATGGTAATCAACTCTAAATGTTTCGTGCGTTAATGGAAGACGGGATTAGAGGCAAGCGCAATGGAAGAAATATTATCACACCAAATAGTTGGTTGACTAAGATGCAAATGCAGATCCTTAAAAAGGGATTTGAGCCACAATAACTCAGCTGCAATATAAGCCAACTGCCTGTACTCAGCCTTCGCATTAGACCTTGAAACCGTCTTCTGTTTTTTTGAACTCCATGATACAAGATTAGAACCCAAGTAAATGCAGTAACCACCCGTGGAATGTCTGGTATTTGGATTACCAGCATAGTCAGCGTCAAAATAAGCAGTCAACTTAGCATTGCCAGGTCTATAGAGAAGCCCATGAGTATGTGTGGCTTTCAAGTAACGGAGGATACGTTTGACTGCCTTCTAATGAGTAAGTTTGGATGCATGCATAAACTGACATACCTGATTAACTGTGTAAGATAAATCAGAATAAGTGATAGTGATATACAGCAGAGCTTCAACAACACTGCTAGATTTTCATAAGACTCACCATCATATGCACTCAGTTTCTATCCAGATGAGACTAGAGTCGAGATAGGTTTAGCATCAGTGAACTTTGTGTGTGTGAGTAATTCCAAAGCATACTTGGATTGACTGAGATGCATGCAGTTTCCATAATATTTCAATTTAACACCCAAAAAATAGTGTAGAGGCCCCAAATCCTTCATGGAAAACAAAGTCCTTAACTTGGTGATCAAATGTTCCATTTGTTGTGGACTATTCCCAGTGAGTAATATATCGTCTATATAGATTAACAAAATAAGATACACACCTTTTTGATTAAACACAAACAAGCTGTAATCACATGTAGACTCTTGAAAACCAAGTTGGAGAAAGAATTCTGAAAATCATTGAAACCAAGCCTTGGGTGCTTGTTTTAAATCGTAAATGGAACGCTGCAATTTGCAAACCTGCAGGTTGTCTCATGTATACTTCTTCATTTAAATGTCCATGCAGAAATGCATTCTGCACATCAAGCTGTCGCACATGCCAATTCTTTGAGACTGCAAGACTAAGAACAAGTCTAATGGTACTGTGTTTGACAACGAGACTGAAGGTTTCGGTGTAATCCACTATAGCTTTTTGAATAAATCCATTTACAACTAAGCGTGCTTTGTGTCTTTCAATCGTACCATCTGCACGCCTCTTTATTTTG
This sequence comes from Cotoneaster glaucophyllus, assembly GCA_036320875.1. NCBI lineage: Eukaryota > Viridiplantae > Streptophyta > Magnoliopsida > Rosales > Rosaceae > Cotoneaster > Cotoneaster glaucophyllus. The sequence goes on along the minus strand of CM070064.1, from coordinate 12,280,419 downwards.
AACACCCACTTGTTTGGTAGAAGATTTATGTTTGGACGATATGGAACCAAACTCCACGTTCCACACCGCTGCAGCTCTTGGACCATGACATTCCTTCACTCTGGATATTTGATTGCCTGAGTAAAACACGTAGGTTCAACAGGACGAGTGTTAACAGTGACATGCATATCATACTTAGGGTTTGGTTTTTGTATCCCAGACTTAGAGCATGTGGTCATGGGATGTTGTGGTTCAATAAGAGCCTCGTGAGGCACTGGCATAGGTTCTTGAATCACTGCAGCTTGCTCATATGAAATTGGAAGGGGAACTATGGTTGAGCTAGGCTGGAAAGTCACATTTGTGGTTTCAATTGGACTAGGTGAGATAGGTGAAGAAGTAGAATCAGGTTAGGTCACTAATTGGCGTGCATTCGCAGGTGTGGAGGAGATTTGTGGTTCTGTGGTGGTGAGAGTTTGGGTAGGATTAGGTAACTCGGTCACATAAGGATTAGTAATTAATGGAAAAGTAAATAACAGGTTTGGTGAATGAGAATTACCTTGTGTTTCAACACTATCAGAGGAAGATGTGAGTCCTTGAAAAGGAAAACAGTCTTCATTGAATAGAACATGGCAAGACAAATAAATTCTTCTCATGGACAAATCCATACATTTATAGCCTTGATGATTTAGAGAATAACCTAAGAACACACATGATTTGATTTTTGTTGAAGTTTATTTTGTGTATACGACATCAACCACGGAAAGCATTAACAACCAAATTTTTTTAGCATATCATAGTTTGGTGGTTTATGAAATATCTTCTCATAAGGTGATTTGTTAGACAACACACAGGTTGGCAAACTATTGATCAGATATGTTGTTGTAGAACATGCATCAAACCAAAATTTATTAGGCATGTATGATTGAGAAAGCATCACAATGCTGGTTTCAACAATATATCGCTGTTTTCACTTTGCAATTCCAATTTGTTCTGGATGTTTTGGGCAAGAAAACCTTTGGGAAATTTCATGAACTGCCAAAAAATTTTGAAAGACATTATTTTTGTATTCGCCACCTTCATCACGTTGAAGGGCTTTAATTTTTAAATTGAACATATTTTCAACTTTGGTTTTAAATTGCACAAATATTTCAAAGACTTCAAATTTATTTTTCATGGGAAAAAAATCCAAGAATATCTTAAGTAATCATCAACAAACAACACATAATAACTAAAACCTTCGTTGGAAATAATTGGAGAACACCAGACATCAGAATGTAAAAGTTGCAAAGGAAAATAAGAAACAGACTCAGACATTTTGAAAGTAACTTAGTACTCTTTCTTAAATGACACAACTGACAAAATGTTACATAGGAGATACCATGAATTGGTACCAATTTATTTGCAATTAAAAACTTTATTGTTGAGTCAGCAGGATGACCAAGCCGAGCATGCCATTTTTGAACAGAAACTCGAATCCCTACGAAGGCTGTAACTGGATTTTGGAGTTTTCCACAGCCACCAGAAAATGGGTATAAGCCATTCTCACATCTCCCTTGGAAAAACGTCATTCGGGTCTTAAGGTCCTTAACAAGAAAGAAATGTGGGAAGATTAGTAAGTAGCAGTCATTATCTAAAGTAAACTTATGGGCATAGATTATACTAGTGGAAGCTTTAGGGTAGTGAAGAATGTCTTGTAGGTCAAATGAGCAAGCATTAGTGTGAAGTTTACTAGAACCATAATGTAGATTAAAATGTCCGGAGTGATGTAAGCATTAACACCTGTGTCCAGTAACCAATTGCCATTTTGTTGCTTGTTGAGGGTGATTGGAGAATATGCCATTGCTGAGAGGCGTTTGGTAGGAATGTGTCATTCAAACGCAGCGTTCATTCGTTGATGATAGTTAAAAGTCGGATGACCAGGTTTGCCACATATTTGGCAGACAATTCGTTTACCTTTGGAAGCACATAATTCCCCATTTCCAGAAGCATTGCGCTGATTGTTGTTGGGACGAGGGTTGAAACTTCATTGATAAGACGCATCACAACGATTTGAGGGAGAAGCACTGCGCCCAACACCACGAGTGCGTCTTCTACCTCGGCCTCTTGCAGCAATGAAGGCATTGAAAAAAGCTGATTCCACCATAGGAGCAGCTTGCTCCATCATTCTTCTTTCAGTAGTCAACAATAGAGCCTCAAGAGTCGGTACGTGATGTGTGTATCACGTGCTTGAGCAGCATTAACTGTCATCTCGAAGGCTGGACCAAGATTGTTCAACACAATCTGCACTAACTCATTGTCACGCCCCGATCCCGACATACGTCCAGGATCGACACGTGACGCCATCCAAAAGCCGTATATCTAATATACCCCGTCTTCGGAATATGTACCAAGCACATCTCGAGCCTCGATTTGCGTAGAGATTATTTGTATACTTTATGGCTGCATCTAACCTCTTCGTTAGACTGCCTACGTACCCTCAATAGGGATCAAACCATTCATAGTTCACCAAACATTATCCTCAACTTTTATCACAGTACTTTTAAGTGGAAAATCATAGCACTCATCAATCAATTAATAGAACTTGGCATGCTTGAAATTACTAGGTTCAAGGTTACATAACAATCCCACATGACCATTAATATTTCCACTTCATTCATCGCATAAATCATCATGTTTCTCCACATAAAATCACAATACATAGCATGTAACATATTAAAGAATCAACAAGGCACAATATTATTTTCTGGCCATATCGATCAACTAAAATAATCATACTAATAACAATCACATCCAACGTCATTCCACAATCCTGTCAATTAATCAATTCATGAATCAAAGATGCACGATCTTAGCATTTAATTACGTTAATCAATCAATGCAATAACATATCAATATGTGCATTAAAAACTAGGGTCAGAGGGATGCAGTTTAGCCAAAGCCTACATATGTAACCAAACAGGAAGTGGCCCCCTATCGCGGATTAACCAAGCAGAACCACCCCTGCAGTAACCAAGTACGCAGTAACCCCCTATCGCGAATTAACCAAGCATGATCACCCCTAAGTGTGTGTGTGTGTGTGTGGCCATACCAAAGATATAAGGATCGCCTATCACGGATTAACCAAGCACGATCCATAGAAAATATGGTCCCCTATCGCGGATTAATCAAGCAGGACCACTAGTGACCCCTTATTGCGGATTAACCAAGTAGGGTCATGGTCTCCTACTAGCCCTCAATTTAACAAACATTTCAATATGCAATTCAAATCACTTTTTTCACAAATATTACCAATCCATGAATCAATTCACATTTAACAAAAATATATTGATGGCCAATTATAAAAGAATCACATTTTAACGGAAAACACATTTATAAAATCAAGTCATATCCACATATGATATTAATATAAAGAATCGGGTAATCACCATATCACATATATTAAAGTCACTCACCAAGATAAGCTCGCATAGCCTCACTATACCTCTATTAATACTAATTTTAGTTTTATGAATGAATCAAGACATGTTGACCAAAAGTCAACTCTCGATCAACGGTGGAGTCCACATCCCTACATAATTTGATCCGGAAGATCCGCACATCGGATTTTGGATCCATAATCTTCTAAAATGCACATTATGCCTCTAGAATAACATCCTAAAATTTTAATTCGATCTAACGGTCGGATCTCCGCAAATTTCTAGAATTAGGTGGCGATCAACAATTTGTTTTACAAACTTAGAAATCCAATTCGGATTCCCGATCCGTCAGTTCCTAATATCCTTAAATATTACGTTATATTTTGTATGAAAGTTTGGAGACGATCCAGCGGTTGGATCGTCGATTCATATTTTGATCAAGTAATGTATCATAGTGAAATTAGGTTCAAATGATCAAACCATGTCATACGAATATCAAATACAAATTCAGGACATCTAATTGAACTCAGAAAGGCATCGTCGGCCCACTGGCCAAAGCGTCGACGGTGGCGGTCAGCCGCCCCGACTCGTCGGAAAATTCAACTATTTCCAAAAATTACCAAATTTTACCAGAATGTATATCTCAAAGAGTGGAGCAAGTTTCATACCAGTAGCCAAGTCCAATTTGGCCGGGAAAAGCCCCAATTTCACTTGAACCCGCCGAAAACCCTAGAATGAGTGTGCTTCGATCCGTCACCTCCGGTGCTCCGCCGCCTCTATAGTTGTTTAGACTTTGTTCTAGGCCTCAAATGGAGTCTAATGGTGGTGGTAATTGGGGGTAAACGTTTCACAATTGGTGGGTTTCGAGCAAGGTTTCCCGCACACCCACGGGTGTTTCTTCACCAAACTACAACCAAATTCCTTTTATTTTTGGGTGGAATTGGAAGAAGGAAGATTGTGTAAGTAGTTGCGGGTGATGGATGGGTGAAAATAGCCTGAAAAATGGTGGGAGTTTGCCGGAATTTCACCGGTTCGAAACCAGGTCGGGTAAGTAGTGCACGGGTCCAGTTTGGGTGCTCCTCACCCCTCTCATTTCTCTCATTTTTCTCCCCACCCGATTGGCCAACAATTCCCTCATTTTCTCTCCCGCATCTCACACTCTTCCCATCTCTGATGCTGCCACATGGCAGCTTCTAACCATTATATATATATATATATATATATATATATATATATATATATATATATTTTCCCTACTTAGCTGTCCCCCACTCCTCTCTAATTGGGTGCTTAAAAATAATCCCATTGAGCCTCTTTCCCACAAGGTGGGAGTTCACTTAAATAAAAACTTAAAAATTAACTAAAAATATAACCCAATATACGAAATTTAATAACAAAAATACGAAATTTAATAACTTAAAAATCATCATCACTCACAGGTTGCCCAGCTAGGGCAAGGTTGTCAGCAATCGTATTCATGCGATCCAAGTAATCCACCACATAGAGATCACCCTTTTTGGTCTGCAGCAATTCATTCCTCAGAAAAAAAATTCTATTTTGTGAAGAAGATGCATACCTTTGCTTGAGATCTTCCCAGGTCGCTCGAGCAGTTCTCTTGCTGGCTACGACAGACAAGACTGACGCAGTGAGAGAGCCATTGATCCAACTGAGGATCATTTGATCTTGCTGTATCCAGGAGATATAGATAGGATTGACAGTTGCAACACCAGGCAGATTCTTAGGGGGGGGCAGACCAGAGTGCCGTCAACATACCCCATTAAATCTTGATTCTTGAGAATAGGAAGTATTTGGGCCAACCACAATAGGTAGTTGGTCATATCTAACTTAATGTTCACCACGGTGGTCATGGAGGACAATGGATGGGTAAGATTGTTTGGGGGGACGGGGATGGAGGTTTGAGAAGGAGCACCGTTGTTTTCAGCCATTGGAAGCGAGGAAAAAAATAACAAGGATCATTGTCGTTAGACAGTAGGGCTCAACACCATGTAAAATTTAGAAACACAGTAGCTTTCACTTCAATTGCACGCCCATTCAATGTGGGATGCATGTATTTATAATCACTTTCAGATTACAATCAGGGTTTGGAAACCCTACTTACAAGGAAGTTCGAAATTCAAAAAATATAAACTCAAAATCTACAAAGATTACACGCAGCTTTAGTTACAAGGATAATTCAAAATGAAGTCCTACAAACAAGAGATAAGACTTCTAAACACAGCACAACTCCTCAAGAGACATTGGTGGTAACCAATTGTTGACTTCGTCTAACAATAAGTTGTCGGAGACTAGTTGGTCCGATTCACTTTCCTTACTTGTCCTCTTAAGTTTCTTGAGTCTTTACTCTTCTCATTTCTACTAGGTAAACATGAAGGAATATGATCCTCTTTATAGGGATCCGCAAGATCAATCAATCGTGTCTGTTCATCGTACATCGTGCAGTTAGAAATCATTTTAAATTGAATATAAATGGTACATAACGAAAACTGACCGCACGATGTATAATAAACGGATACGATTGATTGATCCCCGATCTCCACAAATAGGATCCGGAGAGGATCCTTGTCCAAACATGAACAATAAAAAATTAGTCAAAGCCCAAAACAAAAAAGTACAGGCCTAGAAGGAAAAGTAAACGAGCCTACCAAATTGGCATGTAAATATGCGCATGCAACAAGGAATGAGCAGCTGAAGAGCATGCCCATGACCGTTAGGTTATACCTAAGATTCAAACAAAAAAACTCCCGGGAAGGTCATGACTTTGTCTCGGAGGGACACATTGTCCTAATTACATACTTCCAAGGCCAAGAAAGAGTGAGGGAGAGAGAACATTAATTTGCATGTAGGGGAAATATTTCAATGGAGGACGATGGTGAGAAAAAAGCCTACCCGTCTCCGACATCATCTCCTCCCACACCTCCCTCTCCACTCCCAATAAGTGTAGGGCCTGGCAACCAAAAGTACATATTCTCACCATCTCCTTCCCCCTCGCCGCCTTTCTCTCCGGCTCCCTCGAGCCACACGTCAGCTGAGAACCTCCCTCTTCTGCCTCGTGATCAGAAGCTCTCTAGTAGTCCTGCAGGGCCATCGGTATTCTCGTTGGATTATCGGAGACCACCAGATGATTCGGATTCCAGGAGCTCATGCCTTAAAGATTTGTAAGTTTTCTATCTCATTACAAACTTAGACAGCATTAGCATTTAGGGGAAATAATAGATTAATTAGTTAATCAAATTTTTGCTTACCATAGTGGATGAAATAACAGATCAATTAGTTAATGAAAACATGTATTTATGCATTAGAATTTTAGAGTGTTCAACCCGTGTAGTTTTGCAGTCAATGATCAATTACAGCAAACAAAAAAGAATTATTACTTTTTAAATATTGATTTTTTCAACATTTAAATGGGAAATGATTTGTATTTCCTTATGATCATGGCAATGCTCAAATTCAGGCAACTGTATGCAGATGATCTTGATAGGGGATTTTGACTGGTAGGTTTTTATTTTTTTCCTCCCTTTTATATTTGAGAATCATTGCAAATCCACACTGATTTACTTTCTTTGATCCAAATCATCCAAAAGCCTAGACCAACCAGTCAAAGCTGAGCAAACGTAGAAACACACATGGTAAAAATCCACCACAACACACGGTCAATAGTGAAAAATTGTGGATTTGTTAATTAAGAAAAGTTTGAAGACCCACAGAAGGAAATTAACCTACCTGTGAGTTGACTGGTAGTTAAGAAAGTCAACCCCTTCAACTGTTTCACATAGTTTTGTATTGCTATCAATGCTAGCGATACTGGGAAGGGAATTCGAACATATAGCCTCAAGTGAGTGCAAGGGTAACCGCTTTTAAACACTGAGTTATAAGCCTCTTGCAACTATTCCGAAAAGTTAACCACGTAAATTTTTCTTTCAATTCATCAGTTAATTTGACTAATAATGCTATCTATGTCTTTCTGAATACAGGTTAGAGTGGTTCATAGAAAGATGCTGCAACTGTGGTGCTAAGTCTCGGTAGATTTTTTCTCATTACAAATACAAAACAGAAATGCAAAAAAACAAAGAGAAAATTAATCAGGAGCAGTCAATTTGTAAAAGATATGTTTGCTTGCAGTACTGGCTTTACTTTAACCTCCAGGGACTTGGATTTACCAGAGATTTGCAGCTGTAAGTGATTACTTCTAACATCCTTTCTGCCAACTGACCGTTAAGATTGATCTCTCATCAGATGGGTATTTTTTTACCCCTCAACTACTTGAAGACCTGCATGCGGCAAAAGTGAATGAGCATTTTTGTTATTTTGTAACAATTAATATTCTTTGCACAATCAGATTTTCCCAATTTTCTGATAGAATATCGGAGAGATTCTCGTCACTGTAAATTAATGTTTGCTTTGTCATTAAAAATTTGAATTACTTCATGTGGTTTGTAGGGATGGGCAAATACCCATTGGTGCCCGTTTAAATTAAACGGTTACGGTTATGAGTAACCGTTTACCCGTGAAATTTAAATGGGCTGTTATGGGTATTAACCGCGGTTATAAACGGGTAACCGTTTACCCATTTATTTTATATATGTAAAATTAACACAAACCATATTCCCTATCAGACAAAACTTAGATCAATGCTATTGACTATAGTGCATGATTTCATGGTCCATTATATAAATTATGTTAATACTTTACATTCCGAGTTAAAAAACCAAAGAATACTGTATTTTAACAGTTTTCGTAACCTAAGAATACTTGGCCAATTTTATATTACCTTCATTGTTAACAGTTAAAAATATCTCCGATATCATTTGATTAATTTAACCCTTATATGCTTTCTAAGGACCCTTTACACAAAACTTCATAGGGTTTTTTTATTTTCTTGACAAACGGTATTATATTTACAATAAACCTACAATACCACAACGAAGCTATGGCATTATAAATATCTATCGTCCTCGTCATCCATGTTAGATGAGCTAGACTGTGGATCTTAGAATTAACAAAATGCAATAGATGGCTAGTTTGGAGCTAATAGTTTGTGTAGATTCATATGGTTTGGCTGGCTGGCATTATGTGGTTTGGTTTCCCAGGCATATTTCCTTTCACCAAATCTTCAACTTCAACCTTATACTGATTACTCTATGCTGCAAAATCATATCAGAAAAAAGAAAGAAGGGAAAAATATGTTAGAAAAGGCCGGCCCATATATGAAGTGGGAAGATTTTGAACTCAAAACGTGACTTCATGAAAGGAAGATGGGATTAATGATCTATGTTAGAAATGGCCGGCCCACATATGAAGGATGATCTACGTTAGATAATTTACACTAAAATTATTTAATTTATGAGGAGAGTTTGAACTCAAAACGCAATTTCATTTATTGGCTTGATTATTTTATGCATCTAAAATCATTTTTTGTTTGCTTATGATCTTGATTTTTCTAATGTCTTAAATCTTTATTTATTATGATTGTTAATCATTTGCATGATTGCTCAATTTCTAAGGGCCAGATGGTAGAAAATAGTCCTAAAATCGTTTCCAACCGAGGGCCAGGCCAGAGGGCTCGTGGGCTCCACGGAATCTGAAAGGGCCAAATGACCAAATGGCTGGCTGGAATTTTTTTACTGGTGTCGATTTTACTGTCGGTTCTATCCAACAGAAATTTAAAAACAGAAATTTAAAAACAAAAATTTGAATCCAACGGCTAGCTGACGTCAACTAGCCGTTACTAGCTGGCGCTAGTTACCGTTGGATTCAATTTTTTTTTAGGTTTTTTGGGCCAATTTTTTTTTATTTTTAAATTCTTAAAAATTCTAAATGTTTTCCTATAAATGCCTAAACCATTCATTCACCATTCCTCACAAAATTTTCACCATTTCAATTCTCATATTCTTACCTCTTTCAAAAATATGTCCTTCAATTATTTAAATAATTTTCAAATGGCCTCGTTTGCAATAAAAGGTAAGGCTTGGACCCGAAAAGAAGATGAAACTCTTTGCTGGGTTTATAGATGGGTGTCGGAAGATAGTGTGAGGGGGAGTTCTCAAACAAGTGAGGGTGTTTGGATTCGTGTGTCCAAAAAATACTTAGAGTTCTACGAAGACACCGCTCCACTGAATGTTCGAAACCACGAGAGTTGTTCTTCAAGATGGAAGAAACATCTTCACCCAAGTTTGAACAAATGGCATCAAGCACTGTTAACAGCCACAAGTAGACATGAAAACAGCGCTAACTACTACGACGAAGTAAGTGTTTTCACAAATTATTTTAAATATTTAATTATATTACATTTAATTTCCTTAATTACTTTCCTTTAATTTTTGTAAATACATTTAATTATATTACATTTACTTTCATAAATTAATTTCCTTTAATTTTTGTAATTATATTTTCTAGGTACGCCAAGCGGAGAAATTGTATATGAATGGCAGCTCGAAACCCTTTTAGTTTCACAGTTGTTGGGAAATTTGTAAAGGGTGGGTGTTATTTGAAGATCTACCTCAACATAGAGTAGGTCCTACGCCGGTGTTCAGAACTGCATCCTCAGCTGCAAATATGGATGAAGATGAATCTCCTACCATTCAACAAACAAGGGTAGAAAATCCGTCTTCGGGTGAAGGTTCCATACCTAGGGCTATGGGACGAAACAAGGCACAAAGGTTGAAGGAAAAGAGCAAGGCAAATGATGATTATGCCGCTCAACACGAAGTGGCGGCCTCATTGCGCTTAATAGCGGAGCAAACTGCCCTTGAGGCGGAAGAAAGGAACCGTAGGCATGAATTACGGGCCAAACAAATACAAGAAGAGATGGATGATAAGAATATGGAAAGGAACACTTCAAATTACACTCCAATGAGTAAGACCTATTTTGATAGGAAACAAAAAGAAATTATGACCCGACGACAGTTGTTTATTTTTTACTATACTCCTACAATGATGGATGATGAATATGATGTTGATTATGAATATTAAATTTAAGTTGTTGTAGTTTTTAAATTTAAGTTAATGATGTTTTCAAATTTAATTTGTAGTTTTTAAATTTAAGTTGTAGTTTTTAAATTTAAGTTGTAGTTTTTAAATATAAGTTGTTGTTTTTAAATTTAAGTTGTTGTTTTTAAATTTAAATAATAAATTACGTTTGACCCTTTGACTCTCTGTTGGAGACGGTTTTTTGTGACAGGGCTAAAACGAGCCTTATGGCCATTTAACCCTCGGTTAAAGATGAAATCAAATATAATCATGTACGGTTCATTAAAGTATTAATATCTTGAATGATTAAAGGACTAAAACGTCGGTCGGAGATTGCCTAATTACACCAACCAACCACCCACCTGCCTGCTTACTTTTCAAGGCCTGCAAATACGAAAACAATTTTAAAATTAAATTAAAAAAAAAATCCCAAATTTTGTTAGTCATCCTTGCACCCTTCAAAGTCCACCGTTTCACTTCAATTCATAACAACCTTTCGATTCTCAAATTCCCCATCCAATCGATGCCTGCATTGTTTCAGTTCGATCTTACCGTACTGCTAAATTTCAGGTCAGCCCCCTTATTTGATCTCAAAAAAATTCAATCTTTGCTCGAAATTTGTTAATTTATTGATTGAATCGCGTTCCTTTTGATGAGAAATTTGTATTCTTTAATCACATTTTTAGGGGTATGATTATATATCATGTATTATGTATTAAATTTATTAATTGCATGCTTGATTTTTATTTGTTTATTTAATTTTCTGGGAAGAAATAAACCTTCTTTTGTATGGACGCCAAGTTATATAATTAGGGAAATTGAAAGCTGGAGCTGAAGTTGATGCTATACAGAGTAATTAAGTTGGAATTTTATGCTAAGTATATATAATTATCAAGATGGGTTATTCATTTAAGAAAATTCAAGGGCTTTTTTTTTCATAAGTCAGGTAATTAGGCCATGTTATATGTTAGGCTGGTTGCAAGAGCTTGGAATTGTAGTACCTATCAACGAAATCAGTAATAATCGTTTGTTATGCTCCTATTGTTTCTTGAATCTTAATTGGTATATGGTATATCCATGATTAGCATTTTGCTTTTTTGAATCCTCGAAATTTCTGCCGATGTTGTTGCATGGATCTTGGTACTTTAAGCACTATATATTTCATACTTGTGCATAAGGATGTTTTATGGAAAATTCTTAGAGCAGTTTGGAATGTCAAATTATTATTTTTAGTACTGGAACAAGATTTTAATTTCCATAGAACTAGTAACAACAACTTGACATGTAATGCAGGTTCCTAACCGGTGTACTTTTCGTCTATTTGTTCTAATAGGTTTTTTCTTAGTTCTGTTTGAAATGGTCTGTAGGAGCTATAGCACTGGCAATGACTTTTTCTTTGGACTCCTGACTCGACATTCTTCGCAATGCAATTAGTATCAAATGATAGTCATAAGGAAGATATTACAGAATGTGAACCCATCTTATGTCAATCTGACATTTCACAGAGACCCACAGAATCTTCATCCTCACGTGAAATTACAGATGTGCTAGGTGATTTTCCTGCTACTGATGAAGAGTCACAAATTCTTGACGTCAATGAAAATTCTAAGTTGGTGAGCGCAGAGCAACCACAGTGCCGTATTTGCCTTGATGCTGAAGAAGGTTCTTCTATATTTCCTGGCATTTCTATGTGTATCTTCAGTTTACTGTCACCATTAGTTTTTCGTGAAAAGGTTCAGATGATGTAGAGGATACACGAGTAACTTGCTGGTGAAAGTAATCATAGTTCAGTACCTTTTCGATCATTATTTGGTGGCTAGGAAATTCAAATATCTTAGCGTTGTTTATTTGTCTTTCAGGGGAAGACATAATTGCTCCATGCCATTGCAGAGGTACTCAGAAGTATGTCCATAGATCATGTCTTGATAACTGGAGGTCAACAAAGGTGAACATTTTCTTCATTCCTGCTCTTTCCTCGTGATCTGCAGATGCTTTTTTTATATATTCATTTTATAATAATGAAAATGCACATAATTGTGTTGAAATTCTTGTGTTGTTTGTCTAATTTGGCACAAGTAGTGAAATAAAGCATTTTTTTATTTATTTCTTTAAAGACTATGTTCCTTTTGTAGAGGCTTTGTATTAATTATTCATATATTTATTTCTTCAGGAGGGCTTTGCTTTTGCTCATTGTACAGAATGCAAGGCAGTGTTCATATTACGAGCGAATGTCCCTCCCGATCGCTGGTGGTTGAGATTGAAATTTCAGTTCCTTGTTGCTAGAGATCATGCATTCATTTTCATCATCGTGCAACTGGTATGTTTACAAAAAACTAATGTGATTCACGTCATTTTACCAAATAGGTATTTCTCCCCAAATAAAAGAACTTAGGCATTTTCCCCTAAATTTTATTCAATTTTGCACGGGTCACAGAAGAATTAACTAGAAACAGAAAGTACTGTTTGATAGGTTAGCAATAGTCAGTTGTAGCACACTTTTGCAAGGTTCTGTTATGTTTCGTACTGAAGGGTAATGTTAGAACTGATCCTAATGGTATTTGAAATTTAAATGTTCGTACTATTGGTAACTCTAAACATTACTGTTAGTTGTTCAGTTACTTCAAACAAGTGACAAACTCTTATGGAAGAAGAAGAGATAAGACTTCCCCTTAAGTTTGTCATTCCTGAAATTTTGTGAATATTTTCTTTTTCATCAGATTGTGGCATTCTTGGGAGTGATGGTATACAAATTTTATGGAGACGAACTAAGGGAGATGTTTGGTTATGAGGAGCACCCATATGGGTTTTATACTATGGCTGGTATGCTAACTTCTCGCTGCCCTCTGAACTCCCTATGTTATATCTATGTTCTTTGTGTAAGACATGCTGATTACACTAACTGCAATCTAATTGCATGTATTATTTTGTTGCAGTTTTAGCTATTGTTTTGGTGGGTTTGCTTTATGGCTTCTTCATAGCCATAATATGTGGACAGAGAATCAATGAACGGCATTACCATGTTCTTGCCAAACAAGAATTAACAAAGGTCTAGTTTTTGATACTTTGAACTTACCATGGAACTCAAACTATTCATACTGAATCTTACTGGCATTGAGGACTAAAATTTATATTTATGTTCAGTTGTATCTAACTAAGTTATATCGTGGATTATGCTGTACATACAACGTGATGTTTCATGGACATAATATGTGGACAGAGAATTACTGTAATTATTCCAACTGAAAGTTAACTGGTACCTTTGTCCATTTTGGAACCGTTTGCTTGAAATTCTTGCTTTATTCATCTTTCCCTTGGCACTTCTAAACGCCAAGACTACCAAAAGCATTTTAGTTTTATTATTATTATATTTTATGTAGGATGCTGTATTATCATCTTTTCTGTTGCCTTTCTGGATTGCAAGATTTGTAAACTAGGTGTATTAGTTCTTTAAAAGCATTTATTAAATTTGTTAAACTGAATCAAGAAATTTTATGATGCCAGGAATATGTTGTAGAAGACCGAGAAGATAATAAGAACACCCCTGAGCTAGACCCTAGCCATGTGACAGAGCTAAGAATGTTGGGCCTTTATTAGTTGGACGTCTTCATTCCCTAGATTGTCTCATCTTGTAAGCAATTTTACATTCTGCAACTGCCTTTTCATATTATCAATTTACGTTTAAAAATTTGGGTTTTCTTGCTTTTCGTATCTCGAAGAAACCTGCCACTTGGATCAGGGATATGTTCCTATTCTGATTTTTTTCTTTTTTTATCTTCTTGCCGGGGTTGGTCTTTTGCGCACGACACGTGCATATTTATTTGTATTAACGAGTGCTTGACGCAAACTAATGCAAAACTAATAAATCCATGTTTCTCTATCTATGCCCTGTTAAGACCCACACTTCACGTCTTACTCAATGTAATAGCAGTAGCAATGTATTATCTGTAGTACAAACCTTTACAACAACAACCTTTCTTCCTTACAGTTTTCCCTTATATAGCACTCAGCTATCTTCGCTATTAAGCTACCTCGTAACCACCAACCTACTAACCACAGTTAACTAACCAGAGTTGACTACCCATTCTTCCCACCCATTATCAGTTATACCGTTAACTAATTATGCTGAGTCATTCTCCTAGTCAGCATCCTAACATGCCCTAGTATACTTATAATTTCGGTCTTGATAGCTTTGAGTTTGTATGTTCATTGTTCCCTCGCATGCTCTTGTTACATAGAATCTGGGACTGCAAGTATCTGATGGATGCATTTTCTGAATATATTGACAAGTTTTTGTGTTTTTATAGTCTCTCATTTTTCATTTTTATTCTCTTCAGGTTTCCTTGTGGCTTGTAATTTTCCAAGTGGAAGGTGTAGAACCACATTTTCCTGTCAGATTCTTAATTAGCCGATACCACCTTCTCAACTCCTGCTAGTTTTGCCTGCACTACTTTACGCTTCCTTAAATCCACGCCCTGGAGTGTCCCACATGCTTTCTCCACGGTCCTGCTTTGCTCCGGCTGTGTGTTTCAGATGCGGAATTTGGAGTTCTAACTCAGCAATGAACCTGAAAAACATTTTCTCCTCACCAGGTACATGGAACTGATCAACGAGCATTGTCCTTGCTGTCAAACAGAACAGCAATTACACAAGTGGTTTTTTCCCCAAAAATTAATATACGTGTAACTTCATTTACTTGTGAATTATTCTTAGTCATCAGCTTGTATTTACAGATAAATACTTACGATTTTCAAGCAGAAAACCGCTGTTTATACTTTTTTCTGCATTCATTGTGGGTCTCTTTTTTTCTTCTCCTCTTGTTCATCCTGGTTGGAGAGTGTTGTAATTCAATTTCCAGTGTTGTATAAAATTCTCCCCTTTGCACTTTCCAGCTTTCCTATGATACAAATAGTGAATAGTGATTCGTTAAATTATCAGCTGGATTTTGAAATGTTCTAAATGTTCTTGTAAATTATTGCTCCCGTTGAACGATTTATATCTATATGCATTGGGATCCGGATTCATGGATCGCTCCGATGGATAGATAAAGGAAGATCTAACAATTTATCAGAGAGAGGGAGAGAGTTGTTTCAATGAGACTATAAGCTGTTATTCTCTTATTTTAGTGAGATCTAAGTCTCCAAAAGCCTAGAAAAATGGCACCCAAGGTAAAAAGAAAAACCCTAAACCCTACATGTCTGTGAATAACTGAAAACAAGATCAACTGCCTACTAGTGCTTTAAACCAAATGCATTAGGAGGAGCAACATTCTGTTGAGCACAGTTGTTCTTAAGCAATGTGGAAACAGAAGGAAACAACGGGAACAATTTCGGCAAGCATTTCTCATCAACTTCGACGATGGCCTTGCAACAAGCAGGGCCTAGCGCAAATTTACCGGTAAAGATTGTGGTGATAATTTCCTGTGCAAACCCTGGAATACCCTGAAGTGAAGACCAGCACTTTGCTATCTCAGCCGGGTCCACTGGCGGTCGTAGGCCAGGAATTCCTGGTGGCAACAGGCCTGGGATCCCTGGCGGCATTAAGCTTGGGATCCCAGGTGGTAGTAGGCCTGGGATATTGGGAAAGTTCGTGAGTAGCGGTGGCGGTGGCATGTGAGCAAATCCGGTTGCAGCGCATGTTGCCATAATTAGCAGTAGCGAAAACATTGCCCGAACTTCTCTAGACATCGTTGTCGGAAAAACTTGGCACTCACGTATGTGCTATATCAGTATCAGAAAAAAGGTTAGCCAGATCAGCTGTGTTGATGTTGGAGAAGAGATCCAAGGATTTATAGAGTGCTCAGGTGAGTAAGTTACGATGGAATTAAATTTTATTTAGTCTAACTGCAGTTTTTCATTTTTAAGAGCATTACTAGAGCAGTTAACGTTATAACTGTTAATTATACCAGCAACGAAGTTACAGAAAATCTGTTCTTCATTGAGATCGTAAATCTGTTCTTCGTTCTTCGTTTTTCCTTTTAATCTTGGTAACTTGGCACTGGCAGTTGAAAATTACTTACATCCAGTAGAATAAAAGTTACACAGTTCAATATGTATTGTACAAAAATCTACCAAAGCTTGAGAATATTTTAAATTTTGTCATAGACTTGAAAGAGTTAGGAAGTTACTTAACACTTTTACTAAGCAATTTCAAATGAAGGCAGCTTTTGCTTTCTGAGGCTTTCTGGGAAAACAGCTTTTCTTTGACTTTCGAATCTCAAAATATATTCACAATCAAATGAAATCATCCGGTAGTTGCTGAGATTGGCTGCCTGCAGAAGCAACCACAGCAGCGGCTAATTACTTGTTCGAATGGATATTCACTCCACTAGCTCGTTTCGCTCCTTTGTTTATTGTGTGAGTCACTTTCACACATATATTTTCATCTATGTAAATTAGACCGACCAAACATATTATTTTTATTTGCTTAGAAGGTTCGGTTCAGTTTTATCTGGTGCCGGAAAAACTGTAGTCATGCTACCGCTTACTTGCAATGCAATTGTACGCAACTTGTTAAGTATTGGATAGCGCTAGCCACACACCCATTTTTACTTGTCACACACCTTTCTCAATTTTCGACCATCAGATTGGATGAATTGAAGAAGATCAATGGCAAAAAATTAACAAGGGTGTGTGAAAGGTAAAAATAGGTGTGAATAGCAACTTCCTAACCATTTTGTCGGAAAAATGATCTTGGTTCTTGTGGATAACAAGTCAAGAGGAATTCTAAGAAGACTCTCAAAAGTGGGACTCTCTATGTATTCTCTGTCGCTTCATGTTTTAGGAACAATGTTTGATAATGTTGGCACAGAAATTGACATTAAACTGTGAGGTGGCAAAAACTTCATGGAGAGTTCCACTATGAGAGTTTCCTTAGCATTTCTTACAAGTCAATAATTGGATTTTTTAAATTTGAGTCATTTTCTAGGAAATTTCATGGACAAATAAATTACTAAAATCCGAATGCATTGTCACAAACAATTCAAAATCCAGTCGCTGTTACTTGTTCAGTTCTGTTACTTGCACTAAAAGGCATCTGCAATTTTTTTGAATATTTATATGTTGCCCCTCACTTATATAACTCCATACAATTTGTAATAGAGAATCAGGTGAGGAAAAAAGGGTAATTGAAACAGTAAAGAGAGAGTTAATGGCAGAGAGTGCAGTAAAGTTTCTGCTCGACAAGGTTGCACCATTTTTTGAAAATGATCTGCAACTTTTGGGAGGGGTTAGGGAAGAAATCGTGTATCTGAGAGGGGAACTGGAGCGCATGACTGCGTTTCTGAGGGTTGCTGATGCTTTTGAAGAGAGTGATGAGGAAGTCAAAGTATGGGTGAAGCAAGTAAGAGACATTGCTCATAATAGCGAAGATGTTCTGGACGAATTTACACTTCTCCAGGCACATGATCATGGGAAGGGGTTATACAGTTCCATCCATAAGTTTTCGTGCTGTATTAAGAACATGAAATCTCAATACCGAATTGCTGCTGAGTTACAAGGCATCAACTCGAGAATCAGAAAAATCTCGGAGGTTCATAGGAGGCTCAGTCACAAGTTTAACACGGCTGAACAAGGTTCAGGCTCTTCGACTGCAGATCAAATGTGGGGGGACCATCGTGGTGATGCTCTACTATTAGAGAAAACTGATATAGTTGGCATTGTCAAGCCTATAAAGCAGATGGTAGGGTGGCTTGTTAGCGGTGGTTCTGGACGAGAAGTAGTTTCTGTGGTTGGAATGGGAGGACTGGGGAAGACAACCTTGGCGAAGCAAGTCTATGATGCAGCGGAAGTGAAGAAGCATTTCAAAGTAAGCGCTTGGGTCACAGTTACCCAGTCTTTGAGACTCAGGGAACTCCTCGAAGACATGATTCAACAACTCCACAAAGCCATCCGAAGGCCAGTTCCACAAGGGACAAACAATATGAACAACAATCAATTGAAAACAGTGATCAAGGCCTTCCTGCAGAAAAGGAGGTATCTAATTGTTCTCGACGATGTGTGGGACATGTGCGGATGGGCCTCTCTGAAGTATGCCTTGCCTAACAATAATTGTGGCAGTCGAGTCATACTAACTACTCGAAAAGCTGATGTAGCCTCGACAACCAGCAAAGAATCTGGAGGTAAAGTCTTTAATTTGGAGCCCTTGCCGCAGTTGGAGTCATGGGAGCTTTTATGCAAGAAGACATTCCAGGGGAACTCATGCCCTCCTTATCTAGAGGAAATCGGTAAATCTATCTTAAGAAAGTGTGAGGGGCTGCCCCTTGCTATTGTGGCTGTCAGCGGTGTTTTGGCTACCAAAGACAAGCGCAGGATCGACGAGTGGGATATGGTTGGCCATAGCCTTGGTGCTGAAATGGAGGGCAATGACAAACTCAAGGACTTGAAAAAAGTACTTTCACTCAGCTTTAATGACTTACCTTACTATCTCAAGTCTTGCTTCTTGTACCTGAGCATCTTTCCTGAGGATCATCTAATCGAGCATATGAGACTTGTTCGGTTATGGATGGCAGAGGGTTTTATCGAAGCAAAACAAGGCAAAACACTAGAAGATGTTGCAGAGGACTACCTCAATGAACTGTTGAATAGAAGCATGATTCAAGTAGCAGAGACAACAACTGATGGAAGGGTCAAAAGCTTTCGTGTCCATGATCTTCTCCGTGAGATTATCACCTCCAAGACAAGAGATCAGAACTTTGCCACAATAGCTAAGGAGCAAAACATACCATGGCCTGATAAAGTCCGACGCCTGTCAATGCATACCTCTTTGCAATACATACAGAAAAACAGGTCCGCTTCTCAACTACGTTCTCTGTTTATGTTCGGAGTTACTGAGAAGCCACTACTGCAAACAATTTTTCCTGGAGGTTTTAGGCTTCTTAGTGTGTTGGATTTGCAAAGCGCACCTCTCAATGTTTTTCCAGTTGAAGCTTTCAATCTTTTCTTCTTGAAGTATCTAAGCTTGAAAGGTACCAGGGTGAAAACCATTCCAAAATTTATAGGGAAGCTTCAGAACTTGGAGACTTTGGATCTGAAGCATTCTCTGGTCACTGAGCTCCCAATTGAAATTCTGAAGCTTCAACATCTGCGTCATCTTTTAGTATATCGTTATGAATTTGTACCTTACGGAGATTTTCACTCAAAATATGGCCACTCCAAATATGGCTTTAAGGTGCTTGCAAAAATAGGGGCTTTAACTTGCCTTCAAAAGCTTTGTTTCATCGAGGCAAACCAAGATGGAGGTGCCATACTAAGGGAGCTGGGGAAACTAATTCAGTTGAGACGGTTAGGAATTGTACATTTGAGGAAACAAGACGGAAAAGCTCTTTGTTTATCCATTGAAAAGATGACGAAACTTTGCGCGTTGTCCATAACTTCGGTAGAAGAGGATGAGATCATTGATCTGCAGCACATTTCTTCTCCTCCTCTACTGCTTCAGCGCCTATACTTGCGAGGACGATTGGAGACATTGCCTCACTGGATACCTTCTCTGCACAGCCTTGTCAGGTTATATCTGAAATGGAGTAGGTTAAAGGACAATCCGCTTGTATTCATTCAACATCTGCCCAACCTAGTACATCTCGAATTATCTCAGGTGTTTGAAGGAGACACATTGTGTTTCGGAGCTGGTGGATATAAGAAGCTCAAACATTTAGGCATTGATAAATTTGATGAGCTTAGACGTATAGAGGTGCAGGAGGGAGCAATGCCGTTCATTGAAAAGCTAAGTATCCAGCGCTGTAAATCGTTAGAGAAGGTGCCATCCGGGATTGAACACCTGAACAAGCTGAAGGTGCTTGAATTCTTTGATATGCCGGAAAAGTTAATCAAGACACTGAGTCCACATGAACAAGGCAATGATTATTGGAAAGTTGTGCATATCCCCGAAGTTTATTTCACCTACTTGAGAGAGTCTGGGTGGGAGGTCTACCCTTTGGAGGGTTTGAATGAAGGAGAAAACTTTCCTCAAATGACTTCTCTCATCAAGAGCCATGAACTTGAAAGCCGTTGGAAGTAATGTTTCACTTGATCAGTTTGATATTATTAAGGAGAAGCTGCATACATTGCAAATAACTGTAAATACTCTTGTAGATAGGTGCAAAGACTATTGTAAATAATCTTTTTCAGTTTGATATTCATGTATATATTATATATGTTGATGTCTTGGATTACTCATGATGTAGAACAAGTAACCAGATTTTGTGTCATAAAATAGTGTATGCATACAAGAATCTCAATAGAATTATCTCATCCAACATCACTTGAGCTACAAAATATGGGAGAAATCGAAATTTAAAATTTAGAAGATGAGGACATAACTCTACAGTTTTGATAATGTGAAGCCACAAAATCTTAAATTTCCCTTGGAAGAGGAACTAGGAAACATATGCAAAATTTTCTCATTGATGGCAGCACAGTTGTTCTTGGGAAAAAGGAAGAAGAAAGGATTGAATTTAAATCAAGCAATTTGGAGCGCAACATGCCTACCTTGCCATAGTTTTATAGAACACACGGATACTCTCCCGTATCATCTCATCATGTGAACACTGAACAACACTTAACGGGTACATATGAAAGGAAAAGATGAAGTTGATGAGGACGGTAGCGAGGAGGAAAGCAAGTCCAAGGAAAAGATGGCTCCGCCAACAAAGTTTCTTGTGGAGCCGAGTCACACCAATGCTTCTTCAGAAGTAGAGAAGCAAAATCCAAAAGTCGAGGCACGACGTACAAAAGCAAATGGGACAGAAAATCTGGATGACAATGATGCAGGAATGAAGATCAGAGCTGTATCCAATGTTGGCATTGAAAATATTGCCTCTGGGTCAACAGATGATGGGTGCTTGATGATTCCTACCAAAGCTATATTATTCATTCAAGTTTGTTGATACTCAATTCTTAGGATTCTTCTTCTCTGACTAGAGTGTTTGTCCTGTATTTTTATGATATCTCTGTGATAATTTTCTGGTAACAAGAAAATGTTTAGGGTTCAAATTTTGGACAGGTCGAAAACCTAAATTCAAACAAAGACATAAAAAAAAAAAAAAAAAAAAAAAAATCTGAACTTGGTGACGAGTTTTTTTATGAGAAGAGGAGTATGATGCAGGCCACGACAATTATTATGGTCTACGTATTAAACATGTTGTTGGTGGCTTTTCATATTTTCATCTTTTCATCTTTCAAAGCCATGTTTTAATTAGATGTCTAAAAACTATGATCTTTAGTATTAAATATTTATTCTATCAATTATAGTAACCTCCCTATCTAAAAGGATCCTTATGTACTCAAAAGGAAGCCAATGTAAGTGAATTAAAGTTAATTAGGAAGAGAATGATTTTCTCCTTCCTTAAATCAAGTGTTAGGCTTGGTTGTGTTGAGCGAATCCACAATTAGTGATGTCGAGCAATTCCGTTGCTCCTGATTGAGTGATTCTCAGATTACTATCCCTCGTTCCCTCGAGTCTCCCTTGGCTCCTACTGCGTCAAGAACCCAGAAGTTCTGATTCTTCAGTTGTTCCCACTATTCATAAGATATGTTCTAACTAATGGCTGTGAGATCACATTTGGCAGCCACTTGACAACAAGGTTCTAACATAAATAAAACTGATCAAGTAGACGCCATTTCAACGAATTATTTATCTCACATAATGATCAATTGGGTACTTTATCAAATATAGCAAAAAATTAGTCTTTAATTATAAAAATGTCAGTTTTTATAAAAACTTTTTAAATATATTCAAATCTTACTTAAATAGACACAAATACCTTCATTTCATATGAATGACTAGTTGTTGACTAAAAGACTTCTTGTGCAAGTGACCCTTTAGCACAATGGTGGAAAGATGTTGAGCCTTTGCATGATGACATAAGTTCGAACCCCGTAGGTGGATAATCTAATATCTAATCTAATATAATCTATCGTCGTTTGACAAAAAAAAAAAAAAAAACTTGTGCTGTAATTAAGTGTTGCTCTCACTAATAATTTTTTTTTTCGTTTCTTTTCTAAACGAAGAACAAATCTCTCTATTTTTTAAATAAATAAAACTAAAAATCTTTCTTTCTCGCATAGTTCCCACAAAACACTTTAGTGAGTTGTTGCTGGCATCCTTGCAGCAATATTTTACTGTGTGCTTAATCTGTTTACTCTTAACAATGTTTTTAATTCTCTATTTGTGTTAAAACCTTTTTGTGGTTAATTTCCTTCATTTTGGTCTTGATCGGCATTTCTACGTTTTCTAATACGTAAAAAAGTTAGAAAAAATATGTAATTGTTGCAGTTCTATTAGATCAGGATTGTGATGGTGTAAATCCTAACATATCTAGGATATCCATTCCACCATATCTCTTAGACTAGATATTATCCTATTAGAGTTGTAATCCTATTAGGGTAAGGAATTAATCTTCCCTACTACTATAAATAAAGGCACAATGTGGTGAAATAACACACACCTCACAATTACACATCTCTCTCTTCTCTCTCTATGTGCCGTGCCGCACCCTTTCTCTATGACCTCCATAATTGTTCAGTAAATTATGCTTACAACACGTTATCAGCACGCTCTTGACGCTGCACTAAAGAGAGTTTATTCTTCAATCAGGAGAGTATTACGTTGTAATCATTATTTTTATGATTAATTTATTAATTTATTGAATTGATCTACATGCTATTGATTCAATTTAATTTTTTTTGTGTTGAACGTGTTGAATCCCACATCGGCCATACAAAAAGAAAAGTAATAGTTTAAATATCCTAACCCCACTCTAACTAATATCGAGGCCTTTTGTGATAAAACCCCATACCTGACGGATTGTGCAGGTGGTAATTACCAAGTTGGGGACAATATCGGTGTTATTGGAAGTGGGCCGTATGGCCTGTCTCTCTGATAATTCTACAGAACGTGATACAACGCATTGGAGATGCAATCTCGGCTTTTCGAGAAGGATCTTCTACAAATTCAAAGGCTTTTGTTGTTTTCTGCCAATCAGGCACGCTTAAAATAAAAGAAGATATTTGAAACGACCATGAAGCATGAAAATATTCCCCATGATGCATGAACCCCCTACATTTATATTTACCTTCCTATATATATTGTATATGTTTCATATATTTATCAATATATATACGTTTCATGCATTACGCACTTTTTGCTATGTGAAATTTGTGAGTCAAAGAATTGAAAGAAATTAGAAGCGATTAGGTTTTTTCAAACCCTAAGAATTTCGAGAAAAAAAATATATGGGAAAATCGTAGCTCAAAACCGCGTTGATCCAAGTATGGATGACTTCGTATACGTATTACTAGGCCCGCATGCCTGGGTTCTTCACGATTATGCCTGCAACCTCAATCTGTGCATGTCTCACCAGAAGCCAGCCTTGCTAGGCTTCTACTTCCTGGCCCAAAACTTGACACCAGCTCTGCTGGGTTTTCTCCACGATATGGCCCGCTTGCAGCAATCCATCATCTCGGCCCAAAGCTAGACGCCTTGCGCTGACTGGGTCTACTTTCACGTCAACCAGAAGCCAGCGAAATGTGGGCTTCTTTCACGCCTTAGCCCAAAGGCAGCAAGCCTAGCGTTGCTGGGCTCTGCCTCCTTTCCCTGGCTCGCTGACATGCAGTCAGGTTGGGCTGCTTTGCAGCCATATTCCCGAGGCCCAACAGCTGCAGGGACTTGACCCATCACTTTGGCATCCCCCCTTCTTAACCATACCCAAATATTTTTGGGACGTTTTTGGTTTTATGCTAATTAAGTTATAATTCACTTGTCACTTGGCCCCCCGCCAATTAAAGCTAATACGACCCGCATGTCATTATTTTACTTCCATGATCGACCTCGTATGGTCCCGATCTATTGAATGAATTAAAAGTGACCAGTAGTCCATTAATCTGACAAGAAATCCAAAATTATTTACCTGAAGATCACTTTTGGACATTAACGATTCAATAATTTATCTCTTCTTTGAATCGTTGACATCTTTTCATAGTCCCGAAGTGCTCACACTTGAGTTCCTGAAGCAACTCAAATCCACTACACTTAAATCAGCATATTGCATTTTGTGTTCTTCTGGGAACCTCTCTTTTATGAACTAACTGTCCATAAACTAAATTGAACCTGTAGTTTCAAATTTAGTGCCTTTGAAACCCGAAGTTTTCATAAAACAAATACACCCATGAAAACCCGACGTTTTTCATGAAAACCATGTCTTATAACTCAAATGTTCTAACTTTGATGCTTATCGATGATTCATTCCCATAACACCAATCATAATCTTATTCCCTCCAATTCAGTGGATTGTCGAACCGTCACACGTTCGATTTTCCTGATTTGGACGTTTCTAATAGAAACTACTTTCTGTGGGGTACAAGACGTGAATCTCCACTTAACTATCAAGAAGTTGAGAAACCATTAAAGCCAACAATGGCATGGAAGAGCTGAATAAGCCTCCGCCATGATCTTCATTTGAAGACTTATGCTCGAAGCATTACCCACGGAAATACCTCCCGAACGAGGATTCCATGGCTCTTTGGGTCGTTTCTACAAACCGTCTAATCATGCAAGATATTGCCTAAAGCACACCATGATTACGTCCATAAATGAGTACGATTCTAAAGTTTATAAATTCGATAGAATTTTGACTGGAGAATACTTTTCTCGTTCTTCTATATTTCTAACTCGCTCTTGAAGCAGCAGTGAAGAAAGCGGAAGTTTACCAAATTCTCAGATCTAATTACTACCACAAGCGTGAGAGAAAGGTATAGACCCAGCTTTGGCTGGAGTCTACCAAATGGTATAGACCTAACTCGGCTGGAGTCTATAGAATGGCTCGACCTAGTTCGGTCAAAGCCTAGTGAATGGTTGTGCCCTGCTTTGGTAGGGATGCACCGAAGGGCATGCTCTGCTTCGGCCGAGGTGCACCAAATGGTATTGCTCTGCTTCGGCAAAGGCCTACCGAACATACCCGTCCAGCTTTAGATGGAGCCTACTGAACCCAATTCTGGGTCTGTCTCTCTCACAATCTAATTTTGAGTTTGTTTTTACAATATACGGTATAATCAGGGCCTGCCAACGTGTGGCATCATGCTCAAAGCATGATCCTTGACACCTAAGACCTAAAACTTCAAGAATAAGGGAGAGTATTCCCAAACCTTAACCCTGCAGAATCTACTTCCGTCTCGATGGAATAGATCATTGGTTATGCACATGTTAGTGCCCCTACAAATGTTATTGAGGAGTACCATCCTAGTAGTCTATATGTGAAACTAATTTTGCTTCACCGAACATCGTTGGAATAGCAGAATTTTTACATGAATGACCTTGTTGGCCGAATCCCCTGAGTAACTTTGGTTTACTTTGTGAACATTTTTCCATGTTCTTGGATTCAAGTTTGGTGTTTGTTTTCCGTTATGGATAATCTTATGGATATTGTCCTCGAATACGATTTAATTGAATCATGTTTCTTAAAACATGTGACCGAATTCAATTAAACACGTGATTAGGTAGAAATGTGGGAAAGTTAGTTGTATAGATGAATGCGATACTACGCACACTAACTTTACACCTAAATCAAATCTCTAGCAACGACTTCAGGTCTATCTAACCTGATTAAGAGCATTGGCACACTTCTTGTTGTATGAATGGTGCTGAATTACCATTTAAGGGACCTTATATTCTCCCCGTTTCGGAAGAACATTGTTGAGTTTTAAAGGATATTCGAGATGACAATGATCATGAATGAAACCACTGAAGAAAATAGAGTGAAATATCTTTTCACCACCTCCGAAAATGAGCCTGAAGCTTTGCTTTGGGGATAATGGGCTGTCTCCCAACTAAGGAACACACCATATGTGGCCAGCTTGGAGCCTGGTGATTGGGTAGTTTATTTGCTTTGGCACGACTATTTAGGACATTTAGGTCGAACAATGATACCACAACGCATCTCCTTACCGAAAATAAGGATCTTGTGTCTATAAGCACATTTTGCCAAGCCTACTCATTGGGGAAATTGATTTTCCAAATCATCCCTCGCAAAAATACGAAATCACCCTTTTTCACAGTGGATTCAAGGGAATATATGTGGACTAATCCAACCAAAATGCAGACCATATAAATACTTATGGTTTTGGTTGATGAATCGACAAACTGGTCACATGTTTGTCCACACACATTGTTGCTAAACCCCCTGGTCGATTAAGGGTTCACTATTCTACTTATCCCTTAAACTCTAGGAGACTGGATAATACCGGAGTATTTTTATCGACCGTTTTTGATAAAGTATTGCATGTCTTTTGGGTTTATAATTGAACATTAAATTCCCATGTATTGCATGTCTTTTGGGTTTATAATTGAACATCAAATTCCCATGTTCACCCCAAATAGCCTCGCCTAGTGATCATAAAGCGCAATTTAAATGATCGCCAAGACTTTGGTGAACGTACTAAGTTTTCGGTTTCTGCCTAGGGCTATGCAAACTTGTACGCAACTATGTTGGTCCGCCTTGAGGCCCATTACCACCCAACCTATTGGATACAAACTTGTACGCAACTATGTTGGTCCGCCTTGTGTTGCCCCTGTTGGACGGTCTGGTACACCGGCAGATAGCCAATCAATCTGTCTTGGCCTAGAGCACGATAGATCAATAGGTTCATAGGATTCACTTCCCTAGAAGAAGAAGACACGGCACAATAATGAATCCATACTCAATCGTTGTCTCAAATCATTTCCATCTCATGAGATTAATCCGGCATGGCATATTCATGATTTCTTTGCTTATATTTGATGATGATGGTTCAGTTGAGATTTAGTATATGTATATACTATTTTCTGGGAAAGTATACAGGTTTTACGGCGAGCGGATATAAATGTTGTTTATGAAATGATTTTCGAAAAGTTTTGTTTTTGCCCACTCACGCTTTTGTTTTGCGCCCCTCCAGGTTTTAGGTAGCTGTTGTTGGTGGCTCACGAGGATACATCGGACGTTCTGACAGATCATCACCTAAGTAGGACCACCTTCGGGTGTTGTTTAATTAAGTACTTCTTACGCATTGACTGCACCTGTGCTCTGATTGTGCATTCACACTTAATTCTGTTCTAGCACTTTTCGAAGTTTGTTTTTATTCATTCGAAAATCTTTCTATAATATTGCTTCCACACTGTGCACATGGCTACGTCACCCTCACGTGACGACCAGCATGCCTCGATCTCAGTCGGGGTGTGTCAAATTAGCTTGTTCCAATTATTAAAAAAAAAATAGTACACCTATATTATATATTTTGAATCAAATAGCATTCCTCTAACTTGTAGGCACTGTTCTAAAAATCTCCGCCTAGCGCCGCCTAGGCCCCGCCTAGGCGCTAGGCGGCTGGTCACCGTCCCGATTAATGCCTAGGCGTTTGAAAATTAAGAAAGGGCGCTTAGACCAGCTGAGGCGCCCGCCTAGCCCGCCCAAACCCGCCTAGGCACCTTCCTAGGTTGCGACTCACTTAGACAGAAAATAGATAACTTTCAATTTGCATTTAATTTTTTTAATAAATTGTAAGAGACTTGTTGAATACTTAAATGAGCCCATACTATATGCTTGTTCCCCATGTTTTCATTATGTTCCAATACTTCATAATACATATGTCATTCTATTTTGTAGTTTATGATGAAATTATATATATTTTAAGTATAAACAGACACTTATTTACACGAAATATTATGGATTTACTTAAATCCGCCTAGTCCGCCTAGGCGCCCGCCTAGACCCCGCCTAGCCGCCTAGGCGCTAGGCCCCAGCCCGCCGCCCGACTAGCGCCTAGCGTCTTTTAGAACCTTGCTTGTAGGTAAATTATTTTCTATGTATTGTTATATATGTTATACACGTTTTGTTGTTGGTACGTACAATATTTTGTAGAAAGATATTACATTACACCCATGGTATAATTGTTGTAGGTAGATTTTTGGAAATTAATTTGTAGTTAGGTAATGAACATTTTGCATCATTGGAAATGAACATTTCAAATAGTAGGTAGGAAAATTAATTTGTTCTAATTATATAAAAAAAAGTTACACTACACCTAGTTATATTTAATTTTTCCAATTAGTAAAAAAAATTATACTACACCCAACCAAATAACATTTTTCTAACTTGTAGGTAAATTATTTTCCATCTATTGTTAGATATGTTAGGCACGTTTTATTGTTGTATAAACATGGGTGTAACATAGTATTTTTAATACTATGCATCGAACTACATTTCTTCTTAATATAGGTAAATTATTTTTCATGTATTAGTACATATGTTAGGCACGTTTTGTTGTTGGTATAAACATTATTTTGCATCATTTTAAAAAAGAGATATTATATTACACCCATGGTATAATTGTTGTAGGTAAATTAATGTGCATGTAGATAATGAAATACAATGTTCTAATATTTTAATAAAAAAAGGATAAATTCAAAAGTATTCAAGAGTAGGGTGAAAAAACTGAATCGAATAGTTTTATAAAAATTCAAAGCCTTTCTAAAAAATTTAATATGCAATAAATTTTTAACATTAATGTCTTTTTTTTTCTTGTTGCAAAATCATTTACTCTCTCCTTACAATTAATTGTCTACATCAAATATGTAATAGGGGTATTTTAAGCATGTGAAAAATGTAAAATATGTGAAGTAATATGAAATTAATGAATTCGCTTATGTGGATCCTATTCACTAGGTTTTCTTTGAG
Source organism: Cotoneaster glaucophyllus (assembly GCA_036320875.1). Taxonomy (NCBI): domain Eukaryota; kingdom Viridiplantae; phylum Streptophyta; class Magnoliopsida; order Rosales; family Rosaceae; genus Cotoneaster; species Cotoneaster glaucophyllus. The sequence continues at coordinate 12,251,340 of CM070064.1, read as the reverse complement.
TAAAAAAGTTATGTAGAGTTTTATATGAAGAAAATAGAGTTTGAAGGGCTAAAGTCATATTTTCGGAAAAATCTATTAGAAAGTCTTACTAAAAAATAACAGAGAAACCAAAAAGAATCATCAAGCAAAGCTATAATACACTATACAAAATTATATGGTGTAGCAACAAGTATACTGTATACATAAATATGTTCACTCTATTATATTATCCATCAGTGTTGCAGGAACTTTCAAACACACAGGAAATGGAGCTTATTTAATTTGGCAAACGACGGTAAGAACCTGTAAATCAAATGTATTTTTTTATCAGATACATAGATGGGGCGATTCAAGTGAGATCAATAGGCTTTGTTGATTTTGTGAGAAAAGAAAGTAGGTTTCGGGGGCTCGTTGATTTGTACACCGCCGGTGCTGTAAGCATACCAAAAAGAAGAATTGGAAGATAAAAACACTTACTTGGAATTGGTTTCCCACTTGCAGCAACATCATCAATAACTAGTGGGGCACCGAGTTTGAGCCCACCCACTCCATCAACAGATTCATACTCGTAAAACACTATGTTGGAAGTTGGAACCACATATTTTATGAAGCTGACTCAAATCAATTCATGCGACATATTATTGTCAAATGTGTTTACTTAGCCATAATCTAGCATTGCAATATGAGTAAAATTGATTCAGTAGAGCATCCTGGTCAGGTGGTCTTAGTGAGCACCCTGGTTTGGTGGCCTCAGTAGAGCACTCTTATTTGGTGATATCAGTAGAGCACTGATCACTAGAGAGTGGGTCATTACAGAGCTGATCACTTGGAAGACGTGGTCTATCATGCGCCAAAGGTGCTCCTCCACCCAACGGTGAGCTAGTCCCTAGCCAAAGAGTCTTCTCTCACAATGTTGACATGAAAAGAGTGGGATCGGGTTATTCCGGAGACCCACGTTAACACAGATCACAATCCCGAAGCTTCCAAAATCTATGAACATAAATGGCACACCCAAAGTAAACAGAAGAAAAACCTGCATGATTATGGCTAATTGAAAACAAAGATCTCTTATTTCCTGAAAAAATTATCCTCCCAAGTCCCAACTGCCTACCAGGCTATTACTGCTTTGATCCAGTTGCTCTAGGAGCAGCAGCATTAGCACGGTTGCCCATGAGCAATGCAGGAATGGAAGGAAGCAATGGGAACAAATTCGCCAAGAAATTCGCATCAACTGCGATCAAGGCCTTGCAACAAGCAGAGCTAGTGCAAATTTACCACTCAAGATTGTGGTATAAAAATCCGATACCCACCCTGGGATGTTCTGAAGTGAAGACCAGCACTTCGCTACCTCATCTGGGATTCCCGGCCGGGATTAGCCCTAGAATCCCAGGTCGAAATAGGCCAGGAATTATCAGGAAGGAAGGTGCTGGCACATCCGCCAGACCAGATGCAGCACATGTTGCCAATTGAAGTAGTGAAAGTAGTGCTTGAGCTTGTCTAGACATGGCTATTGTGAGGCTTGGAACAGCTTTTTTGTGCTATATCAGAAAAAGGGTTTGGTAGATTTGGGTATATGTGTTGATGTTGGAGAAGAGAGAGGGTAAGGATTTATATAGAAGCAATGAGTCTGAACCAAGTCAAAGATTTTGATGGTCAGGCGAGTAGGTTACAAATGGATATTAAATTCAGTGGTTTTAATGCAGTTTTATGTGTTTTGATTTGATTAGCTTTAGTACTAGAGCAAAACGTTATAACTGTTTTAGGTGAGTAGGTTACAAATGGATATTAAATTTTATACGTGTACATATACCGTTATGACAAGAGTGAATTTGTACGTAATGTCGTACAACAGTGTGAGAGTCGCACTGAAAATTTTCTTATGGTTTCAAATCCCATGAGATGAATTCAATGCGGAGTTAAGTGTCTTAAGCAAAACTGTTAAAAGTTGTCATAGTGATTCGATCACCGCACAACAAATCGGTAAAGAGGGAACACAACTTACAGCAAACAGTGATGAATAACATAACATCATCCATAACTTGAATGATTTGTTGTCATTTAGTAATACGATCTAGTGATATTTCTCATTTACATGTAAATGAGAGGTCTTAAGTTTGATTCTCGCCAAATGCAAAGTATTATGTTTTTTTGTTTTTTTGTTTTTTGAACAAACGATATTATCTGCACTAAGGAGGTGATGGAGTGGGCTAAGCCTCACAATAGTCTAACAATATTGTAGTTTAAATTAGCTTTTGACGAGAATCGAACCTAAGACCTCACTTACAAGTAAAGAAGAATACCACTAGACCGTAAAACTAAGTGGCTCACCAAAGGCGAAAATTTAACCACATTATTTTGGAAAACCATTATATGGCTTAGCTACTCCCCCACCCTGTTAGTATAGATATCATCGTTTGTTTCAAAAACAAGAAAACTTGAATAAATTTCAAGTTGAAGCACATTGTTTTCCACTTCATCAATTTAATAACTATTTATGTGAACTTGGGATTTTGTTGTGTAGCAAGTTTACCAGAAAGTGCCTCCATTTTAGTGGATTTTTTTTTTCCCTGCGTACATGTACCCAATCAAATTTTCCTTTAAAAAGGAATTGAACCTGAGCTCAATAAAATGATTTCCCCAAGTATTACTTGCGCTACAATTTATGAGAAAAATTAGAAAATCAGAAGATGAGGGCATGCAGTGTAGTTGGTCATGGCAGGGAAAGGAAGGAAAGGATTTGAGTGAGTTTTCTGGACTAGCAATATCTTGCAGCTGTTTTATAGGACGAAAATCTCGTCGATCATCTCATAAAACCCTTCTGTTTACTTCGCTGTGGGACAAGTACCTGTTCATGAGAAATGCCATCCCTGGGAACGGTGTAACAGTTGCCAAGGATGTACTTTAATGTATTTACATGGGGAGAGAGAGAGAGAGAGAGGATGAACAAAAGGATTGATGTACTTTAGTATATTTACATGGACATCCAGATAAAAACTGAAATGTTGAGGGTAAAACTTGAATTGAGCAAATTAACCATGCGGGCGTAGGCACAAATAACATACAATTCAACTGAAAACAAACTACAATGATCAACTATACATACTTCATGAATAAATAATTACAGTCAACTCCTTTTCGGTTGTAATCTTGAACTCAGATAGAAGTAATTCCACCTCACTAAACAGGCTGCATCTGTACAGCTCTTGACCTTGACGAAATGCATTTCATCAATGTATCTTTCGTCGTCCTACATACAATTTACAAGACTAGATGAGCCTGCGTATCCCAGCAAGCATAATTAGCTTTCAGGCAATAGCTTAGATTAACAAATAGTAGAATTCAAGGAACAGTCCATCTATAAACTGCTTATCAGGAAAGCAAAGCAATACAAAATAAAAAGAGTGCCATTGGAAACCAGATTTTAAGTCTTTTGTCCTAAGATCAGCCCCCATGGCATCAACTCATTTCAGGTTAAAATCACAGTTATACTAAAAGATTAAGTTTGAAACTCTCCAAAAAATCCAACTTTTATGACATAGATAGATGAATTCAACTATTAATGATATTATTAGAATCCATAATAAGAGCATACACAAACCTCTCCTAAAAATTTAACAGTGGTCGGTGAATTAACCACGGCCCTAAACGCCAGCTTTAAATCAGGATGAACAAGGTCAAAACAGATGTTACCAGCACAGACTAATTCAGTATGCTCCATACTGAAGTATTGATCAACCTAATTAGTATTCAGAAATATATTTTCTACTTTAGGAAAGATGAAAGCATTTATCTTCGGTCTTTGAATATGAAGCAGCTTAACTTCAATAATTTTCAACTTCCAAAAAAAACCTAGGTTAATCGAGTTTGCCCCCAAATTAGTTTGATTATTTGTTGTTAAAACCATTAAACTCCGCGGGATGAAACCCAATGTAATGGCATTGAGTTTTACTTAGTAAACAAATTTCTTGTCAACAATACAGAACTCAGCCAATTGTTCTTGAAACTCACCTCAGATGCCGCTTTTGAGAACTATATGGTTCATCCCTCCTCATCCTCAGACTTGGACACATTGTCAGAACTTTGATCCCCGGTCTCTGTCGGTTGGGGATTGGGCATATCATCAGAACTCTGAACCACAATCACAGGCTCCATCAGTTGTGGAGATGTACCTACATAGAAAAGGAAAGCATAGCATAAGCAACCATAGTAAGAAAATCATTTACTATACAAAAGATTTCAGTACTTTTTATTACAAAAACTCTTAATCCATCCAATGCCTGAAAAGACATATATTATAAAAAATAAAAAATAAAATAAAATAAAATAAAGGGTAGACTAATTCCTTTATCTTAATCATTCTAGCAACTTTTTATCATAGAACAAATCGAGATCAATGCCTAAAAATATGGTCAATCCGTAGACGTTTTTCGATTTTCAATATTCTCACCTAAAGAGAGGAAATTGCACAACTCTGAACAAAACCCAGGTGCAGAAATCAATTAGATGATCCAATTCAATCAACCAAAACGCACAATTTAAAAAAATAAAAAATAAAAAATAAAAAAATAAAAAAATATATCCAATCCCAATTAACTTAAGGATAAAAACCAATTTTGAACAGAACCCAATTCATAAAATCGAAAAAGGGAAGCAAACCTTCGATGAAATAAGCAGAAGAAGGCCAGCCTCTAACGGTGGTCATAGACATGGTCTCCTCCTCACTCAGAGGGTTAGCCAACTTATCGACCAGCTGAGCCAGGCCGTGCGATCTCGACCGTGGGGGAGGCACCCAGTAGGAGGCGCCGGGCAGAAAGGGGAGCCAATCGGGCGCGGATCGGCGGACGATGATCCGGTGGATGGCGTCCTCGAGCTTGCACAGAAGGGGATCGGAAGGCGAGTCGGCGGAGGAGTCGGTTGGTGGGTCATGGTGAAAAGGGAGGGTGGATTGGGAGCGCAAGTTTATTAGGCGGGAGGAGGGCGGCGATGACTTGGCGGAGAGGTGGCGGGTTAGGGTAAGGGTTTGAGAAATCGACCTTGCCATTGATGACAGAATTGCTAGAGAGAGAGAGAGGGGAGATTTTGAGGGGGTGTTTGGATAAGAGGAAAATATAGAGAGCAAATTTAGGTGTGTGTGTGTTTGTGTTTGTGTGTGTGCGCGAGAAAGAGAGTGCTGAATGGTGTGAGAGAGAGACGGTGGAGGGAGGAGCGAGAGGGTTATATAGGTATATTCCCGACCGTGTCGTCAAAAGCTTTTATTCTTGGAGAATTCTTTGTCTTTTTTTTTTTTTTTTTTTTTTTTTTACTATTTTATTTATTTTTTGTTATTGATGAGTTGGTCAAGTTAGAACACCCAAAGATTTTATATTCTTTTTTGTTATTGCATTCAGATTAAGAAAATATGGAACTTTAGTTTTGAATTAAATTTTTTAATGATGTTTAGAACAAAACAATATAGACGTGTGAAAATTAATTTATGTCTTCCATCTCTCATTCTGTCACCGTCGTATTTAGGTGTAAGTGTTTTTAGTCAGGATTTTGCTGAGTAGCGATTGATTTCGGTCCAACACAACCATTTTGCTTGTCTATGTAATTGTCTCAAATCTCAATATGGTTGATTAGTATTTTATGACGGTGTCTTGTTCAATGTGGTTGACGGTGACATTACGGATGTCAAACAACACGCTTTGAAGAGCTATGTGAATCTAAATACTTGTGAGTTTTAAATGTTTAGATTTTAATTTATTTTATTTGTTTTAAGGACTTGATTAATTTGTTGTGTTGTTTGATGTATTTCTACGAGAGATTTTGGTTCGCTTTGGTATGCTGCCATTTTTTGTCGCTAGAGGTGATCAATCTGTGTTGATAGTTCGAGTAGGTGGAGTTTTAGTTGTTGACTCAAAGTTTTTTTTTGGTACATCGTTTGACTTGCGGGTCATGTTTTCTCTTTTGCTATTGTATTCTTAATCATTGTATGGTCGCTAAGATTTTAAAACATTTTCAATTATTAGTATTTCAAAGTGGGCATTATACACCCCTTTCTTTTAAGAGTAAAGGTGGATACGGTCTGGTTCAGTTTGGTTTACTCATCAAATTGAAATTGTACAAAAATTTACATACATTTTTATCAAGATGCAAGAAAACACAAAATCAAAGATGATTCCATCATATCAAATTCGATTTGGATGGTCTTCGATTCTTTACCCTCAAGTTTATATCCAACCAAATCAAGATGCAAGAAAACACAAAATCAAAGATGATTCCATCACGTCAAATTTAAGATCTTACTACGACAGCAAAAACCGATCGTAGATCGGAGTATGATGCATTATATAAGCCTTTGTTTGTCTGAAATTAGATGCCAATTTGACATCAACCATTTAAGGAGTCATGGGGAGATTATCACTCTTTTCTTTTTTCTCTTTTTTGGTAATAAACGGGTGTGGATTACGATAAAGAGTAAATTGTAGCTATGGTCCTTGAACTTTAACTCAATTGGAGTAATGGTCCCTCAACTAAAAATTCATTACCATTGGTCCCTCAACTCATCAAAATGTGCAGCTATGGTCCCTCAACTAAAAATCCATTACCATTGGTCCCTCAACTTTAATTTAACTGGAGAAATGGTCCATTAACTTTAACTCAATTGTAAAAATGGTCCTTCCAAAATAACTCATTTTGACAAAAAAAAATTGACGTAGTTGACGAAAAGGATCATAATTACACACTTTGATGAGTTAAGGGACCCTAATTATATAAATGGTTATTCCAACATAACTTATTTTGACAAAATTTTGACTAAATTGATGAAAAGGACTATAGCTACATATTTTGATAAGTTGAGGGACCAATGGTAATGGATTTTTAGTTGAGGGACCATTGCTCCAATTTGATTAAAGTTGAGAGACCATTGCTACAATTTACTCTTACGACAAAACTAACTCAAAGTGATATATTACAAACTATTAAAGTGATGGAAAACCCACTAGTGCGATGAGAACAGGAGATGTCAAATTTTAAACAAAATTTAAATTGAAGGCTTATGTGATACTTTAATTATTATTTTTTTAAAATTTTGTTCTTCACCCGATATGTCAAATTTAAACTATTATTTATTACATTATTTCTTTACATAATTGTAATAAGTATTTTTAAAACAAGAAATAATAACAAAACTGATGAAAATGTTGTAGGTGTTGTAGGCATAATTTACCAAGGTTCTAAAAAACGCTAGGCGCTAGTCGGGCGGTGGGCTGGCGCCTAGCGCCTAGGCGGCTAGGCGGGGTCTAGGCGCGCCTAGGCGGTCTAGGCGGATTTAGGTAAATGTCTTGTATATCTTGTAAATAAGTGCATATTGACACTTACAAAAAATTATACTTGTATGAAATCCATAGATAAGATAATAAAAGAATGGCAAAATGCAAAAAGAGTATCCATAAAAACACATTAAGCATATATGCCATATAACCATAGTAAGGAGTATTGTAGGATGACACATGTACAACAAGTTCACAATTTAAAACCACATAAAATGCAAAATAAGAGCAAAATAAGGAAATATTAAATAATACTTGCAAAAGTGTTAAAAACTCCTATAACACTTGCAAGAATGACAAAGTTATTGTAGTATAAATGGATCTCGCAAGGTCGTTCTCGACATGGATTATTAAATTATGCGAAGCAAACCAAATTCCAATTAGTTATTGTAAAATAGAAATTTGAGATAATTGATTTTATGTCGAACTTTAATAACAACGAACGCCTAGGACAAAGAAACTAAAAGAAAAGAAAAACATAAAAGAAACAAAGAACTTAAAATAAACAAATAATAAAACAAAAAGAAAAGAAGAAAAAGGAAAAGGCTACCTGGAGCCATGGGAAAGGCGCCTCAAAAAGAAAGAAATATATGATGGGCGCAGGGTTCGAACTGGAGACCTCTCTGGGAGGTCATGAGGACGCGCTAACCAACACGTCCAAGTCCACACTGGTGTCACTCTTTAGCAACAGCTTCAATATATGCTAAATTACCAGCTTCATGATCATTTCAAAAAAAAACCTAGCATCTGCGACACGCTCTTCCTTGCCTCGAGCCCAAAGCCCCAAACGGCTCCCTGTTTCTCCATGTCAGAACGTCCCTTTCAACAGACATAGCATGCACATGTGTCATGCATCTATGTGGTGAACTTCTTTGGATTCCAAAATAAAGGCTAAGATGTGCCCACATTTCTAATTGCTTTTTAGAAACCCTAGGCCTCTCAAGAATATGAGAGAGATCTCTCCATAGCAGACCCCCTATCATTTCAGTCGACCCTTCCCATTTCTCTTAGATCTCTCTCTCTTTAAGTTAAAAAAAAAAAACAAATAGCTCTCATTTCCTATAATGAAGAACCCTAGCCGCTCCTCATCTACCATTTTAGCTCCAATGCTTGACCCTTCTCTCTCATTTCAATACACCCACTCATCTTTAGCTGTTCACAATAGTCAATCTTCTCTACAAAAACCAAAACCAGCGAGTCTTACCATGGAAATGGTGTCACATTGAAGCTCCAATCTTCCCACAGAGGTAAGCATCGCCCTTGCCATTGTTGAATATGTGTCCATTTGATGATTTGAGACATAAAAAATAAGAAGACTAACACATGCTTTTTTTTTCATTTATGTATAACTTATACAGTATAAGGGTGAGGAATCGCCTAGCACCGCCCAAGCCGCCTAGCACCGCCTAGGCGCCCGCCTAAAGCCCAGCAGATTTTTCCAACCGATTTGCAAGAAATCGCCTCGGATCACCACCGTCCAGCTCCTAGGCGCCACCTAGGCGGCCGCCTAGGCCGTTTTTTAGAACACTGTAATTTACTGAACAATTACAAAGGCCAGAAAGAGAGAGGGGGTGCGGCATAGAGAGAATAGATAAATGTGTAATTGTGAGATGTGTATTATTCCACCCCATTGTGCCTTTATTTATAGTAGTAGGGAAGGTTAATTCCTTACCCTAATCGGATTACAACTCTAATAGGATATTAACTACTAAAGGGAATATTCAAAGATATCCCTAGATACACTAGGATTTACACAATCACATTCCTAATCTAATAGGACTGCAACACTCCCCCTTAAATGTGTAAATACTCAACTAAATGGCGTATTAGGTCTTCAGCGATGAAGTAAGTACAGTTGATGAAGTAGTCGGCACAATGAGCGAATGCGAGTCTCAAATCAATGGAAGAATGCATAAAAGGTAAAACTCACAAAACCTCACTACGGTAAAACCCAAGGTAAAAGTGATAAGTTGCATTAAGTCAAAACTATACGTCTTCTGGACGCAAGTAGAATAACTCACAAAGGTATGATCAGCCCAGTATGGGTGCCTCGTCAAAACATAGTTAGGTAGCAAAACCCCAATGGGAAAAATGCTCCTAAACGTAAGGAAAAAGAGTACATTAAGATCAAATGAGTATACTTTTGGATACTTACCCTGAGTTTGACAAAACTTCCAAATGAGAACTACAAGCATTGCATATGAATAGTTAGGCATACTAATTCCTCGGACAAGCTTCTGGAAGCTTGACTTCGGCAGTGACGTCGTGTAAAGATTGGCAAGATTGTCTAGGATCGGCTTGCATGACTTCAATCTCCTGATGCTTTGCTGATGTAGATGTAGACGCAATATATCTTAGTGTTGACTTCGTTGATGTATCATGTCTTGGTCGGGTTGATACATACGGCACAGTCTTCATGGATCATCGTTGGGACTCAATGATGGATGAAAACAACAAGTACTTTGAATATGCTCAACAAGAACTTTGAGCCATGTTTCACGTGTAGCGTAGTGGAGTAAGGTAAGTCTTGGAACAATTCGAAGATTTCGCAACTAAGGTCATATTGTGGACCTCCAAGATATTGCAATATCCCTAACAGTAAAGACATAACCATTCAGGGATTTTGCCTTGTGCGGGTCTGATAAGTAACCAACGTCAGCATAACAAACAAGGCAAGCATCATTCTAAGGATTAGGGGGTCGGATCCGCTCGGGATGCATTGGGATTAGCCCAAATCCGTAGTATCTTCAAGGAACGTCTTTAATATCAATCCAGTGGTTGTGTGTAGGCGCGGTGTTGCATCTTTACCAATAAATCAACAACGAAAGAGATGTCATGTCTAATTGCAATGAGCTAAGTACAATAAGCGCAAAGTTGAACTCAGATATGGAACTTCGGGTTTCATAACCTCTTCAAGGGTCTCATTTGCATATAACATATGGAATATCATAAGTATACTCAAAGGTAACACCTTCTGGGTGTAGTTCGACTAGTAGACCAAAATACCGTCATAACAACACTTGAACTTCAGGTCAAGGCATAAACGAGTTTTTCCAAAATCCATCATCTCAAATTCCATATCCAGGTGTGAGGCTATTGTCTCAAGCTCTTCCAGAGTCTTAGTGAGTTACATGTCAACGACATAAACTGTAACTTTAAAAATTCGGAATAAGACTTTATAGTTTAACACGCAAGGACTTACTTCATATCCCTAACTGATCAAATAATCACTTAGACGGGTATACCATATCTGCCGAATTACTTCAATCCATAAGTGAATGCCTCAAACAAGTTGAGAAGGTGTTCCGTGGTTTGGAACTAATTTGAACCAATCTATGTAATTCTTCATGAACTTACATGTAAATCTCCATTTCTATATCCCCATGGAGAAACACTAACCACATTTCATAATGTTGTTATCAATGAAATGGCGTTTGAGAAAAACCTTGCGCCGTAAGGCGTGCATCATATTGCATTATTTCATTCATCTCATTACGCTTCTTTTCCCACATGTAACACAACAGGGTTACTTTGGGCAGTGTAGGAATGATAGGTCCAAACACATTTTGGTAAGGAATTTAACCTGGATTGTAATTTCGGTTGTCCAATCAGTTCTACGTTGTCACTTAATCAATGGAACACGGTTCGATATCATCGTTTTTCTTTTATGTCGGTAGCTACCATATAAGTGAAAACATCATCGATTGTAATCTCCTTTCAATTCCATTTTCTCATCCAAACTAGTATACTGGACCAAGAACTTCAAGTCTCGGGAGTAATGCGGATTAATCTCATGAGATGGAAATGATTTGAGACAGCGATCAAGTATAGATTCATTTTGTGTCGTGACCTTCATCTCCTAAGGAAGTGAATCCTATGAACCGAGTGATCTGTTTTGCTCCAGGCCAGGACAGATTGATTGGCTATCCGCCAGTGTACCAGATCGTCCAATAAGGGCGGCACACCCTTCGGGGATGTTGACTCGATGTCAGTTAGGTATGTCTATCCTTGCAGGTATGTTTGCAGCTGGAATATGATCTCGTCACTTTAGCTAGATCAGAGGAATGAGTCTAGAGCAACATTTTTAAAGCTAGAATTCATTACACTTGCTTATCACACATATGCGGTATGAGGATCGAGATAAGACATAGTAGGCAACGTCCACTCAAATTCGTGTCGTTCTACATGAGCGTTGACGTTCTTATCTCCCCCTAATGGTGGGAAGACTGTCTCATTGAAGTGACAATCTATAAATGAGTGGTAAAGAGATCGATTGCAAAGGCTCTAAGAGAGCTATTATGAAGGAGAATCATAATCGACAAAGAATCACAACCTTCTGTGATGACCCATATTGGTACGTTACGACGGCATAACTTGACACATTAAATGCACACCTAAAATGCGTAAGTACAAAATGTCAGGGTCGTACCCAGTAACCAACTATAATGTCGAATAGGTTGGGTGGCAATGAGCCTCAAGGTAGACCAATATAGCTGCGTGCAAGATTGCATAGCTCTAGGCAGAAACTGAAATCATGGTGTGTTCACCAAGGTTCAAGCGATCAATTAAATTGCGCTTTATGATCACTCTGCGAAGCTATTTTGGGGTGAACATGGGAATTCGATGTCCAATTATAAACCCAAAAGACATGAAATACTTATTGAAGCATCTTCGATATAAACTCCTCAGTATTATCCAGTCTTCCAAACTTTATAGGATAATTAGGGTGGTGAACCTTTAAAGTCAGCCAAAAGGTTTAGAAGTAATGTGTGTGGACAAACATGTGACCAGTTTGTCGATTCATCAATCAAAACCATAAGTATTTATATGGTCCGCATTTTGGTTGGACTAGTCCACACATATTTTCTTGAATCCACTGTGAAAGAAGGGTGATTTTGAATCTCTGTGAGGGATGATATAAAAATCAAATTTCCCAGATGAGCAGGCTTGGCAAACTGTGTTTGTAGGCACAAGATCCTTACTTTAGGTAAGGAGATGCGTCGTGGCATCATTGTTCGACCTAAGTATACCAAAAGATCATGCCAAAACAAGTAAACTGCTCAATCCCCAAGTTCCAGTTCGGCCACATGTGGTGTGTCCCCATTTGGGAGATAGCCCGTTGGCCTCAAAGCAAAGCTTCAGGCTCATTTTTGGAGGTGGTGCAAAGATATTCCACTCTATTGTCTTCAGTGGTTTCATTTATGATCAGTGTTCTTTCAGATAGTCTTAAAACTCAACAACGTTCTTCCGGAACGGGGAGAATATAAGGTATCTTAAATGGTAATGTAGTACCATTCATACAACGAGAAGCGTGCCAATGCTCTTAATCAGGTTGGATAAACCTGAAGTCATTGCTAGAGATGTAATTTAGGTGTAAAGTTAGTGTGCATAGTATCGCATTCATCCAGACAACTAACTTCCCACATTCATACCTATTCACGAATTTATTTGAATTCGGTCACATGTATACAAGAAACATGATTCAGTTAACTCATTTTCGAGGACAACAGTGATAACATAGTCTATAACTAAGACAAACACCAAACGTGAATCCAAGAACATAGAAAAATGTTCACAAGGTAAACCAAAGTTACTAAGGGGATTCGGCCAACAAGGCCATTCATGGAAAAATTATGCTATTCCAATGGTGTTCGGTGGAGCAAAATCAGTCTCATATATTGACTACTAGAATGGTACTCCTCAACGACATTGGTAAGGGAACAAACATGTGTATAACCAATGATCTATTCCATTGAGATGGAAGTAGATTCTGCAGTGTGAGAGATAGACCCAGACTTGGGTTCGGTAGGCTCCAGCCAAAGCTGAATGGGTATGTTCGGTAGACCGCTGCCAATGCAGAGCAATACCGTTCGGTGCATCCACGCCGAAGTAAGGCACCACCATTCGGTAGACTCTAGCCAAGTTTATACCCTTGTCTCATATTTGTGGTAGTAACCAGATCCAAAAGTTTGGTAAACTTCTGTTATCTAGACTGCTGCTTCAAGAGCGAGTTAGAAACTTGGAATGACGAGAAAAGTACTCTCCAGTCAAAAGTTGATCGGATTTATAAACTTCATAATCATACTCATTCATGGACATAATCATGGTGTGCTTCAGGCAATATCTTTCATGATTAAACAGTCCATATAAGCGAGCCAAAGAGCCATGGAATCCTTGTTCGGAAGGTATTTCCCTTTGTAATGCTTCGAGCATAAGTTTTCGAATGAAGATTACGGCGGAGGCTTATTCAGCTCTTTCATGCCATTGTTGGCTTCAATGGTTTCTCAACTTCTTGATAGTCAATGGAGATTCATGTCTTGTACCCATATAAAGTGGTTTCTGTTAGAAACGTCCAAATAATAAGGGAAATTGAACTTATGACGATTCGACAATCACTAAATAAAGGGAACAAGATTGTGAATAGTGCTATGGGCAATAAAATATCCATAAGCATCAAAGGTAGAACATTCTGATTCTAAGACATGATTTACATGAAAAACGTCGGGTTCATGGGTGTATTGTTTTATGAAAACTTCGGGTTTCAAAGGCACTAAATTTGAAACTACAAGTTCAATTTAGTTATGAACGTTTAGTTCATAAAACAGAGGTTCCTGCAAGAACACATAATATAATATGCTGATTTAAATGTAGTGGATTTGAGTTGCTTTGGGAACTTAAGTGTGAGAGCTTCGGGACTAAGAAAGGATGTTAACGATTCAAAGAAGAAAAATAAATTATTGAATCGTTAATGTCCAAAAGCGATCTTCAGGTCAATAATTTTGGATTAATTATTATATTAATGGACTGTTAGTCACTTTTAATTAATTCAATAGATTAGGACCAAACGGGGTCAATCGTGGAAGCAAAAATAATGACAGACTGGTCGTATTAGCTTTGGTTGGTGATAGACGAAGTGATAATTAAATTACAATTAATCAGCGTAAACCAAAGTACCCCAAAAAAATATTTAGGTATGATTTATAACGCGGGCATGCCAAAAATTGGCATTGGGTCGAAAAAATAATGTCGCCCAGCCTTATTGGGCTGGCTACGGTGCAGAGATAGGCCTGCAGCACGGCTGTAGGCCATTGGGCCTCGGGGAGAGCTGCGGGCCTCTAGGTCGTGTGGTCTGGTTAAGCCCAACAACGAAAGCTGCTGGTTTGGGCCAAAACAGGGCGCTGGAGTAGACCTAGCCAAAGGCTGGCTTGCGGGTTAAGCTTGCGAAGCCCAGCCAAAGCTGGGATTGGGTTTTGGGCCGGGGCAGTTTAAACCCAGCAGCAAAAAACTGCTGGCGAGTTGGGCCAAAGCATGGGCGAAGCCTAGCAAGCAACGCGGCTTGCTGCAAGCGGGCCAAGGGCATGGGACAAAGCCTAGCAGCATGGGGCTGCTGGTTTTGGGCCATGGACACGGTAGGACATAATCCAAGAGAGCTGCAGGCCTTTAGGAATTGGGCTAGGGTTGCGGGCCCGTGTAACCCTACCAGACCGAAGGCTTGGGTTGTCGTACGTGCGCAGAAAAGCCCAAAGGGCTGTTGCTCTGTGGTCTAGGGTGTCAAACGACGTTGTTCCCATGTGTGCTCCACGCGGCTGAGCTATAGGCCAGCTGCGGTTGTTGGCGATGGTGCCAGCGGTGGCGAGCCGCAGCCATGCCACATATTTCCCCAATTTTTTCCGGCTTCTTTAGGGTTTGAAAAACCCTAAATTGTTTCTAATTTATTTATATGCTTTGACTCACAAATTTCACATAGCAAAATAATAATTGCGTAATGCATGAAACATGTATATATATTGGCAAGTATATGAATCATATACAATATATATATCAGAAGGAAAATATAAATATAGGGGGTTCATGCTTCATGGTCGTTTCAAATATCTTCCTTTATTTTAAGCATACCAGATTGGCAGAAAACAACAAAAGCCTTCGAATTTGTTAAAGATTCTTCTAGGAAAGCCGAAATTGCATCACCAATGCGTTGTATCACGTTCAACAAATAAAAAAATTAAATTAAATCAATAGCATGTAGATCAATTCAATAAAATATAAAAGAATGGTTAAAACGTAATACTCCTCTAAATGAAGAACAAACTGTCTTTAACGCAGCGTCCAGAGTGTGTTGATAACGTGTTGTATGCATAATTTATCGAAACATTATGGAGGCCAGAGAGAAAGGGGGTGCGACACATAGAGAGGGAAAGATAGATGTTTGATTGTGAGATGTGTGTTATCTCACCCCATTATGCCTTTATTTATAGTAGTATGGAAGGTTAAATCCTTATCCTAATAGGATTACAACTCTAATAGGATAATATCTAGTCTAAGAGATATGGTAGAATCTCATAAAGATATACCAGATATGATAGAATTTATGTAAGATCCCACATCGCCCAGGGGTGTGAATCCTGTAAGCCTTATATGTATATTCCCATCTCTACCTAGCACGAGGCCTTTTGGGAGCTCACTGGCTTAGGATTCCATCGGAACTCCGAAGTTAAGCGAGTTCAAGCGAGAGCATTCCCAGGATGGGTGACCCACTGGGAAGTTCTCGTGTGAGTTCCCAGAAACAAAACCGTGAGGGCGTGGTCGAGGCCCAAAGTGGACAATATCGTGCTACGGCGGAGTCGAGCCAGGGATGTGGTGGGGGCCCGGGCCGGGATGTGACAATTTGGTATCAGAGCTAATCCATGGCCGGAAGTGTGCTGACGAGGACATCGAGACCCTAAGGGGGTGGATTGTAAGATCCCACATCGCCCATGGGTGTGAATCATGTAAGCCTTATATGTATATTTCCATCTCTACCTAGCACGAGGCCTTTTGGGAGCTCACTGGCTTCGGATTCCATCAGAACTTCGAAGTTAAGCGAGTTCGCGCGAGAGCATTCCCAGGATAGGTGACCCACTGGGAAGTTCTCGTGTGAACTCCCAGAAACAAAACCGTGAGGGCATGGTCGGGGCCCAAAACGGACAATATCGTGCTACGGCGGAGTCGAGTCCGGGATGTGGTGGGGACCCGGGCCGGGATGTGACAATTTACACAATCACATTCCTAATCTAATAGGATTGCAACATAAAAGCATTTATTAGCCACTAAAAATAGATTAGAAGTTGTTAAAATTGACATCAACTATTTTTATTGTCAATTCACATCATGCCATATAGAAATGGACATTTCGGTTGAAAAAACACTAATATTGTCATTTTTTACTCTTATTATTAATATAGACATTTTAACTCTTCCTTTATAGATACTCTTAGTATTCATTCTTTTTATAATTATTATTTAATAATACTCAAGTTAAAGTTAAAGCAACTTCACTAAAAAAATGCATAACATGAGAGCAATTCCACCCCTAAGACTGGGTGCCAGCACCCAGCGCATTTATCCACTCAAATGAACAGTAATAGACTCTAATAAACAGTAACAGACCAAAGCATCTCCACCCCTAAACAAAAATTGCCTAGTCAATTTTATTAAAGTATTATTATTTTTATTATAAAATAATTAAAAAAAAGGCTCTCTCTCTCTCTCCCTCACCATGAGCTCTCTCTCTCCCCCTCTCTCCCTCTTTTTGCGTCTCTCTGCACTCAGACCACCCCACACCCCCGCCATCTCCACCCTCCATCAAATCCCCACCTCCGCTTCCTCTCCACCGCCCTCTGAGGTCCGACCCGCCACAAACTGGTCGACATCGGCCTCTTTCCCCTTCTCTCCGTCTCTCTGTCTCTCCGTCTCTTTCCCGCTCTCTCCACTCGGACCAGAGCACGCCAACCCCACACCCATCTCCACCCTCCAAATCATCCCCACCTCCCCTTCACTCCGCTTCCTCTTCACCGCCCTCCGAGGTCCGACCCGCCCCAAACTGGTCGACATAGGCGCCTGGGCTCGCCAGCTCCAAACCCGCCACCTCTGGACCTACGCCTTGACCTTCAGCTACAAACCCACCGCCGCCTCTGGTCGTCATCGTCCTCAATAGCAAGTTCCGATTTCAGCTCCAAACCCACCTACACCCTGACCTTCAGCTCCAAATCCACCTACGCCATTCATTTGCCCGGTCACAGGCTCTGTCAAAATTTGGCTGGGCTCTTGCCTGGCTTGGGCTGGGTGCCAGGCAAGTGGGCGGGCTGGAGACAAAAAACAGGGTGCTGGGCAGATTCTCCACTGGGTGCTGGGCAAATTCCACTCCGGTAGAAGTGCTCTGAAGAGTCCCTTTTTGCTCAACGTCCCCCAACTCAAGTAGGATTTCAGAGGGAATAAAGTCGATACTTGAACGATTAGAATATGTAATTAAATCGATGCCATTCCAAACTTGAAAAAGCAAAATTATATATTTGCAAGTCGCCCATATGTTGATCCAACAACTTATGCTCTTAATGGGTTTATCAGTCTCTTTATGGGATTTGCATTCTCGGAAGAGCGACTCCCTATATTACCACGTTTTTCATATTGTTGTACGTTTTTCCCTTGCATTGCATGTTTATATATATATATATATATATATATATATATATATATATATATATCAAATGAATTGTTATTGACACTCTATAAATTTCTCATTCTACACTTCAAACTTTCTATATCTAGAAAGAAAAATACACTTATGAAGTGTAGAATAAGATTTTTGGAATGCCAATAACACTTTCCTATATCAAAAGATAATAAGGTAGGACTTTGATTCAAGTCTGTACGCACAGAATCGTTCCTTTTTTAATTTTGCCTTTCCAGGCGATTGGATCGAAATCCCCGTGATGATTCGAAAGATTGTTTCTAAACCGAATCTCAGATTTTGAATGCTGGAGAGTCCGATCCTGGCCGGAATGAACGCTGGCAGCATGCTTAAAACATGCAAATCAAACGTAAAGTGATGTTTCTAGTAGCGGATGGGTGAGTAATGCGTAAGAACCTACCTTTGAAGGGGAACAACAGCTAACAACGACCGTTATGTGTACACCTCTTAACATGAAACAATTGTAATGTGCCGAGAACACGTCTTGATATACTAAAGAAATTTTTTCCTTTCATTGTACCAGAAAGACAATTCAATACATCCAACACAAATAATTGAATACTAAAAAAAAAAAATTCTACTATTTGTATTATAACACTTTTTAGTGGGAGACCATATTTCGGGCACATGAAAAATTCCGGCTCCAACAAACATGAAGACCACCGTCTGTTAATAAGCCCTACCTTCGGTTCACATGTGGTAAAAAATGTAATAGTATAACATTACTCATCAGACTTCCATGTGATCGAATTATGCTAAAAAGAGAGGAGATTTTTCATATGAGAAAACAAGTCGATTCAGCACGTGTCGTGATATAAATAGAGACAAGTGTCTTTCAAGTTTCACTCTTGAAATATGAGACGTACTATTGTTCAGTAGAATCAGTACACAAGCTTCTCCATGTACTGAAAACTACCAAACTCCAGTTACTTTAACAATTTAAACGCATACAAGTAGTACTACACAAGAACACCTTCAAGAATAAGAAGACCAAAATTCATGTTTTACGCTTCTACTCGGATTATAGCTATATGCTAGAGCTCAGATTGAGGTCCTTGTACTTTCTCTATTATTATCACCGTCGGAGGAGCTCCTTTTCACTTATTCCTTCTATTTTGGCTGCTGATTCCGCCGAGTCCCCCACCTTGTCTCTGCCCTTCCCATAACTCTCCCCAACCACCTCCATAACCTTCTCTCCAGCTCCTCCATCGCCGCCGCCACCGCTACCAGGCTCAATTTCGATATTCCCCATACTGCCCCTAGAACTTCCACCCAAAAAACACTATCAATATAAAAAATAAATACAATATTGAAAGTGACAAACTATGAGTATATCCATACACAAACTAGGGAAATGATAATCACACCGCCTTAATTTACTCATCCTAGACACCCCTGCTTATTTTTTAGCACCGAAGTTAATAAATCAAATGAAAATAACAAAAATTAAACATGAACGTGTTGGAAGAGAAAAATAGTGTGTCGTTTTCATTTCTCCACGAAATTAATCTCATAACTAGCACAAAATCCTAATCAATAATTTCAACTATTTTTCTTCGAAAATACTTAAAGAAAATAATAATAAATGAGAAACTGAAGAAGTATATCACTTACTCTAAATTAGGAGGGAAGAAGTAAGCTTGAACTTGATTAAATAGGGTTTTGGCCTTCTCCAAGTATGTTGGAACCCTCAAAGGGGAAGATGTAGCATTCTTCGTCATCTCCCACAGAGATGGTTTTTTGGGTTGTTCATTGACTCTGTCTTCCTCCATCTTATACTGCTGCTGCTGCTATTCTCCTTCTCCCAACACTCCTGTCGGTACACAAGTATTGATCAAGAATAATATGCAGAGAATCACCAGAATACCAGAAGAACAAATTATGGGTTTAAACTCGATTTCTGCTGCTGCAAATGATTGAATAAATATGATGCGTTGCTTCAAGTTATCTTGAACTTCTTGATCTGTCTTGGTGTGTGGACGCGTGTCTAGCCAGCGCCGCTGAAGACGATGGATGAAAGCGGTGAAAGCCTTAAAGATGTGGCGCATGCATGCACGTCGCTTGTTGGTCTGTTGTTCTACACGTACGTGTCGAAGTCGGTCAGAGTCGGTCAAACTTACAGAAACCTGAAGGTTTTACTTTCTTATTCATTGGTTCAATACTCAATTGTTGTGACTCCTGTAATTGTTCAGGGCATATTCGGTAAAGAGCATTCCTCATTACCCTTACACTCGAATCATCAGTGCACATCTGTGAATCAAACATTGTGATTTGTGAGGGATGATTTTGCTACCACCAGACAGACAAAACTAGATTTCAAGTCGTGTACCTGGTTTCCGGTTTTTTAGCCAACATGACTTTTGACAGATGATTTTTCTATATTTTTATAGCCAAAATAGTTCTTGAAAGATGATTTTGCTACCATAAGACAACACTACTAGACTTCAAGTCGTGTACCTGGTTTCCCCTTTTTACTAAAAAATCTTTCTTGAGAGATAATTTTGCCACGGTTTTTTATAGTTAAAATGGTTATTGAGGGATAATTTTTCTACCATAAGCCAGACACAACTAGACTTCAAGTCTTGTACTTGGTTTCCTGTTTTTTAGTCAAAATTGTTCTTGAGAGATGATTTGCGTTTTTAGCCAATTTGAAAGATGATTTTGCTACCATAAGACATACAAAACTAGACTCAAGTCGTGTACCTGGTTTCCGGTTTTTTAGCCAAAATGGTGATGGAGAGATGATTTTGCTAGCTAAAATCAACAGAAGTGGTCACTGAGTTTGTTTATCGTAAATCTTTTTTATCGTTCCGTGAAATTTTTTATCAACATCCTCGTGAAGTGAAGATGTTGGTTTGACAAAAACCCATAATAGTTACATGGATTCACGTGAAAATTTCACAAGATATTGACAGATTTTTTACGGAAAGACCAAAATGATGTACAGTGAACAAATAGAAAGAAAACAAAATGGACAATCTTTCTTTTTTGTTTGTATTATATTTTTTTATTTTATCAACTTCAATCTATTTGGCATAGTGTACCTTGTTGTACGAAGTTTATATTTTTTTCGATATAAACTCTTTTTTCTTGAAGATCCATTATGATAACGAGAAAGATTTTTGCATGTATGCACAAATCGATTGATAATATCAAAATACGAGGGAGGACATCTATCGATTTTCATTATCAAGGACAAAAATAAAAAAAATATGTCAATTTCAAGAACCATTTTAGCTAAAAGACCCTAACATCCTAATTTTTGAATGGATTAATTTGCTTTGTAGGTTTTTTCTTCTTTAGAAAACTAGTTTGTTGACCACATTCCATCTTCGATCTAAAATTTAGACCATATAAGTTAGGATTTTTTTGAAAGAAACGATATAAGTTAGGATTTAGATAAAAAAAAAAATAGTTTAATCAATCAATTGTAAACAAATAGATAGTGGTTTGTTTAGTCAATAAATTATCATATTGCGAACTGTTTATTTATTTTAATTATTTTTTTATACAAATAATTTTTACAAAATGATTTTTATGGACTGGTTTGTGGTTTCGATATAAATACGAAATTTTGTGGAATTTTTGTGAATTGACTATTGGAAACGAAATTTATGTGTCTACAACTATAAAGAGTTTTCAATAGAAACTGTTTTACACATTTCTTGAGTAACTAAGAATTATCAATATTGAAATTGGGTCAGCAAACATTTTATATGCCCATAAATAGAGGTCAGTAAAGAGATATTATGGCGAGTGACATTAACTTTGAAATGACCATTAACATATAAAATGTCGGAAAGGGATCCTCTCCAGATGCTTTCCACCAAATCCACTCAATTCATCAATCCAGACACTTGAAATTTGATCCAAAGGCTACAAACAGGATGTCTATTTAAAAGTTATAACAACTTTAGCTGTTGGATCAAATTTCAAGGGCCCGAATTAGATGATTGGGTGGATTTGGTGGAAGGGATCTGAGAGGATCCCTTTCCTAAAATGTCGTATCGGTCTCTCAAATTTGGCCTAGCGGAAGTTTTTTTTATTTTTATTTTTATTGAAAACTGGGATTCATTGAAAACCAGGGCATAAAGGCCATAACAAAAGCTGAAAGCCAACCGACTAGCAAGGAGACAAGTCAACTAACATAAAGAGGCTTACAAAGATGTCGTCACCAGGTACTCTAGCGTCAGCCCACCCCAAAATCCCCACATGACCCTTACAACGGAGGACAAGGGAGGTCATCCTTGTTCAAAATACCCACCAGTGGAGATGGGGGCCTCTCAACCTAGCCTAAGTCGCCCATCTCCAATGAATGGTGCCTCGCAACATAATCTGTCGCCATATTTGCTGATCTTGGAACCCAAGACCAGGAGCAGGCTTGGAAAGTCATCCCAACCTCCCACACGCGACTAAGAATTGAGAGGAGTTCCTAAGCACAACTTAGAGAAACTGAATTGAGAGAATGGATGATATCCAAAGCATCAAATTCAAACACCACCTCCTACAATTGCAAGTGTTTGGCAACCATACACCCCTCCAGAATAGCCAACGCCTCGACCATTGCAGCATTGGTGGCAAACACCTCCAAGCTCCTCACAGCAATACACACAGATGCATTGTCCCGGGCAACAATTCCCACCGAGCCGCATGCAGTTCCCAACTTCCAGCAAGCATCCACGTTGAGCTTCACCCAGTTGGTAGAGGGACCACGGGGTAGACCTAGGAGTGCCAGGGATAAGACTAGGTCTTCGAGAAACTGACGAAGTTTGAGTCTATGAATTCGTGAGTATTGATACTTAAATTGGCTAGTCCTTTTAAAAATATTGTTAAAACTTCGATCCAAAATATAGCTTTAAAGGACAATTTTTTTTGGGTTAATCTCTGTTTACTACCCTAAAGTTTCGTGGTTTTCAACATTTGGTACATGAAGTTTTTTTCATCCCAAAGTCATACCTCAAGTCTTAAATTTGGCACAGTTTCATACATCCGTTAGTCAAACTGTTAAGTCTGCCGTTAACTGATGACGTGGCGCCCATGTGGACAATGACTGGGCGCCACGTGTCATTCACGTGGAAATTAAAAATAAATTATTTATAAAATAAAATTAGTTAATTAATTAATTATAAAAAATATAAAAAAACCCTTCTTCCCCAAATCCCGCCCTCCCCTTCTCCCACCCCCCAACACTCTTTCTCTCGCACCCACCCCCCAATATTCTATCACTAACGGTCCGTTGTTAATTTAGTTAAAAGGACTCCACGGAGAAGAACGTCGGAGCTCCCCGAGCTCCGATCAACCCTAAAACCTAACAAAACCTAGACATATTATATACCAAATTGAAACTACAGAGGAGAGGAGTATAAATATACCAATATTTGGACCTGCCGTAGCCAAAAAACGGCTCAAAAGTCGTCGGACCCTCGCCGGAAAACTGAGTTTCTTGCTTTCTCTGTTCCTGTGCAAATCTGACATTTAAATCGCAAACTCTAAGTTAAAATTAAACCACCATGACGAAAATGAAAGAATCTTAAGCATCCCGAGGCTTACTCAAGTCGGAGCACCGTGAAATCTTGCCGGGAAGTATGGCGATGGTGGCTGCCATTACTGCAGCTGTGCCTCGAGCACAGAGGAGAGAGAGCGGGACGAGGGGAATGGGGAGGTGCAGGGTAGACAGTGATGGTTGTTGGTGGCGGTGAAGCTCGCTGAAGGGGCGAGGCGAGGTGGTGCCTCGGGTCGTTGTTGTTGTTGCAGAGGGATGAGGGATTTGGGGAAGACGAAAGGGTGGGTAGGAGGATGGGCACGGGTGGGACTTAGGGAGAAAGGGTTTTTTTTTTTTAAATTAATTAATTATTTTATTTTATTTTATAAATAATTTATTTTTAATTTCCATGTGGATAACACGTGGCCCCCATTCATTGTCCACATGGGCACCATGTCATCAGTTAACGGCAGACTTAATAGTTTGACCAACGGAGGTATGAAACTGTCCCAAATTTAAGACTTGAGGTATGACCCTGGGATGAAAAAAACTTCATGTACCAAATGTTGAAAAACCACGAAACTTTAGGGTAGTAAACAGAGATTAACCCTTTTTTATCAAAGAAGAAAGTTTTAATTACATCAAAGTTTCAACCACAGTAAGTGGCCTAGTGATAAATGTGCAAATTGTGACCCCAGTAAGACAAAAAAATGTGGAAGGTTCCGAGTTCGATACTCTAAGCTAGTGAGTTTGCTTGATTGTGACTATGGATAGAGTGAAATTCCTCATAACTTCTTCGGGCTCGAAAAAATTGAATAACCGTGACTTGTCCTCATTGTTTCCAAAAAAAAATTAAATCACAAGTTTCAGGGCGCAAACCAATTTTCCTACGTATTAAAGAAAATGGTTAATCTCAGTTTACTACCCTAAAGTTTCTTGGTTTTCAACATTTGGTACATGAAGTTTTTTTCATCCCAGAGTGGTACATCAAGTTATAATTTTGGGCCACTTTCATACATCCATTAAGGTTGCTGTTAAATTTATCGTTAACTGATGATGTGGCATCCACGTGGACAATGATTGGACGCCACGTGGATATTAAAAAAAAATTAATAAAAAAACAACTTTTGATCTCTCGATTCGATTCCAAAGCTCTCATTTTTTTTCAGAGCTCAGCAGTCGAATCCTCCTCCAAGTTTCGCCTTTTCGCACAGCAGAGGTATTCTTCTCCTACCTTCTTCGAATTCTAAATTTGTTATCGATTCTAGGGTTTGCTTCGTTCGTGGTTTACCTGTAAATCGATAGACCCTATCCCTTCTCTCCTCTACAAATCAGTCGAATCCAAAGAGAATTGCCACTTTTGAAACGAAAATGGATTCAATTTGGTTTCACAGGTGGATTTGGGGATTAAGGGTTTTGCAAGTGCAGGCATTGAAAAAGATGGAATTTTGGTTTTCTGGGAAGTAAGTACAAGAACAGGGTTTTATAGAAAAAGAGAGAATTAGGGTTTTAGAGAGTGAATTTCGAAGAATTGCCTCCCTCTTCGATGGATGAATCTGTCGCTGCAAGTCGAGGGCTTCGACAACGAGGACAGGTTCGAAATCGCCAGACAAGAACCTGACGACGCTGAGAGGCTCGAAACAACACGAAATGTAAGATCCCACATCACCTAGGGGTGTGGATCCTGTAAGCCTTATATGTATATTCCCATCTCTACCCAGCACGAGGCATTTTGGGAGCTCACTAGCTTCAGATTCCATCGGAACTCCAAAGTTAAGCAAGTTCGTGCGAGAGCAATCCCATGATGGGTGACCCACTGGGAAGTTCTCGTGTGAGTTCCCAGAAACAAAACCGTGAGGGCGTGGCCGGGGCTCAAAGCGAACAATATCGTGCTACGGCGGAGTCGAGCCCGGGTTGTGGTGGGGGCCCGGGCCAGAATGTGACAATTTGGTATCAGAGCCAATCCTTGACCGGAAGTGTGCCGACGAGGACGTTGGGCCCCTAAGGGGGGTGGATTGTAAGATCCCACATCGCCTAGGGGTGTGAATCTTGTAAGCCTTATATGTATATTCCCATCTCTACCTAGCACAAGGCCTTTTGGGAGCTCACTGGCTTCGGATTCCATCGGAACTCCGAAGTTAAGCGAGTTCGCGCGAGAGCAATCCCATGATGGGTGACCCACTAGGAAGTTCTCGTGTGAGTTCCCATAAACAAAACTGTGAAGGCCTGGCCGGGGCCCAAAGCGGACAATATCGTGCTACAGCGGAGTTGAGGCCGGGATGTGACACGAAAAGAACCCGCAACGTAATCAAGGTGGAGTAGTGTCTCGGACATCCCGGAATGAAGGTTGAGCCTCGATTTCCTGGTTTGAGGTGACTCCATTGCTGGATTCTGTTGGATGCAGTTCTTGGTTGCTTGGATGAGGAGTTGCTGAGTTGTTGGGTCTGAAGAATGTGATGATATCATATAGCTAATTGGTATAATTAATGGGGTTTTTGAAGAGAGAATAAGGAGGCCAAAGGAACAGATGAGAGAATGGAGGGGGGTCGGAAAGGATGGGTATAGAGGAGGCTATTGATGGGGAAAGATGTGAGAGGGAAAAATAGAGAAATTGAGTGGGTGGAGTCGAAGAGGGAGGGGGAAAGGTGGGTGCAGCAGAAAAGAGAGAGGGGTCGAAAGGGGTGAGGGAAAAGACCAAAAGTTTTTTATTGGGTAAATATCAGTTTACTATCCTCAAGTTTCGTGGTTTTCAACATTTGGTACATGAAGTTTTTTTGTCCCAAAGTCATACCTAAAGTGTTAATTTTGGGATAGTCTCATACATCTGTTAGTCTGGCTGTTAAGTCTCCTGTTAACTGATGATGTGGCGCTCATGTGGACAATGACTGGGTGCCACATGTCATTAAGAGGTCCACGTGAAAATTAAAATTTCAAAAAATATATTTTTTTTTGGTAACAAAAAAATTAATAAAAAAATTAGTCGTCTTCTACCTCCCCCACCTTCCCTTCCTCCCTTATCCCTCCATTCTCTCCTCTGCACCAACCCACCAAACCCTTCTCTCCCCTTCCCCCTCCATCTTTGACTCTACCCATCCACCCAACCTTCCTCTTTGTGTGAAACGATTTCACTTTCCTCTCCCTATGTCTTTCTCCCTGTCTCTTTTCAATCGCAAATTAAGGATTTCTGGGTTTTGGGTTTTTCATTCAAAACGTGTAACGATCGAGCAAAGCCGCTCGTGAATTTTGGAATCTGATTTCCATTGATTTTTCTTTCTGGGTTTTGGGTCTTGTGATCTGGGTTTTGGTTTTTCGTTCGAGAGGGTGAACATCGGAAAGTTCACATTTGAGCTTTCAAAAGAGTTGAATTTCTAAAGCGAATGCAAAGGAAAACGAAAGAAGTTCAATTTTCCGAATTGAAATTGAGTGAAAAGATGAGAAATTCCTAAAAACTGGAGGGAATTGTGCGTTCTCCCTCATTTTCCGAGCAACCAAACATAAAATAGCCAGTGCCGACTGTTCTGAAACTCGACATAAAAATTCACAGAGAGAAAGTGGAGAAATGCAGATCCAAACCTGTGAGTTTGATTTAGTTTCCAACTCTAATTTCATTCTTCCTCCTAAACAAAACCGGAAGATGCAGAGCCCAAAATCCTCATTCTACTACTGTTGGTGCTACTAAAACTACCAAAGCCCTAATTCTTCTCAATTATAAGGGGTGAGAGAGCGAGGAGAGAGAAAGAGAGTGAATTTAAGAGAGCGAGAGAGGGGGAATGGGGAAGGCTAAACAGGAAGGAGGAAGAAAATGGGGGAGGTAGAAGACGACTAAAAGGGCAGGGAGGTTTTATTTTTTATTATTTTTTTCCTTTTTTTTTGAATTTTTAATTTCCACGTGGATCTTTAATGACACATGGCGTCCAGTTATTATCCACATGGGGGCCACGTCATCAGTTAACGGGAGACTTAACAGCCAGACTAACAGATATATGAGACTGTCCCAAAATAACACTTTAGGTATGACTTTGGGACGAAAAAAAACTTTATGTACCAAATGTTGAAAACCACGAAACTTGAGGGTAATAAACTGATATTTATCTCTTTTTTTTAATTATTTTTTAATATACACATGACGCTCAGTCATTATCCACATGGATGTCACATCATCAGTTAACGACAAATTTAACAGCAACCTTAACAGATATATGAAAGTGTCCCAAAATTATAATTTTATGTACCACTTTGGGATGAAAAAAACTTTATGTACCAAATATTGAAAACGAAAAAAATTTAAGATAGTAAACTGAGATTAATCCTAAAGAAAAATATTTTAATATGCAATTAGTGCCAAAAACAAAGCAGGCGTATATACACCACCCGACAACCGTAGTTCAGTGACCTTGCTTTGCTTCTTTCACCACAACAGATAATCCATCCCCCAGTCATAGCAATGGCATCAGTCATGGCTTCTCAAGCTATCTTCTTCCCCACCTCAACCCCCATCAAACCAAACTCCAAATTCAAACCCTTCTTCTCTCCCACTCCCACTCTCAAATTCAATCCCAAATC
The DNA here is from genome assembly GCA_036320875.1 of Cotoneaster glaucophyllus. Classification (NCBI taxonomy): domain Eukaryota; kingdom Viridiplantae; phylum Streptophyta; class Magnoliopsida; order Rosales; family Rosaceae; genus Cotoneaster; species Cotoneaster glaucophyllus. The sequence continues at coordinate 12,223,496 of CM070064.1, read as the reverse complement.
CAATCCCAACGCAATCCCCAAACTCTCCCTCAGACCCATCTGCGCCACTCTCACCACAAACCCCCAAACCCCTACTCCCCAAAACCCATCTCAGCCCCCGTCGCCCCTAACCCACCTCCCCACTCGCACCATCACTACCCTCTTCGCCCTAACAGTAGCCGCCGTCCGCAGCCTCTCAATTTCGCTCGTCAAGTTCGGTTCCCAATTCGGACCCTCCATCGGATCCGCTGCCGGACCCCTCTTCTTTGCGGCGCTCAGGGACCGCCCGAGCGGTAATTTGAATACCCCTTTGACGGTTGTCGCTGCCGGACTCTCCAAATGGCTCGATATCTACAGTGGAGTGTTGATGGTTAGGGTTTTGCTCAGCTGGTTTCCCAATATTCCTTGGGACCGTCAGCCACTTTCGGCAATTCGGGACCTCTGCGATCCTTATTTGAACCTCTTTCGCAATATAATTCCGCCGATTTTTGATACCTTGGATGTTAGCCCCCTCTTGGCTTTCGCAGTTTTGGGCACGCTCGGGTCAATTCTCAACAACAGTAGATGAAGTTATTGATTCCGAGAGGAAAATGGGCGGGTTTTGTTAGTGAATCAGCGGTTTTAATCCATTGGGTAAGGAAATTTATTTGTTGTTGAGCTCAAAGTTTAGATTTTTATGAGTTACTCATCATGTGTTGGGTTATAACACTGTAATAACTTTAAATTCAGTATGAAAAATATAAATTTTGTCAGGTTATGTGGAATAGATTTTCGATATGCCTTTCGTATGTGTTTTGCAGTTTGGTATTCATCGCAGGCGCTAGGCATTGTTTATTTGTACAGCTTTTACTTGGAAATTTGTTTTGAAACTCTGGAGATTATATCATGTGTGAATGTTGCAAAATGAGGATAGGAAAGAAATTATAGAGCTTGGCACTTTGTTGTTTATTCTAGATTAATGATAAGTTTTGATGAAGCAACAACATTTGTGACGACAACTAATGTGCTTTCTCGCCGAAAGAGAGAAGGAAAGAAAATGGAGAAGGGTGAAAGCATGTTATAGTCACAAGTTGACGAGGAAAGTGATTTGAGTGGCTCAGTTTGCTTAATAGATCGTGCTGCCAGGAGGACGAGGTTTTCTGATTAAAAAAAGTAGTGAACCTGCTTCCATCAGTTTAATTTCAAGGCTTACTTTCTATGAATTAGTTTTAGTAGAGGTTATTTTCTGATCATTTGTGTTGCAATGAGTTAACTGGGTGAGGTACTTTGCTGATTTATGTTTGTTCTAAACTGATTTTGTTAGCAGTACTTATTTTGCAGAATATATATAGTTCGCGTGCTTGTTTTGTGATTCGGTGCCATTTCAAATTGATTTCGGTCAATTTTAAGTGGCAGTAAGTGATGTTATAGCCCTTGCGTTCGGGCCTGATTACAAGAATCCTTTGTTAGGGAATCTGAATTAACTATGTTATCTCTAAACAACCATATAAAGATTGAGATTTCGATTGACAAAGATAGGTCTTTGAAGGACCAATCTATGATTAAGAAATGCTATTATGCTTTGCTATTTTAGTTTATATCATGTGGTTTTGAGCAATGGAAATATGTACGTCTCATTGGTGAAGATCGGGTATGCAACGGTGTCCTGTTTAAGTTTTTCATTTCCTGTGAAAACTGGATTTGCGTTTCTCTACCTTGTGTCAAAAGGTATTGTTTGAAACTTCTGTAGGAGTGTTGTGTTAAAGTTATCGGTATTCATAGACCTTTTTCTTTCAACTCCTGCACGCGGCTGATAGTCCAATTCATATTAGGGGAACTATTCAATGTTTATGTTGAATGATATGTTTAAGTGGCCTTATCGATGTTGTGGCAGCATCCGTCACACCTCCGTGGCGCATCTGATGATCGGTAGAGACGTGCCCGAGAGATGAATCTTTTAATTTGGGTTTTATGCAGCAATGAATGGTTTAGTTCATGTCTGAGTGCAGAAGCATGATATGGATGTTACAACCACCTTCTCATCGAGAATGTTCAAAATTTAGATGTTGAAGCATTGTTGTTTCTCAAATGATGGTGATTTATGTTGCTTGTATTACAAGGAAGCCTCTGCTGATTACCAAAGTAGCCTAATGATTGAGAACAAACTTTAACAGGAAAAATAAAGAAACATGTTCGGTGGGACCAAATTAAACAAAAGGAAAAACAAAGCGAAAATCACCAGCAAATTGATTCCAAACCACAAAACAAATGCCCTAGACGAACAAAAGGTAAATGCTTTTCGAGAATATGACTATATGAGGAACATAAAGTTCTCCATACTTGAATATCAACTTGGTTCAAATCTCATAGACAACGGTATTTGAATAGGGTTATATTATTCACACCTTCTTAATTTTCGAACGGCGTCAGATTGAATTGAAAAAATCAATGAATACAAAACTAACAAGAGTGTGAGACGTAAAAAGAGGTATGCGAAAAGAACTACCCTTTAAATATCCTTTCTCAACTTTGTACATTCCGAAAACCATACGGAGTGATTGAAATACCACTATGTGTAGGTTTTGGGTTTGTTAGATCTCTCTCTCCTTCTTTATAACAAAATTGATAATCTTTCTTGTTTGGTCATGTATTCAGCTCTGCGGAGCGTACTAGATTTATGCAACTGCACAAGTAACGTGTTTAAAATTCTTTTATTATCCCAATTTAAAGCACTGACGCTTCCTTTGCTGCCGAACTCCATGCCCTACATAAGCTTTTTTGTTTTTGTTTTGTCGATGCCCTGCATAAGTTGAATACTTCCTAATACGTCTGAGTTGGTCCCTCGTTACCTTTTACGCATCAAACCTACTTGCTATGACAATGACATGATCGAAAGCATTTTCAAAGGGTTTAAATAACTGAAAATTAATTCTAGTATGCTCAGGGACGAAACCAGAAATTTAACTAAGAGGGGCACCTTAAAAAATTTGAGCTCCTTTTTTGGACAAATAAAGCTAGTTCTTTCACAAATGTTGAAAAAATAAATTACAAAATGCCTAATTTTATTATACTCTATTGTCTAATTTTGTTTTTAATTATTGACAATCTAATGCTCATTTGTACTAATTAATCAAATACATGCAACTTAACATGATTTCAACATTAATGCGTAAGAAAAATATACGAGACGGATGGGCATTTAAAAAGTAAAAGAGGATTTTCACTATTTTAATATGATTAATTGAATAATCTGCAAAACAAAAAAAATAGAAATGATTAATTGAATAATTTATAATGAAAAAAAAAGATGAGAGGGGGCATGTGCCCCCACTTGGCCTTACCTCCCTCCGTCCATGGGTATGCTCGCGTATAGGAATTGATTGGTACAAGGTTTAAACGCTATACTCTGGAGCATACTAAAAAGTTTACGAGAATTTTCAGTTGCAATTTTTTTTGTTTATGACAAATGATAGGATAATTTACATTAAGGATATTTTCACTTGTGAGAAATATAAATTGGAATTATTTTGGTTCTTAAGTGACATGTGTTTACCAAAAATGGGCAGGACAATCATTTCTCCTTAACTTTTTTCTACATTTTATTACATGTAAGGAATTAAAACAGTATAAGTATCCTTTTGAATCTATAATCAAATACTGCATTTATTTTCATGTAAAGAATATAAAAAGGGTAAGTTTCTCCGTGAAGCAGTAATCAAATTATTAAAAATAGCTTTTCACCTTTTCTGTTTATAATTTCTTTGATTCATTTATTTTCCTATTTCTATTAAGTAAACATGTAAGTTCATCAAAATTATAAAAATGACAATAGTTTGAATTTGAGACCCAGTCCTTTGCAAAATTATAAAATAGAATTAGTCAATTTTTTGGGTGTTAGGCTGTCGGTGAATAGTTGGTGGCAGGCCCCCCTGCGTCAACATATATTCGAGAAGAGATCTTCGGATCTTTTTCACCAAGGTCATCGGATTAAGTGATCCGAATTTTTGAAATTTCATCCAATAGTTAAAAATTATTATAGCTTTTAAAGAGTCAAAACAGGTGGGCCGTTAAATAAAATTTTAAAGGCGCAGATCACTTGATCCGATGATCATGGTGGAAGAGATCTGGAAATGATCTTTTGTCTCAAATTTATGATTGTATTTATGGTGTGGCAAGTACTACTATAGGACTATTTATGATATGGACCATCTCTTAACATTTAAGATGTTTAAAACCATTGAAAATGTCAAATTATAAGAGTTAAATTACAATTGATGGTGTGACAAGTACTTCTCCAACCGAATTGTCAAATATTTTTTGTTTATGAGAAATTAGGTTCTCATCCTTCTTTTTGCTACTTCATTAATTAAAATCCTATTCATTTTCAATTTTTGATCAAGGTCCTTGGCATTAATAACATTATTAATTATTTCAATGATAAATTTTTTTTCTAAATATATTCATTTAATGTTAAAAATGTTACAATTAGATATTTATATTTATGACTAAATTTTTTATCATATATTTTTAATTTTAGTTTGTACCCATTTTTAATTTGTAATTCTTTTTTAATTTGTACCAATTTTCTTTGCAGTTTTTATTTGTACCCATATATTATTATTTTTTGTGCCCATATTTTTTAAAGTTTATTTGTATTTGTACCCATATATTTTTTTATTTGTACTTTTTATTTTGCCAAATGTACTCATACTAATTATATGTACCCATTTATGTAAAACTTTTTAATCTTAAAATGTACTCATTCTTAAATATACCAATTTATTATATGTAAAATGTACCTTTTTTTTTATATAAAATCTATTCAATTTTTTTCTAATCCATTTTTAAACTTATATGGGTACATTCTTTTTTCTTTGATTTTAAAATGTATCCATGTCAAGTTTAATCGAAGAAATTTACTAATGTTATTAAGCCTAATATCTTCTTCTTCTTTTTTGTGATTTTGAAGAATGTATGTACCCATGTTTTGATACAATAATTTTTTTGGTTAATTTTGATGAATGTACCCATGTTTATACACACACACACACACACAATAGTATATTTATATTTTAATATTTTTAATCCCACAAATTATGATTTTTTTATTTAAAATCTCATTTATATAAAAAACTAAATTTCTAATTTTTAATTTAAAAAATATAGTAACGTACATAGAAATAAATTATCACATTAATTTCAGGGACCTCGATCAAAAATTAAAAACCAACAAGGTTTCAATCAAAGAATGTTCATAACTAAGGACCGCATCCAAAGTCTCATTTTTTTTTATTTATATATAGCTTTAAATGATTGTAGTTATTAAAAAATGTTGAAACAAATTTTTTATTGGTTGAAATAGATCATCTCCGACTCTTGGAGTAAAACTTAAAATTTTTAGTCCAAAAAGTTTAGGTTTTAATCCAAAAAATAGTTTTTCTGCTCCAACCTTTTTGGTATAAAATTTTAGTGTCAAATTATTAAATAATGAATTTAGGCTTTTTTTTTAAATTAACTTTTTAAAAAAAATTATGTAGACTATCCTAAATTAATTTTATGAACATTTTAACCTAAAAATATTTAAATCCGATAAATATTAAAAAATCACTAAATTGACACATGGAACTGTAGGATAAAAGTGAGTTTTGTATGAATGTTTGAACAAATACATAGGTATTTATAGAGTTTTTGGGTGAATTTTGAGTTAAATTTTTTTTTTAATTATTTTAGCCGTTAGATTAAAATTTGGGCCGTTAGATTTTTTTTTTTTTTTTACCGTTAGATTTGATTATATTCGATTTCAGTTGTTGGATTCAATAAATATATAAATATAAAACTAAAAAAAAATTGAATGTAGGCCGTTGGATCAACCAATGGCCCAGTTGATTATGGTCGTTGGATCAGAAAAGGAGCCGTTAGGCTCATCAATGCCACAGACAAGTGGGTGACATGACCACGTAAGTGGGGCCATGTCGGATGTTGGGCTTGGCGCGTACCGATTGTGTGCGTGTCCGGGCCTGGCGTCTTGACTTCATGCGCCGACTTTCACTCTCACTTATGGGCCCCATTGTTTTCTTTGGCCTAAATTCTGGCTGGAATATGGCCTTTTTTTTTTTTTTTGAGTTTTATCACTTAACTCCATTTTAGAATAAGGGTTGGAATGAATTTTTTTTGGGGGTGTTTGGGGGGGGGGGGAGAGAATATAAGGGAAATTTTAGAACCAACTTAGGGGAATAAGGAAACCACCATTAAAATGAATTAAAAATAAATTTGATATTAATGTCAAATTTGACTTCTAATGTCAAATCCAATCACAAAACCTTCAAATTCTATCGCTAGAATTAGAACTCTACACAGCACGAAGATGAACTTGATTAAAAGCAATAAAAACTAGCTTATTAAAAATAAAAATAAAACGAATGGAATATAATATTGTCTTCCATTATGTTTGAATAAAAACCTCCTCGGACAAAGTAAAGATTAAAGTAGACCATATAAAATTGGTCGAATCTAAATAATTAAATCATTATGGTGGGAATTGAGTCTTTTTATTTTTTAATTTATATATTTGAAACAATTTAGCCCAAGAGAATATATATATATATATATAAGTGTTATTGACACTTCAAAAATCTCATTCTACACTTCTTATAAGCGTATTTTTCTTTCTAAATACAGAAAATTTGGAGTGTAGAATAAAAATTTTAGAATATCAATAACAATTCCCTATATATATATGTGTGTGTCTGTATATGTACACAAAGCTCATCACTTCGAATATTTGGTGACCTTAATTTTTCGATAGATGATGATGGTAGAGTAGGAAGTGGAGTGGATTATAATAATTTTGAATGACTATTTTATTGTGCATGGTGGATCAACCTTTATGAAATTTGTGGCAAGTGATAGAGATATCCCATCCCATGCTTATTGCACCAATTTAACCAACTTTTATCCAATCATAAACAAAATTAACATGGAACGGATAAGTTCCATTACTTTTTTTACACAACTTTTGATTTACGTTTTTTTTAGCCTACTTTTTAATGTATTTTAACGATCCGACTCTTATTTTTTAGGTTTTTTCTCAAAGCTCATGTCTTTAAAGATCACCTAAATCTGAAATCATATAACCGTTGAATTAAGGGGTTTAACGTTTCTCTGTAGAACCGTATTCGTCCATTTTCTCCGCTACAAATGAATGTCTTAATGATTTTGGATTTGTCTAACTTTTTTTGCAAGGATGATCTATGAATGATGTTGCAAAAGATAGACGGTTCAGATCGTTAAAATACATTACGCATTGTGGTCTACAAAAAAAAATATGTTAAAAGTTGTGTTAAAAAAAGTAATTGCCACGGATCTGTCCCCAATTAACATTTATTAAATTTCAAACAAATCAATCTCTTTCAAGTAATATCTTTTTAACGTATTTGTCATTCAGTACTACGGTCTAGTGATATTTTTCTTCACTTGTAAGTGAGAGATCCTATTGTGAGGCTAAGCTCACCCCATTTCCCTTAGTGTAGATAATATTTTTTTTCTTCAAAAAAAAATTATATAATTATGGAACATCGTTTGTTCAAAAGATAATTAATAAATTGAGATTAGTCAAGAATTTTGAATTTTCCTTTATAAATGATATTTTGTATAATATGGAACCATTGGTCTGAAAGATAATTAACAAAGTGAGATTAGTCAAGAATTTTGAATTCTCCTTCATAAATGATATTTTGTATAATTATGGAACCATTGGTCTAAAAACAATTGAGAGACCATTAATTCGAAAATTACAAAGTTGAATAATTTTGGAGAGCGTAATGACGTATGAAGTTGCACAAGAAAGTTTAGTGTTTAGAAAATTAAAAATTGAGAATAAAGTGTATTAATATGGTGAAATGAAACTGTCATGATACTAATGATGATGTTTAGGGTTCATAATTTTTGTGTAACAAAGAATTGACTTGCAAACTAACTCTTCATTAAGTTCTCACCTTCTACAACCACATGCCCCCACACAATTCCTAACCCAACTCATGTTTTTGATCATGTCATTTAATTATATTTTAGTAATCAAGAAATTATTTTGTACATTTTAGTTGTCGTGAAATGATTTTTGTTCACTATTTTTTTTCATTTTTATGTTGTTTTTAGTTATTACCATAACAACAACAACAACAACTAAAATTTATCATACAAAATGAGGTTAGCTGTATGAATCTTAGAATGTCATTACGCTCGGTTTTGCATCAAGTCTTCTTTTAACTTCAAGTACTCCATATCTTTTCTTGTAGCTTCTTTCAAAGTTTTTGTGCATCTTCATATGAGAAAAACTTGTGTGGGGCTTGGCTTGCCACTGAACGATGCTGAGTGGCACTACTTTCCGCTCAAAACTTGCCACGTGATAAGGTTTAAATATAATTTTTACCATATTTATATTTAAAGTTTTCATAATAAATATTCCTAATTAATATTTTAATTCATCTAATCTTCTATAATTTTCCTTTCTTTATTTGTCTGCTTTCCTTCTTAGCTTGTCCCACTCATTTTCTCGCATTTCTTCATAAATATATACATGAATAAGGAGAAAAAGAAAAAAAGAATTAAGAAACCATCAACCGTGTTTTGATTGAGAAAACCAATCATCCTATAAAGCCATTGCCTAGATGCATTTTGAATGAACCAATAGAATCATGGAAGCATCTTTATCTCTTCTTATGGGGTTTGAATTTCTGTACAGCAAATTAATTACGAGAAAATTTTCGTTTCAAAATGGTAGATTCAATTTGTATCACCTTTGTTGGATATTAGAGATTCTGTGTTAATCAATCAAGTCAAGTTCATATGATGCTACCGAATTGAAAAAAAAAAGGACAAAATCGGTTAGTTTCTTGTTTCCATGATATGAAAAGTTAAAGAAGGTGGGTTCTTATTTTTTTTCTTTCAAATTTTTCAAAGAAAAGCAAGGGGAAGATAAGAAACAATACGCGACTGGAAATAAAATCTGACAAGAAAAAAGGAGAGGAGGAATTGAGTAAAAAGTGGGAGGTGTAATTATTTAGTAGAAAATTCTATTATGAAAAAATTAAATATAAAATTATAACAAATATTGTAGATAAAGCATCTAAGTGGCATGTTATGAGTGGATGGTAGTGCCACTCAGCATTATTCAGTGGCAAGTGAATTAAAATATTAATTAGGAATATTTATTATGAAAACTTTAAATAAAAATATGGTAAAAATTATATTTAAACCTTATCATGTGACAAGTTTTGAGTGGATAGTAGTGTCACTCAGTATCGTTCAGCGGCAAGCCAAGCCCCACACAAATTTTTCTCTCTTCATACACCTATTTTGCCTGAGATTCCATCTCATAATCGCATGTTCTCAAAATATTTGTTAGAAGATGCGACTAATAAAGGAAAATCAAAGGATGAAGTTAATAGAAAGTAGGGGTGAAATGCAGAAATCCCTATCCTAAGGCTGTGTTTAGTACACAAAAAGGAATTCCTAGAAAATGATTTCTCGTGTCTTTTCATGAGGAAGGGAAAGATAGCAATCAAAGGGTTTTTTGGTTTAAGGGGAAGCAAAATGAATACGAGGAAATGGAGGGCTTCACTTTTTCAAGTCCCAACTTATCAAACACGGAGAATACAACCATACTCAAGCTCTTTTTCAAACAATTCAAATGAGAAATTTTTCAATATTCCATAAATACTGTTTGGTATATTAAATGTTTTAATACAAATAGTTGAATTTTTTTTTTTTTTAAAGTATTTAACCACTTGTATTATTATATTTAATATATCAGATTGTATTTCTGATACACCGAACAATCTCTCGTACCAAATGTATCCTAATTGTAAATGACATTTACTCTCTCTCTCTCCCCCCCCCTTTCTCTCTCTCCACCCAACACATGTTTGTAGTTGATTCCAACTTCATGGAACAAGTCAGCACAAATATCTACTTTAATAGAGTCATATTCTTTATCAATTAGCAAACTCCATTTTTTGGTGAGATGTACTAATCTAAGCAATCACTTAAAACGGTGGAAAATTATATTCTATCTGTTTATTCCTGATCAATGTGACACTACTACCTTGTACATACAACATTGCCTTAGCCTAATCAATGTAACTGCACTTGGGAATTGGATTCTTGTCTTGTTCATGCTTGTTTGAAAATGAAAGTGATTTTCACTCAAATTTTTTATTTTATATATGCACACTTTTGTTTATTTTTATATTTAAATTAAAAGTAAATCAAGAGATATAACATTAACACTTAAATATGCATAAAAAAAGCTTATTTTTAGCTATAGTCTCGATGACTCAATTTGCTACTTTACTCTCTGAAACTCAAAGTTCGCTCCACTTTATCCTTTGGAACTCGATTTTGATCTCATTTTGCCTTTTGAAACTTGAAAGTTGTTTCTATAAAACTCAAAATTCGTTTCACATTACCTTAGATCTGTTAAATTCTTATGTGGGAACAAAGACAACATCAGTTACGCTCCTTGGAACTCTATTTGGTCCCATTTTTTAATTTCAAAGAGTGGGATCAAAATCGAGCTCCAGGGACATAGCTATTACCATTTTTTTGACTAATCTACCCCTTTTGACAATTAAAAATCTCTATTATATCACGAAGAAAATAGAATTTTGTGATTCCTTTCTTAGCATTACCAATTATATGAAAGAAATCTTCCATTTCTCTTCGTCTGTTTGGTTCACGAATTCGAACATGAAAATGGATATGAGAAACCAAACCATTCCCATGCTTTTTTTTTTTGGGTAAAACATTATTAGTTTTATTAGAACATTAAAAAAATGTATAAACTTCAAAGTGGCATCCTAAATTAAATCTAGGACAAAGTTTGGCAGCACAATTAGCAGCAACTCCTGCTAACGGCCTATGTCGCTCTTCCTTAGTTTGACACCGGTCAAGAATTATTCAATTTGAAAAGCCAATTGGACAAGTGTCAAATCAAAAAGGAGCTGCATTGGTTTTTTTAATCACTTGTATTATGACACTTGATGTACCGAAACTGACACATTGGTAAATTTGTCATACTTCAGATTTTTTTTCTCCAATCACTTAGGAAAACATTTAATACATTTGTATTTACTAACTTACCCTTGTCAGAAACGTAAAATATCAATTTAGTGCAATTAATGCGAGCGTATAATATTGAACACTCATGATTTTTGTTACTTTTTGAACCAAACATCTTATATATAAAGCCAACACAAAAAGTCAATAGTGCTTTTGGTGTCATTAAGTTTCAACAAAAATATTTGGACAAAAATGCCCCCAAAACAAAAAATTCAAAAGCATCCCAAAATAGTGCATCAAATAAGGCAGGGGTATTTTCATTATTTTAATTTAATAATTAATTTTTTGGTACAGTTATTTATTTGTTTATTTATTTTATTTTTATAATTAGTGCCTCGCAATAGGCTAGCAATAATGTGATTCAATTTCTCTATTTTTAAACACGTTCAAAACATCTTAAGAGGCGTGTAATGCTGGTTATAAAAAATGTCTTTCACACACGGATAATAATGTAATTAAATAAGTTGTCAATTGATTGTTTTTTTTTTTTTAACAAACGATATTATCTACACTAAGGGAGAGGGGGTGGGCTTGCCTCACAATGGGCTAGCAATAATGTGATTCAATCAGTTGTTTATTAAATATTATTTTTTTTCTATTTTTAAACATGTTCAAAACATCTTAAGAGACGTGTAATACTGATTATAAAAAAAAATTTCGCACGTGGATAATAATGTGATTAAATTAATTGTCAAATGATTGTTTTTTTTTTTTAACAAACGATATTATCTACACTAAGGGAAATGAGATGAGTTTAGCTTCACAATGGGTTAGCAATAATGTGATTCAATCAATTGTTTATTAAATATTATTTTCTCTATTCTTAATGTAAATTTTATAGAGACCGATTTTAGTATGTGAATTCAGCTGCTTTAATTGGTTTATGAGGGGTTTCTTCTAGCATGATCTAAAATTATTCATTTACTTCAAATATTTGACTTTTCTTTTATCAATTTACGCATATAAATACATTTAAAATGTGTAAGTCGCGCGTAGCACATTGTGATTCAAAAAATACTTTCTGCAGGCGCTCGTGCGTGTGCGCATGCATGAAGGCTAGTGAGAATAGAAGACAAATGATATTTCCTTAACACGAATTTTCGGCGTTTTCGAACGCAAGAGATGGCATCTATCATTCTCATTTCCTATTAGAGCAATTCCACCCCTAAGAACTTTGTGCCAGCACCCAACTCATTTATCCACTCAAGTGAATAGTAATAGACCCTAATAAACAGTAATAGGCCAAAACATCTCCACCCCTAAAACTAAATAGCCTAGTCAATTTTATTAAAATATTATTATTTTTTATTATAAAATAATAATTTAATTTTTAATATCTTATTCCCACTTCTTCTTCTTATTCGCTCTGTACACCCACCAAAACTCTTCTTCTTCTTCGCTCCGTACACCCACCAAAACTACTCACCACACCAACGCTCCCCCAAAAATGGACCTCCTCCTCCTGGAAAACTGGCTCTAGGTCGGCGATGACCTCAACCACCGTAATCTCACCGACCTTGCCAAGAAATTTGGCGACTGCTTCCTCCTCCGCATGGGGCAGTGCAACCTCGTCATCGTCTCCTCGCCGAAGCTCGCAATGGAGGTGCTTTGCACCAAGATCTCTTTGCGACGCGTTGATCGTGTGAGAGGTTGATGATCCGGCTGACGTTAGATGGCCCGGCATGTGGGTCTGTCGATTTTAGTCCGGTCTTTTGCCTGGCTTGGGCTGGGTGTCAGTCAAAATGCTGGGCTGAAGTGGATAGCCGGGGTGCCAGGCTGGTTTTTTGGCTGGGTGCTGGCCTATCAGTTCCCCGGTGGAACTGCTCTTATGAAGAATGAGAAGAAAGTTTTATTCCTCAAAAGTTCGTTCAGCAAACCAACCAGACCCTAAAACAATACATCAAAATTATTTCACAAGCGTACCAAATTCAACGTTAATGGAATGGTGTAGTGTTCATAATTTTTTTTTTGGAACAAAATCGATAAATTATTATTAGAGTAACTGAAACCGGAAAGGGATTCTCGCCAGATTCTTTTCTTGGAGATCCGGAGAATCTAGTGATCATGTTCGTTCGTCGTACATCGTGCGGTTAGAAATCATTTAAAATTTAAAATTAAATATAAATAGTATCTAACAAAAACTGACCACACGATGTACGATGAACGATCAGAATCACAGGATTCCCCGGATCCCTAGAAAAAGAATTCGGCGAGGATCCTTTTCTACTGAAACCATACATGAGATGAGCAGTTGGAAACTGAGAAGAAAGAAGAAAGTTGAAGGATATCAAACACTTCCACAGTTTTTTTTATCATAATGAAAAGATCTCAGGATGAGGGTAAATGCTTACTTTTGGAGTGTCTTTGTAAGACTTTGAGTGCAATTTTTTTAATATTTTAAACTAATCTAATTTTCTTTAAAATGAAATTAAAACTCTGACAAATGTGTCGTGTACATCGTTTCATGACTGATTTGGGGTTGCTTAAATATTTTTAAAAGTAGCTCCTTAAAAAAAGTTAGGGCCTTAATTGTGTTTGATAAATGGAAAAAAAAAGTGTTTTCATTTAAAATTATGGGTCCAAAATAACAAAAAGCAGAAGCATCTTTGCACATACTTCTCAAAATAGCGCTTTTTCATTAGAGGTAGGTAAACAATATCAATTAATAAAGTTTTCATATTGACAAGCCTACTCCCATTGTTTTTTGCTAAAAACATTTTTAGCTAGGGGTGGGCGCTGTGCGGATCGGTGCGGTTTCGAGTGAAACCACAACCAAAACCGAAACATTTTGCGGTGCGGTTTTGAAGCCAAAACTGCAATGAAACCAAACCGTTTGGTTCGGTTCGGTGCGGTTTCAAACGGTTTCGGTTTGGTTTTTGAGAAAAAAATGTACAATTGAAAATGTACACATATTTATGCATAAGACGATCTTATTTTCCTTGTATATTAATTAATGAATATGGAACAAAATTGCACCAAAAACATCAACAAAATGCAGTAAAACTGCAGCAAAAAACAGAGGCAAAACTGCCAAAAAAATGCAGCCAAACTGCATAAAAAACAGCAGTAAAACAACACCAAAAACTGCACTGAAACTTGTAGAGTAGTTAACTAAAACTTTGGGTGTTAGAGCTACCATGCATGTTACCCTCCTAATGTACCCAATGCGAAAAACATTGATTCATGCCGGAGAAGACAGAAAGAAAGGATTCATGCATTTCAAAAGATTCATTGCTCTTAATTATTTAGATAATTCATAATCTTAGACTGTATCTAATGGGACTATGTTGTATGGAATATGTCTTTGGGTTCCCTTTGGACGTCTGTATCTTCAGAATGTATGCATACAATCCAGAGGCTTATGCCAATCATCATCCATTGGGTCAAAACAATTTAAGTACTAGACATTATTTTAAAGAATACATACTCAAGTCATCTATAGGTAAAATGGTTTAAAGTAATTTAGCACCCTCCAGAGGTTATCGAAAAACTTCAAATACAACTTTAAAAAATGGGTAACTGTATTAGTAGTATACGGCGGGGCCTAAGTCGTAGTTTACATTTTTATTTAAGTTGTGTTCTTTGATATTTTTCTTTAAACACTGGAGAGTGCCTTGCTTTGTTTAAACACTGGACATTTTTATTTAAGGGGTGTTACAGATGCTTTGCTTTGTGGTATTGCTTACTAAAAAAAATGTTTTTGCTTGGATAATGTCCATCATATAGTATCAGGTCCTTTGCCATACATTTCTTCCTCTGCCGGTGGACATATATATGTTAAACCCAGTCAAGTTAGTCATGTGCGTGTTTCTAATGGATTTATATTGAAATACTAATTAGTTTTGAATGATTTTGCATTAATTCAAACTGGTTTTCACTTGCTCATTGTATTTGGATAATGTCGCAGTCGCAGAGGCAGAGGCTGCTGCAGCAAGGTCGCAGAGGCAGAGGCAGAGGCAGCGGCAGCAACCAGATGAGGTGAGGTCGCAAAGGCAGAGATGCAATGCAAGCAGAGAAGCAGCCAGATGAGGTGAGGTCGCAAAGGCAGAGGCAGAGATGCAAGAGAAGTAGTCGGTCTCAGGACTCAGGAGTCGGGAGTCGAAGTGCAAAGTGCAAACGGCCAAGACCGCAAAACCAAACTTAACCTAGTTGAACTAATTAAAACTTTAAACTTTAAAATATAACATTTATTTATTATATGGTGCGGTTTCGGTTTCGGTGCGGTTTTGAAAACCCAAAACCGAAACCAAACCGTTTTCTTTGCCGCGGTTCGGTTTTGAAACCGAAACCGTTTCAAAACCGCAAAACCAAACCGTTCGGTGCGGTTCGATTCGATTCGTGTTTCGGTTTCGGTTTTCGGTTCCAAGTGCCCACCCCTATTTTTAGCACTATAGTTTACCAAACATTTGCCTACTTTTTTTTTTATAGTTTTTTATTTTCACAGCACAGTTGAAAAAAAAAAAACACAACAATCCTAAACTAGCTCGTAGCCAACTACCTTAACCCATGTTTGTTTATTTTGTTTTGGGTAAATTACACTTTACCACCTTAGGTTTGAGGTCTATTGCAACCTCATACAACATCTTTAAAAAATTTCACTTTCATACCTCAAGTACTATTTTATTTCAATATAATACTTCCATTACATTTTTCATCCATTGGTTGCTGATGTGGCTGCCACATTTATGATGATGTGGTTGCCACATTTGTGCCATGTGGTAAAAATAATAATTTTTTATGCATTTAAAATATTATAATAATTTACCCTAATTAAAAAAAAAACAAAAACTCCCAGAAATCCTTCCCCGACCCCTTCCCCTTCTCTTCAACCCAAACCCCCCATCTAACATCCACATCATCGACATGGAAGACGACGCCTTCTGCTTCACACCCACTTCGCGAAATCCGTCAACCAACCCCATCAATGTCGTCAACGACAACGACGACGACGGAGACCTCCGATCGATCACGGCTTCTTTGCTCAAATCTGCTCAAACGACCCAGATTTCGTTTGTGAAATTTGCTTCAAATCTAAGATGAGGTTTTGAGCATACCCTAGATGGTTATTGTACTAAGCTCCGCCATGGTTATTATACTGAGCTCCGCCATGCATCGAATCTAACTTTATCGAGTTGTTTCGGATCGAAAATGTAGCCATGGTTATTGTACTGAGCTCCGCCGTGTCTCCTCCTCCTCTTCTGGTTCCCTCGAGACCCACGGCCTCATCGCCTGCAACACTGGGTAGGGTTGGGGCTAAAATTGGGGCTAATAAAATTTAGGTATTTAAGCGGAAGGAGAAGATGAGGTGGGGGTGGGGTGGGATGAGGGAGTTTGGGTTGCGATGAATGGTTTCTGGGTTTGACTGGTTTTTTTATTTTTTTATTATATAAATAGGATAAATATTATAATATTTTACATGCATAAAAAATTATTATCTTTGCTACATGGCACAAATTTAGCAGCTACATCAGCACAAATGTGAATCTCATATTTGCCACGTCATCAGTTAACGGTTTACTTAACAGATTTTCTAATGGATGTATGAAATTGAAATAAAATGATAAAATGTATGAAATTGAAATGTTTTAAAGATGTTGTAAGGAATTGAAATCGATCCCAAACCTGAGGGGGTAAAATGTAATTTACCCTTTTGTTTTTGTTTTGCTTGAGTAGTAGGATTTGAGGGAAATGGATCCTCTCAGGATCCCTTCCTCCTAATCCACCAAATCAGGGGATCCGTGCCGTTAAAATTTGATCCAACGGCTGAAGTTATTATAACTTTTAAAGTGGGCTCCTGTTTGTAGCTGTTTGATCAATTTTCAACGGCACAGATTTCCTGATTTGGTGGATTAGGAGGAATGAATCCGGAGAGGATCCCTTTCTGAATTTGAGCTTACGTTGTTTACTCTATAATGATTAAATAAAGTTTTAATAAATAAAGACCACTGTATTTCTCAAGGATGGTAGGTACTTATCTCATGTTAATAAAAATACTAGTAACCCTTCAAAACTCATGATATTAAATACTAATTGAATATAAATTAGGAGGAAAAAAAGCTGCAAAAATAAATAAACCCCAAATAAAATGGAGAAAAAGGGACAAATACAAAAGAGAGAGCGATATAGGGAGAGGGTGGGATGTGGAAGGTGACTTTTGAGGTAATTTTGAAACAATATGTTTGTTTATCCAAAGTCATTTACTCAGTTTGGTGGTTTTTGCCGGATGAGACAACCTACCAGTTGTTGCGGCTCTTTGAAGAGTGAGAAAGAGAGAGACTTTTTTTAGAGAGAGAGAGAGAGAGAGAGAGAGAGAGAGAGAGAAACAAAGCATTTCAGAGAGAGAAACAGATTGTGACTGCTCCAGAGATGGGATCTCACTCTCACCAGCAGAATCACTACTACTATTATTACCATTTCAACCACTTTGTTTGATCCATTTCAGTAACCAAAACTTCTGCTTCTTCTTCCTCTTCAGGTATTGCTCTTACTCTTTACCCCCGTTTTTCTTCCCATTTTGCCCCTCCCCCATTGCCACCAATCTGCTCTGAAGAACCCATATCCAAATTTTGCTATTTTGTGTAGATCTTCCACATTTCCATGGTTGTAGCTCAAAATGGTGATCTGGGTATGCTTTGTTTCTCTGATTTGGGCTGTCAAAGTTGTTCCTTTTATTTATTTATATGTATTTTTATATGGGAATGTCATGGTTTTTGCTGGAGCATGCTTAAGCTGGAGGATTTTGTGTTGTTTTTCTTGCTTTATTGAATATCTGTCATCAATTTAGTTCCTTTTTTTCTGTACTCTGATTGGTTGATGGGAAAATGTGGAAAGGAAACAACTTTTGAATGCTGGGTTTTGTCAGTTCTTGTTAAAAGAGATGACAGAAAGCTTATGGGAGCAAAGCCATTCAAGATGTTTTTGGGAGTGTTTGTTTTGCTGCCTATCAATTAATTCTGAGATCCAGAAAGAGCCAGAAGTCGGCTATTCCTTCTTGTTGCTTCAGATCTTTCATTCATGAAATTTGTTCGAAAGATGACAGATTTCTGACTGGAATCTTAGTAATTAGTAAATGATTTGTTTTACTTGCAATTCTATTGTAGTTTAAGCATTTTGCCCAAAAATTAAGAAACTTTGTGCCACCCAGAACAAAATGTTGCTCTCAAGACTTGATCTTCATTTTCGCAATTCAGTAATGCCGCGAAGGTTTAGATGTTATATCAAGATTGCTTGCTTTTGTTGCTATATTGTGGTGTGGTTGATTGGATCATAAGCATTATACCTTTAATTTCTTGATTGTCTCAAGTTTTCATGCTGGTTAAGGATTATATGAACAAGACCTGATTGCCTCTCTCTCTCACAGTAGGACATTGAGTATCTCTTGGTCATCCATTCTCGTGCCTTGATTCTGTGCCCCTGAAAGAAGCTTGATGGGTTCCAGATTCCCATCTCATCAGCTCAGCAATGGTCTCTTTGTATCAGGCAGGCCTGAGCAGCCAAAAGAAAGGGCCCCTACGATGGGTTCAATGGCCATGCCCTATACTGGAGGTGACATCAAGAAGTCAGGAGAACTGGGGAAAATGTTTGATATCCCTATGGATGGGTCCAAGTCTAGGAAATCCGGACAATTGACCAGTGCTCCTTCAAGGACTGGATCATTTGGAGGTGTGGCTTCACATTCAGGTCCTATCATGCCTAATGCTGCAGCTCGAGCGAGCTATACTACATCAGGTCCTGTATCATCTGGAGGCATGCCAGGTTCTGCTTCAGTAAAGAAGACTAATTCTGGGCCACTCAACAAGCATGGTGAACCATTGAAGAGGTCTTCTGGCCCTCAATCTGGTGGAGTGACACGTCAAAACTCTGGCCATATTCCACCTGTTCTTCCCACAACAGGTCTTATCACATCTGGTCCCATTTCTTCAGGTCCTCTAAATTCCTCAGGAGCCCCTAGAAAGGTATCTGGACCTCTAGAGTCTATGGGATCAATGAAATTACAAAGTTCCTCAGTTGCTCACAATCCAGCAGTGACTACTCTTGGCCAAGATGAGTTTTCTTTCAGAAAGAACTTCCCAAAGACAATTTTGTGGTCTGTGGTACTGATATTTGTGATGGGGTTCATAGCTGGTGGTTTTATTCTTGGAGCAGTCCATAATGCCATACTCCTTGCTGTTGTGGGAATTCTTTTCGCTGCAGTTGCTGCTTTGTTCACATGGAATACTTGTTGGGGAAGAAATGCTATTGTAAATTACATTTCTCGGTATCCTGATGCTGAGCTCAGAACTGCTAAAAATGGGCAATACGTGAAAGTCTCTGGGGTATGTAGCATAAACCAATTCTGATAAAATATCTTATATTTCTATCTCCTCTTGTTGGCTTATATTCCAATTGATATTATAATTCTGGCTGGTACTTTTCTTCCCTGCCTTAGATCTCAAGTACCATCACTAAGTTGTTTGTCACTATGTGCGTATGTCTGTTCCACTTTTACTTTGATTCATGTTATAAAGTTGCACTTTGCACAATAATCACCCATCATTGTTTGTCCACTGATTTGAATTGGTGAGATGACATCTTTTACTGAGAACTGCAATGCTGTGAGCAAAGGAAGAACAGATGAGTTAATCTGTTTACGTAAAAGTGGGAAATGAGTCTTGATAAAGTACACAAACAGGTTGGACTTTTTTAATATTTTAAAGTGTGTAAATAAGCCCTGCAATCTTGAAAATTTTCTACTTTGACATTCAAATGCATATATGGATGATGCAACTGTGAACATATCCTGGATGGTACTTGTTGCTAAGTGGTTTGTCATCTGTCATCATGTATCTTTTTCTGCATAACTAGCATGCCGAAGTTTTGATGTTATGTTTTTCGTAATTCTTGAAGGTGGTTACCTGTGGTAATGTGCCCCTTGAGTCATCCTTCAGGAGAGTTCCTAGATGTGTTTACACATCTACGAGTTTGTATGAGTACCGAGGATGGGGTTCCAAACCAGCAAACCCTACACATCGTCGATTTACATGGGGACTTAGATCATCAGAGGTTAGTAACTGAATCCTGTGGAATATTATGTAGCATGGATAATTCTATTGGAGAACCATACCCACTTTTGAATATGGATATGTAACTTATGAATACTCCGCAACATGTATGTGGTTATAATTATATGCATTTAGACTTCTTGTAGTTATTCACATTTTTCTTGAAGTTATAGTCAGGCACTTCTTGAGAGTTTAATGGCATGTATATGGCATAAATGACTGGACAACAAAAGACATAGCACACACAATTAGTATGTCCTTGGCATTAACGACTACAATTAGTATGTCCTTGGCACATCGTACTTTCTCTCACGAGAATTGTTATTTTGTATGTATTGCTTAAAAGTTGTGTTCATAACTTCATGTTAATGCTTAAGGCCTTGTAACTTTATTAGCCTTGTAATATGTTTCCTCGTAGGCTCATATTTTACGTATCTCTTAATTCTCTATTCAGTGCCTTTTACGAATGAAATTGTACATTTTTTCTGTTTTTAAGTAGAACAATTGCAAAGAGAATGTTATATTCTTTTTTGTCCTCAAATCAGGGACCTTTTTCTTTTCACAAATAAGAAAGAAGGAAAAATTACAAAAGTTTTGCGTGTTGGTGAATGGTTGATTGCCTTTGTGATGCGTACACTAGACATCTTAGTTACCGCTTATGTCTACAAAGCTTCTTATGCTACTCATTTTTCTTTCTCAAAAAAAGGATTTCCATATCACATAAATGCCTCAGTTGACAACTGGAGGGCTGATGTGCATGAAGCGATGGTGTTGCTTTTTTGAGTTTAAGGATCTTAAATGCTGAAGTGTACATTTGTCTATGTTGCTTGACAGAGCCGTGTAGTGGACTTCTACATCTCTGATTTCCAGTCTGGTTTGAGAGCACTAGTTAAGACCGGCTATGGAGCAAGAGTTACTCCTTACGTTGATGAGTCCGTCATTATTGACGTTAACCCAGAAAACAAAGACATGTCTCCGGAGGTTCTCAGGTGGTTGGCAGAGAGGAATCTTTCAAGTGATGACCGTACAATGCGACTGAAAGAAGGGTAAAAACTTATCACTTAATCCATTGTAGGCGCTCGTAATTATTTGTAAGAAATGCATGAATCAGTTTACTCCAAGTCAGTCTTGCATAACTGCCAGTGATGTTCGTTTTGTAGGTACATCAAGGAAGGTAGCACGGTAAGTGTGATGGGAGTTGTCCATAAAAATGACAATGTTCTTATGATCGTCCCTCCACCCGAGCCACTGACGACTGGATGCCAATGGACCAATTGTATTTTTCCAGCTAGCCTTGAGGGGGTTGTTTTGAGATGTGAAGACTCCTCGAAAAACGATGTCATACCTGTTTAGTTGTTTGTGTGCTCCATGAAACTTTTCGGGTATTATTGCTCTTTTGAGAAATATTTTGTTCCCGGTGTCAAAATTGATGGGGGTGGCGGCAGTGGCGGTGGTGTAGTGATAACAGTGACGAGCTTGATGGTTTAAGACGACGTGATTTTTTCTCTCCTTGTGTATAGATTTTAGAAAATTTCTTATCCATTGTTTTTCGTAGGGTTTGAAAGTTTCTGTAATGGTGTGGCTTCTTGTAGTGGGGATTTTACAAGTTTGAGAAGACTTTGTTATAAAGGAAAGTGTTACATAATTCATCAGTTCATTTTTTGTTTTTGTTCATCCGTTTGCCTCCCTCAAATTTGCTTTCTTCTCTCTCAATCTGCATGGTTTTCACTATTTTCGATTGTTCTTTCATGGTACGTATTACTAAATGGTCCGGGAAATTAACAGTTTAGATCTTGTATATAATAGAACAATTATATCCTACATAAAACCTGTACCCCTGAGTGGAACGTAGCATTGTAGCCGGACGGCGTGGACCAATTTCTCTTGAGAAGGACGAGGCAACTGCTCGGTTCATCATTCACCATGCCCTTTTCCCCTATTTTACCTAATCCCAAATCATTGTACGAATGCTTGGGCTGGTTTCGTACTACTTCTTAAGAAAACATCTATGCTCATTTTTTAGAAGTGATTTTATATGAATTACGTTTAAATTTTCTTTAGAAAATCTAAGTGCTTCGCAAGGAAACGGGCTTCTCTAGAAAATTCCTATATGACCTAGAAACACGTTTAAAGTTTTCTGTCAAATGTAGCTACAAATGACTTTGGTTGTTAGAAAACATTTTTGGCCCGCACATTGCTAATTCCAAACACACCCTTGAAAAGTTTGAGAGTTTTCCATCTCCAATCCTTGGGGATAAAGCTTAAAAATTTAAGTTAGAAAACTTTAAGTTATAACCCAAAAACGGTTTTTATACTTCAATTCTTATAGCTTAAAATTTTAGTCCGAGATTATTAAATATTGATTTGAGCCCTTTTTTTGGGTAACTTTTTTGATAATAAAATTTATGTAGATTATACTAATTGTTGTAGGCATAATTTACTGAAACAATTATAGAGGCCAAAAGAGAGAGGGGGTGCGGCAATTGAGAGAGAAGAGAGAGATGTGTAATTGTGGGTGTATGTTATCTCACCCCATTGTGCCTTTATTTATAGTAGTAGGGAAGGTTAATTACTTACCCTTTAGGATTACAACATTTAATAGGTAATCTACTCCTAATAGGAATATAAGATACTTTCCCATGTTCTCTAGGATTTACACAATCACATTCCTATTCCAATAGGACTGCAACACTCCCCCTTGACTGTGTAAATACTCAAGTAAATGGCGCATCAGGTCTTCAGTGATGAAGCAAGTACAGTTGATGAAGTCGTCGGCACAACGGGTGATCGCGAGTCTTAAATTTACTTTGAAGTATGCATATGTAAAAACTCACAAAAACCTCGCTATGGTAAAACCCAAGATATGGGGAAAACCCATAGACTAAGGGAAAAGTAAGAAAATATGCATAATGTCTAAAACAAACGTCAAATTGGACGAGTGTAGTGAACTTAACGGAGTATGATCATCCCAGGATGGGTGCCTCATTAAAACCTCGTTAGGTAGCAAAAACCCAGTGGGAAAAATGCTCCTAATCGTAGGAAAAAGAGTACATTAAGATCATGTGAGTATGCTTCTGGATACTCTCCCTGAGTTAGACATAACTTCTAAATAAGAGAACTACAAGCGATTCAATTCGGATAATTTGTGCATACCGATTCCTTGGACAAGCTTCTGGAAGGTTGACTTCGGCAGTGATGTCGTGTAGAGGTCAGCAAGGTTGTCTGGGATCGGCTTGCATGACTTCAATCTCCTGATGCTTTGCTAATGTAGATGTAGACGTAATATGTCTTGGCGTTGGCTTCGTTGATGTATCATGGCTTGGTCGGGTGGATACATACGGCATAGTCTTCATGGATCGTCGTTGGGACTCAACGATGGATGAAAACACAACAAGTACTTCGAATATGCTCAACAAGAACTCCTAACCATGTCTCACGTGTGGCGTAGTGAAGTGAGGTGAGTCTTGGAACGATTTGAAGATTTCGCAACTAAGGTCATATCGTGGACCTCCAAGATATTGCGATATCCATAATGGTAAAGACATAACCATTTGGGGATTTTTCCTTGTGCGGGTTTGATAAGTAACCTACGTCATCATAACAAACAAGGCAAGCATCATTCCAAGGATCAGGGGGGTTGGATCCGC
Source organism: Cotoneaster glaucophyllus (assembly GCA_036320875.1). NCBI lineage: Eukaryota > Viridiplantae > Streptophyta > Magnoliopsida > Rosales > Rosaceae > Cotoneaster > Cotoneaster glaucophyllus. Next base: position 12,199,732 of record CM070064.1, on the reverse strand, counting down.
TCGAGATGCGTCGGGATTTGATTTGCCCAAATTCGTAGTACCTTCAGGGAACGTCTTTAATACCAATTCAGTGATTGCGTGTAGGCGCGGTTCTGCATCTTTACCAAGATCAACAGCGAAGGAGATGTCATGTCTAAATACAATGAGCTAAGTACAACGAAGCGCAAAGTTGAACTTAGATATGGAATTTCAGATTCCATAACCTCTTCAAGAGTCTCATTTGCATATAACATATGGACGATCAAAGGTATACTCAAAGGTAACACATTCGGGGTGTAGTTCGACTGGTAGACCAAAATACCGTCAGAACAATGCTTCAACTTCAAGTCAAGGCATAAACGAGTTTTCCTAAGATCCTTCATCTCAAATTCCATCTTCAGGTGCGAGGCAGTTTTCTCAAGCTCTTCCGGAGTCTTAGTGAGATTCGACATAAACTGTAACTCTAGCAATTTAGAATAAGACTTCATAGTTTTACACGCTAGGGCATAATTCATATCCCTGACTGATCAAATAATCACGTGGACGGGTATACCACATCCGTCGGATTTTTCAATCCATAAGTGAACTCCTCAAAACGAGTTAAGAGGGTGTTCCGTGGTTTGGAACTATTTGAACCAGTCCATGTAATTCTTCGAGAACTTACATGTCAATCTCCGTTTCTATATCCCCATGGAGAAATACTAATCACATTTCATAATGTTGCTATCAATCACATGACGTTTTGAGAGAAACCTTGCGCCGTAAGGCGTGCATCATATCGCACTATTGCATTCATCTCATAACGCTTCCTTTCCCACTTGTAACACAATAGGGTTACCTTAGGCAGTGTAGGAACGACAGGTTCAATACACATTTTGGTAAGGAATTTGACCTGGATTGTAACTTTAGTTGTCCAATTAGTTCTACGTTGTCACTTAATCAACGGAACACGGTTCGATATCGTCGCTTTTCATTTATGTCGGTAGCTACCATATAAGTGAAAATATTATCGATGATAATCTCATTTCAATTCCATTTAGCTCACCCAAACTAGTATACTGGACCAAGAACTTCAAGTCTCGGGAGTAATCCGGATTAATCTCATGAGATGGAAATGATTTGAGACAGCGATCGAGTTCAGATTCATTGTTGTGCCGTGTCTTCCTCTTCTAGGGAAGTGAATCCTACGAACCGAATGATCTGTCGTGCTCCAGGCCAAGACAGATTGATTGGCTATCCGTCGGTGTACCGAACCGTCCAACAAGGGCGTCCAAACCGTCCAACAGGGGCGGCACACCCTCCAGGGATGTTGACTCGACGTCCGTTAAGTACGTCTATCTTTGCAGGCATGTTTGCAGCTGGTATATGATCTCGTCACTTTTAGCTAGATCAGAGGAATGCGTCTGGAGCAACATTCTGAAATCTAGAATTCATCGCACTTGCTTATCACACTTGTACGGTATGGGGATTGAGATAAGACATAGTGGGCAACGTTCACGCAAATTCGCGCCATTCTACAGGAACGTTGACGTTCTTATCTCCCCCTAACGGCGGGAAGACTGTCTCATTAAAGTGACAACCCGCAAATGAGCGGTAAAGAGATCGCGTGCAAGGGCTCGAAGAGAGCTAGTGTGAATGAGAATCATGATCGACAAAAGATACACATCCTTCTTTGAGGACCCATGGTGGTACTTTGCGGCGGCGCAACTTGGCACATGGAATGCACACCCAAATGCGTAAATACGAAAATCGTCAGGTTCGTACCTAGTAACCAACTGTAACGTCATATAGTTTAGGTGGCAATGGGCCTCAAGGCAGACCAATTATCACTGCGTACAAGAATTGCATAGCCCTAGGCAGAAACCGAAAACTTGGTACGTTTTCCAAAATTCGAGCGATCATTTAAATTGCGCTTTATGATCACTAGGCGAGGCTATTTAGGGTGAACATGGGAATTCGATGTTCAATTACAAACCCCAAACGACATGCAATACTTTATCGAAAACTGTCGATATAAACTCTCCGACATTATCCAGTCTCCCAGACCTTAAAGGATAAGTAGAGTGGTGAGCCCTTAATCGGCCAGAGGGTTTAGCAGTAATGTGTGTGGACAAACATGTGACCAGTTTGTCAATTCATCAACCAAAACCATAAGTTTTTATATGGTCCGCATTTTGGTTGGATTAGTCCACATATATTCCCTTGAATCCACTGTGAAAAGAGAGTCGTGTCGTATCTTTGCAAGGAATGATATAAAAATCAATTTCCTTAATGAGCATGCTTGGCAAAGTGCGCTTGTAGGCACAAGATCCTTACTTCGGGTAAGGAGATGCATTGTAGCATCATTGATCGACCTAAGTGTCCCAAAAGGTCGTGCCAAAGCAAGTAAACTGCTCAATCACCAGGCTCTAGGCCGGCCATATATGGCGTGTTTCCAGTTGGGAGACAACCCATTGGCCCCAAATCAAAGCTTCAGGCTCATTTTTGGAGGTGGTGCAAAGATATTTCACTCTATTTTCTTCAGTGGTTTCATTTATGATCATTGTCATCTCGAATATCCTTAAAAACTCAATGTCAGGGAGAATTTAAGGTCCCTTAAATGGTGATTCAGTACCATTCATACAACGAGGAGCGTGCCATTGCTCTTAATCAGGTTGGATAGACCCGAAGTCGTTGTTAGAGATGTGATTTAGGTGTAAAGTTAGAGTGCGTAGTACGCATTCATCCAGACAACTAACTTTCCCACATTCCAACCTAATCACGTGTTTAATTGAATTGGTCACATGTACTAAGAAACATGATTCAATTAACTCATATTCGAGGACAATATCAATAAGATTATCCATAAGTAAAACATACACCAAACTTGAATCCAAGAACATGAAAAAATGTTCACAAAGTAAGCAAAGTTACTAGGTGGATTCGGCCAACAAGGCCATCCATGTCAAAATTTTGCTCTTCCAACGATGTTCGGTGGAGAAAAATTAGTCTCACATATTGACTACTAGAATGGTACTCCTCAACGACATTGGTAGAGGCACCAACAGGTGCATAACCAACGATCTATTCCATCTAGACGAAAGTAAATTCTGCAGGGTTGAGGTTTGGGAATACTATCCCTTATTCTTGAAGTTCTAGATCTTAGGTACCAAGGATCATGCTTCGGGCATGATGCCACACCTTGGCAGGCCCTGATTCTACCATATGTTGTAAAAACAAACTTGAAATTGGATTGTGAGAGAATATGCCATTCGGTGTATCCCTGCCAAAGCAGTGCATCACCATTTGGTAGGCTTTGACCGAACTGGGTCGAGCTATTCGGTAGACTCCAGCCGAACTGGGTCCATACCTTTCTCTCACGTTTGTGGTAGTAATCAGATCCGAGAATTTGGTAAACTTCTGTTTTCTACACTGCTGTTTCAAGAGCGAGTTAGAAACATGGAAGGACGAGAAAAGTATTCTCTAGTCAAAATTCAATCAGATTTATAAACTTCAGAATTGTACTTATTCATGGACGTAATCATAGTGTGCTTCAGGCAATGTCTTTCATGATTAGACGGTCCGTAAGAGCGAGCCAAATAGCCATGGAATCCTTGATCGGGAGGTATTTCCATTTGTAATGCTTCGGGCATAAGTCTTCGAATAAAGATCATGGCGGAGGCTTATTCAGCTCTTCCATGCCATTGTTGGCTTCAATGGTTTCTCAGCTTCTTAATAGTCAATGAGAGATTCACGTCTTGTACCCCACATAAAGTGGTTTCAAATAGAAACGTCCAAATAAGGGAAATCGAACTTGTGACGGTTCCACAATCCACAGAATTGGAGGGAACAAGGTTATGATTGGTGCTATGGGGATGAAGCATCCATATGCATCATAGTTAGAACATTTGAGTTCTAAGACATAGTTTTCATGAAAAACGTCGGGTTTTCATGGGTGTATTGTTTTATGAAAACTTCGGGTTTCAAAGGCACTAAATTCGAAACTACAGGTTCGATTTAGTTTATGAACGTTTAGTTCATAAAAGAGAGGTTCCTGCAAGAAACACAGAATGCAATATACCAACTAAGTGTAGTGGATTTGGGGTTCTTCAGGAACTCAAGTGTGAGAGATTCGTTACTACGAAAGTATGTGACGGTTCAAAGTAGAAAGATAAATTATTGAATCGTTAATGTCCAAAAGTGATCTTCAGGTCAAGAATTTTGGATTCATTATCAGATTAATGGACGGCAGGTCACTTTTAATTAATTCAATAAATCGGGCCATACAGGGTCGATTGTAGAAGCAAAATAATTATAACATTCGGGTTAAAATGATCAAGAATGCTAAAAATAGCATTAGGGTTCGAAAATACCATAACCCAATGACATTGGGTTTGGGTGCCGTGAGTAAGAGGCACGGCCCAAAAGGTCATTGGATGGTGGCTGCAGGCCATGAGGTGGACGGGAGAAGCCCCAGCCGCAGCTGGGTTTCATACTTGGACAGAGGGGGACACGGAGCGAGGCCCAGCGAAGGCTGGCCTTTGGTTTTTGGCTCGGGAAGCCTAGCTGCAGGCTAGGGCTGGCCGTTGGTGATGCGGGCCAGAGCGATACAAGGCCCTAAAATCAAAAAAAGGTTGCAGCGTGCAATGGGAAGGCTCCCAGCCGATCTGGGCTGGTTATGATTTGGCAGCGAGCCCAAGAAGGCTGCTGTAATGTTCCAATGACACGGCACAGTGCCCATGCAGGCAGAAAAACGTGCAGGTGTTGGTGTGGGTAGGGCTGCAGGCCCGTGGTGAGAAAACCCAAGCCAGGCACACGGCCTGGTTTCCAACAAGGTGCCATGGTGGTGTGTAATTTTCCCCCTTTTTTTTTTTTTTTTTTTTTTTTCTTTTTCTTTCAAAAATCCCTTAGGGTTTAGGAAACCCTAATTTGCTTCTAATTTGTTTTTATACTTTGACTCACAAATTCCACATAGCATAATTGTGTAATGCATGAAACAAATATATATATATGAATATAGGAATATATATATCGGAAGGAAAATATAAACATAGGGGGTTCATGCATCATGGGGAATGTTTTCATGCTTCAGAGTCGATTCAAATATTTTACTTTATTTTAAGCGTACCTGATTGGCAAAAAACAACCAAAGCCTTTGAATTTGTAGAAGTTCCTTCACAGAAAGCCGGAATAGCATCTCCAATGCGTTGTATCACGTTCAACACAGAAAAATTAAATTGAATTAATAGCATGTAGATCAATTTAAAATAATAATAAATTAATCATGAAAAGAATGATTAAAACGTAATACTCCCCTAATTGAAGATCAAATTCTCTTTAGCGCAGCGTCAATAGCGTGCTGATAACGTGTTGTAGGCATAATTTACTGAAACAATTATAGAGGCCAAAAGAGAGAGAGGGGGTGCGGCAATTGAGAGAGAAGAGAGAGATGTGTAATTGTGGGTGTATGTTATCTCACCCCATTGTGCCTTTATTTATAGTAATAGGGAAGGTTAATTACTTACCCTTTAGGATTACAACATTTAATAGGTAATCTACTCCTAATAGGAATATAAGATACTTTCCCATATTCTCTAGGATTTACACAATCACATTCCTATTCCAATAGGACTGCAACACTAATTTATTTTTATGAACATTTTAATCTAAAAATATTGAAATTCCTATAAGTAATTAATAATCATACAAATACATAGGTATTTATAATGTTTTAAGTGAAATTTGATTAAAATAATTTGCTTAAATTATTATAGACGTTTGATTTAATTTTGGGCTATCAAATATTTTTTTGACCATTAGATTTGATCTTATTTGATCACAACTGTTAGATTATAAGTAAAAAAAAAAACAAAAAAAGGTTTGAAATATAACAGTTTTGTGGGTCCATAATAATTTAAATAGACTTAAATCCTGGGGAGAATCTAACCCAGAGATATATTTTCACAACATGGCTTATTTTAGCTCAATGGTTGGAGATGATTGGGAAGATTTTAAAGCTTATACTTTAGGCCATCTCCAACCGAGGGCTGGCCAGAGGGCTCGTTTGAGCCCTCTGGCCCTCCAAGATATTAATATTTTAATGAACAGTATAGGGCCATATTTGCCTCCGTCTCCAACCGAGGGCCAGAGGGCCAGAGGGCTCGTTTTAGCCCTGTTACAAAAAACCGTCTCCAACCGAGGGCCAAAGGGCCATAGGGCCAAACATAATTTATTATTTAAAAACTACAACTTAAATGTTGTTTAAGTTTCATGTTGTTAAATGTTTTTTTTTATGTTGTATAATTTTTATGTTGGTTAATGTTATTTAATGTTGTTTCATATTGTTTAATGTTGTTTCATGTTACTTAATTTAATTTAATGTTGTATAATGGCTTATGAAGTTATAGGAAAAAAAAAATAGAATTTAAAAAAAATATGAAACAAATTTTGTGAAATAGAAGTTATAGGAAAAAAATGGAATTTAAAAAAAATATGAAATAAATTTTGTAAAATAGAAGTTATATGAAAAAAAATATGAACCAAATTTTGTAAAATATAAGTTATAGGAAAAAAAAAATTGAAACAAATTTTGTAAAATAGAAGTTATAGAAAAAAAAAGAAAAAAAAAAGGTTTAAATTCATAAAAATTAAAAATTAAAAAAAAAAAAAAGGTGAAGCAGCGGCTAGTGGCTCGCTAGCCGTTGGAAGTTTTAAATTCAAACTATTGCTGTCGGTCGACAGCAATACTAAATAAATAAAAAAAAAAACTGTTCTTACTTAGTGCTGTCGGTTTTAACCGACAGCAATGAAAAACATTAAAAAAAAAAAGAGCCAGCCCCGGGCTGGCTGGCTGGCTGAAAGCAGCCAGCCCTCCAGCCCTCCAGCCCTCTCCGATTCAGTGGGGCCCTCCCAGATTCCAGAGCCCTCTGGCCTAGCCCTCGGTTGGAGACGGTTTTAGGGCCATTTTCGGCCCTCTGGCCCTCTGGACCCTTCGGTTGGAGATGGCCTTAAGTCATAAGGGTTGGAGGAGAAAAACTGTTTTTGGGTTATCGCTTAAAATTTTATAGTTTTATCCCCAAGAGTTGACATGGTCTAAAAGCAAGAAAATTTCCAACTATCTTTTCATGCATTAACTTTTACGTCATTAATAATTAAGTTCGACCTTGAAAGAGTTTAAGCGGTTCACTCACCACTTCAGGAGTAGTGTCCACAAGGAAAACACTTTCATGCAACATGCCGCATGCGTGCATTTCATTGTTTCTCCACATATTTCGTGGAACTTATCTGACACGTTATATTATCAGAATATCACTTTAACATCTTATCATAATATGCGTACGCATTTATCATTGGGCAACAGAACAAATCGTACTGCCTAGCAAGCGAAATTTTCCTAACTAGTATCTTAATCAAGTTGGCGTGTACTCATTAATGAATCGTTATCAACTCAAATCTTTAGAAATTTACAAATATTAAATAGGTTATTATGGGAATTTTGAGAAGGGACATGAGGGATGAGAGTGAAACCCAATATATCCGTGAGGTATAAACTCTTTTATGCCCCTCATAACTCTACATATTTTCCTCCTTCAAAAATTAAATATTTATTTTTTTAAACAAAATTAATAAATAATTTAAACAAAAATAAGACAAGGATTAAACCTTGGGACAAAATAAATAAAAAAGATCCTACCTTGTGAGTGTGACCACTGACCAGTACTGTACATAACTACTGTAACAACCAAAAGGTACAAAATAAACGAAAATAGAAAGGAAAGAAAATTAAGAAAAAAACAATTGTAATGTTATCTACATAACATTTTTACTTGTTACACACTTTTAATTTTTAACAATCGGATTCAATAAATTAAAGAAGATTAATAAAAATAATAATAAAAGTGTGTGAAAACTAAAAATTCGGGGGTGAATAGAACTTCCAATTCCAAAAAAATTATCCCAACAAAATTAGGGGCGTATCAGACATTTCATATAATTTGTACAGTTCCCTTTTAATTGGAATACAGGGGTTGACAGTGCATACCCTGTAGGAGTGAGCTATATATAATACTTGGTATATAAAATTCGTGTACACCTTAGTACTAAGCAATCGCAATTTCTTTGGGTTCGGAGGTTTTTGGCCGGACGAGACAAACACCCACAAGTTGTTGCTTGCTCCTCTCTCTCTCTCTCTAGCTAGTGAGAAACAAACAGAAACCCCAACAGAGATTTTGGGGAGAGGGAGAAAGTCTGAGGTTTTTCTTTCTGGGTGCTCTTTGTCCTTATCAGTGAAGCCATTATGTCTTCAATTCTCCAGATTTCAGCTCCCCCTGCTTCTCCTTCAGGTATGTGTATGCATAACTTTTTCTTAATTGCCATTTGGCTTTGCCCATATGAATTTTTTTCTCTTTTTTCATCTACTATTTGACTCTGAGATTTCAGAGTCAATCTCTGCTTGTTTTGTTAGATCTTTCGATTTTCTTAGTTTTTGCTCGAAATGGTGATCTGGGTATGCTTTATTTTGTCGATTTGGGCTGAAAGATTGGACATTTGGGTGGTTGGTGCTTGAAGATTGTGTCATTTTGATGAATTTTTCCATTTTTGGAATGGTTATGCTGGCTATTAACCTTCCCTGAAATCTGGGTTGGTTTGTGTTTCTTTGAATTTTGTTTGGTTGCTGAGAAAGTGTGGGTAGAGGAATTGGAAAGGACATGCTTGAACTTTCCTTTTTGTTGCATTGGAATTTTGGTATTGCTAAAACCCCCCATTGAACTCTGCAGCACTTGTTATCTAGATCATTTTCGTGTCTTTGATTTAAGGGCAAAATATTGATGTGGGCTTGCTTTGTTAATCTGATTTGAGGTGAAATTTAGTTTTTGCATCTTTCTAAAAATGGAAGATTCTGAATTTCAGATACTTTATCCTAATTATCTAAGTATTACTTCTGACCTTCTAAAACATGCTTATCTTTTTGACCTTCTAAAACATGCTTATTTTTTTGAAATGCTTTTCTTACAGTTCCTGAAATTCATTCATTTTGTCCGTGGTATTGTTCATTTGAGTTAGGATGGCATTTCAATTGATATACTGCTTTCATTGTATAAAGTTGAATGTGCATATGATTTATGGACCATGGATTCTTATATGAATCTACGTATATAATAGTCTCCACTCAAACTCAACTAAACTACAGTGAATCAATTTGTTGCTTATGGCTTTGTCTTTACTTTCTTGATTATCATAAACAAGATTTTATGCATGCGCATGAGCGTTGCTACACACAGGATTGGATTCATAAGTGGCACAAATCATATCCACATTATAAGAATTATACTCAGTAAGATAGTTCTTGTATATTCTCTGAAACTCCACTTGTATATTTGGTTCTATTATTTTTAAGAGAGGAAAAAGGTTGTACACTATTAGGAGTAACTATAGGTTGTCGTGTGGATAGAGGAAAAAACATGGCATGGGTGTTGACTATTTCAGTGGTGGTGTATAAATTAGACGTGTTTTGTGATAACTTTTCCATGACATATGAATGACGTATATAAATTTTTTAAATGTTTTAGCTTTACTGGAGATCTGAGACGACATCGTAATCTAATTCTTTTGTGACTCTTCTTTATTTGTTAGTAACTATATAACCTTTATTTACTCCATTTACTCCTTGTTCCTTTCCATTCTGCAATTCATTTATGTGTTACTATATTGTGTGTGGCTGTGGGTTACTATTTGGTTTTTAGATAATCAATAAGTGATGATTTTAACTTTTGCGGTGCTTTTTTTTCCCCTAGGAGGATCACATCACTGAACTGCTCGTCTGCTAGTTGAGTTTATTGTGTAATATATCGTGGGATCTTTCAAGGAGCTAGATGGGTTCCAGATTCAACTCTCATCAACTCAGCAATGGCCTTTACGTATCAGGCCGGCCAGAGCAACCAAAGGAAAGGACTCCAACTATGAGCTCAGTTGCCGTGCCCTATACTGGTGGAGATATCAAGAAGTCAGGAGAACTAGGGAAGATGTTTGATATCCCTACGGATGGCTCTAAGTCTAGAAAATCTGGACCTATAACTGGTGCTTCTTCAAGGACCGGATCTTTTGGAGGTGCTGCTTCACATTCAGGACCAATCCCTAATTCTGCAGCTCGTGCAGGCTATACCACATCAGGTCCCGTATCATCTGGAGGCATGCCCGGTTCTGCTTCCTTAAAGAAGTCAAATTCTGGACCACTGAATAAGCATGGGGAACCTCTAAAGAAGTCATCTGGTCCACAATCTGGTGGGGTAACACCAACTGGCCGGCCAAACTCTGGACCTCTTCCTCCTGTTCTCCCTGCAACAGGTCTCATTACATCTGGGCCCATTTCTTCTGGCCCACTAAATTCTTCTGGTGCCCCTCGTAAGGTATCTGGTCCTTTGGAGTCAATGGGTTCAATGAAAGTACACGGTTCCTCCATTGTTCACAATCAGGCCATTACTACTCTTAGCCAAGATGATGAGTTTTCATTTAGGAAGAACTTCCCAAAGTTAATTATGTGGTCTTTGATTCTTCTTTTCGTGATGGGGTTCATAGCTGGTGGTTTTATTCTAGGTGCAGTCCACAATGCAATTCTCCTCATCGTGGTTGTGATCCTTTTCGGTGCAGTTGCTACACTATTCACATGGAATACTTATTGGGGAAGACGAGCTATTATAGGTTATATTGCTAGTTATTCAGATTCCGAGCTGAGGACTGCAAAGAATGGGCAATTTGTGAAGGTCTCAGGGGTAAGTTTGATGGATTTGAAAGTGTGGCTTATACATGTTGTTAAGATCTCTGAAGGAGGGCGAGATGGAGATACACTGGGGCATTTAATTGCTGGAAATTCTGTTTCTGTATAATATTATCTTCTAGGTTCTAATACAAATGAGTTGGGTTTGTGTGTTTTTTCTTTGGATTGAGCTTGGTTATCGTCCTGTATATTGCAAATCAGTATTTTTTTACAATTCTTATCTGGTTCTGTTTCTGAAGGTGGTCACTTGTGGCAATCTGCCCCTTGAGTCGTCCTTTCAAAAGATTCCTAGATGTGTGTATACATCTACCAGTTTATATGAGTATCGAGGATGGGATTCAAAAGCTGCCAACCCTACACATCATCGATTTACTTGGGGGCTCAGGTCCATAGAAGTGAGTAACTGAAACTTAGCTTAATATTTGATGGATAAAGTGTATTCTTTCTCTTTCTGCTTTTTCTTTCCTTTTTTTTTTATTGGGTTGGGGATTTGGGGTTTTCCAATTAACTAACTGATTTCTTTTTTTTTCGTTAACTTTCAAATGATTTAAGACACTGAGGTTGTCTAATTTTGCATGCAGGTGAAATATTGACAGTTTTTAATGTGTTAAAAGTTGACATGCAGTGTACAATTCTAAAATGCCAATCCACTAAGTGCTGCTATTTGAATTTTGTTGATATATATGTTTCTGGTTTACTTGCCTTCTTGCTTTGAATGATCAGTTGTTTCTAGGAGCCATTACATGGTGATGCCATGGGACTTCTTTGGCTACCAGGCTTGAGAATTCTTTCGCTTTAGATTTCACACTTTGATTCAAATTTTCTATTTATGTCATTTGACAGAGGCGTGTGGTAGATTTCTACATCTCTGATTTCCAATCTGGGTTAAGAGCTTTGGTTAAGACTGGTTCTGGGGCAAGGGTGACTCCTTATGTTGAAGATTCAATTGTCATTGATGTGAATCCTGAAAATGAAGAGTTGTCTCCAGAGTTTATTAGGTGGCTGGGAGAGAGGAATCTTTCAAGTGATGACCGCATGATGCGGTTAAAAGAAGGGTAATAGCTCTATCATACCATTTTTCTTTGGTGTAAATTTTAGTGTTATCATGCAATTCATTTACCTTGAAGCTCTTTTTTAATTACTATAGTGGTAAGGTTCAATGAGATTTCCGCACATAATCTATATTTATAGATGAGTTGAACTTAAATGCCGTTTTATGGATTTTATAGTGTAATTTTGAATAGCCAGTGTTCATGTTCTCTGGAAGTAAACCGGGATGTAGGGCTTTCTACTGATTTTAGGTTTTCTCAGTGGAGGCATTAGCATGAAGTTGGGTGGCTAATGTACAGATTTGGTTGGGTTTTCTAGGTTGAAAAGTACTGCAGTTGTTTTATAGGCAGTCTTTCCTATGCAGCCTAAAGTTTACCCTTAATATAGTTGACCCAGCCAACCAACCCGGTACTAAATCTGAGTGAATAAATACTTAGACCTTGCCCCGTCTTCACACCCATAAATTTTTTAATGAACGAATCGTATTTTTTGGATTGATACGTTTGCCTTACCAATTCGGCGGGTGCTTATTTAAGGACAAATAAATTGGAGTTAGTATAGGAACATAACTGTGTGCTCTGACAACTACTGATACTGTATAAGTAATGTGAATGAGATTTGTTAACTTTTCCATACAAGTAGTTTGATTTTGGTAGATGCAAATTAAAGTGGTTGTAGCGCTAAACTGCAATGTCGTATTTGCAGGTACATTAAAGAAGGAAGCACAGTTAGTGTAATGGGAGTTGTCCAAAGAAATGAAAATGTGCTGATGATTGTTCCTCCACCTGAGCCGATCACGACAGGATGCCAGTGGGCCAAATGTATCTTTCCAGCCAGCCTCGAGGGTATTGTGTTGAGATGTGATGATGCATCAAAGAATGATGTCATCCCAGTTTAGCAGTAAAGTAAACTGCAGACTTACCCTTGTAGGTATTGCTCTTTCTGGAGTATATTCTTTCCCTCTATTATTATTAATTATTATTATTATTATTATTATCGACGTTGGCGATGATGTTAGGAGTGAAGAAGTTGTGTCCGTAACAGATCAAGACGGGGGTGGAGGTGTTTATTCCTTTTAACATGGTGTATAGTTTTTCCAGGTTTCGTTTCCCTTTAATTGTTTTTATTCTAGGGTTTGAAAGCTTTGTAATGGGGGTGGTTTTGATGAAGCAAGGAATTTACATGTTTAATCAGATTGACTTAATGAATGTGAAATAGAAAGAAAGAAATAATTGAGTTATTTGTATATATCATCTTTTTACAATGCATACATTGGTTTGTCCATCTCAACATGCCGGAGAAAGTTCAATCCGTCTTATTGGTGGATAAATTTTTTCAATCATCCGATATTCAAGTGGGTACTCCACGTTGGGACATAGAAAAATATATCATTTTCTACACCTGTATCATTACAGGTCGAGTTCTGCTTGAATACCCAGCACTTGAAGAAATCTCTCCCATTGGTGCATTTTGTCTTTCAGATTTACAATAATTATAGTAATTTCGGTTTAATTATTTAAATGTGGTGCGGTCTGCATTACTTGACTTTAATTTGAAATGCATTTGGCTTGATGTTACTTGATGTTGTACTAAATCTGCGGCTTCATGTTCAATTTTTGTAGTAGAGTGATAACGTTAGTAGGTTAAATGGTAAGTTGTTAGGCGAGTAGAATCAGTGAAAATTGAACTCGTACCATGGTTTTGTGCCATCTGCAGCGGCGTCGTGTTCAATTTAAAGAAAGTTTCGGTAATCATTGCGTGTCGTTACCTTTTATTTATGGATTTGGTTTCTTATTTGGATAACATTTCCCACACCTCTTACATAGACTGCAAGTTTAAAGTAGCATATAGCATAAAATAGGCCTCAAGTTATTCAGTGGGGAGAATAAGTAAACTTGGGCGCAGCAGTGCTCAAAACCGGTAAACGTATGTAGATCCTCACCCTCTTAAGATTGCTGATGAGCAATTTCGCGTGCCATAACTGAGCCGACGGGCAACTGTGCGACGTAACATCGATGCCCCAGCGTGCTCAACAGGGAACTGCCTCCGGACCCAAAAATTTCATTGATTAACCAGATGGTGATTTCTCCGATAAGAAAACACATGCCAATGCCGGCTCTTACGGGCGCTAACAAAGCTTCGTCAGTGACCACGGATAGGACGACTCCAATAACATCTCCCATAGCACTAACATCTGATGATATATTCGATAAAGCGTCACGCACCGCTGTTTTAAGTGGGTGGTCTGCCGGCAGTACCCATATCAAAACTCCTAAACCAAAAACAAGAACGGCCTTGCCAACGGCCCCATAATCCATTGGATGCGCGGTTACAGCAATATTTGCCCACCCGGATTTAGATACCATTGCGCCGTACACCTATATATGTACATAGGAGCAAGTTAAGGATGCACATGGATAAGTAGATAAAACAAATTACAATAAACTGAGGTGTTTTGTAGTGGCTAATACAAATTGGCTTCATGCTAATACAGAATTCATTAAGGTTTGAAGGGGATTTCATCCAAATGTTTGTAGAAAAAAAAGAGCGTGTTTTCCAGGCATGTGCCAAAATATTTGTCAAAAAATGTGTTTTCCGTTGTAAAACTATATATATAGAATACTACTAAAAAGTAAAAAATGTTTTACTGAATAATTATGGAGGCCGTAGAGGGGTGTGGCAAGAGTAGAGAAGAAAGAGAGATGTGTAATTGTGGGTGTGTGTTATTCCATCCCATTGTGTCTTTATTTATAGAAGTAGGGAAGGTTCATTCCTTACCCTTTAGGATTACAACATTTAATAGGTAATCTACTCCTAATGGGAATATGAGAGATATTTCAAGATATACTAGGATTTACACAATTACATTCCTAATCTAATAGGATTGCAACACTCCCCATTGAGTGTGTAAATACTCAAGTAAATGGCGCATCAGGTCTTCAGTGATGAAGCAAGTACAATTAATGAAGTCGTCGGCACAATGAGCGAATGCGAGTCTGAAATCAAAGGAGGAATGCATAAAAAGTAAAACTCACAAAACCTCGCTATGGTAAAACCCAAGGTGGGGAAAACTCATAATCTAAGGAGAAAAGTGAGAAGTTGCATTAAGTCAAAACTATACGTCTTTTGGACGTCAGTAAAAAAGCTCACAAGGGTATGATTAGCCCCGGATGGCTGCCTCGTTAAAAACTAGTTAGGTAGCAAAAACCCAGTGGGAAAAATGCTCCTAATCGTAGGGAAAATGAGTACATTAAGATCAAGTGAGTATACTTCTGGATACTCCCTCTGAGTTTGACATAACTTCCAAATGAGAATTACAAGCATCGCATATGAATAATTAGGCATACCAATTCCTCGGACAAGCTTTTGGAAGGTTGACTTCGGTAGTGACGTCGTATAGAGGTCGGAAAGGTTGTCTGGGATCAGCTTGCATGACTTCAATCTCCTGATGCTTTGCTGATGTAGATGTAGACGCAATATGTCTTGGCGTTGACTTCGTTGATGTATCATGGCTTGGTCGGGCTGATACATATGGCATAGTCTTCATGGATCGTCGTTGGGACTCAACGATGGATGAAAAATAGCAAGTACTTCGAATATACTCAACAAAAATTCCTAACCATGTCTCACTTGTGGCGTAGTGAAGTGAGGTGAGTCTTGGAACGATTTGAAGATTTCGCAACTAAGGTCATATCGTGGACCTCCAAGAGATTGCGATATCCCTAACAGTAAAGACATAACCATTCGGGGATTTTTGCTTGTGCGGGATTGATAAGTAACCTGCGTCAACATAACAAACAAGGCAAGCATCATTTCGAGGATCAGGGGGATTGCATTCGCTGAGATGCGTTGGGATTTGATTTGCCCAAATTCGTAGTACCTTCAGGGAATGTCTTTAATACCAATTCAGTGGTTGCGTGTAGGCGCGGTGCTGCATCTTTACCAAGATCAACAGCGAATGAGATGTCCTGTCTAAATACAATGAGCTAAGTACAACGAAGCGCAAAGCTGAACTTAGATATGGAACTCCAGATATGAACTTAGATATGGACGATCAAATGTATACTCAAAGGTAACACATTCGGGGTGTAGTTCGACTGGTAGACCAAAATATTGTCAGAACAATGCTTCAACTTCAGGTCAAGGCATAAATGAGTTTTCCTAAGATCCTTAATCTCAAATTCCATCTTCAGGTGCGAGTCAGTTTTCTTAAGCTCTTCCAGAGTCTTAGTGAGATTCGTATTAACGACAAAAATTGTAACTCTAGCAATTCGGAATAAGACTTCATAGTTTAACATGCAAGGGCATAATTCATATCCCTGACTGATCAAATAATCACGTAGACAGGTATACCACATCCGTCTGATTTTTCAATCCATAAGTGAACGCCTCAAAACTAGTTAAGAGCGTGTTCCGTGGTTTAGAACTATTTGAACCAGTCCATGTAATTCTTCTGGAACTTACATGTCAATCTCTGTATCTATATCCCCATGGAGAAAATACTAACCACATTTCATAATGCTGCTATTAATCACAGGACGTTTGAGAGAAACCTTGCACCGTAAGACGTGCATCATATCGCACTATTTCATTCATCTCATAACGCTTCCTTTCCCACTTATAACATAACAGGGTTACCTTGGGCAGTGTAGGAACGACAGGTCTAATACACACTTTGGTAAGGAATTTGACCTTCATTGTAACTTTAGTTGTCCAATCAATTCTACCTTGTCACTTAATCAACGGAACATGGTTTGATATTGTCGCTTTTCATTTATGTCGGTAGCTACCATATAAGTGAAAACATAATCGATGATAATCTCATTTCAATTCCATTTAGCTCACCCAAACTAGTATACTAGACCAAGGACTTCAAGTCTTGGGAGTAATCCAGATTAATCTCATGAGATGGAAATGATTTGAGACAGCAATCGAGCATAGATTCATTGTTGTGTCGTGTCTTACTCTTCCAGGAAAGTGAATCCTAAGAACGGAATGATCTGTCGTGCTCCAGGCCAAGACAGATTGATTGGCTATCCACCGTTGTACCAGATCGTCCAATAAGGGCGGCACACCCTTAGGGATGTTGACTCGACGTCCCTTAAGTACGTCTATTCTTGCAAGCATGTTTGCAGCTGGTATATGATCTCGTCAGTTTAGCTAGATCAGAGGAATGTGTCTGGAGCAACATTCTGAAATCTAGAATTCATCGCACTTGCTTATCATACTTGTGCGGTGGGGGGATTGAGATGAGACATAATAGGTAACGTTCACACAAATTCGCGCTGGTCTACAAGAAAGTTAACGTTCTTATCTCCCCCTAACGGCGGGAAAACTGTCGCATTAAAGTGACAACCCGTAAATGAACAGTAAAGAGATCGCGTGCAAGGGCTTGAAGAGAGCTAGTGTGAAGGATACTCATGATTGACAAAAGATACACATCCTTCTTTGAGGACCCATGGTGGTACGTTACGGGGGCGTAATTTGGCACATGGAATGCTCACCCAAATGCGTAAATACGAAAATCGTCAAGTTCGTACCCAGTAACCAACTGTAACGTCATATAGGTTAGGTTTACCCAAAATCCAGATGATCATTTAAATTGCGCTTTATGATCACTACGGAGGCTATTTTGGGTGAACATGGGAATTCGATGTTCAATTAGAAATCCAAAACGATATGTAATACTTTATCGGAAATCGTCGATATAAACTCTCTAGCATTATCCAGTCTCCCGGACCTTAAGGGATAAATAGGGTGGCGAACCCTTAATCGGCCAAGAGGTTTAGCAGTAATGTGTGTGGACAAACATGTGACCTAGTTTGTCGATTCATCAACCAAAACCATAAGTATTTATATGGTCCGCATTTTAGTTGGATTAGTCCACATATATTCCCTTGAATCAACTGTAAAAAGAAAGTCGGTTCGTATCTTTGCAAGAGATGATTTAGAAGATCAATTTTCCTAATGAGCATGCTTGGCAAAGTGTGCTTGTAGGCACAATATCCTTACTTCAGATAAGGAGATGCGTTGTAGCATCATCGTTCGACCTAAGAGCCATGGACGTAATCATTAATGGACGTAATCATGGTGTGCTTCGGGCAATATCTTTCTTGATTAGACGGTCTATAGGAGCGAGCCAACGAGCCATGGAATCCTCGTTCGGGAGGTAGTTCCATTTGTAATGCTTTGGGCATAAGCCTTCAAATAAAGATAATGGCAGAGGCTTATTCAGCTATTCCTTGCCATTGTTGGCTTCAATAGTTTCTCAACTTCTTGATAGTCAAGTGGAGATTCACGTCTTGTACCCCAAATAAAGTGGTTTCTCTTATAAACATCCAAATCAGGAAAATCGAACTTGTGACGGTTCGACAATCCACTGAATTGGAGGGAACAAGATTGTGATTTGGTGCTATGGGAATGAATCATCCATAAGCATCAAAGTTAGAACATTTGAGTTCTAAGACATGGTTTTCATGAAAAACGTCGGGTTTTCATGGGTGTATTGTTTTATGAAAACTTCGGGTTTCAAAGGCACTAAATTTGAAACTACAGGTTCAATTTAGTTTATGAACGTAAAGAGAGGTTCCTGCAAAAACACAGAATGCAATATGCTGATTTAAGTGTAGTGGATTTAAGTTTCTTCAGGAACTCAAGTGTGAGTGCTTCGGGACTACGAAAGTGAGTCAACGGTTCAAAGAAGAGAAATAAATTATTGAATCGTTAATGTCCAAGAGTGATCTTCAGGTCAATAATTTTGGATTCATTATCAGATTAATGGACTGCTGGTGACTTTTAATTAATTCAATAGATCAGGATCATTTGGGGTTGATTGTAGAGGGAAAAATAATATTTGTCTAGACCCATTTATTATTTAATGTTGGCTGCAGGCCACACAAAAAAATAAAAAATAAATAAGGCCCAAAGGAGGCTCGGGTTAAATGAATAACAAACCCAAATAAAACTGGGTTGCGAGCCGAGGCAAGGAAATAACCCTCCGAGCTGAAACAAGAGAAAAACCAACCCCAAATTGGGATGGTGATATCGAGATATTGTAGGCTTGGGCTCAGGTAAGGCTGCACGGGGCAGCCCATGCAAGTAGGCAAGCTGTAATTGCAGCAGGAAGTGGGCCAAGGAGAAGATACGGGCTCAGCAAATTAGAAGGCTGCTGGAAGCAGCCCAGTCAGCTGCTGGCCGATGGAAGGCGGGCCGATTGGTGCAGGCTCCTGGAGTTGCAGGCCCAATAGCGGCAGCTACATGTAGGAAGTAGCTTGTGCTGAGTCACATGGTGATGCAGCTGCAGGCTGCCGAGTCATTTGTGGGCTTAAGGCAAAAGCCCAGTAAAACTGGCTTCTTATAAGGCTGGCACTAATTGAGGCTACATGCCCAATCGTGAAGAACCCAGGCGTTTAGCCTGGTTTGTCGTAGCAAACCCATATATTTTTCTTTTTTTTTTCTACTTCTAATTTCAAGGGTTTGGAAGAACCCAAAATTGCTTCTAATTTTTTTCAATTCTTTGAATCACATATTCCACATAGCGGTTTTAATTGTGCGATGCATGAAACAAATATATATATATATATATATATACACACACACACAACAATTAAGTTTTCAATAAACTTATTTTTATTAGAAATACTCTGCATCATTATCTTTAATTCATTATTTTCATTATGAATACTTCACCTGTTTTCCATTTCATAATCTGTTTATATGTTATAATCAGATTTCGATTTATGTTTCGTTTTAACGAAGTACATCTTATACTTGAATTCTATTTAACGACTCTCGTCAACATATACATATTCTTCTTCCGTCCCCATTTGGTATCAGAGCCAAGTGAGTGGTAATTGCATTAGCATCTGAATCATCTGCAAGTCAGGTTCATATTTCAGTCTTTCGACTTACAATTTATCTTATTTGTGAATCTTCTAAGTTTGTTTGTTTTTTCCCAACCAAACAGTAAGGCGTGTTCCAAACAGTAATTCCCGAGGTTAGGGTCTGAGCGGATCGCATGAGCGGAAGGGGTAGAACTGATACGTGAGGAAGGTGCATATTTAAGTTTTCTGTATTTTGCTTGATTGACTTGTGAATTTCATGAGTAGATTATTTAGATCTAATTCAATGGCCAGCACTAGCTCTAGATCAAATCTAGGAAATATTCCAGATATTGTTAATGAAGAACAAAAACTTGAAATGTCTGTAGACAATAATGTAGATTTTGGAGATTGGAACATCCCCAAAGTTTCAAGTAAAAATATTTATAAAAAGAAATGGTCTATGACTGCATTTAAAAATGAACATCACGTCAAAACAGTTGAACAGGCTTACGCCCTATCTAAGGAGCATGAAACTTGTCAATTGTTTTCTCCAGAACAAATCAAATCCCATAGGAAAGATGGTCATAACTACATTCATATAGGCTTAGTCCAAATAGCCGTAAAACCTTTAACACGTAGAGGCCTTAATACCTCTGTCTTGTTATGTCTCCGAGATGCTAGATTCACTAACTTTAGTGATAGTATTCTTGGAATGATTGAGTCTTCACTCTATAATGGACCTATCCATTTTGATTGTTTTCCAGATCTCACAATAAGCCTTTCAGACCCCCACATGCTGAAAGCACTCACTCTCAACATCAAAACTTCAGGATATCATGTCCTTGAAGGAACACAGCCTTTGGCACTTATTTACAGAGTCTATTACAAAGTAACAGGCACTAATATGAACTTTCAGGCTCTCACTAAGAGTCCGAGAGATCATACACTCATGATCCAAACCAATCAGGAGAATGCCAACATTAAAGTCCCCAGAACCATTAGGTGGTCAGATATTAGCCTACCCTCAGACTGGTGTCTAGTCAATGAAAGTAAGCCAGTAGCTATTCAAAACAGTCTAGTCAATTTAGACAACATTGAGCAATATTTTGACGGAACGGTTAAAATTAATTTTGATCGTCCTGCCAGAAGATCTTGTGAGTCTACCCAGTCTCATAGGTCATTTGCTCCTAGCAGAAATTCTTTCTCTGGATCCATTCCACCCGATAGGATGGGTCAAGATCAAGAATTAATAAATTCATTAGTTGATAAAAAATTAAAGTCTGTAGTCGCAGAAACTAGTTCTTCTGTTACTCAGCAAGAATTAATTAATGATTTGATTAATTTAAAATTAAAATCGGTAGAAACCAATTCACAGGTGGTTCACCTAGTCTACCAGTCCAATACCCAAGACCAAGGAGAATCGGTTTCTCCAACGGCATCTGATTTCCCAGCAGATCAGATTCCAAATCAACTCTTAGTCCTAACCAGAGAGGAACCATTAGAACCCTTTAAATGGAATAGGAAAAGAGTTTTGTTAGACATTGAAGCTGAGGAAAATATCCCCAGACGAGATGTCTTTAGAGGTAAGTATACCATAGAACAAAAAATACAATTTAAGGAAGATTGGTACGACTACATGCGGACCAATAGGAAAGAAATATTCTTCTTTGACTTTATGGACCAGATCTATGAGTCTGAGAAGAAGATAGAGGTCATAACCAAAGAAAATTGGCTTAAAGAAGACAAGACAATTGTCTCCTCTAGTCATCCTCCACAAGAAACCATTCTCATTACCATAGCCAATACGCAAATCCCAACTACTCCCTTCAAACTTCCTAAGGAAGATTTAGGAGTAAAACCAATTGTGGAACAAAACAATTTTACCAATCAGAGTCTTCACACTATTGGTAAACAACTCGATAAAATAGAAAATAAAATTGATAATTTATCTCAACAAAATTTACCTAAGGAAAATCCTTTAGTAAAGTTTCCAAAGGCAGTAGCCTTAAAAACAACTTCCACTTCACAAAAATAAGACCAAATGCTTTCAGAACTAAAAAAGGAAAGCACGGTTCAGGTCTTAAATCATCCAGAAGAATCCCAAATGGAAACCTCTACACAACTCTCTGAGTCAGATGATGATTCAGATTCCATTCGAAAAGTTTAACAAGCTTTTCAAAATCTTGAAGTCAAGAGAATTTCCAATAGGAAGGTCAACCCACAGTCTCTTACTAAAAACTGGTATCCCAGACCAACTCCTCCTGATCTTCAATTTGAAGAAAGGAACATTTCAAATCAATTCTCAGTCTTTTCTGATAAACTCTATGAATGGAATATAGATGGTTTGTCAGAACAAGAAATTCTAAATAAGCTACAGCATATCTCTATGGTTGCTAATAGCTACATCACAAATCACAATCTTTCTCAAATAGAAATTATCGACCTTTTGGTCACTGGATTTACTGGAATGCTTCATTCCTGGTGGGAGAAACATCTCACTGAAGAATCCAGAAACGAAATAAAAAATGCAGTTAAACAAGATGAAGATGGAATACCAATATTTGATGAACATGTAGGGCAAGGTGTCCCTGATGCCATCAATACATTGCTTTTCACCATCATTGAACATTTTATAGGAATACCTAGTAATATTACCTCTAGGATTCACGACCAACTCAGCAATCTGAGATGTCCAACTCTAAGCGACTTTAGATGGTACAAAGATGTATTCATGTCTAGAGTCATGCTCAGAGAAGACAGTAATCAACCATTTTGGAAAGAAAAATTTATAAATGGTTTACCAAACTTATTTGCTCACAAAATTAGAAGTGTCTTAGTTAATGAACAAGGTATCATACCATATCATACCCTGACTTATGGTAATATTATCAGTATTATCCAAAAGGAAGGCTTGAAAATGTGTATTGATATGAAATTAACTAAACAAGCAAATAAAGAAAAAGCTATCGCTAAATACGAGTTAGGAACGTTCTGTGAACAATACGGTCTTCCACCAATCGCTCCTTCCAATAGGAAGAAAAAACATCAAGTCTATCATAAGTACTCCAACAAGTACTCAGGTAGAATTCATTCTAAACGATATTCAAAATATGGTAATAACCAATCAAAAGATAAAAACTTTGAAACTAATAAGTTTTACCAAAAGCCAAAGTCCAACAAGTGGAAACGGAAACCTTCCGGTAAAATCCACTCCAAGGACAAATCCCAGAAAGGAAATTGCTACAAGTATGGCCATTACGCCAACAAATGTCGTGTCAAGAAAACCATAAATCAGCTGAAGATCTCTGAGGAAGAGAAACTTCAACTAATTCAAGTCTTAGATCTTAAGGACGCAGACCATAGTCATTCAGAAGATGATTTGGAATTATCCTCTTCTGATAATAACCTTTCAAGTGGATATTCCACACCTGCAGCTAAGCTAGGATGTACCGATGCTTGTTGTAAGAAAATCTCAGTTCTAACTAGACAAGAAGAACAAGAAAATCTTCTTATAGAACTGATCAGTAAGGTCGATGACCCTGAAGTAAAATCATTTTATCTTAAGAAACTTAAGAAACTAGTTTCTTCTGATGATTCCGGCAGTAGCCAAACCAAAACAACTCCAAAAATATCTCTTAGCACAACCTTAGAAAGGTTTAATAAGACTAAGAAAGATATCACCATCAAAGATCTACAACGTGAAATTAACACAATCAAAGATGAGATTAAATTCTTAAAATCAGAAAATGTAGAAATACGTACACAACTCAGTAGAGTCCGAACTAAAGAACTTGTTGATGATCAGAAAGAAGATTCTCCTTCTGATTGTGACTCCAATGCTAGTAAGCACTCGGATAATCTAGTCATAGGTCTCTTAGACAAAATTAAGATCAAAAAATGGTATTCTAAACTCACAATAGTGATTGATGATTTTATTTTAAATTCAATTGTTTTGATTGATTCAGGTGCCGACTTGAATTATATTCAGGAAGGCTTAATACATTCTAAACATTTTCATAAATCCAATGAGCGACTTAGCACTGCTAGCTCTGCTCCTTTGCATTTAAAATATGAATTACCAAAAGCGCATGTATGCCAAAATGATGTTTGTTTCAAAACCTCATTTGTTTTAATCAAAAATATTTCTGACCCTGTCATATTAGGATTACCTTTCCTTGCATTAATATATCCTTTTAAGGTTCATCATAATAAGATCACCACTAGAGTCTTAGGACAGAAAGTCACTCTTGAGTTCTGCACGGAGACAGACCTCAAGCAACTTAGGCATTTGCAAAAGGATAACATCTCGCGATCCATCAATATCATCACTAATAAGTCACAACACATTAATTTCTTAAAGGAAGAAATTAATCATAGAAGAATTGAAGAACAACTAACAAATAAGTCTTTGTTAGAAACTATTGATAATTTTCAAAAGAAACTTATTAATGATATCTGTTCTGATATTCCCAACGCCTTTTGGCATAGGAAACAACACATTGTTAAACTTCCTTATATAAAGGAGTTTAATGAATCTAGAATCCCTACTAAGGCCAGACCAATCCAGATGAGTCAAGAAGTTTTAGAATTCTGCAAAACAGAAATTCATGAACTTCTTCATAAAGGAATTATCCGTAGAAGTAAGTCACCATGGTCATGCCCTGCATTTCGCTGAATTAGAAAGAGGGACTCCCAGATTAGTTATTAACTACAAACCTTTGAATGAAGTTTTGGAATGGATTCGGCATCCAATTCCCAACAAAAGAGATTTAATAAAAAGGCTTTCTCAAGCAGTTATATTTTCAAAATTCGATATGAAATCAGGTTTTTGGTAAATTCAGATTACTGAAAATGATAAATACAAAACAGCTTTTGTACTCCTTTTGGACATTATGAATGGAATGTAATGCCTTTCGGCCTAAAGAATGCTCCCAGTGAATTTCAAAATATAATGAATGAGATTTTTAATCAATATAGTCATTTCTCGATTGTTTATATTGATGATGTGCTCATTTATTCAAAGTCAATAGACGAACATTGGAAACATTTGCATTTGTTTGCTAGAATAATTAAGTCTAATGGATTAGTTGTTTCTGCATCCAAAATTAAATTGTTCCAAACTAATGTTAGATTTTTAGGATACAATATCCATAGTTCTACCATTCAACCAATTGACCGCGTCATTCAATTTGCTGATAAGTTTCCAGATCAGATTACTGATAAAACTCAACTTCAGAGATTTTTAGGTTCTTTGAACTATGTTTCTGAATTTTATCCTCATTTGCGTCAACAATGTAAACCCTTGTTTGATCGTCTTAAGGATAATCCCCCAGCATGGTCTACCATACATTCATCCATTGTCAAACAGATAAAAATTCATGTCAAGACTTTGCCTTGTCTCGGCATTCCAACTCCCAACTCTTTTAAGATAGTTGAAACCGATGCTTCGGATATCGGTTATGGAGGTATCCTCAAACAGCAAACTTCTTCCGAATCTCCTGAACAAATTGTTCGTTTCCATTCAGGAGTATGGAACTCTGCTCAATATAATTATAGTACTATTAAAAAAGAGATTTTATCTATTGTATTATGCATTAGAAAATTTCAAGATGATTTATTAAATCAAAAATTCTTGGTTCGAGTTGATTGCAAATCTGCAAAGCATGTTTTACAAAAAGATGTTCAAAACATTGCATCAAAACAGATTTTTGCACGATGGCAAGCCATATTATCAATCTTTGATTTCGATATTGAATATATTAAAGGCAGTAGTAACTGCGTCCCAGATTTTTTAACCCGTGAATTTTTGCAGGGGAGGAAGGATGTCTAATAAGAACAATAACCAGAGAAGGCTTCCTACCACTTTACCTCCTCCACCACCAGTAAAAAAGGAATCTATTCCCGGTTCCTCATCGGCCTTAGCCATTACCAACAGATATACTCCATTAGGATCAACCATAGGAAATATTCGACCAAATTACCAAACAGCATTAGTCAACCCTTATGATCCACTTTCTTCTGGATATAGACCTTTGTCTTCATCTTACACTAGTTATCCAAAATCATCTCCCTATATGCCCACAGTCCAAACAGAGTATCTCTTCAGCATCCCTTCAAATCTTATTAAAGAACAAGCACCAGAAAAAATAGCCAAAGTGGTTTTTCCACCCAATTTCCATTATCCCTCGACCAAAGCCGAGTCTTTCAAAACTATTAAGTTCTATCTAGCCATTCTTTGTGGTACAGAATCCATTGCTATTAAGCCCATTTACAGCACCCTCAAAAACCAAGAGAACCTAATTCTCTACCATTCCATCCACATAAACAAATTCATCTCCGAAACAGATTGGGGAATCCCCCTTTACCAGTCAAAAACAGAATACAACTTACAGGATTTTATCCCCAATGACAGTTACAATTATCAAGATTACATTAATGCTTGGACTAATGTTTTCTTGCACCAGTCAGAAGATTTTAATCACTCATGGTTCATTACCTTCCATAAAGACTTTCGTCTCAAGTTCCCTGCTTGGTTCCCAAGATGGTGGTCAGTTCATGGCCTCACTCCTAGCTTGCTTCCAGCAGATCTCAATCAAGCATTAGCTCATTTCCAGCAAAAATTCGACAGAAGTAGATTCGACTCTAGAATTTCTTTTCTGTCTTTATTTATAGCAAAGTATAGAATTCCATGGATTTATAAATGGAATTATGTAATAGATTCAAAAGAAGTCCATAGACAGCATACCACCAAGTGGTGGGATAAGTTAAATTTTGATAAGGTTATTAGCCAAGTTCTAGCTGATTTCCCAGATCATCCAGTTCCAGCAATAGCTGTTCAACCTGCCCTCCAGGCAGCTCAACCGTCTCCAGCAAAGGCATTGCCAGAATTCCCAACAGCTTCTCAGTCATTATCAGACATTAGTCCCTCTTCATCAGTCAAAGGAAAATCATCCAAGTCTTCAAGTTCGAAGAAGAAAAAGGAGAAATCCTCCCAGCTCACTGATCTTGCCAGGCAACTTATTGCAGAATTTCAGAAGGCAGATGCAAGTGCAGCCAACAATTCGGACTCCGATTCATCAGACGCTTCGTCTCAGCCGCATCGTCTTTGGGGTGACCGGGATGACGAGCCGGAACTTTTCCCGCCAGATTCCCAAGACCCAAACGAATTTTAAATTTGTATTAACTTGTATTTTTTCGAGTTTTTCACTCATGTAAATTACAGTAGTATACATGTAGTCGAAGACGCCGAAAGCAGCATCAGCAATCATCCCGACAGGATACTATTCATGAACAGTAAAATTCACTTTTACTATTCATCCATCAATTCAAAGTCAGACGCGTGATCGCACAGTGAAGATTCTTCATCATCAGGCTTTCGCCTTTCCAGCCTTTCCACATGCAACCGGGTTTCCCGCTCCTTCAGCCAGCTTAGAGTAATCATGATACATCAGCCTCTCGGCCTATATCTTCATGCTTCAGCCTCTTTTCAAAGGGACTGAATTCCAACGTTCAGATCAGCACTTCTGCGCATTCTCTCAAAGAACAGAAGTTCAATTGAAATATCAAACACTTGTATTTTACATTCAATAGAGGATGCCTGCGAGCTCCATTATCTTTTCAATCATCAATCGCCATTAGGCGTACCTGCTTTGTAAGCAACAATTAAGTTTTCAATAAACTTATTTTCATTAGAAATACTCTGCATCATTATCTTTAATTCATTATTTTCATTATGAATACTTCACCTGTTTTCCATTTCATAATCTGTTTATATATATATATATATATATATATATATATATATATATATATATATATCGGAAGGAAAATATAAATATAAGGGGGTTCATGCATCATGGGGAATGTTTTCATACTTCAAGGTCGTTTCAAATATCTTACTTTATTTTAAGCGTACCTGATTTGCAGAAAACAATAGAAAGCCTTTGAATTTGTAGAAAATCCTTCTCGGAAAGCCGGAATTGTATCTCCAATGCGTTGGATCACATTCAACACAGAAAAATTAAATTGAATCAATATCATGTAGATCAATTCAATAAAATAGTAAATTAATCATAAAAAGAATGATTAAAACGTAATACTCCCCTGATTGAAGATGAAACTCTTGTTGGTGCAGTGTCAAGAGCGTGCTGATAACGTGTTGTTGGCATAATTTACTGAACAATTATGGAGACTGTAGAGAAAGGGGTGCGGCAAGAGTAGAGAAGAAAGAGAGATGTGTAATTGTGGGTATGTGTTATTCCACCCCATTGTGCCTTTATTTATAGTAGTAGGGGGTTAATTCCTTACCCTTTAGGATTACAACATTTAATAGGTAATCTACTCTTAATGAGAATATAAGTGATATTCCAAAATATACTAGGATTTACACAATCACATTCTTAATCTAATAGGACTGCAACAGAAAACACCTTATGCATATCAATTACTCTGTCCTAAAAAGTCGCCGACTATTACCGAAAAATTAAAAATATAGATTGAAGTAGAGTCGTAATTTGCAATATAGCAATAGCAAATCCTCACATGCATCTTTTCAAAATCTTCGAGGTCTGCGAACCGACGTCCTCCGTAACCAAGCTCTGCCAGATAGCATGAAAATTAAGGGTCTAATGTTAGATCAAACTACTTGTAGAATTTGCCAGAAAAGGAAAACAATTTTTCTGGTCAAACAACCATTTGAACAAATTAATTATTCTTGAATTTTTAAACTACACACATATAGGACCAGCTTTGTAGCAGGTACCGCGTTTTTTCAATTTATTATTATTATGGTGAATTTTGCTCAACAATCTCAAGTAGTATAACACTCGTCATCTTATTTATTATCATTCAATAAGATTAAATTTTGAGATTTGTATCTATTTACTGCATAAATTTCGTAATTTAAACTCATTCAATATGAATATTTATGATGATGAATATCACAATCACTTGAAGATAATGAGCAAAAATATTTTCATTATTATTATTAAAGAAAGAGGGCGGGTTGAAATAATGTAAGAGAGGGTGGGTGGGTGTGTGCTATATGACTTCTTAAGAATTACGTATTCACTAGGACTTCTTTTTCATTTTTAGTCGAACAATATTGGACGCGGGTGCTATATGGTAAATACATAGCCCGTATGAGTTATAGTAAATACATAGCGAAAAGGGATCATCTCTGGATTATTTTTTTCTGATCCTCTAAATTAGGGAATTCGTGTAATTGAAATTTAATCCAATGACTGAAGTTATTATAACTTTTAAAGTGGATCCCTGTTTGTAACTGTTGGATCAAATTTCAATGGCACGGATTCCCTAATTTAGTGGATTAGGAAGAAGGAGAAATTTTTCAGTGTGACTGGAGCACGGGGTGATACATCACGTGTCACTATACAAATAGTGAGATAGTGTTTTAAAAATTTAATAATTTAAAAAATAAAATTTTCAACCACTTATATAGAAACACGTGATGTACCATTTGTGTCCATACATAACCCCTATATATGTGGGGGGCCCTATATATCCTGCCGTACATTTTTGCTACAGAAAAGTGGGATTTCTGGGTTGGCATGTGTGTGGGCTTATATATATATACCAGCGTTCATGCATGCCAAACATTTTTTAAACAACGGCATGTTACGCTTGACTTATATGTTTTAAATATGTTTATATACGTGAATTGCTTTAATAATTTTTTTTATGATAAAAAGAAAATCAAATATTTGAAGTAAATGAATAATATTCGACCATGCTAGAAGAAACCTCTCATAAACCAATCAAAGCAACTGAATCCACATAATAAAACCAGTCTTTCAATTTTCATATCTACATTCTATTGAATTTACATTAAGAATAGAGAAAATAATATTTAATAAACAACTGATTGAATTACATTATTGCTAGCCTATTGTGAGGCTAAACTCATCCACTCTCCCTTGGTGTAGAAAACATTGTTTGTTCAAAAACAAAACAAAAAAATAAAATAAAAATAAAAATCATTTGACAACTAATTGAATCACATCATTATGCGTGTGCGGCTAAGCCCACCCCTCCCCCTTAGTGTAGAAAAATCGTTTGTTAAAAAAAAAGGGATCATTTGACAACTAATTGAATCACATTATTATGCGTGTGCGAAATGCCTTTTTTTTTTATTTTTTTTTATTTTTGTAATTGGCACTACGTGCCTCTTAAGTGTTTAAAAATAGAGAAAATAATACAACTGATTGAATCACATTATTGTTTGTGTGAAAGGTTTATTTTTATCACCAGTGGTACGTGGCTCTTAAAATGTTTTGGACGTGTTTAAAAATAGAGAAAATAATATTTAATAAACAACTGATTGAATCACATTATTGCTAACCCAATGTGAGGCTAAGTCGACCATTTCCTCGTTAGTGTAGATAATATCATTTGTTCGGAAAAAAAAAATAATTATTTGACAACTAATTGAATCACATTATTATGCGCGTGTGAAAGATTTTTATTTTTTTATTTTTATAACCAGCACTACGTGCCTCTTAAGATGTTTGGAATGTTGTAATTTCATAGGGTTTTGTTTGACAATGAGTGTTTTATTAATTAGTAGAGATGATTGGTTTATATGATCTTGTATATGTATAACTACATTCCCACTTTTCTCATTTTCTTATTATTAGTCTATCAATGCAAGTCTCCTTTCTAAATTCCATATTAAAAAAAAGTTCAAGTATTATAAAAGAAAATTAAAAAAAAACCGAAACCGAACGGAACAAAACCAAATCGAAAAAAAGGGAAAGAAAATCGAATCGAACCGAACCAAATTTTTGGTTCGATTTTAATTTTGGCCAAAAACCAAACCAAAGTTTTGGTTCGGTTTTGATTTTGACCAAAAACCGAACCGTAAGAAACTGAACACGCCCTTGCATTAGGTTCTATATCTGATATGGGCTTCATAAAAAACGGGTCCGGGCATACCGTCAAGCTCCAGATTTCCTGAACACAACGCTACAGACACGGTTGATTCAAAGAAGTAGGGTCTGGGCTTCGTAAAAAACGAGTTCGAGCAGTGCAGGTAGGTCGACGACATGGAAGTGCCACCGAATGCTGATGCAGGTTTGTGGTTGGTTGCAAGCGAGATGCAGGTGCGGCGAAGTTGCAAGAGAGATGCAAGTACGGCAGAGATGGATTTGATGAGATTGAAGAAACCTAGGATGAAGGAAAGAAAGACAAGAAAAAAGGAGCAAAAAATATATATTGTTAAATAATTTATTAAATAAAAAATTAATAATTTATTGTATAAAAATAATAATTTGTTAAATAAAGAATTATTAATTGTTAAATAAAAAATTAATTTTTTGTAATAAAGGAAAGAGTGGGTCCCACTCCTACCATGTAAATTGACATAAAATTTAACAGAAGTCTAACATTGCAACAAATTTATAAGTTGAGGTATGACATTGCAATGTTTAAAATATGAGGTATGAGATTGTGATTTGACCTATACTTAAGGTAATTTTTTGTAATTTACCCAAAACTAGTATCTATAAAAGAACTTTAGTACCCTCCATTGCAGTGCCGGCTTTGAGGGGGAGCAACTTGTGCAATTGTACAAGGCCCCCCCCACCTTCAAAAGGCCCCAAAATTCGGTTTATATACCTCTATCCCCATTTCTCTTTTTCCTTTGAGCGTTGTTTTGCCCCATCTCTTCAAAGATGGAAAAAATTTTAGTTGTGACGGAAACACGGATGGTACATCACATGTTTTTATATAAGTGGTGGAAAATTTTAATTTTTAAGTTATTAATCTTTTAACACACATATCCAACCATTTACATAGAAACACGTAGTGTACCGCCTCGTGTGACGGGAACACTTAAAAATCTCTCCCAAAGATGGTGGTTCGCTCTAATCCCCTTTCAATAGTGGTTGTGGGTCTGAGATTTGACTTAATTTAGGACCTTTACTTCTCCTATTTTGATTTTCCTCCAATTGCTTACCGTTTCTTGCCAATATTCACCAGATTTTATTTAGCCCCAAATTACCCACAAATACCTAACCCAAACTATAGTTTCACCCCCACTCTCTCCATCCCCTGCCTTTTCCTTTTCACCCTCCACCCTCCACCCTAGCCCTACTGAGTCTTATTTACAGTCAAAATGACTACTTTCGACTGAGTACCCCAACCGAGCTCATGTGGCTACTTTCGATTGTTTCTCTGCCTGATATGGACAAATTTGGCGTTGTTAATCACATCCCATAGATTGAGGACTTACAAGTCTATCTGATTAGAGTGATGGTTTAACCCTTCTACTTGCAAATTGATATACAATGATTACCAGCTACGTATCATGATAGCTAGGTTAGGGTTTGGTGTCCAATCAGACAATGTATGTATTCAACCTCTGCAATTGAAAGAGCAACACTATGTTGCTTCACTACAGCTCAAGAAAATACCACCAAGTCAAAGCTGAAAGCATACCCATAAGTACTTCTCATTTGATCTTGATTACCACTCTAATTACTTCACAAAAGCCAATCAAAACTGCTTCTTTGCCTCTCTCATATCAATTCCATAATGAATGGTACCTTGAATATACCTTAGGACATTTTTTGCTATTCCCATGTGTTTCCTTGTTGAATTATGCATAAATCTTGCCAATAAGCTAGCTGCTAATGTGTTTTCGAGGTTGACAAACAGTGTACAATACTAAATTGTCAATCCAATAAGTGCTGCTATTTGAATTTTGTTGATATATATGTTTC
Source organism: Cotoneaster glaucophyllus (assembly GCA_036320875.1). NCBI lineage: Eukaryota > Viridiplantae > Streptophyta > Magnoliopsida > Rosales > Rosaceae > Cotoneaster > Cotoneaster glaucophyllus. The sequence continues at coordinate 12,167,387 of CM070064.1, read as the reverse complement.
TGGTTTACTTGGCTTTTTGCTTTGAATGCTTAGTTTCTAGGAGCCATTCCATGGTGATGTCATGGGACCTCTGTGGCTACCAGGCTTGGAAATTCTTGTGCTTTAGATTCCACACTTATGACTCAAATTTTCTGTTTATGTCATTGTCATTTGACAGAGGCGTGTGGTAGATTTCTACATCTCTGATTTCCAATCTAGGTTAAGAGCATTGGTTAAGACTGGTTATGGGGCAAGGGTGACTCCTTATGTTGAAGATTCGATTGTCATTGATGTAAATCCTGAAAATGAAGAGTTGTCTCCAGAGTTTATTAGGTGGTTGGTGTTAACAATACTACTATATTGAAGAATCTTAGAGAGGAAGATATCGAACAGCGAGAGAGAGAAAGTAGAGAGGGAAAAAGAAGTATTTTTGTTATTTCTTTCTTGTCTGATTATTACACCCTCCACTCTTATAAATACAACCCACCTTATAACTAACTTCCAATAGAATTATGACACCTGGCCTGGTTACATCCTAACATTCCCCCTCAAGCTTATGCATGGAGGAACCAAGCATAAGGTTGTTACAATGTGAGCTAAACAGAGGAAAACATAAACCCTTGGTGAAAATGTCAGCATGCTGCTCTGCTGATGCAACAAATTGCAACACAATGGAACCTCGTTGAACCCGCTCTCGAACAAAATGACAATCAATTTCAATATGTTTAGCTTTAGAATGAAAGACCGGATTTGTTGCCAGAGCCATAGCAGAAATGTTGTCACAATGCAGAAGAGGAACATCAGAGCAAGGCAGATGCAAGTCCTAAAGTAACTGTTGTAGCCATACCACCTCAGCCGTTGTTGTTGCCATAGCACGGTACTCGGCCTCTGTAGATGAGCGACCAACCGTGTGCTGCTTCTTAGAACTCCAGGATTATTGCCCAGAAATACCACAAAGCCTTTGGTAGACCTCCTGTCATTTGGATCCCCAGCCCAATCTGCATCCGTATATGTTTTAAGATCCATGGTTCCAGGTTGAAAACATAAACCAAGAGTCATTGTCCCACGTAGGTACCTCAAGATCCGTTTCACAGCAATGAAATGACTATCCAATGGTGCGTGCATAAATTGGCAGACTTGATTTACCGAGTAGACAATATCCGGTCTTGTAAATGTCAAATATTGCAGGGCACCAACTATGCTTCTGTAGAGACCCGGATCATGGAAAGGAGGACTATCACGATTTAGGAGTTTCTGATTTGGATGACATGGAGTTGTACATGGTTTGCTATCCATCATGTTAGTCTTGGTAAGCAAATCAGTAACATACTTCGTTTGATGCACAAGTAAACCTGGATGGCGATATTCAATATGAAGACCAAGAAAGTAGTGTAGAATTCCGAGGTCCTTCATATCAAATTCACCTGTTAATTGATCTACAACAGCTTGTACTTGAGTATCACAGTTTCCACTGAGTATTATATCATCGACATACAATAACAGCACAACAATAGACTGACCATTATGCTTCACATATAAGGAAGGATCAGCATAAGAAGGTTTAAAACCCAAGGTAAGAAGAAACGTGGAAACCCTGTCATTCCAAGCTCGAGGAGCTTGTTTGAGGCCATAGAGAGACCGGTCCAATTTGCAGACAAAGTCAGGATGAGCTGGATCAATAAAGCCTTGAGGCTGAGACATATACACCTCTTCATCAAGAAAACCATGAAGGAATGCGTTCTTGACATCTAGCTGTTTTAATTTCCAACCTTTCATGGCAGCTAAGGATAACATAACTCGGACTGTGGTTGGCTTGACTACGGGACTGAAAGTTTCATGATAGTCAAGACCAGCTTCTTGGGAAAACCCCTTGGCCACTGGCCTGGCTTTGTAGCGAGCAACGGAACTATCAGGATTACTCTTGACCTTATAGATCCATTTACAACCTACCAAGTTTTTGTTAGGTGGAAGAGAAGCTAGTCTCCAGGTTCGTTGCTTCACAAGGGCTGCCATTTCATCTTCCATAGCTTGCCTCCACTCAGGATACTGAACAACAACTTTGAAGGACTGTGGTTCTGTGACTGTAGTAGGTTGAACTTGAGCAATAAGAACCTTCTTTTTGAATATGCCAGATTTCGACCTCGTTTGCATTGGATGTAGATTGACCTGAGAAGTAGGGACATGAAGCAGTTCTAGGACTTGAGAACTAGTGACATCAGGAGGAGTATCAGCTTACTCCACAGACTGTGCCCCGGTGATCTCAATAGATAAGCTTGAAGAAGAGACAAGGTCACCAGATGTGGTATAGTGGGACTGAGTAACAGACTGAGGATGTGAAATATGTGGAAGTGGTATGGGAATAAATGGTGGATGGTGAAAATTGTTTAGATGAGAGACACTAGGTGATGCCACTAACAGTGAATTAGGTGCAGGAACTAATAAGCTAGGGAAGGTGTCTTCATCAAATACAACATGTCTAGAAACAATGAGCTTATGTTCTTTAATAGCATAGCAAATATACCCTTTGTACTGAGCTGCATAACCCAGGAATATGCACTGTGTGGTTTTTTGTTCTAACTTGTTGTGTCTATAGGGTTTTAGAGTAGGGTAACATGCACACCCAAACACTTTTAGATGATCAAGCCGAGGTGGAGAGTGATATAACATTTCAAATGAAGATTGCATATGTAAAATAGATGTAGGCATGCGATTAATAAGAAAGGCAGCTGTGGCACAGGCATGATACCAAAACTGTGAAGGAAGAGATGCTTTTTGTAGTAAGGTAAGGGCAGTTTCAACTATGTGACGATTTTTTCTCTCAACCAACTCATTCTGCTCAGGAGTATAGGGACAAGATTTTTGATGTACTATGCCTTTGGTTTGAAGAAACTTTTGAAAAATAGACCCAATAAACTCTCCACCCCCATCACTTTGTAAAACTTTGATATTGACAGAAAAGAAGTTTTGAACGAAAGCATGAAACTGAGAAAAGATGTCACAAACTGCAGTTTTATTCATCATTGGAAAAATCCATGTATATCTAGTACACTCATCAACAAATGACACATAGTACCGATAACCCTCTATAGACAGGATTGGTGCAGGTCCCCACACATCTGTGTGAATGACTTCAAAGGGTACACTAGACTTAGATGCTGCTAATGGGAATGGTAATTTGGCAAATTTACCTTGCAAGCAGGAAGTACACATTTGAGAGACACTGTTACAATGAAATGAAATATTTACCTTACTAAGAGCTGATTGGACTTCAGAGTTGGTGGGATGACCCAATCTACAATGCCAGAGTGTAGTATTAACTATCTGGCCTAGGTAAGCAGTAGGTGTGATCTATGGTTGTTTGAGCAGTGGGAGTGGGTAAACAGCATTGTTACTCAGTCCTTGAAAGAGAACTTTGTTGGTGACCTTGTCCTGTATACACACAGAAAACTCGTCAACAATGCATCGACAATTATTGTCCTTACATAATTTATGCATTGAAAGTAAATGTTGAGACAAACGTGGGACATGAAGCACTGTTTTTAACTGAAGTTTATGAGAATGAGTAATAACAGTAGACTGTCCAATATGTGATATGGGCAAACCTTCACCATTAGCCCCAATTACAGTTTCAATGGATGGATATGGCACATGAGCTTGCAAATTAGACATATCAGATGTCATGTGATTGGTTGCTCTGGAGTCCAGCAACCAATACTCTTGCTGAGGTGCAGAACGTGAGTAGTTGGTTCGTGCAGTGAACGCGACTAGTGCTGGAGCGTGTTGTGTCATGAGCTGAGGCTGCACATACTGTTGATGCATGGGCTGAACATGAGCAGGAGACTGAAACTGTTGAGAATGAGACATAGGCATGGGCACAGATGGAGTACCTCTGACAACCTCGCTGAAAACAGTGAAGTGCTGAATGTCCTTTTCTATCACAGATTTGACACACCAGCATAGGATTATAGGGTTGTGTACTCTGAAAACTAGGTTGTTGTTGAGACTGAACACTGTTTTGAACAGACCCGTGAAAGCCAGACTGGAATTTCTTCCCTTTTCCTCTGTACTTGAAATTATTCCCTTTGAAATTATTATAATTGCCAGACCCTGCTTGAGATACAAATGCAAAAGGACCATGTGACGGTTGAAGAGAAAGTTGTTGAAACTGTGGAACCATAGGTATTTGATGTACGGATGGCATTGGAGGGACATGATATGATAAGGAGCCAGTATCATAACTGTTCAAAGTGGGTTTGGTGCCAGATGACCCTCCTAATTCATGTACTGAACTGTGAGCATACATTGCTGCCATTGGAGGTTGTTTAAAACTTTCTTCAAGAATGGCTTCTTCTACTTTCAGCTGAGACCGAAGTTCTGTTAGAGATACAAAGTTTTCTCTGCCACGAATAACCGCTTTAATGGTGTTATACTCTGTTGGTAAACCTCTAAGAGCAACAATGACAATATCTTCATCAGGCATAAGTACACCCACTACGGCTAATTGGTCTCTACAGTCTTTGATACGTTAAAGATAAAGATCAATAGATTCGGCCCCTTTCTTGATATTCTACAAATCTATTTTCATCTGAACAATGCTTGTCCTAGTCCTACTGGAAAATCTTTCTTTCAAGTTAACCCACATTTCCTTGGAGCTTTGACACCCAATAACACAAGATAAAGCAGCAGGAGACAGGGTAGCAGTGATAAGAGTCATCAAAGCTTTATCATGAATTTTCCAAACTTTGTAGTCATCAGTGATAGAAGAACAATTAATCACATTGCCATCTTCATTATCAGTATATTTCTCAGGACAGGGAATAGAGCCATCAAGAAATCCCATAATGCCATTACCTTCTAACAGTAATTCGAGTTGAAAATTCCATGTGATATAGTTAGAATTATCTAATTTGACTGTGACAGTATTACCAACACTCGATATCAGGGACGAAATAGGAGATTGTGTAAGAGCTAATTCAGCAGTGGTCACCATTCTTAGCCGAGAAACAACAATCTTTGTGACAAGTAAAAGTAATGAAGAACTGCTGAATCAATACACACAACAATCTGTGCTGTAATCGGAAGTAATCAAGAACCGATTCTGGTGTACAAATTATGAACAACAAGTAATAGAGATCGCCAACACAACACGATTCAGCAGAATAGCAACCAAGAAATTTGACAAAATCACCACACAATTGGCAACAAGAAGGTAAGCAATTCGACGAATACCTTCAGCGACAACAAATCAACCTTCAGCGACGACAAATTAACCGATTTCTACCAACATAGGAAAAAAAATCTCCAAATTTTAGGGTTTCAGTAATCAAGATTCACCTGAAACGATGAACAATCGACGAATGCAAGAGAAAGCATCCGGCAAACAGATGAGCACCACTGGAACAGAGAGAAGCGGAAGCACCGGGATCGTCAGCCGGCGAAGATACCATGTTAACAATACTACTATATTGAAGAATCTTTGAGAGGAAGATATCGAACAGAGAGAGAGAGAAAGTAGAGAGGGAAACAGAAGTATTTTTGTTATTTCTTTCTTGTCTGATTATTACACCCTCCACTCTTATAAATACAACCCACCTTATAACTAACTTCCAATACAATTATGACACCTGGCATGGTTACATCCTAACAGTTGGGAGAGAGGAATCTTGCAAGTGATCACCGCATGATGCGGTTGAAAGAAGGGTAATAGCTCTATCATACAATTATTCTTTGGTGTAAATTTTAGTGTTATCATGCAATTAGTTTACCTTGAAGCTCTTTTTTAATTACTATAATGGTAAGGTTCAATGAGATTTCCCCCTCACAATCTATATATATAGAAGAGTTAAAGTTAAATGCCCGTTTTACGGATTTTATAGTGTAATTTTGAATAGCCAGTGTTCATGTTCTCTGGAAGTAAACCGGGATGTAGGGCTTTCTACTGATTTTAGGTTTTCTCAGTGGAGGCATTAGCATGAAGTTGCGTCGCCAATGTACAGATTTCGTTGGATTTTTTAGGTTGAAAAGTACCGCGGTTGTTTTATAGTCAGTCTTTCCTATGCAGCCTAAAGCCAACCAAATTCGGATTAAATAAATAGTTAGATTAACTAAGGACAATAAATTGGAGTTAGTATAGGAACTTAACTCTCTGCTCTGACAACTACCGATACTGAATAAGTAAGGTGAACGAGATTTGTTAACTTTTCCATACAAGTAGTTTGAATTTGGTAAATGCAAATTAAAGTGGTTGTAGCGCTAAACTTGCAATGTCGTATTTGCAGGTACATTAATGGCGTGTTTACATATAGGGGAAGGATATGGCGGAATGGGAGTCATTCCCCATTCCTGGTTATTCCTCCGTTTACCAAGTTAAGCGGAATGCACAGTTCTGCGGGTCCCATGTAAAATCAGGAATTCAATTCTTGATATTGCCGGAATTGAATTCCGTAGACGAAGGTGGTATTTGGATTCCGGGGAGAAGGCACCATCCGGAATCAATTTTTCCTTCCCAAAATGCCCTTCACCTTCAGTACTCCTTTCCATCTCCAGCAGCTCTCTGCCATCCTCTCCAGCAGCTCTCTGCCCTTGACAACTTCTCGGCCACTCCGCGAAACTACGGTCATCTTCATCGTCGACAGCAAGTGAGAGCGACCCACTTCAGCAAATCGATCAAGCAACAAACCCTTTTAATTATTTCAGAAAAATCACGTAATTTTCATTCGAATTGCAGGTCGGAACGAGAGAGAAACGAGGGTGAGAGTGAGATCCGGAAATGGGCTCTTTCTGCTGGGGTGGTGATTATGGGTAAGGTGAGTGGGAAAGATGAAAGCGACGGGATAAAGGGGAGGGAGGACTTTTTATCTTCTGTTGGGAAGATTCAGAAGATGATAAGGTTTACCTTGTTTTTTTTGGGTCACAAAAGATATACGAAGGTTTACAATAATTATATTTTATGAAAATGTAATATGGGCAAGAAATAAAACAAAAAGAATAAGGGCATTTTAGTAATCATATTGATTTGTATTCCGATTCAAGTGAATTAGTAAACAACTTATATGAATTTCATTTCATTTTTACTCCGATTCCAGAACATTTAAGTAAACAGCTTCAACAGGAATCCGATTCTGACTCCTCCTCAATCCAATTCCTCCTCAATTCAATTCCTCCTCAATCCAATTCCTTTATTTTGATTACGGTTACGTAAACGCGCCATAAGAAGGAAGCACAGTTAGTGTAATGGGAGTCGTCCAAAGAAATGAAAATGTGCTGATGATCGTTCCTCCACCTGAGCCGATCACGACAGGATGCCAGTGGGCCACATGTATCTTTCCAGCCAGCCTCGAGGGTATTGTGTTGAGATGTGATGATGCATCAAAGAATGATGTCATCCCAGTTTAGCAGCAAAGTAAACTGCAGACTTACCCTTGTAGGTATTGCTCTTTCTGGAGTATATTCTTTCCCTCTATTATTATTATTATTATTATCGATGTTGGCGATGATGTTAAGAGTGAAGAAGTTGTGTCCGTAAAAGATTAAGACCGGGGTGGCGGTGTTTATTCCTTTTAACATGGTGTATAGTTTTTCCAGGTTTCGTTTCCCTTTAATTGTTTTTATTCTAGGGTTTGAAAGCTTTGTAATGGGGGTGGTTTTGATGAAGCAAGAAATTTACATGTTTAATCAGATTGACTTAATGAATGTGAAATAGAAAGAAAGAAATAATTGAGTTATTTGTATATATCATCTTTTTACAATGCTTACATTCGTTTGTCCATCTCAACATGCCGTAGAAAGTTCAATCCATCCTATTGGCGGAGAAATTTTTTTCAAGCGCCTGATATTCAAGTGGGTACTCCACGTTGAGACGCAAAAAAATATATCATTTTCTACGTTTGTATCATTACGGGTCGAGTTCTGCCTGAATACCCAACACATGAAAAATTCTCTCCTATTGAATACGCAGATTTACAATAATTATAGTAATTTCAGTTTATTATTTAAATGTGGTGCGGTCTGGATTGCTCGATGTTAATTTCAAATGCATTTGGCTTGATGTTACTTGATGTTGTAATAAATTTGCGGCTTTATGTTTAATTTTTGTAGTGAAAAATGGACGGTTCGGATCGTTGAAATTCGATGTAGAGTGGGCCCCACACCTAATCCCCATTTTTTGAAAAAAATGGGGATCCCTCTCCTTAAGCAACCTCTATATATATATATATATATATATATATATATATATAACGAGTTAAACTAAATTTTATCAATAAGTTTGTTTTTTATGTTCACTATTCACTAATCTAACTAAATTAACATGTGATATTTATTTCACATTATACCAAGTTCTTTTAAGAAAACATCTCAAATTTGCGTCTTACTTTGCTATTTGATAGCGATAGCGTTAGTAAGTTAAATGATTGGTCGTTAGGCGAGTAGAATCGTTGAAAATCAAACCCGCACTATGGTTCTGCGCCATCTGCAGCGGCTTCATGTTCAATTTAAATAAAGTTTCGGTAAGCATCGCATCGCATCTCATTACCTTTATTTATTGATTTGGTTTCTTATTTGGATAACATTTCCCACACCTCTCAGACTGTACAAGTTTAAAGTAGTATATAACAAAAATAGGCCTCAAGATATTCAGTAGGGAGAATATGTAGACTTGGGCGCAGTAGCGCTCAGAACCGGTAAACATCTGTAGATCCTCACCCTCTTAAAATTGCTGATGCGCGATTTCGCGTGCCCGAACTTCGCCGTCGGGCAACTGAGCGACGGAACATTGATGCCCCATCGTGCTCAGCGGCCCATTACCTCCAGACCCAAAAATTTCATTAACCAACCAGATGGTGATTTCTCCGATAAGAAAACATATGCCAATGCCGGCTATTACGGGCCCTAACAAAGCTTCGTCAGTGACCACGGATAGGACGACTCCAATAACATCTCCCATCGCACTACCATCTGATGCTATATTCGATAAAGCGTTACGCGCCGCTGTTTGAAGCGGGTTGTCTGCCGGCAGTACCCATATCAAAACTCCCAAACCAAAAACAAGAACGGCCTTCCCAACAGCCCCATAGTCCATTGGATGCGCGGTAACAGCAATATTTGCCCGCCCGGATTTGGATACCATTGTGCCGTACACCTATATATGTACATAGGAGCAAGTTAAGGATGTTGAAAATCGCACATGGATAAGTTGATAAAACAAATTACAATACATAGTTTCATTTCTATGTAAGTACATACACTCAGGTGTTTTGTGGTGGCTAATACAAATTGGTTTCATGCTAATACAAAATTAATTAAGATTTGAAGGGGATGTAATCCAAATGTCTAAAAAAAATGCGTGTTTTCCAGACGCGTGTTAAAATGTTTGTCAAAAAATATGTGTTTTCCGTTCCGAAATTATATATATAGAATATACTAAAATGTAGAAAACCCCTTATGAGTAGCAATTACTCTACGAGTGAGCATGTACTAAAAAAATCACCGAGTATTATTGAAAAATAAAATATAGATTGAACTAGAGTCGTAATTTGTAATATAGCAATAGAACATCCTTACATGTATCTTTTCAAAATCTTCGAGGTCTGCAAAACGACGTCCTCCGTATCCAAGCTCTGTCTGATACCTATATGAATATAGGAGTTTTTCAAATTCGAAACGCATGAGTGAAAATTTAACTCTATATTCACTCAAATATTCAGATATTGGACCACATACAGATACTGTATTTTACTATTAAAATGAGATATGTACTATGCCATCTTAAGAATTACGTATTCACTAGGACTTCTTTTTCTTTTTAGTCGAACACCATAGGACGAGGGTGCTATATGGTTGATACATAGCCCCTTTGAGTAGGATGAGATCCTCTTTGTGAGCATCCTCTCCAGATACTCTTTGTGAGGATCTTAGGGATCCTTACATCTTAGCCGTTCATTGTACATCATGCGGCCAGTTTTCGTTAGGTACTATTTATGTTTAATTTTAAATAAAAAAATTCAAAATAATTTCTGACTGCACGATGTACGATGAACGGTTAAAATATGAAAATTTCTAGGATTCTCGCGATTTGGATCGGGATGGGATCCAAATCCCTTTGAGTAAATACATAGCTCCTATATATGTGGGGGGCCCTATAGGGGGAATATATCATGCCGTACGTTTTTGGTATGAGTAAGATTAAAATCTAATTTTAGTCTCTTGATACATTAATAACCTCATTTATTAATTATATTTTGATTTTTTAATTATTTCTCTTTTTTTCCTAATTTTTAATGTATTAATTTTATTTCATTTATTGTACTACATTTTGTTGTAAACATATAGATAAACTAATTTTTGTTATACAATATATTTCAATGTACTTTGTCTTCTTCATTTAGATACATTAAATTCATTATAATACATTTTGATGCATACATTTAGGTACACACATTTCGGTACATACATTTCCATACAAACATTTAGGTACATTAATTCAATATAATACATTTCGGTAATAACATTTAGATACATTAGTTCAACATAATATATTTCGGTACACACATTTCAGTACTAACATTTAGGTACATTAATTGAGTCTTTCAAGTTTGAGGAATGTTACATAAAATTAATAAATTAAAAACTCTTTTTTGTCAAAAAAATAAAATGTATATTAACAAATTTAAATATTTAACGGGGAGACATTAAATAAAATGCACATTAATTATTTTGAATTAAGGACACATTAAGGGATTATAATTAATATGTAATCTAACACCAGGTTTATTTTAAATTTCAATCTTCTTGTAGGATTAAAGTTAAAAATCCCCATATATATAATATATATATAAACGTATGTATGTATGTAAGTAAATAGATACACACATACACAACATACATACATACCTATGCACCAGTTCTGTAATCGTCATGCCGGTTGCCTCGATCCATGCGGAGTATTGACATGCTGCGGGACTGTGACTACCCCTGGCGATCCCCAACAAGTCGTTCGTGAATTTGCGAGCTTCTTTTGCCAGCTCTTCCATATCGGTCAGATCATCATCCAGTTTACCACGAAGTTCATCGACATGCTGTTCAATCTTGTTTGCGTAATCCATTGGCACATGAAAGTTTTTCACGTACTGGATTGCATGGTTGGCAGAGTTTACAGTATAACAGTAGATGTCGTGAGCAATAGAATCCCGAACCTTGTCGTCGTGATCAAACCAAGGCTCCAACTATTAGTAGCACTATCCAAAAGCCTTATCGACGATTCATAACAAGCTTTAGAATCCTGGAGGTATTTCACGAGTTTGGCTTCGGATTCGAACTGGATATTCTTAATGGCCTCAACTTCTTGGTAGTAAAGTATACGAGCAAGCTTGCGCAGCTGCTCAAGATTGAGATGGGTAAAGTTATTAAAGTCCGCCTTGGCCATATTATGAAGGAGGAGGTGGAAGTAGTAGTGTAAGCCTTTCTAGGTGGATGTTAGCTGAATTCAACTTGACAAGCGAGCTTAGCCAATTTATAGTGAAGAAGTGGTCGGTACATACTTTTAAGCGGAAAGGGATCCGCTCCTACTCCACCAAATCAGGTAATCCGTACCACTGAAATTTGATCAAACGGCTACAAACAGGGGCCCACTTTAAAAGTTATAATAAATTCAGTCTTTGGTTCAAATTTCAATGGCAAAGATCCACTGATTTGGTGGATTAGGAGGAAGGGATCCAGAGGATCCCTTTCCCTTTTCAGCTTCTTGCAAGTACATGATAATTGTTGTTTTTGTTTGATTTATTCGATCTAATGACTATAAATAAAGACAAGTGTGTGAGAATCTAAAATTAACTTATGTTTCTTACTTTTGTGGATAACAACATTAAGGAGGCCTAATTAGCTACTAGCAATTGTACACATGCTATGTGCTTATAAAATTGTGAAAATAAAATTTACAAAGAGAGAAAATATAAAATGGTTGCTAAAGCTTTTTGGCGTCGACTTTCAAACGATTTTTCTTCGTTGAAGAGGTTGTTCATATCTTTAACAACTGTTTCCAGATAATTATTCTGTCACAAAAAGTTTATTATGAGAAAAATGTGGTAGAGAAAATGGGGTTAAATGATATGGTTAGACTATGAGGCGTTTGAAGAAAAAACTAGTAAATTTTAATTTGTGCGAAATTACATTACTGCTCATGATTTATTTTGTTAGAAGACCAAATTCACTCTTGTTGGAACCACCACCGTGAATGCTTGACATATACAAACTTATTAATTTGTAAAGCAACAAACAACCATAAGCGGTCCAAGGACCCATAAGCCGTCTAAGGACCAGGGGCGGGGAGAGAAACCTTTCAAATGATGACCGCAAGATTTTTTAAGTGGTTGTCATTGATTTGAATCATGAAAATGAAGAGTTGTCCGTAATTTATCAAGTGGTTGGGAGAGAGAAACCATTCAAGTGGTGAGTGAATGATGTGGTTGAAAGAAGAGAAACCTTTCAACTGACAACCGTTCATACTGTATACCTAATGTGAATGAGATTCGTTAACTTTTCCATACAAGTAGTTTGAATTTGATAGAAACAAATTAATATGCTTGTAGATCTAAACTACAATGTCAATTTACTGGTACATTAAAGAAGGAAGCACAATTAGTGTAATGGGAGCCGTCCAGAGAAATGAAAATGTACTGATTGATGAAAGTTAACAGATTTTTTTTTTTTTCTTGAACGAGAGATGTCATTGATAAAATAGGAGCAATGGATACATAAGATAAGGGACCCCAACAAACTTGGGGATCCCAGCAGCAAGTAAAGACCCTTAAAAGGGCAGTGGACCTAAAGGTGGATAAAGAGGATCAAGAGCGCGGCTCGGGTTACCACCCAAAAGCCAAGAACCAAAGAAAACGTTAGTGGAGGATTAGGTGGTTTTTGTTTTGTTTTGTTTTTTTTTTTTGTTTTTTTTTTTTTTAAATTTTTTTTAAGGGAGACAACTGGTGAAAAGTTATGTTTATCCACCCTTCTGGGGCTGGGAAGACTCATAGAGGTATTTCAGCCTCCTCCTGACCACAAATCTGACTTCCGCATCAGCAACGAGTTTCAAACCCAAGAGAGTAAACTTTCACGTAATGGCCGCATGATGTGGATGAAAGAAGGGTAATACCTCTATCATATAATTTTTCTTTGGTGTAAATTTTAGAGTTATCATGCAACTAATTTACCTTGAAGCTCTTTTTTAATTAATATAATGATAAGTTTCCATGATATTTTTCCATAAGATACCATTTAATACTACGGTCTAGTAATATTCATCTTCACTTGTAAGTGAGAAGTCTTAGGTTCGATTATTGTCAAATGCGAATTTAAACCACATTCCATTATGAGACTTAGCCTACCCCCTCTCTCATAGTGTAGATAATATCATTCGTTCAAAAAAGTTTACCCGTAAGCCAGTTGAACCAGCCAACCAGCCCGTTACTAAATCTGAGTGAAAAAAAATACTTCGATTATTTAAAGACAATAAATTGGAGTTTGTTTAGGAACTTCTTTACCTGCTGACGGTATACATAATGTGAATGAGATTTGTTATTTTTCCCCCCACAAGTAGTTTGAATTTGATAGAAGAAAATTAATGTATTTGTAGATCTAAACTACAGTGTCGTATTTGCAGGTACATTAAAGAAGGAAGCATAGTTTTTTATTGGGTTTTATAGGTCAAAAAGTATCCATTTGTTTATAGTCAGTCGTTCCTTTATTTTTGGTCGATATCGTCAGTCTTTCCTATACAACCTAAAGTTTACCCTTAAGATAGTTGGCCCAACCAACCAACCCGGTATGAAATCTGAGTAAACAAATACTTCTGTTATTTGAAGACAATAAATTGGAGTTGGTATAGGAACTTAAATGTGCGTGGTTAATTGATAACTACTGATACTGTATACGTAATGGAATGAGTTTTGTTAACTTTTCCTTACAAGTAGTTTGAATGTCATAGAAGTAAATTAATGTGCTTGTAGATCTAAACTACAATGTCGTATTTGCAGGTACATTAAAGAAGGAAGCATAGTTTTTGTAATGGTAGTCATCAAAGAAATGAAAATGTGAAGATCAAAGAAAGTTGAGGTTCACCCGTAGAAAAAAAAAATACTTGCGCGACAGAACTTTAGGCGACAAATTTTGAATTGTCCCCCAATTAACCTTTGCGTGATGAAAACTATCATTTGTAGCACAAAATGTCTATGGAAAAAAAATAAAGAATAAAAAATCTTTGTGTGAACCAAATTTGTTTGGCGATTGTTTGTGTTCGTCGTGCAAGACTTTAAAAATTTTGCAGTGAAATGAGAATTTTGATCCACAAAGGACTTTATTGGGTGAAGAATCGTTTCGTCGCCAAAAAAAAAAAAAAAAAGAAGAAGATAAAAATAAAAGGTGGGCGACGGAAGTCTTTCAAACTTTGCACGCGAAACTTCCAAAAAGTTAGGTTTGACATTAGTTGCAGAAATTTATTGGGTGACGAAGAAGGCACTTGGGGAGACGACGAGTTTCGTTGCGCAAGAGTACGAGATTCCAGATCCGCACCTCTCTCTCCTCATTTCATCTCTTCCTCACCTTCTTGCCTAAATTCCAATATTTCTTTCTCCTCCAAATACCAAAGTTCTTTTACTTATTTCCTTTTTTCCACTCTTATACCATCGACGATCGAAGGGCTCCACTGTTAGTCTGTCTTTTTTACCAATTAAGAACAAAAAAATTTTGTTATGATAATCATGTCTTCAATGTTCAAATGTGGCTCAAATTTTGTGAGTTAGCGAATTTATGCATTTTTTTTTTGTTGGGTGGGGAGAAGCTGTGGGTGTGAGTTGGTGAGGTGGAATTTTTTTTTTGTTATGATAATCATGTCTTCAATGTTCAAATGTGGCTCAAATTTTGTGGGTTAGTGAATTTATGCATTTTTTTTGTTGGGAGGGGAGCTGTGGGTGAGAGATGTGGAGGTGGATGAGGAATCCACGGGCCTTGTTTGTTAATCCTGAAAATGAAAACTTAGATCTGCTAATTTCTTATGTGAGTTTGATTTGGGTGCGCTAGACTAATCAATTTCTTTTTTGTTTTTTTTCTCTTCAATTTTTTCTAAACTTAATATTCTATGATTGTTAAATGTTAATGCATAATGGAGATTTATAATCAAAACTTATTGCACATGTGGCATAGTCATATTTGGTGTTGAGTTCCACATATATTTTAGGAAGCGACCTTTAAGTTTCAAGGAGAAGAGAGAGTGCACAAGTCAAAGTAGAACGAATTTTGAGTTTCAGAGAGTAAATCGATGACTTTCGAGTTATAAGGAGCAAAATGAGATCAAAATAGAGTTTCAAGGAGCATAACTAAAATAAGCCAAAAAACTTCGAACCACTTTGTTATGTCACCAGTTGGCGTACTATACCGTTTTCGGTATGCTGAAAAATTTCTCCTCTAAGAGTCATAATATAAGTGGTTAGACACTTGAACAATTAAACTTTTCCCAAATTATGTCATGACACTTGGTATACCGGATCGTGTTCGCATTACATTAAAAAATTTCTACATCATGAGAGCGTGACCTTTATTTCCTTTTCTTTTCTCAAGGGACATTTCAGACTTTTCCTTTTGATCAACATCCCTGCGCATGAGATTATATAAATATGCATTACCTCTTATAGAAATGCACCAGAGAAAAATCAAGATACAGAGAGAGGATTAATCAAGTTCAGTATAGAGATGGCGTATAACGTTTTTGGCAACCCCATCACTGATGAAACTTTGAAGGGGATGCCAGAGTATGACCACTACTAGAATTATGCACAATGGCTACTATTTTTTACACACCATTGGCAATTGGTGGCCAAAGAGATAAAGTTGCTACTCTTACACTTTTTTGGTGGCTTTACAGTGGGGTGCCGCTGATATCGGTGGCCTTCAACATTCAGCCACCAATGATTGGTGTCTATTAATTATTATTTTTAAAAATTACTTTTTTTCTACTTTTTTATTTCATTATTTATTTTGTTGGGCTAAGTGGTGCTGGTTAATTTGTTTTTTGTTTTCAAACCTGGATATATATTGCTTCTCAGGACCTACGGATGCAAGTCAAATACAAAAGGGAGACAGAGAGGCCAAAACCCATAGAAGGAGGACCCAAATCGCATCTACCCGCCATTATTGAATCAGTGATGAAATCGGGCAGTTCCGCGAACCAGTCGCACTCGCCGGATGCGGACAGGGCATAGCGGCCAAGACTGTGAGCGGCCTCGTTTAGTTGGCGACAGGGTTCCCAGCGGAAGCTCTACTCCCACGATGCTGGTTATCCGCTTCTCATACCTCGCCCTTTCAATTTCTCAACAGATTAAGCTCCTGGGTTCATTATTTATTTTCAGTTGGGCATCGTACAATCACCGTTAGGGGCTGCAACACATTTACCTGATTTTGGGGAGTAAAAAAAGGTAATTTTGTGTTTCTTAGATTTGAAGATTCAGCATTTTTAAGATCTAACTGCCCAATTCGTTTATTAAGTCTTTCAATGTTTGGAGTTTTTAGAAGTTGGGTTTGAAGTGCTTCTTCAAACTGTTCAATTTGGATCAAAGTGGGTGGAATACAGGGTTTAAGCTTTTTATTGTTCTTCCACATATAAGCTAGGTGTTCGCTTCTTGTTATATAAATATACGAACTGCTTTACTGTTTCAACGAAATCACGAGTTAGGCAAATCACAACTACGTTTTTAAACTACTGTCCGTAAAGATTGTACCAACTGAAAAAAATTGGGAAATAAGTTAAAATGTCTATGTTAAGTTCCACTCTTGGTTAAGCTTATGCTATAAGGATATTGCATTTTGTGTGTATGTTCTGTAAACACCGTATACACAAGAAAAGACTTTGGTAGTGGAAGTCTGGCTTATTGAAACATGGCTATGAACAAAGAGCATGCTGAGTTTTTGTGTGTGTTTTAAAGTTTTGGTATGCTTTTTTGATGCTACCTACTACCACTGCATGAAAACTAATAGTGAAGCTAGATTTCATGCCTCGTTATGACTTACGATGAAGGAATTATTTTCAACTATTTTCATATGATGTAATTTCTGTCTTTCTAGTTTGTTAGGAGCAAGGTCGGTGTCGATCCACCATTTGTGAGAGTTTGTGCGTCACCTAACATGAAACAAAGAAAGGACTTTGGTCGAAATGGATTGGAATTAGTAAACCATTCTGGACCAACACTCATTTCCTTGGTAATGTCCAATACTGTTTGAATTAATATTGTTATTATTAGTATAATTTTGGCACACAAAAAAGAGCTTCATACTAAGGAGGTGATATGCTTATGATACCACAACAGGGTATAAAAGTGATAATGGTGGTTGGGGTGTTAAAAATTGCGTATTCCTTGCTGTTATAAATGTTGCTATACATGCATGGCTACTCATTTCTCTAACTTTTTCGAATATCTTATAAATCTATTCCTGGATTTATGCTTATGTCTAATATGAATATAGGACAATTCCTTATCTCACTGTTGGATTTGCCATTCAATTCCTTTTCTGACTGTCGTATTTTCCATAAGGTTTGCGTGCGAAATTACAGGGAAAGAGAGAGGTGCAGTCATTATTAGTCACCTTATTGTTCCAATTCTGGAAACTATTGAGTTTATTCAGTCATGATGGACAAAAGTTGGGCCACTTTGAATCCGTTTACAGAGGATTACAGAACAGGGCTAGCAAACTTTATCTCAAACTCATTGCAAGTTTCGTCTCATGATGGCAACATCAAATGTCCATGTGCTAAATGCTTGAATAGGTTTTGGGTGAGTAAAAATGAAGTCGAAGCGCATCTAATTGTTCAAGGTATGGACCGTTCATACTTGGAAGGCTCATGGGTATGGCATGGAGAGACATTTGGTGACCCTATTCCAAGTAGCCAAGCTACACAACAACGTGTTGCTGTTAATGATCCTCATTGTGAACTAGTCCCCTTGCTTGAAGACATTTTCTCTGGTCCCAGTGTAATGGGTGGCATGCCTAGTAATAATCAAAGGGGGCAGGAAGCTCCAATACCTGCATATGCAAGTAAGTTTGAAGCCATGGTGCAAGACGCCAACACGGAATTATATCCGGGTTGTGGTATGAAGAAAATGGACTTCCTAATACGAGTATTTCAAAACAAATGCTTATATGGGTGTAGCGAAAGTGCAGTGCAAGCTAATCTTGAGCTTTTCAAACGTATACTCCTAAATGGTCATTCTTTGCCGAACAAGGTGATGAATACGAAGGGATTGCTGAAAAATTTCATGTTGCCTCACCAAAAGATCCATGCATGTGAAAATGACTACATGTTGTATTGGAAACATAACAGTGGTTTAGATGTATGTCATACGTGTGGTGTGTCCAGATATACAACCGAGGTTGATGACATAACGCCAAGCATTAAAAAGAGAATACCTCGGAATGTGCTAACATATTTTCCTGTTACACCTCGCTTGCAAAGGCTTTACATGTCTCAACACACCAGTGAAGATATGTGTTGGCATGGGCTTTCTCGCCCCGATGATGGCTTCTTAAGACATCCAGCTGATTCCTTTGCATGGAAGCAATTAGATTTGAAATTTCCAACATTTGGTGGCGAAATGCGCAATGTACGTCTTGGGTTGGCAAGTGACGGATTCAACCCCTTCGGAAAATGCAACAGTGACTTTAGCACCTGGCCAGTATTGTTGACAATATACAATTTACCACCTTGGTTGTGTATGAAAGCACCGTTCATATTGATGGCTTTGTTAATTCCGGGAAAAGAATCTCCAGGAAATGATATTGATGTATACCTTGAACCATTAATAGAGGAGGTGAAAGTATTGTGGACCTCAGAGGTTTCCACTTATGATACGTTTAGGCAAGAGACCTTCACCTTACGAGCAGCTGTTCTATGGACTATTAGCGACTTCCCTGCCTATGGGAACTTGTCCGGTTGGAGCACACATGGGAAATTAGCATGTCCTCATTGCAACTACAAGACTCCGTCGACATATCTAAAAAATGGTAGGAAATATTGTTATATGGGTCACCGTCGTTTCTTGCCCATGTCACATGTTTTTCGTCGACAGAGGAAAGCTTTTAATCTCTTTGATGAAATAGAGCAACCACCTTCCCCCTTGACCGGATGTGAATGCCTGCGGCGGTTGTCCATTTTACGGTTCAAATATGGTAAGACCCCACGAAAAGAGGTTGGAGATAAAAGACCACCACCTAGACCAACAGATGGACCATGGAAGAAACAAAGTATTTTCTTCAAATTGCCATATTGGGAACATCTTGTCCTTCGACACTGCCTTGATGTCATGCACATTGAAAAAAATGTCACTAAAAGTTTAGTTGCAACTTTGCTGGGTATTGTTGGGAAAAGCAAGGATAACTTGAATGCAAGGTTGGACCTGGAATTGATGGGCATGAAACCGGAGTTGCATAGAAAATTTGTCAATGGAAAGCCAAAGATGCCTCCCGGTGCATTTACTATGAAACCATTAGAGAAGGAATTGTTTTGCAAGGTTTTAGCCTCAATAAAAGTTCCTGACAATTACTCGTCCAATATTTCATGGCTTGTGCATGTGAAGGAAAAGATCGTAAGGGGACTTAAAAGTCATGATTGGCATGTTTTAATGCAGCAGTTCCTTCCAATTGCCATACGCAAAAGCCTCCTAACTGGGACTGCACAGATATTATTAGAACTAAGTGCATTCTTCAGACATTTGTGTACTAAAAAAGGCTCAGTGGAAGGCTTTCGCAAACTTACACCCAAAATAGTTTTGATCCTATGCCAATTGGAAAGGATATTACCCCCTGCATTCTTTGTTGTCAGTCTTCACCTCACAATACATCTTGCCGAGGAAGCTGCGCTTGCAGGTCCGGTGCACTACAGATGGATGTACCCAATTGAAAGGTATTCCTTAACTTTTAATATGTTTCTATGGGCATTACATCTATGCATCATACAATTTAGAACAGCAAATTTGATCTTGTACTTTTAAAATTAGGTTCCTGCTGACCTTGACGAAGTATGTTAGAAATAAAAATCGACCAGAGGGAAGCATGACCCAAGGATATCTGGCTGAGGAATGCTTGTCTTTTTGTGCGATGTACTTGGAAGGCGTGGAGACACGTTTGAACCGTCCAAGCCGAAATGCAGATAGAATACGTCCTGCCCATGATGGCGACTTAGACATATTTTGTGCCACCGGGCATTCACTTGGTATGCAGGAAGATTATCATCTTGACAACCACGATTGGGAGATTGCACGATCATATGTTTTAGCCAATTATGATAAGTCAATGGCATATAGGAGGTGATTAAACTTAAATGTTATAGGCTGCAATAGAATGACACCAACTTGTGAAACTCTAATTTTGGTTATACAGAGTGACATTGACATTATTTTCACATACAGAAGTTACGTGGAGAACTCGAGGGAGGCGTGTAACCATGTTACAAGCAGAGAAAGAAGCTATTAAATCCTTCCCAGATTGGTTTGAAAAACATGTTAGTATGGAATAAGTTGATGTTTCATATAATGGTTTCCTATTTATCTGTTTTTTCCTATTATTAACTATGCATATGAACCTTGGTGTAAATTGTGTAGGTTAATCAATTGCAACAATCAGGTGATCCAAGGGCAACTGACGACTTGGTGGCGCTTGCTAATGGACCTAGTAAGTGGTGTCGGAGATATAAGATTTTTGTATGTAATGGGTTTAGGTTCAAGGTAAGAGACACACAATCCAATGGGAAATACCAAAACTATGGTGTTTTCCTACAATCTGAAGTTCCAAGTTATGCTGGCCCACGTGACCAGAACCCTGTTACCGGTTTGGTAGACTACTATGGGGTTCTGACTGATGTATTTGAAATCAAGTACCATATGGACCGCATAGTGGTATTATTCAAGTGCAACTGGTTTGATGGCACTTCCAGATTTACTGGTGAGGGAGTAAAAACAGACAGATATGGCTTTAGATTGGTTAACTACAATAAGATGTCTTGTACGAGTGACCATTTCATTCTCGCATCACAAGCACTACAAGTGTTCTATGTACAAGACCCAACAGATATTGAATGGCATGTTGCAATCAAAACGAGACCACGTGATTTCTTTGATATGTCTTCAACACATGATGATGATCCGTGCGATAGACAGGATGTGGAACATGCAACTGGTGATACTGATGAGGTTCGAGTTAGAATGGATGTAGACGCCCAAGACTTCGAAGAATGCCTGTAAAAGCATCTCAAGTTTTTTTAAGGTAATTGTTATAGGAACTATTGATTCGATGCAAGTGTTGTAGGTTATGGATATATTTGAACATTTTGACATTCATTCCCCAACCAAGCATTGCCCTGACTATTAGCGATTTTTTATTCGGTATTATATGCAATATATTAAACTAGTGTCTTTATGTGGCAGCTTCATGTAGGAAGGATGATTGAAGGTGCACTGGAGCATGGGTTTGTCCTAATTCAGATCAGTATAATATGTTGAAGCCTTCTGGACGTAGCATCGCTGCTTATTCGTGTTTTTATCTCGCACTCAATCATTGAGCAGTAAAAATATAATCGAGGTATGAAATGAGTTGTGAATTAACCAGTAATATTGTCATTATATGAATTAGCGCATGAGTAGATGAATACATATCCACAAACTGGTACACATTTTTATAATTGCAACATACACAGAGTAGTCATACATGATAATTCCATAAACAGTCTATACATAAACAACAATTACATAGCAGTTACCAACTGCCTAGATTCACACTATAAACATCCATAGATGCTCGGGTGGTACAAACTGAGCAGGAATGTTTACATAGAGCAAAAGACTATATATATGTTTTTTAAAGGTTGATATCTTGCACTGCACTGGACATACGTGAATACTAATACCATAATATGAAATCCATTCCCACATAGGTTCAACTCTTCTTACCATATGCGTCATCGGATGGTGATTTTGCATTTTGAATTTGATTGGGGATGGCTTCCTGTTTTGCTTGACCTGTAGCACTATTCATCCAATCACAATGTTCTTGACCACTCACATATTCGCACGCAGCACACTCTTTAACAGCCTTGTACCTTTTTTGAGGATGACGAGTCCTCGTAGTACTAGTACAATCAGAATCAGAATCGAAGTGTACAGCATTGCAAATCTCAATAGGCTGGAAACAGTATGAATCACCTGGGAAAAAAGATGATATTATTTTCACTGTGTCACCACTGATGGAAGGTTGTTTTCCACTAGTCATTAATTTCTCAGTATCACCACTGATACAAGGTTGTTTTCCTCTGCTACCATGCTTCACATAGCCAATTTCGTTGGACCAGGGCGGAATCACGTTCACACCGAAACCTGGAAGATCAGATGGATAATGCTCATCTTTCAGGATCACATTTTTCGCTGCCTCATCATAACGAGGACAATAAATATTGATCAAGGGATTGGGTGATTGAGGAGGGTAAACGGGCAAGTTAGAGCCATGCGAAAAGTTGTTCCATTCACCCCAAGCAGCAGTTGTTTTGGCAGGGGATTCGAACTGCTGATTGGCACCTGACTCCAGTGTGGGGTTTTGGTCGTACTCGAATTCGACGTGAAAGTTAGCCTCTAGGTAACGCCAAAAATCAGGATCTTCATGCGGGGCAGTGAGCACAGGGACAAGGTTTCCTTGGATGGGAACCGGGGTTGCAGTGTTATTGGTTGGGGCAGGCATCATGGGACCAACCACTTCATGATCCACCACAGGAACAAGGGGTTCACTTGTGTTATAAAATAGCTGTCTGCGAGCGTTTGGGAATAAAGGGGCCATGGTTATTAGGTGTGAATTTCTGAGGTTTTCAAACTGCTGTAAGTCCAAAAAGTCGTCAAGGTTGATATTTATAATTCAGATTAGAATGGAGGGCAAGGTACTTGTAATAGAACACCAACTTGGTAGATTGACCTGTAATTAGGATGGAAGTCAAATAGTTCAGGGATTCTGCTTACAAAAGCACGTAACTCTGACCACACAATGCATATATGCCAATCTCATCAACCATGAATTCCAAATCTGCCACCTCACAGCCGCATCTAATTATTTAATGGGTTGCCAATTATTTTATTTGGTAATAGCAACACCTGGCCATTTTGTGTGGCTACCTGCTGACCTCCATAAGTGTATATGAATTAAATAATGTTTTTACTAGGGATTTGTTGGCGGGAGGACTTCCCGCTCGCCTTAAGTAGCTGCTCAAATTTGAGTTTGCTGCTCTGAAATAGGAAACATGTATGGATTCATTTAATTCACTTTAGTTGTTTAATTGTATCAAGCTATCAACTCAAAGAAGAAAATATCTTGAGGGCACAGCGGTTACATTGAAGGCATTGCAGGAGGTATCTACTACCTCTTATCTTCTTACTAGAAAATTAATTGAGCTGTTAAATTTCAATGCTTTTGTTCACAAATGTTAAGTTAACCTTGGTTGTGTTGTGTTTACATGAAAGGTAATTACGAAGGTAACGTGGGTCAGCAACAATAACTCAGTTGCATCAATGTCGATTCTTAAAGGCATCGAAACTCAACCACCGGCTTTCAACCTGATGGAACATGACCACATACAACAATTAACGGTTCCAAATAATGTCGAATGGGTCGTGGATGAACGTCAACGTGTGACCCGTAACGCGGAGGCTCCAAGGGGAACAAATAGGCCACGATGGGCACCTAATGGTACAAAGGAGGTGATGAAATTTAATGAGAAAGGGCAGCCAGTAGAGCCTCCTCAGACTGTTGCTAGATTTGCTAAGTTCTTAGGAATGCTATCTCAAGAAGCAACATATTTTCCAATTAACGTAGTTGATTGGAGGCATTTCTATAGGGCTTCAAACATGGATCGTGCTTGGCAGAGGATTAAGGTAAATCAACAGAAAAGGCATTAATGGTTGGTTGGTTTTGCTATATATATAGCTACTTATTTCATTGTCTTTTAGTTTTAACTCTCGAATTAAAAAATTACTAAAAGCCATCACATTACCTATTATTTACTTACTCAACAAGCAAGGTTGATACCATAAGCTTGTAATTATGATTAATTAATTCCAAACCAAGTTTGACCTTGAATGCTGTTATCCATACAGAAGTTTAACTCTTCATTGGTCATGACAATTATTTTGCAGTTGGTCACTCGTAAAGTAGCAATAGAATAAATTGCGTTTGATTGTGATATATTTCAAATGAGACGCACCAATTACGTCGTAAGAGGCTACATAGACAAGTACATTAGGGTCCACAACACATTATGCACCACTAAAGGGCAGCATCCATGCATATTGGTGATTTGCAATGAGGCCTATTTTAAGTATGGCTCCTGTAATTTTAATTTGTATTATTACAAAACTATTAGAAACTGGAGGGGTATTACGGGTTAACTGTACAGTTTCATATTTCATATATTAGATGATGGTGCATAATTAACAACATCATATATATGTACATGGGCAGGGGACTCTTGATTGGACAAATGTAATAACAGTAGAATTGGAGCCAAAAATTCGGCGGGTTTGTGAGATGAAGTTGAATGATAGATGGAAGGATTACAAGGCACACCTGAAGAAGGCATACTATACTCCATGCCTGCAATCACCGTTAGCGGAAAGGTTCCAGTGTCGTGATGGTCGTGTCAACCAAGGGCAATGGAAATTGTTAGTAAAGCTATGGGACACCGTAGATGCTTAGGTACCTCACACAATGATCAAATGTTCGGCGTTTTTTTATACACCATATATGCTTGATTTAGTTATGACATCATGTGGATGATAAATGTATGAATTGTATGTATTGGAAATGAGGATGAATTTCCTTTCACATAGCCCTGCTAATGCATGATAAACTTGAGATATGTAGAATCGTGCTACATCATGTAGACAGAACAAGAGGGCGCTACAAATAAATCACACGACTGGAACCAAGTCTTTTGCGCAAATCAGACATGAACTTGTAAGGCTCTGCTGTGATTTTTGAGTTATGGTAAATTCAGTACATGTTACTGCACATGGAATGAAGATGCCGGTTGAAAACAATGTTATGAAATTAATGGATCAATTAGTTGTTTGACAAGTTATGTTAACAGGAACAAGTGAATGGAAGCAAACCGGACTGCATTACATTCTTTACGCTAACACATACTCGGAAGAATGGGGAACCAGTGGATGCTCGGTCAGCTGCAATAATTGTAAGGATGCCATCAATTACCTGTTTCTACGATTTATGTATGTAGGTGAGATAAATAAAAGGTTGGTGGATTGTGAACAATCAAGTGTTTTAGATTATGTGCTATTTAATGTCTTTAGAAACAAAGAGCATAAGCCAGATCAGGGCTTGCATTAGTGAATACATTGCAGTAATGAAAGAGATTCCCATGCATATGAGATTATTGGTATGCACTATAGTCTGAAGAACAGAACAATCAGTAATAGTACTAGTATCATTGAGAAACATGGTTGGAATATCTTTGATTTGGAAGGCTTTCAAATGTATATAGAGTGCATATACATTAGTAATGAATGTTGGCAACTACTTGCAGGCTGAATTCAATACAAACCTGAAGCTGTACGAGGATAGGAATGAGATCATAACTGATGAGGTTCGGCAAATTGTGTACGCTGATGTATTAGGGCCTGAGAGAGACAACCGTGTAAGAGGGTATGGGAGAGGGGTTGTGTGGTCTGACGTGCCAGGTATTATAACTGAGAAAAGGGGAATTTGTAGAGAGGTTGAAGCAATTTGAGCATCATATGAGGAGCAAAGAAAAGCTGCTAACTTGGAAATTGAGATACTTAAGATGGAGGCAAGTGAGAGAGAAGAAAGGCAAAGGATTGAGGCAGCAAATATGCTTGTAGAATTGAGGAAAGAGCATGCCGAGTCAATGGTGGCACACAACAGACGGGTGGAATTGGAAGTGCAGAACATGAAGCTTGAAATGAGGGCTGAAATTATGTCCGCGTTGAAGATGGCTGCTGATGGAGGCATGGTGGAACCAAATCGCATTGCTGTGACTCAAGTTTATGTCAATACAATTGAACAAGGGAATGGTATGAAGAGCCAAGCAAGTGGAGAAGAAGATGAGGGTATTGCTGTGCTGCAGAATAAAGGGACAGAAGATGAGATTGGGTATCGTCCATGCATGGTGAATCAAAGTGGCTGGCTTCAGTAAGTGATAAGCTAACTGTCATCCGTTTTGTGAATTTTGCTTTATGTATGTAGTACAAATGCCATAGGGAAGGCATAGATCCAAGTGGGTGGATTTGTTTGTTCATTTTGCTGTTGGTGGATGTGCATAGGTACATAGGTGTTATAAAATGTAACGTGAATGGGTATGAAAGTGTGCTTGGTTGTCAATGTGAATCCTTTTGCAAATTTAAATTTCTTGTGAAGTTTATATTAAGAAGATGAGTTTTAATATAGTACAGGGATATTACGGAATTGCATGTAAAATAATCGAACAAATGCCATTTGGAATGCTGTAGATTGGCACCAACAAAATCGCCTATATTTTAAAACCCACTGATCCTAATACAGACACATAGGATTGGTGTGTGCATGGGTATGAAAGGCACCAATGTTAGTCCCAAATCTAGGCACTAATAAGAGGGGCAATGACATATTATTGAAATTTATCAATAATTGTAAAACATAAAAAAGTTGTACTATTCACATACCCACCAATGTATTAAGAGTAGCCATTGTTACAATAGAGTCCTTTACATAGGCCACACTCTCTAGTTTAGTGGGTGCTTGGTGGCCATAGAGGTTTGCCACCAATAAGAGTGGCAACTCTTGACAATAGCCACCAATGGAAAAGGGTAGCTATTGTCCAATTTTCTAGTAGTGGACGGCAAGGAAATAACAAGATTAGACAGGGCACGCGTGGCATTGAGTATGAAAAATGTCGGGGAGAAGAGCACCAACACTCGAACACATGTGGAGAATCTGAAGGAGTGTGGCTTCGGAATCTCCACACTCTGCCTTGTTTACAATGCAACTGGGGACATGATAAAATTTAATGCTAAGATTGGCATGGGCACATCGGAAAGGCACCATACCCACCAGAGATTTTAAATGGTCAGTGGGGTGCGTTTCTGCACGTCCAAACGTCTTTACTAGCGATGGCTGGATCCAATGCGGCTGTTGTGTACAGAGGGCTGAATAACGCCGGTAGCGAATGCGACTGGTTGTTATCTTGGAGCAACCCATTTAACAGGGAAGGATATGAAAACACTGTGAGTATTAATGACTTCTTTTCTAATGATTTAAAAAATAGAAAAGTACATTTTAATTAATAAGATGGAGTTTAGAAAAATGTCTTATACAAGATTAAAAGTTGATTTTAGTCTCTAAACTCTATTTAATGTCAGCATATGTATTTAATATTTTTCTTTTTTATTGGATAATTTTATGAAAATATTATAAATTTTAATTCTCGTTATGGTAAGTATCTTATATAACAAAATATTTTCGTAGAGATTTTTCGGTACACTTATGTTTTGCATATTTTTTTATGTGTCACTAATTCATTACAATACATTTAGATACACACATTTCGGTACATTAGGTTAGTATAATATATTTATGTACCAACATTTCGGTATACTAGTTTAGTATCATATAGTTAGGTACAAAATTTTCGGTATACTTTTATTTTTACATATTTCTTATGTGCCACTAGTTCACTACAATATATGTAGGTACGAACATTTCGGTACACTAATTTGGTAAAATATATTATGATACGAACGTTTAGGTACACTAATTAGAGGAATTTAAATAAAATTAATGAATTAAAATGTGTAAAATAATAAATCTAAAATTTAATGTAAAGACATTAAATAAGATATCTATTAAATATCAAAACAAAAATATAATATGAATTTGAATTAAGTATACATTAAGGAACTAAAATTAATATACAATCTAACATCACATTTTTATTAAATTTTAATATTCTTAAATGATTAAAGTTCAAAAACCCCTTTAAAAAATGATCATTAATCGTGATCACATAATATACAAAATGTTGTCTAAAAATAATCTCTCTAGCATTATTCTTTTTTATATAATAACTATATATATATATATATATATATTATGTACAGTAACGAGTGAGGGAAGCTAAACACATTTCTCTTAAATACTTGCAATATGTACGTAAGTGCAGGTCCATACTGTAAAGATGTAGAAGATGAAGCTTCTGCAATGGTGGTTTTAGAGAGATAAAGCATGTATATAGAGAGAGAGAGAAGAGAAAGTTTCGAAGAGAAGAAAACTATTACTGGATAACATCACAATTGTATTGAATGAATCTTACAGTAACAATACAAGTACATATATATAGTGTCTTACTCACTAAGTATATTCCACTAACTGTTTTCAACATCCTAACAAGTTATTGCTTAACTATTTGACACCTGTCATCATCTGGAACCTTCATATCCTTACATCCCCCCTCAATCATATGCTTGGAGGATCCAAGCATAAGATTGGAACAATGGTGATGAAACAAAGAATGAGACAAGCCCTTGGTTAAGATGTCGGCAAACTGCTCATTGGAAGAAACATGTTGAACATTGAGGTCTCCTCGAATAACCCTTTCTCTAACAAAATGGTAGTCTATTTCTATATGTTTCACTCGGGAATGAAATACAAGACTAGAGGAAAGAGCAATAGCCGATAGATTATCACAGTATATCACTGGAGCAACACTAAGAGGGATATGCAAATCACATAGCAACTGCCTAATCCATGCCAACTCAACTGCAGCAATAGCAAGAGCTCGATATTCTGCCTCTGTGGAAGACCTAGAGACTGTATGTTGCTTCTTGGAAGCCCAAGAGATGGGACTAGAACCAAAATAAACAATGTGTCCAGATGTAGATCTCCTATCATTGGGATCACCCGCCCAGTCAGCATCACTATAAGCTTGTAAGTGCTATTTTCCAGATTGAAAATGAAGACCATAATCCAAAGTGCCACTAAGATATCTCAAGATCCTTTTGACAGCAAGAACATGAGAATCCATAGGATGATGCATAAATTAACAACACTGATTCACTGAGAAAGCAATATCTGGCCTGGTGAAAGTTAAATACTGCAAAGCACCAACTATACTTCTGTATTGGTCAGGGCTGTGATAAGGAGTACCTTCAGATTTAAGCAACATGTGATAAGGTAAATAAGGAGTAGCACATGGTTTACAGTCCTGTAAATCAACCTTGTGAAGTAGATCCCTGATATACTTGGTTTGAGAAACAAAGAGCCCTGTAGACAAATAATTGATTTCCAAACCCAAAAAATAGTGTAATTGCCCCAGATCTTTCATATCAAATGCCTTTGTCAAGTCTGTAATAATTGCATCAATTAACTCAGAAGAACTCCCTGTAAGGATGATATCATCCACATATAGCAAAAGAACCACAGTGCCAAGAGATGAATGTTGAACAAATAAGGAAAGATCTGCAAAGGAAGATTTAAAACCCAATCCAGGCAAATAGCTAGTGAATTTCTCATTCCAAGCTCGAGGAGCTTGTTTCAAACCATACAAAGACTTGTTGAGCTTACAAACATAATGAGAAGGATGATTAGGACTCTGAAACCCCTGTGGCTAAGACATATAAACTTCTTCATGAAGATCACCATGCAAAAACGCATTTTTAACATCCAACTACCTCAATGACCATTTAAACTGTGCAGCCAAGGCTAAGATTAACCTAACTGTAGTAGGTTTGACAACGGGACTAAAAGTCTCATTATAATCAATACCCTCCTCTTGACTGTATCTTTTGGCTACTAAGCAAGCTTTGTATCGGGCTATAGGACCATCTGGATGCCTCTTGAGTCTATAAACCCACTTGCAACCCACTAAATTTTTATCTGGAGGCATTGGAACCAATGTCCAGGTATTTTGAGCATGCAAAGCATCAACTTCTTCTTGCATAGCAACCTTCCATTCAGGAATTTTATGAGCTGCCTTAAATGTTGTAGGTTCCACAACATCAACAGAGGACTGAACACTGACAGAGTAAGCCTTCTTTTTACTTATCCCATTTTTGGACCTGGTTTGCATAGGGTGCAGATTCATAGTAGGAAGAGAAAGGACAACTTGCAGATTTTCAGTTTGAAAATCTGGATCACTAGGGACAACAGACTGTGTAGATGATGCATGGGCTGATAATGTGGTAGGAACAGACTCTGGAGATCTAGGAATATGTGTATTGGAACACTCTGAGGCATTAGGGGTTGCAGTAGAGGAGGACTATGTGGCTCGAGAGGGTATAGGAGAAGATGAAATGGGAAGTGATGAAACTGTGATATTCTATGAAGTGACCAAAGGTGGAGTGTGTAGTGCAGATGATGATGAATGTCTACATGATGAAGATAGACCAACGGATTGAATGAGAGAAGAATAAGGAAAACGTTCCTCATCAAACAATACATGCCTTGAAACAAGAATTTTGTTAGAAACTGGATTAAGACATAAGTAACCCTTATATTGGCCTGCATACCCTATAAAAACACATTGTGTAGTTTTAGGTTGTAACTTGGAAGAGTTGTAAGGTTTTAACAATGGAAAACATGCACAACCAAACACTCTAAGATGAGAGAGTGTTGGTAGAGTTCCAAACAAACAATAAAAAGGAGATGACAACTTTAAAGTTTGACAAGGCATCCTATTGATCAAATACACAGAAATGGCACAAGCATGAAACCAATACTTTGATGGTAATGCAGCAGTTTGTAAAAGGGTAATAGCTGTCTCAAGAATGTGTCTGTGCTTCCGTTCAGCTAGACCATTTTGTTCTGGGGTATAGGGGCATGACTTTTGATGTATGATACCTTTGGCAAGTAGAAACTGTGTAAATCTATGGCTTGTATACTCACCACCACCATCACTTTGAAAAACTTTCATGTTGGCAGAGAATTGGGTAACTAAGAAGTTATAAAAGTGAACAAATACACTGTAAACTTCACTTTTATTTATCAATGGAAAGATCCAGGTAAATCTGGTACATTCATCGACAAAGCTTACATAGTATTTGTAACCTTCAACTGAGACAGTAGAAGAAGGCCCCCAAACATCACTATGTATTACTTCTAAGAGTTTTACAACTTTATTTGCAGGAAAACCGAATGGCAGTTTAGTTAACTTGCCTTCGAGACAATATGTACAAACAGAAGACACATTATCAACAGATGTAGGGATTTTAGATTGACTTAACATTGTAGAAACAACAATGTTGGATGGATGCCCTAATCGTTTGTGCCACAAATTTATTTTGATTTGATGTCCAAGATAGCATGCTTGTTGCTTGAAGGATGTAGTGTGCTTTTGTGCTTGAGAAGCTAGATGATGTGGAATATGGAAAGGTATGGGATAAAGACCATCTCTACACAGTCCCTGGAGAAGGATTGTCCCTGTGAATTTGTCCTGAATCCAAAAACAGAATTCATCACAAATGAACCTGCATTTGTTGTCTTTACACAATCTATATATGGATAATAGATGTTGAGACAAATGAGGCACATGCAATATTTTCTTCAACTCAAATGCATAATGAGGAGTTTTTAAGGTAGTAGAACCAATATTAGAGATTGGCAAACCTGCACCACTCGTGTAGTTATGGTTTCATTGCCAGGAAATGGTTCTGCCAAAGTGAGAGTAGCAAGATCTGAGGTCATGTGTGAAGTAGCACCGGTGTCAGCCACCCAAAAAGGCTTCTGAGGTGCAGAAGGCTGATAAGTTGTATGCATGGCAGTTAGATTAGAGGAAGGTGGTCTCCCTTGGTAAGAGAAATTTGCTCTGTGATAACACTGAATAGCTGCGTGACCAAGTTTCCAACAAATCTGACACTGAACTCTAGAGGATGAAGAAACAGAGCTAGAATGTCGTTGAAAACAATCCGAAGCAAGATGACCTTTCTTGTTACAAATTTGACACACAAGAATATCAAAGCCATGCTCGGGACAAGTAGAGACATGAGGCCTTGGTGAACCAAAGATTCCAGCACCATTATTATGAGGACCATTGAATCTGAAGTTAGAATGAAAATGGTTTCGTCCTCGTCCTCTTCCTCGAAAACCAGAAGTAGGAAAGCCTCCATTGTAATTAGAGGAACCAGATGAACTAGTAAAACCTCCATTGTGATGAGATGAACTGCCAGATTGAGGACCATTAGAGGAGCCAAAATTGTAAGCATGAGACTGAGATAAGCCTCCAGAAGAGCTACCAGTTACATTATCTCCAAGCATTAAGGCTTTT
The DNA here is from genome assembly GCA_036320875.1 of Cotoneaster glaucophyllus. Classification (NCBI taxonomy): domain Eukaryota; kingdom Viridiplantae; phylum Streptophyta; class Magnoliopsida; order Rosales; family Rosaceae; genus Cotoneaster; species Cotoneaster glaucophyllus. The sequence goes on along the minus strand of CM070064.1, from coordinate 12,135,073 downwards.
CCTTTCCCATTATTGTTTTGAGCAAGCATAGCAGTTGCAAAATTCTCAGAAATTGTACTATTTTCAATAGTTGCTTCTTCAGCCAATAGTTGTGCTCTGAAATCTTTTAGGGAGATGACATTATCTCTGCCTCAAATAACAGTTCTAAAAGTATTGTATTCAGCCGGTAAACCTTTGAGGGCTAAAATAACCACATCATCATCTTCAAAGGTAACACCAGCAGCGGACAAATGATCTCTAGCATCTTTGATGCGTTGAAGATATTGAGAAATTGAATCAGCACCTTTCTTAATGTTCTGCAATTCAGTTTTCATCTGAAAAATACTAGCCTTGGTTACAGTAGAGAACCTATCCTTCAAATTGCTCCACATATCATATGAGGTCACACATCCAATAATACAGGACATAGCAGTAGAAGATAGTGCTGCAATGATGAGTTGCATGAGAGCACGATCATGCATCTTCCAGATTTGAAAGTCATCAGTTTCAATACCTTCAAGCTCAGAATCTTTCTCAAATCGAGTAGGACATCGACGAGATCCATCCACAAATCCAAGAATTCCATGACTTTCAAGTAACAATTATAACTGATAGTGCCATACAAGATAATTCGTATCATCTAACTTCACAGTCACAGATGTATTCACATTCGGAATGAGATTCGTAATCGGAGATTGCAAAATTTGCAACTGAGTAGAAGTCACCATAGTTCTATCGCAATTTCAAAGAATTGAGGAATTTCTTGAAAATCTTTGAAAAATTAGGGTTTCAAACTTCACAATCGTGAATTTAGAGTAGCAGAGATCAAAATCAATAGAGAAGAAACAAAGACTTTCAGAGCAGAGAGAGAGAATTTTCAGTCAGACATTTCTTCAAACACATGGTGAGCATTTAGCAAAAGCAAGTCACATATCGTAATTGCACAAAAGTAGAACCTGGCAGTATCAACGTAGAGAAGAAAAAAATGTACCGATCATCAGAGAGAGCGCATGAAAGCAGAAAAGATCACAGGATCAAAGAAGTGAATCCTCAACCAGCGAATATACCATGTAAAGATGCAGAAGATGAAGCTTCTGCAATGGTGGTTTTAGAGAGATAAAGCATGTATATATAGAGAGAGAAGAGAAAGCTTCAAAGAGAAGAAAACTATTACTAGATAACATCACAATTGTATTGAATGAATCTTACAGTAACAATACAAGTACATATATATAGTGTCTTACTCACTAAGTATATTCCACTAACTGTTTTCAACATCCTAACAAGTTATTGCTTAACTATTTGACACCTGTCATCATCTGGAACCTTCATATCCTTACACATACAGAGGTTCGCAAAGCTGGCCACTTTGATACTGCTTGGGACGAAATTTCTAAAAACTTAGACAAAGTTCAGGAGTACAAAAAGGACATATCGGATGGATGCGTGTCAATCATGTTAACTGGCAATGACACTTCCCCAATTGTTGAAGCAACACTCACTTTAGAACATGCCGAAGATCCCCCAACTGTTGAGACAAACCCACTACGGGACATGCCCAGGTCTCCCCAACTGTTGGAGCAATACCCACGTCAGAACATGCCTAAGTTTGTTAGATAATGCTTAGGTACGCACTAGTGAGTTTTTATATACTCACTTTTTTTATTTGGCCTAATAATAATTCAACACATGTTTTATTGTTTTAAATAGAAGAAACATGTGTCATCTTTTAATTAGGCCAATCAAAAAATGAATATATGTAGTCCTCACTAGTGAGTACCTAGCTAAGTATTATCCCAGTTTGTTTGCGTATTTGTAATACTTTATTTTCTCGCATGTGTGGGGCATTTCAATTAACCTGGGATGCATAATAAAATGGTGTCAACCAAATACTATCCCATGTTAATGCTATTACAATAATATGGTTGTAGTTTAAATTGAATCTTATGCATGATACTAAGCTTAATATTGTAATATTTTAGAATAACAGAATGGATTCCGAGGCTCTATATTTACCATTTGTGCATTTACGTACATTTAGACAAATTTTGATCATTTGGTTAATCTAACGTAATTTAATCCACCCACATCAGATTTAGTTTGAGATCGCCTTGGCACCATATCACTCTGTGCCTCGCTGCCATTCTCCCCACCCTTCTCTCTTGCCGTCTTCTCCCCTCTTCTGTCAAGTCACGAAAAAAAAAAACTTGATGCTGTGTGGTTTCTTATGATTTTTTTTTGGGCACCGTGTGGATTCGTTTGATGGATGCCTGATTCCCTGAATGGATGACTAATATCAGTTAATCCTACTAATTGTGTCTTTCTCTGGAATCCAATAGAAGAACAAGAATGATTAAAAAAGGGAAGTGTTATTGACATTCCAAAAATCTCATTTTACATTCCTCACAAGTGTATTTTTCTTTCCTAATATAGAAAATTTGGAGTGTAGAAAGAAAAATCTCATTCTACAATCTTCACAAGTGTATTTTTCTTTCCTAATATAGAAAGTTTAGAGTGTAGAATGCTTTTTTTGAAGTGCTAATAACAATTCCTTAAAAAAAATGAAGAACAAAAGGCACCTATTTTCTTAATTTATTATATCTATGTACGAAGAACGCCCATTTTCTCCATATATTTCTCATGCCAAACGAAAATTGAATATTATTTTTTGGAAAGTTGAAATTCTCAATACAATTGTGAAAAGCAATTGAAGTTTTCGATCAATTCGGCATTGTGAGGTGGAACAGAAGTTGGGAAGAGAGCGAGAAAGTAGACTCCTAGACATATAGATTAGTGCTATGTTATAGGGTAATTACTTATTTAGTCTATAAATTATAACTTGAGTGAAAATTAGGTCACTAAACTATTTTTTTTTCTTTAGAAAAATCAGTCATTGAATTATAAAATTTGCCAACTACATCCCTAATATTAGATTCGAAGCAATTATATTCAATTTTCCGTCAATTTAAGTCACGTTACTTATATGTGATACACATTGGAGGGTAGATTGGTAATTTTACATTAAGAAATAGGGTATGGAGTTAAATTGGGAGGTAAATTAGAGTTAGATTCACAAACTATATGAAAATGTTATGGATTTATAGGTGAGAAATTAAAGGTTGGTATTACACTCCAAAGTGTGTCAAGTGACTTAAGTTGACAAAAAATTAGATAAAATAGCTTTCAATATAATAATAGGGATGAAATTAGCAATTTTTAATGAATTTACGGACTTATTTTATCGAAAAATAATTCAGGAACTTAATTTTCACTAGGTGATAGTTTAGGAGCTAAATCAGTACTTCACCATATGTTATAATATGATGTGACTCATACAGTTCATTTTATTAAAGGGAAATTGACATAAACGAGCCATTTCTTTAAGGGAAATTTTATTTGGACTCATGTTTCTCCTTTCGACACCCAACTTACTTTCTAAACTCATATTATTTTTTATTAAAGAATTAATATCTCTTTAAACCTAAATTTATTACCTAAACTACTCTCATAAACCCAATTCAAAATGTAAGATCTTTACACCCATTTATAAAATAAAATCTCTAATTGAATAGTTTTGTTTTCAAAGACCAGAAAGAAATGTGAGTTGTTTGGGTTCCTGGCGGGCAGGGTTTTGTAATGCTAATTCTTTCCATCCTTGATACCTTTTGTAAAATTAAACAAAAATCCTCTTTGTTGTGCAGAGTGCAGAGTGGTAGAAACATATGCCATTAAAGCGCTAGTGAATACGGTGGATCATGTTGGTTTTGTTTTGTTTGTTTGTTTGGTTTATTTATTTATCTATTATTATTTTTTTTTATTTCCAATAAGAATTCCATTAACAAAGCAGCATGGGGAAGAAAATACAAAGAGACTCCTAACAAAATGAGCAGATAATAACAACTTTGTATCGCCAACGATGCAGCCGCATGAGCTGCGCAAGCATGTCTCCCTACTTCTTCCACTATTAGACTGATTTTCCATAGACCTTTCAAGTTTCTTTTCTGAATTATTTCCATAACATTTTCGAAAAGAGTAATACTAGGGAAACTCAATTTGTAGAATCAGTTTTGTAAACTAAATAACATAGAAGTTAGTGATTGAATTATTACTTAATCATTGATAAATGTGCTCATTTTTTATTGGTGACACCTTATTTAGTTTGCTAATTTAGTCTCCCTATCATTACTCTTTCGAAAAAGAACAACTCCGCTGTTAACGTAAGTTGTCATTGTTTGTTTGATCAATTGTTTTCGAAAACATTTGAAGCACTCCTAATTCTGGAACTAATTATCTGGGATTAGCCAGAATGAACGTAGGAGTGATGTAGAGTTTGATTATAGTGTGTGGATTTATTGATAAATTTTAATTTTATTATTAATTTTATCTTGTACTTAATGATAATTATGTAATAGAGGAAAAAAGACAATTAACATTTCAAATTTAAATTGGGTGTAGAAAAAGTTACATGGTTTAAATAAAATTTCTTTTTCCTTAATTTTTGGGACCAAAATAGAATTTTCAAATATGCATAGAACATGCACATGTTCAACAAAAATATGATTTTTTTTAAACTTAAAATAACCAAATTGACTTCCATATAAATGGGTTATTGTTAAATTGGAATCGCTCTTCAACCCGTCCCACCCTCTCGCTACTCAATCTCTCTACATCTATCACAATTCTCAAACAAAGAAACAAGAAGTTCAACTAAAGCAAATTAAGAAACAAGCGACTTCCATCTTCAGGAAAAGCTGAAAACACTACTAGAATTATGCACAATAGCTACTATTTTTTACACATCCTTGGCAATTGGTGGCCATAGATATAAAGCTGCTACTCTTACTATTTTTTGGTGGCTTTACAGTGGGATGCCGCTGATATCGGTGGCCTTCAACATTGAGCCACCAATGATTGGTGGTTGTTAAATAACTTTATTTCTTAAAATTACTTTTCTTCTACATTTTTATTTTATTATTTATTTTGTAGGCACCGAAGTGGTGCTGGTTATTTGTTTTTTTTAATACCCACCGAAATGATGAGAAAAGTCATAGAGTGGAGTCCATGTTATAAGAATTTCTTGAAACTAAAATGGTTATCCTTTCTTTCCCAAATGTCTCTCCATTCTCTCTCCGCTCCACTCTCTCTCCTCCTTTCCCCTTCACTCTCTCAACTTCTCGCATCCATTCTCTCCCTTTTTCTTATAGGCAACAGACCATCAAATTATACCTCCATAATCCTCTTCCCCTCCTCTTTCCGATCCTCAAGTTAGTTTCTACAAATTCGTAGCCAAATTTCTTCAATTTCAGATCTAAGAAACGTATGATTTTGTTCGGGTTTTGTGTGTTTTTCAGGTATGGGAGTGGCGTACTTGATGGCCAAGAGCGGATTAGCAGTGGCGTCGATGAGTGTGATGAGGCCGGAGCTGGTGATGAAGTCGATTGTGCCGATGGTTGTGGCGGGATTGTTGGGTATTTTCGCATTTTCAAATTTGATTTTACACTGCTTTAATTTTTAGTTTTTAATGTTGGATAGTTTTGGTCCTTGAACATCACTGAAAATATGTTTCGATATCATATCTCTTGGAAATGATTTGACCTTACTCTTGTATTCATTGGCTTCTGCTGAAGCTGATGACGTCAAAAGCATAGAGAATAGGTTACCACTAGTTGCTGAAAGCTTAGATTTCAGAGGCCTTTCCATTTTCGATGATGGGTTTCGCCATGTTCTATTGTTTGGTAGAGTTCTTCCACGCTTTTATTAGATGCTGCTCCACACTGAGTTGATTAGATTCGAAATGCTTGTGCTCTAACATTATCCCCGCTGACCTCTCTTTTACAAAACATTTAAGCTGATTAGATGCCTCATCTGTAGAGTGGTTGGGCATTATTTACCTTGAAAAAAAAAGGGTAATGGAGCATTATTTTGAATTCAGCCATGGAGCATCCCCTGCTCTAGAATCGAGGATTTTTGGATGATTCGGTACTTCATCATCACAGGATGGATTAACCAAAGGAGATGTAATGTAGTCATATAATCTCGAGTCGTTGTCAGCTTCATGTTAGGAAGAAACACGCGTAAATGTTTTGTATGTGAAATATTTTTTTCTTTTTACTTGTTAGCAGTTTCCCTGCTAGCTTGGAAAGGATTTGGCCTTATTCTTGCTAAGGGTGTTGATATCATATGTCTCCAATTGTTTCTTAATTTAAGTTATTATTTTTTTTAATGGGTTAAACATCTAACGATGAGAACAATGAGAATTGAATCTTTAAGTAGAGTACATGAAACATGGTCTTAGAGAAAATTGTAGTAAAGTCAAATTCATTATTGTCATTTTCCTTTGTTTTCACAGGTTCCAGACCTTATGATTAGCCTCTCTTCTCAGGTATTGATTTATCTTCAATTTAATAAATTGTGATGCTTTAATTAGAGATTGTTTTGGTTGAACAATTTTTGTGTGCATGCTATAAAAACTGTATCAAAAGGCAGCAGTGGCATTTCAACACATCTATCTGTATCTAAGGATTGCCCGCCTGAAAGGATGATTATACGTTGAAATCATTGCATTGGTTTTTCTTGAATTTATATGTTGATTTCTTGTTTGAGTTTCAGCATGTGAATGACCTATCAAGAAAAGAAACCATGGTGCGCCTCATTGGTAAGGAATTTCGGCTTCATAGAATTAAGACCTACTAAATACAAAGTTATTTGTTTAATTCGGTCTCGGTTGTAGTTTGGTATTGTGAACTCTTTTTGTACATTTGCAGGTGGAATGAAGGTGGAAGCTGACGGAGACGAGTCTCCACATATGTTGTCATGCTTGCTTCAGATGTTCCACAGAGATGTAAGCTCTTGGTCTGTTTTCAATATATTGTTCTTAGTTCATCGTGTTTTATTTTCACCATGTTTCTGTTTTTGGCAGGACAACGATTTGGAGCAAGTGACTCACAAAGTTAAACTTCGATATCGAAATTAATGGAAACCCATTGGTATGATTTCTTCATCTGAAATTTTTTATTGCCCAATTGGTTGTTTCATCAATTAATTGTGTGCAAACATATATGTGTAATTTTTTATTTCTTTTCTTTAAATGGTAAGATCAAATTAAGCTAAGAACTTTGGGTTTTGTAAATGTTGTGTAATTAAATTATTCATATTATCAATTAATTTTGAGCAAACATTTATGGGTAGTTGTTAATTTCCTTCAACATGTGTGGGTGTTGGGGTTGGGGAGGGATGGTGGTTCTCCCAGATTACTGGATTATGGTTGTTAAATTGACACGTTCTTAGATTATTGGATTACGGTTATTTACCTTTTGTTTGAATTTAGCATGTTTGAGAATTGATAATGGATTTACTATGTTTCAGAATTTTGGATCGTTGGAGTGAGAACTTGGTCCTTTGGCATTTGGAGGTATATAATCGTACACCTTTTTTTGTTCAGAGCTTAAACAAGGGGACATCCTTATTTAGATTTTCTTCTCTGTGGAAAAGTGAATTAGACCTCAATTTTTTTCAGCGTTCTCTAATTTCTGTGATGTTTGATATGTATTTTATGGTTTGTGTTTTGTGGATTTTAGGAATTTGGATTTGATATAAACTATTTGCACATAATCTCAGTTATTCAAATTTATAGTTATATTCTTTTATTTTAATGATATTACAATTTGTTTTCTCACAAAAAATAGAAAAAGAAATATGATACTCCAATTTGGGTGCCCACACAGGGCATCTTTTTTTTTTAATATTATTTTGAACTTTGCCACCGATGTGAATTAGGGTGGCATTGTTTTTAGATGCCACCAATGTATTAAGAGTAGCCATTGTTACAATAGAGTCCTTTACATAGGCCACACTCTCTAGTTTAGTGGGTGCTTGGTGGCTATAGAAGTTTGCCACTGATATCATTGGCTAATCTTGACAATAGCCACCAATGGAAAAGGGTAGCTATAGGCCAAAATTCTAGTAGTGAAAGTGTGGATTGAGGTTTCAATCTTGATGAGATCTGGGGCATGAACCATCAAATCAAATTCTTCTTCCTCTATGCCATTTTGAATTGGACCTGAACAACTTCACGAAGCCAAGTTTCTTAACATGAGAAGTACAGACATAATGGTATTAACAACAGTGCATGACCAACAGAAAGCTGGTAATAAGCGTGTACGAATTTGGTAGTACATGAAAAACGGCTTTTGATTTAGTGCTCGTGAAGTAAACATGCAACCGTAGAAGAGACATTTGGATTGACACAAGAAGTGATTTGGGATTACTTGGAATTTTTCTGGGTTTTTGTTCTCTTTTCCCTAATCTTTCTTGTGCTTGAACTTTGAGGTTTCAGAGGTGTCGGGAGTTACCAAGTCCTGGCCGCAGGGGAGTTTAGGCTGTGGAAGGAGGTGTCGGGAGACATGGGGCTGGGTTAGCGGTGGGATTGAAGGGGATGCGAAATCGCAGAGCATCGGGGATGCGATATCAGCAGAAGGGGCGGTGGGATCGATGACAGGAGAAATTGGTAGTGACGGAGAAGAAGAAGTCTTCTTGTTTTGTGTGAAGGAGCTAAAAATACGCATTATACATGCAATGTATGTGTATTACATGTCCACGACATATATATGATATGTTCACAGATAAGAGTTTAACCCAAAAATCTGAAGCTCACAGCTCTTTCTTTGAAATAAAAAAAAAATGACGCAATGAGCTGTGAGTTTTTACAATTTATATGTGGATATTTACGTCATTTCAGTACATGGTGTGCATAGAGTATGCATGGTTGGTTTGTCTTATTTGGTACCAAGATTAACAAAATGATCCATTTATGTCAATTTCCCTAATAATTTGGTTCAAATTTGTGTTGGTGAGAATCAATTCTAGAACATTTTAGTTACAAGTGAGGAGGAATAGTACTAGAGTGTAGTAATAAGCGGCTTCGAAATATGTATTTAGATTCTAAGGGCATGTTTACTTAACAAAAGTGAAATAAATAAGGAATGGAAGAACATAGAAATAAGAAAAGTAAGAAGAGGGAATCGGATACACTAGGGGAAATTTGGAAGAAAAAAAAAACCAAAATTTAAATCTCATATAGAATTATAATCATCCTTTTAAGTTTATGATAATTATAATCAAAACTTAAAATGAAAGTACTAATATATCTTTACAACTCTAAAAAACCAAGATCCTTTGTGCGCTCATATCAATCTCTCACCCCATGGTTGGCCATTATGACACTCGCCCTTTTGCATAATAAGATGTAGTCAATCCCTTCTCAATGATTTTTCTCTCTCGATGATTTTTGCTGTTGTTTCTTTTGAAATCAATTGAATCCGAATAGGGTTTTCTTATTTGGTGAATCTGGTTGCCTAAAGTCGTTGACTTACTGGGGATTTGGACCTGGATTTTAGAGATTTTAAGATCTGGGTTTCGCTATCAAATTGAAGTAAATCAAGACAACATATTGCAATCCCACTTCGAAAATTTCATGGATTTTAGAGATCAAATTTGCACCATGGTATTGATTCGACGCTATATAATTGGGTTTCGGTTATGACTAGTTAGACCACCTATTGTTATTACTATCCATTAGCCTTATTACATAGGTAATGCAATTAGGTCTGTCTACACCTCAAACCCTACTATCATTGAAAGTATTTAAACTCATTTTCTTATGTAAAGAGGACTATGAATGAAGATATGAATTTATTTCAATTTCTTTATCATTTCTGCATTTACTTTCTTGCAATTTCCCTTTTACCATGTCTGATCTTATCAGTTGGTACCAGAGCCAGAGATCCACCGTGGATCTGTGGTTTGCCTCCGTCGATCTTGCACTTCCAGCACCGTGGAGAAGTGTGATGGATGAGCCCGCTGGTTTGTGATAAGCACATATTTTATTACTTATTTTACCCTGAAAGTTACATTTTATGATGATATGTTGGATTTAAATGAGAGGAATTATATGACTTTGAGTTTTTATAGTCATACTAATGAATAGGATCAAAATCATATTAATTTCTTAGTTTTAATATAATCATGTGGTATGTTAAATGCCTATGACCATGATTGAAGTGTGTGGACTATGGATTTACGATTTGGAAAATACATAATTTGTTTTACTTCAATCTCTTGCAAGATACTCATTGGAATAAAATTGGAAAATACAATTACCGTTTTGAATCAAGTAGAGAATTGAAGAGGGCAATATGAAGGTTATGGTTGTGGTTTTAAACTTTCGTCAGCTACGGAGAATGAAAGAAAGAAGTTTAAGGGGAAAGACAAAAGAAACCAAAAGGAACAACTAGAGTTCGATTGGCATTAATTTGGAGATAATTGGGGCTGCTCATTATGGAAGAAATGAATGAAAGAGGGAAGAAGAAAAGGAAGAATAAGACAAGCAGAAGAAGGAACCAAAAGTGGGCAAGACAAAGAAGGAAAAAAGGGCTGATTAATATAGTTAATTGGCTGGTCATTATTCATTAAAGAAACAGAAAAAGAAGAGGAATTAAAGGGAGGCAAACTGATCATCATTCAACAAGAAAAGAAAAGGAGAAAAAGGTTGCGGCAGGTAGAGATCAAGGAGAAGAAGGCAGCGGCAAAGCAGGGGATTTTTCAGGCTTTTTCAAAACTAAATTTTCTTCTTATTTTTTTATGGATTCAGTACCAATTTCGATTATGTTTGGGAACTAATTTCATTTTGCTAGGGCTACGATGTAGCCTAACTATGAATTCTTAATTTTTCAGTTTAATTATTTATGAGGTTTCATTCACTTTGAGTATCATTTTGCTATGCTTATGAGCTTGATTTTAATCTTGGTGATTGGCCACCACCTTGGTTTGAGTTGAGTGTATTTGATGCGAGTTAACACAGATGCCATGCTGTTAATTCGGTTTTAGCGTCTTGCAAATGGTACCATGAATTCTTTGATGTAGATGTCATACACTAGGTTTCATGCGGTCTCTTAAGTAGTTCCCAAATCGTTAATGAACTCGTGTGAGTTTAGTAATCTAGATGCCATAGATTGTTAGCACATATGAGTATACATAGTAATCTCGATTTCATGGATACTATATGAATTAGAGGTACTAGACCGTCAATTTGGATGATTACTCATGCAAATGGTACCATCAATTTGGGATGACGGTACCACTGCCGTTCTCCTCCCCGCCGCCACTAACCACCACTTGGCATTTTGAGTCAGTAGCGATTGCTCCTTCCTCAGAGCGCTTTCCTGAACCTTCGTCGGAATTTGGTTCTTCACCCACAATGCCTCTGTCCATGAGCTCTCTTCAACCCCCGCCACGTCTTCCGTCACAAATTCGATCATCTCCAACGTCGAAGCTCCAAGACCATCACGTTCCACCATTACTTTCGTCCTCACCCTTGTTGACAGCAATGGCGACTCGGCCTATCAATCCACACTCAATCGTTTCAGTTGTACATAATTCCGTTTCCAAATTTCAAAGCAGTTGGTGTGGATATTCTTCCTAAAAATTTGAAGCCAAAGTTGCAGGCCTCGTGCAACCGGAAGACTTTGATGATATCGTCAACAGTGAGTGGTATGGAGATCACAGAAGCTTCAAATTGCAGATTATACACCTTACATAAGAAACCATTAACTCATATAAAAAACAGTGGAAATTTGAGGGCCATACTCGATTCGCTTTTGAATGCTAAATATAGTGCATTCTTGAATGATAAATATGGGTGGGTTATTTTGTATCTTGTTGGCAAATTCGTGAAGATGGAATTGACTGCAGCAGAACTGTTTGATGAAATGTCAAAGAGACAAAGTGATGGCAATATAGAAACCATCTTCAATTTCATGTCTCAAATACATCACCTGCAATGGCTTTATTCCTTGTTGTGCTAGCAGTGCTTGTGCCAAGTACTTGACCATATTTGAGCCACTACTTTGTTGCAATTTTGCATCTCAACCAAAGAGGGGCAATTTGGATACCTTATCTATTGGTCTACATCTTGCTTTCTATAAGTCATCCATGGAATTCCTCAATTGGTGGATGATATTTTACGTACGGCTTGGTTCAGACCTGATTTTCTGCATTACTTGAAGAATTATCAAGTTGTTCAAGTGAGAAACGTGTCAAATGGAAGTTGTAAACTTGGTTCAGATGTCAATGGATTCCATAAGTCATCCATGGAATTCCTCAATTGGTGGGTGATTTCTTTTTTGCTTGTAGTTGGGCCGTTGTTGCTTACACTACCTGCCACCAAAAGGCTACGACAATCTTTGCCTTTGCCTGATGTTGTGCAATTCTGGTGCACCTTTCCTCCGATCTTCAATTGTTTTGATTCAGAAAATCATTTGGACATACCTTGTTATTCTTCTGGGTACTAGACTACAATGGGGTATTGTTCATCATGGTGAAACTGCAGCAATCCATTGTGGAGTTGTTCTTTCATGTCACAATGGGACCTTTCTTCTTATTTCAGATCGCTACATGCATGGTCCAAACTTGCACTATATTGCTTCGTCTGGAAATTTTTGGCACTAGCATACAGAAGCTAATATTTGACATGTTCATGGCACACGGTTTGAAAAAGTGGCTGCTTTCTTTCCTAAACTGCTCCGTGCTTCTTTCACAGTTTGAGAGGCTTCATGTTAAGGGGGATGGTTTGATGCGACTCTATGCTATTGGGTTTCGGTTATGACTAGTTAGACCACCTATTGTTATTACTATCCATTAGGTCCATTACATAGGTAATACCATTAGGCCCGTCTACAACTCAAACCCTACCATCCTTGAATGTATTTAAACCCCTTTTTCTTATGTAAAGAGAACTACGAAGGAAGATATGAGTTTATTTTGATTTCTTTTCCATTTCTGCATTCACTTTCTTGCAATTTCCCTTTTATCATGTATATAGGCATGATCCGCATTGCCTCCATGTTCAATTAAAAGAAAGTATCGATAATTATTGCATGGCATTACCTTTATTTATGGATTTGGTTTCTTATTTAGATAAGATTTACCACATCTCTCATATTGAGGTACAATTAAAAGTAGTATAACATAAAATAGGCCTCAAATTATTCAGTACGGATAATATGTAAACTTGGGTGCAGGCTAAGGATCTGTAGATCATCACCCTCTTAAGATTGCTGTTGTGCAATTTGGCGTGCCAGAACTGAGCCCTCGGGTAACTGTGTGACGTAACATCTATGCCCCATCGTGCTCGATGGGACACTGCCTCCAGACTCAAAAATCACATTAATCAACCAGATGGTGAATTCTCCGATAAGAAAAGCTCCGGCGATGCCGCCTGTCATTCCCGCCATGAGCACTAACAAAGCATTGCCAGTGACCATGGATGCGAGGGCAACTCCAACAACTTCTCCTATCATCGCACCACCAATTGCTGCTGCAGTCGTTACAGCGTCACTCGCCGCGGTTTGGAGTGGATTCTCTGCTGAATATATGTCCCATACTAAAATTCCTGCAGCAAGAATAAGAGCAGCTATGCCAGCAGCCCCAAAAATCTTTGAATACGCGGTTACATCAATATTTGCCCGTCCGGATTTAGATATGATTGTGCCGTACACCTACGTACATAGGAGCAAGTAAAGTATATAATATAGAAACAAGTTAAGTGTGTTGAAAATCACACATCTAAGTTGACCAAACAAATTAAAATATATAGTAGTAAATAATACTAATAGATGGTTTTATTTTTATGTACGTACGTACCCTGATGTCTTTTGTAGTGGCTAATACAAAATTAATTAGGTTTGAAGTGGATTAATCCAAACGTCTGATAAAAAATGCATGTTTTCCAAACGTGTGTCAAAATGTTTGTCAAAAAATATGCGGCCGAACCTATAGATGTAGAATATAATTACTAGAAAGTAGAAAGCCCCTTATGCAAAGCAATTAATCTATGAATGAGGACTATTATCGAAAAAATTTAAAATAAAAATAAAGATTGAAGTAAAGTCGTAAATTTGCAATAGGATAATGTTAGGGAAACTAAATTTGTGGATAAAATGTTGGTGACACGTTATTTAATCCGGAAATTTTGTCAAAAAATTTAGTCTCCTTAGCATTAGTTACCCTAAAAATAACAATAGCAATCCTTACCTTTATCTTTTCAAAATCTTCAAGGTCTGCGAAACGACGTCTTCCGTATCCAAGCTCTGTCTGATACCTGCACGAATGGTGCACCCATTAAAATTATTAAGAGACTAATGTTAGATCAAAGTAATTGTAGAATTTGTCCGAAAAAGAAAGCAAAATTAGAAATTGTTTATTGGAACAAAATTAATTATTCTTGAATTTTGAAACTATACACGTATGGGATTCCTGCTAAGAAGGGCTCCGTATGTATTTGTGATTATATATATAGCTAATACACACACACATACAACATACATACATACATACTTCTGCACTAGTTCTTCAAACGTCTTGCCGGTTTCCTTGATCCATCTGGAGTATTGGCGTGATGCGGGACTTTGACTACCCCTGGCGATCTCCAACGAGTCGTTCCTGAATTTGTGAGCTTCTTTTGCCAGCTCTTCCATATTGGTCACATTATCATCCAGTTTACCTCTGAGTTCATCGACATGCTCTCTAATCTTGTTTACGTAATCCATTCGCACATGAAAGTTTCTCACGAACTGGAGTGCATGGTTGGCAGCGTTTTCAATATAACCGTAGATGTCGTGAGCAATAGAAGCCCGAACCTTGTCGTCGTGATCAAACCAAGGCTCCAACTTAGTAGCACTATCCAAAAGCTTTATCGCCGATTCATAACCAGCTTTGGAATCCTGGAGGTATTTCGCGAGTTTGGCTTCGGATTCGAACTGGATATTCTTAATGGCCTCAGCTTCTTGGTAGTAAAGTATACGAGCAAGCTTGCGCAGCTGCTCAGGACTGAGATAGGTAAAGTGATTAAATTCCGCCTGAGCCATATGACGGAGGAGGAGGAGGAGGAGGAGGAGTACAACAAAGGTGGTAGTAGGAGTACTAGTAGTAGTGTAAGTCTTTCTAGGTAGGTGGATGCTCAGCTTAGTTCAAAGTGACAAGCTAGCCTATTTATAGTGAAGAAGTGGTCGGTACATACTTTTTTGCTTCTCACAAGTACCTTCTTGTTTAATGATTTTTGTTGTTTCTGTTTGATTTATTCTATTTAACGACCATATATAAATAGGAATGCGTGAGCTACTAAAAATGATGTATGTTTCTTGCTTTCGTGGATAACAATTTTAAGGAGGCTTTATTAGCTATATTTGGAGATCCCGAGTCTCTACATTTACTTGTCGTGCATACTATATTTAGATCATTTTAATACTCAACAATTATAATTTAATTAAGGGTTTATATCACAAATGGTCCCTGAAATTGACCCCATCAATCATGATGGTCCCTGAAATTGAAAATCGATCAATGTAGTCCCTGAATTTTAACCTCGTGAATCAATGTAGTCCTTCTATTAGTGTTCCGTCCAAATTAACTTTAAAAAATGTTAGAGAACCAATTTTTCATGGTAAAATGACCAAAAATAACCCCGTTACTTATAATTTTACTTACTACCTCTCTTTTCCTTTTTCCATCTTCACTTTTCTCTCCATTTTTTCATGGATTTGGTGCTAAAACTAAAATAAAAACAAAAAAAAGTGGGAAATTTTAATTTTTTTTAATATCAAGTAAAAAACGAATTCTAACTAGGTTAGCTCCATTCTTTTTTTTAAAAGAAAATCAAGTAAAATTATAAGTAACAAAGTTATTTTTGGTCATTTTACCATGAAAAATTGGTTCTCTAACCTTTTTTAAAGTTAATTTGGACGGAACACTAACAGAAGGACTACATTGATTCGCGGGGTTAAAATTCAGGGACTACATTGATCAATTTTCAATTTCAGGGACCATCTTGATTGATGGGGTCAATTTCAGGGACCATTTGTGATATAAACCCTTTAATTAATTAATTGTATTTCTTATTTTTCTACATTGACATTGGCCAACGTTAGGTTATATATTAGATGAATAATGCTTGTCTTTCCTCCATGGGGGAACCTATTTGTCCCCCCACTTACGATTAATGAATTTTTACCATCTAAACTTCACGATTGGAACCGTTCACTATTTATCATTATTTAAAAATCATATATGCAAAAAAATTAAAAAAATAAAAAAAATAAAAAATGGAGATCTTTAAGTGATTTATACGCAAAAAAACAAATCGACGGTTCATCATAAGAATGCTACTTGTTACCAAGACTATTAATTGGTTTAACACATATAGATAACTATATGTGATGCCAAAGTTAGAATTTAGAGAGAAAAGTGTTTAGAGAACTTTTGGAATTTTGCAAGAGTGTGGACTTAGGTTTTTAGAGAAAATGGGGTAGTATATATAGGGCATGGCCGGTCCCCTTTGGAGAAAAGGTGGCCGGCCCTTTGGGGTATTTTTGGTGTGTAATGGGTGATAAATTGGTATAATGGGTGATTTAATTGGTGATTAATGGATTAATTAGGAATTAATCCATTAATTAGCCAATTAATCTTCATTTATATGGAATAATTTGTAGGTTATGAAGTAATTACCTAAGATGAGGATGGATAAGATAATTTTGAATTTGTTACCTTCTTTGGGCACTTTTGACTTGGTTAAGTGATGACTGTCCGCTGCTCGCGTGTAGGAATCCCAGTTTGTCTCAAGGGTATTTTTGTCCTCTTTTACCCAAAAATCCACGTGTCGCCTTGTGATTATTTTTGGCTCCATAAATGCCCCCACACCTGTTGGGCTGCTCGTAGGAAAGGGCAGCAGGTGTAGAGATTTCCTTGCTTTTAGGAAACTTAGGACTGCTTCCTATTTTGATGTAGATTCCCTCTTCAAGGGCAATTGCTTGTGCTGCTTGGCTTGACTGAAGCCAAGGACTGGCTCGACATAAGCCGAGGAAATGGCGTGGCATGGGCTATGGTTTGGGCTGCCTCGTTTGGGCTGCTTTCCAAAAATAAGGAAACTACTTGAGTTTGATTTCTCAGCTGCCATAGATGAAGCAGTCAAGGATGAAGCTATAGAGATCGAAGCAGTGGCTGCTGCCCCCTGACCATTCGTTGCCTAGTTGGTCTTCAAGTATTCGATCTTTTGAACTATGTGGCCTTCTCGCACTGTAGAGCTTACCCAAATGAGTGTCGGGGAATTAGTTTACCCTCTTGCGCTGGAGAGAATTTAGTTTATCCTCTCGCATTGGAGAGCAGACCCATATGGGTGTCGGGGAATTGGTTTACCCTCTCGCACTAGAGAGCAATTAGTTTATCCTCTCGCATTGGAGAGCAGACCCATATGGGTGTCGGGGAATTGGTTTACCCTCTCGTATTGGAGATCAATTAGTTTATCATCTCGCACTAGAGAGCATACCCAGAAAGGGTTTTGAGCAGTTGTTGTGGACAGCAGTTGAGCCAAGCTTATGAATAACTTCTTGAATCTTCATTGAGAATAAAGAAATAAATCAACTGTGCTAGAAAGTAGAAACTGCATAACAAACTAGATAATCTTCGATTTGCAAGGCCTTGTTCGTCAAGCTGCTAGAGACTTCGAACCTATTTGGAAAAGCCCAAACAAGGTTCAGGGGGTGATAGAGACTTCTCCTGCTTGTGTAGGCCGTTTCGTTGATCCGTCAAGATACTTGTCGCATCAGCCCTTATTTGTCAGCTTCTCAAGGTATTGCTTCCACTTTAGGAAGCTGTTGGTAGTATGGCCCGATCCTTGATGGAATGCGCAATACTTTGTATGATCCAGCCTGGTAAGATCGCCTTTCATGGGTGGCGGCAGTTCGAACCAAGGTTCATTCTTGAGCTTGCGGAGAATTTGGCCTATTGGAACTGTGAACTTGGTGAATGTTTCAGGTGCTGAGTCTTCCCTGGTCGGGAAACGTTCCATGTGCTTCTTTTCTGACTCATTTTTGTTAGACTGCTTGGCTTCGTCCCATAGTGCATGCTTTTCTCCCAAAGCATACGAAGCTGCTAGGGTCAGTTTTTCTCCCATGATCAGTTTTTCGAATAAAGGGTGTTTGATGGGAAGCCGATTTCTGAACGCTGCCGTTGCTATATCCTCGTTGCAGCCATCAATCTTGGCATTTTCTGCTTTGAATCTCTTGACATAGTCGCGAATTGTCTCCCAAGGGTCTTTTACGATGCTGAAGAGATGGTCGGATGTCTTTTTGATTGAGCGGTTAGACGAATACTCCTTAGTGAAAACAAATGAAAGTTCGTTGAAACTTCGGATCGACTATGGTGGTAGAGTATGAAACCAGTCTTGCGCCTCGCCTTGCAAAGTTGTGGCAAAATTTTTGCACATAAGCGCGTCGTTGTTCCTATAAAGGATCATGGTACTGTGGTAGTGCTTAAGATGTCGATCCGGATCTTCGTCTCCCTTGTAAGGAGTGAAGTGAGGCATAGTGAACCCGCAAGGTGGATCTGTCCGCTCGATCTCATTCGTGAATGGCGACATGCTTATGTTGGTCATGTCTCGTCGAAGCACATAGTCAGCAACCCCGTTACGTTGGAAATTATGCAATCGTTCGGTCAGGATCCTCTCAACTTCTTCTTGAATTTGCCTCTGTTGGGGCAGTGGAACTTTCGGCTGCCCCCAGTCGTGACTTATGGGTCTGGGTCTCTCTTTCCTATGTTTGACTCGTCTACGTCGTGGCTGCAGTGCATGTGGCATGTATCTAACAGGCGAACGAGTTGCTCGCAGGCTGCCGGTTGAACTTGAGTCAGATTGAGTGATTGTCTCTCTCCTTCTATCGTGCTGCCCACTCCGATATGAGGTGGAGAATTCTCTTTGCGAGCCTAGTTGTGAATGAACACTTCGCTTGGAAGGTTGTCCATGTTGATAATCGGAGTGTGACCTCAACCGTGAACGTATGCTCGTTCGTGTGCTTGATCGGGAATGCATGCTTATCTGCGCTCTAAGACGAGAGTATACGCTATCCCAAGAACCCAGATCGTGGCTGGTTGACGGGCTGCTTGCCGGGGCGCTGCTGGAGAGCTTCGTCTGCCCTTGTCCTACTTCGAGACACCTCGTCCGGGGCTCGTTAGATCTCGGTGCGCTGCAAGAGTTGATTCACCAAGGTTGTCTGTTGTGCAATGGCGCTCGTCAACTCTATGACTTGTCGAGACAAGTGTTGTTCGCCATTTGGATTGGAAGAGCTTGGAAGAAATGTGTCTCCTTGAGTAGTGTAAGGGTGGTTGACTCTGAGCGCGAGACTTGAGTTGGGAAATGTCAAATCCGTGAATAAATGTGGTGAAAATGCCCCTGGCTCGATGGTTGGCCCAGATGGTTGAGATAGTCTTGGGCCGACTTGGGGTACTTGAAAGGCCACGAGAGCAGGCTGCTTGGCGGCAGCAGGCTGGGCTACATGAGTGGGCTGCTTGGTGGGAGCAGGCTGGGCCACGAGGGTGGGCTGCTCGGCGGGAACAGGTTGGGCCACGGGAGTGGGCTCCTCGGCGCATGGCACACATGAGTGCGAGGCTTGGGCTCGCGTTGGGCTTGGAGTGACATGGCTTGGGCCATGGCCTTGGTGTCGTGGGCCTTGGATGGCACGGCTCGGGCCTTGGTGATGGCGCCATGGACCTCGCCGTGGATAGCTACTGTGGTAGCCACTGTGGTGGTTGCCATGGTGAAGCCTCGTAGTGGTGGTGCCGGTCCACTTATTGTCATGTTTAGCCTCGTGGATCGTCGCGGTCCCATCTCTTGAATATTGGAATTTTCACTTGTTGAATTTTCTAAATTTCTAGCCATTATATTTTTCTTTTTCGTTCTATCAAAGAATATTTGCAAATAAAAATTCTAATAATAAGAACGTACGAAAAAAAATACAAGTGGACTAGAAAATAGAGAAAAACCTTTTTTTTTATGCGAGAGTCTTTTACGAGTATGGATTTCAACTCTCAATGAAAGCACCAATTTGTGGATCCAAATTTCTGCCTCCTTCTTCTTGGACAAAATTGCACCAACAAAACAATTAACACCTTAGGGTCAAGACCAAGAGCCTCACGCACCCACGATGAATGGGGGGGGCTTTGGCCGAAGAACCTCCGATTGCCAAAGTTAGAATTTAGAGAGAAAAGTGTTTAGAGAACTTTTGGAATTTTGCAAGAGTGCGGACTTAAGTTTTTAGAGAAAATGGGGTAGTATATATAGGGCATGGCCGGTCCCCTTTGGGGAAAAGGTGGCCGGCCCTTTGGGGTATTTTTGATGTGTAATGGGTGATAAATTGGTATAATGGGTGATTTAATTGGTGATTAATGGATTCCTAATTAATCCATTAATTAACCAATTAATCTCCATTTATATGGAATAATTTGTAGGTTATGAAGTAATTACCTAAGATGAAGATGGATGAGATAATTTTGAATTTGTTACCTTCTTTGGACACTTTTGACTTGGTTGAGGGATGATTGCCCGCTGCTCGCGTGTAGGAATCCTAGTATGCCTCAAGGGTATTTTTGTCCTCTTTTACCCAAAAATCCACATGTCGCCTTGTGATTATTTTTGGCTCCACAATAATGTGATTACATTCATGCTGCATGCATCCTCATTTTTATTTTTAACAATTGTGATTCTAAAGCTATCCGCATCATGAGAGCATGCCCATTTGTCCTTTTTCTTTTCTTAAAGGACATTTCAGACTTTTCCTTTTGGTCGACATCCTTGCTCTGCTCATGGGATTATCTACGATGCATGGACACGGGGAACACTCAACGTATTCCGTATCTGACACGTAGGGATACGGATACGTACAATATGTGGATACGCGCTCGATACGTATCGGAATGAAGGGATACATTCTTTATTAATGAGATACGTGTATCATACTGTCAAGATACGCGTATCATACTTTTCGAAAACGTTTCAAACAAAATCAGAGAACCTTCGACTTCGTTTTCACTTTGTTAATTTTGGAGCTTCGATCTGATTGAAGAACCCATCTATGAAACAGAAAGAAAACTTTCCTGCTTTTCTTTTCTGTTTTTATTCGAAAAGCATCAGGCTTTTCTTTTCTGTTTTTTATCCTGCTTTTCTTTTCTGTTTTTATTCGAAAAGCATCCCGTTTTTCTTTTCTATTTTTATTCCAAATTAATCGAAAAGCATCATGCTTTTCTTTTCTGTTTTTATTAGAAAAGCATCGAAAAGCATCATGCTTTTCTTTTCTTTTCTGTTTTTTATTCGAAAAGCATCCTGCTTTTCTTTTCTATTTTTATTCGAAATTAATCGAAATGCATCCTGCTTTTCTTTTCTGTTTTTTATTCGAAAAGCATCCTGCTTTTCTATTTTTTATTCGAAGTTATAAACTTTCCTGCTGCTCTTTGACTGATTCAATAAGCTAAAAGCTTTGAGTCTTTGACTGATTCAATCTTACTCTTATGCAAAATTGAAAAAGCCAAAAGCCACTTTTGTTTTTTTGTATATAATATAATTTTGTATTTTGCATATTATAAATAATATACTATTGTGCTTTCATGATATTTAGATTATAATATTTTATGGATATGCTTTTTCATGATGTATGTTTTAATCTCTTAAGTTAATATAAATTTCTCATGTAATAGTCTCGGTGTATACAGTGGATTGACTCTTACTGTTTATATATTTGTTAATTTAGGAAAATGCTAAATGAATCACCCTGATAATCATGCGAATGATAATGCTAATCTGGATGAGATTGTTGAAAATTATAATGCTCCGCTGTGGAAGTATGTCAAAAAGCTTGAAAGAGTGGAAAATGGAAGAGGAGGTATTGTGTTTCAATGCAACTATTGTCAAAAGATTTTCAGAGGATCCTACTCTAGGGTCAAGTTTCATTTGTTAAAAATGTCTGGAAATGGGATCATCTCTTGCAATAAGGTTACTGATGAAGCTCTTGCAGAAATGAAAAAGCTAGTTCGAGAATGAGGGACTCTTTCTTTTTATTTTTTAAGTCATTTGGATGTTCTTTTCAGTTTTTCAAGTTTGAATACTAATTTAGTTGTTTAGTGGATTATCTTTATAAATGTTTGAAGTTTATGGAAATAAATTTGAACTTGAATAGTATATTTGAATGCTTATTTTATAATATTTAGATATATTTATTTATTTATATTATTTTTAATTGCCGTATCGTCTCTTCATTTTTAGAAATTTGACGTCTCCCCGTGTCGTGTCGTGTCGTATCGTACCTCTGTATCCGTGTCCGTGTCCATGCATCATAGGGGATTATAAATATGCATTACCCCTGATAGAAATGCTTTAGAGGAAAATCAAGAGAGACAGAGAGAGAATTAATCAAGGTCAGTGTAAAGATGGCGTCTAACGTTTTTGGCAACGAGATCACGGATGAGACTTTGAAGGGAATGCCAGAGTATGCCGACAAGAAAATAAGAAGATTAGACAGGGCACACGTGGCGATGATTATGAAAAATGCTGCGGGGAAGGACGTCAACGCTCGATCATATGTGGAGATACTGAAGCAGCAGTATGGCGACGGAGTCTCCACACTCTGCCTTGTTTACAATGCAACTGGGGACACCATAACATATGCTGATAAGAAAGATTGGTATGGGCACATCTGGAAGGCACCATACCCACCGCTGATTGCAAATGGTCAGTGGGCTGCGTTTCTGCACGTCAAACCTGCCGTAGCGGCTTCTGGATCCCATGCTGCTGTTGTGTACCGAGGCCGGAATAACGTTGGTAGCGAATGCGACTGGATGTTGTCATGGATGAACCCATGGAACAGGGCTTTCTATGACAACAAGGTGAGTATTAATGACTCTTTTTTGATATATTAACGATATTATATTATTTATACTAACGACTAAGAAAATTAAACACATTTGACATCTCTTAAATACTTGTGATATGCACGTAAGTGCAGGTCTATACAGAGATTCGAGAGCCTAATCACTTTGGAGCTCATTGGGGATTCATCCATGATAAGAAATTGGAGGAAAGTCAAGAGTACAGCAAGGACACATGGAACGGATGCGTGTCAATCATGTCAACTGGCGATGACACTTCCCCAATTGTTGAAGCAATACTCACTTTAGAAAATGCCTAAGTTTGTTTGTGCATTTGTATTACTTTATTTTCTCATATGTGCAGGGCCTTTCAATTAACCTGGGATGCATAATAAAATGGTGTCAACCAAATACTATCCCATTTTAATTCTATTACAATAATAGGCCTATAGTTTGAATTTGAATCTTATGCATGATACTAAGCTTAATATTGTAATATTTAAGAATAACAGAATGAATTCTCAGTCTTTATATTTACAATCTGTGTATTAACGTGCATTTAGACAAATTTTGATCATTTGCTAACGTAATTTAATCCATCAACATCAGAAAGTTGAGAGTAAAAATTGTAATTTAACGATTAAAATATTTAAATAAAGCCCAAATTTTAAATTTGATGCTATGTAAAATAAAAGACATCCATACGTTTTAATTTATTGAAAAACCATGCCATCATCCCTATATGGCTATTACCTTTATTTTACAAATTATAACACACCCAACTTATTAAGTTAGAGAAATTGAAATCCGTATTTCAATATTTTTGTTTAAGGCATTTAATTTAAAGTGGTGTTAAACCCACTCTATTATCTTATCACTCCACCCACTTAAAAATGTAAATTCCAATGACAAATATCCCCTCTTATAAAATGACATTTAAGGACTTAAACAATAATCACTAACATTTTGCCACATCAGCATTAGTTGAAATAGCAAAAAAGAAAAAAGAAAATAATAATTTAAAAATCCACCCTACTGTACAAACCCAACCAGTCCACACCCGCACGGCGGCGTCGATAACAGTTCCTCCCTCTTCAAATTCCATCTATTGTGTATGTAGAACTCGCTGTGCTGCTGTCTGAGTCTATTTGGTCGAAGCCATTGACAGCGACCATGGGTAAGAAAAAGACCATACTAATCGTGTTGCACCCGTACCTGCGAAACCCTTTTCCTGCCCTGATCTCTTGTACAGTAGCCAAACTAACTCTCTGTCAACGACAACGGAGATTGGTCATGCTTCCTAGAGAATTGGGTTCGGTTTCTACTGAACTTGCCCTTTCGTCTTCCCTGAAAATTGGTTTCACATCATATTAGTAGCATGAGCCTCTTCCTATGAGTAAGATGGGCTTTTTCTACCCAAGAACGAACAGGGGAAACAACATTAATGTATTCCTTCTTCAATCATTGTTGCCAGAAGCCAAGGAGCTTGCCATCTCATCTCATGTACGGATGACAATTTTAATCGTTAAACCCGATAATCGTGGATAATCGCCCGAATGGATTGGATTTGGGTATGAAAATTCGGGTATATTTTGGGTATGGGAAAAACCGTATATATTATTCGGTTATGGTTTTGGATATGGTTATAAGGGTCCTCAATACATATCCGTACCCGAACCCAAACCGAATAATATATGATATTAAGTATATATATTCATCATTCACCGAATCTTACTTTGAGAATACAAAAATAATATTGTGTGAGTTGCATTTTGTGGCAAAGTTCAAAAGTTTTGATATGAATCAAAATCTATGAGAATTCAATAGTACTTAAGGAAGATATCAAAGATCAACCAACATTATCAATGTTTAGCTCTAATTTTTATGCTCCACAAGATTCATTAATTAAATCATTTTATACATCAAATATTTAATGACGAAATTAATATTTACTAAACCCTATGGATATAACCGTTAACCGATAGGGAATCCGTTATCTGGTGGGTATGGTTATGGATAATACCCGATGTTTAATTTGTGGTTATGGATATGGTTAATTTTCGTGATTATGGGGATGGATATAGCATTTCCGTCCCCAAACCGATCCATTGCCATCCCTAATCCCATGGTTGGTTTTTTTTTTTTTTTTTTTTTTGAGATAAATATTTACATATTTATATATACATATTACAGAAAATAAAATTTGAAGAACTTAAAGATATTTAAAAGGTTATAATTGGAATCATGGTGGGTGGAAAAAGAGTGATGTTATTATTTACCTTTTTATAGTGGGTGGGAGTATAACGTGGGTGATAAGATAAGACAATAGGGTGGGCTTAATATCACTCTTAATTTATTATTTTTGTTTGTCAAAAATATTCAGTTTGTTTGAGTTCTTTTCTCTTTGCTTTTAAGTGAAATCCCCCAATCCAAATCTTAATTTAGTCTAAATCCCCCAATTCAAAAAAGAAAGAAAAATAAAAAAGAAATGTTTGTTTCACCATAAAATCCTAGAAAAAAGAAGTAAATTTGATATGATCTCGAGAAAAAAATTAATGGATAAATTACACAAAAGTACCTCAATTAACTATGGGTCGAACCATAATTTCATACTTCAACTTATGAATTCGTTGCAATGTCAAGCATACGTTAATTTTTTTGTCAATTTAGTTATTAAATGATGATGTGACAAGATCAGGCCCCATTCTTTCCCCTAATGGAATAAAGAAATTAAATTTTCACTAATAAATTATTAATTTCTTATTAACAAAATTATTAATTTTCATTTAACAATATATACTTTTTGTCTCCTTTTTCTCTCAGCTCTCACTGTCTCCCTCACTTACTCTCTTTACTCTAACTTGCAAGGAAACAATGGCAGCCATGGTTGCTGTGGCTACTCTTCTCTTAATTAACGAGCTTATTTTTTGCTGCTCTTCACGTCTCTTCAAATCCAAATACCGAACCTCTCTTATCATTCAACCAGGTCTCCCGACTCATCCTCGAGAACTGTTAAACAAGAGTCCAATAGAGTATAGAACTATTTGTTCTCTGTTATTATCAAATCATAGTTGATACGTATTATCGTATACTTCATATATAGATGGGAACCTCTATTCCAATTGGACTCTTTGTAATCTTAATCACATGTAACTATTTATATGGCAGCAAGCATGAATGAAATTAAACGCTTCCAGCAATATTATTTCCACTTAGTTTAGCAATTGTACAAGAACCTCGACCTCTGAGGCCTTGCTGTCGATCCACTAGGATTCGTCTTCCCAGATCCGCCTTGCCACAGTCTCCACACCCAACACTCCCACCCAAAACCGTCACCTCCTTCTTGCCCTCCTCCTCTCTCTACACGCACTCCAAACCCTCACCCACACCCCGCCCCCAGCGCCACAACCTTTACCAAGTCCTCTGTCAATCTAATGGGTTCGAGCGGAGCACATCAGGCTAGGGATGGGTTCAAAAAATCGAAAAC
Organism: Cotoneaster glaucophyllus; assembly: GCA_036320875.1. Taxonomy (NCBI): domain Eukaryota; kingdom Viridiplantae; phylum Streptophyta; class Magnoliopsida; order Rosales; family Rosaceae; genus Cotoneaster; species Cotoneaster glaucophyllus. The sequence continues at coordinate 12,108,870 of CM070064.1, read as the reverse complement.
CAAAAAAAATCAGACCGAACACCGAACTGAAAAAAGAAAAACAAAACCAAACCGAACTTTATTGGTTCGGTTTCGGTTTTGGAGGTTTGAAAACCAAACCAAACCAAACCAAATCCTTTTACGCTTTATGAATGTATGACCATGATGTTTATTTTGTGAAACTTTGTTGCAAGTTTGAAACTAAGCCTAGGGCTTTTTCAAGGAGCATACTTGGTTCAATTTGGAAGGATATTTCATTGGTTATAGAGAAAAGTTTTGAAATGCTTTGGAGCTTGGAAGAGCTTTTCTATTTGTTTGCTTTTGGAATGGATACGTTGTTCATTTTAATTTGGAATTGAGGTTGTTACCAGAATACTAGCATATGGGCACAAACAAAGTGTGAGAAATTTTTTTATTTTTGTTTTTGAAATAGAAGAAGAGAGGAAGGGAGTGATGAAGAACGTGGAAGTGGGAAGCTTTTTTTTTTTTTTTTTTTTTTTTTTTTAATTAGAGATATGTTAGGATTATATGTAAGTGAGGCTTTATAAAAAAAAAGCAAAAATTGGTTGTGTGAAATTACATTTCTGCCCCATATTTCTTATTCATGTTCTATTTTAATGAGAGGATTAAGCTGGTAATTTCATAGGGTTTTGTTTGACAATGAGTGTTTTATTAATTAGTAGAGATGATTGGTTTATATGATCTTGTATATGTATAACCACATTCCCACTTTTCTCATTTTCTTATTATTAGTCTATCAATGCAAGTCTCCTTTTTAAATTCCATATTAAAAAAAAGTTCAAGTATTATAAAAGAAAATTAAAAAAAAACCGAACGGAACAAAACCAAACCGAAAAAAGATCGAATCGAAAAAAACGGAAAGAAAATCGAACCGAACCAAAGTTTTGGTTCGATTTTAGTTTTGGCCAAAAACCAAACGGAAGTTTTGGTTTGGTTTTGATTTTGACCAAAAACCGAACCGTATGAAACCAAACACGCCCTTGCATTAGGCTCTATATCTGGTATAGGCTTCATAAAAAACGGGTCCGGGCATACCGTCAAGCTCCAGATTTCCTGAACACAACGCTACAGACACGGTTGATTCAAAGAAGTAGGGTCTGGGCTTTCGAAAAAAACGGGTTCGAGCAGTGCAGGTAGGTCGGCGACATGGGAGTGCCACCGAATGCTGATGCAGGTTTGTGGTTGGTTGCAGGCGAGGTTGCAAGAGAGATGCAAGTGCGGCAGAGATGGATTTGATGAGATTGAAGAAGCCTAGGAAGAAGGAAAGAAAGAAAAGAAAAAAGGAGCAAAAAATATATATTGTTAAATAAAAAATTAATAATTTATTGTATAAAAATTAATAATTTATTGTATAAAAATTAATAATTTGTTAAATAAAAAATTAATAATTTTTAAATAAAAAATTAATTTTTTCTAATAAAGGAAATAGTGGGTCCCACTATTGCCATGTAAATTGACATAAAATTTAACAGAGGTCTAACATTGCAACAAATTTATAAGTTGAGGTATGACATTGCAATGTTTAAAATATGAGGTATGAGATAGTGATTTGACCTATAGTTAAGGTAATTTTTTGTAATTTACCCAAAACTAGTATCTATAAAGAACTTTAGTCTCCTCCATTGCAGTGGCGGCTTTGAGGGGGAGCAACTTGTGTAATTGTACAAGCCCCCCCCCCCCCCCCCCCCCCCCCCCAACCTTCAAAAGGCCCCAAAATTCGGTTTATATGCATTAATCAACTCTGAAATTTAATTATTTTGTTTCTTGTTTGGACAAAAAAATGGAGAGAGACAGAGAGATTAAGGCCTTAATATCATTTGTTGCTGAAGATTAAAGGGTTAATTTAGCTCATACCATAATTGTTATTTTTGCAATTTGGATTAGTATTTCTAGTTTATAATAGATTTTCTCTCAGTTGCCGCCCCCTTATCGGGTCTGGGGTCGGGGGCAGTCGTCCATGCCATTTTCTTTTCTACCTCTATCCCCATTTCTCTTTTCCTTTGAGCGTTGTTTTATGCCCCATCTCTTCAATGCTGGTGGTTGGCCCCATCTCTCCAAAGATGGGAAAATTTTTAGTTGTGACGGGAATACGGATGGTACACCACGTATTTTTATGTAAGTTCTGGAAAATTTTAATTTTTAAGTTATTTATCTTTTAACACACATATTCAACCATTTACATAGAAACACGTGGTGTACAGCCTCGTGTGACGGGAACACTGAAAAAACTCTCCCAAAGATGGTGGTTCGCTCTAATCCCCTTTCAATAGTGGTTGTGGGTCTGAGATTTGACTCAATTTAGGACCTTTACTTCTCCTATTTTGATTTTCCTCCAATTGCTTACCGTTTCTTGCCAATATTCACCAGATTTTATTTAGCCTCAAATTACCCACAAATACCTAACCCAAACTATAGTTTCACCCCCACTCTCTCCATCCCCTGCCTTTTCCTTTTCACCCTCCACCCTCCACCCTAGCCCTACTGAGTCTTATTTACAGTCAAAATGACTACTTTCGACTGAGTACCCCAACCGAGCTCATGTGGCTACTTTCGATTGTTTCTCTGCCTGATATGGACAAATTTGGCGTTGTTAATCACATCCCATAGATTGAGGACTTACAAGTCTATCTGATTAGAGTGATGGTTTAACCCTTCTACTTGCAAATTGATATACAATGATTACCAGCTACGTATCATGATAGCTAGGTTAGGGTTTGGTGTCCAATCAGACAATGTATGTATTCAACCTCTGCAATTGAAAGAGCAACACTATGTTGCTTCACTACAGCTCAAGAAAATACCACCAAGTCAAAGCTGAAAGCATACCCATAAGTACTTCTCATTCGATCTTGATTACCACTCTAATTACTTTCACAAAAGCCAATCAAAACTGCTTCTTTGCCTCTCTCATATCAATTCCATAATGAAAGGTACCTTGAATATACCTTAGGACATTTTTTGCTATTCCCATTGTTGGAGAAATGTCAACAATCTGTGATATATTATATATGCTAATAAAAACTAAATGCGAACAGAAATTTAACACAGTAAGAACTAGAATAAAAATTAAATACAGACAACTTGAAGATCGAGGCTTGCGTACCGCAATGTCCTTGAAACAGAAATTCGCCCCTACTCAGTGCTTGTAGTTCTACGGACGTCTGCCTCACCAGGATTCAACGATCTAAGTTTAGAATTCCAGCACCGGAAAAACTAGACTTCTGGCGAATTTGTTTGTGGTACTCTCAGTATGCTTGGTATTCAAGGTTTGATGATTTTCAGTGTCTCAAATGATATGCAGATGCATGTATTTATAATTGATGGATGCCTATTCGTAACAGGTAAGAAGAAAGGATGCATCGGTTGGAAGACACCTCTTCAGAGAGGTGTTTTTGGTTTCTGTGTACTTGCACTCTTCAGACTTCATCTGAAAAGATGAGTCTGTTGGAATAAATAATTTAAATATTTAAATAATTAAATTCGAATTTAATTAATAAAAATAATAATTAATTAAATCCGAAAAATAATTAATTAAAGTATTTAATCATTAGAGCCCAAGGCCCATTTAATTAGCACACATCAAAGCCCAACCCCAAAGGTGAGCCCAAATTCATTCTCCAAGTCCAATACTCCAATTACTTTCTAATAAGGACAAAGCCTTATAAAGTGTTGAAGTGTTTTGGGAATGACCAATGTGGGACAAATGAAATTTGCACTCAAACTTCATAATTTCCAACACCCATGTGTTTCCTTGTTGAATTATGCATAAATCTTGCCAATAAGCTAGCTGCTAATGTGTTTTAGAGGTTGACAAACAGTGTACAATACTAAATTGTCAATCCAATAAGTGCTGCTATTTGAATTTTGTTGACATATATGTTTCTGGTTTACTTGGCCTCTTGCTTTGAATGCTTAGTTTCTAGGAGCCATTCCATGGTGATGTCATGGGACCTCTGTGGCTACCAGGCTTGGAAATTCTTGTGCTTTAGATTCCACACTTATGACTCAAATTTTCTGTTTATGTCATTGTCATTTGACAGAGGCGTGTGGTAGATTTCTACATCTCTGATTTCCAATCTGGGTTAAGAGCATTGGTTAAGACTGGTTCTGGGGCAAGGGTGACTCCTTATGTTGAAGATTCGATTGTCATTGATGTAAATCCTGAAAAATGAAGAGTTGTCTCCAGAGTTTATTAGGTGGTTGGGAGAGAGGAATCTTTCAAGTGATGACCGCATGATGCGGTTGAAAGAAGGGTAATAGCTCTATCATACAATTATTCTTTGGTGTAAATTTTAGTGTTATCATGCAATTAGTTTACCTTGAAGCTCTTTTTTAATTACTATAATGGTAAGGTTCAATGAGATTTCCCCTCACAATCTATATATATAGATGAGTTAAAGTTAAATGCCCGTTTTACGGATTTTATAGTGTAATTTTGAATAGCCAGTGTTCATGTTCTCTGGAAGTAAACCGGGATGTAGGGCTTTCTACTTATTTTAGGTTTTCTCAGTGGAGGCATTAGCATGAAGTTGCGTCGCCAATGTACAGATTTCGTTGGATTTTGTAGGTTGAAAAGTACCGCGGTTGTTTTATAGCCAACCAAATTCGGATTAAATAAACTGAAAATTTGACATTACCTCTTGAAAAAATATTTTCCTCAACTAAAACTCATGTCCTTTTGTTTTCTTGAATAAAACCCATTTACTACCCTCCAACTAAGCAAATTCTTTAATTAAGTTTGACTTTTCAAATTGTATATTTTTCGAATGTCTAAACTACCCCTATTAATATTTGGATAGGGTTTTTGGATCAATTACTTGTTATACCCATTTAATTAATTTTATATATTTTACATAATAATTCATGCCATTCATTGTATATTTAATGGATTAACTTTCAAATTGTTATAAGGTGCCTAATGCACAAAACAAAAGCTATATGTTCCACACAATTTTTACCTACAAAATAGTCTAATTTACCTATTCCATCAAACCAAAATTTAAAGGGGTTAATTTACTTCCAAAATGGTCTTAATTGCCTACATGATTTATGTGCATTAGATTAAAAGTTTATTTAATTGCCTACAAGCACAAACCCACAACATTCGAACATTATCTAATATCACTATTTTTTTTTTTTGGAATAGGTAAATTAATTTAAATGTAGGTAAATTAGTATAATATTCATAAGTAGGTAAATTAATTTAAATGTAGGTAAATTAGTATAATATTTGTATGTAGGTAATTACATGATTCAAAATGCAGGTAAATTAGTATAATATTTTATAAGTAGGTAAATTAATTTGTATGTAGGTAATCACATGATTGAAACAATATTGATTTTTTTCGTACAAGTTATGTCTTTTTTTTTTTTAATTTGGTAAACTAATATATATATGTTGCTAATATTTATGATACAAGAAAGGTAAAATATCCATATGGATTTAATTGCTCATCATAATTAGGATGAGTAATAACATTTATTGACCAAATTAGGATTTTGTGGCATAAGTTGTAAATGTATTGTAAAAGTTGGTTATATATTTGTCTACATGGCAGTTTAATTGAAATTTGGGTTTTATTTGAATGTTTAAATTTAGGTGGGTTTTTGTTTGGAAAATAAGAGTTTCAAGGCCTATATCTGAAGAACCCTTAAATAAATAGTTAGATTAACTAAGGACAATAAATTGGAGTTAGTATAGGAACTTAACTCTCTGCTCTGACAACTACCGATACTGTATAAGTAAGGTGAATGAGATTTGTTAACTTTTCCATACAAGTAGTTTGAATTTGGTAAATGCAAATTAAAGTGGTTGTAGCGCTAAACTTGCAATGTCGTATTTGCAGGTACATCAAAGAAGGAAGCACAGTTAGTGTAATGGGAGTCGTCCAAAGAAATGAAAATGTGCTGATGATCGTTCCTCCACCTGAGCCGATCACGACAGGATGCCAGTGGGCCAAATGTATCTTTCCAGCCAGCCTCGAGGGTATTGTGTTGAGATGTGATGATGCATCAAAGAATGATGTCATCCCAGTTTAGCAGCAAAGTAAACTGCAGACTTACCCTTGTAGGTATTGCTCTTTCTGGAGTATATTCTTTCCCTCTATTATTATTATTAATTATTATTATTATTATTTTATCTATGTTGGCGATGATGTTAGGAGTGAAGAAGTTGTGTCCGTAAAAGATTAAGACGGGGGTGGCGGTGTTTATTCCTTTTAACATGGTGTATAGTTTTTCCAGGTTTCGTTTCCCTTTAATTGTTTTTATTCTAGGGTTTGAAATCTTTGTAATGGGGGTGGTTTTGATGAAGCGAGGAATTTACATGTTTAATCAGATTGACTTAATGAATGTGAAATAGAAAGAAAGAAATAATCGAGTTATTTGTATATATCATCTTTTTACAATGCTTACATTCGTTTGTCCATCTCAACATGCCGTAGAAAGTTCAATCCATCCTATTGGCGGAGAAATTTTTTTCAAGCGCCTGATATTCAAGTGGGGTACTCCACGTTGAGACACAAAAAAATATATCATTTTCTACCTTTGTATCATTACGGGTCGAGTTCTACTTGAATATCCAACACTTGAAAAAATCTCTCCTATTGAATACGCAGATTTACAATAATTATAGTAATTTCAGTTTTATTATTTAAATGCGGTGCGGTCTGGATTGCTTGATGTTAATTTCAAATGCATTTGGCTTGATGATACTTGATGTTGTAATAAATCTGCGGCTTCATGTTTAATTTTTGTAATAGAACGATAGCGTTAATAAATTAAATGGTTGGTCGTTAGGCGAGTAGAATCGTTGAAAATCAAACCCGGCAACATGGTTTTGCGCCATCTGCAGCGGCTTCATGTTCAAGTTAAATAAAGTTTCTGTAATCACCGCATCTCATTACCTTTATTTATGGATTTGGTTTCTTATTTGGATAACATTTCCCACACCTCTCACACATACGGTACAAGTTTAAAGTATTATATAACAAAACAGACCCCTTACCAAGAAGGATTTCATTTTTCTAAAAAAATGGGGACACTCTCTTAATTATTGGATTGACTTTAATAAAATTGTGTGGTTGAGATTAAAACACGGGCCACACAATCTCAACCACACAATTTCATTAAAGTCAAATCTAACGGTCAAAAGGGTGTCCCATTTTTTTAGGAAAATGGGGATCCCTCTTATGAAATGATTCCTATAACAAAAATAGGCCTCAAGTTATTCAGTAGGGAGAATATGTAGACTTGGGCGCAGTAGTGCTCAAAACCGGTAAACATCTGTAGATCCTCACCCTCTTAAGATTGCCGGTGCGCGATTTCGCGTGCCAGAACTTCGCCGTCGGGCAACTGAGCGACGTAACATTGATGCCCCGTCGTGCTCAGCGGCCCACTACCTCCGGACCCAAAAATTTCATTAACCAACCAGATGGTGATTTCTCCGATAAGAAGACATCTGCCAATGCCGGCTATTACGGGCCCTAACAAAGCTTCGTCAGTGACCACGGATAGGACGACTCCAATAACATCTCCCATCGCACTACCATCTGATGCTATATTCGATAAAGCGTTACGCGCCGCTGTTTGAAGCGGGTTGTCTGCCGGCTGTACCCATATCAAAACTCCTAAACCAAAAACAAGAACGGCCTTGCCAACAGCCCCATAGTCCATTGGATGCGCGGTAACAGCAATATTTGCCCGCCCGGATTTGGATACCATTGTGCCGTACACCTATATATGTACATAGGAGCAAGTTAATGATGTTGAAAATCGCACATGGATAAGTTGATAAAACAAATTACAATACATAGTTTCATTTCTATGTAAGTACATACACTCAGGTGTTTTGTGGTGGCTAATACAAATTGGTTTCATGCTAATACAAAATTAATTAAGATTTGAAGGGGATGTAATCCAAATGTCTAAAAAAATGCGTGTTTTCCAGACTCGTGTTAAAATGTTTGTCAAAAATATATGTTTTCCGTCCTCAAATTATATATATAGAATGTACTAAAATGTAGAAAACCCCTTATGAATAGCAATTACTCTACGAGTGAGCATGTACTAAAAAAATCACCGAGTATTATTGAAAAATAAAATATAGATTGAACTAGAGTCGTAATTTGTAATATAGCAATAGAACATCCTTACATGTATCTTTTCAAAATCTTCAAGGTCTGCAAAACCACGTCCTCCGTATCCAAGCTCTGTCTGATACCTACATGAATATAGGAGTTTTTCAAATCCGAAACGGATGAGTGAAAATTTAACTCTATATTCACTAAAATATTCAGATATTGGACCACATGCAGATACCGTATTTTACTATTAAAATGAGATATGTACTATGCCATCTTAAGAATTACGTATTCACTAGGACTTCTTTTTCTTTTTAGTCGAACACTATAGGACGAGGGTGCTATATGGTTGATACATAGCCCCTTTGAGTAGGATATGAGATCCTCTTTGTGAGCATCCTCTCCAGATACTCTTTGTGAGGATCTTAGGGATCCTTACATTCTAGTCGTTCATTATACATCGTACGGCCAATTTTCGTTAGGTACTATTTATGTTTAATTTTAAATTAAAAAATTCAAAATAATTTATGGCCGCACTATATACGATGAACGGTTAAAATAATAGGATTTTTAGGATTCTCGCGATTTGGATCGGGATGGGATCCAAATCCCTTTGAGTAAATACATAGCCCCTATATATGTGGGGGGCCCTATAGGGGGAATATATCATGTCGTACGTTTTTGGTATGAGTAAGATTAAAATCTAATTTTAGTCTCTTGGTACATTAATAACCTCATTTATTAATTATATTTTGATTTTTTAATTATTTCTCTTTTTTTTTTTCCTAATTTTTAATGTATTATTTTTTTTCATTATAATTTTCATTTTCATTTCATTTATCGTAATACATTTTGTTGTAAACATTTAGATAAACTAATTTTTGTTATACAATATATTTCGATGTACTTTGTCTTCTTCATTTAGATACATTAAATTCATTATAATACATTTTGGTGCATACATTTAGGTACACACATTTCGGTATATACATTCCATACAAACATTTAGGTACGTTAATTCAATATAATACATTTCGGTACTAACATTTAGATACATTAGTTCAACATAATATATTTTGGTACACATATTTCAGTACTAACATTTAGGTACATTAATTGAGTCTTTCAAGTTTGAGGAATGTTACATAAAATTAATAAATTAAAAAACTCTTTTTTGTTAAAAAAATAAAATGTATATTAATAAATTTACTGAAAATATGACAGCCCATGAAATTTAATTTTCTCCACATAAAACCCATCATAAGTTTTTTACTCGAATAAAACACAATAACTAGATTCCACATCAGCAAATTCATTAATTATATTTGACTTTACACATTTAAAAAATTTTGATGCCCAAAACACCCCTATTTGAATGTTTGATGTACACAATTAGTTCCATATAGATTGTAAGAAAGAATTAATTATTTTACGAAAATAAAAAATAATAAATTTATTGCCTAATATATAATAACAACAAAACATGCCTAATATATGTAATAATACATGCTTAGTTAAGTCAACAAATTATATTTTACATATAAATGTAGGTAAATTATTTCACACACATATATATAACAAAAAAAAAAATGTCTGGTATACATAAAAATTCATGCAAAATAATTTACCTACAAAAAATATTATTGGATTCAGGGCACCTACTATACGAATTTTAAAATGTTAGATTGCTTAAAAAAAGCAAAATAATTTCCCCATTATATGTAAAATACATACAAAATAATTTACCTACATAATAAAGCAAACCCAATGTATGCAAAATACATGCAAAATAATGTACCTACATAAAAAAAAAAAATATTATTATTCTATTCAATACCAATTTGCCTATTCTTTTGTACATATAATAATAAAATGTGCCCAATATATATGATGATACGTACAAAATATATGTTATTTGCTCATCTTAAATTTACATATAGGTAGATTAATTAGTATAATATGTTTGATCATATATGTAGTACTATGCATATACATATATATATATATATATATATATATATACAGGTTGTTTATGGAGAGGGATCCCCATTTTTTTCAAAAAATGGGGATTAGGTGTGGGGCCCACTCCACATCGAATTTCAATGATCCGAACCGTCTATTTTTCAAGTTACACCTCATAGATCATCCTTGCAAAAATTCAATTCAATCCGAAACCATTTGCCTATTTAATTATCAAGATAAAATTTCATTGTTTCTTATATAACAAAGTATTCGTTAATATTTTTGAACCCAATTAGATGTCTTAAATATTTCAGATTTGGCTAATATTTTGCAAGGATGATCTATTAGGTGTAACTTGAAAAATAGACGGTTCGGATTGTTAAAATTCGATGTGGAGTGGGCCCCACACCTAATCCCCATTTTTTGAAAAAAATGGCGATCCCTCTCCTTAAGCAATTCCTATATATATATATATATATATATATATATATATATATAGGAAGACCTTATGCAAAGGGATCCCCATTTTTAGAAAAAAATGGGGATCAGGTGTGGGGCCCACTCCACATCGAATTTCAACGATCCGAACCGTCTATTTTTCAAGTTACACCTCATAGATCATCCTTGCAAAAATTCAATTCAATCCGAAACCATTTGCATATTTAATTATCACGATAAAATTTCATTGTTTCTTATATAACAAAGTATTCGTTAATTTCTTTGAACCCAATTAGATGCCTTAAACATTTCCGATTTGCCTAATATTTTGCAAGGATGATCTATGAGGTGGAACTTGAAAAATAGACGGTTCGGATCGTTGAAATTCGATGTGGAGTGGACCCCACACCTAATCCCCATTTTTTTTTTCTAAAAATGAGGATCCTTTTGCATAAGGTCCCTGTATATATATGTATGTAAGTAAATAGATACACACATACACAACATACATATATACCTATGCACCAGTTCTTTAATCGTCATGCCGGTTGCCTCGATCCATGCGGAGTATTGGCGTGCTGCGGGACTGTGACTACCCCTGGCGATCTCCAACAAGTCGTTCGTGAATTTGCGAGATTCTTTTGCCAGCTCTTCCATATCGGTCAGATCATCATCCAGTTTACCACGAAGTTCATCGACATGCTGTTCAATCTTGTTTACGTAATCCATTCACACATGAAAGTTTTTCACGTACTGGATTGCATGGTTGGCAGAGTTTACAGTATAACAGTAGATGTCGTGAGCAATAGAATCCCGAACCTTGTCGTCGTGATCAAACCAAGGCTCCAACTTAGTAGCACTATCCAAAAGCCTTATCGCCGATTCATAACAAGCTTTAGAATCCTGGAGGTATTTCACGAGTTTGGCTTCGGATTCGACGTACCACATGATTGTATTCAGTGCACCTACTATTCGAATTTTAAAATGTTAGATTGCTTAAAAAAAGCAAAATAATTTCCCCATTATATGTAAAATACATACAAAATAATTTACCTACATAATAAAATAAACCCAATGTATGCAAAATAATGTACCTACATAAAAAAAAATTATTATTATTCTATTCAATACTATTTTACCTATTATTTTGTACATATAATAATAAAATGTGCCCAATATATATGATGATACCTACAAAATATATGTTATTTGCTCATCATAAATTTACATATAGGTAGATTAATTAGTATAATATGTTTGATCATATATGTAGTAATATGCATATACATACATACATACATACATACATACATACATACATACATACATATATATATATATATATATATTTGAACATATAGTAGTACTATATATATATTCAGCTTATGGTAATACTATATACATTTGAACGTATATATGCATATGTGTATATATATATATATATATATATATATATGTGTGTGTGTGTTATGGGTAATAATATGCAATAAATTATTTATTCATTGTAATTAAGGTGAGTAATAATATTTATTGATTTATTTTGAATATTGAGGTACAAGTTGTAAATATTTTGTATTAATAGGTCAATCACTTTCCTACATGGCAATCACTTTTAAATTTGGGTTTTATTTGGATGTTTATAATTATGTGGGTTTTTATATAGAAAATAAGAATTGCAAGGGTCTATATCTAAAGAACCCTAAAATATGTGCTTATCACAAACCAACTGGCTCATCCATCACACTTCTCCACGGTGCTGAAAGTGCAGGATCGACGGAGGCAAACCACAGATCCACGGTGGATCTCTGGCTTTGGTACCAACTGATAGGATCATACATGGTAAAAGGGAAATTGCAAGAAAGTAAATGTAGAAATGAAAAAGAAATTGAAGTAAATTCATATCTTCATTCATAGTCCTCTTTACATAAGAAAATGAGTTTAAATACTTTCAATGATAGTAGGGTTTGAGGTGTAGACAGACCTAATTGCATTACCTATGTAATACGGCTAATGGATAGTAATAACAATAGGTGGTCTAACTAGTCATAACCGAAACTCAATAATATAGCGTCGAATCAATGCAATGGTGCAAATTTGATCTCTAAAATCCATGAAATTTTCGAAGTGGGGATTGCAATATGTTGTCTTGATTTACTTCAATTTGATAGCGAAACCCAGATCTTAAAATCTCTAAAATCCAGGTCCAAATCCCCAGCAAGTCAACGACTTGAGGCAACCAGATTCACCAAATAATAAAACCCTATTCGAATTCAATTGATTTCAAAAGAAACAACAGCAAAAATCATCGAGAGAGAAAAATCATTGAGAAGGGATTGACTACATCTTATTATGCAAAAGGGTGAGTGTCATAATGGCCAACCATGGGGTGAGAGATTAATATGAGCGCCCAAAGGATCTTGGTTTTTTAGAAAACCTCGGTGAAAAGTTATATTAGTACTTTCATATTAAGTTTTGATTGTAATTATCATAAACTTAAAATGATGATTATAATTCTATATGAGATTCAAATTTTTATTTTTATTTTTTTTCCAAATTTCTCCTGCGTATCTGATTTCCTCTTCTCACTTTTCTTATTTCTATGTTCTCCCATTCCTTATTTATTTAATTTTTGTTAAGTAAACATGCCCTTAGAATCTAACTACATATTTCGGAGCCGCTTATTACTACACTCTAGTACTATTCCTCCTCACTTGTTACTAAAATGTTCTATAATTGATTCTCACCAAACACAAATTTGAACCAAATTATTAGGGAAATTTACATAAAGGGATCATTTTGTTAATCTTGGGACCAAAATAAGACAAACCAACCATGCATACTCTATGCACACCATGTACTGAAATGACGTAAATATCCACATATAAATTGTAAAAACTCACAGCTCATTGCGTCATTTTTTTTTTATTTCAAAGAAAGAGCTGTGAGCTTCAGATTTTTGGGTTAAACTCTTATCTGTGAACATATCATATATATGTCGTGGACATGTAATACACATACATTGCATGTATAATGCGTATTTTTAGCTCCTTCACACAAAACAAGAAGACTTCTTCTTCTCCGTCACTACCAATTTCTCCTGTCATCGATCCCACCGCCCCTTCTGCTGATATCGCATCCCCGATGCTCTGCGATTTCGCATCCCCTTCAATCCCACCGCTAACCCAGCCCCATGTCTCCCGACACCTCCTTCCACAGCCTAAACTCCCCTGCGGCCAGGACTTGGTAACTCCCGACACCTCTGAAACCTCAAAGTTCAAGCACAAGAAAGATTAGGGAAAAGAGAACAAAAACCCAGAAAAATTCCAAGTAATCCCAAATCACTTCTTGTGTCAATCCAAATGTCTCTTCTACGGTTGCATGTTTACTTCACGAGCACTAAATCAAAAGCCGTTTTTCATGTACAACCAAATTCATACACGCTTATTACCAGCTTTCTGTTGAACATGTGCATGTTCTATGCATATTTGAAAAATTCTATTTTGGTCCCAAAAATTAAGGAAAAAGAAATTTTATTTAAACCATGTAACTTTTTCTACACCCAATTTAAATTTGAAATGTTAATTGTCTTTTTTACTCTATTACATAATTATCATTAAGTATAAGATAAAATTAATAATAAAATTAAAATTTATCAATAAATCCACACACTATAATCAAACTCTACATCACTCCTAGTTCATTCTGGCTAATCTCAGATAATTAGTTCCAGAATTAGGAGTGCTTCAAATTTTTTAGAAAACAATTGATCAAACAAACAATGACAACTTACGTTAACAATGGAGTTGTTCTTTTTCGAAAGAGTAATGATAGGGAGACTAAATTAGCAAACTACATGAGGTGTCACCAATAAAAAATAAGCATGTTTATCAATGATTAAGTAATAATCCAATCACTAACTTCCACGTACGTCATTTAGTTTACAAAACTGATTCTACAAATTGAGTCTCCCTAACATTACTCTTTTTGAAAATGTTATAGAAATAATTCAAAAAAGAAACTTGAAAGGTCTATGGAAAATCATGTTAGCCAAGATGTTTGCATGATTAAAACACAAACACATATATAATATACGTATATGTATATGAACTCGTAATAAAACCTTACTTGTAGAAGATGCAGCAGCCATGCACGTAGAATGCTGTCAAGAAACCTTCAATTTTTTATGTATGCTGAAACTAGAAACACACCGAGTCTTCTATAATCGCCTAGCATGATGACAATGCTTTATGGGAAGCCTTAGTTGTCGTGTCTAGGGTTAGCAGGGACCGGTGCTTATATATTAGCCAAAAGCCTTGGATTCCATCCATAAAGGGAATCTAAGACTCTCCTTCCTTGGCTCTCAAGTAAGATTTCATAATCATATATTATTAAGGATTCAATCAAAACCTACTTATAATGTAATACTCTTAATGTAGGAGTGATAAAGGTAATCAAATCGCAACTTGGCTTTTCTCAAACTTATACCTTCCTATTACATATAGGAGACCATTTGTGGTTGATTTATGTGAATAAATCCAACATTCTCCCACTTGGTCTTCTATTGTAATGATCATGCCTTAACCGTATGTCAGAGATCAGCACTTCTTTAATGGCCACAATGCTGCGATCCGATTCCATCCTTAATTCAAAACTTCTGTCAAATAGTTTTCTCAGTGCAGAACTAACAAGGTTGTAAAGATGTTTCATCTCAAAACCTTCATAATCACATACATTGAGTTAACCATTCACATGAAGACCATCAAATTATGATCTAGAGATGAACCTTAAATCATGAACCGTCTTACCTGTATTTCATCTCAGGTCCACTTTATTGTAACCTTTTCAAGTCACGCTTTATGCCTTAAGCAATTTTCATGTTTGCCAATGCAAACGTTTATCATATCACTTCTCTGTTTAAATATGATAAAATTCAGAACAAACAATCAAATATGCATGCATTCCGTGAACACAGGTAAATAAATATAACTTTTATTCAAACCAATTTTGGAAACAAAACTACGCCTTGAATCACAGTGAGTACAACTCACTTATTCTACTGCAACTAGAAACAGTTTTATGCTCCCACTAGCTTATCATATCAAGGTTTGAAATCAAACCCATGTTTCCCACATGTTTCTTGAAAGACATTACTGGAAGTGGTTTGTTCAAGGGATCTGCCAACATTGACTCAGTATCAATGTAACCAATCTTTATGAACCCTTGCTTAATCTTTTCCCTGACCAACTTATACTTGATATTCATGTGCTTGGTCCCAGAAGATCTTTTGTTGTTCTTGGAATAGAAAACTGCAGCAGTACTGTCACATAGTATCTGTAATGGATTTGTGACAATATCAAGAACCTTTATACCCTCTACAAACTTTCCAATCCAGACTGCTTGAGAAGTAGCTTCATAACAAGCCATATACTCAGCCATCATAGTAGAAGTGGCTATGTTTTTCTGTTTCATACTTTTCCAAGATATTGCTCCTCCTGCCATCATAAAAATATAGCTAAAGGTAGATTTCAATGAATCATGACATCCTGCAAAATCTGAATCACAGTACCCTATCAAATTGAGTTTATCACTTCTTTTGTATACCAGCTTGTAATCTTTGGTCTTCTGTAGATATCTAAGCACCTTCTTTGCTGCAACCCAATGAGCATGTCTAGGATTCGATTGATATCTCCCTAACAGACTTAATGCAAAAGCAATATCAGGTCTTGTACACACTTGTGCGTACATCATGCTCCCTACAACTGAAGCATATGGTTTATCATTCATTTCAAGTTTTTCAGCCTCAGTTTTGGGGCTTTGAAGTTTGCTCAGCTTATCTCCCTTGGTCACAGGCACATCACAACCACTACATGTCGACATATTAAATCTCTTAAGTATCTTATCAATGTATCCCCTCTGTGAGATTCCAAGCAAACCTCTCCTTTTATCTCGAATGATTTCTATCCCCAAAAAGTAAAACGCTTCACCCATATCCTTCATCTCGAAGTTATTACTCAGTATCTGTTTTGTTTCATGCAGCAAGGTTAAATCAGTGCTAGCTATGAGGATATCATCCACATATAGCATTAATATGGTAAAGTGTCTCCCACTGGATCTGAAGTATATGCACTTGTTTTCAGAATTTTCAATGAAAACATGTGACTGCATGACTTCATCGAACCTTAAGTACCATTGCCTTGACGCTTGCTTCAGGCCATAAATTGATTTTCTGAGTTTGCATACTAATTCCTTTCCATCAGGGTCAATGAATCCCTCAGGCTGCTTCATGTAAATTTCTTCCTCCAGAAAACCATTTAGAAATGCAGTTTTTACATCCATTTGATGTAAGTGAAGATCATAGTGAGCTACCAAAGCCATAACAAACCTGAATGAGTCTTTTGTTGAGACTGGTGAGAATGTCTCAGTGTAATCGATTCCCTCCTGTTGAGTGTATCCCTTGGCTACAAGACTAGCCTTATATCTTTCTATTTCCGTTTTAGAGTCCTTTTTGGTCTTAAATACCCATTTACAACCGATTGGTTTTGCTCCATGTGGTAATACTGCAAGTTCCCAGACCTTATTCTTTTCCATGGATTCGAGCTCATCTTTCATAGCTTTCATCCATTCTTCTCGTTGTAATCCACTTACAGCCTCCTTATATGTAGAACGTTCACCAATATTGACATCTGCTTCATTCAAATATACCACATAATCATTTGAAATTGTAGGCTTCCTCACTCTCGTAGACTTTCGAAGTGCAGGAGCCAAAACTTCAAGGGTTGGTTCTGTAACCTGCATGGGTTCTTGTGGAACATTGTTCTCAGCATTATGTTCTTCCATATTCCTTGCGATGTCATCATCTTGAATGATGTTTTCAACAATCTCAGTGACTGGTGTCAAGGAAATATTGTCTTCTATATTTGCTTGTGAATTTGAATCTTCTGTTTCCTCAAAAACCAAACTGTGGTTCGAAACTTCTTCTGTTGATTCCTCTATGAACTTGACTTTATTTGTCTCAATGAATCACGTGGAATTTCCAGGGCAATAAAATATGTATCCCTTGGTTCTCGGTGGATAACCAATGAAATAGCAACTCACAGTTTTGGGATCTAGTTTCTTCTCGTGAGGGTTGTATGCCCTAGCTTCTGCTTTGCACCCCCATATCCTTAAATGCAGTAAGCTAGGTTTCCTGTTGTTCCAAAGTTCAAAAGGTGTTGTAATGACAGCCTTGCTTGGTGCCTTATTGCATATATAATTCTCAGTTTTAATTGCATCACCCCACAGAAATAATGGCAAGTTGGCAGTGCTCATCATACTCCTAACCATATCCTTTAGTGTGCGATTTTTCCTTTCAGAAACACCATTTTGCTGTGGTGTTCCAGGGTTTGTATATTGAGCCACAATCCCCTCACTTTGCATGAAGAGTGCAAAGGGTCCCAGATTTCTTCCTTGCTCAGTGTGTCTTCCATAATACTCCCCACCTCGATCAGATCTTACTGTTTTGATTTTCTTGTCCAACTGTTTTTCAACTTCAGCTTTGAAAATTTGAAAAGCACTTAGAGCACTGGACTTCTCAGTAAGTAAATAAAGGTAGCAGTACCTCGAGTAATCGTCTATGAATGTGATGAAGTACTTATAACCATCATAAGTAGGTATAGGGAAAGGGCCACATATGTCCGTATGTATGAGCTCTAGTAATTCATTGCTTCTGGTTGCATCTTTCTTGTGTGAATTTACCATTTTTCCTTTAATGCATTCAATAATGTAACCGGATGATCAAACTCAAGTGGTGGAAGTATGCCACTTTTACTTAGATTCTTTATTCTCTCAATTGAAATGTGCCCTAATCTTCTACGCCAAAGAGTGGAGGAAGTCTCATCTTGATTCAATCTCTTTTGTCCGATCATGTGTGCAACATGTTTTGACTCTTCGCAATTTAGTCTAAACATCCCACCAACATGTAAACCATTTCCAACAATCTTGGAATTCTTATATATTGAAAAACCACTGTCATTTATTGAAAATGTAAAACAGTTCATAACTAACTAACTAACTGATACTAAATTCCTTCGAATTGAAGGTACATAGCACATATCCTCAAGATCTAATATGAAACCAGACCCTAATCTTATTCGAACCGTCCCAATGAACTCGACAACAGCTCTTCCTCCATTCCTAACGATCACAGAGACTTCATCCCTTCTTGGCACTCTCTTGCTTATGAATCCCTATAATGAGTTTGTCACGTGTATTGAAGCACCATTGTCAATCCACCAAGAGTCTCTAGCATATTCAACGTTATTTGTTTCAAAACAAACTAAAACTTCACCTTTAAAAATCATAACATTACCTTTTCCCTTGCCACTGTCGATCCACTTTTTATATTTCTGGCAGTGTCTCTTCATGTGCACAGGTTTCTTGCAAAAGAAACACTTGCCTTTGACAGCCTTAGAGCCCTTGTTTATTCCTAGCTTGGAAAAATTGGATGTCCCTTTGTTGTGGTCGAGCTTTGTAGTATTATTCTGGTGTTCAGTCACCATATTCACCTTTCTTTCAAAGCTTTCCTGCTTTATATGTTGTTCCTCATGCACGCAGATTGCAATTAGTTCATTCAGGCTCCACTTTTCCTTCTGTGCATTGTATGTGCTTTTCAATTGTGAGTACTAATTTGGTAATGAGTTGAGCACAACATGAACTAAGAACGGATCACTCATGGGAATTTTTAGGGCATTCAATTTAGCACCAACATCCAGCAGCTCTAATATATGTTCCTTCACACACCCCATACCATTGTACCTTTTGGTCATGAGTTCATTCATGAGGTTACCAATTTCTGCCTTATCTGATTCTTTAAACTTCTCATCAATGGAAGCCAAGAATTCCTTGGCATTCTCGGACTCAGGAATACCACCCCTCACTGTGTCAGACATGGATCTCTTAATCACCAAGAGAGCAATTCGATTAGCCTTCTGCCACTTTTCATATTTTGCTTTGACATCAACTGCAGCATCAGAGGAAGGTTCTGGATGAGGATTATCTCTAATTACTACGTCTAAATCCATTAGCCCTAGACAGATCTGAAGGTCTTGTTTCCACTTTTTGTAGTTTGTTCCACTTAGGGTTTGAACAGTGTTCACAACATTCATCACTAAATATACAACATGCATGCATTGATTAAAACAATCCCAAAACTTTATAAAAATGAAATTGATTCAACACTTGTGAGCAAGATGAATCAATGTGTTCTTTGACACTGACCTATGCGCTGTACCAGTTTCCTTCATGGTGATTCCCAACACTTGTGAGCAAGATGTGAACTCCACAACTGATACGACGCATAAATCATGTCATACCATTCACATATGATCCAGAAAACAATGATCAACACTTGTGAGCAAAATGAACAGCCTCTATATCATATATTGAATGTAGTTTTATGAATAGCTTTCTTGACTACATAATCCAATCTTTCATGATAAACGGCTGTAGCTTGAATATACGATTAATTGGATCACGCAGATGCTAATCATCCTTAACTTTATAAGCACGGAAGTGCTAACAATTTTGCAGAATAGTTATATATATTTTATGCATGTTAAATTTCAGTCTGCATGATTTTCATTCAAAACGCATAGGATATTAATCTTATCGGTTTTAATCATCCAAACAGTTGGCTCTGATACCAATTGTTAGCCAAGATGTTTGCATGATTAAAACACAAACACATATATAATATACGTATATGTATATGAACTCGTAATAAAACCTTACTTGTAGAAGATGCAGCTGCCATGCATGTAGAAACCTTCAATTTTGTATGTATGCTGAAACTAGAAACATACCGAGTCTTCTGTAATCACCTCGCTTGATGACAATGCTTTATGGGAAGCCTTAGTTGTCGTGTCTAGGGTTAGCAGGGACCGGTGCTTATATATTAGCCAAAAGCCTTGGATTCCATCCATAAAGGAAATCTAAGATTCTCCTTCCTTGGCTCTCAAGTAAGATATCATAATCATATATTATTAAGGATTCAATCAAAACCTACTTATAATGTAAGACTCTTAATGTAGGAGTGATAAAGGTAATCAAATCGCAACTTGGCTTTTCTCAAACTTATACATTCCTATTACATATAGGAGACCATTTATGGTTAATTTATGTGAATAAATTCAACAAATCATTCTAATAGTGGAAGAAGTAGGGAGACATGCTTGCGCAGCTCATGCGGCTGCATCGTTGGCGATACAAAGTTGTGTTTATCTTCTCATTTTGTTAGGAGTCTCTTTGTATTTTCTTCCCCATGCTGCTTTGTTAATGGAATTCCTATTAGAAATAAATAATAATAATAATAATAATAATAATAAACTAAACAAACAAACAAAACAAAACAAAACCCACATGATCCACAATAATAATAATAATAATAATAATAAACCAAACAAACAAACAAAACAAAACAAAACCCACATGATCCACCGTATTCACGAGCGCTTTAATGGCAGATGTTTCTACCACTCTGCACTCTGCACTCTGCACTCTGCACAACAAAGACGATTTTTGTTTAATTTTACAAAAGGTATCAAGGATGGAAAGATTTAGCATTACAAAACCCTGCCTGCCAGGAACCCAAACAACTTACATTTCTTTCTGGTCTTTGAAAACTAAACTATTCAATTAGAGATTTTATTTTATAAATGGATGTAAAGATCTTACATTTTGAATTGAGTTTGTGAGTGTGAAATCCTGTTCCTGGATTTCACTGTTATCACCTACATATTTGTATTATTGAGATTTATATTATTTTTCGAGAATTTATTTTAAATTGTTTGAATTTAGATTTTAACTAAATTAGTTACGAAGTTGAAGTTTGGGAATTAATTAGTTAAAATATGTGGACCTTTCGAGGTCACAATTTATATTGTTGAATAGATTTCGAGATCACGAACGCATAGGCGAAAGCCGTTTGCGAGTCCGGATTATAACGGTATAGTTACAGACATTTGAATTGTTATTTAAAATTTTAGTTTTTAAATTAAGAAAACTCCCATTAGTTGGGAGGGGAACCAATCAAATTTAACAAAATTTAAGGGGGCCAATCATGGGGGAAGGGTGCAGGAGGACCGACGGGGAAGGGTGGAAAAAGAACATTTCCTTCCCGTCTACCCATTTGGGTGCAGCAAACGGGTCTTGACCCGGTTCAAATTCCGGCAAATTTCTGCCACATTTCAGGCGAAATTCACCCGTCCAACACCTACAAACTACTCCGTAACCCTCCCTCTATCATTTCAACCTAAATTCAAAGAAAATTTAGGTGTAATTTGGTGAAAAACCCACCATGGGTGCTACGGAAAACCTTGCCGAGATTCACCATTTGTGAAACGATTTCATTCAATTACCCCCACCATTAGAATTCCCTTGAACCCAGGAAGAAATCCCAAGCAACCTTGGAGACGTCGGAGCAAGTATGGAGGTCGAATTGAAGCACACCCAATTATAGGGTTCCGGCGGTTCGTGGCGATTTCAGGCGTTTTTAGGCTGAATTGGCCTTAGCCGCAGGTATGAAAGTAGTTTCACTCATTGAAATCTACTTGCCTGTAAAATTTGGTAATATTTGGAAATAGTTGATATTTTCCGGTGACTCGGGGCGGCCAACCGCCACCCGCCGCGGCGCGCTGCCAGTGGGCCGATGATGTTTTTTTTTAGTACTATTAGATGCCCTGAGTTAATTTTTGATATCCGTATGACGTAATTTGATTGGTTGGATTTAGTTTCATTACGATACCTTAGTTGGTCAAAATATGAATCGCCGATCCGACCGTTGGATCGTCACCAAACCTTAATGCATGATAGAACATAATATTTTTGGATCATAGAAACTTACGGATCGGGAATCCGACGTACGGATCTCCCCTAATTGGATTTCTAAGTTTGTAAAATTAAATGTCGACAGCCACTTGAATTTTGAAATTGGCGGAGATCCGACCGTCGGATCGTGTTGAGATTTTAGTATGTTGTTATTTGAGCATATGTGGACTTTCAAAAGTTACGGATCGGAAATCCGAGGTGCGGATCTTCCAAATCAAATTACGTAAGCTTGTGGACTCTACTGTTGATCGAGAGTTGACTTTTGGTCAACATGTCATGAAACGTCCTAATTACTAAAATTAGTAATACGGAAGATTAAGTGAAGTCTAGTGAGTCCACATTGGTTAGATAATGACTTGAGTATATGTGATATAGCTATTACCTTGATTCTTATATTAGTAACATATGTGATTATGTCTTGGTCTTATAAAGGTGATTTCTTTTGGGTTGTGATTTGTATATATTTAGCCGTAGACATATGTTTATTAGCATGATTTGGCTTGGTACTAATGATGGTTGTGACTTATGTGAGTTAAATTATCTTTTTAGTAATGTGAATGATGTGTATGATTATTTTTATGACGATGTGATCCTAGAATCCTATTAGAAGTATGTTGTAGCATTTATATGCTTGTGTGACATATTAGTGGTGACCTTGAGAAGTTGATGGTGTAGGTGATTACGTAGTAACTCATAGGGGTTGAGATGTGGATAGGTTGAGTGTTAAAGTTACTGCACCATGTAGCAGAAGCACATGGATGGTCCTGCTTGGTATATCTGCGTCGGGGGACCATACGTATTCTAGAAGTGATCATGCTTCGTTAATCCGCATTGGGTGATCACTACCTAGAGCTATCGGATACAGTCCTGCTTGGTATATCCGCATTGGAGAACTGTTAGGGGTGATCATGCTTGGTATATCCGCATTGGGTGATCACTACCTACCTGATTATCTTGACCCTGCTTGGTTAATCCGCATTGGGGGGTCACAAATGGTCATGCTTGGTTAATCCGCATTGGGGGACCATACTATATATGGATCGCTTGGTTAATCCGCGTTGGGCGATCCTTATGGCCATGTATGCTTAGGAGTGATCATGCTTGGTATATCCGCGTTGGGTGATCACTGCCTATGATATTAAACTATGTATATGGTTCTGCTTGGTATATCCGCATTGGGGGACCATATGCATTATAGAAGTGAGGAGGATTAATTGTACTTGGTACATTTGATGGGCGATCATATTTTAGTTTGGTTCCGTTGAGTGGTCCGGAATCCATTTTGGTGTCTTGGTTCCGTTGAGAGGTCTGGAACCCGATGTTGATGGATTTCGTTGAGTGATCTGAAATCTCATCATTTGATTAAATTGAGACAGCTTCAAAGATGTAGGCTTTGGCCGAACTGTGTTGCTCCAGCTTTGCATTTCGATGAATTGTATGTGTTATTGATGATATGGTGATTGGCATTATTGATTGATGTGATAATCGGATGGTGTTGGAATGCATATGTGACGATGAATGACGTTATGACTAGAGATTAATACTGTGCATTGTTAATCCTTTAACATGTTACACACTATGAACCGTGACTTTATGTGGGAAACATGATGATTTATGTGATGGATGAAGTGGAAATGTTAATCGTCATGTGAGATTGTTATGTTGGATATCATTGTTATTGTTATGATTAGACTCGTTGATAAATATGGCTAGGGAATATGATTGTGCTTTATCGTTTGTTCCTTGAAATGTTGCATGATATGCATGGTGGTATATTGTTGGGACATAACAATTTATGTGATGAATATTCGAGTGTAGTAATTTAATGAACTACGAATGGCTTGATCCCTATTTAGGGTACGTAGGCAGTCTAACGAGGATGTTAGATGCAGCCATAAAATCTACGAAGAATTAGTGCGCAATTGGATCTTAAGTTGTGTTTTGCCATTTCCCAGAGGCGGGGTATGTTGAGATACGGGTATTTGGTAACGTCACTTGTCAATCCTGGACGTTTGTCGGGATCGGGGCGTGACAATTTTAATGGTATCAGAGCAAATGATCTTGTTCTACAATAGGCAATATTCTTGAATTCTTGTTTGTGTGGGTTATGGAATGCATTGTGGTTGTATTAATTCATATTTTTGTGAATGAAGTGGCATTCATGTTTTATATTTGAAATACATACATAAATTGTATTGTGTTTGTGGTGCAATTTCCATGGTGATTACGAAATTTCGTAAATGGAATTATGATTTATATTAATATTGCGTTACTTCCTATGTTCCTTGAGTAATGAGAAGGTTATGTGAAATATGTATATGTTGTGAATTATTATGAAGTGAAGTGAATTGGATTAATATTCTGTTATGTATTATGAAAATTTTGAATGTTAGAATGATAATGAGATTGTGACCTGTGCCAGTGAGAATGATTGAATTGGGCATAAAAAGGCCAGGGAAATAAGGATGTGTTATGTGGGCAAAAAGGCCCGAGGAGATGTTATATGGGTAAAAAGCCCGTGGATGTGGATTTGGACAAAAAGGCCTAAAGATGTGTGATTGGACAAAATGACCGTGAACGATGAATTGGGAGAAATGACCCGTGAGATGTGAAGGAATGAATAAGTGGGCACAAAGACCCAGTACTTCCGGAAGAAAAGCTTTTTGTGTGGGCATGGAAATTTCTCCATTTATTTTTGGTGGACATGAATAAAATTGTGAAATGAGATTTGAGTTCGTTTACTATAAACGAATTTCTAGTTGTGTGAGACATGAAAATTTTATGGTTGATGAAAAGAATGGATGAGAAAAGTTTTTAATTACAAATTTGATTGTTTTGGTTGCCGTAGTCTTGAGTTGGCATTGTTGGATTCGATGTTGCGAAACAAAAATTGATGACGAGCACATATTCTCGTGGCTATGTGATTAATAAGATTTAGTATGTGAGCCAATAGAGTGGTAATATATCTAAATTTTTCTCCTTTGGTTAATGGGCTATGAATAGTACTCTGGATGTACGAGTCACTCATTTCTCATATTTGATTTGTCATTAATAATGTTTGGCTTGCAATTTTGACACTTAGTCACTGATGATTATGGTTTGCATTTCTGATATCTCGTTGGCCGATGATGGATATGGTTGACATTTATGATAATTGTTTTGATAGTGATGTGTATGTTGTGATTATTATGCTAGTGGTTATTTTAAACCATGAAAATTGCGGCTCGAGGTGGATATTTATTTTGCCAATGAATATGACTAGAATTTCTAATATTTATTCTGCCAATAAAGGTTGCTGGGATACTGAGTATATGGGTGAGAATCACGATGATTTCTTCGTTGATCTATACATTTTGAGTTTGAATAAACTCATACGCTGAGGATATGATTTTATTCACTATAAATGGAATGTTGGAGAAAGTTCGTAATTACAAATTGGTTGGTTTGGTTGCCATAATCATAAGTATTTTATGAATTCTTCTTAATATTAACATTCTTTGTGCTTGTATAAATATGGATACTAAGGTCGTGTTGAGATGATGTTAATTGTATTTGTGAGTTATGGTTCAATGTTGTCAAACTTGATTTTAGCTAAATTCGAGTGTAATGAAAGGTTGAATGTCATTCGAGCCTCGTTACATGTTTGATATGTGGCATTGGTGGATATGGAAATCGATACTAAAATTTCGATGATGAAATTTTTTTAGGGGGGAAGAATGTGAAATCTTATTCCTGAATTTCACTGTTATCACCTACATATTTGTATTATTGAGATTTTATATTATTTTTCGAGAATTTATTTTAAATTGTTTGAATTTAGATTTTAACTAAATTAGTTACGAAGTTGAAGTTTGGGAATTAATTAGTTAAAATCTATGGACCTTTCGAGGTCACAATTTATATTGTTGAATAGATTTCGAGATCACGAACGCATAGGCGAAAGCCGTTTGCGAGTCCGGATTATAACGGTATAGTTACAGACATTTGAATTGTTATTAAAAATTTTAGTTTTTAAATTAAGAAAACTCCCATTAGTTGGGAGGGGAACCAATCAAATTTAACAAAATTTAAGGGGGCCAATCAGGGGGGAAGGGTGCAGGAGGACCAACGGGGAAGGGTGGAAAAAGAACATTTCCTTCCCGTCTACCCATTTGGGTGCGGCAAACGGTTCTTGACCCGGTTCAAATTCCGGCAAATTTCTGCCACATTTCAGGTGAAATTCACCAATCCAACACCTGCAAACTACTCCATAACCCTCCCTCTATAATTTCAACCTAAATTCAAAGAAAATTTAGGTGTAATTTGGTGAAAAACCCACCATGGGTGCTACGGGAAACCTTGCCGAGATTCACCATTTGTGAAACGATTTCATTCAATTACCCCCACCATTAGAATTCCTTTGAACACAGGAACAAAGCCCAAGCAACCTTGGAGACGTCGGAGCAAGTATGGAGGTCGAATTGAAGCACACCCAATTATAGGGTTCTGGCTGTTCGTGGCGATTTCAGGCGTTTTTAGGCTGAATTGGCCTTAGCCGCAGGTATGAAAGTTGTTCCACTCATTGAAATCTACTTGCCTGTAAAATTTGGTAACTTTTGGAAATAGTTGATACTAGCAATAGTGCCCGCGCGTTGCTGCGGGTGTTAAAACTACTGGACTTAAAAATGCATAAAAAACATGAGAATATGGTGTAAAATGATATGTAACCCAGTTTTGTACTAAGAAGGCAGGCACACATGTTAATCAAAGTGAAAAACATAAGAACTCATGCTGAACTTTGATTAATTGAACATTAATAGCTGTCTAATTCAAGATTAAGAGTTGATAAGAGAGTGTATAAATCTGAAATCACAAATGTCCTAAATTTGAACAAAACAAAGCCCCTAGATATCGAAGTCGAAGAACTCACCAGGAAGCGGTTACCTGAATTCAATAAAAATTGAAATATAATTACTCTTAAGTATGGTTTTTTTCAAGAATCAGTACAACTTGAAAATATCACAAACAAACTCTTATACCTCATGTATCCAATAAAGCTATCCAATAGAGCTTCAATTTCTAAAAGAAAAACATGAAATTATATACGTAAGAGTTGTGTTCCATCTGCTAGATAAAAGTGAGAATGACAAAGTTTTCCAAAATTCTAATAACTTTACATATTATCAATTTCGCAACAAAACACATAAGTTTGAGCACTAACAGCATAAAAAGTTAAAATTTCATTATACCACCACAGTTACCGTCACATAGCCAATCATAATTAAAAGAACCTCAATTGACAAATAAAAATTTTAAGCTATATAAAATCATAAATAAGAAAGCACGCAAGTAGGGAGCAATACTTGCGAAATTGAATTTTGTTGTTTAAAATGTAAACCCCAAACAAAACCCCAAGTAAAAGACCCAGCCATTTTCTATGCTTTCTCTCAACTACCCTTCTTCTTTCATTTCTCTTAGTTTTTTTATTCTCCCTTCCCCTAAACCCCAAATAATTAACGATAATTTATAACACTACAGAATTATTCCCAATTCCCAACCTCACATAAAATTCAAAGCTCAAAAATAAAAAAGGCCGAAAGATTGAATCTGAGAAGGGTAAAATGTGGAAAAATACCTAGATATTTTGTTGGAGGACGAAAGGAGCCCAAGCAGCCGAATGCTTGCGCCCACAGTGACTTTCAAACCCTGCAGAGTTTGTCTCTTGCAATTTTTTTAAAGATCTTGCTGCTTTCTTTGAAAGTTTGGAGAGGTTTTTATGTTCGTATACTATTAAAAAGAACACACATGTTAGTAAAAAGAAAATATCATTGACAACTGCATAGATTATTTCAATTGTGCCTACTATAATCAATTAGGGAGAGAACCAATATGAAGTAATCCATACATTTTCAAACTGAAATATAAATATTTACAAGGCTTTATTACTGAGAAAGACCAACACCCTTTTTTTTTGCACCATGATCAGTTTTAATTTTCACATTTATAAATATCACAGCTTTTAGTTCCAATTTTTCTCTTTCTGCCTATTTCAATTTAACTTCTTTTTTCACTCGGTTCAAATGATAGAAACTTACTAAAAGACACAAAGTTTAATTCAACTATAAACAATGTTATCCAATGAATTACATTAACCTCAATCAATTTATAGCGTTCTCAGTGCATGAGGAATGAAAAGCGGAAAAGCTTATTCGTGAAAATAAAATAATGGAGTTCTTTCCTTTACTGCACTTCCCCTTCCAATTCTACTTTCCCAACTCCCATGTTCAAATGGACCACTTTTCCTAACATAATTTTTTTCTCTATCAGCTTCCCCCAATAAATACGGAACCAAACCTATCAATCAATCAACTTAAATTAGCCATTGTTGTCAACACAGCTGGCACATCTTTGATTTGAAAGAAAATTAAGCAATGCTATATATAATTGTGTTCTGCTCCAGTCCCCGTTTTTCATTTTTTAATAAATATGGCACCAAACCCATCAACCATTTATCCAATTCAGTGTAGAAAAACCCAATGAAAAGTTAAAAAGCATAATTCAGGCATTATCAAAATAACTAAAAACATATAGATTGGTGATTCCACAGCAAAACACAATTTGTTCCACCAAGAATTTGAATACAATTTTTTTTTATCTAATATTTTTTGTAGTTTTTGCATATCCTGAAAAAACTTATATTTTTCAAACTTCGTTTTATTATCATTTTACTATAATCTATACTAATGTTAGCTTGAATGAATGACAAACAGTTGTTACCTTCTTGAATTAACAAAGATAAGTACCATTTTACATTAGTTGAAGGTAATATAAATTTGTTAACAAAAAAGACAAACATAAAAGTATTAAAATAAAAAGACAGCCATTAGTTGAGCAGAAACCAATGTCATCTTGAATCAACGACAAACAATTGCTATCTCCTCGAATTAATGAAGATAACCATCATTTTTCATTAGCTGAAGGTAATATAAAAAGAGATTATACATGTGCAGTTCTAATATGCACAAATCCTATGCAATCAACCAAATCGCTCGTGTCTTCTCAGGCATGAAAATACAATGGAACGATTAGGAGGTTTCCATGGCCATCAAAAGACCACAACTACTCCAAACACAACCTCTGCTTGTGGTAAAACTATTCTTTCTTAATTTTCTTAATAATTAACTTACCTGTGTATAATTTCACATTTCTTACAATATATACACACGCGCACACATGCACACACACACACTTTTCTTGATATATATATATATATATATATGTGTGTGTGTGTGTGTGTGTGTGTGTGTGTGTGTGGTACCATTTTTATATATCTATTGCATGTATTAGATGTATGTATCTTGGTTAATTCAGAGCATATCTGTCCGTTTGTCTTTGAGATCTATCTATAGTTGTATACTCTTAGAAGGAAACACATGCATTTGCACCAAAAGCAAAGTTTTTTGTTGGGTTAAATACTTATGATTCACTGTCGGCACTAATTAATTCTACAAAGTATGAATATCCTAGCATTAATCCGAATTAAAAGATAGTTGACAAAATTCAGTATCTACAATACTTGTGATTCCCTAAGATTCTCAAATGCATATATTTTCGAACATATCCAGGCAAACACAAAATTCAAAACTAAATTCATAGTCAAAACACTTAAAAGCAAATCACATTGATAATACCAACCAAAATCAGCAAAGAAAAGTAATATTGGGAAATACCCACCACTACCTCAGACGGAAGCCCGTTTTCAATAATCCTTTGGTTGTTTATAAACCCTTTGATGGGCACACAGATGCTACGCACAGTCTCAAGGGTGATGCGACCACAACGCTAAAATTTCCTACAGAGATAAAAAGAAATCAACAAAATTTAGTCGAGTCTAAATTCAGCAAAGGAAAAAAAAACCTTAAAACAACAGAAGAAAAAAAAACCCTCAAAATTCAAGAAAAAGGAAGGACAAAAATCACAAATCACATAACCAAAATTAATAAAACAATAAATAAAATAAGAAAAACCAACATCCAGAAACACAAAACTAATGGGTTAAAGCAAGGAAATCCATCTGTAAAAGAGTTTTTTTCGCTCTGAATCTCCTGAACAGTAACGCGATGATCAGAACGAAGCCGGAAAAAATTGAGCCGAGGCTTGACAAAATTGATCCAAAGTGATATCAACGTTATAAAGGGTCCAGCCGCAACCAGAATTAGCAAGATCAAGACAAAAAATAAGTTCTCAGAAAATTACATGTTCTTATGAAATATGTGCTCGAGGTCAATTTGCTCCCTGTTTGAGATGTAACAACGTGCTCAGAAAGTTACATGTTCTTAATTGAGTTCTTGGGTCCAAGTATTCTAAACCTTATGTACAGATAGAACAATATTTTTTTTCCAAACAATCAGGTAATTGCTAGATTCTCAATCTGATAACATCATAGTCATTTAGACTTTTTGTGTATAATTGACAGTCTTAGTTCATAGTTTGATAACACACACACACACACACACGAACAGACACCATGTATCATGGGCATAAATGTCCTACAGATATACAGCGAAGAACCATTGAGAAACTAAGGGTGATATCTAGGCTCCATCTAGATTTAATAATTAAAAGAGATGAAAATATAAAAAGTTCAAAGGAAATCCCTTTCATGCATCAGAACCAACTTTTTTTTAGTAACTCCATTAGTTCCAATCTAAAATTAAGGAATAATCTTCAAGAATGAGAAAACCGATAAACAATTGAAACGGAAAATCTGACTTTTGTTCACCAATACCCAAACCAAGGCACATGATCAAGCAGTCCAATTACCAACTACCTGCCATTCACAACATATGTGTCAGCAGGGTCAGCACATTAAAGGGTTCAAGATAGTATTATACTCACAGGAGACTTGGGAAAGATTTCCTCAAGCAGCTTCAAAACGCTACAATCTAACATGTACAGTATAGGTGCAATAAGAAAACAGAAAGAAAAAAAAAATCCACAACAACAAATGTCAAAAGAAAGAAGAATTCCCACATTCTTCTTATTACAGAAAAAAAAAGGAGGCTAAAAGGAGAAAATTTGAGACTGCATTGATATAAAAATGAACGAAAATACAAACAAAAACTGTATCATAAGAAAAACAAACATGAAAAAAAGGATCACAACCAAAATAAAAGCACAAATCAACAACTATTACTCTAAAAAGCAGAAACCAAGTAAATAATGATAACCCAGAACCGAAACCCACATAGAAATCCAAATGAACGTGTAAAGTTTTCACCTTTGAGAGAAGAAACGGAAAGAGCAAGTTCCAGAATGATAGAAAAGAGATCTGTGAAAGCAGCAGAAACAAATGGAAAACCCTAGAATCAGGACGGGAAACAGGCCAAATTAGCATAATTAAATAACTGGTAAAACAAAAGGTTTTAGGAGGTCGTGGAAACCCTACCAAATTTGATATAGGTGTTGGAAGAGAGAATCCGACTGTGTTTGATTTCAGATCAGAGGAAGAAGAAGAGAGGAACCTTTGAGAAAGAGGGAGAAAGAGATGTGGCTTCAGCTTTTGCATCCTCCTTCCCATTATGCGATGATCGACACGCGCACAACGCCGGTAAAATTGTCATTTCACTGTGCAATACAGAAAATTAAAGTTGAGAATCATCAGAAGAGAAGGGTATATCCGTCACTTTACTGTTCATTAACAGTGCAACACAGTGTCCAAAAACTGGGTTTTAGTATATGTATAATTTTCCGGTGACTCGGGGCAGCCAACCGCCACCTGCGGCGGCGCGATGATGTTTTTTTTTAGTACTATTAGATGCCCTGAGTTAATTTTTGATATCCGTATGACGTAATTTGATTGGTTGGATTTAGTTTCATTACGATACCTTAGTTGGTCAAAATATGAATCGACGATCCGACTGTTGGATCGTCACCAAACCTTAATGCATGATAGAACATAATATTTGTGGATCATAGAAACTTACGGATCGGGAATCCAATGTACGGATCTCCCCTAATTGGATTTCTAAGTTTGTAAAATTAAATGTCGACCACCACTTGAATTTTGAAATTGGCGGAGATCCGACCGTCGGATCGTGTTGAGATTTTAGTATGTTGTTATTTGAGCATTGTGGACTTTGAAAAGTTACTAATCGGAAATCCGAGGTACGGATCTTCCGAATCAAATTACGTAAGCTTGTGGACTCTATTGTTGATCGAGGGTTGACTTTTGGTCAACATGTCATGAAACGTCCTAATTACTAAAATTAGTACTACGGAAGATTAAGTGAAGTCTAGTGAGTCCACATTGGTTAGAGAATGACTTGAGTATATGTGATATAGCTATTACCTTGATTCTTATATTAGTAACATATGTGATTATGTCTTGGTCTTATAAAGGTGATTTCTTTTGAAATGTGATTTGTATATATTTAGCCGTAGACATATGTTTATTAGCATGATTTGGCTTGGTACTGATGATGGTTGTGACTTATGTGAGTTAAATTATCTTTTTAGTAATGTGAATGATGTGTATGATTATTTTTATGACGATGTGATCCTAGAATCCTATTAGAAGTATGTTGTAGCATTTATATGCTTGTGTGACATATTAGTGGTGACCTTGAGAAGTTGATGGTGTAGGTGATTACGTAGTAACTCATAGGGGTTGAGATGTGGATAGGTTGAGTGTTAAAGTTACTGCACCATGTAGCAGAAGCACATGGATGGTCATGCTTGGTATATCCGCGTCGGGGGACCATACGTATTCTAGAAGTGATCATGTTTCGTTAATTCGCATTGGGTGATCACTACCTAGAGCTATCGAATACAGTCATGCTTGGTATATCCGCATTGGGGGACTGTTAGGGGTGATCATGCTTGGTATATCAGCATTGGGTGATCACTACCTACCTGATTATCTTGACCCTGCTTGGTTAATCCGCATTGGGGGGTCACAAATGGTCCTGCTTGGTTAATCCGCATTGGGGACCATACCATATATGGATCGCGCTTGGTTAATCCGCGTTGGGCGATCCTTATGGCCATGTATGCTTAGGAGTGATCATGCTTGGTATATCCGCGTTGGGTGATCATTGCCTATGATATTAAACTATGTATATGGTTCTGCTTGGAATATCTGTATTGGGGGACCATATGCATTATAGAAGTGAGGAGGATTAATTGTACTTGGCACATTTGATGGGCGATCATATTTTAGTTTGGTTCCGTTGAGTGGTCCGGAATCCATTTTGGTGTCTTTGTTCTGTTGAGAGGTCCGGAACCCGATGTTGATGGATTTCGTTAAGTGGTCCGAAATCTCATCATTTGATTAAATTGAGACAGCTTCAAAGATGTAGGCTTTGGCCGAACTGTGTTGCTCCAGCTTTGCATTTCGATGAATTGTATGTGTTATTGATGATATGGTGATTGGCATTATTGATTGATGTGATAATCGGATGGCGTTGGAATGCATATGTTACGATGAATGACGTTATGACTAGAGATTAATATTGTGCATTGTTAATCCTTTAACATGTTACACACTATGAACCGTGACTTTATGTGGGAAACATGATGATTTATGTGATGGATGAAGTGGAAATGTTAATCGTCATGTGAGATTGTTATGTTGGATATCATTGTTATTGTTATGATTAGACTCGTTGATAAATATGGCTAGGGAATATGATTGTGCTTTATCGTTTGTTCCTTGAAATGTTGCATGATATGCATGGTGGTATATTGTTGGGACATAACAATTTATGTGATGAATATTCGAGTGTAGTAATTTAATGAACTACAAATGGCTTGATCCCTATTTAGGGTACGTAAGCAGTCTAACGAGGATGTTAGATGCAGCCATAAAATCTACGAAGAATTAGTGCGCAGTTGGATCTTAAGTTGTGTTTTGCCATTTCCCGGAGGCGGGGTATGTTGAGATACAGGTATTTGGTAACGTCACGTGTCAATCCTGGACGTTTGTCGGGATCGAGACGTGACAGTGAGAGTAGTTTAGGTAATAAATTTAGGTTTAAAGAGATACTAATTCTTTAATAAAAAAAAAATAATATGAGTTTAGAGAGTAAGTTGGGTGTCAAAATGAGAAACATGAGTCCAAATAAAATTTCCCTTAAGGAAATGGCTCGTTTATGTCAATTTCCCTTTAATAAAATGAACTGTATGAGTCACGTCATATTATAACATAGGGTGAAGTATTGATTTAGCCCCTAAACTATCATCTAGTGAAAATTAAGTCCTTGAATTATTTTTCGATAAAATAAGTCCCTAAATTCATTAAAAATTGCTAATTTCATCCCTACTATTATATTGAAAGCTATTTTATCTAATTTTTCGTTAACTTAAGTCACTTGACACACTTTGGAATGTAATACCAACCTTTAATTTCTCACCTATAAATCCATAGCATTTTCATATAGTTTGTTAATCTAACTCTAATTTACCCTCCAAAGTTAACTCCATCCACTATTTCTTAATGTAAAATTACCAATATACCCTCCAATCTGTATCACATATAAGTAACGCGACTTAAATTGACGGAAAATTGAATATAATTACTTCGAATCTAATATTGTTGGCAGATTTTATAATTCAATGACTGATTTTTCTGAAGAAAAAAAAAATATTTTAGTGACTTAATTTTCACTCAAGTTATAATTTAAACTAAATAAGTAATTACCCTATAACATAATACACGTTTGCACTTTAGCACTAATCTATATGTCTAGGAGTCTACTTTCTCGCTGTCTTCCCAACTTCTGTTCCACCTCACAATGCCGAATTGATCGAAAACTTCAATTGCTTTTTGTTAGGATATATTAGTGTTATGTGATTATGACACTTGTCAACAGATTATGCATTTAGTTAGTTAGTTAGTTGTAGGTATATGGTTCCTATATAAACCAAAAGTGTAATGACTTACTGTGTAAGAAATCAGAATACAACATTTCATTCATCTCTCTCTTTCTATCTCTTTCTCTCTCTAGTTCTTGATATTCCTTTCTGATATATCAGTATACATATTAACACTTTTCACAATTGTATTGAGAATTTCAACTTTCCAAAAAATAATATTCAATTTGCCTTTGGCATGAGAAATATATGGAGAAAATGGGCGTTCTTCGTACAAAGATATAATAAATTAAGAAAATAGGTGCCTTTGTTCTTCAGTTTTTTTTAAGGGAATTGTTATTAGCACTCCACAAATTTCATTCTACACTCTAAACTTTCTATATTAGAAAAGAAAAATACACTTATGAGGAGTGTAGAATGAGATTTTTCATTCTGCACTCCAAACTTTCTATATTAAGAAAAAAAAATACACTTGTGAGGAGTGTAGAATGAGATTTTTAGAATGTCAATAACACTTCCCTTTTTTAATCAGTCTTGTTCTTCTATTGGATTCCAGAGAAAGACACAATTAGTAGGATTAACTGATATTAGTCATCCATTCAGGGAATCAGGCATCCATCAAACGAATCCACACGGTGCCCAAAAAAAATCATGAGAAACCACACAGCATCCATGTGAAGTTTTTTTTTTTCGTGACTTTACAGAAGAGGGGAGAAGACGGCAAGAGAGAAGGGTGGGGAGAATGGCAGCGAGGCACAGAGTGATATGGTGCCAAGGCGATCTCAAACTAAATCTCATGTGGGGGGATTAAATTACGTTAGATTAACCAAATGATCAAAATTTGTCTAAATGTATGTAAATGCACAAATGGTAAATATAGAGACTCAGAATCCATTCTGTTATTCTTAAATATTACAATATTAAGCTTGGTATCATACATAAGATTCAATTTAAACTACAACCCTATTATTGTAATAGCATTAACATGGGATAGTATTTGGTTGACACCATTTTATTATGCATCCCAGGTTAATTGAAATGCCCCACACATGCGAGAAAATAAAGTATTACAAATGCACAAACAAACTAGGATAATACTTAGCTAGGTACTCACTAGTGAGGACTACATATACTCATTTTTTGATTTGGCCCAATTAAAAGATGACACATGTTTCTTGTATTTAAAACAATAAAACATGTGTTGATTTATTATTGGGCCAAATCTGAGAAGTGGGTATATAAAAACTCACTAGTGCGTACCTAAGCATTATCTAACAAACTTAGGCATGTTCTGACGTGGGTATTGCTCCAACAGTTGGGGAGACCTGGGCATGTCCCGTAGTGGGTTTTGTTTCAACAGTTGGGGGATCTTCGGCATGTTCTAAAGTGAGTGTTGCTTCAACAATTGGGGAAGTGTCATTGCCAGTTAACATGATTGACACGCATCCATCCGATATGTCCTTTTTGTACTCCTGAACTTTGTCTAAGTTTTTAGAAATTTCGTCCCAAGCAGTATCAAAGTGGCCAGCTTTGCGAACCTCTGTATGGACCTGCACTTACGTACATATTGCAAGTATTTAAGAGAAATGTGTTTAGCTGTACATAATATATATATATATATATATATATATATATATATATATATATAGTTATTATATAAAAAAGAATGATGCTAGAGAGATTATTTTTAGACAACATTTTGTATATTATGTGATCACGATTAAGGATTATTTTTTAAAGGGGTTTTTGAACTTTAATCATTTAAGAATATTAAAATTTAATAAAAATGTGATGTTAGATTGTATATTAATTTTAGTTCCTTAATGTATACTTAATTCAAATTCATATTATATTTTTGTTTTGGTATTTAATAGATATCTTATTTAATGTCTTTACATTAAATTTTAAATTTATTATTTTACACATTTTAATTCATTAATTTTATTTAAATTCCTCTAATTAGTGTACCTAAACGTTTGTATCATAATATATTTTACCAAATTAGTGTACCGAAATGTTTGTACCTAAATATATTGTAGTGAACTAGTGGCACATAAGAAATATGTAAAAACAAAAGTATACCGAAATTTTTGTACCTAACTATATGATACTAAACTAGTTTACCGAAATGTTGGTACATAAATATATTATACTAACCTAATGTACCAAAATGTTCGTATCTAAATGTATTGTAACGAATTAGTGACACATAAAAAAATATGCAAAACATAAGTGTACCGAAAAATCTCTACGAAAATATTTTGTTATATAGATACTTACCATAACGAGAATTAAAATTTATAACATTTTCATAAAATTATCCAATAAAAAAGAGAGATATTAAATACATATGTTGACATTAAATAGAGTTTAGAGACTAAAATCAACTTTTAATCTTGTATAAGACATTTTTCTAAACTCCATCTTATTAATTAAAATCTACTTTTCTATTTTTAAAATCATTAGAAAAGAAGTCATTAATACTCACAGTGTTTTCATATCCTTCCCTGTTAAATGGGTTGCTCCAAGATAACAACCAGTCGCATTCGCTACCGGCGTTATTCAGGCCTCTGTACACAACAGCCGCATTGGATCCAGCCATCGCTAGTAAAGACGTTTGGACGTGCAGAAACGCACCCCACTGACCACTTAAAATCTCTGGTGGGTATGGTGCCTTTCCGATGTGCCCATGCCAATCTTAGCATGAAATTTTGTCATGTCCCCAGTTGCATTGTAAACAAGGCAGAGTGTGGAGATTCCGAAGCCACACTCCTCCTTCAGATTCTCCACATGTGTTCGAGCGTTGGTGCTCTTCTCCCCGACATTTTTCATACTCAATGCCACGCGTGCCCTGTCTAATCTTGTTATTTCCTTGCCGTCATACTCTGGCATCCCCTTCAAAGTTTCATCGGTGATGGGTTGCCAAAAACATTATACGCCATATCTATACTGAACTTGATTAATCCTCTCTCTGTATCTTGATTTTTCTCTGGTGCATTTCTATAAGAGGTAATGCATATTTATATAATCTCATGCGCAGGGATGTTGATCAAAAGGAAAAGTCTGAAATGTCCCTTGAGAAAAGAAAAGGAAATAAAGGTCACGCTCTCATGATGTAGAAAATTTTCAATGTAATGCGAACACGATCCGGTATACTAAGTGTCATAATATAATTTGGAAAAAGTTTAATTGTTCAAGTGTCTAACCACTTATATTATGACTCTTAAAAAGAGAAATTTTTCAGCATACCGAAAAACGGTCTAGTACGCCAACTCGTGACATAACAAAGTGGTTCGAAGTTTTTTGGCTTATTTTAGTTATGCTCCCTGAAACTCTATTTTGATCTCATTTTTCTCCTTATAACTCAAAAGTCATCGATTTACTCTCTGAAACTCAAAATTTGTTCTACTTTGACTTGTGCACTCTCTCTTCTCCTTGAAACTTAAAGGTCGCTTCCTAAAATATATGTGGAACTCAACACCAAATATGACTATGCTACATATGCAATAAGTTTTGATTATAAATCTCCATTATGCATTAACATTTAACAATCAGAGAATATTAAGTTTAGAAAAAAATGAAGAAAAAAAAAAACAAAAAAGAAATTGATTAATCTAGCGCACCCAAATCAAACTCACATAAGAAATTAGCAGATCTAAGTTTTCATTTTCAGGATTCACAAACAAGGCCCGTGGATTCCTCATCCACCTCCGCATCTCTCACCCACAGCTCCCCTCCCAACAAATAAAATGCATAAATTCACTAACCCACAAAATTTGAGCCACATTTGAACATTGAAGACATGATTATCATAACAAGAAAAAAATTCCACCTCACCAACTCACACCCACAGCTTCTCCCCACCCAACAAAAAAAAATGCATAAATTCGCTAACTCACAAAATTTGAGCCACATTTGAACATTGAAGACATGATTATCATAACAAAAAAAATTTGTTCTTAATTGGTAAAAAAGACAGACTAACAGTGGAGCCCTTCGATCGTCGATGGTATAAGAGTGGAAAAAAGGAAATAAGTAAAAAAACTTTGAAATTTGGAGGAGAAAGAAATATTGGAATTTAGGCAAGAAGGTGAGGCAGAG
The DNA here is from genome assembly GCA_036320875.1 of Cotoneaster glaucophyllus. Lineage (NCBI taxonomy): Eukaryota > Viridiplantae > Streptophyta > Magnoliopsida > Rosales > Rosaceae > Cotoneaster > Cotoneaster glaucophyllus. Next base: position 12,069,574 of record CM070064.1, on the reverse strand, counting down.
ATGAAATGAGGAGAGAGAGGTGCGGATCTGGAATCTCGTACTCTTGCGCAACGAAACTCGTCGTCTCCCCAAGTGCCTTCTTCGTCACCCAATAAATTTCTGCAACTAATGTCAAACCTTAACTTTTTGGGAGTTTCGGGTGCAAAGTTTGAAAGACTTCCGTCGCCCACTTTTTTTTTTTTGCGACGAAACGATTCTTCATGCAATAAAGTCCTTTGTAGATCAAAATTCTCATTTTACTGCAAAATTTTTAAAGTCTTGCGCGACGAACACAAACAATCGCCAAACAAATTTGGTTCACGCAAAGGTTTTTTATTCTTTATTTTTTTCCATAGACATTTTGTGCTACAAATGATAGTTTTTGTCACGTAAAGGTTAATTGGGGGACAAATCAAAATTTGTCTCCTAAAGTTCTGTCGCGCAAGTATTTTTTTTTCTACGGGTGAACCTCAACTTTCTTTGATCATCATATTTTCATTTCTTTGATGACTACCATTACAAAAACTATGCTTCCTTCTTTAATGTACCTGCAAATACGACATTGTAGTTTAGATCTACAAGCACATTAATTTGCTTCTATGACATTCAAACTACTTGTAAGGAAAAGTTAACAAAACTCATTCACATTACGTATACAGTATCAGTAGTTATCAATTAACCACGCACATTTAAGTTCCTATACCAACTCCAATTTATTGTCTTCAAATAACAGAAGTATTTGTTTACTCAGATTTCATACTGGGTTGGTTGGTTGGGCCAACTATCTTAAGGGTAAACTTTAGGTTGTATAGGAAAGACTAACGATATCGACCCAAAAAAGAAGAAGGAACGACTGACTATAAACAAATGGATACTTTTTGACCTATAAAACCCAATAAAAAACTATGCTTCCTTCTTTAATGTACCTGTAAATATGACACTGTAGTTTAGATCTACAGACACATTAGTTTTATTCTATCAAATTCAAACTACTTGTGGGGGGAAAATTAACAAATCTCATTCACATTATGTATACAGTCAGCAGGTAATGAAGTTCCTAAACTAACTCCAATTTATTGTCTTTAAATAATCGAAGTATTTTTTTCACTCAGATTTAGTAACGGGCTGGTTGGTTGGTTCAACTGGCTTACGGGTAAATTTTTTTGAACGAACGATATTATCTACACTATGAGAGAGGAAGTAGGCTAAGTCTCATAATTCGCCTTTGACAATAATCGAACCTAAGACTTCTCACTTACAAGTGAAGATGAATATTATTAGACCGTAGTATTAAGTGGAATCTTATGGAAAAAATATCATTGAAGCTTATCATTATATTAATTAAAAAAGAGCTTCAAGGTAAATTAGTTGCATGATAACTCTAAAATTTACACCAAAGAAAAATTATTAGGAGTTTTAACGAAACACTCCCGGTACTGTTCACTTTTAACGAAAAACCACATTTTTACCTTTACCTGACACTATTCACAATACCTTTAAAAAGGGCTTTTCGTTAAAAATGAAGTTTTTTTGAACTTTTCATTAATTTTCCTAAAATTTTATATTATAGAGGTATTACCCTTCTTTCATCCACATCATACGCCCATTACGTGAAAGTTTACTCTCTTGGGTTTGAAACTCGTTGCTGGTGCGAAAGTCAGACTTGTGGTCAGGAGGATGCTGAAATACCTCTATGAGTCTTCCCGGTCCCAGAAGGGTGGATAAACATAACTTTTCACCTGTTGTCTCCCTTAAAACAAAAAATAAAAATAAAAAAAAAAAAACAAAAAAAAAAAAAAAAAAAAAAAACAAAAACCACCTAATCCTCCACTAAAGTTTTCTTTGGTTCTTGGCTTTTGGGTGGTAACCCGAGCCGCGCTCTTGGTCCTCTTTATCCACCTTTAGGTCCACTGCCCTTTTGAGGGTCTTTACTTGCTGCTGGGATCCCCAAGTTTGTTGGGGTCCCTTATCTTATGTATTCATTGCTCCTATTTTATCAATGACATCTCTCGTTCAAGAAAAAAAAATCTGTTAACTTTCATCAATCAGTACATTTTCATTTCTCTGGACGGCTCCCATTACACTAATTGTGCTTCCTTCTTAAATGTACCAGTAAATTGACATAGTAGTTTAGATCTACAAGCATATTAATTTGTTTCTATCAAATTCAAACTACTTGTATGGAAAAGTTAACGAATCTCATTCACATTAGGTATACAGTATGAACTGTTGTCAGTTAACCACACGCAGCTATTACCCTTCTTTCAACCACACCATTCACTCACCACTTGAAAGGTTTCTCTCTCCCAACCACTTGATAAATTACGGAGACAACTCTTCATTTTCATGATTCAAATCAATGACAACCACTTAAAAAATCATGCTGTCATCATTTGAAAGGTTTCTCTCCCCGCCCCTGGTCCTTAGACGGCTTATGGTTGTTGTTGCTTTACAGGGGTCCTTAGGCCGCTTATGGTTGTTTGTTGCTTTACAAATTAATAAGTTTGTATATGTCAAGCATTCACGGTGGTGGTTCCAACAAGAGTGAATTTGGTCTTCTAACAAAATAAATCATAAGCAGTAATGTAATTTCGCACAAATCAAAATTTACTAGTTTTTTCTTCAAACGCCACACAATCAGGTAACCATATCATTTAACCCCATTTTCTCATAATAAACTTTTTTGTGACATAATAATTATCTGGAAATAGTCGCTAAAGATATGAACAACCTCTTCCGTGAAGAAAAATCGTTTGAAAGTCGACGCCAAAAGGCTTTAGCAACCATTTTATATTTTCTCTCATTGTAAATTTTATTTTCACAATTTTATAAGCACACACATAACATGTGTACAATTGCTAGTAGCTAATTAGGCCTCCTTAATGTTGTTATCCACAAAAGTAAGAAACATAAGTTAGTTTTAGCTTCTCACACACTTGTCTTTATTTATAGTCATTAGATCAAATAAATCAAACAAAAACAACAATTATCATGTACTTGCAAGAAGCTGAAAAGGGAAAGGGATCCTCTCCGGATCCCTTCCTCCTAATCTACCAAATCAGTGGATCTGTACCATTGAAATTTGATCCAACGGCTGAAGTTATTATAACTTTTAAAGTGGGCCTCTGTTTGTAGCCGTTTGATCAAATTTCAATGGCACGGATTCCCTGATTTTGTGGATTAGGAGAAAGGGATCCCCGGATCACTTTCCGCTGAAAAGTATGTACCGACCACTTCTTCACTATAAATAGGCCAAGCTAGCTTGTCAAGTTGAATTCAGCTAACACTACTACTTCCACCTCCTCCTTCAAAATATGGCCAAGGCGGACTTTAATAACTTTACCCATCTCAATCTTGAGCAGCTGCGCAAGCTTGCTCGTATACTTTACTACCAAGAAGTTGAGGCCATTAAGAATACCATGATTGAGGTGTGTGGACTATGGATTTACGATTTAGAAAATACATAATTTGTTTTACTTCAATCTCTTTGCAAGATACTCATTGGAATAAAATTGGAGGATGTCCATATGGAAAATACAATTACCGTTTTGAATCAAGTAGAGAATTGAAGAGGGCAATATGAAGGTTATGGTTGTGGTTTTAAACTTTCGTCAGTTACGGAGAATGAAAGAAAGAAGTTAAGGGGAAAGACAAAAGAAACCAAAAGGAACAGCTAGAGTTCAATCGGCATTAATTTGGAGATAATTGGGGCTGCTCATTATGGAAGAAATGAATGAAAGAGGGAAGAAGAAAAGGAAGAATAAGACAAGCAGAAGAAGGAAGCAAAAGTGGGCAAGACAAAGAAGGAAAAAAGGGCTGATTAATATAGTTAATTGGCTAGTCATTATTCATTAAAGAAAGAGAAAAAGAAGAGGAATTAAAGGGAGGCAAACTGATCATCATTCAACAAGAAAAGAAAAGGAGAAAAAGGTTGCGGCAGGTAGAGATCAAGGAGAAGAAGGCAGCGGCAAAGCAGGGGATTTTTCAGGCTTTTTCAAAACTAAATTTTCTTCTTATTTTTTTATGGATTCAGTACCAATTTCGATTATGTTTGGGAACTAATTTCATTTTGCTAGGGCTACGATGTAGCCTAACTATGAATTCTTAATTTTTCAGTTTAATTATTTATGAGGTTTCATTCACTTTGAGTATCATTTTACTATGCTTATGAGCTTGATTTTAATCTTAGTGATTGGCCACCACCTTGGTTTGAGTTGAATGTATTTGATGCGAGTTAACACAGATGCCATGTTGTTAATTCGGTTTTAGCGTCTTGCAAATGGTACCATGAATTCCTTGATGTAGATGTCATACACTAGGTTTCATGCGGTCTCTTAAGTAGTTCCCAAATCGTTAATGAACTCGTGTGAGTTTAGTAATCTAGATGCCATAGATTGTTAGCACATATGAGTATACATAGTAATCTCGATTTCATGGATACTATATGAATTAGAGGTACTAGACCGTCAATTTGGATGATTACTCATGCAAATGGTACCATCAATTTGGGATGACGGTACCACTGCCGTTCTCCTCCCCGCTGCCACTGACCACCACTTGGCATTTTGAGTCAGTAGCGATTGCTCCTTCCTCAGAGCGCTTTCCTGAATCTTCGTCGGAATTTGGTTCTTCACCCACAATGCCTCTGTCCATGAGCTCTCTTCAACCCCCGCCACGTCTTCCGTCACAAATTCGATCATCTCCAACGTCGAAGCTCCAAGACCATCACGTTCCACCGTTACTTTCGTCCTCACCCTTGTTGACAGCAATGGCGACTCGGCCTGTCAATCCACACTCAATCGTTTCAGTTGTACATAATTCCGTTTCCAAATTTCAAATCAGTTGGTGTGGATATTCTTCCTAAAAACTTAGAAGCCAAAGTTGCAGGCCTCGTGCAACCGGAAGACTTTGATGATATCGTCAACAGTGAGTGGTATGGAGATCACAGAAGCTTCAAATTGCAGATTATACACCTTACATAAGAAACCATTAACTCATATAAAAAACAGTGGAAATTTGAGGGCCATACTCGATTCGCTTTTGAATGCTAAATATAGTGCATTCTTGAATGATAAATATGGGTGGGTTATTTTGTATCTTGTTGGCAAATTCGTGAAGATGGAATTGACTGCAGCAGAACTGTTTGATGAAATGTCAAAGAGACAAAGTGATGGCAATATAGAAACCATCTTCAATTTCATGTCTCAAATACATCACCTGCAATGGCTTTATTCCTTGTTGTGCTAGCAGTGCTTGTGCCAAGTACTTGACCATATTTGAGCCACTACTTTGTTGCAATTTTGCATCTCAACCAAAGAGGGGCAATTTGGATACCTTGACTATTGGTCTACATCTTGCTTTCTGTAAGTCATCCATGGAATTCCTCAATTGGTGGATGATATTTTACGTACGGCTTGGATCAGACCTGATTTTCTGCATTACTTGAAGAATTATCAAGTTGTTCAAGTGAGAAACGTGTCAAATGGAAGTTGTAAACTTGGTTCAGATGTCAATGGATTCCATAAGTCATCCATGGAATTCCTCAATTGGTGGGTGATTTCTTTTTTGCTACCAGTTGGGCCGTTGTTGCTTACACTACCTGCCACCAAAAGGCTACGACAATCTTTGCCTTTGCCTGATGTTGTGCAATTCTGGTGCACCTTTCCTCCGATCTACAATTGTTTTGATTCAGAAAATCATTTGGACATACCTTGTTATTCTTCTGGGTACTAGACTACAATGGGGTATTGTTCATCATGGTGAAACTGCAGCAATCCATTGTGGAGTTGTTCTTTCATGTCACAATGGGACCTTTCTTCTTATTTCAGATCGCTACATGAATGGTCCAAACTTGCACTATATTGCTTCGTCTGGAACTTTTTTGGCACTAGCATACAGAAGCTAATATTTGACATGTTCATGGAACACGGTTTGAAAAAGTGGCTGCTTTCTTTCCTAAACTGCTCCGTGATTCTTTCACAGTTTGAGAGGCTTCATGTTAAGGGGGATGGTTTGATGCGACTCTATGCTATTGGGTTTCGGTTATGACTAGTTAGTTATTACTATCCATTAGGTCCATTACATAGGTAATACCATTAGGCCCGTCTACAACTCAAACCCTACTATCCTTGAATGTATTTAAACCCCTTTTTCTTATGTAAAGAGGACTACGAAGGAAGATATGAGTTTACTTTGATTTCTTTTCCATTTCTGCATTCACTTTCTTGCAATTTCCCTTTTATCATGTATATAGGCATGATCCGCATTGCCTCCATGTTCAATTAAAAGAAAGTATCGATAATTATTGCATGGCATTACCTTTATTTATGGATTTGGTTTCTTATTTAGATAAGATTTACCACATCTCTCATATTGAGGTACAATTAAAAGTAGTATAACATAAAATAGGCCTCAAATTATTCAGTACGGATAATATGTAAACTTGGGTGCAGGCTAAGGATCTGTAGATCATCACCCTCTTAAGATTGCTGTTGTGCAATTTGGCGTGCCAGAACTGAGCCCTCGGGCAACTGTGTGACGTAACATCTATGCCCCATCGTGCTCGATGGGACACTGCCTCCAGACCCAAAAATCACATTAATCAACCAGTTGGCAAATTCTCCGATAAGAAAACGGCCGGCGATGCCGCCTGTCATTCCCGCCATGAGCACTAACAAAGCATTGCCAGTGACCATGGATGCGAGGGCAACTCCAACAACTTCTCCTATCATCGCACCACCAATTGCTGCTGCAGTCGTTACAGCGTCACCCGCCGCGGTTTGGAGTGGATTCTCTGCTGAATATGTGTCCCATACTAAAATTCCTGCAGCAAGAATAAGAGCAGCTATGCCAGCAGCCCCAAAAATCTTTGAATACGCGGTTACATCAATATTTGCCCGTCCGGATTTAGATATGATTGTGCCGTACACCTACGTACATGGGAGCAAGTAAAGTATATAATATAGAAACAAGTTAAGTATGTTGAAAATCACACATCTAAGTTGACCAAACAAATTAAAATATATAGTAGTAAATAATACTAATAGATGGTTTTATTTTTATGTACGTACGTACCCTGATGTCTTTTGTAATGGCTAATACAAAATTAATTAGGTTTGAAGTGGATTAATCCAAACGTCTGATAAAAAATGCATGTTTTCCAAACGTGTGTCAAAATGTTTGTCAAAAAATATGCGGCCGAACCTATAGATGTAGAATATAATTACTAGAAAGTAGAAAGCCCCTTATGCAAAGCAATTACTCTATGAATGAGGACTATTGTCGAAAAAAATTAAAATAAAAATAAATATTGAAGTAAAGTCGTAAATTTGCAATAGGATAATGTTAGGGAAACTAAATTTGTGGATAAAATGTTGTAAACTAAATGTTATGGAAGTTGATGATTGGACTATTACTTAAGCGTTGATAAACATGCTCATTCATGTTGGTGACACGTTATTTAATCTGGAAATTTTGTCAAAAAATTTAGTTTCCTTAGCATTAATTACCCTAAAAATAACAATAGCAATCCTTACCTGTATCTTTTCAAAATCTTCAAGGTCTGCGAAACGACGTCTTCCGTATCCAAGCTCTGTCTGATACCTGCACGAATGGTGCACCCATTAAAATTATTAAGAGACTAATGTTAGATCAAAGTAATTGTAGAATTTGTCCGAAAAAGAAAGCAAAATTAGAAATTGTTTATTGGAACAAAATTAATTATTCTTGAATTTTGAAACTATACACGTATGGGATTCCTGCTAAGAAGGGCTCCGTATGTATTTGTGATTATATATATAGCTAATACACACACACATACAACATACATACATACATACTTCTGCACTAGTTCTTCAAACGTCTTGCCGGTTTCCTTGATCCATCTGGAGTATTGGCGTGATGCGGGACTTTGACTACCCCTGGCGATCTCCAACGAGTCGTTCCTGAATTTGTGAGCTTCTTTTGCCAACTCTTCCATATTGGTCACATTATCATCCAGTTTACCTCTGAGTTCATCGACATGCTCTCTAATCTTGTTTACGTAATCCATTCGCACATGAAAGTTTCTCACGAACTGGAGTGCATGGTTGGCAGCGTTTTCAATATAACCGTAGATGTCGTGAGCAATAGAAGCCCGAACCTTGTCGTCGTGATCAAACCAAGGCTCCAACTTAGTAGCACTATCCAAAAGCTTTATCGCCGATTCATAACCAGCTTTGGAATCCTGGAGGTATTTCGCGAGTTTGGCTTCGGATTCGAACTTGATATTCTTAATGGCCTCAGCTTCTTGGTAGTAAAGTATACGAGCAAGCTTGCGCAGCTGCTCAGGACTGAGATAGGTAAAGTGATTAAATTCCGCCTGAGCCATATGACGGAGGAGGAGGAGGAGGAGTACAACAAAGGTGGTAGCAGGAGTACTAGTAGTAGTGTAAGTCTTTCTAGGTAGGTGGATGCTCAGCTTAGTTCAAAGTGACAAGCTAGCCTATTTATAGTGAAGAAGTGGTCGGTACATACTTTTTTGCTTCTCACAAGTACATTCTTGTTTAATGATTTTTGTTGTTTTTGTTTGATTTATTCTATTTAACGACCATATATAAATAGGAATGCGTGAGATACTAAAAATGATGTATGTTTCTTGCTTTCGTGGATAACAATTTTAAGGAGGCTTTATTAGCTATATTTGGAGATCCCGAGTCTCTACATTTACTTGTCGTGCATACTATATTTAGATCATTTTAATACTCTAACAATTATAATTTAATTAATTAATTGTATTTCTTATTTTTCTACATTGCCATTGGCAAACGTTAGGTTATATATTAGATGAATAATGCTTGTCTTTCCTCCATGGGGGAACCTATTTGTCCCCCACTTACGATTAATGAATTTTTACCATCCAAACTTCACGATTGGAACCGTTCACTATTTATCATTATTTAAAAATCATATATGCAAAAAAATAAAAATAAAAATGGAGATCTTTAAGTGATTTATAAGCAAAAAACAAATCGACGGTTCATCATAAAAATGCTACTTGTTACCAAGACTATGAATTGGTTTAACACATATAGATAACTAAAAGACAGTATCAACGAACTTCTCAATGACAATATCAACAGACTTTCTTTCTCTAGAATCCGCCTCAATGTCAATATCAACTGTTGATATGAAACCAAAGCGTCGATCACGTGATAGAGATTCCGTGAATGAGAGAGAAAATTCAAGAAAAGAGGATCTCAGTTCAACACTTTTAAATTTCAAATATCAAGGATGCCTGCGTGCACCAAATTTCTTTTCATCAGTCATTTTCTTATTTGCTGACTTAATCGTCTGTAAATCAATTGTAAGTTCCAGTGTAAGTTTTGCAATAAAGCTTATTTTCAAATTATAATTGCATCATTATTTTAAATTCATTATTTTTATTATGAATATTTTCATAACAATTGATTTTGAATGGCATAAAATTCTTACCCACAGCCAATTCATCGATTATCTCAAGTTCAAGGTAAATACAGATCAATCATTTGTTCAATTCTTTCTCTTTATATATAATAGTTGGTTCCATGGATTATGTAATCCTGGTTATCCTCCACATCAAGTCTCTAGTTCATTTGCATCACCATTGCATATATATATATATTCATTAATAAATTAATTAACTGCGTCATACAAGTTCTTGTGAGTCATATCATCATAACTTAGAAATTAAGTAAGTCTTTGAGAGAGTTCAGAACAATGGTAGCTCGTTAGACCTTATTATTACTATTGTAAGGACGAGGTTGTTGTATTTAGGAAACAAGCGCGAAATCAATCATGAGTACCTTAGTGAGATGCGTAAATTGTCTTAAGGAGAGAGGACCAAGTTCTTGACTCAACCACAATTTTCTGGTTTTTCTAACCCATATTATATGCATTTGACATTGTATTTGGTTAAGAGTTCGTAATTCAATTGGTATATACTTGCAAGAATTGTCACAGCCCGTTCCGAGACGTGTTGTGAAAAGACGAAAATACCCCTGGACGGTTAAGGTAAGCTTGTGTTATATTTTGGATTAAATTCTTATTTTTCCTAAGTTTGGGAAAGGGTGAGGGCTTGGTGTATTATTGGTTTGAGTTTTGGACCATCACAAATGTAGGACCACCTTTGGGTATTAGTTAAATTGCTTGACTGCACCTAGACTATACGCTCTGAATGTGTGTTAACACTCTTGAATTCGGTTTTTGTTTATTCGTATTTCTTACTACTTGAATGCTTTCGCACTGTGCACATGGCTACGTCACCTCACGTGACGGCCAGCATGCCTTGATCTCGGTCGGGGTGTGTCAAGAATTATTTCTTAATTTTGTTTGTGATTAAGATATAACAATTAAACACTATTTTTCAACAGTTACATACATCTCTGCCAAACTGGAGAGTCCGCAACCTTTCATGAGTGTCTTAGCCTCATCCCTCAAGAGTATCTCCAATATTGGAGTAGGCAAATAAGTATTCAATCCATTTTGATGAGTCACATATATAGGCATAAGCATGCTTCAATGGTGTAGTCAATTGAATAGACAAATTTTGCCTCGTTTCAACATTGTAAACAAATCAGGCCACACGTCTCTATTTATAATAAAGTAATCCATGTAGAGGAAAACAACAAAAAATAAAAGATAAAAACAGATGTTAAAGATGAAATAAAATAAAAAATGTGCCTACTTGGTTTGTTTATTCCATTAAAATGACACACTCTTGGTGTGAGGTAATTGAATAAGCAATTACCGTGTCAGCCATTCTAGTACAATACAATTTTATCCATTTTATTTTCTTACGTCATTGAAGAAGATAAATTCTCGGAACACATGTAGGAGGAGGAATCTGTATTTTTGGAGAAGGGCCTCACTGTCACAATTGGTACAGAGATATAACTTTGAAAATATTGTTCACATGATAATTGTGGATGCAAATTTCTGCCTCCTTCTTCTTGGACAAAATTGCACCTACAAAATAATTAACACCTTAGGGTCAAGACCAATAGACTCATGCGCCCACGATGAATTGGGGGAGGGGGGGGCCTTTGGCCGAAGAACCTCCAATGCCAAAGTTAGAATTTAGAGAACTTTTGGAATTTTGCAAGAGTGTGGACTTAGGTTTTTAGAGAAAATGGGGTAGTGTATATAGGGCATGGCCGGTCCCTTTTGGAGAAAAGGTGGCCGGCCCTTTGGGGTATTTTTGGTGTGTAGTGGGTGATAAATTGGTATAATGGGTGATTTAATTGGTGATTAATGGATTAATTAGGAATTAATCCATTAATTAGCCAATTAATCTCCATTTATATGGAATAATTTGTAGGTTATGAAGTAATTACCTAAGATGAGGATGGATGAGATAATTTTGAATTTGTTGTCTTCTTTGGGCACTTTTGACTTAGTTGAGGGATGATTGCCCGCTGCTCGCGTGTAGGAATCCCAGTATGCCTCAAGGGTATTTTTGTCCTCTTTTACCCAAAAATCCACGTGTCGCCTTGTGATTATTTTTGGCTCCACAAATGCCCCCACACATGTTGGGCTGCTCGCAGGAAAAGGCAGCAGGTGTAGAGATTTCCTTGCTTTTAGGAAACTTAGGACTGCTTCCTATTTTGATGTAGATTCCCTCTTTAATAGGAAATTAGATCCTTCTAGGAAAGGGAAATAAATTTCTCTCAAAGCCTATTTAAGTCCACCTTAAGTGGGTTATTAAATCAACTTTGGAGAGCGATTTATTCTACTCTACAAGAGAGAGAGAGAGCTTAGAGGATATTTGTTTCCCCTCCTCTAGCAATCTTCTACATCTTGCACGTGCAATGGATCGTCTTTCGTTGATTTCTTCGTCTTCTCCGTGCCACACTGATGTAAGAAAATTTTAATTTTTCTTGTCTTCTTCTTGGAAGGTACTGCTGCAAAGCAGCCGTCAGGGCGGTGTGGTACGTCAGCTGGCAAAGGCCATTGCTTGTGCTGCTTGGCTTGACTAAAGCCAAGGACTGGCTCGGCATGAGTCGAGGAAGTAGCGTGGCATAGGCTATGGTTTGGGCTGCCTCGTTTGGGCTGCTTTCCAAAAATAAGGAAACTGCTTGAGTTTGATTTCTCAGCTGCCATAAATGAAGCAGTCAAGGATGAACCTACCGAGATCGGAGCAGTGAATGCTGCCCCCTGACCATTCGTTGCCTAGTTGGTCTTCGAGCATTCGATCTTTTGAACTATGTGGCCTTCTCGCACTATAGAGTTTACCCAAATAAGTGTCGGGGAATTAGTTTACCCTCTCGCGCTGGAGAGGAATTAGTTTACCCTCTCGCATTGGAGAGCAATTAGTTTATCCTCTCGCATTGGAGAGCAAACCCATTTCTAAGCGCTGCCACTGCTATATCCTCGTTGCAGCAAAAAATCTTGGCTTTCTCTGCTTTGAATCTCTTGACATAGTCGCGAATTGTCTCCCAAGGGTCTTTTACGATGCTGATGAGATGGTCAGATGTCTTTTTGATTGAGCGGTTAGACGAATACTCCTTAGTGAAAATAAATGAAAGTTTGTTGAAACTTCGGATCGACTACGGTGGTAGAGTGTGAAACCAGTCTTGCGCCTCGCCTTGCAAAGTTGTGGCAAAATTTTTGCACATAAGCGCGTCGTTGTTCCTGTAGAGGATCATGGTACTGTGGTAGTGCTTGAGATGTCGATCCGGATCTTCGTCTCTCTTGTACGGAGTGAAGTGAGGCATAGTGAACATGCGAGGTGGATCTGTCTGCTTGATCTCATTCGTGAATGGCGACATGCTTATGTTGGTCATGTCTCGTCGAAGCGCATCGTCAACAGCCCTGTTACGTTGGAAATTATGCAATCGTTCGGTCAGGAGCCTCTCAACTTCTTCTTGAATTTGCCTCTGCTGGGGCAGTGGAACTTTCGGCTGCCCCTATTCGTGACTTATGGGTATGAGCCTCTCTTCCCTATGCTCGACTCGTCTAAGTAGTGGCTGCGGTGCATGTGGCAGGTACCTAGCAGGCGAACGAGTTGCTCGCAAGCTGCCGGCTGAACTTGAGTCGGATTGAGTGATTGTCTTTCTCCTTCTGTCGTGCTGCCCACTCCGATATGAGGTGGAGAATACTCTTTGCGAGCCTAGTTGTGAATGAACACTTCGCTTCGAAGGTTGTCCATGTTGATAATCGGAGTGTGACCTCAACCGTGAATGTATGCTCGTTCGTGGGCTTGATCTGGAATGCACGTTTATCCGCGCTCTAAGACGAGAGTATACGTTATCCCAAGAACCCAGACGGTAGCGTAAACTGCCAGAACGCTCGGATCGTGGCTGGTTGACGGGCTGCTTGCCAGGGCACTAGTGGAGAGGTTCGTCTGCCCTTGTCCTACTTCGGGACACCTCGTCCGGGGCTCGTTGGATCTCGGTGCGCTGCAAGAGTTGATTCACCAAGGTTGTCTGTTGCGCAAGGGCGCTCGTCAACTCTATGACTTGTCGAGACAAGTGTTGTTCGCCATTTGGATTGGAAGAGCTTAGAAGAAATGTGCCTCCTTGAGCAGTGGTAGGGTGGTTGACTCCGCGCGCGAGACTTGAGTTGGGAAATGTCAAATCCGCGAAGAAATGTGGTGAAAATCCCCCGGCTCGATGGTTGGCCCGGATGGTTAAGATAGTCTTGGGCCGACTTGGGCTGCTTGAAAGGCCACGTGAGCAGGATGGGCCGCAGGAGCAGGCTACTCGGCGGCAGCAGGCTGGGCCACGTGAGTGGGCTGCTTGGTAGAAGCAGGCTGGGCCACGAGGGTGTGCTGCTCGGCGGGAGCAAGCTGGGCCACGGGAGTGGGCTCCTTGGCGTGTGGCACACGTGAGTGCGAGGCTTGGGCTCGGCTCGGCAATGCATTGGGCTTGGAGTGACATAGCTTGGGCCATGGCCTTGGTGCCGTGGGGCCTTGGATGGCACGGCTCGGGCCGTGGTGATGGCGTCATGGACCTCGCCGTGGGTAGCCACTGCGGTGGTTGCCATGGTGAAGCCTCGTAGTGGTGGTGCCGCTCCACTTATTGTCATGTTTAGCCTCGTGGATCGTCGCGGTCCCATCTCTTGAATATTGGAATTTTCACTTGTTGAATTTTCTAAATTTCTAGCCATTATATTTTTCTTTTTCGTTTTATCAAAGAATCTTTGCAAATAAAAATTCTAATAATAAGAACGTACGAAAAAATACAAGTGGACTAGAAAATAGAGAAAAACTTTTTCTTTTTTTTTATGCGAGTCTTCAACGAGTATGGATTTCAACTCTCAATGAAAGCACCAATTTGTGGATGCAAATTTCTGCCTCCTTCTTCTTGGACAAAATTGCACCAACAAAACAATTAACACCTTAGGGTCAAGACCAAGAGTCTCACGCGCCCACGATGAATGGGGGGCTTTGATCGAAGAACCTCCGATGCCAAAGTTAGAATTTAGAGAGAAAAGTGTTTAGAGAACTTTTGGAATTTTGCAAGAGTGTGGACTTAGGTTTTTAGAGAAAATGGGGTAGTATATAAAGGGCATGGCCAATCCCCTTTGGAGAAAAGGTGGCCGGTCCTTTGGGGTATTTTTGGTGTGTAATGGGTGATAAATTGGTATAATAGGTGATTTAATTGGTGATTAATGGATTAATTCGGAATTAATCCATTCATTAACCAATTAATCTCCATTTATATGGAATAATTTGTAGGTTATGAAGTAATTACCTAAGATGAGGATGGATGAGATAATTTTGAAATTGTTACCTTCTTTGGGCACTTTTGACTTGGTTAAGGGATGATTGCCCGCTGCTCGCGTGTAGGAATCCCAGTATGCCTCAAGGTTATTTTTGTCCTCTTTTACCCAAAAATCCATGTGTCGCCTTGTGATTATTTTTGGCTCCACAATAATGTGATTACATTCATGCTGCATGCATCCTCATTTTTTATTTTTAACAATTGTGATTCCAAAGCTAGCCGCATCATGAGAGCGTGCCTGTTTTTCCTTTTTCTTTTCTTAAGGGACATTTCAGACTTTTCCTTTTGGTCAACATCCCTGCTCTGCTCATGGGATTATCTATGATGCATGGACACGGGGAACACTCAATGTATTTCGTATCTGACACGCAGGGATACAGATACGTACAAGATACGCATGGATACGCGCTCGATACGTATCGGAATGAAAGGATACGTTCTTTATTAATGAGATACGCGTATCATATTGTCAAGATACGCGTATCATACTTTTCGGATACGTTTCAAACAAAATCAGAGAACCTTTGACTTCGTTTTCACTTTGTTAATTTTGGAGCTTCGATTTGATTGCAGAACCCATCTACGAAACAGAAAGAAAGCTTTCCTGCTTTTCTTTTCTGTTTTTAATTGAAAAGCATCTTGCTTTTTTTTTCTATTTTTTATTCGAAAAGCATCCTATTTTTCTTTTCTGTTTTTTATTCGAAAAGCATCTTACTTTTCTGTTCTGTTTTTAATCGAAAATCAACCTGCTTTTCTTTTCTGTTTTTAATCGAAAAGCATCCTGCTTTTCTATTCTATTTTTATTCGAAATTAATCGAAAATCATCCTGCTTTTCTTTTTTGTTTTTTATTCGAAAAGCATCCTACTTTTCTTTTCTGTTTTTATTCGAAATTAATCGAAAAGCATCCTGCTTTTCTTTTGTGTTTTTTATTCGAAAAGCATCCTGCTTTTCTGTTCTGTTTTTTATTCAAAGTTATAAACTTTCCTGCTGCTCTTTAACTGATTCAATAACCTAAAAGCTTTGAGTCTTTGACTGATTCAATCTGACTGTTATGCAGAATTGAAAAAGCCAAAAGCCACTTTTGTTTTTTTGTATATAATATTATTTTGTATTTTGCATATTATAAATAATATACTATTGTGCTTTCATGATATTTAGATTATAATATTTTATGGATATGCTTTTTAATGATGTATTTTTTAATCTCTTAAGTTAATATAAATTTCTCATGTAATAGTCTCGGTGTATACAGTGGATTGACTCTTATTGTTTATATATTTGTTAATTTAGGAAAATGAATCACCCTGATAATCATGCGAATGATAATGCTAATCTGGATGAGATTGTTGAAAATTATAATGCTCCGCTGTGGAAGTATGTCAAAAAGCTTGAAAGAGTGGAAAATGGAAGAGGAGGTACTGTGTTTCAATGCAACTATTGTCAAAAGATTTTCAGAGGATCCTACTCTAGGGTCAAGTTTCATTTGTTAAAAATGTCTGGAAATGGGATCATCTCTCGCAATAAGGTTACTGATGAAGCTCTTGCATAAATGAAAAAGCTAGTTCGAGAATGAGGGACTCTTTCTTTTTATTTTTTAAGTCATTTGGATGTTCTTTTCAGTTTTTCAAGTTTGAATACTAATTTAGTTGTTTAGTGGATTATCTTTATAAATGTTTGAAGTTTATGGAAATAAATTTGAACTTGAATAGTATATTTGAATGCTTATTTTATAATATTTAGATATATTTATTTATTTATATTATTTTTAATTGCCGTATCGTGTCTTCATTTTTAGAAATTTGACGTATCCCCGTGTCGTGTCGTGTCGTATCTCCGTATCCGTGTCTGTGTCCATGCATCATAGGGGATTATAAATATGCATTACCCCTGATAGAAATGCTTTAGAGGAAAATCAAGAGAGACAGAGAGATAATTAATCAAGTTCAGTGTAAAGATGGCGTGTAACGTTTTTGGCAACGAGATCACGGATGAGACTTTGAAGGGAATGCCAGAGTATGCCAACAAGAAAATAAGAAGATTAGACAGGGCACACGTGGCCAGAGGTGGAGCCACAGTGGGGTCAATGGGGTCGCATGACCTCTTGGAAGCCATGGAAATAACCTTAGAGGTCCCTTAGAGCTGCTGGTGCGACCTCTTGGAGTTGCACACCACGTGGTCGACGAAATGTCTGAAAGAAGAAGAAAAAGTTCGCTTGCAGGTTGAAGAAGAAGGAGGCTGCCTGGCGCGCGCGAGGCCCGGCAGGGAGTTGGGGTTAGAGGCGTTGCGGGAGTGAGAGACGGCGGTGGCTTGGAGTTGGAATGCTTGGATTTCTTGGGGGACTGCAGGACCCTCTTTGGAGTCTCTGCCATGGCTGCTCCGACTCCGAGCGTGCAGAAACGATGGCAATGTAATTAGCGAAGAAAACATTCGAGACGGACAAAGAGAGTGAATTTAGGGGGGAAATGGCGGGAAAATTGAGGGAAATCTGATACGGTAATAGGACTGCTCACAGATGGCCCAACTACATCTACTTGGCCCATTTCCTCCATGATAGAGTTTTTTTTTTTAGCTCTCACTTCCAAGTGAAGATGAATATCACTAGACCGTCGTATTGAGTGACTTCTGTGGATGCAAATTTTCTCCTCTTCGATCTTGGACGATTTTGCACCTACAAAATAATAAACACCTTAGGTTAAGGCCAAAAGCCTCACGCGCCCACGATGAATGGGGGGGGCTTTGGCCGAAGAACCTCCGATGCCAAAGTTAGAATTAGAGAGAAAAAGTGTTTAGAGTGTTTTTTGCCCAAGGATTGGAATTAGGTCTTTTGTGAGAAAATGGGGTAGTATTTATAGGAAAGGGGGGTGGCCGGCCATGCTAGGGTTTTTGGTGTGAGATCTAGGATTAATTAGCCTATTTATTGGCTAATTAATCAAATAGGGAAAGGATTTATTTTTATAAAAAGAGGTAATAAGGAGTAATTGAATAATTGACTAAAAAAGGAGGAAAAAAGGGAAGGAAATGGGGAAATAAAGAGGGAAGTGGCCGGCCCCCTTTGGAGAAAGGAGGACCGGCCATTAAGAGGATTTTGTGGATTTTGGGGCTAAGTTAATTGGCCAATTAATGAGGAATATCCTCATTAATTTGCCAATTATCTCCATTTAAGTGGGATAATTGGTGGATTTACGAGATAATTGTCTTAAATGTGGATGGATGAAATAATTCGGATTTGGTTACCTTTTATGGGCGCTTTTGACTTGACCGATGATAATTACCGGCTGCTCGCGCGTAGGATTTCTGGTGCTTCTCGAGGGCATTCTTGTCTTCTTAATCCGAAAGTCCATGTGTCGCCTTGTGATTATTTTTGGCTCCACAAATGCCCCCACACCTGTTGGGCTGCTCGCAAGAAAAGGGCAACAGGTGTAGAGATTCTCCCACTTTTAGGAAACTTCGAACTGCTTCCTTTTTGTTGATTTTCCACTTGTAATAGGAAGATAAATCCCCTTAGGAAAAGGGAAGTAAATTCTCTCTTCAAGTCTATTTAAGTCCACCTTAAGTGGATTATTAAATCAACCTTCAGAGAAGAACTTACTTCACCTTACAAGTGAGAAAGAGAGCTTAGAGGATATTTGTTCCCCCTCCTCTAGCAGTCTTCCGCATCTTGCCCGTGTAAAGGATCGCTCCTCGCTGCTTCTAGGTAAGAAGAAATTAATCTCCTTGTCTTTCTTGAAATCTTCGTGGGTGAGGACCCGAGGCTTGTGACCGGTGATCCATGTAGCCATGGAAAAACATATATACATATGTATATATATATTTTTTTCATGCCTTTTCCTTGGCTTTGGGGCGCTGGTGAGAGAAGGGACCAGGCCGCGGGGCCTGGCTTGGCTGCTGGGTCCTTGCGGCAAAGTTGTTTTTTTTTTTTTTTTTTTTTTTTTTAATGGATCTTCCTCGTATCTTTTTCTGTAGAATCTTTTCTTCCATGTCTTCCTCGGGTCTTAGGAATGATGAAGGCGTGCTGCCGTTGTATCGTCAAGGCGGATCTTTCAGCAAGGTTGGCTATTTCAAGGCTGCTCACTTCAAGATCAATTCTGATGACTCCTTTAGGGACTTCCTTGAGACCTACTGGCATGCCATTCCTTCCGGGGTACGTGTGAGGCGAGTCAAGGATGGTAGCAGTCGTGAACCATGTGACGAGACTCGGAGGGCTATTAAGTTCCACCCTTACTACTTCGTCCTAGGGTTCACCTTTCCCATGCCGCGCTTTTTCCAAGAGGTGCTCTGCTCCATGAGATGTGCGCCTGCTCAGTGTTCTCCAAATGCTATTCGAGTGATGGTGGGGTTCCACAACTTGAGCCAATTCTTTGATTTAGGACTAACCACCAACGAGTTTTGGTACTTTTTTGACATAGGCCATGTTGATGGAGTTAGGCAGCTGCGGACTCGTCATAGACTTTTTGACCATTCAAGCAAGGGTGACCATGATTGGGCTAAAGAGACCTTGGAGGTAAGCGGCGAATGGGAGTCCGATCACTCCCCCGAGCTGCGGGTGTCAACAGTCTTCATATCCGGTAAGTAGGCTGCTTTAATTTCTTTCTCGACTGCTTGATTTTGACGGTGAACTGTCCATCAATTTTCTGATTGCCCTCTGCCATCTTTGTAGATTCGGAGTTCGGTTTAACTCCCAAGGTTTCTTCGGACATGAAGAAAGTGCATGTCGCTCTGGGCATTCCTTCTGAGTATCGTGAATGGCGTTGGCTGCTTAGTCCTCTTCGTAGGGAGAAAGATGGATTGCCCCCAAAGGAAGAGGTGAGACGGATCAAAGCAGCTGCATTAGCTCGTCCTATCACCGTGGTAGAGCCCGCTGCCAATGATGGTGGGAGAAAGAGGCATTCTCCACCCGTGCAAGAGCCGCCTGCTCAGAAGAAGCCGCGGGTTGCTCGCGAGGGTTCATCCGCTGCTCAGGAGGGG
The DNA here is from genome assembly GCA_036320875.1 of Cotoneaster glaucophyllus. Taxonomy (NCBI): domain Eukaryota; kingdom Viridiplantae; phylum Streptophyta; class Magnoliopsida; order Rosales; family Rosaceae; genus Cotoneaster; species Cotoneaster glaucophyllus. The sequence goes on along the minus strand of CM070064.1, from coordinate 12,049,888 downwards.
CTTGATGCAAATAGGCCGAAGACTTCCTCCGCTGCTCCAGGGGATCCACCAGTTGCTCCCAAGCTTGTGATTGACTTGACTTCAAGAGAGATTGCTGGGCCTGTGCCAGTGCCGCCTGCTGCTCCAAAGGCTGCTAGCTCGATTGCCGATAGGATTGCTCAGCGCCGAGGTTCGTCAATGCCGAAGTTTGTGCTGAAACGTCCGCCTGGGATTAAGCCTGATTCTCCTTCGAAAAAACTTGCGTCCGTGGGGACTGGCTCGCCCTGTTCGTCTGTCAAGGTGGCGCCAAACTCGGTTCCTCCCGCTGCTGAGACCGAACTGCCTTCTGAGGGGGGTGAGACTGCTCGCGCCCATGGTTCTGGTAAGTCCGCCAAGTCCGATTCCAAAGAAGCTGCCGATATTTGTGCGCTTTTGAGGCCAGACCTTCTCGAGGATACGGATGCGTGTGCCAAATTTGTTGATGGTGTCAAGGGAATCGTTGGTCCAGGCTCATTTGTGAAGCATACGCCCGAGCACAGGAGGGCTGCTCTGTTAACCATGATGCAAAAAACGGCGATCCTGGCAGCCGAGTCCATGGTTCTTGATCGGGAGGATATCAAGGCTGCCCAGGAAGTGGTGAAGTCTATGGCTGCTGAAGCTCGTCGACCGAGAAGGTTAAAAATCTGGAGTCTGAGCTTGCTGCTTTGAAGAGATCTAACGCCTCTGCCCCCACTTCTCTGCAGCTTGAGACCGCTTGCCACGAGATCGCGAACTTGAAGGCCAGGCTTGATGCGACTCAAGTGAAATATGAAAGTGCAGAGAAGGAGATTGCGCGTTACATACCTCAGATTCAGGATCTTGAACGGTCCGTCTCCGAATTCTGCTCTGCTGCTTATGCCAAGGATGAAGAACTGATCGCTGCTTACAACCAAGTGATACGTCTCAAGAAGGTTATTGATAAGCTTGAACCTCAAGTGTTGGAGCTTCAGGGTGCTTTGAAGATCAACGATAGTCTGAGAAAGGAAGTGGAGGAAGTGCAGCGGGTTCGAGCTTGTCTGCTTGAGGAGATGGAGCAGCTGAAGAGCGAGAAGGCTAGGTTCGAGGCTTCGCTAATCCAGAATCAATCCGACTTCTATAAACTTGGTTATGTTGACCGCCTCTTCGGGCGACCGTCTGACTTCGAGTTTTCTGAAAAGGACTTTGAGGCTTTCTCCATTTCTCCAGAAGATCTGCTCGCCTTCACTTTCGAGTCCTCCCTTGGCGAAATAGTTGGAGATTGGAGCATTCCCGATGGGGCAGTCGGGGGTGGAGTGCTGGATGGTACCGCTACTGAAGTTGCCGCGGCTGCCGAAGGTGTGACAGTGGAGCAGTCGTCGGATGGCCAAGCTGCCGAAGAGTAGTCTTCTAGGTAGCCTTTAGGATTTGTTTCTCCTTATTGCTTTTTCTTTGCTTGAACTCCTCCAGTCTTTGTCAGTTGTTTATCAATTTTGCTAGAAAATATAATAAACTTGCCTCCTTCGCTTTTCTCCGTCTTTGCTCCTTTCGTTCATACCTCAACCTTTAGACTCTATAGGCAAGTAGCAGGCGCGCCACTTTTCATAAGCAGACAGGCCGCGTAGCCTACGTGGTCGTAGGTGTTGGTGTAGAACTTCTCCTTGCAAAGTTGCTAACCGTAGGGTTGGCAGCCGGACGCCTTACTTACAGAAGCAGACGGATCCGCGTAACCACTAGGCCATTAACCTTGGCTTTCTCCAATTCCGTAGGTTGCGCAGCGATTGTCACAACACTTTAGGACTTGGCGCAAGTTACCGCAAAGTTGTTAGCTGCGGGATCGACAACCGGAAGCTTAACTCACTGTAGCAGCTCCATCCGCGCGATCCTTAGGCTGTTACCTTGCCAAGTTGCCATTCATAGGGTTGGCAGCCGGACGCCTTACTTACAGAAGCAGGCGGATCCGCGTAACCACTAGGCTGTCAACTCTGGTTCTTCCCAATTCCGTAGGCTGCGCAGCCAGTGCTACAACACTTTAGGATTTGGTTCAAGTGAAGCTTATCGACTACGTAGCATGTCGGTAGTGGATAAAGCTTCACATATGCCTGCTAGCTTGTTTAACCTTTCACAAGAATGTGCGGTTTGTGTAAGTCTAGCATGGCTTTACTGCTAGGTCAAGCCGTAGGCAGTCTGCCGGGATCCGTAGGCTACCTTAGCATGTCCGGTAGCAGCTTTAGGATTTCCCAAGGTAGTGTGCCCCCCCCCCGTCTCTAGGGCCCGGGTCCCGCGGATTAGGCCAAGAGACCCAAAATCCTTCAGTTAGCTAGGCCGTGAAAAAGACCATCATGGCTACTTGGGAATTCCGGAGCAAGCCATCGTGCAGCTAGCTTCACGTTTGTTACACTAGGGCAGTCAGGCTCATCCACGTCTGGATATTCGGAGTGAAAAGTTTATCCTCCCGCGTTGGAGAGCAGATTGGTCCCTCTGGGGGCGCTGTTCCTGCAGTGAGTCCCTGAGAAGGGCGCGAGCTCCTTTTGAAGCGCAGGAGTTGTCAGTTGCCGCAATGGAATCAAGTTGTAAAAACGTTCCTTATTGAAAAACAAGTGAACTGATAACTTAAGAACTGCGGAACAACTGGTAGTCCTCGACTTGCGAGGGTCGTGCTCGTCTGAACTGCTTGAGCTTTCGGGCGTTGGTGGAGATCACACGTGGTACTTCCTCAAGTTGTAGGCGTTCCACTGCTTTTCAATCTCCTTGTCATTCATGGTGGCGAGGGTGTAGCTTCCTTTGCCGCCTACCCTGCTGATCTTGTAAGGTCCTTCCCAAATGGGGTCCATCTTTTTTGATCCCTCTCTTCGAGCAGTGATGAAGGCCTTCCTCAGGACTAGGTCGCCGGGTTGAAATTGCCTTATCTTGGATCTTTTATTGTAACTAGAGAGGAGTTGCTGTTGGTATGATGCGATGCGGGCTATGGCCTGCTCGCGTCTTTCTTCCGCCAGGTCCAGGTTCGTGGCCATCTCTCTACTGTTCTGCTCGACATCTGGCAGCAAGGTGGTGAGGCTTGGCATGATGATGTTAGGAGGGATGATCGCCTCTGAACCGAACGCCAATGAGAAAGGAGTTTCACCGGTTGCTCGCCTTTTGGTAGTTCGGTACGCCCACAGGCAACCGGGGAGTGCGTCTGGCCACTTTCCTTTCTTGTCGGTGAGGGATTTTTTGAGGCAGTCGAGGATCGTCTTGTTGGAAGCTTCGGCCTGCCCATTGCCTTGTGGATACCTTGGTGTAGACATATGTTGCTTTATGCCGTATTTCTGGAAGAATCCCGCCAAGTCTTTGCCTACGAACTGTGGGCCGTTGTCGGTGACGATGGACTGAGGGATACCAAAGCGGCAAATGATGTTCCTCCACATAAAGCGTTCTATGTCCATCTGAGTTGTTGTTGTCATGGGCTCCGCTTCTATCCACTTGGTGAAGTAGTCGGTTGCCACGATCATCATTCCCCTGCCCCCGGTCGCAGGCGGCATGGGCCCAACCAGGTCAATCGCCTAGTGCATGAACGGCCAGGGGCTTGCTTGTGGATGGAGTTCGCTGGCAGGTAGGGCCGGTACAGGCTTGTAGCGTTGGCAGCGGTCGCATTTTTGTGCTAACTCCCGGGCATCTTGATGCATGGTTGGCCAATAGTAGCCTGCGTTGAGAGCTTTTTGTGCCAAAGATCGTCCTCCAGAATGGTTCCCACAGACGCCTTCATGGATTGAACTTAGGATCTTCAAATCATCGGGATGTGCCAAACATCGGAGGTGCGGCCCGGTGTAGGATCTTTGGATTAGAATATCCTTCCACATGTAGTAGCGCGCTGCTCGGATTTGAAGTTTCCTTGACTCCAATCTTTCGGTGGGGAGCGTGCCGTTGACCAAGTAATCTATGATAGGGCTCTGCCAATTTGGAGTTGCACTAACCTGCGTCACTTCGGCTGCTGGCCCGGGCTCTATGCTTGGCTTATCTAAGTACTCCACCGGAATCGAACGCTTGAGCTGATGGTCGAGGGCGGAGCCTAGGCCGGCTAGCGCATCTGCATGGGCATTTTTCGCTCGCGGAACCCGGGTGAGCGTGTAGGTCTGAAATGTCTTCAGCTGCTCGCGCACCTCCTCCAGGTATTGTGCCATCCTTGGATGCTTCGCCGTATATTCTCCCGCGGCTTGGCTGGTAATCAGCTGAGAGTCGGAATAGATTGCCAGCTTCTTTACTGCTAAGTCCTTTGCCATTCGGAGGCCTGCCAGTAGGGCCTCGTACTCTGCTTCATTGTTGGATGCTTTGAAGCCTAAAGTGATCGCCTGCTCGAGCAATGAGCCGTCGGGGGTGACGAGAACCACGCCTGCTCCTGAGCCTTTGTGATTGGATGAGCCATCGACGTGTAGATGCCATATGTCGCCATTGAGGGAAGCGGGCGGTGCTAGAGTTTCGGCTGCTTTTGGGACATCGTCGGACTCGTCTGCCGCGTTGCTTGGGCCAGGCACGAACTCTGCTATGAAATCTGCCAAGGCTTGGGCCTTTATCGCCGTACGGGGTCGGAAGACTAAACCATACTGGCCTAGTTCAAGTGCCCATTTCATTACTCGTTGAGAAGCATCCGGACCATGCAGGATAGATCGTAGGGGATACTGAGTCATGACGATGACTGTATGAGCTTGAAAGTACGGTCTGAGTTTCCGAGCAGCCACAACTAGAGCCAAAATTAATTTTTCGATCTTCGGATATCTTGTTTCCTCATCGAGGAGAGCTTTTGAAGTGTAGAACACCGGTATTCGGATTCAGCAAAGATGCCATTAATTCGAATCGTCTTGGCTGGTGGCTCCTGCTCCCTTTCAATGTTCCGTCTGAGCTTCGCAGCTGGCTTGTCCAGATACCTGTCGACCTTGCCGTCCTTCACAAGCCTCTCCAGATAACTCTTCCAGGTGTAGCAGTTTTCTGTGGTGTGTCCTGGCCCTCGATGGAACGCGCAGTACTTGGAGTGATCCAGCTTGGAAGCGTCTCCTATTAGCTGTTTTGGTGGTTTAAACCATGGCTCGTCCTTCACGTTGCGAAGGATTTGATGGATTGGGACTGAAAACTTCGAATAATTCCTGGTCGTCGGGCCGTCTCTGGTCACGGGCCTCTCTCTCCGCTTGGCCTCATGTCTGCTCTTATTGGGCTGCCTTCCGTCTTCCCTTTGTTGAGTTGTCACCAATTCTTTTTGCGGCTGCTCAGGCGCCTTTTCCGCTCGTCGGGCCTCGTCCCAGAGTGCATGCTTTTCTGCCAGGGCGAATGAGTCTGCTAGAGTCAGGTCTTCCTTCATGATCATCTCTCCAAACAGGGGGTGATCCGCGGGAGGCCCTTCTGGAAGGCTGCACTGGCTATTGAGTCGTCACATCCTACGATCTTCGCCTTTTCCGCCTTGAATCTCTTCACGTAGTCGCGAAGTGATTCCTTCGGGTTCTTCTTTACGTTGAACAGGTGTTCGGATTTTTTCTTGATCGAGCGGTAAGATAAGTATTCTTTGGTGAAAATCAAGGAAAGATCGTCAAAGCTTGAGACGGATCGTGGTGGCAGGGTATGGAACCAATCTTGCGCTTCGCCTTGCAGGGTGGTGGCGAATATTTTGCACATAAGGGCATCATTGCTCCGGTAGAGGACCATGGCACTTCGGTAATGCTTCAGGTGCCTTTCCGGGTCTCCATCTCCTTTGAATGAGGTGAAGTGCGGCATGCTGAACTTGCGCGGGGGTTCCGCATACTCGATCTCGTCCGCGAAGGGGCTCCGGCTTATCTTGGTCATCTCCAGCCGCAATGCTTCATCGGTCGTGTCGCCGCGTCGGAACTCGCGCAGCCGTTCGTTAAAAAGCTTCTCCACCTCTTCCTGGATTTGTTTATGGTGGGGCGGCGGAGCCCTAAGCCGTCCTAGATCTCGGCCCATTGGTCTAGGCTGCTCTTCCGGGCGTTCCATTTGTCGTTGCCTCGGCTGCCTAACCGGTGAGTGGTTTCTTCGCGCGCCATGCGTTATCTTCCGAGGTGATGTGGAGTACGTTCCTTGCGGGCCTAAGCGCGAACGGACGCTCTGCCTAGACGGTTGCTCGTGCGATCCTTCAATTTGTGGCCCCAGCCTCGATCGTATGCTTACTTGCGGGCCTAACCGAGAGTGCACGCTCCTCCCTGCGCTAAGACGGGAATCCACGCTGTCTCTGGGGCCCAGCCGAGATTGCACATCGCCCGATTGCTCAGTCTGATTGATCGGCTGCTTGCCAGGACGTTGCCGGAAAGGTTCCTCTTCTAGGGCGCGTTGGATCTCCGTGCGTTGCAAAAGTTGATTCACCAGGGTTGCCTGCTGCGCTAAGGTGTTCGTCAACTCCATGACTTGCCGGGACAGGTTCTGCTCACCACTCAGATTGGATGAACTAGATAGGAAAACTCCTTCTCGAGCGACGGACGGGTGGATGGTTCCGGGCACGACTCGGGCTGCTTGGGACACCACTGGGGCAGGCTGAGCTGCGTGGGCAGGCAGGGCTGCGTGGGCAGGCAGGGCTGCGTGGGCAGGCAGGGCTGCGTGGGCAGGCAGGGCTGCGTGGGCAGGTTTGGCTGCAGGAGCAAGCTGCTCAACGCGAGGTGGGCGCGAATGCGAGGCTTGGACCGCCGTAGTGGTATCATGGACCTCGCCGCGGGTGGTCACCGCGGTGGTTCCCATGGTGGAGCCTCGTGGTGGTGGCGCCATCTCCCCAAGAGTCACATTCAACCTCGTAGATCGCCGTGGTCCCACGCCTTGAATGTTTGAATTGTTGCTCATCGAATTTTCCGTGTGTGCGAGAGTCTTTTTCGAGCGTAAACTTCTCCTCTCAATGAAAGCACCAATTTTGTGGATGCAAATTTTCTCCTCTTCGATCTTGGACGATTTTGCACCTACAAAATAATAAACACCTTAGGTTAAGACCAAAAGCCTCACGCGCCCACGATGAATGGGGGGAGGGGCTTTGGCCGAAGAACCTCCGATGCCAAAGTTAGAATTAGAGAGAAAAAGTGTTTAGAGTGTTTTTTGCCCAAGGATTGGAATTAGGTCTTTTGTGAGAAAATGGGGTAGTATTTATAGGAAAGGGGGGTGGCCGGCCATGCTACGGTTTTTGGTGTGAGATCTAGGATTAATTAGCCTATTTATTGGCTAATTAATCAAATAGGGAAAGGATTTATTTTTATAAAAAGAGGTAATAAGGAGTAATTGAATAATTGACTAAAAAAGGAGGAAAAAAGGGAAGGAAATGGGGAAATAAAGAGGGAAGTGGCCGGCCCCCTTTGGAGAAAGGAGGACCGGCCATTAAGAGGATTTTGTGGATTTTGGGTCTAAGTTAATTGGCCAATTAATGAGGAATATCCTCATTAATTTGCCAATTATCTCCATTTAAGTGGGATAATTGGTGGATTTACGAGATAATTGTCTTAAATGTGGATGGATGAAATAATTCGGATTTGGTTACCTTTTATGGGCGCTTTTGACTTGACCGATGATAATTACCGGCTGCTCGCGCGTAGGATTTCTGGTGCTTCTCGAGGGCATTCTTGTCTTCTTAATCCGAAAATCCATGTGTCGCCTTGTGATTATTTTTGGCTCCACAACTTCTCCATAATCAGAAATTAAATCTCAATTGTTTAACTGATCATAATCAAATATCAATGCTATATATGGACTAAAATGATCAAAAATCAAATCTCAATTGTTTAGCCGATCATGATCAAATATCAACAATATATCGGTTTATCAAAAATCAAAATTATTTAATAGATCATAATTAAATATCAACAATATATTGGCCAACTATCGATGATATATTAATTAAGTGCCGCCATGTAGCAATCAAATATTAACAACAACATCGACCAAATATAAAAAAAAACATTATTTTAATAGTTTTGGAAGTGGTTTTTTCTTTCAAATTTTGAAAAGTCTTTTATTTGATAGTGGGTAAACTGTTGATTTTCCTCTTTGATTTTCACTTAACTTTCGATTTTCCTCTAAACTTTTTAATTGGAAAATCAAGGACAAACTAATTTTTTTGGCCAAATTTTCCCCACTGTTAATTTTTCATAGATTCCATCCAAATTAACTGCTTCAGTGGAGAGAGCATTTTCTGTCATGAATATTGTTAAGGGTCCACTTAGGAACAAAATGGGAGATCAATGGTTGAGTGATAGCTTGCTTGTTTATATTGAGAGAGATATTTTTGCTTGTATTGAAAATGAAGCTATAATGCTTCGTTTTCAAAATATGAAACCTCGTCGTGGACAATTATAGCTTGTAATATTGTTTCCGTTATGAATTATGAATGAAAGTACTATGATTTCATTTTCAATATGTTTTTCCATCCTAAATTTTTATTTGGACTTTTACACTAAGACCCCTTGTGGTAAGATTCCTGGCTCCGCCACTGCACGTGGCGATGATTATGAAAAATGCCGCGGAGAAGGACGTCAACGCTCGATCATGTGGAGAAACTGAAGCAGCAGTATGGCGACATAATCTCCACACTCTGCCTTGTTTACAATGCAACTGGGGACACCATAACATATGCTGATACGAAAAATTGGTATGGGCACATCGGGAAGGCACCAGACCATACCCACCGCTGATTGCAAATGGTCAGTGGGCTGCGTTTCTGCACGTCAAACCTGCCGGAGCGGCTTCTAGATCCCATGCTGCTGTTGTGTACCGAGGCCGGAATAACGTTGGTAGCGAATGCGATTGGATGTTGTCATGGATGAACCCATGGAACAGGGCTTTCTATGACAACAAGGTGAGTATTAATGACTTTTTTTGATATATTAACGATATTATATTATTTACACTAACGACTAAGAAAATTAAACACATTTGACATCTCTTAAATACTTGCGATATGCACATAAGTGCAGGTCTATACAGAGATTCGAGAGCCTAATCACTTTGGAGATCATGTTGGAGAGTTGACTTCTTGTGATTATTTAGTTACCTTTTCTAGGTCCTTGTAATCAGATTGTAATTAATATTTCTTTCCTTGTAAATCCTCTTGTACATTATATATTTTCCTCCTTGGTGAGAAGAATGATATCAGAAAATTAAACCCCAGATTGACATGGTATCAGAGCAAAGATCCTAGGGTTTCTGCTCTGCCTGTTCCCTCAAGCAAACTCGGCCCTCCCATGGAGAACCTACCACCATTCCTCGATGAACACAACCCCATCCTAACCGATTCTACTCCTACACTAAACACTACAACCCTAAACACTACTACCATGACCGACCCTACCATGAATCCTGTCCCACTTATTCCGCAAGTTGTTACACAGATTGTCCATCATGATTCGTCTACTGCTTCAATTGCCATCAAACTCAATGGTACCAATTATGGAGTTTGGTCTCAGATTGTTGAGATGTTTGTTGCTGGAAAAGACAAGTTGGGCTACTTGTTTGGGAGTAATCCCCAACCACCTATCGACGATCCGGCCTTCACCAAATGGCGTACGGAGAACGCTATTGTAAAGGGTTGGCTCATCAACTCTATGGAACCCAATTTGATTGGGTACTTTCTTCGACTACCAACGGCAAAGGAAGTGTGGGACGCGGTTGCTCGCACGTATTATGATGGCTCCGATATATCTCAAGTCTATGATCTTACCTGCAAGGCCTCTCGCATGAGGCAAAATGGACGACCGGTGGAGACATACTATAGTGATCTTCAATCTCTGTGGCAGGAGATTGATTATCGTCGACCTAATCCGATGATGTGCGGTACTGATATTGAAATTTTTAATAAAATTGTTCAAACGGATCGTGTGTACACTTTGCTTGCATGATTGGATGAGATGTTTGATAAAATTCGTAGTGATATTCTACGAACTGAGCCCCTTCCTTCCGTCGAACAAACTTTTGCCTATGTTCGCCGAGAGGGAATGCAACAAGCTGTGATGAGTACTGGAGGACAGCTGCCGAGTGGGACGACCATGGTGGCTCGACCAGCCATGACAACTCGGCCTGCCACACGAGCCGTAGCTTCATCCCGTCCCTGGGCCCCTGATAAGTTACCTACACCGAGCCCAGGACTGCAACCCCAGGCTACTGCGCCGAGCTCGGCACAGGGCTCGCTCTTTGCTGCTAGGACAGTTTCACGGCCCACCACGGGTCCCCGTCCTCCTCGACCTAAACCACCTATCCCCGCCGGTGGTTGTACTTACTGCGGTAGTGAGAAGCATGGCCGTGATAATTGCTTCCAATTGCATGGCTATCCTAACTGGTGGGAACCGTTGAAGCTTCAGAAACAACAAGAACGAGATGAGCAAGCCAAGCTTGGGCAAGCCAATCTCGCCACCTCTATGTCCCAATTATCTTTGATATCTCAAAATGATCCTCCTCTGGTTTCAAGTTCTTCCGACATGTCTCCGGAGTCCTCAGGTAACTGTGGTTATGTTTTTAATATGAATAATGATGCTACTCCATCCGGATGGATCATTGACTCCGGTGCCACAGACCATATGACTTATGATCCCACTGATTTAGCTTGTGATATTGTTCCACTTCGACGTAATATTACTAATGCTAATGGAGTCACCTCACCGGTAACCGGCGCTGGCACTGTGCGCCTCACGTCCACTCTCTCTTTGCCTCATACATTACTTGTACCTTCACTCAAGCATAAATTGATGTCTCCTGGCCAAGCCACTGAACAATTGAACTGTTGTGCCCTAATGTATCCAAAGTTTTGTCTTATACAGGATATTCTCACAAAGGAGATAATTGGTCGTGGTACTAAGAGGGGGGATCTCTATTTTGTGGATGATGTCAGTACAGGACGGGTCAATCTCGCCCAAGGAGCTGTTGATCACAAGAGGCGTCAGATATGGTTATGGCATCACCATTTGGGTCATCCATCTTTCAGTTATTTACAGCATATGTTTCCGGATTTATTTGTTGGTTGTTCAGTTTCAGACTTTAAATTTGACACTTGCATACTCGCCAAGAGTCACCGTGTGTCTTATCCGTTGAATTCTAATAAAAGTATTGTTCCTTTTGGTCTTGTTCATTCGGATGTTTGGGGACCATCTCTGATTACTACTTCATCAGGTATTCGATGGTTTGTAACGTTCATAGATGATTGTACCCGAATGACATGGTTATATCTTCTTAAGCATAAAAGTGATGTGTTTTCGGTTTTTAAGACCTTCCACACCATGGTTCAGACACAGTTTTCTACTGACATACGGATTTTACGTTCTGATAATGGTGGTGAATATGTTAATAGTGATTTTTCCCATTATTTAACGAATTCTGGAATTCTTCACGAAACTACATGTCCTCAGACTCCTCAACAGAACGGGGTGGCTGAGCGCAAAAATCGTCATCTCTTAGAAACGGCTCGGTCACTCTTGATTGGGGCGTCTGTTCCCTGCTCTTTTTGGGATGTTGCTCTTTAAACCGCCACTTATCTTATCAACCGTCTGACATCCAAAGTCCTGGATTTTCGTACTCCCTTACAAGTCCTTGTTATCTTCGTGCATCTACCGTCGGTTTTAGTACTCCCACCTCGGATTTTTGGATGTGTTGCATTTGTTCATCTTCATAAAAATCAACGAACGAAACTTGACCCGTGTGCTATTCGTTGTATTTTTATGGGGTACGGCCTCCATCAGAAAGGGTACCGTTGCTACCACCCTCTCTCCCGTCGACTGTATGTTACTATGGATGTCATTTTTTCCGAGTCTGAGATGTATTACTCTTCGGCTTCTTCCAATCCTCCTCCTCAGGGGAGACACGGTATGACGAGAAGGATTGCACCATTGCCGAGACTCGGCTAGCTACCCTTGCCGAGATTCGGCCAACTACCGTCGAGGGAAATCCAAGTGCCTTTGCCGAGATTCGGCCGGCTACCTCTGCAGAGATTCGGCCAGCTACCTTCGTCGAGACTCGTCCAGCTGCCCTTGCCGAGAATCGGCCAGCTACCTCTGTCGAGATTCGGCCAGCTACCCTCGCCGAGACTCGGCCAGCTGCCCTTGCCGAGCCTACTCCCCCCTCGTCTCCAAATATAGTACCACCAGCCCATACTCCTGAGAATATTCCTGAGGTAAGCTTGACTATCCCTGTTGATGATACCGTTGTTCCGAATTATCAATTACCTTTCAGGCACAATCGAGGAAAGGCACCTAATCGATATTCACCAGACACAACGAAAGGCTCTAAATACCCCATTGCCAACTATGTGTCATCATAAAAGTTATCAGAACCCGGCAAAGATTTTGTACAACAAATATCCAATGATAGCACATCAAGTTCATTGAAAGAGGCACTATCTGACGATCGATGGACCAAGGCAATGGAGGAAGAAATGGCTGCACTCCAGAAAAATCAAACGTGGGATTTAGTTCCACTTCCCCGAGGAAAGAAAAGAGTTGGGTGTCGATGGGTGTACACCATCAAGTACAAAGTTGATGGGTCCGTTGAACGATACAAAGCACGATTGGTGGCCAAGGGATACACTCAAACGTATGGTGTTGATTATACAGAGACATTTGCCCCGGTAGCAAAGATTAATACGGTAAGAGTATTGCTTTCATTGGCGGCCAACTTAGATTGGCCATTACAGCAATTTGATGTGAAAAATGCTTTCTTACATGGTAATCTTGACGAAGAAGTGTATATGGATATTCCACCTGGTTATGCATCGGTTTTACAAGCTGGAGTAGTCTGCAAGCTTAATAAAGCGTTGTATGGGTTAAAACAATCACCCCGAGCATGGTTTGGTAGGTTCCGGACGGCTATGAGGAAATATGGGTTCAGGCAGAGCAATTCCGATCATACACTTTTCTTGAAACACCGAATGGAGAAATTGACGGCACTTATCATCTATGTGGACGATATGATTGTTACAGGTCACGACAAAGAGGAAATCTCAAGGCTCAAAGATTACCTAGCAACCGAGTTCGAGATGAAAGATCTTGGTGGTTTGAAATATTTCTTGGGGATAGAAGTAGCTCGATCTAAACAGGGTACATTTCTGTCTCAAAGAAAATATGTTCTAGACTTATTAGCTGAAACCGGAATGCTTGATTGTAAACCGGCTAACACTCCTATAGTCCAAAATCACCATCTTGCTGTGCACTCTGATCAAGTTCCCACTAACAGAGATCGTTATCAAAGGTTAGTTTGGAGGTTAATTTATTTATCTCACACCAGGCCTGATATTGCATACGCAGTAAGTGTTGTTAGTCAATTTATGCACTCTCCGAGTGAGGCACATATGGGTGCAGTTGAACGCATCATACGATACCTGAAGTCCTCACGGGGTAAAAGGATCATGTTTTCTAAGAATGATCATTGCCGAATAGAGGGGTACACCGATGCAGATTGGGCAGGCAACGTTACTGATCGTCGGTCCACATCTGGTTACTTTACATTTGTGGGAGGAAACTTAGTCACTTGGCGGAGTAAGAAACAGAAAGTGGTTGCTTTATCAAGTGCAGAGGCCGAATACAGGGGTATGGTAAAAGGAGTATGCGAACTATTATGGCTTCAGAGGCTACTTGGTGAACTCGGGTATCCTTCGAATTCAGCCTCGAATTTATTTTGTGATAATACAGCAGCTATAGATATCTCACACAACCCAATTCAACATGATCGCACAAAATATGTGGAAGTTGACAGACACTTCATTAAGGAGAAGTTGGATGGGAATATTATTCAATTCCCGTTCGTAAAGTCAGATGATCAATTGGCGGATATCTTAACTAAAGCTTTTGCAAGTCAAGCGTTCTACAACTCTCTTGTCAAGTTGGGCATGAACGACATTTATGCACCAACTTGAGGGGGAGTGTTGGAGAGTTGACTTCTTGTGATTATTTAGTTACCTTTTCTAGGTCCTTGTAATCAGATTGTAATTAATATTTCTTTCCTTGTAAATCCTCTTGCACATTATATATTTTCCTCCTTGGTGAGAAGAATGATATCAGAAAATTAAACCCCAGATTGACAGATCGTTGGGGATTCATCCATGATAAGAAATTGGAGGAAAGTCAAGCGTACAGCAAGGACACATGGAAGGGATGCGTGTCAATCATGTCAACTGGCGATGACACTTCCCCAATTGTTGAAGCAATACTCACTTTAGAAAATGCCTAAGTTTGTTTGTGCATTTGTATTACTTTATTTTCTCATATGTGCAGGGCCTTTCAATTAACCTGGGATGCATAATAAAATGGTGTCAACCAAATACTATCCCATGTTAATTCTATTACAATAATAGGCCTATAGTTTGAATTTGAATCTTATGCATGATACTAAGCTTAATATTGTAATATTTCAGAATAACAGAATGAATTCCAGTCTTTATATTTACAATCTGTGTATTAACGTGCATTTAGACAAATTTTGATCATTTGCTAACGTAATTTAATCCATCCACATCAGAAAGTTGAGAGTAAAAATTGTAATTTAACCATTAAAATATTTAAATAAAGCCTAAATTTTAAATTTGATGCCATGTAAAATAAAAAACGTCCATACGTTTTAATTTATTTCCAAAAACCATGCAATCATCCCTATATGACTATTACCTTTATTTTACAAATTATAACATACCCAACTTATTAAGTTAGAGAAATTGAAATCCGTATTTCAATATTTTTGTTTAAGACATTTAATTTAAAGTGGTGTTAAACCCACTCTATTGTCTTATCACTCAACCCACTTAAAAATGTAAATTCCAATGACAAATATCTCCTCTTATAAAATGACATTTAAGAATTTAAACAGTAATCACTAACATTTTGCCACATCAGCATTAGTTGAAATAGCAAAAAAGAAAAAAGAAAATAATAATTTAAAAATCCACCCTACTGTACAAACCCAACCAGTCCACACCCGCACGGCGACGTCGATAACAGCTCCTCCCCCTTCAAATTCCGTCTATTGTGTATGTAGAACTCGCTGTGCTGCTGTCTGAGTCTATTCGGTCGAAGCCATTGACAGCGACCATGGGTAAGAAAAAGGCCATTCTAATCGTGTTACACCCGTACCTGCGAAACCCTTTTCCTGCCTTGATCTCTTGTACAGTAGCCAAACTAACTCTCTGTCAACAACAACGGAGATTGGTCATGCTTCCTAGAGAATTGGGTTCGGTTTCTACTGAACTTGCCCTTTCGTCTTCCCTGAAAATTGGTTTCACATCATATTAGTAGCATGAGCCTCGTCCTATGAGTAAGATGGGCTTTTTCTATCCAAGAACGAACAGGGGAAACAACATTAATGTATTCCTTCTTCAATTATTGTTGCCAGAAGCCAAGGAGCTTGCCATCTCATCTCATGTACGGATGGTAATTTTAATCGTTAAACCCGATAATTGTGGATAACCGTCCGAATGGATTGGATTTGGGTATGAAAATTCGGATATATTTTGGGTATGGGGAAAAACCGTAAATATTATTCGGTTATGGTTATAAGGGTCCCCAATCCATATCCGTACCCGAACCCAAACCGAATAATATATCATATTAAGTATTATATAATATATGTGTGTATATATATATATGTATATTCATTATTCACCGAATCTTACTTTGAGAATACAAAAATAATATTATGTGAGTTGCATTTTGTGGCAAAGTTCAAAAGTTTTGATATGAATCAAAATCTATGAGAATTCAATAGTACTTATGGAAGATATCAAAGATCAACCAACATTATCAATGTTTAGCTCTAATTTTTGTGCTCCACAAGATTCATTAATTAAATCATTTTATACATCAAATATTTAATGACGAAATTAATATTTACTAAACCCTATGGATATAACCGTTAACCGATGGAGAATCCATTATCCGGTGGGTATGGTTATGGATAATACCCGATGTTTAATTTGTGGTTATGGATATGGTTAATTTTCGTGGTTGTGGGGATGAATATAGCATTTCCGTCCCCAAACCGATCAATTGCCATCCTTATGGTTGGTTTTTTTTTTTTTTTTTTGAGATAAATATTTACATATTTATATATACATATTACAGAAAATAAAATTTAAAGAACTTAAAGATATTTAAAAGGTTATAATTGGAATCATGGGTGGAAAAAGAGTGATGTTATTATTTACCTTTTTATAGTGGGTGGGAATATAACGTGGGTGATAAGATAAGACAATAAGGTGGGCTTAATATCACTCTTAATTTATTATTTTTGTTTGTCAACAACATTCAGTTTGTTTGAGTTCTTTTCTCTTTGCTTTTAAGTAAAATCCCCCAATCCAAATCTTAATTTAGTCTAAATCCCCCAATTCAAGAAAGAAAGAAAAATAAAGAAGAAATGTTTGTTTCACCATAAAATCCTAGAAAAAAGAAGTAAATTTGATATGACCTCGGGAAAAAAATTAATGGGTAAATTACACAAAAGTACCTTAATTAACTATGGATCGAACCATAATCTCATACTTCAACTTATGAATTCGTTGCAATGTCAAGCATACATTAATTTTTTTGTCAATTTAGCTGTTAAATGATGATGTGGCAAGATCAGGCCCCATTCTTCCCCCTATTGGAATAAAAAATTAAATTTTCACATTAAATTTTCACTAATAAATTATTAATTTCTTATTAACAAAATTATTAATTTTCATTTAACAATATATACTTTTTGTCTCCTTTTTCTCTCAGCTCTCACTGTCTCCCTCACTTACTCTCTTTACTCTAACTTGCAAGGAAACAATGGCAGCCATGGTTGCTGTGGCTACTCTTCTCTTAATTAACGAGCTTATTTTTTGCTGCTCTTCACGTCTCTTCAAATCCAAATACCGAACCTCTCTTATCATTCAACCAGGTCTCCCGACTCATCCTCGAGAACTGTTAAACAAGAGTCCAATAGAGTATAGAACTATTTGTTCTCTGTTATTATCAAATCATAGTTGATACGTATTATCGTATACTTCATATATAGATGGGAACCTCTATTCCAATTGGACTCTTTGTAATCTTAATCACATGTAACTATTTATATGGCAGCAAGCATGAATGAAATTAAACGCTTCCAGCAATATTATTTCCACTTAGTTTAGCAATTGTACAAGAACCTCGACCTCTGCGGCCTTGCTGTCGATCCACTAGGATTCGTCTTCCCAGATCCGCCTTGCCACAGTCTCCGCACCCAACACTCCCACCCAAAACCGTCACCTCCTTCTTGCCCTCCTCCTCTCTCTACACGCACTCCAAACCCTCACCCACACCCCGCCCCCACCGCCACAACCTTTACCAAGTCCTCTGTCAATCCAATGGGTTTGAGCGGAGCACATCAGGCTAGGGGTGGGTTCAAAAAATCGAAAACAAAAAAAAACCAAACCGAACACCGAACTGAAAAAGGAAAAACAAAATCGAACCGAACTTTATTGGTTCGGTTTCGGTTTTGGAAGTTCGAAAACCAAACCAAACCGAATCCTTTTACGCTTTATGAATGTATGACCATGATGTTTATTTTGTGAAACTTTGTTGCAAGTTTGAAACTACGCCTAGGGCTTTTTCAAGGAGCATACTTCGTTCAATTGGGGAGGATATTTCATTGGTTATAGAGAAAAGTTTATAAATGCTTTGGAGCTTGGACGAGTTTTTGTATTTGTTTGCTTTTGGAATGGATACGGTGTTCATTTTAATTTGGAATTGAGGTTGTTACCAGAATACTAGCATATGGGCACAAACAAAGTGTGAGAAATTTTTTTTATTTTTGTTTTTGAAATAGAAGAAGAGAGGAAGGGAGTGATGAAGAACGTGGAAGTGGGAAATTTTTTTAATTTTTTTAATTTTTAATTAGAGATATGTTAGGATTACATATAAGTGAGGCTTTATAAAAAAACAGCAAAAATTGGTTGTGTGAAATTACATTTCTGCCCCATATTTCTTATTCATGTTCTGTTTTAATTAGAGGATTAAACTGGTAATTTCATAGGGGTTTGTTTGACAATGAGTGTTTTATTAATTAGTAGAGATGATTGGTTTATATGATCTTGTATATGTATAACCACATTCCCACTTTTCACATTTTCTTATTATTAGTTTATCAATGCAAGTCTCCTTTCTAAATTCCATATTAAAAAAAACTTCAAGTATTATAAAAGAAAATTAAAAAAAAAAACCGAAACCGAACGGAACAAAACCAAATCGAAAAAAGATCGAATCGAAAAAAACGGAAAGAAAATCGAACCGAACCAAAGTTTTGGTTCGATTTTAGTTTTGGCCAAAAACCAAACCGAAGTTTTGGTTCGATTTTGATTTTGACCAAAAACCGAACCGTATGAAGCCGAACACGCCCCGGCCTTAGGCTCTATATCTGGTATGGGCTTCATAAAAAATGGGTCCGGGCATACCATCAAGCTCCAGATTTCCTGAACACAACGCTACAGACACGGTTGATTCAAAGAAGTAGGGTCTGGGCTTCGTAGAAAACCGGTTCGAGCAGTGCAGGTAGGTCGACGACATGGGAGTGCCACCGAATGCTAATGCAGGTGCGGCGAAGTTGCAAGAGAGATGCAAGTGTGGCAGAGATGGATTTGATGAGATTGAAGAAGCCTAGGAAGAAGGAAAGAAAGACAAGAAAAAATGAGCAAAAAATATATATTGTTAAATAAAAAATTAATAATTTATTGTGTAAAAATTAATAATTTGTTAAATAAAAAATTAATTTTTTTCTAATAAAGGAAAGAGTGGGTCCCACTCCTGTCATGTAAATTGACATAAAATTTAACAGATATCTAACATTGCAACAAATTTATAAGTTGAGGTATGACATTGCAATGTTTAAAATATGAGGTATGAGATTGTGATTTGACCTATAATTAAGGTAATTTTTTGTAATTTACCCAAAACTAGTATCTATACAAAAAGAACTTTAGTCTCCTCCATTGCAGTGCCGGCTTTGATGGGGAGCAGCATGTGCAATTGTACAAGGCCCCCCACCTTCAAAAGCCCCAAAATTCGGTTTATATTCATTA
Source organism: Cotoneaster glaucophyllus (assembly GCA_036320875.1). Taxonomy (NCBI): domain Eukaryota; kingdom Viridiplantae; phylum Streptophyta; class Magnoliopsida; order Rosales; family Rosaceae; genus Cotoneaster; species Cotoneaster glaucophyllus. The sequence continues at coordinate 12,030,915 of CM070064.1, read as the reverse complement.
ATCAACTCTGAAATTTAATTATTTTGTTACTTGTTTGGACAAAAAAATGGAGAGAGACAGAGAGATTAAGGCCTTAATATCATTTGTTGCTGAAGATTAAAGGGTTAATTTAGTTCATACCATAATTGTTGTTTTTGCAATTTGGATTAGTATTTCTAGTTTATAATAGATTTTCTCTCAGTTGCCGCCCCCCCTTATCAGGTCTGAGGTCGGGGGCAGTCCATGCCATTTTCTTTTCTACCTTTTCTACCTCTATCCCCATTTCTCTTTTCCTTTGAGCATTGTTTTACCCCATCTCTTCAATGATGGTGGTTGGCCCCATCTCTCCTAAGATGGGAAAATTTTTAGTTGTGACGGGAACACGGATGGTACACCACGTGTTTTTATGTAAGTGGTGGAAAAATTTAATTTTTAAGTTATTAATCTTTTAACACACATATCCAACCATTTACATAGAAACACGTGGTGTACCGCCTCATGTGACGGGAACACTGAAAAATCTCTCCCAAAGAAGGTGGTTCGCTCTAATCCCCTTTCAATAGTGGTTGTGGGTCTGAGATTTGACTCAATTTAGGACCTTTACTTCTCCTATTTTGATTTTCCTCCAATTGCTTACCGTTTCTTGCCAATATTCACCAGATTTTATTTAGCCCCCAATTACCCACAAATACCTAACCCTCACTCTCTCCATCCCCTGCCTTTTCCTTTTCACCCTCCACCCTCCACCCTCCACCCTCCACCCTCCACCCTGGCCCTACTGAGTCTTATTTACAGTCAAAATGACTACTTTCGACTGAGTACCCCAACCGAGCTCATGTGGCTACTTTCGATTGTTTCTCTGCCTGATATGGACAAATTTGGCGTTGTTAATCACATCCCATAGATTGAGGACTTACAAGTCTATCTGATTAGAGTGATGGTTTAACCCTTCTACTTGCAAATTGATATACAATGATTACCAGCTACGTATCATGATAGCTAGGTTAGGGTTTGGTGTCCAATCAGACAATGTATGTATTCAACCTCTGCAATTGAAAGAGCAACACTGTGTTGCTTCACTATAGCTCAAGAAAATACCACCACGTTAAAGCTGAAAGCATACCCAGAAGTACTTCTCATATGTTCTTGATTACCACTCTAATTACTTTCATAAAAGCCAATCAAAACTGCTTCTTTGCCTCACTCATATCAATTCCATAATGAATGGTACCTTGAATATACCATAGCACATTTTTTGCTATTCCCATGTGTGTCCTTGTTGAATTATGCATAAATCTTGCCAATAAGCTAGCTGCTAATATGATGTCTCTTCTAGTAACTGTAAAGTATAACAAGCTTCCTGATTCATAGAAGCATATTTATGCAATTTTATTATCTTATTTCTCTATATTTACTTAGTTAATTTTCATATGTTGTAGTGTTTTATGTTATTTTTGTTTTATTGTGTAGTTGGCAAAGTTGACAATTGAAGGTTAAACAGAACAAAAAATGAACAGATTTGGACTTGGTTTGGATGGCATGTGTGGACTGCACTCATGGCCGGCCCTGAGAATTTGGGGAGCCCTAGGCACGCTTTCGAAGTGCGGCCCTAAAGTTTTTTGACCCACCGGTTCTTTATACATTGCTATGTATAAAAATGAATTTGCTAAATACATAAAAAAAATTCTATTTCTACATTAAATATCATTAAAAATTAATATCAAAAGAAGATAGATATACAAACATTACTTTAATATTACACATCTCACGTTTTTAGATTCAAATTTACTAAATGTTTGCAGTCAAGAGTCTAAAACAGAGAGTGAAGAACAATAAAACTTGATTAATGAATATAATAAATTCAACAACTCTAATTGTTTCTCTTGTTTTTTTCCTAAAATCAACGTCACACTAACGAATCGAATATTAGAATAATCTATTGGATAATAAATTATTGAAAAGCAAAATATAAATTCAAAGTTTTTATTACTTTAAAGTACAATCTTCGAGACCATGTGATATTTGATTTAAACATTCGATAGAAATTGTGAGATTGAGAAGTTGAAAGAAAAAAAGATTGCAAAGGGACTTGAGTTATGTAACTTTATATGCATTTGGATAGATGGATTGAGAGTACATTTGAAAAACAAGAAAAAAAACTAGTGATTAAAGAGGCAATTCCATGTTTTGAACTCAACACCCAAAAGAAAAAAGAAGCTGAACATTTTCACTGCACCAACAAACGAATTATGATATTTCTTACTTTTTCTTTATTCATATGTTATTTACATGATATGTAATATTTTTTAGGCCCTCCGAAATAGGGACCCTCGGCGGGCTCCTACATAGACTACCCTAAGAGCAAGTCCACCCGTGCATATTGCTCGGGGGACAGTGGAGGAGATGAGGCCTGAGGGCCGGTGGGTTTGTCTCCAGCCGTTCGGAGCCCGAGCCCAGGTGGGAGCCCGAGCAAGAGGGCAGTGAATTCCTCACGGGCCTGTGGCCCGAGCCCGTTGAATATTATATTTTTTTCTGTCAGGCGCGTGCCCCTCACTCGCGAGTGGGGGCGCGTCGCCGACCGAAAAGTCAGAAAAAAAAAAGTTTTGCAGGCTGTCAGTTACTGTTGGCAAGCCACGTGGCTTCCCACGGTCTGTTCGATCAAACCCCCTTCAAATAAAAGCCGTCCGATCCAAAAAAAAAAAATTGATTTGAAATTAAAAAAAAAAAGAAAAAACAGTTTAATAATTAAGAAAAGTTACCGTTGTGACACGTGGCACAATCTGGAGTGTTGGAATTCAAATTTTTTTAAATCCAACGGCAGAGATTAATTATTTGAATAAAATTTTTTAAAAAAATGTAAAAAATCCGAAAAAAAATTGTAAAAATTCTGCAAAAAATTCTGAAATAATTTGTAAAAAATTCTTTTAACTTTTCTATAAATACCACTTCTTCTCCATCTACCTTACACCACAATTTCATATTTTCTCAACTACTTTCAATCAAATTCCTATCTTTCTTCCAAAGTTTCATTCCAATTTTTTTCCACAAAATGACTACTGATGCAGGTACGAATTGGTCGCTTCTTGAAGATGTTGCGTTGTGCACTAGCTGGTATGAAGTTACTCATAATTCCGTTACGGGTAATGAGATGCATTTGCGAGAAATGTGGAGTTTCATACATACCAAATTTCTTGAGCAAGTGGGTGGGACAAGAACCAAAGAATCGGTGGCCAGTCGTTGGAAATTACTTAGCCATTCATTTAGTACGTGGAGAGACGCCTTGGCACAAGCTAGTAGTAATCTTCAAAGTGGGGCAAATTATGCGGATGAGGTAAGAATATATTTGTTTGTATTATTATTTGTGACCTAATAATTTCATTATTATTATTTGTTTGTAATATTTATTTGTGACCTAATAATTTCATTATTATTATTTGTTTGTAATATTTAGTTGTTACCTAATAATTTCATTATTATTATTTGTTTGTAATATTTATTTGTGACCTAATAATTTCATTATTATTCATTATTATTATTTGTTTGTAATATTTATTTGTGACCTAATAATTTCATTATTATTATTTGTTTGTAATATTTAGTTGTGACCTAATAATTTCATTATTATTATTTGTTTGTAATATTTATTTGTGACCTAATAATTTCATTATTATTATTTGTTTGTAATATTTAGTTGTTACCTAATAATTTCATTATTATTATTTGTTTGTAATATTTAGTTGTGACCTAATAATTTCATTATTATTATTTGTTTGTAATATTTAGTTGTGACCTAATAATTTCATTATTATTATTTGTCTGTAATATTTATTTGTGACCTAATAATTTCATTATTATTATTTGTTTGTAATATTTAGTTGTTACCTAATAATTTCATTATTTTATTATTTGTTTGTAATATTTATTTGTGACCTAATAATTTCATTATTATTATTTGTTTGTAATATTTAGTTGTTACCTAATAATTTCATTATTATTATTTGTTTGTAATATTTATTTGTTACCTAATAATTTCATTATTATTATTCGTTTGTAGCAACTTCAAGCACAAGCGTGGTATGCTTCCAAAATCAAAGCAAAACAAAAATCATTCAACCGGTGGGAATGTTGGAATATTGTTAAAGATGCTCCTAAATTCAAAGTTATGCCTGTTGGTCCAGAAGTATACATGAACAACACCCCTCTACATAGCACCCCTATACACAGCACCCCTCCACACTCTACACCCGATCATGGCTCCCATGTTGATGAAGAAGATGGAGAAGAAGTTCCTGAAACGCCGATTCCTGAACAAGCGTCGGGGTCAACCCGTTATCCAATTAGGCCTCAAGGTAAGAAGGCTTCAAAGAGGAAAGGGAGTGCTTCCAAGAATGATTATGGAAAGTACATGCAAGAACTTGCTCGTCAAGGTGAATTGACGTTGGCACGGGAATTGGCGAAATATGAGGCTGATAAGGCTAGAGATGAGGCAAAAGCTGCAGCTATTCAACAAGCATTTCAAGCTGAACAGAGGGAAAGAGAGCTACTTAGGCAAGAAAGGGAGTTGGTTATTGAAGAAAGAATGGCACAACGAGATCGTGACATTATGAACACGCCTTTAGAAGGGATGTCTCCAGATTCTAAATATTTTTGGCGGTCGGAGAAGAAGGATGTGGTGCAAAGGAGGCGTGCAAGAGAAGCGAGATCAAGAGGAGATGATCCTAGCACCACAAATTGGTTAAGTGATGATGAATAGGGTACTTTTTGTAATCGGAGCCCATAATTTTCCAATCACTTTGGGTTGTAATTTATTATTTACGTTGTTTCCAATTTATTGAAGTTAGTACTTTATTTAAAGTGAGAGTACATTTATTTAATTTCGTAATATATTTATACTAATAATAGAATTAAAAAACACACCAACTAGAATTAAAAAACACACCAAATGGAATTAAAAAACAAACCAAATGAAATTACATAAACACACCAAATGAAATTACATAAACACACCAAATAAAATTACATAAACATACCAAATAAAATTAAATAAACATACCAAATAAAATTAAAAAACACACCAAATAAACTCACTACAAAAAAACACACCAAATACAAACAAACATACTAAATAAACTTAAGTATCTTCAGCTTGCTTCAATGCCCACTGGTGCTCTATCAAGTCAATTTGCCGAGCAGTGTGCATAGATGTCCTTTGAAGTGCAGTATATCGTGCAATGACCCTTTCATTGTAACGTCCATCCCCTAATGGCTCGTGTTGCACAGGTTCTTCGGTGGCATCATGGGCACAATATATCCGTGTTCTTGAATTGTTCATCGTGTCTGGCTCTGGCTCATATTCATCAACCGCATCATAATCGTACTCATCTTCCACAATCATGTTGTGAAGAATGATGCACGTCATCATGATGGATCGAAGTGACTCTACATCGAACATTCTGGCAGCACCCCTGACGATCGCCCAACGAGCTTGAAGGATACCAAAACAACGCTCCACATCCTTCCTGCACCCCTCTTGACAGCTTGCAAAGTGTTTTTCCTTTTCACTTCGCGGACGTGGCACTGTTTTGACAAATGTTTCCCACCGTGGGTAAATGCCATCAGCTAGGTAGTATGCCCCGTCGTACCTACGTCTGTTGACGACGTACGTGACTTTTGGTGCCTTTCCTTGGAGGACGTCGTTGAACAGCCTTTCCTTGGAGGACGTCGTTGAACACTGGGGATTGGGCAAGGACATTGAGATCATTTTGAGCCCCCGGAACCCCAAAAAAGGCGTGCCATATCCATGTATCAAAAGATGCCACTGCCTCCAAAATGATAGATTTTGCTCCTTTTCTGTCCCCATATGCGCCCTGCCATGCACTTGGACAGTTTTTCCACGTCCAGTGCATACAATCGATGCTTCCTATCATCCCAGGAAAACCTCGCATCTCGCCCTTCTTCAGAAGCCTTTGCAAGTCCTCGTTAGTAGGTTTTCGGAGGTACTCTGCGGTGTACAAAGATTCGACTGCTCCGCAAAACCTCATCAGGGCCTCAAGAATGGTTGATTTCCCCATCCTCGCTATCTCATCCACTTGGTCTGCAGATGCTCCATACGCAAGCATCCGCAACGCAGCAGTGATTTTTTGCTCAGGCAGGAGACCCATAGCACCACAACAATCCTTCTTTTGAACAAAGTAAGAATCATGGTTGCAAACATCAATCATGATTCTGTTGAACAAATGTCGTTCCATTCTAAAACGACGTCTGAAGTACGTATCAGGAAATGCACTGTTATGGACAAAGTAATCGTCCAACAGCTCTTCACCTCGTCGTTGCCTGCTTCTATCAAGGTTTCCGGAACGACTGGGCCTGCATATCTGAGCAAAAGCTTGGTTGACTCGACGGGAATGTGAGGCTCTGGCCATTCTTGCTTCGTCATCTCTCCTTGTACGCTCCTCATCCTCATCCATCTCATTTTGGGCTATCCGAAGGTTGAACATTCCTTCAGATTGGTTAAACAATTCTTCCTCTTGCTGATCGAGTTCCCACATCATCCTTGATGAAGAAGAAGACATTGTAAAAGGATGGATGGTGAAGAAGAAGCAGAAACTATGAATAATGAGATAGAGATGTTAAGAAAATTGGTGTGAGGTTTGTGAGGATGAAGGGTGGATTATATGGACGATTCAGAAACGATTGGATTGTAGATAGGGCCACGTGGCATGCCGTCATTCGTTAAAAATCTGATCGAAATCTATCCTCAAAGATTATGAAAAGATAATGACACGTGGCACGATCGTATTGGATAAAAATTTTATCGAAATCGATCTCCAATAATTATCTTTTCGGATAAATGACACGTGGCGCAATTTCGAACGAGTTAAAATCTGATTGAAATCTATCGTCAAAGATTCTGAAAAGATAACGACACGTGGCACGATCGTATTGGATAAAAATCTTATCGAAATCCTTCGCTAAATAATTGTTTGTTTTTATAAAATGACACGTGGCGCAACGAGAACGATTTAAAATCTGATCGAAATCTATATTCAAAAATTCTGAAAAGATAACGACACGTGGCACGATCGTATTGGATAAAAATCTTATCGAAATCCTTCGCTAAATAATTGTTTTTTTTTATAAAATGACACGTGGCGCAACGAGAACGATTTAAAAATTCTTATCCGAATTTACAAATAATTTTATTTTGTATTATTTAAACAAACAAAAAAAACTAATATTTTAATTGCCTATTGCCTGGGGGAAGGGCTCTATGGGTGGAGATGCAAATGGCAGTTACTATTCATTAATGGCAGTTACTATTCATTTAAGGCAGTTACTGTTCATTAGGGTGGATTGCATAGTGGATTGCCTGGGAGGAAGGCTCCATGGGTGGAGTTGCTCTAAGGGCAAGCCTTGCCTGCAAAAATAGATTATTTTCTACACTTGTGAGCTGTATCATGACATGTTGAGTTCTTCTTATATACCCGGCACTTGAAAAAATCTCTCCTACTAGTGCATTTTGTCTATCAGATTTACAATAATTATAGTAATTTTTGTTTTATTATTTAAATGTGGTGCGGTCTGGATTGCTTGATGTTAATTTGAAATGCATTTGGCTTGATGCAGTAAAGTCTGTAATAAATCTGCAGCTTCGTGGTTTATCTATTTGTGTTTTGGCTTGATGTTACTTCATGTTGTAATAAATATGTGGCTTCATGTTTGATTTTTAGGAGAGTGATAGCGTTAGTAGGTTAAATGATTAGTTGTTAGAAGGAGAATCGATAAAAATCGAACTTGTACCATGGTGCATAAATAGGCCTCAAATTATTCAGTAGGGATAATATGTAGACTGGTTGCAGTAGTGCCCTTGACCGGTGAGGATCTCTTAACATTGCTTACACGTATTTCTGCGTGCCAGAACTGAGCAGACGGGCAACTGTGAGACATAACATCGATGCCCCCATCGTACTTAATGGGGCACTACCTCCAGACCAAAAATCACATTAATCAACCAAGTGGGAATTCTCCGATAAGAAAAGTTTCGGCCATGCTGGCTGTTATTCCCGCCATGAGCACTAACATTGCCATTGACCATGGATGGGAGGGCAACGCCATCAACTTCTATCGTGGAACCAAAAATAATCCAAAAAATCATGGAGATGACACGTGAACTTTTGGGTAAAAAAGAAAATATTACCTTTGAGGCACACCGAAATTCCTAGGCGCATGCAACGGATAATAATAATTAAGGAAGACTCAAAGGTGATCAATATGGTATGTATTCAAATCTCTCTCATCACTCGTCATCAATCTCTTACTGATTTTATTCAAAAGTTAACTCACACAAAACTTCCTATTTAAATTATCAATAATTGCCATGTTTTTTTTTTTTTAACAAACGATATTATCTATACTAAGAGGAGGGGTAGGCTAAACCTCACAATGGGCTAGTAATAATGTGGTTCAAATTCGTCTTTGGCGAGAATCGAACCTAAGGCCTCTCACTTACAAGTGAAGAGAAATATCACTATACCGTAGTACTAAATGGCAGAATAATTGTCATGTTAGTTGCAACATATTATTCACATAATTATTATCATATATGACTCCTATAAATAACCTTTTTATCCAACTAAAATGTTAAGCCATTTGCTATCCACCAACTCCTAAATATATTCTTTTCAGAATTCTAACTTTGGCATCGGAGATTCTTCGGCCAAAGCCCCAAAAAAAAAAAAAATCATCGTGGGCATGTGAGGCTTTTGGCCTTAATCTTAGATGTTATTATTTTGCAGGTGCATTTTCATCAAAGTAAGAGATGGTGGAAATTTGCATTCATAAATTTGTGCTTTCATTGAGAGTTTGATTCACACGCTCGAAGAAAACTCTCGCATTCAAAGTTTCTCATTTATCGTTTGTCCGTAAATTTTTTGTACGTTCTTATTCCTAAAAATTTTAATTTGTTGAATAGACGTGAGAGAAAAATTCAATGGCGGGAAATTCGGAAACCACAACGAACGGAACTTTCTACGTTCAAGGATTTAGACCAAGTGATGGAGATCGAGACATAGCCCTACCACGACAATCCACAAGGCTCAACGCAATGGCAAGATGAGTAACCTTGCCACCACGGAGCACCACCACCATGGCAGCCACGACAACTGCCGTGGAAGTGGGGAGTGGGGAGTGGGATAACTCCATGGTAGCAAGGCCACATTGAGCAAGGAGCAGCGAGGCAGCCACAACCCCAGGCCCACGCCACTTTGTAGCAGTAGGCCCAGGTTCTAGAAGCAGCCCCAGCCACTGGCCCAGTAGAGTGACCTAAGCCTTGCACGCAACCACTCAGCTCAAGACCCAAGCCGTCCAACCTTAAACAACTACGACAGATAAAGCAACCCAGCACTTGCGAGCCCAAGGCCAGCGTGCTCCAAAGCTGAGCCCAGGCCCAGCATCCATGTACACCTCACACGTGGCAGTTTACGCATGTGGCCAGCCTATTCTCGTGGCTTACCTAGCAGCCCAAACATGTCCAAAACCGGTTCAACAATCTCAACTTCACATTTCTGGACCGATGATTGAACCAAGGGTATTTTTACCCCGATTTTCTGCATATCTAACATATTCTAGCTTAAATCTAGCGCCCGAAGTCTACTACACTTCTGCTACATAAGAAGACACATATTGTCCAAGCTCTTCCACCCCCATATGGCGAACAACATTTGTCTCGAAAAGTCATAGAGTTGACAAGCGTCGTCGTGCAGTAGACGACCTTGGTGAATCAGCTCTTGCAACATACCGAGATGCAGGGAGCCTTAGACAAGGTGTCCCGAAGCATGATAAAGGCATACGACGAACCTTTTCAGCAACATCCCGGGAATTAACCTCCTCGACCAGCCACGAATAGAGTGTTTGGCAGTGTAACCCCCATCTGGGCCCTCGAGATAACGTATACTCCCGTCTCATTGTGCGGATGAGCTTGTACTCTCAATTAGGCCTATGGATGAGCATAAATTCATGGTTGGGGCCATACTCTGATAATCAACATAGACAACCTTCCAGGCATAATGTTTATTCTCAGCTAGGCCCACAAGAAGCATCATCCACCTCACATCAAAGTAGGCCGCATGAGGGATGGAGAGAATGAGTCACTCAATTAGGCTCAAGTTCAACCGGCAGCTTACGAGTAACCCGCTTTCCTGCTAGGAACATACCACGTGCACCACATCCGCAACATAGATGAACCAAGCACATGAAAGAGCAGCATAGACCATCAGGTCATGACCAGGGGCAGCCGACAGCTCCGCTACCCTAGCAAAGGAAAATTCAGGAAGAAGTATAAAGGTTTCTGACGGAACGATTGCGCGACTTCCAACGCAACGAAGTCATTGACGAGGCACTCCAACGAGACATAACTAACATAAGTGATGGAGATCCGGAGATGCACCTAAAGCACTACCGCAGCGCATCATTTATAGGAACAATGACGCCCTCGTGTGTAAGATTTTCGCCACTACTTTACAAGGCAAGACACAAGATTGGTTCCACACCTTACAGCCATAATCCATTCGTAGTTTGAATGAGCTTTTTTTGGTTTTCACCAAAGAATACTCATTATATCACCCGATCAAGAAGAAGTCCGACCACTTGTTCAACATCAAGAAGAACCCAAATGAGTTGATCTGCGACTATGTGAAGAGGTTCAAAGTAGAGATGGCGAAGATAGTCGAATGCAACGACTCAATAGCTAGTGCAGCCTTCCATAAATGACTTCTAACAGACCACCAGCTATTCGAAGAAGCATGCACTATAGGATGAAGCTTGGTTAGCAGACATGGCACGCGAGCAGCCTCGAAAATAATCAGCAATAACTCAAAAAAAAAGGATGGAAAATAGTAGAACAACAAAAGTAGGCAGGAGGCCAAGCGTAGAGTCCGATCCCCGACTAAAGAAGGTTCAACGCCTAAAAACTATACTAAGTTCTCGATCCCGATCCACCAAATCCTCTATGACATCAAGAATAAATCATGGTTTAAGTTGCCGAAACAATTGAATGAAGACACCTCTAAGTTGGATCACACCAAGTACTGCGCATTCTATCGAGGTTCCAGTCACACAACTGACGACTGCTACACTTATAGATATTACCTAGAGAAGCTGGTGAAATAAGGTAAGGTCGACAGATACTTAGACAAGCCAGTTGCACAGCCTAGAAGAAACACAAACGCCGACCAAGAACCGTCAACCAAGACAATCAGGATCAAGGGCATCTTCACTGAATTCGAACACTTGGGGGCCAGCAACAGCTCCAAGAAGAGAAAAATCCAGCAGGCTCTATTGGTCTCTCAGATCCAGGTAGTCAACACCTAACCTTGACCCATCATTGGCTTCAACGAGTAGGATGCCGAAGGCATCAGCATCCCACACGACAACGCCGTAGTGATATTTATCCAACTAGCCCACACTATAGAATATAATGATGGTTGATAACAATAGAAGTGCGGTCAACCTACTTCAGCTCTCAAAAATTCAAAAGATGGGCCTGGAAAGTACAATTATACACCGAGCTTAGGTACTCACCATATTCAACGGACACACCTCGAATGCTATTAGCAACATTACACTTGACGTGAAAACACCTCCAGTTGTCTCAAAAGTTATATGTCTCCCTACAATAGGATTCTAGGGCGACCTTGGCTGATAAAGCTGGATGTCGTAACCTCTGTTAAGTATCAAAAGATTCGATTTCGCATCATGGGAGGAGAAGTCAGAAAAATCAAGTCAAACCAGGCCACATCTCGATGATGCACTGTGCAAGTACTGAATGAGTTAAAGAAGAAAACCTTTACCCCCATAGAGGCTACCGAAGTTCAAAGGGACAACGAAGTTACCAAGTAGCAATTACAGCAGATGAATCAAGAATATGGTGTCCAAATCAATGTACAAATAGACGAGACGGGATGAAAATCTGAAGATGACGCCGAGCACATCTTTCTTGATCCCCAACAGCTGGAGAAGACGACTAGAATAGGCTCATGTCTGAGCCCGAAGGAAAATGAGGAACTTACGACTTTCCTTAGGGAAAATCGTGATATCTTCGCATGGTTAACTTCTGACATGCTAGGTATCGACTCCAAGATAGCTTGCCACAAATTGCATGTCGATATCGCTGCCAAGCCGGTGATCCAAAAGAAAAGACATTTCGCACTCGAATGAGTGGTGATCATTGAAACAAAAATAATTGACAAGCTACTAGATGCATGGTTTATAGAAGAGCTAGCACACTCAGCATGGCTTGCCAACATCGTGCTAGTGATGAAGAAAGAGAATGATAAATTGAAAGTTTGCGTAGACTACACTGACCTCAATAAAGCATGCTCGGATGATCCCTATTTGGCCGATCGAATTGACTTACTAGTATATTCAACTTCTGGAAGCCAGCTGCTCAATTTCTTGGACGCATACTCCTACAATAACCACACAGCTATGGACGAGCTCGACAAGGATAAAACCATCTTTGTGATCGAGCAAGGCACCTACTGTTATAAGATCATGCTTTTTGGCCTTAAAAATGAGGGAGCTACTTATCAACAACTGGTAAACATGATGTTCAAGAAGCAAATAGGAGTAACCATGGAGGTCTACGTCGACGACATCATGGTGAAAGGCAATGAGCGATCAGACCACATCGGTAAATTGGTGGAAAATTTCAACGTCCTCATAGAGTACAAGATGAAGCTCAATCCTGCCAAATGCACATTTGAAGTATCTTCAGGCAAATTCTTAGGGTACCTTGTGACCCAACGAGGAATCGAAGCACATCCCAAGAAAATCCGAGCGATCCTAAAGATGAAGTCTCCAACTACCTTGAAGGTGATCCAAAGCTAGACCGAACGAGTAGCCACGCTCAACCGTTTCATCATGCAGTCCACTGATTGATGCAAGCTTTTTTTCAAAGCAATCAAGATGGCACAACGAGACAAACGGGATGATGAGTGCGAAAGAGTTTTCCAAGACATGAAGAAGTATCTCACATCATCTTACTTACTATCCAAGCCGGAAGCAGCGAAAGACTTATACATCTACTTGGCAGTTTCAGAAGTAGCAATGAACTCTACCCTCATATGAGAAGAGCTGAGGGGCTAATTGCCAGTATTATACACTTCTAAAGCTCTTCTTGATGCGGAAACCAGGTATCCGAAGATTGAGAAACTAATTTTGACGCTAGTTAGCCAATACGGTTTAGTTTACAGACCCTGCACAATGGTAAAGGCCTAATCCTTAGCAGATTTCAGAGCAGAATTCACGCCTAGCTTAGGTGACACAATAGCACAACCCAACGACGCCCAGAGGCAACCGAGCATGTCATAGCCACACATGCCCTACCCAACGATTGGATGCTCGAGTAGATAATCACTCTAGGCTTCAAGGCATCCAACAACGAAGTAGAGTACAAAGCTCTACTAGCAAGCCTTCGATTGGCAAAAGATTTAGGGAGAAAAAGCTTGCAATTCATTCTGATTCCCAAATAATCACCAGCCATACTACCGAGGAATACACAGCAAAGCATCCAAGAATGACGCAATACCTAAAGAACGTACAAAAGCAGTTTGAGGCATTTCATACTTACACCCTCACTCAAGTTTTGTGGGCAAACAACGCCCACGTCGATGCGCTAGCCGGCCTAGGCTCTACCTTCAACCATCAACTCAAACGCTCTATTCCAATAGAGTATCTAGAAAAATGAAGCATAGAGATAGCGCCGGCAGCCTAGGTGTTACAAGTTAGTACAATTTCGAACTGGCAAAATTTCATTCTAGACGACCTGGTCAATGACACACTCCTCGCAAAAAGATTGGAGTCTAGAAAACTCCAAACGAAGGCAGCACACTACTACATGTGGAACAACATTCTCGTTCGAAGATCCTACATTGGACTACATCTCTGCTATCTAGCGCCTCTTGACGACCTGAAGGTTCTAAGTTCAATCCACGAAGGTGTTTGTGGAAATCACTATAGACGTTGATCCTTCACACATAAGGTTCTTAATGCAGGCTACTATTGGCCTACTATGCATCAAGACGCTAAGGAATTAGTACAAAAGTGCGATAACTGCCGACGCTACAAGACAGTGTCAGCACTGTCTACTAGCGAACTACACCCGCAGATGAGTCTTTGGCACATTGGCAATCGACCTAATAGGGCCAATGTCGCCCACTACTGAGGGTAGACACATGATGATCGTGGCAATTAACTACTTCACCAAGTGGGTGGAAGTAAAGCCCATAACAACCACAACTCAAACGGACATAGAGCGCTTCATATGGAAGAGCATCATCTGCTGATTTAGCATCCTTCAATCCATCATCACAGACAACGGCTCGTAATTCGTAGGCAAAGATATGGCGAAGTTCTTCCAAAAATATGTTATCAAGCAGCGTATGTCCACGTCGAGGTATCCCCAAGGTAATAGGCAGGTCGAAGCATCCAACAAGACGATTCTCGACTGCCTTAAGAAATACATCCCAGACAAGAAGGGAAAATGGGCAGATGAACTTCTCGAATATCTATAAGCGTATCGCACAATCAAACGACGAGCAACCGGTGAAACTCATTTCTCCTTGGCATTTGGTTATGAAGCAATCATTATTCCCAATCATGCCAAGTATCAGCCTTCTATTGCTAAGCATCTAGCAGAACAAAAAATAGATGGCCACAAATTTGGATCTAGCAGATGAGGAACGCGAGAATGTCATCACCCGCATAGCAACCTATAAGCAGCAGCTCCTCTCCAGCTACAACAAAAGGGCGAAGATCTGGCATTTCCAGTCCGGAGATCTAGTCCTGAGAAAAGCCTTCATCACTGCCCACTGAGAAGGCTCCAAAAAGATGGATCCCATCTGGAAAGGTCCTTACAAGATCAACATAGTAGGCGGCAAGGGTAACTACACCCTTGCCACCATGAACGACAAAGAGATCGAAAAGTAGTGGAATGCCTATAACCTGAGGAAGTACCATGCGTGACTTCCTGCTATAGTAAAGCTCAAAGACTCAAAGCAGCTCGACGGGCACCACCTTGCAAACCGAGGACTATCTAGTTGTTATGCAGTTTCTACCTTACAACTAAGTTTTCAATCGTTTTACTCGTTTTTCAATGAGGAATTTAAAAGGTATTCACAACTTGGCTCAGCTGCATACTTACAACAACTGATCATTCCTGCACTTCAATTAAGATTGCGCCCTTTTTGGGACTTATCGCGGGAATTGCATCCCACTAGGGACCAACCATGCTCTCCGATGCAAGAGGGTAAACTATACACTCTGAATATCCAGAAGTGGATAGGTCAAGCTGCCCTGGTGTAATTAAGTGCACGATGACTGCATCGAGATACCTAGAATTAGCCACAATGGTTTTTTTCAAGGCTTAGCTTACTAAAAGATTGTTGGTATTTGGCCTAATCTGCGGAGAACTGGGCCTCAGAGACGGATAAGGCATAATACGCAGTACGCCCTATACACGGCTACCTAGAACCCTAAAGTTGCTACCAAGTGCACTAACGTAGCCTACGGTTTCCAGAATACTGCCTAAACTTATACAATCGCTCATTTTTGTAAAAGGTTAACATTTAGCGTGCATATACGAAGCTTTATCCACTGCTGACATGCTACATAGTCAATAAGTTTCATCTCTGCCAAGCGTGAAATGATCATTCAGATCTACACTGATTCATAAAGTGTTGTGATACTTGTTACGCAACCCACAAATTTGGTTACATAAAGTGCAAAGTGTTCTTTCGAACCTTTGCCCACGAAATTTCATACAACCACGTACTTGTGACACATGCCACACACCTCCAAGGATTGAAGAAAACCAAAGATATGGCTAAGTGGTCATGCAGACTCGTCTGCTTCTGTAAGTAAGGCGTCTGGCTGCCGACCCTATGGCTAGGTCTGGCAAACAAGTCGTGTTTGTCGTGTTCATGTAACACATGTTATCTTAACGGGTCGTGTCATGTCACAACCATTATCTTTACAGTTCTTAACAATTCCAATCATTTTACCCAACAGGTAAAATGACCCGGCCCGTTGTGACCCGTTAAAAAAGAAATTTCTTTCTAAATTTGCACATACCATCTTGCCACATAATATTGCTTCGAAAACTAATTCGAAACAAAAAACCCCAAATTGAATAAATGAAACCAATCTTAATTCGAAAACTAATTTGTATCAAAACCCTATATTTTGAAAGTAATTTGAAAGAATCAACAATTACCTCGATTAGGGCTCGAGATTCGTCCGAGCTAGAAAGAGAGAATCGAAGATAAGAATAGTAGATCGACTGGCGGTGACACGACCCGACCCTAATATTCACCGAATACCAGGATAGGCACGTGCTGGCCGACACCCGAGGTGACGAAAGCCATTAATTGATACAAAAGCTAAGAATAAGAAATAAATAAGGGTTATGAATTCAAATACAATGGATTAACAATCTAGGAACGTGTTCAGAGCATACAACTAAACCTAATCACTACAAGGAATTAAGATAAAATTTAAATGAATAAAGGAGTGGGTCCTACACCGAGAGGACTCAAAGATGCCGATGCGGAAGTGCCTCAACGCCGGGATTGTATGCCTCGATTCTATGTCCTGAATGGGGGCGCAAAACAAGGGTGAGTGGACCAAGTTTATATATGTAGTAGGAAAACAATTATAAACATACTAACCCCCACAGTTAAATAATGAAAACTACTAGCATAATAAGTGATAGCTTTTCCAAACCCTCTAGCATGCCATAAAACCATTCATATCTATCTGTCATTCAATCTCAGAAATCATAACAGGAAACATAATACAAGTTGTGCTGCTAATGAGTATCACCGAATAATAACAATAACTTCCGGCCCATTGCCTGCACCTAAATCTCTATGGCCTTCACCATGAGATAACTCCCTCCCGGCCCGATGCCAGACTCTGTGGTCCCTCAGCCTTCCGCTAGGGATTATTTCTCCAGGCCTCTGCCAACTACAAATCCTCGCCCCTGGCGGCATGGTGTTCACTAGGTACGCACAAAACAGCTTTCTAAAATACAACTTCGTAGCATAAGTTCATCGATCCCCCATACTACGAAGAGGTGTCTAAAAGCATTTGAAACACATTCTTAGCATCCTATCGTCATCGATCAGATAGTCTACCAAAATGAGGGTTACATAGAAAATATGATATAGTGAAAATAGTTCAAAAGATATATCTATTCAATAATATTCAAATCATCATGCTTCCTGTAAAGTATTCATCAAATCGAGGCATGCTAGGAACATATGCAATTCTTTAATTAAAACATGCTATTTTTGAAGGTGATCCACTCACAGTACTTAGCCGCCAAAAGCTGCGCCACTAGCGAAGACGGAAACGTCGCAATCTTTGCTCCTAAGCACATAAAGGGTACATTTGGTCAAACTCTATTCAAATGATTTAATTTGGAAAAACGGATATCAGAAACGGGTTCAGGACGTCGAAATTAGCTTAGGAGAGGTCCCTGACGAAATCCCGATAAGTCAACCCTAAAAGTCAACGTTGACCGGGGGTCCACGGTCAAACGGGTTTTAGGCTTGAATCCGGATTAGAGTTTAGGCTTAGGTTAAAAGGTTTAGTACTTAAGGCCATAGGTTAAAAAGGTTTGGGCTTGAAATAAAAAAAATACAAACATACCCTTTTGTACAGTAAAACTCGGGACGGGTTGTTTCAGGCGGTGGGTTACTAGGTCGTATGTGGTGACAGTGATGTGGTGGAGGGAGACTGAAGAGGGTGGTCGTGGACTCGTGGCTGGCCGGAGTTGAGGTTCGAGACTAAGATTCGAGAGTTCAGTTTGAAGGAAAGAGAGCGGCTGCTTCGGTTCGAGCCTTTGAGAATGAGAGAGAATCTGATTTAGGGCTGAGAAAAAGATCGAAATGCCGAAAATAAATCTCAATCAATCCAACAGTCATCAATTTTCTAAATTTAATTTATATATATATATATATATTAACTTTCAGGATTAAATCCTATTGTTTTTAATTATTGTATTTCTTTTTAGTGGTATAAGATTATTAAATTAATATTTTTCTTATTGTGTAATGGGTTACCCACGTGTATACTTGGATCGATCCGTTATTTTAACAGGTGCTTATCGTGTTACCCGATTCATTATCGTGTCGATCCAAAAACCTGTTAATTTCGTGTCGTGTCGTGTCGTGTTGGATTAAGGCGTCATGTCAGAAATTGCCAAGCCTACCTATGGCTAACAGCATTGCAAAGGTTTTACACCAAAACCTTTGGCTACATAGGCTACGTGGGCCTATTTGCTTAGTAGAAAAGCAGCACATATGCCGCTAGTCTAAAAGTCAAAGGTTGGGCGTAAACAAAAGAAGCGAGATAAAGAAAAACGAAGGAAATGATTTTATTAAATTTTCTAGCAAAATTGATAAAATAAAATAAAAATAGTAAAGGCCGATAGAGTTCAAGCAAAGCAAAAAGAAACAAGGAAAATAAAGAAAATCCTAAAGGCTATCTAGAAGATTACTTTTTAGCGCCTTGGATTACTCGATCGCCACACCTTCAGCAACCGCCACACTCTCAGCAGCGACATCATCCAGCGCTTCATTCCTGGTTACCCCAGCATGGGCACCAACTTCTCCGACTACTTCACCAATGGAAGCCTTAAAAGTAAAGGCAAGCAAGCCTTCTGGAGAAATACAGAAGGACTCAAAGTCTTTCCCAACAAACTTAAAGTTAAACGGCCTACCGAATAGATGATCTACATAACCCAACTTGTAGAATCAGCCTGCCAAACGAAGCCTCGAGTCCAACCTTATCACTCTTCAATTGCTCATTTTCCTCAAACAGACCAACGCCGATGCGTTGTAGCTCATCCACTTCATTCTTTAGACTTTTGTTGATCTTCAACACACCTTGGAGTTCCAACACTTGGGGTTCAATCATATTGACGATCTTCTGAAAGTGGATTACTTGATTAAAAGCAACAATCAACTCTTCATCATTTTCAAACGCAGCAAAATGAAGCCCTGAAACGGTAATCTTATTATCTGCACTCTCATACTTAACTTGGATCGCGTCAAGCCTAGTCTTCAAGTCAACAATCTCTTGACGAGCGGTCTCAAGCTGCAGAGAAGTAGGGGTAGAGATATTGGACTTTAACTTTTTTATCTTCTCAGCAAAAGAATAAGCCTCAGTTGCCATAGTCGTTGCCATCTCCTTGGCAGCCTTGGTATTCTCTTGGTCAAGAAGCGTAGACTCGACTACCAAAATCGTCTTTTTTTCAATCATAGCAAGCAGAGCAGTCCTCCTATATTAGGTCATATGGTTTGTAAATGAACTTGGGCAAATAACCTCTTTGATGCCATCAACAAGCTTGACACACGCGTCCATGTATTCAAGCAGATCGGGCTTTAAAAGTGCATAGATCTCAGCAAACTCTCCAGAAACAAGCTTGGTAGATTTCTCACAACTGCCCACACGAGCAATCTCCTCTTTCTCAGCAAGCGAGTCAGTCTCAGCAACAAAAAGAATAAGCCGAAATGCCACTTTGGCAGTAGAGTCCACCTTATCGCTATTCATAGTAATAAGCTTCTCCAAAGGTAAACTGGACTTAGCTTCTAACAAACGTCTTGGTATAAACTTCAGCACTTGAGGCACGACGAAACCTCTACACTGAGTAATCCTATCAGCAATCGTACTAGCCATCTTCGGCATGGCAGGCATCACAGGCTCAGATCTAGTAGCCTTATCTTTCTTCCCCTTGGAAGAAGTCAAGTCAATCACAAGCTTCTCAAAAGTAGGTGGACCTTCACGAGCAGCAGAGGAAGTCTTCTGGTTTTTTCTCAGCCATAATTTCTTGAGCAGGCAAGGAAAGTCTTTTATTTCCACCTTCATTCACAACAGGCTCCACGACAGTGATCAGATGAGCCAATGCCTCATCCTTGATCCCCTTTATCTCATCTCTCAGGGGCAGCCCACCTTTCTCCCGACAAATAAGACTAAGCAATCAACGTTATTTACGGTAACAGGGATATCTAAAGCAATGTGCACTTTATTCATATTTGGAGAAGCCTTGTGAGTTGAGCCAAATTTTGAATCTACGTAGACAAAAGATGACAATTAGTAAATTAGATAGCAACTTAGCAAAAGCAGAAGTAGTATACTTACCGGTAAAGAAAATTGTCAGAACACACAACTCAAGGGAAGAATCAGACTCTCATTCTCCACTTATCTCGGAAGTCTCTTTGGCCCAGTCATGATCTCCCTTGCTCGAATGATCAGAGAGCCTATGGCGAGAACGCAGCTGACTCAATCAATACGGCATATGTCAAAGAAGTACGATGACATTCAGTTCCAAGTCAAAGAATTGGCTTAGATTGAGGAACCCAACCATCACATGGACTGCATTTGGAGAATATTGAGTGAGGGCACACTTCATGGAGCAAAGTACTTCTTGAAAGAAATGCGGCATGGGAAAAGTAAACCTTAACACGAAGTAGTAGAAGTGAAACTGATAACTCCCCGAGCCTTATTACATAGCTCACAGCTGCTACCCTCCTTGACACGTTTCACACGCATCCAAGATGGAAAGGCATGCCGGTAAGCCTCAAAGAAATCTCTGAACAAGTCGTTGAAATTAATTGACGTGAGTAGCCTTACAGTAGCCTACTATACTCAAAGAACCGCCTTGATGATACAACGGCGGCACACCATCATCGTTTTTGTGACTTAAAGAAGACATGCTCAAAGAAATTCTACAAAGACGCAAGGAAGAATTGTTAAACAGCTGAACACACAAAAAATGGCATGGAGCAGCGTGCCAGGCTGAAGTCCAGCTGGCTGCCCCACTAACCCACTGCATCGAACCCAAGCCATGGGCACAGCATACTAGGCTCTTGCGTCATCTTTCCTACCAAGTGACCCAAAGGCTCTTGTTATCTCTCTCTCTCGGCCAATAGGCCTCGTGATCCAGTCCAAAAGAATGGGGGATGGAGCCCTTGCGCCTCCCTCTCTCTCGCATCTCTCTCACACAGGCCTAAGCCCAAGCCCAGCGGCCCAAAGTCAGCGGCCCAGCCCTTGGTCCATGCCAGCCAAGCCCAACGCATCCTGCTGGTGACCCAAACCGAGCCCCAGCTCGCCTTCGTGGCCTACGCCGCTACAGCCAGTCCTCGACTCGCGCCGAGTCGACAACAGTTACCCCACGGCATCAGCACTGTGGCCTCCTAGCCACACTTTTGAAACACCATCAACCCTTGTCGAGCCAAATTTCAAGTCTCGAGGCTCCAAAAAATTAACAAGACAAGGAAAATTAATTTTTCTTACCTTGGTATGGTGTGAAGACAAAGAAAACAATGAAAGACGATCCTTTGCACGGACATGCGAAGAAGATTGCTAGGGGAAGGGGAACAAATATCCTCTAGCTTTCTCTTTCTTATAGGGTTAAATAATTGCTCTCTGAAGTTGATTTGATCATCTTCTTAAGGTAGACTTAAATAGTACTAAAAAAAAAGGTAAACTTAAATAAACTTTGGAGGTAATTTATTTTTCTTTCCTAGAAGGATCTAATTTCCAATCAAAGTGTGAATCTACATCAAAATAGGAAACAATCTTATTTTTCCTAAAAGTAATGGAAGATCTCCACACCTACTGCCCTTTCCTGCGAGCAACCCAGCAGGTGTGGGAGCATTTATGGAGCCAAAAATAATCCAAAAAAATCATGGAGGTGACACATAGACTCTTGGGTGAAAAAGATAATATTACCCTCAAGGCACACCGAGATTCCCACACACATGCAACGGACAATAACAGCTCAATCAAGGAAGAGTAATAGGTGATCAATATGGTATTCGTTCAAATCCCTCTCATCACTCCTCATCAAACTCTTATTGATTTATTCAAAAGGTAACTCCCAAAACTTCCTATTTAAATTAGGAATAATTGTCATGTTAATTGCAAGATATTATTTCACATAATATCTTGCATTTATTCACCCAATTACACCATATATGGTTGGCCAATACCCAAAGGGCCGGCCACCTGCCTATAAATACCCATTTTATCCCACTAAAATGCTAAGTCATTTGTTACCCATAACTCCTAATTACATTCTTTTTAGAATTCTAACTTTGGCATCAGAAATTCTTCGGCCAAAGCCCCCTCCAAATTCATCCTTGGCGCGTGAGGCTTTTGGTCTTACTCTTAGGTGTTATTATTTTGCAGGTGCATTTTCGTCAAAGAAAGAGACGGCGGAAATTTGCATGCACATCTATCATTGCACCACTATTGATGTTGCAATACAGTGTCACGCGACGCCGTCTGAAGTGGGTTGTTTGCTGAAAATATGTTCTATACCAAAATTTTTGCAACAATATCCTTACAATAATCAATCTCAGTACATGTAGTAGTTCCAACCCTCCTCCATTGGCGATAACTCCTCCGTATAAACTCAAGGCTTCAGAAATACACATTTTTTTAATACATTTGATATTATCTTATATTAACGGGTCGAGGAGTGAGCTACCTCACAATAGATTAGTCATAATAATTTGGTTAGACTTCGTCTTTGGTGAGAGTCAAATCTAAGACTTCTCAGTTACAAGTGAATAAAAATAGCACTAGACGCAGTTCCTAAAGATGTAGTTAGATTCTAAGGGCATGTTTATTTAATAGAAATGGAAATGGAATAAAGAATGATGAGAGAACATAGAAATAAGAAAAGTAAGGAAAGTGAATCGGATGTACTAGTCCCCTTCTTTGTTGAAATATATTGCTATTTTTAAAATAATTTTAGTTGACTTTTTCATTAGTACCTAAATTTAAAATGTGGTATTTTCTTAATTTTTTTTTCCAATATTATGGTATTTAAACTAAAAAATTTCCTTCTTTTTATTACAAGCGATAATACTACTTATTAGGTGAACGAGACTAGGGGAATGAAGAAGGTTTGGATATAAAACGTAGTGGATTGAAGAGAAAGACTCTAAACCAGTGCAACAATCCACCACTTGTCAATTTAGGTTGTTAAAGACTAAAACAGTGCAACAATCCACTACTTGTTAATTTATGTTGTTTTATAAAATTTGATGGATTTGGACGGTAGAGACTAAATTGATGTGAGATAGTGAAGTTCAAGTATAACATTAATTGATTTTCAAATTGGGAGATCAAAACGATAAATTTGATTAATTTTAAGGAAAACTAACGAAAATTCCAAAAAAAAATTTCTTTTAATGAAAAGTCTATTTTAAAGGTATAGTGAATAGTATCATTTAAAGGTAAAAATGTGATTTTTCGTTAAAAGTGAACAGTATCGAAAATATTTTGTTAAAACTTCCTTAATTTTAACGATGGTTTATGATTTAAGAAAAATACCTTCACATTAACATCATAAAAAAATAATGTAAATTTTCTCTGACCCTGGAGAAAACCAATAATTGCAAAAGTACCTCCAGCCTCACTGCAATAATCACTAATCAGTGTCGGTAAGCGTAGCAGCTCGAACCCTCCTCCGTTGGCGGTGACTCTCCCTCTCTCTCACTCTAAAACTGAGAATCCATATGATATGTGATGGTTAGGCCCTCCGCGAAGCACACATCGGCTCGGCTGCTGTTGATATGCGTCGGTCTGCTGGGGATTGCTCTGATTGCCGATTTTCTGTGGGCTTCCTCTCCTCGCTTTATCCGTTCTTATAACGACATTGCTGACAATTGGGCTCCTCCTGTCGATATCTCAAAACCCACTATCATCCCCTCCCCCAAGAAAACTAGCCATGAAACCCCCACCAAGGTATTAGGTTTGCTCTCTAGTTGTTGAATTCTTGATTTTTCATGTGAATTCTCATATGGGTTTTGTCTGGATTGTGGGAAAATGCGGAAAATTTTATTGCTTTTCTTTGTTTGGTTGTTTTGTTGATCCTTCTTCGTGCTCCTTTAGGATATTTCGTGTAAATTTGATCATAGTGTTGTATGATTTGGGAGGAAGTGTGCCTATTAAGTTTGTTTGGTTTCTCATTTGAAGCTCATTGACATTGTGCTACTTAGTTTGCATGAATGTTTTCGTCTGGGAGTTGTTTAGATGGCAAGTAAGTGTGCTTTTCTTACTTGATGTGAGAATTGTTTGATTATTGAAGTCGTTATTGGTAATTGTAAATTATGATTAGTGTTTCTGTGGATTTCCATGAGCCCATTCACTGTCATTGTTGCGGATTTTTGTCTGCTTGATGTGAATTCTTACTGGTATTGTTCGGTTTTTTGAGAAATGGAATGCTTTTTGGGTTCCACTGGAAAATGTAGGAACAACACAAGCTATGAGAATGTATCGTGAATTTCCACTCCTTTGAAACAAATACACCGTCCCTTTTACTCTCTTGTAGTATCCTTTCCTGTTTATGTGAATTTAATGACCATTAAAGTTAGTCGATCCTTGTTTCAGCTGTGAATACTGACCGTTGTTTATGTTTCCTACAGGGAAGCGTCAATTACAAAAACGATACTGCTCCTGGAAGAGTTTTATCAGCGACCTTTGCTGATTTGCCTGGACCAGAATTAAAATGGGAAAGTATGGCTGAGGCACCCGTACCTCGTTTGGATGGAGCTGCTATACAGATAAAGAATCTTCTCTTCGTGTTTGCTGGATACGGTACCATTGATTATGTGAGAACATTGTTTTGCTCATTTACTAAATTCTTTTTTATTGTTCATCCCATCTCTACTACGTGGTTCATGCTATGACCTTTTTTTAGATTCAAATAGTCTCAGTTACATAATTTTTACATCCAGCTTTTCATACTTGAGAAGATTTATTTTAGCTTAACTTTACCCCATTGACTGTTGTAGAGATTGCTCTTACGTTTCCTTGAGATCTTGTTGTAGTCCCTTAATGAAATAACCTTTTTATGCTTTTCTGGTTATAACATTTAAAATTAATAAAGAATACTTATGGCTATTTATGGGTTATGTGACTTTTAGTTGTGAAGATTGATTAGTATAATGTAGAAGCACTTAATGTGAATACTTCACACTGTATTCAGTGAGGGTAAATAAAAACTTAAAAGATAGAAAATAAAACTATGCAATCATGTAGAAACTGGCCATGTTTTGCATCAATATGCTTAACGAGGAGAAGGATTTTATTAGACCTAAAGAAATATGATAGATATCTCAAGATTTAGGACAATATTGTAGTCTTGCAAGTGGATTAGGGATTTCTAGGAGTGGCGATTAAGCAAAATTAAAAAACTGCTTATGAGAATTGTTGTTCTTTGAATTTTTGGAATCCAGTAGTGAAAAAGTGAGATCAGATGGGGTGAAAAAGGTTTTTTTTTTGTCACCTCTGGGGAGACATACTTTGACTTAATTGGTATTGAGTAAAACTGTGATGTCTTTTACGGGAACCTAGATCAAAGCATTGTAGTTTAATTCATCATGATTGTGTTGCCTTTCTGAAATAGTTGCAAGTTCATTATGTAATTCTCTGCTTTTTTTTCCCTATTATAGAGGGACACGTTATCCCTATATCCATTTCAAATTAGATTTTAATGTTTATTACCGACAAAAAAAGCAAGGAAAATCACAAACTGCTTGCTGAGTGGTGACAATTACTGGGGATTACCATTACGAACTGCTGCTGTTGGGGTAGATTAGCTATTTATTCACTTGTTCACCAGAAGGTCCAAAACTCGAAAATGGCTGTAACGTTTTCTGTTTATTGTTTTCTTTAGGTACATTCGCATGTTGATATCTACAATTTCAGTGATAACACATGGGGAGAAAGATTTGATATGCCAAAAGAAATGGCACATTCACATCTAGGAATGGTAACCGACAGAAGGTACATATACATTGTCACAGGACAGTATGGGCCACAGTGCAGAGGGCCCACAGCTCATACGTTTGTGCTTGATACTGAGACAAAGCAGTGGCTGGACATGCCCCCTCTGCCAGTTCCTAGGTTTGTTTTTGTGTTTTCTGTTGTTAAGCACCACCTTGTTCTTGTAAAACTATTATAATTGAATGTTAGTTAGTAATCAGAACTAGTAGCTCCAAGTTAATCTTTACCCGGTTTTAGATTTTTATTCTATTGGTTTGTAGTGCTGCAAAAACCCACACTCATGCTTATATTAGTGTGCTCGCCTCAGTGCCCATATATGGTTTATACTAGCTGATGAAAACTTCTGTACTGATGTTGTGAACTAGGCCTTTGTAGTTTAAGATTAGCATTACTAGGTCTTTGTAGTTCAAAAGTAACTCATACATAGTTTTTCTTCTGTAGTTCATGCTTAGATTGTATGGTTTTAACTTGGAATTTTTCAGGTATGCACCAGCAACTCAACTTTGGAAAGGTAGACTACATGTAATGGGTGGTAGTGGGGAGAACCGATATACACCTGAAGTGGACCATTGGAGTCTTGCTGTAAAAGATGGGAAAGTATTAGAAAAGGAATGGAGGACTGAAATTCCTATTCCCCGGGGAGGACCTCATAGGTCTGTTTACTGTCTTGAAAATACATAATATTAAATCATAATTTTTGAACTTTTACCAACAACCATAACTGAAAGTTCTGGGCAATCTGTTAGTACAAGTATTCTCTTGGTCATTTAATAGGTCCTCTTTTACACTTGTGAATCGATTCCAGATTTTGTCTTATACTTAGCAATGACAATGATCATCTAGGGCAATAACATGAAGACAATCACACACAATCCCTGCTTAGAATGTTTAATGAGCTAACTTTCAAAGCTCTGGTCAGAAATCCTAGAGTCAGTAGATAGAGGTGGAAGGGGCTTGTTGTTACTGGATACCAATGTATCAAAATTTGTCTCTCCTGGAGTGGTAAATGGTAAATGCAAGTGAAATATGAAAACTGGTGGAGTAATTCCTTTCAATAATATTTGTGCTGCCTTGGGTGGTCCCTTCTGACATATTTTTTAAATTTAAGACCTCTTCGCCCAACCCTCCCACTACAATGTGACCTTTTATTTGCCAATCTTGCTTTATCTATGGCATATCCCATCAACTAAAATTCACCAGTGTTCTCTGTCATTGGTATTTTCTTGTAGGGCTTGTGTAGTTGTTGATGATCGTCTTTATCTTATCGGTGGTCAAGAGGGTGATTTCATGGCCAAACCCGGATCACCTATTTTCAAGTGCTCTCGTAGGAATGAGGTAAGATGTTAACATATTTTTTATTCTTTTGTTATTAGTGTGTTTTGATGCACCAGATAGTCCTTTTTTATGTATTATCATTTGTTCAGATGGAAAAGGATCTACTATGGATCTTTTAGGCTTTTTAATACACACATGCCAACACATATTTTACTCGCCCAGTTAGAATCATGCACTATTTACAAAGGAACCACTCAATTACTTGCAAGAAGCTTCAGAGCCATACCCAAACATAGAATGAGTTTGGCAAGAACTCCCTACCAAAGGAGAAATCTGGACTTGTCCTCTTAAATAAGTTTCATTTTGTTATTTCTGATTGTTTCAGGTTGTATATAGTGATGTTTACATGATGGATGACGAAATGAAGTGGAAAGAGTTGCCTCCTATGCCTAAGCCAGATTCCCATATTGAATTCGCTTGGACTGTTGTTAACAACTCTATTGTTATCGTTGGAGGCACAACTGAGAAGCACCCTGTAACTAAGAAGATGACTTTGGTTGGTGAAATATTCCAGTTCAACTTGAATACACTGGTATTTCCGTTCTCCTCATTATACTTTTACGACACCAATATATATGCTTAATTGTTTACAACAGCAAGGTAGTCACTGTTGATATGGAGATTATTGTACCACAATGTGTTCAACTACCGAATCTTTTTCTTTTAGTTGCTCAACTTATGCTAATAGGATGGTAGCTTGTATGTGGTAATTGATATAAATGCAGGCTTCATATTTCTACAAACAAGCTATAGCTTCTATAACGGGTCATAAGTTTCTTCTGTTATCAAAATCTCGGCAATTTTTCTAATTTGTTGTGATACGTATTACCCCTGTGCTCCTTATGTCCTAAGGGTTTAAGCTCTAATGTTAGTTTCTACTCTTGTGATTTTCGATAATTGCAGAAGTGGTCGGTTATTGGGAAACTTCCATTTCGAGTTAAAACCACACTAGTTGGTTTCTGGAATGGGTGGTTGTATTTTACTTCCGGACAGCGAGACAAAGGACCGGATAATCCCCAACCGAAGAAGGTCATCGGAGAGTTGTGGAGAACGAAATTAAAACTGAAGTCGTGATTGGTTCCTTGCTGTTGATTTTTGGGCACAATTGTTTTCTGCCAGTTTAACCATTCCTAGTCTCCAACCAATTATTCATTTATTAAATTTCTGGAATTGAAATGTTCTTCCCTGTTGCAGCAAAGGGAATGTAATAGAAAAGTCACCTACTTACAGGCAATCTTGTGGACAGATACTAATGTATTTCTCGTTGTTGTTCCTCGTTATGTAACTTTGTATGTTAACTTGAATTTCACGTGCATGATCATTACCAGAACAAGAGAGTTTATCCCATCTTTCTCACGAGTTGCGTAATTACTGACGAGGCTTTTGACATGCATCTCTCGGTGTCATTCAAGAGTCTCTCATTGGTGTATTTTCTTATTGTTCGTTAATATCTCTTGTGTTTTGGAAAAATGAAAGGGAAGTGACTCACCCTTTTTAGCTCGCACACACTTGTGTTTAATTCTAGTTGTTGATCCCGTTTGATTTTTCAATCCGATGGCCGTAAATAGAGTTTTGTGAGAAGCTAAAAAGGATGTGAAAATCAGTTTCCAAAACGAAAAAGCACTTAAACACATGGGATAAAATTTAATTCAGGTTCTTTCATTAAATTTTTTTTTTTATCATGTCAAAAAATTTAACGTAGAGATACATGTTGCTAAACTCTAATTTCGTATTTGAATTTAAAACGTAAACTATAGCAAACTAAATATTTTTAGTACGAGAATTTCAAAAAATATTTTTAGTACGGCACACAAGGTTAGATTCTCAAATATAATCACGAGCTGGTGGTCCAATGGTAAAACACGAATTAAGAGGCTTCTTTAAAACTAAAAGCTGAAGGTATCGGACTCGAAGCCTGCTGCTGGTCAGGAAGCCAGACTTGTGGCCAGGGAGAGGCTGAAATGCTTCTATGAGTCTTCCCGGACCCCAAAAGTGATGGATAATCATGATTTACCACCAGTTGTCCCCCTTTTTATTTATAAAAAAAAACATTTAATATAAGTGGGCGACAATTTTTACTATTGATAAACCTGTATATACATTATAACATAGTAAATTGAAAACATTTAGGTGGCGGTCGCCCTGAAAAATCACGCTACGTAGTAAACACTCTTAAACGAGAAATTTCAAAAGAGACGGGAAGGTAGTCAGATCTCAATTCCTTTTTCTTTTTCCTTAAGCAAAACATAATCTCAATTCTTAAGAGACGTAGAGAGCAAGTAACGAGCTACTATGTACAAGACATGGAGCAATGCACTGGCATCCATGAAAACACTATCACCTCAGCACAAGCTCCACAAGCAGAAGCTCGCTGTCAAACCTCAACCCGGCAGGGTCAGCCAGCTGAAGCAACCCATCCATCATTCCGCCAAACACAAACAAGTACCGCCCCGAGTTATCTGTGCAGGCTCGATGGAATGACCGGCATTTGGGCTTGTAACCATTTGCCTTCAACCTCTTCCACCTTTTTGCCGATACCTGCATAGAGTTCAGCGTAGTTGTCTGCTGCATTGTAATGGATGGAGCTGCATTTATGTCTAAAATCCAGAAGTCATTTTTCCGGTGTCTGTACGAATCCTCTCCCCCACAGATCAGCAGATGGCCGCCTAACATGAGTGTGGCTGAGTGACCAACTCGTGGAAGAGAAACTCCTCCTGGAACGTTTTGTAGCTCATAGAGTACTTGTACCCATTTCGGATTATCATCACAAATGTCCAAGAACCAGACATCATTAAGCACGTCGTAACCTAATCCTCTCCCACCAAATAAAACCGTTTGTGTTCCTCCAATGCAGGTCAGTGTGTGTCCCGAACGAGCTGGGGGACATGGATGAGTCCCGATTTCGTACCAAGTTCCAAACCGAAAATTTTCTGAGAGTTCCAACACCCATGTGTCACACAATCTCACACCGTGGAGCCCAATTCCTCCATGGATAACCATCTTTCTGCCGTCAATGCAGCACGCAGCAAGAGCCCCTCGCTGGGAAGGTGCGTCAGATCCCACAACAAGCAGCTTCCATGAGAGTGTGACACCAAGACTCTCATGGCATGCTACTTGCCCCACCCATGTATCATTGTGACGGCCCCCATTGTCGTTTATTCCTCCAAACATAACGAGAAAATCATCAATTACAACACACGAATGCCCGAACCTACCACTTGGAATGCCAGAATTTATCTTCTGCCACTTCAACATTCTCCGAAAATCATTGCCAATGTATGCCACCCATGTGTCGTCTAGATGGCGTCCTAAAATAACAAACAACAGAAACAGAATAATCAGATATTAAAATTTGAAGTACGTAACAAAGAAACACAAGCATGCCCCAACTAGGAACAAATTCAGAAGACAGTTTATTTAAGATGGTGGTTGTTGTATAGTGTGTACAATTTTCATATATTTAATTTCTAAATATCTGCTATAATTTGAACCCCTAGCAAGGGGACCAACTGGTACACGTCCAAGAATCTAACACGTCCTGAATTTTCCAGGGGAAGGTACGGCTAACTCTCTTACTTAGTGACCACGAAAATATTCGAAGTAGAATACAGTTTTAGACATGGTGTTCAGTTATAGAAAGGCAGCCTCTAGCATCTTCAGTTGTTTATATTGTTTCTTAAACAATTTTAGAAACCTATTAGATTGAACTTTCAGAATATCAGAAACGAACACACAAATAATTTTTTTTTCAGATTGTTCACTTAATATTCTGCAGTCCTGCAAACATATAGGTTTCCTGGCAGGAGGCAGATACAAGGACCAAACCAAGCAATGGCTTTGGAGTGGTCTACTTGAGCCTTGAATGCTTTCATCGTCCATAAACTAAGAGAAATGCATATATCGGAATCATGAGAACCTTGGCATTAACACTAGTACTACTTTAACCTCTCTGATTAAGAAAAATATGTGCTTCCAAGATACATCCCGTACTCTGTTCAAACCAATATCTGCTAACTACAAAAATCTGAAAATTTTGGTTTATCTAAATAAGAAACCGGGAGGGGGAGGGGATTTAGAAGTTGAGCAGGTTGCCAAATATTCGCAAGGCCATTGTTTCTAATGTAGACACCTTCGGTATCTGGTCAGTTTCGGGTTGGTCAGACTTCTAAAAGCCTTATTCCTACATACATATCATAACTGGAAATCAGTTATAAATCCAAAATCTTCAGCATTACCATGGTGATCCTAAACAATAAACAATTAGGCATCTCGTCGAGTAATGTTCACAATATCACAACTCATTTTGCAATATCAGCAAGCCTCCAAAACCTAATAGAGACAGTAGAATTGACATGGAACAAGTACCAGGGGGCATGAAAACCTAGCAGACTCCATGCCCAGTTAGGCACATAAACTAGCTATGAACATATAGACAACAATGCACGAGCAGTGGCTTCCATCTAGCCAATAGATCATAAAGTTCAATAAAACATGAAGTATAATTAATTAAAACCAACAAAATTAACAACAAATCATCAAACTCAAGAACACGAGGTATTCATGCAAGTGCTAGATTGCCCTGGATAGGGTCTTCCTCTTCAACCTACTACATATCATGTTCAAACCCCTCCCTATCGCGTTCAAGCCCTCCCCTCCTTAGTCTAGCTAGAGCAGTAGTGCCACTTGTAATAAAAAGAAATATATCACAAACAAAACAAAATTTGAGAAGGGATTATTTTAAGCAAGATTAACTGACTAACCTCCCTCGCATCCACCACCAAACAACACCAAGCAACCAGACACAAAATTTAGGGAATGAGAGGCCCTGGGACATGGAAATCCCAATCCCCCATCTGGGTCAGAAAGTTTACGGCAATAAACAGAGTCAACCCTGGAGACTTGCTTGTAGAGCCTCATCCATGGCAGCTGCTGAAGGCCAAAGTTTGAAGCTTTGAGGGCCTCTACTGATTTGGGTCCCCAGTCCCTCCTGCATATGGACTCCCACAGACTGTCAGATGCTGCCAAAGCTCTGAACTTTTTGCAGGTCATAGCAAAGCAAAGAATTGAATCCACAGGGAGGCGCAGCAGGATTGTAAAGAGGTGGTCTTGGGCTATGTTGGAAATTGGTGAGCCACCGGAGGAGTAACCGAAGCTGCTGCTTCTGCTGCTAGTGCTGGTTTCTGCCATTGAGGAAAGCTTGGGTTTTTGGGGTTTTATGGCTGTGATTGTTGGGGAAGTGGGAATTACAGAGGGATACAAAAATGGGTTTTATGATTTGCTCAGATTATTGTTCATGGCAATTGGCAAAAGGAAAGGTAAATGTTTTCTATTTTCTTTCTTTTCTTCTCCTTTTCATTGTTGGTTCCAGAAGATGGTAAAACTTTGTTGGGGAAAAGAGAAAGAGGAGGATTGGATTGTAGTGCCCCTCTTGTTTTTTGTCTTGTTCTATGAAAATTATGAGCTCTTCAATTTCAAATTTCACTCCAACAAAGCATAGTTCATCTTTTATCTAGAGTTGTTATTGTGAGTTGAGTTTAACCGAAATTGAAGTTATGGGTTATGGGACAAAAATCTAAGTCTCTTCTTTCTACAGATGGTGAGCCAAGGGGGATTGAAACTCAAAATGTAAGCACCTACACCAAGAAACTTGAAGTTAAAAGTAGTTAAAAAGAACATTTATTCTTGCACTTAGGAGTCATGTATTCGACTCCGCTCTTTCCCATATAGACAATGTAAGCACCAACTAATTAAAAAGATCATGATGCAATACACCTATCTGTGTTATGCCAATATGAGTAACCGACTGGCTATCAGTTAAGTAGTTTTTTCTTTTCAACATTAGAAGTAGTGATGCGTTTGAATCAGAATGTTGTATATTTTGACATGTCTAAATATATGAAGCGAGGTGATTTTCATACATCGTTTTTAGATTTTCACACACGCCTTTTTATTTCTTGTCATGAGACTTAATAAACAAACGAAAAAAACAAAAAAAGTGTTTATTTATTAATTCTTTCTTGATTTGCTTCATTACTGTTAATGTAATGATTTCTCATATATGAAACATCAAAACACAAGGCTTTCAAGTGTTGTCGCACGAAAGCTCAAATAGTTTCATGCATCCATTTACAATGGTAAAATTGGTAAATTCCAAAGTTTCATGCATGTGGAGGATATGCTCTCCTACACAAGATAAAAACGTGTGTAGGTGCACCCGTATTAGATACCACATCTTTTGTACAACAGCTCTCAGAAAAACATAAAAATTCTGTATTTTAGTTTCAATCGATCTCACGCTAGAGCCCACTACCAGGTATCCTAATTTGGCAATCTTATCCTTATTTAGTACTCTGACATCCAGCGGTGTGACATAGAATGTGGGATTGTCTATTCTTTTTGTAGACAAATCAAGGATGCAAGAGGACCATTAAAAGTCAGTCAAGTTATAAATTGTGTCTGCCAGGCACAAGCCGCGAGCTCATGGAATTTTGATGCTGCCTGAGAATGTTTGTCCCGACGTTGAGAATATGTAATGACGTGGAGAAATCCAATCCCCTGACAAACACGTGGCAAGCTGTGGACGGTTGGATCTGAAATTTGAATAGACTAATGATAGCTCCAAGAAGATGAAGTTGGTAAACCCACGGCATATTATCCATTTCAAAGAGAGATTATCCACATTATTATTGACAAGATGGGATGAGAAAAGTCTAACGTCTTGCTTTCCTCTCATACGCGTTGGATGTATACGAAATAATAACCGTCTCATAGCAATGCGTCGTCCACGTAAAATACCGCTAATGCGACATCTTAGGTACAAAAAATATTCTATGAGGTCCCCTTCCATGAGTCCCGCACGAATAGATGGCGTGCCACATGTAACCCTACCAAAGGCCGGACACAACATTCTCATACAACTACTCTTTTCAATACCCTGCTGAGTTACAAGCCGCGTTACTCGACTCGTCAGATTCATAAAAATTCCCAAGACCAGTAACATATTGAAGCACAAAAATATTACTGAAAATAGAAATAGTAAAAGAGTAATTAAGAGGAGGCAGAGTCATGTGAGTGTAAGATGAAGGGTGTCAGTAGCACAAGGGCCACCAAGCACGAGCAAGCAACACCTTGTGTGCAACTCCAAACTAAATAATGGAGCTATTACAATTCCTACAGGTTAACAGCAGTATATCTAGCTTGACGAAACAGGGTGCGGTTATTTTTTCCCCAGTTCGAAACAACAGCGACTTGTTTTACGGGTTCATTCTCTTGTAAGGATATGCATCACGAGCAAAATCACTGTCATCACTTCTATAACTTAAATATTCGGCCTTTGTTTATCATTTTTCGGAGAGCAACCTTCGCTTCCTCCAGTGTCTCGACAGAATGGCCTTCGTCAAATGATATCCTCTGTATGTTGAACTGCAAATGGAGCGGAAGATGATTTTTTTTTAAATCATAAGAAACCGAGGAATGTTAGAGATTTAGAAGGTTGTTACTTAGAAACCTACCTGTGCACCTTGGCGGACCCGAATATCAGTTCCTTTGCTGTCTATGGATATGAGAGCAGCATCATCCACCTCAGACTCGGCAGATAAAAGCTCTTTTAGGGGCTTTGAAAACATTGCATTGAGTTCCTATATGAATCGAAAATTAAAACTGAGTAGGCCTAACTGGCAAAAGAGGAGTGAGATTCAAATTTGCAAAATTTACTTGGGGGAACGACATCAACTTAAAGGCCCCATACAGGCAGATAAATACTAGCATGCTAAAAGTCGACCAAGATCTATTGAGAGCGTCTTCAAAACACGAAAGAAATATCCCTTACAGCCTTATGCATATGTGTGTGATTACGATTATTGAAAATTCATGAGTCTATTTGCCCCTTTATATAATTTCCTCTCTAATAAAATAATGAAGAGTATTTACCTTCAGGTTCTGCTCCCCTCCATTAACTGCAATCCTATCAGGCTGCAGGGCCTCGTATTCTTTGACGTCAACCCAAGCAACAGTGCCGAAGCCACCAATGAAATATATGTCACTGCAAGAAATTCAAAGAATATAAGTTCCAGCATGCCAAGAAATGCATTTAGTATCACTTATGATCGTCTCGGACAACATGGAAAAATTTGGCCAAAGAGATTTTCTTCTACATGGTCAACGCATCCCCTAATTCATCTTTGCGAATAAATTCCCAATCCAATACGAATTACTATTGTGCCCTAAAAGTTCCATTCAGTAAGAACAAGCAAAAGAGAAAGCTGCATCCAGCACCATGGATTCTACCTAATGGTTAAAGGTCAAAACTTTACCATCTAATAAGAAATATAACTAGCCCACCCCAGTTGTAAATGGACAAAGCTTTTAAGAGGACCTTGACACCAGTATACTTTCAGGAGTCCGTAAAAGGTTCCCTGTCCAAAATTGGTTTTGACAATTTATGGTTCGCAAGAGCCTAGCAGTCAAAATCCAATTACAGACGCAATGCAAAGAAAACGGCATGAAACACAAGAACTTTTCTAGTCACGGAATCAACATAAATAACACTAACTACTCAAGCCAAAACAAACAAACAACCTTATGTTCTGCATCCTGAAGTAATAGAAGTTTCCCCATTGTTGAGAAGGCCCCTGTTGATGCTTTGCTATGTATTGCTTATGAGCCCATTCCTACAAACACAGCCAAATGCAATGAACCTACAGAAAAATTGTCTAGTAATACATTTCTCTCTATAACACATATTTAAGCTAGACATGCTGCATGAACAGCTGTGAGTTAAAAATATGCTGACAGCTCAAATTTTTCATGAACGGAATAAGGTGAGAGCTTCTTGTTGCAGTTAACCACTGTGGCTAGAGGAAAAAAACAAAATTGTGGCCAGGTAACCAAATATGTCCTTGCCAGGGTATGAGTTAGAAAATCACCTGTTGATGCTCTGGAAGCGGGTAGATATCACCAAAAATGGTTACCCTTGCATTTGACAAGCCGCTCCATCCAGGAATCTACAAGAGCTAACTTTTAACAAAATCCAAATGGAGAAAAAATAGACTAAATAAAGTCAAATAGAAGCAATCAAATCACTAACCTGCACAACAAGTGTGCATCTTGGATCAGCTAACAAATTCCGTGTGTGGATGGCCAACGGTGAAAACGAAAATATAGGATCTACATATCATCGATGAATAATAGCTTTATCGGCAGAGGTCCAAAATACAGACCAAAAGAAACAATCTTGTTTATGGTTCAAATTGTCAACCAACATAAACAAAGACACAATAGACTCTATTAAACAGCCTCTGTACGATTGTTCAGGTTGTACAAACAAAAAGAACATAGTAAGAGGACTTTAAGACCACCTAGACTTTAACTTTACATGCAAATTCTTTTTTATTGAGGAATGACAAAGAACTGGTTAACTAAATGTAAAAGTTCAATAACTTACGCCCTGATGAATCAGGTGCAAAATCAACTAGAGAACCAAATGGATATCCTTGTCGCCGGTGGTGCATGCGAGACATTACGGTGCACAAATGAGCAAATCTGGCCTTGAATTAGGAAGCAAGATGTACTTAGAAGCTTAAAAATAAACAATCAACTAGCAAAATAAACTTCTCCAAGTGAAGAAATTGTGCATCTTAAGAAGTTAAACATAAATTTTAAAAAATAAAAATAAAAATAAAAAAATAAAATAAAATAAAAAGAGAAAATGTTTTTACCTGCTCCATAAGATTGCGTACAGCTAAGGCAGGACGGGGTAAACCATGGACTGAAGTTGCACTCTGCACCCCGCCAGAAATTGGAGTTCTAAAGAGTCCAGCTCTTGTTCCACCTCCTGCTCCACTTGCAGAAGAGGATGTAAGAGACATATCTACCATTAATGCCTCATCCACATTCTTCTCGCTACTTTCAAAGTGATTTAAATCACCCTTCAGAACAAGAAAAACAGGAAACAGAATATGGTCAGAAACAATTATAAAATTAGAGAACTACAAAACAGATGTGTGCAGAAAAGACGCGACTAACACTGCAAAACAAATGTGAGAGACCTAATTGTCAATTCTTAAAGTTTTTTCATGCGTTTCTAATTCCACACCGAAGCTATACTACACGTCAAAATCTACCTTGTGCTAAAGAGGCCATTCCTAAGCAACATTTAGAGCTTGGTTAGCTGTTGAAAATCACTTAACCACAAACCAAAGGGTGCAAGTTGGCAAGGGAGGCAATGCTCTATGGCGTCCTGAACTCACATACTTTCCAAATGCAGTTCTAATAGCATGCTTTGGAGGCAAGCAATCCAAGGTTTTAAGTTAGATTTTCAGTCCCATTCACGGACAGGCATTGTGAATTGGCTAAATTCGCTTTGTGTCTGTCTACTAGATTCTCTGCTATTTTTGGACCAATCTGCTGTATCACACCGAGCGGCGTATTTCTAGAAGAGCCCTTATAGATATAATTGCTGAGCAATGTTTTGTGGAATATCAAGAATAAATCAAAATTTAGCTATCTATGATATCTATGATACTTGACAGAGTCCTTGCTTGATAAAGATTGTTGATTTTTCAGCAAAATCAATATGTGAGTTCCAATACATGTGTGAATTGGCAATATGGGGAGTACACCAATCACTTATAAGCACATGCAAGGTCCTAACTTTCCCTGATGTGAGATTCCCTCTCAACACACCCCTTGTGGTAAAATTTTCAAGCCTAACACGTGGACAACACAAATCTAGTGACGTGTGGCCGTTGGACTTCACATATGGGACAATACCATGTAGAAATATGAGACCTTGAATTAATAATTTACAATCGGTTTGACATAACCTGGATGGAATCCTAAAATAAAATAAATACAATTAACACATTATCACTCCAAAAATTACAGAGAGGATTCCGGGTTAATTAATTCTGTTCTAACAAATTCTTCGCTTTTTCCTCGATCACAAAAGTTTACAAGTCTTACAAATAAAAAACTAAACCAATATGAACAGCACTCCAATTTCCACTTCCCACAACTACTTCACAACAAAATACGAGTTAATCAAAAGTTTAAATTAATAAATAAACACACACACACACACACAGAGTCACACATAATTGCTGGGAACTTTGCAAAATTAACATTCAAACATATTATGTAGAGAAAGATGCAAAAGCAGATACCTGAGAGAGAAAGTGTGTGCCTTCAGAAAGCAAGCCGAACCCATTATTCAGATTCCTCAGCTCTTCACTTTCGCCGGAGCCAGAGGCCTCCCCGGAGAGAGCTTGAACCCGAATCCCCGAAAAACGACAACTTTGACCGACTTTCAGAAATCCACTTCGATTATTCTGCGTTTTGATTGAAGTGGGGTTGTTTAGAACTGGGTGCGCTTCCGGGACGAAGGCAGAGCTTGTGAGGGCTTCCATGGGAATTACACAGAGACAGGAAGAGGGTGGATTTTACGGAGGCGAAAATTGAGCGAGAGATTTTGGGGTTTAGAGATGGTGATTGTATTGGGTTTGTGTTACGCTGTGTGCCCCAAAATCTGTGTTTTTTGTGCGTTTTTAGAAATGGCATGCAATGGAGGAAAGTGACCTAAAATCAAATAAAGCTCAACCATGAATAATTTTATAAGAATCTCAATAAAAGGTTATATAATTAGTAATTTAATGATAAAAGGATTATGTGTTGGTGTTGGATTTGAATTGTACGTTTTGCATTTGTGAAAGGTATTTTCCCCCCTTCTTTTTTTAACAAATAATTTTTTAGTAATAATGTGGCTCAAATTCGTTTTAGTGAGAATCAAACATAACCTCTCACTTACCCGTAAAGAAGAATTGCACTAGACCGTATTCATCCAACTACAACTAATTGCCTATAATCTAATAAATTCATTTTGTGAAATTCATTTAATCTCTTCCTACAATAAAGAGACAGGTCAATAAACACATTTAATAGATAAGTTTTAATTAAAGGGGATTTTATTTTTATTTTGATACGATCTAAAAAATTAATCCCTTCCAACACAAGCACACAATTAAAAAATTCATTAATCAAAAACTCAAATGTACCATAAACGTATTAACTTTGTGTGGTACCTTTAAAGCTCAAATGTCCCATAAACGAACTAAAAAGTATATACCACTAAAACCCAAATGTACTCATGTTATACAAAACGAATGTCCGGGTAGGTCTTGAGTTTTCAAATGGTGCCCTTTGTAGATTGATTAATAGACATTCTTCTTTTACAAACTAATTAATTTTATTAACAATGATAACATAGCAGGATTATAAAATAATATATGTGGACTAAAAAGGAATTACAGCTGAAGGGGGAGGGAACCTATGCGATCTAGAGAGCACGGCTGAATACATAAACGATGCCAAGATTAAAAGTCAAAATAAAATATTTACCCAATAAAATAAAGGAAAATTAATGAAAAGAGTTTGAAAACTTTGAGTTTTAACGATAAAGGGTAAAGTGAATAGTACCATGATTGACTTTTTAGTGTAAAAATGTGGTTTTTCGTTAAAGTGAACAGTACTAGGAGTTTTTCGTTAAAGTTCCTATAAAATAAAGGGATTAGGGAGCTATAGATTCAGAGATGAATACCTTGTAACACTTAAAACCAAGCAGAATACACTTTGTTTAAATGTTGAATTTATGGGTTTATTTGTCCTTAAGTTGTTTGTAATGAATAGCTAAGATTAGAACTAACTCATAGGCTATATGAATGACACCTGTTATAGCAACTGTGTGTCTTAAGTTGTACACATGAGTTGAGTCGTGTTGTAGGCGTGAGTGGGTTTGCTACGTTCATCTTGCTCATTCCTATTTGTTGAGTGATTGAATCCAAGAGGTGCGGTGCACTCTATCTTCTCTCTTCATTCATCAACTAAATCAATTATCATTGATTTTGAGTTTTCAATTTATAAAATCAAAACCTAATTATTATCGAATATGTCAGTCCAACTTACAACGCAGTGAGGAGTGTGCAATCTCCTTCAGATTGTTGCCAATTTGCTAACCCAAGATCACCTACACCAAATGGAGGACCTTTTAATTCCTTCAATTTGCGTAAAGGTTGAGCAGTTACTTGTCTAGAAAGCAATTTTATTGAGTCCTTTTGTTACAATCTTTTCAACAAGGATTTGCTGGTTTCATATGAAGGTAAGATTTGATGCAACCGGGTCGGGTGCATTTTGACCCGCCCACGTAATGGGCTTCATAAGGACAAGTGGGCGATGAAGAATTGGATCACAACCAAAACTGAAACTTGATTGGCCCAAAACTACTGGCCCTATAGTATGAAACTTTTTTTACTCGTATTTTTTCAAAGTTTCTTGTTATTGGCACTCTAGAAAAGTCTATGATACTTCAAATTTGTAAAAATAAAAGGTATTTTGTACAAGAAAGCGTGAGGGACGACAATTTTAAAGTGCCGATGACAGCGTCATTCCAGAAAAATAAAAATTAGTCAAATAATTTTTTTTTATGAAATCCAAGTGAAGAGGAAGCTAAGAAGGTGAGCATCCCCTGTATTTTTTATTCACAGACCCAATGATCATGGTTTAGTTTTTCAAAAACTTGCATTTCAAAGTTTTCAACCAACGAAAAAACGTTTAGTGTTACAAAAATGGCACAATAAAAGTGGTTACGATTAAAAAGATTACAATAAAAGAACACCTTAATCAGTATAAAAAAAACGTTTACTCTCTCTCTCTCTTTTTCTCCAAGTCCCTTTCGAAAGGCCTGCCATAATGGACAATTCGTTTCCTTGTGTTGAACGTATTCCAACTTTGACAATATCTCTCATTGTTTTCTTCAAAACCAATCTCCCCAACCTCTCACCTTGTTTCCGCAGCTGCCTTTGTCACTTGTTTTGGTCCAACTGATTCCCATGAACCCTTCACCAAACTCAACCTTTTCTTTCAAGTTCATGGATACATTTTTGCTCTTCTCAAGAGCACTAAAGCTTTTATCCAAGTTTTCAGATTTGAATGGTTTCTCTTCTTCATCCGAGCGATATTCTTATCTAATCTAAATTGCAGAGAGGAAGATTAGAACTTTAGTGTAGAGAGGAACCGTAATCTAGTCATCTTGACTACACTCAAATCTGCGAATTTCAATGGTTCTAAAGCTTCCCCCAATGAGAACACCAAACACTTCTTCGTGGTGTTTTGGTTATCGTCTATGGATCCTAGCACTTTCGGTTACTTTAGTCTTGTTGGGAGCAATTTCAAGATCATCTTACAATGTGTTTTCTGGATATGGCAACGAAAACCAACTCTCAATGAGAGTGCCACTAAAAGGGAATGGCAACCCCCCAATCTTTGCTTATTGGATATGTGGAACTAAAGGAGAAAGTGAGAAGATTTTGAGGCTTTTGAAGGCAATATATCATCCAAGAAATCATTATTTGCTGCAGCTTGATTCGGGTTCATCGGATTATGATAGAGGGCAGCTAGCTCTCTCTGTTCAGTCCGAAAGAGTTTTTCGATTTTTCGGAAATGTTTACGTCGTTGGGAAAAGTTATGCACTCAACCAGATGGGGTCTTCTGCTCTTGCTGCCACACTTCATGCTGCAGCATTGCTTCTAAAGCTCAGTGCAGATTGGGACTGGTTCATCACTTTAAGTGCTTCTGACTATCCACTCATGAATCAGGATGGTGAGTGCTTTCACATCAAAAGCACTTAAATCATTGGCAAACTCACTTAATGCTGAAAATCACTTAAATCTGGCTATTTTAAATATCTATAATGACAGGAATTTTTGTTTTTTTTTTCTTTTTCGGGTTTCAGTATCCTAAAGGGTCATTCTGATAACAATTTCGTTTTTAGTTTCGAGAGAATACATGTATACTTAGCAACTATGACTTTTGTTTGTATAACCATCTTGATTAATTGATTAATTTGATCTGCTGACTAGGAATTTGTTTAACTTTTTGTGTTCATCAGATCTGCTCCATGCTTTCACTTCATTGCCAAGGAATACCAATTTTATACATTTTACAAACAAGACTGGCTGGAGAGAGTAAGAAAAATACCCTTTTTATCCATTTTAGTCTCTCTTGTATATTTTTCTGCACAGAAATTAGGCACCTTGAGTTTTTCACTCACCATTTACCATGGCCTGAGTTTTCTAAATGGAAGTTGATTTTCTGCAGGCATATGGATCGAATTGTTGATGATCCAAGCTTATACCTTCAACATGTTGCTCCACTTTTGTATATTGTAGAGAACAGAACCATGCCAGATGCTTTCAAAATCTTTGGAGGTAAGTTGTTCTTAAAGAATTTCAACTGATTTTATATTCAACGAAAAACTTTTGAGAGCGATAGTCACACTAACACGTAGTGTTATTGACAAACTTCTCGCGTTCAACATGTTATGCGATTAGAATAGCTGCAGGTTGGCAAAATTTTAAGTTTTATTATAATTTTGTGAAATATATAGGTTCGCCCTGGACGATTTTAACCCGAGATTTCCTGAACTACTGTGTCAAAGGATGGGATAACTTTCCCAGGAAGTTACTGATGTACCTCAGCAACGTGCCCTACCCTCTTGAATCCTACTTCCACACAATCATCTGCAGCTCACCTGAGTTCCAAAACTCTCTAGTGAACAATGACCTAAGGTACATTATTTGGGACACGAATGCGCTCGGAGAAGCGCAAGTCCTAAACATATCACACTACGATCAAATGCTAGCAAGTGGAGCAGCCTTTGCAAGACCGTTTCGAGCAGATGATGATCCGGTGCTAAACAAGATCGATGAGAGTGTCTTGAATCGGACCTCAGGAGGGTTGGTTCCGGGCGAATGGTGCCCTGGGATAGGGAGAAGTAAGAGCCTGGAGAACTCAGCAGCTGGTCAGGAAGAGTTGTGTCCAAATTGGGGCAACATTAACCATGTCACGCCGGGTCCTCGCGGCATTAGTCTCCGAGAATTTTTGCCTAAGCTTGCTGTAGAAGGAAGATTTACAATCAGTCACTGCCAAGAACAGTGATATTCTTCCAAGCTTGCATTAGGAACTTTTCCAGAATTTTGTTAACAAATAATGCTTCAAACTCCTTTTGAGCAGAGGGCTTGGATTTCTGCTTGAACTAAGCATGTATGGTTAGTGAAACAGGAAGATTAGTTCTGCATTATCTCCCCCAATGCGTTTGATGACAAATCTTGTTTGGATCTTCCAAATTCCAAACCTTTTCAGCTTGAATTTGAACAGGCTATGAAACTCGCAAGCTGATAACCATTTTTTTTTTTAGATACAACGATATTAGAGGCGGAGGTTGAGTCAAGTCCCACAACGAGTGAATAATAATTTGATATCGAACTCTCATTCACGAAAGTCGAATCTCATCTCACTTAAAAGTGAAAAGAGTAGCATTAGACAGTACTACTAGTGACATCTATAATTTCTCATCTCTTCTATTATTCGAAATCATTTAACCATGTGCCAATGTAGATGGCTAGAGAGTGTGCCCGCCCCTTTGCACCGAAGTTCAAAATTTCTTTCCTCCTAAACCCTAAGTTATAATAATTAGATGATCTTCTTGCCCAAAAAAATTCATTTTACTATGTACT
Organism: Cotoneaster glaucophyllus; assembly: GCA_036320875.1. NCBI lineage: Eukaryota > Viridiplantae > Streptophyta > Magnoliopsida > Rosales > Rosaceae > Cotoneaster > Cotoneaster glaucophyllus. The sequence goes on along the minus strand of CM070064.1, from coordinate 11,987,173 downwards.
AAAACACTCACAATACATACATATATAATTATGGGAGTGGATTTAACATCACATTTTACCTAATTTTTTATACATATTTTTATGAAGCTCATTCCGTAATATATTTCAACGACCCGATGCATTTCTTCTCTCCCACCTCTTGCCAAGAAAAAGCCCTACAAATCTCATAGGCCATGGATGCAGAAAATAATTGATCTCCAACCAACCAAAGATGGGATTCAGGGTCGGCATCTTTACACGGACATAATTAGTCTAGACAGATAATTATTAATTATGTACGAGGCTTGTACAAAGATGGAAATGTGTCCGATCCGTGGCAGTGACAATCATTAATTACCACTAATTAAGAAATCATGCTTGAAAATAATCCTCCCACTAATCTCTCTTTTCATTGGACTCTTGCAACTACTTCCGACTGCAGCCACATATATGCCTAACTTATTGAATGTTTCTTTTCAACGAATGAATATCGTATTTGATCTTAAGAAAGATATCTGCTTTATTTTATGGACCATGTCTTTGTATAGAATGACTCACGTGGAACCAGCTTTACCGTAACCGTGTTGGTTTTTTTTGTTTCTTTCAAAAAGGAGATCAGCTGGTGACTTTGCCTCGACAGTCTACCTTTTCAGGGGTCGGGAAGGCTCACAGAGGCACTTTAGCCTTTCCATGGCCATCATCGTAGGGTTCACCATTAGGAATCGAACCAAGAACGTATCGTGTGGAATACGAGCCTGAAATTCGTTCTTAACCATTAAGTCACCCCGTGATAGTTCTTTCACCACATTGTTTAGGTAAAATGATATAATGGTATTTGTAAAAAATTTCAACGTGACACTGCATTGTTGAACCGACAGGTGGTCCCGCAATTGTTCTACTCTTTTGTACTGAAGGTACCAACTTATTTATGAATTCCATTTGTATTGTATGTCATCCAACTTGCCTATTTAGTATTCCTCCTCCTTGTGGTTGCTTTTATGTACTGAGACCTGGCAAATTTACTACCACACTATCTAAAAAGACTCTCAATATTTTGAAGTTTACTTGGTCACATGAGCAAGCTAACTTGATGAGTGATAGCTTTGAACACAAGTGTCGAGTGTAATTTAAGAAAATGTCAACAAATTTGAACCCACCACACACATGCAACTTATAATTATGTGGTAACTGGTAACACATCCTAATATCTTGTACCACATATGATAATACGGTTGTGAGAGAAACGTATTTCTTTTATAGCAACAAATGCTAAAGATACCAATTGAAAAGACAAAAGTTTGTTCGCATATCATCTATCAGGAGACTAATTTTGAGGCGGATGCGTATAACTCTTTTTCTTACTTATGTTGTTTGGTTGCAGATCCTCCCTAATGATGTATCAACGTGGTTATGATGAGACATTGTAGTTTGAATTGCTCGAGAGGGTTTTCTTTGTAACCTTGTGCTTCGTATTAAACTGAAGAGAAAATAAACATAGTTGCATACTTTGATGAGAGAGATAATTCATCATTTGCGGAATCCCATCATTTTAGTAACATGGATCTTTCTTTGAATTGTGTGGCGCTAATTTTCAAATGAGGATCCTCTTTCCTTTTTGTGAAAGATCCCAATGATGTTTCGATCACATCCGTTCATTGTATATTGTGTGGCTAATTTTCGTAAGATACTGTTTATATTGAATTTTAAATAATAAAAAATTACGATAATTTCTAATTGCACAATATACGATGAATGAATGTGATTGAAAAATTTTCGGAATCCTCATCATTCCTAATTTTCTGCTCTCACATATCAAAATGTGGACGAGAGGTCACTTTGAGAGTCAAACTCTTGTGGTGTGGTGAATGCAAGCTAAAATCCTCTACCATAAGAATTCGAGCCCTAGCGATATTAGGGCATTAATAGCCATAAAATGTTCAAGAATTAAAACACTAAGAAGAACCAAAATTAATGATGAAAATGTGGCCAAGATCGATCGATTTTCAAGAATTTCTGGTTGTGATCTAATGAAAACCCATCGAAATTACAAAGTTAATTTAATCATTTTCCCCTCAGCTGGAGCCTAATTAATTGTTATACGGACTAATTAATCACTATCATAATTGACACCTGAGTTCACACGCGTACGCCGTCGCACGTGCGAAAGGACTCAACACTCCGCCCAGCCTTCCTCCAGATCGTCCCGCCGTGAGCGCCTAACTCTCAGCTCACTCCTGAGCTTAGCTTCGACGGCCAGGATCAGCTTAACCGGCACTCCGGAGAGCACCTCCACCCGTCTCAGATTCTGACACGTAAATACCGACCTGTCCCCACAGAATCTCAATCCGAACCAAAACGACGCCGCAAGGCACACTCTCGGAGGCACACTCGCCAAACGCTGCAGGCAAAAGCCAAACGCATTTGACGCGGTCGAAACCACCGCAGCCGCCAAATTACCATTCACCCCAAGCTTCTTACACCAATTTACGAAAGTGCCCTCCGCTTTCGCATCCACGCTCCTCGAAGTTCGCGCTCGCGCCCTCCGTACGCTATTATTCCTCCTGGCGCCGGGGAATTTGGGCAGGATTTTCCTCTTCATGCCTGAGAATTTGTACGGAACATTCGAACCGGAAACATCCGTCACGGAGCTCTCGGATTTCCGATTCTCATACCCGGTCTTTGTGGTCCCCATTTCTGTGCTGGATATGCAGGCGGAACAATCCGACGAAGAAGACGACTTGGCGTCGCCGTCGCAGTCACCGGAAAAAAATTCAGGCGAGCAGGAGGAGCAGAGAGAGTGGAGATCGCGGGTTCCTGCAACAGATTTGCAGTTGGAGCAGAGAGGCTGGCGGAGGTGGCGGGCGACGAGGAAGTTGGCCTGGTGGACGCGGGCGTCGCAGCGGGAGCAGAGGAAGGCGGAGTCGGAGGGGCAGTAGAAAGAGGCTTCCAGGTCGCAGAGCTCGCAAGCCCTGTAAACTTTCTTCATTTCTCGATTTCCTGTGGAGCGAAGAAGAGGAATCGAAGTCTCGAGACGATTTGGGAGTTCGGGAGAGTTGGTGCGGTGAGAGGATATGTGGGTGTGGCGAGGGGGGTTATATGGAGAGAAAGGCGGTGTGGAGTGGGGGAATGAAATGGTGTGGGGAGTGACAGAGAGGTTAGAGAGAGAGAGAGAGAGATTTTTTTTTATTTTTTTTATAATTTTATGGCTGGAAACGCAGGGAGTGTTTGAGTGGAGGAAGAAAAGTTATGGAGGAGAAGGAATGATGAGAGGAGGGAGAGGGAGAGGAAGAGAAATAAGTGTGCGTGAGTTCATGTGTCTGTATTTTGGCTTCCAAGAGTTCTCCTTTAACACACAACTCAGTCTCTGTCCACATAATAATCCTCGTTTCCCTCGAAATTTGCCCACTTACGCTCTTATCTCATGTATTCCAATCTTTGGGTTTTGCAACCTTCACTCCTCTTACTTTTCATTATTGCATTTCTATCCCCTTCTAATTACTTTTTTTTCTTTCTTCACAAAACCTCATATTAATTGAATCGCTTTTGATTATCCAATGATGAAGTCAAAAAGATTCTGAGGTTTAAAAGATAAGGCTCATACAGAAACATTCTTTTTTATCGATTACAAAAACAATACGCCATAAAATATTATAATTATAACATGTTTGACCCATTGGTTTTCAGTTTCAAACTCTTTTCTCCTAACAATTAACTATTTAATTCACTAACATTAACTCTGTACTAAAAACATTGTGGCATTTGGTGTTGAGCGTGAATTCGGTAAAACGATTTATAAAAAATAAAAAAAAATTTTAAAAAAAGGGTAAATAGTGAAGAATAGTTCTTTGGCCCTTGTTATATTAAATAATAAATTTGAGATTCCCCTGAAAAAATATCTGGCCGCTACCAACTGTGGTGCGAAGTGGGGCCTCCAACAGCAACTAATTCTCCACCAGAAGTTTGAGCGGCATTTTGAAGAATCACCACGTGTCACTATTTGACTACGTCACCATCATTGAAAATCACAACCTCCAAACACCTTGCAAAATTTTGGAACTTCTTTTGCATGATAAACTTTTGACAATTTCACTTAAAAACTCAAAGCAATTTTTACGTTCAATAATGAATATCGTATTTTCTTTATAAAAAAAAATAATAATAATCTTTTTTTTCTAATAGAAATTAAATTTTTGAAAATAAAATTCCCAAACCCTGAGAGGTCGAAGGGGAAGACATTTCTAGCCATACAAGGCAAGATTCTCTCCTGGATATTAGCAGCCTAAATCGAGTGCTCAATTTAATCATTTTAATGAAGCGGGTAATACTTTTAAAAGATTCTGATGAAAAATGAGTTGTGAAGTGTTCATAACCGATAGAGTTACAAGTCTCCCACCACAATATATTTAAAGCATGCATCTTGATGATGGCATGTTAGTAGAAATAGTGGCATTGAAAAAAAAAAAGTCAAAATTAGAAAATAAATTTTTTCTAATGAATTGAACTGCATGGGCTATAATCTGCCTTTTTTAATGTATATGAGCTAAATTTGGCTAATTACTTTCGCTTGAATTTCTAGTCATGAGAAGCATCATTACAATGAAACGTGTTCAATCAAATTAAAAAATAACTCTTTCTACCTATAATTTGACATGTAATGTTTTTTTTTTTAACGAACGATACTATTCACATTAAGGGAAATAGTAGGCTTAGTCTGACAATAGGCTAACAATAATATGATTCAAATTCGTCTTTAACTTGAATCGAGCCTAAAATCTTTCACTTATAAATAAAAAAAAATTGAAATATTCTTTTACGCACGTAAGTATTTCTTGTGACACGTTTTTGAAAAATCAAAAGAAAAGGATTATAAAACGTAAAAAATTAGTAGGTAAGCAAGTTTTTGAAGATATTTTATAGTAGATAAAATTAGAAGCGTCCGTTGTTCTGTTTATGTTTTGAACGAAAGAAGACGGTGGTGGGGTCACGGCGGACCTGCTTCATGGCCTTCATAACGCTCGTCGTGATGCGCGACTTCCTAACCATACTAATTCGACGCGTGGCAAAATCCCAGCGGAGAGTTACTTTTCAACTCCAATTTCAACCACACAAATCAAACCATTGCACCAGACAGAGCAAGAAATTTAAAAAATGGGTTTAAAAAGTTGAATCAGGCAGCGGCCCAGCGGATGAGCGCCACGTACTAAAGCTGACGGCTGACGCAGAACCACGCGGTGGGGGAGAAATTTTTTTATTGTAATCTGGAGATGTACATCACACATTTTTATATAAATTGTAAAAATTTTATTTTTTAAGTTATTAATTTTTAATACACATATTTCGTATAATTTATATAGTGATATTTGATGTAGCATCTTGTGTACTGATCACAATGAAAAATCTATTGAGAAGCGAGGGAGGTTGTCCACAAGTTTGGCGTGATTTGGAATGCGAATGATTCGTCGGTGGGACCGACATGTGGAGCTATCTTTTTCTCCTTTTTTTTGTAACTCAAATTTTAATCAATCGATAGGTTATTGTGTGCACAAAATAAATGGTACAAAAAGTAATTGCATGAGAGGTTCCTTTTAGAGAAAGGTATCAATCTCGTTTTTGAAATGTGACACTAGGTGTACACGGTTGAGATTTTTTTTATTTTTTATTTTTTATTTTTTTTATTTTTGGAAAACACGGTTGAGATTTTTTTTAGGGAGTTTTGGGCAATGAGAACCACACAAATTTTATGTGTTGGTGGTTTGTGAATTACATAGGGGTAGTCTATATGTTTCTTAGAATCTCAAAATAAGGTTTTGTTGCCTTAGAACGTGTTGACTGGTTTTTATAGTTGATGAAAATTGAGTTATAACTGTAAGATCCCCCATCGTTCAGGGGTGTGGATCCTGTAAGCCTTATATATATATTCTCATCTTTACCTAGCACGAGGCCTTTTGGGAGCTTAATGGCTTCGGGTTTCGTAGGAACTCCGAAGTTAAACGAGAATGGATCAGAGTATTCCCAGAATGGGTAACCCATTAGGAAGTTCTGCTCGCATGAGTTCCCAAAAACAAAATCGTGAGGGCGTGGTACAGGGCCCAAAGCGGATAATATCGTGCTACGGCAGAGTTGAGCTCGAGATGTGGTCGATGCCCGGGGTCAGGATGTGACAATTTGGTATCAGAGCCAATTCCTGATCGGAAGTGTGCTAACGAGGACGTCGGACACCTAAGGGGGTGGATTGTAAGATCCCACATCGCCCAGGGGTGTGGATCTTGTAAGCTTTATATGTATATTCTCATCTCTACCTAGCATGAGGCTTTTTGGGAGCTCATTGGCTTTGGATTCTGTAGGAACTCCGAAGTTAAGCGAGAATGGGCCAGAGCATTCCCAGGATGGGTGACCCACTGAGAAATTCTGCTCGCGTGAGTTCCCAGAAACAAAACCGTGAGGGCGTGGTCGGGGCCCAAAACGGACAATATTGTGCTACGGTAGAGTCGAGCCTGGGATGTGGTGGGGGCCCGGGCTGGGATGTGACAATTTGGTATCAGAGTCAATCTCTGACCGGAAGTGCACCAACGATGACGTCGGGCACCTAAGTGGTGTGAATTGTAAGATCTCACATCACCTAGGGGTGTGGATCCTGTAAGCCTTATATGTATATTCTCATCTCTACCTAGCACGAGGCCTTTTGAGAGCTCACTAGCTTCAGGGTTCCGTAGGAACTCCGAAGTTAAGCGAGAATGGGCCAGAGCATTCCCAGAAACAAAACCGTGAGGGTGTGGTCGGGGCCCAAAGCGGACAATATCGTGCTACGGCAGAGTCGAGCCTAGGATGTGGTGGGGGCCCGGGGCGGGATGTGACAATTTGGTATCAGAGCCAATCCTTAGCCGAAAGTGTGCTGACGAGGAAGTCGGGCCCCTAAGGGAGGTGGATTGTAAGATCCCACATCGCCCAAGGGTGTGAATCCTGTAAGCCTAATATGTATATTCTCATCTCTATCTAGCACGAGGCTTTTTGGGAGCTCACTGGCTTCGGGTTCCGTAGGAACTCTGAAGTTAAGCGAGAATGGGCCAGAGCATTCCTAGGATAGGTGACCCACTGGGAAGTTCTGCTTGCGTGAGTTCCCAGAAACAAAACAGTGAGGGCGTGGTCTGGGCCCAAAGCGGACAATATCGCGCTACGGCAAAGTCGAGCCGGGGATGTGGTGGGGGCATGGGCCGGGATGTGACAATAACGATTTAACGTTCAACAATCGTTGACACTTGCGTCGATAATTTGACAATATCATATTTTTATATTCATAATATGTGACTTTAGTGTCATGTTAATATTGCTATATTGACGTCACATTGTAATGAGACTTAAGGAAATATATCTTCATTTGTTTTTATGAGAAACTAGAAGTATTTATGGGACTTGTATTTGCATTGAATTTTAACGATCTAAATCGGTTACTTTTTAAGTTTCACTTCGACGATACAATTGCAAAATATTATCAAAGCCGAAAATGATTGAGACATTTAGTTGTGACCAAATAATTTGACGAGCATGTTGTTCTTAGAAACTTTGAAATTTCATTAAAGGAATAAAGGTTTCGGATTGAATTTACTTTTGCAAAAGATGATCTATTAATGGAGAGTCAATTTTATTGTAAAAGAATGCAAAATAGACACCAAAATTAGTCTCCATTTGTTGTTTCTTGTTTTAATTATGTTTCACATATGGTCCAATATCTTAGTAGATACGATGTTGGATTTTCATCCATGCATCCCAAATTCAAAACCCCCATCTCTTAAAATTATTATAATAATTTCAAATCCACAACTCCTCTTAATGATAATAAATGTTTTTACAAAAAAAAGTCTCCATTTGTTGTATAAAAATGAAAATCTCTCTCCTTAAGCAACAACACATACAATTAATTCAAATTTCATCTCTCTCTCTCTCTTTATGCAAATCCAACATAAATCCATCAACATGCCATAGTTCCCTAATTAAGCAAAAGACTTATACCCATCGTGTTATCGAAGAAATAGAAGATACAGAGTTACTATCAAGAAATCAATAAAATATCAATAAATCGATCAGTATACGACAGTACTAACCATAACACTTCTCGCTTATTATAGAATAAGCTTATGGACACGGACGGAGCCACCTTGGGCTCATAGGGGGCAGATGCCCTGATTCAGTTTATTGGCAAATAAAAATGGGTAAATTACATAGTAGCCCATCAGGTTTGAGGTCTATTACAACCCCATACAACATCTTTAAAACATTTCACTTTCAGTTTTTTATTTTTATTTTTATTTTTTAAATAGGATTAATATTATAATATTTTTAATGCATAAAAAATTATTTTTTTTGCCACGTGACTGCCACATCAGCACAAATGTGGCGGCCACGTCAGCATTTAACAGACCAATGGATGGAAAATCTAACGGATGTATTATTTTGAAATAAAATGGTACGTGAGGTATGAAAGTGAAATGTTTTAAAGATGTTGTATGAGGTTGTAATAGACCTCAAACCTGAGGGGTTACTATGTAATTTACCCAATAAAATATATACATGCTTATGACATTAGTAAGGTGTATAACTTGTTTACTTGCTTGTGACATTAGTATTAACTCTTTCAATTGCAATTGCCAATGTTGAAAGAGCATTTTCGGCCATGAGATTTCTGAAGAATCGATTGAGAAATCGAATGGGAGATAAATAGATGAATGATAACATGGTTCTTTTTATATAGAGAGATATTTGATGGTATTGGTAATGAAGTTGTCATGCAATGCTTTCAAATCATGAACACGCGGCGAGAGATATTGTAATATTTTGTTTGAAAAATCTTATGGATTAATAAATAAGTATTTGTTTAGTAAATTCTCTAGCCTTTTATTTTGGGACTTTGTTGTTTAACAATGTCCCTATCCATACAAATTTATGGCTTCGTCCCTGCTTATGGATAGTTCTGACGTGCAGTTTTACGTTTCATGAATTATATAACTTTCATAAGCAGAAAACAGAATTGAATGCAAATTAATGAATAAAGTACCACGAGGTTGTGACTTGTGAGACAAACATGAACATGTGGTTGGGTTTAGGGTTCTAACTAGGAGTTTAAAACACGTTTTTTTTTTAATTTGATCACCCCATGCCAACGATAATCATCGATCCCTAACTTGTCCATGTGTTAACAGAAACCTAACCGAAAAACAGTACTACCTTTTACACATGACGTTTGTCCATGCCCAACATACAGTTGTATTCAAACACATTTTACATGTGTTTAATCAACTAATGCTATTAGATTTTTATTTTATTTTTTGCTATAGGTTCGGATGAGAAATTTAAATTCGATTTTATTAATTTTTTTATAACAATATTGCCAAACTAAAAATTAGTTTGTGTCAATAGTCTATTGTTGAGAGTTTATAAACACAAGACAACATTTTTAATTTTAACAGAACCGTTTGGTGGGCTGGATGAGATTGAGTTTTAGGAAAAAGAGGTTATATAATGTTGAATCCCACATCGGCCATAGTAATAGTTTAAATATCCTAACCCTACTCTAACTAACACTGAGACCTTTTGTGATAAAACCTCACACCTGACGGATTGTGCAGGTGGTAATTACCAAGTTGGGGACAATATCGGTGTTGTTGGAAGTGGCCGCATAGGCCCGTCTCTTTTGATAATTCTACATGGCATCAGAGCCAGGGAGCGGGCCCGTACCGTACTGCCACGTGATGGGTGGGTCCCCTTGGCCCCGTGCTATGATGGTGGGTCCCTTGGCCCCGCGTGTAGGGTGAGTCCCCTTGGCTCCACGTGGTTGTCGATGTGTGGATGTCCCACGTGTGACCCACTAATTGGGTCCCACGTGAGGGGGCTTGTTGAATCCCACATCGGCCATACAAAAAGAAAAGTAATAGTTTAAATATCATAACCCCACTCTAACTAATACCGAGGCCTTTTGTGATAAAACCCCACACCTGACGGATTGTGCAGGTGGTAATTACCAAGTTGGGGACAATATCGGTGTTGTTGGAAGTGGGCCGTATGGCCCGTCTTTCTGATAATTCTACATGGTATCAGAGCTAGGGAACAGGCCCGTACTGTACTGCCACGTGATGGGTGGGTCCCCTTGGCCTCGCGCGATGATGGTGGGTCCCCTTGGCCTCGCGCGATGATGGTGGGTCCCTTGGCCCCGCGTGTAGGGTGAGTTCTCTTGGCTCTACGTGGTTGCGATGTGTGGATCTCCCACGTGTGACCCACTAATTGGGTCCCACGTGAGGGGGCGTGTTGAATCCCACATCGGCCATACAAAAAGAAAAGTAATAGTTTAAATATCCTAACCCCACTCTAACTAACACCGAGACCTTTTGTGATAAAACCCCACACCTGACGGATTGTGCAGGTGGTAATTACCAAGTTGGGGACAATATCGGTGTTGTTGGAAGTGGGCCGTATGGCCCGTCTTTCTGATAATTCTACATGGTATCAGAGCTAGGGAACAGGCCCGTACTGTACTGCCACGTGATGGGTGGGTCCCCTTGGCCTCGCGCGATGATGGTGGGTCCCCTTGGCCTCGCGCGATGATGGTGGGTCCCTTGGCCCCGCGTGTAGGGTGAGTCCTCTTGGCTCTACGTGGTTGCGATGTGTGGATCTCCCACGTGTGACCCACTAATTGGGTCCCACGTGAGGGGACGTGTTGAATCCCACATCGGCCATATAAAAAGAAAAGTAATAGTTTAAATATCCTAACCCCACTCTAACTAACACCGAGACTTTTGTGATAAAACCCCACACCTGACGGATTGTGCAGGTGGTAATTACCAAGTTGGGGACAATATCGGTGTTGTTGGAAGTGGCCGTATGGCCCGTCTCTCTGATAACTCTACATATAACCCATTCTATTGTGAATTCATAACTCATCTTTCATCTCACATTTTGACACAACAAAAAATACACTGTACTCAAATCTATTTTAATTAGTCACAACCTTCCTAATTAGCTCACTAAACAGGCCAATTGGGTATTGTGTGTGTAATTGTTACTTATTTTGATACAAATAATAGGAAGAGTACATGAATAAATGCTCTTGCTACTCGAGTTACAAACCCTTGAATTAACTTTTTAGTTGTGTTTTTTCTTTCTTTATTTTTATTTTTTGTATCAGATTTAATCATCAAACTTGTTCCAATATGCATATATTTCCCAGACAAGAAGAAAAAAAATCTCACAACACAAAGGACTGATGGAATGGGTTCACTGCTAATGTGGTTTCCAATTCCAATAAATCAATGTGTTTTCAACACATGACATTGTATTATTGAATTGAAATGTCACCTGATGGTGAATTCATCCTATGTAAGGCTTAGTTTGGTATTGCTGTGCTGTGAAAAAAAACTGCTTCTGCTGTGCTGTGAGAATAAGCAGATGTGAAATAAAGCAGCAGAGTGTTTGGTCAACTTTTTTGTGAAAGTGCTTTTGGAAGAAAAAGCAGTATTATAGTGTTTGGTAAACTTTTATGTAAAACAGCTGTGACTGTGTGAAATGACCAAAAAGGGTATAATACTAGATGTGCCATTAATTTAATTTTTTTTAACAAATAAAGGTAAATTACTAAATATTAAAAATATTTATAAACTTTTAAGTTAGTTGAAGAAGCAAAACTACTTCAATTGAAATATTTTATACTTCAATTGAATATTTTAAAAGAAAAGAGTGTTACCAGTATGACAAAATGCTTCAATTGAAATATTTTAAACTGAATAGCTAAGGTTCATTAGTACAATATTGTTAATGTACTTGAAAGTAGTCTAATTAGATACATTCATCAAACTTGCCGCTATTCTATTTCTTAATGCTTCTATCTCATGTGATCCTTCAACTTGATAATTTTGGCATTCTTCATCATCATCATCACTACTATCGCTCTCTTCACAAAAGTCTCTGGGGTCATCAAAATGACGATCACATTCAGAATACCTCCGTATGTAGTTATGAAGAGCCATTGTAGCAATGACAATCTTCACTTGCTTATTGAATGGGTAATTAGGCATATCCCTTAAAATTGCCCATTTTTTCTTCCATACCCCAAAAGTTCGTTCAACATTCCACAAGTCATATTCCAACAATTACTAAGAGATCATAATTCGACATTCAAGAACAAGTCATAATTCAACATTTAACAAGAAATCATAATACAATATTCAACATATAATCCAACATTCAATAAACATGTAGCTACTGTACTGGAGAACATCCTATCTAACTTGTCCTCCATCTCAGGACTAATGCCTTTTTTTCGCAATTTTCCATATTCTTTGTTTATCTACAAGTAAGAAAGAATATGGTTAATACATATTGCATGATAAAGAACATGGTCAATACATATTGCATGATATCATAATACATATTAAAAGATAAATACAGCAAGATCTAATATTAACATGACTATGAAATGTGAAGTAAAGTGTTGAAGCTGTTAAACTCCTCTCACCAAAGGGCCACATGGTCAATTGCCTTGTTAATATAGGTTGGTTTTATGAGATTACCATTATAACAAAATGGTGAAAATGCAGGATGGTGAAAGAACATGTAGGCTTTGGCTTCCACTCACCAAAGTGTGTTATACTATTTATTATAACCGATGGCTTTGGCGTCTAACCTCGTAGCTCAAGCTTGCATACTAAACGTTAGGCTTGGACTCAAAAGCAGCAAAGTAAAGAATTAAGAAATCGCTCTAAAGCTTGCTTAATTAATTTATCTGAGTGATCAACATTTTACCGTAAGACTGTTCGTATAGTGCAATTTTATCTACTTGATTTGCCTATTCCAATATAGATACTCTAACATAGCCTAAATTGCAAGTTATATAGGAGTGTAACTAGGATATTAATATAATACTTTTTCATTTTTTTTTTAATTCTGTCACGGAATCATCCTTCTTGATTTTTTTGGAAAGATACAGAGCAAAGAGAAATGAACCGTGGCTCCAAATATGATCATAGCTTCCTTTCCTTAACTCCCTCCTTTTCACACCCCACCACTTTTATAACCCTGACGGTTTTTTTCAAAAGTTACATAACTTTTTTTTTTCAAACCCCTTTTGTACTCGGTCATGACCAAACAAAAAGCAGTTCTTTCGAAAGTTAAATCACCCTTTCATACCAATCTAATATTCACTTACTAATTGATAGGAGTGATTGGTCGTAATGCTAAATACTAACAGTTCAAGTGATAGCGTGCATGTTAAGAAGTACAGAGCTTGGGAAATCCCAACAAACATCAATGTTCTTCCTATACTAAGCGATTAACCAAGGCAATCAATACTAAAAAAGTCCACACATTGTAATCTTGATCAGCAGTAACAGAAAAACATATAAGAGAAGAAAAGTGCGTGGGGGCAAGGCAGGGGCTGATAAATAAGGTATAAGCTCTCAGTACGAACTAAGTTCCACAGTCATGTTTTAGCAGATGGTACAAGAAAAAAGATGTTTGGCCTATATTCTTACCAATGTAATTCCATTACAAACGGACAAATAATCTTATCTGCTGAATTTGTATTCTGTTGACAGGCTGCAAATTGATCCAAAACTTTGGGGTAACTCCAAGTCAGATGGTTGGCGTTAACCCGAAAATTACGATCATTCACGCTTATAAAAAAAACTCAAGTATCAACTTGTAAAATTTGTGTTCAATCTTTCCATTATTATTTTGCTTTCCCAGAAAGAGTTCAGTCAAAACAAGCAAATGTAAACTTGACAGCCCATGCTCTTTGGAATATATACGGATGAGTTCAATTGGTCGACAACAAAAGCAGTAGACAAAACAATATCCAAGTATAACGGATTAATGTGAAGTAACATACCTGACACTAGGTTAATACAGGCTGCAAGTTGTTCTCTGATAAGCTTTCAGCCAACTTCTTTCCTGCAGAAAGATAGTATGTCATAAAAGATCAAATACATAAAGTAGTTTCAGCTACAATCTTCCAACCCTTAAACAAAAGCTTGGTATTTATTAAATTTCGAAGCTATGAGAAAAGCGTGCAACACATAAGATTGAGTAAAGGGCTAACAGAACCTACTGTATATCTCAAAGAAAAAATGGGAGGACTTAAATATCGGTCACACTTTTATTTTTTTTTGGGCACTGTTAAGCTTTTTTGGTGCTTGGATCAGTTGGTCTTAAAGCATAAACATTACACCCATATGCTCTACTAATCGAAAGCAAAACAGCCACCACACGGCCATATAATTTATCAAACTCTCAAATATCATAAAATTCAAAATCTCCAAACAAAAACCTTAAAATCTCGTCAAACCTGCCTTTACGCCTTTCAAGAGCAACATCCATATCAATTGCACATCTATACGTAATGTATCAATTATACATTAAAAGAAATAAAGAGTAAACTGTGTATGAAGTTTTGCTATTATTCCTTTCCTACCACTAGAAGCCTGCAAATTTTCAGAATTGGAACGCATGAGATGATGAAACATATTTATGGCGAATATAAATAACCTTGCGGAGGGGGTAGTCGTCATGTTTTGACACCGATTATCAACGAAACAAAAGACATTTCTTTCATATCATATGTCATATAATAAGCCTTCCGTCCTCGACAATTTCAAACTTTATAAGCAACTACTGGGTCAAGTAAAAGCACATAACCACGCAACGCATCATCAGGCAAGATTAATTCCATAGCACGAATCCAACGCATCATCGAATCTAAACATTCACAGAGCATACACATTCTCCCCAGCCAAGCACAACAAAAACACAAATAACTCTTTAATCCAAAACAAGATTCAGGGAACAAACATGCATTATCACTTCTCACACTTAACATGCATCAAGATTCAGTCAAATTTTCTTACTTCTCTCTCAAATTTTCTTGTTTCCTCCACAAACCCTAATTTTTTCCCCAATTGTTTCCCCAATTGTTTTCTCCATCCCCAGTTTTTTTTCCCAACACCCATACACTCATCCCTTCGCTCTTCCCACCCCTCTTTCAGTCACTCTTCCCATCCCCAAATTAAAAAAAATCCAAACAGATCAATAACAAAATTTTAGAGTTGAGAAGCTTACCAGAGGAAGGAGGGAAGGCGACGGCGAGAGAAGGAGGGAAGGCGACGACGGTGTCTGTGACCGACGAGAGAGAGAGGAAAAGGAGAAGGAGGAAGAGGTGCAGCTGCAGAGGGAGGCCGAATGTTCTCTGCGATGGGTGTGATGTTTTTGTATTTTCAGGAATGGTAACGAGGGCAAGGTTGGGATTTTGAAAATTTCATTAAAAGTGGTACTGTAGCTCCGTGTTTTCTTCAGAAGCTGTTTTTCTGAAGCTGCAAAATGCAGCTTCTCATTTTCAGCTTATTTTCATATGAAACTTAAAAAAAAAGCTGATTTTGGGTGTTTACCAAACACCAAAAACTTTCCCGGCTTTTATTCATACCAACTTTTTTTTAAATCACCTCAACCCCAAACCCCCCCTAAGTTGCTTTCCACAGCCTAATCTCAAGCTGTTAAAAAATTAACAATTATGATATGAATATTAAAATGAAATGTATGTGGTGGACTTGGAGAGGACATTTTTGGGAAGGGACTTAAAGAAATTGGGCTTAAAGAAGCCCACATTGGATATTTACTTTATGGGATGATTCCACCCGATCTCTCAGCAGAAACCCAAATTACCAATATTAAAAAAAATTCCAAACTCGATTTATTTTAGGAAAAATTAGGTTATCATTCATTATTTTTTTTATTTCACTGATTGAATCTTTTTGTTTTTTAATAATAAAAATATTTACATGTTAGCATCTTAAATTTTATTCTCCAAATATAGCGATTTACTGTTAATAAACATTACATTTAGTATAATTAAGTTTATGGCAAAAATTTGTATCATATATTTCTGTTTTTAATATGTAACTATTTTCAATTTGCAACCTTTTTTTTTGCAACCAATTTCCTTTCTAATTTTAATTTGTATCCAAAGATTTAATTTATTTTTGTGCCCATATTTTTAAAAATTTAATTTGTATTCATAATGTTTTTGATCTTTTGTTTGTACCCATAGTTTATTTATAATGTACCTATTTTTCATTAAAAATGTACCACTTTGTTATGTAAATATACCAGATTTTTATGTAAAATGTACCCGTTGCTTTTAATGTTAAGTTTTCACTTTTTGTAACTCAAAAAACAAAATCTATGCACATTTTAAATTTGAGGAAATAATTCAAAATCCTCGTATGGTATAAACTTTGCATGATTACAGCGAGGAATTATTAATTTTGTAATTTAGCCTTTTGTCTTTCAATCAAAGTACTCAAATTAATAAAGTTTCGGTATAAGATTTTGGCCAATAAGGGACCGGTACCAAAGTTTTCATTTATTTTATTATTTTTTTATCAGCCCTAATCCAAAAGCTCGATATTTTATGTTGGAAAAGGATCCGGTAATCGTATATCGTGCAATCAGAAATCATTTTAAATTAATTTAAAATTGAATATAAATAGTACTAACGAAAACTGACCGTACGATATACGATGAACGATCACGATACGGGATTCCTAGGAAAATAATCCGGCTTCCTTTTAGGTTGATCAATTATTCCGTGGGGTACACAACTACTTGGCACTATCAAAACATTTTAGTATTCCTAAAAATTTAGGATATGAACTCGATATTTATCAAGACTTAAAGAATTCACGGTTCATTTTCAAATAAGACATTATACAGTAGTATACAAATTTACAGATATTTACAGACTCACAACTTTAAAGGTTTATATCGTCACTTGACAGAACCTCTACTTGAATTTACACATCTCAGTTGGTATTTTGAAAGAAAATTCATTTGAATCGAAGCACTTAATTAACGATACTTGAAGGCCATTGTATTTCTCCAATCTTTACAAGTACTGCATGCGCCTCCCGTGTCCAGTTTTAGATTACGCTCTTCCGGTCCACCAAACGAGCCCTAAATCTTCATTTATTAATTTTATGAAGCTATGCCAAGACAAGGATGCTTCTGGGTTCACTACAACAAAAATGAGCTATGGGTACAAAACAAAGGGCACAATTGAGAATTTTGTGTCAGTTTGACCACCAAAAGGCTTAAACAGTTATCATTCCATAGAGGGCACCATCTATTGTGCCCAATGTTAAAAAAAGCAGACACAAAACAGTAATGGGCACGAAAATCGTGCCCAGTGGGGTCAGATGACAACTTTTTTAATGAAGATGGGCACAAAAAATAATTTGTGTCTATAAAAGTTATTTGTCAGAGGCATTATATGTTCTCTCTCGTTTGTCTTTACCTCCTCTAGCACACCAATAATTAAAATTTATAAAATTGTGGTAAATAATGGTATGGAGTTGTTTGTTATTGTGCAATGTTTAGCCTCAAAATAAGTTAGCAATAATGTTGTTCAAATTCGTTTTTTGCGAGAGCCGAACCTCAGATCTCTCACTTACAAGTAAAGAAAAATAGCACTACACCGTAGTACTAAGTGGCGTGTTTTAGATTTACAATGGATCATTTCCAGCTGCAATGAATGTTTGTTAGATTTGTATCTTTTTGAACTGCTTTTTAGATTGGTATCTTCCTGCAAGTTTGTTTTTTATGCTTGTTGATTTGTTTTTTGGTTTTATAGTAAGTGTTTATTTTTTTTTACTACATTAAAAGTACTTCATGCAATGACACATAACCAACAATTGTGCCCTTAGGGTCGGTCTCTGTGCAAAAACAAGTTGATCTTCAGATAGACAAATAATTGTAGATTCTTTTTTATGACACTAATGATAGAAATTGTGTCTACTAAATATAAATAAATAATAAAGCATTCTACTTTTCATTAGGTTAAATAATTATAAATTCTTTTTTATGACACAAATGTTAGACCAGTGCACATTCAGATCACTACCGCACCCCACTCCACATTTTCACTCTCTTTCAATCTCTCTTCCACAGTTCCGCTTACTGTTGTCTCTCTCTCTCGCTCTCATCTTTACCTTTTTCCCCTTCCTCTCTCTCTCTCTCATCTATGCTTCCCCTACCTACTTTCATCTTCCGCTCCGCCTCCCTCAGACTCTCTCTCTCTCCGACCTCCTTTCTCTCTCTACCTTCCCGGATTCGTCCATCTTTCTTTCCCTTCTCTATCTGGTGGTTTTTGATGAACCAATCCCAGATTCGGTCCATCTCGCTTCCCTTTCCCGATCTGGTGGGTTTTGATGAACGAATCCAAGCCTGCACATCAATAAAAATATCGTGGGTCGCAGGGGTGGGGCAAAAAATATCATCAATCCGCCACTTCGCCGCTAGATGGGTTTGGGCGGATGTTTTCTGTATGTTTACAGGTTGTAATTAAGAGTAAGATCCCTCTTGCCACTCTCTTCTTCAAGTATTAATTAATTTTTAAGTTTGAGTTTCATTCGTACTATTTAATTTTTGGGATTGTCTTCGTCAAGCTACGTTGATATGAATTTGATGAAGAGGCTGGATCTGGGATTGTATTTTGTATCTCTTTCTTGCTCTCAGCTTCCAGCCACAACCTCATATAGATGGGTATTTCTGAAGCTTAAAGCTGCAATTATGATTTCATATTTCTTTTATTCTATTTCTGAATATGTATGTAGTTTACTTCTGGGGTGATTCTTTGGGTACAGTGCATGTTGATTCTAAGAGAAGATTTGAATATGTCAAGTGCAGGTCTCCGATTGCTCCACTCCCTCAGTGTAAGTACATCTCTGCATCTTTATTTCATCAATTATTTTTTATTTTGTTATATTGAGTTCCCAAATTACAGATCTTGCACTGACTTTTCGAGACTACTGAATCTGGAACATGCCAAACAACGTGTCCTGCATTTTTCAATTTTCGAAAATCCACACTAATGGTTTGGGGTTTGATAATCAATATATTTTGATTATATAGTTATGTATACTGAGGAACAAAAATATGGAAGCATTTATAATTCCAGGGCTGTTGAGGAATATGCTTTCAGTTAATCACTATATTAAGAGAACTGTTTGTATATTTTTCCAGGGTAGGTGGGCAGGGCTGATTTTAAAACAACAGAACCTTCTTATTATTTTCCGCTTGAAAATTATATTTTTATTTGGTTTGATACAAACAACAACAACAAAGCTAGATAGCTTATGAAAATTATCATTTTTACACAAGAAATAGCTGCTTATCTGAGATAATTGCAAACTCGTTTCACTTGTTACTTTCATAGCTTATTATATTATCTTACAATACAAGGTAAAAGTGTAAAATACATTAACGAATGGGAGAGGTTAATAAATATCCTTTTATTTCCCATTTGTATCTAAATATGTAATTAACTCATGTTGAGCTTCAAATTTACTAGGATGATAACAGTCTTTTAGCTCTCCCATATGTAGAATGAAAATAGCTAATATTAATTTGTTTTTGACAGAAAATTGCAATGGAAGAGTTTCTGATGTCAGAAAATTTGACTTTACTACCTGAAGTTGAAGAGTGAGTTTCTGATAACAGAAAATTTGCTTGGATATATACAGAGTCTAAATTTCTTCTTGATATTTTAGCTCTCATATATACAGAGTCTGATTACACAATCTTTTAGCTCTCATATATACCGAGTCTAAATTTCTTCTTGATATTTTTACCTTCTTCAAATATGCATAGCTTAGACCAAACCCATTTGCAAAACCTCTTTATCTGTACTCATTTAGTCATTCTTGGCTCAGCTATACTATTCGGAGTTTCCGAAATTTGAAAATAGCTTAAAACTATATAGAACATGGTATGACAGTTTTTACCGTGACCAACATTTGGTAATTCGGCTGAAGTGTTGCTAAAGAAATGATGTGACATCAAAGATAGCTTGCTGTTATTTCATGTCAAATATACCAGACTTTTTTTCTCAGAAGTTTTGGCTTAGACTGGGCCTTAGGTGTGCTTGGAGTTTATTTTTGATAAATTTTCAGAAGTCTCTTGGTTGAGTCTATATGAACCAGTGATCCTAAATCTATGGGAAGCCAGAAGTGATGAACCATGGACAAACAAAAACAACCGGACTAGAAATAATCAGTTGACTTCTAGTGGGATTTAATATGCATGTCAATGCCATGTTTAGTTGTATATTTGTGAATATTTATTTATCAATTGTTTCCAATAGTTAAGACTCATTTTCTCCTTTAAAATTGCAGGTTTATTGATGATGTATACTAGATATGTCATTAAAATAAGCAACTAATTTTGACCCTAAATAATGTGCAAACTTATATATTTTTTCGATTCAGGTGACTATGAGCTGAAGAAATGTGTTGTCTCAAACCCAGAAGCTACTTTTACAACCTGGAGTGAGGAATATGAATCTTTGATATGGCAGATCTGGAACTTGTACGTATTGATTTTAGCTAACTCCTTTTTAGGTGTAATTTTGGACTGATTTTGTTTTGAATTCGACTATATTTGTTATGGCTTCTGATGAGGTGCAAGGGTTGCTGGGGAAAATGCATCTGTCCAAAAATATGTGCTTTCAAGTTTTATTGTATTAGAGATAAAATATGTAACATTACATTATGTATGCGAGATTGGGAATGTGTTTTCGTTTCTTCAATTTTAGTTTCAAATTTTGATTTTTTTTAATGTTTAATTCATGTTGGCACAATTACAATGTGAAGTGCCAACTTGTCTGGAAAATGTCATCTGACAAGTTGTCAGAAATTAGGCACTTGAGCTTAATGGTAAGCATACCCAATAGACTTTCAATTTTCACAGCAGTAGACATGATTATCAAGAGGAATAGACAGCTTAGAGAAAAACCCAGATCCAAGCAACCACAAATGAAGATCCAGAATAGAAGAGCAAGTTCGATGAAAAACCCATATCAAGAAGACAACCCAGATATGCTAATACAACAAATCAACAGTATATGCTAATCTTTATGCAAGAGACAATTCTCAACAGACATGGCATCGGCCTTGAGTCATATGTCGAAAAACCCAGAACAATCAATATATCTATCTTGGCATCGGCCTTGAATTAACATCAAACAATTGACAAGAAGTATGGCATCGGCCTTCAATCAAACAAGGATGGCATCGGCCTTCATAAATCGTTCTAAAAAAAAATTCCCAAATCTTCAAGAATACACAATTGTATATTAAAATTGAAGAACCATATCACCTCAAGAACAATCAAAGCAGCGGAAAGATCCCACCAGAAACAGCCGCGCAAGCGATTCCTGCTCTGATACCATCTAAACATCCATGGAAGATCTCAAGAATTACAGAAATGAGATATGCAGAAAAGCTTAAGGAAGAAGAAAACTATTCTCAATTGTTTTTCTCTCTCTAGGAAAACATTTATTACAATACTGACTTAGTCTTAGAAATAGATGGAAAAGACTATTTATACAAGTGAATTAAAACCATCAGACTTATCCCATATGCTACAACACATGTGGCAATGCTGACATGGCAATCTAATATACCAATATTACATGTTTATCTAATACATTTGTGTCCGCCTCTTTGAGCACCAAACAGTTTATTGTGCTATTTTAGCAAAGGCAACGCCCATAGAGGGCACAAATAGAAATATAGTTGCTGCACTGTTGCTATTGGTCTATGGGCACATATGTTGGTGTTCTTTGGCCTCAAAGGGCACAAATAATTTATTGTGCACATAGGCCATATTTTTTGTAGTGGTTGGAGGCTTCTAGGGCTTAACGTTTTGGTTCAGCATCAGGAAGACACACGTGCGGCAGTTGCAGTCCCTGTAGCGTCTGTTGAGAAACCCAACTAAGCGGAGCCACACAAGAAGTGCATCTCTGCATGTTGAAGCTCGAGGACAAACCCTACAGCTTTCCCGAGTGGCTTCCTCTTCTGCATCAGAAGAGTTGTTTTTGCCATACAGATGAATGTATATTTAAGACAGCAATGTAAATAAATAATACATGTATATATTTATTTTGTGATCTTGGATTATAATTATCGACAAATAAAAGACACCAAGAACATATTAGAAGTTGAAAATGAATCTGAAAATTTGAAAACTATGTGCCATAAAGCCTTGTATAATACCTTTCTGGTAAATCAGCGATTCGATGGTTGAGTTGAGAACTATAAGGTGTTCTTCATCAGCTTCGTCTTCACCGTCATCTAGAGTTTCTGAAGCTAGCATCCACATTCTAACTGTGTAGAAATTAATTAACTCCAATTACACGGGAGAAGGCTACTTTTTGTTGGTGCAAAAACACTCAGTAATTGGGCCAATTTATAGGGAGGTTGGAGGGTTGGTGAGGGATAGGGGTATAGGTTTAGGGTTAGGTTTAGGTTTTGGAATTCTCAATCAACCATGCAAAATTGAGTAATGCTATTTATATCATATTTTTGTACCATATTTCATACCAACTTAGGTGGTATTTGATGTGGACAACCACATCATTTGAATTAATCAGATTTTTTAATTTAGTTCATTATTTAATAAACTAATAATTAAAAAAACTAGTTAATTAAATGATGATTGTGATATACGAGGAGTCTTTCTCCTTCATTTCCTTGGGTTTTACAAATTTTTCAAATGACGTGGCTGTGCACATCAGATACCACTGGTATAGAAATATGGTATAAAAACAAATTTGGCCCCTTTTTTCCTTTCCTTTCGTTTTCTTTTTCTGGGTGAGATCTTTTTTCCCTTTTTTTTTCTTTTTGAACTGTTTGGCAAGGTAGTTAATGTTAGTCTTGCTAATTTGTGGACCAATACAATGTATTTGATGACCATTTAGTGTATTTGAAATGACAATGTACAAAGAAAAATTGGGATCTGGAAGAAAAGGAAACAAATTTCCAATGTATTTGAAGAATTTCTGGGAAAAAAAATGTATCAGAAGGTTTCCAATTATTCTTATTTTCATATTTGTAATAATAATAAAAAATAGAGACCGTTTGACCCAAAAAAAAAGAAAAAAAAAAGAAGAATAAAAAAAGAAGAGACCGGTAAAAATAGAAATCATCCCGATCTAAGCTTGGGAAACGAGACTCTACGGGTTTGGCCATGTACGTGCTTCTCATTTTGGATATAAAAATGAGGAAAAAATTAAACTCGAAACCTCAATGTGGATGAGTACCCCAAAAGTGAAAGTTTTTACGTCTATTCAGTGGCGGAGCCAGGAATCTTACCACAAGGGGTCTTAATGTAAAAGTCCAAATAAAAATTTAGGATGAAAAAACATATTGAAAATGAAATCATAGTACTTTCATTCATAATTCATAACGGAAACAATATTACAAGCTATAATTGTCCACGACGAGGTTTCATATTTTGAAAACGAAGCATTATAGCTTCATTTTCAATACAAGCAAAAATATATCTCTCAATATAAACAAGCAAGCTATCACTCAACCATTGATCTCCCATTTTGTTCCTAAGTGGACCCTTAACAATATTCATGACAGAAAATGTTCTCTCCACTGAAGCAGTTGCAACTGGTAAAACTAAATACAATGTAATGAGCAAATATACATAATTGAATACTTGATGCATGCTTTATATCAGCTTGTGGGTGAAAGTGAGATAATGAGGATGAAGAAGCTGGAGGAGCTGAACAAACATGTCGAAACTCTGCGTTAAGATGTGCTGATCATTAAGTGTATTAAGATGGACTAAGCATGTGTGCTGTAATTAGGATCTTTGTGCTCACATTCTGGTACAAATTGTGATTTCTGTCTCTTCATTTCACCGGTTATGTTCAAGAATGGTCTTCTCTGTTATGGACAGTTACACCCCCAAAAATGTTGCTTGCCAATGAATATGTAGCCTAAAATGGTTTTCTCTGCTAATCAAATTGTGGATTGAAAAGGGAGGTTTTCCTCGTCTGATTATGCTAATTCGTCAGCCATTGATCCTAATCTGATTTGTCATCAATAATCTTGGTCTCTTGCTGAATATTGTTGGGAAAAATAGCTTTAGTTTTATTCCATTTATCCAGCATGACTAATATGATCGATTCATCTCTCTCTCCCTCTATTGTCTCCTTTCTTTTGGGTATAGGAGTGATATTGAGGGACAGGGGAATCGAACACAGAATCTCAAGTGTCGGGGGAATGCTCTCAAGAAGTTGATACAAAGTACAAACCCATTGCACTCACTAACAACAATAAAGAAGGATAAATACACACCTAATTTGTTCCCGTGTTGATGTTGCTCGAGGAAATTCAGAATCATGTTTCAGATTGCATACCTGCTCTTATGTCCTGTGATGTTTTTTTCTGACTCAGTGTAGTGCCCCAGTTTGTTTTAAAAAAAAAGAAGCGGCCGCGCGCCTTCTTCTTCTTCAACCTGCCGAGCTCCTCTTCTTCTTCTTTCAGCCATTTTGTCGAACAGGTGGTGTGCACCTCCAAGAGGTCGCACCAGTAGCTCCAAGAGGTCGCAGATGGAGCTCCAAGGTTATTTCCATGGCTTCCAAGGGGTCGTGCGACCCCATTGACCCCACTGTGGCTCCGCCCCTGCGTCTATTACTTTGACATGATTATCAAGTTAACTGTTATTCTTAGACAAGATACATGTACGTACAAGTTTCAACCATTCAATATCAACAAGCATATCGACACTTTACAAAGTAAACCGGTAATAACCAAAATCCAGATGGTCATGGTGCAAGCAGGGGTTGCTTGATGGAGCTAAATTACCTGTAAACAGATCGGGTTTATTGGGTTAAAGTTGGGTTCAACCGACCCGTTAATTTAACGGGTCACCCAAACCCAACCCGTTAAGCTAATAAGTCACTCGTTTCACCTGTTAACATTTTTTATTTTTTATTTTTTACATTTCATCCAAATCAATTACAGCCCTGTTTTGTATAGTAGAATTCAACTTTCTATCAATTACATACGTCTCCGAATCTTAACATGGATCGGAAAATTGTTTATCGAATAAAACATAATAATTCTCTTTCTCAACCAGTCTCACTACAGTGGCTCTCTTTCTTCTTCTCGCATTGCATCCTCTGCTGCTTTTTTGCCAACCTTCTTCTTGCATTGCATCCTATGCTACTTTTTTGCATTCAACATTCACCTATATGGTTTAAAATTTTCAGTTAGAGAGCAAGGAGAGACGTAATAAAATGATTCAAGGGACTAAATTGGAACTATGTTTCCTTGACAAGTGAAATTTCCATTAGTTTTGATACCAAATGAACTAAGAAGCTTAGCATGTACGAGCAGTATGGGGTTAATTTTATTGAAAAATGGATAAATGGAATAGTCGTGGCAGTAAGAAGCTTAGCATGTACGAGAATTATGGGGTTATGAACTTATGATTAACCAAAATGGGTTAAATATGGTGCTGCGGTAAATTCAGTGAAAGTACGGAGTAAAAAATGAGAAAAAAAAAAGATAGAGATAATGGTGAAAACTGAAAAGCCATTTTGCAAAATGTATGGTAAGACATCAAACTTAACAGTTAACATTCAAGAGTATACAGATGCTATAGTCTTGATTCTACTCAAGTAGTAAGAATTTTGAGTGAGGTTACGTCTAGAATCATATCACGGGATCAAAACTGAAATCATGGGACATATTCAAGAAAATTGAAAACTCTACATAATTTATTTCGTCTTGCAGAAGCATTTTGAGTGATTCTACTCAAGTAGAAAGAATTTTGAGTGAAATCATGGAGAAAAGAACGGTAAGACATCAAACTTAACATTCAAGATTGAACTTAATATTCCCCAATTGCGATGAAACTGCTGTGTGAAAATCCGATAGCCTAAAATCAGTTGTAATTATGGAGATATCCAATTGCAGATCCTTTTCTTAGAAGCAAAATGTTGAAGACCAAAATACCACCAAGGCTACTAGTTTTCTGAAAAGCAACCTGAGATGCAATTTAAAAGCAGAAAAGAAAACACTACAATACTCAAAGAGAGAACCTGATACATGTCAACACACCATGCCGAAAAACGAAAAGGAGAATACAAGAATCTTGTTGATGAAAACAGTAATGCCTTTGAGGAAATGGCATGCTATCAATTGATGCAGAATGCATTTTTTCAATCAGTTTCTGCGACTCAAGTTCCACTCCTTTGGCTTATCTAGTCACAGTCCAAACTAAATAGCACAATTTTTGTCAAGATACAAACTAAATAGCATCCAATTAATGAGAATGCAAGTGACAATACATGCGTTTTCAGAGAATGCAGAAGATAAGTCTCCATAGTCTCCCACAATACATTCACATGTGGCTTATATCATTGAAACCCAATTAACCAAATAGTATAAACAATCCAATTAACGAGAAAAAAAACACAACATATGCCAATTAAGTCACGTAATTTAATGATCATCAAAAAATAAAGTAAGGAAATTAAGATTTAAGAGAGCAACAAAAAAAAAAAAAAAAACCTAGAAACCCAAAATCTCCAATCCAAACACACACAGAAAGCATCATTTGCACAACAAAAGCACAATCACAGTTGAAATTATCAAACAAAAATAAACTAATTCCGAATTAATTCGACGCTGTTATGAAGAGACCACCTAAAAATCAAGCTCAAGTAAAAACTGAGAAAAACATAAACGAATATAATCTGCAGAAACGAAAAGTAATCAAAATGAAAGAAGATGAGGAAGGGAATCAGAGCTTACCAAAGAGAGTAGTGGAGTTCAATAAAATTTTTGAGGAAGAAGATGAGGGAGATAACCGGAGCCAGAAGGGAAGGAGCACAAAGAGCAACCGCGTGCGCGAGACATAGAGTGAGCCACCCATGAGGGATTTCTATTAGGACTATTGAAATTACACAAAAGTCCTCAATAACTGGTGTTAATGGGTGGTTGGGTTTTGCGGGTTCATTCAAAATGACCAGTTATTTAATAGGTGATTAACGGGTTAACCCATTAAGCATCCAAACCGTTTAGCACTCATCTAAATATTAATTTTAACAGGTCAGATCAGATTGAAAATGTTAGGTCTAGAGGCTAATGCCTTAAAGTTTGTATTTTTTTTTTTTTTTTTTTATAAAGTTGAGCGATATTGTCATTAAGTTAGAAATTAGATTTACAAATAAAATAGTTAAATTTCCACTAAACTTGTGGGTTAAAATATATAAACCTTAATTGTCCTTTCTCGTTTGTTTGGACTAATCCTAGTTAATGTAGTGAGAGAGTGTGATGCTGGCTGCGGCAGCTTGCTGACTAACAGACTTAGCCACCACCTCGATCATCGATGGAACCCGCCGCCCTCTTCCGCCTGCTCTGCCCATCCTCCAAAACCGCCGCCCTCATCCCCAAACTGGGCTCTACCCCCGGCGCCAAGGTCCGGATCGAACACCCAACCCATGGCGGCGACGAGTGCGTCGTCCTCATCTTCGCCGAACCAAATGCCCAATCGCCCAAGAACGCCGCCCAAACCCTAGACAAGGCAGAAAGGTCGCCTGCCCAGCAAGCCCTGGTTAGGGTGTTCGGGAAGGTGGCGGTTGACGACTCCGGTGAAGCAGAAAAGGGTAATAGCGGCGGCTTGGTGTGTTGTAGGTTGCTGGTGGCGAGCAGCCAGGTTGGGTGTGTGCTTGGGAGAGGGGGCAAGATTGTGGAGAAGATTAGGCAGGAGAGTGGAGCCCACGTTAGGATTTTGCCCAGAGACCAGATTCCGCCGTGTGCATCCCCTGCAGATGAGTTGATTCAGGTAAAGAATGCTTCTTTTTTGTGTGTTTCGATTGCTTTCATTTACTTGCATTGGACATGATAGAAATGTTGGTACTTTGTAATTGTTGTGCTCTTTAGGTAGCTTATTCCCTTTTTATGTGCTTTGTCTGTTTTATTTTGGCGATCAATGCACAATCTTTGAGATTCTTGTAGTTGTTACTCGTAGCGATTACTATGAGTTTTTTTAATGATGCAAGTAGTAATATTGTGTGGTTTCTTAAAATGGTATATAACAGTTATGAGGAACTACATTAACGCTGGAACTTATGTAGAACGGGCGTTCATACCACGTCATCATGGCTAATATGGTATGACCAACCACTAAGCATCGTTGTGTGTTGAGACGGAAAAGAAGTTTCTCAGTTTGAATTTCAATGCATACTTTGATGTACTAGATAGTCCCACTGAAGTTTTTCTCAGCACATTGATGTACTAGATATTCGCGCTTAGACTTAAACCACATGCCCATGCGTATTATACTATTATGTGTTGGTGTGAGAAGCAAGTGCTAGAAGCTCTGTATTTCATGATTTATATGCTAAGTTTCTAAAATGTGATTGATTTATTTTCTTTCTTTTGCTAAGTATATGTTTCATAAATGTGAGTGAGTGCTCTTCATATCTTATTAAACATTTGCATCAATGAGGAACACCACATTATGAATATTCGGTAAAACTACATTACTAGGATGTTTCATCCAGGCAAAGATGGTAGGACTTTAACTCAAAACATGCCCAAGGGCAGAAAAGGGTGAATAAAGACAAACAGGACAATGATTGCTAACACTACGAGGGAAGCATGCTTCACCTACTGCAGGGGTGCAAATAACATGTTAGTTTTTTGTTGTGCTAATGTATTACTTAGGGCTTTATTCGTGTTGGTTTGATATGCAGATAACAGGAGACTTTTCAGCAGTGAAGAAAGCACTTCTGTCTGTTTCAGGTTGTCTTCAGGATAACCCTAAGGAAGATGTAGCTAACTCTGGTGCTACCAAAATTTCAGGGGGATCGATTCACGGAACTGGTATGCCTGCACAAGTTGACCCTATTGCTCATCGGGGCTTTGGGCCTGGCTTTAATGCGTCAGATTATCACTCAAGGAATTATTCTTCTAATCCCGGGACTGAAAATATTGGACGTGGTCAGAGGATGGCTATGGAAGAAGAGGTGGTATTCAAGTTGTTATGTCATGTTGATAAGGTTGGTAGTCTGATAGGGAAGGGTGGCTCCATTGTTCGGACTATGCAAAGTGAAACTGGTGCATCAATTAAGATAGCTGATTGTGCACCTGATTCAGATGAGCGGGTTGTTATCATATCTGCACAAGAGGTACTAGAGGCCAACTGTATTTACCTTGCCATTTTATCATTACTTACGGAAACATTTTGTACGTTTCATGTTTGGTTCCTGATACCATAAAATTAAAATAAAACAAAACGAAAGGATTTCAAGTTTAATGTTGGAAGTTCATTGCAGAATCCAGAGCAAAAATATTCCCCGGCACAGGAAGCTGTTATTCGTGCACATCATCGAATTGCAGAGATTGGGTTTGAACCTGGTGCTGCAGTGGTTGCTAGGCTTCTTGTACATCCACAGCAGATAGGTTGTTTATTGGGTAAAGGAGGTTTCATTATTACAGAAATGAGAAGAGCTACTGGTGCTAGTATACGAATTTTTCCAAAGGAACAAGTCCAGAAGGGTAGCTACCAAAATGATGAAGTTGTACAGGTATATTAAGCTTATATTGGCTGCAGACATTGTTATAACTTACATTCCTTCTGTTTTTCACGGTGTTTAATCTTCAATTTGTTTCCCTCTGAAATTGTATACCAGATATATCTGGTTTTGGTATAATTGTTATGAAAGTGTTGGGAGATTGGAAGTCGTAAACTAATCCAAGTGGTGCTTGATACTCATTGATATTTTGTTAGAGTATAATTGGAATTAACTTTTTCTGCTTTATCTGCAAACAACTAAGAAGGTAAACCTTTTTGCATTTACTAAAAAAGGCTCGTGGGCAGTTGAGCCGTAGTAGAGAAAACGTATTATGCAATACGAAAGTTTAATTTGTTATTAAAAGAGCTTTGGAGAAGTTGAAGATCAGAGCTGGTAGGAGGTTAAATCTGCCCAGGTCAATGTCTGTTTAGATTTCCGGTCTGCCATCCTTTGTGTAGACTGGCCAACCACATCATTAGAAATGTGATATTTAATTATAATCAGATTAGTTAAGTAATGATATTGAGTGTTTATGCAGGAAGATAGGCAGACAATATTAAACGTTAAAAACTACCTTAATTTTTGGATTGAATTTTGTCGGAGTCCATTATGATGTCTCTGTGCCGGATAAAGTGATTGGCTGTTAGACTTATGTTAACAGTCGATTGATTTACTGGATTTGAAACACTTGTTTGGTTCAGAAGTGTATTAGTAACATAGGTTATGTGTTTTGATCTAATTGCATAAATATCAATTTTCTTCTCTCTGTCAATTGTTTTTGGTCCACAGGTTTTCATTTATGAACCGAGTATCCTATTCGTGCTAAATACAGTAAGAATAACCTCTTGGTGGTTTATGGCAGGTTATTGGAAGCTTGCCTTCTGTACAGGATGCACTCTTTCATATAACAAGTAGGATTCGGGAAACAATTTTCCCTATGAGACCCCCTTATGCTAATTTCAGTGGCCCGCCCTATATGTCTCCATTTCCCGAGATGCCTCCCCCCACCTTTAGACCGAGGCATAACCCAGCCTCCCCTGGTCCCTATCCTTCACCTGGATTCCATCATGGAATTGATCATTCTGCTTTTCCATCACAAACTCCTGATCATCAGCCTTCATTTTCTCATGGTATGGATCACAATGGTCCAGCTCACATGGACCGAGTTCCCTATTCTTTTGGTAATGAGCGACCAGGACATGGTCCAACATTTGAGAGTCCTTCTCCAAGAGCTTGGACTCCCCAGGTTGGTGTCTTACACTTTGAACAACCTAATAGTTATATTTTTGTCAATAATGGAGGGGATTTCAATCTATCACGAGTGATCTTTAATATTTTTGTTAAACCAACTTGAGTCGACACTTCTAGGGAGTAAGCTGTGGGACCCCTAGGGGAGCTGCTGATGTTGGTTCAGGCTTGGCTCCAAGAAATGGGTCTCGACGAAGGTAATATTTCTTAGCCTCTGGAAACATTTGTTGTCTGCTATTGAAGTCCAAGTGTTTGTGATTCGATGGGGTAAATTTTATTACCAAGGCGCACTACATGCTGTCAATATTTTACCTCAGGGAATTCAGTTATTGTACATTTGCGACATTATCAACCCCCTGTTAGTAATAATATTTGGGTAAAATTGACTGGACACATAAATTTGATTTGAATTTGTCCTGAAAATAAATAGTCGTATTTCTCTGTAATTTTAATTTATCCATGCTAACAAGAAGATAAAAGCATGTGATACTGCTACTCCTGTGCATTCTAACCTTTTGCTGCGAGTTTTATTTAAGCAGTGGAAGTCAACAGCCTTAC
Organism: Cotoneaster glaucophyllus; assembly: GCA_036320875.1. Classification (NCBI taxonomy): domain Eukaryota; kingdom Viridiplantae; phylum Streptophyta; class Magnoliopsida; order Rosales; family Rosaceae; genus Cotoneaster; species Cotoneaster glaucophyllus. The sequence continues at coordinate 11,955,972 of CM070064.1, read as the reverse complement.
TTAAGCAGCACAACAGTTGAGATCACGATTCCTCGGACGTTGATAACTCACGTTTATGGAGAGAACAACGGTAATCTGAACCAGATCCGGCAGGTCGGTTATCGTTCTCTTTGTAGTTTGATATCATTGCGCTCAAAATTGGTAATCAAGTGCTGAATTGTGTTTTGTTTTCATGGGTACAATTCATTCCAGATCTCAGGGGCACATGTGATCGTTCACGATTCAAAACCTGGATCGTTGGAAACCCTAGTCGCGGTGTCCGGACCTGCAGATAAAACGCGTGCTGCTCAGACCCTTATTCATGGTTTCATCCTTTGTGGGCAGACACAACTTTGACAATCTGTCGACCATTTGCATGAAGAATTTGAAGCCTCTCGCTTTTAAAAGTTTAGATGAATTCATCACAAAAAAAGCTCTTATTGTAATTTACTTGAGTTTTCCATCAGTGAAATTAAGTTTCGCTTGTTTTCGTTATTGGGTCAAAGCCCTCGGTCGGTTGTTTGTTTGTCAATTTGTCAATTTTTAATTTTCGGATAAGATGATGATTAAATTAGTTTGGCGCCGTACGAAGCACAATATAATACAAAATTGGAATTATATTTTTAATAATTATTCTAATTTTAAAACGGAGGGAATAAGATTAAAGACAATCTGCAGCCCCCTCTCCTCCACCCACGGCGGCGACTTCTCCTCCTCCTTCCCCATGGCCCACGCCCGCAGAGGCGACCACCTCATCAGCAACCACCGTCTCCCCAGCTCCAGGAAAGTTAGTGACCGCACGAGGGCCCCTGAGCGTCAGCGAAGCTCTGTCGTACGCCGCCGCAGCTTCCTCCGCCGTGTCGAAGGTTCCGAGCCAAAGCCGTTTTCCCTGATTCGGGTCTCGAATCTCCGCAGCCCACTTGCCCCACGGTCTCTGCCGGATGCCGACGAACCTCTTCCGGCGGTCCGGGCCCGATTTCGGCGACAGCTTGGCTCGCTTGGACAGCTTAGGACGACCGGAGCAAGGCGGAGAAGACGAAGCAGAGGAAGGCGAAGAGACCCCAAGGTTGATCTCTCTGACGCGCCGCTTCACCGTCGGCACGACGCTGTCCTCGTTGTCGTCGCTGGAGGAGTCGGTGGCGTCGGCGTCTGCGTGTATGATCCGCACAAGCTTTGGTTGGATTCTCGGGTTTCGGGGTGGGTTTGGGGTTTCTCGGATCGCGGGTTTGGCTAGGGCGGTTGTTTGCTTCGAAAATCGGACGTCGGAATTGGCGGCGGAGCGGTTGATTTGGACGGTCGACATTGAATTTGATGGCGGCGGAATTGAATTAGGGATTTGGTGGTAAGAGAGATGAAGAATTGAAGGGGGCAAAAAGCTCAAGTAGTAAAAAGCAAAAGAGAAGCGGGTCGGGGGGAATTAGAATCTGACATGGATATTCCTTGTTTAATTAGAAACCGGAGGGAAATGACGTGGATTTTTCTTATTTTGTTTCCAGGTGGATCCGACGTGGCTTACATGCAGGCAAAAGGATAACGCCGCCATATAAGCAAACTTAACGGAAGTTTTATTTATTTATGATAAATAAATTCACGACGAGCGGAATAGTGAATGCTTTTCTCACATCAACAAAATCGACGGATTTATGACTTGAGGAAGCGATTGTTAATTTCTTTTATGTAGATGAAAAAATAAAATAATAAAGCACATGCCACATAAACAAATTAAACGGGCTCTCTTGATAAACTTAACGGAAAGGGATGGGATCCTCTCTGGATCCCTTCCATCTCAGCTACATGACCGTAAAATCTGGACTTCAACGGCTAAAGTTATTTTAACTTTTAATAGAACCTTATATTTTTAATCGTTTGATCAAATTTCAAAAGTCCGAATTCATGACTCAAATGGCTCAGATAGAAGGGATCCGGAGAGATCCCTTCCAAACTTAGACATGAATTAATAAACTATGTGCCACGACATTAAACTTATAGATTATCTTGGATGCAAATATAAACGGATAAAGTAAGACAATGGGACATTATCAAATTACTTGTCGATGTCTAATATCCTGAACGTTCGAAACGTGACACCATAAACACATTCAGAAGTCGGTGACAAACTATTTTGTTGTGCAAGAATTCCTCGATAATTTTGTGGAGTAGAAATTATTGTCAATCTTTGGCTAAATAGTTCCCCGCCAATGAGAATGAGACACATAACCAATATGACGAGAAATCGAGTACAAGGAAAAGAATACGGATCCTCTTTGTGAGGATCTCAAAGATCCGTGAATCATATTCATTCATCGTATATCGTTCCGTCAAAAATAATTTTAAATATTTTTTATTTAAAATTAAATACAAACAATACCTGATAAAAACTGACCGCATGATATAAAATGAACGGACACGATTTACAAATTCCCAATATTCACTTTGGTGAGGATCGGAGAGGATCCTGTTGGCAAGGAAAATCACTGCAAATAAGGGTTCATGTTCTTTTATAGTATTCCATGAGTTTCTTAGGATCGGTTTAATAATTTTTCAATAATTACCGGAATCTAAATATTTTTAGGCTAAAATGTTCATAGAATTAAATTTGGATAGTCTATATAATTTTTTTTTAAATTACTTTTAAAAAAATTATTCTAAATTCATTCTTTAATAATCTCGGGTTAAAATTCTAACGCATAAGGATTGAAGGAGAAAAACTATTTATGGGTTAAAACCTAAATATTCTGAGGTAAAAATTTTAAGTTTTAATCCAAATGTTGAAGATGGTCTAACAAGTGTGACAACTAACACACCAAGTAAATGAGAGATTTTTATAAGTATTCAGAACTCTTAAGTAAATATACAACGTGTCATAATATAAGTGAAGATAATATATACTATTACACATGAAGTAATGTGTTCCGAGTGTTTGGATAAATTTCTCTAAGTAAAGGAATTTCCAAAATATTCAAAATTACAAAGAATGTAAGTATACGGCAAACCAAGGTGCAATTATTCTCAAAAGGTTTACTGGGTGTTACTAATCTACTACCAGGCAGTGTTACTAATTAATTTACATATTATGATATGAATGAACGACAAAATTGAAATGCCACGAACTCATGGACCTAAAGCCTTGTATCGATAAATTCATGTGCCATAAACATGAGTTGATTGATAATACCACATGACCGTGCTACAATAATTCTCCAAGGAACAATAAATATATGAAGTAACTATAAGCTTGTGGGTGTGTGTGTGTGTCAAGAAATCAATTTAGTTAACTAAAACAGCTGTTTGAACATCAGATAAAAAGTTCAGTTTTACAGACAATCACTTCGTTCAAGCAATGTCATCAAGGAGCAAGAAGATGGAAACCGATGTCAAAATGTATAGTTTAATTTACGTTCAGGAAAATCATATGGGCACATCGTGCAGTGCCGCGAGACAGACTCAACACATCTAAAGGAAGATTAAATGAGAACTTCCATACTTACTTCGAACGCAAGGCTCTGCTTTTTGATGGACTCTCACTGCCGTTTACCTTCCCGGGATTCTAAGGACCCCGTTGGCCTCCAAATTTCAATTCTGTAAAACAAGCAAAAGCAGAAGAGAAGGAAATGGTGGAACAAAAATACCATTACGTACATCTCAAAATCTTCATAGGAACAAAGCATACGTTTTATAAATCAGGTTTGGCGTCTTCATTCCTGCCCGTGGAAGGGTTTTGTACTGCTTGGGGTGCTGCCTTGGAGAGGTCCCTTAGAGTTCCCTATGGTTCATAGAGGCAACGACGAGAGCAATTAAATACAGCAGTAGAAGTTTAAGTGCAATTAATAGATAATATTTCCTTGTAAATGTTAAAAAACGCTAAATGTAACAAAGGCCTCCGTATAAATTTTGACAGAATACTTAGCTCATAGATACATTACATCTTTTCTTACGTGGAACTGTTTATTTAATTTCATCAACAAAATACATCCAGAAACACCGGTACACTAAACCCCAAATAAATTTCTTCCTTTTACAACCACCTCCTTGAAACAATTTAATAACTCATTTCTTTCCTTCCTCAACACAATTCAATATTGGACTTTTAATCACTCTCAGATCACCCAAAATTTCCATGTTCCACACTTTTTAACTTCTTGTTCACCCCTTCCACCACTGCCTTAAAATTATTGTTTAAGGACCTATATGATGAGACCGTGTATTCTAAATCGTAAAGGGTAGAGACTACACCTAAAAAGATTACTAACCAAGTTATAGAACAACGGTTTGACAAAGCTGTAAACTGGCTTTTTCTCTAAAATCTCTGACATTCTAGTTTCCTCCTCCCAATTTGGTGAGAAATGAAATCTATCCATTTTAGAGCACACACCCCATCTATCCCTAAATTAGATCAAGTTAACCGAGCAGTTTGCAGTTTCTTAGCTTTTGTTTCCCTAAACCTATCAAAATCCTTCATACTCCTAGTCATTCATTCTACTCATTCAATTGTTCAAAACCAAAACTCAACTTGTTAAAAATAAAGCACACACCACCCAGGACTATATAATCCAAAGAAACCCAGCTTATCCATTCCAGAAATCATCCCCATCATGAGCCTATACACCCCAAAAAAACCTCCCTCCCCTCCCACTAAGGAAGTAACACAAAAACTGTGTGTTGTCCGTAAATGCAATTGCATATAGGGCGTATGGAATCGAATCTTAGTAAGTATCTTCTCAATTACCATGAGGACTGTATAATATGCAATATGCTACCAAGCACCATTATTAAATAAATACATAAACCAACATCAACATATGGCGAATAAACAAGTCACTGGTAGTTACCTTGTTTGCCCACATAAGTCCACATGCATTGCAAAGGGTTCTTGGTCCATCAGGTCCACGTCGCATCATTGGTGTACACTTCTCATTAGTACCACAGTGTCGACAGCTGGCAATAAATCCGCAATACAAAAAATGAGTTCAATAGTTTTTCATGTGTTTTTTAACAACAACGATCCAAATGCTATGTAGTTTTTCATGAAACAGTATTTGGGGAGGGGAAATTCAAACTCGGGGCCTCAGATGGAGGCGTAAATGCTCTTTAGCCAGTAGAGCAGTATGCACTTTTCACTGCATGCTCACTGGTGATGCATATGCATCTAAGAGCTCTTCAAGACTATTTGGGCCCGCTAGCATATCATAATAAGTGCACTTCAGCAGGTTTCCGCAACCTCAATATGTTACATCTATATCCTTTCCCAATTTAAATCTAACATTGCAGACATTAAGAAATTTGAATAAAACATGTTGACTTACATGGCCTCTTGAGGAATGGATCCATTACCATCCTGACCCCAGTTCTCGTTTGAGCCCCAACTTGTGATAGCTGATGCAGAATCATCACTGTTGGGCTTAGAAGATGTAAATTGACCTTTCTTTCGTTGCATCCTACAACAGTCACAATCATTAAGAGCACCAAAAAATTTTGTAGCATCAAAATTCATTCATTAATGACAACTATTCAGAAATGAGTAAACAACAAACAGAGTGAAAACATGGCAACAAAAGAAGGGAAAAAGTACAATAAAGAAACTACTTAACTTTAACACTTTCAATTTACACATGTAATATACATCATTAGATGCCACATGTACTGCTTAAATTCACAAATTTACAAACTAACATTGAGGAACTGCCTTATTAGTTGTTACATATTGTTGCCTAAATTTAAGTTACATCAGGTCCATGGAATTACTGTTCATAATCAACACCCTAGCATCTCTGGTAGTATTTAGGCCATTTAGTATGCAATAGCTATTGGTTTGCAAACCGCTTTAACCATTTGAATCTATACATAATTGGAACCATTTAACAGTTTTCCACCAATGATATTAGATTGAAGCCATAAAGTACAGCAAAGAACAAGAATTCTGCAAAATTTGAGCTAGTTTTCTGCATAATTCAATGAATATTAAAACACAGATGCCCTACCTAAGTGCTACCTCTTTGCGAACAGTATAACGAATCTTCTTGTCGAAATTTCTTTCTTTTCGTTTTTCACGGAATCTAATAAGTGAAGCCAGTCTTTGAGGGACACTCAACCGTTGTGGAATACTAGTAAGGGCCTGGTTGAATTTTTTATTAGCAAGATGCTAAAACACAAATGGCTTTCCAAGAACAAACGGGTTTCAAGAAACCACTTTAGATAAGTACAAATACCCTATTATCATGCTGGGTGGTTACTGGAATGGCAGGCATGCCCGGAGGTACTTCACGGCCCCCCAATAGTTGCAACACAGCTTGAACCTGAGGAAGGTAGTTCAAAACAACTCAAACGCTTTTTCTTAGCCGCAACGAAACAAATAATATATTTCAAGTTACAAAAGGAATACTCAAAAGATTGCAGATTTCCATATGCAAAATCCTGAAACATGTACCAGAAAGTAAAAAACATGGCACTCCTAAAAGTAGATAGCTGGCTGAACTTGTGTATCAACATAAGTCCATTTAAGTTTATGATACCATAATTTATAAGTGTCCATTCAGTGAACAATCTGGTTTTACATAGAAAAATAGTAAGACTTTATTTATTATGTATGGCCATGTCCGCCAATAGGCTCCCATCTTACCATCTGTGCACCCATGCTAAATCAAATATTTCAGCAAGTCATTTAATACCTCGTATTCATGTGCGCACACCATTATACAATCAAAAGAGATCAGAAATGTGCATCAAACCAAATAACTTGAACTTATTTATTTGTGCATAGCCATTACTAATCAATGCTTTAAACACAAACTATATTGTAGAGAAAACAATAACAAATTGAGCATAAAACTTCGAGAGAATCAATCAAATCACCTTCTCGGGTGACACAGAGTCGAACACAAAAACCTGACCCTGAAATGACAATGTGAGCTGGTCCCCATTATTGCCGCTATGGTCCACCATCCCACTACGCGTATCAGAGAGATTCACGGGCTCAGACTGTACATTAACTTCGGAAAGCTCAGCACCACCAGTACCAGCACCACTTCCATCATCATGATCATCAGCCACCCCATTCCCATTGTTCATCTGATGCAACCCCTGATGATGCTCATGTTCTTGCATGTATTGCAAATGCACTTCATCGCTCATATGCATCGGCGCATCACCGCCACTGATGTTATCCATTCTTCACTCCTAAATTACCACCACCACTGTTCCAAGATCACTACTTGTTTCTACAAGCTTGTCTAAATTCACTGCTTTTCTTCACGTCGCGAAAAATGCCAAAAAGTCTATCAATTCAAAAATCAAATGAATTAGTGTCCTGATAGGCTCATATTTATACATGTTTTTATCACCTTATCACTTGGATTATCTATTGTTTCATCCTTTACTAGTAGTTTATTTGTGGTTTTCTTATTTTGTAGGACTAAATGCAAAGAAAAGAATTTCGAGCCGAGTGGAGTTTTGAGAGATTAAAGACCGTCCGTGAACATTCAAAGGAAGATCCCCTAGATATCAAAGCGAGGCCTAAAACCCGGAGGTGAAACAAAATTTGGAAAATCTGGAATGTGGGAGTTTCTGTCCAGCAACTTCAGTGGGATGCCATTTATTCATCCAAAGGAACCAGATCGCATACCACATATGGCTGGAAAGCTAAGTAAGTCTTCTTTTCAATTGCGCTGGAATCATGTCAATCTGATATCCGTACGATGAATTATGATCGTTTTAATGACTGCTAGAACCATATACCCTTGTTATGTTCTTGTCATGATTATGAAATTGAGATTACAACATACTAGAAACATGCACCATGTTCCGGGTTTTGTGTGGTTGTCTAAAAGTTTCCATCGCACTTAAGGAGTTTCAAATTGTTTAATCTAGGCATACACCATGCTCGGTTGCTTCTTAGAAGTATATAATTTGACGCATACACCATGATTAGATTATAGAGTTGAGAAACTTAACCATCATCATAGGAATTGTTAAATGGAAACTTGAAAGCTAAGAATCATAATAGGACTGTTACAGGTGAAAATGTATGCCTTGGCCTTTAACGTCATTGTTTGTTCTTTAAATTTTATTATTACTTGTTTAATTATTTTCTTTAATTTCCAGTAGAATAAATTGTAGCTATGGTCCCTGAACTTTAACTTAATTGGAGCAATGGTCCCTCATCTAAAAATCTATTACCATTGGTCCCTCAACTCATCAAAACGTACAGCTATGGTCCCTCAACTAAAAATTCATTACCATTGGTCCCTCAACTTTAATTTAACTGGAGAAATGGTCCCTTAACTTTAATCCAATTGTAGCAATGGTCCTTCCAACATAACTCGTTTTGACAAAAAATTTGACGTAGTTGATGAAAAAGATCATAATTTCACACTTTGATGAGTTGAGGGACCCTAATTATATAAATGGTTATTCCAATATAACTTATTTTGACAAAATTTTGACTAAATTGATGAAAATGACTATAACTACACATTTTGATAAGTTGAGGGACCAATGGTAATGGATTTTTAGTTGAGGGACCATTGCTTCAATTTGATTAAAGTTGATGGACCATTGCTACAATTTACTCTTTCCAATAACTACATTTTTTAGTGTTACATTTCACAACCAATTTTTCCTCTAACTTATTTGTTTGGTAATATTTTCAATTTCACTCGTTGGTTAAGTGGTTAGTTTTCGACTTAAATCACCGTCCCTATGGAATTCGACTTCGTACTTGCACCTCTATACTGTCTACGCATTATAAAATGCAGGAAAATTGAAAAAAAAAATGCAGGAAAATCACCTTAACGTTAGTGTAGTTAGCTGATGGTAGCATTCATGTGTTTAATTGCCTAGAAAATGCAGGAAAATTTAAGAAAAATATCAGAAATCTTCACAGAATTGTGCTAATATACTTGCATGTATGTGTGCGAGTGATTTTCTTAGCTGAAGTAAGTAATTGAGCTCGTTTTCCATAATTTTTACTCAAATTTCAACAACAAAAATGGAAGAAAATACTGAAAATTTTGGATCGTTGAAATTACCGTTCGAGGAGAAGATAATTCAGGACCGGAATAGCGGAATCCGAGACAGGAACGTCTAATTCTGGTTACCTTTTGCTGATTGGGAACGATGTACAGTAGAAAGAACAGAGGAGGGGAAACTTGAAATTTGGGCGGAGATGATGAAGGACGGAGATGCGTGGCCGTTGGATTTCTGGGAGAGCCTTTTTGTGATCAACGGTGAGATGGCGATGCTCGGAGGGGACTGTTCTGATTGAAGTGTTTGGGAGAATTGAAGTTTGGCCCTCAATCCATAGGATTTAGGGTTTCTTTTTCTTTCTTTTTTCTTTTTTGAAAATAACCTGTTTATTTATATAATAATTAATAGAGGGAATTAGAAAATAATCTATTTCCCAAATAAAGGAAATGAAATTAACCTATTTCAAATTAAATTACCTGACTTATAAATATATTAAAACCGTCACTTAATATTATGGTCTAGCAGTATTTCTCTTCACTTGTAAGTTGTAACTGAGAAGTCTTAGGTTCAATTCTCGTCAAAAGCGAATTTGACTCATCCTCCTCTCATTCGTGTAGATAATATTTTTTGTTTAAAAAAAATAGATATATATATATATATATATATTAAAACCTATTTTTTCTTATAAACATATATTAAAACCTAACAAATTTAAGATTATGGGTGATTTTCGAAGGACAGAATCGAAATAAGTTTTTCAAATTTTTATTTCAAAATTTCAGAATTTGACCTCATAATAGTTTTTAAACTCAAAATTTTTGGAATTCAAGTTATCTCGAAAATTCAGAGAATAATTTGTAAGTTCATGTATTTTATAAGTTTCTATAAGTGTATCTAAGACTTATAATAAAATACAAAAGTAGAATACATAATTCATAATTTGAGTAAATAACGTTAAAAAAAATTAGAATATTTCATAAGTTTTTTTTAACGGGATAAGTGAATAACACATTTCGGAAAATGTCGACTCAAAAATTCGAAATCTCTCTATGCATTCAATTTCCATTCCAATTTGCACCCTTATTATGTACCAGTAGTTATGCTTTTTTTGCTAATTCTCTATTTATATAAGGTTTTTCACTTATAAAAAAAAATATTATCGCGCCGTAATTCTAGTGGCACAAAGAGTCATTGTTGAGACTTGAGACATATAATCACTCTCAAACGAATCCCAAGTTAATCTACCAACATTATCAGTTGTCCAAAAAAGCTATTGAAAATGAGCTGGCAATATGAGATCTCGACACGAGTATTTACTCATATCTTTATCTCATTTTGGTCGTATTAATTTCAAAAAAAATGAGAAAGGCTAGTGCAAGTTCTAGAGTACCCCATTTAATTTTGATAGTTTTTTTATCAACTAATAAGTAGAGATAGGCAACGGTTATGGCGAGCATGTAAGCACAGTTATTTAGTCATAATCGTTTATCCATTGAGTAATTACATATACGGTTATACTCATATCCATAACCATTCATAAACGGTTAACCGTACTTATAATCGAGTAGTCATTTAACTGTAACCGCATACAAATTTACCCATTCTCTCGTTTGTAACCATTTACCTTTGAGTCTCACTTTGAGCTTCCATCTTACCAACTACTGTAAACAACCACACAATAACCAAATGAAATAAGAAAAGCATATTACAGAAGAGGGGAAAGAAAGAAAGAAGGTTGTGAAAGGAAGAAAGGAATACCTTGCAAATTGCAGATGGACCGGATTGTCTGAGTGCCCCCGATATATATATAGACACACACACACAAAGAGCATGTCTTCATTTATATAAATACACAAGTGAAAGATAGAAAAACAATTTACTTTCCATCCTTTGTGCAGACGATGAGAATGTGCAGGACGTGTGGGATACTAATGTAGAAGAGGTCTTTAACTTTAAGCTTCATGGCCTTGCATGCACATTGAACTAGAGAGTTGTGCTGCATCCTGCATGCACGGTCGTGTATTCGGTAAGTCTTATTATTTTGTGATTTTGACGGTTATATTCTACCATTGTATTTATGTTCTTACGACATCACGAGAATTATGAGTTTAATTTGCTCCATATGAACAGGCAGAACATATTGTTGCAGGAACAGATGCAGTTGGGAATCTAGCTTGGTATTTCCTTCATGAAGGGATTCCTTATGATGACGCTGTGACTCTCGAGCTAGATGAATATAAAGAAGGGAGCTTTAATGAAAAGGTCCCGGTACTGTTCACTTTTAACGAAAAACCACTTTTTTACCTTTACCTGACACTGTTCACTATACCTTCATGGAGATGATCGGAGGAGACAATCGATCAAGGTTTAGTGATGTGTCGTGCCGTGCCGCTCCCCATGCATGTCTTGGTATATGACCAGTTTTGCAATCTTATGGTGTTTTAATAGTGAGTGCCCATAATGCCGGTAGGAGACTATTGGAGCACTGAATTCCAAATTCGAACGCACAGAGAGAACAGAGAGAGAGAGAGACAGAGAGTTCTAGAAGAAAATATGACCGTTTGGTTTGGGAATTGGATGTTAACGTTGCAAACTTGCAAGTAGTAAGCCCTTCACCCTCCTTCAACAGTCTAAAATTACAGCAAGTGGTTTCTAGCTCAGTTGGTTAAGAGCATTCACTCTTGCACCCGATGTCTCTTGCTCGAATCCCCCTTTCCGTAAGTTAACATAGATTATTTATCGTTTGTCAAAAACAAAATGTCTAAGATTACGAACATATTCAAATTATAAACATGCCACCACATTTCCGAGTAAAGCCCAATGCCCCCATGTGTGTGTGTGTGTGTGTGTGTGTGAGAGAGAGAGAGAGAGAGAGAGAGAGAGAGATGATCTGGAAATAATCAAATAAGTAAAATTTGCCCATCAAGTAATTTATTCAGTTCAGCTTACAATCACAAGTGCCATTGAAATGTCAAAATCAAATGGAGGGGGAAATTCAAACCAAAACATTACTCCATGAAATTACAAATGTTGATCCATATTCCCAAATGGGTAATAAGAGTTGGGAATATCCATTTTTTCCTGTGACGTAACCACTGACATAAGAGCATACATATGTTACCATATAATACAACTTCCACCACCAGGCAAAACTTGTAGAGCCGAATCGTTTCCTCCTCGTACAAAAGCGGACATCGAATCTCAACGGACTAATGTGTTTCACTATCTTGGCCCCTTCATCTACTTGGACCCTAGAATTACACTAGGATTATAGAAAACCTATTAATCTCGTGATTGACCTTCCTTCCTCCCGCGCAATCTGATCTTTGGTCTATCGTTCCCATTTGCTTTTCCAGATGTGTCTGCATCATGCCTGGCCATAATTTTTATTGGGTGAGCTTCCGTGTTGAAAACCCATTCGTCTAGGGAGATGACAGAGGAGGGCGAAAATAGAAGATAGAGATATTTGAGTGTCTCCGCAAGAAAGAAGCTTTGCATCATGTTGTCTTTGTCACCAGTGTTAACCTGAAACAACCAACAACCGGCATAAATGAAAAGCCGCAAAATCAGTAAAAGACATTTTATTTCACCTGCTCAAAACTTCAGCATACTGAAGAGGAAGTAGCTTTGATTAGTTCAAATATTCATGAGATTCAAGGAATGAAATACAATAGAAAAAGTTGCACTCCTAGAGACCATGAATAAAAGGTACGTAGAAGGAACTTGAATGCAGATATGTTAGTTATGGGTTTAAGAAGTGCATACGTCTTTCAGTCCAACATATCCCGTCTCTATGCGGGAGTTCTTTTCAAATGCCTGAAATATATTCCAGCCCCACTCTTGGTATGTCTTGTTGCCAGTCAAACGCCAGAGGTAAAAAAGTGATTCAACTGTCTCTGGTCTCAATATATTCCATGACGTACCCACGCTCAAGTCCTGGAAATTTCAAACATAGACCAACCTCTGAGCATATATTAACTATATTTCATAGTCTAAACGAAAATCAGGATAACTAACCTGCCCATCATGAAAGAAATAATTCTCTCCAGCTAACTTTGTCGGTGTTGACTGGTAGAAGTTATAGCATGTCCAAGCAAGCTGAAAATAGGCTTGCAGAATCAGTCAAAGGTTCAAAGGGTAAAACAATTTTACAAGCTTTATTTGTTTTGCTAATAAGAAAAAAGTTTTGTGCAGAATAACACACATACTATCTCCCTCAATAGAGCTTGTCCAACTGACATGGAATATGTGTTCAAAATAGGCCTAAAAATTCCAAAGGTGAAACTCAAATCTTTCACGGAAGTAATACCTCTTCTGCAAGTGATAAGAATTGCTTAGATTCATCAGGACCATAACCAGATGACCCTAAAGCCAGCATTCCTGGAGCAAAGCATGCTAGTTCGTCCATCTGCATTTGTATATACAAAGGAAATGCTACTTAAAATGTAACAAAGTAATTATCGCCATGGCATTTAATGATACTGCAACTGCAATCAATAATTTACCTTGTTTGTCATAGTGTTTCCATTCTTCTCACATAAATATGCAAAAGAGGATGGTGTTGTTCTCCGGATCAAGCTCAACAGACCTTTCATTGATTTCTCCCACATATCTCTGCTTCCAACATTCCACAAGAATTTTGACATCAAGACAAACTTAAAGACCATGACCACATATCCACTTCAAAAACAAGATTTTTAGAAAAGAAAAGGTTCTAATATAAATTAAAATTGAAGAACCACAAGACTTTTTGAGCCCCGTACAGGACTTTTTGCCCTTAAAGAATACAGGTCATCGTACAAGAGGCAAAGCCGTGTGATGCCTTTTTGGTATTTCTATTGTTAAGCTCTATGGCAAATTGGGTCTTTCAAGTAGATACGCATCCCATAGCTTTTAAAACCAAACGGAACATTTTGTGGAAAAGTGGTTATAATCATCAAAAGACAAAGACAAACTTCTTACCTATAAGGCTTTACAGTTGAAGTTTTGTTCCCCAGTATCCAGACTTTGAGTAAATATTCATAGAAGCTGCAAACAATTGCCAAAAGTTAATCCCAACATTGTTTTAAGCCACTCACAACAGTATACCTAATGAAACCTGAATCTCGAAAATTACATAATTCATATCAAAACTAAATGCTTACCTGTCACCCATTGCACCGAAGGTTATAGTGGAATATCCTGATCTTCCTCTTTCGGGATCAATATAAATAGGAAGCAAGCCATCATCAGGGAAAGTTTTGTTAAGTGCCACTATAACTTTCTCAGCCTAGGAATCACAAGCAATTAGTTTTTCACACCAATGAAATGACAGTCACTGATCTATCTCTTGTATACATGTTAATATGCGCAACAATTCATAAAATGGTTAACTTCATGGGTTGAGTTAGCATGCTGCAATGTGCTATTTGACCGGGAAAAGAAACAAAAAAACCTAGTAAATATGGTAGTGTATATATATACCTTCTGCTGGTACTTCGGGTCTCCTGTCCTCTGAGAAAGAGCAATAAACTCCACCTGTTCTGTGCCAGAATCTGCCAAGATACTTTCACCCTAAAGACATGATGAACTAAAATATCAAAAATTTATCAAATGAAATTTCAAAACACTACTTGTAAATGTTCAAATGTTTCAGATAAATCATGAAAGAGATCTACGCATGCAACACTATTAATGAATAAACTCAACTTAGGTTAATGTTATATCATAACAAGAGACTATCTGAAAATGGTAGCTCTTTTTCACCACTTACTCCAGTCCATGAAGGATTGTGCGTCTTTCCAAATGCCAAGTTGATAATGTTGTAAGGGATCCCACTAGGTGTATCCCATGCAGGCAGCAATCTGTCTGCAATCTCTCTAGCCTTATCAAGGAAAAGTTTATCTTCTGAGAGATCATATGCACTGAGAAGTCCACCTACAACTCTGGAAATTTCAGAAAAACAATAGACACGATACATCAGAAAATCTGCTGTCAGAGGAGGAAAATAAAGTGCAAGCCCAGGTGGACAAAATAATTAAAATCAACCATATATTAAACCTTATACTGCAACCTTATAGTTGTCTCAAAAACACTAGCCTCATAATCCTTGTCAAAATCCAATGAGGTTGCAACCCACCTGCCAAGAATAACATATAAATGTAACATGTTGTAGAATGAGGTTTGGGCAAAAAGAAAAAATAAAGATGTCAAGGCAAGAAAATGGGAAAATAAATGAATAATGAAAGTCATAGTAAGAGGGATAAACAAGAATACACAATACTTTAGTGCGCCCTAGGGTTAAGGACATCAAGATACAAGAACACAACAGAGTAAAAGAGAAGGAGAATAACAAATAATAGAGATAACTAAATATGAGGGATGGTGCGAAATGAGGAATATTTTCCCTTTTTCTTTTGCAATATACAAGCAAGCATAAACAAAAGAAAAGGTCATCTAAGATAGTTTACACAGTGCAATGAAAATCTGTCAAAGCACTGTTGCAAAGATTAATTGGTTCACGTTGAAGGAGCAAAAGGACAAGAAGCTAAAATGACATACATAGAACAAAGGCCCTACATAGGACTTGATAGTTAACATATATATGCTCCTACATAGGGCCAAGTAGCCAAAGATTAATTTGGTCCACTGAGTATGCTACCAAAGTATAAAAATCGAAACTTCAACTCACTCTCTAGCTTTTTGGAACTGCTCATGAAGCCCCATTATATACAACGTATCAAGAGAGTCTACTATTGTTGCTCCAAGACCACCAAAGCTATTGACACCATTCTTTGATTGCGGCTGGTACATGCAAAACAGCTTTGGTGTTAGAAATTTGTACAAAAAGAATAACATCACCGATAACAAGGAAAGTCAAAAAATACTATCAAGTTTGTGGTTGTTACAAATATAACTGTCACCGAGCCCAGACAACTTTAACGCTCCTAGATTCTTTAGTGAGCACAGACAGAAATGTAGTTTATCAGAATAGAGACATGAACACCTACACTAATTTTATTGAGCAAAATGTCAGATGGAAATCTGAAAGTTAGACAAAAGCTTGAAAACCTTGACAAAGTCACAACTTCAGCAAGCTATACCAATGATCAACTAAAGATACACCCAAAGAATACTAAAACCTTGTAAATTGAATTCATCACAAAGCACAATAGGAACATGTGGGTAGAAAAAAGGCCATAATACAGTGTGAACTGCTACGTCTTTAAAGTAAAACTTAAATAGTGTAGATATAACATTTAAAAATGAAATAGATAATGGTAAACAGAAAGGATCGTTATACCTGAAGTTCATCTTGGCCCCATGCATACTTCTCATATGAACTCCATGCGTGAATCATAGCTTCTTTGACTTTTTCTCTTCTTTGAATGTCAATTGGGTCCAGGCCAACCTCTTTCTCACCATCCCTGTCCTTCAACGTATTCTTTTTAGTGGCATCACCTTGCACATTTTGTGAGTCTTCAACCTGAGTGTACAATATACAATGACACATGACACATATCTACCTTTTAAAATGGATTAAAATATTGCTTCAGGGTATTCTGAGATATAAGTGTTCATATCCAGGCACAAATATATAACCAAATCAGATTGCAAACAACCATAGAGAACATAACTTGTTCAATTTCAAAGAACAGTTGAGGCGGAATAAGAAGAGCTTAAAGCTCTATTAATCTAAGTGTTATAATTGAAAACTTTTGGGATTGATAGCTATGGCAGCAACAGTACCGCCCCACCCCAAATAAATGAATGAAAAGATAGTGACTGAAGGCCACATAAGAATCTCAAGCTTGAACATAAACCAAGGCATAAGACGCTTACCAAACTTTTCAAATTGTTCAGTTGTTCATTTAACTTGGCCACTTCTTCCTGCAGTTCATACATAACATCATTAGATGCGGAAAATAAAAAAGACGTAAAAAGTGAAACTCGGTTCAATTTCTAATGCAAAAAGTGAAACTCTTGCATCTGGGGAACCTAGTTACTCCTGAACGTAACATCACATGAGAAATTTATACATCACTTTTCCATTTCCGTATAACCCGGGCTGAGAATGTTCTTTAAATATAAAAGGCTTCTGCCATCCATAACATTTTATGACATATTCCGTTAGACCAGATGCTCCTCCTCTCATAGTCATAATTATAACAATCAAACCACCGTTTTCCACATGCATTATTTAACACTTTGTCTGAAATTCAAAATCTTTTCGAAACCAATAGGACATTGAAGGTAAACAAACACATTAAACATTTTGTCATAGCAGTTACTGAACTTCAAATCCCCCTCTAACGCGATCAAACCTTTTTTTCAGCCACAGGTAAAGACCCTAAAATGGAAACCGCTAATCCGTACTTCAAATTTACACCCCCATTTTCCCAGACTTTCTCAGCAACCAAACAGAGCATACAACACTCAAAAACCCAAATCAAAGAAAGTAACATAACCGAGAGGGAGACGAACCTCGTGCTCTTTGAGGAGAGTCTGGCGGTCCCAGACAACCAGAGTGACGCAAACGAATGCTATGAGGAGCAAAGCCAGGCGTTGCGGCCGCTTCAAATAATACGCCGGGTTGCAGTACCTCAATCTGCTCGATGACGACGTTGACGATGACGACGATCTGACCCTGGCCATGGCAGCAAACAAACACTGACCCTCCGATTCAGAGACACAGCATGGAGGTCGCAGCGAGACAAAGAAAACGTCTTTCTTCGATCTGGAACCAACGAAACGACGTTCAAGTTGTTTTGCAGGATCGAAACGCCGGAAATGAAAACGGGAGTGCGTGCAATTAAAGACGTTTCGAGCTGCGATGCGATCTCCCGTCAAATGGGATGCGCGTTTCGGTACGGGCGAAGAAACGGGCGAGGACTTTGAAATTTCAGAGAGAGAAAAAGATATTACCGTGGGAATGTGGAGACTGAAAGACGAAGAAAAGAATTTTGTTGTCTGTTTTTAAGAAAGTTAAAAATGAATGGTTTGTCTGTAAAAATGGCAAAGAATTTTGTAGGTATGTCTTGGTCAACATAATTGATTCAAGTCTCTGATTAATTTTTTTTTTTATTAATTAAAGTTGATTGTAGCTTGTATAGGAAGATAAAATATTGACAAAACCAACATTTACGTACACAAAAAAGTTTTTATTAGAGTTTGATTGATTGACAAAATTATTATTATATGAATTGATGAATATGATGCGATTTATCGATATTGAATGTCAATGGGCATACACGTTATAATTTTACTTCCTAACTACTTTTATGAGTTTTAGGGTTTGTTTGAGAAATGCTTTTAAATAACCGAAAGAGTTCTTATAAAAAAAATATTTATCAAACAAATTCATAGTAATAATATAAGTTAAATCTAGAAAAACACTTAACGTGCTTCAACCTTAGTAATCTTCAAGATAAATGCTTATATTGTTTTTTAGTACATCGATATTTTTACACTAAGAAGATGGGGAGTTCGGTTAAGCCACACAACGTGTGGTCTAATTTGGAATCGAATTCACCATCCACAAGATTCGAACCTAAGACCTCTCACTTCCAAGTAAAGAGAAATACCACCAAACTGTAGTATTGAATGACTTGTTAGACTACAAATTTGAACGCTTAATTAGGTGATTTGTGTTTCAATTAGGTGATTTATGATTCAATATGTATACTCTCACATATTAAACCATGTACTGCACAATGTTTATTTCACGAGCCACTTAAATTTTTTGTAAAAAATTTGACGTACTCGTTTGAAAATACCTTTTTTTTTAAAAAAAAAAAAAAATTATGCTTGAAAGCATTTTCAGCATCAACACTTCTATTAAACGCACATTAACTTTTTTATAAAGATAAAAGAACTTTTTGCAATAAGGACTCGAAGTGCTTCATGATACAAGCACACATGTGTGCTTTGTTCAGAAAGCACTTTAAAATATTTTTTGAAAAAAAAATCACTATCAACTTTCTCTGCAAAACATAATAAAAAAAACGCTTTTAGTGATATAAAAAAGAGAGTTTTAACGAAAAGTCCGCGGTACTGTTCACTTTAACGAAAACCCACATTTTTACACTAAAAAGTCAAACCTGATACTATTCACTTTACCCTTTATTTTGTCCTTATCGTTAAAACTCAAAGTTTTCAAACCCTTTTCATTAGTTTTCCTTATAAAAAAAGCACATTCCAAACAGGTTTAGAGCATCTCTAGTAATACTAACTAAATTTTTGTTATTGAAGCTAGCCAAATGACTCAAATGTTAATTTGGCTAGTCTAACAATACTAGCTATTTTAGCTTAAGTTAAAATGTTTCAATATAACATTTTCGTAAACTTAATAACCGAATTCTTTTTTTCTTCTCCTGAAGCGAGTGTATTTTTGCTCATCACCCTCAAGTGGTGGTGGTGTTCACCACTCTACTTATTACCATTACATGAGTTTAAATTTTGAAATTTGTATCCATCCACTAAATAGATCTCAAAATTTAAACTCAGCCCACAAACAATGCAATTTTACAGTTTTAACGTTTTGCAATAATTTAACCGTCTCTTTCTTCTCCTTACTAAATTTGGCTAGTTGTTTTTTCACAAGTTTAAGGTAGTCATTTAACTAGCATTCATAAACCTTTTTTTAACACATTTTTTGTTAAAGTAAAAGAAATAGACTATTAAAGATGCTCTTAAGCCATGAAGAAGGCTAAAAGGCCAAAGAGCTAGAAAATGACTTAATTTCAACAAAACTCAACCCCAACCAAAGATTAGACTAAAAATTAATGGAGCTCACCAAATCAAAATATAACCAAAAGAGTATCAAGCTAAATTTGGCCTAAAAGCCGAGATCAAATCTTCTGCACCCAAATTTGGTGTGGCCTCTCTGTGGCCCCAATAAGTGATTGACACATATTCATTATCTTTACTTTTCTAAATATTGTTGTTATGAATTTAATATGTGTCATACATTTATTGGGGCCACAGAGAGGCCACACCAAATTTGGGTGCAGAAGATTTGGTCTCCTAAAAGCCAGCCCATTTGCTGGGCCCAACAACGACTTTTTAATCAAACCATCTTGGTCAAATCCTTCTCTCCCCACCGGCCATTCAGTACTATATTCTAGTAGTATTCATCTTCACTTGTAAGTGAGAGGTTTATGATTGATTCTCGTCAAATGCGAATTTGAACCACAATATTGCTAGCATATTGTGGGATTTAACCCACTCCCCCACCCTATCGTTTGTTAAAAAAAAAAAAAATCCTTCCCTCCACACCTCATAAATCAAACCCTCTCTCCTCTCTTAACAAAGGGGCATGGACAAAAGAGGAGGATCAACACCTTATTGTGAGAAAGGTCACGCTTTATTTCAATATGGTATAAGTAGTAACTTGATTAAGCCACTCATAAAGGCATGGCATAGTTTGCATGCTCTTTCATAATAGAGTCGTTATTCTTATGCGCGCTTGGCTTCCTACTTAGTTTGAGTGAGGTCTTTCACCTGAAAGTTCTCGATAACCTTCGTCACCCGTCGGCTCCCCAAGCTTTATTATGTCTTTCTTTCGTAATGGCGGGCTTGCCATTCATTACACCAAAGGCTTTAACGAGAAATATAAATTAATGGTTCAACGTCTGCCTGTTCTCTCCTCTTCAATTCTCGGAGAAGAATCGGCCATTCAATCTTGTAAACTAATCAAGACCAAAATATTAACTAACAAATTTTAAAAATAAAATTGAAATCAATAAATTATTGAGATAACTATGTTTAGTCCCTTCAGTTGGAGATGATATATGAATAGGTCATCACATTATTCATTAAATGCATAAAAAATTATAATATTTTTAATAGGATAAATATTATAATATTTTAAATGCATAAAAAATTATTTTGCAGCCACATCAGCTTAAATGTGGATTCCATATTTGTCACGTCATCACTTAACGGTTTACCAAACAGATTTTCTAACGGATGTATGAAATTGAAATAAAATGGTAAGTAAATGTATGAAATTAAAATGTTTTAAAAATATTGTAAGGAATTGAAATCGATCCTAAACCTAAGGGGGTAAAATGTAATTTATCCTAATTTTAATTATGATTTAGTTTTTAACTTTTTTTTGGGGAATTGGTTTACGTTTCTCTACGAGCAAAAGCATCTCTTTAGCTCACTGTCACACCACCTTCAAGCTCTATCTGCGTCTCTGATTCTTCACGACTTTCTTCGAACCCAGAAAACCCTAAACCATTCCCAACCTCAAAACCCTAAAATAATCGAAATGCAGTAGCTTTCCGAGAATCCATGTACATTTCCATGCAGATGAGATGAGAACATCCTCCTACACTCTCGTCTCCCGCCTTCGCCGTCCTCGCTGCTCCTCCCAATTTCTGCCCTTTCACTACTCAGACACCAAGAAAGACGATCGCAGCGTCCCCCAAAACGCTCCGTTTAGCTCCTCCACTCACACTCTGCTGCGCGGCCTGGTTTCCTCGGCTGCTTGCTCGAAACGGGTCGTCTTGCCGGACCTGGTTTCTTCGGGTAGTGTTGCTCTTGGTCAACAGCAGCAGCAGCACTTGCTCCATCGCAGTAGGTTCCTTTTTCGATTTTGGAATTCATGAAATTTTATTTGGAAAGTGATGAATTTGTCAATTTTAGCTGAAGATTTTGTGCATTTGGGTAATTGGGTATGTTTTGATTTTCAGGCTTCTTTACTAGAGCTAAGCAGGTGAAGATTGAATTCAATGACCAGCACAGGTACTGAGCCCGGAAATGTCTGCAATTTTTTTATTTTGTAAATTTTTATTGTTTGTTTCTTTAATTTCTTGGAATTGTGTTGAACTCTTATGTTTTCCATTAAATCTATATGCTAGTCAAAGGGCAGTCACAACTGCATTGTGGTGCAACTTCCTTGTGTTTTCTCTCAAGTTTGGTGTCTGGTTATCAACCTCTAGCCACGTTATGTTTGCTGAAGTTGTGCACTCGGTTGCGGATTTTGCAAATCAGGTATTCTAAGTCAATGTTGTTGTGATTTTGCATTTCACGACTGACTTGATTCATTGATGCAGAGAAACTAATCCATGTTGACATTGTAGGCGCTTCTTGCTTATGGTTTGAGTAGCTCAAGGCGTGCACCGGATGCTCTCCACCCGTGAGTCTTTCTATACCGTGATCAACTTTTCGCATCGTTGATCTTCATTAGATTTCATTGTTTCATTTGTCTTTTTATCAACACAAGTTTTGCGTTATGTAACAGTCTTAAGAAAGGTTTCCGAAGGAAGAAATCTATTACCTAGAATAAGACTTTGCCATTAGTTAGACTGGTTTAAGCACTTTTATGATCTAGAATACTCACTCTAGTGGAATTGGATGTTGCAAGTGCATAATATAGAAGTCAAGAGCTGTGATTGGAAATTAACTACATGCATATATATTATTTTCTGCTCGCACTAAAAATTAGTTTTAATTGTCATGCTATGTCTTTGATTCTGGCAGTTATGGATACTCTAAGGAAAGATTTGTCTGGTCTTTGATATCTGCTGTTGGTATCTTTTGTCTTGGTTCGGGTGCGACTATCGTTCATGGAGTTCAAAACTTGTGGACTTCACAGGTTATTACTAATTGAGTTTTTACTTGGCAAACTTTTGTTACCGAAACCTATTTGTACTTTTTTTCTTCTAATGTCTTACGTTTAATCTCTTAGCTTATCTGATGTGTTTGTAAATTCTATTGCGGTTTGCTCAGCCTCCTCCAAATATTCAGTATGCAGCTCTTGTGATTGGTGGCTCATTTATTATTGAAGGTACAACTCAATGCATATGATTATATTATTTCCTTTTCACGTTCCCCCTTTTAACCTTTGCATCCATTCCTTAGGTGCTTCTCTTCTTGTTGCCATACAAGCTGTTCAAAAAGGTGCAGCTGCTGAGGGCATGAAATTGAGAGACTTTATATGGCGCGGACACGATCCCACATCTGTTGCAGTCATGACAGAGGTAATACACTGGGTTGTTGTTTCTTTATTCTCATTTGGTTGTTGGAAATTTTTTTGTTTCTGTGATTGCAAAGGAAGAAATGATTAGGTATAGAAATGGGGACGAATGAAAGTTTCAGTAACACCAATTAGTATATTCGAGTCTACTTAATTGCAAGAAACTATCTCAAGCAGTCAAACTCAACATGTAATGTTGTTGAAACCCTTCATTAACGTAGCATAAGCCTAGAGTTGATTGAGAAATGATGAAGCCACACATATATTTCATAGTTTCATTCTCTACGTGTTAGCAGTTGTCAAGTTACTTTTCAGTAGGTGATTGAATACAATTATTCTGGTATGAAACAAGCTATTATCCCTTTGTAAAATATCTCATGTATGCAGGATGGTGCAGCTGTAACTGGTCTTGCTATTGCTGCGGCATCACTGGTTGCAGTGAATAGAACAGGAAATGCAATTTATGATCCCATAGGATCGATTGTAGTTGGCAACCTACTTGGAATGGTACGTGATGCTTCTTTCCATAAAAAAATATCAGAAACTGCAATAGAGTACCACATTGCTGTCTACAAAATGAAGTGAATATCTGCAATACAATGCTGATTTTGAAGTTGTCTGATTACCAAATGCTGGGTATTCAGAAAAAAGAAAAAAAAAAACCTAAGTAACGCAACACATTGTGACTCAGACCCACAATGAAACTGTGATTATACAATTGAGTTGAATCTACCATGCAGGTGGCTATTTTTCTGATCCAAAGGAATCGGCATGCTTTGATTGGCAGGGCAATAGATGACCATGATATGGAGAAGGTTCTCCAGTTTTTGAAAAATGACCCGGTATAATTATGCTAAATGATTTTGGTAATTGATATACAGTATACCTTCATGCTTTTAAGGTTATTTAATATACCTGATTTTGTTATAGGTTGTGGATTCTCTATATGATTGCAAAAGTGAGGTGATTGGTCCTGGATTCTTCAGATTTAAGG
The DNA here is from genome assembly GCA_036320875.1 of Cotoneaster glaucophyllus. NCBI lineage: Eukaryota > Viridiplantae > Streptophyta > Magnoliopsida > Rosales > Rosaceae > Cotoneaster > Cotoneaster glaucophyllus. The sequence continues at coordinate 11,932,072 of CM070064.1, read as the reverse complement.
CTGAAATAGGTGACTTCCTTTCATCTTATTTTCAGTTAAACACGTTTTCTAACAAACCACTGTTGTTCTGGTATTCATAGTTTTGGCTGAATTTGTAAATAAAGTGTATCATGATCTTTATCGTTAGCAACGTATTGAAACTATCAACATGCAGACGTTTGCAGCGTTTTAACTTAACGATGACATATTTCATTTGTAATTTGATTACCACTAAAACTGAAATTTATTACTTCAACTATATGTTCTTTCTCCATACTTCACATTATTTTGCATTTGGCATTGTTGGGATATCAATTTGATATAATGGTCGCTATCTGCATGGTACAGATTTCAATGGAGTGGTGGTAGTTCAAAATTATCTCTCTAGGACTGGGCGGGAAGAATGGGCAAGACAGGTTAACCATTTCTATATTTTTTGAAACTTTCTTCGACCTGAAGTTTCATTCTAAATGTTTTACTCATATTATTGGCGTATGAGCTGATTTCTGCGTGTTATGTGGATGCGATGCAGTTTCGTGAAGCTGCAAAGGAGAAGGATGATACTGCATTGCGTAAAATGATGTCAAACTATGGTATGTGTCAAGCGTATATTTTTATGTACTTTTTTAAATCGTTTTGATGACCGAGTTCAACGTGCAATACATTTTGAACTGCATCTCCCATTGCAGGTGAAGAGGTAGTGACAGCCTTAGGAAGTGAAGTTGATAGATTGGAAAAGGAGATCCAAGAACTTGTTCCTGGTATACGGCATGTTGATATCGAGGCACACAATCCGATAGAACTATCCCCATGATTCACAAGTTTATATTTCTGTGGTAACGTTGGATCAACTCTTTTCGGAAAGTCTGTTGTGCTACCATTCATTTTATGACATGAACGGCTTCTTGCTTCGTTTAGGCAGGATGTAGAAACGTATATACGAACTGTTAGTGTCAAAATTCTCTTGTGTGCGATTTGCAGTTCTTGAAACTTGTAGCCAAATAAAAAAAAAATTACCTACAGTTTTCAATCGGTTACGCAAAATTGTATAAAAATCCACACAACCTATTTTCATTGAACTTTAGCCATAGCACAAGCTTCTTTAAATTCATTCTGGAAAGTCCATACATCTTCGAACCGACAGTTGTCATCGAATAGTGTATAAAAATTGCTCGAAAGACGGCAGTAGGGGTTGACTTTGGGTGGCGGCACGGGTTGGGTATGGTCTGGTTCTTGAGCCGGGTTGGAGACGAGCACCGGCATTGGTGGCTGGACGGCCGCTCTCTCGTAGTCGTAAGGTGAAGGCTCACTTTATGTAATGATGCACATAGGCATCAAGGCAAGGGCTGCATAAGTTAGTATCCTGTTGGATGTTCACATGTGAAAAATCAGGCCTCAATGTCTATACGTCCATGTAACAAAAATGAAGGATCATAGAATTGAAGGAGTTAGACGTCGTATGGGGTATTCAAATGGTTTTCATGTTGCGCCTATTGGACGGGCGGGAGGTCTGAGCATGTGGTGGGATGATTCGCTGGAGGTGGAGGTTGGTTTTTCTTCTAAGAATATTATTGATGCTCGGATTAGGGTGATGGGTGAGGAGGGTTGGGCTCGGATCACATGGGTTTATGGAACTGCCTATAGAGTTGAGAAGGCTGCTTTTTGGGGCTGGATGAGGAATAGGTTTGGCCCTTCCAATCTTCCTTGGCTTTGTGGGGGTGACTTTAACGAATTTCTTTGGGACCATGAAAAGGTTGGGGGAGCGGAAGTGTTAAACAATAGGCCACGATTCCTTGAAGACTTCACGAATAGTGCGGAGTTATTGGACCTAGATTTTAATGGGCTTTGTTTCACTTGGCGGGGCACAAAGAATGACTAACTTGTGGAGGAGAGATTAGATCATGGTCTATCCAACAGGCTCTGGCTGACAAATGGCCAAACACATCTGTCATTCACGGCACGGTTATTGGTTCCGACCACTGTCCACTGATCATTCAATGCCAATCTCGGGATCAATGGTCAAAAAAGTTATTTCGTTTTGAAGCTTTCTGGGCCAAGGAGAATCGTTGTAAGGAGATTGTTGATAGTTGTTGGAGACGTCCATGTGGTGGCGATGGGATTTCACAGTGGCAGAATAAGATGAAGATGTGTCGCACACAACTTATTAATTGGAGTCGACATGAATTTAAGGCGCGTGGGAGGGAGATTGAATGGCTTGTCCGTAAGCTTGGTGAGTTGCAATTTGATTGGAATTCAAATTGGGAGGAAATCAAAGTGATGTATGAGAGACTTGATAGATTGTGGGAGTTGGAAGAGAGCTACTGGCATCAGAGATCTAGGGTCAGGTGGCTACGTGAAGGGGATGCTAATACGGCGTTTTTTCATCAGTCCACACTTCAAAGACGTAAAAGAAATAGTGTGCTGAAGATAAAGGATAGGATCGATGTTTGAGTGGACAACCAGGGGGCGATTCGAAAATCATTTCTCCGATGCAGAATGTGTTTGTGGCAGGGAGACAAATTCAGGATAATATTGGAATTGCTCATGAATTGTTCCACTTTCTGAAGCTCCGGAAAGCGAAACGTAAATTTGAGATGGGAATTAAGTTGGACATGCATAAGGCCTATGATAGAGTGGAGTGGGATTTCTTGGAGGCGGTGATGGAGAAGATGGGTTTTTGCACGAGGTGGAGAAATCTCGTGATGGGGTGTGTAAAATCTGTTGATTTTGCGGTGAATTTGAATGGGCAGCTGGGTCGAAGGTTTGTTCCATCTAGGGGTATTCGTCAGGGCGATCTGTTATCCCCGTATATTTTACTCCTGGTTAGTGAGGTGCTATCTAGTCTAATCCAAGTGGCGATTGATAGGCGGGAACTTATGGGCATTTGTATGAATCTGCTGGCCCGGTTATCTCACACTTATTTTTTGTCGATGATACTTTGCTCTTCCTTAGGGCGGATCGTCAAAACTGTTGTAATCTTGTTAAGATCATTGTTGATTATTGTTTGGCTTCAGGACAACAAGTGAATCTTCAGAAGTCTTGTGTTTTCTTTGGTGCTAATATCCCGTGAGGTCTCTCTGCGGAGCTAAGTCATGTCCTTGGCATACAATTGGTGGATGACCAGAGGATGTATTTAGGATTGCCGTCAATCTGGTGCCGTTCTAAGAAGCAGGGCCTTGGATTTGTGAAGGGTAGGATCTTAGAAAAAATTCAAGGTTGGAAACAATGCACTCTCTCACAAGCTGGTAAATAGGTTATGATTAAGGCTGTGTTACAAGCTGTTCCTTCGTACCCAATGAACTTGTTTAAATTTCCTACTACTCTGTGCTCGGAGCTAGACTCTTTAATTGCTGATTTTTGGTGGGGAAGCAGGGAGGGGTTAGGGGGATTCATTGGGTTTCCCGAGAGCTTTTGGGATTGCCAAAACATGTAGGGGGTATGGGCTTCTGTACCTTTAGTGATTTTAATGATGCCCTCCTTGCTAAATAGTGTTGGAGGTTGGTGATGGATCCTAACTCCTTATGGGCTTAAGTTCTTAAAGCCCGCTATTTCCCAAACTGTTCGTTTCTTGAGGCCACACGTGGGGGTCGTGCCTCTTGGGGTTGGTCAAGTTTATTGGTGGGCCGTGATATCCTTCTCTGGGGTGCCCACTGGCAAATCTTGAATAGGGCTAATGTTAGAGTTTGGCGTGATAAATGGCTTCATTTTCTCCCTCTCGGGCACCCTATTCCTCCAGGGGACATGCAGGTTTCTAGGAACTTGTGTGTCAGCTCTCAAATCTGTGGGCATTCTAGGACTTGGGATATTGACTTTCTCAAGCCTTTTATTTCTCATGATGTGAGTCAGGCGATTTATGATACATGTATTGGTGATCCTTTTCGTCCAGATAGACTGGTGTGGCCGGACACGAGGAATGAGGTCTATACTGTTAGATCAGGCTATCACTGGATGCATTCTCGTGCGGTGCCTGGGGTTACGTCCTCTTCGTATATGATTCCTTCTAAAGTTTGGCAGGCTATTTGGAAGGTGATGACACCACAAAAAATCTGTTGCTTTCTATAGAAGGCGTTGACTCGAGCTTTGGCTACTATGGATGCTCTTTTTCGGCGCAAATGTTCCTCTACTCCTCTCTGTCCTATTTGTAATGATGAAGATGAATATTTTGAGCATGTGCTTTTTTGGTGCACGTGGGTTGCTACTATCTGGTTTGGAGGGTACCTAAATTATATTGTGGATAGAGCCGGCTTCTCGACGTTGGCAATCTGGTTTTCTTCTCTTTTAAATTCACCTATGGGATCTAAGGACGATGCTATTTGGTTGTTGTCTTTTGTAGCCTTTACTTGTTGGTATATTTGGAAGGCTTGATGTAATTATCTCTATAACCAGAAAACTATTAACCCACAAAAAGTCATTATGTCTATCTCCTCTTCGGCTGCAGCTTTTTTGGATGTTTCCCATCCTCCTGTGGGGAACTCTCTGTCTTGACAGGTCTCCCCTTTGAGTTTGGTTCGTTGGTCTCCGCCCTGTTCCTTGTTTACCGAGCTAAATGTTGATGTGAGCTGGGATGTTACTTCAGCTGTGGGCTGTGTGGGGATTATGGCCAAATGCGCTGAGGGAAGATTTGTTGGGGCGCATAAGCTTTTGATTTCTGCTCTGTGTGTTGCTGTGGCTGAAGCTCTTGCCATTTTGTTTAGGTGTGAGTTTGCTTGTTCTTTGGGCTTGCAGAGAATTATTGTTGAATCTGATTCTAAAGAGAACATTTCTGCTTTGGTTAATGATTTGTCCTCTGGCAAATAGGAGACTTATCCTACGTTGACTAGAATTTTAAGACTTCAGGATACCTTTCAGATGTGCCGCTGGTCTTGGGTTTCGAGATCGGCCAATATGGCGGCGGACCATTTGGCGTTGAGAAGTAACACGAAAATGTGCTGTTATACTTGGATTAACCATCCCCCATCTTCGTTAGTGCATATTTTGAACAAAGATGGCCTCCAGTGCTCCGTAATTGTTTTTGGGTAGTGTAGAGGTGACGCTTGTCACTTGGTGCAGCGTCTTTAGCCTTTGTTCCCCTCTCCACTGCTTTCTGTTTGTTTTCTTTGGTTGTTGCCTCCTGGTAGGCCTCCCTGTGCTTTTGGCTCCGACCCTGGTAATGAATATTTCCAGTTTTCCAAAAAAAAAAAAAAAAAAGAAGTTGCTTAGCAATTGCCACTTATACGTCGTTGCGGACTACTAATATTCATTTTTACTCTTAATCTCAAACTTGACTCACATTCTCGTGGATGGATGGATGACAAATTTAATATGTTGTGCGGTTTAGCATGAATTCCCCTTCTTAAAACCGTTGTATCAGAATAATAAAAAAATAAAGGGAAAATTACATTTTACTACCTTAACATAACAAACTCATTCCTTATCTTTTAAACATTGCAATGTCATACATTAATTTATGAATTCATCGTAATGTCATATCTCGTTAACTTTTCTATTAATTTAACTGTTAAATGATGATATGGAGCGTGTGGGGCCAACTCACTTTTAAATAATAAAAAAAAATTTGGAAAAAAAATTAAAATCTTAAAAATGAAAAATGAAGAAATTAAGGATTTTTTGGCAGCCTTGGTCCCTAATCGTCCACAGGGGTTTCAAGGCAATCGGGTCTGGTAGATGGCAACAGTTGGAAACCATGGGATATCGATTCAGGATACAGCAGCAGTGGTTAGGTCAGGCAAACGGTGCAGATCAGATTCGGGTGCAAAACCAGTGTTCTAAAACGCAGTCAAGGCGGCCGCCTAGGCGCTGGGCGCCGGACCGCCGCCGCGATTTTTCCAAAAATGTTCAATAAATCGGTAAGGGTATTAGGCGGTGTCTCGGCGGCCGACTAGGCGGGCTAGGCGGTCTCGGCGATCTCGGCGGTCTCGGCGGTCTCAGCGATGAACTAGGCGGTTCTGTCAAAAAATTACAAGTCGGTGTTTCACGATGAGGGCGAGAACATAAAATCTGAGAGAGCGAGAGAGCATGAGGGAAGAGAAAGCGAGAGAGACCAGTAAAAGGAATACCAGTGTAATTGCTAGAAAAAAAAAAAACTAATAATTCGACCTGGACTCTTCGGATTTCTTCGCTGGAGCCAGTTTCGAGGATCTTTGCTGTGTTAGACTGGGTTTTGGGAAATTTTGCAGGGCAAGAAGATGGGGAATTAGGCGGAGAAGACGATGGAGAACCCCTGCTTGGATTCTTCTACTTTCCATCACAGAATTTAACATGCAAAGGTACCATAGGGATCCCCAGGTTGCGCATGTCTTGTATTTGGTGGTTTGGGGTCTCGATTTAATTGGAATTTGTGGTGATGGTGCCTGGAGCTCTCTTGGCTATGGTGGTTTAGAAAGAAGGCAGAAAGTTCAAAAGGAAAGAGAGAGAGAGAGAGAGAGAGAGAGAGAGAGAGAGAGAGAGAGAGAGAGAGAGAGAGAGAGAGAACCGGTTTTCAAAAAAAAATGATGGTGAGCTATAATCTGAGGGTTTCGAGAAAAGGCAGAGAGTTTCGAAAAGAGAGAGAGAGAGTGAGAGAGGAGAGAACCGGTTTTCAAAAAAAATGATGGTGATGTGTGAGTGATGATAAGAATTGGTGGTTGAGTGTGTAGGTTTAGAGAGAGAGTGAGAGAGTGACGTGAGGGAGTGGAAGTGTAAGACATGGGGTGTGTGTGTCAGAGAGAAAGAGAGAGAGAAAATATGTGAGAGAAAGTTGTGAGAGATGTGGAACCCAGGTCCCATATACAAACTCTGCCCTGCTTCGCCCTTATCATCTACCATTTTCAAACCCAGATCCCACAAAATTGGAAACAAAAGGCAAAATTTTCATTTTCAAAACTAGATCCAAATCCAAAATTCAGAACAAAAAAGCGAAAAAAAAATACAAAATCGTTGTGCGTCTAAAACGCTCAGCAGCTCTGCTCACACTCCACCTAGTCCAAACTCCCTGATCGCAGACCTTTGCTATTGATGCTGGAGAAGCAGACCCATGAATACCCAGATGACCCAGACTCTGAATGGGTTCTGATTTGCCAATTGGGTCCCAGAAAAATTAGAAAGAAAAGAGGGAGATGAGCAGAGAGAAATAGGAAGAAAAAGATGGAGATGAAGAGAGAGAGAGAGAGAGGGGGGCGAAGAAGAAAGAGGAAGAAACAGAGGGAGAGGGACAGAGCAAACTTGGAAAGAAATGGGGAGATTAGCGGAAAAGAATCAGAAATGGGGATGGGTGGTTTCTAGAATGAAAAAAAAGATAATGGTAGTAATAAAGTATTACTAAATATGTATTAAATAATATAAAATATTAATAAAATATGAATTAAAAATATATTTGTTATTGTCCAGCTTTTTAGTTCGACAATGCACCAAACGCTTCACTAAGTTAGTCTAGCTTAGTCTAATCTAAGCCAGTCCAGCTTAGTCCCTGAAGCTAGTCCAGTCCGAGACAGTCCGGTGCAACAAACGCACCCTTAATATCTTATTCATGAATTTCATACAAGTATAATTTTTTATGTGTCAATATGCATTTATTTACAAAATATATAAGAAATTAACCTAAATCCGCCTAGGCGCGAGCTAGCACCTAGCGTTTTTTAGAACCTTGTGCAAAACAGTGATGCTAGACTGCTAGCGGTTCTAGAGAAGCAGCGGGTCATGGGTTCTGGTCAGGCGAGCCTAATGGCAGCGATGCGGGTTCTGGGAACGAGCTGATTCAGGCGGCGCAGCTACAGACCCTCAGCTTCAGCCCTCGTCAGTCAACTAATTTTCCCGATCTAATTTTGACCTCAGTTCTTCTCTTTCTTCTTCTAATTCTAACCATCCATACCGAAGCTGAGGTTATAACCTTGACTACCGACACCTTCTCCGACATGGTAACAACTCCAACACCCTTTCACATTCTTCAGTTATTTGCATTCAATTTCACAAATCCAATATACTGAATAGACTCGTGAGAGGGAAGATGGAGTTGTTGTAGAAGGAAAGTTGAGTGAGGTAGGGGACTGGAAGAGGACGGTGGGGAAAGGGCTGGCGAGGTTGGCGCTCGGAAAAAGAGGGAGCGGATGATTGGGGACGACGGCGGCCAAAAAGAAATCCTTAATTTATTTATTTATTTTTTTTGTCAAACGAAAGTTTTGTTAAATTAAAATATTATATTAGCCATCAACAGACGGGATTTAATCTCACGTCGTCATACAAGGCTTCAACATCTTTCTACTACTGTGGTTAATTCTTTCAAATTTTAATGTTTTTTAATTTTTTCTATATTTTATTTTATAATTTGAACAGAAGTGGGCCCATGTGCTGCCACATCATCATTTAGCAGCTAAATTGACAGATAATTTAACGAAAGTCTAATTTTCTTCAATTCATTTAACCCGACGGTCAAAATCGAGAGAATTGTATGAGAAATAAAAATAAGTGCATGGATAACACAATCCTAATAAATAAGGGCTCGTTTGAATGTGCTTTTAAAATGACTAAAAACGCTTTTAGAGAAAATATTTTTTTGTTCCAAAAGTGATTTTTCAGAATTTACTTATTTTTTACTAAGTATTGGTTCAAAAAACATTTTCACCAAAAGCGTTTTCAGTTATTTTAAAAGCACATCCAAACAGGCTCTATGCATTATATAATCTCCAAACCCATTGATTGACGTTTCATATGCATTATATAATGACCATTGATTGTCTTTCCACTAATATCTAGTTGGTATTTGGTAGTGTCTCTTTATGAGTGGATGACATTTTCATCGAAATTTCAAATTTCATATGCATTATATAATGACCATTGATTGCCTTTCCACTAATATCTAGTTGGTATTTTGGTAGTGACACTTTATGGTGGATGACAATTTCATTGACATTTCAAATTATGAAGAAGAAAAAAGGTACCGCGTGAACCTCGGGCTAAGTTTGGTGGCTTTAGACCGAGTCATTCTTTCACACTTCGAGGAACTTTCGGCATCCTTCCTGGAAGATAACGTATTAATTTACTTAAACCCTATTACCTGTTCCCAGCAACACAAACAACCAAACCAAGCAGAACACAAGCAGCAGTTTCCCAGAAAAATACAAAGTTTTCAAGACACAAACATTGACAGATATGCATGCATATATAGAGGGAGGATAGACAGAGAGATTGGTAATAGATTTAGAGAATGAGTGTGTTATCAGTGTTCGATCTGCGAGAAAAGGTGGTAGGGAAAAAAGGAGCAGCAGCGGCTTGCCCCTACTGCGGAGGGCCGGTTATGGGATGGGACTTCGACGCTCACTTGCTCTTTTGTTTCATCCCCATTTCCCACAAAACCAAGAGGAAGTTCTACTGCACCATTTGTTCCAGTCGCCTTGTTCCTGCTGTCTCTTGATCCCTCAATGGAATGGAAGGGGACTGATATACATATATTCATATATGTGTGTGAGTGTGTGTGTGTGTGTGTGTGTGTGTGTGTGTGTGTGTGTGTGTTTGTGTGTGTCATTTTGTAAGTGTGCGGATTTTGAATGTTGTTTTATTTTGTTTTGGAGAAGAAGATGTAGACATCGAAATTTCGGTGAAATAAATTTTAATCGATAAATTAAAATTTCAACGCCCACGTATCACATAAATTTTACATGTAGTGCGTGACTCAAAGAAAAATCGAAATAAATCAGAAAAGTCATCAAATAAGACACGTGTCAACCTCTGGCAGAAATGATTTATTTTATCTGAATGTTAGCCTTTGAAAGAATTCTATAAATAGGGAGCCAAGGCACCCATTTCCAGGAACCAATTCACATACACATTTTCTCTACTCCCAAATTGGAAGAGAACTCCCTCAAATCCTTGAAAGCTTTGAAACACTAAAAGCTTTCAAGCACCAAACCTCCCAAACTCCCAAGAATTCCGAAGGATCAAGAAAACTCTCTTCGTTCTTCGTCAAATCCACCTTCAAGATCAAGCCCCAACGGCCCTTGAAGAACTTCCACCAATTCAAGCTCAAGCCCCAACGGCCCTTGAAGAAAGTGTTCATCATTTGTCACTCGTTCATCCTAAGATCAAGCCCCGACGGCCCTTTGGATCAACAACATCAACAAATCCACATCCTCGTTCATCCTAAGCTCAAGCCCCGACGGCCCTTTGGATCAACAACCTATCCACAAATCTATAACTTACGAAGATAGAATCAGAGGATTAAATTGTAAAAGAGATTGTAACCCCAAAATTAATACAAAATATTATTTTGTACACGTTGTTCTTGTCTCGTTCGTTTCAGGAATTTTCCGTGTTTACAAATTTGGCACGCCCGGTGGGACTATCTCTACCTCTCATCTCTATCTCAAATCCGCAAGAAGCACAAATGGCATCAGGAAAGGATGAAGCTGTTCCTGCAACCAAAGCAAAGAACAAGAGCATCCTCGCTGCAAGTGGTGACATTTCGGGCATCATAACCCGAAGCAAGGCAAGAGCTCTCTTTGCCGCAACTTCCACCGCTGCATCAACTCTGCCGGAGGAACAAGAGCACCTGAGGCACGAGCCCGTGATCACCCTAGCCTCGCTAAGAGCGCCAAGGGAGGAAAGCCCGAGGAAGTACTCCGAGTCCTTGCTTTCCGATACTGACTCAAGCAGCAGCACAGCCATGCAAGTCATGACTACTGGAGCAACTTCAATCGAAGAACAACTGGCTCAAATGAATGAAGCGATTGTAAAACTCACACGGACCGTGGAGGAGAAAGACTCACAAATCGCCGCACTCGCCAACCAATTGGAAGTGCAGCACGGCGTGAAAGTTGACCTCAAAGTTGACCCAGTAAAGAAAGAGGCCGATGAAGAAGAGGAGTCTCCAGCGGAGAAAGGCGAAGAGAAGAAGGAGCCAGACCAAGCAACGGCGCTCATGGGATCCCTCTCTATCCAGCAGCTGCAGGAGATGATCGCCAATACCATCAAGGTGCAGTACGAAGGAAGCTCTCATACCTCCATGTTGTACTCGAAGCCGTATTCCAAGAAGATCGATGCCTTGAAGATGCCAAGAGGTTACCAGCCACCAAAGTTCATGCAGTTCGATGGGAAGGGAAACCCGAAACAACATGTTGCCCATTTTGTCGAGACCTGCAACAATGCAGGGACGGAAGGAGACTACCTCGCCAAGCAGTTTGTGCGCTCATTGAAAGGAAACGCTTTTGAATGGTACACAGACCTGGAGCCCGAGTCTATCAATAGTTGGGAGCAATTGGAGAAGGAATTCCTCAACCGTTTCTACAGCACCCGTCGCACCGTGAGCATGCTAGAGCTAACGAGCACAAAACAGTGGAAGGACGAGCCGGTGATGGACTACATCAACCGATAGCGCAACCTTAGCCTCGACTGCAAAGACAGGCTCTCGGAGATTTCGGCAATCGAGATGTGCGTCCAGGGCATGCATTGGAATTTGCACTACATCCTCCAAGGCATCAAACCACGTTCTTTTGAAGAGCTGGCCACCCGCGCCCATGACATGGAGCTAAGCATCGCTCACCATGGAAAGAAGGAGCCGATCGCCGACTTCAAGAAGGACAAGGTGTTCACTCCAAAAGTAGACAATCACGGGAAGAAGCCTGCAAAGGAAGCTTTTACTATTAACACTTCCCCCGTCAAAACCTCCTCTACGCCCGTCAAGATTTCCTCCAAAACCAAAGTGAATGAAATAAAGAGAAATGAGCCTCCGCGTACCCAAGACAGGTTCAAAAACACCTTGAGGGAGCTGGAGCAAAAGACATACCCTTTTCCTGACTCAGATATGGCAGCAATGTTAGACGACTTGCTAGAAAAGAAGGTGATCGAGTTACCAGAATGTAAGCGCCCTGAGGAGATGAATCGTGTCAACGATCCTAAGTACTGCAAGTACCATCGTATCGTGAGTCATCCCGTTAGTAAGTGCTTCATCCTTAAGGAACTCATCATGAAGCTGGCACAACAAGGGCGGATTGAACTTGATCTAGAAGACACGGCCGCAACGCACACTACTACGATCGTGTTTGGATCCTTCGATCCCGTTCCCCTCCAAAGGATTCATGACCATTCCCGCCAATGCTCGAGTCACATGGCACCTTCTGCACGACCACCGCTGGGGGCAAGCAACCAAGATGCACCTACTGACGATGAAGAAGGGTGGACACTAGTGACCTACAAAAAGATGAGGAAGCCAAGACCGCAAGCCAAAAAGCCAAAGGTAAAGCAAGGGAGAAAACACCGTCGCCGTAACAATAGAAAGGCCAAAGAAAGTGTAAGAGCTGCTGAGCCAACGTACAATGGGGAACTTATGGAGCAAGAGCCACGTATTCCTGTATCCTTGCACGAGTATTTCCCGAAGGATTTTTTCCAACAGTGCACTATCGCCGCCTGCCACATGGTCGAAGTAGAGATAAAAGGGCCCTCAAAAGGCAAAGCTATCTCCACTGATGAAGAGAAGACCCTCGCATCCAAAGAAGGTTTGCCAACACAATATAGCATCGAGGAAGCGCTACAATTGCCAAAGAAGATGCGAATAGCACTAGCAGCGGTCTTAGCAAGTTCCGACAATCACGAAGTGCAAGAAATCAATGACGAAGGTTCAAAGCTCAGGCCACATGAATGTGCCACGTGTTATGCCGCCCAGGACGCAATCAACTTCACGGACGAGGACTTACTGTTGGGGTCAAAGCCCCATAACCGTCCTCTCTTCATCTCAGGGTACGTAAATGAGCACAAAGTCAACCGCATGCTTGTGGACGGTGGGTCAGCCATAAACATCATGCCAAAGTCAACAATGACCACAATCGGCATCAAAGTGGATGAATTGTCCCTAAGCCGTCTGCTGATCCAGGGTTTTAACCAAGGAGGACAAAGAGCGATGGGCATGATCCGAGTGGAGATGACCATTGGTGTACTTAAATCAAGCACGATATTCCATGTGATTGATGCAAGAACTTCCTATAGCTTGCTCTTAGGAAGGCCTTGGATCCACGGGAATGGAGTAGTACCATCCACCCTCCACCAATGCTTAAAATTCTACCGAGACGGAGTGAAGGTAATCCAAGGCGATACTAAACCATTCACCGAAGCTGAATCACACTTCGCAGACGCCAAGTTCTACATGGACGAAGACACGGTGCTTGAAGCTCTTCCAAAAGAGATTAAATCCACAGGCAAAGCAGCACCTAAAAAGCAAGAATGGCAAGCCATGCCCAAGAAGCAAGAAGGGGAAGCCATGTCATCTTCAAGCAAAAACAATGATGAGCTTGCTAAACCTGCAACAACCAAAGGGAGTAAGACACCTTCAAAAGGACCGAACACACCTATCTTCCGGTATGTCCCGATGTCAAGAAGAAAGAATGGTCAATCCCCGTTTGAAACAGGAGCAAGCAAAGCCGACACACAGCGACACAAAGATAATGTGAAGTTGCTCAAGACAAACGCAGTTTTGCCTCTGACACAGCTAGGCGACGCTAAGGTTGCAAGACTACCACAAGGCTTCATAAAAGCCATACCAGATGGGGTGGAACCAAACTTTCTTCCAACCAAGAGGACTGCAGAAGGTTTTGATCCAAATGCCTACAAACTCATGTCGAAGGTTGGGTATGACTTCGCTTCCTCTTCGAATCCTGGAAAGAAGGTTTCAAACATCATCAACGATAAAGAACGTGACCTCACCAAGACTCAAAAGAAGTTGAAAGAGCATGGTTACGGAGTTGGCAACAACAAAGCTGGACTTGGCTTCACACCAAATGCACCTGTGAAGATTTCAAGCGAAGCGAAAAATGCTAGCACCCAACACATCAGCGTAAGCATTGAACAAGATCAAGATGAGCCTAAACCTGCCCCTCGAATATCAGTCTTCAATAGGATGAGTCATTCAAGGCTTAGAATTTCGGCACTTAGTCGCATTGGTGGTCAAGACCGAACCTCCGTCTTCAAGAGGCTTAACGAGCCAACACCCCAAAGCTCTGTTTTCGGAAGGTTGTCGAAACCTAAGAGACAAAGCAACAAGAAGTCTTCTAGAAAGAGGGAGACAACGCCAGAGGAAAAAAAGCTCGACATGCTAGCAGAAAAAAGCGACGTTCGAAGCTCGATTCCTTCAAGGATGAGGCGCCAAGTAATCTTGGAAGTTGACACAGATGGACCGCTGAAAGTAAGAAAGCACACCATCATCCACACTGGAAAATCTTCATGCCAAACAAATCAAGAGGTCAACACTAAAGAGGAGGTCCAAGAAGTCTTCCACATTACAATCCAAGAAGGCAAAGAAGACGAAATCCCGGAGGAAGATGTCACTGCTGCTCCACCGCAGCTCGAAGATGGAGGCCAAGCCACGGTTGATGATCTCAAGGAACTCAACTTAGGCACGAGCAAGGAACCAAAGCCTATCTTCGTAAGTGCACTACTAAGTGCGGATGAGATAGAGGAATATTACCAGCTGCTGTTAGAGTACAAAGACGTCTTCGCTTGGACATACAAAGAAATGCCCGGCCTTGACCCTGTCATCGCTGTACATCATCTTGCAGTCAAGCCTGGAACACGACCAATAAAGCAAACTCAAAGACGTTACCGATCCGAGCTCATCCCGCAAATAGAGACCGAGGTAGACAAGTTAATCGAAGCAGGCTTCATTCGGGAGGTGCAATACCCCAAGTGGATTTCCAACATCGTCATTGTCCTTAAGAAATCTGGACAAATACGTGTGTGCGTAGACTTCCGGGATCTCAACGATGCTTGCCCAAAGGATGACTTCCCCTTGCCAATCATCGAAATCATGGTGGACGCAACCACTGGCCACGAGGCACTGTCATTCATGGATGGCTCTTCTGGATACAACCAAATTCGCATGGCTCTTGAAGACGAGGAACTAACGGCCTTCCGCACTCCAAAAGGTATCTACTGCTACAAGGTGATGCCCTTTGGTCTGAAGAACGCCGGAGCTACATATCAACGCGCACTGCAGAAAATCTTCAATGACATGCTACACAAAAACGTAGAATGTTACGTAGACGATGTGGTAGTCAAGACACGGAAGAGATCAGATCACTTGCAGGATTTACGAACAGTGTTTGAAAGGCTCCGAAAATACAACCTCAAGATGAACCCGTTAAAATGCGCATTCGGTGTCACCTCTGGAAAGTTCCTCGGCTTCATTGTCAAGCACCGTGGCATTGAAGTGGACCAGTCAAAGATCAAGGCCATTCAAAACATGCCCGAGCCAAGAAACTTGCGCGAGCTAAAAAGTCTACAAGGACGGTTAGCCTTCATCAGACGCTTCATCTCTAACCTTGCAGGGCGTTGTCAACCGTTCAGTCGACTCCTAAAGAAAGATGTTCCGTTTGTATGGGACGAAGCATGCCACAACGCTTTTGAAAGCATAAAAAAGTATTTATCGAGCCCACCTGTCCTGGGGGCACCTGTGCCCGGGAGGCCGCTCATATTATACATCGCCGCTCAGGAAAGTTCAGTTGGAGCGCTCTTGGCACAAGAGAACGAATCCCAGAAAGAAGGAGCGCTTTACTACCTCAGTCGAACTCTCACTGGCGCTGAGTTGAACTACTCCCCAATAGAAAAGATGTGCCTCGCCTTGGTGTTTGCCATCCAGAAGCTCAGACACTACATGCACGCTTACACCATCCACCTGGTTGCTAAAGCTGACCCTGTCAAATACGTCATGTCCAAACCAGTCTTGACAGGGCGACTAGCTAAATGGGCGTTGCTTCTCAATCAATACGAGATCATCTACATCCCAGCTAAAGCCGTCAAAGGACAAGCGCTAGCAGATTTCCTCGTCGATCACCCAATCCCAGCCGATTGGAAAATCTCAGACGACTTGCCTGACAAGGAGGTGTTCTATGTCGACATCTTCCCGACATGGACGATGTTCTTCGATGGATCCGCACGACCAGACGGAGCGGGGGCAGGAGTAGTGTTCATGTCACCACAAAGGCAAATACTACCATATTCCTTCCAACTAAGCGAATTGTGTTCCAACAACGTCGCTGAATACCAAGCACTAATCATCGGGCTCCAAATGGCAATCAACATGGAAATCACAGCCCTTGAGGTATATGGTGACTCCAAACTCATAATCAATCAACTACTAACTGAATATGAGGTGAGGAAAGATGACCTCGTCCCGTACTTTCGGTTAGCAACTCAACTGCTACAAAAATTCGAGGCCGTGACACTAGAACATGTGCCAAGAAAAGAAAATCAAATGGCAGACGCTCTCGCCAACCTAGCCTCAAGTATGACGCTAGGAGAAGATGAAGCTACAGATGTGCCAGTTTGCCAAAGATGGGTGATCCCGCTGGTTACTAAAATGCCACTGGATGATACAAATGTCATCTCAGTACTTTTGATCGATGCTGAAGAGTGGAGACAGCCGTTGATCAACTACCTGGAGCATGGAAAGCTTCCAGATGATCCCAAACACCGCTCTGAAATACGTCGACGAGCACATCACTTCCTCTACTACAAAGGAACACTCTACCGACGCTCTTTTGAAGGAGTACTTCTAAGATGCCTAGGTGAAGAAGAAGCCAATCAAGCCATGGAAGAAGCACACTCAGGTATATGTGGGGCGCATCAATCTGGACCGAAGCTACATTTCCAGCTCAAAAGAATGGGTTACTACTGGCCAAGCATGGTGAAGGATTGTATGGAATACGCCAAAATGTGCCAAGCCTGTCAGTTCCACGCCAACTTCATACATCAACCGCCCGAGCCGTTGCACCCTACAGTTGCGTCTTGGCCGTTCGATGCATGGGGATTGGACGTCGTAGGACCAATTGCGCCGAAGTCATCTGCAGGAGAAGCTTACATCTTAGCTGCAACAGATTACTTCTCCAAGTGGGCTGAAGCCTTACCCCTAAGGGAAGTTAAAAAGGAAACTGTCGTTCGTTTCATCAAGGAGCATATCATCCACCGATATGGAGTACCTCGCTACATTATCACTGACAACGGAAAACAGTTCTCCAACCGGCTCGTGGACGAGCTCTGCGAGAGATACAAGTTCAAGCAGCACAAGTCTTCTATGTATCATGCTCCGGCCAATGATCTTGCGGAAGCATTCAACAAAACGCTGTGCAACCTCCTGAAAAAGGTGATCGGCCGAACAAAGAGAGACTGGCATGAAAGAATAAGCGAAGCGCTCTGGGCGTATAGGACGACACATAGGACTCCAACCCAAGCTACACCTTATTCTCTCGTGTATGGAGTTGAAGCTGTTCTACCACTTGAAAGTCAAATCCCCTCGCTAAGGATGGCTATACAAGAAGGCTTGACCAATGAGGAAAATGCAAAGCTAAGACTTCAAGAATTGGAAGCACTTGATGAAAGAAGGCTCGAAGCTCAACAACATTTGGAATGCTACCAAGCAAGGCTTTCCAAGGCATTCAACAAGAAGGTCCGCCCGAGGTCTTTCCAAACTGGAGATCTCGTCCTCGCATTGCGTAGGCCTATCATCACAACTCACAAGACAAAAAGCAAGTTCACGTCAAAGTGGGACGGACCATACGTGATACAAGAGGTCTACACCAATGGCGCCTACTTGATCATGGCAGAAGACGGCTTGAGGATTGGCCCCATAAATGGCAAGTTCTTGAAGCGGTACTACGCCTGAGAAGAAGCCATGCTCCTGGCCCGCAAGAGCATAAACTGTGTACGGCATAAAAAAAAAAAAATTATTACCAAAAAATATATATGCATTTGAACTACGTTATGACTTGATCTCTTCTTTGGAAGGGTACGTAGGCAGCTCGAACATTCAACTTTGAGTTCAGTCACATCAAAATAAAAAATTAAGGTTTTATTAAGCATTTGACTATTAAAAGTCAGTTCCATCACAAATACAAGCAGAATAAAACCATCGAAATCAAGCCTGCCTCCTCCGCAGCAACCTGTGAGCCTTGTGACGATAAGCAGCGGCAAGAGGGACGGAGACGTCACTGCCGAGGAAAGTTGTGCCTAAAAAGCACAACCCCACACGATCAAGCGACGCCCTTTGGCAAGCTCCAAACAGCGGCAAGAGAGTCGGCAACGTCGTCACACTTGATCAAAGTCGGCAAAGAACTACAGTGACCGCCGTTAAACGACTAGCCGATCACCAAGCTTGACTCCAAACTCTCCATTTGCCATTCAGCAAGCTCCAAGCAGCGGCAAGAGGGACGGAGACGTCACTGCCGAGGACAGTTGCGACTTAAAACGCAACTGCGCACGATCAAGCGACGCTCTTCGACAAGCTCCAAGCAGCGGCAAGAGGGACGGAGACGTCACTGCCGAGGACAGTTGCGACTTAAAACGCAACTGCGCACGATCAAGCGACGCCCTTCAGAGCTCCAAGCAGCGGCGAAAGGGACAGAGACGTCACTGCCGAGGACAGTTGCGACTTAAAACACAACCGCGCACGATTAAGCGACGCCCTTCAGTAAGCTCCAAGCAGCAGCAAGAATGACGACAATGTCACCACGCTTGATCAAAGCCGGCGAAGAACTTCAATAACCGCCGTCAAACGACTAGCCGGTCGTGAAGCTCAACACTTTGCGATGCCACTAAGCTTGATTTCAACTCTCCGTTTCTTCTTCGTCTTTCCATGCAAGGGAGAGTTCCTAAAAAAAAAAAAAATAATAATATATATATACATATGTTATATAAATGCATGTATGTATGCATGTATGTATATATATGTGTACTAAAAGAAAGAGATCAATCGTCATAAAAATTTATAAAAAAATAAAAAATAAAAAATAAAAATAGGTCAATTGCATTACAAGTTCTTGCACATCAAAAAAAAAAAATAATAATAATAAATATTTTATTAAACGTGACTAATGAAAGTCAATTACATTACAAAAGAAAAAAAAATGGAAATACATATGTTATTATAATGTATTTAAATAATTTTAAAAAAATAAAATAAAAAAAATAAAAGAGAGAGAAGGAAATATATATATACGTGTGTGTATATGTGTATGTGTGTGTACGTGAGTGGGTGTACACATTCAGGCCCTCATCAAAGTCCAAAACCGTGAGTGCCTCCTCAAACAGAAGGAGCCCGTCTTCAAGCCACAGGCCCAGATCTTCTCTCTCAGTCTCTGCGCACCCCCTCCTTCCTCCTTCTTCTCGCACCCAGTCACTACCCTCGTTTCAAGTTCCCCGTGACACCTCTCTCTCTCGGCCGAGCAGCGCCAAGTCCTGACTACCAGTTTATTCTTCTCCGGCAAAGTCCCCGAGGCCTCAAGCTCTTCACCCAGTGGTGGACCCCGCTGCCTCCGACTGAGATCGTCGGGACCTTCGCTGTCGTCCACGGCTACACCGGCGAGACCAGCTGGTTCGTCCAGCTCACCGCCGTTCACTTCGCCAAGTCCGGCTTTGCCGTCTGCGCCATCGACCACCGGGGCCATGGATTCTCTGATGGACTTGTCGCTCACATCCCCGACATCAACCTCATTGTCGACGACTGCATCTCTTTCTTCGACTCATTTCGTGCCAACCGTGGCACCCAGAGGCACCCAACTTCTTCCACCTCCAGCAGATGGTGCAGCGACTGTGCAACGCAGTCGCAGTGCAATGGCTGCGCAGTGATGAGAGGAAGGCTGTGCAGTGGCTGCCCAATGGTTGTGCAGTCACGGTGCAATCTCGTATACGTATATACATATATATATATGGAAGAACCCAGAAAAGAATGAAGTGTGGAAACTGTGCTAACAGCAACCCGCATGCAGCGAGAAAAGTGCAGTGCGAAGAATGCAGCGCGAAGACTGTGCCAAACAGCAACCCGCATGCAGAAATGAAGGCTGTGTTAACAGTGACCCGCATGGCGTGGTTTGTCTTTGTCCCCTCTGCAAGTTGGACGATGCTTTTCCTCCAACTCGGCTGTCCACCTCTTCTACTCTGCCTCACCCAAGCTGCCATTTTTTTTCTGCAAGTTCTCGTCCCATGCAGCGCGTCCCATACAGCGCATATTTATATTATATAATATATATATATATATATGTATAATATAATACAAAAAGAAAACTGTGCAGCAAACTGGGATTGGTGCAGATTGTGCAGCAAACTGTGCAAAAAAAAAAAAAAAAAAAAAAAAAAAAAAAAACAAAACAAAACAAAACAAAACAGTACACATGCAGAAAAAAGTGCAGTGCAATGAGGAAACCCATCGAGGAGGCCCAGCCTTGTCAGTTTGCCATACTCGTCATCAAAACATACACCCACGCAAGCATGAAAGGCAGGTTATTGTTAGCAAGTAAAAAAGTACCATACGAATGAAATAAGATTTCATTTATTGATATCTTTAAGAAGTTACAAGTACGTACCCAAAAAAAAAAAAAAAAAAAAAAAAAAAAACAAAACAAAACAAAAAAAAAAAATAATAATAATAAATAAATAAATAAAAATGGAGCCTTCACAAATGTCACTTATGTGAAGCCTCAATACTCGGCGGAACACTAGCCGAGGAAGTCTCCAAAGGCACTGAAGATGGATTATTCGGGGCCTCAATACTTGGTCGAACCCCAGATGACGAAGGCAAAAAGTGCCTCCAAAATACATCCGCAAACTTCTGACAGTCGCTTTGAATTCGACCTTCGGAGTCCAGCAGCTGATCAAGCTTCCTCTTCATGCCCGCCGAATAATTATTTGCAAGCACATGCAACTCTCTATTCTCACGCTTGAGCTGCCTAATCTCGTGACTAAGGGTTGCCACCTCGGCCATCAACGATTCAACTTGGCGAGATCGAGCGAGTAAGCGTTGGCCCATGTTGGACATAGAGCTCGCACACTGAATGCTGAGAGCCAAGGAGTCTTGGACAGCCAACTCATCGGACCGTCCTGAAAGCAGTCTATTATCTTTAGGGGTAAGGAGGTTCCTAGCTACTACCGTAGCTGTTGTCGCATCCATCATCACGGAGTCTTCAACCGTAAGAGGGCCATTAGAGGATAAGAAGGATGGGCGCCATATATCACCCTGACGCGGCGCACCTGTATCATTCCCAAGACTCAAATCTAAGCGAATGTCAGACGGGTAAGCCATTTTCAGAAATGATGAAGGAGAAGGGTGGATAGAGTAAAATTTCGGAATGCAGCAGAGATAATTTTCACAGGCGGGAATTCTTCGAAGTATGCATTTTGGAATGCAATCAATACCTCTATAAAAGGAGAAGCAACACGGCCACCTGTTCAGGGGTCAAAGAGACACCACTCCCCAAATTTCAAAAGCCGGGTTTTCCTGCGTAAAATTCGTCAACTCATTTCAGACGCAATCTCAGCTTTTCAGATATCACGTGCAACTTTGTCAAAAGTCTCTGACAAAGTTAAAAACGCGTGAATCCTACTATTCCCATTACAGCGCTGTCGTCGACAAGCGTGGGTGACAAGGTCACGTCCACACCACTACTTGTAAGTGGGAAATCCCTATATATGATAACCTTCATCCTCGAAAGCAAAGCACACATCCAAAACGCCTGGTTCTTCTACCTTGCAAAAAAATGCATCTGCAACCAAACCCTTTAACATACCCAGTTCTCCTCTTCCCAGGAAAACACCTCTTCAACCAGGTCGTACCAGAGCAAAAGTATTTCATATCATCAGGGATGAAAGCAAGAGTTCTCATAGCACATTTTTTCCCCATCCTTTTCTTTGTCCTCCCTCTTCACCGCAGGACAAGGAGAAAGGGAGCGATCAGTCGGCACTTGGACTCGACCTTCCGAGTTGGAACCGATTGCCTGGAAGCTTCTTCCCTGATTGCTTGCCTAGCCTCTCTCTCGAGTACTCATCTTCAGCTGCTGATGTGCTTCCAGAGAAGATACCACACCTGCCTGAAGAACAGCTGAAGCAGATGAAGATGATACATCAAAGCATGTGGACACAGGCGCAACGTGCTGGTTCGTCCGCTGCTTCCGCCAAAGCAAACGTATCTCATATCATCGGGGTCGAAAGCAAAGGTATCTCATATCATGCTTTTCCCCTGTCCTTTCCTTTGCCCTTGCTCTTACCTCCAAGACAAGGGGAAAGAAAGCAATCAGTCCGAACCTGAAATTAAACGTCCGATCTAGGACTGACTGCTCGGAACCTTTGCCTGATTGCTTGCCTTACATTGCTCTCGAGTGGTCATCTTCAACTGTCGTTGGAACTGGATCTCAGGTCACCACCATCGCAGACTATTTGGCATTCTGTCGGCTCCTTGCACCGAAGCTGCCAAGCATGGACAAGTCGCTGAGAAGTGATGCCCTGACGGACCATTCAAATGCAAGGTTTGCATTCGACCCCTGCATCGGAGGGCAAATACTGCAGGAGCAGATGTCAAACCTGCATGGAGAGAAACTAGGGAGAATACCACTTCTGCAAGGGAAACAGATGAAGTAGGTGAAATCAATACACCGAAGCATGTGGAGACAAGCACAACCAATATAGGTGTGGGTTCATCCGCTACTTCTCCAAAAGCGAACGTATCTCATATCATCAGGGACGAAGCAAGCCACACTCATATAATGCAATCTCCCTGTCCTTTCCTTTGTCCTCACTCTTACATTCAAGATAAGGACAAAGAAAAGCAATATGCCGGAACCTCCACTCAAACTTCCGGGAAGATACCTCACTTGCCTGAAGAACAGCTGAGGCAGGTGAAATTGGTACACTGAAGCATGTGGAGACAAACGCAACCAATATATGTGCTGATTCATCCGCTACTTCTTCAAAAGCAAGCGTATCTCATATCATCAGGGTCGAAAGCAAAGGTATCTCATATCATGCTTTTCCCTTTTCTTTCCTTTACCCTGGCTCTTACCTGCAAGACAGGGAGGAAGAGAGCGATCAGTCAGAACCGGAAATCAAACGTCCAACCAGAGACTGATTGCTCAGAACCTTTTGCCTGATTGCTTACCTTGCATTGCTCTCGAGTGGTCATCTTCAGCTGTTGTTGGAGCTGGGTCTCAAGTCACCGCCATCGCAGAATATTTGGCATTCTGTCGGCTCTTTGCACTAAAGCTGCCAAGCGTGGATGAGTCGCTGAGAAGTGATGCTCTGAATGACCAATCAAACGCAAAAGGTTGCGCACCACTTCTGCTATGCAGAAGAAACAAGCAGAGAAGAATGCAGCGTGACACGTTGTAACAAGTCACTATAGCATGATGCCCTTCTCTGCAGAACTGCATAATCTGGACGGAGGAATCTAAGTCAAAACCAAGCTCGGAGTCGTTGTTCTAATTGAAGAGCTCGAGAAGCCTCGACAGCCTATCGTTAGCACCATCGCCGAAGAGCAAAGCCTCGCCGTGCAACGCCATTAAATCACCAAAAGCAAAAGCATCTCATATCATCAGGGTCTAAAGCGAAAATATCTCATATCATGCTTTTTCCCTGTCTTTTCTTTGTCCTTGTTCTTACCTGCAGGATAATAAGAAGAAGAGCAATCGGGCGGCACTTAGAATCAAGCTTCCAGTCAGAAACCAACTGCCTGGAACCCCTTCCCTGATTGCCTACCTAGCATTGCTCTCGGGTACTCATCCACGCCTGCCTGGAGAACAGACAAGATGAGAGACAATGAAGCATCAATCTTGAAGATTCATCCTCTGACCCTCTTCAATATGAATTGGAAAGATTGAACAAGGAAATAGACCATCACCTTCATCTCGTGTCTGCTTGCCGGATGTTCAAATCCTGAAGCCGCTCGTGGTCCCGTTTCCATTCATCAAGATCAAGCCCCCGTCGGCCCTCGAAGAAATCACAAGTCCAATTAAAGATCAAGCGTCAGCCATCCTTGAAACAAATTCAGCTCCAGATGAAAGGAATAAGTTCAGACCTTTGGAGGAAACCAGAAAACCCTCCAGCCCAGTTCAAGATTAAGCCTGTGGAAAATCAACAATTGGAGAAAACCAGAAAATCTTCCAGCCGAATTCAAGAACAAGCCTCAAACGGCACTTGAAAGAACTTGCAGCACAAAATTCAAGATTCAAGCCTCTACGGCCCTTGAGGAAGTTTCCAGTCCAATTCAAGATCAAGCCTCAACGGCCCTTGGATCGACATCTGCATTAAGGGACTTCAAAACGCATCTTCTACACGTGACAAACATATGTATACGACGCGCCTTGAAGTGGGGGCATTTGTAGACATCGAAATTTCGGTGAAATAAATTTTAATCGATAAATTAAAATTTCAACGCCCACGTATCACATAAATTTTACATGTAGTGCGTGACTCAAAGAAAAATCGAAATAAATCAGAAAAGTCATCAAATAAGACACGTGTCAACCTCTGGCAGAAATGATTTATTTTATCTGAATGTTAGCCTTTGAAAGAATTCTATAAATAGGGAGCCAAGGCACCCATTTCCAGGAACCAATTCACATACACATTTTCTCTACTCCCAAATTGGAAGAGAACTCCCTCAAATCCTTGAAAGCTTTGAAACACTAAAAGCTTTCAAGCACCAAACCTCCCAAACTCCCAAGAATTCCGAAGGATCAAGAAAACTCTCTTCGTTCTTCGTCAAATCCACCTTCAAGATCAAGCCCCAACGGCCCTTGAAGAACTTCCACCAATTCAAGCTCAAGCCCCAACGGCCCTTGAAGAAAGTGTTCATCATTTGTCACTCGTTCATCCTAAGATCAAGCCCCGACGGCCCTTTGGATCAACAACATCAACAAATCCACATCCTCGTTCATCCTAAGCTCAAGCCCCGACGGCCCTTTGAATCAACAACCTATCCACAAATCTATAACTTACGAAGATAGAATCAGAGGATTAAATTGTAAAAGAGATTGTAACCCCAAAATTAATACAAAATATTATTTTGTACACGTTGTTCTTGTCTCGTTCGTTTCAGGAATTTTCCGTGTTTACAGAAGAAAGACGAGAGTTGAACTCTGATCACCAGTAAGCACGCGATAAGTGCACGTGCTTCCCCTTAATTAGTTTGCATCAACCATATTGATTATGTAAACACTCTAAATATATGGCTCAATCCCGTGGAAGGAGGGCCTTTTTCTAGCATTGATGCATGATAAATAATGCTTTATTGTAACACTACAAAGATATATATCGACTACTAGTTTTCAACTTTACATTATGGTTTGAACAAAACATGAAACTCCTGGAATTGTATAATGACGTCTATTTATGACAATTCTCACACTACGTTGAATGAGAACAGAATACAAAAAGTCTCATTCTTAGAGATGTTCAACTAAACTTTCAAATCGAGATTATGAATTTAGTTCAAGTGTTACAAAAAATAGCATAAGCGGTCAATATCTTGTGCAAGCTGATTTTGTCACGTTCACCTGGTCAAAAACGCCCTGCCGGACCAAAATTGTTTCCAACTTCCAGACAATCTCATTTCATTTTCGACGTCCATATAGTCACCCTAACTGGAGCCTCCTCCACACCGAAGCCGTTGATGGAGGACGAGATTGGGTACCTACACTTGAGATTAGTTCAAGTCAGCGGAAAAATGGGTTAAGAAGTTTAGGTCAAGAGTTCGATTCTATTCCTGAATCCCGTATAACATAGCAGAGAGAAATAGATGGTGCTAGGTGACGTGTGAGTGGGGCAAAAGAACAAGGAATTAGGTTTAAGGGTTTAGAAAGGACCAAGTTTGAGAATAAATATGGGCAAAAAAAGGACCACAATTTATAATTAAAAAAGGACCAAAAGACCTAAAACCTCACATCCGACCTAAAACCTCAAAGCCTTCCATTGGATTAGAATGGAAGATTTTCAATGGTGACGGTAAATTGAATGCACAAGAGAATGTTTTTTTATTTGAGGGAAATTGTATATGAAGAAAAATCTCCCCTCTAATCCCTACAGGGACAATTGGAATAAGTTTTCTTGAGACATCGATCTCCTACCTCTAAGTTGCATGTGATCCAATATCTTAGTGGGTATGGTGTTGGGCTTCCACCCATGCATCTTGTGTTCGAAACCCCCTCTCTTAAATTAGTGTAATAGTTTCGAACTCTCCCTCTCTTTTTAATAATAATATTTTTTTAATAAAAAAAAAAAAGAAAACAAATTCTTCTGTATTCAAGTTGGTTGCAATTTTGTCATTTCTTCCTTACACGTACCTTAAAAATTTGGTCTTATCCATTCAAATTCAATACTTTATACCAAATGAGGGCCATGGTCTTATCCATCATGCTTTTTGTAGATGATGTCCTCAGCATCAGCTTTAACTTTCACACAAGTTTAAGAGTTCCTTCAAAGCCAAAACTTCCTCGGAAGTTGCGGGCAAACGTTTGCTTGGAGAATATTTGTTTCCAATTTCTAACCAATTATGCAGCAGATGCATAGAACATATACGAGCACATGCTTCACAAACACTACATTCATCAAATTCACAACGATAACTCTCCGCGGCGATTCACTTTTCACAACAACATCTAGGCAACTGAAAATGAACCGCTCAACTTTCCCTTTAACGCATCTCCACTAGCCATCCGATTGCAAGAGTAATTGAGTCGAGTTGCGTTAAAGGGAACTGTCATTTTAAAATTGTAAGGGCTTGCCGCTAAAGCCCTCCTTTGGGAAAGGGGGAGGGGGGAAACCCTGCCTGATGGGGGGATGGGGGGAAACCCCGCCTGATGCCCATAGTTACTCCAACCCGGGAGCGGTTCGCCAGCTCTCTCACTCCTCACCCACCCCCCCCCCCCTTCTCATGTAGCTCCAACTCGTGAGCGGTTCGCCAGCTCTCTCACTCAACCCCACCCGCTCATGTAGCTCTTCATGAGCCTTCAACTTCTAGGATTAATCCAACTCTAAACAAATAAAGAAACTTACAATATTCATACTTTAAAAATCTTACAAAGTTCAACACACTTGCAAATTAAACATTTAGAACTACCAAAAATCTATGACGATAATGAGATATGAGGATAAGACAGAAAACAATAAAAAAAAAATTATAAAAATACGTTTGTAAATAGTAATTGTTATTGCCCTTCTTCCTTCCAAACCGGTACACTTGCACATTGGCAATTACTGTTTAGAGTGCTCTCCAATTGCAATCGCCCTCCACCGACTGGTGAAGATGCTCTTACCAGTCAAGAATACTGGATTCCTTTCCTCCTTTGTTTTGAGAACAATCTTTTCTCGGTGGAGAAGCTCTTACCACTCAAGAATACTCCATTCCTTTCCTACTTTGTTTTGAGGACAATTTTTCATCTAATTCATGTTCATTGTTTTACTTAATCACGAAAGGAAATGAAAAAGGGAGGCAACAAAACAAATGAAACTCTAGCCAAATTTAGAACCTTGGCAAAAGTAAACAAGCATGCAGCATCGAAAGCAAAATATTTATATAAGAGGCAACAAAACTTTCTAGCATTCAAGTCTTCAAAATGTGAATCAAATATTCCGACACCAAAACAAGTCATGAACCTTAAAGCGAAAACTGTGTTCAACTTAAACAAAGGAGTAAGTATCAGATCCCCTCTAGTTGACAGAAAGAACTCGAATGACTGGAATAATGAAATACTGCATAGACCTAATTCATTCTCCTAATAAGCTCGTTGATGAAGTTCTCACGGTTTCCGGCATCTCCACCTTCAACGTAGTGGTTCCTCTTCTTCTTAAGACCGCCCAGCGGTGCCTTAAGCTTGAATGGCCACAGAAAGTTATTGGCCTCCTTGAAATGAGGACCAACTGTCAAGATCTCGTGAATAAGATCTTCCGTGCAGATGATGCCACATTTGCCTAGAGCCTGTGACAATAGCAGATGTTAGAAAGATGCAGCAATTAATGAAACCAATTAGATATGCATTAGCAGCGAGGTACGAACCTCCTCAACAATGGCATTGTCAGTCAAGGCAATCCTCTGCTTGTTCAGCTTACCGTAGCCTCTCTTGTATATCAATTCCTTAACGCTCTTCAAGTTGGGGTACCTGAAATCATGCAACTCGTATTAATCATACATTTCCAGACTTTTATAGCTAAGACAAAGGAAAAGAGAATGTGAAAGATGTTAACACACCCGTAAGTAACATATGGTTCAACCCTGTGAAGCATATTGAGGGTGGCCTTGTTAACTTTCAGGAAGACTCCATTGAAGATCTGTTTTAGAAGATAAAACAAAATTAAACTTTTAACATACAACTGAAAACATGTGGGCACCAATTAACACACTTCATAACTTTAACAACGGATTAAGGCAAGCGGATAAATACAGGACTATAGGAGAGCTATAAACTCTCTATGATCAAGCCTCAACTGTGTTTAAAGATACCATCAGCTATCTAATGGAAGAACAAACAGATAGATTGAAAAGCCTTCTCACTTGGTGCAGCGAAACCATCAGACAACCGTTAAAAATACCAAAAAGAGAAGCTAACAGAATCCTAACAGAAAGGTTAACATTTGTATCACTAGGTTAACGGGTTAGGGGTGCTACCTGTCTCAGCCTCAAGAGTTGCAAGATCTTCTTGGTCTTTGGGTCAATGGCATTTATACTGAAAATTAAAGAGATTAAAGTATAAGATACAGAGAACATGTCGTCGTACTTCATTTCCAATTAAGCTGAACGCTGAGAACATACCCACGGATACGAATAATGAACAAGAGCTTAGCCTCTGGGTCAACATAAAATCCACCTTTCAACTTAGCCTCACGCTTCAACTGGATCAACTCTTTCTCCTAAACATGGGAAACAAACCAATTTCAACAACAAATAATTAGACCAATATGCAGAAACGCAACAGACAAATAAAATGAACATTATGAAAGGTGACAATATCTACCTGCTGCTCATACTCCTTAGAATACTGCTTTGCTCTGTTGTAAATGAGCTTCCGGTTCTCAGCCTTCTTCTTGTTGGCAGCTACACGCTCCTGTTCCTTAGCCAAGGCCCACTCCTCTGCCCTCTTTCTCTTTTTCAACACGGACTCTGGAACCACTACCTTGACTTCTTCACCCATCTCTATAACATCACAAAGCGAAGAACATTTAGAGGGCAAGTACATTCAACAAACAACAAACAACAAACCTAACATATACATGAAAATAGTAGCTTAAGTACTATCTTCTCAATATATTATTTGCATCACACATGAAGACAAAGGCTCATTCAGACATGAGATCTACAAAAGACAACAAATTAGGAGTTCTACTTCACTTCAATAGAGCAATTTGTAACTTCAATAAATAAAGTTACCTAACACGTGCTAACTAAAAATTGTACAACGACAGATTTAAGACTTGTAAAGGACATAAAAAAACACCAGGAACACCTAAAAAGCACAATAGAAAGAAATCAATATAACTGATTCCAAACCCCTAAAATCGATACAGTAAAACCAATTTTCCCATATTTCATCCACAACACTGAACACATTCAGAAAACATAAACATACAAGACTGGAAAACCCAATTCAAATTGGAACAACTTTTACCAGTAACAGTAAAAAAATCAAGCTGCAACCCAAAGTAACGAAAATATGCACACAACAATCAAAACATTCATATTAAGAAAACAATTACATAAAAATCAACTCATTTGTTCAATAGTTAAGCTAAATATCAGCTACCCAACACAGAACA
Source organism: Cotoneaster glaucophyllus (assembly GCA_036320875.1). Lineage (NCBI taxonomy): Eukaryota > Viridiplantae > Streptophyta > Magnoliopsida > Rosales > Rosaceae > Cotoneaster > Cotoneaster glaucophyllus. Next base: position 11,902,573 of record CM070064.1, on the reverse strand, counting down.
AAAGCGTTCTTCGTCCAAAAGTGATACCTTTCCCAGCAACCAAACAGAGTTAATCAAACCAAAAATGCTATCCTAGTGCTCCATTTTCTCAGGAAACAAACAGAAACACAACTCAGCAATCAAACAACGTATCCCAGACCCATAAACCAATCCAAATTACGAAAACACACAATCAAACAGCTCGTTCGATGCTCAAAATTTACAGATCAAATCACATGAAGCGGAAATGCGTACGAAACTGTAGCAGGATTGGGATCTGAGAGATGACTCACCGAGTTGTAGCCGCTGTGTCTTGGGTGGCGATGCACTAGGGTTAGGGGTTTCTCGGCGGGCTACTAAGAGGAAGATGGTGGGAGTGAAAGATTAGGGTTTTATAGCACTTTTATGGGTGCTTTGGGATGGCATGGCGGACGGTCCTGATTGGCTTATGAAGTTGGAAACATCTTGACCGTTGATTTAAGGGTTAAGTAAGCTGAGTTGGGCTAAGTTTAGTCCAATATTTAGGGCCCAAGATTAATTGGGCTTGAGTCATTTAGGAAGGGGGATATATATTGGGCTTGAGTCATTTAGGATGGAGGAGGATATATATTAGTTTCGTTAAGAATGTTGGCCCAAATTTATTTGCAATTGGGGACTTCTATAATTCTACTCATGGTTTTAGGACTGGCTAGAATACGTTGAAGTACTTAATTAATCACTCATTGACGGTTAGATATGATCATTGGAAGTCATTATAATATATATAATCGTTGTTTGGTAATTGTACCAAGTAAATGGATGTATTGTAGACAAATTTCATAGTTTCTTTTCTTTGTTAAATTATTTTTTAAATCTGCAACATTAACTACTATTTGGTGGTATTTTTCCTCACTTGTAAATTTATTTTTTTTTTTGAAAAAACGATATTATTTATACAAAGGGGTGGGGGTCGGCTAAGCTTCACCATGAGCTAGCAATTATGGTTCAAATTCGCCTTTGGCGAGAATCGAAACCTTACTTGTAAATTGAACCCAATGCTTGAAGATGTAATTTCTTTTAAAGGTCCATAATTTTTTGAGCTGATTTGGTAGGTTGACTTGGATATTATTGGACTGGACTTGAGTATTGTGTAGTGAATGGATCAGCCATGAGACTTTTTTTAATGCATATCAAAATTGCAAATTTTTAAGTTACACATTTGAATAAAGATTTAACGGTTCTTATTCAGATGTATAACTTAAATAGTTGAATGTGCACTAGAGAAAATTCAAATGGGCCATGAACATTGAGCATTGAGTTTTGTCAATTGTAACCCATGTCTCAGCTTGAATCAAAGACTCCATGGAAATGCATTCAGGCCCATGAAACATAGATCAGGACTTTTGTTAAATATAACCGTTACAAAGATCCATAGCAAAATTTAACCTTTAATTTTTTTTCAAACTATTTAGTCATTTGTACCATAAAAAAAAATTAGAAAAAATACTTTTGCGATTGTCCTTTATGGTCAGTATCTGAGTCGTTTAACATATGCAAAAGACTAGACTTTGTTTACCACAAAAAAAAAAAAAAAAAAAAAAGGAAAAAAAAAGACTAAGACTTTGTTTACCATAAAAAAAAAAAAAAAAAAGACTAAGACTTTTTTTCTAGGCATAGAAGGGGACCAAGACTAATTAACATAGAAACTTTTGGTTTTGGGTTTTGTTTATTCAATGCAGAAAACAGGCAAGTTGAAGGAAGTTATTATACAAGTAGAAGTGTTTTTCTTAAGTGTTCCTCCATTTTGTATAACAACACATGATATAAGTGTCAATATTTTACACATTGAAAAATCCATCGGCAAAACTAAATGCATCTTATGCGTGGTATAAATATATTTTTTCAACTCACTATGTTTTGAATTCAAACTTTTTCTCCTTTTAATTCAGTTTGGAGTGAAGATATCGCTTGAAATAAATAAAAAATTTCTTTCCAGACGCTCTGTATGTAAGTTACTCAGCTCTATCCTTTGGACGGTGCATTCGAATACATACATACATATATTTATGGAATGCATGCCTCTTGCATGCGTGAGAGGCAGAGCTGCATGCAGACGGCAGAGCCATCACGATCAAGATATGAGTAAATTAGGCACCAGCCTAATAGATATGACAAACATATCAAACAATAGTTGGGCTCAAGTGTGGACTATTGTGCTAACTACCGGAGAAAGATATACAGCGTGATGCATGCAGCTGCAGCTGCCGCTGTCGCTGTTCATGCATATGCATGCATTTGCAAATTCTTCTTCGTTTTTACCAAATAACATGCATATCAGCTGATAAAAATTGCTTCTTATTTTCTATATAATATATTTTCTGTCGGTCCAGTTACAAGGATATATACCACTCGTTGGTATGAGTTTTATGTAAGAATTAACTGTTGTAAAGATCCATTAGACACCATATGTACCATAAAAGACAAACTACAAACTATTTATATAAGTTATTAATAAAGAATTTTAGCCATCCTTTCCGTAATATACTCCAATATTGAACCAATTATACTGACCTTTCATGTAAGTGAGAGGTCTTAGAATCGATTCTCGCCAAAGGTGAATTTAAACCACATTATTACTAGCCTATTATGAGCCTAAACCCATTATCGATTGTTCAAAAAACAAAATTAGATTAGCCCCAAAAACCGGTCCGGATAACCACGAATTTCTCCTTTTTTTTTTCTCCAAAATCTTTCACATATATAGTGAGCTACATTAATGGTCAACCAGTATTGGGCTATCTATCTTAATTAACATCAGCTCAGTTTTTTTTTCTCTTAAGATTCTTAAGCTAGTACACTAGCTTCCCAAGTGTACCACTGCCTTCCACCCACTCAGAAAGCATTGGTGTTCTCTTTGTCCAACTTAGTTACCAAATTTTTTTTAGTGTATTCAGAATACGATTTAGTACTTTACGTGTTATAATACAAATGAAAGAATACTTAATAAGAAAAACTTCTATAACACATAATGTACCGAATCGAGTTACGATAACATAGAAAATTTCTCCTCAATTAAATCTAAAATGTGAAAATTGACATTTTAAACTTTATTTCCCTTCTTTCTATCAAGTCACGTTTTTCTCTCAGTCTGTCTCACTCATGTGATGTGTATTTCTTCGGGCCAAACCCTACTCATTGAACTCAAACACATGGTTATCACATGTTAGGGATCCTCATTATTTCAATCGCTCTTAGAACCTAAAACAATTGTCACTCTTACAAAAAAAAAAAAAAAAAAAAAAAAGAAGAAGAAGAAAATATTAAATCAATTTGCATGATTGTCAATCCATTCTTGTTTAGGCAAATGCATGAATAGTTTGTACCATGTTTTAAATATGATGATGCTATCCATACACTCATATTTTATCTTTCACATACTCTTTTATATTTTTTGTCGTCAGATTAAATAAATTGAAAAAAATTAATGAACAAAAATTAATAAAGATGTGCGAGATGTAAAAATAAGTATATAAATAGCATTAGCATTTAAATAAAAAAGCGACAATATATGCGTGGACAGCGAAAGGACAAGGATCCCTACAAAAAGTAGAAAAGAGAAATAAGACTTGTCGAAATAATTAATGGCATGTGTATCACATGAATTCCATCGACTTTCATTAAATTGAAAGCTATTTGATCATATACCGTAATTCCAAATATTTCTAAATGTGTTTTATTAACTAATTAGGGATATAATAGTAAATAAAATTAAAAAACTCTCCACATTTTTCTCCTCTTCTCTTCTCATATTTTACCTGCGGAACTTAAAATAACTTGTTTCTCACAACTTGTTACATGTGGCTTTGATCTAGTATTGGAATTAAGATTATGAGATTATCTCAATCAATGTGTTGCACATTTTGTTTCTATGGTAAATTGTGTACCATATCACTATCTATCAAAAAGCACTCTAGCAACAATGCCAACACGTACACTCTTATCTCAATCTCTTTATCGTTGTTTGTGCAAAGAAAAACAGGGAAGTATTTTCCACATTCAATCAAAGGCCTAGATATAAGCAAAAATGTGCACAAACACTCAATTGCTTTATTTTACAAATGTTTATTCTCATAGTACTGTAATACCAAACTAGCCCTAAACCATCTCCAATCATTGAGCCAAGCCTTGGGGAGGAAATAACATTTTGGGCCAGATTTCCACCACAATTTAAGCCACAATAAGAGATTGGGCCTCGCCTTACGTGTATAACGCACTGGAGAACTCAGCACGTAACAACCAGTGGCAGATTTACATAGGGACCTGGGAGGTCCCAGGACTCGTCCGCGATCCTAAACCGCTGCTATAAATTTTCCGGGAACCCCTCATACTCGAACATGAGGTCTGTGCACGTTGTAGGTTGCAGTGGTTGTCTTCTTCTCGGAGAAGATGACCGTGCACGGAGAAGAAAGAAAATAAGGACCCTTCCTGCCTCTCTCCTCCTTGCTTATGCCATGGTCTCATCCGTCGGTGCCGCTCACTTCTCCTCCAACCTTTCTCTGTCGTTTGTCGAACCCTCCCCAAAATCCTCCTATCTTTATCATGGAAGCCATGGCAGCACTCCGTCATTATTGTCGGACTTCTCTGTCATGGAATTCATGGTAGTACATAAGCCTAAATTTCCCCAAATTATTTCAACCACCAAAGTAATTTTTCTTAAGGAAAACTAATGAAAATGGCTTGAAAACTTTGAGTTTTAACGATAAGGACAAAATAAAGGGTAAAGTGAATAGTACCAGGTTTGACTTTTTAGTGTAAAAATATGGTTTTTCGTTAAAGTGAACAGTACCGCGGGCTTTTCGTTAAAACTCCCTTTTTCTTATGGGTGAAATTTCCTTCATAAGGTTAGTAAGATGGATATGATCTGTCATGGGTTGGTGAAATTTTGGGGTAGAGCTGCCATGGCTTCAGGAGAAAGGGGAGGGAGGCGGTTGGTGAAGGTATGGTAGCTGTGTTCTTAGTGAGGGAGAAGGTGGATGTTTGGAAACTAGTAAAAGAGAAAAATGGTGTGTTTGGTTAGAAAGATAGTGGGAGTTTGGAGAGAGTTTTATTTGACCGGTGTTTTAAATTTAGTGGTCCACATTAGATGATCAATAACTTAGGTACTCCATAGTAACTTATGAAACCTTGTAATAGACATTTGAATTAGGATTTTATAATTTGTAATATTGTTTTGCCTATGATTTTTAAATGAAATGTATTATATTTAAATTTTCAATTTATTTTTGTCTATAAATTTTTTAATCTTTATTATTGGGACCCCTGAGTTTAAAATCCTAGATCCGGTCACCAGTAACAACCAGACCCGTTGCACAACCCACATGCCACAAAGCTGCAGTAGTAGGTCTTGACGCTGACAACTTTGTCAACCACTCCATCGGAGCCCAACGACTTTTTCCTTCATCATATGGCTGAATTAACTGGCAGTTGGTTGATCCAACATACCAGAATTCAAACTTTTTCCATTTATATAATTAGATTAAATCAAAAGACTAAGATAGATTATAAGCAAATATAACGGTAAAAAAAGATTTAATGCTCAAAATTAAATCTAATGGCTAAAAAAATTTAATTTTTTTTTATTTAAATTAAATCTCAACCAAAAACTCTATAATACCTATGTGTTTGTTCAAACATCCACAAAAAAATTTAGTTTCCTCATACAAGTTTTCCATTTTTTCTTTCTATCCACTTTCAAAACGATTTCTTCTCTTTTCTAAAATTTTGAAGACGCCAAAAGATCATGTTAGAGGATCTAATTGGTCAAATGATGAATATTTTTCTTTGTGCTTGTCATAGGTTTCTATTGGCGAAGATAGTGCAATCGGCAAAAACCAAAATAAAAATCTCTTGTGGTGTGAAATCCTTGACAAGTTTAATTCCATCTCCAACACCAGCCAAACTTATGAAGGTGTTTACGATCGTTGGAAGACTATTAACAAAGTGTGCAACTTGTGGAAAAGAAGCTTGGATAGAGCCAGTGGCGAAGCCACATTGAGCCTAGGATTGGCCTAGGCCTACCCTGCAATTACAACGTTTAATACCTATTATCTACAAATGCTTACAAAAACTATCGTGTGCCCCATTTGTTAGTGGTGTTTTGCACTTCCAAAAGGCCATGATTCGGGATTTTTTGGTATGCTAACACTTTTAGATTTTTTTTTTAGCTGAAAGAAAGAAAAAAAACCCTTATAATTGATCTTATATTTTTACCATATTAAAGCTAACCCTTATATATATATATATATATATAATTGGCCTTATGGTTTAACTATAAAAACCATATAGTTGAGAGCAATGTCTTAGTTTAAGTTATAACCTTAAATTTAGTTTGCATTTAATGTGTTAATTTTTTATATTAAAACTCGTAAAGAAATTTTGTTCTTATGATGTAATCATTTCAATATTAAGATTTTCTTACAAAATTAAGGCTCCACCATTCTTGTTTGATTAAAATTTTCCATGCCAATACAAAGACAAAGACTTTAATTTGCCTCTCATTAGTTGTATTGTAATTAATTTTTCTATTTTTTTTTGTAGGGCTTCAAAAGCCGCTCCTAGTCTGATTTTTTGGTTCCGTCACTGGATAGAGCCGTGGTTGATGCCACTAGTGAAAAGAGTTCAGAAGAAGCATTGAGTGTCTTCCTTCATAGTTTATTTTTCATGTTCACAATTTTATTTCCAACTAATTGATTTTTTTTCTATTCCTTGCATAGATTTTGAGAAAGCAATGACGATTTACAAGATAAGGGTTACACCCGCAAACTTTGTTTTTAAGTTGTTTCATGATTGAGACATCCTCAATAATTGTGCAAGGTGGCGAACCAATGCGGATCAATAATGGGCAAAATTATTTGCTAACAAAGGCTTAAGCGTGAATGTTGATGATGATGTTGACGAACTGGTGATCCATCTTCATCTATAACAAGGCCGCCAGGACTAGATAAGCAAAACGAAGCAAAAAAAGAAGGGAAGATGCAAGATCCGATTGGTGCCCAGCTTTGTTCCGGAGTTGAAAAATGATTGAAAGGTGTGAGGAGACAAAGGAAAAAATGATCCAAATGAGCTTACTCATGGAGAAGCAAATGGAAAAGGAAGATGTAAAAGACTTTTATGAGCAAAAAAAGTTCGAGTTTGTGGTAATGAAGGCGGACCTCAACAAATATACTCCAAGTTAGAAGAAGTTCTTTCATGATAAGCAAACATAAATTATAAGACGCCATGCCACAAGAAATGTCTTCGATCCATCTAATGATCCATCTAGTGTCTATTGCCCAAGTCCACCACCAAGTCAACCAAAGACCTACAAATATTAGTATTAGTAATTGTTGTAATTTTTATTTTCTAATGTCTATAATATTAATTATCGTGTTTTAATTATTGTTCGTATTTGTAGCGACCCAAAATATTCGAAAGCAAATCACGTGATAGGCCAAAACAAAGCTATGGTTAATCTTTACTCTATTAACCACAATAAAAATTATTTCGATTACTTTATGGTTGCATCTAACCTTCTTGTTAGACTGCTTACATACCCTCAAATGAGATCAAGTCATTCGTAGTTCACCGTCATATTTAAACCGTTTACTAATATATTCAAGTGGCAGATATGTTCAATGCTAGATTCAAACAACCAAATCACATCAAATGAATCAAATATGAATTCAGAATATTGAAATAAATTTTGAAAAAAAAAAAAAAAAAAAGTCGGCCTACTGGCCACGCGTGCTACGGCGACGGTTTCCGGCAAACGAAAACCCAATTTTCCGACTAAACTTAAAAAATTACCAAATTTCACAAGATTGCAGAACACACCATGGGGAAGAAGTTTCATACATGGGCCAAAGTCCACTTCGACCAAAAAATACCTGAAATTGCCCTTGATCCGTCGAAAACCCTAAAGTAGATGTTCTTCGATTCATCGAATCCGCTGCTCTGCTGCCTCCATACTTGTTTGGGCTTTATTCCTGGCCTCAAGAGAAGGCTAAAGGTGGTGGTGGGCGAAGGTAACACCTTTAGAAACGGCGGATCGCCGCCATGGAACCCTCAGAGCCACCAATTATGTTCTTCATAAAATGGGATCAATTTGACTCGAGGTTTATTTATTTATTTATTTATTTTTTTAATGTAAATGGAAGAGAAGAGGTCGAGGATGAGTATCCAGGTGGTAGCTCGATGCAATTCGTCGAAAATTGGTCGGAGAAAGTGTTGGACTGCGCAGGGAAACGGGTCGAGGGTGGATCCGGTCCCTTCTTTCTCCCTTCCCTCATTTCCCTTCATTCCTCCTCTTCGCATTGGGTAGCCCACTTCCTCTTTTCCCTCTTTTCTCTTCTCCTCTCTCCACCATAGCCACACATACGGCACCCCAAATGGCTATTCCAGCAAAGCTCCAGCCTTCTAGATTAATGGTTAAATTACCATTTTGCCTTTGTATTTGCTCGTTTATATCTCCTTCGTTATAACTCTATCCAAATATGCCAATACATACGGCAAAACATATAAGGATAAAATACACCCTCGTATAATTCTGTTTAGCCAACTAGGGGCATTCTCATATTTTTAACTTATCAAAAAATTTAAACGCCGTAAATATAAATACGTTGTAACTCTGAATACGACACATGATACTTAATAAAATATGAGACCAGGATTTCACATTTCCTTTCACTTGGATTTCATAATCATCAATTAATTTGAATTTCATAATTAAATCACATATTTAAAAATAATCTAGGTATTACAGTATTAGTAACTGTTGTAACCTTGAATTATGAAATTGTGTTTAAGAATGGGTAGGTCGTGTGATTTTTTTTTTTATTATTTATCGGAATTTAAATATTATTATGTTAAAATATTTATAAAAAGTAAAGTAGGATAATCAACATAAGTTTTTTTTTAAGTTACCCAAAAAAATTAGGCTAAATTTTTTATTTAATAACCTCATACTAAAATTTTAAGCCATAATCATTGGAGGAGACAGTTTCTGAGTTATGATTTAAAATTTTCTGGCTTAAATTTTTAAGCTTTATCCCTAACTATTAGAGTTGGTTGTAGAGACGAGTCTTGCTAGCAATTCTCTTAGGGCGCATTTGTTTAGCCTCATTAAGTTTCACCGGACTAGACTGGCCTACAAGTCCGTGTTTGATGTGAGAAGGAACTGATTTTAATGGGACTAAGTTGGACTTGTGTTCACTAAATCCTTCGCTAGGTGTTTTAAGCGAGACTCCTAGGAAGGAACGGATTACTAATCTCGTCTCCAATACGTGCTTTGCTTCGCATATGACTCGTCCAAACTGCTTCGCATTGCTCTTGTAGTCGACGGTCTCCGTCGAAACCCAAATCCCAGCTGATGGTGTTCCTCTCCAAACCTGTGTCTTTTCAGGTCTGCGTAGGGTGGTCTGCAACAACTCCCCAACCAGAGAGGGCGACGACGAAGCCTCTGCAAATGAAAAAAAAAAAAGAGAGAGAAATGCAAGGTGGAGAGAGAGAAGAGGGTCAAATGAAATAAGTTTAGATTAATAATATAAAATATTAATATAATGAATTAGAAAAGGACAAAAATTTTATTTGAATATAAAAATAATTTAATCCGTAATTGAGTCTAACATTATACCCTTTATTACCCACATACTATTTAATCTATGTCAAATCAATTTAGCTTAATCACTAAAGCTGATTTAGTCTAAAATAATCTGGTACGACAAACCTTTAATGAATAAGCGCAACATCATTGTTAAATACTTATGTGTCTGTCATTGCATGCTAAAAAAAGAATTATTGTTTTCTCGCTAAACATATGGTAGTGGATTTTTGAACTGTGCAAAATATATAAATATATATATATATATATATACCTAATTTAAAAAAAAAATGGGAATGTGCCTCTTGACTGTTAGATTTGACTTTAATGAAATTCTGTGGTTGAGATTAAATCACAAGTCAAATCTAACGGTTAAGAGGATGTCCTTATTTTTTTTTTTTTTTTGAAAAATGAGAATCCCTTTCTATATATATATACTAGCCTCTCCGCACGCACTAACGTGCGTGCAAGAGGCATTTTTGCATCACAGGCGCTACGCGTCCCTAAAGATGCATTTTGTTATTTTTTTCCATTGTAATTGTCAAGATATATTTTAAATGTATTGTGCAAAGAGGAACTTTTTCTTTATCATGCACGTCCTAAAAAGTTGTAATCTGAAAATATGACATGTAATTTCATTTCTAAATACATGCTGATAACATTTAATATCCTTAAATCAAAATTTTCAGATTCATAAGTTTTCAGTAAAAGTTATAGGCTAGCTAGGAATGAACTCCTAATATATGAAGCAAAGCAAAATATGGACAACATGTACATATATAAACATAGCATCTACGTGTGAAATCAAAGCCATGCTTGCCACCCATTTGCTTGGACTTGATGTTTTAGATTTTCATGGTTAATCTGCAAGCAATGAGGATAAAATAAGAAGTCTAACTATAATGCACAATCCCAAATATAAACTTGTAAGCAATTTAACCTAAATACCTTTAACCTTGACAATTTTTTCATGGCAATACTTTTACTCCAATTACTTTTAGAATACTGAAAGATAAATAATTTGTCAAGTTTGAGGTATAAATTGTAATCATGTTTACAAAATTAAATAGTAAGAAATGTTACCTTAATCTTGTACTTCAACCTTTGTACTTTGAGACAGGTGTGATGCTGTAAAAAAAACCTAGAAACTGAAAAGGCAAATTTAGATTGAGATTTACCCAAATTTACTCAAACGTTTGAACTTTGAAGCCTAATAGAATCGTCTTGACCCTATAACAAAAAGGAGAGAGAAAGAATAAGAAAATTGATGGATATGAAAGGTTGGAAAAAGCCTTTCGAGTCAAGAATCTCACCAAATTAATTCAAATAGCATCGCATGCGAAGAAGGCAGAGCAAAAAAATGGGGAGTAAAAGATTCGGCCACATAATCCGAGGAGATGGGGAGTACATATAATAATACTGTAGCCAAAACGGAAAAAATGAGAATGTACGTGGGAACTGGGAAGTTACTGATTGGTAGTGGGAGAACTTCACCATTTTAAAAAAACTGACGACAACTTCTACCATTTTTCTCCCACATTGTTTTTTATTTTTTAAAAAAATATAATTTTGTTAGATATTAATATCTCCTCCTAAAATGGAGGAGATACGTTCATGTTTTAACAAAATTTAATATACCTTTTTTTTTTTTCATTTTTCAATAAAACCAATTTTAAGTTTCTGTTTTTTTTTAACAATATTTCTATGAGATATTAGTCCCCCTCTCTCTCCGAAAATGGAGTTAATTACCTATTGAAACTATTTCTCTATAGAATTCTTTCATTTAAAGATATTGACCTCTTATTAACTCATTATAATGAAAGTAGCAAAATAAATAGGTAAATACTTCGCTATGAGTGCATCTCGAAAAAAAAAAAGGAAACAAAATGCTACTTTATTTTAGGCTATACCATGACGATTTTATTTATAATGAGTAATTAAACAAATTTTAAGTGCTCTCGCTCTCCTAAAATGGAGGAGGAGTGGTGTTGGTTGGTTGGATTAAATTCATTTTATCTCATTTTTTTAAAATTCATTATATCTCATTTTTCGTTTTTTTTTTCTTTTTCTCTGAAAACTGAATTATTCAAAAAAATGAAGCAAAAGCATGTAACCACCCACTGACGTGGGAGTATATGTTTTTTATTTTGTAAAGTTTAAATATTTAAATTTATTAAAAATTAAAATGCGGTGAATGAGATATTAGTGCTCTCGCTCTCCTAAAATGGAGGAGGAGTGGTGTTGGTTGGTTGGATTAAATTCATTTTATCTCATTTTTTTTAAATTCATTATATCTCATTTTTCGTTTTTTTTTTCTTTTTCTCTGAAAACTGAATTATTAAAAAAAAAAAGAAGCAAAAGCATGTAACCACCCACTGACGTGGGAGTATATGTTTTTTATATTGTAAAGTTTAAATATTTAAATATATTAAAAATTTTAATGTGGTGAATGAGATATTAGTCCCTCTCTCTCTCTCCCTGTGAAAATGGAGGAGGAGTGGAGTTGGTCACGTCTTTTCTTTTTCTTTTTTTATTTTTTATTTTTTCAATAAAAACAATTTTAAGTTTCTGTGTTTTGTTACAATACTATGATTGCGTTTTATTTTGTATTTTTTTTCTTTTTCTGTGAGATATTAAACGCTCTCGCTCTCCTAAAATGGAGGAGGAGGAGTGGTGTTGGTTGGTTGGATTAAATTCATTTTATCTCAATTTTTTAAAATTCATTATATCTCATTTTTTGTTTTTTTTTTCTTTTTCTCTGAAAACTGAATTATTCAAAAAAATGAAGCAAAAGCATGTAACCACCCACTGACGTGGGAGTATATGTTTTTTATTTTGTAAAGTTTAAATATAGAAATTTATTAAAAATTAAAATGTGATGAATGAGATATTAATCCCTCTCTCTCTCCGAAAATGGCGGAGGAGTGGAGTTGGTCACGTCTTTTTTTTTCATTTTTTCAATAAAAACAATTTTAACAATTTTTAATTTTTCTGACAAAATTACCCTTGCGCTTTTATATGTATCAAATTCTATCCGTTTTAGATTTTTTTGTTTTAGGGGTGTTTTAGTACAAATTTTTTTGGTGAAGCCTTGAGACACCAAAGTAGTCTTTTGGCTTTCTAATATTAGAGATTAGAGATTAGAGATTAGAGATTAGAGATAAATATATATATATATATATACACGCACGGTAAAAAAGCAGCAAGTCCATCCCTTCCTGTCGTGTTCATGCACTTCAGCACGAAGCTTCCTCGAACTTTCCCTCCATACCAGTCATGACTCATCTCATCTCACAAAAATTAAAAAAATAAAATAAAATTAAAATCAGAAATCTCTCCTGCTCCTCTGGTTCTGGTTATCCTCCAGCCTACAATGCGACGAGCGAGTCGTGTACATGTAAGCTCTCGTTTCCGGTTGTAGCCGACGGTCTCCGTCGAAACCCAAATCCCAGCCGATGGTCTTCGTCTCCAAACCTGCGTCTTTCTACGCCTGCGTAGCGTCGTCCGCAACAACTCCCAACCAGAGTGGGCGACGACAGACAAAGCCTCTGCACAACTTCAGAGGAGGTCCGTCAAAGCCTCTGCACAACCAGCTATTCGACGAAGCCTCTACACAATCCGACCAAGCCTCTGCAAATAGAGAATTTTTTTTGGGATTTCTGGGTTTGATATGAAAAGAAAGAGAGATAATGGTTTTGATATGAAGAGAAAGCAAATGAAAATAAGAGAAATTACGGGTTTGATTTTTACTGGGAGCAATTGTGGACGGTGCAAAGAAGAGAGCAAATGAAAAGAAGAAGCGAGTAAGAAAACGCAGAGACGAGAGAAATTTTTTATTCCAACCGGAATACAAATACGGATGTTATATCAACTGTTTTTAATTAATTGGAGAACAATTTTATTTTTTAAATTATTAAATTTTTAACACGCATATCTCATCATTTGTATAATAACAGGTAATGTATCACTTCGTTGTTCGATCATACTGGAAAATCTCTCAAAAGACAGAGAGTCAAATAAAATAAGTTTAGATTAATGATACCATGTTAATGAAATGATTCAGAAAATGACAAGAAATAATTTCAACCGAAAATATACATCACTAAACCCTTCATTATTCTCATGCTACTAAGTTCATGTCTAGGAAATTCAGTTTTGTCTCTAAAATTAATCAAGTGTGAGATAATTTAGTGCAACAAACGTATCCTAGACACAAACATCATTGTTAAATTGTTCTTCATTGCACGCCAAAAAAGCATTATTGTTGTAGTGGATATTTTTTGAACCGCCCCAATAAATATACAAATAAGCAACAAAGTCCTTCTCTTCCTGTCGTGCTCATGCACATGCAGTAACAGCACCAGCACGAAGCTTCCTCGAACTTTCCCTTCACTCATCTCATCTCACAAAAAAATAAAAAAATTAAAAAAAAAAGAAAATCAAGAAAATCAGAATTTATCGTTATCCTCCAGCCTACGATGCGAAGAGCGAGTCGTGTACAGGTAAGCTCTCGTTTCCGGTTTACCCTCCTGAATTCGCTGTAAAATTTATATAGCTGTTCTCCGGAAAAATAGAGACAGTAGCATCGCCAGTAAGGTAAAAAAACGAAACAGAAAAGAAACGCTGATTCGTTTATTGTGCGGTTGTTGTTGCCGTGTTGTTAATTAGCATTGGCTTCGTGTTTTTTTTATTTTTTATTTGGGAATATTGGTTTTTTGTTTGGTGTTTTATTTGGGATACTAAGTTGGTGGGCCCCAGAGAACGCTCCCGGGGCCTAGTTAAAAAGGACGGAGGAGGGGGAGGAGGAGCAACTCTTCTTTCGTAGCGTACGACGATTGAGAGATGGCTGCGTCACGTGGTTCGTCGTCTTCCACGAACGGGTTGTTGCCAACGTCGTTGTCGGAGCAGAACCAACGCGACATGGAGGCAGGGGGAGGAGGGGCGAGGGTGGGACTGGAGACCGAGTTCGACGACGACGGTGCCGCGGCGGACGACATGCCAACGGATCCCTTCGATATTGCCAACACCAAGAACGCGCCTCACGAGACGCTCAGGAGATGGAGGGTACGTGTTATACGCATTCCATTTCATTCACATTACACTGATTGCATTGCAAATAGCAATGTCATTTTTGTGGATTCAAATCAGTCACGTATTAGTTAATGCCATTGAAATTTTATGTATAATATGCATTGTCGTGCTTGCTAGCATTGTTTTTTGTTCGTTGGAAGTGGAAACGAATCGGCATCGAATCGAATCAATTTTTTTTTCAATCCCAGAAAATATTGCCAATGCTATTGATGCAATGTAATGGGGTACATTTAGGGGTGGTTTTGGTACATTACCGTGCCAAAACTTTTGTACTAATTACCATACCAAATATTTGGTACGACAAAATCTATAACCATTACCGTACCAAATTTTCGGTATACCGATTTGGTTGATATGGTATTCCAATGGTAATTGCCACTTTGTTTTACACCACTTAGTTTGCCCAAAATCTAATATTTTTTTAATTAATGTAGAAGTGTAAAAAATATATAAACGCTTGTATTGACAAGCTTTACAACTTTTGTGAAGAGCTTAACTTTGAAATTCGTCATTATAATCATATATCAAAATTTAACCGTTGATTGTTGTTTACATTTACGCCTCATTTTTCTCATCAAATTTTGTTTTTTTTTTCTTCGGATTTTCTTTTTTGAAAACATGATCTATTAAAGGATGCAGGAAGATGAACGGTTTGGATCGGTGATATTATGTTCAGAGTTTTACGGTTAGTGAAAATATTGCTTGATGTTTATATAGTTTCTACAAACTATATGACATCGACTCATATTTCAATTAACCGTAAATATCGAAACGTGATATCAAAGATCTGAACCGTTCATCTTCTTACATCTGCCAGATGATCATGTTTTCAAAAAAGAAAATTTAAAAAATGAAATTTAGTTAGAAGAATAAAGCGTAAATGACAATCGACGGTTAAATATAAATTTAAGGTTTATGGATTATAGTGTTGGATTTTGAAGCTGACTCCTTCATGAAAGTTGTAAAGCTTGTCACTATGAGTGATTGTATATTTTTTATTACATTTTTTACGTTTCTACAATAATTATTGTTAATTTTATTAATTTTGCCCTCAAATAATTATATGAATAAATACATAATATAATATTAAAAATATTGGTAGGTACGGTATACTACTGGTATTGATTTTGGATACCCGTACCGTACCGAAACAGTATGGTACGGTACAAATACCGTACCATTATCAATTGGTATAAATTTTTGGTAATAATTTGGTATGGTATGGTTGGTAGGGCGGTTGGTATGGTAATTTGGTAAAAATTTCCACCCTTAGGTACATTACACTCAGTTACGCATACTTTCATACGCAAAGTTATGTGTTACCAATGTACAATATTTGGAAGCCCTTCGGGTTAGCTCAAGCAGTAGGATAGGTTCAAGTTGGATTCCTTTCAATGTAACAATTTTTTTTTTACACGGTTACGGAATGGGATAATCTTTTTTTTGGTGGTAATTATTATTATTATTATTATTATTTTTTTGTATCATCGTTCTAATTACATTTACTTATCACTTTCTTGGCAGCAAGCGGCATTAGTGTTAAATGCTTCCAGACGGTTCAGGTACACTATGGACTTGAAAGCGGAAGAAGAAAAAGAAAATAGGAGGCGGATGATTAGATCCCATGCACAAGTCATACGAGTAATATTTCAAACAACAATTAACTATTCAGTAATTGAAACTATTTTTGTCTGTTCGACTGATGATTGCTTGTCATATTAGGCAGCATTGCTTTTCAAATTGGCAGGAGAAGGGGAACTTGGTATGTTCACTCTAGCTTCCAGTTATTTATAATTACAGTGCTATTTTATGAAGGTTACGTATTTCATCCACAGGTTTTGCAGTATTTAGTTTGTCAACGTTTGTTGTGTTAGACTTCATAGACATTTTTGGGCTTATTTCATTGAAACTTAAGCTTTTGCATTTTATGGTCACTTAATACAGTACTCAAACTCACATCGTATAGTAGTCCGCTGTCTAAATGATGTTGATTACTTACCTTATTTCTGTACTCTCTTTAGTTTTGCCCGTGCTAGGCTCATGTTCGGTTTAGGTTTTTAGGGAGGGCTACAGTGAAGGGGAAACATTATTGCATGTTGTGTTCTGTCACGCTCGATATACTTTGGATCCATAACTTTAGTGTTATATTGTTGGACAGTTCAGAATTTCTTTCAACATAATTCTAGCTTTACTTTCACTCTTGTCGGAAGATTCCATTCAAGTTGCTTATTTGCATGATTTGCTTTTGTCCCGGATGATACAGGGATAGGCACAACAGTTGCGCCCCCAACTCCCAGTGGTGATTACGGAATTGCACTAGACCAACTTGTTACATTGACCAGGGAGAACAATATTACTGCTTTACAGCAATATGGAGGGGTAAGTTAACTGCAACTGTATTTTTCCTTGTTTTCGTGATGTTCTGTTTGCTCCACTTACATAATGCAATCATCATTTCACTAGGTTAAAGGCATATCAGCGTTGCTAAAATCGAATGTGGAGAAGGGAATTCATGGAGATGAAACGGATGTAGTAAAACGAAAGGAAGTGTTTGGATCAAATACATATCCTCGGAAAAAAGGGCGGAGTTTCTGGGTATATTATCTAATTACAAGGTGTTACTTTTTGTTATTTTCTGGTTTTATTCAGGAACATGTTGCGATAACTGAAATTCATTCCTATGCTTTGTCCTGCAGAGGTTCCTTTGGGAAGCTTGGCAAGACTTAACTCTTATAATCTTGATCATCGCAGCAGTGGTGTCATTGGCACTCGGATTAAAAACTGAGGTATTCTCGACCATTTGCATCCTCTATTCTCGTATTTAACCTGTAACTGAATGGTGCTCGTTTGTCTAATTATCTGGGCGTGCTTTGTATACCTTTTTTCTTTTGATATCCTCATAGGGTTTGGAGGAAGGATGGTATGACGGAGCAAGCATTTTCTTTGCTGTGTTTCTTGTTATAGTTGTCACAGGTATTGGAATTGATATTTGTAATTGTGATTTGATCTTGTTTCTGTTAGACTCATCTTGGAAGCACTAGATTAATTTTTTTTCCTTTTCTTTAAATTTGTTTGTTTGCCAGCTGTTAGTGATTATCGGCAATCTCTTCAGTTCCAAAATCTAAACGCGGAAAAACAAAATATACAATTGGAGGTGTTCATTCTTCCATCTTTGGAATATTAACATTTTCTCTTTGGATGCTGAATTGACTATATGTTTGAAAATTTCTATAGGTCATGAGAGGCGGTAGATCAATAACGATTTCAATATTTGATATTGTGGTTGGTGATGTTGTACCGCTCAGAATAGGTGATCAAGTGAGTGTACTTAAATGTTTTATTTGTTCTATTGGAAATTAATTTTACAATTCGTAACCAAATTATTTTGTTCCTACTTGATTGTTGTTCTTGTTGTACGTAGGTCCCTGCTGATGGAATCGTGATCACTGGTCATTCACTTGCTATTGATGAATCCAGCATGACTGGTGAAAGCAAGATTGTGAGTGCTTATACAGTGCCCTGCACCAATTCAATTATGATCGTTACCGCTATGATTCTTAAGCGCCATCTCTTTCAGGTTCACAAGGATCAGAAAGCACCTTTCTTAATGTCAGGTTGCAAGGTGGCTGATGGAGTGGGTACTATGCTGGTAAAGTAATTTCAATTAATTTATTGTGCTGCACTTTTCATAACTTGACTGAAACAACCAAACGTTTCATGTCTATTTGTTTTGATGCTGGAATTATCCCTATAATGCTTTATTCTTAGTCTCCTTTTTTCTTCTTAAAGTAATACGTGACAATCAGTACCAGTACCACCAGGTGGCTTCACCTTCTCTGCTATCTGTAGGTAACTGGTGTTGGAATCAATACTGAATGGGGATTATTGATGGCGAGCATCTCAGAGGATACTGGTGAAGAAACTCCTTTACAGGTTTTTGCGTTTTTCCGCAAGTATAGTTGTTTAATCTATAGGAAATCCATTTTTTTTTATTATGTACAGCTCAAGATATATTATCTTGCGGCTTGCGGTGATCTGTGATAGGTGCGGTTGAATGGAGTTGCAACTTTTATAGGCATAGTTGGGCTCTCAGTGGCTGTTTTGGTGCTAGCCGTCCTTTGGGGCAGGTAACATTGTGATCATTGAATAATTATAACTTATATTACATAAATTGTTTATCATCTTATCAGCCTCACTTTTGTTTAATGTTTTAGATACTTTACCGGAAATACAAAAGATCTAGATGGAAACGTAGAGTTTAAAGCTGGTCAGACTAGCATTGGCAAAACTTTTGATGGAGCAGTGAAAATTTTCACCGTTGCTGTAAGTGAAGCTTCTGGATGCATTTCGGTTTAAGGATTATATGTTGGCCTTTCTTTGACAAACTATAGAACCATGCAGGTCACCATTGTGGTTGTTGCAGTGCCTGAAGGGCTACCTTTGGCCGTTACCTTGACGTAAGTAGCATCCACCACTTTTGCTTCAGGTTGCAATTACAATGGTTCTAAGTCTAGTATACCAATATAGTTATCATTTGTCTTATCAACTTTGCATCTGGTCTTCAATTCTGTGACAGGCTAGCTTACTCAATGAAGAAAATGATGGCAGATAAGGCATTGGTAAGTGTCTTTGCTCTCTCTTTTTTTTTTTTTTTTCTTTTTTGTTGAGAAAGTACGATATTCCATATATGAGAAAGGAACCGTACAACGCTTGAGGATAGGGTGCTTACAATGGGCCTCGATAAAAACCTTGTCGGGGCTTTCAACCCGGTTCAAGGGAAAAAGAGTGTCTCGCACCGCTAAATTAAGTAATAATACTATCCTCTGAAAGCAACTCAAAAATTACATTCGGAGGTTCTTCAAACCATGACACTTGAGTATTCAGCGATAATCGCAGTCTCGCGAGCCGATGTGCAACCTTGTTTGTCTCTCGGCGACCAAATGTAGCCTTCCAAGTCAGAAATGACTTTAGTATATGCCTTGCATCCTGCAAAATATTGCCAAACTGACCATTCCCTTGTGCTGCCGTGTCCTTTTGCAATGCCTTGATAACCACCAGTGCGTCACCTTGCATCTCCACTTGCTATACTCCCAGGTTCTGAGCAAAAGAAACAGTTGCCCGCGCAGCCAAAATCTCCGCCAGAATCGCCGAGCATACCCCTTTGAAACTCAAAGCAGTTGTCGCAACAAAAGCCCCATTATCATCTCGGACTACCACACCAACCCCTCCCACTTCACCCAGCTCGTCCCACGCACCGTCAAAATTACATTTAAACCAACCCACCCTAAGTTTCTCCCATTTTTGCGTGATTACCTGCCTGCTGCCCTTTTGATGGACATGCCACTTCCTAAACTCCTGCAGCCACGCCTGGGATTTGCAAATAATATCCATTTGATTCAAAGCCGTCTCATTCCATATAAAAGAGTTGCGTTCCTTCCAAATGCTCCAGATCAGTACCAAAACTAAATCAAAACTTTGACGAGCTACATACAAAATCCACCATGACAACTCCTATCCGTCTTCAAGCATTTGCAATCACCTTTCTCCATCACAAAACAGACATGTAGCATTTGCAATCACCTTCTTTTCCTCAGATTCTCTCTAGTTGGTAGGGCATTCAAACAACAACGCCATACACAAATCTTCACCTTCTCTGGTACACTAGCTCCCCACAAGGCCTTCCACATATGTTTCAGGTCTCCATTCATTTCAGAACTAGCAGTGTCATCCCCACCTATAATTCCTCCCGACCTTGCTACCAAATATGCACTTTTAGTCGAAACCAGGCCATCCTTTTCTGCCACCCAAACCAAACGATCTGGAGGTTTGAAATAACTTAAGGGGATGCTAAAAATCAACCTTGCCTCCTCTGCATAGAAGAGAGAATTAATAAAGTCCCCATTCCATCGAATACACCCCTCATCCACCATTAAACTATCCACCGTAGTCTCGTGGTCCACTCCCATAGGAATAGGACTCAAAACCTTACATAAATTTTCTCGAGGTAGCCAACTATCCCCCCAAATTTTATTCTTCGTGCCAACACCTACCCTCCATCTAGCTCATTTCCGAATTACCACACTAGCCTCCGCCAAACTCATCCAACCAAACGAAGCATTGGACTTCACCGAGGCATGCAAAAAGTCAGTCTTTGAAAAGTACCTAGCCTTTGAAACCTAAGCAGCCAACGAGTCCGGTTGTTGAATTAACCGCCATCCTTGCTTGGCAAGTAATGCAAGGTTAAAGGCATAGATATCTTCTTTTTTTTAATAGAAACCAGATAATTTTATTAAGAAAAGAAAGAATTTACAAAAGTGGAAAAGATATCCACCTGGAATTAGGAGAAAAATAGGGAGGGCCCCTAATGAAAACTAAAAGAACAGAGGAAAGGCTAAACCGAATCATTTAACGGCTGCTAACAAATCCCTAATTAAAGAAGAGAGATTGTAATCTCTAAACTCAACTGAAACTGAAGCCCAAAGAGCTGCCCAATGACTAACTCTATCCCAAAGCTCCTCTACCCCCGCTCCCTTGTAAACCTCAAAAACTCTTATATTGCGCTCTAACCAAATGTTCCAGAAGAGTGCCATCAATAGAAAACCCCACAAGGTTTTGGTTTTCCTCCCTTTTCCTAGGGATCTTTAAACCCTAAACCCCCTTCACTTTTAGGCTTACACATTTTATTCCACCTCATCCAATGGATTCGACGTTTTGCCCCCCTCACGTCTCCACCAAAATTGAGCTACCATTTGACTTAGCTCATCACATAGAGTCTTAGGGATCAAGAACGTTTGCATAGTGTACAACGGCACGGCTTGCGCTACAATTTTAATCAATATTTCCTTCCCTGCACCACTCAACAAGCTTTCTCTCCACCCATTAAGTTTCTTCCACAGTCGGTCTTTCAAGTAGGCAAAGGTTGCTTTCTTAGCCTTACCCACATAGACTGGTAGTCCTAGGTAACGGTCATGGTACTCCACCCGTGCCATCCCCAGACAATCTGCAAGCAATTGACCATCGTACTCATTGATGTTGTCACTAAACGCCACACAGCTTTTTTGATAATTTATCGCTTGCCCAGAAGCATTCTCATAAATCTTTAATAGGTTTTTAACCTCTAAACATTCTTGTAAAGAGCTCCTCACGAAAATGAAGCTGTCATCAGCAAATAACAAATGATGGATGCTAGGCGCCCTCTTACGAACAGAAACCCCTTTTATTCTGCCTTGCCTCTCCCAAGCATCAAACAACGTTGACAAACCTTTAGCACAAAGCATAAATAAGAACGGCGATAATGGGTCCCCCTGTCGTATACCTCTCTTTGGGTGAACATATCCTACAGGCTCTCCATTAAGCTTAAATGAATACGAGACAGTAGTGACACACATCATTACAAGGGAGATCCACCCTTGGCAAAACCCAGCTTCCTCATCATTAGTTCCAAAAAACTCCATTCTATACGGTCGTAAGCTTTACTAATACTGAGCTTCAAAGCCATCACCCTATTCCAGCCACTCCGCTTAGTATGCATATGGTGGGCAATCTCAGATGCCACCAGACTATTATCTGAAATTAATCTTCCGGAAAAAAAAGGCACTTTGAGTAGGGGAAATAATCTCCGGTAGATTATTCTTCAACCTATTAGTAAGAACTTTGGAGCAAATTTTATAGATGACGTTACAAAGACTAATAGGTCGAAGTTGGGACATTACCGTGGGGTCCTTGTTCTTCGGAATAAGGGTGACATGCGTGAAATTAATTTTACGTAACATACCACCCGAAGTTAGTAGGGAACGAACTCCATTGCATACATCATGACCCACAATATCCCAGTGTTTCTAATAAAAACCAGGCGACATTCCATCCGGCCCCGGGGTGCATTTAGAAGAGTGCAAACTTTATCTCGTCATTCGTAAACGGCAATAATAACTCCCTATTCATATCTTCTGTAACTTTAGGCACGACCTGCTCAAGGATCAATAACGCATCATTATGCCCGTGGGAGTCAAACAATTTCTGGAAGTACCGCACAATAATATTCTCCATTCCTTGATTATCCTCATGCCAAACACCTGTTTCATCAAATAGACCACATAAAGCGTTCTTTCTCTGTCTTCTATTAGCTTTCTGGTGAAAGAACCTAGTATTATGATCCCCCAAACGCAACCAGTTTTCCCTCGACCTTTGGCTCCAATAGGCCTCCTCCTGAGCAAGTAAAAAATGAAGCCGACTATAGAGCTCTTGCTTCTGGGCAATGGCAGTTTCAGTGAATGGTTGACCGAATAAAGAGTTTAATTTATCCTCCGTTTCTGCAATTTCCCCGGGGATGTATCTCGCCGTACTTTTCACGCACTTGAGCAATTGACATCTTGTAGCTTTTATTTTTTTTTGTCACCTGGAACATATGAGAACCAGAAAATGACCTCTCCCACTCGGCCTTAACTGCGTTGGTACACCCCTCCTGCATCGCCCATCCATCTTCATATCTGAAACCTTTCTTAGACTTTGTTCTTCTCTGGATTTCCGATTCTAGTAAAACCGGGATGTGATCAGAAGACGTAGGGTTCAAATGTATAACACGGTATTGTGGAAACATATCCAGCCACGCTTGATCAGCTAATGCGCGGTCCAGTCGCATTTTAATGCCCCCTCCACGAGTGGTTTCCCAAGTAAATTTATTTCCCACAAACCCCATGTCTTGAAGCTGGCAATTTGTTAACGCGTTTCTGAACCCCGCCATTTGTCTCTCACTTCTAGTATCACCCCCTTCCTGTTCATCTGCTCGTAGAACCTCATTAAAATCACCGACACAGCACCACGGTAAAGACCAATTGGCATGTAACCGCTCCAGTAAACTCCAGGATTTATGACGATCACTCTCTGCGGGATAACCACAGAAAAAAGTAACTCTCCAATGCTGTGAATCACCCAAACCACCCACCTCAAAATCCAAGTGATTGCTTGAATATGTTTGAAGTGAAAGGTGAGCTTCCTCCTTCCACATGGCACACAGGCCACCAGATCTTCCTCTACTAGGTACGGTAAATAAAAAATCAAACTGCAATTGTGATTTTAGTTTCTCCATATGCTCTCTCGAGCTCTTCGTTTCACACAGGAAAATCACAATAGGAACTTTGAAGAGAACTAGTCTCTTTAGTGCACGAATTGCGCGGAGGTTCCCAAGCCCCCGACAATTCCAGCTTATACAACTCATTGCTCCCGGTGGGGCTGATACTCGTCAGCCTCCGCCGTTGAACAACTCCTAGAATCCATCACAACCGATCTACTCTTCGCAGCAGGTTCAATCTTCTTAATCACCTTTTCCCGGACCACCCTTTTCCCAAGTTCAGGCCCCTTCCCAACCACTCCTTTTGCCCTTCTTCTCCGCCCTTCTCTACAACCCCCGTCCCTTATTCTCTGCCCTGAAGTGTCTTTGCTCTTTTTAATTAAAAGTTTTTCAGTTTCTTAAATGTAAATGCTTTCACTGGTCGAACATCAATCTGTTTTCATTTTTGTGATATTTTTGCGTCTACTGAGAAATGGATTTTTAAAATCTTGTGAAACTAGTTTCTTACAGTAAAGATGTGCAGGTGCGTAGACTGTCAGCGTGTGAAACTATGGGCTCAGCAACAACAATTTGCAGTGATAAAACTGGGACGTTGACTTTAAATCAGGTGTGTTCTATGCTCAAACTGAATTTATTTCCATCAATTTATGGACGCACGGTACTGGTCAACATGTGAAACCTCAGTATCATGTAGTTGTTTCGATATGAAAAATATATTGGTAACATAGAAATACTGACAAAAATATATGATGATGCAGATGACTGTGGTTGAGGCATATGTTGGGAGAAAAAAAAAAAATCCACCAGATGATACCTCACAGTTGCATCCGCTGGTTTCCACTCTCCTAAGTGAGGGCGTTGCGCAGAATACCACTGGCAACGTATTTGAGCCAACGGTAATATTTCTCTTTAGTTGTCACAGCATCATTAAGGGAGGAATGACATTGTTTTCCTTAGCTGTTGAGCTTTGATGGTATTCTCAATTTTAAATGTTAGTATTTAAACACAAACCATCAATTTATTTAGCAGGGTGGTGAAGTCGAGATTTCTGGATCTCCTACGGAAAAGGCTATACTTTTATGGGCATTCAAGGTTCATTTAAATGTGCTTTAGCATACTCTGGTACTCTTGTTTTCCAATATTTGAAGATTTTCTAAGTTATCAAATTCTGCATCGCAGTTGGGGATGAAGTTTGATGTTATCAGATTGGAGTCTACAGTCCTTCATGTTTTCCCTTTCAACTCGGAGAAAAAGCGAGGTGGTGTTGCACTAAAACAGGTACTTGATTAGTTGAAGGTGTAAATTTTCAATTTCGGTATCACAAGATTAAGACCCAGTGGGATCTGCATAGTAAGATGCCTTTAATCCATCTAGAAAGCCTCACGTGGTGCATAGCTTTATGTATGAGCTTGAAGTAAATTGACACGGCCCAACCCGATATCCCCAAATACCAGGGATAGGCACGTGGTGGCCGATATTTGAGGGTGACGAAGCCATTAAAAACATGCATACCGATAAAATATTTAATTAGAAAGATATAAACTGATGCAAAATCGTGTTCAGAGCATACACTACTAAGAATAATATGAAAGGATTACTAAGAAAAGATAAGAACAAGGAAATGATACTTATACTAAGAAGACTTGAGGATAACTAAGCCGAAGTACCCTGACGCCGGGATCGTGTGCCTCGATCCTAACACCTGAGGGGGATCAAAACAGAAAAGGTGGGTGGATCAGAGTTTATAATAATAATACTAATAATAGGAAAATATTTTATTTCTAAACATAGTAACCCCCCTGTTTTGAAAACATATATAATACTGCGGATAGGTTTTATGAAAACCCTAGCATGCAATGAAAAACCTTCGTAAAACATGTACATGTATAATCATGCTCAATAATGCTGAAAACGTCACCCGAAGGTAAATCCGTAAATCTATCAGTGAAGCACTCAACTAGAGGTATGATAGTCCCCCGAAGGCAATACATGTCCATCACCCGAAAGTGAAGCTGCATAACCTGTCTATCATCCGAAGGTGAAGCTGAATAACCTGTCCATCACCCAAAGGTGAAGTTGTATAACCTGTCCATCACCCATAGGTGAAGCTGAATAAAATAGCATAACATCCACACCGACACTAGCCGTGGCTAGTGAAGCTGTCCAACACTGCTTTCGACGGTGAAGCTAGGGGTATATAAATATATCATATCTCACTCCTCCATCATCTGTGTCCTATGGCCATAGATATAATACTTGTGGTGTGCAGACGTGACGTATGATAACCCACTAGGTAAGTACCAAAACATGTCTCAAAAATTCATATTAAATCTCGGAGTTCAAAACCTCATTTCGTAAATCCAATGTAAATCATACTCTTAAATCCGTAAAATAACTTATATTCACATATAAAACATATTCGTAAACCCAAGGAGTTTCATATATACAATTCCAATAATTCATCACCATTATTAAACGTAAATTCGCCAAATGATAAATATTTCGTAAAACTACTTTAATTAAATCATGAATTCTATATAATCCATAATTATAGAAAATCCAGAAAACATAATATAAAGCATGTTCAATGCATGAAATATGAAATGCATGCTAGGTTAGTAATTTATAAAAATAGTGTAAATTACATAAAACTACCTCAACTATTGGTCTCACGACACTATCATACCTCATCTTTTAAAATTGTAAAATTGACAATGTCATACCTCATCTTTAGAATTTGGTCCAATGTTATACCTTCCGTTAGCCTGGCCGTGAATTTGTCAGTTAAATGCTGACGTGGCTTGATCCATAGCCCACTTTCTATTAAAAAATTATTAAAATATTAATAAAACTAAAAAAAATCATTTAATATTTTTTAAATATTAAAATAATAAAGAAAAGTTAAAAAAAAATAAAAAAACAAAACCTCAGTTCGTCCCTTCTCTCCCCTCCCCTCTCTCTTTCCTCCCTCATCTTCATCTTCTTCCCCCTACCTGCAACCCAGAAAAAAGAAAAAGAAAAAAAACAAATTGTCTTCCCCCTGCACCCACCTTCAGTTTGTCTTCCTCCCTCCCCACCCCCTCTTCTCCCCCACCTGAGCCCAACCTGCAACCCAAAGGAAAAAAAAGACCATCTTCATCTTCCCCCTTCCCTGCAACCCACCCCTTTCTTCCCTAAACTGTATGCACCCACTACCTGCAACCAAGGTATTAAATATTGATGATATCAGAAATATCGGTAGTCCCAAAACACGGAAATATCGATGGAAATATCGGGATATTATTGATAACGATAAAAATTGAATAAAAACCACGAAAATTGTAAGAAAAACTTGGAAATTTTTATTGAAACTTTGCAGGATGTTTATTTAGTCAATTATCTATTAGTTTATCACAAAAAATTGGAAGGAAATGCATTGCATGATGGATTTAACTGATTTAAGTTGATTATATAGCGAGCTGGCAAACATTGTGAGTGTAGAAAATATGTAGTAATTAATGAAAGAAGTTTAAACACACCAAAATCATTTATATATAATGAATTAGTACAACATTTTACACTTTATACTTTACATGGTAAGATACATGAGTGACTTAGTACCACATAGAGTTCCTATGAGGTTCAAAATTTTCACTATTTTCATCATCTCTATGTGTAGAGTGAGTGTATTGTGAAGAGTAGTTATCAAATTATAAATCCCCAAAATAGTTTTGCATGTAATTGTTAACATGCCACCCATATGGATCCGAGATTGGTTGATGTTGTCCATAACCAAAATCATTTGAAGATTGAGTCTCGGATTCTTTCCATGAGTCGCTCGATTCCATCCCAACATGAATGGGATATGAAGGGTAGGGAAATGGTTGGTTAGGAGTATAACACTCACACACACACACTGACACACACACACACACACGCTGACACACACACACACACACACACACACACTGTAACACTCACACATACACACACTGTAACACTCACACACACACACGCAATGCACGTAGCACACACGCAGCACACACGCACACAACACACGCAGCACACGCAACACACGCACGCACGCAACGCAACACACTGAGTCTCGATCCTTCTTCACTCCCTCATTCTGTCCTCTTCAGTCAGTCTCAGACTCAGTCCTCAGTCTCTCTCTCTCTCGATCCTTCTTCTCCGATCCCTCATTCTGTCCTCAATCATCCTTCTTCTCCGATCCCTCAGTCAGTACTCAGTCATCAGTCTCTCTCTCTCTCGATCATTCTTCTCCGATCCCTCAGTCCTCAGTCTCTCTCTCTCTCGATCCTTCTTCTCCCTCATGCACAGACACACACACACCCCATGAGGCTCTCAGATGATTCAGATCCACCAACGCCGTGGATTGCCGACGATGACGACGGATCCGGCCCGATAATATCGTTAATATCGCGATATTTGGACGATATTCAATTGTAAACGTTCGAAAAAATTGTTGTCTCACAAAACCGATATTATCGGCGATATTTCGCCGATAATATCGATTTTTCAGTCATTGCCTGCAACAACAAAAAAAAAAAAACCCAGATCCAGTCCACCCTGGCGAAGGCCGATTTCGCGGGTGGAGAACTTGGGCGCGGAGAAAATAGGGGGGGGGATGGGTGTGGATTTAAGAAGTGGGGTGTGTAGAGGAGGGTGCGAGGGTGGGTGTGAGGAGAAGACGAACTGGGAAGAAGATGAAGATGGTGGAGAAGAGAGGAGAGGATGAGGGGAAGGGGAAGGGGTCGGGCAAGTTTGGGTTTTTTTTTTTTTTTTTTTTTTTTTTTTTTTTTTTTTCTGTGTTGTAGGGAAAGAAGATGAAGATGGGGGAAAGAGAGAGAGACATGGAGGGAAAAGGGGAAGGGGGAAGGGGGAAGGGACGATCTGAGGTTTTGGAATTTTTTTTAGTTTTTTTAATATTTTATTAATTTTTTAATAAAAAATACGTTCTGGATTTAGCCACGTCAGCATTTAACTGACACATTCACGGCCAGGTTAACGGATGTCGTGAGACCAATAATTGAGGTAGTTTTGTGTAATTTACCCATAAAAATATATAGTTAAGAAGGGATCCACTCACATATTTTATTTTCCGGAACCGCTCGAGCTAGCGAGGATGACATCACTTCCCGTCAATGCACCTAAACACAATTAGAAACCATTCAGTAAAACTCCTACTCGCCGCTCCGAATTTTCTGGAATTTTCCCATATTTTTCGTCCAAGTTTGAGAGCTCATTCCGAGCTCGATACAAGCCCAAATTGAGTGATTCAAAAACCAAAATGTAGTTAGGAATGTGGAGAAGAGATTCATACCCTTGGAAGGCTCGACGGAACACGAGATTGGCCGAAAAAGTGGCTAAAATATGGCCAAACAGTCACGGTTTGAATTTCCAGATTTCTGGAAAAATGCTGCCCGAGTTGTAATTCGTGCTAAAACCTTCACCAAAGTCATTTTTAATCGTCAATAAAGTGATCTAGCCTTCGGGGGAGGAAGATAGGAGGAGTTTCGAAGCTCACCTTCACCGGAGACGGTGATACGTCGTCGGAAATGGATGCACAGTAACTGTGCCGTGCTATGTGAAGGAGGAGAAGAGTTTTCCTTACTTAATTAAGGACCTAGAATGATGATTGCTTGAGGGTGTGTTCGCCGGAGTAATAAGGTGGTTGTGGTGGTGATTAATGGTGCACGGGGAGGGGGAGATATGATTGGTTTGAGTGGTCTTTGTGTGGTGCTTTATGGTGGTACGAAGAGGGAAAGATGGTGGGGGCTGGGTGATGGTAAAGGCACGGCAAGAAAGAAAGAAAATGAGAGAGAAAATGAGAGGGATAGAGAGGTGAGAGGTTGTCGGCCAAAGGGGAAAATGTGATGTGTGTGTCTGATGGAGTGACAGAAAAGAAGAAATAGGCAGGGGAAAAAGTTATCGGGATGGAAGGAACTCTCCAGAAAAGTAGGGAGAGGTCTGCCACGTGGTAACCCGTGAGTGGTCAAAGGGTGGAATAAAAATTTTCACTTGTGAAATTATCAAAATACCCCTAGCATTCCAAGTTTAGTAAAATCTTCGTTTAGCTTCAAATTCGATTCCGCTTGTGCTTACGCATTCGTAACGACGAGTACTACGAGAATACGTTAAGAAAATGAATTTTACATGATACGACAAGGCGGTCAAACAAGGTCAACGCATTTGGGTCGAAGGGGATTTTCGTAAATTCACGTTTTAAAATTATAAAAATCATAATTTTTAGGACGGGTCGTTACATAAATCAACCATATCCAGTGGAAGGTGATAACCCACTGCATTTTTCATCTGGAAATTATTACTGTATTTTTGAATGCAAGATTAATATACTTATATGGTGAGACATACATGATAATACCTCCATAGAGCTACTTCAATCTTTTCTATGCGCAACTTCTCTTTCGTTGCCTGATTAATCGTGTGATAATGTTATTTCTTCATTTTCTTTCTTTTCATGACAGGCTGACTCTAAAGTTCATATACATTGGAAAGGAGCAGCGGAGATAGTTTTAGCCTCGTGCACAGAATATCTTGACTCAGATGGTTGCTCGCAGAATATTAAAGATGACAAGGTTGGGAACACGAGCCATAAAAACATAATCAGAAAATCTTAGCATATAAAAAAACACATATTCTGAAGGATTTTAAGAAAATAAAATCTAGGAACAAGCGGAATTTTACTTAATTTAAATGAACATACTCCAGGAAGTTATGTATGAGAGTAAGCGCTATATCTGGCACTTCTGCTCTTGGTAATGATGAGAATTGATACCCACAAAACTCTTAGGGTCCATTTGGATGGAAGATCCGGAATAAGGGTATTGGATTGCATGTAAATTGCTTAGTTGTGCTTTGAAAAATGTTGCTCGTATGTTCAGAAAATCCATATGTCACCCCCTTGGGCGTAGAAATGAACACCCGTCATGAAAATTTGCATGTGGGTTTTCACGAAAAAGAAGAGTGGGCAATCGTTATTTCATATATTATCGTTTTTTTTAAGGGAACTATTATTGGCACTCCAAAAACATCATCATGCACTCCAAATTTACAAAAACACAAGGAAAAAAATTGTACAGTGAGGATTGCAGGATAGCATTAGGCCAATAACCACACCTTTTCTTGAATAGTAAAATGTACATGTGGAATTTCTATATATTTTTCCTTCAATCCCAATGGGCCCTTAGTATCATTGATTGGATACATGGAGAGAAATATTTTTGTCTCCTGAAATTATCCTGTGAAATATGGTTATGATATCTTGTTTTATCTTTTGCAGGAGTTTTTCAAGACGGCTATTGATGACATGGCAGAACGCAGTTTGCGGTGTGTTGCCATTGCATACAGACCATATGAATTCGACAAAGTTCCTACCGATGAAGAGCAATTAAGCCAATGGGCTTTACCAGAAGATGACCTTGTCCTGCTTGCTATTGTTGGTATAAAGGTGCGTCCAAGAACAAGTCTCATGATGCTGAATTATTTTTCTTGCCGTTTAATTTCTCATCCGCACACACATGGACAAAATAAATTCCCAACTATTACAGTTATTTATTTAGAGCAACCGTTGCGTATCTGTTTGATGGCCTATGGCATCGACAGTACCATTTTCGTAGGCCTTGCTTTTGATATAAATTATTTTCTTCCTAGCTAATATGTATGTTGGTGAGTAGGATCCTTGTCGCCCTGGTGTCAAAGATGCAGTGAAACTATGCACTGAAGCTGGTGTTAAGGTAACTTGCCTCATTGATTTTATAACATCTTGATTTATGTTACACTTCTGCAAACATAATGATGTATACTTATTTACATGATTAAACATTTTATATTATGGTTCTCAAGTCTGGAAAATGACGTGACGAATCTCGTTTTTGTGAACCTGTAGGTACGCATGGTCACTGGAGACAATCTTCAAACAGCAAAAGCCATCGCGTTAGAGTGTGGAATACTAGTTTCACTCGAAGATGCAACTGAGCCTACTATCATCGAAGGAAAAACATTCCGTGAATTGTCTGAAAGGGAAAGGGAACAAACTGCCAAGAAAATAACAGTATGGTTCCTACATTATGGAAATTTTTATAATATGTATTAACTTTAAATCTTCAGTCTGTTTCTTCTGCTAATTCTGTTATTTCTAGAATGCATGTCTCTGATTGTACCTAATGGTAATGAACTTTTTATTACGGTGTTGCATAGGTGATGGGAAGATCTTCCCCTAATGACAAGCTGTTGCTTGTGCAAGCATTACGTAAGGGGGGTGAAGTTGTTGCAGTAACAGGGGATGGCACTAATGATGCTCCGGCACTTCACGAGGTTTGTCATCTTTGTGAATTTATTAAGTTCATGTGGTTGGCGATTTCATGTCTTTTTAGTTTTAAACTTCCGGATAACTCGTCTTTTTAGCAAAATTCTTCCCTTGATAACATCCTTTCTTCTAACTCATGCTTTTTTCCTAGTTATAATTAATCAGACCATTTTGTATTTTAGGCAGATATTGGTCTTTCTATGGGCAT
This sequence comes from Cotoneaster glaucophyllus, assembly GCA_036320875.1. Lineage (NCBI taxonomy): Eukaryota > Viridiplantae > Streptophyta > Magnoliopsida > Rosales > Rosaceae > Cotoneaster > Cotoneaster glaucophyllus. The sequence goes on along the minus strand of CM070064.1, from coordinate 11,870,283 downwards.
TCAAGGAACTGAAGTTGCGAAAGAAAGTTCAGATATCGTTATCTTGGATGACAATTTTGCCTCTGTTGTAAAGGTTAGTAAGTCTACTTAATGTAAAACAATAATAAGATTAGGGTAGTGATTTTGTCTGTTCTGAATGTTTCTCTTTGTACTTTATGTAGGTTGTTCGCTGGGGACGTTCTGTGTATGCAAATATTCAGAAATTTATCCAATTTCAACTTACTGTTAATGTTGCCGCTCTTGTAATTAATGTTGTGGCCGCAATCTCTTCTGGTCGTGTTCCGTTAAATGCAGTACAGGTCTCTCTCTCTCTCTCTCTCTCTCTCTCTCTCTCGCACAATCTGGAATATGAAGCCAGAACAAAAATGATTGAAAGAGTTTTACAGCACATTTCATTTTTGTCATCTTCCTTCGTACATTTTGGTTCTAATAATTTATTTCATGTTCTTCGTACAGCTTCTGTGGGTTAACTTGATCATGGATACTCTAGGAGCACTTGCATTGGCTACCGAACCACCTACAGACAACCTTATGCAGAGAACACCAGTTGGCCGAAGGTGTGAGATAGTGTCATTAGCTAGCAATGGCACTCTCTTAACAATCTGAATTTGATACTGTTCAAAGTTAAATTTTGTTGTATTCTAGATTCCGTTGAAGTGAAGTAATAATCTGATATTTGTTTCTTAGGGCACCTCTTATAACGAACATCATGTGGAGGAACCTACTCATTCAGGTACCTCCTCTCTTTTGGATTATCGTTTTTCACTTTTACTAACATCGCAGTTGAAGAAGCATAAATTAACACTGTATGAATCTGTTCTCTAATTTCATTGTTTTTACTTGGCACAGGCTATGTATCAAGTAACCGTCCTCCTTATCCTCAACTTTATGGGAAATCGCATTCTTGGTCTGCAGCAGGATGTCCAAAAGCATGCCATTGGTGTGAAGAATACTCTCATATTCAATGCATTCGTCTTTTGCCAAGTAAGTATAGGACTTAAAAATAGTTATGTGATATTACGATTAGGAGTTGCGTTTCAATTGTTTAGTTAAGCTGGATTTATTATTTGTTCCAACTCCTATCTTGACTTTTGACAGATTTTCAACGAGTTCAATGCTCGAAAACCTGAAGAAATAAATGTGTTCCGCGGAGTGACCAAAAACTACCTCTTCATGGGAATAATAGGAATTACATTGGTACTTCAGGTGAGAGGCCACTGCATTTATATTCTGGTTTTGGGTTCTTCCTGTATACAATTACCGAGTTTAACTCCAATTTCAGATAATCATCGTTATGTTCCTCGGAAAATTTACAAAAACAGTGAGACTATCATGGCAGCAATGGCTCATATGCTTGGGAATTGCCATTGTCAGGTAAGTTAACTTGAACAATGCTTATGTTTTTCTAACTGGCTAAAGTTTCGCTAACGTTTAACAAAACATGCCAGTTATTTTTGTTTCAAAATCTTAGGAACTTAACTGCCTTTATTTTCCGATAGTTGGCCTCTTGCTGTTGTTGGAAAACTAATTCCGGTCCCAAAGACTCCGTTTTCCCAGTACTTCAGTCGGCCTATTCAGCGGTGCAGAAATTCTCGTAATCGCAATACCTAATGCTTATCTCCCTAGTTATGTTCTGTACATGTACATGCTATCAAACCTTCAATTTTCAGAACATCTTTGGAAGATCACACTAGTCATCCGAGTTTCTTCTTACTATGAGAAATAAATAAAGAAATTGAAGAAATAAACAAAGACGGATTAAATCCTTCTCCGTGGGTATGCCCTTTTCGGTTTTTCCCCCTCCTCGTTTCTCAGGGCACACGAGAATAGCTATCTATCGTTCTTCTTTCGCCTGAAAATATTCCGGCATATATGGATGGTTATAGTATGGCATCTCCTTCCTTACTACTATTTTCTATAGCTTTTGTGTAAGAGTTTACTCGTCACAGATTTGTACATCCAATTAGTAAATTGCTGTGTAATTTATTAGAAAAGTATAAATAGAAAGCTGTTACTGTCCAAGTTTGGAGTAATTTTTTTTCGAATTTTCACTTCAAAATCTTGCTCTTTGGAAATTGCTTTTGCACTCAGAAGAAAGTACCATTCAACTGAAGATAATAATTTTTTTTTTAAATCCAATTAGTTCGTCGTTAATAAACATGATTAGAAGTTTAATCTGAACAATTTTCAAATCTTCTTGGGCAATATTGTGCGCTTGCTTTTGTGATTTTGAAAACGAATTAATAGAGAAAATATGCTCATATTTAATAAAAAAGAAATTGTGTATCAAATACTTTGAGAGTGATTAGTTAGTATAAACTATTTTACTCCTAATGTCACCTTCGCATTATGTATCAGTACCTTGGGATCTAATGTAAACATTTTTATTCAAATTTAATAAAATTAGTCATTCATTAGGAAAAATAAAAATAATAATAAAATTCTTTATTTATCTAAAACAAATTTTATCAATCATTGGACTAAACAAAATAAGCTCATCTATTTGTTCTGACAAAAACGATATTCTATGCTATTCTAATCCCCAGGGAGAAGAATTTGAACTTAAATGCAAGTAGTCGGCACACTACCCTTGCTAACTGACATAACTCACGTCTGCAAAGATTTGCACATCTTTATGGGTGAAAGTAAGAGTCATTTGCTAAAGTTTGCACGTCCCAGCCAACCCCCAAATATTCACTGATCTGCATGTCTTGCGGGTAACTTGCACCATGAACAACATTTTGCTGCTGCTGCTGCTGCTGTTGTTGCTGGTGCAGTTGCTGTTGTGCAATGTAGGATGCTATTTGACCGTTTGTCTTGAGTATCTCGGATTGAGCCTCCAATATATGGTGTTGCAATTGAGAAATAATTCTGACACATCCATAAACTGGATCTTCAACGCGTAATGATGCCTCGTAAAACATGGAGTCTGCTGCTGCTTCTCTTAAATGGACTGGAAGTTGCTGTATTTACAATACAATTAGACGATTATTTATGATTATAAACAAATTCGGTACACTGGTATATCCGAAAAATAAGAACAAGGATTTCAATTATTTCTATATTTTCGACAAAACTTTGGAGTTAAGGTAGTGAGGAAAATACAAGTATACGTTTCTCGTATACATGTTTAGAAAGGTGCCAAGTTCGAATTTCCCTTATTCCACCGATAAAAAAATAGGTTTTATGCAATTGGCAATAAGATGAACATGCATGAGTGTAGCGGCATTGGCTAGAGCTGATGTTCTCTCCTCATGCATCCGAGTTCAAATCCCAACCTCGCCATAGTTTAGGACAAATGCTACTTAATTAATGATGAGCAATATCTTAATTAATTGTTTACCTCTAACATTTTGGTAATGTTGCCGGCACCAAAGATCTTATGAACACAATCAAATCTCTCTGGATTGGAGGAGGGAAAATGGGGGGCCAAAACACAATCTTGAGGGCATCTTCTTCTCAAAAATCTGCAAGCTGCACATCTCGTTGGATTATTGGAAATCATATTTAGATATTACCACAGATTCTTTACAATCAAACCAAAAGATTTTGCTTCTCAAATTTTCGAGGAAATCACATATTTCTGAGTGATTTTGTTTCCAATATATATTAGGTGTTCATAGATCCGTTTGAATATTTCGAATTCAATCATGAATGCTTGGGGTCTAATATTGGAAAAAATATAACGGCTACTTTCTTTTGTCAAACTTTCAAAAATTTAAGGATGGATTTGATTGAAGGCAAGGGAAGGCATAAATTCATTATTTTTTAAGATTTCCATATGAATTGTTAGGGTTTTACCATTTATTTTTCACTCAAAGTCTACATTATTTCAATTATTTCTATTAACTTTAATATCTGTTTTAAAAGAAAATCTCAAAGCTTTTATGTTGTGGCATTGACTCCTACAAAAAGTCCCACAAACCTAAGCTATTGTGCGTTTTTATACAAGCGATTTTGGAAAAGGAGAATCAACACAATAATTCAAATGCAGAGTTAAACAAACTTAGCTATTAGAATTACAACTCCATTGTGTATTCGATTATCCACTCCCTGAGCTTTTAGCAAATTAAGATGCAAGCCCAATGGCCATACAATAGGAGAAACTTGGGTAGGTAGTCTGATCAGCTAAATAATCAGGCAGAATAGGTCTCATTCGTATAATCTCTCAGGGTGCGTTTGTTGCACCGGACTATCTCGGACTGGATTAGCTTCAGGGACTAAGCTGGATTGGCTTAGACTAGACTGAGCTGAACTAATTTAGTGAAGCGTTTGGTGCAGTGTCAGACTAAAAAGCAGGATAATTAATAAACTATAATATTATATTAATTAATGCATATATAGTAACATTTTATATTATTTAATGTTTATATAATAATATTTTATGTTTTTTAATGCATATTTATTCCCCTTTTACTTTACTCCAATAAGACTACCTCCAGAACCATCTATTTTTTTCTTCTCCATATGGCTCCGTCCCATTTCTTCTTTCCTCCATCTTTTTCCTGCAAAAAGCAGGTGTGAAGTTCATCGTAAATCCTTCAAAACAAGCTTATCCTCTTCACCCTCTTGATGCTGTTAAGCATTTCCACCTTCCTCATCCTTTTTTTCCCAAAAAATTTCGGATCTCTCCCCTTTCCTCTGATGCATGCGTTGGCTTCTACGCCTACAAAGTCATCTCATAATTTTCTGGCAATGGGTGGATTTTGAATTTTGGGTTGGATTTTGTTGTTGTTATTTTTTCACGTTCTTTTTTTTTTTTAAATTTTTGTGGTTGGATTTTGAGGTTTGGGCAGTAGGTGGAGTTTTGTTTCAGATTTGAGTGGTGATTAAAGGGTGTTGCAGAGGAACTCTTGCAGAAGACGCAACGTGTAGACGATGCAGCGGGCAAACAGAGCAGGTTTGAGGATGGGACTAGCAATCCCATACATATTGGGGGTCCTCAGTAAGACTACCTAGTGAAAGACTTAGTCGGTGCGAGTCCGACCTAGTCTCATTAATGGTAATCCTTGTTCATATCAAACACCAGCTAGCAATCCCAACTAAGCCAGTCCAATCTAAGGAAGTTTAGTGAGGGCAAACAAACGCCTCCTCAATGTACAAAGTATCACTGCAAATGAGAGTGGTGTAACTGCCCTATCAAAATTTGCCTTTAATTATTCCTGCTTATTCATAGTTTCTGCAAGTAAATAATTTAATAACGAAACAAAATTCCAATCAGCTTGAAAACCAATTTTTTTTTTTTGATAAAGCTTGAAAACTAATTTTGTAATGAATAAAAATGTAAAATGACAACCTTAATGATGATCATCCCAGAAGATTATTCTTGTACTAAACTAATTTTTTTGGCACAACGTTTTGTAATATTGACATAAGAATTGACGTTAAACTGTGAGGTAGCAGAAAACTCATAAAAAGTCTTTTTTTTTTTTTAACAAACATATTATCTACAGTAGGGGATGATGTGACTTAGTCTCATAATGCGCTATGTAGTTCAAATTCGCATTCGACGAGAATCGAACCTAAAACCTTTCAAATAAAAAAAGAATATCATTATACTATAATACTAAATGGCTGAAAAGTCTGATTTTAAGATAGTCTCTTAGCATTGCGCTCTTCAATGAATGTGAATAAATGTAAGGCATGATCGTATGGTATGATTTTGCGTATGACGGTTGGTGATACGAGTGTGTTAGGGTTACAATTGAGAATTTAATTAACTTCATGAGGGTATTAATAGGAAAGGCAAGGATTCTGGGTGTGCGAGGAGAACAGAGAGGCGCTTCCCTCCCTTGTCCAACTGTCGCGCAATTTCCACACCTGCCCCTCCCTAATCTTAACGGTCACTCACCCTCTATCCTCTCTCTCTTTCTTAGCTTCCATTTTTCTGTCTCAGCCTCCACCGCCACCGCAGTTTGATGCCCTTCGTTGTTCTCCGTAACTGTTGAGTGTATTTTCTACTCCTTCTCTGCTTGCAGCCGCCAGCTGATCCGACTCAAGTTTCTCCTCAATTTTCTCATCTATTGTCAAACAGGTATTTCTTTAGCTTGCGATTGAGATTTGAGCAAAAGAATCTGCTTTTGAGCTTAAAAGAATCATCTTTTGATTGTGATATTTGGGTTATTTTTTTAATGTGAAAAAGAGGGGACGTGATTGTGAATTTGTGATGATAGGGGATTTTGGTGAAATTAGGGATTGGGTTTTTAGTAATGTTGAAATTCATGCTGTTGGGGATTATTTTTTTATTCCTGTAGACATATTCAGGCGAATGGTTTGAGCTGTTGGGTTGCTTCTCAGCTTTGGGTGCGGATAATAGGTTGGATTGGATTGCAAAATTAACAAACTAGCCAGCTTGCTCTGCATTTAGTTTTGCCCAAATTTAAATATTTTTCGGCCCATCAACACCAGTAGTTTGATTCTTGCTCAGTCTGTGTGCATTTGATCCTTTGCTTAATTTGATCTGTGGTTTTACTGTGGATGGACAGAAAAAGATTGGGAGATGACAGACCGTTTGACCCGTATAGCTATAGTGAGCTCGGACAGATGCAAACCCAAGAAGTGCCGCCAGGAATGCAAGAGGAGCTGCCCTGTTGTCATCACTGGTATGTTACAGTAACCCCTTCTTACTTACATAATTTCCATTAGTGTTATGTAATAATACGTGTATACATGTCTGTCGCTCTTCATAAAAGAAATAAGTATCAGGACTCATTAGATTACTCAGATAATGGTTTGTTTTGTTTTGTCGAAGACAAAAGTGAATTGTGATCTTGCTATTATATTTCTATGTGGTTTCTGTGATGCACGGGTGGATTTGTCAGCTGTTTTTTTTTATCATGCGAATTGGTATTTATCTTGAAACGTATTATTTGTGTTCAAATGGTTGTGGAAGCTACTTGTGACGGGAGAATTACTCGATGATTATGTTAAGTAAATAAAAGGAGATAAAGGTAATGGAATGCCTCCTGCTAGGAGAAATACTCAGAAATTTATTTATGCTCAAAGCTTGCCATAAAAAGAGATTATTGGTTTATAAAATCAAGGAAAGCTTCTATTGAAGGTTACTAAAAATACAGGCATGATCTCTTGCATATAATGAGGTGGCTTCAAATGGATTTAATGTTTCTGATGGCGAGTTCCTGTTATGCATTATCATAGAAACTGTGTTTGCTTTTCTGTGAATGAGCTGCTTTTTTATTATCTTTGTCTTTATGTGGACTTAATATATTTATGTTGTTTTCCTATAGTGCTACAAACGTACACACTACTAATCAGTCTATATGCAGGTAAACTATGTGTCGAGGTTACCCCTGCATCCAAGATTGCTTTCATCTCAAAAGAATTGTGCATTGGATGTGGTATTTGTGTTAAGGTCTGTAAGAAGTGCTGTTACTGTCATTTGCCTGTTTATCTGCAAGAGTTGTGTTTTAAAGGCATTAATTGGACTCTACCATTTGATGATGCAGAAATGCCCGTTTGAAGCTATCCAAATCATTAACTTGCCAAAGGATTTAGACAAAGATACAACCCATCACTATGGGCCTAACACTTTCAAGCTACACAGGTTAGCTCCTCGCCACATTACCGGGAAGTGATCGCTTTTGCATTTATGTGGTTTGGGATAACATAAATTTTGCAATTTCAGGTTACCAGTCCCAAGGCCAGGTCAAGTTCTTGGTTTGGTTGGAACGAACGACATTGGGAAGTCAACTGCCCTCAAAGTTTTGGGTGGAAAGTTGAAACCAAATTTAGGTCGTTTCAAAGTAAAACTCCTTACAGAATCCCCTTCGTTGACAAGTTTATTATGTTTCAAATATGTTGATGCATTCTTCGATTATCTTATCTTGATGGTTTTTTATTTTTTACTTTTGCAGAATCCTCCAGATTGGCAGGAAATCTTGACCTACTTTCGAGGATCTGAGTTGCAGAATTTTTTTACCCGTATCTTGGAAGATAATTTGAAGGTACCATTTGATTTTGATGCCCATAATCTTTCGTACTAAAAGTTTAGCATTTAAATGAATATAATATTGTGTGTTCTATCGTGTGTTCTAAAAGTTTGGCCATCTTTTATTGTCTCTAATCATTATATTGTCTTATGTTATATTTTTTTCTTGCTAATTTGCATAATATTCTTTTGGGTTAAACTCAGTTTACTACCCTGAAGTTTCTTAGTTTTCAATAGATCCTTAATCGACCTTGACCCTTAAGCTGCCATAGGAAAGTAGAGAGAATATGAACAAGAAGGAAACAATACTATTTTCATCACACATATTGTATCTTACAGCTTCTGTTATATAGTAACTGACCCAACAACCTTTACTAATTACAACTCTCTAACAACTTTACAACTAATACAATCTTATTCATTAATACTATGACACCTGGCACCATTTCTACTTGTCATGCAACAACCTTTTAACCCCAGATTCCTATCATTTACTCCCCCCTTTGAAAATTAGCCTTGTCCTCAAGGCTGGAAGTCTGGAAAACGAGTCTTTAAGTCATCCAAGCTTTCCCAAGAGGCGTTTGCAATATGATGATTCTGCCAGTGCACTAAGACTTCAGTGACTGGAGTTGACCCCTGTTGAATGACCCTGCGATCCAAGATAGCTGCTGGTTCATCCTGAATCAAACCCGCATCATGAACTGATGGTAGTGGCAGAGAAGGAGAGATCGACATGCCCAGTTGTTTTTTGAGACAAGAAACATGGAAGACTGGGTGAATTTTAGAGTGAGGTGGTAACTTCAATTTGTAAGCCACTGGTCCTACTTTCGCAAGAACCTCGAAGGGACCAAAAAATCCGGGATGCAATTTATGGTAAGGATGTAGAGTCAAGGACTTTTGTTGGTAAGGTACCAACCGAAGATACACAAAATCACCATGTCAAAGGATCTCTCAGTACGATGTTTGTCCGCCTGACGCTTCATCCGTAATTGAGCTGCTTCGAGGTTGGTCTTAAGAAGAGATAGAATCCGGTTTCGATCCTGTAAACACTGATCCACCGAGTCAATCTTCGTGGTGCCAGATTCATAGACCGGGACATGTGGAGGAGACTGTCCATACACCACTTCATAGGGTGTAAGCTTAGTTGCAGTATGATAAGACGTATTATAACTCCACTCCGCCCATGGAAGCCACTTCAACCATTGCTTGGGCTGTAAGCTACAGAAACACCGTAGGTAAGTCTCTAAACACCTATTTAAAACCTCAGTCTGCCCATCAGTTTGGGGGTGAAATCCGGAACTAAGACATAACTTGGAGCCTTGAAGTTTAAAGAATTCTTTCCAAAATGAGCTTATGAAGATTGGATCCCTATCCGAGACAATGGAAGTTAGCATCCCATGCAATTTAAACACTTGATCAATAAAGATCTGAGCTACAGAGTGAGCAGTATAAGGGTGAGATATGGAAAGAAAATGTGCAGCCTTTGAAAATCGATCAACAACTACAAATATGACTGATTTGCCTTTGCAAAGGGGAAGTCCCGTGATGAAGTCCATAGAGATGTCAGTCCATATTCTCTGGGGAAAAGGTAAAGGATTAAGGAGTCCCGCTGGAGCAAGTGACTCATACTTGTTTTGTGACAAACAGCACAACCAGCAACCATGTCTTTAATGTTGTTCTTCATACCCTCCCAATAAAACGTCCTGGAAATCCGTTTGTAAGTCTTGAGAAAACCCGCATGACCGGCACTAGGTGTGCAGTGATGCTCTTCAAACAATTTCGCCCTCCATGAACTTGTAGGACTGAGGACCATCCTGTTTTTGTACCTCAAAAACCCATTTGCAAAGTGGTAACGTAAAAATTTTAATGGGGCCGAATCTGAAGTTGAATTCAAAACTGTCTGTAATTTGGCTAAGATCCAATCATCTTGCTCAACATGTCTTCGAAGATCATCGAGCCAAGACAAATAGGGGTAGGATATGGTAGTAAGTTCACTACCTAGTACCTCTGAATTTTCTCAAATAGCAGGAACACTGGAATCAGAATTACCAAGAGTGGTTGGATGATTGTCAAGTATTGTTGCTGAATCTGCAAACATTCGAGATAGAGCATCTGCTGCTTTATTATCACTACCCTTCCTGTATTGAATTTCGTAATCAAAGCCAAGTAGTTTCGAGACCCATTTCTGTTGAAAAGGAGAATTAGCACAATTCTGCAAAAAGTACTTTAGGCTGTGGTGATCTGTTCGTATAATGAAATGGTTCCCAAGGAGATATGGTTGCCACTTCTTAATTGCATGAATTACTGCTAACATTTCGCGCTCATAAGTGGATAAAGCTCGATTTTTTGGTCCTAAAGACTGGCTCGTAAACGCAATGGGTCTGCCATCCTGTTGTAATACTGCTCCTATACCTGTACCTGAAGCATCACTCTCAATAATGAATGGTTTTGAGAAATCCGGGAGAGCCAAGACTGTGGGAGACATCATAGCACTCTTGAGGTTCTGAAATGCAGCTGTGGCTGCAAGACTCCAATGAAATCCGTCCTTTTTTGTTAACTGAGTTAATGGACTGCAAATGCTGCCATAATGGGGAATGAACTTCCTATAATAACCCGTGAGGCCCAAAAAACCCCTTAAGGCTTTTACAAAAACAGGAATAGGCCATTCTGCAATGGCTTTTAACTTTGAAGGGTCAGCAGCAACTCCTTCTTGAGAAACCTTATGTCCCAAGTATTCAATCTGTGTTTTTCTGAAAGCACATTTAGAGAGCTTGACAAAGAGGTGATTATCCTGCAGTAAACTCAAAGCAAGACTCAAATGCTGAAGGTGTAATTCCCAAGACGGATCTGATGATAACCAGACCTAAGATCCAACTTTGAGAAATATTTTGCACCAAAAAGTTCATCTAAAAGCTCATCAATCAACGGTATAGGATATTTGTCCTTGATTGTCAACAGATTGAGTGCCCTATAATCCATGCACATTCTCCAAGTACCCTCATTTTTCTTCACTAACAAAACTGGAGAAGAGAAAGGACTGTGGCTAGGCCTTATAAAACCAGAATCGAGCAGTTCTTTAACACATTTTTCTATTTCAGTCTTTTGGAAAGGACCATACTTGTAGGGTCTTGCACTAGGAGGTTTGCACCCTTCTGTCAAAGGTATCCTGTGATCATGTGACCTGGATGGAGGCAATCCTGAAGGGGGTTGAAATATAGGCTGAAATTTGATCAACAAAACCTGCAGATCTGCTTCTTGTGTGGGAAGAAGCTGAGAAAGGTTGGAAGTAGGTACGTTGTCTTGACTGACCTGTAAAACAAAAAGTGCAGCTCCCAAACAATGATCATGAATGAGCAGCTTATCCATTTGCAGGGAAGATATTGACTGGGGATCTGGGACCTGAGGGCTAGTGATATAGAAAGAGGAGTTGCCAACAACAAACTGCATAACCATCTTATCAAAGTCCCATAAAACCGATCCTAATGTGCGCAACCACTGAACTCCAAGAACAATATCACATCCTCCCAAAGGAAGGGCATAGAAATCCAACACAGCAGCATAATGTTGAATACGAACAGAGACTTAAGCTAGACAACCAGGACTGGTTAGTGAACCTCCATTTGCAATCTTAACAGAAAATGGATGCGTGGTATCCAAATGAGCCTTCAATTGTTTGACTAAGGCAATATCAATGAAATTGTGGGAACTACCTGAATCTATCAAGAAAATAGCAGGGCAATTCAACACTAATCCATTGACTTTCATAGTTCTGATAGATTTCGGAGCAGGCATGCCATAAACTGCACAGGCCGTGACTTCAGGTTCACCATTATCATCAGATTCACACTCATTAGGATGACTAGTTTCATACATATCCATAAGTAAAATTTGTCGTTTTGGACCAGCACAAACATGTTCTTTAGAGAATTTCTCATCACAATTGAAACACAATCTATTTTTTCTTCGAAACTCAATTTCTGCAGCTGTTAATCGCCTAAAATTATCATGCCTTGATGAAGACTCAGGTTTCGGTACATTGGTAATATCAGATAGATGAGTAGGTTTGAATTGTGAAGCAGGAAAAAGAGTTCTTGAAAAAGATTTTACCTTGAGTTCGGACAATTTAGCATCGACCTGCTGAGAATAGGCGATAGCTTCATGAACATCGAAGGGTCGAAGAATCTTGACATCATGACGAATTTTCGGTTTCAAACCCCCAATGAAGCAGCTTTTCAAAATTCCCGGAGTCATTTCTGAAGTACGATTCGCTAATCGACGAAATTCCACAATATAATCTCGGAGTAACCCAGTCTGACGAAGCTTCACCAAATTCTCAATGCAATCCACCAGATCAGATGATCCAAATTCGCGACAGAAATTTTTTGTGAAATCTTCCCATTTAGGGTAATTCTTAACACAATTGACCCATTGAAACCACTGAAGTGCTTCATTCTCCATGTGGAAAGAGGCCATACGAACCTTTTTATCTGCCGAGATGTCGAAGTAATCGAAGTAGTGCTCCGCTTTATAAACCCAGCCCAGAGGATCATCGCCGTCGTGAAATCGAGGAAAATCCAATTTCACCAATAGAGGTCTTGATTGAAAACCTGAATCTTGGCGGTGGAATTGATGGGTTCTTGCATCTGCATGCAGATCGGGATCCGAAGGGGTCGCATCGGAGGAATTTCCCTGAAAACCCATATCTCACTTCTCCACAAAGTAGCGATGGAGCTTCTCGAATCGAGCGTCGGATGAATCTTGGCGCTCTTCCATGGCCTCAAACTTCTGAAGCAGTAAGTTGAGAATGGTGTTTATCGCAACAAATTGATTCTGCGATTCCATGGCTTTCTTTGTGGAAGCACGAGTCATACAGCACAGCACAGAGAAGGGATGAAAGATCGTGACTGGCTCGATACCAATGATAGATCCTTAATCGACCTTGACCCTTAAGCTGCCATAGGAAAGTAGAGAGAATATGAACAAGAAGGAAACAATACTATTTTCATCACACATATTGTATCTTACAGCTTCTGTTATATAGTAACTGACCCAACAACCTTCACTAATTACAACTCTCTAACAACTTTACAACTAATACAATCTTATGCATTAATACTATGACACCTGGCACCATTTCTACTTGTCATGCAACAACCTTTTAACCCCAGATTCCTATCATTTGGTACATGAAGTTTTTTTCGTCCCAGTCTGGTACCTAAAGTCATAATTCTAGGACACTTTCATACATCCGTTAAATATTCCGGTTAGAAACTCTGTTAATTAATGAAGTGGCGCCACGTGTATATTAAAAAAATTTAAAAATTAAAAGTTCCCCAAACACCCACCCATCTCTTACCTCACACCCCCAACCCCCTCTCTCCCTTCTGTCGTCATCTGGAACCCGCAGCAATCCAACCATGGCAGCCAAGCAACATCGACACCAACAAAGGAGAAATGTCTCCTTTCATCGTTCTCAACCCTCAGCCATGGCCGCTGAAATCAAGGCGAAGATGAATAATCGCAGAAAGACACATAATCCATCGTCAAACCCTGTCGCTCCCTTCCTCTGCAATTCCATTCATTCTCTCTTTCTCTCTCTCTCTCTCTCATTATAAAACCCTAGATTAACCCCCAATCTGACATGAAATCCAAACCCAAAAATCTCATTGGGGTTTTAGTCTTAGCCTCAGAGGACACACACGTCCTTTGATGAATTGTTGCCTCCTTTCCTCAAACCCTAGCCTCGATTTACTTTCCCCTTTCTCCTTTTGATTGCGCGTATTTGACTTACCCAGAGAGAGTGAAAAAAGGAGCGATCGATAGGCCATAGAGGGCTATGTGGCGGAGGATCTCGGAGCCCTGGAGTCATAGGAGGTCGTCGGTTTGGACGACGCCATGAACCACCTGATGCTTTCCTTCAACAAGGATTCCAAGCCCTCGCAAACCCAGCAAAACGCATAGTGATCCCGTACACATCACCATTGCCTAGGCTTTTGCACCGTTTGATTTGAAGGTTAGAAAATTAGGGTTTGCTGGGCTTTGCTGTGGAAGGAGACGTGAAGACAAAGATGATGGTCGCTGATGGATGGAGCCGATGATGAAGATGAGGGAAGGAAGGGTGGGTGCAGTTGCAGAGGATAGAAGGGAGAATTAACTATTTTTTTTATTTTATAATGAATTATTTTAATATTTTTAGTGACACGTGGCGCCCAGTCATTGTCCACGTGGCGCCACGTCATCACTTAACGGGAGAATTAACAGTTTGGCTAACGGATGTATGAGACTGTCCCAAAATTAACACTTTAGGTATGAATCTGGGATGAAAAAAACTTGATGTACTAAATGTTGAAAACCACGAAACATGAGGGTAGTAAACAGAGATTAACCCTATTCTTTTTTACTTAACAGGCCATTATAAAGCCTCAATATGCGCTGACCTTGAGCTTAGCCGTAAAGATGATAGGGATATGACGGAAAAATTATGTGCTGACCTTGAGCTGAACCAGGTTATAGAGCGTAAGGTAGGGGATTTATCTGGCGGAGAGCTTCAAAGATTCGCGATTGTTGTCGTTGCCATCGGAAAACGGGTTTGATTTTCCCAAAAAGAAGCTCGATGACTCCGTCGTTGAATCACCGCGCACCTGCCGCACATACATCTGAAAAGCCTGGACTTTCACATCCTCCGTCGTTGAATCGTCTACTCAACACACCAACTCCCCCAACAGGTCTCAAATCGCCGGGCTCCAGCTCCGAGAAGAGTCTAGGTCGGCTGTATCTGGAGCCTGGGAAGATGATGATGAATTGACAAAAAAAGCAAAACAAGAAATACTAAATCGCTCAAGACTTTGGGTCCTTTTGAAAGCTCAAGTGCAAGAGAATTTGAGCAAGTTTCGCTCAAGACTTTGGGTCCTTTTGGAAGCTCAAGTGCAGGAGAATTTGAGCAAGGTTTCTTCCTTTTCTGTGACTTGAGATAGGAGGTAGAGAGGGAGAGGGTGGAGAAAGAGGATGAGGGCGGGACTGAGAAAAATGAGGAATAAAAAGAGGTTGATGGACGAAGAGGTTTCTAGAATTAGGAATAAATTATGAATTAAATGATATAATATTAGAATTTATTATTATTCTATTTTTTAGTCCGACACTACACCAAACGTTTCATTAAATCAGTCCAGCTTAGTTTAGTCTAAGCCAGTCAAAGTTAGTCTTGGAAGCTAATCTAGTTTGAAATAGTCTGGTGCATCAAACGCGTCCTTAGAGGACAAGTACATTCAACAAACACCAAACTTAACATATATATGAAAATAGTAGCTTAAGTACTATCTTCTCAATAAATTATTCGCATCGCACATGCTAACTAAAAATTATAAAACGACAGATTTAAGACTTGTAAAGGACATAAAAAAACACCACGAACACCTAAAAAGCACAATAGAAAGAAATTAATATAACCAATTCCAAACCTCTAAAATCGATACAGTAAAACCGATTTTCCCATATTTCATCCACAACACTGAATACATTCAGAAAACACAAACATATAAGACTGGAAGACCCAATTAAATTAGAACAACTTTTACCAGTAACACTAGAAAAATCAAGCTGAAACCCAAATTAACGAAAACATGTACACAACGATCAAAACATTCATATTAAGAAAACAATTACAGAAAAATCAACTCATTTGTTCAATAGTTAAGCTAAATATCAGCTACCCAACACAAGACAAAAGCGTTCTTCGTCCAAAAGTGATACGTTTCCCAGCAACCAACCAGAGTTAATAAAACCAAAATTGCTATCCCAGTGCTCCATTTTCTCAGGAAACAAACAGAAACACAACCCAGCAATCAAATAAACGTATCCCAGAAGCATAAACCAATCCAAATTACGAAAACACACAATCAAACAGCTCGTTCGATGCTCAAAATTTACAGATCAAATCACATGAAACGGAAATGCGTATGAAACTGTAGCAGGATTGGGATCTGAGATATGACTCACCGAGTTGTAGCCGCTGTGTTTTGGGTGACGATGAACTAGGGTTAGGGGTTTCTCGGCGGGCTACTAAGAGCACTTCCACCGGAGCACATTTTGCCCGGCACCCAGTCCAAAAACATCCTAGGACCCAGTTTTTTCACTCCAGCCCGTCCACTTGCCTGGCACCCAGCCCAAGCCAGGCAAGAGCCCAGTCCAATTTTGACAGACCTGGGGACCGGCTTGTATGACGTCAGCAGGGATGGCACGGGTTCCACCGCCACTTCATCTCCGCCGACCTCCACCGACCAGCCCTTGTTTCCGCCGCACGATCCCGCCGACCGAGTATCCGGCTCGGCTCCGACCAGCTTCGAACGATTCTTCGTCTTCGTCGGAGGTGAAGATTGACGCAATCTTCGAACGATTCTTCGTCTTCGTCGGAGGTGAAGATCGAGGTGGCGTGCGACTTGACGGCCGTTGCTGCTTTGAGGAAGGCTTCCTTGATGGAGTTTGGCGGGAGGGCGCAGTCTTTGGGGAAGGCTTCCTTGGTGTGGTGTTGGTGGGTGTACAGAGCGAAGAAGAAGAAGAGTTTTGGGTGGGTCGGAACGAAGAAGAAGAAGTGGGAAGAAAGAAATATTAAAAATTAAATTATTATTTTATAATAAAAAATAATAATATTTTAATAAAATTGACTAGGCTATTTAGTTTTAGGGGTGGAGATGCGTTAGTCTATTACTGTTTATTGGAGTCTATTACTGTTCATTTGAGTGGATAAATGCGCTGGGTGCTGGCACCCAGTCTTAGGGGTGGAAGTGCTCTAAGAGGAAGATGGTGGCTGTGAAAGTTAGGGTTTTACAGCACTTTTATGGGTGCTTTGGGATGGCATGGCGGACGGTCCTGATTGGTTCATGAAGTTGGAAACATCTTGACCGTTGATTTAAGGGTTAAGTAAGATGAGTTGGGCTAAGTTTAGTCCAATACTTAGGGCCCAAGATGAATTGGGCTTGAGTCATTTAGGATGGAGGAGGATATCTATTAGTTTCGTTAAGAATGTTGGCCCAAATTTAATTGCAATTGGGGACTTCTATAATTCTACTCATAGTTTTAGGACTGGCTAGGATACGTTGAAGTACTTAATTAATTCAGTAATTGTACCAAGTAAATGGATGTATCGAAGACAAGTTTCATAGTTTCTTTTCTTTGTTAAATTATTTTTTAAATCTGCAACACATCCTACTATTTGGTGGTATTTTTTTTCACTTATAAATATTTGTTTTGAAAAAACGATATTATTTGCACAAATGGGAGGGGGTCAGCTAAGCCTCACAATGAGTTAACAATTGTGGTTCAAATTCGCCTTTGACGAGAATCGAAACCTTACTTGTAAATTAAACCCAATACTTGAAGATGTAATTGCTTTTAAAGGTCCGTAATTTTTTGAGCTGATTTGGTAGGTTGACTTGGATACTATTGGACTGGACATGAGTATTGTGTAGTGAATAGTGGATCGGCCATGAGACTTTTTTTAGTGCATATCAAAATTGCAAATTTAAGTTACACATTTGAATAAAGATTTAACAGCTCTTATTCAGATGTATAACTTAAATAGTTAAATATGCATTTTTGATGTGCACTAGAGAAAATTCAAATGGGCCATGAACATTGAGCATTGAGTTTTGTCAATTGTAACCAAGGTCTAAAATATCCATAATATCCCGATATTTCTATCGAAATTTCCGTGTTTTTGGACTACCGATATTTCCGATATCATCGATATTTTAGACCTTGCTAAGTCACTCATGTATCTTACCATGCAATGTATAAAGTGTAAAATATTGTACTAATTCATTATATATAAATGATTATGGTGTGTTTAAACTTCTTTCATTAATTACTACATATTTTCTACGCTCATAATGTTTGCCAGCTCGCTATATAATCAATTTAAATAAGTTAAATCCATCATGCAATGCATTTTCTTCCAATTTTTTGTGATAAACTAATAGATAATTGACTAAATAAACATCCTGCAAAGTTTCAATAAAAATTTCCAAGTTTTTCTTACAATTTCCGTGATTTTTATTCAATTTTTATCGATATCGATAATATCCTGATATTTCTATCGAAATTTCCGTGTTTTTAGACTACCGATATTTCCGATATCATCGATATTTTAGACCTTGATTGTAACCCATGTCTCAGCTTGAATCAAAGACTCCATGGAAATGCATTCAGGCCCTTGAAACATAGATCAGGACTTTTGTTAAATACAACCGTTACAAAGATCCATAGCAAAATTTAACCTTTAATTTTTTTCAAACTATTTAGTCATTTGTACCATAAAAAAATTAGATTAAAAAACTTTTGCGATTGTCCTTTATGGTCGGTATCTGAGTCGTTTGCCATATGCAAAAGACTAGACTTTGTTTACCGAAAAAAAAAAAAAAAAAAAAAACAGGGGTGTAGTCAAAGTAAGATTTTAAAGGATTTTAAAGGATTTTAAAAATGATATATTTGATAGGATTTAAATGGATAGTTTGTAGATTTTGGTGGATTGTGGTGGAAGGATTTGAAATCCTAGGGGATGAGGTTAGATTCTTTTTAGCCTTGGTTACATATATTTTTTGCTTTCAAATCCCACAAAATCAAAAACTTATAGAAATCCTCCAAAATTTGAATACACTTAGATTTGGATGGATTTTAAAATCCTTTAAAATCTTTTAGTTGACTACACCTGAATTCTAAAATCCTTTAAAATCTTTTAATTGACTACATCTAGATTTGACTGGATTTTAAAATCCTTTAAAATCTTTTAATTGACTACACTAGGATTTTAAAGTCCTTTAAAATCCTCTCAAATCCAAGTTTGACTACACCCCCTAAGACTTTGTTTACCATAAAAAAAAAGGGTAAATTTTTGTTTACTACCTTCATGTTTCGTGGTTTTCAACATTTAGTACCTCAAGTTTTTTTTGTCCCAGAGTCATACCTAAAGTGTAAATTTTGGGACAGTCTCATACATACGTTAGTCAAACTGTTAAGTCTTTCGTTAACTGATGACGTGGTGCCCACGTGGACAATGACTGGGTGCCACGTGTCAATAAGGGTTCCACGTGGATATTTAAAATTAAAAATTACAACAACAACAAAAAAAGTTGTTCTTCCTCAACCCCGAGTGTCCCTCCCTTCTCCCTCCCTTCTCGGCCTCCACCCATGTGCAAATCCAACCCTCTCCCTCCCTCAACCCCCGAGCAACCCAGCCATTCCAAAAATGTTCTTCATCCCACAAGCTTCGCTCCCTTACCCTCCGCCTCTCTCTGCACCACGCTCACTTTCTCCCTGTAATCTCTATCCATTCTACACGAATCTTTACTTGTTTTTCATTTCCCTGAATTTGTTTCAATTATTTTTTCGGATTTTCTCAGGCGCCAAACAGATCGTTGAGCTCCTGCTGTTTACATTTTGACTCTTTTAATTTCCTTCGGTTGGTTCTGTTGGATCTCAGAGGGAAATGAAATCGAAAGCCTAGAAAATGCAACAAAACTAGCAAGACTTCGAGAGGTAAAATTGAATTTCTCCTTAATCAAAATCGAAAATCTTCAAATCTGAAACGATTGATAAGTTTTAGGGAAAAAAATTGGGTTTTTAAATTGGCTCTAACTCGGAGCCGTCGGAGAAACAAATTTGGAAGGTTGGAGAGAGAAGAAGAGGAGAGAGAGGGAAGAAGAATGAGGAGGAACTTACACGGCGAGACGAAGATGGATTGGCTGGGAGAGGTCAGGTGGTCGAATGAAAATCGTACAGATTGGGTCGAGGGGGCCGCGATCGCGACGTTGAGGAGCCGGGGGGGGGGGGGGGGGAGAGGGAAGCGGCGCGGTTGAAGAAGGTGGAGGAGCGGGACGAGAAGTTGGAAGTGGAGGAGGCAAGGGCGCGTGGGATCTGGGTTGGGTGGGTGATGGGAGGGTGGGCACGGGTGGGATTTGGGGAAGATGAAGGTATGAAGGTTTTTTTTTTATAATTATATTTATTTATTTTATAAATAATTCATTTTTAATTTCCCTGTGGATGACACGTGGCGCCCAGTCATTGCCCACATGGGCGCCACGTCACGGAGAGACTTAATAGTTTGACTAATAGATGTATGAGACTGTCCCAAAATTTACACTTTAGGTATGACTCTGGGACGAAAAAAACTTAATGTACTAAATGTTGAAAACCACGAAACATGAGGGTAGTAAACATAGATTTACCAAAAAAAAAAGTCAAAAAAAAAGACTAAGACTTTTTTTTTTCTAGGCATAGAATGGGACCAAGACTAATCAACATAGAAACTTTTGGTTTTGGGTTTTTTTTTTTGTCAATGCAGAAAACATGCAAGTGGAAGGAAGTTATTATACAAGTAGAATGAAGGGTTTTTCTTAAGTGTTCCTCCATTTGTATAATAATACATGACATATATGTCCGTGTTTTAAACACACTAAAAAATCTATCGACAAAACTAAATGCATCTTATGCGTGGTATAAATATATTTTTTCAACTCATTGCGAAGGGTGGTCTGCAACAACTCCCCAACCAGACAGGGCGACGACTAAGCCTCTGCAAATGAAAAAAAAAGAGAGAAATGCAAGGTAGAGAGACAGGAGAGAGAGTCAAATGAATAAAGTTTAGATTAATAATATAAAATATTAATATAATGAATTAGAAAAGGACAAAAAATTATTTGAACATAAAAATAATTTAATTCGTAATTGAGTCCAACATTGCACCATACCCTTTATTACCCTCATATTATTTAGTCTATGTCAAATCAATTTAGTTTAATCATTAAAGCTGATTAGTCTAACGCATCTTTAATAAATACATAAAGGTGTCTCATTGCACGCTAAAAAAGAACACAACTTAGCTGCTGTAAATTCAGCCGTCGATCTTGCTTACAATCAATTCGGAATGAACACGTGTCCAATTTTAATTAAAAATAATCAAAACTTGGATACGTGTTCATCCCGGATTGGTTATAAGCAGGGCCGGTTCAGCAGCCAAGTTCTTTCTGCTAAAAAACGAATTATTGTTTTCTCACTAAACATATGGTAGCGGCTTTTTGAACTGCACAACTTCAGAGGAGGTCCGTAACAACTCCCAACCAGAGTGGGCGACGACCGACAAAGCCTCTGCACAACTTCAGAGGAGGTCCGTCAAAGCCTCTGCACAACCAGCGATCCGACGAAGCCTCTACACGATCCGACTAAGCCTCTGCAAATAGAAAAAAAAAAAAATTGGGATTTATGGGTTTGATATGAAAAGAAAGCAAATGAAAATGGGTTTGATATGAAGAGAAAGCAAATGAGAATAAGAGAAATTACGGGTTTGATTTTTACTGGGAGCAATTGTGGACAGTGCTAAGAAGAGAGCAAATGAAAAGCAGCGAGTAAGGAAACGTAGAGACATAAGAAATTTTTCAATCTGACCGGAATACGAATACGGGTGTTATATCAAGTGTTTTTATCTGAGTGGTGAATAATTTTATTTTTTAAATTATTAAATTTTAAACCCACATATGTTACTATTTGTATAATAACACGTGATGTACCACTTCGTTGTTCGGTCATACTGAAAAATCTCTCTAATGACACCGGAGAGAGAGAGTCAAATAAAATAAGTTTAGATTAATAATAATACCATGTTAACGAAATGAATCAGAAAATGACAAAAAATGATTTCAACCTAAAATTAATTTAGTCGTCGACACATCACTTAACCCTTCATTATTCTCATGCTACTAAGTTCATTTTTAGGAAATTCAGTTCATTTTTAGGAAATTCAGTTTTGTCTCTAAACTTAATCGAGTCTGAGATAATTTAGTGCAACAAGTATCATAAACACAAACATCATTGTTAAATAAATAATGGCGTTCTTCATTGCACGCCAATAAAGAATTATTGTTGTAGTGGATTTTTTTGAACAGCCCAATAAATATACAAATAAGCAACAAGTCCTTCTCTTCCTGTCGTGCTCATGCACATCACATGCAGTAACAGCACCAGCAATATATATACAGGGTAAACTGCTAATTTAGTCTTTAAATTATCACCTTAGTGAAAATTAGGTTTCTAAACTATTTTTTTTAGAAAAATTAGTCCCTGAATTATAAAAATATGTCAATTACATTCCTAATGTTATATTCAAAGCTACTATATTCAATTTTCCATCAATTTAAGTCACGTTACTTGCATGTGATACACATTGGAGGGTAGATTGGTAGTTTTTCATAAAGAAATAGTGTATGAAGTTAACTTTTGAGGAGAAATTGGTAGTTTTTCATAAAAAAATAGTGTAAATTAACTTTTGAGGGTAAATTAGACATTAAATTCGCAACCTATATGAAATGTTAAGAACTTATAGACGAGAAAATGATGGTATTACACTTTAAAATGTGTCAAGTGACTTAAGTTGACGAAAAATTGGATAAAATAGCTTTGAATATAATAGTAGGGATGAAATTAGCAATTTCTAATGAATTTAAGGACTTATTTTACCGAAAAAATAATTCAGGGACCTAATTTTCATTGAGATGATAATTCAGGGACTAAATCGACACTTCACCCTATATACAAATAAGCAACAAGTCCTTCGTGCTCATACAAATAAGCAACAAGTCCTTCTCTTCCTGTCGTGCTCATGCACATCACATGCACTCATACAAATAAGCAACAAGTCTACAAGTCCTTCTCTTCCTGTCGTGCTCATGCACATCACACGCAGTAACCGCACGAAGCTTCCTCGAACTGTCCCTTCATACTCATCTCATCTCCCAAAAATAAAAAATAAAAAAAATCAGAATTTCTCGTCCTTCTCTGGAAAAATAGACAGTAACATCGCCAGTAAGGAAAAAAAAGAAACAAAAAAGAAATGTTGATTCTTTTGTTGTGCGGTTGTTGTTGCCGTGTTGTTAATCAGCTTTAGCTTCTGTGTTTTTTTTTTATTTGGGAATTTTATTTGTTTGTTTTTTGTTTGGTGTATTTTTTGGGTAGACTAGGTAGGTGGGCCCCAGAACAGGTTCGGAACGCTCGAGTTTAAAAGGGACGGAGGGGGGGGGAGGAGGAGCAAACTCTTTTTTCGTAGCGTACGACGACTGAGAGATGGCTGCGTCACGTGTTTCGTCGTCTTCCACGAACGGGTTGTTGCCAACGTCGTTGTCGGAGCAGAACCAACACGACATGGAGGCAGGGGGAGGAGGGGCGAGGGTGGGACTGGAGACCGAGTTCGACGATGACGCTGCCGCGGCGAACGACATGCCGACTGATCCCTTCGACATCGCCCACACCAAGAACGCGCCTCACGAGACGCTCAGGAGATGGAGGGTACGTGTTATACGCATTCCATTTCATTCACATTACACTGATTGCATCGCAAATAGCAATGTCATTTTTGTGGATTCAAATCAGTCACGTATTAGTTTGCCATTGAAATTTTATGTATAATATTGCTAGCATTGTTTTTGGTTCGTTGGAAGTGGAAACGAATAGGCATCGCATCGAATCAAATTTTTTTTCAATCCCAGAAAATATTGCCAATGCTATTGATGCAATGTAATGGGGTACATTACACTCGTTACGCATACTTTCATACGCAAAGTTACGTGTTACCAATGTACAATATTTGGAAGCCCTTCGGGTTAGCTCAAGCAGTAAGATAGGTTCAAGTTCGATTCCTTTCAATGTAACAAATTTTTTTTTAAACGGTTACGGAATGGGATAATCTTTTTTTTGGTGGTAATTATTATTATTATTTTTTTATTTTATTTTATTTTTTTTATCATCGTTCTAATTACATTTGCTTATCACTTTCTTGGCAGCAAGCGGCATTAGTGTTAAATGCTTCCAGACGGTTCAGGTACACCATGGACTTGAAAGCGGAAGAAGAAAAAGAAAATAGGAGGCGGATGATTAGATCCCATGCACAAGTCATACGAGTAATATTTCAAACAATAACTAACTATTCAGTAATTGGAACTATTTTTGTCTGTTCGACTGATGATTGGTTGTCATATTAGGCAGCATTGCTTTTCAGATTGGCAGGAGAACGGGAACTTGGTATGTTCACTTTTGCTTCCAGTTATTATTTATAATTACAGTGCTATTTTATGAACGTTACGTACTTCATCCACATATTATTTTTCTTAAGATTATCCAAAATCTTCATATATTTCGCCATTTATCTTTCATTGCAGCATCAGTCTTAATTTGTTGTCAAAGTTGAAATGGTTTTACAGAGTTTAGTTTGTCAACATTTGTTGTGTTATTCATAGACATTTTTGGGCTTATTTCATTGAAACTGAAGCTTTTGCCTCTTATGTTCAGTTAATACAGTACTCAAACTCATTGTATACTGGTCGCTGTCTAAATGATGTTGATCACTTACCTTATTTCTGTACTCTCTTTAGTTTTGCCCATGGTAGAGTCACGTTCGGTTTAGGTTTTCAGGTAGGGCTACAGTGAAGGGGAAGCATTAGCGCATGTTGTGTTCTGTCAGGCTCGATATACTTTGGATCCATAACTTTAGTGTTATATTGTTGGACAGTTCAGAATTTCTTTCAACATAATTCTAGCTTTACTTTCACTCTTGTCGGAAGATTCCATTCAGGTTGCTTATTTGCATGATTTGCTTTTGTCCCGGATGATATAGGGATAGGCACAACAGTTGCGGCCCCAACTCCCAGTGGTGATTACCGAATTGCACTAGACCAACTTGTTACATTGACCAGGGAGAACAATGTTACTGCTTTACAGCAATATGGAGGGGTAAGTCAACTGCAACTGTATTTTTCCTTGTTTTCGTAATGTTTTGTGTGCTTTACTTACATAATGCGATCATCATTTCACTAGGTTAAAGGCATATCAGGGTTGCTAAAATCGAACGTGGAGAAGGGAATTCATGGAGATGAAACAGATGTAGTAAAACGAAAGGAAGTGTTTGGATCAAATACATATCCTCGGAAAAAAGGGCGGAGTTTCTGGGTATATTATCTAATCACATGGTGTTACTTTTAGTTATTTTCTGGTTTTATTCAGGAACATGTTGCAATAACTGAAATTCATTCCTATGCTTTGTCCTGCAGAGGTTCCTTTGGGAAGCTTGGCAAGACTTAACTCTTATAATCTTGATCATCGCAGCAGTGGTCTCATTGGCACTCGCATTAAAAACTGAGGTATTCTCGTATTTAACCTGTAACTGAATGGTGCTCGTTTGTCTAATTATCTGGGCGTGCTTTGTATTTCTTTTTTTTTTTTTTTTTTTTTTTTAAACAGTTTTGTCTACCTTTTTTCTTTTGATATCCTCATAGGGTTTGGAGGAAGGATGGTATGACGGAGCAAGCATTTTCTTTACTGTGTTTCTTGTTATAGTTGTCACAGGTATTGGAATTGATATTTGTACTTGTGATTTGATCTTGTTTCTGTTAGACTTATCTTGGAAGCACGAGACTAATTTTTTCCTTTTCTTTAAATTTGTTTGTTTGCCAGCTGTTAGTGATTATCGGCAATCTCTTCAGTTCCAAAATCTAAACGCGGAAAAACAAAATATACAATTGGAGGTGTGCACTCTTCCATCTTTGGAATATTAACATTTACTCTTTGGATGCTAAATTGACTATATATTTGAAAATTTCTATAGGTCATGAGAAGCGGTAGATCAATGAGGATTTCAATATTTGATATTGTGGTTGGTGATGTTGTACCTCTCAGGATAGGTGATCAAGTGAGTGTATTTAAATGTTTTATTTGTTCTATTGGAAATTAATTTTACAATTCGTAACCAAATTATTTTGTTCGTACTTGGTTGTTGTTCTTGTTGTACTTAGGTCCCTGCTGATGGAATCGTAATCACTGGTCATTCACTTGCTATTGATGAATCTAGCATGACTAGTGAAAGCAAGATTGTGAGTGCTGATACAGTACCCGCACTAATTTAATTATGATCGTTACCGATATGGTTCTTAAGCGCCATCTCTTTCAGGTTCACAAGGATCAGAAAGCACCTTTCTTAATGTCAGGTTGCAAGGTAGCTGATGGAGTGGGTACTATGCTGGTAAAGTAATTCTTTTCATAACTTGACAGAAACAAATATACGTTTCATGGCTATTTGTTTTGATGCTGGAATTATCCCTATAATGCTATGTTTGTAGTCTCCCTTTATAATTAAAGTAAGACGTGTCTTATACTGAATTGGGGCTATCTGTAGGTAACTGGTGTTGGAATCAATACTGAATGGGGATTATTGATGGCGAGCATCTCAGAGGACACTGGTGAAGAAACTCCTTTACAGGTTTTTGCATTTTTCCACAAGTATAGTTGTATAATCTATAGGAAATCCATTTTTTTATTATTATTTACAGCTCAAGATATATTATCTTCCGGTGATCTGTGATAGGTGCGGTTGAATGGAGTTGCAACTTTTATGGGCATAGTTGGGCTTTCAGTGGCTGTTTTGGTGCTAGCCGTCCTTTGGGGCAGGTAACACTGTGATCATTGAATAATTATAATTTATATTACATAAATTGTTTATCATCTTATTGTTGGATTTTTGGATCGCCGGGCTTACCCCACTTTAACGACACCGATACTGTTCCCACCTTTACCACATGTGTGGGGTTTTACCACAAAAAACCTCGGTATTAATTAGAGTGGGATAATCATATTTAAACCCATTGGGTTTCTTTGAACCCACCGATGTGGGACATTTAACACTTATCAGCCTGACTTTTATTTAATGTTTTAGATACTTTACCGGAAATACAAAAGATCTAGATGGAAACGTACAGTTTAAAGCTGGTCGGACTAGCATTGGCAAAACTTTTGATGAAGCAGTGAAAATTTTCACCATTGCTGTAAGTGAAGCTTCTGGATGCATTTGGGTTTAAGGATCATATGTTGGCCTTTCTTTGACAAACTACAGAACCATGCAGGTCACCATTGTGGTTGTTGCAGTGCCTGAAGGGCTACCTTTGGCCGTTACCTTGACGTAAGTAGCATCCACCACTTTTGCTTCAGGTTGCAATTACAATGGATCTAAGTCTAATATATAGTTCTCATTTGTGTTATCAACTTTGCATCTGGTCTTCAATTCTGTGACAGGCTAGCATACTCAATGAAGAAAATGATGGCAGATAAGGCATTGGTAAGTGTCTTTGCTCTTTTTAATTAAAAGTTTCTCGGTTTCTTAAATGTAAATGCTTTCACTGGTCGAACATCATTCTGTTTTCATTTTTGTGATATTTTTGCGTCTACTAGGAAATGGATTTTTAAAAATCTTGTGAAACTAGTTTCTTATAGTAAAGATGTGCAGGTGCGTAGACTGTCAGCGTGTGAAACTATGGGCTCAGCAACAACAATTTGCAGTGATAAAACTGGGACATTGACTTTAAATCAGGTGTGTTCTATGCTCAAACTGAATTTATTTCCATCAATTTATGGACGCACGGTACTCATCAACATGTGAAACCAGAGTATCATGTAGTTGTTTCGATATGAAAAACATATTGGTAACATAGAAATACTGACAAAAATATATGATGATGCAGATGACTGTGGTTGAGGCATATGTTGGGAGAAAAAAGATAAATCCGTCGGATGATACCTCACAGTTGCATCCGCTGGTTTCCACTCTCCTAAGTGAGGGCGTTGCGCAGAATACCACTGGCAACGTATTTGAGCCAACGGTAATATTTCTCTTTAGTTGTCACAGCATCATTAAGGGAGGGATGACATTGTTTTCCTGAGCTGTTGAGCTTTGATGGTATTCTCAATTTTGATTGGTAATATTTAAACACAAAACATCATTTTATTTAGCAGGGTGGTGAAGTAGAGATTTCTGGATCTCCTACGGAAAAGGCTATACTTTCATGGGCATTCAAGGTTCGTTGAAATGTGCTTTAGCATACTCTGGTACTCTTGTTTTCCAATATTTGAAGATTTTCTAAGTTATCAAATTCTGCATCGCAGTTGGGGATGAAGTTTGATGTTATCAGATCGGAGTCTACAGTCCTTCATGTTTTCCCTTTCAACTCAGAGAAAAAGCGAGGTGGTGTTGCACTAAAACAGGTACTTGATTAGTTAAAGGTGTAAATTTTCAATTTCGGAATCACAAAATTGACCCAGTGGGATCTGCATAGAAAGATGCCTTTAGTCCATCTAGAAAGCCTCCCGTCGTGCATAACTTTATATATGAGCTTGAAGTAAATCGACTATATCCAGTGGAAGGTGATAACCCACTGCATTTTTCATCTGGAAATTATTACTGTATTTTTTAATGCAAGATTAATATACTTGTATAGAGAGACATACATGATAATACCTCCGTAGAGCTACTTCAATCTTTTCTGTGTGCAGCTTCTCCTTCGTTTGCCAGATTAATCGCATGATAATGTTATTTATTCACTTTCTTTCTTTTCATGACAGGCTGATACTAAAGTTCATATACATTGGAAAGGAGCAGCGGAGATAGTTTTAGCCTTGTGTACAAAATATCTAGACTCTAATGGTTGCTCGCAAAATATTAAAGATGACAAGGTTGGGAACATGAGCCATAAAAACATAATCAGAAAATATTTACTTATGATGTGTCATCAATAGGAAATAAGCAAATTTGTAAATCAAATGATGTGTTGCCAATAGAAAATAAACACGTTAATCAACATTTAAGTAATAATTCAATTAGCAACTATCAAGTCATTTGGTTTATAAATGTGATTTTAAAAATTTAGTCTCCCCTAACATTACCTATAGAAAAAAAACACATTCTGAAAGATCTTTGAGAAAATAAAATCTTGGAAAAAGTGAAATTTCTCGTTAATTTAAATGAACATACTTCAGGAAGTTATGTACGAGGGTTAGCGCTGTATCTGACACTTCTACCCTTGGTAATGATGAGAATTGAAACGCACAAAACTCTTGGGGTCCATTTGGATGGAAGATCCGAAATAAGGGTATTGGATTGCATGTAAATTGCTTAGTTGTTCTTTGAAAAATGTTGCTCTTATGTTCAGAAAATCCACATGTTCCAACCTTGGGCGTAGAAATGAACACCCGTCATGAAGGGAGTTGTTATTGGCACTAGAGGTGAGCACGGTGCGGTTTCATCTCTAAACCGGAACCAAAACCGGAAAATATCAATGGTTCGGTTCGGTGCGGTTTCGTTTAAATTTATTATTATAACTGTATTGTTCGGTGTACCCTGGTTCTTATTCGGTTTTTGCCGGTTTACGGTTTCAAATACTAAGTGTAAATGAAGACAATATAACATTTAACAATAGCCTTGGCCCTTACTCAATTATTGAAATTGAGTTGGAAGACAGATACCAAAGAACAAATATAACAGTAAAACTGATTAAATAGGAACAAATAAGCAGCAAAACCAAAATATGTAAAAAATCTCAAGTATAAAAGTAATAAAAATTAAATAGTAGGTTTCTTTTCTGCTCCGTGAGTGGAACATGTTAGTATTGCAAGAAGTCCTAAGCATGATGTACAATGTCTAACTAATAGTTAGACTTGATCTGAGTAATCATGCTTATGGAACAAAGGCATGTTATAAGATACATTTTCATCAAGGAAATTATTTTGGCGCAAAAACCATTTCTAAGGTAAGGACGTTTCTCCATTAACGAAGAAATCAACGGAGAGCGTCGACAAGAAAGAGGGGTCGGCTGTGTGAAATGGGCGAATGGGGATGTGAGGCCGTGAGTGAGGTGAGGGTGAGGTGAGTGAGCGCTAAATGGGATGGGATCCACTGTTTTGCAACTTTGTGAAACTAATTTTTCAACTTATTATACCATGACATGTGTGTATATAAATAATTAATTTATTTATTATTAATAAAACGGTTCGGTTCGGTTCCAGCCGGTTCTTGTTCATTCAAAATCGGAATCGAAACCGGTTTGAACGGTCCAGTTCGGTTTTTGACTCAAAGTTGACTTTTTCGGTCAACACAGTTCTTTTCCGTTTTTTTTTTTTTTTTTTTTTTTTTTTTCATACGGTTCGATGCGGTTTTTATGCCCACCCCTAATTAGTACCCCAAAAAGATCATCACGCACTCTAAATTTACAAAAAACACAAGGAAAAATTTGTACATGGAGGATTGCAAAATATTAAAATGTACATGTGGCATTTCTATATATTTTTCCTTCAATCCCAATGGGCCCTTAGTATCATTGGATAAATAGGTTTCTCTTAGAAAAAGGAGAAATATTTTTGTCTCTTGAAATTATCCTGTGAAATGGTTATGATATCTTGTTATATCCTTTGCAGGAGTTTTTCAACTTATTATACCATGACATGCGTGTATATATATAATTAATTAATTTATTATTAATAAAACGGTTCGGTTCGGTTCCAGCCGGTTCTTGTTCATTCAAAACCGGAATTGGAACCGGTTTGAACGGTCCAGTTTGGTTTTTGACTCAAAGTTGACTTTTCCGATCAACACAGTTCTTTTTGGTTTTTTATTTTATTTTTTTTCATACGATTCGATGCGGTTTTGCGGTTTTTATGCCCACCCCTAATTAGCATGAGACATGTACATTTTAATATTGTGCATGAGACATGCCCACCCCTTAGTTGCGGTTTTGCGGTTTTGCATTTCTATATATTTTTCCTTCAATCCCAATGGGCCCTTAGTATCATTGGATAAATAGGTTTCTCTTAGAAAAAGGAGAAATATTTTTGTCTCTTGAAATTATCCTGTGAAATTTGGTTATGATATCTTGTTATATCCTTTGCAGGAGTTTTTCAAGACGGCTATTGATGACATGGCACAACGCAGTTTGCGGTGTGTTGCCATTACATACAGACCATATGAATTGGACAAAGTTCCTACCGATGAAGAGCAATTAAGTCAATGGGCTTTACCAGAAGATGACCTTGTCCTGCTTGCTATTGTTGGTATAAAGGTGCGTCCAAGAACAAGTCTCATGATACTGAATTATTTTTCTTGCCGTTTAATTTCTCATCCGCACACACATGGACAAAATAAATTCCCAACTATTACAGTTATTTATTTAGAGAAACCGTTGCGTGTCTGTTTGATGGCCTATGGCATCGACGGTAGGGATGAACAACGGTTATGGCGGACGGGTAACCGCGGTTATTTATCCATAACCGTTTATTCTCATACCCGCATAACCGTTTACCGGTTGGGTAATTGCCTAAATGGTTATACACATACCCATAACAGTTTATAAACGATTAACCATACCCATAACCGCGTACCCATTTAACCGTAACCGTTTAATACCCGTTTACCCATTTATCATTTTTAAACCCATTTATCCTTTCTTTTTTACCATTTACTCATTTTTCACCTGTCTACATGTTGTTTTAAAAACTTGAAAATTAAAAAGGAAAAATTTGTCATAATTTTCTTTCTCTAACAATTAAACACCGTTATAGGTACATTCATCATACATTTCCGCATTTTAATTTTTTAAGTCCTTATATCATTCCAATAATTGAAATAATAGTTTACAGAAGATATTTTTAATTGTTAACAATGAAGGTAATATAAAATTGGCTAAGTATTCTTGGGTTATGAAAACTGTTAAAAGACAATATTCTTTGGTCATTTAACTCGGAATGTAAAGTATTAACATAATATATATAATGGACCATGAAATTTAAAGTGGTTAAGGAAAACTATATTATATTAGCTACAAAAATCTTGCACTATAGTCAATAACATTGATCTAAGTTTTGTCCGATAGGGAACATGGTTTGTGTTAATTTTACATATATAAAATAAATGAGTAAACGGTTACCCGTTTATAACCGCGGTTAATACCCATAACCGCCCATTTAAATTTCGCGGGTAAACTGTTATAACCGTTTATTTATCTAAACGGTTACCCATAACCGTAACGGTTTAATTTAAACGGGCGGGTAACCGCGGTTACCCATAACCAATGGGTATTTGCCCATCCCTAATAGACAGTACCATTTTCGTAGGCCTTGCTTTTGATATAAATTATTTTCTTCCTAGCTAATATGTATGTTGGTGAGTAGGATCCTTGTCGCCCTGGTGTCAAAGATGCAGTGAAACTATGCACTGAAGCTGGTGTTAAGGTAACTTGCCTCATTGATTTTATAGCATCTTGATTTATGTTACACTTCTGCAAACATAATGATGTATACTTATTTACATGATTAAACATTTTATATTATGGTTCTCAAGTCTGGAAAATGACGTGACGAATCTCGTTTTTGTGAACCTGTAGGTACGCATGGTCACTGGAGACAATCTTCAAACAGCAAAAGCCATCGCGTTAGAGTGTGGAATACTAGTTTCACTCGAAGATGCAACTGAGCCTACTATCATCGAAGGAAAAACATTCCGTGAACTGTCTGAAAGGGAAAGGGAACAAACTGCCAAGAAAATAACAGTATGCTTCCTACATTATGGAAATTTTTATAATATGTATTAACTTTAAATCTTCAGTCTGTTTCTTCTGCTAATTCTGTTATTTCTAGAATGCATGTCTCTGATTGTACCTAATGGTAATGAACTTTTTATTACGGTGTTGCATAGGTGATGGGAAGATCTTCCCCTAATGACAAGCTGTTGCTTGTGCAAGCATTACGTAAGGGGGGTGAAGTTGTTGCAGTAACAGGGGATGGCACTAATGATGCTCCGGCACTTCATGAGGTTTGTCATCTTTGTGAATTTATTAAGTTTATGTGATTGGCGATTTCATGTCTTTTTAGTTTTAAACTTCCGGATAACTCGTCTTTTTAGCAAAATTCTTCCCTTGATAACATCCCTTCTTCTAACTCAATGCTTTTTTCCTAGTTATAGTTAATCAGACCATTTTGTATTTTAGGCAGATATTGGTCTTTCTATGGGCATTCAAGGAACTGAAGTTGCGAAAGAAAGTTCGGATATCGTTATCTTGGATGACAATTTTGCCTCTGTTGTAAAGGTGAGTAAGTCTACTTAATGTAAAACAATAATAAGGTTATGGTAGTGATTTTGTCTGTTCTGAATGTTTCTCTTTGTACTTTATGTAGGTTGTTCGCTGGGGACGTTCTGTGTATGCCAAAATTCAGAAATTTATCCAATCTCAACTTACTGTTAATGTTGCCACTCTTGTAATTAATGTTGTGGCCGCAATCTCTGGTCGTGTTCCGTTAAATGCAGTACAGGTCTCTCTCTCTCTCTCTCTCTCTCTCTCTCTCTCTCTCTCGCACAATCTGGAATATGAAGCCAGAACAAAAATGAGTGAAAGAGTTTTACAGCACATTTCATTTTTGTCATCTTCCTTCGTACATTATGGTTCTAATAATTTATTTCATGTTCTTCGTACAGCTTCTGTGGGTTAACTTGATCATGGATACTCTAGGAGCACTTGCATTGGCTACCGAACCACTTACAGACAACCTTATGCAGAGAACACCAGTTGGCAGAAGGTGTGAGATAGTGTCATTAGCTAGCAATGACACTCTCTTAAAATTTAAAGTTAAAATTTGTTGTATTCTAGATTCCGTCGAAGTGAAGTAATAATCTGATATTTGTTTCTTAGGGCACCTCTTATAACGAACATCATGTGGAGGAACCTACTCATTCAGGTACCTCCTCTCTTTTGGATTATCGTTTTGCACTTTTACTAACATCGCAGTTGAAGAAGCATAAATTAACACTGTATGAATCTGTTCTCTAATTTCATCGTTTTTACTTGGCACAGGCTATGTATCAAGTAACCGTCCTCCTTATCCTCAACTTTATGGGAAATCGCATTCTTGGTCTGCAGCAGGATGTCCAAAAGCATGCCATTGGTGTGAAGAATACTCTCATATTCAATGCATTCGTCTTTTGCCAAGTAAGTATAGGACTTAAAAATAGTTATGTGATATTACGATTAGGAGTTTCGTTTCAATTGTTTAGTTAAGCTGGATTTATTATTTGTTCTAACGCCTATCTTGACTTTTGACAGATTTTCAATGAGTTCAATGCTCGAAAACCTGAAGAAATAAATGTGTTGACCAAAAACTACCTCTTCATGGGAATAGTAGGAGTTACATTGGTACTTCAGGTGAGAGGCCACTGCATTTATATTCTGGTTTTGGGTTCTTCCTGTATACAATTACCGAGTTTAACTCCAATTTCAGATAATCATCGTTATGTTCCTCGGAAAATTTACAAAAACAGTGAGACTATCATGGCAGCAATGGCTCATATGCTTGGGAATTGCCATTGTCAGGTAAGTTAACTTGAACAATGCTTTTGTTTTTCTAACTGGCTAAAGTTTGGCTAACGTTTAACAAAACATGCCAGTTATTTTTGTTTCAAAATCTTAGAAACTTAACTGCCTTTATTTTCCGATAGTTGGCCTCTTGCTGTTGTTGGAAAACTAATTCCGGTCCCAAAGACTCCGTTTTCCCAGTACTTCAGTCGGCCTATTCAGCGGTGCAGAAATTCTCGTAATCGTAATACCTAATGCTTATCTCCCTAGTTATGTTCTGTACATGTACATGCTATCAAACCTTCAATTTTCAGAACATCTTTGGAAGATCACACTAGTCATCCGAGTTTCTTCTTACTATGAGAAATAAATGAAGAAATTGAAGAAATAAACAAAGACGGATTAAATCCTTCTCCGTGGGTATGCCCTTTTAGGTTTTTCCCCCTCCTCGTTTCTCAGGGCACATGAGAATAGCGATCTATCGTTCTTCTTTCGCCTGAAAATATTCCGGCATATATGGATGGTTATAGTATGGCATCTCCTTCCTTACTACTATTTTCTATAGCTTTTGTGTAAGAGTTTACTCGTCACAGATTTGTACATCCAATTAGTAAATTGCTGTGTAATTTATTAGCAAAGTGTAAATAGAAAGCTGTTACTGTCCAAGTTTGGAGTAATTTTTTTCGAATTTTCACTTCAAAATCTTGCTCTTTGGAAATTGCTTTTGCACTCAGAAGAAAGTACCATTCAACTGAAGATAGTAATTGTTTTTTTAAATCCAATTAGTTCGTCGTTAATAAACACGATTAGAAGTCTAATCTCAACAATTTTCAAATCTTCTTGAGCAATATTGTGCGCTTGCTTTTGTGATTTTGAAAACGAATTAATAGAGAAAATATGCTCATATTTAATAAAAGAAATTGTGTATCAAATACTTTGAGAGTGATTAGTTAGTATAAACTATTTTACTCCTAATGTCACCTTCGCATTATGTATCAGTAATACCTTGGGATAAACATTTTTATTCAAATTTAATAAAATTAGTCATTCATTTGGAAAAATAAAAATAATAATAAAATTCTTTATTTATCTAAAACAAATTTTATCAGTCATTGGACTAAACAAAATAAGCTCATCTATTTGTTCTGACAAAAACGATATTCTATGCTATTCTAATCCCTAGGGAGAAGAATTTGAACTTAAATACAAGTAGTCGGCACACTACCCTTGCTAACTGACATAACTCACGTCTGCAAAGATTTGCACATCTTTATGGGTGAAAGTAAGAGTCATTTGCTAAAGTTTGCACGTCCCAGCCAACCCCCAAATATTCACTGATCTGCATGTCTTGCTGGTAACTTGCACCATGAACAACATTTTGCTGCTGCTGCTGCTGCTGTTGTTGCTGGTGCAGTTGCTGTTGTGCAATGTAGGATGCTATTTGACCGTTTGTCTTGAGTATCTCGGATTGAGCCTCCAATATATGGTGTTGCAATTGAGAAATAATTCTGACACATCCATAAACTGGATCTTCAACGCGTAATGATGCCTCGTAAAACATGGAGTCTGCTGCTGCTTCTCTTAAATGGACTGGAAGTTGCTGTATTTACAATACAATTAGACGATTATTTATGATTATAAACAAATTTGGTACACTCGTATATCCGAAAAATAAGAACAAGGATTTCAATTATTTCTATATTTTCGACAAAACTTTGGAGTTAAGGTAGTGAGGAAAATACATGTATACGTTTCTCGTATACATGTTTAGAAAGGTGCCAAGTTCGAATTTCCCTTATTCCACCGATAAAAAAAAAGGTTTTATGCAATTGGCAATAAGATGAACATGCATGAGTGTAGAGGCATTGGCTAGAGCTGATGTTCTCTACTCATGCATCCGAGTTCAAATCCCAACCTCGCCATAGTTTAGGACAAATGCTACTTAATTAATGATGAGCAATATCTTAATTAATTGTTTACCTCTAACATTTTGGTAATGTTGCCGGCACCAAAGATCTTATGAACACGATCAAATCTCTCTGGATTGGAGGAGGGAAAATGGGGGGCCAAAACACAATCTTGAGGGCATCTTCTTCTCAAAAATCTGCAAGCTGCACATCTCGTTGGATTATTGGAAATCATATTTAGATATTACCACAGATTCTTTACAATCTAACCAAAAGATTTTGCTTCTCAAATTTTCGAGGAAATCACATATTTCTGAGTGATTTTGTTTCCAATATATATTAGGCGTTCATAGATCCGTTTGAATATTTCGAATTCAATCATGAATGCTTGGGGTGGTAAATTTGTCTAATATTGGAAAAAATATAACGTCTACTTTCTTTTGTCAAACTTTCAAAAATTAAAGGATGGATTTGATTGAAGGCAAGGGAAGGCATAAATTCATTATTTTTTAAGATTTCCATATGAATTGTTAGGGTTTTACCATTTATTTTTCACTCAAAGTCTACATTATTTCAATTATTTCTATTAACTTTAATATCTGTTTTAAAAGAAAATCTCAAAGCTTTTATGTTGTGGCATTGACTCCTACAAAAAGTCCCACAAACCTAAGCTATTGTGCGTTTTTATACAAGCGATTTTGGAAAAGGAGAATCAACACAATAATTCAAATGCAGAGTTAAACAAACTTAGCTATTAGAATTACAACTCCATTGTGTATTCGATTATCCACTCCCTGAGCTTTTAGCAAATTAAGATGCAAGCCCAATGGCCATACAATAGGAGAAACTTGGGTAGGTAGTCTGATCAGCTAAATAATCAGGCAGAATAGGTCTCATTCGTATAATCTCTCAGGGTGCGTTTGTTGCACCGGATTATTTCGGACTGGATAGCTTCAGGGACTAAGCTGGATTGGCTTAGACAAGACTGAGCTGAACTAATTTAGTGAAGCGTTTGGTGCAGTGTCAGACTAAAAAGCAGGATAATTAATAAACTATAATATTATATTAATTAATGCATATATAGTAATATTTTATATTATTTAATGTTTATATAATAATATTTTATGTTTTTTAATGCATATTTATTCCCCTTTTACTTTACTCCAATAAGACTACCTCCAGAACCATCTATTCTTTTCTTCTCCCTCTGGCTCCGTCCCATTTCTTCTTTCCTCCATCTTTTTTCTGCAAAAAGCAGGTGTGAAGTTCATCGTAAATCCTTCAAAACAAGCTCATCCTCTTCACCCTCTTGCTGTTGTTAAGCATTTCCACCTTCCTCATCCTTTTTTTCCCAAAATTTTTCGGATCTCTCCCCTTTCCTCTGATGCATGCGTTGGCTTCTCCGCCTGCAAAGCCATCTCATAATTTTCTGGCAATGGGTGGATTTTGAATTTTGGGTTGGATTTTGTTGTTGTTATTTTTTCACGTTCTTTTTTTTATTTTTTTTATTTTTGTGGTTGGATTTTGAGGTTTGGGCAGTAGGTGGAGTTTTGTTTCAGATCTGAGTGGTGATTAAAGGGTGTTGCAGAGGAACGCTTGCAGAAGACGCAACGTGTAGACGATGCAGCGGGCAAACAGAGCAGGTTTGAGGACGGGACTAACAATCCCATACATATTGGGGGTCCTCAGTAAGACTACCTAGTGAAAGACTTAGTCGGTGCGAGTCCGACCTAGTCTCATTAATGGTAATCCTTGTTCATATCAAACACCGGCTAGGAGCTAAGCCAGTCCAATCTAAGGAAGTTTAGTGAGGGCAAACAAACGCCCCCTCAATGTACAAAGTATCACTGCAAATGAGAGTGGTGTAACTGCCCTATCAAAATTTGCCTTTAATTATTCCTGCTTATTCATAGTTTCTGCAAGTAAATAATTTAATAACGAAACAAAATTCCAATCAGCTTGAAAACCATTTTTTTTTTATAAAGCTTGAAAACTAATTTTTTAATGAATAAAAATGTAAAATGACAACCTTAATGATGATCATCCCAGAAGATTATTCTTGTACTAAACTAATTTTTTTGGCACAACGTTTTGTAATATTGACATAAGAATTGACGTTAAACTGTGAGGTAGCAGAAAACTCATAAAAAGTCTTTTTTTTTTCTTTTCTTTTTAACAAACATATTATCTACAGTAGGGGATGATGTGACTTACATTATGTTTGGATGAAGAAATTTAAGATTACTAAGAAATTTTAAAATGACGAGATTTTATTTTCTAGAATTTGTGAATTTTCTTGTTTGGTAAACCTAAAAGAACAATGGAATTGGATACGGAATTTGTTATTTTTAAACTCTCAAATTTAAACTTGAGAATTGGAGGTCCCAAATTCCAAGTTTTTTTCCATGCGGAAATTGTAAATTTATATGTTTATGAATCCAAACAAAGGAATTGGTGCATGTCAATTTATAAATTCTGATTTTTACCTAAATTCCAAGTTTATTTCCCTCATCCAAACATAGTGTTAGTCTCATAGTGCGCTATGTAGTTCAAATTCGCATTCGACGAGAATCGAACCTAAAACCTTTCAAATAAAAAAAGAATATCATTATATAGTACTAAATGGTTGAAAAGTCGGATTTTAAGATAGTCTCTTAGCATTGCGCTCTTCAATGAATGTAAATAAAAGTAAGGCATGATCGTATGGTATGATTTTGCGTATGACGGTTGGTGATACGAGTGTGTTAGGGTTACAATTGAGAATTTAATTAACTTCATGAGGGTATTAATAGGAAAGGCAAGGATTCTGGGTGTGCGAGGAGAACAGAGAGGCGCTTCCCTCCCTTGTCTAACTGTCGCGCAATTTCCACACCTGCCCCTCCCTAATCTTAACGGTCACTCACCCTCTATACTCTCTCTCTTTCTTAGATTCCATTTTTCTGTCTCAGCCTCCACCGCCACCGCAGTTTGATGCCCTTCGTTGTTCTCCGTAACTGTTGAGTGTATTTTCTACTCCTTCTCTGCTTGCAGCCGCCAGCTGATCCGACTCAAGTTTCTCCTCAATTTTCTCATCTATTGTCAAACAGGTATTTCTTTAGCTTGCGATTGAGATTTGAGCAAAAGAATCTGCTTTTGAGCTTAAAAGAATCATCTTTTGATTGTGATATTTGGGTTATTTTTTTACTGTGAAAAAGAGGGGACGTGATTGTGAATTTGTGATGATAGGGGATTTTGGTGAAATTAGGGATTGGGTTTTTAGTAATGTTGAAATTCATGCTGTTGGGGACTATTTTTTTATTCCTGTAGACATATTCAGGCGAATGGTTTGAGCTGTTGGGTTGCTTCTCAGCTTTGGGTGCGGATAATAGGTTGGATTGGATTGCAAAATTAACAAACTAGCCAGCTTGCTCTGCATTTAGTTTTGCCCAAATTTAAATATTTTTCGGCCCATCAACACCAGTAGTTTGATTCTTGCTCAGTCTGTGTGCATTTGATCCTTTGCTTAATTTGATCTGTGGTTTTACTGTGGATGGACAGAAAAAGATTTGGAGATGACAGACCGTTTGACCCGTATAGCTATAGTGAGCTCGGACAGATGCAAACCCAAGAAGTGCCGCCAGGAATGCAAGAGGAGCTGTCCTGTTGTCATCACTGGTATGTTACAGTAACCCCTTCTTACTTACATAATTTCCATTAGTGTTATGTAATAATACGTGTATACATGTCTGTCGCTCTTCATAAAAGAAATAAGTATCAGGACTCATTAGATTACTCAGATAATGGTTTGTTTTGTTTTGTCGAAGACAAAAGTGAATTGTGATCTTGCTATTATATTTCTATGTGGTTTCTGTGATGCACGGTTCTTGATAACTTGGATTTGTCAGCTGTTTTTTTTTATCATGCGAATTGGTATTTATCTTGAAACGTATTATTTGTGTTCAAATGGTTGTGGAAGCTACTTGTGACGGGAGAATGACTCGATGATTATGTTAAGTAAATAAAAGGAGATAAAGGTAATGGAATGCCTCCTGCTAGGAGAAACACTCAGAAATTTATTTATGCTCAAAGCTTGCCATAAAAAGAGATTATTGGTTTATAAAATCAAGGAAAGCTTCTATTGAAGGTTACTAAAAATACAGGCATGATCTCTTGCATATAATGTGGTGGCTTCAAATGGATTTAATGTTTCTGTTGGCGAGTTCCTGTTATGCATTATCATAGAAACTGTGTTTGCTTTTCTGTGAATGAGCTGCTTTTTTATTATCTTTGTCTTTATGTGGACTTAATATATTTATGTTGTTTTCCTATAGTGCTACAAACCTACACACTACTAATCAGTCTATATGCAGGTAAACTATGTGTCGAGGTTACCCCTGCATCCAAGATTGCTTTCATCTCAGAAGAATTGTGCATTGGATGTGGTATTTGTGTTAAGGTCTGTAAGAAGTGCTGTTATTGTCATTTGCCTGTTTATCTGCAAGAGTTGTGTTTTAAAGGCATTAATTGGACTCTATACCATCTGATGATGCAGAAATGCCCGTTTGAAGCAATCCAAATCATTAACTTGCCAAAGGATTTAGACAAGGATACAACCCATCGCTATGGGCCTAACACTTTCAAGCTACACAGGTTAGCTCCTCACCACATTACCGGGAAGTGATCGCTTTTGCATTGGATGTGGTTTGGGATAACATAAATTTTGCAATTTCAGGTTACCTGTCCCAAGGCCAGGTCAAGTTCTTGGTTTGGTTGGAACGAACGGCATTGGGAAGTCAACTGCCCTCAAAGTTTTGGGTGGAAAGTTGAAACCAAATTTAGGTCGTTTCAAAGTAAAACTCCTTACAGAATCCCCTTCGTTGACAAGTTTATTATGTTTCAAATATGTTGATGCATTCTTCGATTATCTTATCTTGATGGTTTTTTATTTTTTATTTTTGCAGAATCCTCCAGATTGGCAGGAAATCTTGACCTACTTTCGAGGATCTGAGTTGCAGAATTTTTTTACCCGTATCCTGGAAGATAATTTGAAGGTACCATTTGATTTTGATGCCCATAATCCTTCAGACTAAAAGTTTAGCATTTAAATGAATATAATTGTGTGTGTTCTATTGTGGGTATATTTTGGCCATCTTTTGTTGTCTCTAATCATTATATTGTCTTATGTTATATTTTTTCTTGCTAATTTGCATAATATTCTTTTTACTTAACAGGCCATTATAAAGCCTCAGTATGTTGATCACATTCCAAAAGCAGTTCAAGGGAATGTTGGGGAGGTGCTCAGTCAGAAAGATGAGAGGGATATGAAGGAAAAATTATGTGCTGACCTTGAGCTGAACCAGGTTATAGAGCGTAAGGTAGGGGATTTATCTGGTGGGGAGCTTCAAAGATTCGCCATTGCTGTTGTTGCCATACAGCATGCAGAGATATATATGTTTGACGAACCTTCAAGTTATCTTGATGTCAAACAAAGGCTTAAAGCTGCCCAAGTTGTCCGATCTTTACTCAGGCCTAATAGGTTTAATTTTGTATTTTCTCTTATTTCCTCAAAATTGAATTGCATGGTTTTTTTGGATTCCATTTCTTGATTGTCTTACTGCATATTTAGCTAATAGTCATATTTTCTTATATTTTCCAGCTATGTAATTGTTGTGGAGCATGATCTTAGTGTCTTGGATTACTTATCAGACTTCATTTGCTGTTTATATGGGAAACCGGGTGCATATGGAGTTGTAACTCTTCCTTTCTCAGTTAGAGAAGGAATCAACATCTTCTTGGCTGGATTTGTTCCTACAGAAAATCTTAGGTTCCGGGATGAATCTCTGACCTTTAAGGCAAGATTATAAATTTTATCCGTGAAATCCTCTTTTGACTTGTAACTGGGAAAAAAGAAAGACTCCCTTGACTTATTATTGCTTTGTGATTTACTTTGTTGTCTTTACCAGGTTGCTGAGACTCCACAGGAAAGTGCTGAGGAAATCGAGACATATGCACGATATAAATACCCATCAATGACTAAAACTCAGGGAAACTTCAGGCTTCGTGCGGTTGAAGGTGAATTTACTGATTCTCAGATTATTGTAATGCTGGGAGAGAATGGAACAGGGAAGACAACATTCATCCGTATGCTGGTATTCTTTATTTTTCTTCTTCTTTTTCTTCAGTCATGGTTACTTTGCAGCTTCAGATGTTGAGTTAGCATATTG
Source organism: Cotoneaster glaucophyllus (assembly GCA_036320875.1). Classification (NCBI taxonomy): domain Eukaryota; kingdom Viridiplantae; phylum Streptophyta; class Magnoliopsida; order Rosales; family Rosaceae; genus Cotoneaster; species Cotoneaster glaucophyllus. Next base: position 11,828,033 of record CM070064.1, on the reverse strand, counting down.
CCCATTTTTCAGGCTGGTCTATTGAAACCTGATTCTGTAGAAGATTCGGATGTGGAGATACCTGAATTCAATGTTTCTTACAAGCCCCAGAAAATCAGTCCAAAGTTTCCATCCACTGTCAGAGCCTTGTTACATTCAAAAATTCGTGATTCATATACTCATCCCCAATTCATGTCAGATGTGATGAAGCCTCTTCTTATTGAACAATTAATGGATCAAGAAGTTCTGAATCTCTCTGGTGGAGAGTTGCAAAGGGTTGCATTATGCCTATGCCTCGGGAAGGTAAATTATTGTTATTCTTGACATAAATCATTGAATTAGTAAAAGTAATGTTGTTGTTCTGCTGGGTTGCTTCAATCACGTTGATGCGTTAAGCTTTTTTATATGTCTTGGTTATGAATTTGAGAAGCCTGAATATTCTCCGTAAGCATTGATTGTTTTCGTAGATTCTTGTTTTTCGACAGATGGTTTGGTAGTTTAGTTGAAATACTTGGGGAAAGGTCACAAGGTTCAACTGGCTATATATTTCTTTTCATTTCCTGCTTCTGAAAATTAGAAGTTGTGTTTACTTTTTCCTTATTATCAGTCTTGCGAGTATAGAGTAAGAAGGGAGAGATAGGGTCTCATGTGATTAATAAAATGGGCCTTTGTGTTGTCCGAATGAATCCTTTTCAACACTTTATGTTTCCCTTCTATTTGTTGCCTTGGATGCATCTGAGCAGGCAGGAATTGTCTATCTGAGTTTGGAAGTTGGGATGAGGATAAAAAAACAAATGTTATTATGATGTCTAACCTACAGGAGGGGGGAGTGCCAGGCGCCTTGCAAATTTTTGGAAAAAAGGAAGGGATACAGGAATCAGGATTGTGTTGTAGTCTGCTAAGTGTGGTCCCTGCCATTTTGTTTTAGATTTTCCGTCCTTGAACACGTTTGGCATATATCATGACCATCTGTCATTCCTATGCTTGTGCTCTAAAACCTTGAAATAATTTTTTTTTCTCTTGCCAAATATTTGTTTATCCTTTGCCTTCAATTTAACGTTGTAAATCTAGTGATTAGTTGACAATAACAGATTCACTCTTTTTTTTTTTTTTTTATTGTTTCACTGGGAAGGCTGAGTTATAGTTTTTCGTTGTTCTAACTGGTGAAAATGCTTGCCAATCAGCTATCACGGACACATTCTAATCTACGTCTCTATTTACTTAATGCAGCCTGCAGATATATATCTTATAGATGAACCGAGTGCGTATCTTGATTCTGAGCAGCGTATTGTTGCATCCAAAGTCATAAAGAGGTTCATCCTACATGCTAAGAAAACAGCATTCATCGTTGAACATGACTTTATCATGGCTACCTACTTGGCAGATAGAGTTATTGTCTATGAGGGGCAGGCATCAATTGATTGTACTGCAAATGCTCCGCAGTCATTGTTGACAGGGATGAATCTCTTCTTATCTGTAAGTGTTGCAACTTCTTCGTTTCACTCTATTGTTTTGTCCTCCAACTATATTAGTGTGTGATGATAAGAATTTAATTTTGCTCTTTTCATTGATTTTTTCAAAATGATGCATGCGTGCAGCATCTTGATATCACATTTAGGCGTGACCCAACTAACTATCGCCCAAGAATCAACAAATTGGAGTCGACGAAGGATAGGGAACAAAAAGCTGCTGGGTCCTATTATTACCTGGATGATTGATTAACCCATATGATGGTATGTTACTATGCTTCATTCTCTTTTATTTGGGTACAAATATTACTATGCTTCATTCATTACTCTCTTGATTTCATGTTTCTTCGCCATCTTGATAATTTCACTGGTGTTTCAGATCGACTTTGCGTTTTTGGCCGAATATGGAGGGTGTTAGTATGATTTTATTATTGAATCTCGGTGCAGTCACAGCGTGCTGACTTTTGATCGGAGGTCCATTGTCTGTTGAAGAGGGTGATGCTTGTTTCCAGGCCTTTAGATATTGTTGCTACTCGAGTCAAATGTGCACATATAACGTGCTTGCAGTTATTCAGTTTTTGGTCTCAAAGTATCAAAATCAAATGGATGTTCTTTTTTGGGATGCTTAATATCAGTTTAATACGTTTTAATTTTCACCAAATGACATTGTAGTTCGACATGGCTCTTACTTCAAGTGCGCTTTTGGAGGATTAACTTGCATTTTTACTAAAGCTTGGTAAACATTTTTTCTAAAAGTGTTTTTAATCATTTAAAAATACTTCTCAAACGAGCCTTATATTTAATTTTGGTTATATAATCAGGGCCTTTATCCAAAGGTTCTCATTTTTTGGATCCGGATTCTCTTCCTTCCAATTTTCTCTCTCCAATATCCTATTTGAATACTTACGATTAAGCAATGTCAACATCTTGTGTTGACTTTTCTATAGAGAGAGAAAGAGGACAGAGGAGGGGACTAGAGGGGAGGGGAATAGAGGGGAAAGAATCTTATTCTTTTTTTTTTTGGTGGTAAAAATAGGGATTAGTTGTGGACCTTATTATGTAACAAACTTCAACGATTCGAAACTATTTATTGTGATGAAATTTTAATGTTTCTTAGAATATACTGTTTTTAATACTAATGGAAATGACCTAGTAACGAGAGTCCTTTTTTGACGACAACTAAAGCTAAATTATGTTTCAACCCTAATATCAAATTCAAGGGTGGGGCATTGCTAACCGTCTTAGGGTGCTTTTGGTACGTGGGAAGGGACGGGACAGAACGGGACGAGGCGTTTTGTCCCGCGTTTGGTACGCCAAAAAACCGTGGAACGGGTTGTCCCATGGGACGAAATTTGACTGATTTTTCGTTCCACCTCTCCCCCCTGGAACGACCCGTTCCACATCCGTGGAACACAAATTTATAACATTTTAAGACAAATTTTTTCCTTATTTTTTTTCAATATTTACATCATCCGTTCCGTCCTGTCCCGTCCCATCTGCGTACCAAACGGGACTCTAAAGATGAAATTGCAACTTGACAATAGTAATGCAGTTTAGCGATTATTTTCAAAAGGGTTTATATCACAAATGGTCCCTGAAATTGACCCCATCAATCATGATGGTCACTGAAATTGAAAATCGATCAATGTAGTCCCTGAATTTTAACTCGCGAATCAATGTGGTCCTTCTGTTAGTGTTCCGTCCAAATTAACTTTAAAAAAAGGTTAGAGAACCAATTTTTCATGGTAAAATGATCAAAAATGACCTTGTTACTTATAATTTTTCATGGATTTGGTGCTAAAACTAAAATAAAAACAAAAAAAAGTGGTTCTCTAACCTTTTTTTGGTCATTTTACCATGAAAAATTGGTTCTCTAACATTTGTTTAGTGTTAATTTGGACGGAACACTAACAGAAGGACCACATTGATTCGCGAGTTAAAATTCAGGGACTACATTGATCGATTTTCAATTTCAGGGATCATCATGATTGATGTGGTCAATTTCAGAGACCATTTGTGATATAAACCCTTTTCAAAATCAAAGTGTAAAATCTCAAGTTCAACTTTTATGAATGACGGTAACGATACCTAATTTTTGTTGACTTATTGTGTAGTTAAACCTGAATTCTAACCCCAATATCGTTGCATGAATAAGACAAAAATGCAACTTAGGCTATTATCTAAAGACATTGCTACAATTCAGCTTATTAATTTATCCACAAATATTCTCTTGGTCATTTAGTAGTAAAAGAATGCATGGTCACCCGCCGTTTGATTTCAATATTTGATATTAAAACTAACCGTGAATGATTATGTATTCTTGGTCATCAGATGACAATAGATACGAGACTCTTAACTTACGTATTTTGTGTTGGTATTTAACTTATCGAAATTTACTAACCCAACAAATCCCAGTTAGAAGTTTTTAACCCCTCATAGAGAAACTGAAGTCTAAATTCAGGTTGAAAAGGAGAAGATTGTCCAAAACTTGAACGCCAAGATATTGACCAAATAAGTACTTAGTCAGGTTGGTTGAATAAGGAGAAGATTGTCCAAAACTTGTACGCCAAGATATTGACCAAATAAATACTTAGTCTAGTCCTCCTCCTCTCTCATTCTGTCATCCCTGAGCTCAACATCCTTGGTTGAACTGCGCCATTGGAGCTCGATCGGCCACCGAAGCAACTCTCAAACTTCGTCCGGTAAACTCCTCTTCAAGCTCTCTCTCTCAAAGAATTGTGCTTAACCGACTTAATATTTCATCTTTTTTCTGTATACTTGTATGTTTCTAGTGCTTCAGGCATTGTTTGGTTGGGTTTGAAATTGAAAACCACTGTTTGGTTGCAATTCCGGTTGCGATTGTTGTTCATGATCTGAGCCCTTGTCGAGATTTAGCGTGCTGCAAGTCTAGTAGTTTCTGTTATTGGATGATAATTTTTCAAGTGTTTCTAGGAGTTTCTTATTGTTTATAAGTTCTTTGTAGCGTTTAGGGGTTGTTTGGTATCAATTTGAAAACAGTTTATAGTTTTCAAAATTGACGAATGTAGCTAAATTACTTAGTAATCAATAGTTTCAAAAACAAAAAAGCGGATCCAAGAAGGATGCCAAACAGCCCCTTAATGAGTAGTTTAGGAGTTTGACGAGTCTGTTACTGTCGGTACCATTTGATTTATACCTATCTGGCCAGTCATAAACAATTTGTTCGAATTTTAGATGGCAAACCGGTCTACCCGCATAGCAATACTGAACACTGACAAATGCAACCAAAAATGCAAGAGGAATTGTCCGCCCGTAAATGTTGGTACTGTAACTTCTTTTTTTTCCTTTATCTGAATCATATGTAGTGACTGTCTGAATACTATTTACCTGAGCCGCTTTACATTTTTCATGTCCCTCAAATTTTCAGGCAAAAAGTGTATTGAGGTTACACCGACGTCCAAGAGCGCTTCAATCTCCTAAGAATTGTGCACTGGTTGTGGTATCTGTGTTCACGTATGTAATGATAGTATTCGGTTTGGTTGTAGTTTCCTCTTTTTTGTTTATCTTCTCTGATTGTGTTGAAGAGGCATTCTTTTGAATCTGGCTCATCATGTGATCATGTAGAAATGCCCGTTTAAAGCAATTCAAATCATCAACTTGCCAAGTCATTGGACAAAGAAACAACCCACTGTCATGGGCCTAACGATTTTAAGTTACACAGGTCTGTTTCATGTTTCATGTTTTAGTGTTTTAATTTGGGTCGTTTCAATGTAATACTCTTTACTTATCGTTTTCTTTTCTGCGGTATATGATAACTTTTCTCAAGTTTAGTTGATGTGTTAGTTCTTTTTAAAGACTATATATATTTGATCCTTTTGCAGAATCCTCCAGATTGGCAAGAAATCTTGACTTACTTTCGAGGATTAGAGCTGCAAAGTTATTTTATTCGTCTCTTGCTAGATAAGTTGAAGGTGACTTTCGATTTTTATGCTCATGTGATGTCCTCTCTTTTATGCTCGTGTGTGCAATAATAAGGTTTCTTCAACAATTCTAAGGGGGTGTATTCAATTGGGATTTTGAGGGATTTTAATTCTTTTAATGTGTCACATCCCGACCTGGGGTCCATCACATCCCGGGTCCGCTTCACCACCGTAGCACGATATTGTCCGCTTTGGGCCCCGACTACGCCCTCACGGTTTTGTTTCTGGGAACTCACACGAGAACTTCCCAGTGGGTCACCCATCATGGGAGTGTTCTCGCGCGCTACTTGCTTAACTTCGGAGTTCCCATGGAACCCGAAGCCAGTGAGCTCCCAAAAGGCCTCGCGCTAGGTAGGGATGAGAATATACATATCCCCTGCAATGTGGGATCTCACATAATGAATCTAGGAGTATTTAATCAGGATTTTAAGTGATTCTCTGAAATTCAAGGTGTATTCAATAAGGATTTTAAGATAGTTTATTAAAATCCTTATAAATCCGGGTGTATTCAATTAGGATTTTAAAGAAATTTATAACATTCCAGGTGTATTCAATTAGAAATTGATTTTAAAGAATTTGAAAAAGTTGAGGAATTAGAGGGAATTTGAGAGATTTCGTAGTGTATTTTAAGCATCTACAAATCTCACATCTCCCCATGAGATTTCGAGGGAATTGAATCAAAATTTTATATGGAATCTCTATAAATCAATTAAACTCCATAAAAATCCATAGATTTTTAATTCCACTAAAGTCTCTCAAATTCCCGATTGAATACACCCCCTAAATCTTGTCTTTCCTTAAATAGGCCGTTATAAAGCCCCAATACGTGGACCACATTCCAAAAGTAATTGAAGGCAGCGTAGGGGAGATTCTAAAACAGAAAGACGTGAGGGGGATGATGGAAGAACTCTGCATTGATCTTGAGTTATACATGGTTCTGGATCGCAATGTTGGCGAATTATCTGGTGGGGAGCTTCAGAGGTTCGCCATTGCTGTTTCTGCAATGCAGAGTGCAGATATATATATGTTTGATGAACCTTCAAGTTATCTTGACGTGAAGCAAATGCTCAAAGCAGCGAGAGTTATCCGTTCTTTGATCAGGCCTGATCGGTTTGTTTTCGTATCCATCTTACTGCCTCAAGTTCATTGATTATATATTTGCAGGATCTTTTTCCTTCTATATTTTCACTATGCATGTTCACTGATTAATAGGCATTTTCCTCGTATGTTCAAGTAATAGGCATTTTCCTCATATTTTTCAGCTATGTAATTGTTGTGGAGCACGATTTGAGCGTCCTAGATTACTTATCTGATCACATATGCTGTTTATATGGAAAACCGGGTGCATATGGAGTTGTAACTCTACCCTTCTCAGTTAGAGAAGGAATCAACATCTTCTCGTCAGGATTTGTTCCTACAGAAAATTTACGTTTCCGGGATGAGGTAAGGTTATAAGTTATGTCAATGTAAATGCTGATTTTTTGACTTATCGGTATCTTCTCTTGTGATTAAGTTGTTATCTTTTCTAGGTTTCTGAGACATATGCGCTGTACAGATACCCCTCAATGGCGAAAACTTTGGGAGGGTTCTGATAAAGCTACTTTGAAACTCTCAGTTCCCACCACAACAACTACAAGAGATAACAATGAAATGAGTTCATCCAAATCCGTATGATAAATCAGTTCAAACAGCTTGTATGATAATATTATACTTTTTGTATTTTCTGTAATTATCTTTTAGTTTGTTTTGCAGAGTCTTCACTCAAACTCTATCTTGTAAAGCTCTATATAAACAGTAAATGAATACAAGCTCAGTAACGAGCACAATTCTTTTATGGTATCATCCCTTTCCAAGTCTCACGACATACTTCCCTCCCAAATACAATGTCTTCTTCCGCTGCCCTCACAAATGTTTCTGCTTTTCTTCCTCTCAAGCTTGATCGCCATAATTATCCCTTGTGGCGTGCCCAGTTTGTTCCCTTACTTCGCAGTCAAAGTCTGATGCCTTATGTTGATGGCACTTCTCAATGCCCTCCTGCTTTTTTTAACGGATGATGACGGTGTTCTTACTGACACCATCAATCCTCTCTTTGAACCTTGGATCCAGACTGACCAGATGGTTCTATGGTTCACTAGTTCCCTCTCTCCACATGTTATGCATGTTGTCGTCAAATGCATTAGTGCTGCCGAGGCCTGGAAGGCTTTATAGGACCGCTATGCACCTTCCTCACACAATCGTGTTATTCAACTCCGCGGGGAACTTCTCAATCTCCGTCGTGGTGATCTCAGTATTGTAGATTATTTGGATAAAATAAACACTTTGGCTGATCAGTTAGCCTTATCTGGTTCTCCCGTTGCTGACTCGGATTTAGTTGCCACAATCATGAATAAAGTTGGTCCGCTGTATGAGAACACTGTCGCCTCCATCCAAGCCCGAGAAACTCCTATCTCGTATGCTGCTTTGGAAGCACTGCTCCTCAATGCTGAAACTCGTTATCTTACCTTCCATTTGTCTGGCGACCCTTCTGTTCCTGTCCTGACTGCCATGGCTGCCAATCGTGGATGTCAGACCACTACCCCTACAGGTTTTGCACGTGGAGGAGGCCGTGGCACTGTCTCTCCTCGCGGTGGGCATCAGGCGCGACCCCATGCTGCTGTTGCTCCTAACTCAGGCCGTACCACTCATCGGCAGTTTGCGACAGACGTGATGAAGCCTCTCCAAATCGAAGATTTATTGGATCAAAAAGTTAAGAAACTCTCCGGTGGAGAGTTGCAAGGGGTTGCTTTATGTCTATGCCTTGGACAGGTAACCAGTTTTAATTTATAATCAAGTTTATGATGCGTCATCTGCTTTTACTTATGGAATCTTTATTATTCGCTTCATATTACAGCCTGCAGATATCTATCTGATTGACGAACCAAGCGCGTACCTTGATTCTGAGCAGCGCATCGTCGCTGCAAAGGTCATAAAGAGGTTTATCCTCCATGCGAAGAAAACTGCGTTTGTGGTTGCTATGACGGGAAGGCAGGTGTTGATTGTACTGCCAATTCTCCCCAATCGTTGTTAACTGGGATGAACCTTTTCTTATCTGTAAGTCTTGCAACCTTTTTGTCTTTAAAGTTTTGTTACATAAACAAGAAGAGATTCCAGAGGAGGGATAACAAAGTGTGTTCGATGCGGTGTTACTCAGTACTAAGTGTGTTTTGATTTGATGCCATATGAGCTAAAATTAAAATCGATGTTTTCGATTATGTGAAAATAAATTGGAGATGAAAACACCGAAATTGAACTAATGATTTTTTATTTCTCCGTTGCTATGAGTCTCCTCAAATCTTCTTTCACATAGTACAGAAATGTATGCATCCTCCCCAAATGGTACAACGAGCGGGAAGCCCGATTATCCCTGCGTTGCTGCACTGCCATTGACAACTGATCACGAGAAATAAGCTCGAAATAATTATCAAACAAAAATTTCAGACTCTCACACCATATTGGTTAAAATGACGAAATGAAAAAACTAGCTCACTAGGCTTATACAAACGGCCTTCAGCCCTGCAACTCCAGCTGGTTCATCCGAAGACAGAAGGATGATAACCGAAAATAGAGGGCGCAGATTCAAAGGAGCATCCTACATCAATGAAGAAACTCAATCTAGTCAGAAAATCAGTCACCGTGTTCTTCTCCATGCATATATGCTTCATTTCAAAATGCTTGAACTGGGAGATAATAGCCTTGCAACGACTTTGGACAAGTGAGACCAGAGAACGAAGCTGACAAAATCTTCCGTCCTTACATCAGTTTTTCAAATTCTGTAACACCTCAATACATAAGGAGATGCTCAAACTTGATCATGAAAACGCTTCCACTATATCTTCTCGTCTTCCAGTTCAGATGTTCTAACATCTTCGCTAACGTTATCTGTACGCGAGCAACATCTTTTTTTTCTACAGGGGCTTGTAGGAAGTATCAGCTTAACTGCTCTATAATCATCTTCCATACCACACGTCTCCTCCTGTACTGCCGGGCTCCTGTTACAATTGATTACACCAGGACTACTTAGCTTAGCTCCGAACACAAATACTTAGCTTAGATGTAGACAAGAGAACAGTGATACATCAGACATTACCAGAAATATAAACAGACTGAATGTAACCAGTACGGTGAGTTGCTTTTCAGGTTCAAACCAACTACTTTTGAGAGGAAAACATACCCACAAGCCCATAGAAAGACATTCTCCACAGTATTACGCCTTGATAGGACATTCGTATGCCAATCGGTCCACTCTCTATTTTCCTGACAAGAATGCTTCTCATGTAAATATTTACTCCAATATATAAATATTAGAACCTCACAGAAAAAGAAACATGTGGATGCAAATTTTATCCTCTTCAATCTTGGACGAATTTGCACCTACAAAACAAGTAGCACCTTAGGTTAAGGCCAAGAGCCTCATGCGCCCACGATGAATGGGGGGGCTTTGGCCGAAGAACCTCCGATGCCAAAGTTAGAATTTTAGAGAGAAAAGTGTTTAGTGAATTTGGGATTTTTTGCAAGAGACTTAGAATGGCTTTTTGGTGAGAATGAGTGCCTATTTATAGGGTTAGGCCTTGCCCAATTTTGAATAAAGGTGACCGGCCACTTTTGGGTTTTTTGGGTTCAACTTTTGGTTTAATTAGCCAATTTATTGGCTAATTAAATATGAAAAGAATAAATGGGTGGTTATAAAAATAAATGATTATTTTAATTTGGGTAATAAATGATTATCATGATGCAAGTACTGTAAGGTGGACTAATACAACATGGTTCTACAATCACAATTTAATATGCATCATGATAATTACAAGAAGAAGATGAATGACACTAACCTGCACATGGTGGCTTGAGTTCATAGGTTGTCTTCTACTTCCAGTACTTCAAAATATCTCTCTGCTGTGAATAGGGTTTAGCGTATTTTGAGAGATTGAGCGTATGGAGATTAACCATAGTATTTATATCATTAGGGTTTAATCACAACCGGCCTATTATTGGTTGTGAAAATCAAACCCTATCACTTAAGTGTTTAAGTCCCACCATGATACTATTGTAGCGAAATCCATCAGATTTCTTTAGGTCAATTGCAAAGGATAAGACTCATCCTTATTTCATTAGGACTATCAGATTAGTTAAGTTGTTAACAACTCGATAAACAAGTGGCCTACAACATAAGTAATCCAATACATCATTCATTGTCATTCACAACCTTACATTCTCCCACTTGAATGTCAATGATTTATCCTAACAAATAAGAACTCATGGTGATCACTAAGTCTTCATAAGTATGCAACAACCTTTCCTAGCAACCTGTCACTTTGAATCAAATGCAGAACCAAAGAAAACAAAGAACAACTTGGTCTGTTTCTTGCACTCCAAGATCACATACACATTCTACTTAAAGGACTTTGTTGCTAACAAAGTCATGGTGTCAAGAGCTAATAGTCAAAACATTAGCTCACAATAGCCGAAAACTGAAAATATGAAAACATATTTCAGTACAAAAGTAGTTCACAAAAGAACTCAACAACGTTGGTAACAACATCCAACTTTTCTGTCAATTTAGAATATGATAAGAGAACAACTAAAATACGACGTACTATTTACGCAATCAGGATCACTTATTAAAACTTATGAACAAAGCTTAAACAAAAAACTCTTAAAATATCAGCCACTAACACTTCAAATTTTTAACACACAAGGTAATCTCTTACTCCCATTGATTAAAAGAGACAAAATTACGTAAATTATTATTACTCTCACTAATTAAGAGAGTAAAAAAATACTTTGTAAATGTCTACAAAATAAAACAGATACCTTTCAAATACTCCCATTAGCAAAACATTAGTCATGGGATCTAGAACATAAAATTTGTGAGCTCAACATCTTTATTCTAGATATCAGTGGGGAAATGACTCTTGTGATTGAAAAACTATACAAAATTATTTGGTTAGTTTTGTTCATCTAACAATTGACAGAAATAGAAAACTTTAACTGAATGTTTTCTTATTGCATCAAAAGCATATAATTCCAGAATCATCTTTGAACATAAACTAATTATATTAGGTTTGCATAGCTTAAACATAAAATATAAGGGCAAACGTATATTGTGACGACCTGTCCCCAAAAATTATAATCTTTATAAGTAAATTAACGAAAATGCCCTTCGAGGCAAATGCATTGATCATTGTCGACTGTTGTGTCCTGTCACGTAAGGTTCGTTTTCTTGGGGTATCCTCGTAGTACTCGTCGCTACGGACGTGTGGGAGCAAACGGATCGCGATTTGAAGTTATAACGAAGGAGATATTAACGTTTGAAGTTGGGGGCATTTTAGTAAATTAATTAAATTCAAGAATGCTCTAGATTTTGGAGCATAATCTGATGGTGCCACCTGTGTGGCCTAGATTAAAAGAAAGAAAGATGGGCAGCTGTGATGGAAAGATAAGAAGAGAAAAGGGAGAGAAGTGGAGGAATAATGAGATGAGAGACAAAGGGAGTGACCAATCAGGAGGAAAGGAAATGAGGGAAATGAGAGAAGAAGAAGGAGGGAGAAGAACCGAGTCACCTTTCGACCCGCGCCTTCGACCCGTTTTCTCCATAATTTCCGATAGTTTTCCATTGAATTTTACACGAATTGCACTAAGCTAACACTCCCAATCATCATATATACCTTTCCTCTACCATTTCCATATCAAATTTGAGGTTCGAAATTGGAAGAAATGAACTTATGGGTGTCGTGAGGAACCTTGGCCGAGATCCACCAAACCTGAAACGTTTTCATTCAATTAACAACACCCTTAGACTTTCCATGAACCCATAAACAAAGCCCAATCAACCTTGGAGGCATCAGAGCTTGTTTGGAGTTGGATCAAAGACACCCAAATCAAGGGTTTTCGACGGGGTCGAGTGAAATTGAGGTGTTTTCCGGTCAAATTGGCCTTATTCACAGGTATAAAAGTTGTTCCTCTCATTGAGATTTTCATTCCTGTAAATTTTGGTAATTTTTAGAAATAGTTGAATTTTTCGGCGAATCACGGCGGCGCGTGCAGTGGCGCATGGCCAGTGGGCCGCCAAGGCTAAATTAAATGTCCTAAATTCAGTTTTGATATTCGAATGAGGTAGGTTGATCGTTTGAACCTAATTTCATTACGATACGTGGTTGGGTCAATATATGAATCGACAATCCGACCGTTGGATCGTCACCAAACTTTGATACATTATCATACGTAATATTTAAGGATATTAGGAATTTATGGATTGGGAATCCGACGTACGGATCTTCCCCAATTGGATTGGTAAGTTCATTAAATAAAACGTTAACCGCCACTTGGTTTTTGGCAATTGGCGGAGATCCAACCTTTGGATCGTAATGAAACTTTAGTACGTTATTCTAGAAGCATAATGTGAATATTAGGAAGTTATGGATCGGAAATCTGAGATGTGAATCTTCCGGATTGAGTTACGTAGGGTTGTGGACCCTACCGTCGATCTTTGACCGACGGTTGACTTTTGGTCAATGGGTCTCAAACCATTCTAGAACGCCCTTAGGGATGTGTTTTATGTAAGTTACATGTTTTATTGATAATAATTCTAAGATGTGATTTGATAATTGTTCTAGGCGTCGATCGTTCAGGACTCATCGGTATTTGTACTAGGGAGTTGTAGCGCGGACTCCAGGTGAGTGGGCTTTTGGTTTTCTATATATATACGTATATATGCCTTACATTTTCCCAGAAATTGGTTTAAATGAATTTACGATTTGAATGCCATGTCAAAGATGCATTATACTTTTGTATTTGCATTAGTATAGTTTTGCATATTATTGAATGATGATGCAGACGCTCAGGTAAGCTTCAGTGAGTTCATGCTGATGATATTGATTTCTATGAATATGATTATGTTTAGATGCATTTAGTGCTCATTATCCTGCACCCCGGTGTTAGTGCTCCGCCCGAGGCCAGGGCCTAGCTTTCACGTGATCGTTCACCTCCCGCACCACACGCTCTCCTTGGATCCAAGGCAGGTGCCAGCCTGTCGTACAGACCACATTAGGTGGTTCTGACTCATAGGTGACTTGCGATACTTCGCACAACCTTCACGTGATCATAGCACTTGAGCGTATCTAGTTACACCTAGCCTGTCGTACAGACTACAATAGGTGTTCCAACATGTGTGCAGGAATTGGTAGATGAGCTATAGTTTCAGCCGTACAGGTCACATTAGGTGACTCCGGCTGACATATCATTTTACATTGATTTATTTCACCTGGCTTACTTATTTTATTGCTAAGATGCTTGACATGGCATATATGGTTTTCACTACACTCGATCATAATTTCTATATACGTATGTATTATTATTTTCTGAAAAATTATACAGGTTTTACAGTGAGGGGTTATTACATTTTAAAAAGAAAGATGTTTTCAAAAACTTTGTTTTTGCCCACTCACATTTTCTGTTTTGCGCCCTTCCAGGTTTTAGTTGCTGAATGTTCGTATCGGCCAGGATTCTTGGCGAATCTCAGTATAGGTGGCTGCCTCTGAGGGTATGATCCTTACCCACACTACTGTACTTTACTTATGCTCTGACGTCGCGTGTGAAATGGGTCCATTCCCGCTCACAGCGCACTCCTGTCTTTAGACACTTTTAGGTTTAAATTTATTCCCGTTTTCCACATCACCATACTTTATGGCTTCGTCACCTTCCAGGTGTCGGCCAGCACGGCTCGATTCGGAGTCCTAGTGGACATTCCGGGTCGGGGTGTGTCAATTTGGTATCAGAGCATAAGTTGGGCAGTATTGTGTTCATCACACGCGTGATGTAAGCATTTTCAGTTCTTGAGCCTAATGCTCGAATCTTGCCACCTCGTCGTATACAAAAAATGTGTTAGTTTTTCCTGAGTTTTGGGTAGTTTTGTCGACTTGTAGACATTTTAGAATACCACTTTGGCTAACATTTATAGACTTAAAGTGAAGAACTTCCATGCCAAGGAAAGGTGTAGATTTGAGATAAGTTGATGGCCCTAAAACAAGGCTAATGTATCGATAACAGTGTGTCACTAGGGAACTATAAACCCATTCCATCATTATTTTTATGCCATCATTATCAACTTTTTTGAGATAGGAAACTAGAATTGATTTTGATTCCTTGGCAATACCCGTTAGCATACCATTTATTAGGATTCCTACGAAGTTACTTAGTCAAGATTCCAAAATGATCTTGAGCAAAAACCTGGTGCTAAAGTGGTAGCACTCAATGAAAGAAACATCTGGGGAATAGTCACTTATGGTTTCCGATAGTACTAGCCTTCTTAACCGCACTAATTGTCATTTCGGATATTCAGGAGGAAGATCAACTTTCGTTTAAGCCATTCTAAAGTAGATTATTAGTAAATTCCTCTTTCCGGCTTTGGGACATCTTAACCAATACTAGTTTCTAAAATTCTTTTGGTGATGTACTTGTCATTTTGATGAGTATAGGTACCCAATTACGAGTTGTTATACTTATGATTAGTACAAATTTTTGAAATAGTGAGTATCCCCTCTAGAATTATGGAACCCCCTTACAGAACCAGTTCCTTATTAGTTGTTTAAAACCATCCACCTGAGTGGACTCTAGTCTGTAATCGGTGTATGGTGGCGCTACTAATTGATGATATTGTCCGATATCCCGGAATTGTCAACCAGTATTCAAGAGGTATGATTCCTGATACCGAACACAAGTGCTAGTATCTGGGAGTGATACCTTATACGGAATGTCGGTTCACAGTTTCAGGGTAACGAACAATATCAAAATATTATAAATCTGTTAATTAGAGCGCGACTAATAGACTGATTAACAGTGACTGCTGGAGTCGAAGAAACTAAATCTCGGAAAATTAAAAGCAAGCTTTGTATTAGGATAGTAAACTTATAGTTGTTTTTACCTTATCACCTATCTAGGTAAACATAACCTCTCCGACTAGCCACCTTTTCGATCACCTTCACAGGTAGATAGTAGACTTGAAGTACGAGTTAGTTTCTCTCTGTTAGAGTGAATGGAGAATTGAGAAAGTGGTGCAGACCCTTTAGCACGTGGCGTAGTGAAATGAAGTATTAAGGTACGATTTGAGGACGTACATTCAGGCGTCACATTCCAAAGTCTTACCTGAGATATTATCATCGACCTACTTTCTTATACTATACTAGTTTCTTTGCATCTTTTCGAGCGACTCCTACCGTTTGGAAGAACTTAGTTACTAAAGCTTATCGATTAGAAATTTATTCAACTAAGCCCTTATCTAGAGAACTTCGAACCTTAGGATTATACCTAGATTTTAGCAACTTTCTTGAGTGATGATTAAAAACCGTTATCCCCTACTTCGAGTTGATGATCTAGCCGACCCATCCTTTGTAACTCGAGTTTCTTTCTTAACCTGCCTACTTCGTAGTAGTCTTTTTGACGACTTTCTTATCTGCTTCGACAATAAGACCAAATTACTCAAATATCAACTTTGTTTAGATTAGTATTTATCTCGGGAGATGTGATCTTTGTAGACAGTATTCTTTCCTTATCCCAAAAAGAGCTTTGAGGATGAAGGTTGAAATTCTCACAAAGTGTTGTGAGATCTAAGATATTCTTAGTCTTGTTGAGGTTATCGACTATTGGTTAGCGATTTTTCGACTATAATGTTCTTCTTCACTTTTTGACCGAATAAAGTTGATTTAGTTTGGGATGTGGGTTACGAATAAAATTTCTGACAGCTTAAGTATTGTCTTTTCCCCCAACATGGTTCTTACATTTTTCGATAACATTGAGAATTTCGAAATCCACGATGACGTTTTCTTCGGATGTTTTGGCTGTGTAGGTGCAGCATGATAGGGTAACGCTTATGTTTCCTAACGGTAGAACCGTTCAAAGTGAACCATCATATATGTAACCTAGAGTCGACAATTGTCATGTTTATTTGAAAACCGATTGGTACTCCTTTGTGAAGAAATATGTCCAACATCTTATTTAACCTTAGAGCTTCTTAATTTCACTTACTTTTGGAAAGAGCTAAGTTTTTGACAGTAGCATTAGAAGAGTTAGATCAACATCTATGATTGCACTATCGTGGATCATCCCGGTTGTGCAAACGTAATAATTGAGCACCGTAATAAAAGTTGTTTCTACCCCAAACATTTTTAGTATTCCTTATCCCATTCTAGTTGAAATTTACGAGTATCGATATGACATTTTGAGGATTGAATAGTTTTCAGCATAGTATTGGTGAATGTATAAAGCTTGGCGATTGTGGCATCAATCTCCATATATGGTTCGAGACTGCAATTGTCATTCGAATGATGTCGATAGAGATATGGTTCCTCTGATTCAGGATTTCAGAGGTTATATCCTTGATTTGGTGAACAACGTTAGTCAATAGTCACGAAAGAAATATTTTACGATATGTGTTCGTCTCTACGCATCTTTTAATTACGTCACTCTAGGACTTGATGGTTCGAGCGTACATGGATGTTGAAGCACTTCTAGCAGCTGGATTGGTGCATTCTGGGATATTACGGCGTCACGATTGATGTACGAATCAGACGATTTAGATATATTCGCACATGAGGAGCAAAACGATATTTTGGCATCCTAGGAACTTTTCACTAGTTTATTGAGACAACGATGAGTTATTGGCGTTACAGGCTGCAGACTGTAATATCGACGACTTAATTGTTGTTTTCACTAAGCTAGTGGGCAAGAAGGCTCATCTACGGCAACACTTACTAGTTAGCTATGGTTCAGATTCATTCTCCAAGTTCGTGACACGACGAATGTTTGGCGAGGTCCATTTTCATTTTGAGTTTTGTTTTTTTTTTCGTGCAAGTATTTTTCTAATACGTTATTTTATTTATATAAGTATTTCTGTCATTGCAAATGTTGGGTAAGTTATTTCTACTTTTGGTTTTAAATTCGATACAAGTACTTGAATTGTATGTTTATATATATATATATATATATATATATATATATGATATTTTATTATGTGTATATTTTGACCTTATGTTATTACGTAATAATTGGTGCTTTCAACTTTGCGGTTTATACGGGTATTATATTACTATATTGTCGAGGAAGAAAGAAGGTATGAGCTTGGAGGCATAAAAGAGGAATAATTGCAATCCGATCGCAACGGAATGGCACTCTTTTATGCAGCTGCTCTAACTCGATTTCTTCCTTGTGTATGTATTTATATACATATGCTCTTCATATTTTCGAGTATTTTACATTTAACAAGTTATTTAAAATTTCGAGGACGAAATTTTATTAAGGGGGGAAGATTATGACGACCCATCCCCAAAAATTATAACTTTTATAAGTAAATTAATGAAAATGCCTTCGAGGCAAATGCATTGACTATTGCCGACTGTTGTGTCGTGTCATGTAAGGTTCATTTTCTTGGCGTATCCTTGTAGTACTCGTCGCTACGAACGCATGGGCGCAAATGGATCACGATTTGGAGTTATAACGAATGAGATATTAACGTTTGAAGTTGGGGGCATTTTAGTAAATTAATTAAATTCAAGAATGCTCCAGATTTTGGAGCATAATCTGATGGTGCCACGTGTGTGGCCCAGATTAAAAGAAAGAAAGATGGGCGGCTGTGATGGAAAGATAAGAAGAGAAAAGGGAGAGAAGTGGAGGAATAAGGAGAGCAGATAGAAGGGAGTGACCAATCAGGAGGAAAGGAAATGAGGGAAATGAGAGAATAAGAATGAGGGGGAAGAACCGGGTCACCCTTCGACCCGCGCCTTCAACCCGTTTTCTCCATAATTTTAGATGGTTTTCCCTCGGATTTTACACGAATTGGACTAAGCTAACATTCCCAATCATCATATATACCTTTCCTCTACAATTTTCATATCAAATTTGAGGAGATTAAGTTCAGAATTGGAAGAAATGAACTTATGGGTGTCATGAAGACCCTTGGCCGAGATCCACCAAACCTGAAATGTTTTCATTCAATTAACACCACCCTTAGATTCTCCATGAACCCAAAAACAAAGCCCAATCAACCTTGGGGACGTCAGAGCTGGTTTGGAGTCGGATCAAAGACACCCAAATCAAGGGTTTTCGACGGGTTCGAGTGAAATTGAAGTGTTTTCCGGCCAAATTGGCCTTAGTCACAGGTATAAAAGTTGTTCCTATCATTAAGATCTTCATTCCTGTAAATTTTGGTAATTTTTAGAAATAGTTGAATTTTTCAGTGAGTCGGGGCGGCCGACAGCCACCCACGCTAGTTTTAGGCTAAATTAAATGTCCTAAATTCAATTTTGATATTCGAATGAGGTAGGTTGATCGTTTGAACCTAATTTCATTACGATACGTGGTTGGGCAATATATAAATCGACGATCCGACCATTGGATCGTCACCAAACTTTGATACATTATCATACGTAATATTTACGGACATTAGGAATTTACGGATCGGGAATCCAACGTACGGATCTTCCCCAATTAGATTGGTAAGTTCATAAAATAAAACGTTAACCGCCACTTGGTTTTTGGCAATTGGCGGAGATCCAACCGTTGGATCGTAATGAAACTTTAGTATGTTATTCTAGAAGCATAATTTGAATATTAGGAAGTTACGGATCAGAAATCTGAGATGTGAATCTTCCCGATCGAGTTACATAGGGTTGTGGACCCTACCGTCGATCTTTGACCGACGGTTGACTTTTGGTCAATGGGTCTCAACTCTCAAACCATTCTAGAACGCCCATAGGGATGTGTTTTACCTAAGTTACATGTTTTATTGATAATAATTCTAAGATGTGATTTGATAATTGTTCTAGGCGTCGATCGTTCAGGACTCCTCGGTATTCGTACTAGGGAGTTGTAGCGCGGACTCCAGGTGAGTGGGGTTTTGGTTTTCTATATATATACTATATATGCCTTACATTTTCCCAGAAATTGGTTTAAATGAATTTACGATTTGAAAGCCATATCAAGGATGCATTATATTTTTGTATTTGCATTAGTATAGTTTTGCATATTATTGAATGATGTTGTGGACACTCAGGTAAGCTTCAGGTGAGTTCATGCTGATGATATTGATTGCTATGAATATGGTTATGTTTAGATGCATTTAGTGCTCATTATCCTGCACCCCGGTGTTAGCGCTCCGCTCGAGGCCAGGGCCTAGCTTTCACGTGATCGTTCACCTCCTGCACCACACGCTCTCCTTGGATCCAAGGCAGGTGCCAGCCTGTCATACAGAACAAATTAGGTGGTTCCGACTCGTAGGTGACTTGCGATACTTCGCACAGCCTTCACTTGATCGTTGCACTTGAGCGTATCTAGTTACACCTAGCCTTTCGTACAGACCACAATAGGTGGTTCCGACATGTGTGCAGGAATTGGTAGATGAGCTATAGTTTCAGCCGTACAGGTCACGTTAGGTGACTCCGGCTGACATACCATTTTACATTGATTTATTTCACCTGGCTTACTTTTTTTATTGCTAAGATGCTTGACATGGCATATACTTGGTTTTCACTACACTCGATCATGATTTCTATATACGTATGTATTATTATTTTCTGAAAAATTATACAGGTTTTACGGTGAGGGGTTATTACATTTTAAAAAGAAAGATGTTTTCAAAAACTTTGTTTTTGCCCACTCACATTTTCTGTTTTGTGCCCCTCCAGGTTTTAGTTGCTGAATGTTCGTATCGACGAGGATTTTTGGCGAATCTCAGTATAGGTGGCTACCTCTGAGGGTATGATCCTTACCCACACTACTATACTTTACTTATGCTCTGACGTCACGTGTGAAATGGGTCCATCCCGCTCACAGCGCACTCATGACACTTTTTGGTTTAAATTTATTCACATTTTCCACATCACCATACTTTATGGCTTCCGTCACCTTCCAGGTGTCGGCTAGCACGGCTCGATTCGGAGTCCTAGTGGACATTCCGTGTCGCGGTGTGTCATATATAGCTTCAACACTTTTGAGCTGATGAAGTATATGCAATCTTGTCAATTTCATGTTTCACTATTTATTGATTTATAGTTGTACTGAATAAGAAAACACTTCTGAGCAGAATAACATATAAATCACAAGTCCAATTTCTTGAACAACATACAAGAATTAATAAGCAAAACACTTTTGAGCAGAATATACTCATTTACCCTTCTTGAATTTCCTACAAGATTAGTTGCATATATAACAAATAAAATATAAACAAGTATGATAATGTACGTTTAAACGCATGAAAAATTGATGAGTGTGAAGCCCATAATACATTATTTCTCCCACTTGGGCAAACACTCAAAATTGCAAGATTAAACACTAGAGAAAGTGGTTTTCATATACCAAAATATAGGCTAGTTGAATCAATAAAGATAGTGTACACAATCCATTATATAATATAACATGGCAAAATTTTTACAAAGTTTGGAGTTAGAAAAATCTATCAAAATTGTAATCAAATAGGACACGTTGCAAGGTATGCAAAACTCCATCAATATTTCCCAAGCTCTACCAAAATTTCAGATTTAATCATAATTTAAATAAAACCAATTTACAATCTTTAATATTCTCAAAACACGAAAATTTCTTAAATAAATTAAAGGTTCATTTCATTAGATAAATAACCTTTAATATGCCCAAAACATTAAAATTTCTTAAACAAATTTGTTGAGTCACAAAATAGTTGGTTTGGGCATAATAAACCAATCTATATGTATCAAAATTAGGCTTATATAAGGAACAATATCTCAACATTATTAATCGATCTAAAAGTGACAAGTGATTAGAAAACTCATGGCTACAAAATTTATTTTAGTGTATGAGAGAAGACTCACATATGTGTTAAAGATTAGGTCATAAATTAAAATGAAACCTAATATGAGAATCCAAACTCAAAATTTATGTTTTAATTCTAAAACAAAGTCGATTAAAGTAAACACATAGATATCTCAACAACATCAATTTTTCAACAATAATTTTAATCCAATTTAGAACTCACAGAAAATTAAGGCAAAAGATTGGAAATTTACCTACTTATTCTCGATTCTGCAAGATTCATCATGGAAGTAGTCGAGTTGTGGAGTATCGAACCAACTCCAAATTGCATGATTGTTACACCTTTGGGCAGAAACTAATCATGCAAAGAAAATATCTGCATAGCTAGTCAAAACATAAAATACACAAAATACATATAGTTTCAACAACTTTGGCTAGATGAAAATATCTTAGAAGTACTTTATGATTTGCTATAATACTGATTTATAATTGGTGAGTGATTTCCTGAAATTCCCATTGGGACAAAAGTATTCACCATATAAATTAGAATTTGTTGTAGGCATAATTTACTGAACAATTATGGAGGCCATAGAGAGAGAGGTGCGGCAAGAGTAGAAAAGAAAGAGAGATGTGTAATTGTGGGGTGTGTGTTATTCCACCCCATTGTGCCTTTATTTATAGTAGTAGGGAAGGTTAATTCCTTACCCTTTAGGATTACAACATTTAATAGGTAATCTACTCCTAATAGGAATATAAGATACATTCCCATATCTACTAGGATTTACACAATCACATTCCTTTTCCAATAGGACTGCAACAGAATTTTGATTTTTCAAAATAATCTTTTAGAACAATATTAAATAACCGTTTTGTTGGATATTTAATGATTCTCAAAAGATTCAATTAGACACAAAAGTATGTCGTTGTTGACATTGAACAATAGAGTTCTCGAAAGAGAAAACATGGTTATTCAGTTATTCGATAGGGACCAAAATGATCAATTAGTAAACTGATGCCACTTTCCAATTTTCTCTCAAAAGACAATTATCATCATAATTAGAATTGATGACCAAACAAAACATTGGTTTAAGCAAAGCAAACCAATACATCTTTAAATCAAAATTTAATCAGTGTTGTCTAATAATAGTCATTAGTATTAAGAATTTGCATTAAATAAGGCCATATTGGAACCATAAACTAGTATAATATTCGGTACCAATAGATGTGCACAAATAAGTGAAAACAATATCACATAACAAAACTAGTTTTGAAGTACCAAAATTCAGCAGTACTACTTTAGTTTGCAAATTCATTAAAAACTCAATTCTCTTTAGATTGTCATAAATTTTTTTATGTATGCACTAGACATATATGGCTAGTATTTCAAAAAAAAATTCATGATTTATAAATTTTTTTAAGCGAGCCAAAAATGAATTCCAAAAGAGAGGTGCTATAGAAATTGCAGAAAATGTTCAGTACTGAGATTACAAATTCACCAAATATTAATTGTTCATCCGACATGCATGAAAATTTTCAGACATAAATTAAACATACAAATCTGTTAATTCCCAAAATTTCATAATTTTTGAGACTTTAGAATTGTACTAAAAGAAAATTAGAAATGAGATGTGCTGTGGAAACGGCAAAAATTCTGCAGTACATACCAGAGACTAAATGATTCACCAAAAATTCAATTTTTCTCCAATATGCATGAAAATTTCGAGAAATAAAGTAGACATATAAATTTACTATCACCCAAAATTCCATAATTTGTTCGATTCACACGTGGGCTAAAAATAAAATCAAAATGGAATGTGCTGCAGAAACCGCATAAATTCTGCAATACATCCCCTAGATTAAAACTTCACCAATAATTCATTTTCAGACCACTGCTCGTGAAAATTTCCAGATTTAAAATAAACATCTCAATGTATATCATAATAAAATTTCATGAATTTAGGAGTTGCATAAATATATCAAAATAATATCACAAACAGACTTTGCGGCTGAAGTCTGCAAAATTCCAGCAACGTGGTATCACCTTTAACATTTTACCATAAATTTATTTGATGTCCCAAAAACGTGAAAAATTGCAGTATATACAATATATTCTTACCTACAAGAAGTTACGAAAGTCTTTGTAAAAATACGATGTTTATCAGGCCCAGATTAGTGAGATGAATGGTTTTCCTTTTCATGTGAGTTTCTTGCCTTTCAACATATCCTATTTCTGACTTGTAAATACTTTTATTGATTTCTCACTCAAAATATAGCAAAACACATTAAACTTAAGTTGAATCCACTAAACCACAAGCAAGACGTTATACGATAATCAACATAGTATTAGTTGAAATTAAAATACGAAAGGCCCATTGTAAAAGGTTCCTTCAACCAGATTTATTCAATCATGCAATCTGAAGCCAATATATATAGTCAAAATGCAATAAGCTAGTCATGCGGCAATCCTTGTTTGCAACATAAAGTTAATGTATTTATGGAAATGAGCAGAAGCAAGAAGACAAACCCCAATTTATTTCCTAGCAGAGAGTGATTCTCAACTGGGTTTTGATGATGTGCGGGGAAGCAAAACCCGAATAACGGCTAGATCAATAATAACTGGATGGTGGCTCACTTAGCAATTTGAAATTAGCCATCACAGTAGAGCTCGCGGAAGAGAGCACAGTCAAGAAAACATGTCAGGGAGAAAATTCTTTATGCCTTCTTCATATATGAATTAGAAACCAGTTTAAATTTATGAGAAATTAGGTTCACATCCTTATTTTTGCTACTCGATTGATTAAAATCCTATTCAATTTCAATTTTTGATCAAGGTCTTTGGGAATTAATAACATCATTAATTATTTGAATAATAAAATATTTTTATTTTTAAATATATTCCTTTAGTGTTAAAAATGTTACAATTAGTATATTTATATTTATGGCTAAATTTTTTTATCATATATTTTTATTTTTAGTTTTTACCTATTTTTAATTTGCAAATATTTTTTAATTTGTACCAATTTTCTTTTCATTTTTAATTTGTACCCATATATTAGTTTCTTTTTGTGCCCATATTTTTTAAAGTTTTATTTGTGTGTTGTATCCATGTGTATACCATCACGTGACATTGTATATTTAATCAATGATAGAAAAATTACATATGGTGTATTTATGTTTTATGCCTAAACTTTGTATCATATATTTATATTTTTAGTTTGTACCCACTTTTAATTTGCAACATTTTTTTTTAAATTTGTAGTATTTTCTTTTTAGTTTTATTTTGTACCCATGTATTAATTTATTTTAGCGTCTATATTTTTAAAAAATTCATTTGTACTCATAATTTTTTAATCTTTTATCTGTACCCTAATTTATTTATAATGTATCCATTCTTCTTTATTGATGTACCACTTTGTTATATGGGAAATGTACCAATTTTTTTGTAAAATGTACCAATATTTTTAACACTATGGATACATTCTTTTGCCATGTATTATTTCTTATTTTTACATAGTTTTTATCCATTTATTCAATCAAAATGTTTGAATTTTTTTACTGTAACTGTTTCTAATAGTATTATAATGAAGGATTTTAAATTTATAAGATTATAAATCTCATAAAATATCAAATAATTAATGTCAAAACTATAAAAATATAAATATTAATAGTAATATAATGAGGTGTACAAAGTCAAGGGACTTTGATCAAACTTTGAATACCATTAAGGTTTTAATCAAATAATGTTACGGATTAGGGACCGCATCCAAAGTATCCCTAATAAATCAAATCATAATTGACTAATAAAACATTTCTTTCAATTGCTTCACTGAAAGTGTAATTTTCAACCAAAAGGGACCACAAATCCATGACGTAATTCTGGATTGGTGTTCCACTCAATATCATACGATGTTGGGCTTTCAATTGAACTCCTGCAGATTGTATTATCTTCAATTGAACTCCTGCAGATTGTATTATCTAAACGCTGCACCGTATATAAGGTTTCTGCACCAAACTTATTAGCCATAATATATGTTTCTTTGTGATGAATAAAATCGCAGCACACGGTCATCATACATGCAACTATATTAAGTCACAAAAAAATAAGAACAGCGGAAGCAAAATAGGATCTTTTAAATTATCCATAACAATGCGGTTATTTGAATTGGATTCTAGTCATGTTGTGTGGCTCTGATACCACATGTAAGGTGGACTAATACAACATGGTTTTAGAATCACAATTTAACATGCATCATGATAATTACAAGAAGAAGATGAATGATACTAACCTGCACCGATTGGAGACATGGTGACTTGAGTTCATAGGTTGTCTTCTACTTCTAGTACTTCAAATAGGGTTTAGCGTATTTTGAGAGATTGAACGTATGAAAGCAGGGACTTAACCATAGTATTTATATCATTAGGGTTTAATCACAGCCGGCCTATTATTGGTTGTGAAAATCAAACCCTATCACTTAAGTGTTTAAGTCCCACCATGAAACTATATCTTTGTAGCGAAATCCATCAGATTTCTTTAGGTCAATTGCAAAGGATAAGACTCCATAATCCTTATTTCATTAAGACTATCAGATTACTTAAGTTGTTAGCAACTCGATAAACAAGTGACCTACAACATAATTAATCCAATACATCATTCATTGTCATTCACAACCTTACAAGTACGACGTACCAAATGACCAAACTAAGGAGTTAACTTTACCTAGGATCTCCAGCATGCCAACAGTCTCGGAATTAGCAATATCTACAGATCCATGAGTAATTTGAAGTCCACCGAAATTCTCATACGTTCTCGAATTTAGCCTCGTAGGGTTTAACATATACAAGCACACTGACAATAAGTTAATAAGAACATATTGCGGTCGAGAGTCCTCCAAAGCATGCCGGAACATTCTTCTTATAAAATTGCGTAAAATGTGCACAAAATGAACTCACTGCGGAATCTTAGAGCGAGCCTTGCTACAGCACAAAGTGTATTTAAAGTAGGGTTTGTGGTATAGCTGTCGGGTATGGCTGGGTTGGTGGCATGGCTGTCACCTTTCTCCTAGTTGATCTTGTAAAGTTGTTGTATCTTAGTGCCCATACTTGTATCTTAGTTCCCATACTTTTAGGGTATGGTTGTAGCTTTATTTTTTCCCCTCTTTCTGCTCTATGTTTTATGGAGTTGTTGTCGTGTAGTTGTGTTTCAAGGGTGATCAGTGTGTTGATCTCTCCTTGCCCCTTATATCTTGTATGGTTTGAGTTGTAGTTTCTTATGAAAAATAATTCAATCAAACACCTAAACTTCAACATGGTATCAGAGCAGGAATAACCTGTCTCTGTAAAAACTTATTGCTGTTTCTTCCATGGCTGACGACAACCCTATCCTCGAGTCCGAGGCTGATAGCTCACTTGGCGCCAGTCATCACATTCAACCAGAGATCGATGTAAATCCAAATCAAAGGTTGAGCTCTGTACTTCTAAATGAGTTTAATTACTTACCATGGTCAAGGGTAGTTTCTCTTGCCCTAGGAGGAAGATCAAAGCTAGGGTTCATAAATGGAAGTATTGAAGCTCCTGATGCTTCCACTTCCACGTATGAATCTTGGTTCAGCAAGGATCAGTTGGTCATGTCATGGCTCATCAACTCCATGGAGAGGAAGATAGCTGAGATATTCAGCTACTCTGAATCCTCCTTCCAACTATGGAAGTCCGTGAAAGAAATGTAGGGAAATCAAAATAATGCAGCTCGTGTGTTTCAGCTAAAAAGGGATATCACAAGCATGCAACAAGATGGAAAACCATTTGTGCAGCTTCTTGGAAGTTTAAAAAAGATGTGGAATGAGTTGGAGGTATATCGTCCTCATACAACAGACTCAAATCTACTTCTAAAAAGGGCTGAAGAAGACAAAATCTTCCATCTTCTCTTTAGTCTGGGATCTGAATATGAGGATATGCGCAGTCATATACTCATGAATCCAGAGCTTCCCACATTTGCCAGTGTTTGTGCAACCATCCAAAGGGAAGAAGTGAGAAAAAAGGTTATGAACTCTAGTGCTTCGACTTCTGCTTCAGACGCTAGAGCTTATTTTTCCAATGATAAGAAACACCTCTTCATCAAAAAGAAGTATAAGGGCAGAAATCCCCACCTCAAATGCAAACATTGTGATGCCACTAGACACGTGAAAGATTATTGCTGGATTCTTCATCCTGAGCTCAAACCAGACTTCATGAAGAATGAGAGGTTTAGTCAGAAGAAACCTCAGTATCCTAGTTACAAAGCAAACCATACAAGATCTCTGTCAACTAGAGGCTCAAAGGAACTTCAGAACTTTACCTCCAATCCCACCACACTCATAAATGAGTTCGCTGCGTATCTTCAAATGAAGAAGGAAGTCTCTGGGAGTGATGAAGCTGCTACCTCAGGAAATAGCAACTCAACTGCCTTGCTGGGGAAATTTGGGGTTTTTTGGCCGACTCAAAAAAGCTCACTCAAGACAACATGCAAGGTATATTAATTGCCTTCAATACTGCTTTAAATATAGGTTAATTGCATGAGTTGTGGATCATAGATTCCGGTGCCACATATCACATGACAAACCAATCTCATAAGCTCCATGATTTTAAAAACCTTCCTACACCTTCATTTGTTTCGGTTGCCAATGGGGAAGGAGCTAAAGTGCTAGGAATGGGAAAAATCCATCTTGTGTCTGACAATATAGAGTCTAAAGCCTTGTACGTTCCATCATTCCCTTTCCAACTTCTTTCAATTGGAAAAATCACTCATGCCTTAAACTGGTCGATTATTTTTTCTCCTTACACTGTCATTTTTCAGGACTGCATCACCAAGAAGAAGATTGGTGAAGGTTTTTTTTATAGATGGTCTCTATTACCTATCCAAGGAGACGTCTCCTCCCAAAAGATTTCAAGTCAAAACTACCCTACGTCAAGACCAAAACCTGTGGCATCAAATATTAGCTCACCCATCCGAGCACATTTTGTAAGCTTGTTTTCAAATCAGTGTAAAGAAGTAATCCAGTATGATACTTGTCATTTTTGTAAAGCCACTAGGTTACATTTTAGTTCATCCTCAGATAGAATCAAACAAGCATTTGAACTTGTTCATTCAGATGTATGGGGGTCATTTTTTGAATCTTTTGATGGGTATAAGTACTTTGTAACTTTCATAGATGATTTCTCGAGAGTTACATGGTTATACCTTTTGAAATCTAATAGTGAAGTTGTTGAAGCATTCATAGACTTTCATAATCTTGTCAAAAATCATTTCAATTCCCAAATTCAAACCTTAAGATCTGATAATGGCTCGGAATATATGTCACACATCATGAAACAATATTTAAGCAGTAATGGGATTCTGCATCAAACCAGTTGTGTTGGTACTCCACAAAAAAATGGAAGAGCCGAGAGAAAAAACCGTGACCTACTTGAAAAAACAAGAGCTCTAATGTTGCACATGAATGTACCAAAGAGATTTTGGTCTCAAGGGGTCATGACAGCTGCATATATCATAAACAAATTACCAAGTCGAGTTTTGGAGTTTAAATCTCCAATGGAAGTCCTAAAAGGAAGTGATATTAACCTGTCACACCTTAGAATCTTTGGATGTACATGCTATGTTCATATTCAATCTCAGCATAGGGATAAGCTGGACCCTAGGGCTAACAAATGCATGTTTATTGGTTACTCTTCTACTCAAAAAGGTTATAAGTGCTATAGTCCCGAGTTAAAGAGAGTTATAGTATCAAGGGATGTTCGATTTGATGAAACCAACCCCTTTTTCAATAAGTTGTCGAAGGATCAGTTACAAGGGGAGTCTTGTTTTGAATTATTTCCCTTACCAAGGGCTGGGGATTCCTCTTTCGAGATACTGCCTCTCAATGCTCATTCTTTATCTGATGAAAATCATGTTGGTAATCACAATTCTGATCAACAAATGCACCATGAAGAAACTCTTCATGAAGAGACAGACATTTCGACAGAAGAAACACATCAGGTTCAAGGTAAAAGAAATCCAGGGTCATTTAGCACAAGGACCTCAAGATTATGTGACTTATTCTGCTAGCCACCGGACGCCCCAGATTATGTGACTTTCATATTTAAGCAGTCATGGAACCAGTTGGTCTCCTAGCCACCGGACGCCTCTCCGGCCAGCGATCAGGGTCATTTAGCACAAGGACCTCGTCTGGCTCATCCTCCTCTGGTTCCTCATCAGCCCTCTCCTCTTGTATTTCTTCATCATCAGCACTCTCCTCTGGTGTTTCCTCATCATCAGCACCCACCTCTGTCGTTTCCTCATCAGTAGCCTCTTCAGTTGTTTTTTCATCAACAGCCTCCTTCTCCTCCTTGATCCCTAATAACAACAAATAAGGTTTGGTAACAGATCGGCTGAAAACGAAATAAACTTCACAACTTAACCTGCTGCCATCACCAGAAAAAACTATTAAAAAATATTTAAAAAAAACATATTTAAAATCCCAAAACGCCCGGAAAGATGAAACTTTTTCGTTGTAGTTTTTGTCTAGCAACTTTGGAAGAAATATGATAAGAATCTCTCAATTTTATATAGGGGTTTAAGGAAAATAAAATAAAATAAAGCAAGAAACTGGAAACAAGAAGAAAAAATGAAAAAGGTGCCAACTTTTTTGGAGATCACACAACACTATATTCCAAAAACAAGTTGAAACATACAGAATCAGAAAAGGCTAAAAGGCTGAAAAGATGGAGAATTTTAGTGTTTTGAAATAGGATCCACTACTTACTTGAGAGTTTTCGAAGTTTGTTTTCCCCTTCAGCTGATGAGAATATTGATTTTCTTTTCTTCCCATCAGCGGGAGGCTTGGGCGGTTCCGAAGAGCTCATCTTTTAGGGCAGACGAGAGGGTGGGAATATTTTTCAGGGGAATAGTGTGTGTCTGGGGGGGGGGTGTCTGTGGGGAGTGGGGTGAAGCTGTGCTTTTTAATAGCCTAGTACAAGTGTAAAGAAAAACAGGGTTAGCCTATCAAACACGTACGAGTGTAACATAGCAAAGTCGAAGGAAAAAATGTTAAGTACCCACAAAAGGTACGGCCAACGTGATTTAGGCTACACATCAAAATTTAAAATTAAGGGTACAAATAAAGGATTTAAAAAGTGAAGGGCCTGTTTGGTATTTTGAAATTGAGTTCTACATCTTCAAACTCAAAAACAAAATTTGAGTCACAATTAAGTTGAAGATTCTGATTTGGTAGGCACTTCTAAAAAAACTCAACTAAAAAACAACTCAAAAACTCACTAGGCATATAATATCGGCCTTCGGTCTGACAACACCAGCTAGTTCATCCGAAGAGATAACTAACCGAAAAGAGAGGGCGTACGCAAATTCAAAGGAGGATCCTACATCAATGGAGAAACTCAACTCAGTCAGAAAATCTGTCACCGTACATGTTCTTTCCATGCATATATATATGCTTTATTTCAAAATGTTTGAGCTGGGTGATAATAGCCTTGCAATGACGTTGGATAACCACGTCCATTAGCTAGCTAGGGCACAAAGGCAAAGAAACAAGAAGAGAAACACAAGTAAATATATATAGGAGACCATGCACATAACAACACTGTATGCATAGAGGGTGGGTGGGGGGTAACTGCAGTAAGAGTACTTTCACTTTAATTAGCACTAGCCTTCATACACACGCATGCAGAAGACATTTTGAATCAAGGCGTGCTACGCACGACTTCCATGTTTTATATGTATTTATATGCGTGAATTAACAAAAGGAAAGTCAAATATTTGAAGTAAATGAATAATGATCATCCTAGAAAAAACCCCTCACAAACCAATCAAAGCAGTTGAATTCACATAATAAATCAGTCTTTCAATTTCCATCTACATTCTATTGAATTTACATTAAGAATAAAGAAAATAATATTTAATAAACAATTGATTGAATCACATTATTGCTAATCCATTGTGAGGCTAAGTTCACCCTTCTTCTTTAGTGTAGATAATATTGTTTGTTAAAAATAAAAAAAAAAACAATCATTTGACAACAAATTTAATCACATTATTATGCACGTGCGAAAAACTTTTTTTATAACCGGCATTGTATGCCTCTTAAGATGTTTTGAACGTGTTTAAAAATATAGAGAAAATAATATTTAATGAACAACTGATTGAATCACATTATTGCTAGTCTATTATGAGTACTAATTAAAATTAAAAAAAAACTGTACAAAAAGAATTAATTATTAAAAAATATTGTTAAAATGATAAAAATACCCTTGCATTATTTTGGGTTGCTTTTGAAAATTTTTATTTTGGGGACATTTTTATCTAAACATTTTTAAAAAAGCTTGTGACCCTAAAACAGTTTGTTGACATTATATATAAAGATATGCTGCTGATACCATCGACTGAGATAGACATCAACTTGGACACCATGCCAGTTAGTTTACACAATCTTTACCAAAAAAAAAAAAGTTAGTTTACACAATCAATTTTTTGTATCCTTAAAAGGGAAAGAATACCTAGGGGTGGTTCGGTATGGGATCCCATACCGAAACCCTTGTCCTGATTCCCAAACCAAAATTTTCGGGAATCCCAATTTCAATACCGATCCCAAACTAAATTTTCGGGAATCCCGAAATAGTTTCGGGATTTCGGGACAAATCGGAAATCCCGAAATGGTTTTGGGCTTTTGGAATAAAATTTGACATATTATGTTTTTGGGCTAAAATTCAACCTTTTATATTGAAAATTTGACATCTTATGCTTTTGGTTGCCAATCTACCAGTGCTAATCTGTTGAACATATAACTTGCACCCAAATAAACTCTAATTTTTTTTTAGGGAGACTTTGGATGCGGTCCTTGTCCATGAATATTCTTTGATTGAAACCTTGTTGGTTTTAAATTTTTGATCGAGGTCCCTGAAATTAATGTGATAATTTATTTCTATGTACGTTACTATATTTTTTAAATTGAAAATTAGAAATTTTAGTTGTTTATATAAATGAGATTTTAAATAAAAAAAACCCATAATTTGTGGGATTAGAAATATTAAAATATAAATATACTATTGTGTGTGTGTAAACATGGGTACATTCATCAAAATTAACCAAAAAAATTATTGTATCAAAACATGGGTACATTCTTCAAAATCACAAAAAAAAAAGAAAGATATTAGGCTTAATAACATTAGTAAATTTCTTCGATTAAATTTGACATGGATACATTTTAAAATCAAAAGAAAAAAGAATGTACCCATATAAGTTTAAAAATGGATTAAAAAAATTGAATAGATTTTATATAAAAAAAGGGTACATTTTACATATAACAAATTGGTATATTTAAGAATGAGTGCAGTTTAAGATTAAAAAGTTTTACATGAATGGGTACATATAATTAGCATGGGTACATTTAGCAAAATAAAAAGTACAAATAAAAAAAATATATGGGTACAAATACAAATAAACTTTAAAAAATATGGGCATAAAAAGAAATTAATATGTGGGTACAAAATAAAATTGTAAAGAAAATTGGAACATTTTCTTTAACATTAAATGAAAATTGTAAAGAAAATGGGTACAAACTAAAACAAAAAATATATGATAAAAAATTTATTCATAAATATAAATATAATAATTGCAACATTTTTAACATTAAATGAATATATTTAGAAATAAAAAAATATTTTATTTTTGAAATAATTGATGATGTTATTAATACCCAAGGACCTTGATCAAAAATTGAAAAGTAATAGGATTTTAATCAATAGAATAGCAAAAGGAAGGATGAGAACCTAATTTCTCCTTTTTTTTTAATTTCTCATTTTTGGCTAAAGATAGCTATGCTTCACCACCACATTATGAACTTGACATTACAAGTACGAAGATCAATAATAATAATAGGGGATAAGATAATTAGAAGGAAATAACTTCACTTAATTGAATTAATAGGGAATATGAGTAGTGTAAAAAATGACGTGCTGAAATTGCAAACCATGAGATAATGCATTTCCACAAACCATGGCTTTATATGTCTTTCTCCACCCCACTTTTCTCTCCCTCCTCAGTAAACAAAAACAAAATAACATACAACTTCTTCATTTCATATCATTCCTTAACTAGCAAACAAGTGCAATTGCACACTAATAGTAATCCACTCATAAACAAGTGCAAGTGCAATTGCATACAATTCCAGAAATACTCGGATACACCTATAATTTTCTTATAATTAAAAAATAATATATATATATATAATATTTATTTTCGGTTCGGTATGGGAATACCGAAAAAATGGAGATGCAAAACCGAATCCCGTACCGAAAATTTCGGTTTGGTTCGGGATTACATACTGAAAATTTCGGGAGTTTTGGTTTGGGATTTTTTTCCAGCCCTAAGAATTAGGGGTGGGTTCGGTTCAAATCGGTTCGGTTTTTTGCCAAAACCGAAACCGAACCGAAACTTCGGTTCGGCTCTTTTTTTTTTCGGTTCGGTTTTTTCCAGTTCGGTTTCGGTTTTTTTTTCTTTTCAAAAAATGAAAAAAAATTGAAATCTTAAATTTTAACATCTCCAACACAATCATAACATAAATATTCCAACTAGAATCAAAGACAATGAAAATAAACATTTAAAGTTCAACTAGAATTATAACATAAAGGTTTTTTTTTTTAATATTTTGGGTTTAAAGTTTAATTGTAAATAGATTTCTTTTTAGAAAAGTAAAATTTTCTACCATTTTCTTCACACCTCAACTCTTAACTATGAATAATATAAAGAGCTAGTATAGGTTGGTGGACATAAGCTGAATTATTTTATCATGATAGTACGTACAATGAAAGCATTATCATACTATAACCCACTTTGAACCAACAAGGGTCATTTATCGATTATGCTCTCTTTGTATGTATTATCGATCATTTAATAATGTAATTTACTATTTAGTCGGCATAAGTACTATCAAAAGGGAAAACACTTGATCAAAACCAATACATGATCATTGCATATAACAATAAGCAATGAAGTACTGAATAAGCATACAAATACTTGAAGCAAGAAGGTAGATTAAACAAGAATAAAGAACTAACAGTACCGTGTCAGGAGTTAGCATCATTTTGGTATCATTATTTTAGGTCCTGCTTTTTTATATGACTTATTCCTTGTAGTTATAGGAAAAGTAGCATATGCATTTGGTACATTTTTTATTTTGGCAACATATCAGGCTTACAAATTGGGTTTAAAAAATAATACCCAAAACAAATAATTAAATAAATAAAATTAAAAAATATTTATTTAATTAATTCGGTTCGGTTCGGTTCGGTTCGATTCGGTTTCTAGACCATCAAAACCAAACCGAACCAAAAGAATTCGGTTCGGTTCGGTTTTTTTGTTCGGTTCGGTTTTTTCGGTTTCGGTTCGGTTCGGTTTTCGGTTTTTTGAACCCACCCCTACTAAGAATACCTGTTGGGTCAAAATATAAAACAAAAGGCAAAAATTTCCATTAGGAGTACTTAGGGATCACATGCAAATGCAGCCCATCATTTCGCTCCCTCCCCTCTATTTGTCTATCACGATATATGCAAGTATGGGGGCCCGACAATGCTTTCCTTTTCTCATGTTTCATAATCCATTCACTCCTCAGTATTTATATAGGTTTTTTTTTTTTTTTTTTTTTAGGGTTCTTAAGATGTAGATCCTTACAACTTTTATTTCCTACATAAAAACTCACTTAATTCTAAATATTAAAATAAAATCTAAATTTCAAAAAGACTGTCAAATAAAAAAGTAATTGACCTATTATTACAAAATATTTACAACTTGTGCCACAATATTCAAATCAAAATCAATAAATATTATTACTTACCTTAATTATAATAAACAAATAATTATTGCACATACTATTACCCCTAACATATATACATAAATACATTCAAAAGTATATCATACTACTCAAAGTTCAATATACATATAATTTACCTATATGTATATAGTACCATTATACGTTCAAATATATATATATATATATATATATATATATATTATATATATATATATATATGCGCAGTACTAACATATATGTTAAAAAAAAATTTATATATATATATGTGTGTGTGTGTGTGTGTGTGTGAAATAATTTACCTACATTAATATGTAAAATATAATTTTAGTGACTTAATTAAGCATGTCAATATATTAGACATGTTTTATTGTTATTATATGTTAGGTGAATTTATAACAAATTTTTTTAATAAAATTATTAATTCTCCCTTATAATTCGCATGGCATTAATTGTGTCAAACATTCAAATAGGGGTATTTCAGGCTTTCAGAAAATTTTAAATGTGTTAAGTCAAACATAATTAATAATTTGCTGATGTGAAATCTAGTAATTGGGTCAAACATAATTAATAATTTGCTGACGTGAAATCTAGTAAATGGGTTTTATTCGAGTAAAAAACTTATGTCAAGTTTTATGTGGAGAAAATTAAGTTTTAAGGGCTAAAGTTATATTTTCAGTTTTTTTTAATACAACACAAAACAAAACTATATATTGAGGGAAATTAAAAAATAAGACATTTTCTTTATGAACACATAATGTTTTGGCCTAATTGGACTAATGATTTCGATGGTGATAGGGTAATTGGTAGATAGTCCCATGGTGAAAAAAAATAGATTTTAAACCCCTGTGGTGAAATTTGTTAAGAATTAAACGCAACATTGAAAGTTTCGTCAACTATCCGTTAATAGTCTCACCGTGAGCCTCACGTGTGAGGGTATATTTGTCATTTTCATGTAACGAATTATGTGTTAAGACCCAAAGTAAAAAAATAAAACAAAACAAGAACATAAATAAAATAAAAATCCAAGTCAGCCACAATCTCAATCTGAAATGATGAAACCACGATGTAGGTGTTCATCGTTTGAGCTTGAATTGGGAGCTGAAATGTGCGCGAACTATGAATAGGAATCAAAGAGATTTCGTTCGTGTTTGAATAGTCACACCAAGCCAATGGCGAGGAGAAGAGTGGCAGGCGACATCGCACCTATGCATATATAATTCTAAGATTTTTGCTACAATGTTCTTGAGATCTTTATATATAGGTGGCGTTTCTTTGGGTTTTCCATGTCTGGTCATCTTCTATAATCGACATCAATAAAAAAATCAAAACAAAAAAACTTCATACGTATGTGTAAACCCCTTTCAATACTCCAGTGAGCCTGAACATTTCAACAATCCCCTTAGCTCGGAGGGAGAGTTCAATTTGCTGGGTTCTGAGTACTAATTATTTCATGAGTTGGGGAATCCATACTTAACCTAGCTAGCTTACTTTTTCCTCTTTCCAAATTCCAAGGGGTCTCTCTAATTTCTATAAGACGTACGTCGATAGGTCAAAGTTGGACCATTGATGCTAAAGTAACCAAGATTGGACTTACTTTTTATTTAAGATTAAAAAACAGAAAAATACATAAATAAAACTACCCCAACGCAGCGGGGTATATGATAACGGATATCAAATAAAATCCTCACGCTAGAATCCACTACCAAACAAACTGAAATCGCCTGTACTTTTGAAATTCACTGAAAAATAGAAAAAAACTCCAAAGTTTATTGATAATAATATGAATTGATTGCAAACCTAGAGTTGTTACCATATATGGCCAAATTTTAGCCACAAATTTCATAAATGTCAACTTTTATAAAAAATTTATAAATAGCCAAAATCACTCTTGAATAGACCCAACAAACCTCAATTAAACTTTTTTTTTTTATTATTTTATTTTATTTTATATAACCTGTGCTAGCTTTTTCTCTTAATGAATGAGCACCAAGTATGCTTTTTTTTCATAGGCTCACAATGAATCTGAATCTGGATTCATTGGGAAGAAAATTGTTGTTCGAATATATCAACCTATAGGTAACTGCAAATTATATAAGTCATATATAGTTTCGTTTTTATATTAAGAAAAAGAACAAAACTCTCTTCGATACAGTAACTACGATAAGATTAAATTGTCCAATAAAAACAAGCGAAAGAGCTCCAATCAACTCTTATGTCTAACATGTATTGATAGCGAAAAAGCTTCAGATGTTGTCAGACATGTACTGATCTAACATATAAAAATATTTATATGAGAAAGGTTCTGCTAATTTGTTTATATTACAGAGATTTGGGGTAGAGTACTGAGTATCCAATTCTTTCAATCCTCCATTTAGGAACTTAAGGTAGTGACTCTTATGAAACAACCGCTGTGAAATCTACGTTCCGGCAGTCGAAATTAGTTTTTTTTTTTTTTTCCAGACATAAGTCCTCTTGTATGTATCACATGAGTTGGAATTGAAAGGAAGTCCAAGGATTTTAGGTCTAGTGTAATTGTTCTTTAATTTTTAGGGCATTGAGATCTATTTAGGGTTTTTTTTTTGCTATAAATGATAGTTTTTATAAAAATGGCATTTATGAAATTGGAGGGTAAGTTTTGGCTATATATATATATATATATGATAAGAAATCGCAAACCTAATGGCAACATGACCTATTTATAATGTAGGTTAACCCTAAAAACCCCACAAATTCAAATAGGAAAGAAATTAAACAAGCAACAAAATATCAAAAAGATCCTTAATTATTAGAATCTCGTTTCAAACATGGTAAACGACGTAATTCGATTAGACTCCGACTGGGAGATAAGGGCAGGGAAACAAGAAAATGAATTACAAGTAAATATATATGAGACCACCAACGCTATATGCATACGGGGCCGGGGGAGGGACTTGCAAACACATCTGAAGTAAGAGTACTCTTGCTTTAGCAGAAATTAATAAGCTGCAAACGAGCTCTTAGTGTGGTTAATTCATGCATAAATAATTACAGTTAGTGCAAAGTAGCAAGAAAGCTAAACAGAAAATTTAATCAGTAGCATAAAGAAGCTCCATAAACAATTAAGTCTTAAAGAAAATTTAATTAATTAAGTTGGGTCTTCATTTCATCAGTAGCATAAAGAAGCTCCATAAACATTTAACTTTCTAATCTGGTCCAACCAGAGGCCAAGAGTACTTAACTATGAGTGGATAATTGACTATATATAAGTAGTTAGCATATGCAGTAGTTATATGTACGAGGAACTAAACTTTTAGTCTTAAACATTTAACTTTCATCGTGAACTAGTAAGGGGTAGATCATCACTCAATCGAAATATCCGTCATCGCCCAGCATCTCGTCTGAAATCTCGTCCTCAACCTGTTGTGGTACCTCAGCCTCATTCGGTTCGTCATCAGCAGCCTCCTCCGGTTCGTCATCAGCAGCCTCGTCCTGCAGTTCCTCATCAGCAGCCTCTTGGCAGCAGTAGTGTTCATCAAGCAGCTAAAGCTAATGGTCAGATCTTGTTTTCCATCTTTTATTCCAAAATGAAACAAATTGTTTATGGAATTGTTTCAAAGTTGTCATTTTTAATGCATGGGGCTTCTGATCTATGTGTTCAAATTGTTTTTGGAATATAGTGTTGTGTGATCTCCAAAAAGTTGGTACCTTTTTCTTTTTTCTTTCTGTTTCCAGTTTCTTGCTTTATTTTATTTTATTTTCCTTGAACCCCTATATAAAATAGAGAGATTCTTATCATATTCTTCAAGTTGGAATGACAAAACTAAAACCAAAAAGTTTCACCTTTCCAGGCGTTTTGGGATTTTAAATATTTTTTTTTTCTTTTTTTCTTTTTTTTTTATAGTTTTTTCTGGTGGTGGCAGCCGTGTTAAGTTGTGAAGTTTATTTCGTTTTCAGCCGAGCTGTTACCAAAACTTATTTGTTATTATAGGGATTGAGGAGGAGGAGGCTGTTGATGAGAAAACAACTGAGCACGTTATTGATGAGGAACCACCAGAGGAGAGTGCTGATGAGGAACCACCGGAGGAGGCTGCTGATGAGGAACCACCGGAGGAGGCTGCCGATGAGGAACCGCAGGACGAGGCTGCTGATGAGGAACCGCAGGACGAGGCTGCTGATGACGAACCGGAGGAGGCTGCTGATGACGAACCGGAGGAGGCTGCTGATGACGAACCGGATGAGGCTGAGGTACCACAACAGGTTGAGGACGAGATTTCAGACGAGATGCTGGGCGATGACGGATATTTCGATTGAGTGATGATCTACCCCTTACTAGTTCACGATGAAAGTTAAATGTTTAAGACTAAAAGTTTAGTTCCTCGTACATATAACTACTGCATATGCTAACTACTTATATATAGTCAATTATCCACTCATAGTTAAGTACTCTTTGTCTCTGGTTGGACCAGATCAGAAAGTTAAATGTTTATGGAGCTTCTTTATGCTACTGATGAAATGAAGACCCAGCTTAATTAATTAAATTTTCTTTAAGACTTAAGTTTGGTTTAATTGCTTTTCTGTTTAGCTTTCTTGCTACTTCGCACGAACTGTAATTATGTATGCATGAATTAACCACACTAAGAGCTCGTTTGCAGCTTATTAATTTCTGCTAAAGCAAGAGTACTCTTACTTCAGATGTGTTTGCAAGTCCCTCCCCCGGCCCCCGTATGCATATAGCGTTGGTGGTCTCCTATATATTTACTTGTAATTCATTTTCTTGTTTCCCTGTCCTTGTCTCCCAGTCAGAGTCTAATCGAATTACATCGTTTACCATGTTTGAAACGAGATTCTAATAATTAAGAATCTTTTTGATATTTTGTTCCTTGTTTAATTTCTTTCCTATTTGAATTTGTGGGGTTTTTAGGGTTAACCTACATTAGGGCTCTTTAGATATAAGCCCATGCAACACTTATTTCCTTGATAAAAAAACTCATCTCATTTTAAACATCTAAATAAAACCCAAATTTGAAGTAGACTTCCATGTAAACAAATAAATACATATTATTTTCAAACTATTTACAATTGTGCCACAACACTCGAATTATGTTAATGAATTTAATTATCCACCATAATTGTGGAAAATAAGTGTCACATTATTATTATAAAATTATCTACTTTATACTTCTCTTACCATCATATGTTTCATTTCTTTTATTTGTTTGACAATCATTGTAGGTAAATTATTTTGCATGTATGTATTAGACATATTTTGTTAAAATTATATATATGCGTGCAAATAATTTATCTATATTTTTTTATGTAAAATAATATGTAATTAATTAATTTTGAATCAATTGGCTAAAAACATTTATTTATTTTGTAGATAAATTACTTTTCATTTGATATTACATATATCATAGCCACATTTTGTTGTTATTATATAGTGTGCAATCAATCGACATTCTTTTATTTTGTAGGTAAACTATTTTGCATGTAGGTAAATTGTTTTATATATATTGAAAAATATTGGTATTTTATTAATTTTGAATAAAAAAATATTTATTTATTTTGTAGGTAAATTATTTTGCATGTATTATTACATAATTTACTAGGAACTTATATTGTTGTTATATTTATGTTGTGCAAAATAATTCACCTATGTTATATTTAAAATATTGATAATTTTGAATAAAATAACTTTTTCATATTGTAGGATATACTAATATACATAGTAGCATCATGTGAAAATAATTGTATAAGGAACATTGGTATCATGTAAATTTTTGTTTTTAAATGCATAGGAATCATGACATTTAAATTTTTTTCCAAATCCCCATAAAGTATTTGAAGACATTTAATTGAATGAAAAATATGTAAAATAAATGTAGATAATAAGTGAGAGACCTAAAGTAAGTGTTATTAGGGGTAATTTAGACATCCAAAAATACAAATTTTGTCAAATCATACTTAATTATGGATATTGCTTAGTTGGAGCCTAATCATTGGATTTTTGTTAGAGAAATTTACCATGATGGATTTTAGTTAAAGAAAATTGAATTTGGAGTACTCATATTTTCAGTAAAATAAAATAAAGCAAGAAACTGGAAACAGAAAGAAAAAAAGAAAAAGGTTCCAACTTTTTGGAGATCACACAACACTATATTCCAAAAATAATTTGAACACATAGATCAGAAGCCCCATGCATTAAAAATGACAACTTTGAAACAATTCCATAAACAATTTGTTTCATTTTGGAATAAAAGATGGAAAACAAGATCTGACCTTTAGCTTTAGCTGCTTGATGAACACTACTGCTGCCACCATCACCAGAAGAAACTATAAAAAAACAAAAACAAAAAACACAAACATTTAAATCCCAAAAGGCTGAAAAGATGGAGAATTTTTGTGTTTTGAAATAGGATCCACTACTTACTTGAGAGATTTGAATTTTGCTTTCCCCTTCAGCTAATGAGAATATTGATTTTCTTTTCTCCCCATCGGCGGGAGGCTTGGGCGGCTCAGAAGAGCTCATCTTTTAGGGCAGAGATGAGAGAGAGGGGGATATTTTTCAAGCGAATAGTGTGTGTCAGTGGGGAGCGGGGTGAAGCTGTGCTTTTTAATATCCGGCACAAGTGTAAAGAAAAACATGGGTCAGCCAATCAAACACGTACAAGTGTAACATAGCAAACTCCTAGCCAACTTTTTCTCATTATTTTTTATCTAAAATAATTTTTAAAATTTGCATAACTTCTCACTTTGGTTTCTGAGATTTAAAATTAATGGAAGTGGTCCCTGAATTGTCTACCATCAATCATTTTGATCATTCCTTGAAAAATCTTCATTAAATAAAGATAAAATGATAAAAATACCCTCAATTTTCGTCAAATCATTTTAGCCCATTGTTTATTAAAATGAGGGTATTTTTGTCATTTGGTAACATTTTTTCTATGAATGACCAAAATGATTGATGGAAGACAAATCCAAGGACCACTTCTATTGATTTCAAATCTCATGATCAAAATGATGAGTTATGCAAATCTCAGTAATCATTTTAGTTAAAAAGCCTTATTTTTCAATGAAAGCTTTTTTGTTAAGAGGAATGCTAAGATGACTCTCCCACAAATGGGATTCTATATGAACTATCCACCACCTTGTGTTAGGGGTGGGTTCAAAAAACCGAAAACCGAAAAAAACCAAAAACTGAATCGAAACCGAAAAAACCGAACCGAACGAAAAAACCAAACCGAATTGAAAAAACCGAACCGAACCGAATTCTTTTGGTTCGGTTTGGTTTTAGTGGTCTAAAAACCAAACCGAACCGAATTAATTAAATTAATATCTTTTAATTTTATTTATTTAATTATTTGTCTTGGGTATTATTTTTTAAACCCAATTTGTAAGCCTAATGCTCTCATTGTACGTACTATCATGAT
Source organism: Cotoneaster glaucophyllus (assembly GCA_036320875.1). Lineage (NCBI taxonomy): Eukaryota > Viridiplantae > Streptophyta > Magnoliopsida > Rosales > Rosaceae > Cotoneaster > Cotoneaster glaucophyllus. The sequence goes on along the minus strand of CM070064.1, from coordinate 11,785,575 downwards.
AAAATAATTCATCTCACGTCCACCAATCTATACTCGCTCTTTATATTATTCATAGTTAAGAGTTGAGGTGTGAAGAAAATGGTAGAAAATTTTACTTTTCTAAAAAAAAAAATCTATTTATAGTTAAACTTTAAACCCAAAATATTATAAAAAAAAACATTTATGTTATAATTCTAGTTGAACTTTAAATGTTTACTTTCATTGTCTTTGATTCTAGTTGGAATATTTATGTTATGATTGTGTTGGAGATGTTAAAATTTAAGATTTCAATTTTTTTCACTTTTTGAAAAAAAATAAAAAAAACCGAAACCAAACCGGAAAAAACCGAACCGAAAAAAAAATGAACCGAACCGATTAGAACCGAACCCATCCCTACCTTGTCTTTTTGAAACAATTTTCGTGTCAATGTTATAAAATGTTGTGCACAAAAACGTGAGGTACAGAGAGTCTCATTAGCATTTCTCGTTGAGTAAACTCTAATTAATAAGCCGACATAGATAAAAGGTTAAATACCAACAAACATCTAAATTTTTGAGCATTCCAAATAACCACCTAATTTATTTATTATAAATTGGACATTTACTAGTTTTAAATATTGTCTTGGACAAATATGCTTATAGGTCAAGTTTGCATTTTCACACACCCGTCATCTATGGAGCCTTGAATCCTCAATCAACCCGTTTTAGCCATTAAAACCTATACTTGTTCGGCTAAAACTAGCATTTTTGCGCACTTCAAGCTCTCCGTTGGTGAGTGTAGACAGAAAACATAATATGCCCTTCAATTTATTTTTCTGCGTCATGACTTAGCCTTGCTGATGATGTCACATGACACTAGTGATTTAACAAATGTGCAATTTTCAAAACAGTAAATATTTATTTAAAATATTTTTAAAGGCCTGAATCAATTTCGGGGATTTGGATCCCCTCCTAAGCAAATGGTGGGGATCCTCATGACCCACTAACAGAAGCCGTTGGATTTCGATCCAACGGCTACAATTATTATAACTTTTAGAGGGACCCTCCTGTTTGTAGCCGTTGGATCGAAATCCAACAGTCCCTATTAGTGGGTCATGAGGATCCCCACCATTTGCTTAGGAGGGGATCCAAATCCCAATTTCGGATCAGCCTTGGCGTGTTTACCAACCGGGGTTGGGTTGGAATGAAATGAAAGGAAATCATTCCCGATTGAAAAGATTCCAGTGTTTACTAAAACTTTAGGGAATCAAAAACACATGGGGCCCATCTAAAATCCGGAATCACACTCCGGAAATTCTCGAATTTGGATTCCTAGGAGAGAGCTAGTATTTGGATTCCTGGAGAAACTCTTCACCCAAATTCTAACTTTTATACCGAAACGACCCTCAAGATTTTTTGGCCAATCCGAAAGTACCCCAACAACTTCACCTTTCCAACCCATCACAGAGTCCTGCAACTTCATCTTTATCAACTCGCGGTGAGCTCCAATGACGATGGTGGTGCAAACAAATACAAAACCACATACAATGATACAAATCAAAACAATCATGAGAATCAAGTTTCTAACAAAACCCATAATGATAAAGAGAGATATGGGTTCCTTCGCACCTCTGTTTTGAGAACCAAAGAGGACGGAGAACATTTTTTTTGTCCCTGAGAACGGAGACTGTCCTGTTTTGACAACCAAAGAGGGCTCTGACCTCTTTTCTTCTTACTACTTATTGCAATTTACTTTTCTCTTTATTAAATTACTTTTATGAAATGTTTTTTTCTTCTTAAAATCAAATAGAGATAGATGTGCTTCTACAGGATAATAAAATGTAAAAATATTTGTTAAATGTTTGCCCTTTGATCTTAACTCCTAACTAAAATGTTATTAAAAAAATATAGGATAAAATAAAACAAAAAACAATAAGGGTATTTCAGTAATCTTATTGATTTATATTCCGATTCATCTGAATTAGTAAACAACTTATATGAACTAAAGTTCATTCATATTCCGATTCCAGAACATTTAAGTAAACAACTTCAACAGTAATCCGATTCTGACTCCTCCTCGATCCAATTCCTCTTCAATTCAATTCCTCCTCAATCCAATTCCTCTATTTTGATTACGGTTACGTAAACGCGCCATTAAAGATTAAGTAGTTATTGCGTACTTACAGCTAAATAAAACTTGAGTGCAAACACTACTGGGCTAACCCACATTTGTACAAAGAATTCAACTTTTCTCATTAGTAGTACAAACATTACTGGGTTAAACCAACTTCAAAAGTATCACCTCATTCAATTTCACATCTTGTCCATTTTCCTTCTCAATGTTTAATTATTGTTGATTCCTCATACTCTTTTTCAAAAAATTCTGAGTAATCTTCGTCACTACTAAGTATATCGTGTTTTTATGAGATGTGATCGATGCATCCAATCACAAATGATTTTCACTTTGAAGCACAAATGATTTTTACTACGAAGCACAATGTTACCATGTGAATGTAGACCGCTGATGCAAGAGAGGCCCACATTCAGCGCCGTCATGAACTTGCAAGAAACACTAATTTTGCACCATCAATTATAAACTGGCCATACGCAAGTTAAATAAAACCAGCCTTTATTTTGCATTTTCCGACTCTTAATTGTCCTCTATCAAAGGAAACCCCGTAATAATATGTAGCTCCTCAAATCTACCAATATAACCAATGAACAAAAATACAAATCGGATTAGTTAATTTGAAAACTACAAGTGCATTTTCAGAACCAAAAATGTAATAATTATCAAACTATCTCACCATATTGGTTAAAATGCGGTCCCCCAAAGCCCAAGCAAACAACAAACGAAATGAAAAAACTAGGTCACTAGGCTTATACAAACGGCCTTCGGCCTTGCAACTCCAGCTGGTTCATCCAAAGACAGAAGGACGATATCCGAAAATAGAGGGCGCAGATTCAAAGGAGCATTTTACATCAATGAAGAAACTTAACCTAGTCAGAAAATCAGTCACCGTGCTCTTCTCCATGCGTATATGCTTCATTTCAAAATGCTTGAACTGGGAGATAATAGCCTTGCAACGACTTTGGACGAGTGAGACCAGGGAACGAAGCTGACAAAACCTTCTGTTACATCAGTTTTTCAAATTCTGTAACACCTCAATACATAAGGAGATGCTCAAACTTGATCATGAAAACGCTTCCACTATATCTTCTCGTCTTCCAGTTCAGATGTTCTAACATCTTCGCTAACGTTATCTGTAGGCGAGCAACGTCTTTTTTTTTTGTACAGGGGCTTGTAGGAAGTATCAGCTTAACTGCTCTATAATCATCTTCCATATCACACGTCTCCTCCTGTACTGCCGGGCTCCTGTTACAATTGATTACACCACGACTACTTAGCTTAGCTCCGAACACAAATACTTAGCTTAGATGTAGACAAGAGAACAGTGATACATCAGACATTACCAGAAATGAAAACACTGACTGAATGTAACTAGTACGGTGAGTTACTTTTCAGGTTCAAACCAACTACTTTTGAGAGGAAAACATACCCACAAGCCCATAGAAAGACATTCTCCACAGTATTACGCCTTGATAGGACATTCGTATGCCAATCGGTCCACTCTCTATTTTCCTGACAAGAATGCTTCTCATGTAAATATTTACTCCAATATATAAATATTAGAACCTCACAGAAAAAGAAACATATATATGAAGAAATAAAAGTATGGACCTGCAAATATGCCTGAATCTCGCTATTGTTGTTTCCCAGTTGAACGATTTTGTTGGATATACGTGTTAAATGTCCAATGTTCCCTAACCTGGGTGGGGATCTACCCTCATCAGGAACTGTTGGCCGGTTTGGATCAGTTTCTAATGTGTAATTCTTTTCTGCTATAAGTATTTTTCCGACAAGATCACACTCACAAAGAAGATGTTGTACAAGAGGAGCATTCTTGCTTTCTAAACATGATACTATTATGTTCTCTATTTGGTGATGGACACAGTTGTTATATGGGTACCTGGAGAACAAAACGTGGGAAGTAAGACCTTGTATCAAAAACAATCTTTCTTGGACAAGAAAATTCTCAAGCTTACCTGAAAAACAAGTCTAAAATTCTTTGTATTGCTCCAAGACGAATCAATTCCTTCTCAACAGTTTCACCACCCACCTTCAGTAATACTGCAATGAACTCTACAATCTTTAAACGATGTTGTCCAAGAGGTGGCTGTAACTTGCCATATGTAGTTAGCAACACATTGTCCGCCGTTGAAACATCCAAAAGCTTCAGCAAATCACCTGTATCATAGCATGCTTTGCAGCATCAATTTTTTGACCAATCCAAAATTATCTACACGCCCTTTTGTTACACAGAAGAACAAAGGATTGGACAAATCCAAAATTGGGCTGAATCCTATGGATAGTACAAAACTGGACTACAACTGAACTAAATACAACGGGATTACACTACAGGTTTTTGTTTTATCCCATGTGGAGCCTCATTACGTACCAAATGACCAAACTAAGGAGTTAACTTTACCTAGGATCTCCAGCATGCAAACAACAGTCTCGGAATTAGCAGTATCTACAGATCCATGAGTAATTTGAAGTGCACTGAAATTCTCATATGTTCTCGAATTTGGCCTTGTAGGGTCTAACAAATACAAGCACACTGACAATAAGTTAATAAGAACATATTGCGGTTGTGAGTCCTCCAAGGCATGCCGGAACAATCTTCCTATAAAACTGCGTAAAATGTGCACAAAATGAACTCACTGCAGAATTTTAGAGCAGAAATGAAAGCAACATCAATTTATCGTAAATGTAAGAAGGAATAATGCTACCTTGGGCTAGATATTTTAGTGGCAAGTCCAGGTGGAGCGAACCTTGCTACAGCACAAAGTGTCTCTGCTGTATTAGCATGCACTTCCGGAGAATCCTGTAGAAAACATGCTCATAAAAACTTGCTCATTAACAGCAAACAGGCCATCCTTTATTGAGACTGGCAATACTTAAACATAAAAGGGATACCAAAAAGGAAATATTGATATTTCCAGCACACTAATCATTGTTTTAACCCTATAAGTTTTACACGAGCTAGCTATCAGTGCAAAAATGTTTAGCGCACAGCGCGCACTTACAGGGGAAAAACTAAGAAACCTATTCGGTTGCATTAATATAGCATGTAAAATTAATTAATTACTTACCCAAGAGCCTAACTTTTCTGCTATTTTCTCCAGCACATCTGTATCTTGTATCATCTCTAGCACATTTCTAAAATGTCCCTGATGCAGTGCTTCATAAAACTTTTTATGTGTATGTTCACAGCAACTCAATTGGGTTTTCACGAGTTCCTGTTGACAACAACCAATTCGAAGCATGTCAACATCTAAAAGCTAAAAAAGTTGCCTCTTATATAAGAAGTACCAATCAAAAGCTCTAGATCCTAATCACTGTTGTAAAATGTTAAAAGTAGGAACTCCAGAAGTATTACCGGTAGGGATGAACAAAGGTAACGACCAACATCAATGCTAGGTCTAATTCCAATTTGGTCAAATGGCTTATTGACAGTAATTTTATCAGCCTGCGTACCCACAAGGGAGAGCACATGTAATCAGCAATACCTTAGGAAGCAAATAACTTCTTTAAACTGAGAAAGAATGCCACATATATGCTGTCATGTTCTCTTGCCGCCCTGTTTCACATAATGACATTATAAGACTGAATCTGGACCGCGCATCTAAACAAAGATCAGCAGCATCGATGGTCTATTCACTGGAAACATAATGTTGCCACACTGCTGACAGAAGAACATAATACATAAGCACAAAGCCTAGAGAATATTCACCACTTTACGTCTCCTTTCAAGCCAGATAAGGGATGCAGGGGACGTTCCATTCTGAAAGCAATCGTCCACAATCCTCTTGACTACCTGTAATCCTTCCGATGAACCAGTAGCGGGAACACTGAACCCCTAGTTTACAGATAAATCAAAAATCATCAAATATATAATTCATACCTCATCTGGAGGTCGGAACACTAGAAAAACAACTATGCAATGGGACCAACGAAATCCAAAGGAACGGTAACACTTACAGAAACAATAACATAACAGCCCGTCACTTTGCAAAGTGCCTGAGTCCCAATCATATCGTCAAAAATTAGAAAATCAGGCAGAACAAAGAATTAACTTTCATTTAGTGGCTAGTAATGCACAGAATCAATATCACTTTATGCACCTTCAAAGTGGATTTCTCAGGACCTATGAGACGTCCACGCCGTTTATAGAAATTCTCCTGTACACAATTGTAGAGATTAGAAGAAGGGAAAGTAAATTTGCATCGCCTTCTCCATCAAGTAGGTGATGGAACACCCAAAGGCTCATATTCCTGATATTGTCCTCACATTCCTTATTCACTAGATCACACAAAAGTTATATGTTCCAATCACCAGGTTAAATTGCTGAAACTAAGAGGTCCCGGCTACAAATAAGGAGAAGGGGAATTTACGAGATACCCACCATGTCAATCCCGTATTTTTTGGGCCCAATCATGATCATAGTGTATTTCACTTCGTCATTTAGTACTTTTATTGCCTGAAATCAAAATCTTGAGCACTCAAATGAGAAACTAATAGAGGATAGCTCAAACAAAGACCAGTAGCATGAAAAAAGAAATGCTTGGAGTTTTCAAGCAAGAAAGAAAAATCAGCGTAAATATCATATCTTGGATTCTTAACTGAACGTAGATAAATTTGAATCTTAATTTTTCATTCAAATGTAAAACTGTTCTGATATAAAGCTATAGATGTATATAGGAGGATAATCGTATCTAAACCTTGAGAACTACTTCAATCATTTGAACACAAAGAACAATCATAAGTTGCATATAACAAAACAATCTCAAAGAATGGCATTTGTACCAGACGTGCAGGAAAATTTCTTGCCAAAAGGCGAGTAAGACCCATAGCCTTGTCAAGGATTTTTGGGTCCCTAGTCTTTTCAGTAGTTGAGACTCTCATGCAATTATCAACCTGACCATAATTTGAAATAAAATCTCATCAATCCAGATACGCAGTCGAGAACACAAATATTGATAACCGATGTACAAACTCAACATAAGACATTTCGTAAACAACATTTATTATGACATACCAGTTCACCTGACATGTCATGCTCTAGTAGAGCAGATTCGACCACCGGCCAAACCTCTGTTATATTATTTTCTGCACACAACAAGGCAAAGGCAACATAGAGATGAAACAGTTTAGTTCGCTGGTACAGTGGTACCCAAATTAAGATAGTAAGATTTAGCCAATACAATTTGAAAAAGTTTTAAGCCCTTTCGTTTCTATTAAAATTGGATGGTTTCAGTTTTCACCATCCACCAGAGCCCATCCGAGTGCCTCAGACATACCAAATAAGCATTACAGATATGCGTTAGATATTCTGTGGACATATAAAGATGGTAAATTTAATATACATGCCTGATCCATCCACCTTATTTCTTTCATCCGATCGAAGACTCGGTCACCATAAAGATACCATATTGGGTAACACTGCTGTTTCTCCTCAAAAGAACTTAGTCAACAATTCCCTAGATTCTAGAAACCAAATATATAACCTATTACGTGTTTGTCAAGCAACCAAGTAGAAGCACCAAAAAGATGTGCGCTTTGAAAAGAATCAGCCAAACAAACAAAGTAGAAAAGGAACAGGAGAGAACGTACCAAAAAATTTCGGGACGGGCGTACGGAAAAATCTGAGCTTTATTTTTTTTGTTCGAAGGGATACAAGCAAGCCGTCGTCTCCCTTTGACGAAGGGCCAAAATCCACCATCTTTGACTCCTCGTGCTGCGGGACGACGCTGTTTTCGTTTCTTTCCATCCTCACTCAGACTACGTCGTCGTTTTTGGGTATCAGTGAACTTCAGAGAAATTGGACGGTTGGGGAAGATGACACAGATTTTCAGCTACTAAATTGCATTTTATTTAAGATAAAAATAATAAAAAAGAAACAAGCCCAAACTCACGCATCCGGATATATGACAAGGGGTATCGATCAAAATTCCCACGCTAGAATCCACTACCAAATAAGTTGAAGTCGCCAGCAATTCGGAATTCACCAAAAAATAGAGAAGACTTCAAAGTTTATCGATAATAATATGATTTTTTTGCAAACTTAACGCCAATATGACCTATTTATAATGCAACTTAACACGCCAATATGACCTATTTATAATGCAACTTAACCCTAGAAACCATATAGGTTCAAATAGGCAAGAAATTAAACAAATATCAAAATATCAAAAAGATTCGAATTTAAATATAGAATCTCATTTTAAACATGGTGAACGACATAATTAGATCAGACTCTGCGTCCTGAGTGTGCCCGCTTGTTGCCAGACTTTGGTTCTTTGCCAGGGCCAGGGGTGTATTCAAGGTGATTGGTTTCTCAGATTTAGAATTAGGTGTAGGATGTTGAGGGAGACTGAGAAGGAAGAAGAAGAAGAAGTGAGGGTAACAAAGAGGGTGCAGCGGTCCGAATGGGGCTACAAAAGATTTTCTTATGCTATTCAAGTAATATGTGTTGTTTTCATTGGTAATAATTAGTAGGATCACATTCAGACGTGATCCTACTAATTATTGCCCGAGAATCAACAAGTTGAACTCAACCAAAGATAGGGAACAAAAAGCTGCGGGGACATATCATTACTTGGACAATTAAACTGGCCTAACTGCCCTACATATTAGGGACAACAAGTCCCCTCCGCCCGTCCCCAAGGGCTGGACTCTACGGGACAAGACTCGACTAAGCCTCACACCCCAAACGGGTCAGATACGGTTCACTCATTCCAACATTAATGCCCGATTTTCCTCTTTATGCTGTATATTCATGGCCTCTTGATATATACTGCAGTTATTGTGTTTTGCAGTTTGGCAGAAACTTAGAGGGCAAGGCATCAACAATACACATTCGAGTAAAAATAGTGCTGGAGACAGGGTTGCGCTGCTGACGTGCTCTGACGACTATTGACGAGCGGAGGAGGTTCATTGCCTGGTGAAGAAAAGATTCCAGAAGAGGGATAACAAAGTGTGTTCGATGTGGAGTTACTAAGTTAGCTAAAAGTAAAGTCAATGTTTTCGATTATGTGAAATAACGTTGGAGATGTAAACACCAAAATTGACCGAATGATTTTGTATTTCTCTATTGCTGTGAGTCTCTTTAAATTTCTTGCACATAGTACAGAAATGTATGCATCCTCCCCAAATGGTACAACAAGCGGGAAGCCCAATTATCCCTGCGTTGCTGCCCTGCCTTTGACAACCGATAAATCGAAAAGAGCTCGAAAAGGGCTTTGTAGAGAACTCCTTGCAATCCAGCTCGAAAACAATGTCCCTAAAGCCGAGCTCCAAATTAAGCAAAGTACAACCCCCACTTCGCAGCAAGGAATTCGATTGCAGGATCGAGGATTGTATAATTTCTTGTGCAACAAGTCATGAATTCGCCTTTTTCATTCCTGGTCACTACTCCCACCAGTCGCGAATCACTCCTTCTCGCCGCTTCCTTTAACAGGGAATCCTTTGATCAGCAAGAACCTGGCACATTCCACCGATCCGATAAGCCCCGGCAGCGAAGATGTGATGCAAAAAGTGTGTTGTTCTTTCCTCTGAATCGGAAGAAAGATTTCATATTTTATGTACACGGTATTGTCGTTTAGCTTATGCATATTTTAAGAAAATCTCAAAATAATTAAACTTGGATTTAAACTATATACAGGGGTTCTGATCTAACACCTCTTTAAATGTATGAAAAAAACTTTGAATACCAAAATAGTAAAAACCAAACTTATACTATTTTAAGCCTGCACTTTTAGCCTTACAATTTTGACTTTTATTCTTTCATCTTTAGTCAAATTATATGGACAGTCACACAATTTTACAACAAGAATAATTATAAAGCTGGACCCAAAAATCCCACCAGCCGGGTCAAGTTCGACTTGCCCCAAAGGGTCTCAGATTCAAGTCTGGGCTTCCGGGTCTCGGATTCAAGTCTGGGCTCCGATCCAACTCCATACAATACAGAAAACAACACATTCGACAAAAAAAAAAAACAAAAGAAAAATCATTCCGCCGTCTGTGGGAATCGAACCCACGACCACGTGGTTAAAAGCCACGCGCTCTACCAGCTGAGCTAAGACGGCTCACTTGTCGCTTTTATTTACTTATTTTATTACACTTAACCGTTGAATCAGAAGACAAGAAGATTACAGATACTTATTTTATTACACTTACCCCTCCCATCTTTTTTTTTCTTTGTTTCTGTTTTTTACTTATTATTTCTTCAAAAAAAAAAAAGCAGTTTCACCCTCAATAAAACTATGAACTCCGGGCTCAGGCTCAAATTAAATTAGTAACAGAATGAAAATGCAGTGGGGGTAACAATATCATACAAGATATTTAGTTGAAAATGAAATATTGTACGGCTTAAAAATTATAAATAAAGAACCACGAGCTGGTGGCCTAGTGGTAAAGGGCGGATTACGAGGCTTCCTTAAAACTAAAAACTGGAGGTCTCGTGTTTGAAACCCAATGCAGATGCGGAAGCCAGACTTGTGGCCAGGAGAAGGCTGAAATGCCTCTGTGAGTCTTCCCGGCCCTCAGAATGGATGGATAACCGTGGCTTGCCACCAGTTGTCCTCCTTTTAAAAAAATTATAAAATAAAAAAAAAGAAAAAAAAAAGATGACATTTATTTTCTGAGATCCAATTGGCTTGGGAGGATTTTTATTTATTTATTTGAAGGTTTGAAATTTACAGCTAAAAATGGTAGACAAGTTTCATAATATAAGTGGGGTTCTGTGACTTCTGCCAAAGACAAAGACTAAGTGGAAGATAAAACGTGACGCATCATTAGATTCGAATATTCTTATCTAACTCCTGTTTTTATTTTTATTTTTTAAGGACCTGCAAATACATGATTATACTATACTTGTACAAAACTACCGTGGATCTTGATCCAACTCTCCTTTTTTTGTCCATTTTTCTTTTTGTTCCAAGATCCAAACACATATGATCTTTGTTTTATCTGTTGACCTTCCTGGGTGTATATAGGGTTAACTCCCTTTAATTAAAGGGAAGCGATTTATGCGCATCAACCATCTAAAGTAATAGAAGTGCAAAAGACAAAAAGAGCAGTGTAGTCAAAGGCGAAGGCGCTAAGGGGCAAGGGGGATCAATCAACCCTCCGACCGGTGAATTTCGGTGGATAACTTGGATAATGTCTCTTTTGAAGGTTGGAGTAGACCTTCATACATGCTCTTTAACTGTTTGATAAAATGCCTCAAAGAAGAGTCGTCCTTCTTATTATATATTTTTTTTAAATATTACATGTGACTCCATATAATTTTTTCTGAATCCGCCACTGAGTGTAGAAATCATTCCCTAATTAATATGTTTACTTGTCACATATTTGCATTGCATAAATGTCCATATTATGTTTTTACACGCACGTGATAAGAGAGACATAATTGCATCCCGTCAGTAAAAAGGCATGTGTAGCAACAAATAATGCTCATGTTCAACCAGATTTGGAAAATATGACAACAATACTAGAATGAATATAAGGAAAAATGTTAAGGAATATATAATCAAACAACAAATGATATGAACCATTTAAAGGTTCAGAATTTCCTGCCCTATCAAAAACTGTCTGCAAAAGATCATTTTTAACAGACAATTTCTGTTTAAGGTTCTTGCAACCCAGATTAAGTATACATTATACAAACTAGCCTGTCCAATCTGCGTAACCAATTAAATCTCGATTGAGGTAAGTAGCGAAAGCTAACACCGTCTTTGAAGGCTTCGATACATCTGCCACGCCTTTCCTTTTCCCGGGTTTCTTCTCACGGAGAGACATTAGCAGTAGCATGCATAAGCCAAATGGTTCTTCTTCGAGACATAATGTGTGATGAATTTGGAGGGAGATGCAGAGGCACCGGCGATGTCAGCTGGGACAATTATTTGAGTTTTACCGGACGCGATTCTCTTACCTGCCACATTTGCATAGAACAAGCCTGAAATGGCTGGTACAAATACATCACTTTGCGCGCACACGTAGAAGTCAATGATCTTCTCGAATTCAGACCCCTCGGAATCCAGGTACTTTGACTTCTTGTCTGCTGGGATAATGCCATCCTGCAATGAATTCCAGACTCATTAAGTACAAAATCTACATCTGAAATAGCATTGCAATGATATGGGTTTCGGAAAGAAACTGAAACATGGTAAAAAATTCAAGGCATAACAGAAGAAGTGTGCACCTTGATATACGTTTTTGGGAAGATGTCTTTCAGAGCATCAAGACTGCTGTCCCATTTTGATTCGGTCAAATAGATTGTGGTATCCTTTGCGAATCCAAGTTTCCTCAAAAATAAAGCAATCTCTTGTGCATTATAGCAACTTTTTGTTCCGCTTTCATCTCCTCCTTGGCAACCGTTCTTCTCCAATATGTCAACCCTCAAGTCCACCGCTACAAATTGGCCATCTGACTTGCGGCTCAAAGTTTTCAGACGCTCAACCATTGATTCGACCACTTCACTGATCTCTTGTTGCAACTCTAATGTTCCAAACATTCCCAAACATGCAACTGAATCGCTAGAACTCTTTCCTTCTGTCTTCTTCATATTAACTGAAGGAAAGTAAGTAGCCAACCTTATGTTGCCCTTTGATCTATAAATTGGTTCCACGTGTTCAACAATGTAATCTTCTGTAACCCGATTGGGAACCTTAACAGCGGCAAGATTCCTTGTGGATAATTTACCAGGTCGTTTTTTTACTACTTTGACCACACCATCCAGGCTACTTATAAACTTCTCGACATCATAAATCTCATCAAAGTTCCTGGAATTTCGGTTAAATTAGTTGCTTGCCAAAATCTTTTATCTAAATCGAACCAAAGAATTCTTTTATGGTATTAGTAGAGAAGATATCAGCAAAGTTCAGATAGAGTAACACAGTAGCTTTTTACTGCCAAAACCCAACACAAGCACAATGACAGCAGCAACACGGGAAGAAGTATTACTTGTTCTTAAACTATAAATAATCAAAGGAAAACAGGGTTTTAATAGAGCATTAGTGACTGACCTCTCATCCCCTGGTTTGGTCCCTCTAATATCAGGAAGTACAAGTGTTGCCCCTAGATACCTTGCCACGACAACAGCATCCGCGACCTGAAGAATGCCAAGGAACAGATTACTGAGTGAATAGCGAATTGGTTTACAAATGAAATGGCTAATGTAGGAATGTACAACAGAAAATCTTTACAAAAAGACCCAGGATTTTAAACATTCCAAATTAATAACTTTATCAACGAGATCAACGGTTCGTTAAATACCTGTGAAACATGGTATTCGGGGCCATTTGTTAATGAGAACAGGACATACCCCTCCGTCTGCTCTACATCATCTGCTAGCCAGGTAACAAGATAAGAAATTACGAAAAGTAATTAGGCAACGGATCATTGCAATAAACAGCATATGAAATTACCAATGATTTCAAAATGCAATGAAAACTTACCAGATGGCTTAGACCAACACTGTTTTAGCTCCTCGCCATCATCTTTCCAAGGTCCGCCATTCTTCTTACCGAAGCTAACGAGGCCCTCCTTTGAATACTTGGAAGTTTCTAAGGTATCTCTTCCTCCTCCTCCAGGAAATTTCTCCTGTACAAACCAAAAGATAAGAAAATCACACAATATCCCTGAAATCGATTATCTGCTGAAATTAAACAATGCAAACTTCATAAAAAAAAAAATCTACATGAGACATGAACTCTATGCAACTCTTCTAGAGCGAAAACGCCGAAAAGTGAAGTGTGCCAAATGACAGAGGGGAAACATACAAATCTTTTGGATAACAAATCAAATTCTTCAAGCAATAGAAATGTTTTGAATATTTTAAATCACATAAAGATGTCACTGCCCAGAAATCTTTCCTCAACTATTACAAAGCTTTAAGTTTTGAATCCATTTTGCCTCTCAATTTCTAACAAAATGGGGTAAATCTACATCAACAAAACTACTGGGACCCAAATACAAAGATTGAAACTTGCTGTGATTAAAATTCAATTACAACAAATCAATTGACACCCATCAAAGTTGACAAATCAAATGAAGCAGTAAACCCAGAAGCAGAGAAAATGCTATTGCACAGTGGCATAAAATTTGATTATTCTGCAATAAAAAATCAAACAAAAAGCAGTAAAGTGATAATCTTTAGCATTGTGGAGAGAGATTAATGATGGGTTTTGTGGACTTACTTCAACAGAATCAAAATGGTCTCTCTTAATCATGTTCCCAAGCATCACAAACATTGCCAGTGTCAGTACTCCTGCCACTACCTGCCTCAAATCCACACCCATCTCTTTCTCTCTCTACAAACAAAAGAACTCTCCTTCACTCACAGTCACAGATCCTACTCGGTCACCTCAAAATACACCCACTCATTAACTCTGCTGTGTGTGTGTGAGAGAGAGAGAGAGAGAGAGAGAGAGAGAGAGAGAGATGAAGCCCTAGCAGGTGGTGATGGATTGGAGCACTAGGAAACCAAGCAAGGCACTTGGGTAATAAGCAGTTGGGGAAAAGGAGAGTGAGAGATTGTAGTTTTGAATCAAAAATGAATAACTTTAAAGGCAAAATGTCCAGCGCAGGAAATGTACCAGATCACATGTTACTCAGAAGTGCATTTTGTAATTGTAAGTCTTCCTTCTTACAGCACACCGACACTTTCATTGGGATAATGACACCTAGCCTAAACCTTACAACTCTCTCATTTTCTTTCCTTCTTTTTAATTTTTTTTTAATTTTGTCATTTACGACTAGAGTTTAGTAATATTACTCTTTCATTTGTAAATAAGAGGTTTTAGGTTCGATCTTCACAAAAGGCGTATTTGAACCTTGTTATTAGTAGTACATTGTGAGGCTTAACCAACTCTCTCACTACCTTTAAGATAGATAATATCGTTTGTTAAAAATAAAATAAAATAAAATCTTCTTATTTTTAATTTTTATATTTCTTTTTTCTTTTGGGATTTTATATTTGTATTTTTATGAAGTAGTTGGAAAAGAAAAGGTTTTGTTTTTTCTTTTTTGTTCGATGGAAAGAAAAAGGTACAAAATTTTGAAGTCACAAATTTAATGTTGAAAATAAATACTATTAATTGTGCTACCGATTTAGCTTTTCAATTTGGATCCACATTTAAGTAAAAATTGACAAATTAATATTCTAAATTAATTATTTTATAGCATAATGTTTCTGATTTTATAAAGAAAAATACAAATTTCCATCGAGAATGATCTCAATAATTATAAAGCGAAAAATAATTTTCAATCTAAAGATGTGAAACGAGAGATGCAAAAATGAGAAAAGTAAAGAAATATACTTTTTCTTTTATATAAACTAGGACTAAAGTGACATGTTGTCAGAACTTTAGTGGCATTGTTGTGAGGAAACTTTGATCTTAAAGATTTTGACAAAAAAAAAAAAATATATATATATATATAGTTGTAACTAAAATTGCGTGTTCAACTATAAAAATATTATTATTACCGTTTTCTCCGGGTGATGCGTCATCAAGTTGCGTCACCGCTTTCATATTCTTTAATCTTTTATTGACCATAACACCGAGTGAGGATCCTCGTCAGATTCTTTTTATGAAGATCTTCCAATCACATCTGTTCATCATATATCGTGCGGTCAGTTTTCATCAGGTACTGTTTATATTCAATTTTAAATAAAAGAATTTACAATAATTTATTACAGCACGATGGACAATAAACAGATGTGATTTGAGAATCCCCAGAATCTTCACAAAAGGATCTGACGAGGATCCTCACTACATAACACCTATCTTTCTGTGTATTTTTAAGAATAAAAAAAAGGATAGGTGGGTGGACTGGCATTATCTATATACATTTGATTTGAGAGATAACTCTTTAAAGAAAATCACTCATTATTCCAATTTAATGATATTCTTTTTCATGTGTAATTCATGTGTAAGTGAGAGATTATAAAGCTTAGCTCAGTTTTCCGCCATTTAGTATTATGTATTAAAAAAATTCAAAGATTCACCAAAAAAAAAAAATTGAAGAAAAAGTACGAAAAGAAGTCTTGCTTTCTTATTCAATGATAACGGCTAACATTTTCTTGCAAAACTAACTTTTTTTTTAAAATTTATTTATTTATTTATTTTTTATACAAGAAAGATAGCAAGAGGAAATCAAACAAGAACGTGGGGAAATAAAAATAGGTGTGTGAATAGCACTATTGTTTTTGAACTCATTATTGCATCCTCCCTACGGAACTGGATCCCCTCCGGACCCAAAGGAACTGAGCCCAAGGATCAAATGATCCGGGCCATTAAAATTTGATCTAACGGCTACAATTATTATAACTTTTAGAAGGCCCCCTTGTTTGTAGCCGTTTGATCAAATTTCAATGGCCCGGATCATTTGATCGTTGGGCTCAGTTCCTTTGGGTCCAGAGGGGATCCGGTTCCCCTCCCCAACACACATTTTATTTACTTAGGAGACATTTTATTTTGATCATACGCTTAGTAGATCAAACGATATCGATTCGAACACAGGAGGTATCCCACCACATTAATAACAAACTAATTCTCTTTTTCATGCAATCCCGGTGCCACACGAAGCAACATCATACTTTTTACTCCTTAAAAAATGGTATCAATTTGAATAACAAGAATGAATTTGATCATAGAATGTAACACTACAAGATTGATCCAGAGTTGTGCTAGTAATAGTGTTTGTTACCTTTTCTTAAAGAGGAAGAATCCCTCTTTGTATAGGAAGACTTAAGCATCTCACTTAAGTATCTTACAAAAAAACAAAATAAAAAAAGCATCTAATTTAAATAACTAGATCTCGCAAGTGGTCATTTACCACAGTGGTGAAAAGATATTGAACTCTTGCATGATAACGTGGGTTTGAACCCCGCCGGGATTAATCTAACATCTAATATAACAAAATTGATCGTTTGATAAAAAACAAAAAAAACTAGATCTCTGATCCACTCTACCAAAACAAACAGAATTAGATACTTATTTTATTTTATTTTTCTTAGAAGATTTAGATTGATTAAAATAAATGTTGGTATTAACTAATTAATAGAAATCTGTGATTACATAATCCTAACAAACACTGGAGCCAAAATTGATGGACATCACTCCGCTGTCCGAGGCGGATGATTGCCAATTGAGTCAAGACACTTCCTTGTCAGTTTTGGCCGCTTCCTACCTTTTCCTTAATATTATTATAGGAAAACTAATGAAAAAGATTTGAAAATTTGAGTTTTAACTATAAGGACAAAATAAAGGGTAAAGTGAATAGTACCAGGATTGATTTTTTAGTGTAAAAATGTAGTTTTTCGTTAAAGTAAACAGTACTATGAGCTTTTTGTTAAAGTTCCCTATTAGTATTCCATTAGTAAAGCTCAAGTACTAAAGTCTAACTAATTAGACCATCTTCAACCGACCCCGCCAAAGGGTTATAGGGCTAAAAATAGCTCGAAATGACACGAAAATCGTCTCAAACCGAGAGCTAGGTAAAAGAGCTCACGGGCTCCACCGGCCCAAAAATTGAAAAACAGGCCAACCCACTGCCCAAATGAGCCAGCTAGCTAGCCCCGGGTCGGCTCAAAATTCAAAAGCAACGGCTACCTGGAGTCAGCATGATACCAGCTAGCAACGACTAGCTGATGCCAGGTTACTGTTGCATTTGATTTTTTTTTTTTTTTTGGGACAAATTTTGTTATAAAAAAAAATTCTATTTTTTTCCTATAACTACCTAAGCCATGAGGACGTGGCCCAAAACAGACAATATCGGTTGGGGCTTCGGCGGGGAGGTTGTGCAGGGAAGAGAATGAGGGATGGGGTCGGGAAGGGTGAGGTGCCCAGAAAAGTTATTTATTTATTTATTTATACTTTTTTAAATTTTTTTAAGTTTTTAATTTTTTTAATATCTACATGGACCCATATTGACACGTGGCGTCCAGTCATTGTCCACATGGGCGCCACATCAGCCAACTTAACGGATGTACCAAACTGTCCCAAAATTAAGACTTGAGGTAGTAAACTAAGATTAACCCTAAATAAAAATATTATTTAATTTTTTAATATTTTATTAATTTTTTTAATCTAGTTGGACTAAGGAGTGGAGCCCATCTTAAGCCACGTCAGCATTTAACAGAAAAACTAGGGGTGGGCACTTGGAACCGAAAACCGAAACCGAAACACGAATCGAATTGAACTGCACCGAACGGTTTGGTTTTGCGGTTTTGAAACGGTTTCAGTTTCGAAACCGAACCGCGGCAAAGAAAACGGTTTGGTTTCGATTTTGGGTTTTCAAAACCGCACCGAAACCGAAACCGCACCATATAATAAATAAATGTTATATTTTAAAGTTTAAACTTTTAATTAGTTCAACTAGGTTAAGTTTGGTTTTGCGGTTTTGGCCGTTTGCACTTCGACTCCTGAGTCCTGACTGACTGTTTCTGCTTGCATCTCTGCCTCTACCTTTGCGACCTCACCTCACCTGGCTGCTTCTCTGCTTGCATTGCATCTCTGCCTCTGCCTCTGCGACCTGGTTGCTGCCTCTGCCTCTACGACCTTGCTACTGCCTCTGCCTCTGCGACTGCGATTGCCTGCTTGCATGCATCCCCAGATCCCCTTACATGCGACTGCGACCTCAGTGACTGCCTTGCATCCCCAGATCCCCTTCATCTGCAAGCCCTAATCTCTGCAAATATGGTAAGAACTTGTATTAGTTAGAACTTAGAACTTGTATCATTCATCAATTTAATCTGTTTTTATGTTGATCTATATATATAGCTAGTTTTGAGATATTAGATTAAGCAACTGTTTAGCTGAGGGCGTTGTATTTTAGAAACCATATGTGGGCACTCATGCGAGCAAACAAATATGTGGGTGTGTGTATGTGCGGGTTTTTGAAGCACTGCACACCAATAGAATAAAAATACAAAAACCGGATAAAGATTAACTCAGAGCTACCAGTTTTGATTCTAACTAACAGAAAGGCAAAAACAAACCTAGGAACGAACTGGTAGAGGGGGCATGTCCTGCCACTGCTTTGTCTCACTATCAAACACAAACATATGAGCTGTAGGCCCTCTGCACTGTGGCCCATACTGTCCTGTAACAACGTATATGTACCTGCCATCGGTTATCATTCCTAGATGTGAATGTGCCATTTCTTTTGGCATATCAAATCTTTCTCCTTGTGTATTATGACTGAAATTGTAGATATCAAGATGTGAATGTACCTAAATTAAACAATAAACAGAAAACATGACAGCCTTTTCCAGTTTTGGACCGTTTGGTGAACAAGTGAATATATAGCTAATCTACCCCAACAACAACAATTGGTGATGGTAATCCCAGTAATTGTGTTGAAGCTAACTTTTTGATGTCACCACTCTTCAAGTTGCAGTTTTTCCTTACTTTTTTTGTTGGTAATAAACATTAAATCTAATTTACAAAGGATATGGGGAAAACGTCTCCCTCTATAATAGGAAACAAAAAGCAGAGAACTACATAATGAACTTGCAACCATTTCATAACAGCTACATAATCAAGATGAATAAAACTAAAAGCAACATCCCTAAAATGCTTTGACCTATCTGCTTGTAAAGAAAACACAGTTCTAGTAAATACCACTTAAAGTATGTCTCCCTAAGAAATATACCCTTTTTCACCCCTCCTGGTCTCACTTTTTCATTACTGGATTTCAAAAACATAAAGAACAAGGATTCTCCTGAGCAGCTCTTAGTTTTCCATGATCGCCACTCCTAGAAATCCCTAATCCACTTGCAACAGGGAAATATTATGCTAAATCTTGAGATACTTATCAATTTTTTTTAGATTGAAATCCTCTCTCTCATTAAGCAGGCTGTTGTAAATCCATAATCCACTTGCAACACGAAAATATTGTCCTAAATTCCGAGATACCTATCAAATTTCTTTCGGTCTATAGAAACCCTTCTCTCTCATTAAGCAGATTGTAATGCAAACCATTACTAGTTTCTACATGATTGCATAGTTTCATTTCTATCTTCTAAGCTTTCAGTTACCTCCACTTAATACAATGTGAAATAGTCATATTGAGTTCTTCTGCTTTATACTAATCAATCATCACTTCTAAAAGTAACATAAACCACAAATAGTGCTCATAAGAATTCTTTATTTATTTTAAATGTTACATCAAGAAAAGCATAAAAAGGTTATATTCCATTTAGGGACCACAACAAGATCTCAAGAAAACGTAAGAGCAATCTCAACAGTAGTCAGTGGTTGGATTTCCATCTTGTGCTAGCTAGGGTTTAAGAGAAGTTGAATTTCTTAGTTCATCAGTTGTTGCCACATGCCTTTTTATAAAAGCAAACAGAAAGATTTCAGCATCAACACACTAGCATTGCCTTTCTTTTTTCTTTTGGAATGAAGTACCCAATGAGGCATTGGGTACATTAGGAGGGTAACATGCATGGTAGCTTTAACACCCAAAGTTTTAGTTAACTACTCTACAAATTAGGATTTTTTTTCTTTGTCGTTCTTTAATACAATGATACCTCGAGTTTCTGTTTCAATTTCCATTAAGGTTATAATGATTTGGTTTGCTGGGGAATGGTAATTCTTTCTTTCTTTTGTCATTCTTTTTCTATTTCTTGTATGCTTGTGTTGTGTGTTGTAGATTCTGTGCATTCCATTCATGTAAGATAATGAGCATTTCGTATTTTATTTCAGTCAAGATATGAAGAATCCAGCAAACATAGTGAGATTGGTTACTCTTCTACGGGGGACTCCCCTGAGAAGCCGGAGGACGAGGCAATAGAAATTGACTCGGAAAATGAAATAGACGTTGAAGGTGACACTGAAAATGACGGCGAAGAATCTGAGGTGAAGATGAAAAAGTAAGTAACTCTGATTCAAGAAAACGTAGCTAAGTTTGGGATCATTTTACAACATATTATGTGACAAAAAAAACAGTAGAAAATCAATGAAAAGGGGGAGAAATATTTGGCCGAAGTAAAACTTAGGAGAGCTAAATGTAATTATTGCCCAAAACAGAGCAGTGTAGGTGACTATGCAGCTAAACCAAGAGTTAATGGTACCACAAGCATTAGACACCACATTGAAAGATATTGTAAATTTTACCAAGGGAATAAAAGTAAAAAGCAAAAAGTTTTGGTTGGGGATAAAAGTAAAGGTAACAATCTGGTTGCTGTTGGATTTTCACAAGATAGAGTGTTAGAAGCATGTGTCAAGATGGTAGTCATAGATGAGATGCCATTTAGTACAATTGATAAGATGAGGTTTCGGTTTTTTTGTGCTGTTGGTATTCCATTGTTTAAAGTGCCTTCTAGAAGAACTATTGTGAGAACTTTTCTCTACATGTTTGATAATCGAAAGCTTATTTGAAGAAAACCTTAAGCGGCCATAGAATTTGTCTCACTACCGACACTAAGACAAGCACACAAAACACCAATTATATGGTTCTTACTGCACATTTTATTGATCATGAATGTAATATGCATAAGAGGATCATAAACTTTTGTGTTATTCCTAGCCACTATGGAACCACAATTGCAAAGTTAATTGAAAGTTGCTTGTTGGAATGAGGGATAGACAAAGTTATGACAATCACAGTGGACAATGCTTCCGCAAATAAAGTTGCTTTGGATCAACTTATGACGAAAATGAATAGGTGAGAAAATTCACAAGTTATTCTAGGTGGCAAGTATTTACATGTGAGATGCATCGCTCACATAATCAACATAATTGTGAGTCATGGGATGAAGAGGCAAAATAGTGGTCTATTAGCTATAAGAAATTGTGTGAGGTTCGTGAGGAGCTCTCCACAAAGATTGGAGCTTTTTAGGCAAGCCGTGAATAGGGTGAAATTGACGTGCAAAGCAACGGTTTGCCTTGATTGCCCTACTCGGTGGAATTCTACATTTGTTATGTTGGATGTAGCCTTGAAATTTAAGAAGGCCTTTGCTACAATGGCGGAGGATGAAGCAAGTCCCTTATTGGCTTACTTTAAGGAAGTTGAAGATGAAGAAGATGAAGATGGTGTGATTATTGTTTGCCAAACCAAGGGGAGGAAAAGGGTTGGACCACCAACAGAAGAAGATTGGTCCAAGGCAGAGGTTTTTGTCAAGTTTTTACGGGTGTTTTATGATGTGACTTTGAGGGTGAGTGCTTCTACACATCCCACGGTTCATACCGGCCTCCATGATATCATAAAAGTGGAGACCGCCATCAATAACTTGGAATCCCTAGCCAACATGCAAGTGGGTTTATCGTCGGAGCAATTATTGAAGGCAATGGCATCCGATATGAGATCAAAATATGAAAAATATTTTGACTCATACCATGAATTGAACCCTCTTATTGTGATTGGACTTGTTTTAGATCCGAGGTTCAAGAGGCATGTCACACAACTCTTTAGAAAGAAACTTTCCGACATTGAACACAATTGAAAACTGAAGAAATAAAAAATATATTGCGTGCCCTTTATGATGAATATGTTCCTAATGTTGAAGGTGGAAAATACATGAAGAAATCAGAAAATTTACAATCACAACCTTTTTCTACCTCATCTAATGTGGTTATGACGGAAGATGATCTAATTGATGAATGAATGCATTTTGTTGAAGATAGTGATGAGAAAGTGGTGGGAGATGAGGTGGATTCTTATTTGTTTGATCCCTTAGTACAAATTACAAAAGAGGAGTCCACAAAGTATTTTAACATTCTCCTATGGTGGAAGGTGAATGGTAACAAGTATCCTATCTTGGCCACAATTGCAAAAGATATTCTTGCAATTCAAGTTTCGACTGAGGCATCGGAGAATGCTTTTAGCACCGATGGTCGAGTGATTTCGGATTTTAGGAGTTGTTAACTCCTAAATCGGTGGAGGCCTTGATATGCATGAAAAATTGGTTGAGGGGTGATAATATTATTACTTTGGAGGATTAT
This sequence comes from Cotoneaster glaucophyllus, assembly GCA_036320875.1. NCBI lineage: Eukaryota > Viridiplantae > Streptophyta > Magnoliopsida > Rosales > Rosaceae > Cotoneaster > Cotoneaster glaucophyllus. The sequence continues at coordinate 11,762,539 of CM070064.1, read as the reverse complement.
GCACCTTCAATTGACCACATTGAGTTCTATGAAAGTATTGAATCAGGTAAGTATATAATTGAAGTAAAAGAACTTTATTCGTTTTCTTTTTTCAACTAAACATCAATTATATTTTGTATGTTTTGTATTGTGTAGAGTTGGTCAAATCGACTTCAAGCATTGCCTCTTTTACTCTTGATCAACAACCACAACAAGCTCCAAAGCAATCTCAAGGTTCTAATTCACAAGAGCCTCCCCTTATGCGTTTACAAGGTGCAAGGTCTTTACAAGCTCAAAGGCCTCCTAAACCTTCAAAGAATAAGTGTCCAAAAGGAAAAGGAAAGACAAATGTTTGAAACTTGAACGATGCAAAGTAAGTTGAAAACCAAGACTTTGTTGAATTCCATGAACCATTTATTTTTTTGGTTGTACTAATGTCATAAGGCATTTGACATTGAACTTTGTTTGAAACTTTGAAGTTTGAACTTTAGTTGTATTATGGCAAACTTAACTTTTCAATTGGGTTGTAGTAAAGTATTGTGATTGGTGATCAAGTTGAATTTTAGTAGATGTGAATATGTGATTTGTGGTTGTGTAGTTTTTTTGTGCAATTTTGGTGCAGTTTTGATGCAGTTTAGTTGCTGTTTTTTGTGCAGTTTTTTGCTGCAGTTTCAGTGCAGTTTTTGGTGTTGTTTTACTGCTGTTTTTTATGCAGGTTGGCTGCATTTTTTTTGGCAGTTTTGCCTCTGTTTTTTGCTGCAGTTTTACTGCATTGTTGTTGCTGTTTTTGGTGCAATTTTGCTGCATATTCATTAATTAATATACAAGGAAAATAAGACCGTCTTATGCATAAATATGTGTATATTTTAAATTGTACATTTTTTTCTCAAAAACCAAACCGAAACTGTTTGAAACCGCACCGAACCGAACCAAACGGTTTGGTTTCATTTCGGTTTTGGCTTCAAAACCGCACCGCACTGCACCGCAAAATGTTTCGGTTGTGGTTTCACTCGAAACCGCACCGAACCGCACCGCGCTCACCCCTAAGAAAAACTGATGGAGGTCTAACATTGACACAAATTTGTAAGATGATGTATGACATTGTCATTTTTCAAACATGAGGTATGAGATTATCGTTTGACCTATAGTTAAGGTAGGTTTTTGTAATTTACCCAAATAATTATGTATCAAACTCATTATAAATTAAAATGTATCGTCCTCCCCAATTATGTGACTTAAATTTGAAATTTTCTTTAACAATGAATAAAAGTACCTCTAAACAAAAAACCTGCTTAATTAGGTTGTGTTGCCATAATAGAGAATAAATACATAAACTACGAAGTTTATATGTAAAATGGTTATAAACACTAAAATTCCACTTACTTAACCAGTTTGGCAAGCAAAGAGCTTATAGTTCAGTCGATTGTTCATACTTGAAGTTCATTTTTGTCCATTAATCTTTCTCAATTCATTCGTCGAAAATTAAGAGGGATGAGTGAGAAGTAAAAATAGGTGTGTGGATAGCACCACCTTTAAAAAATTTGATAGTTTAAAAGTTCGATGCAGCAGTGAATGACATAGCAGCACAATTGTAGTTCTTGATAGTTGAATCCAGGACCTGAACTTCCATCAACAAAGACTATGTGTCATTAGACCAAACTATCATCTATCATCATGTATTTAGTTTGCCGAAAAAGGATAATTATGTACTTGTATTTTGGTTCATTTTTGCTTTTATGTTTATTTGGTCTTCTTGTATTAATTTATTAACCACTTAGCACTTGAGGGTTGATATATGAGTCAAAGATGAAACCCCCTAACTAGTGTTAAACGAAAAGGATTTAAAGGTGCCAAAGTCAAGCCTTCCAGGGGTGGGGAATGCTGCTCTATTCTCTTAAAAATTGTGGCTTAAATTAATTAATCAAATGATTAAGGTGGTAGGGTTTGCTCTAGTTAAGTTTGAGATGCTTATCCTTCATGACGTGAACGAAATTATAAGTTATTTCAAGTGTTTTTTTTTTTGGTTAATTAGCTGGGCAATTGTTTTCAGTTTTAAAATTATAGGAAAGCTTGGTTTGACTGAACAAGAGCAAGATTGCTCAACTAATTTTTAAGCTACATAGAACACGTTTATTGATTGTATTGTTAATCATGTCTCTTAAACTAAAAAAATTCAGTAAATATGATACGAACAATCGCCGTAACTTGTGCAAAGTCCTACAATTTTTTTAACAAAAGCAGAAAATAATTGTCATAACTTATGGGATAAAACTTATTCTAAAAGACTGATTTGTAATTAGAGATGACAATGAGTTTATATAACAGAATTATTAATGTGAAAGATAGAATATTTTTTATATACGAATAAAAATTACAAAGAGAATCCCCTCGGGCAAGAACTAAAACAGAAATCCCAAAACCAAGCAGCACGAGCCTCATAGGAAAGAGTGTATCACCAAACCTGACAATCATGAGACAGATGACCAATTTTAGCTAACGCGTCAATCACAAAATTTACTTTTCGATAAATAGGATTAGGATTCTCTCACTTTCTCTTTCTCTTTCCATCTCATCCTCTTACATTCTCTATTTTATTTTTCCCTTTGTATAAAAAATTAATATAAAATGTTGACGTGGTTTAATCGTGACCGTTCAAATAGGAGGCGAGGGAAGAGGAAGGAAAAAAAGAAGGGAGAGAATCCTACTCCCGATAAATATGGCAAAATGAAATATTTTGAAAGTTGCAAGCAGTCGGCTGAATATTGAACACCAATGTATTGAGATGCCAAGGAATAGAGCTGGTCTCGTTAATCGCATCAATGATCAGAACATAAAAATTTTCACTTAATGTTGTGCAATGTACGAAAATGAAGAAAAATACATACATTATATCGCCAATATATGCACCTAGCTTACTAAGACTTACACAGTTGGCTGGGTTTTGAACTAACTTTTGGGTCGATGAATTGTCCCAGTTCGTCTTACTAACCAATTCCACTTCTCCCAGAACTAGAAACAATTTAAGGCTCCTATTAAAATTTTCACTACTACTACAATCTAACGATAAGTGAGTTTATCAAGTTCGTTTCATTTGTAAGCGGGCTTATCAAGTTCAATTTACTTGAATGACAAATTTGATATCCAGTTATAGTTTTTTCAACAAAGATATTCAACCATTTGATTTAGCTCAAATCCCGTCCTTAATGTCATTGTATATATAACAAATGGTTCAAATATGGAGACACACGCTTTTGACGCACATTTCGACACCCATTTTGTAGGGTCCACTTCGTAAAGTATTTCAACGGTCAGAATCGTTTATATTTTAGTACATCATTGCAAAAACTTAGACAAATCTAAAACCATTAAGACATTAATTTGTAGTGAAGAAAATTGACGAATACTATTATACAAAGAAACACTAAATTTAATCCAACGGTCATTTAATTTCGAACTTGGGTGATTTTTAGTAGAGATGATCGTTAAAGTGAGACATAAAAGATAGATTATTGGATCTTAAAATACAATACGGAAGAAGCTCTACAAAACGTGTCAAAATATGTGTCAAAAACGTGTGTCGCAAAACTTCTTCACACCTTTTCTTTTAGTCCGAAATGATCCAACCCATTGGCTTGGTGCGGTTTGCAACCCAACTGAAATGATCCAACTCAACCTAAACCAACGCAACCCAATTTACTTAGACCCAACCCAATCCCTTCCTCCATCGGCCCAATCCAACTGTTCCTCTCACACTCTCCCTCACCTCACTCTCTCTCGTCAGTCGTCTGTCACTTCCAATCCAAGCCACCACCAACACACCAAAATCAAAACACCAAATCCACCACCATTCACCATCCAAACAAACGCCCAGATCTCCTCCTCCTCCACATTTCTCCGATTCAGATCCTACTTTCCCCGATTCGGATCCGCCGAGATCCAATCCCAATTTCAGATCCCTAATGGAGAAGTCGTGCACTCTCCTGGTCCACTTCGACAAGGGCACCCCCGCCCTCGCCAATGAGATCAAGGAAGCCCTCGAAGGAAACGACACCGAATTGAAGATCGAAGCCCTGAAGAAGGCCATCATGCTCCTCCTCAACGGCGACACCATCCCCCACCTCTTCATCACCATCATCCGCTACGTCCTCCCCTCTGAGGACCACACCGTCCAGAAGCTCCTCCTCCTCTACCTCGAGATCATCGACAAGACCGACTCCAAAGGGAAGGTCCTGCCGGAGATGATCCTCATCTGCCAGAACCTCCGCAACAACCTCCAGTCCCCCAACGAGTACATCCGCGGCGTCACGCTCCGGTTTCTCTGCCGCTTGAACGAGTCCGAGATCATCGAGCCGCTGATCCCCTCGATTCTCGCCAATTTGGAGCACCGCCACCCGTTCGTGCGGCGGAATGCGGTCCTGGCGATCATGTTCCTGTACCGCCTGCCGCAGGGGGAGACGTTGCTGGACAGCGCGCCGGAGATCATAGATCGGTTCTTGGCGTCGGAGCAGGACCCTTCGAGTAAGCGAAACGCTTTCCTTATGCTGTTTAATTGCGCGCAGGATAGGGCTGTGAATTACTTGTTTAAGCATATCGATAGGATTATTGATTGGGGGGAACAGTTACAGATGGTTGTGTTGGAATTGATTAAGAAGGTCTGTAGGGTTAATAAAGGTGAGAAAGGGAAGTACATTAAGGTTATTATATCATTGCTTAGTGCCCCTTCGAGTGCGGTTGTTTATGAGTGTGCCGGAACCCTTGTGTCATTGTCCTCGGCACCTACTGCAATTCGGGCAGCTGCCAACACGTACTGTCAGTTGTTGTTGTCTCAGAGTGATAACAATGTGAAGTTGATTGTGCTGGATAGGATTAGTGAGCTTAAGGCGTCGCACAGGGAGATTGTGGTTGAGTTGGTTATGGATGTGCTCAGGGCATTGTCGAGTCCGAATGTTGATATTAGGAGGAAGACTCTTGACATCGTGCTTGATTTGATTACGCCCGCGAATGTTGATGAGGTTGTGATGATGTTGAAGAAGGAGGTTGTGAAGACTCAGAGCGGGGAACTTGAGAAGAATGGGGAGTATAGGCAGATGTTGGTGCAAGCAATATACGCATGTGCTGTTAAGTTTCCTGAGGTGGCTAGCACAGTGGTGCACCCTTTGATGGATTTCTTGGGCGATTCGAATGTGGCTTCAGCCCTGGACGTGGCTGTTTTTGTGCGTGAGATCATTGAAACCAACCCCAAGCTGCGTGTTTCTATAATAATGAGGCTGCTGGATACTTTCTACCAGATCCGCAATTCCAGGGTGTGTACTCATGCTCTATGGATTATCGGCGAGTATGCTCACTCGCTTTCTGAGGTTGAGAGTGGGATTGCAACCATTAAGCAGTGTCTTGGGGAGCTTCCATTCTACACTGCTTCAGAGGAAAAGGAGGCACAAGATGCTTCAAAGAACTCTCAGGTGGTAAGCTCGAGCACTGTGTCTTCTAGGAGGCCTGTGATCCTTGCAGACGGGACCTATGCCACCCAGTCTGCTGCTCTGGAAACTGCGATGTCTGCACCTGTCCTTGTTCAAGGATCTCTGACTTCTGTGGAGAACTTGAGGACATTGGTTCTCTCGGGTGATTTTTTCCTTGAGTCAGTTGTGGCTTGCACATTAACGAAGCTTGTTTTGAGATTGGAAGAGGTTCAGCCTTCAAAGGTTGAAGTGAACAAGGCAACCACACAAGCATTGTTGATCATGGTCTCTATGCTGCAACTGGGACAATCCTCAGTCCTTCCACATCCGATTGATAATGATTCTCAAGATAGAATTGTTCTTTGCATCCGATTACTATGCCATAAAGGTGAAGGAGTAAGGAAGGTATGGCTGGAGTCATGTAGACAGAGCTTTGTGAAAATGCTTGCAGATAAGCAGCTCCGGGAAACAGAAGAAAGTAAAGCTAAGGCCCAGATATTGAATGCACAACCTGATGACCTTATTGATTTCTACCATCTCAAGAGCAGAAAGGTAAGGAAGACTTATGCTTCTCGTCTTTTGTATTCAGTAAAATTAATATCTTATCAAGGGTTTGATATTGTTTCTTTATGGTTTTTTCTTTCGTTTCAGTTTGTTATGATAGACTTTTGGTCATGTTCTGACTTGCTTTAGATATTGAGGCAGATTATTTTTCTTAACTATTTAATGGTAATTTAGCAGTTTATAAAGTTGTGGTCCAAACAACCTATAAACTGTAGTTCAGATCGACCACCAAAACCATCGTTTATATCACATACTTTTGAATGTTTTTCTTATATGCATATATTTTTCAGGGCATGAGCCAGCTTGAGTTGGAAGATGAGGTCCAAGATGATCTCAAACGTGCTACTGGAGAGTTCATAAAGGATAATGATGACGCGAACAAGCTCAACCGCATTCTTCAGCTCACAGGATTCAGTGATCCTGTTTATGCTGAAGCCTATGTTACAGTTAATCATTATGACATTGTTCTTGATGTTACTGTCATCAATCGAACAAAGGAAACCCTTCAGAATTTGTGCTTGGAGTTGGCCACAATGGGTGATCTCAAACTTGTTGAACGTCCGCAAAACTATACACTAGCTCCAGAATCAAGCAAACAGATAAAGGCAAACATTAAGGTCTCTTCAACTGAAACGGGAGTTATATTTGGTAACATTGTGTACGAGAGTTCTTCAAATGTGCTTGATAGAACGGTCATTGTCCTCAATGACATCCATATCGATATAATGGATTACATCTCTCCTGCATCATGCACTGATGTAGCATTTAGGGCAATGTGGGCTGAGTTTGAGTGGGAGAATAAGGTACACTGGTTTTGATACATTTTTGCATTATTTTCTGTGCTTCATTGATATGATCATTTGGTGCATCTTGGAGAAATGGCTTCGCAATGACTCTAAAGGATCTCACTTCTTTAAACAATCATTTGATATTTTATGTGGACGGATATTGATGTTGAGATAAGGCTTACGAGACATGCGTTCATATGATGAACCACTTTATTAACATTTAATTGTTTGATGTATCTGGTTATGAATATTGATTATGATGATGTTGTGCTGGTAGTAAACTGGTGAAGTATATAATATTTGCGGTGGTTGTTGTATCGTTTGTCAATGGGTGATAAACGTTGGTGATGATTACTGCCATGTGTTAGCACTGTTGTAGTTGTCCTTATTTTTTAATGGTAGTAGGATTGTCTCCAGCCCGCAAAGATATGATGCATCGTGGGAAACTCTTTCATTTTGCTAAGTCACATGCATTGATCCGAGTCAAACTCTCTATAGGACAGCTGTCAAGCCTCAGAAATCACTTTTGTCGTTCTTGTAGATATATATATATATATATATATATATATATTATATATATATTCATTCAATTTTATGTTTTGTGGTTGTTGTACCTTAAATTATGCAAATTTATCAATTTCTTTCATGTTATATAATCCCTGCTGGACATCAAATTTGGCTTATGTTTCCTATCTCATAAAGGGGATAATTTAGATGGTGTTTCTGAATCGTCATTGGTTGCTAGCTCATGAATCATCTTTTCATAAATGTGTTGCTCATTTTATGATTATATAGTTCTCATGGATTTATTTTTCATTCTCACATCAAAAGGCAATGTGCATCACATGTGTCCTTATTTGGTTTTGTTCCTTGAATTGCGGGGGATGTTGTCATCATGACCGCTGAGGTTGTGGTGGTGAAAGCTGATTTACTTAACTGCTGTGAACTATGCATTAACACATTTGTGTTTCCCCAGGTTGCCGTAAATACTGTGATTCAAGACGAGAAGGAATTTCTGAACCACGTTGTAAAAGCGACTAACATGAAGTGCCTGACTCCACCGTAAGATTTAGACTATTAACTCTGTTTGTTGTTTACTCTGTTACGTGTGAAATTATTACTTAAATAGATGCACAGAATCATACATAGCTATGGACAGATGCAGGCATGCGGAGCATTAATATGTGCATATATAATTATACAACAACCATTCAAGTAGTTGGCATAGTTGTCTATTTTAGTGCGATGTCGGTCGCTCTTACAAGTGTCATACACATGCATCTTAAGAGTAGGAAGAATTCCTTTTGATTTCCGATGCATTCTTGGTGGATCATTGATGGTTCATTAATTCCTGATCATCCCTTACTGGCATTAGATCGGCACTGGAAGGAGAGTGTGGAGTCCTCGCTGCCAATCTGTATGCAAAGAGTGTCTTCGGGGAGGATGCTTTGGTGAATGTGAGCGTTGAGAAACAAGCAGATGGTAAGCTAAGTGGATACATCAGAATTAGAAGCAAGACTCAAGGCATTGCCCTCAGTCTGGGGGACAAAATCACCTTGAAACAGAAAGGCGGCCCTTGATCGGACATTAACCCTAATTTTGCAGCTGTTTTTTCTTCCTCAACCTTGTGAGTACGAGTCCGCTTGCAGCCATAATCCTATATCTTTTCATCTTGCTCTTACAGTCATGTTTTTCCTGAGGATCAAGTTTGTTATAGTTTGGTTTCTTATGTCCTTGCCTTGGATGTTACATTTAGCTTTGTTCCTTTGTTTTTTTCGCAGCAAGTGGATAGATAGGACATATTGCTATCCACCATGTATCCAAAGTAAAGTTGTAGTGATGTCAACCTTACACATTTCTATTGTCAAATGTAATGTTTCGTGACTTTTTTTTTTCCTTTTTTTTCTTTTTTCGGAAAACGTTTCGTGTTTTAACTTTGTACTAGCTGTTGCTGTCAGTCCACAGTATTTGTGCCAGTATTTTCTGCCCCGTTGCGTTGCATATTTCACCTTCAAGTTTACTGGGTCGCTTTGCTTTACTTTTTTGCATCAATCGACATTCACCCCCCTTCCGGAAAAGTTAACAACCTTTTTAGTTTCCCTTTGTGGAATGAAGGTAAAGTGTGCACACACACACAATCTCTAAAGTTAACAGCTTATCATGTCTTAAAAGCAAGCAAATCAGTCTGTTATGGTACCTTAAAAGCAAGAAACCAGCATTCTCGTTACGCAAAAGAAGCAATTTACTCCAAGCTACACGTAAACAAAATAATAATAACTAAATAAATAAACTTTCCATGAATCTTAACTGCCCTTATTGTTTTAAACAAACGACTGGATAATTACACCAATTAATCTAAATTGCGAGGAATTCGAACTTTGGGTGCGGAGTGTGGAGCACACTGCTCTAACCAACTTGACCGCCTTAACCATCCTTATTATATTTCTGATGTTGCAACAAAATTTAAGAGACTTCTTGGAAGGTTAACTTATGGGCAAACAACTTTAAGTTCAACAGGATTCAGTAGGCAGTCAGAATCTGATTAATTTTTGTGTGTTTATGATGTTATATGTTTTTTTAATTTGTTAGTTAAATAAAGGAAATTCATGGCATGGTAGTTGAGGGTTCTTACGGGGTGTTTATCTTGCAGGTTGAAGGTTGGTTTGAATCTGGTAATTCTCTTTGTTTTCATTTGGTACTGTTTGGTGTAAAGTGAATTTTTATTTTTATTTTTTGAGTGGTGTGGAAGAAACCATGACTCTATTTTTTACTGCACTCTTCTGCAATCTTTTGGTGCACTATAAAAAAATGTAACCCAAATTTTGGTTCAGTCAGATTTGTTGGGACTCTGAGACTGGAAAGTGCTTTTTTTTTTTGGAAAATGGCTGATGTTGAAAGTTTTGAGAATCTAAAAGCTGCCCAGAAATTGTTGAAGGCTAGTATGGAGCAATCTACAGCTCTTTCTTCAGAAATCGATGACGCTTCGACAAGGTTGGATGGCATGAAGCTGAGATTGTCATCTTTGGAAGCTGCAATTGGGCCGGTTGCGACGCAAAAGTGTGGATATTTTGCAATGAGGGACCAAATAAATGGTGCCATCGGTACTGCATCTGCTGTTCTCAAAGTGTACGATGTCGTTCGGGAGCTTGAGAATTCGCTCTCTTTCAAATCATGTTCTGATCTCCCCGCTTATCTTTCGGTCATGAAAAGGCTCGAAGAAGCGTTGAGGTTTCTTGCTGGCAATTGTGGGCTGGCCATTCAGTGGCTGCAGGACATTGTTGAGTTTCTGGAAGGCGGCACATTTGCCAATGATCAAAGCCTCTCGAATTTTAAGAAAGCTGTGAGAATTCTATGGGTGTTGCGTGCAATCAAGGGTTACGCTCGCCTTGATGGAGGGGTTCTCAATGCTGCATTCAACAAGCTGGAAACTGAATTTGAAAGTTTATTAATGGAGAAAAATGCTGCAACCTGCATTGCTTCATCTCCATTACTCGTGCCGGTAGTTCAAAAGCTTCAAGCCATAGTTGAGAGACTGAATGCTGCTGATCGGCTTGAAAAGTGCATAGTGTTGTACGCTGACGCGCGGAGTTTGAATGCTAGAAGAAGCTTGCAGGCTCTTGATCTCGACTACCTTGAGATAGAAGTCTCAGAGTTTGATGATATGCAAAGCATCGACTCTGACCAATGGAGCGAGCATTTGGAGTTGGTTGTGAAGCATTTTCTCGAGCTCGAGTACAAACTCTGCAACAACGTCTTTAAGAAGACAGGATTGGACGCTTGGAAGCGATGCATTGCAAGATTCACTGAAGAGTTTCGACTTGTTTCTTTCCTCCAATTTGGCAGGAGTGTCACCAAGATCAAGAAGGGCCCCTTAAAGCTGTTAAAGCTCTTAGATATATTCACGGTTCTGGAAAATCTAAGGTTGAATTTTAACCGGCTTTTTGGCGGGGAGGCCTGCGCTGAAATCCAAAGCCTCACAAGGGATTTAATCAAGAGAGTTGTCAATGGTGCTTGTGAGATTTTCTGGGAACTTCCTAATCAAGTGGAGTTGCAAAGGTGGTTTTCTCCTCCTTCGGATGGTAGCATTCCTGGGCTAGTAACCTTTATAACTAGTTACTGCAATCAACTGCTTGGAGACAATTACAGGGCAATCTTGATCCAGGTCTTGCAGATCCATCAAAGCTGGAAAACCGATATACATGACGATGATGATGATCTTCTTTCGAAGCAAATTTTTAGCACGATGGAGGAAATTGGGCTAAATTTGGATGCGTGGTCGAAGACCTACGAAGACATCTCCCTCTCCTACCTTTTCATGATGAACAATCACTGCCATTTCAGCCAATTGAAGGGCACAAAGCTTGGGGACTTGATGGGAAATTCTTGGTTAGGAGCACATGAGCAATACAAGGACTACTATGCAGCTCTCTACTTGAGAGAGAGTTGGGGAAAGCTTCTGATTCTTCTAACCCAAAAGTGTTGGATTTCGCCTCCTGTCGGGGGAGCAACGGATTATCATCAGGGCACTAAGAAAAGGCTCAAGGCATTCAACGAGGCTTTCGACGAAAGGTACAAGAAGCACTCGAATTGGGTCATTTCAGACGATTGCTCGAGGCAGAAGGTATGTCAACTTTTGGTGCAGGCAGTTGTACCTGTTTATAGCAGTTACATGCAGGAGTATGGAGTTTTGGTGCAACAAGATGCAAGTGCTAGAAAGCATGTGAAGCACACTACACAAAGCTTGGAGAAGATGTTGAGCTCACTTTTTCAGCCCCAGGTTAGCAAGTACTGCAGCACCAAACATACTCGCTTTATCGGTAGGCTGAAAAACGTAGTGACCAATCAGTTTCGTGTTACACTTACGGCAGTGTGAGTTCATAGGGTAATGCTAGGGAACTACATTTTACAGTTATACATTTCTTTAGTAATTTCTTTGTACAGATGTACACATACTAATTAAGATGTATTGATTTAAATTATTATTCTTGGATTTCCTATTAACTTCTTCATTCTCATTCGTATTGATGTTCTTGATTTGTGAAAAGAAAAGTTTGTGCCAACTGATTTTCATCAGCACTTCAACAAAAAGAATTTCGAGTGGGATCACATAAAACATAAATCGATTGATGACGAGAACAACTTCTGGAAGTCCTATATTGAATGTCAAGGTTTGTATATTGATCATAAACTTTTACAAGAGAGATAACCAAGCTCTTTAAAGAGCCGAAGAAACTGACTACAAAACAGTGGGCTTCAGCCACTACACAATCCCATGATTTATGCCCTAAAGACGGGACAAAACAAGGACTAAACAAATAACAATATACAAGTATCCCAGATTTTAGGGAAAGACCATTGACAAAAGAGAAGTATGGTTGAAGTATGGTTGAACAAGAAATGAGATGACAAGTTGGAAGGTTGTAGTCATCACTTTAACCCATAACTTAGCTATAGTGATAATTACAACCCATACTTGTGATTGTGATCTATTTCGACACTCCCCTCAAGCTTGGATCGAGGAGATTGATTGATCCAAGCTTGGACAAAAGACCTTGAAACATAGCAGTTGCCAATGGCTTGGTGAAGAGATCAGCAAATTGACGGGAACTCAGAGTGTAACGAGTTTGTATGATCTTTGATTGGACCTTTTCACGGATGTAATGGCAGTCAACCTCGATGTGCTTGGTCCTCTCATGGAAAACAGGATTAGATGTTATATGCATGGCTACTTGGTTATCACACATGGGAGTCATTGGACGAGAGCTAGGAAAACCTAAATCAGAAAGAAGGCCTTTGAGCCAGATTAATTCACAAGCAGTGGTTTCCATAGCCCTATACTCAGCCTCAGTACTGGATCGAGCAATCACAGTTTGCTTCTTGCTTTTCCAACTTACCAGATTACCTCCAACAAAAATACAAAAACCAGTAGTTGACTTGCGATCCAAGGAGTTGCCTGCCTAGTCCGCATTAGTGTAACCAAGAATGTGAGTGTGATCATTGTTTTGCATCAAAAGACCACGTCCCACAGAACCTTTCAAGTACCGCAATATTCTCTTAACAAATCGCAAATGATCCATTGTTGGAGAATGCATAAATTGACTCACAAGATTGACAGCAAAGGCAATGTCAGGCCTTGTTATTGTAAGATAAATAAGTCTCCCAACTAACCTTTGGTAGTAACTGATATCAATGAGTGTTTCTCCATCCATGGTCATTTTGTGTTTGCAGTCAAGAGGGGTAGAGACAGGCTTGCAATCCACCATATCTGCTTCTTGAAGTAAATCGAGAATATACTTCCGTTGATTAAAAAATATTCCTTTCTTAGAAGTTGCCATTTCAATGCCAAGGAAATATTTGAGTGTCCCAAGGTCTTTGATGGCAAACTTTTGCTTGAGAGTGTTCTTAAGTAACACAATTTCACTGGTATTATCACCAGTGACAATGAGATCATCCACATAAATAAGAACTACTAGGGTTCTACTTGAAGGCCATGCATGGTTAATAGTAACAGATAATAACACTCGAATTGTGTTCATCTTAGCTACAAGAGCAAATGTCTCTTTGTAATCTACCCCAAAATTTTGAGTAAACCACGAGCTACCAGTCTAGCCTTGTATCTTTTTAAGGTGCCATTAGAGTGAAACTTGGTTTTGTACACCCATCTACTTCCCACTGCCATTTTTCCTGGTGGTAGTTTGGTAACACTCCAAGTTTTATTGTCATCCAAGGCCTTTAACTCTTCCTTCATAGCCTTTTTCCACTCATCTTGCTACACTGCCTTCTGAAAGTTTCTTGCTTCAGAAGCATTGGATATGGAATTGAGAAACGCTGCATGCTTAGGTGCCATCCTTTGGTATGAAAGGTACTCAGCAACTGGATACCTTACATTGTAAGTCACATAATCTAGCAACCTTGAAAAAAGGTTTCTTCTTCCTTGAGGCAAGACATGTGATGGATCTGGATCCTCAGAAGATGAGTGAGATGTAGGTGATTGAATTGATGACTCTAGCAAAGTTTCCTCTTCATGACTTAGAGGATTCCCATATTCTCTGTCAGTGGACATGGATAGATTTTCATCACTAGTTGTTGGACTTGGTAAATGGAAGGTTTCAAAAACATTCTCCCCCTGATTTAAATCCTCCACTGATTGTTTAAAGAAAGGTGTAGTTTCATCCAACTTTACATCCCTTGAGACAATGATTTTCCTCGAAGAAAGATTGTAGCACTTGTAACCTTTTTGTGTTGAAGAATATCCCAAGAAAACACATTTGCTAGCTCTTGGATCAAGCTTGTCACGATGTATTGAAGCAATATGAACATAACAAGTACAACCAAAACACATTTGTAACCTTTCTTCCTTTCATTACTTCGTAGGGTGATTTTTGATTCAACACCCTAGTAGGTAGTCTATTGATCAAATAGGTAGCAGAAAGCACCCATTGGGACCAAAACTTCTTGGGAACATTCATATGCAACATTAAGGCTCTAGTCTTCTCAAGCAAATCCTTATTTTTTTTCTTTTGGCCACTCAATTTTGTTGGGGAGTGCCAACGCAACTTGTTTGATGAAATATCCCATGGGAATTTAAGTATTGAGACATGTTATTTGACATATACTCAGTGCCATTGTCAAACCTTAAGGTGTGAATATGACAACCAAAATGAGTTGTTACAAGTTTATGGAAATCTTTAAACACATTCATGACTTCACTCTTGCACTTTAAAAGGTATAAGAAAGTAATCCTTGAATAATCATCCACAAATATTATAAAATACTTATAACCATCAAAAGATTCAATTGTATGTCCCCAGATATCTGAATGAACAAGTTCAAACAATTTACTAGCTCTAGACACTAAGGAATTGAAAGGTAACCTAGTAGATTTTGAGAAGTGATGAGTATCACACTCCAAACTACTTTTACACATTGTGGGAACACAAAATGGATAAAACATGGGTTAAGGGATGAGCAGGACGGTGATGCCAAAGTAGTTGTTCTTGAGAAGAGCTTGAGCTGACTTGAAGACTCTTAGGGTTTGGAAGATCCTTTGAAAGATAGTACAACCCATTTAGGAAGAAACCCTCACCAATCTTCCTCTTGGTGACTATATCTAGAAAGATGACCTGATCAAGAGAAAAAATAACATGATAATTTAGTTGTCTTGTGATTTTTCCTACTGACAAAAGTTGAAATGGAAGGGAAGGAACATACAAGGCTGTTGACTCTATTTGATCGGAGATCAACTTAATTTTCCCTTTTCCAACAACTGAAACACCCTTACCATTTGTTACTAACACTTGTGAAGGGTTTCACATTTTTTTGAAGTCATGTAAATGTGAAGATTTGTTTGTCATATGGTTTGTGGCTCTTGAGTCTATTATCCAATAATTAAGCACAAGACTAGCATTTAAAGCAGCGGAGAAAGCGTTCAATACACCTGGACTCTGGTTACTTGAGCCTCCATGATTAGAATCAGCCAGAAACCCAACAAATTTGCTCAGCAAGGCAGTAAGGTTTTCAATTCCAGTCCTAGTTGTGTTCTCTAGATCTCCACTTCTTTGTTTTCCTTGTAAATAAACAGCAAACTCATTGATCAAGCTTACTGGATTTGAAGTGAAGTCAAGCAAACTTTCACTTAAGGAAGAAGGAACAGCTAAAGCTACATGATTAGCCTTGTACAAGGGTGGTTGTGAGTTTCTCTAGAACCCCTTGTTCTTTTGGAAGTTTAACTTGAGCTTTGGATGAAGAATCCAAAATTTGTCAATCGTATGTCCACCATAGTTGCAATGTTTGCACTTCAGGTCAAACCCTCTACCCTTGTCTCTTCTATCATCTGATAACTTGTGGTTGGAAATATATGCCCTAGATTCAGGCAAGCTGTTTTTGGTTTCAAGGTTCATCACTTTCCTTCGAGTTTCTTCACGTTGAATAATGACACATATACTTGAGAAAGAAGGCGATTCACTGTTCATCAGAATGTGACTACGTATATCTTCATAGTCTGAGCTAAGACTAGCCAAGAGTTGAAAAATCTTATCTTCTTCAGCTATCTTCAGAAGCACGGAAGCATCTGTGGTGTGAGGCCTATACACATCAAGCTCATTCCACATACTCTTGATATTAGGGGTGGGCACTTAGAACCGAAAACCGAAACCGAAACCGAAACACGAATCAAATCGAACCGCATCGAATGGTTTGGTTTTGCAGTTTTGAAACGGTTTTGGTTTTGAAACCGAACCGCAACATAGAAAACGGTTTGGTCTTGGTTTTGACTTTTGAAAACCGCACCGAAACCGAACCGCACCGTAAATATTAATAAACATTTAATTAAATGGCCATATTAGATTTCATGTTTTAATTGGTTGTTTGTTAGAATCCATACACTTAGTATGGACTCAACCACACTAGAATATCATCATTCATCACTTTCATTCATTCATTAACTTGAAAGACCTTTGTTATTTTATACCATCACATACACATATATGTATAAGGGTGGACTAATCTTGTTATCAAGAGTCGAACAATGATCTAATGAAGTCCACTCATTTGAAGCATGACATCACATATTATAGTATGAAAGTTTCGCTCACGTTTAATGAATTCAAATTTATTCAACTTGTTTTATGATAAACATTGTAAGGGACACCCTTTTGTTGCACAAACATGTTTTAACATCACAACTACATGCAACATGCTAATTGTTTACATAACAAATGCCTTTTTCCTATTGTTATTGAAAAATGCTTATTAATATGTTAAATTGCAAATTGTACATTTTTTCTTAAAAACCAAACCGAAACCGTTTGAAACCACACCGAACCGAACCAAATGGTTTGGTTTCATTTCGGTTTTGGCTTCAAAACCGTACCGAACCGAACCTCAAAAAATTTCGGTTTAGGTTTCGATTTCACTCAAAATCGCACCGAACCAAACCGTGCCCACCCCTACTTGATATCACCCAAGTGTTGAACAAAATATTTACTCTTTTGTTGCAAACCTGCAAGATCCCTTTTTAGTTGAAAAATATGGGCAGCATTGTTTTGATTTCCATACATCTCGCAGAGATTCTTCCAGAGATGAAAAGAAGACTTTGAGTAGCTGAAGATCTCAGCTAGCTTCCTCTCCATGGAGTTGAGAAATCAGGACATGACAATTTGATCCTTGCATAGCCATGTTTCATATAGAGGTGATGAGATTTCAGGTGCCTGAATGGTTCCATGCACGTAACCAAGCTTTGATCTTCCACCGAAAGCAAGTGAATCTGCTCATGACCATGGAAGATAGTTGAACTCATTCAGCAAAATTGAACTGAGTCTTTGATTTGGATTAACTTCTACTTCGGTAAAATTTGAAGTGGGTGAAAACACTAGAGCTTGCAGCATTAGGACTGAGAGGGTTGTCCTCAGCCATTTGAAACAGGTATGGAAGAACAAAGAGGTTGAAGAAGATATGCAGAGACAAGCCACTATGGCCATTGCTCTTGTACCGTATTGAATTTCAAGGTTTGTATATTGATCATAAATTTTTACAAGAGAGAGAACCAAGCTCTTTAAAAAGCCGAAGAAACTGACAACAAAACAATGGGCTTTAGCCACTGTCAATCTTTTCTTTTGATATTTTCATATTGCTGTAGCTAGTATTATTATTCATACTGTCTCCTATGGAGTATAATTGTTTTTATTTATTTATTAATATGTACGATTTATTTGACTAAAATGGAGTTGGGCTCTCCTCTAAGTGAGTTTGAGGTATTGTTCGGAGCCACTTTGCTCGGCTTGCATGCAGTTCTTGCACCGAATGCCCTGGTCTAATGGGCTCGGAGTAAGGTCCCCATTTTTTATTTCTTGCATGCTGTAATTATCTTTTAACAATGTTTTTAACAGTATTAGCCATACCCAATGAATAATTAAAATTGTTCAAACTAATTTTCAAGCTAAGTTATATATGAATGCACAGTATATATAAGATAATGATTTATGTATGAAAAAAAAAAAGTTCAAATCCAACAATCGAAACTTTGGAAAAAAGGACACAAAAAATGTTATAATGGCACGACTCAAGAAATGTTTTCATAGTGTATAACACTTACAAATAAATAACAAATCCTAAGAGCATCCAGATTTATATAAACAAATGTGTCACATCTGCCAATGGAACTGCAAATCCGATTCAAAGTGAGGAGTTTGAAAACTGAAGGCAATTGCTGAAAGTTTCCTGTACCTTTTCTCCCATGTTGGTTTCTTATTTTCTCATTTATTTAGGCTTTTTTCTTTAAATATATTGTTGTGGCCTTTTGGGTTCTATGCTTGAGTCGGCCCTTTTCACATAAATAATCCGTGGCATTTTTTGTGCCGCAGATTCCAATTAATTTTTAGGGTTATATCACAAATGGTCCCTTGACATTCATCAAACACATCATTTTGGTCCGTGACATTCAAAATCAATAGAAATGGTCCCTGAGATTGATCAAACACATCACAAATGGTCCTTCCGTTAAAAACTCTTTGGGCAATTTTCTAAGCTTCGTAACTCAATCGTTTCTTAACCAAATTTGACTCATAATATATCAAAATGAAGATATGAAAGTGTAGAATAAGATTATACCTATTTTGAAGCCCAATGATTGCCGGAGATGGCCGGAAAATAGCCTCAAATGTGACTGGTCCGCAGAAAAACTGGAAAACTCGCCCGAAATTGGGTAAACTTTAAACATTCATAACTTCTTCAATAATCAATGAAATCAAGTGATTCAAAAACAAAAATCATACTTCTTGATGAGACAAAGAGAATGGTATTTTTCTTGATGGCTAAGTCGCCGTAGTTTGGCCGGAAAACGGCTTGAAATTGGCTAACTCGAAAATGGTTATCCAATTTCGAGCTGTTTTCCGGCCAAACCACGATGAATTAGTAGTCAATAAAAGTACCATTCTCTTTGTCTCGTCGAGAAGTATGATTTTTATTTTTGAATCACTCAATTTCGTAAAGTATTGAAGAAGTTATAAACGTTTAAAGTTTACCCAGTTTCCGGCGAATTTTCCAGTTTTTCCGCGGATCAGTCACATTTGAGGCTATTTTCCGGCCATCTCCGGCAACCATTGGGCTTCAAAATGGTATAATCTTGTTCTACACTTTCCTATCTTCATTTTGATATATTATGAGTCAAATTTGGTTAAGAAACGATTGAGTTACGAAGCGTTGAAAATTGCCCAAAGAGTTTTTAACGGAAGGACCATTTGTGATGTGTTTGATCAATCTCAGGGACCATTTCTATTGATTTTGAATGTCAGGGACCAAAATGATGTGTTTGATGAATGTCAGGGACCATTTGTGATATAAACCCTAATTTTTATGATATTAGTAGCTCATCGACTGCGGGACTGATGAGTTGCTCACACTAGAAGTGGACTGGCCTAGAAACCAAATGCTCTTAGAGCAACCACTGCACTTACCATGTCACGTAAGGAGATGGAGAGGAAGCAGACGGTTATTATGTTTTTTCGACCTTGTCCATTTCAACATGTTAACTTCGCAATTTAACTCTTCTGAGTTCATTTTTTTTTTAGTAAGCTTTAACTTTATTGTTTTCCAACAACTTTATTGAGGAGGAAAACATAATAAGACTTACATTAACAACAATTTATTTTTAATTCAAATAGGTATACTGATTATCAGTCCGGTAAAATCACACACAACAATCTTGCATATAGTGGTATAGTTGGGTTTGGCCTCGGAGAACTATCCATTATTTCTCAGTTATCTTCTCGAGGGTTAACTCCAAAAGATTTCTCTCTGTGTCTGAGGGGACACAGACAGTCTGGGATAATCCTTAATTTGTTCGGTCCTCACCTCTGAGGTGAGCTCGTCTGGAGTTTTTTTTCTCTATGTTGGCCATAGAGGTCGACTCATCATCTTTAGAATAGTTGCCCCCAATGTCTCATTCTAATCACGAGAATTCCTCGGTGTCTGTCCTATTTGTTGAATTTTTTTAGTAATAAGAATTTGTTTTTTTATTAAATGTTTATCTATTAATATGATTGGAGCACAAAAAAATACATTTATTATGGATGGGCGAAGAATTTCAAATGGTAACAGAGTTGACAAATGTGTTATAATTACTTATATGGTAAGTTTTAAAAATAAGGACTTACATTAGATTTTGAAAACCTTTAGGATAAAATATCAAAACAATCTTATTGAAATCCTAAAATCTATAATCCCCTAATAAAAATGTTATTTATCTTATATTTTTTTATTGTGTGTAAATTTCTCCGTACTTCTGTATATGCGTATTACATACATATGTATGTTTAGATACTATAATAGCTTATCGATACATTTGTATCGATACATTCGTACCGAAAGTTATGTACTGATACATTTGTACCGAAACTTACGTACCGATACTTCTATACCTATGAGTAAAATAAGGTACCTAAAGTTATGTACTGATACATTTGTTCTGAAACTTATGTACTGATACTTCCGTACCTATGAATAAAATAAGATACCGAAAGTTATGTATAAATTATTTTTGTTTTGTTGTTGATTTTTTTTAATAATAAGAATTTGTTTTTCTATTAAATTTTTATTTATCGCCAAAATTTTGTTACAATTTTAAAAAATAAAATAATAATTGTTTGGTTTAATAAATAAATAATATGTATTTAAATAGAATACGTTTTAAAAATTATATAAATAATTGTTTAGCTTAATAGATAATAACTCATGTAAAATATGCGGTAAAGAAACAAAAAGATAATTGTACAATAAAAATGTCATCACACAAACTAAATATTGTCTAATCAATACTATAAAAATATAAATAAAAATTTAGTACAAATTACTTTTCCCACTTAAAAATTGAGGCAAATTTAACGGAGATATGCATTCTACGAAACTAGTTTCAATGATCTAACCGTTAAACTTATTTGTAGATACTACAAGATCACATACGTAATAAATCGCAAAAAAAAAAAAAAAATTCTGAGATTAGGTAACGGAACAAAAGTTTTCGACGGTTATAAATGAAAAATCACAATTTAACGGTTATTTTAGCTCAAATCTTGATGATTTTTTTACAGCTACACTCCTCGACCCTATAAGAATGCAATGAATGAATTCGATCTTCAATTTAAAATATTTAGACTAGTGGATACCACAAAATCTTATTTTATACTTGATGGAAGTATAATATTAACTCTAAGTGTTTGTTTAATTTGCCGTTTTGATGTGATGTGCATTCTACGAAAAAAATTTCAACGATCCAACCATCAAACTTATTTGTACATACTTCAAGATTGCATACGTAAAAAATCGTAAAAAAAAAAAAACATTCAGAGATTACGTACCAGAACAAAAGTTTTCGATGGTTATAAACGAAAAATCACAATTTAATGGTTATTTTACCTCCATTTTAACTATTTTTTACAGCTACACTCCTCGACCCTATAAGAATGCAATGAATAAATTTGATCTTCAATTTAAAATATTTACACTAGTGGATACCACAAAATCTTATTTTATACTTATGGAAGTATAACATTAACTCTTAAGTGTTTATTTAATCTACTGTTTTGACGCGATACACATTCTTCGAAACTTTTTTCAATGATCTAACCATCAAACTTGTTTGTACACACTTCGAGATCACATACGTAAAAAATCACAAAAAAAAAAAACATTCAGAGATTAGGTAACAAAACAAAAGTTTTCAAAGGTTATAAACGAAAAATCACAATTTAACAGTTATTTTAGCTTCGATTTTGATGATTTTTTACAGCTACACTCCTCGAACCTATAAGAATGCACTGAACGAATTCGATCTTCAATTGAAAATATTTACACTAGTGGATACCACAAAATCATATTTTATACTTGATGGGGAAGTATAACATTAACTCTAAGTGTTGGTTTAATATACCGTTTTGATGCGATACGCATTCTACGACATGTTTTTCAACGATCCAACCGTCAGATGATCATGTTTTCAAAAAAGAAAATTTAAAAAATGAAATTCAGTAAGAAGAATAAAGCGTAAATGACAATCGACGGTTAAATATAAATTTAAGGTTTTGGATTATAGTGTTGGATTTCGAAGTTGACCCATTCATGAAAGTTGTAAAGCTTGTCACTATGAGTGATTATATATTTTTCTTACATTTTTTACACTTCTACAATAATTATTATTAACTTTATTAATTTTGCCCTCAAATAAAAAACATTGTTCATGAGGGTTTGGAGGATTTTAAAAATCTAAACGATAATATAAGTGTACCATTATCTACTCGTGGAGGAATAATGATGAATCACGAGTGTTTATATATTCTTTCACACTTTTTTATGCTGGATGGTTCGTTGGCGGGTTAGATCGCAAGTTCAAAAACCAGGTCGATAATGGAGGAGGGGCCTGGGATAGCTTTGCTTGGTCCAAAAGCTTAAGGTCCGCCGCTCCAAGGTCTTGAAGTACGGCCTCACGACCTTGAATGACCTCAAAAAAGTATCTAGTCTCGGCATGGAAGGTGAGTGTTCGAGCTTAGGATTGTTGGTAATTCCATCTGGGATTTTGTTAGTTCAATTGGGTTGTGGGATATTACCATCGGAGGTAGACTGGATATCACCATCAAGAGAGGCATATGGCGCCGCGGTGGACAGAGAAGGTTGGTGCAATCTTGCCCACTGCATCACTGCCTCGACTTTGACGGATTCCGAAACAGCTCACCGGAAAAAAAATGGAAGATGATAAAAGCATCTTGTGTGATTGTAAATTATTTAATTGCTTAAGGTCATTTTGGGTACATGAAAGTTTCATTAAAGCGCTCGGTGCCTCTTAGAAAAGACGTTTGTGCAGAAGCTGAAAAGTCGGTTTTTCAAAGCTCCCTTTTGCTGCTTCTGTTTTTTGGTTTTTTTTCACCCAAAACTGTGAAAAAAGCTGAAGTTGAAAGTTTACCAAACACAAAAAAAATTGGTACATTTTACAAAAAAATTGGTACATTTCACATATAACAAAGTGGTACATTAATAAAGAAGAATGGGTACATTATAAATAAATTAGGGTACAGATAAAAGATTAAAAAATTATGAGTACAAATGAATTTAAAAAAAAATATAAGCTCTAAAAGAAATTAATACATGGGTACAAAATAAAACTAAAAAGAAAATACTACAAATTTAAAAAAAATGTTGCGAATTAAAAGTGGGTACAAACTAAAAATATAAATATATGATACAAAGTTTAGGCATAAAACATAAATATACCATATGTAATTTTTATATCATTGATTAAATATACAATGTCATGTGAAGGTATACACATGGGTACAAACACAAATAAAACTTTAAAAAATATGGGCACAAAAAGAAACTAATATATGGGTACAAATTAGAAATGAAAAGAAAATTGGTACAAATTAAAAAATATTTGCAACTTAAAAATAGGTACAAACTAAAAATAAAAATATATGATAAAAATTTAGCCATAAATAAAAATATAGGTACAACCAAATCCCATCCCCTCCCCCCCCGGGGAAACTCCCCATCCTTTTTTTTTAAAAAAAAAACCAAAAAAATCCAAACCTACACCAGATCCCATCCCCCCCTCGGAAACTCCCCTATCGACCCGTGTCATCCCCCCCCCCCCTAAAACCTTCATTCCAAACCCAGAACCCCACCCCCACCTCCCCTGCAACCCCCCACCCCTATTCTCCCTCCCAAGCCTCCCAACCACCTCCATCTCCTCCACTCTCTTCACCACCCCTCCCATTCAAAACCTCAAAAATTAAAATTAAAAAAAAACAATCAGAAACAAATCTGAACCCAGATTGTCCAGATCGTAGCACCCTACCCAACCCTTCCTTCCCGTCGAAGTCAGACCACCTCAACTGGCCCTCGAGTACCAAGAGTTATGCGACCATTACCTTTACTAGACCTATCTCACTCACCCTCGTCGAAGCTGATCAAGATCTGGGTATAGCGATGCGGATCACAATCTTGGTCACAAGCAACTGACGGAAGGTATGAAATTGTAACAAATTCGTAGATGAGGTATGACATTGACATTTTTTAAAGAGGGGTATGAAACTGTGACTGACCCAATAGTTGAGGTAGTTTTATGTAATTTACCCAAAATAAAATGCAAAATGAAAGTTATCTATTTTCTGTCTAAGTGAGTCACAACTTATGTGGGTGCCTAGGTGGGTATGGCCGGACTAGGTGGGTGCCTAGGAGGTCTAGGCGGGCACCTTAGTAGGTCAAAGCGCCATTTCTTAATTTTTCAAGCGCCTAGGCATTAATCGAGGCGGTGGCCAGCCGCCTAGCGCTGCGCCTAAGTGGAGCTTAGGAGGTGCTAGGCGGGGATTTTCAGAACAATGCTAAAAACAACCAATTTTCTTGCAAGGATCCGAGTACCAAATGGTCCAGGAATGGACGGCCATAGTTAATCCTTGAGATCTAATGGCTGATGGAAATAGAGAATTTTTTACTAATTTAAATCCATTGTAAAAACGAAAAAGTAGTCTGCAGTGTAATGAATGAGTGGAAGAGCCCTCCATTAACTTGTAATTTGTAAAGGCTGTAAAAGCACTAGGCCATGCATGTGTTCAGCATGGGGTCCTCTACGAATTTACATTTTTTTTAGTGGTCTTTTTAGGACTGTTTTTGGATTGGTGTTTGTAAAGCTGACTGTAGGGGGAAATGATCCAATAAACTTGTATTTGGAAACCAAGTCCAAATACAACATGCGCTTGCCTTGGCCCTCGGGCTTAGTGTTGGTGTTCTGTTCTAGCATTTTTCTTTTGGATTTAAAAGTGCAAAAACTTAGTAATGTGTTATTACAGTATAGTGATATTCATCTCCACTTTTAAGTGAGAAATCTTTCATTTTGTTATCGCTAAAAACGAATTTGAACCAAGTTATTATGACTCACGTAAATAACAAAACAATAAACTTATATCTGTTTTAAGTTTGATACCTAACTGTCCCATTAGACAGCGTAGCCTAAATCTACCACTCACCATGTTTTCTTTATTTTGTGCAAGAACAAATAGAGAAAGAAAGCATATTTGGGCTCAAACAACTTTGTCTAATTCAAGCAAGGATGGAAGAGGACATTTATGAAAAACGGAGCCGAGGTTTGTGAGTATCTGCTCACCTCGGGCTTTCAGTAAGGTCCATGTGCAGAAAGAAACTCGTCCAAGGAAAAAGTCAGTGGAATATATTTATTTTAAAATTTCGCGGGGTTTTTGTAGTAAGACTTGCTACTGCCTTGAATGTCTTTACCTGCCACCAAAAATAGTAGCTCCACCGATTTCTATCTGACTCGCTTCAGCCTCTCTCTCTCTCTCTCAAAGAAGCAGAAACATACAGTCACCGCCTCTCTCTATAAATTGGAGCAGAAGCTCCCCATTAATCACCACTAACCTTCTCAATCACCCTCCTCTCTCTCTCTCAAGCATACAGTCACCGCCTCTCTCTATAAATTGGAGCAGAAGCTCCCCATTAATCACCACTAACCTTCTCAATCACCCTCCTCTCTCTCTCTCTCTCTCTCTCTCTCTCTCTCTCTCTCTCTCTCTCTCTCTCTCTCTCTCTCTCTCTCTCTATGTGTGAAGAAAGCAGAAGCACAGTCACCTCCTTCTAAATTGAAAGCCGAAGCTCCACATTAATCACTACTCACCTTCAGTCAATCACCCTTCCCTCTCACTCTCTCTCCGACGCCTCCAGATTATACAACATGGCTTCACTTTTTATGTTTATAACCTTCTTGTTGCTCGGGCTCTGCACTGTCCAAGCCGTGGTTCTAACGCTGCGGCCTGCAGTCTCCCCCATTTATCCGGTCGACTTACACCAGGTTCGACTACGGGATCACGTAAGACACGTGAGAATATTCAAACATGTTCTCGGCGGCTGGGTCAACATATCGATGTCCTATGATGTTGTGTTCAAAAACATCGGGTATGTACATTGCTTTAACTTGTATTTTTATACGTACTGTCCATCTTCAACTTTTGATGTAGACTTGTTTCTTATTATGTAGGATGTATTTCACTAAATTGGAGTTGGGCTCTCCTCCTCGAGAGTTTGAGGTGTTGTTCGACACCGGCAGCGATCTCAGTTGGGTTGCGTGCAGCTCGTGTGCCGAATGCCCCCGGTCTAGTGGGCTCAGAGTAAGTCGCAATTGAAAGGCTCTTTTAAGAGCCCACTAGACTGGGGGCATTCGGCACAGGAGCTGCACGCAACCCAACTGAGATCGCTATCGGTGTCGAACAGCACCTCAAACTCTCGAGGAGGAGAGCCCAACTCCAATTTAGTGAAAGACATCCTACATAATAAGAAACAAGTCTACATCAAAAGTTGAAGATGGACAGTACGTATAAAAATACAAGTTAAAGCAATGTACATACCCGATGTTTTTGAACACAACATCATAGGACATCGATATGTTGACCCAGCCGCCGAGAACATGTTTGAATATTCTCACGTGTCTTACGTGATCCCGTAGTCGAACCTGGTGTAAGTCGACCGGATAAATGGGGGAGACTGCAGGCCGCAGCGTTAGAACCAGGGCTTGGACAGTGCAGAGCCCGAGCAACTAGAAGGATATGAACATTAAAAGTGAAGCCATGTGGTATAATTTGGAGGCGTCGGAGAGAGAATGAGAGGGAAGGGTGATTGACTGAAGGTGAGTGGTGATTAATGTGGAGCTTCGGCTTCCAATTTAGAGAGAGGTGACTGTGCTTCTGCTTTCTTCACAGAGAGAGAGAGGGGAGGGTGATTGAGAAGGTATCTAAAGTTATGTCACTAGTACAAAAACACCTTTGCGCGACGCACACTTGCGCGACGCAGCAAAATTAGTCGCGCAAAGTATGTTTGCGCGACGCCAAATATAAAACGTCGCGCAAACTGTCTTTGCGCGACGGTACTTTGCGCGACGAAGACCGACGTCACGCAAACCAGTTTTGCGCGACGTAGGAGCACTGACGTCGCACAAAACTGGTTTGTGTGACGTCGGTCTTCGTCGCGCAAAGTTTTGTGCGTCGCGCAAGGTTTTGGCGCCAAACCAATACCACTTTACCGCTTTTTCATTGACTTTGCGCGACGCTGATGAACATGCGTCACGCAAAGCTGTTTTGCGTGACGTAGGTGACGTCGCGCAAAGTCAATGACTTTTTTCAGAACATTTAATCAGTTTGGGAGGTAGAAACTGCAAACTAGTTGCAGCAAATACCTCCCTCCCCCATCTCTCTGCCGGTGAAGCAACATGAACGGGTATGTATGCTTGTCCATTGCTATTAGTGCAGCTAAATCTCTTAATGGGGCTTGTCCATTGCTATTAGTGCAACAAATGTTCCTTTTTTTCTCCTTACATGATTTGAGAATGGTTTTAGTAGACCCCAGCATATCTTGAGGTTGAGAACAAAATCACAAAAGTTTATAATATTTATTTTATGAACTTTTGGCCTCACCATGGCCCCAATGCTCTTCAAAGGCTATTAGTACATAAGTTTCGATACAAATGTATCAGTACATAACTTTCGTTACGAATGTATTGATACAAATGTGTTGGTACAAATGTATCGATAAGCAATTATAGTATCTAAACTAAGGTACCTATGACTTATGTACTGAGACTTCTGTACCTATGAATAAAACAAAACAAAAATAATTTATACATAACTTTCGGTACCTTATTTTATTCATATGTACGGAAGTATCAGTACATAAGTCTCGGTACGAATGTTTCATTGGCGGATTAGATATGTGCTTTACTATATAAATTTGTGTCCTTTTTTTTCCAGAGCTGGGATTGGTTATATATATAATGTTAATTCCATATTTTTTTTTTCCCTTACTTAAACCCGTTACTGGGTTTTAACCAAAAAGAATTCATTAAATTTTCTTTATGACTCAGATTACATGATTTTATCGTCCTAAATTGCTCCTTATTTTGTGAAAATGCCCCTTATAGTCCTACTTGACCTATTGGTGCTAAGTAAATTGTTGTACATGAAAATATAGGTAAATTAACCGTGTACTATAGCTACCTACAAACTAATATTGGTAAAAAAAAAAAAAAAAAAGGTAAATAAATTGACTATACAATGATTACAGCCTCGGTGAATATGCAATATATAGGTAAATTAATGTGCATCTACCATCTAGGTAAATTACTCAAAAAATGTACATCTACGTAAATCATTATAAGCTCAAAATGCCAAACAAAATTAATAGGTAAATTAGTGAATATGCAATTTAAGTAAATTAATGAATACCCACACACACACAATATAAGTTACAAATTAGTGTACATCTAGGTAAATTACGATAAGCTCAAAATGCATAGATTAATGTATATATGTGGCCTTGCAGGTATAATTGTTGAACAAGTAATACAAACATTTAAAAAAACGTAAAGAAGCTAACTATCTTTTATTGGCTAGATTGTGTGGGTTATCTAATGGCATAATAACAAATTTAATAATAGGTGTTCGTGGTATAAATTGTAAATAATTTGTAATAATAGGTCACTTATATGTCTATGGCAACCTATTTAAATTTTGGATTTTATTTTGATGTTTATAAATATGTGGGTTTTTGTATAAAAAAAAAATGAGTTAGTCTATCTTAAAAAAGCCTTTCAATTGCGACTTACTCTGAGCCCACTAAACCGAGGGCATTCAGCACAGGAGTTGCACGCAACCCAACTGAGATCGCTGCCGGTGTCGAACAGCACCTCAAACTCTCGAGGAGGAGAGCCCAACTCCAATTTAGTGAAATACATCCTACATAATAAGAAACAAGTTTACATCAAAAGTTGAAGATGGACAGTACGTATAAAAATACAAGTTAAAGCAATGTACATATCCGATGTTTTCGAACACAACATCATAGGACATCGATATGTTGACCTAGCTGCCGACAACATGTTTGAATATTCTCACGTGTCTTACGTGATCCCATAGTCGAACCTGGTGTAAGTCGACCGGATAAATGGGGGAGACTGCAGGCCGTAGCGTTAGAACCACGGCTTGGACAGCGCAGGGCCCGAGCAACAAGAAGGATATGAACATCAAAAGTGAAGCCATGTGGTATAATCTGGAGGCGTCGGAGAGAGAATGAGAGGGAAGGGTGATTGACTGAAGGTGAGTGGTGATTAATGTGGAGCTTCGGCTTCCAATTTAGAGAGAGGTGACTGTGATTCTGCTTTCTTTAGAGAGAGAGAGAGAGAGAGAGAGAGAAGGGGGAAGGTGACTGAGAGGGTTATGTACTTATACATTTGTACCGAAACTTACGTACCAATACTTCTATACCTATGAGTAAAATAAGGTATCTAAAGTTCTGTACTGATATATTCGTACCGAAACTTATGTATCGATACTTCTGTACCTATGAATAAAACAAAACAAAAATAATTTATACATAACTTTCGGTACCTTATTTTATTCATATGTACGGAAGTATCAGTACATAAGTCTCGGTACGAATGTATCAATACATAACTTTAGGTATCTTAATTTACTCATAGGTATAGAAGTATTGGTACGTAAGTTTCGATACAAATGTATTAGTACATAACTTTCGTTACGAATGTATCGATACAAATGTATCGATAAGCAATTATAGTATCTAAATATACATATGTATGTAATATGCATATGCATAAGTATGGAGAAATTTACACAATAAAAAAAAATATATGATAATATATGATAAATAACATTTTTATTATTTATGGGAAATCAATGTATAACCTGCAAACAAAAAACTCAATAATTACTAGACTTGTAAACGGGTCGGGTTTATTGGGTTTGGGTCGGGTTCAATTTGACCCGTTAAGTTAACGGATCAACCCGAACCCGACCCGTTAAGCTAACGGATCACTTGTTTCACCTGTTAACACCCATTAAAAATTATTATTATTATATTTTTTTTCATAGAGTTTATTTTTTGTTGTTATAAGACTTTAATGAAATTACTAAAACATCCTCAACTAACGGGTGTTAACGGGTCTAACGGGTTGACCCAAAGTGACCCGTTATTAACGGGTTGTTAACGGGTTCACCCGTTAGCGACCCAACCCGTTAAGCATCCACCCAAATACTAATATTAACGGGTCGGGTCTAAAATGTCAGGTCTAATAATTATTACAACCTATTTAATATTAAAAAATTACAATTAAAAACTCAATAATTATTACAACCTATTTAATATCAAGGAACTATCAAACTGTGGCGTAAAAGTCACGATCCACTAAACGCACCGTTTATCCACTCCAAAATCTCGAACTACGCTGCCATCGCCGTCTCCGTCATTCCGTTTCCACACGTCCCGGACCTTCCGGAGGGCTGTGAGAACACCGCCGAGCTTCCTTCAGTGGACTCGTGGGCTCCCTTCGTCACCTCCGCAGAGAAAATGAAACCACGATTTGAAGCCCTTCTGCCTGAGATGGTTGACGGTGGGTCCCGCCAACTTTTGTGTAATCTCATACTTTTTACTCGGTTGGACGTTGGACACGTGTCTGTCATTGACATTCCACCTGTCGTGTGGGGATGGATGGGTTGCTCACGTGTCTGTCATTAACCTTCACATCGGCATCCTCTCCTCCGAACTGAATGCAGGTATCGATCTGAGCCAGGACGTAGATCATGCTGCCAAAAAGATATTTGTGCAAAAAGAAACCCCAACATTATCGTAGATGATATCAATCGAACAGTCAATACATGCATGAGAACACCGTACACGAAAACGTGCATAGATGGATGGATAGATACAGAACAATGTGCATAGAGAGAGTGTGCACCTGCTTGACTTCCTCAAGTCCAGCGGCAGAAAACTCACCATGCTATAATCATCGACCTGACAAACCAACCAACAAGATAGTCACTCCTTAATGCACTAATTTATCGTGGCCAGTAAGATTATGACTACTTTGTTTAACAAAACAACGCCTATAAGTACCATAAGTCATAACCATCACCACAAAACTTGATGTTAGTCGGTACAGGACATGGTGCAACCCTAAACACCTCTACTACATAATCCACAGCCGAAGTCAAGTGAAGGTTACATGGCTTCTCAACTGACAGGATAACTGACTGATACAGATAATACAACCAAGGGACCAAATCAAACCATATAGAACAAACGTAAAGGAAAATCTCATCCAGAAGAAAGTATGCTTGGCTAAACAGCTATCTCCAATTCACCAACTCAAATGGATACAATTATACAAGAAACATGCGCACTATAACTCACCAGTTCAATCAAAGATTTATTTAGCTTTGCAAACTGAGGAGCCATGCGTTGATTCAACTCTGATAATAAAACTTGAGGCTCCGGATACAAGAAGCTGGAACGTTAAAGATACAAAACAAAATTGAGCTTTTTAATAAGCTAAACAGATCAATAAAGATGGGTTAATAGAAGTAGTAGAGGATAGAGTAACTCACTCTTCAATATCCTTTTTTCTCGGTGCAAGGTCCATTTTGGAGAGGATATTAACATGTGGTAATTCAAGTTGAATCATGGCAGAAAGAGATGCCATGCACCCACTAATAAACTTAGTCACATCCGTAGTGAACTGTTTCAATACAAGAATAAATATATTTATTTGGATAAACAGTAATTCCAAGGAAGGAAAAAAATATTTGTTGAGAAAAGATTACATGATAGAACTACAAAAACTGATCACAGACCTGAGAATCAAGCAAGTAGACGACACAGACTTTGAAATTTTTACGCTGCAGATGCTCCACGAAGTTCCGAAGCACAGGCACATGCGAGAAAAGTTCTATCTGGCCTGTAACACAAGAGGAAGCCTAAGATCATTATGTTTCACAGAAATTCCTCCAAACACCCACGCACAGAGAACTAGGAGCCTAGACATAATTTTGCTTTTACGAGTATGAGACTTACTGTCAACTCCAGAAACATATCTGTAAACACGAAGATCCTGCTAAAGAGGCACATAAATAGTTAGTTGTATTTTTGTTACAAGTTTGTTACAACTGTCCTTGTAACTAATTACTAGATTAGTGAGTTAACTAGGTGTAATTAGTTACTAAGCTATTTTTCACAGCTGTATATAAACCTGTTGTAATTTCTCATTTACTATGAAATGAAATATCAGAGTTATTTCTTATACGGTATCAATCGCCTGTCTGCTCACGCACCGATCCTAGCTTCTTCTGCAATCTTCGATTTCTCTGCTCTTCTTGTCTTTCTCTCTGCAAATCTTGATCGACAATGGCGTCTTCTACCTCTTCACCTGCAAATCCAGAAGTTGTTGCTCAGAATCCCACCCCTCTTTCATCAAATTCTGTTCCGATAAACCTTAATTCTTCGAATCTCTCTTCGATTTCTTCAATTTCAATCCAAAACACCAGTTGTATGGTTCCAACAAAGCTTAAGAGGGATAATTATCTGGCCTGGAAAGCTCTTTTTGCTCCAATTTTCCTGCGATACAACTTACAGGCATCATCGATGGATCGGAGAAGTGTCCACCGCCTTTTCTTCTTGATCAATCTGGTGCAAGTACTGCAGTTCCTAATCCTGATTTCGAGATCTCGTTTGAAAAGGATCAAAATATCCTCATCTGGTTGAATTCAACACTCTCTAAAGATCTCATTCCATTCACCGTCGAGGTCACTTCCTCTCGAGAACTATGGCAGATTCTTGAACAAAGATTTGGCGGAGTCTCGGCGGCCCATATTCATCAACTCCGATCACGCCTTTATGCGATTCAGAAAGGAGATCTGTCAATTTCTGATTATCTGCAGCGTATCAAAGGCATCTCTGATGCTCTTATGGATGCCGGAGCTCCGGTGTTGGAACAAGATCTCATTGTTGTCACTCTAAATG
The DNA here is from genome assembly GCA_036320875.1 of Cotoneaster glaucophyllus. NCBI lineage: Eukaryota > Viridiplantae > Streptophyta > Magnoliopsida > Rosales > Rosaceae > Cotoneaster > Cotoneaster glaucophyllus. Next base: position 11,729,895 of record CM070064.1, on the reverse strand, counting down.
GCCTTTCTGATGATTATGAATCCTTTGTTGATTCTATTATGCTTCGAATTTCCTCTACTTCCTTAGACGAACTTCATGGCTTACTTATGAACAAAGAATTGTTCATGCATCGGAAGAAGAAAGCTTCTGCATCTTTTCTTACAGAACCATTTCACACATTTGTTGCTCAAGGTCCACCTCTCCAGCAAGGTCTTTTACCTACACATCCTTCCTCCCAAGCATATGTTGTACAACAACCTAACTACAATATTCGCAACAATTTCCAGCGCAATAATCGTGGTTGAGGCAATTTTCAGAAAAATAATAGAGACCGTGGTAACTATCGTGACAATTACAACAATTTTGGCACTGGCAATGGTAACTTTCGTCATAATTCTGGTAACTACAATCGCAATTCTGGTGGATATAATCATACTTCTGGACATCGGTATCTCTGTCAAATATGCAACTCTCCTGATCATGAGGCCCTTGATTGTTATGCTTGAATGAACCATGTTTTTGCTGGAAAGATTCCACCTGCCAAGCTTGCTGCTATGTGCGCCAATACTGCTGTTTCCTCTCAGCCTACATGGCTTCTAGATTCTGGCGCCACTGCTCATGTCACCAATGATATCTCAGCCATATCTTTCCTCATTCCTTACTCTGGTGAAAACAAGGTTTATGCTGGTGATGGTCAAGGTATGCCAATTCACCACACAGGTTCTTCTGTACTCAAAACACCACATGCTGCATTTCACTTAAATAATGTCCTTTATGTGCCACTGATGCAATTCAATTTGCTCTCTGCGTATCAATTTCTAAGAGACAATTATTGCTCTTTAACCCTTGACTCTGATGGTTCTGTCATCAAGGACTGTTCCACTGGGAAGACGCTTTTTCGGGGCCCAGTTAGGGATGGTTTATATCCTCTGCAAGGACAGTCGTTCCAAGCTCCATTCTCTGCACTTGTTAGCACTCAGGCTTCAATACAACAATGGCACAAACGGCTTAGCCACCCTTCAACAGCTATTCTCATAAGGATATTACGTACAAATAAGCTTGTCTCTAATAATTCAGCTTCTGTTAAGTTTTTTTGTGCAGACTCTGCAATTGGCAAACATCATAAGCTGCCATTTTCTTACAGTACTACCACTATCTCAAATAGCTTGGATTTGATTCATTGTGATGTCTGGGGTCCCTATCCAGTTTCATCTATCAGTGGCTATAAGTACTATATACTCTTTGTCGATGAGTATAACAAATACAGTTGGATGTTTCCTTTAAAGACAAAATCTGAAGTCTTCTCTATCTTTGTAACTTTCAAAACATATGTTGAAAACTTACTTGGCAATCAAATCAAGATTTTTCGAACAGATTCAGGGGGTGAGTTCATTAGTTCTGCATTTACTTCTTTCTTGCTTCAGCATGGTATTTCTCATCAGTTTAGCTGTCCACACACACCTGAGAAAAATGGGTGTATGAAACGCAAACATAGACATCTTACTAAGACTGCAAGGACACTACTTGTTAGTTCTAAAGTACCACACAAATTTTGGGTAGAAACCTTTTCTACTGCATTGTATTTTATCAATCGACTACCTATTTCTGGATCCTCTCAATCTCCATGGGAAATTCTTTTTAACAAGCCTCCTGCTTATTCACAGTTGAAGGTATTTGGCTGCTGCTGCTACCATTAGCTCAAGCCATATATGCAATCAAAGTTGGATGGAAAAAGCAAACCATGTGTTTTTTTGGGCTATAGTCAACACAAAGGCTATAGGTGTTTAGATGCAATTTCTAACAGGGTCTATATTTCAAGGCATGTCCTTTTTAATGAAGACCATTTTCCGTTTCATGATATTTCCTTTCTTCATATGCAGTCTTCACAGTGCTCTTCCTCTGTCACCTCGCCTACATCAACTGAATTCTCACTGCCATTTCCTCAATCAAGCATCTCTGCAACACAGTCATCTTTATCAAGCATCTCTGCAACACAACCATCTTCAGTGTCCCATTCATCTCCGGGCTGTTTGGGATCTTCTCGGGACAACTCCTCAACCACACCACACCATTCACAGCACTCTCAAGATTCTACTTCATCTCAAGAGCATCATACTTCTTCAATTTCTGCTCCACTTTCAGTTCCACAAACAATCATTCAATGATTACCAGGTCTAAAGTAGGAATTTTCAAACCTAAAGTATTAGCAACTACAAACCATCCTATTGATTCTAGTTCATTTCTGTCTGCCACTTATTTGCAAGCATCTAAGTATGATCACTGGAATAAAGCAATGCTTGAAGAATTTCAAGCTCTCAAGTCCACTGGCACTTGGACTCTTGTACCCTCATCTCCCCATCAAAACTTGGTAAGATGCAAATGGGTTTTCCGGATCAAAAGGAAACCTGATGGGTCCATTGATCGATACAAGGCCCGTCTTGTTGCTAAGGGCTTCCATCCGCAAGAAGGTGTTGATTTCAAGGAGACTTTCAGTCCGGTTGCCAAACCTGTTACTATTTGCATTCTTCTTACACTTGCAGTACAATATGATTGGTTTTTAAACTAGCTTGACATCAGCAATGCTTTTCTCCATGGTAATCTCCAAGAAGAGGTTTTCATGCAACAACCCCCAGGTTTCATTGATCCAGTCAAACCTTCATATGTTTGCAAACTCAACAAATCCCTCTACGGATTGAAGCAAGCCCCTAGGGCATGGTATAACAAGCTATTTCAAACTCTGGTATCTCTTGGTTTTACAAACTCTCAATATGATTGCTCTCTGTTTGTGAAGCTTAAACCATTCCCTGTGATAGTACTTGTATATGTTGATGATATATTAGTAACTGGTCCAATACTTCTCTATGTCAACACTTTATTCAGCAGCTTAGTACCTTATTTCGAGTTAAGGATTTAGGCCCATTACACTAATTTCTTGGCCTAGAAGTTCATAGATCCAAGGAAGGCATATTTCTGTCTCAAAGCAAATATGTTTTAGATCTCTTAGTCAAGACAAACATGGAAGGTTGTAAACCATGTGTTACTCCTTTGGGAACTCAAAAGCTTGATCATGTTGGAGTTCTTTTGGCTGATCCTAAAGAATACAGATATATTGTAGGGGCTCTACAGTATCTTACTTAGACAAGACCTCTGACCTTTCATTTGCAGTGAATCAAGTCTGCCAATTTCTTCACTGTCCACGTGATTCACACTTTCAAGCTGTCAAGAGAATATTACGGTTCTTGAAAGGTACATTTGATCAAGGAATGTGGTTTAAGAAGAGTTCCTTGCATCTCACAGCCTACTCTGATGCAGATTGGGCTGGTTGTGTGTTTGATCGAAGGTCTACCAGTGGCTACTGTATATATTTGGGCAGAAACTTGATTAGTTGGGGTGCCAAAAAGCAACATACTGTTGCTCGATCTTCTACAGAGGCAGAATATAGATCTCTTGCGCACACTGCAGCTCAACTCACATAGGTGTGCAAAATTTTCAGAGATGTAGCTTTTCAACTCACTATCATTCCCACTCTTTGGTGTGACAATGTTTCTGCTATTTCTTTGACCTCAAATCCAATTTTTCATGCTTGCACAAAGCATGTGGAAATCGATTATCATTACATTAGAGAACTAGTTCTTGCCAAATTGCTCCGAGTGCAATATCTCAATACTTAGCACCAAGTTGCTAATATCCACACTAAATCTCTTTCCAAAGCTTGGTTTCAGTATCTTCAATCCAAGCTTTCACTCGGTTCTCCTCCATTTAGCTTGAGGGGGTAGGGGTGTAAAGAGGCACATAAATAGTTAGTTGTATTTTTGTTACAAGTTTGTTACAACTGTCCTTGTAACTAATTACTAGATTAGTGAGTTAACTAGGTGTAATTTGTTACTAAGCTATTTTTCACAGCTGTATATAAACCTGTTGTAATTTCTCATTTACTATGAAATGAAATATTAGAGTTATTTCTTATACTTGCGACAAATGAGATAAAAACATGTGTACAAAGAATATTGTGTTGTATTAATGAATTTGTAGGGTTACAATCTCTTTACAACTTGATCCTCTAATTCGATCTACGAAATGTGTAGATGTGTAGTGTTGTTGATCCAAGGGTCGCAATGACTTGATCTTAGATGAACGAGGGCCGCAAGGAAACTAGAGAAGCCAAAAATGCTTTGCTTCTTTCTTGTTGCTTTGCTTCGAATATAATTTTGGGATCCTTAATACTTTTGATGGAGAAGCCTATTTATAAGCTTTGAGAATGAACCACCATCACAATTTTTTTCTTCCTAGCTGAGTACCATTTTGTGGCCTAACGTATAGCCTAATTTTTCCACTTAATACAATATTAAAATTGAAGTGTGCTTGCCTTTTCATTGCCCAAAATGAAAAAAAAAAAAAAAAAAAAAAAACTACTTTAATCAATAATGGCATTATTGGAAGCCATCTGCCTAATAATCTCCACCTTGGCTTCAGATTATGCCATCTCCAAGGGTATTTCTTCTGATACCCTTCATGCACCCTTTTTGATAGGCAGGTGTACGCCGCATCGCTTCTCAATATGAGGTGATTCGTCCGATTTTGTTGAGTCACATGCCATGTGTACAATTTGTGCGATACGTGGCGCTTGCCATGTATGCCCTAGCACGTCGAAGCTTTAATGCATTGGTGAACATTTATTTCATTGAAATTTCGATGTCTACAAATGCCCTCACTTCAAGGCGCGTCGTAACATGTGTTTGTCACGTGTGGAAGATGTGTTTTGAAGTCCCCCGCATAGTGAATGTATTGACCACTATGCTTTGGAGTCCCTCAACGTAGATGTCGATTCAAGAGCCGTTAAGGCTTGATCTTGAATTGGGCTGGAAATTTCTTCAAGGGTCGTCGAGGCTTGGTCTTGAACTGGGCTGGAGGTTTCTTCAAGGGCCGTCAAGGCTTGGTCTTGAACTGGGCTAGAGGTGAACAAAACAGGATCACGAGGAGTTTCACGTGGTGCGTGGTCTTTGGCTTTGTTAGGGATGAATTGACACGTATATTTTTTGTGTTCGTTGATTCTCGATGAGCTTGATGAAGAGCACGATTGTTTGGTGGTTTAGGAGATTTATGGACGTCCGGAGTTTCAACATGCAGGTGGTCTGAGTTCCCAGTTTTGAGATGGCTTGTGTCCACGGTATTTGCTAAGAAAATCCGAGACCTATCAATAGTTGAAGATGACTACTCGAGAGCAATGCTAGGTAAGCAATCAGGGAAAGAGGTTTCAGGCAATCAGTTCTAGATCGGAAATTTGATTTCAGGTTCCGACTGATTGCTCTCTTTCTCCTTGTCTTGCAGGTAAGAACAAGGACAGAAAATGACAGGGAAAAAGCATGATATGAGATACTTTTGCTTTCGACCCTAATGATATGATATATTTTTGCTCTTGAAGAAAATGGTAGAAGATTTTGATGAATAACACGAGTGCTTGTTTTGGCCAGAGAGTTTTCTGGTTTCCTTCAAAGGTCCAAATTTACTTCATTTATCTGGAGCTAAATTTGATTCAAGGATGGTGGACACTTGATCTTGGATCGAACTTGTGATTTCTTCAAGGATCGTTGAGGCTTAATCTTGAATGAAATGGAACCACGAGCGGTTTCACGTGGTGGGTGATCTTCGATTTTGTTGGGGATGAATCGGCACGTGTATTTGTTGTGCTTGTTGACTTTCCACAAGCTTGGTCTTGAACTGGGCTAGAAGGTTTCTTGAAGGGCCGTTGAGACTTGGTCTTGAATGAAATGAACTACGAGCGGTTTCATGTGGTGGATGATCTTCGGCTTTGGTAGTGGATTAATCGGCACGTGTTTTGTTGCGTTTGTTGACTTTCCACAGGCTTGATGAAGAACACGATTGTTTGGATATTTGAGAAAGTTGTGGATGTCCGGAGTTTTGACTTGCTTCCGTTTGCTCTTCCCCCTGATTTGAAATCTTTTAGGCTGATGTGTGTCAATGCAATACTTGAACTTTTGTGGGCTCATCATTGATCATTCTTCTTTAGTATTTTGCATAGCATAAGTGGTGCGCAACCTTTGCCTTAGAATGATCTTTCAAAACATCACTTCTCAGCGACTCATCCATGATTGGCACTTTAGTGTAAAGAGCCAACATCATATCAACTGTTCTGAGGTATTTGTTGAGGAAATTTGAAACCTAACAACGGTTGAAGATAAGCACTCGAAAGCAATGCAAGGTAAGCAACCAGGCAAAGGTTTCAGGCAATCAGTTCCAGATCGGAAGTTTGATTTCAGGTTTCGACTGATTGTTTTCTTTCTCATTGTCTCGCAGGTAAGAGCAAGGGCAAAGGAAAATACAGGGAAAAAGCATGATATGAGATGCTTTTGCTTTCGACCCTAATGATATGAGATACTTTTGCTCTTGAAGAAAATAGTAGAAGGTTTTGATATTGATGCAAAACTTCTCGATCAAAACTATTTTCTTGCTGAGGAAATGAGTTGAGCATTTTGAGTGACTTGGTTGAAGAGGTGTTCTCGGAGAGAAAGAAAATAGAGCATTTCGAAATGCTTTGTTGAATATGCATTCTCGGAGAGGAGGGAGAGTTAGGCATTTTCGCAAGTCTGCCTTGCCATGGAGGACGAAGGTCGACATATATAGGAATTTCCCAAATGCAAGTAGTGGTGTTGTTCCTGTACTCTTGTCGGTAATAGTGGTGCAGTTGGAACTGCAAGACTCACGCGTTTCAACTTTGTCAGAGATCTTTGACAAAGTTGCCCATGATATCTAAAAAGCTGAGATTACGTCTGAAAAATGCCAACAAACTTTATTCAGGAAAATCTGGTTTTTGAAATTCGAAGAGCGGGTGCCTCTTCAATTTTTGAACAAGTGGTCATGTTGTCTCTTCCTTTATAGAGGCATCAATTGTGTTCAAAAAGCACGCTTAGAAAGTTGCTGCCTGTAGAAATTTCCCCTTTTTTGCACTTTTGAGATTTATCTGACCTTATTTTCCTTCATTATTTCTGAAAATGGCTTGCCCATCTGACCGTCGTTTTGATTTGAATGTTGTGGAAGATACAGACGTGTCTCCTCAAGACAACATATTATCCGCTAATGGTCTTATTACAGTTAGGGACTCTGTGATGAAGAATAACATAACCGATACAATGGTAGCTAGGAATCTTCTCACTCCCAAGGGTAACAGGATACTTTCAAAACGGTCTGATGAATTGGTTGTTCAATACTATCTGGCTTTCAGTGTTCAGTGTGCGGGCTCTGTATCCAATATAGGCCAATGCCTTCTTGCTCGAACTCGCCAAGTTAAATCATTGATGGTTGAGGTGGCAAGTCTTAGACAAAAGATCAAAGGGCTCAAGCAAGAAAATAAAGAGTTGCACATGCTTGCAAATAATTACTCGATGAGCATAAAAAAAAAAAGCTTGACCAACTGCAGGAATCCGAAGGTTGGATTCAAAGTGATAGTGGAGAATTGTGGCTATAAACACGAAGATCCTGTGACAAACGAGATAAGAACATGTGTACAAAGCATATTGTGTTGTATTAATGAATTTGTAGGGTCAAAATCTTTTTACAACTTGATCATCTGATTCAATCTCTGAAACGTGTAGATGTGTAGTGTTGTTGATCTAAGGGTAGCGATGACTTGATCTTGGATGAACGAGGGCCACAAGGAAACTAGAGAAGCCAAAAATGCTTTGCTTCTTTCTTGTTGCATTGCTTCGAATATAATTTTGGGATGCTTGATCTAAGACTTGCCACCTCAACCATCAATGATTCAACTTGGCGAGTTCGAGCTAGTAGGTGTTGGCTTATATTGGATACAGAGCCCGCACACTGAACACTGAAAGCCAGAGAGTCTTGAACAACGTATTCATCGGACCGTTTTGAAAGTATCATGTTAACCTTGGGAGTGAGAAGATTCCTAGCTACCACTATAGCGGTTATGTTATTCTTCATCACAGAGTCCCCAATTGTAAAAGAACCATTAGCGGATAAGAAGGATGGATGCCATATTTTGTCTTGAGGAGACATGTCGGCAACTTTCACAACATTCAAATCAAAACGACGGTCAAATGGGCAAGCCATTGTCCTGGAAACCTCAGCTGGAAACAGCTTGTGAGTCTTCGTTTCCAACTGGGTCGGCTCCGAAATAGCCGAAAGCGAGCATCTTAGGGCTCTGAACCTAGTTCTGCGAAATGGGTTCTGTTTTATGGGGGTGAAAGATTGGATTTTGGGGGTGGGTTTTGATGGAGGGAGTGGAATGGACAAATGGGTTGTGAGAGATTGAGTTTGGAGAAGCATTGGAGGGTAAATTTGGGGTTTAGGGTTTGTTGATTCAATTGGGTTTTTTATTTGAGAGGAGTATAATGAAATGGTGTGGAAATGTTTTGGCAGTCAATGGATGGAGGGAAAATGGATCATAAAAATATGAGAAAATGAGGGGAAAATCAAGTGTAATTTACACAATAGGGCCTAAAGATGTTTTTGCTTTTTGCTTGTTCACCTCTTGTGATGGTGATGATAACTACATTTTGTGCTTTTTAGGATTTTTAAAAAGTAACACAAGAGGTAACACAAAATTTTAAAGTACTATTTAATTGTACTTGTTTGTAATAAAACAGGACACTAAAGTGATTGATTAGTGATGAAGCATAAACTAAATATTAGTTTTTGAAATTTGTTCATCGCTATTTGGTGTGTGAAATTATATTAAATACGTCATAAGCTATTCGGATTAGCATGTTATTTTCCACACTATGGCTACGTAGCAAACGTTTAGCGTCTCACTTTACTTTATTTCATTAACTTCATAATAACTTTTTAACTTCTAATCCATAGTATCGTAAACTAACAATATTGTAGATAACATATTGACGACATATCAAATAACCTCTAATTAAAAGGGAGTAAAGTGGTTCTGTTTCAAGAGCATAGTAATGTGGTTCTGTTTCAAAAGCAGGGCTAAAGTGATATTTAAGATATAATTCTAGGGCATTTTGAAAGGGGTAACCTGCTATTTGACCTCTTGAACTATTACTCCAGTTGAAATTGACCCTTGAACTATTTTTTTGGTAAATTAACCCCCCCAAATTATTTGAAATCAGCCAATTGACCCCTTGTCAGTAGATTCCATCCACCATTTCGTCAAATTCAAAGGTAAACTAGTCTTTGCTTCATCAATTATTACTTGTGAACTATAACCACCATTGAAATTATGACATATGAAAACAAAATAATGTGTAACGACAATGCAAGATGCTCCTTTATGTAAACATTAAGTTTTTTTTTCTTCTCATTATGCTATGTGTTTTTGAATTATTTTGTGTCCATGTGTCAAAATTTTATTGGTGGTTATAGTAACAATCAACAATTGATGATGACATGACTAATTTGCCCTTGAATTTGACGGAATTGATTCCGCAATCTAACGTCAAGGGGTAAATTGACTGATTTTAAATACTTTAGGGGATTAATTTATCAAAAACATAGTTTAGAGGGTTAATTTCTTCTGGGTGATAGTTTAGGGGGGGGTCAAACCGTAATTTTACCTTTTGAAAGATAAGTAAAGAATGAAATAAGGTAAAACTTTTTCTGTCATTTTGTTTTCCCCTCCAAAACTACAACTTTTCCACTTTAATGAGAAGCAAATGGCGGCAGCATCCTTCAACAGTCCCGTTCGTCCCTTCGCATCACCCATTTCCCGCCAAATCAACTTCCCTCGCCAACGGTCTCCGCTTCTTCGATATAATTCCGTCAAAGGTGAGTTCTTTCTTCACTCCTATCTAAACTCCACAACTCAATTTCCCAAAAAATTCAAAAAATCGAAAGGCTTTTTCCTCCTGTTTGGTTGCGGAGATACGTTTGCCCAGTGAGTGGATAACCCAGAACTTCAATGAAATGCTAACAACCAGCTCCTTGTTCGGTTTAGCTAAAGTTTCAGTCTTTCGGTTCCAGTGCGTCCGAAGTAACTGCAAAAAATGAAGCTCAAATTTTCAATATTCTTTTGTTTTCTCGCATTTTCTCGGCAACCAAACAGCCATGTAATTTGTGTGTTGTAACTGCAAGTTATGCTCTTTTGGTTTTGCCTTGTTGGTTTTAATTGTGCTAGAATTGTATGTACATGTATGGATATTTGATTATGGTGTTTAATTGGGTGTGTAGGTTTTCGATTATACGGAAATGGGTCTTTGCATTGTGGTGTGATTTGTGCTGTCAATAGAGGCGGGAGAGGGTACGTGTCTTCGTGGGACGAGAAGCCGTATGAATATCTTCCAAGTGGGAAAAAAGCTTACTTGGATGAGCAAGATGTTGTCACGTTTCTTGATCCTCCTAAGGAGTTGATTCCTTTGGACTCGGCTTCCTACAATCCTGCTGCATATCTTTGGTTAGTATCGAATTGTTACGACCCTTTCATTCCGAAACTTTGTTTGAGTTATTTTCTCAGTCACTTGACTGACTTGTTATTTTTTTGTATGTAATGTCAGTGCTAATTTTAGTAATTTCAAGTTATTCCCTTTGGTTGTGAAATTGCCGAGAAAAAGTAAAAGTGTTGTATATATAACACACATGTATAGGGAGTGTCACTTTTGCTTGCATAAGATCAACGCATGATGATTATGGACGCCATTGATCAATTTGACTTCATCATACAGTTAAACGATTAACAGCGTGCCATTAAAACTTGCACATATTTCCCTTGTCTGCATATGCTATATAGTACTATCCTGCATATGTGATATGCTACTATCCTGTCAAATGAAAACAATTTAAATGAGGAACTAAGTAAGAATAGGTTAGTTTGACTGAAGTTTTTATTTTCTTTGAGTCTACAGAATAGGCTGTGGTTCATTTGACTAGGATATGAAATAACATCTATTTCCCTTTAACTGCATGAATCCTCAGATGAGAACGTTTATTTAGTAGTGATAATTATAATTTATAACTATAGGTAACATTAACTGTATTTTAAAGTTTTTGCAGATTGTGAGTAATAAGAAAGTCCATTTTGTTACATTTTCTATCGTGTTAGTCAGACATTATGTACATTTACTAGAGTTATGGTTGAGCTGTGTGTAGGCTTGTTATGCATAGATTTTTTATTTGGTGCGAAAATCATGCAAGTGGATTCAGTTTGAAGGCTGTTGACCCTATGTCTGTGAAAGTTTAAAACATAGAACCTGAAGAGAAAGCCCCAGAGTCAAAGAATACTAGTCATCACTTGGATCCTAGCCAGCAAGTCAATAGAGTCAACATTAGTCAAATAAGTTGGGATTGTTAAAACTACTATCGGTGCAGTTTTGATTAGTTAGATTCTGTTTTGATTAGCCAAAGTTTTTCAGCTCATTATATGAGCTCAGTTGTAAGTTAATTTCATTCATCAGATGAGAAAGATAAGAAATTCTTCATGGCTTCAGTGCCACTAGCCTAGCGGCAGATTTATTTGATATATATAAATTCTTTTAAAAGGGTCGTGTTTAAGTTGGTTTATCAATTTTGAATTTGACTAGTAACTGGTTGAGTGGTTAGTGAACATCATTTGTCCCTGATTCTAATTGGTAGATAGTTCCATTTGGATTTCTTAATCTATTATTACTGTTTGTCTGGTGTTGTTAGGAAAAAAATTGATGATATTCCTCCAGAAAGGCGTTATCGACTTCTGCGCTTGCTAGAACCAAGGTAATGATATTCATTAAATATCAGCTTACTATAGTAGCCTACTAAGTTATGTAGAAAATTAGAATCAAAGCACTTGATGCATGGATATTTTGCATAGCATTTCTCTCTATGATTTTAATAAGGTGGAATTTAGATTTTAGAGTCACTGATGTTTGGGCACTTGTAATGCAGGCTCGTATCAAGAGCTTGGGAGATAGCTGGCACACGATACGGCGATCCCAACTTAGCCAAGAGAAGTGCATCTACATTGTTGTCTAATGATGATGGTGTAACATCTCTTGAATATTATAATTGCCGAACAAGTGGAGGTAGGTCATGTAAATCAAGCCGTTTTATACTGGAAGTTCTAATGTCCCCATTAGTGCTTTTAAAAAATAACTGTAATTCGTTCGATGGAGTACTTTATTAGTTTACTCTTTATCAAACTAAAGATGTTAAAAACGTGAAATCTTCTAATTGTATGACATTAAAAATCCATGAGCAAATAGCCCATTTCTGATCACATTTGAATGATTATTTGGCATTTCTCAAGCTTCTGATTGCGTATTTTAACCTGTTCATTATGTTACCTTTTAAAAAGTTTGACACTGATCTCTTTAATAGGACCAATGCCCGTTTCTTGGATAAACTCTTTCCAGAAGGTAATTCCTGTACTCCTATTGATTTTTGCTTTCTTCTATCTCTTTGTATATGCATGAATTGTTGGGACTGCAAAATTGGATGTTCTGCAAATCTCAGGCAATATTTTCTAGCACAGACGGAAACATTTATGGACGATTTATTGGTAATTTCTTTACCCTCCATGATTTTATTATTGAATTTATTATATTTTATTATACATCTATCGAATTGAAAGTTAGCATTAAATTGAAGTTTATGTTGGGGACAGTCCCTTGCTTCTTAATAGTCGTGGGGGTTGGCCCATTTACAGTTCAACTATTAAGGCCGACATTAAAGTTGAGTGGGTATTGTTATATGTGCAAATAAAGAAGGGTTTCAGTTAATTGACTTTTCAAGTCATACGTATAAAGCTAGGATAAATTCAAATTTGTTTTGTTTAATGCCTCACTCCCATGTTTCATTAGTTAAGACAAGTGATGACTGACAGACCTTGCCTTAATATTATTTGGTTACTAATTTAGATGTGTATTAGTCCGTTATGTAGAATGTATAGTTCGTTTCTGTAGCATTATGGGCATAACTGAGATCTGTAGTGTGGGAACTAAGCACATGAAGTATGCATATTGACAACCTTTTCCATGTCACTGATAATCTTTTTAAATGTGATGCAATGGCATGTCCATAGAAGGTGATTGGGCAAATTGTCGTGTAATTCATCAGTCTGGATATTGAATATGCAGTTATCTAGTGCAAAAATCATGTTAATATTTTCTCTAATTCTTTGGTTTGAATGTTTGAGTGATTTTCCAATGTTAACGGGGAACTATTTCAGTGGAACGAGAGGAGTTGAAAGAGTGAGTTACAAACTTACAAACATCTAGCAAACACTTTAGGATAGAACAGAAACTGTTATTACTGGATGTGGATGAGGAGTTCTAGGGTGGTGAGGTTAAAGTTACAGAGGAACAAGTTGAGAAGCTACTTCTTCAAAGTATGGGTTGTGGCTTTTGGATAGTAAATCTCTCAGGGAAGCTGCCCAAGTCAAGTATAAAGATAATTTCATTAGGAACTAGAGGAAACTCCTACCAAGTGTGGATGGAGGGCTAGGAGTCGTGAAGGAAGATTATCACATGACAAGGGGGAAATCTCAATGTATAACTAAAGACGCAAGAACTGTCCTGCATCCTCTGTGATGGGAGAAGTGGAGAACTTCGCAACCTGGGAGATTTGGAGAGAAGTAGAGAATGGTCCAACAACAGATGGGCTGATGTAACAGAAACATTATAGATTTGATTAGGAGGCATCACAGGGGGAGTGAATTGCTCTGATAGGTTAAAGTTTGGTAAATTGTGTAAGGCAGTGGTGTTAAACACGATTCTTGATGTTTCTTATAGTGCCCCAACATGTGTTTATTATGAATGGTTTACGTTACGTCTACTCTGTCATTGCATGGTTTGCAATTCCAAAACTAAATGTTGATTTGTTACTACTTATTAAGGCTTTTTTTTATATAACTCTGTACAATTATCGTAATGAATCAGGTGGATCATTTTTAACCGGACTTGCAAATTCCTTTAGTCCATTGTACTTCATGGTGAGACAGCTTAAGGAAGTAATGCCAACTGAACAACCTTGTGATCTAGCGTATGAGTTTGGGGATGGACTGTTTGACCTTCAAGAATACCCAGAAGGTTTTCCAAGACCAGGTATATATTTTCCTTATATCCAATGCAGTGCGGTATTATTAGAACAGTTTGTTCGGAATTTAATTGTTTCATGGTAATTGCTCCCATTTTTCCCCCATGGAAAAGCTAAGAAATACGAGAGAAAAACAAATGTGAAGAGATGTTTTGATCTAATAAGTTAGACAGAGAGGCCCTAAGACGGAGGAGCCCTATGCATGTACAATTATACACATGTGGTGCATACATAACACACATATTGTATATACCTGACCATTCTAACCTTTTCTTTTTCGAATAGACTAACCATTCTTACCGATACGTTGAATATATTACAAGGTACAATATTTATGATTTCGGTTCCCATCACATTCCCACTTCCAGTTCTTGTATCAGCTCTGCCTACTTTTAGCTCGTACCGAAACTGCCTTGTCATAGCAACTGCCAGTGAGCTGTGTTTTCCATTAAGGGGATTAGGTGTGGTACCGGTTGTTTGCCATTAAGTTGCCTGCTTGCTCAAGCCTAGGAGTAGGGCCGTTAATCACCCAAGCTCGAGCGTATTTTCCACATGAGAAGTTTGTTTTACGTTTGTAATATCTGTATTACATCCATTAATAACAGTAACTAAACTATATATAACTGTATGTAATTTTGCAATGTTTTCATTTTGCTTTTTCAGTCAAACATCCATATCCTTTCAACGATCAGGTGGTTGTGTATGTTCGCCATCTGGGGCCAGGCGTTTCAGTTGGGCAGGCATGGCAGGAAGGAAGGAAATTACAACAGGTGCCACAAAAGTTATGCTCCGATATTTTGATGGTGAAAGATTATTCTGCTCATAGAGAAAATCAGTAACTGTTCTCGTGAAGTTAAGAGAAAGGAGAAAGGTTACGCTGTAATCAATTATACCTTGGTAGCTCATGTTGTAAGGCGTTGAGAAAACAAGCACAGAAAGGACAGAGGGTGGGGATCAATATAAAGATCAGTTCCTGTTAGTCAAAGCCAACAGTAAGTGATTCACATTGATTTGAATTTACAAGTAGAGTTTCTAAAGCGTTTGTTTTCGCACGTCACTGCATTTATTTTCGATGAATTCAGGTTTACAACACCCTTCTGTTGCTCCAACATAAAATGATTCAAGGATTGAATTAAGGCAAATGTTACTTTCAAAGTTAAAAATGGTTGATGCTGGCTGGAAATAGGTGTGATTATATGAAAATTTTACAATGTTGCAGCATATCATGTACACCGGGATTGTTGGCTGTTAGATCTCGGTCACCAGTCTTTGACCAAATATCTAACAACCAAAAGCACCAGTGTATAGAATGCCTCGGAGCATACTAGAAAATCCCGTGATTGTAGTAGGGTTGGCCAGGACATTAGGTAGACTGGTAGAGGACATGTAGCACATGAAAACTTTCTACTAAAATGAATGCAACACCAACTTAGAGGAATGATCGATGTTGTATGATCTAATTGCAAAGAAGGTTTTAAAGAACATAACAGCTACAATAATGGACTTTCATTTAACAAAGGATGATGCCTTGAGTTGTAAATTCCTTGTAGCACGTGGCTAAGAAGCATGTGATTATGTTGATAATCAAATCAATAATCACATGAGAGCAACAAGGTATGTGAAAAATGCACAATAAACGAAAGGACGAGTGGAACTAACATGTAACTCAATGTATACTGAAACTCACATGCTACACTAACTTGCATCAAAGGACGAGAAAAACTTACTTACATGCAACTCAACATTTAATTAAACTCGCTCCACTGAATTATACGTAAGTTTCTCTCGTCTTTTCATGCACTATGTTGCATGAAAGTTCTTTAACCTCACATATATATTTGTTTTTGTAAAGGGTTTGTAACTCGGCTGGTAAGAACATTCACTCTTTAACCTGTAACTCCGGAGTTTGAATTTCTTCCTTCTTTAGTGTCACTTTTGTACGAAAACCATATCATTCGTTTTTTTCTTTCCAAAAAAACAAAACATATATTGCAATAATTTGTATTGGAATCATGTGTGTTGGTGTGTTAAGTATGCAAATGGCCGAATGGGTTGTCAACTTCTCTCGATCGACATGCACATATGGAGTAAATCGGCAAGAAACATGGGGCGTGGTAGTTAATAAGGGTACAAATGTAAGTGGTTAACTCTGCTATAAGTTGATATAAGGAGGTTATGACAGTTTGTAATTAGAATGTGATTAGTTGGATCAAGTTGTAATTAGAGAGTTAACTAATGCTGGTGAGTCACTAGTATATATATACATCAAAGTGTAATTTTATTACTTGATGAAATGAGAAGAATATTTTTCTTAATATGGTATCACTCGCCTGAGTCTTACGACATACGATCCTCCCTTTGCTTTCCGCTTCCTCTCTTCAAACCCTAGAAATCGCCATGGCTGGCTCTCCTTCTTCTGAATCTGCTTCCCCTGTTCATCCAAATTCGATGAATTCGTGCCCTAATTCTTCTCTCTCTTCGGCAACATCGTCAATTACAATCCAGAATATTGGATCCATGGTGCCGATCAAGCTCACCACGACGAACTATCTCACCTGGAGTGCTCTTTTCGCTCCAATCTTTCGCCGGTACAATCTCACCGGAATTATTGATGGCACGATGGCTGCTCCGCCGAAGTATCTTCTTGATTCCACTGGTAATCGCACCTCTACTCTTAATCCTCAGTATGTTACTTGGTTTGAAAATGATCAAAACATCTTGATCTGGATTAATTCTACACTATCGGATGCCCTAATTCCGTACACTGTTGGAGTCAATTCGGCCCGTGAGCTCTGGTCTAAATTGGAATCGCGACTTGCAACCGCCTCCCAATCGCATATTCACGAGCTTCGTTCTCGTCTTCGTAGCATCACGAAGGGTGATTCTACGGCTGCGTTCTATCTTCAACAAATTGAAGAAATCGCAGATGCTCTTGCAAATGCTGGAGCCCCAATCGAAGATTCTGAGTTGATTTCTGTCATTTTACACGGTTTGCCCTCTGAGTATGAATCCTTTATTGATGCAATTCAATTTCGCCTTGGTTCAACTACCATTGATGAACTTCATGGACTGCTTCTGAGCAAGGAGCTTCAATTGACTGCTCGCAAGAAATCCTCACCTTCTGCTCCAATTCAAGCCTTTAACTCTACTGCTGGTATTCTTCCAACACCACTTGGTGATTTAGGTACTCAGGCCTTCTTTACTCAGAATGGACCTCCTTCGCAGTCATATGGTCATGCAAATCGTGGAAATCTCTCTCAATCTCGTCCTCACTACAATCGTGGGTCACAGAGACATAATCAAAGTTTTCAAGGCAACCAAAGATTCACTCGTGGTTCTCAAGGTAATCATTGTTACAACCGTGGATCTCGATTTCAGTTCAACAATTCCACCAGAAAGATATCCTATCAAATTTGCCGTCAATTGGATCACGAGGCTGTTGATTGCCCTCAGCGCATGAATCCTAATTTTGGTACAAAGAATCCTCAAACTGCCTATCATGCTTCTACAACTCCTACTTGGATTCTTGACTCTGGTGCTAGCTCGCACATGACAAGTTCCTATGCCAATCTGCAGAATCCTGAGACGTACACTGGACCTGAGCAAGTGTATATTGGTGATGGCAAAGGTTTGCCTATACTCAATTCTGGTTCTTCTAAAATTTCTGCTGGTTCTCATTGTTTTGATCTTAAAACTGTCTTGCATGTTCCTAATCTTAAGCAAGACTTGATTTCTGCAAATCGTTTTATTCTGGATAATTGGTGTTCTATTCATTTGTATCCCTTTCACTTCGTTGTGAAGGATCTTTCTTCGGAGAAAGTGCTCTTTAAAGGTCCTGTGAGCGCTGGTTTCTATCCATTTCATTCTACTCCAATTGCTGGTAATCACAAGGCATTTGCTGCTTATGGTAAAGCTTCACAGCAGACTTGGCATCAAAGATTGGGTCATCCTGCTTTCAAAATTCTTAATAAGCTCGTTTCTAAGTCTTGTATTTCCGTTTCAGATGTTCTCAATAAATCTGTGTGCTCTAGTTGTGATTTAGGCAAGAGTTCAAAATTGTCTTTTGTTTCTACTTCCTGTACATCGAGTAGGCCTCTGGAACTCTTACACATTGATGTATGGGGTCCTGCACCACTTCTTTCTGTTAATGGATATCGATATTATCTCATCTTTGTTGATGACTACACCAAGTATACTTGGTTTTTCCCTCTTAAATCTAAATCTGATGTTTTTGATACCTTTGTGCACTTCAAAGTGTTGGTGGAAAATTTACTCAGTATTAGAATTATTGTCTTGTGCTCTGATTCTGGTGGGGAATTTCTCAGTCACAAATTCACTCAGTTCCTTCAACACCATGGCATCTCTCATCAGTTAAGCTGCCCGCACACACCTGAGCAAAATGGTTGTGCTAAGCGCAAGCACAGGCACTTAGTTGAAACTGCTCGAACTCTTCTAGCAGCATCCAAGGTTCCTCATTCATATTGGGTTGAAGTTTTTGCCACAGCTATCTATCTCATCAATCGGATGCCAACAACCACCAGATTATCTCCTTGGGAGTTATTGTTTCACAGAGTTCCAGATTACAACTCTCTGAAAGTCTTTGGATGCAGATGTTTCCCCTGGTTGAAACCTTATGCTACTTCTAAACTTGATCCCAAAAGTAAAGAATGTGTCTTCTTGGGATACAGCTTGAATCACAAAGGATATCAATGTCTTGATCCTTCCACTGGCAGAATTTACCTTTCCAGGCATGTGATCTTTGATGAAACTACATTTCCCTTTGTTAAAAAAGATTATTCTCAGCCATCCAGTTCTATCTCTAGTTCTTCTCCCGTGCAGCAGTCCAATCCTATCCCAACCACTTTGACCTTTCCTCTTATACCTCCACCTTCCTCCACCTTACCTACACCATCTACCTATCTTCAAGCCTCCAAACATCCTCATTAGAGGCAAGCAATGCAAGAAGAGTTCAATGCCCTCATCCACACTGGTACTTGGTCTCTGGTTCCTGCTCATCCTACTCAGAATCTAGTTGGTGCCAAGTGGGTGTTTAGGATCAAAAGAAAACCAGATGGTACCATTGATAGGTACAAAGCTAGGCTTGTTGCCAAAGGCTTTCTTCAACAGTAAAGCCTTGATTACACTGAGACTTTTAGTCCAGTTGCCAAGCCTGTAACTATCAGACTTCTTCTTACTTTAGCTGCTAAGTTTGATTGGTTTCTCAATCAACTTGATGTTAGCAATGCATTTCTGCATGGTACCTTGACAGAATCTGTGTTTATGATCCAACCACCTGGTTTCGAGGACCCTACCAAGCCCCATCATGTATGTCATCTTCATAAATCTTTGTATGGGCTCAAGCAAGCCCCCAGGGCATGGTATGACAAGCTTACTACTGCATTGTACTCTCTGGGCTTTACAGGCTCCTCAAATGATCATTCCTTGTTTGTGAAGAAGGATCTTGCATTGGTTTTTATTTTGGTATATGTTGATGACATCCTTGTAACTGGTCCCAATGCTCAACTCTGTCACAGAGTAATTTCTCAGCTCAGTTCTCTATTCCCTGTAAAAGATCTCGGTCCTCTCCATTACTTCCTTGGTATTGAAGTCAAGCGATCATCCTCTGGCATTCTTCTATCTCAGACCAAATACATCCTTGATCTTCTCTCTAAAGCACATATGGAAGGTTCCAAACCTTGTGCCACTCCACTTAGTACAACTAAACTGGATCATGACTCTTCTCTGCTTGATAAACTTGAGGAATATCGATCTTTGGTTGGTGGTCTGCAGTACCTCACCTGGACACGGCCGGATTTGTCTTATGCTGTGAATTTAGTCTATCAATTCATGCATAGTCCGAGACAATCTCACTTACAGGCAGTCAAACGCATCCTCAGATATCTAAAAGGAACTCTTTCTCTTGGCCTATGGTTTCCCAAATGCCCTAAACCTCTTACTCTCACTGCCTTCTCTGATGCTGATTGGGCAGGCTGCAGTATTGATCGACGATCTACTGGGGGGGTTTTGTATCTATTTGGGTGACTTTCTTATTAGCTGGAGTGCCAAGAAGCAGCCTACTGTTGCTCGATCATCGACAGAGGCTGAATATCGTTCATTTGCTACTACTGCAGCTGAACTCACATGGATCTGCAAGCTATTACTTGATGTGTGCATTGCTCTTCCTTCTTCCCCACAGATTTGGTGTGATAATATCTCTGTTATATCTTTGGCTAAAAATCCGATCTTCCATGCTCGCACTAAGCATATGGAGATTGATTATCATTATATCCGGGAAAAGGTCCTTGCCAATCAAGTTCAGGTTCTGTTTGTGTGTACTCAAGATCAGATTGCAGATATATGCACCAAGGCACTGTCTAAGCACAGATTTCAATTTTTAAGAGACAAACTCTCTCTTCGGATTCCTCAGTTTGGTTTGAGGGGGGATAATAAGGGTACAAATGTAAGTGGTTAACTCTGCTATAAGTTGATATAAGGAGGTTATGACAGTTTGTAATTAGAATGTGATTAGTTGGATAAAGTTGTAATTAGAGAGTTAACTAATGCTGGTGAGTCACTAGTATATATATACATCAAAGTGTAATTTTATTACTTGATGAAATGAGAATAATATTTTTCTTAATAATAGTGGGCCAGAATCTTCCAAAACCAGTAGGCCTCGTCTGGTTTTCTCCTTCGTCTATTCATCCATGCTACAAGACACTCTTCTTTAATGGCTCCATGTGTTTGATTCTGTATTTCTGTATTATTTAATTATTTATTTATTTAATTTGTTCACATAAAATTACTTATTCAAACTCGTTTGCTAACTGTTTCAGTTTTTATTATTTTGGAATTGTTTTCAATTTTCAAGAAAAGAAAAATTGAAAGTCAAATTTTAAAAAGGATGTGATTTTCTAACATCTTTTTTTTTTTTTTTTGAACAAATGATATTATCTACATGTAGGGGATGGGGTGTGAGTTAAGTCTCACAATAGGCTAGCAATAATGTGGTTCAAATTCGTCTTTCACGATAATCGAACCTAAGATCTCTCATTTACAAGTGAAGAGGAATATTACTAGACCGTAGTACTAAATGACATTCACGTGTCTTTTTTAGCTTCTCACACACCCCTCTTTATTTGTGGTTATTGGATTGGATAAATCAAATGAATTAACGATCACGATTAAAGAGAGATGTGTAAGAGACTAGAAAAGATGTGTGAAAATTACTTTCTTTTTTTGAAACCTCAAAAAAATGAGTTTCCATTTTTATTTTCAATTAAAAAAGAAAAGTAAAAACTAAATAGTTATCAAATCATCAGTTCGTCACCTTTGGTGGAAACTTTATAATTTTCTTCAATGTATTATTGACAAGAGTAAAACGGACCCATTATTCTGCAACTTACAAAGAATGAATCGAATCGAAATCCTCATTTTGTTATTTAGCTTGTTTTGAGGTCCCCCAGCTTTGTCTCCACACTATAAATTGGAAGGGAAGATGACCAAGTCCTCCTCGTAATGGGTAGTGCATGCTACAATGAACGGCTAAGATCAATCTGGACTCATGTGCGACTAGTGCTAGTATTTTCTCGTCTTATTGCTTTTGACTCTTTCAATCTCCAATAATCATAGCACAAGGAATCAAAAAAAAAAAGGTAATAGGTAGTAAAGTTTATGGTTTGTGAGGATGAAAGGAAAAAGTAGATTCACATCTTGTTGTATTCAAAAGAAGAAAAAGAATGTGAATGGAGGAAGGAAAGGAAATCCAAAGCTTTCTTTTGACATAAAGGAAACAAAATGTTGGTTTCAACATGAATAGAGGGAAGTTTTAAGTCTTAGGGTTACCCCAAATCTTAAGTGTCGAGGAAAGTTCAAGGTTCAGGGGATGAATAGAGGAAAGTTTTAAGTCTTCGGATTACCCCAATTCTCAAGTGGCGAGGAAAGTTCAAGGTTCTGGATTCGATTCTCTCTAATGTGACAAAAAATTGACCGTTCTTGCAAATTCATTTCCAACTCTTTCTTTAATTAAGCAACAGAATTAGAGCCCTCCATTTCCTTATAATCTTCCACACAGCATAGAAAAGAATCAAGAGATAAGCATGACACCCCATCAACCTACTTATATATGCATTTATTTGGGGATCTTTTGATGCTTTGCTTTAGGATCTCTTTGCCTTTCATCATCATGTAACACATAATCCTTGGGCAGTTGCAACCCCATAATCTATTTATGATGGGAGGGGTATTTTGGTCATTTTAGCAAAACAAAACATCTGTCAAAGTTAGGCAAACAAATGCAAAAGTTGAATTCAAAGCGAAAATTTTATACTATGCTCCGTTGTATCTTTTATACTAGAATTATTTATCATTAGATATGTAATTAAAAATCTAACAGCTAAATTGATCGACAAAAAGTCCAGATATATAGTATACACCAAAGCATATTAATATTTCGCTTCAAAAGTGTTCAAATATAAATCACAAGAAAATGAATGCATTGGAAGTGGGTGATGAGAGGTCCACACGGCTTCCATGGGGTAGGACTTCTTTTTCTTTGTGCATCTACTACCACCATCATTCGTCCCTTTATCGCAACAAGGATTGGCACACATCCACAACCGCAAACCGTTCATTAGTACTAGTGGCAAAATAATAAGTACAGATCTGTGGGGTTCAATGTCCATAAGCAGGGCATACTTATAGGGCACCCCCATTGCCTGCCGACACTATTTTTTGCTCGCCCTTTTTTTCCCAAGAGACAAACTCCCTTTACAAATGGACAAATACAATAGAGTCTGGTTGCACCCGAGTTCGATTTTCCTTCCTCTTAAATTACAGTAGTTTAAAATATCGCTTTTTGGGGAAAAAATTGAGAGAGAGAGAGAGAGAATGCGGTATCAATTCAACTAATGCAATATACAGAGTTATACATGTGTAAAATCTGAAAGTACAAACAATTAACAAACCTATCTGGCTCCTCTAAGAACACTCCACACAGAAGCAGCAATACAAAGGATAAAACTGTGAAAGGCCTACATTCTTATACGGAAATGAAACTCACCGATAATTTTCGTATGTCACAAATAAACCAAGAAAAAAAATTCACAAGGACAAAAAAATAGCTAGAAAAGAATCTATATGGGCAATTTTAATGAGAAGGAGCTATTTTGCATCTACCTGTTCCAGTCTTGGACACCAAGCATTCTCTTATTCACCCTTTATTTTTAACTTTTACCATGATTTTTTTTTACCTCAAATCTCTAGCTCATCTGCTCACCAATTAGGTCAAGACCCACCAGTAAAAATGACACACCTTGGAATAGAAGGAAGTAAAAGTGTACTCCTTGTGCTGATAGGAGGCTCCTAAGTGCAGCAGTAAGCAGTAAGAAAGCCAGAGCTAGCTCTTTCTTGTATATCTTGTTCAGTTTCTTCACAGGAGGAGGTTTCGGAGCGGCTTCTTGATGCTCTTTTAATTTGTTGAGCTCCAAGAGGCCACTATCCGATGTTCCTCGGTAGAGTTGTGGGTGAATCATGGCCTTTGTTTCCCTCTCCTCTAATTCTAGCAGGTCTGGCTCTGATGACCGACCTGCCTTCTTGGTGACAACCCATTCGTACGAGCTCCCCAACTTGAACAAACCGGAAACCATAGCGTTGAATTTGGTCACGGACATTGTGTTTTCGAACAGGAGATAAGGGACAATGAAGGGGAAAGATCTAAGGGAAGGAAGAATGTTCATGAATGACATAAATACGGGCACGTAGCAGATAACCCACATGGATAGCTCGGCTTCGGGGACAAACATTGTCAGAGGAAGAATTATGCAGAACAATGTGAAAGAATAAAATGGGAGAATTAACTTCCTAAGAAGAAAGAATAGTAGTATCAAGTTTGCTTTCTTCCAGAACTTCATCTGCAATATGGCATTTAGTAGAGTTATTCTCAGAACGGTCTGATTCAGGGCAATACATTGATCAAAGAGAAGAATCAAACTGCAACATTACCTTAGAACTAATTATTGCTGGAAGGCACAAACGGAAAAGATGCATGGGACCAGAATGCCAACGATGTTGTTGCTTTTTGTAAGCTTCATAAGATTCTGGAAGCTCACAAAGGACCTGAAAAATCAGTTTCTTAAACTTGAGACATCATTTGACTATATTATTCTCAACGTAGAAAATGGCTTCTGATAAGGTACAAAATAGATTACGAAGAATCCAAATAGTCGGAAACTAAACGTAGGATCAGGTAAGGTTACCTTGACATCATTGAGGAATATGAATTTCCAACCACAAAGATGGGCACGAACTGCTATATCCATGTCTTCTACTGTTGTACGCTCGAGCCAGCCTCCAGATTCTTCAAGTGCTTTGATTCTCCAAACTCCAGCAGTACCATTGAAACCAAAGAAATTAAGGAAAACCCCATTAACCTGCTGTTCAACCTCAAAGTGGAAGCACAAATTAATGTTCTGGAGGCGTGTCAACAAGTTCTCATCTGTGTTGACAAAAGACCACCTAGCCTGAACTAACCCGAGCTCAGGATTGCCCTACCACATAAGTTAGATTACACACAAAAATCAGTCACCTAAAGCAGAAAAAGCTAGAAACCATAGAGAAAGAGCTAAATGAGATCTAGCCACCTTAAAATGGGGAACTGTGAGCTTGAGGTAGTCAGGGTTTGGCTGGAAATCGGCATCAAAGATTGCAACAAACTCATAGTCCTTTACATAATCACAATTCATTGCAGACTTGAGATTTCCAGCTTTGTAACCGGTTCTGATCAAACGATGGCGGTAGATGATATTGACACCCCTTTGGTTCCACTTGGCTACCTCCCCCTTAATTAACCATTGTATGCTCTCATCATCAGAGTCGTCCAGAACTTGAATCAGCAAGCGTTCTTTCGGCCAATCGAGTTGGCAGACTGCTGAAATAGATTGTTCATATACCTATATATACATTTTATGTTACATTCAGTGTCACCAACAGAATGAATGATCTATGAAAACTACTAAAACAGTAAAACATCAATTTCTACAGTTATACACATTTTTAGTAATCTTTCCAATTATAAAGCTACTTAAATTTGAACTAAAGGGACCAAACCAAATTAGTAATTTTATAGAACAATAACCCGAAAAAGCATTGAGATTGTTACCTCTCTCTCGTTACACATAGGAATTTGAACAAGAACTTTCGGATAATTGCATCCTGGAGCTTCCAAATCGTCCGACTTCGATGGAACTTCAAACTTTGGCTTAATCTTCTTAAACTTGATCCAGAAGCAACCTAAACACAGCAGCATCCGGTCGGCAGGACTGGATTAAGAAGAGAGCAACACAGAAGTTAGTCAAACCCTGAATTGCAGGAGCAATGTAGCCGGCCCGGAACTCCAACCACGAAAAGTAAACCGAGTGAAGCCATCCTTTAATCTCCAAACTCTGTGGGATATGCAAATGCCAACCTTTGAAGTGAGCCATCAATTCAAAAGCCAGAAAAGCCAAAGCCATCACTAAGAACACCATAATAACCCTATACAAAATCCTCCCTTTACCAGATTTCTCAGTCTCCACAGTCCCAAAAATCAATCTTTTTTTAATTGAACCAAGCAATGACCAAACAATGTTTCCAATCCAAGAAACAAAGCCAACTGCTTTGTGGGCTTTTAGAAGCAAAACCCATGTAAATTGCCTAGCATTCTTCCCTCTGTCCTTATCAACTGGCCTGAAAACTTCATCTGGACCGTTTATCTCCAGCACTGAGTAATTAGGGTTCTCCATTGTTACCACCACTGGATTTCCCTTACTTGTACTCTCCTTTCCCCACCACCTTGAAAAATTTAAGCTTGGAGCCATTTTTTGCTCTCAAGCTTCAAACTTTTACTTCTGTAGTAGTAAAAAAAAACAGAAATCCAAATTTGAACAGTAAATCTACAGAAACCAGATCCCAACATTGAAAATCTCAAAAACCCATTTCAGAACTGAGCACATAAAGCAGAACCAGCACTAAAGACTGAAAATTTGGCACAAAATATTGAAACCCAGAAACCAAAAGTGAGAAAACTCACAAACCCATTTGAGGACTGGTACAAAAGAATCGATCAAAAACAGCAACAACTTGACAAAAACCAGTTCAAACCAAATGCAGCAATGCAGACAGGCAGAGAGAGAGTGTGTGAATGGTTTCTCTTTGAACACTGACTAACATATGATAAAGCTCCACAAGCTACCAGAAATGGGAAATTACCTTTGTGGGGAAATGGTCTTTTTATTTTTATTTTTATTTTCTTTAAGAATTTTGTTAAACGTTTAATCCATGTGGGGCATCAACAGTCGCTTTATTAATCCACTATTATAGAAACAAAACCGAGACCCAATGTTGGCTTTCCACACCTTTGCTGGACTGGAATTAAATAGTTTCTAAAGTCAGACGATAAATACAATGAAGTAATGATGAAGATTATAATGAGACATAATTAAATCCCTCGATAACTACGTGTTAAGATAATTGACCACAACAATGTATTCAGCTCTTATTGAGTTTCTTTTGATGTGCTTCAGAGTATATTAGAATATCGATTTTTGAAATGAAAAAATATTGCATTAAATTTCTCACTCCATATAAATTTTAGAGTGTAGTGTTCTGAGTATTGTATATTCTGAATTTTTAATTGTTAGATCTTAATTATTGTCTCTGAAAATACAACTTTAGCAGTTAAAACGTTAAAAAACATATAATACTGCAAAATACACTAGAAAATCCATGACAGCAATTTTCTTGTTAAAGAAAGAGAGCAAAAGAGAGCACTTTGTTGGTATTGGTGTATGGAATTTGTATTAAGGTTGCAGATAACGAAGAAGATGAGCATGTGATTAAAATAATTATAACTTTAATCAGAATATAATCCATTTTATAAAGAAGGACAAGAAAATGGAATGGCCACAGACAATGCAGATCCCAAGTCTTAAAATTAACCCCAATCTGTTGGCAAACCACACACACGTACACATTGTGTCGGTGGTCTTAAAAAAATACAAGAAAAATCCTTCTAGGTCTTCTTTTTCATGTAAAGCAATAAAAAGATTGTTCATCATGTTCATAAATCACAATCATGAAGTTTGCGTGACAACATTGACTGTGTCTAGCAGTAGTAGGAGATTAAGATTCTTGCTAAGCAAGTTATATGATTTAAATTAGAGTCGGTTTATCAGCGAAACTAATAACGTACGTATTCTGAGTCGAACTTTGAATTATGCTTTCATACTCTTAATTTACATATACTTTAAAATTTTCCTCATCTCGAAAAAAAAATAAAAAAAGAAGGAAAAAACCAACAATTTATTTGACTCTCTATAATTTGATATGTTGCGTCTCAAATGATACTGTGGTGGAGATGGTTAGTATATTGGATCGTAATGTTTTTTTTTTCACTAGTTTATTAAAAAAATTATATTAATATACTTTAAATTAGGAAGACCTCATTGCATTTTCGTCTTTTAAGTTTCAGTTTCTATTGGACGGCTATGTTTTAGTGCATAATTTTTGTTCTTTGTCTCTCTTCTCATGCAACTAGAGAAAGAAAATGCAATGGCTAAGTTGTATGACCAGTACTAGTTTCTTCCCATTTCTAAATTGTATTGATGTTCTTTAGGTTGCTACTATAATCTCAATTTTTCATTTTGATTATTGTTAATTAACAAATGATGAATTGTTCATAAAGATTTTTTTTTTAATTACGCCACTAATATTGGTTTATCGTACTCATCACATAAGTATATGTACCATGCTCGTATTTATATGAGTCAAACCTCTCCAACCGAGTGGAGACAATCACCATTGAACTAATGGCTAGTTGATTATTGTTGGGGTGGTTTGGTATGGAATCCCAAACTGAAAATGGGATCCTGAATCCCAAATCGAAATTTTTGGGGATGGGAATTTGTAACTACCCGTCCCAAAAAATTATAATTTTAATAAGTGAATTTACAAAAATGCCCTTCGAGGCATGTGCTTTGACCGTTGTTGACCGTAGTGTCGTGTCACGTAAGGTTCGTTTTCGTAGCGTATCCTCGAAGTACTTGACGATACGAACGCGTAAGAGCAAGTAGAACTGAATATGGAGTTACGATTAAAATTTTATGGATCCACGAATCCCAAAAGCACGTTGGTAAGGGATACTAATTGTTATTTTATATATTTTTCATAAATATTATTATTATTAGTATTATTATTATTATTATTATGTTTATTTTAATTTTAGTGATAAGAAGAGGAAGGAAGAAACGGAAAGGAGGAGAAGGATTGGGCGAAACTGCCTAACCAGAGAAAGAGAGAAAAGCTCCGGGAGAGAAACGGGTGAGAGGCTGGACAAATGGGTAGAGGAGAGAGGAGTAACTGACCAACCAGAGAAGGGGGAAAGGAGATAAAGGAGGGAAGAGAGAGTTGGAGGAGATCGGCCGAATCCCCTCAACCCGTTTTTCTACCCGGACCTTTCCCAAACTTTTTCGACGATTTTCGCTCATTTTCCCGACAAATTGCACCATCCAACTACCTAGAATCAACTCCATAACCTTCCCTCTATCCATTCCATCCTAAATTTGGAGAGTTTTGGTCTTGAAATGAGGAAAAACGCACCGGTAGGTGCGGTGGGTGTGTGCCTTCGATTCTCCCATTTCTGAAACAATTTCTTCCAATTACCACCATCCATAGCATCCCCTAGAACCTAGGAACAAAGCCCAAGCATTGGTTGGAGCATTGGAGTTGTTATGGAGGTCGAATTGAACACACCCATACTTAGGGTGCCACACAGTTTTAGTGGAATTGGGACATTTCTAGGCCAAATTGGCCTTGGTCACAGGTATCAAACTTACTGTACTCATTGAGACCTTCATTTCTGCAAAATTTGGTAATTTTTGGAGATAGTTGAATTTTCCGGCGAGTCGGGACGGCTGACTGCCACCCGCGGCGGCGCGTGGGACGGCACGTGGCCAAAGGGCCGCCAATGTTATTTTTAGGCTATGTTTAAGGTCTTAGATTCAGTTCTGATAATTGATTGGTGTAGATTGAGAAATTGAACTTAATTTCCTTACGGTACGTGGTTAGGTGAAAATATAAATCAACGATCCGACTGTTGGATCATCACCAAATTTTGATATGTTGTAATACATAATATTTGAGAATCATAGGAACTTACAGATCAGGAATCCGACGTACGGATCTTCCCGAATTGGTTTTGGAAGTTCATAAAATAAAACGTTAACCGCCACTTAGTTTTTTGACAATTGGCAGAGATCCGACCGTTGGATCGTAACGAAATTTCAGTATGTTATTTTAAAAGTATAATGTGGATCCCTGAAAGTTATGGATCAAAAATCTGAGATACAGATCTTTCAGAACAAGTTTTGTAGGGTGGTGACCCTACCGTCGAACTTTGGTCGACGGTTAACCTTAGTCGATAAGTCTTAAATCATTCTAAAATGTCCTGGGGGATGTATTATATATGAATTACGTATTCTATTATTAAGAGTTCTGAGGTATGATTAAATAATTGTTTTAGGCGCCGATTGTTCTGGACGCCACGATGCTAATATTAGGGAGTCGTAGCACGGATTCCAAGGTGAGTGGGCATTTTGGTTTTCTATATATGTATATATGCCTTGTGTTTTCCCAGAAAAGTCATATAATTGGTTATATGCTCTAAAATATTATGTTACGTGTTTATACGTTAGATTATGTAGTTATTAGTTGCATATACTATGATATGAATGAGTTTTGGTTTGCATTATGGCATACCCATATGCATATTACTTACCTATAATTGGCGTGAATGCTTGAAGTGCTAAGGTGAACGCGGGATGCGCAGGTGAGTTCAGGTGAGTTTATGGTGTTATTTGAAATGATTACGTTGTGGCTAACTATGTTGTGTTTTACGCAACTCCGGCTTTGCCGTACAGGTTGCCATAATAGGTAACTCCGACATTGTCGTACAGGTTGTGTTAGGCAACTCCGACTCATGTGATATCATAGATTGATTTATGTGTCGTAAAGACCACTAAAGTGGTTCTGACACAGTTTTGTCATACAGACCACTATAGGTGGTTCTGACACAGTCTTGTCGTACAGACCACTAGAGGTGGTTTCGACATAGTTTTGTCTTACATACCATTATAGGTGGTTCCGACACAGTCTAATCGTACAGACCACTATAGGTGGTTCCGACTCATGTGCAGGCATATGTGATAAGCTATAGGTTCAGCTGTACAGGCCACTATAAGTGGATCCGGCTGACACATTATTATTCATCGTTTTAGTTCAGTTGTTAGGCTTGAATAATTATATGGTATCTTGCAGAATATACATGTTGAGATTTCTGGATTTATGGAAATGATCTTGAGACATATATAATTGTGTATATTATAATTTCTAGGAAATTATACAGGTTTTTCGGCCAGGGGTTATACTTTTGATAATGTGGAAAGGTTTTGAAAAGCTTTGTTTTCGCCCACTCACATTTTCTTGTTTTGTGCCCCTCAAGGTATTAATTGCGAAAGGTTCGTATCGACGAGGATTCTTGGCATATTTCACTTTAGGTGGCTGCCTCTGAGGGTATGACTCTTACCCATGCTACTGTGTTTTACTTATGCTCTGACATCGCATGTGAAATGGGCTTAATCTCGCTCACCGCGCACCTCTGCTCTTAGACACTTTAGGTTTAAATTTATTCATACTTTACACGTCAGCACACTTTATGGCTTCGTCACCTTCCAGGTGTCCGCCAACACAGGCTCGATTCGGGGTCCTATTGGATGTTCCGAGTCGGGGTGTGTCAAAATTTAAAGATCAATTCTGAACCAAAATTTCAGTATTCTCAATTTTTGGGATTCCCGAAATATTTTCGGTATTTCTGGATTGGATTTTGGATTTTGGCCTTTTGGATTAAGATTTGAGATTTTTAGACTGGGAGCTAATGTTTAGGCTTTTGACCTGAAATTTTGTTGTCCAATTTCATATTTATTGAAATTTATGTTTTTTACCTCATACCAATTTGAAATTTTATACCAATTCATCCATACCAAGTCAAATTGATGTTCCAAAGTTTCAAACTACTTAATTTCATACTTCTATTTCTAATATAGTCTACTATCAAACTACTTAAATTCAACATTCAACATTCAACATGCATGCAACCAAAATAAATCTATATATATTTTTTCAGTTCGGTTCGGGATTCCCGAACCATTAAATATGTAATCCTAATTCCCGTACCGAAAGTTTGGGATCGGTTCAATATGGAGTCCTGAAATTTCGATGTTATTGGTTTGAGAATTTTTGGGTATATATGATTGGGATTTTTTTTGGTTTGTTTTGGTTTGGAATTTTTCGGGAAAATTTTCCAACCCTAAATTATTTTTTATTTTACATTTTACTCAATTGAGAGAAAATTATCCTTCACAAAATGCAGTAATGCAAATGGTAGCTAGAGGTGTAAATGTACCAGCAAATGCAAGTATATTATTGTATCTCATTACTGCAGAATCTGGGTTTCTTTTTAAAATTAATTATCTTCTTCTTTCACCTTTCTTGTATGACTTTGGAGACATTAACTTGTATTATAATTTTCTTATAGTCAAAATAATTTCTGAGATTGGCGTAACTCCTCATTGTGATCCAAAGATTTTGAATTAATAGAAGTGTTTTGTCCACCATCAATCATTTTGGTTTTGCCGTGAAAAATTATGTTAAATAAGGATCAAAATGACAAAAATACCCTCAATTTAATGAATAATGGACCAACATGATTTGACAAAAATTGAGAGTATTTTTGTCATTTTATCCTTATTTAATAGAGATTTTTCACATAATGACCAAAATGATTGATGATAAACAAACTCAGAGATCACTATTATCGATTTCAAATCTTAAGACTAAAGTGAAGAGTTATGCCAATTTTATGACCATTTTGGTTAGAAAATCCTTTTTTGATTATTTCGTTTTGATGAATAAGTTATATTATGAACTCACCAGTAAAAAGACAATGCAAGTGGGCAAATTTGTAATTTAAAACTAGAGTCATCATTCCTTTGAGTCGGTGCATTGCTAGCTAGCAAAGTGTTTAACGTTCAAATTAACATGTTGGTCAACATGATCAGCCCACTAAAACATCACTAAATATTTAATAAGAAGAAATTTGAATTGTGATCACGTGTAAAAAAATTGACCATAAAAAGTTTGAAGTGAAATGAAGGCAAATTGTGAAAGAAACTGAAAAGAAAAATGGTTTCAAATGAGAGACTATGTTGCAAACAAGAATTTAGCCAAGTTCGAATTTTCTTTCGCACAATTTTAATAAATTTAATGTAATTATTTCATCGCCTGTTGAGAGAGAGGATGTGTTGGGACTAGTTTAATGGTAACCAAATCTAAGGTTCAATTCCAATATTCCAATATTCGAAGTAATATATACCTAAGATGTCTGTCTACTCTCAAAAGTGAACAACCGCATAATAAACGTTATTTACAACACTTTCACTTGGATGTTCACCAATTAGTGGCAGTTGCCTTAATAAATCGTTGCTTAGAAACCTAGTGGGGCAAAACCAAAATGAGGGAGAAAAATTGAGCACATTTTAAGAAATATTGGTAAGGTGTTGGACACCGATAATGCTACCTCACTAAAACCTTGGTAGGAAAAACTCAGTGGGATAAAAATCTAGTCGAAGAGAAATGAGCACATCGCTCTTATATGTCTGTTGCAACATATGGTCGAGACTCCTCTGATGAATAACTTCGCAAGATAAGTGCATATCCCTAATGACAGTAAGCCCTCATTCAACTGGTCATCATTGTCAAATTTAAAGTAATGTGACTTTAGTTTTCAAGAAATTGAACTTAGGTAGAACTTGATCTTGAGAAGTGTGAGTTTATCAGGAGTTGACAATAGCTTTTGGTATTCCTGTAAATGTTAGAGAAATCCTAAAAGATACAAGTTGAAGCAAAAAAAAACACTTCACTAAGTCTCATGGCGAATATAAGCCATGTATACAAATAGCCTCATAAGGCTTTTGATATTACTACAATTATGTGAATTCCAATAGTATACTGCAATCCTTCAATAGTATACTGCAGCAATGTAAATTTAGTTCGAACTAACGAGAGTACTTATTAAGGTAATTTATACAAATTTATATAGAATAGAATGTATTGGTATCGAGTACATACTTTGAGCTTTAGGATCTTCATTTGAAATCTTTGATAAAGAATTTCATGGCATTTTCATTCTTTAAGAAATTTCTTCGACATATAAATTCTCAAGTGGTTAGTATGCAGCTCCACATCTCATAAGTCTCTGTCTAAAGTAACATTGTCCTTACAGAAATGTGGTTACATACATGATGACAAATATACTCATGTCTCTACTATGAAGCATCATGCCATATTAGTGAGTTTATGCACTCATTAAGAAAACCCATGAATGACATTTGGGGTTTAAACTAGAGGTCATTATTCCAAGTTTTTCAATTGCTCTTAAAAGTGGAATTTGCCTCTTTCCAATTTGGTGAATTTTTTACTTTGTCGACATTAATAGCAAAACTTAGTTGAATATCCTTTGATGATATACGTAGCTACTATAATCAAAATTATCGAGTATCATCAGTTTGTGATCCAACAATTCTCATTTTCATGCGCGTGCTTAATTTATAAATATTCTCGATACTTGGGTACAAGTGCCTCTTCGAGGGTTCCTTTGTCATGACAAACAAATGAAGATGAATTACTTAGAGAATTGAATTATAACTTACTATGGATAGTCATTTAAATCGTGCTTGAATTCTATAATCTCCACATCTGGGGATTTCAAAGTTTGGAACCTATTATCTGTTATGCTTGAGGCATGCAATAGATAACACATATTTCACTTAAGACAAGCGGATGTATCAACACTGATTCACGACGTTCTTGAAATTGTTATTTCTTCCCCTGGAAAAAATTATCTCATAAGAGTGAAAATTCGCAAAAATGCGGTAAATAGGAGCACAACCAAGAAGAAGAAAGATAAAATCGAATCTCAATTTGGATGGATAACCCATGTTTATGTACACCATATTGTTGGTTGAAAAATTAATCAAAATATAAAAATATAAGTTAAAGTGAGTACCAGCTGTAGTGGTAGATTTTGTAATTTTTGTTTATTAACACTAGCATTGGCTTACACACTTTGTGTGTAAGAACACATAAAAAAAGGGGGGGGGGAATGAAAGAGGGAGGGAGGGAGGGAGGGAGGGAGGGGGAGAGAGAGAGAGAGATAGATATATATATATATATATATATATATATATATATATATATATATATATATATCTTAACATCACCTGTAGGTGAGAGTTCAATAAAAACAGTAAAATTTGGATCTGCGAAATTACATTATTGTCCATCATTTTTTGTGTGATAGAAGACTAAATAGTCTTTTTATCCTCTTTTGGTTGACGAATAGAGTTCTATTAATATGTAGTTTAAATAAATATTGTTGATATATTGTTAATATTTAACTTTGTATTGATTTTATACAAAATCACTCTTTTATCTATTAATATGATTAGAGCACAAAAATGATACATTAATTATAAGTTTAAAAATATTTAATTTATTATAATTAATTAAATATTGTAAGTTTTGAAAATAAGAACTTAAATAAGATTTAGAAAACCATTCATATTAAAATCTAAAAAGAATCTTATTTAAGCCCTAAAATCTAAAAACCCATTATATCATTGGTAACTAATCAACACTAATAAGGGGTTTCCAAAAAATCAACACTAATAAGGAGGAATTCTTATTAACCTCCGTATATTTCTTATACATAGGATTTTATATAATCCTACATTTAACGCAAAGATTTAGTGGAGATGCAAATTTTAGGGGGGTGTAGTCAAACTAAGGGGGATGTAGTCAAACTAAGATTTTAAAAGATTTTAAAGGATTTTAAAAGTGATAGATTTAATAGGATTTAAGAGGATTAAAGACTCCTACAAAATTCATATGGATTTGAATAAATAGTTTGTAGATTTTGGTGGATTGTGGTGGAAGGATTTGAAATCCTACGGGGTGAGGTTGGATTCTTTTTAGCCTTGGTTACATATATTTTTTGCTCTCAAATCCCACAAAATCCACGACTTAATCCTCCAAAATTTGAATACACTTAAGGGGGTGTAGTCAAACTATGATTTTAAAGAATTTTAAAGGATTTTAAAAGTGATAGATTTGATAGGATTTTAGATGATTAAAGACTCCTACAAAATTCATATGGATTTGAATGGATAGTTTGTAGATTTTGGTGGATTGTGGTGGAAGGATTTGAAATCCTAGGGGGTGAGGTTGGATTCTTTTTAGCCTTGGTTACATATAGAAATCCTACAAAATCCCACAAAATCCACAGCTTATAGAAATCCTTCAAAATTTGAATACACTTAGACTTGGATGGATTTTAAAATCATTTAAAATCTTTTAATTGACTACATCTGGATTCTAAAATCGTTTAAAATCTTTTAATTGACTACACCTAGATTTTAAAGGATTCTAAAATCCTTTAAAATCTTTTAATTGACTACTCTAGGATTTTAAAGTCTTTTAAAATCCTCTCAAATCCAAGTTTGACTACACCCCCTTAGATTTGGATGGATTTTAAAATCCTTTAAAATCTTTTAATTGACTACACATGGATTCTAAAATCCTTTAAAATCTTTTAATTGACTACACTAGGATTTTAAAATCTTTTAAAATCCTCTCAAATCCGAGTTTGACTACACCCCCTTAAGATTTTAAAGGATTTTAAAAGTGATAGATTTGATAGGATTTAAGAGGATTAAAGACTCCTACAAAATTCATATGGATTTGAATGGATAGTTTGTAGATTTTGGTGGAAGGATTTGAAATCCTAGGGGGGTGAGGTTGGATTCTTTTTAGCCTTGGTTACATATATTTTTTGCTCTCAAATCCCACAAAATCCACAACTTATAGAAATCCTCCAAAATTTGAATACACTTAGATTTGGATGGATTTTAAAATCCTTTAAAATCTTTTAGTTGACTACACCTGAATTCTTAAATCCTTTAAAATCTTGTAATTGACTACACCTAGATTTGAATAGATTCTAAAATACTTTAAAATCTTTTAATTGACTACACTAGGATTTGTCTTTTCATTTATTACCTTCATAAATTAGAACAAGATTTTCATTTCCAAAAGTAGTCTTGCAACGTGAAAATGTAATGTACTATAAATACAAAGCTCTCACTATATGATTCAGTCATCCATCACCTTCTATAGCAAAATGACCGAGAAAACAAACAATATTAACGATCTGGTCGATAATATGGCTTCCGTCAGCTTTGTGGGACGTTTTTCGGTGCTATTTTGCATTACCTTCTTTCTTTTGAGCTCAGGTACGTAAAGGAATTCTCTTGTGATCGATACTACTTATATCAACGATATTGTCTGATCAATATAATCAGTACATGTAATGCAAATAACGTTGGTCATAACATAAATGATTGGTATTGAACTTGCAGGCTACGTCTTAGCAAAAATCCCCCCATATGAAATCGGGCCATGTGAAAGATTCTCACCCTGCGACGCTTACTGCAAGAAACATATGACTGGCGCAATCTATTGTGGATTTTGCCACCTGAACAGAGATGGAAAAAACATGTGTTACTGTGATCCAAATAATGAGTGTAAACTTCCCCCGCATCCCTCTACAAACATGTAAACCTGCTCTATGGCTACCATGAATAAACAGAGAGATGGGGCAAACCCTAGTTTCATTCCCATTTATCTTTTAATTGAGTTGTACCCAAATCTTTAACGAATAAAACTTTGCAAAAGAAATTATGATCACAGCTTTTTCTTTTTTGTTACAGCTATGAATTCGGTCTTTCCGCCGTTATCTTTGCTAATGCGCAAAATCAATATGATTTTGGAACAACGTAAAGTGTTAAGGTGTGATCTTCGTAAGGTCACTTCGGTCACCAAATGTAAGCAATATGTAAAACGAAAGGGAAAGAATTAGAAGATAATCTTAAAGAATTCATCTATAATTAACTAATTATTTGTAGTCTAAAAAATTTATTCCAAACCTCTTAAGGTGTGATTTTTCATTATTAGACCTCTTACTTAATACATGGAACAACCATAATTAGGCATCAAGCTCAACTCACCAAATATTCTTATATTAAATTGGTATTGCTTGTGAACCTCTTACAAGCAGATGGAAATATCACTAGACAATAATGTTAAATAAAAGAGTGACATACACTGACATTGTCCCTACATGGTCTATGACTAATGGATTGTAAACTGAACCATACCACCTAAATTATTTTATTTGTTTTGGTACATGAATGAAAATCTATGAATGGTCAACTCTTACATTGACATCAATCATTTAATACCACCAAAAAAAAAAAAAAAACAACTTAATCATCAATTTATGGACATATCTCTCTCACGATTTCTCCATCTTTAGTGTAAAGCAATTTTTGTTGTTGGCTCCTGCCTTTGGTTTTAAGGTTGGAGACAATCTTCTTGATAATCATTATGGGTCTCTTCCTTTTATTTTCTGTTTGCTTTATTTTGGTGTAGAATTGTCATCATAATAGTTGTCGTATTTTGGTCCACGCACACAGTAAACATAAAATTTTAGATCAAGTTATCACTTTCGATATGGGGTTGAAGTTGAAAGCTAGGGAAGATGTCGGATTACGTTGGGATTAGGTTTAGCTAGTATGATGTTATGGGTTTAGCCGGCGTAGTGTTATGGCTCTTGGATGTCTGGAGGATGTGGAGCGGCAACATGGTTTTATCCTTTTATTTTGTTTAAGTTTAATAATTTTCAGAAAGGTTCTTGGAGTTCGGTTTTGATTTCTCTCTTTAGGAGATTTTTCTAGTTTGATTTCTTTTTGGTGTGCTACATCTCTTTTGGATCTATGTGTGAAGGGTGGAGTCATTTGATTTGCTAGATCTATTTCACTTGGTGTTCTAGGATCATGGCGATGATTAGGTGATAAGATTAGACTCATTGGCATCGTACTCTTTGCCCCAATATGATTTGCAGATTTTGTTCTCACATGATCTTCGTGTAACACATGGTTTAATGATTTTATGAACTTGTGTAATCTTGTTGTTCCCGATGAGTGCTTGAAGTCTACTTATTGCTTTGTGACTAGTGATATTTTCATATACCATTTTCAGATCTAGTTTTCAGGACCTTTTTGGGGCCGAATTTTTCATAATATGTTTTTTTTTTTTTCAATAAATGAAATATCATACTCGTCTTCTTCTTCTTCTTCAAAAAAAAAAAAAAAAACATGTTAAACAATTTTTGCAACTATTGTTCATTTATGTTGCAAAATCTTGTTTTTTTGTTTTTCTTTTTGGCAAAAAATAGCGTTAATGAGTTAAATTGTTTGTTGTTGGAGGGAGAGAGATTAGTAGAGATTGAATCCACATTATAGTGTATAAGCATAATTACTTTTCGTTATTGCAGTAAATCTCCGCCTACATAATCCCATTTCATAATATAAACTTTGATCGATTACATGAAATGAAATAATAGAACCAAAGTAATCACTAAACTGATTGGTTTGGTTCATCTATGCTAGTAGTTTTTTTTTTGTTTTGTTAACTTCTATGCTAATAGTTTGAGGACTAAATCAAACCAAATCCGACCCCCCCCCCCCCCCACCCTTACTAGAATTGACAGATCATTGGGCCTTTGACAGATTATTGGGCCTTCTCTAATGGCCTCACGAAAAATAAAACTCGATCTGGCCCATAGACAAAGCCCTTGCTGGAACTACCACTGCAAGTTAAAGGGGAGCTTCGTCTAGGTCACGTTGACTGACACACAGAGAGAGCGAACGAAAACCAGAGAGCAATGTCGTCGAACGCAGCGGCACCGTTTTGGCGCGCAGCCGGTATGACCTACATCACCTATTCCAACATCTGTGCGAATCTGGTTCGGAATTGCCTCAAGGAGCCTTACAAGACCGAAGCCATTTCTCGCGAGAGGGTCCACTTCGCCGTCTCCAAGTGGGCTGAAGGCAAGCCTGAGAAGCCCAGTAAGCTCTTCCGTTCATTTCTCTTTCGGATTTCAGATCTTGGGTTTTCATTTCCGTGATTTTTTGTTGATTTGGATGTTAAAAATCGCATCTTTTGATCGTTGTTAGTCGTTGATTTCAATCTGTGCGATTATAATTTGTGGTTTTTCTGGTGAAATGAGATTTAATTTTGTGATGGGCTGATGGAATTCAATTTGCAATGTTGGGTTGTGTAATTGGTTTGATGTGAAATGAGTGGCTCAGATGTTGGATTTTTTGTAAGGTTTTGTTCTTTTGGGTGTGACAAATACTGGGGAATATGCATTTGATTCAATTAAGATTATTTGGAATAGTGAGTTTTTGTCGAATTTAAGATTTCTTGAAATTTTCAAAGGTGTTAACTTTTAGATAAATTTGGGTTGTTATAGTTATAAAACCACCGACGTCAAGTAAAGCACATTGCGATCACTTAGTTTGTGTTTATGAAATGAGAATGTGTCTTTGAACTTTGCATCTTGTGGTTACCACAACTGGGTACTGAGGCAATTCTCTCTGTGTATTTTGAAGACATTTGGGAACATTTGTTAGTAGCTGCAGATCTTTCTTCCTATTGTTTTCTTTTGGTTACGGAGAGAATGCATATGATATTAGTCGGGAAATACTAGGACTGCACTTGATGGGGCATTATCCTGTGCTGCAAGAGGTCCGTATAACTTAAGTTGTTGTAAGACCCAAGCGAGATGCCTGTATAACTTGTGGGGCATTATCGTGTGCCGTTTAGGATTTGGGGATTATTTTAGATGAAGTGAAATTTTGGTTTTTTTGGTCAAATGAGACTTAATCTCGTGATGGGATGATTGAATTCAATTTACAATGTTGGGTTGTGTAGTTAGTTTGATGTGAAATGAGTGGCTCAGATGATGGATTTTTTGGAAAGTTTTTCTCTTACGGTGTGACAAATAATGGTTAAAATGTATTTGATTGAATTAATATTATTTGGAGTCGTGAGTTTTCGTTAAATTTAAGATTTTTTGAAATTGTCAAAGGTGTTAACATTTAGATTAATATGGGCTGTTATAAATAGAACCACCCACGTCAAAGAAAACATGTTGTGATCATATTGTGTTTGTGAAATGAGAATGTGTCTCTGAACTTTGCACCTTACGGTTAGCCTAAATGGGTGCAGAGGCAATTCTCCCATTTCTGCAATTTTAAAGATATTTGGGATCATTTGTTAGTAGCTTCTGATGTTTTTTTTCTTTCTTTTTTTGTTGTTGCTTTCTTTTGGGGGTGTGGAGAATGGAATGCGGGGACTGCACTCGCTGGGGGATAATCGTATGCTCTAAGAGGCCTGTATAACTTGTGAAGCAAAAGAGTAGGATAAAAACAGGGAACATGATGAAATTAATTAACAGATTTATCTTATTGGGTGCCACATTTTGTTTTCTCATTTCTTGTTTATAGATGATATATTCTTGTGTAGAGTGGTGATATCTAAATGCATCTTAGAGCAGTTCACCTTTTGGTCCAAGAGGAAATAAAAGTGACTTTAGTTTGTGATCTCAGCATATGTTGGAAAATAACTTGCAATGCTTTGGTATTGTCCGCTTAACTGTGTTGCTTTAAGTTAGTTGTACTTCAGGAACTCCTCTAGTCCTCTTGGTGTTCAGCTGCCTGCATATAAGTAGTTAAACCCTGGACAACTCCCTCAGAAGAGCGGACAGTTATCATTGGGGTACAGCTCATGATTGGAAGGAACTCTTTCACAGAATATTGTTTCCTATAGTTGCATGCGTATGTAAATTCTTTTACAACATGTAAAATCCGAAACACTTTCAGGCAGTGTGGCTTCTTATTTATATTTCTTGGAATGTGCTTGAAACAAGGCTTTTTAAACTTCATTTCTATGTTTTAGGGGACGTTGATAACAATCAAGAAACTACTTGTTTCTCTGGTCACTTTTTCTTGCCGGCTGTAATTTCTTGTATTCTAGGATTTCTGTTGTGGATGTTGTACATGTTCGTTGTAAGTTGGTGTGCTGGTTATGATTTGGTTGTATGTTATCAAATGTCCACTGTGAACTGTTGGTGGGCTGAAATATGAAATTTTGGATTTAGATTTTATTTTTTGATGTCCTGTGTTTTCTCAATGTCCTCCGAACTGTTTCTTGATTCGAAGAGGTGCCATTTTTGGAGCTGGTAACTAGTGAAGAAAATATCCCAGATAGTGCAATTTTAAGGCTGGTTTTGAATTCAAATTATAGATAATTGAACTTGTTATATCCAATGTTGTCTTTATTCCTGAGTGTTGATTTTTTCATGATCTGCTAACCGATGAAGGAAATACAAGGCACTCTGCAGAATGACTATGGGTTCTTAACATTCATTTTGTTTTAAATTTTCGTTATCTTTGACGGGTGTAGGATTTGAACAACATGAATGTGATTGCACCGTAATTTTATTTTTGAACTTTGTCAATCGAATTTTTATTCTGCCAAGCCCGTATTCTTATGTATGTTTTTGGTTCTTTCCAACAGCTGTTCGTACGGATACACCTGAAGCATGAGTTGAGAGCGATGTTGGACTGCTCATGCGCTTGTGTTACACAGATGTTTTCTTCGTTTTTGTTGTCGATTTGATAGATAGTGATTATAACGGGGTTTTTTATGCCCAAAACTTTCAGACATGGAGTCTAATCTGTGTTTCTGCGTGATCTTTCTGTTATAATAATGTAATTGACACTGATGAAGTGCTTGATTATTGAGTAGAGTAATGTCCTTATGACCAAATGTTTAAATTTCATGTCTCGCATTTCGCCATTGTTTCGAAATACAGATACTTTTCTTGTCCCTTGGTTTTTCTTCCAAACAAATCGAAAAACCTAATGGATCACTTTGTATACAATATTTACATCACCTGAATGTGCCAACATTTACAACAAATGTAACAGTTTACTGAATGCTAACGACATTACAAAACTCTGACGTATATACTCAAACTCGCCTATGGCAAGACCTTGCTTAAAGCGAGATCACGGAACACAGACTACCCAACTTGAGTGTGTAACAAGCCTAGTTCTAAAGGAGGCAGATTGTCTGTCCTCCTGTTTGGGTGCACTCCTCATGCTCTCCTATTTTGTGCGGTCACGGTTAAGCCACGTCAACATTTTATATTGATTTTTCTTATAGAAATAATAAGACAAAAAGCAATAGGAATATAAAATGTTGACGTGGCTTAACCGTGACATCACAAATAAGAGGGTATGGGGAGGGCACCCAAACAGGAGGGCAGACAATCTGCCTCCAGTTCTAAAACCAAGAACACCACTTGCCACCGTTAACTAATTGGAGTCGTTATGTGTAAGGTAAGGGACTAAAGAGGGAAGGCCTAGATGATCAGCTCCTACAAGTCGTGAAACCTTAATTAGCATCATAATCATCACCAACTATCCTCTTAGAATTTAATTAATCTCTCTTGCCATGCCATATACAAACTAATAGTACAAAATATACAATTATAAAGTCAATAATTTAAAAATAATCAAATTAATATTGTCACAGTTTAATACGAAAATGATTCAAGTATGATAATTGGTCCAAAAGGTGATAAGAATAGTTAGCTGGCGGCTGTCGTGGTTATTATAAGAATTGTTGGTTGAGCCAGCTACCAATTCTCCAGTGATAAAAAAAAATTTAAAATAAATTACACAAAAATATTTAGTATATTGTGGGTTGCATGGTGATTAGGATCTTTCTATTCAACTAACCGTAGATTAGAACCATAATATCGCTTGTACTTAACAGCTGATTAACAAACCCAAACGAATTAAAAAAGGACTAAATTGTTTGACCAAAAAGAATTAAGAAATTAAAGCCGAAGTTAGTTATTCTACATGTAATGTAGAAAAATACTATACCATATAAATCATATACCCTATAAAACAGTAGTTTACGTATTGCTTGATGTGATTTCTTATTTACTTATATACAAAACTTTAGTCCAAGAAATCATATACGCTACAAATTAATTGATATGTAAAACGTTAATTACATTGATGGTGAACTTAATCAGCATTAACTCTCATTTTTATTTTCAATACAGCAACATTGTGCTGAATCAAACAATGAGTTAGTTGTAATTCGATACCAAACTTGTAATAGACGAGAATCAAATTTAAAAACTTTATACTTACAAAGATAAATATCACTGGACGGTAACCGGATTCACGCTTTTGATTTAATTGCACAAAATTAGGAGCCGTAAATCCTAGTCAGACCTCATTCCTTTCTATTATTAACCGCTGCCAAAATCTAGTAAATCAGAGAGTCAAACCAAACCGTCCCTCCATCACATTCCCGTTTCCCATCTCTTCCACCAAACCACGCTTCTTTAGCACTCGTCTCCTCTCTCTCTCCTCTCTTTCTCTCTCTTCGCCTGGCTCGGCAGCTCAGCTTCCACCGTTCCACGTCCTAATTTCCACCGGCGGATAATTTGGAAATTACCTTTTCGCCCTCACCGGATCGTTCGCCCGTTTGCTCCTCGCAGCCCTAATTTCGGAGCTGCTGGTTCAGCTGATTGATCTGA
Organism: Cotoneaster glaucophyllus; assembly: GCA_036320875.1. NCBI lineage: Eukaryota > Viridiplantae > Streptophyta > Magnoliopsida > Rosales > Rosaceae > Cotoneaster > Cotoneaster glaucophyllus. The sequence goes on along the minus strand of CM070064.1, from coordinate 11,686,241 downwards.
TCTGTCCCGCCATTGATGGCTTCGGCGAAGACGGCCCGGTCGAGAGGCACGCCGGTCAAAGAGAACGGCGTCAAGCTCCAGGAAGGCCTCAATGTCTTCAAGTCTGACAAGTTCGATTCCCAGAGCTACGTCCAGTCACGATGCTCCCTCAACGAGAAGGTCACTTTTTTTCTATTCCTGTACACATACATACCCCTGTATATATGTGTATGTAATATGCATACATGTTTTTTGTGTTCAGTGTTGTATATTTTCTGTTGTTTGGTTGCTGAGAAACCACGGGAAAGTGAAAGAACGTACTTTAAGAATTCTTGAATTGTCAATGGAATGGAATGCTATCTTTGTTTAGTTTTAGAATTTGGTTTCTTGAAACAATTTCTAGATATGCTATAAAGTATCGAAATTGCGGAATCATAAGGGGCCAATGTTAAAGGTATGTGTTTGAACTTTTCTTGCAGGAAATAAGACAATTATGTTCGTATCTTTTGGACTTAAAGAGAGCTTCCGCTGAGGAAATGCATAGAAGTGTCTATGCTAACTATTCGGCATTCATACGGTGAGTTTTCGTTAAATGGTTAACGTGACAAGTTGATGAGTTCATAATGTATGTGCAATTTTACCGGTTTATGTTCCGAGGTGCTTCGCAATAACAGCACTGCCTTTGCTTGTTGATATGCTTAGCATATGGTTGGGTATTTGGGTGGCCTAGCTTGATACATTTGATTTTACGCAAGATTTGGATAGTGAGATTCATTAGTTTTAAAATGTACTATGTAAAATGTTCCCACCACTTCCAGCTCTAGGTAAAAAGTAAAAGAAAACCTCCTTCGGTTCTCTTAGACCATCTTCACACACTATAAGTTTCACCTGTTTCGTGTGGTTGCATGTCCATTCTTTTCTAAGTAGTTTGGATTTTGCTGCTGTGGTTATGGCATAGTGTTCCAGCTTATCCTGGTTTATATTTTGAACTTTTCAGAGTTCAGAACCAATTAAACTTGAGATACAAAATGTTATTTGTACTTGGTGCAAAGCATAGTATGATTGTAATTTTTTCTTTAATTAAGAGTTTAAACGTTTTCGGTTTTGTACTTTTTTGTTTCGTGTTGCTTTATACAATTGTTTAAAAGTTGGTATTCATGGTAGTTTTAGTGCCGATATAGTGACAATCAAATGATTGTATATCTCCTTAAACTTGTATTTATTTTTGGATGTTTTCAGTTTTGTTACTAGAATTTCCGTTCTTGTTTCTTTAGATTATACGATTGATAATATTTGGTCTCCGAAATAGTTTAGTGCCAATATTGTCACAGTCAAAGTGATTATTTATCCATTATAAATTTCTATTCTTGTCTACCTATTAGTATGGTGAACTCTGTTGGGGTAACTTTTATGTATTTAGTTTACTTGAGTGTAGTTTTCAAATTCTACTGGAAGGTTTAGCCAGTTAATTCTTCAGTTATGGAGTCATTTGACTCATTCCTTTTGATACACATTATTCTTCAGTTAATTCTTCATGTAAACTGCATTTCTTACTCACAGCACCTCCAAAGAGATATCAGACTTGGAGGGGGAGCTATCTTCTATCAGAAACCTGCTATCCACTCAAGCTGCTTTGATTCATGGTCTAGCTGAGGGAGTAAACATTGATTCCCTTTCTAAATCTGTTCCTGAAGGTTCTAGTGAAAATGGTTTATTAATTTCTGAAGATAGAGATCCTACTGACCTGGAGAAATGGTTAGTAGAATTTCCTGATCTCTTGGATGTTCTGTTGGCCGAAAGGAGAGTGGATGAAGCTTTAGATGCCCTCGATGAAGGTGAACGCGTGGCTGCTGAAGCAAAACAACTGAAGATGTTGGATCAAGCTTTGCTTGTGTCTCTGCAGACTTCTATTGTTGAACGCAGGCAAAAGTTAGCTGATCAGCTTGCTGAGGCTGCGTGCCAGCCTTCTACCCGCGGTGGTGAACTTCGTGCAGCTATCTCAGCACTGAAAAGGCTTGGGGATGGCCCTCGGGCACACAGTTTGCTGCTCAATGCACATTTCCAAAGATATCAGTATAATATGCAAAGCCTTCGTCCATCGAGCACCTCATATGGAGGAGCTTATACTGCTGCTCTCTCACAGTTGGTGTTCTCTGCTATTGCTCAAGCTGCCGGTGACTCGTCAGCGATATTTGGCAAGGAACCAAATTATACTTCTGAGCTTGTGATGTGGGCAATAAAGCAAACTGAGGCTTTTGCCTCTCTTATCAAAAGACATGCATTAGCTTCATCAGCTGCTGCTGGGGGGTTAAGAGCTGCCGCAGAGTGTGTTCAAATAGCATTAGGCCATTGTTCCTTGTTGGAAGCTCGTGGTTTGGCACTTTGTCCTGTGCTTTTGAAACTCTTTAGGCCTAGTGTTGAACAAGCACTAGATGCTAATTTAAAAAGAATTGAGGAAAGCACTGCTGCCTTAGCTGCTGCTGATGGCTGGGTACTTACATATCCTCCAACTGCTACACGGCAACCTGGCAGGCCTTCAACTACATCCCTTGGTAATATGACAGCATTCCAACATAAACTTACAAGTAGTGCACATCGGTTTAATTTCATGGTCCAGGTAAATCATTTTTCTCCCACATATAATCAATTAATCAACTGTCTGTTTGGGCGTGTGTGATTCCTCATTTTATTGTGGCCTCACAGATTACCTTATCTTGCAGGATTTCTTTGAGGATGTAGGACCATTGCTCAGTATGCAGTTGGGCGGTCAGACATTGGAGGGTTTGTTCCAAGTATTTAACTCATATGTGAACATTCTCATAAAAGCATTACCGGGTTCAATGGAGGAAGAAGCAAACTTTGAAGGTTCTGGGAATAAAATTGTTAGTATAGCCGAGAATGAAGCCCAACAGATTGCTTTGCTGGCAAATGCATCCTTGTTATCAGATGAACTACTTCCACGTGCAGCCATGAAGCTGTCTCCACCGAATCAGGTTGCTTACAAGGATGATCTACGTAGAAGATCATCAGATAGGCAAAACCGGTATCCTGAGCAAAGGGAGTGGAGGAGGCGGCTTGTCAGCTCAGTTGATAGATTAAAAGATAGTTTCTGTCGTCAGCATGCTCTAGATCTCATTTTTACGGAGGATGGTGATAGCCATCTTACTGCTGATATGTACATAAACATGGATGGGAATGCAGACGAGGTTGATTGGTTCCCATCCTTAATATTCCAGGTATGCTGAATAATGATTTTCTCTGGTGTCATTTCTGTTTGAACTCTTTTCTCTTTCTTCTTTTGAGCTGTCATGCTATTCATAGTTGGTGCTACTCAGTTCGACACATTCCTCTGCTAGTATGCTTTGCATGTTTCATACCCTTGTTTATGTCCTCTATGCTTAAGACAGGGTTAAGAAATTTTTTGAGGACCTCCCTCTCTGACTTCTTTTGTAAGTTCTTGTTGGAGGATGTCAAAGTTGGTATAAATCAAATGTCTTATGTCTCCTTGCATGATACCTTGAAATTGGACTAATTACCTTGAATGTTATGGTCGACTGAAGATTATCAGGTGTGACATGCTGTCTTTACATGACCATGATTATACTCTTTGTTGGTTATTGATTCCGAACTAACAACAAAGAGACAATCTAAAATTTGAAAGGGACATTGATCAATTTAAAAGTGAGGACTTGAGAATTGACCAAAAAGTTCTTGTGGGTGTATGTGATCGAGTTTTTTTTCCTACTATTTACATGCTTTTATTATTGGCTTTTGTTAACTCCTAACTTTCTTTTGTTATTTTGTCCCAATTCAGGAACTTTTTGTAAAACTAAACAGAATGGCCAACATAGCAGCAGAAATGTTTGTAGGCAGGGAAAGATATGCTACATTGCTTCTAATGAGACTAACGGAAACTGTCATATTGTGGCTCTCGGAAGACCAGAGCTTTTGGGATGATATTGAGGATGGGCCACCTTTAGGTCCTCTTGGCTTACAACAAGTATGTAATTTCTGGTCACACCATCTGATTTACTCCGTGGTGGTTTATTTTGATAATCTGTCTTGAATCCGGTATAACAACTCAAACCTTACATGTACAAGCATTAAGAAGCACATAGCCATAATCATGTGAAGGGATGTTCCTATTTTAGTAACATGAGAAGGAACTATATCATACAAGGAAGGAAAGAAATAATTGAAGATCTAACATGTAGAGAACAAAGAAATGAGGATGGAAGGAAAAATATAGGATTGGTATATTTTGAGTGAGGGAGTTAGAGTAAAAGGCCTGCAACTGTGATCGCTCTAGTTTTTTATGAAACTCTCTTTCCATGCTAACTGAATCCCAACGTATCGAACATGAAAAGAACTTCCTCATATACCAGGATACTAAGTATTTTGTAACCTGGCCTTTCGGAATGATATGCTGATTCCCAGTTTTTTCTTGCCTGATATTTCTTCCCAGGTTACTAATAATTTAGACAACCTAACATTTGGTACCCGCAACTTTGTGATGATATTGATATAAATTAGAAATCGAATCTAAAACTATGTGAGGAAATAATGCAGATTAGAGGAAATGGTTACCATATAGTGGATACCAAAGAATATTAAAAGGTTTATCCTAACGAGGACTCATACTACATGATAGCTGTCTTCTCCTGTCTTAATTTTGGGGATCTCCTAGCTGAACACCCAATTTTATATAACTTTTTTCATCTGTGTGCAGTTCTATCTGGATATGAAGTTTGTCATATGCTTTGCTTCTCAAGGTCGTTACCTATCTCGAAATTTGAATCGAGCTATTAACGAGATCATATCTAAAGCCATGGCAGCATTTTCTGCAACAGGCATGGATCCCAATAGGTATGCTTTGATCATCATCAATAATATAGGCACGCATAATACATATACATGTAGATGCATACCATAAGTGCACATATATTGAGTCGTAATTGCAACTTATTCTATTTTTAAGCAATAATTATCCTGGAAAATATTCTGGACCCAGTAAAAAAAAAAGAAAAACAAATCACCTATGGTGACATCTTTAAGCAAAAATTATCCTGGACCCAGTAAAAAAACAAATCACCTGTTGTAAAAAAGTTTTGGGTAAAACCTTCCAGTACGACACTTCATCTTTTTTATGCTGGATGCTTTTATCTGTTTTGTTTTATTTATTTTTAATTTTGTCATATATACGAGAACAATCTAAAGGGATTTTGATATATCTTGATCGATCTTTTTCTATATTTATTATTTTCTTTGTAATTTACTGTATTCCGAGTTCTTATTTTGTTGTGATTACATGACGTATAGCGTTTGAGCAGTTGATTTACTGTATTGCTGGGTTGTAATCTTGTTTCAGTGTCCTTCCGGAAGATGACTGGTTCAATGAAGTCTGTCAAGATGCAATTGAAAGATTAAGTGGGAAACCAAAAGCCGTGAACGGGGATCGGGATCTTAATAGCCCGACCGCCTCTGTTTCTGCACAATCAATCTCATCTGTTAGATCTCATGGGAGTTCCTGAGAGGCACATCAAGTTTCATCTCTCTGTAAATTAAATAGAAAACTATCCCTGCATCCTTTAGAATTCTTTCTCCCCTCCAGTATAATTTTGGTCACCATCATCCTTTTCCCTCATTTTTTTTCTGGAGGACGACGTTTCGTCTCACAAGGCTAGGAATTCTTTTTGAACGATTTGAGTTTGTAAAGTTGTTGATTGCAGTTTGATCTGAATACGAGTTTGTATAATTCTTCCACAAGTTCGGGCAGAGTCGCATAATCTGTATCTATTGATATCCGTTCAGAATTAGCAACTGGTGCAAAGAGAGATGTTTAAAATACTCTACGTTCGTGAAATATCGTTCATTTTGACCCACCAGTAGTATAATCTGTCATGTGCCGGTGTGACATTCACGCTAAACATTTGGCCGGTACATGCTTTCTGGGAAAAGAGAATTATCAGTGTATCGAGGTCCGGTGCTCATTTAAACCTGCCCAATTTGACATCAACACTTCCGGATTAGCTTGAAAGGATTGTATCTTCGACTCCGATGCTATTTTAGGCGTTAGATTTAATCTTCAGAAGTGTTTAAATCTTCTATTTTCAATCTTAACTATTCATTCTCCGCATGGATTCAGTGCTACGTAGCTTTTTGGACTCAAGTCGACTCAAGTTCTCTTCCTCACTCGACTCGGTCATTCACATGGTTAACATCATAAGAAGCTATATGTGCTAGTAAGCAGACTACCTAGTGCCGGAAAAATTGCATAGACAGCGTATCATCGAGGTGCCAATACCGACATGTTAGTAATATATTTAGAATGCCTGAAGTCGTTGCATATCGAACCTACATTGCACATGTTCACAGAGACATCACCATCCAGTAAGGTTAGACAGAGCTGCATGGGACATGGTCTCGGCATCAGCGGAAGGGGACGAGGGGAACCGTAGGGTCAGAGGGGTGGATAACGGAGGGTGACACGGGATCAGGTAAGGGTGGTGTAATAAGAGGAAGAGGTGAAGACATAGGTTGGTGTGAAGATGGAGAAGGTGATGTTTGATAAGGGAAGATATTTTCATGGAAGACAACATCACGGCCGGTAAAGATTTGGTGAGTGGTGAGGTTATACAACTTGTAGGCTTTCTGACCAATGGGATATCCTAGAAAAATGCATTTGTGGGCACGAGGAGAAAATTTGTGGGTAACATGGACGTCAGTGGCAAAAGCAAGGCAACCAAAGACGCGAAGGTGTGAAAAGGTAGGAGGTTTAGAATACAAACGTTCAAATGGCGTTTGCTTGGAAAGAATGGGTGTGGGAAGACGGTTAATGAGGTGAACGGCAGTGAGCACACATTCACCCCAAAAATGGAGGGGAAGATTAGCTTGAAAACGCAAGGCACGTGCGGTTTCAAGGATATGTCGATGCTTGCGTTCTACGACCCCATTTTGTTGAGGCGTATAAACACAAGAATGTTGGTAAATGACTCCATGTTCTTGAAGGAAATCACGAAGGGAAGAAAATTCCCCACCATTGTCAACACAGATTTGACGAACAGAAGTATTAAATTGAGTTTTGACAAAAGAGAAAAAATTCTTGAGAATAGATTGTGTCTCATTTTTGTGTTGCATAAGGAAAATCCATGTGAAGCGTGAATAATCGTCCACAATGGTTAAAAAGTATTTTGCTCTAGAAGTAGAGGCAACTTTAAAAGGTCCCCAAATGTCACAATGAATCAAAACAAAGGGTTTATTAGATGAAATAGAACTATTACTAAAAGGTAATCGATGTTGCTTGGCTAAAGGACAAATGTCACAAGCATTATTGGATGCAAAAGGGAAATGTAACAACTGTTTGGACATGAAATCTAAACGAGGGGCTGACAAGTGACCCAAACGCCGATGCCATAGCTCTGTAGGTGAGAGCACAAGGTTGCAGAACCTCCGAGGATGCTTAGACTGCGCAGGAATCAAGGCCACCAAGTAATACAGCCCGCCCCTTCGCTTACCCAAACCAATCACCGTCCTCGTCGTTAGGTCCTGCATAATACACCAAGAGGGAAAAAAGTTACATGTAATCCACTCGTAATACGACTTACTGACATCAAGTCTATTTTAAAGTTAGGCACACATAGCACATCTTGCAATCTAAAAGTGGAACTCAAAGGAATGTGACCGATGGAAAGCACGCGGGCTTGCTCGCCACTGGGTGACAAAACAGGTGACATGTTCTCATTTTTAACACCATCAGTAAGCAATTCTGGTGAAGAAGTGATATGATCCGTTGCACCATTATCGATGATCCATCGATGGAGATGCAAAGAGGGATTCGACAAACTTGTCTTAGCTGCATTGGCCTGTGGTTGTTCATCACTCCCCTGACCATTCATGATGTGAAGAATCTGTTTAAATTGGGCATCAGAAAGCCCCGACATGACAAACTGCATCTCTTCTTTGGTGGCTGCATTGTCCGAGACATGATTCGCCGAGGAAGAACCCCGCTCCTTCTTGGGACGATGGTTCCCTTTCTGTGGCTTAACTTTATGCAAACGGTGTCCTGGTGGATACCCATGAAGTTGATAGCAGGTATCAATGGTATGGTAGTCTTGATCGCAATGAGTACAATGAAAGGGTTTGCGATTAGAAGGCTTCAAACCACCTTGATGCACAGCCATGGCTGTAGTAACCCGAAAGGAGGCAAGGCTTCTTTGCTTCTCCTCTTGAGAGATCGATGCATAGGCTTGACGAACGGTTGGAAGAGGATTCATCAACAGAAGCTGTCCCCAAGCAGCACTATAGGAGTCATTAAGTCCCATGAGAAACTGCATCAACTTGTTCCTCTCATTCTGTGCTCCACAAGTGCAAGAAACGGAGTCACTGTAGGACGACAACTCATCCCATAAACTTTTCATCTTCGTGTAATATGCAGCAATAGAGAGTTGATCTTGAGTGAGTGAAGCAATGTCCCGTTGCAGTTGGAAAATTCGAGGAGCATTGCTTTGACAATAGCGCTCACGCAATTCTTCCCAAATTGCATGGGCGTCAGTCATATAGAGAATACTATCAGCAATATCTGAGTCAATGGAATTGATAATCCATGCTTCAATCATGTCGTTGCATCTCTGCCATGCAGAGTGATCAGCAGGCTTGGTCTTGACAGAAGGTTGCGTGACAGTGCCATCAACAAAGCCAAGTTTGTTTTTGGCACTCAAGGAGATCTTCATAGCACGAGACCAAGTTGAATAATTATCCCCATTCAAGGGTTTCGAAACCAGCATCATGGCTGGATGATCAGAATGATGAACAAAAAAAGGGTTGGAAACATCAGCCTTTGTATCGGAACTGGTTCCAGAAAAATCGTCAGTTGCCATGGCAATCGACGGAAAAGGATATACGAAAATATCAGAGAAGTAAGAGGCAGCGGAAGAACTAGGTTTTCAGCCTAGCTCTTGATACCATGTAAAGAAACGTGCAAAGAATATTTTGCAGAAGAATAAGTTACTTCAATTGATACAAGATTATTTATACAAAGAGATATCTTGCCGAAGTGGTAACTTAGCCTACATTCTAGGGTTTACAGATATGCTAGGGTTTACAGATATTCACAAAATAATTATAAAAAGTTTCCTAAAACTAAGCCAAGATATCAGGAATGATATCCTTGATATGACTGTCCTACTCTCCGCCACCAAAGCTCTGTGATTATGACTGTCCTACTCTCAAGCTTACCCACTCCCATCCTCCATCGTCTTCGTCGTCTGGTCGCACTCCAGGTACACTGTATCCACTCGCTCATTACCTTACTTATCATCGCTTCTCACCAGCACAGCAATCTTTCCTTGCCCATATTACTCACCAGGTTGAACCCCGGAGTTATGAGGAAGCTGCTCGTTTTCCCCATTGGCAAGCTGCCATGGCTTCTGAATTAGAGGCTTTGGAAGCTAACCAAACTTGGTCTCTCACTCCTCTTCCCCGCGGCAAATCTCCCATTGGCTGCCGTTGGGTTTACAAGATTAAACACCGTTCTGATGGTTTCATTGAACGTTATAAGGCACGTTTGGTTGCCAAGGGCTATACCCAGCTTGAGGGTGTTGATTTCCATGACACGTTTTCTCCCACTGCCAAAATGGTTACTGTTCGCTGTTTATTGGCCCTTGCTGCCTCACGGCAGTGGTCTCTTCATCAATTGGACGTTCACAACGCTTTTCTTCATGGTGACCTTCATGAAGAAATTTATATGACTCCTCCTCCGAGTCTTCAGCGACAGGGGGAGAACTTGGTTTGTCGCCTCAGCAAATCTTTATATGGGTTAAAACAAGCTTCTCGACAATGGTTTGCAAAATTTTCTGAAGCTATTCAATCCGCTGGTTATGTACAATCCAAGTCTGACTACTCTTTATTTGTCCGGAAACAAGGCAAGTCTTTTACAGCACTCTTAATTTATGTTGACGATATTTTGATTACGGGGAATGATTCGAGTGCTATTGATGCCCTAAAACGATTTCTTAATGGTCGTTTTAAAATCAAGGATCTTGGTGATTTGAAGTACTTTCTTGGGATTGAAGTATCACGTTCTAAGAAAGGGATTTTTATCTCCCAACGGAAGTACGCTTTAGAAATATTGAAAGATGGATGCCTTCTGGGAGCTCGCCCAGTCAAATTTCCCATGGAACAGAATCTTAAGCTATCAGACAATGGTGCAGTCTTCAAAGACCCGGCAAAATATAGAAGGTTGGTGGGGCGTCTGATATATCTAACAATCACTAGGCCGGATATAACCTATTCCGTGCATGTATTGAGTAGGTTTATGCATGAGCCTCGCACGCCACACATGGAAGCAGCCCTTCGAATTTTGAAGTATATCAAAAATACGCCTGGACAAGGTTTGTTCTTCTCTTCTGAGAATGATTTGATCCTAAATGCATATTGTGACTCGGACTGGGCAGGTTGTCCAACAACACGAAGATCAACTACGGGGTATTGTATTTTCTTGGGCTCTTCATTGATTTCTTGGAAGTCAAAGAGACAAAAGACCGTGTCTTTATCATCAGCGGAGGCCGAGTATCGAGCCATGGCTGGGACTTGTTGTGAATTATCATGGCTACGGTGTTTGCTGAAAGACCTTGGTATATTGCATCAAAGACCGGCTCTGCTCCATTGCGACAATAAAGCAGCTCTTCACATTGCTGCTAACCCAGTTTTTCATGAGCGAACCAGGCATATAGAAATGGACTGTCACTTCATCCGTGACAAGGTACAAGACGGTTCAGTTGTTACGAAATTTGTTTCTTCCTCCGACCAACTTGCAGATGTACTCACGAAGCCATTAGGGAAGGAAACTTTCTCAAAGATCATTCACAAGTTGGGAGTTCTCAATGTCCACTCTCCAACTTGAGGGGGAGTGTTGAGAAGTCAAATATATCAAGGATATCATTCCTGATATCTTGGCTTAGTTTTAGGAAACTTTTTATAATTATTTTGTGAATATCTGTAAACCCTAGCATATCTGTAAACCCTAGAATGTAGGCTAAGTTACCTCTTCGGCAAGATATCTCTTTGTATAAATACTCTTGTATCAATTGAAGTAAATTATTCTTCTGCAAAATATTCTTTGCACGTTTCTTTACAGACAGCACTAAAAGTACACCGGTCACAACAACCGATATGGAAAAATTCAAAAGCTAGCCCTTTATGCTTCTCGCTTGGGAATCTGCATCTAACAATTGCTTGATAACAGCTCTCATCGTGGGTCTCCTTTTCGGATCTTTCTCAGTACATCTGAAAGCCACCATAAGCACGTCGATAACTTGATCCATGGTCGTCGAATCCAGAAGTTCCTCCTTAAGGCTTGAATCGACGATCTGATCAATTTGTTCCGTGCTGCTCCACACTGACTTAGCCCATCCTGCAATGTCAGTTTGCTCCATAAATGATGGATCCAATGCCTTCTTTCTAGTTATCAGCTCAAGTAAAACAATCCCGTAACTGTACACATCAGATTCCACGCCCCTTGCTGTTCTAAATGCATTTTCTGTCAAAAGCCATGACAAAACAACAACTCAGTTCATTGAGTGCATGAAATGTACAAACATTTCTGAATAAAAAAATACACTAGAATAATCACCTGGTGCAATGTATCCGGTTGTACCCACAACTCCAATGGATGTCGTTGGTGCAGAAGACTGGTGATCCAGAAGTTTAGCAATACCAAAATCAGCAATATGGGGCTCCATATCAGAGTCCAGGAGGATGTTCATAGGTTTGATGTCTCGATGCACTATCGGGGGATCACAATCATAATGGAGATATTCCAACCCGTATGCAGTTCCAAGCGCTATCCTGTAGCGAACACTCCACTCAAGAGTTGGTTGGGGTTCAATTTCATGTAAAACATCATGAAGGCTCCCATTTTGCATGTACCTGTACAAGATTAAACCGTGGTCTTTTCTTAACCAGAAGTCTTCCAATCTAACAAGATTCCGGTGCCTAATTGACCCAAGGGTTTGAATTTCTCGAACCATGCTCAAACGCCTTCCTTCGTGCCCTGCAAATTGAAGCTTCTTGACTGCATAATCTTTGTCTGTCGCCAAGGAGGCCCTATAGACTGTTCCATGGGCTCCTCTCCCGATGATATAGTGACCATTCAGGTTTTCTGTAGCCTCCAGCACCTTGTTGAGCAAGGCAGATGGCCCCTCCTGAGCAGAGATCTCAAGATCGTGCTTGGCCTTTTTGCGCCAGAGGAACAGATAAATCAGCCCATAAAGCACGAAAACAACAAATATCGAGGATCCTAGAGCTGTAAATGCGATTTGCACTTTACTAAGGCCTTTCCGGTTGCTTGGTGGGCTGTTGCAAGGCTTAAAACTGTTGTTTCCTGCGCACGTTGAGCCACATGATGGAAGGTAATTGACACATATGTAGGGATTGCCCAAAAATGACAATGGGGATGAGTTCAGCAGGTTCATCAACGTCTCTGGTACTGCGCCTGTGAAGTTGTTGTCTGAAACATTAACCTCAGTTAGTGAACTCATACCGTCGAGCGCTTTTAAAGTCCCTGTCAAATTGTTATGAGAAACATCTAATTGTTGTAGCCTTATCAGCTTCCCTAGCTCCGGAGGAAGCAGACCTGTCAATCCATTGTTGCTAAGATTTAAAGCATAAAAGATATTCTGCAATGCTCCAATTGATGGTGGAATCAGACCTCCGAACAGATTTCCACCAAGTTGTAGCTCTGAAAGCTTTTCGAACTCCGACAAGAAAGCTGGGATGCCACCGGTGAAGCTGTTGTCGCTTAAAATCAGTGTTGATAAACCTGTCCAACTTGTCAGAATTGACGGAATGGAGCCATTCAACAAGTTGGACCGCACATCAAACTTATCCATTTTGGTACACTTGGATAGTTGAGGAGGCAGAGAACCAACCAAATTGTTCTGGAAAAGAACCAAAGTACGGAGCCCTGCAAGATTCCCCAGCTCCGGCGGTATAGCTCCAGTTAACTTGTTTGTGGACAAATTGATAGTTGTGAGGTTGCCACAGTTTCGCAAGCTGGATGGAATTGCTCCACTAATCTCATTGCTGCTGATGTCCATATAATCGAAGTTTGGATTTTCTGCAAACTCCGGGAGATCTCCACTGAGGTTATTCTGTTCAAGCTTCAACCTCCAAAGAGTGGAGCAATTTCCAACATCAGAAGGTATGGAACCTTGAAGTCGATTGGAAGCCATGGTCAACACCCTTAATCGCTTTCCATGGCAAAGATTTGGAGGGATTGTACCGGTGAAGTTATTATTCAGAAAATCTAACTGCACTAGGCTGCTGTTAATCCCCAGACCTTGAGGTATAACTCCAGAAAACAGGTTGTTGAACAACGAAATATTCTGCAGTTGATTCAGCTCAGTCATCTCCACAGGCAGCTCCCCCGTGAGGCTGTTATTGTACACAAGGATGTGCTGAAGACTCTGAATCTTCCAAATGCTAGTTGGGATTTCACCAGTTAACCTGTTCTCAAACAATTCGAGATCCTGCAATTTGGTCAGCATCCCCAATTCACTAGGAATTTCTCCCTCTAGTTGGTTCGTATACAAGTGTAGTCCGTCAAGGACGTACACTTACCAAGTTCAGGAGGTATTTTCCCAGACAAACGGTTCTCAGGAAGGTACAGAAGTTCAAGCTTCTCTAGTTGGCCAAAGGACGACGGGATGGTCCCCATTAAGTTGCTACTCACAGCAGCAAACTGTGTTAAATTACTACAAGTTCCCAGGCTTGATGGAAGACCTCCACTAAACTGATTGCGCGACAAATCCAAGAAAAGCAAATTCTTGCAATCCCCAGAACCCAAATCAATCCTACCCTCGAGATGATTCCCACTACCTTCAAGATACGCTAGGTTCCCAAGATTGTTCAGACTCTTAGGCAGGACTCCACTCAACTGGTTACTACCCAAATACAACTCCTCCAATTTACTTAAATTCCCAACATTTGCAGGGATGGAACCATTCAAACTATTCTCATACAGATAAATATAGACCAAGCCGGAAATCGAAAACAAGGGTTCAGGGATTTCACCAGAAAAACCATTTACTGACAAGTCCAAGTACTCAAGTAAAGTACAATTGGCCAACCCGGTTGGGATTTTACCACTAAAGTTGTTGGAACCCAAAGAAAGAGTCTGCAAAAACCTAAAGCTGCCAACTTCAGGACCCAATTGGCCAGAAATTCCAAACCCGGTGAGGTTTAAGGCAACCACATTGTGGGATTTATCACATTGGATTCCAACCCATTGGCATGGATTGGGATCAGAGGCATTCCAGGTGGATAATATAGGGGTTGGGACTATAGTCCAATGCTTGAGGAGGGATAACAGTGCCACCCCATCAGAGCTTAAGCTAAATACAATAGGTATGGGCACAGAGAAGCAGAATAACAACAAGAAGAAGACATTTGAGAGATAAAGCTGCATGCTTTGGTATCAAATTAGATGAAAAAAAGAAGAAAGTTGCTTGGTAAAGATTTGAGCTTTAGCTACTGCATGTAGATTCAGCTTTCCTTTGCGTTTGAATGAGCTGGAAACCGAGTGGAACAGTCTGAGGGAAAGAGAGGGGTTAAGAGAGGGAGAGGATTATGTTGGGATTTTGGTAAAGATTTGAGCTTTAGTGGTAAGCATGCTGATTTGAGCTCAGAGTAAAACCCAGCAGCACGTAGACTGAAAAGAGTTGGAAACTGAGTGGGAAAATGTTAGAGAGAGGATTGTGTTTGTGTTTGTGTTTTTGGCACGGCGGTTGAGGCTGTTAAATAGCGTAGAATTGAGTAGAATATGGAGTGTTTTTTTTTGTTTTTGGTCAAAGAATATGGAGTGTTTATTCCCGGTCTTGTGGTTGGAGCCACATTCTGGAGACTGGTGTGGAAATTAGTCATACTTTTATAACCTGACAGAACCAAGAAACGATAAAGACTCTTTTCCTGTGTGTTTTGTGCGTGTTATTTGACAACTATTCAGTAAAAGATCCCAGGATCCGGCGAAGATTCTCCTAAAAATTCAATCTTATGCGCGTTTTAGCAATTATATTTAATTTTTATAATTAATAGATTTTATTTATTTATTTCAACTATTCATTTTTCTTCTTCCTACTATATATTATTGAAAAAAATTATAAAATATTTGTGTTCTGATTTTATTAATAAAAATGTGGGGCTTATAGTACATTATATATTGTCGAAAATGAGAATTGACATTTCTCAATATTTCGGAGAGTTCGGTTTCTCTTAAATAGTAATAATTTTGAACTCTTTCGTTCTCTTTCATTCTCAATAGGATGTTAAATAGTAATAATTTAAACATGGACATGAGATTCGCATGCTTTGGAGGTAAGCAAACAAATTAACTGATAATTGTTTATGTGCACGCGTTAATTCAATTGTCAATATACACATAAAAAATTACATAATTAATATAAAGTACCATGATTGCAATATATTCGTACTATATAAGTTGTCCAGGGATTATTAATGTATTGTGTATGCCAAATTTAACCACTCCTCAACTGCACAAAAGCATCAATTATTTATTGTTTTTGGCTGTTAAACTGTCAATATCGACAATGACATTACGCAATGTGAAAACAAGGCATGGACTTGACTATGTCTCGTTCAAACGTGGAGCTGACTGCACACAGCCACGTCAATACTGGGGACAAGAAAAGGATTACTCCAACTATTTTAAGGGAGGGAGGCCCTACTTACTTAACTACCATCAATTGACTTCCGACTTTCTGCAAAATAAACATATTATTTTACTTATCAAAAATATAATTAAGCGGAATACTTGGTGTGCGGGTAAATTCAGGGTTTTGACAATGAAATTGTGGGTGGAAATAAAATAAATACATAGTAAACTATTGTGAAAAAAAACAAAAAAAAACCTCTCAATTAGTTTTATTCCTAATCATATACTATATGTCACCTTACAGTTTAACGTTAATTATCGTACCAACATCATAAAACCAAAAATATAAGGTGACAGAAAGTCCATTCAAAGTCGGTGAGTCTCCTTGGCTTTTCTCACATTCCTCATCCCCTTTGACAAATGTTGTAGGAGGAAAAAATATCGGAAACATGGACCAAGACCCATGAACCGTTACATCTTTAGTCTCCAGAATTTTGGCCAACGATCCGACGGCTATGGATATCGGTCCATGCTACGGGTCAATCCATTCTAGTTGCGAAAGCACAAATAGAAAATAAGTGGGTATGGTCAAAATCAAGAGCACCCAACAAGGTCAAGTAGGGCATGCATAAAGTGAAGCAAAAACTAGCCACTTTCTATTTTTCTTCACTTTCCAGTAAGTCTTCACAACCTATGAATTCAGTTCACTTACAAGTAATCAATGGCACGCAAGGACCAACGCATAGTTCCATCATATTTGCTTCAAACTGGTTATGGAAAAAATGTGTTTCCTCTCGCCGATAAACATCAAAGATACCTACTAATCTCGAGGCCAGAGGTACAAGAAAATTTCTTGATGATTGCATGCCTAGTGAAGTAATATTACCTGAAACAAACGAGCAGCTGAAGACACCTGACCTCCTCAAATGAATAGTGCATTGTCATTTGGTATTGGAATATCCTGTATATAAACCACACAGCATATATATAATACCCAACATCTTTCTGAAAAGTCATGCTTCGGACATCTTGAATGGTAAAACTGCATGTCTAGCTCCTCGCTTAAACGATGATCTATGACTAGTCTTAAGTTATTAGTATGTCGTGGGGATGGAAATGACAAACGTGATGGAAACGGAAAACATGATAACTAATGGTGTGTTTTCCCAAGTATCCACAACGGAATGGAAGTTATGCCATCAAATAGAACTGAGGACCACCTTCAGATGATTGGTTGAGATAAGTTAATCACTCAAACCTAAGTTAAAAAATAATGTAAGGTAGCAAGATGTCTACATGGATGGGCATTCCTAATTTCGACATACAACAATTCAACCTGTAGACCAATGCACGACCCACCACCCTACAGATGATAACAATATTTTTGCCCCTAATATTGCATTAACACATACTGCTGAAATATGCATGTCACAAATACGCTATAAGATGATAACAATTTGAGCCCCTAATATCCAGGCATTAACACATACTGCTGAAAATGCATGTCACAAGTACGTTATAACATGGCCAAATGGTATGTTCATGATGCCACTATGTGCATTCATTCACATGAGGAGAGATGCTAATGCTGATGACGTGACTATGAAATGGATGCATGCAACAGCTGCAAGATGCATCCTATCATGTGGTTGTGATTGTCTCTAGCATAAGGAACAGAGTACACCCCCTTCAAGCTACTGGTATGTCATAGCCGGTGGAGCTCCATTGGCAGCAGGGACAGCACCAGGGTGGTTCCCATCCTTTCTTTTCCCAAATGGGTTCTTCGAATATGTATTATATGTCAAGGAAAAAACATATATTGCCAATCACAAAAGGAACATAGACAAGTCACGAGTAACATATATATCTGTGGTGAGGTGGATCAGAATTCAGAATATATATTTAGAAGTTATTTTAAGGAATATTGGAACTAAAATTATTCTGTAAGAAAAAAATCTTGCTGCAAATGCCATTTGGTAATCTAAACTCTGGTATCACTATGATATACCAACCATAAAGGGCCATTCAAACCTTTTATTCATGTAACATTAATCAGTCACGCTGACGCACACAGAAAAGGCACATCAACAGATGACTTGTGCACGTCACTAAATAGGATTTGCTAAACTCCATATACTAAGTTAAGACAACTTTCGAGAGCACCAACAAACTATACATCTGGAAACCTAGATTAAAAAATAGAGCAAGAACCTGATCGATCTGACTCAGCATTGGATCATATTGTTGAAAAACACTCCTAGATCTTGTTCTTTGATGTAACCAACGGTAATAGACTAAACTTTGGCAAATATTAGAAAACTTAGAAACACACAAGAATTATACTGGTTCGGCAGAACTTTTGCCTACGTCCAGTTGTGATTTCTCTAGGTAGAGAAATCACCGCTTCTTTGATTAATAATAGAGATTACAGAACTTTTGCAAACCCTAGAACTAATCCCAAACCTCTCGGCTGTCTCTGGCTGGTTTCTCCCTTAAATTCTAAAGCTTGCCGCACCCTATTTATAGGCATAGGGTGCAGATTTACATGTCCTTTACAGATTATAATTCCTATTCTAAGTGGAATAGGAAATTAGACTTCCTTTCCAATTCCAAATAGACTTCTAGGATTCCTAATCTAACTTGAATAAGGAAACTAAGATACTTTCCTAGCCCTTTTAGGAAAGGAATCGGTGCACCTAAACAGAAAAGGACACTAATTTGACGAGCCAAACCTAACAATCTCCACCTTGGTGAGTCAAACCAAGTCTTGATCGTTGCACCCCAGAGTATCTTTGAACCTTCTTGAAGCAGCTCTGGAAATCTTCAAGAGTCTTCACCTTGGCAATCTTCTTCTTGCCTTATTGCACCTCAAGTGAGGAGGTGCTCCTCTTTAATCAATCAACGAGATTGATCAAGTTCAAGCAATGCTTGAACTTCTTGGCCGGCACTGTCTTTGTAAGGAAATCTGCGGCATTATCATCCGTATGAACTTTTTCAATCCAAATTTCTTTGGACTCCACCCAATCTCTGATTCTGTGATACCTTGCCTCAATGTGCTTTGATCTTCCAGAAAAAACCTGATTCTTTGCCAAATGAATGGCACTTTGACTATCACACTTAAGCTTCACACAATCTTGAGTGATTCCCATTTGACTTACCAAGCCACTAAGCCAAATTGCTTCCTTTCCAGCTTCGGCCAATGCAATATACTCTGCCTCTGTGGTCGACAAAGCTGTAATTGGTTGCAGTAGTGCCCTCCAACTGATTGGTCCTCCTGCGCATGTAAACACATAACCAGAAGTTGACCTTCTCTTGTCCAAGTCCCCTGCATAATCGGCATCCACATATCCTAACACTCCTGCATTTTCTTTTTGCTTCTCAAACATAATCCTCTGTCGCCAAGAACCCTTCAAATAACGCAAAATCCACTTGACTGCATCCCAATGTTGCTTTCCTGGATTTGCCATGTATCTGGAAACGACGCTGATTGCTTGAGCTATGTCCGGACGTGTGCATACCATTGCATACATGAGGCAGCCCACGGCATTAGCATAAGGCACCTTCTCCATTACTTGTTGCTCTTCCTCGGACTTAGGACACTGTTGCCCACTTAACTTAAAATGAGTCGCCAAAGGAGTCGTAACTACCTTTGCTTCTTGCATGTTGAACTTCTCAAGAACCTTCTGAATATACTTGGCTTGTGATATCCAGATCCTTCCAGCGGTCCTATCTCTTTGAATTTCCATGCCAAGGATCTTCTGTGCAGCACCTAGATCCTTCATGTCGAACTCCTCGCTCAACATCTTCTTCAAGTCTTGAATTCTAGACTTGTCTTGACAAGCAATTAGCATGTCATCCACATATAGTAATAGCAATATGATCATCCCATCTTGGAACACATGATAGTACACGCAACAATCATATAAACATCTTCTAAAATTGATTTTCAGCATGAATGAATCAAACCTCTTGTACCACTGTCTTGGAGACTGTTTAAGGCCATACAGGGACTTCTTTAGCTGACATACTAGGTTCTCTTTCCCATATTCAACAAACCCTTCTGGTTGAGCCATGAAAATCATCTCCTCTAGATCCCCGTGAAGAAACGCTGTCTTCACATCCATCTGCTCAATCTCCATGTCATGCTGAGCTGCCATTGCTAAAAGCAATCTGATAGAAGTATGCTTGACTACAGGTGAAAAGATCTCATCATAATCCACCCCTTCCTTTTGTGAGTACCCCTTAGCCACGAGCCTCGCTTTGAACCTCACGGCATCTTGTTCATGTAGTCCTTCCTTTTTCCTAAATACCCACTTGCATCCAACTAGCTTTCTGTCTTTGGGCTTAGGAACCAACTCCCAAACAGAGTTCTTGTAAAGAGACTCCATTTCTTCTGTCATAGCACTTATCCAACTATCTCGCTCATCACTTGCTATAGCTTCTCGATAAGTAGTTGGATCTCCTTGACTAATGTTAAGAGCATAATTAACTTCGTCTTGGTCAAACCCAAATTTGTCAGGTTTCTTCTTGTTTCGCTTAGGTTTGTCCAGTGCTATGCATCTCTGGAATGCAGGTGGATTGTTGGTTGGAGTTCGAACCCTTTGGGATGTCTGGCCGATGAGAGTGCCTTCAATCTGCCCTGTTTCTTGCTCCACCTGATTCCTAACTGGTGAACAATGCTGATGCTCTTCTTCTTCCTCAAAACCATCAGATTCGGCCTCTTGCTCAATTTGCTCCACCTGAGCTTCTTCTTCATCTGAACTGATTAACGGAATCTTTGTTGCTTCAATTTCAGCATCGTCCTTCTTCTCCCTACTGCTCTCGACTTTATTCAGAGGCATGGTTGTCTCATCAAAGACAACATCTCGGCTGACAACCTTTTTCTTGTTGTTGAAATCCCAAAGCTTGAAACCTTTAACTCCTTTCTCAAAACCTAAGAATATGCAATGTATAGACTTTGGTTTGAGCTTGGACCTTTCATCACTTGGAATATGTGCAAAAGCACTACAGCCGAATACCCTGAGCTTGGAATAATCCACTGGCTTCTCAGACCATACCTCTTCTGCACTCTTAAAACCGAGAACTGTAGATGGTGACCTGTTAATCAAATAACTTGCATGATTAACAGCCTCTGCCCAAAAACTATCGGGCAATCCTGCATGAAATCGCATGCTCCTCTCTCTCTCCATGAGAGTTCGGTTCATCCGTTCAGCAGCTCCATTTTGCTGGGGATTCTTCTTTACTGTGAAGTGCCTTGTGATGCCTTCCTGCTTGCAGTAATTGGTGAACTCATTACTTGTATATTCACCTCCATTGTCACTTCTTAGGTACTTGATTTTCCTTCCAGTTTGATTCTCGGTTTCTGTTTTCCATTCCTTGAACTTTGCAAAAACCTCGGATTTCTGCTTCATGAAATAAACCCAAACCTTCCTAGAAAAATCATCCATGAAAGTAACAAAATACCTGGCTCCACCATTTGATTTAGTTGGTGCAGGGCCCCAAACATCTGAGTGAATATAGCTGAGTTGCTCCTTGCTTCGGTTATCTGCACTGCTACTTGCGAATGATACCTTTCTTTGCTTCCCGAGAACACAGTATTCACAAAAGTCCAGTTTGCAAGATGACACGCCTTCCAACAGGCCTTGCTTGTGTAATTCTTGCAATCCCTTCTGGCTTATGTGACCGAGCCTATGATGCCATAGTTCTGTCTTGTCTTATGTACTTTGATTTACAGAAACAGCTGCTCTCCCGACTATAGTGGTCCCAATCAACTTATACAACTTATTGGGTTGTAGGTCACCCTGCATTACCACTAGCGATCCTTTGGTTACCCTGAGTCTTCCTTTTTTAGACTTGTACCCATAACCGGCCTCATCTAAAGTACCCAAGGAAATCAAATTCTTTCTTAGTCTAGGGACATACCTAACGTTCCCCAAAGCTCGTATCATCCCATCGAACATTCTGATTCGAACAGTGCCGATTCCTCTTACAGGACATGAAGAATCGTCTCCCATTAAAACTTCCCCGCTGCTGACTTCTTTGTAAGTATCGAACCATTCTCTTACTGCACACATATGAAAGGTGCATCCGGTATCCAAAATCCAATTTGCGAAAGCTTTGGAGCCTGATGTTACTGAAAGAAGTTCCCCGTCACTCTCATGCTCGGTGACTGCACTAGCTGATCCTGAGCTTCCTTCCATCTTAGCTTTCTTATCTTTCCAAATCTTGCAGTTCCTCTTCCAATGATTGGTTGAACCACATTCGAAGCAACCTTCCTTCTTTTCCTTTTTCTTCTTGGATTTTGACCTACCTCTGTTGCTGTTTTTCTCTTCCCTCGTCTTTTCCCGCCCCCTCTCCTTGCCTTTGACATAAAGGCCTTGAGAGCTTTCAGTTATATCATCCAGTTTAGCATATGACTGAAGAGCTTGAATTACGTCTTCAAGCTTCAGGGACTCTTTTCCAAACATTAGAGTTGTTCGAAAATGCTTGAAAGATGAAGGTAGAGACCTCAGCAGGATGATAGCCATATCATCATCTTTGTAAGTTTCTTCGACCTTTTGAAGATTAGCTATGCAATTCTGGAATCTGCATACGTGATCTTCAATATCACCTCCTTCTTCTAGTCGAAGTCCGAATAGTTCATCCTTTAGAAAAAGTTTATTGGACACGGTTTTGCCCATATAAACATTCTCCAACTTTTCCCATGCTTCTTGGGCAGTCATCTTTTCGGTGATGTGTGACCGAACTGATCTTGTGAGATGGATCTCGATGGAACTCTTGGCTTTCTTGAGAACCTTAATCCATGCTGCTTCTGTCATGTTTGCCGGCTTCTCACCATTGAGTGCATCATCCAAATCTTGCTGTATCAGTACGTTCTTCATCATCCTTTGCCAATCCGTAAAGTCATCCTTGCCGTCAAAGGGCTTTAACGCAGGTCCTTGATCCGCATTCATCTTCCCTTTTGACATCGTAGAACACCTTGAACTTAGCTCTTGATACCAATTGTTGAAAAACACTCCTAGATCTTGTTCTTTGATGTAACCAACGGTAATAGACTAAACTTTGGCAAATATTAGAAAACTTAGAAACACACAAGAATTATACTGGTTCGGCAGAACTTTTGCCTAAGTCCAGTTGTGATTTCTCTAGGTAGAGAAATCACCGCTTCTTTGATTAATAATAGAGATTACAGAACTTTTGCAAACCCTAGAACTAATCCCAAACCTCTCGGCTGTCTCTGGCTGGTTTCTCCCTTAAATTCTAAAGCTTGCCGCACCCTATTTATAGGCATAGGGTGCAGATTTACATGTCCTTTACAGATTATAATTCCTATTCTAAGTGGAATAGGAAATTAGACTTCCTTTCCAATTCCAAATAGACTTCTAGGATTCCTAATCTAACTTGAATAAGGAAACTAAGATACTTTCCTAGCCCTTTTAGGAAAGGAATCGGTGCACCTAAACAGAAAAGGACACTAATTTGACGAGCCAAACCTAACACATATAACCCACAAAACAAAAATCCATCCTAGAAAACAGAGTTTTGGAAACATGAATGGTTATAGGTGAGTTGAGAAAGTAGATACTAGTCACAGTCGTACATGTAAGACAGTCCAGCAACCAGGTACATGAGAGCACGAATTTTGACCTATGCTTATTTATACTTGCAGTCCAATTAATATTAAGTTGCATGAACAACAAACAAAATATCAGCCATAAGAAAATTCCAAAAGGATATTGTATTCTCATGCCTACAGAACCAGAACTGGGGATAACAGCACCCTGCAAAGCGTGGTGTACATTGGTGGCACTGTTCACATCCTGCATGGGTTATACAGAAAATCTGTTTCGTAAATATAGAAAAGGGCAGGCACTCAGAATATTTATCGCAATATGAAAGTGTCAATGAACAGCGTTTAATTGCTAAATATTACTTACTTCAAACTCAATGAAACAAACAGTATGCCTTTCTTGTCTTAAGATCTTCATTTGCTTAAATCCAGGTTGTCTGCATTACCAAAAAATTATATGTAGCTTGACACCTTTCTTATGAAACAAAGAAATGAAACACATCCTAAGATAAGGGATGAGACATTCATACGAGCTGAAAAGGCCCCTCAGTTCTTCCTCATTAATTGTCTCTCCCAGATTTCCAATAAATAAGGTATTGCACGGTGGGTTATCTTTAGTGTTCTGCAGGAAACAAGAACCATCATAAAGAAGAACAAATTATATTTATCGGCTTCCTACATCATGGACAGCCAACAGTTATGAAAAAATTGGCCACTACGAAACAACAAAAGTACAGCAAACAGGAAGAAAGAAAGTGGGGAATACACAAACAAAATAAGCTACATAAAGGGAAGAAAATAAATCTTTGAACTGTGAGTCGAACAAGTAAAAATGAATAGCTAATCTGCTTAATTAGTTTAAATACCATTTTAAGGCTGCACTTCAGTTTTTTTCTTCTTCGATATAATATACATTCATTTATATAAACAAGAGAAGAAGGGGCACAGTGGTTGTTTGACTAAGTGATGGCTAGACAAACTATATCTCTTGATAAATATCAATCTCTCAACTCCCCACACACACCCCAATCCAAAGAAAAAAAAAAGAAGGAAATTTGTGAGGTTCATGCAAACTCATAAATTAGCAAACACAAACTCTTTACCCAACATTTTACGCACACAAAGCATAGTGGATTACCAGAACAGGTACATAACTACTTGGTGCTGGTACAGGAGGAGGATGCATTTGTACTGGAGGAACAGGATAACCACCATATGGATCATACGTAGGAGGTGGTGGAGCCATATACCTGGGCCACACAAGCAACATTCACATGAGAAAATGTGAAATGTCTGGAAAGGAAAACATATGCTCTATTGAGCAGCAGAAACAACTAAATTTTATTTCGAAATTAGATGAGCAATGTTTGATTACCCGTGTGGCCCCCAAACAGGTGGAGGAGGAGGATGAAAAGGAGATGGACTGCTATAGCCAGCCTGTGAGTAGTCACCACCAGTTCGCAAACGTTTACTCTGATCATAAGGGCTTGTATCGCCTACAATTCCTACAGTTTCCAACTCAAATTAGATAGTCACAAAATATTCAATCAAACTCTCTAAGCTAATAAAAAACCATTTTTATTACGATTTGAACCAACATAATGCGGTAATGATAAACATAAGCAACATAACCGATAATTGCACATTACCGGAAACAGGGAATTCTCTCCTATTCCGCTAACAAAATTGAATTTTAAACCAAATACATTGATTACTACACAATGTAGATAAAACTCTATGAACTAGATCCCTAACAAAATACCCAAAACAATAAAACTCTCCAATTCAACTCAAAAAGTAACAAATTGATCACCATCCTCACCTCTTTTAACAAAAAGATTCTTCTTTGCCATCTCCGTGTGCAGCACAGCCTTCGACTCCGAATCGAAAATCATACCCTAAACCCCAAAATCCAACAAAAACTCAAAATTTCAACATAAAAATCAAAATCAAAATTCAACCGAAAGAAATTATTCAAAGCTAACCTGAAGGGCGTCTTTGGCAGCAATGGCTTGATGAGCAGTGGAAAAGAGCGCGAAACTCATAGGCTTCTCGCCTTTGTTGTTGACCTGCGAGGCCTCGTATCCTGGCAACCATCTCAGGAGGTTCTGTATTTCTCTCTCCTTCACATCCTCAGGAAGACCAGTGATGAATATGGTCCGAACCTCATCGGTAAGGGGGCGGTTGGGGTTGTCGACGAGGTGGTGAGGAGGAGGAGGAGCTATAGAGCCGACAGCCGGAGGGGGAGGCGGAGGAGCGGCGGCTGCGGGCTGCCATTGCTGGTGGTACGGGTGGATCCCAGCGCCGGCCATATCCGATTTGTACGCAAAACCCTAGAGAGAGAAAGAGAGAGAGGGAGGGAGGGGAGAGAGAGTTGAGATTTTTCGGAGGTAAAAGTTGAGTGGAATGGGATTTTGCCGCGAGCGATTGGGAATTTGCCGAATTGGGTTTCAGAAAACTGCAACTGTATAGGGTGCCGACCCTCTGATTCACTTACTCATCGTGTGATGACACGTGCCAAAAGCAAGATCGTGTGGTTTATAAGGACTTGTTTGGTATCCTATTTAAATTTTTTTTATAATTTCTCAAAACATTTCTTAAGAATTTTTCTTGAAAACAATTTTCTTTAAGACTCAAAAACTTGTTTGGTATGCGATTTAAAAATTCTAAATCTTACAACTTAAACTGGACAAAAAGATCAAAAAAGAGGGGGCTAAGAGAGAAAGAGGATAGAGGAGGAAAGAAAGATATGATTGGAGGAAAGAGAAAGAAGTGAGAGGATCGGAGGAGATAGAGAGGAAGAGGAGTGAGAAAAAGAACCGAGAGAATGAAGAGAACGGATTGGAGAAGAGACAAAAAAGGTAAAAAAAGAAAGAAAGAGAAGGGCCAGAGAGAAAGATTTGGAGTGAGATGGGAGGAGGGAGATAAAAGAAATGAATGAGGTTAAGTTTAAAAACTCTAAAAACTCACTTTTTGTGTTTTTAGAGAATAGACTATATTTTTGAGTTGGTCTTGAGTTCCATTTTTTAAAATAGTCATACCAAACAAGTTTTTAAGGCCTAAAACTTAAAAATTGTTTTTGAGTTTAAAATGTTGGATTCAAGTAGAGTACCAAACAGGTCCTAACATTTTCGGTATTTTTGAGTTTGTTTTATTTCTTATTCCGGTGTCCACCGGAGAAAGTTTTTGTGATATTTATGACACCGATTTATAAATTAATAGTTTTTGATGGAATTTGAGAAATTTTATTCGAGTTTTACAGATTCTATAAAAACTATTTAGTGTTGTAGTTTATTTTATCTGACAAGGGGAAGGGGGCCGGCGGCAGAGAGAGAATAGAGATGTGTTTTTAGAATTGTGTAGAGGAATGTGTGTAGATGATGTTATTCCCTACGCAATGCCTTTATTTATAGTAATAAGAGGGAGAAGAAATCCTTCATCCCCAAGGAATACAAGTCCATATAGGAAAAAATAACTAGAATCAAATCTAATATAGGAGTTACACAATCACACTTAAACTAGGAAAGTTTATAACACTCCCCCTTGAGTATTTACATACTCAAGGTAGATTCGGCATCATTGAGGAAGTCGACTCGTCGGCACTGATTATGAGAACAATGTTATTCTCAATAAGGTAGGAACTTGCATAAGGAAGTAAGTCTCACTAAAAAACCCTATGGCTATGGTAAAAAATCCGAGTAGAGACAAAATCCATAGTCTAAAGAAAAATGCGTGAGAAATGCAAAGTCAAATAAAACGTCTATGAGACGTCATCAGGGATATGATCAACCTAAGGTGGGTGCCTCGTTAAAACCTAGTTTGGTAGCAAAAATTGAGTGGGAAAAATGCTTCTAATCGTAGGAAAAAGAGTACATTAAGATCAAGCAAGTATACTTCAAGATACTCCTCTGATTTTGACACAATTCCAAAGAGAACTAGTAATGTTACAACTTAGAAAGTTTACGCATACCAATTTCATGAACAAGCTTCCTGAAACGTCACCTTCAGTAGTGATTTGGTGAAGAGGTCGGTCATATTGTCTTGTGAATAGATTTGCGTGACTTCAATTTTCTGATGCTTTTGTTGTAGATGTGAGAAGAAGAACTTCGGCACAATGTGAGAACCAACTTGAGAAGCGGGGGGTGCAGCATCACTCGAGGATTTGTAGGGATAAAACAAGCCTAAATCCATAGTACCCTTAAGGTAGCGGAAAATGTCTTTAACATTAGTCCAGTGTCTGCGTGTTGGTGCATTACTGTATCTTGCTAAAAGATTAACAGCGAAGGAGATGTCGGGTCTAGTGCATTGAACTAAGTACAATAAAGCTCTTATCACACTTAGATAAGGAAATTTAGACTCCAAAATCTCTTCACCATCATTTTTCAGACACAAGGGATCTCGTTTGGTATCTAGCGATCAAATGACCATATGAGTACTTGAAGGCTTCGCTTTATCCTCATTAAAGTGGCGCAACATCTTCTGCGTGTAGTTCGTTTGATGTACTAAGATTCTATCCGAACGGTGCTCTATCTAGAGACCGAGACAGTATCGAGTTTTTCCTAGATCTTTCATCTCAACTTCCAACTTCAGGTGCGCGGTAGTTCTCATAAGCTCTTCAGGTGTTCCAATAAGGTTCATGTCATCGACATAAACTGCAACTATCGCAAAACCAGAGTGTGACTTCTTAATGAACACACAAGGGCATAGTTCGTTGTTCACATATCCCTGACTAGTCAAATATTCACTCAGACGGTTATACCACATTATTCCGGATTGCTTCAAACCATAGAGTGAACGCCTCAGCCGAATTGAAAGTGTGTTCCGGGGTTTAAAAATATTTGATCCAGTCAATGTAAGTCATTCGGGAACTTTCATATAAATTTCCATATCAAGATCCCCATAGAGATACACAATTACTACGTCCATCAGCTACATACTCAGTTTTTCAGAAACTACCAAACTGATATGGTAGCGAAAAGTAATCACATCCATAACGGGTGAATAAGTTTCGTGCGTTGTGAGAAGCCTTACACAACAAGATGAGCTTTGTAACGCACAATTTTATTCTTATCATTACGCTTCCGAACGAAAACCCACTTGTAGCTAACGAGCTTCACATGTGGAGGAGTAGGAGCCACAGGTCCAAACAGCTTACATTTCGCAAGCAAATCGATTTTGACTTGGATTGCTTGTTTCCAGTTTAACCAATCGGTTCTACGTCGACATTCATCAACGGAACGGGGTTCAATGTCATCGCTCAACATGTTCCAGTAGCTACTGCATATGCTAATGCATCGTCGACGATCATTTCATTTCTACACCACACATCATCTAAGCTAGCATAATAAACTGAAATCTCACAATTCTAGGGAGGTGGATTCGTCTCTTCAAGGACGCTTCCGTAATCTAGAATTTCTTTATGAGTTAGATAGAATGAGTAAGCGATAGTTAGATTCATGGTAGGCTCTTCAGGTGCCTGTGTCGTGGGTTTCCTCTTCCAGAGGTGTGAATCTTTTGAACCAAATGGTCTGCCACACTTTTGTGTAAGGACAGATGATTGGCTAGCCGCTAATGTACATGGATCACCAAAGTTGGCTTCCCGGGCCTCCACGAAGGAAGTCCGTCGTACATTTGGTACATCCATCTTTGCAGGCACATTCGCAGCTGGAATAAGTGATCTTGTCACTCGCTCTAGATTGGTGAAAGCATCTGGCATGCTTTGAGCTATGCTCTTAAGATCTAATATGCATTGCACTTCAGTTTCAGACTGAGCGGTGCGGGGATCTAAATGAGACATAGTGGGAGTCATCCATGATAATTCGCATCATTATTCAGGAACGTTGACGTTCTTATCTTCCCCTAACGACAGGAAGATTGTCTTATAGAAGTGACAACCGCGAAATGAGCGGTAAACAGATCGTTTGTCAAAGGTTCTAAGTAACGAATGATCGAATGAAAATCATATCTAATATAGATTCCCATCCTTTTCTGAGGCCCCATTTTTGTACGTAAGAGAGGCAAAATCGGCATATAAACTGCACAACCAAAAATACGCAAATGTGATGTGTCGGGTTCGTATCCGGTAACCAATTTAAGGGCACTATATGGTTGGGTTGCAACAGACCTTAGGCGGACCAACATGGTTGCGTGCAATATTACATAGCCCCAAGTAGCGATTGGGAGCTTAGTACGTATGACCAACTATCGAGCAATCATTTGTAAGCGCTTAATGAATGCATCTGCCAGGCCGTTCTGGGTGTGAACATGGGGTACATGATGTTCAACTTCAACCCCAACCAACATGCAATAGTCATCAAAAGTTTTAGATGTGAATTCTCCAATATTATCCAATCGAATAGATTTTATCAGATAATCAGGTTGGTGAACCCTAAGCTTGATAACCTGAGCCAATAGTTTGGAGAATACATCGTTCCTTGTGGACAACAAGCACAAATGTGACCAATATATGGAAGCATTAACCAAAACCATAAAATATCTAAATGATCCGCATTGAGGGTGAATCAGTCCACAAATGTTCCCCTGAATCCTTTGTAGAAAAATAAAATGATTCGAACGAATCTTGTCATAAGAAGGCTTAGTAATAAGCTTTTCTATTGAACATGTTTGACATGCGATTCCTTGAATTGAACCTAAACTTCGGATTAGTGGATACCCATGTGATGATATGAAGATACGGCACATCGCTGTTCGTCTAGGGTGTCCCAAACGAACATGCCAAAGTGTAATTTTGTGCGCAGTCCCAAAGGTAGGGCAGGCCTCATAGTGGCTTTCTATGAAGCGTATGGTTGTAGTATACAGACCACTCAGGATACGCTCCATCTTCTTTAGAATACACTTCTGGCCCTATTCGTAGGAAGTTATGCACAAAAATTCAATTGCATTTTCTACATAGGTTTCAGCGTGGTAATTATTATCTCTAATGTCCTTAAAACTCAACAACGTTCTTCCGGAACGCGGAGAATAAAGTGCCTCATCAATGGTCAAAATTATAACATTGGACAACATTATACGTGTCTTACCGTATCCTTCGATCAGGTTAGATGGGATTGAGAGAGTTGTTAGAGGTGCATTCTTAGGTATAAAGTTAGTGAAATAGATGCGTTCACGTAAAACGGTGTGCGTGGTTGCACTATCTGCCAGACGACTAACTTCTCTACTAATCATACCTAGAATGAAAAATTAATTTGAATTGGTCACATGCATAAAAGTTCTAAAAAAAAATATCCATTCAAAATAATTTTTAAGTGTTCAAGGACGGTAATTAATTTAAAAACTTAATATCCAAAAACAAATCACCAACAATCCAAACATAAAGGAAAATTGTTCAAAATTAACTACAAACACAAGGGTGATTCGGCCCCATTGTCTAAATTTCAACTAGAAAAATAGTTTATGTCTAAGATTCTAATCTTCCATAGGGGTAACGGCCTCGTGAAAGTCAAAAACCTCCATCTTGGTACTCTTTGGTTCGTCCACTTGCACAAAGTTTGATTCAAACTTTTTACGACGAGAATGATATTCAGCTATAACCTTCTGGGGAGCACGACAAACACGGGACCAATGGTACTTTGAACCATAACGATAACACATATCCGCATCCATAATTTCAGGTGCTTAGTTCTATTCTTGAAGTTTGGGGCATTGGGAAGCAGGTTAGGGCACTTATGGGCTTTGTTTCCTTCCTTAGATGGGCCTTGGCTCTATTGACCTTGACGAGGTGGCTTTTGGCCACCCCTACCACACCTCTTTTGGCGTTTTGGGCATTGATTCGTGGTATAATATGCTTCAGGCACAACAATCGCACCCAGTAGATCGAGCTTGATGATTTTTCATCAACAACTGATTCTGTTTTTTCAGCGATAAGTAAAACAGAGAAGGTCAAATAGGTCTTCTCCTGGAGATCCTTTGGTCAAAGTCTCATTACAAAACTTGAGAAGTGATCGGATCCGACAAACTTCAGAATTATATTCATTCACATACTTAAAGTCTTGGAAGCGCAAATGCTGCCAGTCATGTCTTGCTTCAGGCAAGAAGATGTCATTTTGGTGATCAAAGCAATCAGCCAAAGAAACCCATAGTGCTCGTGGATCCTCCTAAGCAAGGTACTCAGTTTGCAGTGCTTTATGAATATGTCTTCGGATGAAGATCATGGCAGTGGCTTTCTCAGCTTCGCCAACCGGGTTGTCTGTCTCATCTTCAATGGCAGGACGCAAATTCTTTGCAGTGTGGAGCTTCACATCTTGGACCCACTTGAGGTAGTTCCTTCCAGAGACCTCCAAAGCGGTGAAGTCGAGTTTGTTCAAATTCGACATGTTCCTATCACAAAATAGATGTACTCCAACCAAATTTAAAGTGTGGGTAAAAAAATTATAAAACCCATTAGGCCTAAAATAATTAGGCAATTAAACTCGGGCCCAAAAACTTGAACCAAGGCCCACGAGTGAGTTGAGTAAAATTGGGGTCGTGAGGTCCAAGCCCAGGAACTAGGTTGGGTTTGGCACTAGCCTAGCAAGTAGATGGGATCAGCATCACAAAAAACGGGTTGCAGGTGCAAGCCAAAAAACAGAGACCCAAACGGGCTCTGATCTGATGCTTCATGAACACATGTACCCGTGGGGATGCAATCATGTACGTTGTGGTGCATGTGAGCCATAACAGCCACGCGGGTTGTGATCCTCTACAGTGCGAGACACATAAACATCGTGGCTTAGGAAGGTCGATGTTTTGGGCCGAGGAGAGCTCTAAAGCCCAACGGGCTAGTGCTCACCAAGAACGGACCAGGCCCACGTAAGCTTGGGTTTCGAACCAAACACCCCATCGTGCGCTAGGTGAACTTCGCTAGAAAAGACGATCGGCGCCACCGATTCAGGCGGTCGTGTCTAGGTGCAAAAATCAAGGCAAAGAACCGTGGGTTCGGCGGCGACCCATAAAAGTAAACGGAGAGTTGAGACTTTCAACGTTTATGTTAAAAACCCTAGGAAAATTAATCAGAATTTCGAAGAAAAATGATGAGATTCAAAACAAATCTCGACCAAAAAAATCATTGGGAATGGGAAAGACGATTTGCAGGTCGTCGAGACGAGGACCTAAGATCAAGATTGGGATGCAGGCCCATTTGCGAGGGAAGGAAACGCTATGGATAGCGTCGGGTGTGTTCTCGGTTTCAAACCAGAAACCCATGGCTCTGACATATGGTCTCGCGGCTCGGCCACACAGGTTGCAGGCATGGGCGAGCGGCTCGAGTTACGGCTTAAGGTCATGGGTTCGAAGAACCCTAGTGTTTTATGATTTTTTTTTCAATTAATTCAAAATATGTATATATAATATATAATTTAATGCATGAGCAATTATTTGATGCAATTCATGGCAATATCAAATTCACATAATTCAACAATTATGAATATAATGCATACACAATTTATGTAGAATCTAAAATTCGAAAAACATAAAGTTGGGTCATGCATTATGGTGAATGCTTATGCTATCAGGGCTGCAAAAATATAGAGATAAAAACCGTTGTTTTGGAAGAACCTGATTGCGTGATGATATGGATGAACTTGTTTGATGCAGAAAAAGCTTCAACGTTAGATTCCTAAGCATTGTGGTATAAGCGTGTTGATAACGTGTAGTAGCCTATTTTATCTGACAAGGAGAAGGGGGGCGACGGCAGAGAGAGAGACAGAAGAGAGATGTGTTTGTAGAATTGTGTAGATGAATGTGTGTAGAGGATGTTATTATTCCCCTACGCAATGTCTTTATTTATAGTAATAAGAGGGAGAAAAAATCCTTCATCCCCAAGGAATACAAGTCCATATAGGAAAGAATAACTAGAATCAAATCTAATTTAAGATTTACACAATCACACTTAAACTAGTAAAGTTTATAACATTGAGTAAATACTCTTACATTTTCAAGGGGAGAGGTGACATTGAGAATGGTTAAGAACACTACAAAATCTTTTGAATTTTCTCGAATTCTATAACTTTGTAAAATCCTTTAAAATCCTTTTTTAATTTAATGCCTCCAGAATATTCTAAATTCTTTTAAAATCCTAATTTAATACACAGACTAAAAGAATCACTTACACTTCATTTGGATACAGTAAAATAAAACAGAATTTCACTTAAACTAGGGAATTAGGATGGGAAAGCAGTTTTCCCACGTTTGGGAACCTTGCTGCGACAGAAACGGCAATTTCTAAGGGAAAAAAGGGGAAATTGGAGATGAAGATTACCGAGTTTAATTTCCGTCTAAATAGGTGGAATTTCACAATTCCAACAACGGAGAAAATCCCAAATCCATCGGATGGAAATCTTGCAAGCGCCAAAGTTCATGATTAGGGCGCCAAACTGGGATGATTAGATCCAAAGTTCACAGTAAAAAGGGCTTCCCTTTGTTATAACTCACCAATCTTCGAAGGGATTCTCGCTTGTGCTTCATCTTCTTCCTTCATTATAGGTCAGCCTCTTCTCTCTTCTCTCTTCTTTCTTGAATTATTTTAAGCTTTTTGGGTATACTCTTTATAGCAATTGTGAATTTTGGTGATAGTCATATGGTTGGTGTGCTTATTAATTTTTTTTATCCAATTTAATTGTGTATTAGATCTGTAACATTATCTGGGAAGCAACTCAAATCAAGAATCAGAGTATAATCATTTGTTAATTAGTGAATGCTAATTCAATCTGATTAGTAGACCCCATGTGATCAGTGATATAATTTTAATCAACTGTCACTTAATTAGCCAACATGAGTTGCTGCAGAACTTAGAATAGCTGGTTTGATAATCTTTAGATAGAAATAGCTAGTTTGATAACACTTCAATCCAAAAAAGCATATGACTTTCTAGCGCATATCCAGTCAAAACATATCTAGCTTCTCCTAGTCGCTACCAAATATCTTTAATTATGATGTATGACAAGCAGAAGCAGCAATATGAAAATGATGATTTTGTTAAGCCACCGAAGCAGTAATTGAAAGATTGAAAATGATGATTTTGATGGCCTTTGGTGTTAATTTATAAAGTTCCTTGATTTGAATGTGACTTGTATGGCTACTCTTTTGGTTAAAACAGAAAGTTGCATATCCCATAACTGTTGTTGCATGTCACAATATATCTTTGTTCATATATTCAAACAGGTATGGAAAATACTGATGTTGTAGACATGCTAACAAGGTTAAAGCGAAAGCGTGCTATAAATGAAGAGTAAAATAGGAAAAAGGGAAAAATTTTGTCAGTACAATTATATATGTTATTGTCATTGTCATGCATTAGTATGGTAAAAGTGTTCTTCTCAAAGAACCTTCAAATGATTGGGATCAAGAAAGACAATCTTTCCTCGGCCGATTGTTTAATGGAAAACATTCAACTTGCATTGAACAATTACGAGTTAGCAAGAGTGCATTTAAACGGTTATGTGAAATTTCGCACTAGACATGTGTCCATTGAAGAATCTGTTGCAATTTTTTTGCATATACTTGCCCACAACTTGAAGTTTAGAGTTGTCGGTTTACACTATTATCGTTCCAAGGAAACAATTAGTCGGCAATTTCACAATGTGTTGCATGCAATGATGAAAATAAGTCAAGAATATGTGAAATATCAACCATGCATTATTGGTAATTCTGAAAGAGAGAAGTGGCGGTGGTTTGAGGTAATCAATCAGCACCTAAACCAAAAAAATTATGTATTTGTGATATCTTCACTAACTTTTTAGACTTTAATCTTTTTTTCATTGTATGACATTTTTATTTAGAATTGTCTTGGAGCACTTGATGGAACTCTCATTCCAGTAACAATAACAGCTGAGGAAAAACCAAGATATCGAGATAGAAAGGGTGATATATCCACTAAGTTAGGAGTTTGTGGTCCAGATTTAAGATTTTTTTATGTGTTACCTGGATGGGAAGGCTCTGCATCTGATGCTCGTGTTTTGCATGATGCTTTACATAGGAGTAACCGGTTTCATGTTCCAAATGGTAATGTGTGATACCAATTAGTTCTATGTTAGAAAAACAAAACTTTAAAATGTATCTAAATTTGTTCTCTAAATTTTAATTGTAGATAAGTATTATCTTGTGGACACTGGCTATACTAATGGACCGGGGTTTTTAGCACCTTATCGTGGAACTAGATATCACTTGAAAGAGTGGGTTGGAGACCATCGACCTGAAAACTACAAAGAATTATATAATTTGCGTCATTCAAGGGCAAGGAATGTTATTGAGAGGGCATTTGGATTGTTAAAAAAACGATGGAGCATATTACGCACACCATCTTTTTTTTATATTAAAACGCAAGGATTATAAATGCATGTTGTATCTTGCATAATTTTATTAGAACTGAGCAAGCGGCTGATCCAGTTTTAGAAGCTCAAGATTTACAATTTTTAGCATCTGTGGACTCAGAGTTGTTAAATCGTTCAACAAGAGAGGAAAATGAAAGTAACTCTGATGGGATTACATCTGTTCAAGCTACTGTCGAATGGACAACGTTTCGTGATACATTGGCATTGCATATGTTCCATGATTACCAAGCTCAGAGAGCTGCCAATACTTCTTAATCGAAAATTAGTTGTTTTTCTTAGCATGTTATCTTTAAAATGTCAGTTAATAATTTTGTCAATGACATTATTGCTACGAAATGCATTAGTTTTTAAATGAGGTATTTTGATATGGGTCCAAAGTAACTAAAAATTGGACCTATTTTAAAAATCAAAAGTCACTAAAAAATTGGACCTGTTTCAAAAGATGGGTTAGAAAATTGGACCTATTTCAAATTTTCCTTTTTAAATTTTATGGAATGCCCTGGTTTTCAGATTTTAGTTTGATTATATTGTCTTAGTGAATGTTAATACTCTAATTCTTGATATGCATGCTATGAAATGCATTAGTTTTTATATTTTATGGAATGCCCTGGTTTTCAGATTTTAGTTTGATTATATTGTCTTAGTGAATGCTAATACTCTGATTCTTGATATGCATGCTATGAAATGCATTAGTTTTTATATTTTATGGAATGCCGTGGTTTTCAGATTTTATTTTGATTGTGTTGTCTTAGTGAATAATGATACTCTGATTCTTGATATGCATGTGTTTACGAATGACTTAAAATTTCAATTAATATTTGTTTAATGTTAGGAGCAATGGAAGGATCCGATAGAAAACCAGTATGCAAACAAAAACCAAGGAGAAAGAAAGAGAACCAAGAAATTGAAAATGAAGGAGATGAAAATAATTATTTTAGATGGAATGTAGATATGGAACGTGCTTTGGTTGACATACTTCACGAAGAACGATGATTGGGTAACAAAGGAGATGGTGGTTGGAAGACAGCTGCTTATAATTCTGCTGCATCTATATTATTTGCTCAATTTGATATACATGTAACTGCCGATAACATTCGAAATCGTGTGAAGTCTTGGAAAAAGTTCTATGCAATAGTGAGTGATATACTAAGTCAAAGTGGATTTAGTTGGGATGCAACCAAACAGATGATAAGTGTAGATGAAGATCATGTCTGACAAGAGTACGTGAAGGTATGTATGATAAATTCATTATTTTTCTTTTGTGTGTGTGATATTCTTTTAACTTTTCTTATACTTACAGTTTTCTTTTTGATTTTTATGTTTTGATTGGTAGTCACATAGTGGTGCTAAAAGTTTTCGTTGGAAGGTCATTCCAAATTGGGATGATATAGTGGATTTGTGTGGCAAAGATAGAGCCACGGGTGAGGGTGCTGAAACAGGTGTGGAAGCTGTTGAGATTATGACTCCTCCGCATAATGAAACTAATCATATTGATTTGGATGGTGATACACAAGGTTTAGAAGATATTGAAATTATTAATGATATTTCACCTACTTCAGCCAATGGTCAGAAGACTCAAAGCAAGAGCAAGCCAACAAATTTTGTTGATGTGCCTCATACAAAGAAAAAACCGACCACCCCTAAAGATATGATTGCAAATTCACTTGCCAAGATGGCTTCATCCTTTCAAGACTATATTTGTGCAGACACAAAGAAGCTTGATCCAACAGAGGTATATGATGCAGTAAATGCAATACCAGATCTCAATGAAGAAGAACAAATCAAACATGTGCTTGGTTAATAAAAAATGACAAGCAATTTCTCATGTTGTAGACACTCCCAGTTGAGAAGAAAAAGAATATGGTATTATTGTTTACTTCACGAGGTGCATAGGATTATTTTCATTATATTTCCCATTTTAGTGTTTTCAGTAAGATTTCAGTTAGAATAAAAGCCTTGCATGTCATGAAAGTTCATTGACATTTGCAAGTGTGCTTTACTGAGATTTTTCTACTTCAATTAACTTTATCATATTATTGCAGACTCATCACATTATTGCAGCTATTAATTGTTGGAAAGTTTATTCTAATTTTAACTAATGTATTGCTGATGTATCATTTTGACGCAAACTGATGAAAGGCCTGAAAGGGATGTTGTTTCTTGGACTGAGTTGATAGTTGCTTATACCAAGGTTGGGGATATATGGAATCAGCTCGGGAGTTGTTTGAGGGGTTGCCTGCAAAAGACATGGTGGCGTGGACTGCAATGGTTAATGGTTATACTCAGAATGCCCATCCAAGATACGTGTTGGATTGCTTTGAGAGAATGCAATGTGCTGGTGTAAGGGACTGATGAGATTACGTTGGTTGGTCTCATTTCGGCTTGTGCATAATTAGGTGCGTCTAAGTATGCTAATTGGGTTCGAGACATTGCTGAGAAATCTGGTTTTAGGCCTGCTGAAAATGTTCTTGTGGGTTCTGCATTGATAGATCTGTACTCCAAGTGTGGAAGCTAGAATAATGCATTCAAGGTTTTTCAGGGAGTGAAGGAAAGAAACATATTTTCTTATAGCTCAATGATTTTGGGGTTTGCAATGCACTGTCGTGCAAGTGCAGCGATAGATAAGACATAATTGATCAAGCCTAAAACCAATGAAAAGTTTTATCAAGTTGCTCATAATCTTGTGAAAATCTTTTCAAGGTAAATCTTCAATGCAAGAATCGTCATGTTAACAACTACATCATTAAGACCGGTCATCATGTTATGCACGATCGACCTCTGTCAACTTTTAGGTGGTGAGATTTGAAAGTTGAAACATAATACCAAGAAGGAAATTTAGCAAGGTATAAATATATATTGTAGTAACACCAATTCGTCAAGATTTTGCCTCTACCAAAGCTTGGAAACCCAATCTAATTCAGCATATAGCTTGCTTGCCTCCCAAGACATTACCCAATGAATACCAGGCTGTGGGTTTGCTGTCCCGAAAACGGTGTCTCCTTCATGTCTCATTCTTTTTTTTTTTTGACATGTATTCTTTTATTAATTTATTAAAAGTTGAAAAGTTAACATGATTAAATTGAAATTAAAGATGATGACACGTGTCAAAAAAAAAAGAATGAGACGTGAAGGAGACACCATTTTCGGGACAACAGATCCGCAGCCTGAATACCAAGCATAAAAGAATTCTGCTGGTGATTATTACTGAAAAACTTGTAGCATTAATGTCCGCATTTACCAAAAGAAAATTGGAAAACTTCAACAGAATTACCATACAAATAAGTCCATACACTAGCAGAAGAATTACTTCTGTTACTACACCTGCACTGACAATAATCGAACAACAACATCGATAAGAATCTCAGAATGCGGATAAAGAACTACCAAAACTAACTAAAACATCAATCCTAATACCACCGGCTTCTGGCTTATCATGTTGGTGCGAAATACATTACCATCTAGACTAAATTCATGGCGCAACCAGGGACACGCAGAGCTGGCCGGCCTCTTTGTTTACTGCTGAAGAAGAAGAGCACTACTTAAACCAACTGTGATTTTTTTTTTTCTGCACCAGAAGCCTTCTCATTAGGTTTTTACTATAGCTTAAGGAACACAAACTCTTCGATATCAGGTACCTTCCCGATTTTATTGAGCAACTCCTCTTTCGGTTCCTCATCCACTCCAATCGCCATTATGGCCTTCTTCTGGACAGTTCTTCCCACACTCATAAAGTTCACATTCACATTCTCAGTCCCAAGTATGTTCCCCACCTGCCCAATCATGCCTGGATGATCCACCTGCCGGCACAGAATGAGATTTCCCTCGAGGCTCACGTCCACGCCAAACGATCCTAACAATGTCAGATGGGGCTTTCCATATTTCACTTTCCCCTCAATGCTTATGTTTCCATTTTCAGAAACACAACTTGCGAATTTAGACTCCACATTGGAAATGTGTACTTGGATTGAAGCGAGAGGGAGCTCTGGGGACGAGTCTACAGCTACCCTTTCCTCGCTTATGCGCAGACCTTTATCCTTCGCAATGAAATCTGCGTTGACTAGATTGATAAATGAGGCAGATATCGGTTCAATGAGGCCTTTCGTGATCATGGCCCTGAGAAGTCTGGTATCCAAGTCATCGGGGTTGCGAGCTGATTTGTAAACCACCCTCACAGATTTAATCCCACTTCCTCCTGCTACTAATTGTACAGCCAACTTTCCCAGCTTCTCGGCTAGCACAACATATGGAGACAACTCAGCCAGAACCTGAGAACAGGAAAATTTTGTGAGCTTAGTTAATCTTCCACGAATCTTGCCTATTCCTCTTCTACTAATAAAGCAACATACCTCAGGAGAGACCATGGGAGCGTTGACAGCGGTTGCAGAAAGTTCACCTTTCAATGCTCCAACAACAGCTTCTGCTATTTCAATGGCAACACCTTCCTGAAAATATTATGTTTTGTGCAGAATTTGATGAGTTAAAGGATGTAAGATATATCTTTCGAAAGTTTTGATCAGTATCGGAGAAATTAAACGTGCCTGAGCTTCCTTTGTGCTAGCTCCTAGATGAGGTGTGACTGTTACATTCTCATGTTGCACAAGCTTGCTATCTTTGGATGGAGGCTCCTCTTCGAACACATCAAGTGCAGCCTGTTACGAAACAATGTAACAAACATAACTGTGTGTTAGCATAGATCAAACTAAAGTCTGCAGAAAAAAATGGAGAAAAGGTGGGTGATGGAATATACAAATGATGTTTCTCCCTCTACAGAAGAGTGCAGAAGAAAAAAAATAGGTGTGCGGAAATCACTTTCTTCCTTGAAAACATGATATATACAGTTGTATCTTCAACACTGTCAGCTTTGACATAAATTAGAGAATCATACCTGAGCAACAATTCCACTGTCAAGAGCTCTCACTAGTGCATCTTCATCAATGACTCCGCCTCGGGCAACATTAATGATTCGCACTCCCTTCTTCATCATTGTGAATGTTTTATCGTTGAACACCTTTGATGTAGTAGGGGTGAGAGGCATGTGCAGTGATATGAAATCTGCAGTGCCAATTGCCTGCTCAAAAGAGACCAAATCCACACCAATTGCGCGCGCTCTATCAGCCGGTGCATAAGGATCATGCGAAATAACATGCATTCCCAAGCCTTTCGCACGTCTAGCAACTTCGGATCCAACTTTTCCAAATCCCATAACTGCCAATGTTTTCCCAACCAGAGAGACGCCAATGTACTTGTTTCGTTGCCACTTGCCTGCAAAACTCCGGCATCAAAGTTAGCATTATGTGCAGGTTATCAGTAGAACTTCAAAGGAAAATGCAGTCCACCCTTACACATACACACAGAAAATGTGTCAACATGTTCTTCAAGGGCCCAAAACTAAAACAATAACGTGTCAACCAAAATTTTTTACAGTCGATTTAATGAACAAAATTTCGAATTTATTGGTCTCGAAAATTATGGAAATTGCAGCCCTTTCAGTCACTTAGTAGAACCAACACATGTTTAGTCCAGAAACAATCAAACTCAAAGTTTGGTATCTCAGTATTCTTTTTTACTTCTGCATTCCTTCCTTTGTTTCTGACTCGTATTTCTCTTTTCAATAGTCAATCCAAACGTCGGAAAAATTGTGGAGTGTACTGGGAGAAGAGTGGAGTGCGGAAATCATTTCCCGGTTAGAAAACCCTCAGTCAGTCATATTTGTCTTTGATAATCAAAAGGGGAGGACCCTTAATTCCTAGCTATTAGTAGATAAAATATGTCTGACAAAATTTGATTCCTGTTCAACTTGGGAATAAAATTGTTCCTGCATGCCATGCTCACATGCTCACATGTGCATCCACCTGTGGAATGTGTCGGTTCAACAGCATCCACTCAAATAATGTGTGTCAGTTAGGACATGGAGACACACATTTTGACACCTATTTGTAGGTCACATTGTGTAATGTATTTCAACGATTCAAACCAACTTTATTTTAGTGCATTATTTATTGTGAAAAAAATGGACGAATATAGTTCTACAAAGAAATACTCAATTTAATCAACGGTCATGTGATTTCGGAATTAAGTACTTTTGGTAGAAATGATTTTTGAGATAAAACATAAAAATAAATAGTTAAATCGTTGAAATACATTACAAAATAAGCTCAACAAAAACGTGCATCAAAGTATGTGTTTTCGAATTCATAGATCTGCAGACGCTTTTGTTCACTTGTTGCTTGGACAATCATATATCTACCCAGAAAGCGATAGATCCATATAAATTCAATGCACACCCACTAAAATTCAATGAATTGTAAAGGTACAAAAGCGGAAATCCGACCCCGGCGTACTGTGTGCGACTGTGAGTCACGACATCAAGCAAGACAAAAACTATTTACTTTTGCAATAATTCCATAACAATTGTTTTGCTCGAGAGAGAAAATAAAACCATCAAGTGTATCTTTAGCTTAAGGTCATTGATCCTGCAACGGGATTGCAAGTACGAGCATTTGCCTTTACATCTAAAATAGCAAATTTGAGTCCTTACCTCTCAATATAGCTTGTATTGCATAGGAAAAAAAAGCTTAAATTTTTAATCTCAAGGGCAATTATTATGGCTTTTTAGTTAAAATAGTTTTTGAGATTGACATAACTCCTTACTTTGATCCCTGACGATGAACATCTATAGAACTGGTCCCTGAGTTTGTCAACTCTAAATCATTTTGGTCATTTTGTGACAAATATGTTAATTCCTCATTAAATTGTCATGTGAAGACCACGTAACCATCTTTTGAGAGCATTTTTATCAAACGCCTCCACTTAACGAGGATTTTGACGGAATAACCAAAACGATTTACAATGAACAAACTCAGGGATTGATTCCATCAATTTTCATTGTCAGAACCAAAGTGAGGAGTTAATGCCACTCTTAGAGACTATTTTGGCTAAAAAGCCAATTATTATTAACAACCAAAGTATACTACTAATTTACATTATGTTAATTAAAAGTTTCATTTTTGCTTAAATTTGTATTTTTTTTAGTACATCAATATTTTTGCTTAAAAATTTTAAACTCAATTGATTTTTACATTTCCGTTATCCTTTTCATTTGTCCTTTGATATTAGGTAACGAATGGAGAGAGATATATTGAAAACTTAAATAGTTGGCCTAACAAATATAAAAAAACGAGTACGAAGCGAATTGTAAACTTAACATAAGTTTGAAATTTCACATCCCAAAAGGAAAATCTATGCTTACCTAAAACATGTAATTTGCAATAATTGCACATATTAAAATTTGATTTCATCCAAAACTAGGAAGTGCATGGGTCGTGAGAATTTTCTTAGATAACTAAAAATATTAATAAAACAACAAATTAAATAAGTGTTAATTACCAGCTTTGATGGAAGCATCAGCTTGCGCAACATTTCGTGACATGGCAGTGAGCAGCGCCATCCCGTGCTCTGCGGCAGCCACGGTGTTTGCCGTGGGCGCATTAACGACCAGGCATCCAAATTCTGTGGCCGCCTGCAGATCCACATTGTCTATCCCCACACCAGCTCTCCCCACCACCTTCAACCTCCCTTTGGCGGCCTCAAACACCTGCCTGGTCACCTTCGTGCCGCTCCGAACAATCAAAGCGTCGCATGTCGAGATCTTAGCGCAGAGCTCCTCAGGGGAGAGGTCATACGCGCACTCCAAGTTGCCAAAGCCACGTAGGACTTGGAGACCGGCTTCTCCGAGTTTTTCGGAGACCAGGATGGTCGGAGTTGAATCTGAAGATGGTTGCTTGGGAAGCTGGGAGGACTTCGAAACGTATGTGTCGGATGACGACTCAGCTGTTTTTAGAACGTTGGTTATGAGAAAAGAATGGGAACGCAAATTATGGGAATGGGAGAGTTTTAAGGATCTGGGGTTGGAGGTGGTGTGGAGGAAGGAAAGGAGGTAGGGTTTGGATGGTGTTGGCGGGACTTGAGACAGCGTCGGTGAGGCGGTGAAGGCGGAGGAGGAGATGGCCTTGATGGAGGAGGAAGCCATGGAAGCTGGGAAGCGTTTTGTACCTTTTTTTCTCCTGTGTTTTTGGGAATCTGTGTGATTGTGGGCTGGTGTCTGTTTTTTTAAAGTCGTTGGGATCTTAAAGCAGAGTTTGTAATTAAACCCATTAATTAGGTATGCATGGTTAGTTAGATTGAATTTTTAACTTTTGATTACAGCCACTGCAGTGTTTGTCCTCTAAAACCGTGGGTTCTAGTTGCACGAGTGAATTTAGAGAGCAACACTTAAAAGTAACCTCTTCGGCTTTTTCAACTAAAATTGTCACTGAGATTGGTATAACTTCTTACTTTAGTCTTATAAATTTAAAAGCGATAGACATGGTCCCTCGGTTTGTATTTTTGTCATTTTCATCCTTATTTAACATAGATTTTTCACGGAATGACCAAAATGATTAACGGTGGACACACTTAGGGACCATCGATTTCAAATCTCAAGGACAAAAGTGAAGAGTTATGCCAATCTCAGTAACTATTTTAGCTAAAAAGCTTTCTTTTCTTTTATGCCATGAGAATCGTATCATACTCTTGTTTATGAGATTCATAGTGAAAATATATTCCAACCGAATATAGACATATGTCATTAAACCAAATGTTCATTAACAAAGAACTTTAGGAACACAAAAAGTCATGGCATACCATATTCATTGATTGTTTGCGACGAATATGAGATTTTCATGACTTCCACGACTCAATCCCTGGTTGTAAAAGTCCTTAAGTATAAACTTACAAGAGTGTTTTGCGTCCAGGGTATTCAAAAATTAAGATTTGTTCATCTGCTCATCGCATACTTGTTCATTACTAGAGGTTAATTTGCTTGCACGCATTTGGCATTCCTTTTTAATCAACGATCCTTCTTCCTAATCACGGTCTCTGTTTCCATATTTTCTGAACTTTTAGGTACAAATTTGACAAATGAATTGTAACCCTAGGCTTTTAGGATCTTAGGTTTTCGTAGAGGATTCAAGTTTTTCCATATTGTTTTAGGCTTCGTTTCTCTACTTTAACCAAATCTCTATAACAAATAAGGCTTCATTTCTCTACCCAAAAATGAGTTTGGTCAAATATATGAGAAAATTTCAGTGTGCCGGAATACGACCCGTTACACCAATGTTATATTACAAGTCATTGGAATTTTTTTTTTTTTTTTTAAGTATCTAACCACTATTATGACAGTTGTTTACTGGACCGTATTTCCAGCACACTAAAAAATATATCCAAATATAGGTCCCATATAGTCAAGCACCGACTTTTCTTTTTTTCCAATCAAGTATGGCCACGAGTCACTACTTCCAAGTTTTACGTAACTAAGAGCCATATGAAAATGAACTTTTGTTTAA
Organism: Cotoneaster glaucophyllus; assembly: GCA_036320875.1. Classification (NCBI taxonomy): domain Eukaryota; kingdom Viridiplantae; phylum Streptophyta; class Magnoliopsida; order Rosales; family Rosaceae; genus Cotoneaster; species Cotoneaster glaucophyllus. Next base: position 11,641,316 of record CM070064.1, on the reverse strand, counting down.
AACTAAGGAAATTGTTATTAGCAGTTCAAAAATCTCATTTTACACTCTAAACTTTCTATAATTAGAAAGAAAAATACATATGTAAAGAATGTAAAATGAGATTTCTGGAATGCTAATAATAATTCCGAATATTAATTGTACATACTACATATTCAAGCAGAATTGATGGTTTGATCAATAACATGGATTTTTCTTCGATGTGAATTCTGATTGCATGCAAACGCAGTTTTAGCCGTTAAATTATTGCAAACGCAGTTGGAGTCGTTGAATTATTGAGTTCATCATGTCAATAAATTAATCACGAGTCATTATTTATGTTTACCGTCAATGCAATCGAAATTACACTGAGAATATTATAACATGTCAACTGGGAAATATTATAATTTCAATCCCACTACAAATTTACAATATCTCTCTCAAAAAGGAAGAACACATCATGTCTTAGAACCTCTTTATCGGTGGGGACCCCAGCGTTCAACTTTGTCTTTTCATGGGTCCTTCCTATTTTCTAAAGTTTAAGTGCTTCAATTTTTAATTCGAGGTGTGGAATCCCTTTTGCCACAATTTAAAATGTGGTTAAAGAACAAGTAATCAGTCATTGATACCATACAATAAGACATTTTAATGAATTTTGAGTCCTAATGAAGTTTTTGTTGTAAAAAAAAAAAAAAAAAAAAAAAAAAAGTATTTTTCAGCTTGTTTTCATCATGTAAATATCATCATATGAACGGATCATTTTACTGTTTTAATAGACGGTCAAATGGACAAAAATGTTACAGAATGACTAAATTGAAACACAAAATGAAATATGAGTTTACATTCAAGAATTCATTCAATATCATTAACGGTGTTCTAAACTTTAGAGAGAAAATAAAGGATTCCTCGTAATTTCATTTTTAATTGCATGTAAGCCTTTTTTATCTGTTTGAGCGCACATCGTACATTTATCTAGATCCTTGAGAACATGGTTGTAACTTTATTCTATTACTTTTGTGTACACTGTATTTAAGGAGAATCTGAAATTTTCTTTGCTAGATCAGAGTGCTCCTAGAGAAAAATATCGGTTGGGTTTGGGAAACACGATCTATAAATCCTCAGCGTTTAACATTAAAAAATGAACATAACACATGCTTGTGGGTTTATTAAATATTACGAAGACTAAAAAGTAGATCCAAATCAAACATTTAACATTCTGCATTTGACAAATGGTCCAAATTTTTTATTCCCCACTACGATAGATCTCAACAATGAGTTTACGAAGGCTTCGAGTAGCGTGGGATAGGCTAATTACTAGACTGTTCTGGAATAGATGAATTATCGAGGACAATCATGAGTGAATAGGCGTAGAGTTTATAAGTGAAGGCTTACAATCTAAAAAAAACGATTCCACATGAGAACAATTTCCCTCGAGTAATGGGAAATGAAAAGCGGGCTAGTCCTCAGTTATTCAAATAAGTTGTGTTTTTTTGTAGTTTTCTCATGTTACAACTTACAACTATCGTACCAATTTAGGAGTCGATCCTGAATGGAATCAAAATAGCAACGAGCTAAGTACTATGACAACAAGGGGGGGAAGCAAAGCTTTGTAGACATTTTATTATATCATGAATTCAAGCTCAAAAGAACATATATATGGAGGCTATGTCAACTTGGGTCCTGGAGTGCCTATCAAGGGTGCCCACATACATGAAGAGAAGAAGAAAAGGGGGATTACTTGTTTAGTACCAGCGGAGCTTCCAAATTGAAGATTCTAACCATAGGGTCGATGTCCCGAAGCATGTTCAGCCGTAAGAACCTGATCTGGAGCAATTTATCCCATTCAAGATGAAAGAGCATATTAACCATGTCCTACCGAGGAGTTTGAGCTCTTTTGGCTTACTTTAAGCCATGCAGAGAGGCTATCCACGTATGTTCCAAAGTGACGTTCATTTTTTGGTAATTGGTATTTTCGAGAGAAAAGTTCGGAATTCGACCACACATTTTCGATGCGCAGTGAGTAAAAAGCTTGACCATCTTTGAGACAATTTACATTGTGTTCGTATAGGATGCATTTATATTAGGCCTCCGAGAACTAAAGGTAGAACATGGCTTGCTGTTGGAGCAGCCGCTGTCCGAGACGCGGAGATATCGTATTGCTAAATAGTACCTCATTCCATTCACCACAAGGCAGCGCCCTCAATAGGCGGGTAACAAATCATCTTGTATAATCCAAACATTATACATTAGGGGAAAAAATGGATCCAATTAGCATCAATTATTTATTTGGGAAAGCTATAAGAAACTCGGGATTTAATTAAAGATGCAGCAAAACTCTGTCGATTTTTTGGGACAGTACATACAATGAGTTTATTGTAACAATGTTCCGATCTAATAATATAATTTTATGTATAAATTTTTTTATGCACAATATTATATTATTAGAATGAGACGTGATATGATAGTAAACATGCTTCATATAAGCTTTTGTCCCACTTTGTGCTATTATAATCTTCATTAATTATTATTGCTCTTATTTTAAAAGGAAAACTAATGAAAATGACTTGGAAACTTTGAGTTTTAACGATAAAGACAAAATGGTAAAGTGAATAGTACCATGATTGATTTTTTAGTGTAAAAATGTGATTTTTCGTTAAAATAAACAGTACCGAGAGCTTTTCGTTAAAGTTCTCTATTTTAAAGGGTTTTTCTGAATCTTTGTCTTGAGCAAACATGATTATATATTAATTTAGAAGCTAGATGCCTATAGTCTTGTAAAACGATTATGTATCTAAAGTTTTAGAAAAAAGGGAAATGAGAGAGAAGGGAGGTGAGGTTTGGGTCATTATTAGAATCAAAGGAGGGGTTGAGAGGGCAGAGAGTTTAAAGTCATGAATCTTATGAAGCAGTGATGGGTGATATATGATCAGTTTGTTCGTATTTGATTTGATCCTTGAAATTAGGGTTTTAGAGAAAGAAAAAATGGAAGTAGAAATACTTGTTTACAAGAGATGGGATTTCGTCCCAGAAAGGCACAATAATTGAATTGAAACAGAGAAGATTTTTCTTTCTTTCAGAGAGACAGTGAACGGACACAAGGAAATGGCATAACGAAATGGCCAACCGGCATAAAATGACATTTTTGTTTTGGAACTTACATGTCATTTCACAAGAGGGTAAAATTGACATTAAAATTTATAGTGGGTGGAAAAATAAGACAATGTGATGTGTTTATCAGCACTCTTAAAATAAGAGAATAATAATTTTTCTCATTTGATTTTTCATATTTACTCTTTGATTCAGTCTCACGTGCGTGTCACGTGACTTATTTTTAATTGACGAAAAAAACTATAACTGCAAGTTTTGCTGAGTTAAAGAACTAATAGTTATGAATTTTTAATTGAAATATCATTATTTCAATTAAATTAAAATAAAAAGTTACAATTTTCTCTATTTTAAAATTCTAACTCCACTATTGTAAAGTCGCATCAACCAATTAATAAAGAAGCAGCAGCTTTTCCGTCCACTGAAAAAAACTGTTACACCCACCACAAGAAATGGCCAACGTTTTATTTGCTTTGTAATTTAATTTTAGAATTTCATAAAACAAAATGGTAACTGAATGTTATCAAATGATTGCGATTATGAATAATCGTGACAGGGACGAATTTATTCACGTCAAAGCAGAAGTAATTGTGTTATTCTTATAGAATGAGGATCCTCTTCAGATCTTATTTGTGAGGATTCTGAGAATCTTTAAATCGTGTATGTTCATCGTACATTGTACGACCAGTTTTCATCAGATACTATTCATATTTAATTTTAAATAAAATTATTTAAAATTATTTATAGCTGCACGATATACAGTGAACGGACATGATTTGAGGATCCGGAGAGGATCCTCTGTCACATCCCAACCCGGGCCCCACCACATCCCGGCACCCTCACAGTTTTGTTTTTAGGAACTCACGCGAGCAGAACTTCCCAGTGGGTCACCCATCCTGGAAATGCTCTCGCACGAACTTGCTTAACTTCGGAGTTCCTACGGAACCCGAAGCTAGTGAGCTCCCAAAAGGCCTCGTGCTAGGTAGAGATGAGAATATATATATAAGGCTTACAGGATCCACACCCCCTGTGCGATGTGGGATCTTACAATCCACCCCCCTTAGGGGCTCGACGTCCTCGTCGGCACACATCCGACCATGGATTGGCTCTGATACCAAATTGTCACATCCCGGCCGGAGATGTGTTGGGAGCCCAGGCCGAGATGTGACAATCTCATTCATTCTTATGAAAGCTCTGCTTTGCATCCTAAATAGTATTTACAAGAAATGTATTCTACTTTCCAATCTCGTTAGCTTCTTTAAAATATGGACCTGTTTGGTATCATACTAAAAAAAAATTATAATTCTTAAAAACAACTTGGATGAACTTCTCTCAAGAACAGTTGTTTTTACAACCCAAAAACTTGTTTGGTATCTAACTGGAAACTATTTTAAATCATCAAGGATTTAGGCTATATAACCCAAAAACTTGTCTGTACAAAACCATTAGGTGGCAGTGGCTGAGGGTGGATATTAAGGTCGGGTTGGAATCCGAGAAGCGACCCGGAAAATACTCACCAAGACCCAATATCTTGACGACTTGATTTGGAACTCACGATTTCACACTTCATACTATGAAGTCATGTAGTCTTCAGATGGGTTTTGTTCACATATATGGTGGTGGGTTGCTAATTTCAAATGTTGCCATTGAAATTGAGCAAATTGAGTTTGAAATAAAGCTTTGGTAATGGTGAAGAGGTGAGGTTGGGGCTTGCGGGTGATTAGAGTGAAAGGACGGTGGGAAGAAAATATCTCAGTCGTCGAAAAAATCCATGTCATGGTTGCCGGAACATCTCTCTCAGTCGCCGGAAACATATCTCTCATCACCGCCAGTTACTCTCAGTTGATGCTTGGTGTCACTGGCCTCGACGCCAAGGTCCTGCAAATGTCGCGAAGAAGAAAAAAAAAACAGTAAAAACATACTTTTGTTGTTCTCAGATTTTAGGCTAGTTTTTGAGTTCAAGTTTTGCAAAATAGGCTTACCAAACAAATTTTTGAGTTGTGAATTGAGAAACAGTTTTTGAGTTAAAAACCTTGAACTCAAATAGAATACCAAAAAAACACTTACTTTTTTACGAGAAACTATATATTAAAGTTCTCAATAATATTACAAAGGAATGAGGGACCAAGCAATAATTAGAAGCTTAATTCCTGCAAAAAATATTACACTTAAATAACAACTTTCCTGCAAAAAATAAAACGAATACATCTAATGACTTGGTTTCATCATCGCTCACAAAAATAAAAAGCCCAATGGGACATTCTGGCCCAAATCCTCAAGCCCAACAGACTTCAAGTCTTCAAAAACTGAGCTAAGAGCAACTAATTGCTTAAATAAGGCAGTAAAATTTTCGAGCAATTTTCAAGTGCTCATAATTAACTTTGTGAAATTTCAAGTACAATGCAACTAAGGAAAATCACACACATTGATCATTTTCAAGTAAAAAATTTCGAAACAGAAACTGTACAATTTGCTCTTTCAATTCATAGTTTTGTTACTAAAGAATGAACCAACATACTAATTCTTCGGATCCGAGAGCACTGTCTATTCTTCACCCACAAGAAATTACACCGGAGCTGCTAAACAATGTAAAACCATTGCAAAAACAAATGCCAACATATCTGCAGGACAGAAGACTGAGCAGCACTGAGTATGTCGAAAAGTGATAGATGATCAGTCGATCATCTTGTATTCCTTTCGGTCTTTCATTATTCCCAGCCCGACATATCTGCATATATTGGATCAAACAAAGTAGTCAGTTTTCAAGAACATTTCATTGTGCACAATTTGCAAATGCAACGACTTTGTTAGCAGTGGTTTGAGGATAAACTTACCTCCCAAGCATCATAAGAGTAGCCTGAGGATTTGTCCCAGGTGATATACCGAATGTTGATCCATCGACAACTCTGAGTGCATCAGTACCAATGACCCGGAAATCACCATCAACCACCTTTCCTATCATGCATCCCCCATGGTAGTGCCATATGGTGCTAACAGTGCGCCGGCAGAAATCTGCCATCAGCTCAAAGTTTGATTGGTCTACTGGCAATGCAGGTCCCACAAACCTAAAGTCTTTGTTCCCAAACCAGCCCTGGAACTTGAAATCCTCCATAGACCTGGTCTTGAGGATATCACCAATCTTGCGCGTCCCATTCACACACCTATGCACATCCACCGGGTTGCTGAAGTAGTTGAATCGAACAATTGGGTTCACGTTGACATCTGTTGAAGCCAACCTCAGAGAACCAGATGAGGTTGGCCCAATGGTTTTCTCCATGAGGGTTGCCACAGTGAGGTAGAGAGGCGCAGATGGCGTCCGAATGAACACAGACCTTGCAGGAGATGCAAAAGGGATAACATTGGAGGCTGCTTCAATGTAAGCTCCTGATTCAGTAATTCCCACAACCTGTATCAGTGAGTGCTCCAGTGGGATTGGTGGCACAATTGAGATACCATTTCTTGGATTATCGTAGAGATACTGCCCAACATAAGGAAGATGATGAGCCACTGGAATCCCCCATGACGAAAGATATGGCCTCGGGCCAATACCACTCAGCAGAAGCAGCTGTGGACTTCCAATGGCACCAGCTGAGAGAATCACCTCACCATGTTTACGTAACACAGCATGGTGATACCTCCCGATGCTGTCACGAAAAACAACTCCCACTGCAGACTGCCTAGACGCTGGAGATGGCCTAGTTGAAGCCAACAGAATCCTCTCCACACTGGCATGAGTCACAACTTTGATGTTCAGTGGTTTTGCATAATTGAGAAGATCTGCAGCACTGTGTCTCCTTCCCAAAGTGTCAAATGTTGAACCACCAATCTTGGTCCCCACCACATGATCCAAATTGAACCCATTGTAGGGATCAACGCCAGCTTCCAATAACCCGTCTCGAACTGCCGATTGCCAAGTCCTCAGCTCTGGCCGAAACACAATTGCCCTTTCAACCCACTTGTACGACTCATTCACCATTCGGAGATCCCAATCGACACCGGTTTTCGTGTAAAAGTACTGATCTGCACGACTGTAGAAACCAGCATTTATGGCACTGCTGCCTCCAAGAATGCGGCCTCGGACATTTGCAACTCCTTCTTCAGATGTGAAGGCTTGAGTAGGTGAGTCAAAGGAGTTGACATCCATGAGTGTGGCCAAGAAACCTTCTTTGGTCATCAAGTTTCGATTTCCATAAGCAACCCCACCCCGTTCGAGCAAGAGCACTCGAAACCTAGATGATAATGTCGCAGCCAAGGGGCACCCAGCAGTGCCACCTCCTACAATAATGTAGTCATAATAATCTTCTGTTGGAAAATTGGTAGCGTTGACAACAAATTTGAGGTAGGTTGGCTCTGCAAAAAGAACAGAGAAGAATCAGACACTGTTCGGTTCATAGAGGCATCAAAGCAAACGTATACGGAACAGAAATCGCCACCTCTGTTTGGTTACCGAGAAAACTCATAGCAAAAACAAGAACTTTCAGTAACTTGGCGTTGTAAACAACAGAGCAGAAAATATCCTCTGTTTGGTAACCCAGAAAACTCACAGAAAACAAAAATTCCAAGAAATGAAAGCATGCGACATGGAAATCAAACTTATAGCTATCTAGAAAAAACAGAGGAGAAATTAACCCTTTTTTGATTGCCCAGGAAATAAAACTAACTTTCTTGAATGGGGTCACTGGATTGAGGGTTGCACTTTCTTGCAATTTTTTTCAGAGACCAAAGAGAACCCAATTGAGAACGGGTTTCAGAAACATCAAAAAGCAAAAACCCAAAAAACCCAGAGAGAAGGAAAAGAAAATCCATATGTGGGTTCAAATCATTAACCCCAAGAAAGACTCAGAGTTTCGTTAGATTCACTAAATCAGTACAGAGAAGCTCAATCCACTGTTTGGTTTCCAAGAAAAAAGCAGAAGAAAAATGAAATCTTTGCAGCATTTCTTCAACCACGATTGCATTCCCCATCCCACTTTCTTGCATGCATTCAGAAACTTAAGCCAAAAAAAAGAAGGAATTCGCACAAATCGAAAGGAAAAAAGAGAGAGAATTTCGTTACCCTGATGAGAGCGGTGCGAGCTGCGCGTCCGGGCGGTCGGCGACAATGGCGTTGAGAAACACGAAGAAGAACGCCAAGTGTAGAAGGTAGAACGAAATGGGCCTCGGCATTGTTTGGATTTTCCCAGTGTTTCTTGGAGGAGAGAGAATTTTCTCGGTGTTTCTTGGAGGAGAGAGAGAGAGAGAGAGAGAGAGAGAGAGAGAGAGGACTGTTTCTCTGCAAAAGCAGTAGAGAGGAAGATAGAGCCTTTTTGGTTAAATATTCAGATGGAAGATCGTTATTTAGCGGCAAAGAGCGCTAATCACCTGAACCCGTGAGCAAGAGAAGCCTATCTGAATAACCAAATCACCAGCCGTTGCATTTATGAGGATCCCACTTCTCAAGAAATCGACGGGTAAAACAGTAATTTCGTATCAAGGGTGGGGTCGTGGTTGCAATTCAACAGATTCTGAGAACCGAAACGACGGCGTATAAAAGCAAAAACAAGTCATCGCACTTTCAAACTCATTGGCTGATAGACTCTCATCAGATAAGAGGCCTCTCAGAGCGAGCTGAACACCCGGCACAGGAATTTCAGGTAATCTTATTATTTTTATTTGGTTAATAAATTCATGCAATTTTCTTAATTTTGAAATTTAGCTGATCAATTGCACCTGCAAAAGATTTGAACTTTGAATAACAAATTTAGGGTTTATATGTTTTAAGGGAAAATTTATGAACTTTGAGTAAATTTGATTTGTTATGTTAATTAGCAGTGTGATATATGTGCTGGGTTCTGATAATTAAAAGAAAATGATTTCTCCTTTTGAGTTAATCAATCCAAAGGCGGGAAATAAACAAGGGTATGCGGAAATCACTTCCCTAATTGAAAAATGATGGAGCTTTATGCTTCGTATGTTTTTCGGTTTCATTTTTTTCTAAAGAAGATTTTGTGTGAATTTTGATGTGTGATGGATGTGTGTTGTTGTGCAGATGGATCTTAATGATCTTAACAAGGTGTGGGAAATCAAACCACTAAAGAAAATTGGGGAAGAGGATGCAAGGGAAATACTTGAGAAGGTAGCGAAACAAGTGCAGCCGATAATGCGCAAACGTCAATGGAAAGTCAGAGTGCTTTCTGAATTCTGGTAGTGTATGTTTGTTCTTGTCTTACCATGATTTTTATGTGCGTTTTATTGTATATTTACCGCTGTTGTATGCAACTTTGAAATGCAGTCCCGCCAATCCAGCTCTTCAGGGGCTCAATGTAGGAGGAGGTGTTGAAATTAAGCTCAGACTGCGGAGGCCGAACAGTGATTGGGTTTTCTATCCGTATGAACAGATCCTTGATACAATGCTGCATGAGCTCTGCCACAACGAACATGGTCCTCACAATGCTGACTTTTACAGACTTTTGGATGAGATCAGAAGGGTAGTTATCTTAATCCCCTTTCATGGTGTTTTTCATTGTTTTCTTGTTTTCTTCTAATGTTTTGCATATGAAAACTAATGGCCTTGTAAGAGTATCTTCCGTTGAGCACCTTCTGTTGTGTACAGTATCTACTTGATGGCGTTAGATTGGTTAAGAACTGCCCGGAGTATGGTTTCTATATGAATTCAAAGCTTACATCCGACTCAAAGTAGCTTCGTATTTTATTTGAAAGCTGTCCTAACTGATGGAAATTCTGTAATTTCCAATGGAAGATACAGACATGAATTGTCTTATTTAGGTTTTCACTTGTAAAAGAAAGTTCATCTTAATCTTAAGGATTAGATGCGGTGTTAAAAAATTCTTAATCACTACTGTGACTAACAGAACCTCCTGTGAGCACATTTCTGTCTAGAATCTTTCCTTAATGCATTTTAAATCTAAAGTGAATCATCTGAGTTCTAGAGCAAATTACTGCAAGTCAAAATCACTTTTTGGAATGTCCTATGAAGCCTTGTTGAATGGTCATACTACTTATGCACGTATACATTCACGGGACCTACTTACCTGCGGTGCATTTGTATATCAATGCGCGTGTTTGTTGTATAATATAAGGGAGGTGTGGAATATCTTCACTTGAATAAGAATATGCACTTGCATTGGCTTGACAGTATCTTACTACCTTGTCTTGGACAATTGTGGGTTCTTCCGTTGGTCTGATTGTATTAGATGATCTGGATCTGGAATCGTTTATAGAACTCCGTTTCATCACAGTCCATATTTCTGAAGTATCATGCATAACCTGTTCCTAGATGGCCTTAATTATTGAAGCTTTAAAAGCACAAGAAAGCTTTTAAATAATATGATCCAATATTGTTTCCCCCTCTAATTTCATTTGTGTTCCATTCTTTAGTTTATTAATTTCATCATCCTTACCTCTGTTCTGATCGTATGGGGTCAGCCACATGAATTCTTGTCTGCCCTTTTGTTTTCATGTCCAGTATCTCCTTATAACTATAATATTTAGCTTTAATTATAAGCTCTAAAAGGCTCAAGTAAAGCCTTTCAATATTTTGCGTGATGATTTGCTGCAGATTTATCCCTGGACAAAAGTTTTCGTCAAGTCCTACTGCTATTAAAGGTTTATATTATTTTCTAACTTGTAATTTCTGTTGTTGCTCTGAATTGAAACTTTTGGTAACGTGTTGTTCCATAATATACATCTTCCTAACTTTGTGATGATCTTCTTTAATAGTTAATTTAAGTCCCCTCATTATCAAATTGCTTGAGTTAGCATTTTCGGCTGTAGTTCTATAGTTTATATAGATGCATGCTTTATGGACAATGGTCCATCACTAATTTGGTCCCTCGTTTTCTGCAGGAATGTGAGGAACTGATAGCTAAGGGGATTTCAGGCACCGGGCAAGGATTTGATCTTCCTGGAAGACGTTTGGGTGGTTTCTCCCATCAAGCCCCTCTGTCATCTATTCGCCAGACTGCCTTGGCTGCTGCTGAAACCAGAGCACGCCGTGGAGCTTTGTTACCATCAGGGCCTAAGCGTTTAGGTGGCGATAGCAACATTAAGGCGGCTTTGAGCCCAGTACAAGCTGCTGCTATGGCTGCAGAAAGGAGACTGCATGATGATTTATGGTGTGGGTCCAAGTCTTCGGAGGGTGACATTGGAGTACATGGGAACATCGGAACTTCTCAAAGGCCACAACCGTTCGCATTTACTGATGGCGTCTCTACCCAGACTAATATTAAACCGAAGCCAGGTCAGGAAGAAATGGATGATCAAGCAAAGTGGAAATGCAGTATGTGCACTTTATTAAATAAGGTAATGTTATTCTATGCATAGTTTTGTCAGAAACTTGAATACAAAACTCCTGCTGTGTGTGTGCGCGCGCGCACAAGTGCATGCTGTAGAGTATACGCGATCATCAACGTGCATTCTAATGCTTTGAAGTTGTTTCAGCCATTGACATTGAGATGTACAGCCTGCGGGAAGCTAAAAGAGGACCTGAAGTTTAAGGTTTGGTCTTGCAAATTTTGTACCCTAGACAACAGAGTCGAGCTAGATAGATGCTTAGCTTGCGGAGAATGGAGATACTCGTCCGGCCCTCCTGTCCCTACCCATGGACCTTACGTCGGTACATGAGAAAGAGTGGTTCTGAATCAGCTGGGGACCCCTAGCGACGAGTTATACAGAATGATCTTATGTACACACTTCAACAACTACACATGACATGAATATGTTTATTATAGTGATCTAATTTGATAGTACAGATTGTGTTTGAGATACATAATATTAATCCTTTAAGGAGTGTTTGTGAATGTGTTGGACTGAAAAATGGTTGGTTATTCCGCCGGAAAATTGTTTCTCAGTTCGGTGGCCCTGGAACGATAGTTGGTTATGCCGTTTATAACAGTAGTATCTTGTTTTCAGTGAGCGTCGGGATAGGATTTACATTCCTTGCTTTTCACGTAACTGATCTGAAATGGCATTCCGTGCTGTACCTGATCATCGCAGGCGGACTGTATCCTTGCCGCAGGCGGGCTGTGGTCGAAGGCGGTCTTAGCTATTGTCCATCTGGGTTGTGAAGAGACGGTTATCGAATTTTCCTTCGACTGCAGTCTGCAGTACCTATACTCTATGCTCGCCGGAGGTGTTAAGAGGAGCATGGACGTGGTTCTGAGTATTTAGTTCATTTGGGGAACTAGGAATTTTATCTTGCCCGGAGTACCGATGTGATTGTACGCCAATCTCTGTTGATCAAGACGTTCAGAATTTTATCTTCCCTTCCCTTCCCTTCCCTGTTCATCTATGAGCTCGTACCAAAATTCTCGAGGCCACACACCCTACCACCGCTACCGCGGCCACCACCACCACCCCTCTTTTCCATGGAAAAACACTTCAGCAAGTCATCTCTGTTAGCTCGAGTGCTATGTTTAGCAGATGCCATATTACTCGAATCGAGATGGGCTCAAGCAATGGGAATGAGGCAAAACAAAGGTGGAAATGTATGGCTTCAACTTTTGGTTCACCAAGACTTTTGCCATTCTTTTCAAAATCTTCTGAAATGTTTTCTTTTTACGTGTAAAAAGACTTATTTGCTAGAGAGATCATCGTTTTAAACCACATAATGGTTGGTCTTCTTTTTTAAAGGATATTTCTACTCTAAATTACACTAAGACCATGATGAAAGTTGAGGTTATACCATAAAACCAATTTACAATATGAGGAGTAGTCTAACATCTTATGTCCTCACATTCTCACATGCAAGTCTAACACGTGGATAACACAAACGGGGTGTAGTCGTTGAGCTTTACACGAAGGACAACCTGCTCTAATACCATAAAGAAAATGAGATTCCATCATAAAACCAAGTAGCAATATGGAAATAGCCAAATTACAATAGGAACATGCAAGGTCCCTCCTCCAATCAATATGAGATTCATTCTCAATAGACGAGACGAGAGTGAAAAAATTTAAACATAACACGCCATGGGTTGACGAAGCCTACCTTAATCACCAGGACAATCAATTTGATTTTGTTTTTATGAGATTCAAAATCATGAAAACGTGTATTGCATTAAACTATTATATTCACTCGTATACATACTTGGTCAACTTAATGTGTAGACTCTGGTGATTGTGTTAAACTACATTACTTTTCGTTCTTTTTCAAATTTTTTGGTTCTTATTTTATTGTCTCGAGGGTAACGGACACTAGTTTGGAGAGCAACTCAATGTTTTGTTTTTGGTAAAGAGAGGAACTCAACGTTTGAGTGGTACAAAAATGTCAAAATATCATCTTCTACAAATAGAGCAACCCAATGTATACCACAGCATGCATTTCATGGCCACATACAGAAACAAATGTACCAATCCAAGCCATGCACTATTCTAATTTCCGTCTTTCGGTTTGAAAAATTTTCTTTCGTGTGACACGACAACATCATGTTATCAATATCATTTTTAACACATATAATTGTTATTATCGTTTAGTATGACTGTCATACTGTTATATTATGTTATTAAACCACGTTTTATAATATGGTTAAACAACATGAATCGACATTCTTAATTCGATGACACATCAATTATATCATTCACTCATAATATGACACTTAATTAGAAACATCAGATGACGTTACGGTCTTCACGTTCAGCAATTTTTTCTTTTGTCGACTACATATATTATCAAGTGCTACATAACCTAACCTAACCTAACCTAATGGATATAACATAACCTAACCTAATGGATATCTTCTTTTTTCCATTAATATAATCTGGGTTTAGACTTGGGATTACGATTAGGATTAGCCTCTAATTAAAAAGATTTGAATAATAGCCACCAACCATGTGAAAAACACACAATTGTATACAGCTGTGCTGGAGGCTGGAGGGCTTCTATTTTCTCTTGGCTTGCTTGACGGGTTTGTGCAACAGAAACATCAAACAAGAAGATGCTAGGAAATGCAGAAGCTCTGATCTTTCAATGGAACGAAAGCGCCCAGCAAACTACCAAGAAACACCCAAAAATAATGGTAGGCAGGGCACAAGGGCTGACTTGATGGAACTCAAAGGCAAAAAGTGGGGTTTCAAGTTGGAGAAAGCAAAGAAAAATCTGACAAACCCAAAAAAAAAAGTCCACTGCTTTTGTCACATACGGACACAAACTTACACGTGTAATTGTCAAATGGCTGTCTTGGTCTCTCTACTTCTCCAAGCCATGCATACATCTTTTTCTTTGCCAACGCGTTCGTGGGATTTTTCCGTCGTGATTCGAAGTATATTATCTTCTGAGATTTTTATCTGTTAGATTTTTAATCAAAAATGCTTAAGAGCATGCTACATTTTTTGCGTGTTTCAATAAACTTGATGTGAAAGAGAGAAGCAAAGCTTGACTTATGTTTTAGGTCACAAGGACATCTCTGATAGAAGAGTTAAATTTGAAAAGATAAAACGACGTTTTAGCTCCCAATTTGCACTTCATAAAATGGAGAGGTAAAGAGCTGTTTTAGCAACTTCGGTCATATGCTCTATTTACAATTCATTTTTTGCTTTGGAAGGATGCTTATTTAGTTGAATCTGATCTATTTAGTAGTCATAACAAATGTGCGAGACAGAATTTCTATTGTGATGTATGAAATTAGACTTGGTTGGACCGGGCCGAGATTGTAATTGGGCCGGGCTTTTATACAGGCTTACAAATATACATAACCAATGACGAAATATTGTAAGAAAAAATTATTAAATAATGATTATGCATAATCCTTAATTAGTATCTGTCGACTAGGCATTACTTGTTTCATTCCGACCAATGATGCTGCAACACCAATAGCCTGGGCCCCACGTAATCGCATGTGGGCCCAAGTATATCGGTGTGGGGCCCCACCCACTCAAAAGAACGAACCGGTTCCTATCTCGAGACCAAATTAACCTTCCTTGACCGCTGGCGGGTAACCCAAAGACAATAACAACCTTTTTATTTAATTTTAATTTTTTTTCCCTCCTCTACTCTCTGTTCCCGAGTTCATGTGAACTCACGAACCAACTTGCAGAATTGTGCTGTTACACGTTGTACGCTTCAAGTGCCGAAGGGTAAACTAGGTACCAAGGTACAACATTGTAAAGCAATAACAATGTGCCTCACCGCACCCGATTATAGCTGCCTAAATCATTTGTCTTAGTATTTTCTGGAAAAATC
The DNA here is from genome assembly GCA_036320875.1 of Cotoneaster glaucophyllus. NCBI lineage: Eukaryota > Viridiplantae > Streptophyta > Magnoliopsida > Rosales > Rosaceae > Cotoneaster > Cotoneaster glaucophyllus. The sequence goes on along the minus strand of CM070064.1, from coordinate 11,626,057 downwards.
ACGCGCGGACTATTTAAGAGCATCCCTAACATAAATGTGAAAAAATTAGAGTAAACTGCGGATATGCTCCCTGAACTATCACCTAACTTTTGAATTTTCTTTTGAATTTTTTAATTGGAAAATTAAGAACTTAAACTAATATTTTTGGCCGATTTACCCCTGCCGTTAATTTTTAATTCATTTCATCCAAATTTCTGTTAAATGGAAGCATGTGCACAACAAGTTTGGGTAGTTCGGTCGCTTCATTGTTTAAAATAATTGAAAACCTTAGATTTCTAAAATATAAACCTATGCAAATATGTGTGATTCTATAGCTTTTATGTTTAAAGGTCTAGTGAAGTGATGCTTTTGTCCACAAAGGAGAGTTACATGGTGTGCACATGATAAGAATTAACGTTAATTTGGATGAAATCTTTGAAAAACTAACGGTAGGGAAGAAATCGCCCAAAAAAAATAGTTTAAATTCTTAATTTTCCGATTAAAATGTTCAGAGAGGAAATTAAAAGTTAAGTGATAGTTCAGAAGGTAAATTGACACTTTAGCCTAAAAATAAATATGAAATGTTTGTTTGATAGCTAACGTGATAAGGTCAGTCATCTAAAGACATAAAATAAAACTACAAAACCCAAAAATGCTCGACGGTCCCACCACCACAGACAGCTCCAATATCTGATTGGTCCTTGTCTCCCAGTCTCTCCATCAGCGCGTGGGCCTTAATTCTCGATTCCCTCTTTCTGTGGGCCTCTTTGCTTTTTAACTTACATGTTTTTAATTTATTTTTAATTCTTGAGAAAAGAAAGCTCCGGTTTGTTCCGTCCTTTTTCATTTTCTCGCTGTTTCCTCCTCTTTTCGTCGCACGAAGAAGTCTCCGATTCTCGGAACGAAAAATCAAATAAAATATTTTTATAAAAAAAAATAGAAGAAGAGAAAAACGACATCAATCAATCACTCAACCAATCAACGAAACCAAAATGACTCGTGATCCTCACGACCTCCATCATCGTTGTCCTCCTCATTAACCCAATCGCCCCTCCCTCCCTCCAATTCCTCGGACCCCCAAAGAAATCGCGATTTCAACTCCGAGCTCGGAAACTGCGTCGTTTCAAACAAGTAGTACAGTCGTCGCTGTGGTCATCCGATCATGAGGCCGATGCAGCCGCCGCCCGGAACGAACCCAGCAGTGGTGGCCCCACCACCGAAGCGGGACAACCAGAGACGACGCCGTCACGACCTAACCCTACCGCTACCTCAGCGGGACACCTCGCTTGCAGTACCGCTCCCTCTCCCTCCGCCCGGTCCGAGCTCTGCCCAGTCGTCCTCGGCCCACAGCGCGGCCCAGCAGCTCATCAACTTCTCCGAGCTCGAGCGCTCCAACCGCATCGGGAGCGGAACCGGAGGCACCGTCTACAAGGCCATACACCGCCCGACGGGCCGGGTCTACGCGCTCAAGGTGATTTACGGCCACCATGATGACGCCGTGCGCCGCCAGATCTGCCGCGAGATCGAAATACTCCGCGACGTCGATAACCCCAACGTCGTCAAGTGCCACGACATGTTCGACCACAACAGTGAGATCCAGGTCCTGCTCGAGTACATGGACGGCGGGTCGTTGGAGGGCCAGCACATCGGGAACGAGAAGGCCCTCTCCGATTTGGCCAGGCAAATCCTCAGCGGCCTCGCCTATCTCCACCGGCGGAAGATCGTCCACCGCGATATCAAACCCTCGAATCTTTTGATCAACGCGAGGAACCAGGTCAAGATCGCCGATTTCGGAGTGAGTCGGATTCTGGCTCAGACCATGGACCCCTGCAATTCTTCCGTCGGTACCATCGCATACATGAGTCCGGAGAGGATCAACACCGATCTCAATCACGGGCAGTACGACGGCTACGCCGGCGATATATGGAGCCTTGGGGTCAGCATATTGGAATTTTACATGGGTCGGTTTCCGTTCTCGGTGGCGCGAGGAGGCGATTGGGCTAGCTTAATGTGCGCTATTTGTATGTCTCATCCGCCTGAAGCTCCGCACAGTGCTTCCAGAGAGTTCAGGCATTTCATTGCTTGTTGCTTGCAGAGAGAGCCGTCTAAGAGATTGTCGGCGGCGCAGTTGTTGCAGCACCCTTTTATCTCCGGCAATGGCGGTGGCCAGCCCCAGCAACCCCATCAGAATCTTCACCATCTGCTGCCTCCACCGAGGCCTCTTTCTTCTTAGCTCAAATAGTGTACTTTCTTCTACCTTTGGTTTCGCTACCCAATTACTCTCGGCTGTTGGTTTCTTTCTTTCTTTCCTTTTTGATGATAATCATAATGATCATATGATGATTTTGTGTTTTTGCTGTTCGATTTGGAGAAATTAGGGAAATGGGTTGCCTTTGTTTTCTAGTTTTACCTCCTAATTGACTTTAATTTTTGAGTAATTAGACCCCTTTTAGATATTATGTGATTGATTGGTGTGTAATTATGTCTCATTGGGCATTGAATTTTGGCTTCTGCAAATGTTTTTCCATTTTTGGTTAAACTTTTTGTTGGGTTTTCCTGGGGAAAATCAAATGTTTGTTTTTTTGATAGAGGAAAGCATTAATCTTTTAGGGTTGGATTAGATTTTGCCCTAGGTAGTTCATGTCCATGCACACAGATCCATATCATCAGTCTCATAGAGGAGAGTTTACATGGAACTGGGAAGCTGCAGTTTTTACCTTTTCTTTTACATCTCCTTTTCTCTTTCTGTCTGGATGGGTTTGTGTGTGTGTGATCAGGGAGAAGAACTTTTATGCAACAAGGGAGATATTTTTCAATGTGACCGTCACACGAGGTGGTACACCACGTATTCCTATATAAATGGTGGGAAATGTGTGTTAAAAGATTAATAACTTAAAAATTAAAAATTTTCACCACTTACATAAAAACACGTGGTGTACCATCCGTATTCCCGTCACAACTAAAAATTTCTCGCAACAAGGACACCAAGGTGGTGCCCCAAATCAGTCAAGCGATGTCATTTGGCAGAAAGTTAAAACTTATGACGTCGCGTGATAGATTTGGAGTAACGCTATCCAGTTGCCATTTTTCCTGAACTGTTAATGAGTATTACACTGGAATTGATAATTAATGAGCCTTTTAGTAGCTAGTTGAGCAAAGAGTAGTTGGTAGGGTTTAAACAAAAAAAGCTTTGGATTTATGGGTTAGATGCTTTTCTTTGTATGGAAGGACATGTTAATAATGGAGGACACTGGTGTGTGATGAGGATTTGTTTGTTCTTTGCCCCCTCCATCATCAAGGCTGTCAGTATTCGTTTCTCTTTCTTTATCAGTGAAATCAGTGGTGTAATTCTATTATTTATATATGTTTATATATATTTTGAACACTCTACACTAAAAGAGAGAGAGGGAAAAATTCGAATCCGGAAATTGTCTGTTTAAGAGAAAGATCATAACTATTAGGGCAATCCGTCACTTGCAATCACAATGATTTGATTTTTTTTATTTTATATTTATTTGCTGCTGTTCGTTTAGGTACTCGTAACTCATTTGCTTGTGCAGCATTTTGATTAAATTTGCATGCATAAACATTTACCGTTTGGGACAATATTACAGGCCTAATTGGATAAATAGTCTCGGTGATAATAAGGTATTCGAAAGATAGTCTCTGTGCTAAAAAAATCAGACTTAAACTCTTGCAATGAAGTCCGTTCGAAATCAAGCCAAAATCAAAATTTCCGTCAATTTCCCCATTCAGCTTCCTTTATTTCTAGAGGGGTTAGATAGTGCAACCTCGTCAACGAGTTTCTCATCATTGTTGGTTTAGAAACTTACTAGCTGAATCTAACCAAGAACAAGCTTGAACTCCAACAATCTTATACGAGAGCAACAGTGAATCAAAGTCTTTGAGCACTGATTTGATAAAATTGTCATTATTTTTCTCTATTACACAAAACTTGATATGATAAATAGATGAATTAAATCCATATCTTTTCTTTATCAGATTAGAACCTAAAATTTCTCTTAGTGAAAAATTCACAGGTGCAACTACAAATATTATATTATATTAAAATAATCTACAATAAATCTGGTTGCTCGGTAAATTCGAATTTTTGTTCTTATTTTTTTGATAAATAAAACTTAGAATTTCAGAGCAAAAAATACGGTAGAGATGTAGATGACTATTTCCTTCCCCTCCAGCCATAAGCATCCCAAGTGCAAGACATGGTGATGGAGGTAACAGTTAAGTTGATTCTAACTAGGTCCAATATCTACCCTATTACCACGAGTACCGTTTATCTAATTAGGTCCAATATTACGTCCGTATTTTAGGGTTCTACTTTGATGGCTACGAGCTCTGGATTCACAGGACCACATAATCCAAATCAATCCACGTCATTTAGCATTCATAATATTTAATGCTACATAGCATGAATTTTTTTTTTCTCCACATTTTAATATAGTTTTAGTGCTTATAATTAAAGTGTAATTTAAGCCTTTAATGGTCCAAGTGATTATTTTTAAGAAGCCTCCATAAACCAACTTTCCTCAAAAGAGCTTATTTTCCCAATTGGGTTACAATTCCGATTTCTTTTCGTTTGGATGATTGCGATAACGTGTGAATTTGGTGTATGAATGAATCTTAGGCTTTTTATGGCAGTGCATAATTTACAATCCAAATGGAAAAGTGCAAAGCCTAAAGTTGCATACCCATGTTTTTATCATATATAGGTTATGATCCAAGACAAACGCTTATAACATGTACTTTGACACACGTTTTTATGGGTCTACTTTGTAATGTATTTCAACGATCTAACAATTTATTTTTTATGTCTTATCTCATAGGTTATGTCTACCAAAAATCGCCTAAATTCGAAATTATATAACCATTGGATTAAGTTTAGTGTTTTTTGTAGAACCATATTCGTCATTTTCTTCACTACAATTAAATGTCTTAATGATTTTAAATTTGTCTAATTTTTTTGTAAGAATCTATAAATGATGTAGTAAAATATAACTGTTGAACAGTTGAATACATTACGAAATGAACTCCATGAAAACGTGTGTCATATACATATGCGTTACCGTACAGTTTTCTTTGTGTGGCCCCTCTTTTGCAGTCTTGCCTTTGCCGTGTGGAAAGGGAGACCACGTATTCACGTCATGACTAATAGGAGATGATGATCCACACCTATTCTGGGGAATGGATTTAAATGAGCAATAATCGATGAAAGGAATGGACGTATGTATTCTAATACAAGCGATATTCTGCACTAATTTATGTTAAATGAAGAAGAGAGGGTTTGAACTAGCAATCCAATGAACTAAAAAAAACTATAATCATGATGGCAGTTCACCGCTTGGAGTGTCGAACTACTTCCAAGGCAAGGAGTCAAGTATTATCTTCTAATTCCAAATTATTTTCGCCACTCCCGCCCACGACTTGGGTTAATTAACCTCAAGGGCTGAACATTTAGGGCCTTTTCAAACCCTGCCAATTACCAAAGACGGCCATACTAAAACACTGTATTTAACAAAACCTAGCCCAATCACATAATCTTTTATACCTAGACAACAAAGGGTACGTTCCAAAACATTGGAAAAACTACAACCAAATGCAGACATGGGATGGCAACATCCCCTCTTCCCACTTGGTTGCTTTTCCAATTGTCATGCCCCTAACCTAACACATATCAGCCTCTAATCTATGTATTCACTTTTGGATTTCCATCCATAGATATCTCATATCCCAATCCAAAACCTATCCACTCCAATCCAATCCAATCTAATCCTGCCTCTCCCACTTTTAGTACCACTTTTGTCCTACAAGGGTTAAAGTAAATAATTTAGTCCCAACTCTTATGGGATGGAACCAAATGCAGCTCAACCTTTCATTCTCCTAACGATAAAGAGCCTGGTTAATCAACCCACTTGGATCTCTCAGGGGAGGGCAAAACAAACGCATGAACTCGACTGAAAGGGTAAATGCTTTTAACACTAGAGCTATCTTCCGCTTGCAATGCGTTTAGATCTCTGAGTTGCTTCAAAAGAGAGCAAGATAAAATGAATGTCTATAAGTGACATCGTATGATCTAATTCAAATGTTCTCGTAGCCAAACAAGCTATCAGAATAATGTGTTCACATGATCTATAGTCACAGAAGCAAAGGATTGGGGGAGGTTTTTCATGACTGCCGCTGGTCTTGGGTTCCAAGATCGTCCAATACGGCAGCAGACCTTATGGCGTCGCGGCAAAGTAGGGAAGTATGTGATTATATTTGGGTCAACAGACCCCCATCTTCCCTTGTGCATGTTCTATGTAATGATGATCTTCCATGTCCCCTTTAAGTTCTAGTTGGTAGTGCGAGGAGTGACACTTTTAGCATTAGATGTGGTGTCGAATGTTCCTCCTTGCATTACTTCTCTCTAGTTGTTGTAGTTGGCTTGTTTGCCTCGGGGTAGGCTTCTTTGTAACATTTGGCATCTTTGCCCGGATAATACAGTATCTTGTTCACCAAAAAAAAAAAAAAGAAATCACAGAATTTCATATGGATGATCAATCACATTATGATAGTTGTTTGGCTACTAGTTTTATTTTATTCCAACGAAGAAATGGTTTCCATTAATTATAGTATAATGTGTTATGAGAATGCTAATGAGACTCTCATACTTCTAGCACAATATTTTGATCATGACTCTCATTATAGTACAATGTTTTCTATTAAAATATTGTGCTAAAAGTACGACATACGAGCCCGCTGATTAATTAAAGCTTTTACAGTGGCCCGGCCGGATTATTAAGGTGCAGCTTCCAATTTTTCGTTTACAAGTCATATTCTTGACATAAACACATATATGTGGTTCTATATTTATTAAAAATTGTATCAACAATTGTTTCGATTCTGTGTGATCAAATAGCATCCAATTTTTTCTTTTTTCTCCAACAAAGAAATTGTTTCTATTGATTTCTTAATATCGAATGCTCTAGTATCCACTTGAGGATGGCAAAAATACCCGTGGGCTTAAAAGCGGTTCACTTCCGGTCTATAGTATTACCTGTACTACGAAATAGTTTATAGAACATATTGAGGAGGTAGATTAATCACTGAGGTTAGATATATTACAGTGCCATTGTTCCGAAGGAAGATGTATAATTTATGATCCCAAGATTCACGAGACAATCAGTTTGAAATCTCAAATTTTGGTAAGATATACTTTGGATGCGGTCCCTAATCCTTAACATTATTTGATTAAAACCTTAATAGTATTCAAAGTTTGATCAAAGTCCCTTGAGTTTGTACACCTCATTATATTACTATTAATATTTTTATTTTTATAGTTTTGACATTAATTGTTTGATATTTTATGAGATTTATAATCCTATAAATTTAAAATCTCTCACTATAATACTAATAGAAACGGTTACAATAAAAAAAATTCAAACATTTTGATTGAATAAATGGATAAAAACTATGTAAAAATAAGAAATAATAAATGGCAAAATAATATATCCATAGTGTTAAAAAAAATTGGTACATTTTACAAAAAAAAATTGGTACATTTCACATATAACAAAGTGGTATATTAATAAAGAAGAATGGGTACATTATAAATAAATTAGGGTATAGATAAAAGATTAAAAAATTATGAGTACAAATGAATTTTTTAAAAAATATAGGCGCTAAAAGAAATTAATACATGGGTACAAAATAAAACTAAAAAGAAAATACTACAAATTTTAAAAAAAATGTTGCGAATTAAAAGTGGGTACAAACTAAAAATATATATATATGATTCAAAGTTTAGGCATAAAACATAAATATACCATATGTAATTTTTATATTATTGATTAAATATACAATGTCATGTGACACACATGGGTACAAACGCAAATAAAACTTTAAAAAATATGGGCACAAAAAGAAACTAATATATGGGTACAAATTAAAAATGAAAAGAAAATTGGTACAAATTAAAAAATATTTGCAAATTAAAAATAGGTACAAACTAAAAATAAAAATATATGAAAAAATTTAGCCATAAATATAAATATACTAATTGTAACATTTTTAACACTAAAGGAATATATTTAAAAATAAAAATATTTTATTATTCAAATAATTAATGATATTATTAATACCCAAGGACCTTGATCAAAAATTGAAAATGAATAGGATTTTAATCAATGGAGTAGCAAAAAGAAGGATGTGAACCTAATTTCTCCTTTTGGTAATGATCATGCACATTATAGAGCCTCTCATAGCCAAAGTAAAGCATGCAAATTGTGGATTTGCTTTAGAGTCTTCATATTTAACCCACTAAATTTTGAGTATAATTCCTTTCTCCTCTCCTCGTTGGGGTCGACATGAGAGGGGATCTAAGACTCGTCTCATGACTCAGAGTTGAGGATCGAGGCAAGATTCGACACAGGTTAGTTGAGCTTGTTGATGTCGTTAGTGGTGGATACAGGGTTGAGCCATAGATGGTAGGTAATGAATGTAGAAGAAATTAAGAACATATTATGATTTTATAATGACATGAAAAATATACAAAATTGATGAGGGGAGTAGAGTCTGGAGGCCTTGGTATCGGCGGGGAGCTGGTGATGGTGGAGAGAGTAGTTTTTTCTTACTTTTTTTTTAACCTTCAAAAATTAAATTTTTAAAACATTGGCATAGTATAATATATTGTTTAATTAGATTTGTATATTTAGCAATGACATGGCTCTTAATGCACTCTAGACTTTCCACATTATGTGATTTAACAAAACTTTTAACGAATGTGACGAAATGGGAAAAATTAGACACAAAGTTAATTTTTATGAGGTTATTAAAGGAAACATTTTAAGTAACATAGAGCAAAATGAGATTAAATTTAAGTTTCGAAAGGTGTTAATCTATGGTGTGAATCAGCCTTCCTAATATTTACGTTTGTGTCGTATATTATCTTATGATATTATGAATAACATATTGTCCATATAAAAAATATGGAGAGGTAATGAGCATTACCTGCTTCTTTTTGTCTTTTGCTATTAATTATCCAGTAAAACTTCTCTAAAGTAATACTCTATAATAGAATAAGAAAGTTATAAAAAAATTTAGTCCCAACTCACGACCGGCTATGTATTGGAATAAATTTTATATTGTAATAAGTTATAATTTTTTTTTCCTCATCTTAAGGAAACACATATCCACATAGGTATAATTGTCAATGAGTACAAAAATATGTAAGAAATGAAATACTTGACGTCCAAGGAATTTTGTTTAGGAAATACAACATTTGTTAAGGATAATTAAGTCGATGAATAATATTTCAGAGTAGTGTATTAAAATAAACTTCATATTGTAATAAGTTTTCATTTTTCTTGGTCTTATCTTAATGAAACACGCCTTCATATAGTTATTTTGTCAATGAGTAAAAAAATATGCAATAAATGAAATACTTGGTGCCCAAGGAATTCTATTTAGAAAATATAATATTCATTACGAATAAGTCAATAAACAAAAATATTTTTAACTACACCTCTAATAAGTAATAACCTTCCCAAAATTATAATATTGGTTTGATCTCAATTGTATAACTTACAAATAAAATTGCTATATTTTTCTTTTTACTTCATTTTTTATTGACCAATGATGTTTTTTAATTAAAAGTACTGAATTTGAATTATTCAAAGCCTCCAGTCCAAGGCTCACAAAATATTAAATCACTGGAAACAAAAAGGTCTATAGTGTAATTATAATTATTAATATCAATAAATAGTATTTTAAATATAAGACGTCATGAAGCCCACTTAGTCGACAAAATTTACCAACAATGTTATCATGAATGGGTAAAAGCATCAATAGTCACCAAGGAGTATGTAACCAACTATTTAATCGTCAGTGCATTGCGACTAAAGCATATAGTCTTTTATTGGTGACGAAAAATGCAACAAAACTTTAAAAAAAAAAACTTATGACCAGCTTGATTAACTGGTTGGAAGAAGATTGTCGAATGAGTTAGAAAGCTTAGGCATGTTACGATGGCATGAATTTGGAGAAAGGCACCTGCTTTGCGTGTCACATTCCAGACTCGATTTCGCTGTAGCACGATATTGTCCGTTTTGGTCTTACCATTCTCTCACGGTTTTGTTTCTGGGAACTCACACGAGAACTTCTCAGTGGGTCACCCATCCTAGGAATGCTCTCGCCTGAACTCGCTTAACTTCGGAGTTCCGATGGAACCCGAAGTTAGTGAGTCCCCAAAAGGCCTCGCTTAACTTTGGAGTTCTGATGGAACTCGAAGCCAGTGAGTCCCCAAAAGGCCTCGTGCTATAGGGAGGGGAGCATGTACATATAAGGCACATCACCCCCTCTCCGTTGGTCGATGTGGGATCTCACAATCCACCCCACTTAAGGGGAACCCAACGTCCTCGCCGGCACATCCATACCGAACGGCAAAGTGGCTCTGATACCATTCTGTCACATCCCAGACTCGGCTACGCCGTAGCACTATATTGTCCGTTTTGGGCTTACCATTCCCTTACAGTTTTGTTTCTGGGAACTCACACGAGAACTTTCCAATGGATCACCCATCCTAGGAATGCTCTCGCCCGAACTCGCTTAACTTCGGAGTTCCGATGGAACCCGAGTGAGTCCCCAAAAGGCCTCGTGGTATAGGGAGAGGAGCATGTACATATAAGTCACATCACCCCATCTCCCTTGGTCGATGTGGGATCTCACATGTTTCCCTCCTTTTAGCATGAGGTCTTTTGGGAACTCACTGGCTTCGAATTACATCAAAACTCCGAAGTTAAGCGAGTTTGGGCGAGAGCATTCCTATGATGGGTGATCCGCTGAGAAGTTCTCGTGTGAGTTCCCAGAAACAAAACCGTGAGGGAATGGTAAGCCCAAAACGGACAATATCGTGTTAGGCGAAACCGAGACTAGGATGTGACATTGCGTCTTTTTAATGGATGACTTTGTTAAACTGAGTCGGAACGATAAAGATAATAATGCAATGATATATTTACACTAAGGGGTTGAAAGACTATATCGAAAAAGATTTTTTTTTTTTTTTGAAAGTTATCGAAGTAGATTATTGAAGGAGGTAGAAAGTTTTTTTTTTTTCTTTTTTTTTTTTTAGAAAACGAAGGAGGTAGATAGCTTAGGCATGTTACAATGGCGTAATTTGGAGAAAGCCACTGTTGCTTGGTGTCTTTTTCATGGATGACTTTGTTAAGCTAAGTCAAAACGATAAAGATAATAATACAATGATATATTTACACTAAGAGTGAAAGACTTGAGTTAAGCCCACTAGCCATGATAATTTGGTTCTAACTCGTCATCAACGAAAATAATACCTAAGACTTCCTTCTTACAGTTGAAAAGGAATATTACATTTGTGATGTACCAAGCCACCTCCTCCTTGGTGTTCACGTTCTCGAGCTGAGTCATCACGTGGTTGGGTGCTAGTTCGACTTGGACATGACCTTAGTTTCAAACCCAAATCAGAAACTCCATTTTTAGTACCTCTTGTACCCAAGGATCGTTTCTTAGCACACAGTACAAAAACTTGTGGATGTTCGAGAAAGACAAATCATGATGTTTTTGGGTGGTTTTAAATGAGTGAAGTGGGCGAGCATTAAGAGAACATGGATAGGTAAGCTTTCCAGTTAGCGCTTTTCTCGACAAGAGATGCACAGAAATGTAGGTTTTTGTTTTTGTTATTTTAATTTGTTTAATTCGTCTATTGCTTGACATATTTTTTCAAGTGGAGAGGAATTGAGTTCTTGCATGACGGTGTGAGCTAGAATTTCATCGATGACTCATATAACATTTCTTAGCACACAGTACAAAAACTTGTGGATGTTCGAGAAAGACAAATCATGATGTTTTTGGGTGGTTTTAAATGAGTGAAGTGGGCGAGCATTAAGAGAACATGGAGAGGTAAGCTTTCCAGTTAGCGCTTTTCTCGACAAGAGATGCAGAGAAATGTAGGTTTTTGTTTTTGTTATTTTAATTTTTTTAATTCGTCTATTGCTTGACATATTTTTTCAAGTGGAGAGGAATTGAGTTCTTGCATGACGGTGTGAGCTAGAATCTCATCGATGACTCATATAACATTTAATTTGTCACATCCCGACCCGGGCTCTACCACACCCTGGGCTCGACTCTACCGTAGCGCGATATTGTCCGCTTTTGGCCCCAACCACGCCCTCACGGTTTTGTTTTTGGGAACTCACGCGAGCAGAACTTCCCAGTGGGTCACCCATCATGGGATTGCTCTCGCGCAAACTCACTCAACTTCGGAGTTCTACGGAACCCGAAGCCAATGAACTTCCAAAAGGCCTCGTGCTAGGTAAAGATGAGAATATACATATAAGGCTTACATGATCCACATCCCTGGGCGATGTGGGATCTCACAATCCACCCCCCTCAGAGGCCCGACGTCCTCGTCGGCACACTTCCGACCAGGGATTGGCTCTAATACCAAATTGTCACATCCCGACCCGAGCTCTACCACACCCTGGGCTCGACTCTACCATAGCGCGATATTGTCAGCTTTGGGCCCCGACCACACCCTCACGGTTTTGTTTTTGGGAACTCACGCGAGCAGAACTTCCCAGTGGGTCACCTATCATGGTATTGCTCTCGCACAAACTCGCTTAACTTCGGAGTTTCTACGGAACCCAAAGCCTATGAGCTCCCAAAAGGCCTCATGCTAGGTAGAGATGAGAATATACATGTTGGAGTGAGATTTCTTACAAGAAGAAATACCTCCACAGACTTGTTGACCGTGATCCTCACGTTGCCGAATCCTACGTTGTAAACGTCTCCGAACAGTCTTCCTGTGTAGCTTCCCGGGTGAGCACCTGCAAAAGATCCTCCGATGCTCAAGTCAGAATTCGTTTTTCTCTGGATTGTTTTCGGTCCTTCTCACGTTTCAGAGTGACTTCTTCACTTACAGGTAATTTTCCTCTTCAAACCCCTATGGTGGGAATATTTCAAACGTTTACAGGCACAAGTTCTTCCCTTTGTCTTCTCTAATCAACTTTGGCCAGTAGGTCTCAAATCCCGTTTCTCATGCCGAGACAGACTCCTTGGTCCAAATATGGTGGTGCTCCACCACCCTTTGAAGTCATCAAGGCTCGTGACCAAGGTCATGTTCCGGATGACGTACACCTCAGCCCACTTCCTGTCGGGGCGGACATGCATTCCGGCTCCGGTATCCCAACTGGGTCTACTGTTTTGTCTCCGGACCACCTAGGGGCCATTAGTTTCCTGCTCCACCCCATGATCCATCTCCTTTTATTTTTTACTCGTACTCACCCTATGCAATTGAACCCGAACTCTTACTTGTCTATGTCGACCTTTTTGGCTTTGGGTTTGAAGTTGGGTGTTTCCTTAGGTTTTAGAGATTTCCTTTATCTCTTCGACTTGACTATTATCAAGAATGAAGCCAGCTTCTTTAGCTTTACGCCTAGATATCGCAAGAAATTCTTGTCGTTGGGCCCTTCGAGAGCTAGAGATTGGAAGAACCGCCCTCTTCTGGTTTCGGGGAACTGGATGGCTCTCGAGTTGTCTCAACTATCTATCCCCTCAGCTTTTGGTCCTAAAGCTGGTATATAAATTTACTCCTGTTATTAGTTTTTCCACAAATATGCGAACAGTATTTACCGTGAGTTTCTTTTGCAGTTTTGTCGGATGGTCCCGCACGAATAATTTCCAGAGACCGAAAATGTTGGCTAGAGAGGTTTTTGACGACAAAGATATGGGGCTCTAGGGACGTTGCCGACACCCTTACCCAAATTACTTCTCCCCGTAACTCCATCATTTACTTCCCGTATTATTTGGTCGATCGGTCGTTGCCCCCTGACCCTTTGCTTAAATCTATCTTTGCTCTCGATCTTAACCTTCAGTTCAGCGCAGGGTCTTCTATACTTGCGACCGACTCCCGAACGGAGGACTCGGAAGGAGTAGACGCGGGAGAAGAAGGCGAGGGGTCAGGGCGTTCCGACACGGATCCCGTCTGTGGGAACGAAACAAAATCAAACTATCAACATGACTGGATCCGCACAAGAAGTTCCGAATCCCTCCGATGCAGGGACTCGATCGATCCGTGCGAGGCCTCAATCCCAAAATAGTGAACCCAGTCTGGCCATAGAACAATTTAGAAGGCTAACGAGGGAGTTACATGAAACGAGAAAGACAGCAGAACGGGCGTTGAAGAAGGCTGAAGCAAGAAATCCAGGAGAAGATGTGACCGGCACCAAGAGACAGCGTGCAGAGGAAGAAGATAAGGAGGGCAGCTCTAGTAGCGCGCCATCCAGCAACTGTGTTGAAGTAACGAAAAACCAGGGGGAACGATCGCAGTGGGATAAGGAATTGAAAAAGGTAAAGGATGTTGATTTGCGAGAGCAGATTGAGAAGATTGTGAAAGGGTACAAGCCACAGACCCCGGCCGAGCTCACCCTAGAAGCGGCCAGGGGGATCCGCAAATCGCCGTTCACAGAGGACATCCTGAAAACTAAGAAACCGGCCAAGTTCACCCAACCAAAGTTTAGGCTGTTTGAAGGCATGACGGACCCGGTCGAACACATTTACCACTTTCAACAGCAGATGGCGCTCGAAGGAGACGATGAGGCCCTCCTGTGCAAGTTGTTCCCCTCAAGTCTTTCAGGATCATCTTTAACCTGGTTCAGACAACTGAAACCGAAGTCTATCGGAAGTTTCACAGAGCTTTGCGAAGCATTCATATCGCAATATGTCTGCAACAGGAGGCCAAGAAAAGATGTTACGATTCTGTTCAGCACCAAGCAAAATGTAGGCGAAAGCCTCAAAAGCTACATGACTAGGTTCACGGAAGAGATGTCCACCCTAGAAGAATGCGATTCTCACACTGCCTCTTTGGCATTCCGAGAGGGGGTATTGCCCGGAACGAAGATGCGCAGGTCATTGATCGAAACTCCGCCACTCGACATGAGGGAGGTGATGGCCCGAGCTGATGGAATCATCAGGTTAGAGGAGGAGGAACTCATCCAATCAAAACGAACCACCGCGGCTATTGCTATATCTTCAACGGACGCTGCCGCAAAACCCACAACTCAACCGAGACAGGAAAGAGGATTCTCACGTGATCCAAAGGATGGGCTTAATGAGAGATCTAGACCTGAGCGCCCACACACCAAGCTGACAGTGAGTCTGGGAAAAATCTTCCACGAGAACAAGGGAAAGGGAGTTTTTCGGGCACCGGCACCGATTCGAACGCTGTTGGAGAAGCGAGACAGGAATAAGATGTGTGCTCATCATAACAATTTTGGCCATACCACTAATGACTGTCGGAGCCTAAGGAACCAAGTGGAAGCTATGCTGAAGAAGGGGATGTTGTCACAATACCGCGTAGAATCAAGAGGCGAACGCAAGGATGATGGAGGACTAAAAGCAGTAGCGGGAAACATTGAGGTGGATGAGAGATTGTTGGATATCAATGCCATACATGGCGGACCTCAACCCCCTGAGGGACGCGAAGCACGCTTTCGGTCGCAAATACAGGAAGTCGAGAAGTTTAGACGCGTGAACAACATAACGTTAGCCCCGGAAGCGTCCAAAGCATTAGGGAACCTTGGGGTCATCTCCTTTAGCCAAAAAGATCTCGAAGGAATTCAATTCCCTCACAACAACGCACTGATCGTGACCCTACGTGTCGCCAACTCGAGAGTGAAAAGGATAATGATTGATGGGGAAAGCAGCACAGACGTTCTGTTTTGGAGCACGTTTAGAAGAATGAAACTGGACGAGAAAGAGATAAGGCCAAATCCAGCTCCCCTCTACGCATTTGAAGGAACTAGGGCCCGGCCCATTGGAGATGTTACCCTCCCCGTCACTGCTGCAGGTAAGACTCTTTTCGTCACTTTTGTTATCATCGACGCACCGAGTGCGTACAATGCCATCATGGGAAGAGAGTGGATCCATCAGATGGATGGGGAAGCGTCAACTAGATGTCAGGTAATGAGGTGTTTGTCGGCGGATGGCCAAACAACGATCGACATTAAAGGGGATCAGTTAGAGGCCAGGAAGTGCTACAACATGGCGACAAATATCGAGACAGCCAGGGAAGAGCAACAGGGCTCGGACTTGCATGAGAACAAACCATTATAGCAATTAACGGAGGCCCCACCACAGCAGGACCAGGAAAATAACAATCAAGAACCCCCGACTATAGAACCATTGAGGGAAGAGGTTTTGGATCCAGCTGATCCTGAGAGACGAATATGGGTGGGCTCCCTCCTATCTGATGTGGAAGTTGAAGAGTTGTTGAAATTTCTGAGGAGCAACGCTGATGTTTTTGCATGGTCTCATAGGGACATGCCAGGAATTGATCCGGAAGTGGCATGTCATCAACTGAACGTTGATCCGAGTTGTCCTCCACACCGACAAAAGCAGAGGAGGTTTGCGCCAGAACGGAATCAGATTATTAGTGCGGAAGTCGATAGACTCCTCGAAGTTGGATTCATTCGCGATGTCTGGTGCCCGACTTGCGTTTCGAACGTCGTGGTGGTAGGCAAGAAAGAGAAAGGAAAATGGCGCGTGTGTGTGGATTATACCAACCTGAACAGGGCGTGTCAGAAAGATTGTTTTCCAATTCCAAAAATTGACCAGACGGTGGATGCTACGGCCGGGTACGCACTGTTATCTTTCTTAGATGCTTATTCCGGTTATAATCAAATTCCTATGGCTGTTGAGGATCAAGAGAAAACGGCTTTTATTACTGAATGTGGGTTGTATTGTTACACCGTTATGCCTTTCGGACTCAAGAATGCCGGCTCGACTTATCAAAGATTAGTGAATAAGATGTTTAAAAATCAGATCGGAAGTACGATGGAAGTTTACATTGACGATATGGTCGTCAAAAGCCGAGAAAGATCCCAGCATATCGATCATCTGCACGACACTTTTGACAAATTGAGAAGGTATCACATGTGCCTAAACCCAGCAAAATGTGCATTCGGCGTGTCCTCTGGGCAGTTCTTAGGGCACATAGTGAACAAACGAGGTATTGAACCGAACCCAGCGAAAGTTGAAGCCTTGTGTAACATGCCGGATCCAGTAACACCCAGAGACATGCAAGTGTTAACCGGACGAATCGCTGCCCTTAGTCGTTTCATTTCACGATCGTCCGATCGATGCAAACCTTTCTTTCAGGTCATACGAAACAAAAAAGGAAATGAAGGAAAATGAGGACGAAGAAACTTAAGGTAATGATATATAAATATATACACGTGCATGCGTAGAAATATCTGCAAGTATATGAAAAGCAAATGCAGAGATTTGCATGTCAGTATGCAGAGATACGCACGCAGATGTTGCGTGTAGGAATGACCAAGCGTGTGTGTATATATTGTTTGATAGATAGGCAAGTCTGGCAAGGACATTATGGCTGCAAAAGTGAGCATATATATATATATATATATATATATATATATATATATACGGAAGCGTGTGTGCCTACATAAAGAAAAAGTAGGTGCATAACAGGCCACTGTGCTACGCATATATAAGCAAACAGAATAGGCATTTATATATCAATATATTGCTATCCATACACAGGCATGCAGAATAGACACACAGCATAGGTGCTCAGCCTAGCACTTTGGGCTATATATGTACATCTGTATTTGGGTGCAAATCAAGTAAAAGTGTGTGCAGGTGCAGACAAGACCGGGCAGAGATCTGCATAATTGATGCGTCAGTCCTCCTTCGTAATCCTCTTTCGTAATTCTCTTCCGTAATCCTCTTTCGTAATCCTCTTTCGTAATCCTCTTTCGTAAACCTCTTTCGTAATCCTCTTTCGTAAACCTCCTTCGTAATCCTCTTTCGTAATTCTCTTCCGTAATCCTCTTTCGTAATCCTCTTTCGTAATCCTCTTTCGTAAACTTCTTTCGTAATCCTCTTTCGTAAACCTCTTTCGTAATCCTCTTTCGTAATCTTCTTTCGTAATCCTCTTTCGTAAACCTCTTTCGTAATCCTCTTTCGTAATCCTCTTCCGTAATTCTCTTTCGTAAATCCTCTTTCGTAAATCCTCTTTCGTAATCCCCTTTGTAAATCCTGTCAGTCCTCTTTTCGTAATGTCAATCCTGATCCTCTTTCGTAATCCTCGTTCGTAAACCTCTTTCGTAATCCTCTTTCGTAATCCTCTTTCGTAAACCTCTTTCGTAATGTCATCCCTCTTGTGTAAATCCTCTTTCGCAAATTTCACAAAGACGTCTGTCTGACGCACGTAAATTATGCGAAAATATGACAAGGCAAAAAGCTAGTTGGGCCTTCGTAAGTCAGTCGAACAAAACAAAGGCTTGGGTAACTTTAAGAAGTGCTTAACGGATTAGATTTCGAGGCCTCATGAGATCGAAAAATTCGGTTTTCCCCTATTTTACACACGTAAAAAAGGGAAAAAGGGGGCATTGTGGGAGGATAAAATTCAGTCTCGACTCATGGGCCAATACTGAACATCCAAGGAGAAAGTGTTGCGCAGGACAAAAGCCTACAAGGAACATATGGACGTAAGGGGAACAGGCCACGGTAACTTCCCCTACAGACGCAAGGGAGAACGTGCCTAGAAAACTACTCCGCTATGAAGGAGAAGTGGAGGAGGCCATTACGGAGGAGAAGTGGGAGAGGAGGACACGGCAGTTGTTCCCTGAGCACGCGGTCACGTAACGGATGACCACTAAGGGAGTGGGGGAGGAGGACTGGTCGTTGTATCTGATCCCAAGCGCACAACTCTATAAATAGGGGGAGGAGCCAGAGAACTAGGTACGTGAGAAGGACCGAAAACAATCCAGAGAAAAACGAATTCTGACTTGAGCGTCGGAGGGTCTTTTGCAGGTGCTCACCCGGGAAGCTACACAGGAAGACTGTTAGGAGACGTTTACAACGTAGGATTCGGCAACGTGAGGATCACGGTCAACAAGTCTATGGAGGTATTTCTTCTTGTAAGAAATCTCACTCCAACAATACATATAAGGCTTACAGGATCCACACCCCTGGGCGATATGGGATTTCACAAAATTTAACAAAATCTATAGTTTAACAAAACAAAAAAAACATCAGTTATAAGCAAAGGGTTACAATCATTTTTTTTTTTCTGTAATTTTAGTTCACAAAAAGTGTTATGTTAATTAGTACTAGCAACTGGCACAAAAGCGATATGTGTGCAATTAAATTTAGGGGTGGGTTCGGTACGGTTACTGTACCAAAACCCTCGTACCAATTACCATACCAAACTTTTGGTTTAGTAAAATCTATTACCATTACCGTACCAAACTTTCGGTATGCCAAAGTTCGGTATTGCCAAAAGTTCGATTGGCATGGTATGGCAATGGTAATTGCCATTTTGTTTTGGGACAAAATCTATTTTTGTTTTTTTAACACAATTCAAGGGCAAAACCTTTTTTTTGTACCTTTATCTCATACATTGTAGCTTAAATTCATTTATTATTCATCGTTCACAATTTTCACACACAATAATTCAAATGATGCATCAGATTCATGATGAAAATTAAGCTTACAATCCAAATAGAAGTTACGAACCAAAACATATAGAAGTTAACAATCCAAATAGAAATTAAAGTTTCAAACCAAAAGAAAATTGGAACTAAACTTCAAAAAGTACAATTCATTAATCAGTTATTCCAGCTTGAGATGTCGAAGCTTTTGGAGGAGGCATTGAACTTGTAGATTGAGCTTGTGTCAAGCCTACATTACCAACAAAGAAAACATATTAATTAGTAGTAAGAAGAATTAAAGTTGAAAACCATTTAATAACAAATTTACTAAAAAAATTAAAGCATATCTTTCTTGTTTCCTCTTCTTCCATTTTCTTGTAAAATTGAAGCATATCTTCCGTTGGTTACTTGTAAAAGTTTAGTTCATCTGCCCTAAGTCAACCACTAGTACACACTAGTGCCTCTACTATTTTAGGAGTCAAGGATGCCCTAAAAGGGTCTACAACCCTCCTCCATAGGCTAAATGCATTTTCACTAGCAACAGTAGAAGTGGGGGTTACAAAGATATATTGGTATTTGTGAAAGAATTATGAACTCTTTGGTGTTTGATTTCTACCATTTCAAGAGATCAATGTCACATCCCGGCCTGGGCCCCCACCACATCCCGGGCTCGACTCCACCGTAGCACGATATTGTCCGCTTTGGGCCCCAACCACCCCCTCACAGTTTTGTTTTTGGGAACTCACACGAGAACTTCCCAGTGGATCAACCATCATAGGATTGCTCTCGCGTGAACTCGCTTAACTTCGGAGTTCCGATGGAATCTGAAGCCAGTAAGCTCCCAAAAGGCCTCGTGCTAGGTAGAGATGAGAATATACATTTAAGGCTTACAGGATCCACACCCCTGGGCGATGTGGGATCTTACAATCCACCCCCTTAGGGGCCCGACGTCCTCGTCGGCACAATTCCGACCAGGGATTGGCTCTTATACCAAATTGTTACATCCCGGCCCGGGCCCCCACCACATCCCGGGCTCGACTCCACCGTAACACGATATTGTCCGCTTTGGGCCCCAGCCACGCCCTCACGGTTTTGTTTTTGGGAACTCACACGAGAACTTCCCAGTGGATCACCCATCATGGGATTGCTCTCGCGCGAACTCGCTTAACTTCGGAGTTTCGATGGAATCCGAAGCCAGTAAGCTCCCAAAAGGCCTTGTGCTAGGTAGAGATGAGAATATACATTTAAAGCTTGCAGGATCCACACCCCTGGGTGATGTGGGATCCTACATCAAAGTCACCAACAACAATGCTAATATAAGTAGGGTTTTATTTTCAAATTATTGGAATACTATAAATATGTGTTATATAATTATCTATTATATAATTTATAAATTATATATTGTATCGTATTTTTGGTACGGTACGGTAATACCGTGGTAATGATATCCATTGCCAATATCGTACCATAAAATTTCGGTACGGTACAATACCGTACCATTACCAATTGGCACAAAATCGGTATGGCACCGCAATTTGGCAAAAAAATCCACCCCTAATTAAATTTACTTTCAATTTTCCACGTTTTGTCACGTCCACGAAACTACAACACAATTTATAAAGTAAGAAAAAATAAATGCCTTTTTCAGGGATTTTTGTCAATATGCTGCCGAATATAGCCACTAAACCAACAAAACAATTCACCACCTTCAATCATTGGGTTAAAACTAAAATTTTTAACTCAAAAACTGCTTTTTTCTTCCAACCCTTTTGGTTTAAATTTAATGAATTTATGATAAATTTTTTTTTCTAAATTAACTTTTTTTATAAAAAAAAAAATGTAGACTATCCTAATCTAGTTTTATGAACATTTTAACCTAAAAATATTTAGATTCCGATAAATATTGAAAAATCACTAAATCGACACCATGAAACTAGTGGAACATATGAAAGAATATGAAACACATAAAATAATTTTTTTTAATTACTTTAGCCGTTAGATTTAAATTTGGACCATTAGATCTTCTTTTTTTTACCATTGGACTTGATCATATTAGATTTTAACCGTTGGATTCAATGAATTTATAAATATAAGAATAAAAAATTATACACATATATGGTGGGCCAGCCCCCATCTAACCCGGAGAATCCAGGGCTAAATTTGCTCCAGAAATGAGTTTTGTGTTAAAACTAATATTTGCCCCAAGGGTTGGAGCAAGTTGAGGTAAGTTTAGAACCTAAAATTTGAGTTTTACTCTAAGGGTTGTAGTAGGTCTTAGGGTTTGCAACAAAAAGCTAAACCATTTTTTTAGTCTTAAAAGTCCATCAATGAACTTTCTCTGGTAGGTGAGAAAGTGAATCGGTTGAGAGTGAGGAGAACGTGGGAGGAGTGGTTGAGGTTTTTTCTGGTGAGAGATGTAGGGAGAGGAAGATGAGAGAAGTGGGGTTTTTTTAATTTAATTTTAAATAGAGTTGCCATGTTTAAATAGTTGTGAGGTTCACTTAAAAAACAGTAAAATTTGGGTTCATGTAGTTATTCAATTACCCATAATTTTTATTTCTATTCAGTTTTGATTAGAGGGTTAGAATGGTAATTTCTTGGAGTTTTGAATGACAATATCAGGGTTCTATTAATATGTAGTTTAAATTATAGACACTAGTAGATGTCCTCGCACACTGTGCGTGAACAATTTTATTTCATTTTTTTATATTATAATGTCACATCCCGACCTGGGGTCCACCACATCCCGGGCCCGCTCCACCACCGTAGCACGATATTGTCCTCTTTGGGCCCCGACTACGCCCTCACGGTTTTGTTTCTGGGAACTCACACGAGAACTTCCCAGTGGGTCACCCATCATGGGAGTGCTCTCGCGCGCTACTCGCTTAACTTCGGAGTTCCGATGGAATCCGAAGCCAGTGAGCTCCCAAAAGGCCTCGTGCTAGGTAGAGATGAGAATATACATATAAGGATCACTCCCTTGGGCGATGTGGGATCTCACATATAAAGTGTGATTAGGTTTTTAAAAAAAATTTCAGTTATGAAAATTGGGACAAAGATAAGCAAATTTCTTCTAATGTGGGCATATCTTTTTTTCATTTGTAAACAAGGCATGCTGCATGGACCTAACTGTGAGGTTGCAAAAAACAACAAAATTTATGTTTATGTAATTACTAAATTGCCATGTTTTTTATTTTTGTTTAGTTTTGTTGAGAGGGTTAAAATGGTATTCATGAAGTTTTGATTGACGACCAGGTTTATATTAATAGGTAGTTTAGATATGTACAAAATCAAACATACTAAGATTGAAAATAAGCATACCAATCAACAATGTGTACAACATTAAACATAATAAAACTAAATATAAATATACCATTCAACAATGTGTACAACAAAAAATGCACCCGACGATTGTGTACACATAATATAATCGTTTTGTTGAATACATGGATAATTTTATTTGGGAGGAGATGTGGGTTAAATCTTCAAGTTTAGCAATTACATCAGTACAAAAGTGGAACTCATTGTTACCATGTTATCACTTAACGGCAAACTTAACAGATTTTCTAATAAGGCTTTGAACCAGCCTTAGAGACCTTTTTTCTTTAAAGAAAGTCCCTTTTTAATGATTTACAGAAATTTGAGTTTTGTTCAATTCTTTATGTATGACATTGAAATGAAGTAATAGTAAATATATGATATTGAAATAGTTTAAAGATGTATGAGGTTGCAATTGCACATAAACCTGAATATGCAATATGTAATTTACCCTTAATTTTTTTCACATGAGTTGACACATCCCGACCCGGAAAGTCCACTTGGATTTCGAATCGAGTTGTGCTGGTCGACTGCTGGAGGGTGACGAAGCCATAAAGTGTAGTGTAGTGGAAAAAGAATGTGAATAAATTTAAACCTAAAAGTGCCAAAATATAAGAGTGCGCTGGTGATCGGGAATAAACTCATTTCACACGTGATGTCAGAGCATAATTAAAGTACAGTAAGGTAGGATGAGGATTCTTGGCAAACTTTGATATAGATGGCTACCTCTGACTGGCCAGAAGTGTGCCGATGAGGACGTCGGGCCCTTAAGGGGGTGGATTGTTAGATCCCACATCGCCCAGGGGAGTGGATCCTCTATGCCTTATATGTACATGCCCACCTCCAATTAGTACGAGGCCTTTTGGGAGCTCACTGGCTTCGGGTTCTGTAGGAACTCTGAAGTTAAGCGAGAATGGGCCAGAGCATTCACAGGATAGGTGACCCACTGAGAAGTTCTGCTCGCGTGAGTTCCCAGAAACAAAACCGTGAGGACGTAGTCGGGGCCCAAAGCGGACAATATCGTGTTACAGCGGAGTCGAGCCCGGGATGTGACATGAGTTATAATTGGAGGGTTACAATCATCTTTTTATATAATTTTAGTTGACAAAGGGTTTTCTATTAATTATTATAGACATATGTACAAGATCAAACGTACTAAAATTAAAAATAAGCATAGCAACAAACAATGAGTACAAAATTAAATGTAATAAAACTGAAAATAAACATACCATTCAACTATGTATACAACAACAAAAGCACCCGACGATAGTATACACGTAATATGTTTTAATACTGTGTCAAAGACTAAGACAAGTTAAAAAAAAAACAAAAAAAAACTGAAGAAAGAATAATAATTTGACCAAAAAAAAGTTGACCGAAGAAAATGCTATTAAGTGAATAGATTTTATTGTTCTGTTGAATACATGGATAATTTTATATAGGAGGTAAATCTTCATTCGCCAAGTGAAGATACGCACCAGCTTCTCGGTGCTCTATAAAAAGGAAGCATTTCTTTCATTAAGAACTCATCTCAACTCAACATTTTCTCCCTTAGCTTGTAACTGATTTCTTTGATCTTAGTTTTTGAGTTTCGAGCTATGGATGCAGTGGCTACTCAAACAACCATGGAGACCACCAAAGTAACAAGCATCAAATCGCTTGCTGAATCCCCTGCTTTCAGCTCTCTTCCTTCTGCATATATGTTCAATGGAGACCCCAGTGATGAAGCAGATCCTAACGATCCTGAACTCACAATTCCTGTAGTTGATATGTCTCTTCTCACATCGGGGTCTCCTGATCAACGGTCCAAAATCATCCATGACCTCGTCAAAATTTGCCAAGAATGGGGATGCTTCATTGTAAGCATAAAACCATATATATTAATTATTATTTCAGGAGTTATGCTATTAGATACACATAAAACTAACATACTTGCCAATGAAATCACACTTACTGAGAGAGTCTACCCAACATTTTTGTTTATTTTTAGTACAACGATATATTAACACTAAGGCTTAGATTGTGGGCTAAGCCACACAAAGGTTCATCCATAATAATTTGAAATCTAACTCGTCATCTTCGTAAGTCGAGTGAAAGACTTCTCACTTAAAGAGAAATAAAACACCTCGAGACCTTAGTGTTAAGTGGCACCCTAAGTTAACCCTAAAGCATTATTGTTATTTCAGTTTATGAAGCATTATTGTTATTTACTTGTATGTCCGTGGGTAGGTAGTAATTAGCTTTCTATACATAAAACTAATACTTAACTAATCATCATGGTTTGCAAGCCATTAACCACGAAGTGCCACCGAGCTTAATGAAGGCGATGATCGACGCATGCCATGGATTTTTCACTCTCCCAGACGAAGAAAGGGAGGAGTTCAAATCTAGTAACGATGTGCTAGAGATGTTCAATTGCGGGACAAGCTATAATCTTGACTTGGATAAATTCCTTATGTGGAGGGATTTCTTCAAGGCCAGAGTACATCCTGAGTTTTATGCCCTAAGCAAACCGGCTGGCTTCAGTGAGGTCTCATTGAAGTTTAGCCAGAAAACAAGACACGTAGCATTGGAGATAGCAAGAGCAATCGCAGAAAGCTTGGGATTGGATCCCAGCTACATACATCATGCCATGAACACGGATCGTGGATTTGAAATTCTCGCCGCAAACTATTATCCGCCTTGCCCGCAGCCAGAAAGCGCAATCGGCCTTCCCCGTCATACTGATTCTGGCCTGTTCACTCTCCTAATCCAGAACGAGATGAATGGCCTCCAGGTCGAACACAACGGAAAGTGGGTCACCATTGATGTCCCTCCCAACTGTTTCTTTGTTAACCTTGCAGACCAAATGGACATTCTAACTAACGGCAAGTACAAGAGCGTGATCCATCGGGCCACCTTGAACAACAAAGCTACAAGGATCTCTGTTGTCTTTTCGCATGGACCATCTGCGGACACAGTTATCGCACCGGCGCCGGAGTTGCTGGAAAAACACGGCCAAGCTCCCAAATATATTGGAATGAACTATATAGAATACATGAAAATTCAACAGAGCGGCAAGAGCTACCAGAAGTCAACCTTAGATCACATACGATACGAGCATGCAGGCTGATCAGTTGATAAGCTTTTATAGAGGCCCGAATTATTAAGATGCAACTTTCATTTTCGTTTGTTACGTAAAATAAAAGTAAAAACTAAAAAACCTAAAATTCGAACAAGGTGTCGTGTATTGAAGAATAAAATAGGAATCATTTGGTGTTGTGTTTATTTCCTACCTTGTAATATTTAGATTCCCTTGTCCTTGTGGATTTAGATTTGCTTGTATAATTAGATAAAAGTGTTTAGGGTTTGAATTGTATGTTTATTCTTCTCTCTAGGAGGTAAATATATAGTTGTACAATATCCCACATAACAGGAAATAAGAATCCTAATTATATAGGGAATAAATTATAGGATTACATTCCTAAACTAAATGGTTGACTCACACCAACACTCCCCCTCAAGTTGGTGCATAGATATCTCCTAAGCCCAACTTGTCAAGTGAGTCTTGAAACACCCTTGCTGAAACCTCATGAGTTAACACATCTGCTAATTGTTCTTCAGACCTCACGTATGGAATATCAATCAATTTGACATCTAACTTCTCTTTGATGAAGTGTCTATCTACCTCCATATGCTTTGTACGATCGCAGTTTGATTGTCGCAGTATAATAACATAGCTCCCTGAGGCTTGAACCCAATCTCAGTTAGAAGAATCCTGAGCCATAACAATTCGCAAATTTCATATGCCATCCCTCTATACTCTGCCTCGGTCGTTGATCTAGCCACTACATTTTGCTTCTTACTTCTCCAAGTTACCAAATTTCCTGCTACGAATATGAAGTAGCCTGATGTGGAGCGACGATCATCAATGTTTCCCGCCCAATCAGCATCAGTATACCCTTTTACCTCCATATGTCCATGCTTCCTGAAGATCAGTCCTCTACCCGGTGCACCTTTCAGATAACTCAGTATACGCATCACTGCTGCCATGTGATCCTCACTCGGAGCATGCATAAATTGACTTACTACACTAACAGCATATGCAATATCTGGTCTTGTGAAAGACAAGTAAATCAACATTCCTACTAACCTTTGGTATCTTTCTCTGTTTGCTGGGACCTGGTCCGGGTAGATCGCCAATTGATGATTTTGAACTATAGGTGTTTCTGCTGGTTTAGATGCCAGCATCCCTGTCTCAGACAAAAGGTCAAGAACATACTTTCGCTGCGATAAGTAAATACCATCACGGGAACGAGCAACTTCAATCCCCAAGAAGTACTTCAAACCTCCTAAATCTTTCATCTCAAACTCCGTAGAGAGATACTTATGTAGTTTCTCCATTTCTTCTGTATCATCACCTATGACTACCATATCATCCACATATATTATTAACAAGGTAACCTTTTCACCCCTGCGTTTGGTAAACATAGTGTGATCTGCATTTCCTTGTCGGTAACCATATCTCTTCATCACATCAGTGAATCTTCCAAACCAAGCCCTTGGTGATTGTTTTAATCCATAAAGAGCCTTTCGCAGTCTGCACACCTTACCTGCATTATTCTGCACTTCATACCCAGGTGGAAGCTCCATGTATACTTCTTCTTCCAGATCTCCGTGCAGAAAACCATTTTTTACATCAAATTGTTTCAACGGCCAATCAAAATTAGCAGCTAAAGACAACTTAACCCGTATAGTGTTCATCTTTGCTACCGGAGCAAAGGTTTCTTGATAATCTACTCCAAAGGTCTGTGTGTACCCTTTAGCAACCAACGTCGATGGTTCCATCTTCCTTGTGTTTGATGGTGAACACCCATTTGCACCCTATTGGTTTTTTTTTCTTGGGGTAGTGTCTCCACGCTCCAAGTTTCGTTCTTTTATAAGGCCTTCATTTCAACCTCCATTGCTTCTGTCCATCGAGGATCCCGCAAAGCTTCTTCCACTTTAGTTAGAATTTTAATTCCATCCATTGTATTCACAAACGCTTGGTACTTGGTAGATAACCGATGAATAGAGACATATTTTGCAATTGCATATCTCACTTTTCCATCCGGAGAATACCTGTCTGGAGGTTTTCCACGATTTTGTCTCGGAGCCAATACATAAGTACTTTCAATGTTAGCCAAATTATAAGCTACATCAGATTTGGGCAAACTTACCTCACGGATATCCTCGGGCACTTGGATGGGTACAATTGGAGAAGGGTTATTTCTTGAAGTGCTTGGGCTGTTTGGTGGAGGGTGCGGCTCACTGCAGCTTGGTAGAAGGTACAGCTCACTGCTGCTTGGTCCATTACCCGCGTTGGGCTCACATTGCATGCTCAGCTCAGAGAATCCCTCAGCCATTAGACCTTCAAGCCCACCTGCCACATGGCATAAATTGCTCAGATTAGGACTATTAATGCTACTAGGCTCTCGGTGACACATGTTGCTGGGCTCAATGGAAATCATCCAAACCCATTGTTGGGTCTCGGCTAATCACAAGTGGTTGGCAGATTCCACCACTACAGATTTCACGTTCACAGTGGCCATCCACCTGCTCAGTTGGAAGATCAATCCAACTATAATCTTATGTGCTCATCTCCCCCTGAAGATTATAGTAGGTGTGATCAATAAGGAAAAACATTTCATGTTCAGAAAATGTAACATCCATGGTGATGTACATATGCTTGGTAGGTGGATGATAACACCGGTACCCCTTCTGCTGACCATTAAATCTGAGAAAAATACATCGAACTGCACATGGATCCAACTTACTGCGTTGATTTTTGTGGAGGTGCACATAGGCCACACACCCAAAGATGCGAGGCTGCAACTGAAGTGAAGATGGTAACGTCACATGGTCGGCAAAAACCTTCATAGGAGTGCGAAAATTATGCACCCGGGAAGGTATTTGGTTCATGAGATAAACAGAGTATCGGACGGCATCCACCCAATATGAATGAGGAGCGTGAGCACCAATAAGGAGTGCTCGAGTGGTTTCCAAAATGTGCCTATTTTTGCGTTCTGCAACCCTATTTTGTTGCGGGGTTTATGGGCAAGTAGTCTCATGTAAAATGCCGTGCTCTTGAAAATATTGAGAAAGTTCTGTATTGAGATATTCCCCATCATTATCAGACCGGATCACCTTGAGGGGCAGGGAGTATTGATTTTTAACCATGCAATAAAACTGGTGAAAAATTTGAGCAACATCACTTTTATGTTTCATAGTATAAAGCCATGTCATTCTGGTGCGGTCATCCACAAATATAACAAACCAACGAATTCCATGATTAGTAGCTACTAGAGAAGGCCCTCACACTTCAGAATGAACTAACTCAAAAGGAACTGTTCTTTTATTGAAACTCAAATTATAAGAAGTACGATGACTTTTTGCGAGAATGCAATCCTGACACTGAAAATCAGAGCCTGAAATGCCATTAAATAAAGACGGAAGTAATTTTCTTAAATAACCAAAAGATGCATGTCCTAGTCGACGATGTCATAACCAGATTCTCTTAACCTTGTTGTTGTGACCACTGCTTACTTGGTTGACTCGGCCCGATACCACATCATCCACATAATATAACCCCCTCTTCTTAGTACCACGCCCAATGATCGCCCGTGTTTGGATATCCTGTAGTAAGCAGAAAGTGGGAAACATGAGTACAACACAATCTAATTGTTCCGTAACTTGACCAACATAAAGTAAATGATTCGATAGGGAAGGAACAAGAAGAGTGTTATGCAGAGATAGAGATGGAGTAAGGGCGATGGAACCCGCTCCTGTAACTGGAGCAATATCGCCATTTGCTGTGATAACATTCTCCTTTGGTGGCACGATTGGGTAGTGAAACAAAGATTCATCATATGTCATATGGTATGTAGTCCCAGAGTCAATTATCCAGCCATAATCTCGTTTAGCGGATGCTATGAATGTAGTGCCAATTTTACTTGGATCGTCAAATTAATCTTGAGAATTAATTAAATTTAAAAGGGAAAACTCTGGGCGCAAATTTTCTGAGTCTGAATAAACTGGGCTGCTGTCTGTGGATGGCCCAAATGGGCCTGCACCCTCCTGTTTGTTCCTGTCCATACCAATCCGTTGCTCTGTTGGATATCGGGCTTCAAACTCGGCAAGCCCAACCAGCTGGAGATCATGGCCGCATAGCCTGCTAGATGATTCATTCAAGGCATGCGCTGAAACAGAGGAGGGAAGCATGGCTTGGTGAGGAAATTTTTTTTAGTTCAACTTTGTGTTGATTGGGTTGGCAGCAGCTTTTCTTCAAGACACTTGGCTTGAGGTTGTTGAGGTGTGTTGTTGTGTTGACCTACTTTCGGTCAATAGGTTTAGGCTAGAAAAAATTGTTTCTGTCAGCGGTGTCTCTTGCTTCGAGACACTGCTGAAAATCTTTTGGTTTTTCAAAGTTTTGCAGCTACGGTAAGGGGAAAAGTGCCAGGATCAGAACTTGCTCTGATACCAAGATAAAAGTGTTTAGGGTTTGAATTGTATGTTTATTCTTCTCTCTAGGAGGTAAATATATAGTTCTACAATATCTCACATAACATGAAATAAGAATCTCAATTATATAGGGAATAAATTATAGGATTACATTCTTAAACTAAATGGTTGACTCACGCCAACATAATTATGATTGATTTTATTTCATGTTTTTGAGTTATCCTTGCATCTTAATTTTCTATAATTTCCTCTTTATAGAGAAGAATAAAAATTGCGAGTGTGTGTGAGATTATAAGAAACTTATCAATTTTTTTTTATAAATAATTTACCCACTTTTAAGATAATTTACCACTCTTCGATTTTCGCATTTGTGCATCATCGACTGTTTTTTGCACTTAATCTTATTATAGAAAGAAAAAAAATCTTACATATGGATCGGATTTGTGGCAACATAAAAAAGATGCTAGTTTTAACACAAGTCTTAAACCATTAGATTTATAGGAAAATTAATGAAAAGGGCTTGAAAACTTTGAGTTTTAACGATAAGGACAAAATAAAGGGTAAAGTGAATAGTACCAAGTTTGACTTTTTAGTGTAAAAATGTAGTTTTTCGTTAAAGTGAACAGTACCGCGGACTTTTCGTTAAAACTCCCATGATTTATTCACTTTGAATTGTTGAGATATAATATGATATTCCACTTTATTTTTATTATTTAAATAAGGGTTAAATCCAGATAACTACCTAACTTGTTAGCGGTAATTCCTAATTGATCCTAACCTTTTAGAACTTTCCAAATAACTACCTAACGTTTTGAAAAGTGAACATTTGTTAAGTTCAGTCGCGTTAAGCGATGATGTGGACAGTTATTTAAGCGGGTTTTTACTCTCAAATCATCTTGGGGTTTTGAATTTCCAAATGAACTCAACTTAATTAAGCAAATTTACGGCTTAACTTGACTAAAAAGAGTCGATTTGGAGAATTAAAGCTCCAAACACTACGATTAGTAGGGACTAACTTTAGTATTTGTCCACCTCATCATTTAATGTTAGAAAAATCATCACTTAATGTTGGTAAAGTCATCACTTAACACTGGCGACCTAACGGATGTCTAATTTATAAAACGTTAAGCAAATATTGAGAACCTTTTAAAAGGTTGAGACTAATATAAAATCACTATAAAAATTAGGCAGTTATTCGTACTTAACCTTTTGAATAAGTATGCATTAGAAGCAAATAACTTTTGAATTAAGATTTGGTATTCTGTTTTTCATTGATTCTCTCTCAATCTCTTTCTTCTCCCCTTAATTTTCGTTTCTCTACATATCTTACACTCTTAACATTCTTCTTCGTGCGCCTGTGATAGCCATGCATGAATTTTTTTTATTAAGATGGGCTGGGACAAAAGATTATTCATATGTTATGCAGTGTATTAATTTAATCAATGATTATTTTGTTAAGCTGCAGCCTGCAGGTTTGTTGGAACAAAAAAAACTGAATCCACATGTTGTATGAAGAAACGCATGCACCAGCTTCTCACTCAGTGCTCTATAAAAAAGAAGCAATGGATGCAGTGGCCACTCAAACAACGATGGAGACCTCGAAAGTTACAAGCATCAAATCGCTTGCTGAATCCCCCTCTTGCCCTATTCCTTCTGCATATAAGCAGATCCCACTACAAAAAAATCAGGCTTTCAGTCACAACGAAGATTGTGATTACAAGTATAAAATGTTGTGAGTAAAACATTTAGTCACGAAAAACTTTTGTAACTAGGTTGTGATTGAAAACCCCATGACTCATTGATTTAGTCATAAAAAAAAGGGTTCTTTAGATATAGACCCTTATAACTCTTATTTCCTAGATAAAAACCCACCTAATTCTAAACATCCAAATAAAACCCAAATTTGAAAAAGACTGCCAAATAGAAAAGTAATTAACCTATTATTACAAAATATTTACAACTTGTGCCACAATATTCAAATCAAACCAATAAATATTATTACTTACCTTAATTATGATGAACAAATAATCATTGCACATACTATTATCCCTAACACACACATACACACACACGCACATATATATACATATGTTCAAAAGTATATCTTACTACTAAAAGTTCAACATATATGTATTTATATATATATATATATATATAATTTACCTATATGTATATAGTACCACTATATGTTCATATATATATATATATATATATATGTATATGCGTAGTACTAACATACATGTTAAACAATTATTATATGTAAGTAATTTACCTATATTTATGATTAGCAAATAATATATTTTGTAGGTAAATTAATAATATTATCTAGGTAAATTATTTTGCATGTATTGGGTTTGTTTATTATCTAGGTAAATATTTTTCATGTATATTACATATATAGGGTAAATTATTTTGAGCAATCGAACATTTTAAATTTTTTAATAGTAGGTGCACTATTTGAATCTAACATTATTTTTTTAGGTAAATTATTTTGCATGAATTTTTACATATATTAGGCATTTTTAATATATATGTGTGAAATAATTTACCTACATTAATATGTGAAATATAATTTTAGTGACTTAATTAAGCATGTAATATATTAGACATTTTTTATTGTTATTATATATTAGGCAATGAATTTATAACATTAATGTTTTTTTTTGTAAAATCATTAATTCTCTCTTATAATTCGCATGGCATTAATTATGTACATCAAACATTCAAATAGGGGTATTTTAGGCATCCAAAAAAATTTAAATGTGTTAAGTCAAACATAATTAATGAATTTGTTGATGTGGAATGTAGTAAATGAGTTTTATTCAAGTAAAAAACTTATGTAGGGTTTTATATGAAAAAAATTCAATTTTAGGGACTAAAGTAATATTTTCAATAAAAAAAAACACGGTGACTAACTAAAAATGTATTATCACATCTCTTGTTACTAGAAAATTAGACCAGATCTTCACTTTTAGTCACAACATCCTTTTAGTAACAATCACTCTTCACGACTAAAAATCTTAGTAATAACAATCCTTAGTGACTAATAAGCATTTTAGTCACAACCAGTCCACATGACTGAAAATCTTAGTAACAACCTTCTATAACTAAAGCTCTATTAGTCACAATATCAGTTATAACTAAAATGCGGATAATAACATACAACAACTAACGACTATGACTGAAAGTCTAATAGTAACGACTTTATATCATGACTAATATCTTACTCAAACATGTTTTCATGACCAATATTTAGAAATATCACAGTGAATACCATTAAATAAACAAGTCCAACCTCCCAATACATTGGAATAACCTATATAGAATATCTGCAACTTCAACTAAGCAGCAAGAGCTACCCGAAGTCACCCTTAATTAGATCACATATATATGAGCCTGATGATTAATAAAGTAATCCTAACTGAAGTCACCCTTGCATGAAAATAAAGTAAATAAAATACGAAAGCACAAATTTCGTGTAGGATTGTTGGTTTTGCATACAGGTTTAATTAAATAGACTTATTACCTTTCTAATATAAAAATCTCCAATTACTAAATTCTTGAAATTAAAAAATTAACCTTATATCATAGCTTAAATGATTCTTCACATACTATATACAAGCGATATTTTAATTAAATTAAGTAAAATTATGGGAATGAAAATTTAATGTTTTCAGTTGCTTAAAAGTGAGTTCATTCGTTTTAGTAATGCGTTTACGTCTACGTCTGCACGATTAATGTCATATTTGTCTGATTATGTTATATAAACATTCAGTTCATAAACTTCTTTTTTTGCCATCACTATCTTCACCGCTCATAAGAGCAGTTCCACCGTGGTGTATTACCCGGTGGACTGGGGATGGAACAGGGCCAAATAGGCTGGAGGATAAGGTCCAACGTATGCCAGCCCGAGGGATAGGCCAGGCTCGAGCAACAGGCCCGGCAGGGATTGCCAACCCGAGAGCCTGAGGGCTGTGTGACGTATGGCTGATGTACGGCATCGGTGCATGCGCCGAGTTTCACATCTCCCCGTCCTCCTTCCCCTCATTTGACCTGGATATACACACCCAAACCGTCAATTTGAACGAAAAACATCAACTATGCAGAAACAATTTCAGAAAATTAAATTAAACTAAATTTTTCAATAAAACTATGGTTCTAAAACCACCGCATATAGGATCAAATTCGATCGGCAACAAATAAATCAAACAAGAGAAATTAAAAAAAAAAGAAAAAAGAAAAACAATCATCGGATTGAAGGGAGAAACCTAGGAGGGAGGGAACGAAAGCACAGAGAAGAGGAGAGATGGTGATGGTGGAATGAGGGGAAAAAGTGAAAGAGAGATAGAAAGAAGAGAGAGAGAGAGAGAGAGAGAGAGAGAGAGAGAGAGAGAGAGAGGAAGAACCAGTTGGAATGAGGGGAAAAAGTGGAAGAGAGATAGAAAGAAAAGAGAGAGAGGGAGGGAGGGAGAGAGAGAGAGAGAGAGAGAGAGAGAGAGAGAGAGAGAGAGAGAGAGGAAGAACCGGTCAAATTAGGGGAAATGGAAAGGGTGATGAGGATGTTTGATGGATTGGGTGAGGAAAAAATATTAATATTTTAGGGAAAATTAGAATCCCCTGCACTTTTTTAATACTCTTTAGATTAAATATTGGTTTTATTTTGAAATTTGATTAGGACGCCTAAACAATAGTCATGTCAGCATTTTTATATTTATTTAGATTACATGTAATTATTGTGTTTTTTTAATTTAAAATGTTAATTATTAAATTCCATATATATCTTTTTAGGTTGATATATTTTTGTGCGTGGCCTTTTTTTTAGGAAGCGAGTTTCTTCTTCCACGTTTGAGCCGTATGGTTTCTTCTCCCACGTTAGAATTCTGTGATCCTCATTTTTGAATTTTGAATGGACTTATCTATTTCAATTAGTGGTTGTTTTCACTATTTTATATTGATATCATGTGAGATAATTAGACATTTTCTCTATTTTCGGAGGCTTGAGGGTGGTACGTTCAGATAATATATTTAAACGTACCGAATACGTACCAAGAAGATATATAAAGTAATGTACCAAATATGTTTTCTTAAATAAATATAAACGTACCAAAATAATATATAAATGTACCAAATACATACAAAAAAGAAATATGAACGTACCAAATACGTACCAAGAAGATATATAAAGTAACGTACCCAATATATACCAAGGAGAAATATATGTTTAATCAAGAGGAAATATATGTACCAAATATGGTTTTTTTTTTAAATAAATATAAACGTACCAAATACATACAAAAAAGAAAACAAACATACCAAATATGTATCAAGAAGATATATTAAGTAACGTATCAAATATGTACCAAGAAGAAATCAACGTTTCATATGTAATTTGAAAGACTTTTTTATTAAAATTGAATACTACAATATTTATCTACAAAATC
Source organism: Cotoneaster glaucophyllus (assembly GCA_036320875.1). NCBI lineage: Eukaryota > Viridiplantae > Streptophyta > Magnoliopsida > Rosales > Rosaceae > Cotoneaster > Cotoneaster glaucophyllus. Next base: position 11,590,356 of record CM070064.1, on the reverse strand, counting down.
TAAGGAGTTTTCAGATATTATCTAAGAAAATTAAAAGGTATATTAAATATAATGGCAAGTCGCATTTATGTGTATTTTGAAAGACTTTTTATTGGAATTAAATTCTACAATATTTATCAACAAGATTTTAGGAGTTTTGATGTATTATCTAGGAATTAAAAGATATATCTATATAATGGCAAGTTGGGTAATTTAAATTATAAAAAAGGCTACTTCTAATCCATGTGGCACCTAAATTGTAGGAAGATGTTTAATCAAAACTCTAAAAGGCATAAATGTTTAATCTTAAAATTTTAAAACCTAGGCATCTGTATCAAAACCCCCCAATATTTTATTACCAATTGCCAGGGTTATTCAATGTAGGGGTGAAGATGCAAAAGGCAGTTACTATTTATTAAGGGCAGTTACGGTTCACTGGGTGGATTGAATAGTGAATAGCTTGGGGGGAGGGCTCCCACGCTGGAGTTGCTCTAAAGAAGAACTGAACGCTTTACCAGTAAAAAATTGGCTAATGAAAAAATCACATGAGCAATAATAAGCTTCTTAAAACCATGTCCGAATGCTTAACCATTTTCTTTGTTAGGAGATTTCTAGATCTTCATTTTTATTTTCCATTTTATTCGTGAATTTGTTTATTTATTTTTATTTTTTCATCTTCATGTTTTTTTGAATTATTTTTATTATTATGTTAGTGCCCAAGTATTCAAATAAGTGAGATCCAATGTTGTTATATATGCATTTAACGGAAAAATGAACTGATGTGACATTTTCCGTAGATTAGGTACTTCTTTGGAAAGCTTGAAAAGGTTGTGACCAATATAAAATTACATTAAAAGGTTATGAGGTTTTAGGCACTTAATCCTAATAAGTATGATTAGAGTATAAATTTTTGAAGGAGCTTCTAGCTTTCTACTCTTATCTAAAAAATAAAGAGGGTGATTGAAGATGTTCTTATATGTCAGTCTACACTCTACACTCTACACTCTACACACTCTTGGTAAAAATGAGTGCAGAATAAAATTTTAAAGTAAATTTCTCGATATTATTATATTCTTTGTATGTTTTCAACGTTCGATCTGTTGCACACATACTATTAAGAAATAAATATATGAACATAACAATAAACAAGAATATGGGTTGTTGGTGGGAGTAGGACATAAAGAGAGAATATTCAAATATTGGAAAACAATTAAGAAATCAAACCTTGAATCATGAGGACTCCCTATTTTCTCAGAACCTTCCTTTCAAGCGTATAATAAGTCTCGTTCTGTCTTAAAATCTTTTGCCGGGTTCTGGCATCCAACGCCATCTCCTCCTCCACTCTTGACTCCATCTCTCTTCTTCTTTTCACAGACCCAAGGTGCTGGGCTCCATTTTCACACAAACGTTCTCTTTCTCTGAAGGAGGCAAAGACTGAGGAGAAGTTGATCCATTTGCTCAAATCCAATCCATTTTTGCTTCTGGGTTTGAGGTAATACAGTTGTTTCTCTCAGAATCTATAACTTTAATCGTTTTTAATCGATCTGTTCTGTTTGTTTTGCTGTATTTGTTAGTAAAAATGATTTCTTTTCAAGTGGGTTGGTGCCATTTGATGTTGTGGCTGATCTGTAAGTAGATAGCTTGCACTCCATGCCATCTGTTCTGATTCTTCATTTGTTTCAACCTCCAAACACTGCATTATCAATTTTACTGAGCTTTATTTGGTATGTGATTGAAGTGAAGAAAACTGGGTTATTTAAATGTAGTCATTTAGTTACTTTCACATTGCATCCCATAGCTCTTAAAAGATGAAAAGGTTGAAAATATGAAAATATAATCAGCAGTTTTGGGGAAAACCTATGAAGTTTCTTCCTTTTTGGGATTGTTCTCTAATGGGGTCACCATACATTTACTGTTTTTTGCTAATTTTTAACTTGGTGTACATTGTTGTCCTCCAAGTTACTTAACCAAATGGGTAAATGTAGCTTCTATTTTTTGTGAGTAAAGTTCCGTGCTTTGGTGTAATCGCGTTTCCGTGTTCTGCCCTCTTCTTAATTGGTTCGTAATTCGTACTTGCAGATGGTTTCCATAGATGGAAAGACAGACCTTGAGTCTGATGAAGAAATCCCTTTTAGCTCATCAGCAGCCTCCAGTAAAGTAGAGGCCTTGGACTTTGAGATGATTCATTTGCGGTCACGGCCTGATTTGGCGAACTCATGGGTTTCAAGACATATGTGGATAAGAGTTCCGAGGAGTATTTATATAGTCTTATTTAAAGCAAAGATCAATGTGTTGCTACCCTTTGGTCCGTTGGCGATCATGCTGCATTATATTATTGGAAAGCATGTATGTTTACATCTCTAATTCATCTTTAAAAATTGTTTCATTTAGTTAGGAGAAGAATGTAGTGGAGTTCAGTAAGCAGGGAAGTGCAGAAGAGAATAGTCGTAGCTACTGGCAACTAATCAAGAATTAGTGGTTTCCATGTCTTTATTTTCTTTTGGAACTTGACATTACAACCTTGTGATGTAGCCTTATCTTATATGGCAAGGTGTTCCAACATGGTTTCTTTTTTCGCACATCCTTTCAATAGTCTAAATTGATTTCATCCCCAATCCATTGACAGTTACTTTGTATACGTTAGGGATGGGTCTTCTTCTTCAGCTTAGTGGGCATCGTACCTTTAGCAGAGCGTCTAGGATATGCAACTGAGTAAGTGCTAGCTTGTTTTGGATTCCATTAAGTTCCCTTAACTTTGTCTAAGGCTAATTCTTGAGTTTTTCATTGTTGTGGTGCAGGCAACTTGCTTTTTACACAGGACCAACAGGTATAATTTTTACCCTGCCAAGTGATGGTAGCCTGAATTTTTGTATCATTTTCATAAATTTTTGTCGTGATATTTATATCGCTAACTGGATTACGATTTTGAAGAATTTTGTCCCAATATATATTATTTTGATGAGCTAAATTTTCTGAGGTTGCCGCCATCCTAGTTTAGATTCCTGGCTCTGCTGCTGCAATAAAGTACTGTTCGGTTGACACAAAATGTTGATAGGGCTGTCAATTGGGGCCATACATTTAGACGCAATATTATTTGATCAATGATCATGATCAATAGTATACTTTAGTGGATGATAATATGGTTTTTTTTAATAGAAGTATATTTTCCCTCGAATCACTTGACAATTGAGAAGTATATTTTAAGATTTTTTAGTTATCCTCAATAAATTAATAGAATAATTTGTGTATCTCATTGATTAGACTCAGACTGAATAGGAACTAACAGAGTTGGTTCTTGGTAAACCATGCAAGCTATCTTTTGCTGGTCATTGGAATTTTGAACATGCATTTCTCTATGTGTTTAATTTACTAGATCATAACATTATAGGATTTAAATCCCCTAACAGCATCAGTCTGCTGACCCCACTGAGTGGGATAAGGCTTTGTTGTTGCTGTAACAGCATCATTTGCTTCTCTATTTCTACCTGTTTACTAGTTATTCTCTATGGTCATGTGTCTGGTTGAATGGCTTGTACGAAGTAAACTGTTTTTCTACTGGACTTCGATCATATCAATTACTCTATGAAGTTTTTGTGCCATGAATTGATTATAACGTCAGCTTACTAGAGTGTTTACTGGACATCCTGAAAAATGTTTTAGTTGTTATAAATAGTGATTCAGATAATCTTAATAAATTATCACAGATTCCCAGTGCTGGTAACCTGTTCTTTGTAGTGTCACTTGATACACTTCTTTTCGTTGATTATGAAAGGGAATAGGTAGTTCCTCTTGTTTTCAAAGTAGGAACTTTGTTAACCTACTTACTGTATCGCTGATTCAAAAAATCTTATACCTTTGTGCATCTATTTTTTGGTTTTTTCTCAAGTGAGCTCGTTGTTGGATTGCAGTTGGGGGTCTGTTAAATGCCACATTTGGAAATGCAACGGAAATGATTATATCAATATATGCATTAAAGAACGGAATGATAAGGGTTGTTCAGCAGTCTTTATTGGGATCAATCTTGTCCAACATGCTCTTAGTGCTCGGATGTGCCTTCTTCACTGGTGGAATCATTCATTACCAAAAAATTCAGGTTTTCAACAAGGTAGATCTTCAAATTTTGTTGAGCCTCGGACCCTGAAATTTTTCTGCTCTGTGGGCTCTTTGATGCTGTTCATCTTGATGTCATGACATTTACATCTGAATGTGGTTACTTTTGCAACAGTCTGCCGCCCTTGTGAATTCCGGATTGCTGTTGATGGCTGTCATGGGGTTAATGTTTCCAGCTGTGCTTCATTTTACACACTCAGAGATCCACTTTGGGAAGTCAGAGTTGTCTCTTTCAAGATTTAGCAGCTGTGTAATGCTAGTGGCATATGCAAGTTACCTCTTCTTTCAACTTAGAAGTCATCGTAATCTTTATAATCCCATTGAGGAGGTCAGTCAAGTTTGCTTAAGTTTTTCAAAGGATCTAGAATGTCATTGTTTTTCTGTTTTGAACATTGTGCATTGCTGTGTTAGTTGCTGAAGTTTATCAAAATGATGAATTTTTTTGCATTTTTTAAATCTTGAATTAGCTTCGGTTTTTTATATGAATTTTTTTTCATATTTAAGGGAATTAACTTCTTATTAATTTTATTATAAGTTTATTTTCCATAGAGAAGAGCGTTTACTAGTTCCTTCAGCTTTCTATTGAAAATATCCATTCAGTTGTTTAATTTCTCTTTCGAAACTGTTTCAGGAAGGAGTCGGGGGTGAAGATGAATCCGATGAGGAAGAGGCTCCCGAGATAACTCATTGGGAAGCAATTGGCTGGCTTGCTGTTTTAACTATCTGGGTGTCCGTTTTGTCTGGATACCTTGTTGATGCTATCCAGGTAACACTGCTTCATATACTAGCCCACTGTGCTCCGGGTGCATAGTTTCTGAGCTGCTATTGTGCTGACCTTTTGCACTTCCATTTTCTATGTCTGATTGTGACACACATTTTTCATTCTTGTTTTACTGGTAATTTGGCCTCTGTTTTGTGTAACTATTTGATAAGTTAATGTATTTACTGTTTCTCCAGGGAGCGTCTGACTCGTTCAACATGCCTGTGGCATTTATCAGTGTTATACTACTGCCAATTGTAGGAAATGCTGCAGAGCATGCAAGTGCTATCATGTTTGCCATGAAGGACAAGCTTGTGAGTGCTTTGAATCGAAGATTTGTAAACCTCAATTTATAGATTCCATTTATTTTATTGACGGAATTAATCTTTCTGCAGGATATCACACTTGGAGTTGCAATTGGATCATCTACACAAATATCCATGTTTGTGGTAAGGATTTGAATAGCTAGCTAATGAGTTCTCACTGCAGACCTTTGGCATATGATAGAACGTCTATGAACCATCGCAAACCTCTGTTGGACTTGCTTGTTATAGTTTCACTCCTGAGTTGATTACATTTCAGAACGGAAAATAGGTAATAATTTTTGTGTTCTTGACAATTGTAGATACCCTTCTGCGTCGTTGTGGGGTGGATCATGGGACAGCCAATGGACTTGAATTTTCAACTGTTTGAGACTGCCACACTTTTTATTACAGTGTTAGTCGTGGCATTTATGTTGCAGGTTTGTGATCTTTTCCTTGTTTGTCTTCCTTTTAACCTTTCTCTAAATTTAACTATTAACTTATTTGGTCCCCATCGAGTCTTCCTTTTACATAATCCGAGATGAATTGTGCTTTCTTACTTTCATGCCCTTTAGCTTGTTTCTTTTCAATTGTAGAATATGACAAAGTGTTTCTTGGTTGCTGTTTTTTTTTAACATTCAATGTTGCTCGATGTGAGATTCATTGCCTTTATATTTGTAGGAAGGGACGTCAAACTACTTTAAAGGCTTGATGCTTATTCTGTGCTATCTCATAGTTGCAGCCAGTTTTTTTGTACACGTCGATCCTTCAGAAGGTGAGTCACAAAGAAACTTACTGAGTTATACATTTTCGCAAGTGTTGTTACCCGTGAAAAGTCATCTTCATATGCAAGGGCATTACGGGCCTAAACAAACATAAGGATCTCTCCTTTGGTTTAATTTGAAACATGCCCCTAATTTCTGGCACACAGTTGAAGCCACAATTGATGGAAACCAACACAACGTGCACACGATCCATCAAGTTTCGACTGTGTCAAATCAAGCCTTGCACCCTTTTTATCGTATTAGTTCTTTCCTGAATACATAGCGCACACAAGCGATATCAGCCAGTATATGTGAAAGTACACGGTTAAAAGACATGCCGAGTGCTTTTTCTGTTACTGTATCTGCTTTTACTAGTTGTTGTCGAAACTGAATCACTAACACATCAGTTACATTGTTGACTCGATATTCAGTTAACATATTTGTTCTCAAGTATATGTTTTTGGGATTCGTTGCAGATGGTAATTAAACTAACCATTGGAGTGGCGGCATAGCATGTAACAGTCTACGTAGCATCTGCGATTCTTCGTGCAAAAAGGCGGTAGGAGATATACAGGAAGCTACTCTTCCACGAATCATCAAGCCATGTGATCCGTTCAATTTGTTTTATTTTTTGTTCTTGATCATGTAGTGGAAAATCCATGTGATCTCCCAGAGCATCAAAAGTTTGGAAACTTGTGATGCTTTGTATAACAGAGCAGTTTGATTCTCTTCAAAAGCATGAGCATTCAGCTGTAACCCCTTGTTTTCCACTTTTGCTATAGCTTTTCACAAAATGACTCCTCTTTGTCAATTTTTGTTCCTTAATATTAGGTTTTCCTTCTATCCCTATTTGATTTTGTCTCTTTTGTGTCCTCTCTGAATAAGTTTCAGTCTCATCCGTCTTTTTCAAGATAGTTTCATTATTGACAAAGAGATTTTAAACCACTCGAATCTACAGAGAAAAAATTGAATTTGGATGCAAGAAGGCTAGCACGCTGCTCATTAGTAGGTGTCGAATCAACCTTTAAAAGTAAAATTCTAAACTCATAGAGTATAATTAATAGAGTTGATCGTTTGAAAATTACTGGTGTAACCAAGTTAATTAAAGCAATTTATTTTCTCTTACTTAAGTTTGAATTTCCTTTTCAATAGTTTAGATTATATTGTAAATCTCTTAGAACAAAAGAATTTCATAAAAAATACCAGCAATCGACTCCTCTTCTGCTTGTTCACTTCGAATAATGCAAAAATCCAACAATTTTATGCGAATTCCTATTTTTTCCTTCATGTTTTTACTGGGACAACTTATTTTTTCCCTAAAAAAACGATTATTTTTAATAAATGAATGTATCATAAAGAGTTGTGCCAGGAAAGATTTCACAGCTTTTCCAATAATAATAAAAAGATTTCACAGCTTTATCGGTAGGTGATGCAACTCAATCTCAAACTAAGGAGAAATTTTTTATAGGATTGATTGACTCGAACAACTCTTTAAATAGAATTATTGTGAAATCGGATTCTACTAAATTATGTAAGTTCATATTTTTGTGAACAGTTTCTTACGAATGACTGATCGGACAACTTTTTTTTATATCGTGCGGTCAGTTTTTGTTAGATACTATTTATATTTAATTTTAAATTTTGTAATAATTTCTGACCGCACGATGTACGATGAACGGTCACGATCACGAGATCCCTAGAATCCTCAGGAAAAGGATCCTTCGTGATATATGATCTTGCTTTTAGTGATTTAAATCGTATAACTTCAGCGACAGAGCACTTATTTATGTGAATGAGAAATATTAGGGCTTAAAAATGCATAAAAGCATAGGGTAAGCTTTTGTTTGCATGTCATGGAGGTGGGATTTTGTTCAAGATGGAGAGACTTTATATCATGACATGGATCGTCTTGTTGCTTATCATAAACCGTTAAAAACTTGGGCACGTTGGATGGACAAATTGTTGATACTGAGAAAACCAAAGCATTCTTCCAAAGTATTTCACTGAGTCATTGGAAGTAAGTTTAAATCCGTTAAGTAAATCCGTTAAGCATTAGTCCCACGTATTGATAACTTTTGAGCTATTCAAGGAGAAAACCCTCCCTCTATCAAAAGGGCATTAGGTCCTTTTGTTTATGAGATTAGAATTTAGAATCTTCTTCAAAATTAAACAATAATCGTCGGGTCGATATACATGTCAAAAGTAATGCACTACTCACTAATGTTATATTATTTATTGTGCATGAACGATGTAACAGTCTATCATTTATCTAGACTCACTTTTGAACCTCATTTATTTATAACAAATAAGATGTTAAGAGTTGTAAATATGATAATTCATCATTTTATGATTAAACTTGGTATGAAAACTTGGTAGCTTGTGTACTTATGTTAATCAACTTGTTACTAATCAAAATTAGTGGTATTAATTTTGTGATTAACATCAGTGGAAGACATTGGGGGCGTGTTTGTTTGACCTTCTTAGAGGGGACTGGACTGGACTACACTAAGTGGGATTATAGTCTGATGTTTGGTAGGGCAAGGATTAGGTTTAATGGGACTAGCCCTCACTCGCACGGATTAAGGGGCTCGCTAGGAGTTCTTAGCGAACCACCCCAAAAACGTCCGGATTCGTAAGATCTCCTCCCTCACGTCTTCCTCCTCCTCTTGCGAGAAAGAACCTGGGTCATCGTCCTCCTCCCTCACGTCGTCCTCCTCATCCTCATCTCTGCGTCGTGCTCGCAGTTAGCTGCATCCTGGTCGCGCCCTCATCTGCGTCCTGCTCCTCATCTGCTCCTCTCGTCATCCGCTCCGTCGTCTTCGCGTAAAAGATCTGCTCGCGATTTGGGTGGTAAGCTTCGATTGTCCCATTTTTTTAGTCGATTTGGGTGGATTTTTTTCGTCGATTTTGGGTTTTATTTTGTTGTTTTGGGTTTGAGATTTATTTGATTCTGCAGTGTGTGTGTGTGTGTCTGTTTGTGGATTTTTTTCGTCGATTTTGGGTTTGATTTTGTTGTTTTGGAATTTGGGGTTTTGAAATTTGGAATTTGGGGTTTGGAATTTGGGGTTTGAAATTTGAAATTTGGAATTTGGGGTTTTCATAAAGCAGTGTGTGTATGTATGTATGCAGTAGAAATTTCGAATCTGGGGTTTGGAATTTGGGGGTTTTCATAAAGCTTGGAATTAGGGGTCTGAAATTGATATTAGAAATTTGGAATTTCGGGTTTGAAATTTGGAATTTGGGGCTTCAAATTTGGAATTTGGGTTCGGATTTTGGGGTTTTCAATTTGGAATTTGGGGTTTTCATAAAGCAGTGTGTGTGTGTGTGTATGCAGTGTGTGTGTGTGTGTGTGTATGTATGTATGTATGCAGGGTGTGTGTGTATGCAGGGTGTGTGTATGCAGTGTGTGTATGTAGGCAGGGTGTGTGTGTGTGTGTGTGTGTATGCAGGGTGTGTGTGTGTGTGTATGTATGCAGTGTGTGTGTGTGTGTATGCAGTGTGCAGGGTGTGTGTGTATGTATGTATGCAGGGTGTGTGTGAATGTATGTGCTCAGTGTGTGTGTGTGTGTGTGTGTGTGTGACTGTGCTCAATATGTGCTCAGTGTGTGTGACTGTGCTCAGTATGTGCTCAGTGTGTGTGACTGTGCTCAGTGTGTGTGTTAGTGTGTGTGTGTGTGTGTTAGTGTGTGTGTGTGTGTGACTGTGCTTAGTATGTGCTTAGTGTGTGTGTGTGTGTGTGTGTTAGTGTGTGTGTGTGTGTGTGTGTGTTAGTGTGTGTGTGTGTGTGTGTGACTGTGCTCAGTATGTGCTCAGTGTGTGTGTGTGTGTGTGTGTGACTGTGCTCAGTGTGTGCTCAGTATGTGTGTGTGTGTATGCAGTGTGTGTGTGTGTGTGTATGTATGCAGTGTGTGTGTGTGTGTATGCAGTGTGCAGGGTGTGTGTGTATGTATGTATGCAGGGTGTGTGTGAATGTATGTGCTCAGTGTGTGTGTGTGTGTGTGTGTGTGTGTGTGTGTGTGTGTGACTGTGCTCAATATGTGCTCAGTGTGTGTGACTGTGCTCAGTATGTGCTCAGTGTGTGTGACTGTGCTCAGTGTGTGTGTTAGTGTGTGTGTGTGTGTGTTAGTGTGTGTGTGTGTGACTGTGCTTAGTATGTGCTCAGTGTGTGTGTGTGTGTGTTAGTGTGTGTGTGTGTGACTGTGCTCAGTATGTGTGTATGTATGCAGTGTGTGTGTGTGTGTGTGTATGTATGCAGTGTGTGTGTGTGTGTATGCAGTGTGCTCAGTGTGTGTGTATGTATGTATGCAGGGGTGTGTGTGAATGTATGTGTGTGAGTGTGTATGTCTGTGTGTGTATGTCCGTGTGTGTGTGAGTGTGTGTGTGTGAATGTATGTGTGTGTGTGTGAGTGTGTATGTATGTCCGTGTGTGTGTGAGTGTGTTAGTGTGCTCAGTGCTCAGTGTGTGTGTGAATGTATGTGTGTGTGTGTGGGTGTGTATGTATGTCCGTGTGTGTGTGAGTGTGTTAGTGTGCTCAGTGCTCATTGTGTGTGTGAATGTATGTGTGTGTGTGTGAGTGTGTATGTATGTCCGTGTGTGTGTGTGTGTGTTAGTGTGCTCAGTGTGTGTGTGTGTGTGTGAATGTATGTGTGTGTGTGTGACTGTGTGAGTGTATGTGCTCAGTGTGTGTGCTCAGTGTGTGTGTGTGTGAGTGTGTGTGTTTGTGTGACTGTGTGAGTGTATGTGCTCAGTGTGTGTGCTCAGTGTGTGTGCTCAGTGTGTGTGTGTGAGTGTGTGTGTTTGTGTGACTGTGTGAGTGTATGTGCTCAGTGTGTGTGCTCAGTGTGTGTGCTCAGTGTGTGCTCAGTATGTGCTAAGTATGTGCTCAGTGTGTGTGTGTGTTAGTGTGCTCAGTGTGTGTGTGTGTGTGTGTTAGTGTGTGTGTGTGTGTGTGACTGTGCTCAGTGTGTGTGCTCAGTATGTGCTCAGTGTGTGCTCAGTGTGTGTGCTCAGTATGTGCTCAGTGTGTGCTCAGTGTGTGTGCTCAGTATGTGCTCAGTGTGTGTGCTCAGTGTGTGCTCAATATGTGCTCAGTATGTGCTCAGTATGTGCTCAGTGTGTGTGTGTGTGTGTGTTAGTGTTCTGAGTGTGTGTTGCTCAGTGTGTGTGTGAGTGTGTCCGTGTGTTAGTATGTGTGTGTGAGTGTGAATGTGAGTGTGAGTTAGTGTGATAGCAATGCTCATAAACGGAAGGCTAAGGCTAAGGCTAATGTATGTCCGGTTGTTGGTTGCAGAGAAGAGGAGCATAAACGGAAGGCTAAGGCTAAGGCGACTGCATTACAGGTGTCCTTTAATTTCCGTCTTCACATGCAATGCCTAGCAATGATAGCAATGCTCATACTAGTGTTCTTAGACACATGTTTATAGATGTATAAGAGTAGAACATTTTGAATATTATGCCTCGGGTTAATGATAACTTTTTTTTTTCAACACCACCTGTATATTTGTTGCCTCGGGTTAATGATAAATTTTTTTTTTTTCCAACACCACCCGTATATTTGATGCCTCGGATTGTGACTTCGCTAGTTACTTTGATCTACTTCATTTCGTATAATGTCCTTAATTTTATTTTCGTTTTTTTTTTGTTTGGATAGATATGGATCGAAGGAAGCTTTTATTGATCTTATTGTTAGAGATGTCTTATTTAGAGACAATTTGCATTTGCACGATTCTAGTGGTGATGATGCTACGTGGCAAACAGAGACATGTTGAACGACCCACATTGACTAACCGTTCACTTATTAGACGAGAGATTAGTTTGTGTTATCTGAATGGTATAATAGGGAATACTGATACTGAATGTGTCAACGAATTGAGAATGGATAGAAGGACTTTTGGCATATTATGTGAATTACTTCGTCAAGATGGGAGGGTAAAAACGGATGGTTTGGTATCTGTAGAGGAGCAGGTGTGTATGACTTTACAAATACTAGCACATCATACTAAGAATCGTAGTGTTGGCGGTAGATTTTATAGGTCGGGAGAGACTATAAGTAGGTATTTCAATAGCGTATTGCAAGGAATTTTGCGATTACAAGGTATCCTACTAAAAGTCCCTCAGCCTGTGCCTATTGATTCTACAGATCCTAGGTGGCGATGTTTTAAGGTACGATGAGAATTTTTTTTCATTTTCCCTAAGCTTTAACTCTTCATTCCCTTTGTATAAATTAACAAAAACTTTTTTTTTTCTTTTTTTAAAGAATTGCTTGGGAGCATTAGATGGAACACACATTGATGTGCATGTACCTGAAAGTGACAAACCAAGATACCGAACAAGAAAGGGTCGAGTCGCAACTAATGTGTTAGGTGTCTGTTCAGGAGACATGCAGTTCATATATGTGTTTCCGGGGTGGGAGGGTTCCGCATCAGACTCTAGAGTGCTACATGATGCAATTACTAGGCCTAATGGTTTTAAAGTACCAGCGGGTAAGACTATTACTTAGTCTCAACTTTGTAAGTTAGGTCTAGTTCTGTTTGTCAACTACAAAACACTAATAAGGTCTGTTTTTTTTTATTAGGTTATTATTACCTTGTAGATGGTGGTTATACAAATGGTGAAGGATTCCTTGCACCCTATAGAGGAATACCTTATCATTTATCTGAATGGGAGGGACGAACACCTTCTAATAAGGAAGAATATTTTAACATGAAGCATTCTAAGGCAAGGAATGTAATTGAACGCTGTTTTGGCTTGCTAAAAGGAAGGTGGTCGATACTAAGGAGTCCATCTTTCTATCCGATAAGGACACAAGGTCGAATAATTACCGCTTGTTGCCTACTACACAATCTTATTAGGCAAGAGATGTCTGTAGATCCAATGGAGAATTTGCCAATAATAGAAGATGGACAAAATACAGAAGAAGGTGAATATGTTGGTAGTGTTCAAACATCTGACCAGTGGACTGCAAAGAGGAATGACATGGCTCAGGAAATGTATAATGAGTGGAGAGCAATTAGGAACCAGCAACCGAACTAGCTATATGTGTTAATGATAACATTTTATTTTAGTATTTCTTTTTATCATGCATTTGTTACATATTTGCACAATGATTGGATGATATGCAAATTAATTGGATATTATGCAAGTATTTGATATTATGCTACTTGATTGGATATTATGCAAATTGATTATTTGTATGGTATTTTCCTTCATTAAATTTTTTTTGTTTAGGTATGAATAACGAAAATATTTTGAATGCTACTCAAGAGTCAAAAGGAAGAAGGCGTAAATGGGAAGCATTTGAGGAGGAAGTATTACTAGGAGTTCTTGAGGATTTTGTTGCTCGGAAGCAACGGTGTGACACCGGTGCTTTCAAACAAGGTACTTTGGTTGAAATAGCAAAAGCTGTCAATGTTTTATGTCCTCATTCAAATATAAAGGCAAATCCACATATTGAGTCCAAGTTGAAGAAATGGAAAAAAACATATAGTATGGTCGTTGACATGATAAACACAAGTGGATTTGCATGGAATGATGTCAAAAAGTGCGTTGAAGTTGACAGTGATGACGCATGGCAAAATTATGTGCAGGTTCATATCCAATTTCATTTATACATTACTTATATTATTGCTCCTATATTTGTTACGCATGCTAAATTTTAGTTTTGCTATGTTCATATAATCTTAGATAAATAAAGAAGCCGATGGATGGAGAAGCAAACCTTTTCCACTGTTTGATAGATTTGCATATATATTTGGAAAAGATCGGGCTACGGGTAATGTAGCCGAAACCCCTGCTCAAATGGTGGAGGAACAAAGTCATGATCATGTTGGTGAAAGTGATATTGGAGGGGAAAATTTTGTTTCTTCAATGAACCAACAAAGCCAACAAAGCACCCCATCTGAAAATAGCCAAAGAAAGAGGAAAAGAGCTGTGGGAAGTTCAAGTGATGGAACCGAGGCAATTATCAGTGGACTGAAAGATTTTTATGTTGAAAGTGGGAAGAGGATGCAAATGGTAACTGAAGCTTTAGTTCAAGGTACTGGAGATCATACTGACATAGCTAATGAACTTGAAGCAATGGGTCTCTCTCCTATGGATCAAATTGATGCATTGTCTCTTATTTTGGATAAACCAAAAAATGTGGGAGTCTTCAGGGCAATCAAACCGGAACTCAAGAAAGTGTTCGTCCAAAGGCTTTTAAGAGACAACCCAAGCGGATGAGGATTTTGGCTAATGTTAACATGGATGTATTTTATTAATCATACAATCTTATGTTATGGCTTATAACTTAGCTTTGCACTAGTATTTTGGCTTATGTTAACTAGCTATTTTGTAAATTATGGAGATCTATTTTGGCTAATGTTAACTAATGTTAACTAGGATTTTCTAAATTATGGAGATCTTCTTATGTACTTGTATTTGTTGAAGTTGCATGTATTGGGCACTATTATTTTTCTTTTGTTGGGTGATAGAGTTTAAACCAAGCTACATTTGCAAATTAAACACAATTCTATTAGCAGGTAATAGAAACAAAACAATTGTCAATTTTTTTTAAGATTCATAATATACATGGCAAAAATATGCTCCAATTAACCCATATCATGAGATTTGTAGCATTACTCTATTACACAATGGCAAAAATTTGTAGTCCTAGTATAAGCAAACACAAATCTGGTGAACAGTACTGTTTTTCTTATCCTGCTACTTAGTCCGAGACTGCACCAAACGCTTCACTAAGTTAGTCCAGCTTAGTCCAGTCTAAGCCAGTCCAGCTTAGTCCCGGCAGCTAGTCCAGTCCAAGACAGTCCTGCGCAACAAACGCACCCTGGGGGTACCTGGAAGGGAGGAACTGGACAACAGAAAGAGAGCCACTCGTAGAAGAATTCGGATCTTCGCCAGATTCTCTTTGTGAGAATTTCTAGAATCCATGAATTATATTCGTTCATCGTACATTGTGCAGTCAGAAATAATTTTAAATATTTTTATTTAAAATTAAATACAAACAATATCTGACAAAAATTAACAGCATGATGTACAATAAACAAACACGATTTACACATTTACAAGATCCTCACCAAAAGAATCCGAAAAGGATCCGTAAAAGCATATCCAAAAAGCAAACACCCAGCAGATGTGATTGAGGAAAAACCGAAAAAGTGCTTAGTGACATGTAGAAGCAAGTGTTGTTGCTTCACGTGACAGGGCCGTCACAGCTGAGAAAAGACGGCCGCCCATCTACATATGGCAATGGAGCCCTTCGCGGCATGGATTGCACCCACTGGTGCCTCCCTGGAGTTCTTGACACTTGGAACAAGCTGTTGTGCACTGAGTTCCAATGGAGTAGCCCGAAATTATTCGGATGTTATGCTAAGCTAAAATTATTACTACAAAATCTAACTTTTAAAGGAAAACTAACGAAAAGTTCAAAAAAAAAAAATTTAGTTTTAAAGAAAAATGACAAATAAAGGTGTAGTGAATAGTACCAAGGAAAGGTAAAAATATGATTTTTCGTTAAAATTGAACAATACCGGAGGTGTTTCGTTAAAACTCCTAATTTTTAATCCTATGTTGCCTACATAAAGTTAAATAATAGTACAAACTTGAATGTAGTAATTTGAAGCAAGAATTTTATGCTATGTTTTATAGGTTTCTAGCCTTCAAAGTTTTCAAGTGAATAAAATAAGAAATCATTTGAGGTATGAAAGTTTAATTTATTACTATTAAATATAATATTGGTTAAAGTGATGAGTTTATTTAACATCTATTCTATTATGTAAGATCCCACATCGCCCAGGGATGTGGATCTTGTAAGCCTTAAATGTATATTCTCATCTCTACCTAGCACGAGGCTTTTTGGGAGCTCACTGGCTTTGGATTTCGTAGGAACTCCGAAGTTAAGCGAGTACGGGGCCTGAGCATTCTCAGGATGGGTGACCCACTGGGAAGTTCTGCTCACGTGAGTTCCCAGAAACAAAACCGTGAGGGAGTGGTCGGGGCCCAAAGCGGACAATATCGTGCTACGCCGGAGTCGAGCTCGGGTTGTGGTGGGGGCCCGGGCGGGGATGTGACATATTAGCTCTTATTATTCTTAAAAACAACCTTACTAATAAAAAAATCATTTGTTAAGTGGAATATGACAATTAAAAATCATAAACTAACCCAAAAATTAATATTTTTAAGCTTGAAGAACCAAGCTCTCCCTATGCTATAGCCTAGGGGAGCCTTGTACTTGGCTCCGCCCTTGCTGAGTTCATTCGAAATTACTATAAACTCTTGCAAACATATTACATGAAACGGTTTCACCGCCATGTGACATCTCGGTCTCATAATATATTGTCATATAAAGAAAAACTTATACATGACAATGCCTTATTGGATAAGAGATATCATGTGATAAGAAATATGTTTCATGTAAGTTAATTATCTAGATGAAAATACAAGTAGATTATAATATCTGACAAACAAATATCATACCAATCAGCTTCCATATACGTTCAAGAGTGTAGTTTTCTTTTCTAATCATGTAAAGTTAAACAAATTATTAGAGAATGAAAAAAACACAAAATCTTGAATTTTCCTTTATAACGAAGTATTTATAAATGAACGAGATACAAGATTAACTTAAAAACAAGAAATAAAATCAGTCTTAATTAGACAATTAAACGCAAATCCAGAAAAGTAACCTAACCAAGATGTTATTTCCTCTCAAAAAAGATATTAAGAAATAATCCCATAAAAACAACAAAAAAAAGGAAATGGGCTGCGACTAACCAAACTATTACAGAAAAGCGCAATTAGGCCCATTATACTCATATTGAATAAATAAAATTGGCACGCGCAAACATTAAAACTACAGCGAGTGGCGCGTTGGGGATATAGTCTCTACATTTTCAGAGGTCTTGGGTTCGAGCTCTGGCAGGGCCTCCTTCTTCGGCTTCTTCCTTATTTTTAAAATTTTCAACCAGGTACGTCTGTTTACATTTTTAATTTCAGTCAGTAAATTCTGATTTTTATCTCTAAATTTCTTAATTATACCTGTAAAATTGAATAATCTATTGGGGATGATCCTGTTAAAATTAGGGTTTAATTGTTCCAGTGAAAATTTTCTGATCAAACAATTTCTTAACGATTTTTGAACAATTTTTAAATTATGGCGTTCTGCAATTTTGTTATTTCTCTCAGATTTCGCCCCTCCGCCGTTACGATCAAACAACACGATGAAATCCGCCAACGTCAAAACCCTAGATTTCACCAGGCAACCCTTTATCGAACCCGATACGCACCGTACAGTAAAGGAACTGAAATTTACCGTTATGTCCCCGGCGGAGATTATGAAACTGGCGGAAGTTCAAATCTACATTGGCGCGTATTACAACTCCGGTTGGAAACCCATCGAAGGCGGCTTACTGGACCCGCGGCTGGGCCCGGCGAGCAAGCGGTTAATCTGCGCAACTTGTGGCGGGAACCACGTCGAGTGCCCGGGGCATTTTGGGTATTTGGCCCTCGCCCTCCCCGTCTACAACGTCGGGTATCTGGGCACAGTTGTGAACGTCCTGAAGTGCATCTGCAAGAATTGTTCTGGGTGTCTTCTGAAGGACGAAATGCGGGTGGAGTATTTGAGGAAGATGAGGAATCTGAAAGATCCTATGAAAAAAATCGAACTGATGAAAATTGTGGTGAAGAAATGTACTGCATTGTGTGCCGGTAATCGGCGGGCGGAGTGCTGGAAATGCGGGTATGTGAACGGGACGGTGAAGAAGGCGGTTGGGATGATCGGCATTCTTCACGACCGTTCGAAATTTGAAGATGTGATGGATGAGTTGAGAAAGACAATGGCGGAGACTAAAGTCTCCGCAGCGGGGTTGAGCGTGGAAGCTATGTTAGACCCCGCAAAAGTTTTCACTTTGTTGAAAGAGATGAGTGATGAGGATTGTGAGGTGCTCTATTTGTCTACTAGGCCGGAGAATCTCTTGATAACCAACATTCTGGTGCCGCCTACTGTGATTCGCCCTTCGGTTTTGGTTGGGGGAGAAGTGAGCAACGAGAATGACATTACGGTGAGGTTGAAGCAGATCATTCAGTCGAATGCACGCCTTACGCGCGATTTGTTTGATTTGAGGCTGGGGTATGCCCCCGGGGTTAAGCGGAGTTGGGATGAACTTCAGGTTGAGGTTGCGCAGTATATAAATAGTGAGGTTCGTGTGCCTTTCATGATGCAAGGTGGGAATCCATTGAACGGTTTTGTGCAGCGGCTCAAGGGGAAGCAAGGGCGTTTTCGTGGGAATTTGTCTGCGAAACGTGTTGAGTATACTGGAAGAAGTGTTATATCTCCTGACCCTAATCTGAAAATCAATGAGGTTGGAGTCCCCATTGAAATGGCTCAAATCTTAACGTACCCCGAACGGGTTACACGTCATAATATTGAGAAGTTGAGGAAGTGTGTGTGTAATGGACCTCATAAGTACCCCGGTGCCAGATCCTTGCATCGTGATGGTGAAGAATTCTCCTTGGCGATTACGAGGATCAGTAAAAATCTGGCTGATGGACTCCGATACGGTGACATAGTTGGACGCCATCTAGAAGACGGTGACATTCTTCTTTTCAACAGACAACCAAGCTTGCATAGGATGTCTTTCATGTCTCATCAGGCTAAGGTTATGCCTTGGAGGACGCTGAGGTTTAATGAATCTGTTTGCAACCCGTATAATGCTGATTTTGACGGCGATGAGATGAACATTCATGTCCCGCAAACAGAGGAGGCGCGGGCAGAGGCTGCTCTATTGTTGGGGGTGGAAAACAATTTGTGCACACCCAAAAATGGGGAGATCTTGGTTGCTTCAACTCAAGATTTTCTGACATCCTCTTTCCTTATAACGAGGAAGGACACATTTTATGACCGTTCATCATTTTCACTCATGTGTTCATATATGGGGAGTGGCATGGATCCAGTTGATCTTCCAACACCTGCCGTGATTAAGCCAGTAGAGCTGTGGACAGGAAAGCAATTGTTTAGTGTTCTCGTACGCCCGAGTGCGAACGTGAGAGTCTATCTGAATCTAACTGTCACGGAGAAGTCCTACACCACCACCAAGACCGAAGATGGGAGAGAAATTGAAGCAATGTGCCCGAATGATGGGTTTGTCTATTTTCGTAACAGTGTGCTCGTAGCCGGGCAACTTGGGAAGGCTACATTGGGAAATGGCAACAAGAATGGACTTTACTCTGTTCTTCTCAGAGACTATAAACCTCACGCAGCTGCTGCTTGCATGAATCGCTTAGCTAAGTTAAGCGCGCAATGGATTGGTAACCATGGATTCTCAATTGGGATAAGCGATGTTCAGCCAAGTGGCAATTTGCGTGAAGAGAAAGAGAAGATAATTAAGGAAGGCTATGAAAAATGTTATGGCCAGATAAAGTTGTTCAATGAAGGGCAGCTCCAACTTATACCGGGTTCTGATGCAGCACAGTCGCTCGAGTCGGGGATAACTAGTGTATTGAACAACATCAGAGATCAAACCGGAAAGTTGTGTATGCAAAAGCTGCATTGGAGAAATAGTCCCTTGATCATGTCCCAGTGTGGTTCTAAAGGATCGGCCATCAATATCAGCCAGATGGTTGCATGTGTTGGCCAGCAATCGGTTGGTGGTTGTCGCGCCCCCAACGGGTTCATAGACCGAAGCCTTCCACACTACCCTAGAGGTGTAAAAACCCCTGCAGCTAAAGGGTTTGTTGCTAGCTCATTTTACAGCGGCTTGAGTCCTACAGAGTTTTTCTTCCATACAATGGGAGGGCGAGAGGGGCTTGTGGATACAGCTGTGAAGACAGCTGACACTGGGTACCTGAGTCGTAGATTGACCAAAGTTATGGAGGATCTGTGTGTTCAGTATGATAAAACGGTGAGAAATGCGAGTGGATGTATACTTCAGTTCTGTTATGGAGATGATGGTATGGATCCTGCAGTGATGGAAGGAAAAGATGGAGCTCCGTTGGACTTGTCCCGGTTGTTTCTGAAAGCGAAAGCCACATGTCCTGCCGGCAAAAATGAGTACGTGTCTCCTGATCAAGTGTCTGAAATAGTGAGAAGAAGGCTTTCTGAACCGGATATGACTCCTGAGACCGGGTGCTCTGCCGGTTTCAAAACTTCTTTGGAAGGATTTTTGGATGAATATGCAGAATCATTCCGAAAAAAACATGAGATTTTTATGTTGGATGATGATCAAATCCCTGCTTGGAAGGAGAAGATTGTGCAAAATATCGCCGGTGTTACTTCTAGACAGTTGGATGTTTTTCTTGATACTTGCATTTCACGTTACCACTCGAAAAAAATCGAAGGTGGAACAGCAATTGGAATAATCGGGGCTCAAAGTATTTGCGAGCCTGCGACGCAGATGACACTGAAAACTTTCCACTTTGCTGGAGTTGCAAGCATGAACATTACACTCGGAGTCCCTCGAATCAAGGAAATATTAGACGCGGTGAAAAACATCCACACGCCAATCATCACTGCGGCGCTCGAATGTGATACTAATGAAAAATCTGCAAGGGTGGTAGCAGGGCGGATTGAGAGAACAAGTCTCGGGCAGATTGCTGAGAGCATACAGATTGTAATGACTGCAAGATCAGCGTCTGTAGTGATCACGCTCGATATGTCCATGATTCAAGATGCACACTTGTCTGTGGATGCTAATGTGGTGAAAGAATCGATTTTACAAATTCGGGGAATCAAACTGAAGTCAGAAAACGTTAAGGTTTTGGATGTCAGAAAATTGGAAGTTTTTCCTGCAGAGACTGACAGGAGCAAACTTTATTTTCGCCTTCACAGCTTGAAGAACATGCTCCCATCAATCACAGTAAGGGGCATAAACACAGTCAAGCGTGTCGTGATTAACAACGAAAAAGAAGCGAAAACCAATCACAAGAAGTACAAGCTGTTCGCCGAAGGCAGGGGGCTTCTAGAAGTGATGGGGACTGAAGGAGTAGACGGATGCAGAACCACAAGCAATGACGTTCTGGAAGTGCAGAGGACGCTTGGGATCGAAGCGGCGCGAGTCTGCATCATTGAGGAGATAAAGAGCACGATGAAACAACATGGGATGAACATAGACTGCCGGCACATGATCTGCGTGGGGGATGTGATGACATACATGGGGGAAGTGCTTGGGCTGACGCGATTCGGAGCGAAGAAAATGGAGAAGAGTGTGATTGCATTGGCGTCGTTCGAGCAGGTGGCGGATCATCTGTTCAATGGCTGTGTGAATGGGAGAGTTGACGCGGTTAGAGGAGTGAGTGAGTGCATAATTATGGGTGTGCCAATTCGGGTTGGGACTGGAATGTTCAACATTAGAGAGGGAGGATTTTCTGGTTCTGGAGCTCATGATTCAAATGTCGAACTGCACTATGGGCCAGGCTAGGTGGTTCCAATTACTTGAGTTGAAGAAAGAATGATGAATTTATGATTTTGTAGATCATCTCATTTCTGTCTTTGGGTAATTTGAATTTTCTTTCTTTCTTTTTTTGAGTAAATTGTAGCTATGGTCCCTGAACTTTAACTTAATTGGAGCAATGGTCCCTCAACTAAAAATCCATTACCATTGGTCCCTCAACTCATCAAAACGTGCAACTAAGGTCCCTCAACTAAAAATCCATTACCATTGGTCCCTCAACTTTAATTCAACTGGAGAAATGGTCCCTTAACTTTAACACAATTGTAGCAATTCCAACATAACTCTTTTTGACAAAAATTTTGACTTAGTTGACGAAAATTATCATAATTACACACTTTGATGAGTTGAGGGATCCTAATTATATAAATGGTTAATCCAACATAACTTATTTTGACAAAATTAATGAAAAGGACAATAGCTACACATTTTAATAAGTTGAGGGACCAATGGTAATGAATTTTTAGTTGAGGGACCATTGCTACAATTTACTCTTCTTTTTTTGGTAGCTTAAGGGCTTGTTTTGTAGCTCCGACTGTATTGACTATTTCAGTCGGATAGGATAATTGGTCATCGAATAGTACTGACTAAATCACTTAGGTATTTGGTGCAGTACTGGACTAAAAACTGACTATTTAAGACTGTGCTTGTAAAAGGTTTTCCATATTGTTATTTTTTGTTTGTCCATTGCAACGGCAATAATAAAAAAAATAAAAAAAATAAAGGAGTGAAAATGGAAAACCCTTGTTGTCCTCTTCCTTTATTCATATCTTTTCCACCTCCTAGTTTCTTATACCACTCTACAAGAAATGGATTAAAAGCTCCAGAGAATGGCAAAAAATAAAATAAAATTCAAGATGGTTTGCTTTTAAATTGAACCTTTTTCTCTGCGAAATCCAGAAAAACAGCGAACATCTACTCTGCATTTTCAGATCTGCAATCATTCATTGATTACTGAACAACACCAATACAAGCTCCAAATCCCAAAAAAATTCAATTTCCAAGAAACATGTATCCCGATTCAATGAAATCCACTCCAAAATCTAGCATTGAAAATGTAATGGCCGTAACGGCCCGTAATTACCAAAAAGAAAATCAATATCAAATATATTGAAGAATTATACTTTAATTAAAACCCTCAACCCAGAAGACAGATGCACATGAAAAACAAAAACAAAAAAAACAAAATCTTTGTATTGAAATTGGTGTTTGCAATAAAAATACCCAAGTTCTTGGTGATAGAGAAAACCTAGAAAATTCAAACAGCAGACAAGTTAGAATTAATCCACCAAGAAGAAGATGACGAAGAAAAACTTGGTTGGAGAAGAAGACGACGAAGAAACGCTTCGGCCGGAGAAGAAGAAGATTGAACATAGATGGCGTTTTATGGAGCTGACTAATTATACAGACACTTTTTTTTTTTGAGGAACAGGTAACGTATATTACCAGGGCAAAGATGCCAGAACAACCATGAAAGCCTACAAAAGGCAAACAACAAAACACAACCAACTAGACAGTAGTACGAGAAGATACATAATGACACCGCATTTCATGCTAAAAGCGTCACTCCTCATACTACAGAAAAAGCAATTAAGGGGGCAAGGAAGGCCGTCATTACAGAGAACATGCACAAGGGAGAATGGGGGTCTATTGACCCAAACAAAGTCACATAACTCCCCGCAATGCCGCGCCGCCAGAGAATCGGCTGCCAAATTGGCCAATCTTGGGACCCAAGACCAGCGGCATTCCTGAAAAGATTCCCCCATCCGTCTGCATTTAGCTAAGATAGGGAAAGCCTCCCAGCTGCCCATCGAATCCACATTTCTGAGACACGAGACAGAGACCAACGAATCAGACTCCAAAATAATTTTGCCCCAAT
Organism: Cotoneaster glaucophyllus; assembly: GCA_036320875.1. Lineage (NCBI taxonomy): Eukaryota > Viridiplantae > Streptophyta > Magnoliopsida > Rosales > Rosaceae > Cotoneaster > Cotoneaster glaucophyllus. The sequence goes on along the minus strand of CM070064.1, from coordinate 11,567,121 downwards.
TCATAGCCCTCCCGAGCTCACAACCACGTAGTATAGCTAATGCTTCCGGCATTGCCACTGAAGAAGCCTTAATGGAATACCGGACCGCAGCTACGAACCCACCATTGTCATCCCGAGCCACCACTCCCACAAAACCTGTCCCTCCACTACTCATCCAACTCGCATCAACGTTAATTTTCACAAAACCTGAACAGGGAGGCGACCACAAAATAGCCTCGTCCAGATCCAATACTGGAATCGGATCCCTGGTGACCGGCACACTGTAAGCCGCCTTTGCAGCCTCCACCGCACCCTTTATAGTAGCATTGATCCTCCCAGGGAGAATAGATTGTTGACTGAAAATAAAATCACATCTAGACTTCTATATGTACCAGCACAAGATAGCGATATAAGAAAGAAGTTTGATCCTAGCACACTTATCACGTATCGAGTCAAAAACATCCCTCAACCAATCTGCCCAGGAGGTGACATTCCCCCTCCTAAGTCCAGCCGTCATGGGCCCATCCAGCCAAATCGCGTTCACCCACGGACATTGTAAGAATAGGTGTTCGGTGGACTCCTCCATGGTGTTGCATAAAGGGCATATGGGAGAAGGGGAGCATCTTCTTTTAAATAAGTTTGCCTTCGTAGCCACCGCGCCATTAATAGACTTCCACATAAAACTTCTTATTTTAGGAGGGACTTCTAACTTCCACAAACATTTCCACACCAGCTTTGGGATAGGAGTAGAACGAAAATGTGCTACTGCCCCCTGAGCCCGCGACCTGTCCAACGCCCAATGGTAACCAGACCGGACCGAGTAAGACCCACACTTCTCAAAAGGCCACACCAACCTGTCTAAACTGAATAGATCTCCCAAGTGAGTCCCAAGGATGAGCTTAAACTCACTCTCCACCAAGAAAGGTTTAAGGAAGTCAATATCCCAAGATTCATTGTTCACATCAATCAAAGAACTAACCTTGAGATTCCTAGAGACAGTGGCCGAACCCAATAGAGAGGGTCTCCCCGACGGAATGGAAGGGAGCCAACGGTCCACCCACACACGAACCCCCTTGCCGTTCATGATTTGCCAATGCGCTCCTTCCTTAATAATAGCTCGCCCTTCCAAGAGGCTAGACCAAGCCCACGATGCCCTACCCCCACGTTTAGCATCAAAGAAAGAACAATTTGGGAAGTATCTAGCTTTGAGCACCAAAGCCCATAAAGAATTTGGTTCCGTCACCAACCTCCAACATTGCTTTGCTAAAAGAGCATCATTAAATTCCACAAAACATCTCAAGCCAAGACCTCCATCCTCCTTCGGACGTCCCAACTGTTCCTTCGCAACCCAATGTATTCGCCTTTCCCCATTTTTTTGCCCCCACCAAAACTGTGATATCATTCCATCCATCTCACTACAAAGGGTGTGAAGCGTATTATTTAGGTGGGGCCAGATTATTAGTCGGGTGACTATTTATCCGGTTGGGGCACCAAACAACTGGCTCTGTATAACTAGTCATATCCAGTGCTTTATACGGTGTGCCAAATGAGGCCTAAGGGTTTGTTTGGTAACCAATTCGTTTTTCTGTTTATAGTTTTCAACTTCTTTTATTGTTTTTTTAGTTTTTTGAAACACACATTACGGTTAATGCTTGCATTTTCTCTTGGAGATGAGCTTATCAGTTATTTCCCAATTTGTTTATAACATATTGTTATTGTAAATATCATCATTACAAAAAATTATTCAATTTAATCATCTAAATATATCTGTTAAAGTATCATTATCATAGCAAGCGTCAAGTTCATCTAATGTAATTATTAAGTTATAGTCACATACCATGAACTTGAATTGAACATATCAATTATCAAGTCCTATTAATGTAGTTATTAATGTAATATTGTACTACATAAGTGCAAAAGCACAATCAAGGAAATATATTTCAACGGTTCATCATAAGGGTGTGTTTTTGAAGGATTAGATTGGAAACAACGTTTCTATTTTTCATTCTGAACTTTTGGAATCGGATTGCAATTTTTAAATTCAAATTTTCGGCAAATTCAAAAAATTTGGAATTAGAGTAATCTCGGAAATTTCGGAACAAAAATTTGAGATTCATACATTTAGTGAGCCTTTTTTTTTTCTTTTATGTCGAAATAACGTACATTTAGTGAGTTTTTGAATATCCTTTAATTTTTCCATACATGCAATTTATTGTTTTTTCTTAATAAGTGGTATATACTTATGTATAAATTTAATTATTTTGGTGTATACTAGTATGCTTATTCTTTTTTAATAATATAACTCATGTTTAATATTAAAATAATGAACAAAACGTATCAAAACTAATATTGACGTACAAGTTGATTACAAAATATATAATTTGATAAATAACTATAAACAATCAGAACATTTTGAAAGTTGTTTTTATCAGAATAAGTTCGCAACACTTTAGAAAAATATTAGGATTGGAAATTCGAAGTTCTTAGGAATCTCTAAATGCATTCCAATTCACGTTATCGTTTTTGTAAAATATACGGATTCAAAAATACTATTCAACCTTACATCCCTAGTTCATCATAATACGTCACTTAGTACTTATAATGTTGATTTATTTGATACATTTGAATAACTAAACGATAATCAATTTGATAAATATTTATATGGATAATCTTCGAATGAAGATTAAGAGGAACTATTCGGATTATCAAAATTTCATAACAAAAATACGTTATTTGTAAAAAAAGAACGCAAGTATTATCCATTTATACCAGCTCGATTTCATGTTATTTGGTGCAAGTGAACTTGTCATATTCATTGCCACACAAACTTGCCTACCATATGGATGCGCAGAGACAAGTCCCTTCATAGACTCATTGACTTGTCTCCTTGTGAAGAAGAACTATAGCATAATTAGCTAAACGCACTCCTCCCGTACTTTGGGTTCTTTATATTTGATTATCTTCTTCGATATCGCTTGTCGTCGCATGTGTATATATAATATAACTATGTAATTAGAAGTCAAACTTAAAATTCTGTAGTCAAATCACAAATCCAGCTGGCAACTAGTGTTGTCATATCACAATGAATATGAACTCTTGGCTTTGTTTGTATATATATAGTTATACTGCATCGAGTATGATTCTCTATCCTCTTATTCTCATCATCTTTCATCCCTTCATCTCATACATTGTTTTTTTTTATCTTATTATCTTTATAAAAAAAATCAACATAAAATGTTGACGTGACTTAATCGTGATCGTTCAAATAGGAGAGGATGAAAGAATAGAGAGATTAAGAGAGTAGAGAATCATACTCCATACTGCACAAACCTTTGTGAACCAAAGGAGGAGGAGCCGCCTCCATTGACGTCCCCACACGGCGGCTACTTTGTCACGATGCACCCTCACAAGTCAGTCACACTATTGGAGATGCTTATTACCTTCATGCATGCATGCTTTCAATATGCTGTCTATACCAAACAGACAATGCTCGAATGGGACTTGTGGCCCATGTCGATGGTACCAATATTGTTTAGTCGAACACATGCGCGTGCCGGTGACTCAAGTTATTAGAAGTAAGAGTAGATTTATATCCACAATGAATATTTGATTTATAATTATTTCATGCATGTGTGAGATATATAATGATCAGTGTACAACTTTTTATGCATAAATGATTGATGCTAACATAATTCTTCACGAAATACAACGGTTTATATACGAAAGTCGGGTCCTTATATTTTAGACTTTGCGGGTGGTAATCCGAGTGCTTGTTTTCTAGGGTTAATGGTTACAGTTAACCTAGCTTAGAGGGCAATAAAATGCAGTACCCTATTGACTAGGCATGTCTTGGTGCATGACTCAACCACTCATCCAAAAAATTATCAAGGACAGAAGAACAAGGGCGGTCACCGCAGGATTGTGATAGATAAACATTTTACGACAGTACATACCAAGACCGTCTTTGACATTTTGAATCATGTGTGAACTTAATAAAGAGGCCCTCTTTATTTGAAAAAAAATATTTTTTAAGACAATATATTCATGCAGAATTCAACAATAAATATTCAAACTTAATTGAAATCCGCATCTCATTCTTACTAATAAAATAATCTCAAACTGTCATGAAATTATGATTTATGGTTCATCTATGAAAAAAATAGAACACGATTGAAACACAGATAAGAAAATATGCTTGTATTTGTGGAAGAAAGTAATATACATGTTTGTTTTTTATTGTTAAAGAAAGTAATACACAAGTTTTTTATTGCTAAATAAATGTTTAAGTATAATCTTTGCTTAATCAATATAGATAATATTATAATATGATGATGATTTTTCTTTTTAATAACAAAAAAATTGTTATAAAATATATACATATGTGATATATAGAAAGATCATAATTTTGGACTCCTCAAAAATTCAGAACCTGTATTACTGCACTTTTTACACACTCTCAACGACCGCTCTCTAGTACGTACTAGACTAGTATTTCTGCAAGTTGCTCCCATCTCATTCCATGCACTGCTTGATTGATTCGAACGCGTAGAATTTAAATATGAATAGGATGTAGATTTTGACATTCTGTCGTCTCGTGAAGAATATCGTCATCAAGTGGCCACTCCTGTCCTGCTCTGCCCTGCTCGATTTGGATTAGAAGTTAGAAACCAACAATATGAATATCTATATATGTATTGTATATTATATATGAATATGTGCTGCGTTCATCGAAGGCTTCTTTTTTTTGGGTAAACTTGTTCATCGAAGACTTTGACTCAGGAAATGTCATAATTTATACGAAAAGATCGGATTTTTATAATAAAAATTTAAATATAAGCCACATGTTTGTAATAATACGCGAAAAGACAGATCAAGCTAATCTGCTCTCTCTCCCGCTAAGTTGAGTCATACCCGACACAAAATCTTCTACACTTAAAATAAAGGGTTTATATAACAAATGGTTCTTGAAATTGACCCCATCAATCATAATGGTCCCTGAAATTGAAAATCGATCAATGTAGTCCCTGAATTTTAACTCGCGAATCAATGTGGTCCTTCTGTTAGTGTTCCGTCCAAATTAACACTAAAAAAAGGTTAGAGAACCAATTTTTCATGGTAAAATGATCAAAAAAGTTAGAGAACCTCTTTTTTTTGTTCTTATTTTAGTTTTAGCACCAAATTCATGAAAAAATGGAGAGAAAAGTGAAGATGGAAAAAAGAAAAGAGAGGTAGTAAGTAAAATTATAAGTAACATGGTTATTTTTGATCATTTTACCATGAAAAATTGGTTCTCTAACCTTTTTTTAAAGTTAATTTGGATGGAACACTAACAGAAGGACCACATTGATTCGCGAGTTAAAATTCATCGATTTTCAATTTCAGGGACCATCATGATTGATGGGGTCAATTTCAGGGACCATTTGTGATATAACCCCTAAAATAAATATGACCGATGTATAAATTTTAATAAAATATTGACTCGTATTTATAATTTACTCACAAACTATTCTTTATATATTATTTTTTTTACCTTTTTGGACAAATCAACGAGAATGTTACCTTAATCAGGGGAAAGGATATCCGAGTCCACCAAGGCACACAATTCGGACCCTTGAAATTTGATACAACTGCTACAAACAGGGGCCCACTTAAAAATTATAATAACTTTAATTGTTGAATCAAATTTCAAATATCTGAATTGTGCGCCTTAAAATTATAATAACTTTAACTTGAAATTTGATACAACTGCTACAAACAGGGGCCCACAATACATGCATCATCAAGGATTGCCTAATATGCTTCGCAGCCTCTCCTCCCAACTGCCTGCTAGGGTTTCTTCCCTACAAATAACCAAGTCAATAAGAGGAAATGGTAATTGCCACTTACTACTCAAAACTCTCTCAAGTTCTCTTTTCACTATGCTACTTTTCTGACTTAGGCATCAGAGACCCTTTGGCGGACACGCTCCCTCTTTTTCAAGATGTTCATCAATTAGGCTAACGATTTTTGTCCTTTTGTAGGTTAAATTTCATCAAATCAACTGTGTATAAAATTTGCATTCCCAAATTATATGAATGAATATCTTTCGATAACGGCAACCATGTTTTCTTCTCGAAAGCAAACAAACTAAGTCTAACACTCTAGGTCTGAATGGAATAATTTCATTTTGTTTGCCAAAATGGTTTTACGCCTCGGCAAAGATAAAATTAGATTAGATAACTCATTAAGTTTAAGATATTCTGAAGGAAAACATAGATGCTAATTTTTAAATTTTGTCAAGTCCAAGATAGAAAATGAATTAGTCTGAAAGGAAAACTATCCTCACTATTGCAACCATTACATGAGAATTTGACGAAATAAACTTCATTCATGACTAACCCATCTAATTCGTTCTACGTGGAAAAATTGAAATTCAACCTTCATTTTTGTCAAAATCGTTAGATGTTGGCAGTTAGGAAGCATTTCCTACCTTATCACTGATTAAACTATCACGCCCTGATCCCGACATACGTCCACGATCGACACGTGACGTTACCAAATACCCGTATAACTCACATACCCCGCCTCCGGGATATGAACAATGCACAACTCAAGATTCGAATTGCGTGATAATTTTTCTTATACTATATGGCTGCATCTAACCTCCTCGTTGGACTGCCTACGTATCCTCAAAAGGGATCAAGCCATTCGTAGTTCACCAATCGTCAAACTCTAATCTTTTCGTAAAATACTTCTAACAGAAAAATCATAAGGCATCATATTATACATCAACCTTACGCCAAACAACAATTATCATCTTTCATGCACGCAGGTAAACCATTCTCATACAGCTACTTTCCAATTCATCCATCATATAAATCACTCTGTTTCACATAATACCGCAAATCATAGTATGTAACATATCAAAGAACCAACGAAGCATAGTGTTATTCTCAAGTCACATTAATCAACTACTCTAATCATAATAATCTCAATCGTACCCAAAGTCATTCCACAATCACATCAATTAATTAATCATGAATCAAAGATACATGATCTTAGCATTTAATTATGTTAATCAATGAATGCAGTAACATATCATTTTACAAAATTGACCAAGAAACTCTAACAACTCCGAATGAGTCACCCAGACATCCAACGACTTTTCCCATTCAAACCACTACATTAAAAACTAGGGCTAGATGGACACAGTTCAGCCGAAGCCTACATAAGTAACCAAACAGGAAGTGGGCCCCCAAAGCGGATTAACCAAGCAGAGCCACCCCTGAGAAAATAACCAAGTAGGCAGTGACCCCCCCAATGCAGATTAACCAAGCAGAGTCACTCCTACAGCTGTTAGGAAGAGATCACCTAACGCGGATTAAACAAGCATGATCACTCCTAAGCATACATGGCCATAAGGATCGCCCAACGCGGATTAACCAAGCTCGATCCATATATAGTATGGTCCCCCAATGAGGATTAACCAAGTAGGACAACTTGTGACCTCCCAATGCGGATTAACTAAGCAGGGTCAAGATAATCAGGTAGGTAGTGATCACCCAACGCGGATATACCAAGCGTGATCACTCCTATAATGCGTATGGTCCCCCAATGCGGATATACCAAGCAGGGCCATCAATATACAACTGTTACATGGTGCAGTAAATTCAACACCTCAACCCCTATGAGTTACAATGTAGTCATCTACACCATTAACTTCTCATGGCCACCACTAATATGCCACACAAGTATATAAGTTCCATAGAATACTTCTAATATGATTCTAGGGTCACATTGTCGTAGCATATATCTTACTTATCTTTCACATTACTAAAAAGATAATTAAACAGATATATATAACAATCATCATCAGTACGTAAGCCAAATCATGTTTAATAAACATAAGTCTATGACTAATATATAAAAATCACATTTCAATACAAATCACATTTATAAGACCAAGACATATTCACATATGATATTAATATAAGAAATTAAGGTAAATAACCATATCACATATATTCAAGTCACTCTCTAACCAATGTAGGCCCACTAGACTTCACTTTGTCTCCCGTACTACTAATTTTAGTATTTCGAACGCTTCAAGACATGTTGACCAAAAGTCAATTCTCGATCAACAGTAGGATCCAAAACGTAATTTGATCCAGAAGATCCGCACATCAAATTCTGGATCCGTAACCTCCTAAGTCCACATTATGCTCAAAGAACAGCATACTAAAATATCAACGCGATCCGACGGTCGGATCTCCACCAATTGCTAGAATTAGGTGGCGGTTAACAATTAATTTTACTAACTTAGAAATCTAATTTGGGAAGATCCGTACGTCGGATTTTTGATCCGTCAGTTCCTGTTATCCTTAAATATTACATACTATAATGTATTAAAGTTTGGTGACGATCCAACGGATGGATCATCGATTCATATAAAGGTCAAGTGATGTATCGTAATGAAACTAAGTTCAAACAATCAAACCACATTGTCACATCCCGACCCGGGCTCCACCACCACAACCCGGGCTCGACTCCGCCGTAGCACGATATTGTCCACTTTGAGCCCCGACCACGCCCTCACGGTTTTGTTTCTGGGAACTCACACGAGAACTTCCCAATGGGTCACCCATCATGGGATTGCTCTTGCGCGAACTCGCTTTAACTTCGGAGTTCCGATGGAACCCAAAGCCAGTGAGCTCCCAAAAGGCCTCGTGTTAGGTAGAGATGAGAATATACATATAAGGCTTATATGATCCATACCCCTGGGCGATGTGAGATCTTACAATCCACCCCCCTTAGGGTACCGACGTCCTCGTCGGCACACTTCCGGCCAGGGATTGGCTCTGATACCAAATTGTCACATCCCGACCCGAGCTCCACCACCACAATCCGGGCTCGACTCCGCCGTAGCACGATATTGTCCGATTTGAGCCCCGACCATGCCCTCACGGTTTTGTTTCTGGGAACTTACACGAGAACTTCCCAGTGGGTCACCCATCATGGGATTGCTCTCGCGCGAACTTGCTTTAACTTCGGAGTTCCGATGGAACCCAAAGCCAGTGAGCTCCCAAAAGGCCTCGTGCTAGGTAGAGATGAAAATATACATATAAGGCTTACAAGATCCATACCCCTGGGCGATATGGGATCTTACACACATCATACAGATATCAATTATGAAATCAGGGCATCTAATTGAACTTAAAAGGACATCGTCGGCCCACTGGCAAGGCCGCCGCGAGTGGCGGTTGGCCGCTCCAACTTGCCGGAAAATTCAACTATTTTTAAAAATGACCAAAATTTATAGAAATGAAGATCTCAATGAGTAGAGCAAGTTTTATACCTGTGGCCAAGTCCAATTTGGCCGGGAAAAGCCCTAAATTCACTCAAACTAGCTGGAAACCCTAAGATGGGTGTTCTTCGATTCGACTTCCTCAATGTTCCAACGTCCCTACAACTGATTGGGTCTTGTTCCTAGGCCCAAAGGGAGTTGATTAAGGGTGGTGAAACTCGCCAAATAGGAGGAATCACAGTCAAGCACCGGAGGTGCTCCGGTGAGGTTTTTCACGATTTTGGTCCTTATACCCTTCGATCTTGGGTGGAAATGGAAGATGAGAAGTCACTGAGTGTTTTGCAAGTGTTGGATGATAGTGGTTCAACAAAATCGCCAGAGTTTGATCGGTTTGGGTGTGCGGGTGCACTGCCTGATAGGAAGGTTTTTTTTTTTTTTTTTTTTTTTTTTCTCTTTTCCTTTTCTTTTTCTCCCCCCCCCCCCCCCTCTTTTCTGATTCTCCTTTCCTCCCTCATTTCTAATTGGTCCCTTTCCCACTATGTAGGAGTTTTAAAATAAATTAAAATCTAAAGTTTAGTAACACAATTTCAAATATCCATAACTATATCGTTAAAATCCGGACTCGCAAATGGCTTTCGCCTATGCGTTCGTGATCTCGAAATCTATTCAACAATATAAATTGTGACCTCGAAAGGTCTACGGATTTTAACTAATTAATTTCCAAACTTCAAACTTCGTAACTAATTTAATTAAAATCTAAATTCAAACAATTTAAAATAAATTCTCGAAAAATAATATAAAATCTCAATAATACAAATACGTAGATTATAACAGTGAAATCCAGGAACATGATTTCACATAAACAGTATGAGGAGTCTTTCCAGGACTGTCGCTGGTCTTGGGTTCCAAGATCAGCCAATTTGGCGGCGGATTTCTTGGTGTCGCAACATAGCTTGAAGATGTGCAATTTCATTTGGGTCAACCGCCCTCCATCTTCGTTGATTCATGTCCTTAACAAGGATGGTTTACCATGTCCCTCTTGTTCTTGTTGATTTTGGTTGCAGTAAAAAGTGCGACGCTAGAACTTGGTTCTCGTGCCTTTCCCTATCTCTTTTGCTGTTTGTTTATGCTGTTTGGTCAGTCGGCCTTGCGTCAGGCTTTTCTTGTATCTCACTGGCTTTTGCCCTCGTTTTATATGTATTGCCAGTTTCTTCTTTTTAAAAAAAAAAAGAAAAAAAAGAAGGGAAACAGAAGAGCACTAAATAACTAAATTATTAAGTTAATTATGTGTTTCCTTCTATCCAAATTCCAAACAGGGTTTCCCATCTCACTCATACTTTTTTATTTTCACATGCTTAAAAAAGAAAAATATGAAAAAAAGAAAAATATATTTCCGGTAACAAAAGTCCACAATTTCCACACGTAAAGACGTATTTGTATGAAAAGGACGAATGGTCACATATCAAACGCTTTAATATTGTTGTTGATTAACATAACGCACTTCAATCTATAGTCCCACACACTCTCTCTCTCTTACCTCCGTCCAATATCCTCTTCCACTCTCTCTCTCATTTCTTCATTTCTTCATTTCTCTGAGCTTCTTCAGGAGCTGCAACTCAGAGTTTGAGCCAAATATGAAAAGCCATGAGCTTTCATTCCCAAAGTTGCTTCTTGCATGTCTCATCTGTTCCTCTACATTTTTGTTCTTTGCAACTTTTGGTCAGTCAGCCACCACCGCCAAGCTTCACACTCACGAAGGTAACCTTAAAATCTTCAATTTTGCAATTCTGTTTTATTTTATAATAATTTATTGAAAGTGAATTCAAACTCAGAAATATTAAGGCTAAAACACTGCTCTGACCGACTCGCCTAACGAATTTAATTCTTCCCCAAAAGACCAACCAATTAAATTAATGAATGCAATGAAGAAAACTTGAATTCTATAAGAACTCAATTTAGCTAAGCTGAGTTGATATCCAAATTGCTTAGTTACTAAGCAATTTGGATATCAACTCAGCTTAGCTAAATTGAGTTCTTATAGAATTCAAGTTTTCTTCATTGCATACATTAATTTAATTGGTTGGTCTTTTGGGGAAGAATTAAGTTCGTAATAGAGAGAGATTTGGAAGATTAACTAATTATATTTTTTCTCAAATGATTTTTAATTACGAAAGATTGTAACATTGATGTAAAATGATGTGCTAGATATTTGTTAATTTGCTTTTGCTGCAGTGAATGTGTTGAAAGAGATAGGGAAAAAGTTGGGGAAGAAAGACTGGGATTTTGGAAAAGATCCATGTACGGGAGAAGGGAATTGGACGGTCCCGATTAGTAGGGGGAAGAAAGGCTTTGACAGTGCTGTCATATGTGATTGCACCTTCAACCACAATTCCTCTTGCCACGTCATCAGAATGTACATCTCTCTCTCTCTCTCCCCCTCTCTCTCTCTCTGTGTAAAACGTTGACTTAACACTGTACTCCGATTGCTGTTCTGTTTACGTTGACTGGAGCCCAAACGGAAAAGGATCTTCGTCGGATTCTTTTTCTGGGTATTAGGAATTTTGATCGTTCATCGTATATTGTACGGTCAGTTTTCATTAGGTACTATTTATATTTAATTTTAAATTTTAAATTTAAAAATGATTTCTGATCATACGATATACGATGAACGGTTACGATCACAGATCCCTAGGAAAAGGATCCGGCTACACAAGCATTCCGATTTTGACTCATCCTCAATTCAGTTCCTCAAATTATCGAAATTATGGATTAGTAAACATGTCATAAGCCGATCAGTAACTAATTATATGTGAAGCCTTAATACATGGCCATGAACTGCAACTAGAATAATGTTGTTGGTGGGAGTCACTAGTTTGTTAGTTCTTTAATCTCGTAAGAATAAAGAAAATTACACTGTTGTGTTAATTCCAATGAGGTAAGTTGCAGCTAATCTTCTGACTTGCTGCTACCATGTTTTTACTTATCAGTGTCACTTGGCTACATTCTTGCTAAATAGGGTTTCGGGTTTTCATGTGAATTGGCTAACTGCTTGCTTATTAGGGTTTAGGGTTTAGGGTTCCGGTTTTCAGATATGTTTTATCATTTATGTTGTGACTTGTGAGATTTTTTTTTTCAGAAGTCAATGATCATGTGAATGACACAAAAAAAGTATTGAATGAGGAACTCAGCCTAAAGATTGTGCAATTCTCCATTTTATTTTATGTATTTTTATGCTGAAATATTTCTTAAGGCATGATTTTAGGAGAGAGCTCTTCTGATTCCTACAGTGATATATTGCAGATTTCTAAAGGCCCAGAATCTTTCAGGGACCGTGCCACCAGAGTTTTCGAAGCTTCATAACCTCCAAGAATTGTAAGCAAAATATTTGCTTTGCATTTATTCTGCACTAAACCTTGTTGGTGTGTCTTCACTGATCTTGCAATCCTACTTCTTTTACAGGGACTTGAGTCGAAATGTCCTCAACGGTACTATACCTTCCCAATGGGCTACCATGCGCTTGAACACGCTGTAAGCACCTGATCTCTCATCAGTTACTAGTTATCTAATCAAATTGCAATCAGTCAAGTGCCTAACTTTTCTATTGGATATGCAGGTCTATTATGGGAAACAGATTGTCAGGACCATTTCCAAAAGTTCTTACCAATATCACCACCCTCAGAAACTTGTATGTTGAATTATTTCCTTAATTCACATATTGATGAGTATGGAGTTTTGATCTCTAATGTATTTATGACAATGTAAAATGGAAAATTTATTGTGTTTATATCAACAGAAAATTGGAAATATGTATTTATAACGTATAATTGTATCTGGCTTTTGTGGCTGGTGAATCCAGAGAAAATCCGTTCCTGATAGTAGTCGAACTCAGTTAGACTTTGATGGCTCTGTACATTGTCTTAAAGACCAATGGTTCTGTATGATTTTATACTATTTGCAGGAGCATTGAAGGAAACCATTTCTCAGGATCCATTCCGCAGGAAATTGGAAAGTTGATCAAACTAGAAAAGCTGTAATTTCTCATACCTTCTTCATGCGAAGCCAATTATTTTGTCCAAGATTTTGCATTTTAATTCTCAACTAGCATTGACATTATCATTATTTTCCTTCAGCATTCTGTCTTCAAATGCCTTCACCGGAGAATTGCCATCAACGCTGGCAAAGCTGACGAACTTGTCTGATATGTAAGCAAGCTTACCTTTCTTCAGTTCTTCCTAATCTGTGGGTTTTCCAACCTAACTAAATAACCACCAACTTCGTAATTGCATAATATAATGAACCTACTGATGACCTAGTGTAACAAATTTTACTTTTATATTGTGCATATCAATAGTCTGTGTTGTAATATCTTTTGAAATTTGGTGTCCTTGATACTTGTAGGAGGATAAGTGACAATAATTTCTCTGGAAAGATACCTGCCTTCATTGGAAATTGGACGCGGGTTTCAAAACTGTAAGCTTTGCGCTTGTAGTTTTATTGCTGCAATCACAGTATAATCTTTTACTGATTTTAAAATTTTCTACTCTTATGTTACAGGCTTATCGAGGGTAGCTCTCTTGAGGGGCCTATACCTTCTACCATATCCGCCTTAACAAGTTTAACTGATCTGTATGTAATTCTATATCATCCTATCTTTTTCTCCTGTCAAACGAGAATGTGAAGCTATAGTTGTACCTTGATTATTTTTTAGGAGGATAACCGACTTAAAAGGAAACAGGTCTCCTTTCCCGCCATTGAGTCATTTGGAATCCTTGAATAAATTGTGAGTTGGAATCCTAACCATTTTTTTAATCTCCTTTTATTACTTGCTAATTAAGCTCATAGGTAGTCAAATGTTTTTAATGCAGGATACTGAGGAATTGCAAGATACACGGAGAAATCCCAGATTACATTGGGGATATGGAAAACTTGAAAAACTTGTACGTATTTCAACGAATGGCTTTGTTCAGTTTTTCACTTTCCATGACTTGTATAAGTTTCGGTGAGAAACTAATCTGCATTTTTCTGAATATTTCCTCAATGCAGTGACCTCAGCTACAACGAGTTGACGGGTGAAATACCTGCATCTTTTGTCCGACTGGAAAAAATTGAAATTATGTAAGCGGATTTCTAGATAACATTTTCATCTTCAGATAATTCACAAAGTCTAATTCTCATTAATGTTAATAAGAGACTATTGTTTAATTTGTTCTGCTTTAGGTATTTGACAGGAAACCAGCTCACTGGAACCATACCGGGATGGGTCCCGTCAAGTAACAATATTGTGTATGTAATACAAAACTGCAGCAATAATCTTGTATGGCTCCGATGATTAATTTTGGTTTTGATCAGTTGAAATTTTGGTATACAGGGATATTTCTTACAACAACTTCACTTGGGAAGGTTCAAGTCCTAATGAATGCTCTAGGGGAAGTGTGTGAGTCCGATATACGCCCAACTTCTCTTTAATTTGTTAACCGGTTACTTTGTAGACTGATGAAATAATGTTTTCGTTCTTTATTCCAGCAACTTAGTGGAGAGCTACTCCTCATCAGCTGATAAATTGTAAGATTCCTCATCTGTTTGATATGAATTTGAACTACAAGAGAAATTTGTCACTTCCTCGAGGTTATGATTAAGGTTGCAGCCTTCTTATCACGTTTAGCTTCATGATATAAGCTCACATTTCTTCTCTGTCGCAGAAAAATACAACCGTGCATGAAAAGAAATTTTCCTTGTCATGCTCCGAAAGATCAGTGTAAGACTCTCAATTGGCCTCAAAATTGATCTGGGGCTTGATGATTTATTGATTAGTTAATCTAATTGTAAGTCAATTTGAATTCATGTCTTTTTTTTTTCCTTTTTTTTTTTTTTTTTCCTTTTCCTGATGGAAAACAGGTAAACATTCACTGTATATTAACTGTGGCGGAAAGGAAGTAAATATCGGTGACAAGAAGTATGAAGCTGACAGAGAACCAAAGGGTGCATCGATGTATTACATGGGTCAGAACTGGGCTTTCAGCAGCACAGGAAACTTCATGGACAACGATGCTGATTCAGATACCTACATTGACACCAATACATCTGCACTTTCAAAAAATGTCTCTGCGGTTGATTCAGAACTGTACACGACAGCGCGCGCATCTCCCATCTCGCTCACATACTATGGTCTCTGTCTCTTAAATGGAAACTACACCGTGCGTCTCCACTTTGCTGAGATTGTTTTTACTAATGACAGAACATTTTACAGCCTTGGCAAGCGTATATTTGATGTCTACATCCAGGTATATAATCCGCACCATATAAACAATGAAAAGCCATGTTAACTATTACTAATAAGTACTTATTCTGCAGTATATTTTGCATGCAGGATAAGCTGGTCCTGAAAGATTTTGATATAGCAAGTGAAGCTGGGGTTGCTGGCAAGCCGATTGTTAAAGAGTTCACTTCAGTTGTTTCGAGTCATACATTAAAGATCCATTTTTACTGGGCTGGAAAAGGGACGACGGGCATCCCAGACAGAGGATATTATGGTCCTCTCATATCGGCTATATCAGTAGATCCTAGTAAGTTGTTTAAAATGCACTCCAACCTCGCATTTGTCCTAATTAAATGGCCTAAGCATTAGAAACTTACTCATTTCGACCACGGGGTTACCTCTGGTTCTGACCAACTACTATTGAGAAATCCGCACAATCTGTTAAACTGGAGACTGACTATATTTAAGTATGCTCAAGGGAACTTAAGAAGTTTTTAATTAAGTGACTGAGAAAGCTTTTATTGATTGCATTTCGATCACATTGTTAAAATGTGAAGTTGTATCTGTTGTGGTTTAAGTTTTTCTAAAACAAAATCATGATTAAATTTCTAACGGGATACGTGACATAAATCAATGTAAATTTGTTGCAGATTTTAAACCTCCTTCGGTTGATGGCCACAAGAATCGTCTCGTTAAAGAAGTTGGGGGAGTGGCTGGAGCACTAGTACTTCTTCTGCTTCTGGTCTTAGGCATCATGAGGAGAAAGGGCTGTTTGGGAGGAAAGATCGCTGCAGATAAAGGTGTGGTTTCTAATTTATTGTCTCCCTATATTCTCCAGAACTACACAGCTTTCTTTTTTCAACTTATGAACGAATGCCGGTGTACAGTTTTACTGTTTTATCTATTTTAGAAAATTAGAAGTAACAATTTTCAATATTTTCTCTTGATCAAGCAGAATTCAAAGATTTAGATATTCAAACAGGACTATATACTTTAAGACAGATAAAGGCTGCAACAAAAAACTTTGATGCAGCAAACAAACTTGGGGAGGGCGGCTTTGGTGTGGTCTACAAGGTAACTTTTGGTTTCTTTGTATTCGTCTCTCTTTTTCCTGGTTTATTCTAACTGTTCTAAGACTGAGAATCTGCTTTCTGAATAGGGTGAATTATCAGATGGCACAGTAATTGCGGTGAAGCAGCTGTCCTCAAAATCAAAGCAAGGAAACCGTGAATTTGTGAATGAAATCGGCATGATTTCTGCCCTGCAACATCCAAACCTTGTGAAGCTTTATGGATGCTGTGTTGAAGGGAACCAGATGCTGTTAATTTACGAGTACATGGAAAATAACTGTGTGTCACGTGCTCTTTTCGGTGAGAATAGGAACTTAAAATGTTCAGGATTCACATATTTAAACAGAGGGCAGTTTGGACTGAAAGTTTGAAAGAGATTGACTATAATTCTAATCAATACAGGAAGCGACCCGACTTGCAGACTGAAACTCGACTGGCCCACAAGGAAGAAGATTTGCATAGGTATTGCTAGAGGCTTGGCCTATCTCCACGAAGAATCAAGACTAAGAATCGTGCATCGTGATATCAAGACGAGCAATGTGTTGCTTGATAAGGACTTCAATGCTAAAATTTCAGATTTTGGCTTGGCAAAGCTTAATGAAGACGACAAAACCCACATCAGCACGCGGGTTGCTGGAACTATGTAAGTTTTCTGCAGAATAAACATCCTACACAGCCACCTTTTTTCTCTTATTAAATTAAGTTGGAACATGAACTTATATGTTATTGTGCAATTTCTTGTTACAAGATTGAAACTATACTTTTTTCGGTAATTTGTTTTGGCCATCAACTCTGCAGTGGCTATATGGCTCCCGAGTATGCAATGCGTGGTTACTTGACTGACAAGGCAGATGTTTATAGCTTTGGAGTTGTTGCACTTGAAATCGTTAGTGGAAAGAGCAACACAAACTACAGGCCAAAGGAGGAATTCGTCTACCTTCTTGACTGGGTAACTAAATTAAAAACTTCAAAAACACTCGTTTCCTTTACTTCTTTTCGATCTCTGCAAGCATCACGCACAATCCCATACCTTTCAAACTTAGGGATTGTAATCTGTGTTTAGCTCTTCAATTTTCGCTGGTTTCACCATGCGATTACGCTTCCTCCATCTTAAATTTTTGCTTTTTCTTCAGGCCTATGTGCTGCAAGAGAGAGGGAGTCTATTGGAGTTGGTTGACCCAGCCTTGGGTTCAGAGTACTCATCAGAAGAGACCATGGTGGTGCTAAATGTTGCTCTCTTGTGCACCAATGCATCTCCCACCCTTAGGCCTACAATGACCCAAGTAGCGAGCATGCTCGAAGGACGAACGGCGGTTCAAGACCTGCTTTCGGATCCCGGGTTTTCAGCCATCAATTCCAAGTTCAGGGCCATCAGAAATCACTTCTGGCAACATCCAAGTTGTACTCAGAGCATGTCAACCAACGGTTCGAAAACTGATACTTCCGGTTCGTACATTGAAACAGAAGAGAGTGCTGATCACTTGAGAGTTGGATCATTGACTTCAGTTAAATCTGATGAGTAAAACTGTATCAGAATGTAAAGGATTAGTAGTTAAAAGTGGCTAATTATAATTAAATATAAGATGTAAAATATGTATTTACAGTCCAAATATAAGGCTGCATAGTCCGTATTTTCTGGTGATTTTACTTCTAACTTTGAACTTCTTACTGCTCCGTTACTCACTACATGTGTGCCGGAAACCGGTGTTTTGTTTTTAATATGGCGTGACATGTTATGTTGTCAACTTGTTAACGTAAATTGCAGATACAAATAAACATTCGTCAATCTTTGTGGAAGTACCTATTTAAATTGTTAGCTGTCTAAACATGATAATGTGTTACACCAAGAAAATATCATGATTTATCAAATCCATCATCACTTGGTTAACATCTTTCATTATAAGCAAAGCAATCATGGTCATAACTCATGAGGAAATATTTTGTTCATTTTCTGGTGACAATATGGAGAAACTTAATTACACTTTGGAGAGTAACTATGGTAGTTTTTCAAGTCAATAATTCAATATCACGTGATAAAATAAAAATACCTAACAATAAGTTATTAAGTTAATGTACTAATACAATCACGTTTTAAATATAAGTATGTCTCTACTCTCACGAGTTCCCCCTTAAATAATTTTTACACTCATTTTGTTTCTCGAGACCTACATAGCACACCTTATCCACAATGGTTTACCTTCTCACTTTTCCTTATGCGATTGTACTCAACTAGCACTCGAAACTATAATTTTAATTATATTAGAATCCCATTATTTTTTTCCCTTTTATTAGTGTAATTAAATTTTTAGTTTGTCAACTAAAAAGTAATTAAATTTTTAATTTTATGTGTTAGTGGAATATATGTGACATGAATATAATTGAGAATATTAAAATAAAAAGGTAAGTGAGAAGGTTGTTAGCAAAATTTTCGTTGTTGATAAAGAGACTATTTAGAAGTGCTTTTAAAATTATTGAAAACGCTTTTGGTGATAATTGATTGTAAGTTCTAAAAGCACTTAAAATACTTTTTTAAAAAGCACTAGTGTGTGCTTTTTTGCGAAAAGTATTTAGGTCATTTTTTAGAATTCATTTTGAATTTTTACTAAAGATTAGTATTAAAAATATTTTCATTAAAAACATTTTCATTAATTTTAAAAGCACTTACAAATACCCAAATATTATATTAAAGAAAATCATTTCCATACCTGCGTGAGAATTCGAACTCAATTAATTTCTCAAACACGTGCCGAGCACGTGCCTGTCATCTCCATCTCCAATGCCAACAGAACAAGAGTGAGAAAGAAGCGAGGAATAAAGCACTGGATCTGATTTCAAAGCTTTCAGATCACCCAAATTCACACTCAAACAATCACTATCCTCTTTGATTCCGTGCAAATCCCAGCTCTTCGAACAAAATTGATAGGAACCCAGATTGAAATTTCAGCTGCAGATTTGGGAGAAAAAGCTTCGGTTTTCCTCTCCGCCGCTGAACATTGAAACAAAGAAATGGCGGCGGTGGAAGTTCACAAGTTCGCTCAGTGCATCACTTGCCATGCTTGGAGCCGTGATCGCTCCAGTAATGTTTCCCACTCTTTCTAATCATTTTTCTTATTCTGTTTGGTTGCTCGGAAAATATGGGATAACCGATAGGAAAACATGCATTTAGTCTCTCGTTAATTTTTTTTTTTTTTTTTTAAAGTTACATATTTTAATGCTTTTATGTTTTATGTTTGTGGGTCCGTGCTGGAAAATTGGAACTCAGAGCTTGGAGCGATTATAGTTCATGAACTAATGTGAAGATTTTGGGTTGAATATTTTGATTCCATTTTTCTATTTGCACTTTCTGGGAAGCCAAATAGAGGATTGGGGTTAATTATTGTGCTGTGAAGCTTCTATCTTTTTTGCTTGTGCTATATCTTTACACACACACACATATAGCTTGCTGCTGAAAAATGTAATTTTTTTAAAGAAGTTTGGTAGTCAATGGGTAATTTTGTCTAGTTTCTGAGCTCTGAAAAAAGGTGAAATTTTGATGTTGCTCCAGACTATGATTGTTGTGAGCCCAGGTTTTAGCTATGATTAATGTGCGGTCTTGAAATCGTAGGATAATGTGTGTGTGTGTGTACTTTTTTGTAGTTGCACTGTTGTAATTTGATAATTCCGATTTTCTGGCAGTGCTCGCATTTTGTCCAAACAACAATGAAGTTCACATCTATGCTCTGTTGCAAGGAAAGTGGGAGAAGCTGCATGTTCTTCAGAAGGTACTTGGTTCAGACTCATCGTTAGAAATATTAATTGCCTAAATCAAATTGTACTATAATATTTCACTGCAACTATGATGTGAATTCGAGGAAATAGAATTTTTTTCAGAAAGTAGAAACTTGCCACTTTTGAGGCGCTAAGTTTTCTGAGTTTTACTCAAGACAACTATAAGTAGTTTAAGTGGGAAGGGAAGTAAAGGACGAAAAGTACTAGAGGTGTTACTTATATTGAGCTGTTGGAAAACCTCCCTGTAATGTGATAAATGTGAACTGAAACTTGAGGGCTCCTTGGAAGGTCCTGCACTCCAACATATGTGAAGTATTTGGTTTGAGGGATTTGTTATAATCTTTTTTAGTTCTTTGAATTTGGATTTGTGGCCTGTTCTTTTTGTCCAAGATTATGTTTGTAAGGACATGGTTCCTGGCAGAGGATGTTATTTGGGTCCTCAATGGAAGCATTGTGCGTAATTGCTGAATTTTTTCATATTGTTATTTTCATTGATGTTTGCTTTCTTAGCTTTGTTGGAAGGGATTACGGTCTGCTAACTGCCATTGAGTTTGCTTTCTTAGTATTGATATATTTTTCCGTCATCGATTTTGAATCATGCAGCTAATTCAATGGTTCTTTTTGTTTTTGTTTTTTTTTTTTTTTTTGGTTGAACAAATTATAATACACTTTTGTGGTGGGGGTTGGGCTTAGCCTCACAATGGGCTAGCAATAATGTGGTTGAGAATTGAACCTAAGACCTCTCACTTACAAGTGAAGAGGAATACCACTAGACCGTAGTACTAAGTGGCGCTAATTCAATGGTTCTTGATTCATTTTATTATTATTTATTCACATCTGGATAATTGTATATTTTCTAAGATAATCTGGTGTTACTTAGCTTCTGTCAAGAAAATGCAATGCAATTAAGCTTTATTATTTTTCATCATGTGGCAGCATGACCAAATTGTATCTGGGATAGACTGGAGCGCGAGGGCAAACAAAATAGTTACTGCATCTCATGATCGGAATTCGTGAGTACCTATGTGGTTTGAGATATTATTTTGTTTTGTAATTTTTATGAGAACTTTATACATGAGTTTTGTTTCTGTCTTTCTCTCTCTCTCTCTCTCTCTCTCACACACACACACATGCGCACGCTATTTTTCTTTCTTTCACTTATTGACGGATTAGTTCTGTTTCCCGAACCATCAAATCTACCTAGCTATGTCTGGAATCTAGAAGGATCAGAGTGGGTACCAACCCTTGTTATCCTTCGGCTAAATCGCGCTGCACTTTGTGTTAAGTGGAATCCAAGAGGTATTGATGTGCTTTTTTTTTTTTTTTTTTTTTCTGAATGCAAATGTAAAAATAGAATATCCTTAAGTGTGAAAATGCTATGCCAATCTAATGTGTGCCTCTCTTTGTACCAGAAAACAAGTTTGCTGTTGGAAGTGGGGCAAAAACTGTTTGTATATGCTACTACGAGCAAGAGAATAACTGGTAATTAGCCTGTTACTTGCAGTTGTCTGTTTGTGGTTTGTCCAAACTGTTCTGCTTGACTAAATCTGTTCAATAACAGTATAATGATTGGAATTACATTTGAATTCAAGTTGCTGTCTTGCTGGTTAATGGTAAAAATTTGAATCTTTGTTTTCCAGGTGGGTCAGTAAACTTATCAGAAAAAGGCACGACTCTTCTGTGACAAGTGTTGCTTGGCATCCCAATAATGTACGTATTTTCCCAGTATCACATTTTGTTTCTGATTTTGGCACGGATTCAAAGCAATTGCATGCATGACATGTATTTAGGTTTGTCTCAGGCCACCCTGTTCTCCATGATAGTTATTAATAAGTACTGTGGCCCAGTGCTTGTGAGTTTGGGGCATCTGTGTGCACCTGGGGTCGCCCTACACCTCCCAAAGGTGGGAGATCACAGTTTCATAACTTCCAATAAGTTATTTTAAGGATGTTAGTCCTTTATTTATTCTTGGATATTTTCTGAAGTTGAATGTCTTCTCGTAAGCTAGGAAGTCAGGCTTGCAATACATAACTGTGTTTTGAGAATTTCCACCACTTTAATTATACTTGTTTCATATTGATGTATTTAATGTGACTTGTATGCTTAATCAATTTATCTAACTTATTTTTATATTCTGTGAGTACTTTACCTTTACATCTGCTTTCGCTGAACTGTTGTCATTTATTATCATGTTCAAGGGTTAGTTTTGATGCTAGGTAATTAGCCATTTACCTTCGGTAAGTGTTAACACTGTGCTCGTTTGCTACAGATTCTTCTAGCAACAGCATCTACAGATGGAAAATGCCGTATATTTTCCACTTTTATTAAGGTCGTCGATGCAAAGTATGTTTAAAACCGTCATTCTTCATATTTAGTCTAATTCTTATGTTACTTGTCCTATTATAATCTTAATTGCTCATGAAAATTATCCAGGGAATCAAGAACAGGCCCATTTGCTGATTCAAAATTTGGAGAGGTGAAAAATCTTCTCTTGTAGGAACAAATTTTTTTTAATGCGTCTATTTACATTTGAATATATAATATATAACAAAAATCTCTTTCCAGTTAATGGACGCTGCTTGATTTGTTTACCTTTTATATAGTTGTTCATAATAGTTACACGTAGAAACGAAGCACTGTTCTAAATCTAGAGTTAAAAATTAACCACTGACCTATTTATGGTATTATATCTTTCTTGGCTTACCTTCAGTTTCGCTTCCCTTTAAACATTGTAACAGTGTTCTAAAAGTAATGATATATGTAAAACTGTAGCTCGTCGTTTCTAGCGAAGAAGAATAAGCAATGTAGGCCATTGTTAAGATAATAGTATGTAGTAAGTGAAGGAAAGTTTAATAGTAATATGCTTATCTGATTTTTGTTTGTACTGATTTAAACTTGTGGCCTTCTAAAGTTAAAGCAAAACCACATATTGAAAATTTGAGTATCATTTTTGTCTCAAAACCCATAATTAGAGACCCTGGTTTGGAGGGGTTACAGAGCAGTATCATTTTGTTTTTATCCATTCACACATTTTCCTTTTTCTTTTCCCCTTTCGGTGGGATCAAGCCTTACTTGGTTTTCTTTCTGGTGAAACAGCAAATTCTTCAGCTTGATCTATCATTTTCTTGGTCATTTGGCGTGAGGTGGTCACCGAGTGGCAATACCTTAGCATATGTAGGTCAGACAAATTTCCCTTCTGTGCGTTCTTTACAAAGATAAGAAGTTTTTGGCATAGCATATGCTAATAGGCAGTATTTCAAATTGCCAGGTTGGCAGCTGGCTTAGGTAGGTTTTTTTTTTCTTGTTATCATTCTCCACTAATTGGCTTCCGGATTGTGGAATTATACAGGCCATAGTTCTATGATTTACTTCGTTGATGATGTGGGACCTTCTCCTCTTGCTCAAAATGTTGCATTCCGTGATTTGCCTCTCCGTGATGTGGGTCAGCATCCACTCTTGTTAACCTTTTGAGACTCTAAATATCTACTCTACATCTAATCAACTATCATATTTCTATCTGGATATTGTAAATCAATATGCGGCACTTTTTCAGGTGTTATTTCTTTCTGAAAGATTACTTATAGGCGTGGGGTTTGATTGCAATCCAATGGTGTTTGCGGCAGATTTACATGGAATATGGTAAATTCCTTTTGTTTGATGGCTTTATTCTTTGAAGGACTGGCGAAGTAATAGTTTTGTTCTTTTCTCTGTAGGCATTTTATCAAATTTCTTGGGGAAAGAAAGACAACATCTTCAGGTCCGAAATATGGTTCACAGGTAAATACCTGGTTTTCTATGTGCTATGTATGTATGTGTTTATGAACATTCCAGTACTGTCATCCCATGGCGGTAAACGTGCTGAATAGGATGGCAATGGATCTTGCGTTTAAGAGTTGCTCCATGTCAGCTGAAATGGATTTTTCATTACTTCTTTTTTCGCCCCTACAGTTTTCTGAAGCATTTGGAAAGCTATATGGCCAACAAAAACATGGATTGAACAATGATGCAAATGAACATTCAAGATCACGAGGAGGCGTCCATGAGAACTGCATCAAGTACGTCACTGTTGCTTCTCATTTGTCATTCCTTGTCTAGTAGCCCCAGTTCCATTTGAAACATTACATATCCACCCTATCTGAGAGCGGTTTTGGGGCTATGTTTGGAGTTGAGTTCATGACAATATTTCCTGATTACTGTAGTTGTATCGTGCCGCTTGGAGAACCAGGGAGTTCTAAAGTAACGCGCTTCAGCACATCAGGTTTAGCAAGTCAATGTTAAATTTCGTTTTCAATCACTTTGTTGTAAAACCTCCTATTTCCCACCATAATCCACTATCTTAATCTCTTAACACCTTAACATTACAGGATTGGATGGAAAAGTTGTTGTGTGGGATATGGAGAACCAAGCAGATTTATCGGAGTATTTGTAGTCTGTCACCAATCACCATAGGCATAAAGAATATCCTTGTGTAATCGGAATGTTCATTGTATATTTCATGTGACAGCAATTGGTAATATTTCTGTAGAAGCCTAGAAGAAAATAAACTGCAAATCGTGGCGATTTTAGCTTTGTATGCCTCTTGGCTCGTGTTCCGCTTCATGTAATGTATTAGGCCTCCGCAATTTTCTCGTGTACTCGCTGGTCCGAAAAGGATACTTCCCCATTTGATGTGATCAAGCAAAATGTTTGTTTTATTATTACTATTACTATTATGTTGATGATTTGCATTTGCATTTGCAATCCTATAAGAAAAGTTATTGAAGATGAAGTTCATTAGCGTGCTGCTGCCACTTCCCATCTCCTCCACACCCCTCCAACTGCCACCGCCACCACCACCATCAACACCGCCTCTGCCACTTCCCCACCGCCCTCTCCTTTGCCATTGTCCCCCCATTATGCCGGCACTGATTTGAAATCTTCTGCACCCAAAATCCTCTATGATCTCTCTATGTCCTACCTCTTTGAGTGAGACGTAGAGATTTGAACTCGCCTCCACCTGCCCGACAAAATTCTTTACAATATAACAGATTAGCCATACAAAATTCTTCATAGAATCCAGATTTCCAAAAATGGTAACATTTCAACAATTTTTTTACTGGGGAAAAAAAAAAAAAAAAAAATCTTTGACTGTACTTTTTATTTGGGTAAAAAAGGAGAAACTAACAGAGAAACAGTTGATCATTTCACTTCATCATTATCGCCAGTCCTTCAATTTCTCTTTCGACCCTTCATTCCACATATCACAGTTGCAGAAAAAAAATCCATTCCCAAAAAACGATGCTATCGACACTCCAACCGCCGCGCTCGCTCTTCCACTTCCGCACAAACCCCACCCTCCTCCTCCGCTACACCTCCCTTAAACCCCTCTCCTCCTTATCCTCACAGCCCGTCACTCACTCCACCCTCACAGACCAACCCTGCTCCCCAAACCCACTCCCCCACTCCCAAATCCTCTCCACCCGCCACTCCCTCCTCTCCCGCCACCTCACCGCCACCCAACTCGCCGACTCCTTCCTCGCCCGCCTCCGCCTCACCGAGCCCCACCTCTGCTCCTTCCTCCACGTCTCCGACTCGGTCCTCTCCCAAGCCCGCGAGCTCGACGAGAAGATTCAGAGGAATGAGGAGTTGGGTCCGCTGGCTGGGGTCCTTGTCGCCGTCAAGGACAATATCTGCACGGCTGAGATGCCGTCAACCTCTGGATCTCGTGTTCTGGAGGGCTATACGCCGCCGTACGACGCCACTGCCGTCAGGAAGATTAAAGAGCTGGGTGGGATTGTGGTGGGAAAGACCAATTTGGATGAGTTTGGCATGGGTAGCACCACTGAAGGCTCTGCATTTCAGGTTTTGTTCTTTTATCAATTTGCTTTCTGGGTTCTTTGCATTTTTCTGTCCTTGTTATTTAATTGTGTGTAAATGCACAAAAAGTTAATAACTTTTAATGAAAAATCGAAAACTTGAAGGGAATGGAATTTTAGTTGGATATTAAGGAAGTTAATTTTAGTGTTTCATGGACTTTTAGAATGTGAGTTAAATTTTTCTAGTGGGTAGTGAAACAGCTTGGTTCTTAGTACTATTACTAATAAGAGACTGAGTCAAAGGGAGTGAGGTTGTGTAAGTTCGTTTCTTTATGTTTCGCACTCGTAACTGGGGTTGGTTTACTCAGGTGGTGCATCTGTTCATTCATTAGGTGACTGCGAACCCGTGGGACGTTTCTCGGGTGCCAGGAGGGTCATCGGGAGGCTCGGCTGCAGCTGTGTCTGCTAGGCAGTGCATGGTATCGTTGGGAAGTGATACTGGCGGAAGTGTGAGGCAGCCAGCATCTTTTTGTGGTGTTGTTGGATTAAAGCCCACGTATGGGCGCGTCTCCAGATTCGGACTTATGGCATATGCGTCGTCGCTTGATGTCATTGGCTGCTTTGGTACGTCTGTTGCTGATGCTGGGATTCTTCTTCAGGCAATTTCTGGTCATGATAGACTTGATGCAACCAGCAGCAAGCGTGTAAGAAAAATTTCTACGTCTTGATTTTATAAAACCACCTTATATTCTCATTACGTATCCTGAATGTGAACTCTGAATTTTTTTAACAAACTTTTGGTCCTTTTATGTGAAGACTAGTAAGGACTAATATCACAAATTATTTGCTTGACACATACATTTTAATTTCTCCTTTCAGGAGGTTCCCGACCTTGCAGCTGAATTTGTTTCCATAAGTTCGTCAAATTCTAAACCTCTTAAAGGATTGAGAATTGGTCTGATCCGGGAAACTCTGGATGGTGGTGTTGATACTGGAGTAACTTCTGCAGTTCGTAATGCTGCTTTGCATCTTGAAGAATTAGGATGTTTCGTAACCGAGGTCTTTCTATCAATAATTTTTCCTTTAATTGCTCGTTTCTGTTCCTTCCTCCAAAATGTCATGTGTACCCTTCTTATGTCTTGATTCATATATTCTTGAAACTTTAACTTGCAGGTCTCATTACCATCTTTCTCACTTGGGTTGCCAGCCTATTACATTCTTGCTTCATCTGAGTCGTCTTCAAACTTATCACGTTATGATGGTGTCAGGTAATTAACCCAGAAGTTTGTTCTGATATATAAATAAGTTTTTTCATTTGTATATTTAAATGGGAGAAGAGAAAATGGGTGAGGAGAAGCTTGTTTAGATCCACCATGAATAAAGATAACAAGTTATTAAATGTGTTCGTAAAACTCGAGATGGTATATCAGAATGACGAATATGCTTACATTTGTTATTATTTGTTTTTCCTCCATATCCAGGTATGGAAACCATGTTGCTGCTGATGAGTTGAACTCACAATATAAGGATTCCCGAGCCAAGGGTTTTGGTTCTGAGGTACACTATGTCTAGGTGGCTGGTTGAAACTTATAACTGTTATGAAGTTTCTATTAGTTGGAACATTGCTGCAGTGTGCTTGATCTAGTTTTTTTTATTTCTTCTTAATTTTGTTTTACAGACTTATACCAGTTGGTGAGTTGATTTAATGCTTTTGTTGTTTTCAGGTTAAAAGGAGAATTCTAACGGGAACATATGCCCTTTCAGCTGGTTATTATGATGCATATTATAAGCGCGCCCAGCAGGTACCATGATGTTGGTGTTAATTTAAAAGGGACTCTTGGTGGCAGGAGTTTATCCTATTATTTATATTTTTGTTTGCATTCTAGTAATTCATTCTTGGTTACTTCACTATGTTATGTTCTGAGATGCTTAATCCTATCAATTAGGGTGTTCAAGATGGCATTAATGATTCTTATAGTGTTTTAGGTGAGGACTATAATTCGGAAAAGCTTCAAGGCAGCACTAGATGAACATGACATCTTAATTTCACCTGCGGCTCCATCTGCTGCTTATAAGATTGGTATGCCGGTTTTCCACGGGTATGTATGCTTTTCATATGTTATATGATTTTTCAGTAACTCACCCGTTTACTTGTATTTATTCAGGTGAAAAGAAAAACGATCCTTTAGCAATGTATGCAGGTGACATAATGACTGTAAGAACCTTCTCACTTTCTCTGAGTGCCCAAATTTCTTAATTTCTGTTCATTAGCTGCATGCATGGTGTGTGTCTATGTGTGTACTAGGAGTTGATAATTGAGTCATGATGTTGAATATGCATTCATCAATGTAATGTTAGATACTTGCCCATGTACCATGTTGTAATCTGCGGGAAAATTGTTCAGATTTTGTTTCAGAAAAAAAAAATGCTGTGGTCATATTAGGGTGTGGCGGAGTATAAGGCCTTTATTTCTGTAGTTAATACTCGCACTTTTGACAATGCACTTCAACCTGTCCTACAGTTCCATTTTGTGCTCGCAATTTTGTTGTCTTTCGAAAGAGTAGATGGTTAAATGTCACACCCTTGTTTCTGGAGTTTGTAGTGAGAAGTTTAAAGTGGTCTGAGATCTCATTTTGGGGGCATTCGGTGGCACACGCTGTTGGTTCTTGTTTCTTAAGCTCTACGTTGCATAAGTGCTTGTCCTCCTTTAAAACTTTTATTGCCTGTCATGTAGTTTCTACTCATAAGAACCTGTTCCGCTTGATTCTGTATGCAGGTCAATGTTAACTTGGCAGGTCTACCTGCACTGGTTTTGCCATGTGGATTTGTTGAGGGGGGTTCTGCAGGCCTTCCTGTTGGTCTTCAAATGATCGGTGCAGCATTTGACGAGGTATTGCCTTTCTACCTACCTACTACATTGCGACATGTTGATTTCTATCAGGAATTAGTATTCAGCTTTTCTAGTGTTTACATACTGAAAATGAGTAAAAGTTGCTACGTTTACAGATTAGACTAAACACAGAATGGAGAGTCACCGAATTAATGAAAAGTACGGGATTGTAGAGTTGAGTATCTGATTGTTGATTTCAAGATTTTTCTGGTCGATTTTGCAGGGAAAGTTGCTTAAGGTGGCTCATATATTTGAGCAGACTCTGCAGAATTGCAATTTTGTTCCTCCATTGATAGCGCATGAGCTCACATCCTAGCTACTCCCGGGATCGATGTCGATGTGCTCAACTGAAAGTGGTTTTTGGAAATGTAATCGATTAGTTAGAATTGACTGGTTTGGTTTAGTTTAGACCGTAATTGTTAATTAGACCGGTCGTATTAGTAATGATTTTTGGTGATCTATTTACAATATAAATGAGGAAAGTTATGAGTTTGCAACAACACACAGATTGCTTGCTTTTTTCGTGCAATCATGATTTAATCCTAGTGACGTTACCGTTAATAATTATCTGTCACTCACATGTACTGTGTGCAAAAATTGCGTTACTTGTCTAATAAACGATTGTTACGCATCGAAAATCAAGGGGCAAAGTGCATTTTACACCCCCGAGATTCGGGGTGTTTATCGAAATAGGCCACGACCTTTTGGTTTGGTCAATTTACACCCTAAAGTTTTAAAATTTCATCACTTTAAGCCTCAGGTCAGTTTGGCTGTTATGTGTGCTGTTAAGTTGTTATTGGGGGACCCATTTTTGTGCTGACATGGTAAAGAAGACCCAAGCCCTGGAATCCCTAATCATCTTCTCCGGATTTGGATCCCATCCGGATCCAAATTATAGAGATCTTAGAAATCCTCATATCTTATTCATTCATCGTACATCAATCAGAAATCATTTGATTTTTTTTATGTAAAATTAAATATAAACAGTACTGGACAAAAATTACCTTACAGTATACGTAAGGGTTAGAATGTGAGGATTCCTAACTGTCCGCGAAAGAGAATCTGAAGAATATCCTCAATCATCCTGGACAAAAATGTCGAGTCCCGCCAGCTGAACTTGGCACGCGCCGCGCAAGTTAGCGCAAGTTGCCTTTCATTACAAAGGATCACCAAAAGGGCAAGCGAATCCCTTACTCCATATTAATTAATTAATTAATATCTTTATTCAATTAAATTTAAACCTGTAATTCACCTTCGTCAATCGGCCTCCTCCCGTATCCGATCACTCGGTGAGTCCCTCTAAAACCATTTTTTTTTATTTGTCAATTCATATTTCTTCTTATTTTGAAATTGCGATTGGGTATGTTGGGATTGAGCTATGGATTTCCGTTGATGAATTTGAGTTCAGATTAATAGCTGAAGGTTTGATCTTGTACTGATTCTGTTTTGTTTCTGTAATTCATTGGATAATTTTTATTTTTTATGATGGATTGTTGAGAAAACTGAGAGGGATTTATGGATTCAGCTGAATCCAACGAGTGATCAAAGTTGCATGAGTTAAAAGTTGACCATCTGGGATGATGATGATAAAGTTCTAATCTTTTTTTATTGAATTTGTATATTTGGTTATGATACATGATAAATCCTATAATCTGCCATAAGAAAAAATGGGTTTAACTTTATAAATTTCCTGGATTTCGAGCAACACCCTTTTCGGGTTGCTCGAAATCCTGGAAATTCTGTGTAGATGAGTTCTATTTGTTCAATGCAGAATACTAACTACTTCAAATAAGTATTTATGATGATGTAAAATTTAATTTGCTGCTTAATGTATTGATCTTAGGGACACTACCGGGTTAGAAAGTGACCGGGCAATATGGATGAGGATTATTCAAGTGATGAAGGGCAAGCAATAGCGCCATCTTTGGTTGATCTGTGCATTAACACGGCAATAGATAATGTAAGGCGCCTTGGGGATGTTGGTGAAACCGATTCTCATCTTCTCAAGAGAATTCTACCACATTGTACGGTGGACCAGTTAATGCATGTAGAGAAGAGTACCAAAGTAAGTTGATCCAGATTGTACTTATTTGAATGTTTTTTTGTGATCCTTAAGTACAAGTTCTTAAATGTTTTTAAATGAATTCTTGTAGGGTAGAGATTTGACTCCAATTACTGATAAGTTGTGGAAGAAATTCTATGAAAAGGAATTTGGTACTAAGAGGGTGAATGAGGTGATTGAAAGGATGAAGCAAAAGAAAGTCGCGTTCAGATGGATACAATTGTATGAGGTTCGTTTGCACCTCTCCTCAAGCTGTCTGACCAAATTTGTTTTCTTTTAGTTTCCGTAGTCAAATCCCATTAATTTTGGATACTTGATGTAGTATTTCTGGATGCGATTTATGCTTGTTCTTATAACTTATAAGGGAAAAAGGATAAAGAATTAACTGTATCACTTGCAGGCAAAGTTAAAGGAAGTTGATATGGCTGAAAATTTAATGGCTGACAAGTTGAAGAGTCGATATCAAGAGGCAAATGCACGTAAGTTCACCTCCTCAGCGTGTTATAGCAAACTGAGCAACAGCATACTCATTTATACGTGATTAACCTGACTAACCATTCAAATTTCGTAGGAAAACAAAGTCGGCAAGTTCAAATTTGCACAAAGGTTCCACCATCAAGCAATAAAAGAAGCTGGGGTAAATATTTCTGTTCTCATTTACATTATCCATGACTAATACATTATTAAATAGGATGAACAATTAACCGTTTCATTTCTGATAATTCTTTGTAGGCAATTGGCCTGGCTACAATGTTACTGGAAAGAGCAACTTGATGAAGAAAGAGAAACTAGATTTTCTGAAAAGGTAATTACGTATTTTAGAATGATGCCTGGTATGGCATGTCGCGTGCACCTTGGGCTTGTGAACTGAAATTAAGCCCTCGAGTTTGCCTTTTACTTTATTGTTTTAGTTTTCTTATATCGTATTTAGCGAATCATTAAATGGTTTGGTACTTATCTCGAATCCTATGTTCAAAGATGTTGGGTACTTGATTAGTCGTGTTGAGATAGACTTTCAAGATATTAACCTCTTTCTCCCGTCCTTTTCCTTTGAGCAGTAATGAGGTGAAAAATCTTGCGGCAATGAAGAGAAATGCACTCCAGAAGAGTTACAGGTAAAATTTCGGATAAACTGGATGTTCTATTCCTGTAGTTAACAAAACTACGTATAAACTCACCTCCCGCCCTGATCATATCTACCCTGTATATACAGTGCTCCTCCCGTGAAGAGGCCAGATGCGTTTTCTGGGAAAGCTTCAGCTTCAAGTTCTAAACCAATCAGGCCCTCAAAGCGCCTCCCTTTCTGAATATTGCCATCTGTGAAGACAAGGGTGTCAGATGGAATACTCATTGAGTTCTGCAACTCATGTCTATTGAAGTGTGGCTCGATTTCTAAGAAATCATGGTGGCTTCAATCTTCTTAGCTTGGGTGTTTCAGTGGTCCTTGTTTCAATTGTGTCAATCAGTAAGAATCGTTCTTGTTTTTTATTTCTTTGATTGTCTTTCAATCATCTTCCATCGTAGTAATATTTCACATCAGTGACGAACGATACCCCATAATGTTATTGTGCCTTCATTTTCCCTTGAAGATGTGTATTTTCCTGCAATTCTTTTCATCTCTAACCCTCATATCAGTAGCAGCTCAAACGCCACCAGCCGGTTTAAGTTAGATATTAAGCTGGTCATTTGTTTTAGCAATGCCCCTATAATGGGGGATCGCTCTACTTTAGTACCTTGTTTCGATTTTTCCCCTAGACTTTCAATTTGGTTTTGAGCCCGAGTCTTTTGAAATATGACAATTTTTCGCCCGTTTAGTGACGGGAAACAAACGGGAAGTGTGATGAATTTGGCGGTTGGTGCAAATAAGCACGTTTTAAAAGGTCATAAGTTGAGGAGACATTGCGAAATTTACCCCTAGTCTAAAATTGGGGTGGAGTCAGATTGGCGGCCGGAAAAGGGATCCTCTCCGGATCCCTTCCCCACCAATCCGGGCCCTTGAAATTTGATCTAACGGTTAAAGTTATTATAACTTTTAAAGGGGTCCCTATTTTTTGTTGTTAAATCAAATTTCAAGAGTCCAAATTGGTGTATTTGGTGGAAGGGTGGATCCCTTTCCTTAGCGGCCACCCCTTTCTGAAACTTTCTCGGCATTAGCAATTCATTTCTAACTACAATCAAGTGATATTCTTATTTACTCGCAAACGAGAAGTTTTGTTTCGACTCACGTGGATGCAAGGGACATATATGACTTGTGTTGAGTTGGATAACTAGTTACGATCTCATTGTGTGACTTAGTCCAATCTCTCCTCTCGAATATCGTTAGTCCAATCTTCCCTCCCGAATAAATGGTGCAGGGATTAATTACAACAAACCAGAGATCTTCTAATCAACAAATATTTCAAAACCTTGAACCGATGCAAGTTTTGTTACAAATAATTCACAATAAATAGAAACACACATGAACAGAACGGAGCTTTTATTCAGAAAATAAGACCGTCCGGCTAAATATTAATAGAATTCCTCTGCAGAACGAAGGAGCACGATCGGAATCACACATCCTAAGCACAAGCATATAAAACTAGCATCCGAATCAGAAAATGATGTCGTCGTCCTTCTCCGCAGACAACAAGTTCTGAGCTGAATTTAGGGAAATGCCCTTCTTCAGCGATAACTTTTCCGCAACCTGCTCGTTGGCAAAGTTCCTGGCTGCCGCCATCTGTCTCTCAATTTCTCTCTTCTTATAACCCTGTATCTTTTTCAGCCTGAAGAAGTCCTCTCTTTCGAGCTCATCCAACTCCCCCTTGATATAGCTTATTGTATTCTCCAACCTAGGCTTCACAACGTTCTCCAGAGCATTGACACGACGGTTTGTGGTCTTGATTGCTTCGTCAAGGGTTAAAAATGATGTTTGAAGTGAAGCAAGCTCCACGAGAACCTCGATTGCTTTCACATAAGCAGCACGGCAGAGCTGGACCTGTTGTCCACCTCTTGCCAATCCAGTGAGGTCGTTCTTGGCCTCACCTTCAGTAAAATAGTCGAACTTTGGGAGCTTTACACCAGCAACATTCTCTTGCCTTGATCGAACTTTAATAGTGGCATTGTGGACATTCTCGAGAACAATGTGCTTGATGTTCTCGCCAGCAACATACTTGGCTTCTGTAAGGGCAAAGGAGGAGTTTTTCATGACATCTCCCATGGATTCTTTGGTTGACACAATATTTTTAAGAATCTGACGAAACTGCACTGTTAAAGCATCACTCTTCTTCTTGAGGAGAGCATGACCTCTTGTTGCACCAACAAGGCGAGCTTTCATAACTCCAAGCATAGTAACGGTAGGAACTACATTCAAGCGTTGGCTTTGGCCAGACATGATTACAAAGATCTAAGCCAAGAAGAATATAAATAATCAGGGTTTGCGGATATCATTTAAAAACAAAAACCAATTAGTGCATAGCAAAACACAAGTAAAAACATCATGCATATAATCAAAACCTCCTCGCTCAAGAGGATGCAATTAATAACAGAAACACACGCAAATCTCTTCAAATTTAATTATAAGGAAAACATACAGCATATACAGCTTCCCTAGTAACCTTACACCCATAACACGAAGACTTGTAGGCATGCCTATAAAAACTTCACACTACTTCTAGACCCTAAAATGTCCAACCGTCCCCAATCCATTAAACATAAAAACACTAGGAGTGAATTCCTTTTTCCGGCAAGAAATATATACAAAACCGCGACATGGCATAACCTCTGTAAACAGAAGTAGACAAAACAATGCCGAGTATAGAAAACTAGTATCTTCCCTTTGTCAAATGCCTACAGCATCAAAGATCGAAACAGAAACAGTGTCACAATTACAATCCTGAGAAGCAAATCTTCAATATATCTACAGAATCTAACCCAACAGCAGAACCAAACTAGAACAATCTTCAGCGAACCCACAATAACAAACACTAACAGGAGGCATTACAGATAAAACAAATCGGGCGAAAAAGTTTGAAACCCGTACATTCAACTCTTAACTGAAACTGCGTGTGCTAGGATATCGCCGAGAAGTGACTAGGGAGTGAATGACAGAAACAAATGAGAGACAAGAGAAGGGCTGGAAGAGAATGAAAACTTCTGAGGGGCTGGAACATAAATTCCAGGTGAAATTGCACCCTCTGAAGCTAACCTATGATCAATCAATCCCAATACAGCTATATGGGTCAGTCCATGTCAAAATTTCTTCATGATTTGATCAAAATCCCCTGATTCTGTGTGTACCCAGATGCTAAAAATCGAGATCACATTCAAATTTATGATTTTGCAAAACAACAATAACTAAATTCCAAGTCTTTCAATTTGGGTTTTAACATATTTTCCATGATTTTCCAAGGAAACAAACAAAATCCAAAGCAAATAAGCATCGTAGATCGAAATCAGAGTGAAACAACAATCAAAGGAGAAGAGAAGTGCAATATAAAGATAAGAAATCGGACCTGGTGTTACCGGCTTCAGCTAATGGCGGGAAGAGGTATCGCCGGACCGAAAATTGGCCGCCGGTGAGTGGAAGAAAGAGAGGTCAGGTGTATGGAGCGAGCAGTTCAAATGTAAATAAAAAAAATAAAAAAATTGATGGATTTGTTCGGGTATTGTCTGTGTTACTGTGTATGTGTCAGCGGGCAAACTTGTCTTCTCATATATTAATGGATTTCGGATCTTCCGTATTCGGGTTAATAATGGAGTCCGCTCCAAAGTGGTTTCCCGCTTTAATTAGGCAGAGACATTTCAACCTCCTCCTGACCACAGTCAAGCAAACTCATCAGTTTGAAGCCTCGAACGCGAGATCTCCTTGTTTTTTTGTATTTTAGAAATCGAAATCCACACCCTTACCATTAGGCCACTTGTTGTGGTTGGTGTTCTAGTATCTCAAGGCTTAAACTATTGAAATTATCGATGTCAAATGGGCTAATCAAAATTATATGTGCCATATTTGAAAGAAGATTGAAGGGGATGTTATTTGTCTATTTGTTTTTTATAGAACGAATTCAAACTTGGGTGTGACTTGAAATCTACAGATGCTCTGGTTAAAAAATGCTACATGAGATAGCGACTTAGGATAAAAGGGGTAGAAGAAAACTTAGAAAGAGACTTTGAAAAAAAACATAAGAGTACTTGAGGCTAACGAAAGTCTGCAAAACCGAGTGCAGCATCGTTCTAAGACTCATACACCGTTACCTTTTGAGATAGATTGATGCCTAGTGCAATTGGAATTGGTATAAACCCCTCTTGATGAATAAAAACATTTTTTTTTTTTTTATAAATTAGGGGTTCAAAGAGTTTGACTGCCTACTTGGTGTCATTCTCCAGGTTCGGATGAGTATTAACAAATAAAAGGTCAACACCAAGCTCTTTGCGAGGATCAAGGGAATCGTCTATCATATGCAGCCTTACAGTTAGAAAACTCATTTGGTTGCAGGATTCTGCAATGTTTTCTCCTTCCACGATTTTAGAGGTAGAGGACTGTTATAAGAAAGACAACACGAACACCAATGGTGCGCATCATTCAATATTACAGTTATTTTAACCATTAGATTTGATTTGTTAATTTGTTTAGATCTTCTATTTTTAATCTCAGCCAGTCATTCCGTATCATCCAATGATGCGTAGTATTGATAAAAAAAAATCCAAAAATATGTAAGAACCATATATCCATTTGAGGACTACTGAGCTAAAAATCGTAAATAACATTAAACCAGATGACTGACTGGAAATTTCAGAACTCAACACCACCGAAGTGTTCTTATTTTCGCTACATAATGCCTAACCTACAAGCCTCCGCAACTCTTGTGCTTTCACTGAAGGCATAATTTAATGCAGAAAGATGAAAAGATACTTCTCTCCCCTAGGTATATTGTGAAATTTATTTTTATTTCTGTGAAGTTTCACACAATTCGGACCGAGTGCCTAAACACCAGTTCCGGCCAGACGACGCCTAGAGGCATTTGATACAGAAACCTGAGACAGCTTGTCTACATCACCTGGTACTATGCGTTCTCTTGGCGGTATGTAGTGGCGCAGCCAGTTTCCAGTATACACCTGAATAATCACAAAGATTGGCAAGATAAGAAATGGGATGAACACAGACGTATCAGCAATTTTAATAGAAACACCAAAATTGCACATGAACAAGCAAAATCAAGTATGAGCAAGGAACTAACCTGTTGGGGTCTCATGATCTTAGTATCAGGATCATCAAGGGATTCTCGCCAGTGTGCCAACCACCCAGCCATTCGAGGGATCGCGAACAAAACCGGGAAGAATTCCGTTGGAAATCCCATTGCCCTGATTAATGGAAGTTAATACATCTTCACAGTTACAAGCCCGGCAAAGTAAACTTAATCTTACATCGAATGAAAAGTAATGAGAAGTACCTGTAGATTAATCCAGAGTAGAAATCAACATTTGGATACAGCTTTCTCTTAACAAAATACTCATCTGAAAGTGCAGCCTTCTCCAAAGCAACAGCTACCTGCAAATGACATAGGAATCAGGATAGATGCACTCAAAACTTAACAATTCCATCAAATTTAAGTTGTGCTTATTCATTAAGCTTCCTCTCCTGCCTTTCCTAATTTTTCGGTGTATTAGAAATGCACCTCAATCAGAGGATCCCTTCCAACAATGGAAAATACTTCCTCTGCCAATTTCCTTATGACCTTTGCTCTAGGATCATAGTTTTTGTACACGCGATGCCCAAAACCTGACATCTTTCGCTTCCTGAAGGGAGAACCAAAAGCTCAGTTTGATAAATAAATCTTTCACTATGAATCCTGTTCCCCAGACTGTGAACTACCAAGATATAGGAAATTAAATACCTGTTCTTCACACCCTCTATGAAATCTGGAATGTTCTCAACAGTTCCAATCTCATTTAACATCTTAAGCACAGCCTGCAATAATCCAGGCAGCAACAAAAAAGAAACTTTAGTTGCAAAATTAAACACAAGAAGATTAATGAATAGAAAATCTCAAGTATATTATTTCAAATTAAAAGTGTTCTTCCAGTTGTTTGCATGAGAAATGCGTGAGGAAAATGCTTAAATAAATGAGAACATGGACTATTGAAAATACCTCATTTGCTCCGCCATGAAGAGGGCCATAGAGAGCTCCTGTAGCTCCAGCAAGAGCAGTGTAAACATCTACACCACTGCACATAAAGGGCCAGACATGTTATAAAACGGAATTGAATAATTTCAATCAGGTTCTAAGAAGCCTACCTTGATGCCAGATGCCGGGCAGCAGCTGTGGAGCAATTCATCTCATGTTCTGCATGCAATATGAAGAGAACATCTAACACTCGAGCCAGTCGAGGATTTGGTTTGTAAGATCTATTGCCTCTGTAGATTTGCAAATAAAAACCCGCCTTAATCAGTTTAGAGGGAGAACAAATTTCATATTTCCACAATGATTATCACTCTACATAATTAAAACAGAAGAAGAACTAATGTGCATATACTTTATAGAACAGTAAAGGCAACGTCAGGGAAGAGGGAAAAAAGATTGCCAAAGATGATTTGGAAAGTTATGCAGTAAAATGCATACATGGAGTAAAAGTATAACATACAAGGAATCTAGCATGTATAAAAAGTTCTCTGAATAAGAAAGGTTGTTAGCAGGGAGAACTGCAGGTCTTCCAGCCAATCTCAAATAAGCTGCTGCTGCAATTGTTGGTGCCTGGAAATAGAATAACGATTTAATACCACCTTAATCATTCCAAATAAGTGATAGAGACCTAAAAGAAAGACAGTAGCTATAGGCTGTGGAGGTGAAGGTGACGGTCGCCTCCCTTGGTTCTTATGGGGAAGTACCCCAATTAATTATATAGGCCTACCAATTCCTGAAAAATGTGTTCTTGGAGAGGCATGGTAGGTGAAGGTAATGGCTATCACCACCTGATAGAGGCAGAGGCCAGGGTCAAGGGGAATATTTGTTTGGAGTGTATCGGTTGACAATTGAAATAGGAGGGGATACAACTCAAATGGCTAGTACATGGCTGCATAAGTTGGACAACCTAAAGAATGGAAGCATATATAACATTCACACAACATTTTCTCAGGCTGAAAGTCCAAGTAAAGAACAAAAATAAACATACCTTCCCAAGGATGCGTGCTATTTGCTTGTCTCTCACTTGTTTCGATTTGTAAATTTCTTGCCCCTATGTTATCATAAAAATATATGACCAGATATGATATAATGCCTCGAACCCCTTTAGTAACTAAGACTGACAAAATTCATGTTCAGCAAAGAGTCAATAAGAATAAACTTACTCGGAGAGCAGGATTAGCATCGGGATGGAAAATGGAAAGAGCACTCATCGCACTCACAAGTACACCCATTGGATGTGCATCATGAGGTATTGCCTGGATAATGTCCTACAATACAAAAGAGACAGTTGTGTAAAAGGCTCAAATTAACAATTTAAAAAAGTTAATCATAGTTATTAAATTTAACTCATGCATTTCTGCAAGGCAAAAAACCTCCATGACTCATGAGTCCAGAGGACCAGAGTATATGTATTTGTAGCATGATTGTTAAAAGATACATTAAATTAAAAATCCCTACTATATGAAGAAAAAGGTGATATGTAGTTAATCACATGTAAAATTCCAATATTGTGATCCAAGGGATAATCATAGGATTCCTATAAGAAAATCAGAAAGAAAATTACTAAAATTCCCTGTGGTACAGCTGAATGCTGAGAAACGGCAAATTCCCAATCCGCATATTGACTCTCAGAAGGCAAATTCCCATACACTGGAGAAGAAAAGGGTCAATGACAAAGCAAAGTAGTTCAAAGTGAGATACGGAAATGGAATATATGACAAAGACATGGAGAGACTACCCTAATAATAAATAATTCTTGATAGTTCAATATTACGGTTCAGGAACCAGATTATTTCTGTATTACTTAATTATACCCTCAAACTTTTTTTAGTTACATAAATTCTTCACATGGTTTTCAAAGTAAAGGTATATATTCCTGTTGAAGATGAAAACTTTCACTTCAACTAGGTCACTTCCAAGTGAGGGTACTTACTCAAGAGATAGGCCACTTCCAGAAAGGTACTACTCTCAGCCAATTCCTCAATTGGGTAGCCTCTATATCTAAGAATCCCCTCGTCTCCATCGATATAACAAATGGAGGATCGAACAGGGGCAGTATTAAGATATCCTGGATCATACAGCTTCAGCCCCTTGTCATTTTTCCCTGTTGTGATCTGCATATTAACAAGAACCAATTTTTCTCCCATTAACTTTATCGAATTCCAAACACAGAAAACCCATCACAAAAATTTTCATTTTCCTTCCACTTATTGCAATTTTCCGAGCAACCAAACAGAAACACCAGCAAAGAAAAATTTGAAAAAAAAAAAAAAAAAACGAAAACCCAGATAAGAAAATTGAAAACCAAACATAACCCAGATTAGCAAATTGAGTGATAATTTAGAAAAATTATACCTTCTTGAGATCAGTGGCTTTGACGGTTCCTTCATCAGAGACCTGGACCTGATACCTCTTACCGGTCCTCTCGTCGACGATGGTCAAAGGTCCCCGGAGGTTCCCGGGCGGTGGTACCATGTTCTGAGCGGACACGCAGTGCGGCTCGAGAGCGGGTCCGAACTCATATGGCTCGATGGTCGCAGCTGCCAGGTGCGCTGATAGCACAGCTAAGCGGCCGCGAGCTGTCAGCGGCAATTCCATCACCCTCGACATTTCAGTACCTTGAATTTTCAAACTTCTGTGACAAATTTCAGATTTTGATCGATGAATTTCTAGAGAGAGAAAGATTTGAGGAAAAATGGCAGAGGAGAGCTGATAGAAGTTGTAGAGAGACGTCTCTTCTTCTTCCTGGCTTTATTTATTTATTTATTTATATATTTATATATTTATATATATTAATAAATCTTATTATTTAAAAAACAGTTAATAATTTTGATTGGGTGAATAAACAGTTAATTAGCAAGCAAATTAGGAAATCAAATGATTGGTAAAAGCAGGGCGACGTCTGCGGCCAGCAAATAGTTAATCTGAAATCAACGGCAGTGATTGACTCGAGGTTTCATGTTAACGGTTGGAGCGGTTGATTTTGGGAAGTGAATGCGATGGCGCGAAGGAAGATAAGTGGGTCCCGCGGTCTGTTTTAATCCGTCTCGGGAAGCTCAATGCGTTCTGAAAATTAGATGGTGGGAACACTGGACCTGGATAATATACGACGACGTATTGATATGTATACGATGACGTATTGACATGTTGATGTTGATGCTTTCGGTTTCCAAGAGAATTTGATCGGGTTTAGGGCGTGTTTGGTTGATCGGAAAATTTTGGGGTCAGTACAAATGTGGAAATGGAATGAAATTAATGAATTTTATGCCATGGTTGCAAATAAATTGACCGTATCATCCTTAGATTTTGAATTATTACGATTCTGACTATTGAGGTGACACATTTCGAAAAGAACTACTCTACATCTAGATACGTGTTATTATAGCATTCAAGACCAACTATACAATGTAATTTGAGGAAGTTAAAGTCGCGCACAATAGTACATGAAACAGATTTTCGGAATCCTTCATACACACAAGTATTGTACACGGTACAGATTTTCTAAGGTTGCACACAAGAAGAAATACCTCCACAGATTTGTTGACCGCAATCCTCACGTCGCCGAATCCTACGTTGTAAGTGTCTCCGAACAGTCTTCCTGTAGCTTGCCCGGGCGAGTACCTGCAAGAGATGCTCCGACGCTTAAGTCAATATTGATTCTTTCTCTGGATTCTCTCCAGTTCTTCTTACGTACCTGGTTCTTTGGCTCCTCTCCCTATTTATAGGGTTGTATGCTTGGCGACCAAGTACCACGACCAGTCTTCCTCCCCCACTCCCTTAGTGGTCATCCGTTATATGACTGCATGCTCTGGGAACAAATACCACGTCCTCCTCTCCCACTTCTCCTCCGTAGTGGGGTAGTTTTCTAAGCATGTTCTCCTTGCGTCTGTAGGGGAAGTTACCTAGGCCCGTTTCCCTTACGTCCGTATGTTCCTTGTGGACTTTTGTCTTGCACAACACTTTCTCCTTGGATGTTCGATATTGGCCCATGAGTCGAAACTGGATTCTTCGATCTCATGAGGCCTTGAAAGCTAAAACGTTAAGCACTTCTTAAAGTTACCAAAAGCCTTTGTTGACTTACAGGGGCCCAACTAGCTTCTTGCCTTGTCATATTTTCACATAATTTACGAGCGTCAAATACACGTCTTCATAAAATTTACGAATGAGGGTTTACGATAGAGGATTTAAGAAAGAGGACTGACACAAAAAAAAGGATTTACGGAAGAAGACTTACGAAAGAGGACTTACGAAAGGGGACTGACAGATTTACGGAAGAAGATTTACGAAAGAGGATTTACGAAAGAGGACTTATGAAAGATGACTGACACAAAAAAAAAGGATTTACGAAAGAAGACTTACGAAAAGAGGACTTACGAAAGAGGACTGACCGATTTACGGAAGAAGATTTACGAAAGAGGATTTACGAAAGATGACTTATGAAAGATGACTGACACAAAAAAGGATTTACGGAAGAGGACTAACATTTCGAAAGATGACTGACATTATGAAAGTGGACTGACATTGCGAAAGTGGACTGACACCGACATGTATTAATTATGTAGATCT
Organism: Cotoneaster glaucophyllus; assembly: GCA_036320875.1. Lineage (NCBI taxonomy): Eukaryota > Viridiplantae > Streptophyta > Magnoliopsida > Rosales > Rosaceae > Cotoneaster > Cotoneaster glaucophyllus. The sequence continues at coordinate 11,524,295 of CM070064.1, read as the reverse complement.
CTGTCCCGTCTTGTCTGCACACCTACATACACTTTTACTTGATTTGCACACGCATATATATATATATATATATATATGTATATATATATGTATATATATATATATGTATATACACATACACGCCATGTATGTTTCCTCCTCACATATATAATCCAAAGTGCTAGGCTGCGTACCTAGGCTGCATATCTACTCTGCATGCCTACATATGGATAGCAATATATCAATATATAAATGCCTATACATGTTGCAGCATAGAAGCCTATTCTGCACCTACTTCTGTTTTTATGCAGGCACACATGCATACATATATATCCACCTTCACCGCACCAACTTCCTTTTGTACATATATATATATATATATATATATATATATATATATATATATATATATATATATATGCCTTGCGTCCCCTGACTTGCTTTTACCTGACTTGCTATTCCATATATATATATATATATATATATATATATATACATATGCTCACTTTTGCAGACACCACGTCCTTGCCAGGCTTGCACATCGGGCTATCTATCTAACAATATATACACACACATGTGGGCACACCTACGCGCAACATCTACGTGCATATCTCTGCGTACCGACATGCAAATCTCTGCACTTGCTTTTCATATATTTCTACGTATACATGTGTATATATTTATATGTCATTACCTTGAGCTTCTTCGTCCTCATTTCCCTTCACTTCCTCTGCTCAGTTTCTTCACCAAACCTGTGATTTCTCGTTTCAGAGTGGCCTATTAGCTGACAGGTAATTTTCCACTTCAAACCCCTATTGTGGGAATATTTCAAACATTCCACTTATTACGTTTACGGGCACAAGTTTCCTCTTTTTGTCCTCTCTAATCAATTTCGGCCAGTAAGTCTCCCACCTTGTTTCTCATGTCAAGACGTATTATTTGGTCCAAATATGGTGGTACTCCACCACACTTTGAAGTCGTCAAGGCTCGTGACCAAGGTCATGTTCCGGATGACGTACACATCTGCCCACTTCCTGTCGGAGCCGACACGTACTCGGGCTCTGGTATCCCAGCCGGGTCTACCATTTTGTCTCCGGACCACCTAGGGGCCATTAGTTTTCCGCTCCACCCCATGATTCATCTCATCTTATTCTTTACGAATACTCACCCTATGCAACTGAAACCGAACTCTTACTTGATTATGTCGACCTTTTTGGCTTTGGGTCTGAAGCTAGGTGTATCCTTAGGCTTTAGAGATTTCCTCTATCTTTTTTATTTGACTACCATTAAGAATGAAACCAGCTTCTTTAACTTTACACCTAGACACCGCAAGAAATTCTTGTCATTGGACCCTTCGAGAGCTAGAGATTGGAAGAACCGTCATCTTCTGATTTCGGGGAACTGGAAGGCTCCCGAGCTGTCTCAACTATCTATCTCTTCTGCTTTTGGTCCTAAAGTTGGTATATAAATTACTTCTGTTATTAGTTTTTCCACACATATGCGAACATTACTTACCGTGAGCTTCTTTCGCAGTTTTATCGGATGGTCTCGAACGGATGCTTTTCAAAGACCGAGAATGTTGGTTAAAGAGGTTTGTGACAGCTCTTGGTGCTGGTCACATCTTCTCCTGGATGTCTTGCTTCAGCCTTCTTCAACGCCTGTTCTGCTGTCTTTCTTGTTTCACGTAATTCCCTCGTTAGCCTTCTAAATTGTTCTATGGCAAGACTGGTTTCACTATTTTGGGATTGAGGCCTCGCGTGCACCGATCGAGTCCCTGTGTCGAAGGGATTCGGAACTTCTTGTGCGAATCCAATCATGTTGGTAGTTTGATTTTGTTTCGTTTCCACAGACGGCGTCAACTGTTGGAGTGAAATTTCCCACAAGAAGAAATACCTCCACAGATTTGTTGACCGCAATCCTCACGTCGCCGAATCCTACATTGTAAGTGTCTCCGAACAGTCTTCATGTAGCTTGCCCGGGCGAGTACCTGCAAGAGATGCTCTGACGCTCAAGTCAATATTGATTCTTTCTCTGGATTCTCTCCGGTTCTTCTTACGTACCTGGTTCTTTGGCTCTTCTCCCTATTTATAGGGTTGTATGCTTGGCGACCAAGTACCATGACCAGTCCTCCTCCCTCACTCCCTTAGTGGTCATCCGTTATATGACTGCATGCTCTGGGAACAAATACCACGTCCTCATCTCCCACTTCTCCTCCGTAGTGGCCTCTCCCACTTCTCCTCCGTAGTGGGGTAGTTTTCTAGGCACGTTCTCCTTGCGTCTGTAGAGGAAGTTATCTAGGCCTGTTTCCCTTACGTCCGTATGTTCCTTGTGGGCTTTTGTCTTGCACAACACTTTCTCTTTGGATGTTCGATATTGGCCTCCAAAGCCTCCAAAGCCATATTGAAAGCCTCCAAAGCCTAAACCCGAGATGGGTCCGGAAGTAGTGACGAACCCGCTGCCTGAGATAGGATCAGAAGAGACAAGTTGGTCTGAGGGCCTCCGATCTTTAGGATCCATCCCTTCGTACCACTCATATCCACCAGGCTCAATCCCCATATGGTGGTCATACATGTCAGGGTCAGCTACAAACCGATGTTCCAGACGTTGTTGGCTTTGCACCCAACCAAATCTAAAGCTGGAAGCCATCTCCTTGCGTATCTGTTGCGTATTCATCTCCCGCTCAGTTGCTTTCACTCGCTTGACCTCGGCCAACTCTTCTTTCGTGAGTCGTGCTTCGAACGTCGCAGCGTCGCGAGCTTCTTTTAAGCCTGTGATTTCTTCCTCATATCCGTGAAGCTTAGCCCGACACTCCTCGACTTGCTGCTGATTAAGGCTGAGGGATTCCATCCTGGCAGCTAGTCTGTTCGATTTTTCCTTTTGAAGCAAAGCCATCTGGAAACCACGGCAGGTTAAAACTTACAGAAATGACGAAACATGAGGATCACGAGGAGGTGATGCAATACAGCGGGGCGGTGGAATGTCAGAAGGTGGCGAGGCCATCGTAGAAGAGTAGTTCGAGTCGGAATTCATGTCGGAACGCTCCGACTCCTCGTACCAGAGCCCGAGTACATGTCGGCTCCGACAGGAAATGGGCAGATGTGTACGTCATCCGGAACATGATCTTGGTCACGAGCCTTGACAACTTCAAAGTGTGGTGGAGTACCACCATATTTGGACCAAGGAGTACGTCTCGACATGAGAAACAGAGTGGGAGACTTATTGGCCGAAATTGATTAGAGAAGACAAAAAGAGGAAACTTGTGCCCGTAAACGTAATAAGTGGAATGTTTGAAATATTCCCACAAGAGGGGTTTGAAGTGGAAAATTACATGTCAGCTAAGAGGCCACTCTGAAACGAGAAATCACAGGTTTGTTGAAGAAACTGAGCAGAGGAAATGAAGGGAAATGTGGACGAAAAAGCTCAAGGTAATGACATATAAATATATACACATGTATATGTAGAAATATATGCAAATATATGAAAAGCAAGTGCAGAGATTGGCATGTCGGTACGCAGAGATATGCACGTAGATGTTGCGCGTAGGTGTGCCCACGTGTGTGTATATATTGTTTGATAGATAGCCCGATCTGCAAGCCTGGCAAGGACGTGGTGTCTGCAAAAGTGAGCATATGTATATATATACATATATATATGTATATATATACATATATATATATATATGTATACATATATATATATATGTATATATATATATGGAATAGCAAGTCAGGTAAAAGCAAGTCAGGGGACGCAAGGCATAAATATATATATATATATATATATATATATATATATATATGTACAAAAAGAAGTTGGTGCGGTGAAGGTGGATATATATGTATGCATGTGTGCCTGCATAAAAACAGAAGTAGGTGCAGAATAGGCTTCTGTGCTGCAACATGTATAGGCATGCAGAATAGGCATTTATATATTGATATAGTGCTATCCATATGTAGGCATGCAGAGTAGATATGCAGCCTAGGTACGCAGCCTAGCACTTTGGATTATATATGTGAGGAGGAAACATACATGGCGTGTATGTGTATATACACATATATATATGTATGCGTGTGCAAATCAAGTAAAAGTGTATGTAGGTGTGCAGACAAGACGGGACAGAGATCTACATAATTAATACATGTCGGTGTCAGTTCGCTTTCGCAATGTCAGTCCACTTTCGTAATGTCAGTCCTCTTTCGAAATGTCAGTCCTCTTTCGTAAATCCTCTTTCGTAAATCTTCTTCCGTAAATATGTCAGTCCCTTTTCGTAAGTCCTCTTTCGTAAGACTTATTTCGTAAATCCTCTTGTGTCAGTCCTCTTTCGTAAATCCTCTTTCGTAAATCTTCTTCCGTAAATATGTCAGTCCCCTTTCGTAAGTCCTCTTTCGTAAGTCTTCTTCCGTAAATCCTTTTTTTTGTGTTAGTCCTCTTTCGTAAATCCTCTTTTGTAAACCCTCATTCGTAAATTTTATGAAGACGTCTATTTGACGCTCGTAAATTATGCGAAAATATGACAAGGCAATAAGCTAGTTGGGCCCCTGTAAGTCAGGCGAACAAAACAAAGGCTTTTGGTAACTTTAAGAAGTGCTAAACGTTTTAGCTTTCGAGGCCTCATGAGATCGAAGAATCCAGTTTTCCCCTATTTTACATACGTAAAAAAGGGAAAAATGGAGCATTGTGGGAGGATAAAATCCAGTCTCGACTCATGGGCCAATATCGAACATCCAAGGAGAAAGTGTTGTGCAAGACAAAAGCCCACAAGGAACATACGGACGTAAGGGAAACGGGCCTAGATAACTTCCCCTACAGACGCAAGGAGAACGTGCCTAGAAAACTACCCCACTACGGAGGAGAAGTGGGAGAGGAGGACGTGGTATTTGTTCCCAGAGCATGCAGTCATATAACGGATGACCACTAAGGGAGTGGGGGAGGAGGACTGGTCGTGGTACTTGGTCGCCAAGCATACAACCCTATAAATAGGGAGATGAGCCAAAGAACCAGATACGTAAGAAGAACCGGAGAGAATCCAGAGAAAGAATCAATATTGACTTGAGCGTCAGAGCATCTCTTGCAGGTACTCGCCCGGGCAAGCTACAGGAAGACTGTTCGGAGACACTTACAACGTAGGATTCGACGACGTGAGGATTGCGGTCAACAAATCTGTGGAGGTATTTCTTCTTGTGGGAAATTTCACTCCAACAAGTATCTAAAACGAGAATGTCAAAAGTGGCAGTGTGTCAAACTAATTATACAATGTCATGTGCTACTTTGACACATTGCTGCTTTGACATCCCTGTTTCATGTACTTTTGTGCACGACCTTGCAAACGTATGACAATGCTTTTGTGTATGACGGAATTTCCTTTCTCATATATGCAAATGGAGACTAGGAAGAAGTGGGGGAGCATGGAAATTACTTTTTCCTTAACATTATAAATTGGATGTTATTGTTTTAGTACCATAAGCAATAAAACTTACACTAACATCATCGGATAAAGACCATTTTCCTGACAAAGGGTTGTACTCGAACCCAGCCATCTCTTGGACCTGCACAAAACCAACCAAACAGAAAACAAGCGTTAGCGACAAGTGCATGGGTAAAAATAGTAGAAGTTCCTAGGGCGGAAAAAGTTGTTACGGCTTACTGAAATAGAAGCACGCTCCAGGATCAGGGCTAGTTCTTCGGGAGTGAGAAAACTGGACCATTGATGTGTACCTTTAGGAAGCTGTAAAACAATCGATTTGGTTCAAGTCAAAATGTTATCAACAGATGATGACAGACTTGAGTAAATATGACTTGATCAAACTATTTTCAGAGAAAAACGCTGAAGAATACATAAATCCTTCCACCTCCATAGCGAATTATTTTAGAGGTACACGTTGAATTGAATAAGAGTTAATTCCCTTAGAATTGTAACAATCGTAATCACAACGATATAATATGGAATTTTAGTATAGCTTCAGGATATGTTTCCAGAAATCTTAGTGCACTTAAACATACTTTAGATCTTGAAACCCAGCATCATTTCATTGACAACAATTTCTAAAGTTTCTATGCAATATCATATAGTGATATCAGTTGGATAGTTCTAATAAAACAGGAATCATATCATTCACATATAAACCAATCAGGTCAGCTAGAATTTCAAACAAGAATGCAACAAAAACAACCAAGTTAAAGAAAGAAGGCAAAATTTGCAGCAAAGCAACAGACGTTGCATGGTAGATCAAAAACACATAATCAACTGCAGGAGGTAATAACGAATTATACCCATTGGAGGATATACTCAGCTGCAAAAATGGCAGTAGCATACGCTCTCATAGAACGGTTAAGAGTTGAAATAACAGCTGCTCCACCGGGGACAGTTAACGCTGATAGAGATTTGCAGAATTCAGTAGGGTCTGCTACATGCTCAATTACCTTTTGTAAAATCATCAATTTACAACCAAATTAGTTATGAACACTGAAGAAAGAGAGAATCATACAGGCAGTTTTTACCTCTAAAGCAAAAACAGCATCAAAATTCTTTTGTTCCTCAACTAGCTTTTCTGTTTATATTATAATTGGAAGAACAAAATTAAGAAAAGAACGATTACTTGTGATTAAAATAAATACAAACGATCTTCAGCACTGAAGATCATAGTGAGCCAATCAATGTGTTCATTAAGGGTGGAAACCCATGCATTCTAAAGAGATGCATGAAAGATCAAATACTAATTGAATCCATTACCACAAACTTGACAACACAGAATAAGAACAAATTTAGCGCATACCAGCTGTAGTGTATTGGTATTCAATTCTCGAGGTCACTGGATCCAAATCCTGTGTGAATGAGTAACGTTTAGAAGCATGTTAAGACACTTTATGAAACAAAGTACTTACACATGCACAACTACTTAATCAAAAAAAAAAAAAATTAAATTAATTGCCATTGTTCAAGAGAGTGGTCATACAGCGTGAACACGCGCTATCTTGATATTTTTCTCAACTGCATCAACTCCTGTCACAGTAGCTCCCATTCGAGCTAAGGGCTGAAAAAGGCTAAAGATTATCATATTAACATAACCCCTTAACCAAAAACAATTGCTAGGTAAAGCTATCAGTTAAATTAAACATAACTGAAAGAGGATTCAAAATGTTGTGCGAGTACAATGCAGAACATATTAATAGGGAATCAGCACACCACAGGTAGGAGGTACAAGTATATAAACACGGCGTTCATGTGAAGTCAAGAGGAGTGAATGCACCTGGGAAGGTGCACGATAACATACCTCAGAAACAATTCCACCACCGCAGCCAACATCGATAAATTTGAGACCTTCGAATGGCCTAGGAGATAACGGATCCCTCCTGAACATCAGAAACACAAAACATAATACTCGGAATCATCATTTTGCTTTTCAAGTCTTGAAAAATGTTAGTAAAGTATCGTTCCGTTTACGAATTTCACTTCCGCAGACAATGCCAGGCACCAAAGCAATCTACTTTCTTAATTACTCGGCAGCTACGAATTTGGCAACATTACTAATCCCTAAAACTACACCAAGAAAACCTATTTACCCGAAATGTCGGCAAAGCGTGGAGCGAATGAAAGCAAGCCTTGTAGAATTCAGCAGATGCAATGGTTTGAACGGCCCTTCAGAATCCCACCTGAAAAATCCAATAGCTTTAATCTAACAAGTAAATTTCTTTCTCATTGGTCATGAATTCACAATCATACCACACTAAATCAAATTCAAGTGCAAAAATTGAACCTTGTATGCTAAAAGGGAGAAGCTCTCACCAGGTTTCGGAAATGGAGGCGAACTTGGCAAGCTCGTACTGGTTCAGAGACGACGGGGAAGGAGAATGAGGGTTTAGCGGCGGTGAAGCCGGAAGGGGCTCGTTTAGAAGAGGAGCGTCTGAGAAGACTCTGGTTACACTGCGAATGCTCGAGAGCCGTGGGCTGAGATTGCGGTGGAGGATTGTGGAGCAGGTCTGAGGTGGTCGGAGTTGCTTCAGGAGCTTCAAAGCCACAGCCATGGCGATTTTGCTGAGAGTGAAGCGAAGAAGAAAAGGAAGGGAGTCTGCAAATAGAGTCCGTCCGGCAAAGGAGAATCCTTTGGGTTGGGTTTATGGGTGGATTGAGTTTATGCTTTTGGGTGAGACGGTGAAGGCCCAAAGTTTGGCCCATACTTAAAGCTTGAATCTACTTGTGATTTGCTTCTGGAATGCTTGAAATCGTTGTTGATTTGCAATTGATTTTAAAATAGTTGAAATCGTTTTTTGTGAAAATATTTCGAGTTTCCAAAATTCTTGAAATGTATTTTGGAAGAAGCACAATTATGTATTTTTTACAGGGAGCACTTCAATTGTTTTTCAAAGATTCGCTCGTATTTTGTCACGCCCCAACCTAAGGATTAACGTAAACCTTGGTTTGGAACGTGAATCACACCTTAATTATAACTTAACTAATATAATTAAGTCTGTGACTTGAAATAAAAACAGGTTTAACTCACTTGGAATATAACTCAACTGAACAACATATCATTATTGAAAATTTCTGTCAAAATTACAACTTATGAACTACTCAAAGTTCACACAAAAGTAGTTCTTTATTCAAACAGGAAAGCAAAAGCCAACAAGTTCATCTTTTTATTTCTTTATACATAGTTACATAACGGACAGCAAGCAGACTTTTAGGTTTCTGGTTCTGTACCTGCAAAATTTAGTTAGGGTGAGCTTAAAAAGCTCAGTAGGGACCTATACCGTCATTACTAAAATAGCAGAGAATAGTTAACATAGTAGAATTCAGACTAAAATCAGAATGAGGCATAAGAATGCAATGCAAATGTCTTAATTATACCCGTTAATCCACATAAGTAAACACCCAGACCTCGTACGTCCCATTCCGTACTTATACCACTTGATCCCGAGTGTTTAAGTATATGAACTAACCCCCATCCCTAAACATCCCTAAACTCCTCTTTTTGTTAGTCATCTTGCCTAAACTCTTCGTCTCCAGTCCCGATTTACCCTTAAAGAATCTGTGCATTGTGGGCTCGCCTGAGACCTGGTACCTACTAAGAGTTTGGCTCAACTACACAAAAACTAATAGTCACTACCTTAAATTCCCAAAGACAATCCTACTTTACTCCCACATCATAAATCTGAATTTCATTTCAAAAATTTATACTCAAACAATCATCAGAAACAGCATTCATATTCAACTGGAATTCAATATGAATATCAAACTTGTATGTGTACTTAAGTAAGAAATAATCAAATTAATACATATAGAAGGTTTCCCAGAACCCCCTACCTTGAATTCGATTAATTTTGCTCCTCTGAAGAACCTAATCAGAACACACAAAAATACAACCAAAAGTATAAACACAAGTAACACATATTAGAAACCAAACTAAGTGCTTAATCACAAAATTGATATCATCTAAAGAATGTACATAAATTCTGAAATCTTATAACTCAAATAATGCCACTCAAATAAGGTAAAGAAAACTAGAAAGGAATATGGGATAGAAATTAGATGTGGTAAGAACACTACTTTACATCTCCATAAAATCTGCAGAAAAACAGCATTATTGAACCAACTTTAGACTCCTTTTTGAACATTCAAAACTAAACCAAATCGTGTAATATTACATGGGTTTTGAAGTTTATGTTCTGTACTTTAAAACCATATAAAGTTTGTAGAAAACAGAACTCTAAATTGGAAGTTATGCCAAAAGAAAAATGGAGTCTTGAAACTGAAAATCCAGTTTTCTGCTGCTGTTTGGCAGTCGCGACCCAAGTTTAAACAAGGTTTTGATTGATCAAAACTCAACGGAACTGAGTGAAATCAATTGGGTTATAATCATAAACATATGTATTTTTAACACACTAAAAGTTTTCTCCAAAGGAGCACATATAGACCTATAAATTAAGAGCAAAATAAGGCTACTTGAAACTTGAGTTTTCTCTGCAATAATTCAATTTTTCTGCAACTCACATATCAATACACTTCCAATTCATATAACAGAATCCAAAATACTTCCAGGTAGTCCAGAAATCATGTATACAACACTCAAATATAAGATGACTCAAAATTAACAAGAAATTGACCTTTTGAACCAAACCCTTAATCAAGAAATTTGATCTACACACCCAATCCGAGTTACCCAACTCTAATTCTTGTTCAGATTGGTTCGTTGAATGATAGAAAACCCTAAATAAAACTAAGAACTCCACATATATATCATGGCAGTTTCAATTCCACTTAAAGAAATTAAATTCGAAAAATGAAAATAATCAAAGAACAAGAAATTTACCCTTCAAATCTCTGAATCCTTCCTTCAAAATCATGTTCTCTAACTCTCAATTTCTCTGCCCCTTTTCAATTTCTGATGTTTTTCCCACTTCTCTGCAACCCCTTTTATAGTTTCTCTAATCCTACCCAATCCTATCAGAGTCATGATGAAAACTTAGCTTCCTAGGCCATCCACCTCCTGCTTATAGACCTCTGTGGCTCTTCTCAGTTCACCCTCTGTCTAACACACTCCTTGGTGAAACATGAGATGAACAACTCTCTATAGCACACTCCGAGATCAATCAAACTTCGACCTATCACAACATTTCCTAATCTCTACCCGATTTAAGTGTGAGGAAAGAAGAATTTTCCTAAAGCTATGGAAGAGCCTTGAACCTTCTCTTCCTTGTTTCTATCGCACAGGAAGGAAGAAAGTGAAAGAACTTTCCTTCCTCTCCTGTTTCCTTTCTACTTAATTGCTTTTTTTTTTTTAAATACTACTTAATTGCTGTACCCAAAAATAAAAATCCTTATTTGTACCCTAAAACAATAATAACAACAATAAAAATAAATAAAAAGTATAGTATTAAAAGCTACTAAACAAATAAAAACTAAGCAGACTAAAATTTTGTATAGAAACAATTATAATCACACTTCACTCTTAATTAAACGAGGGATATTACATATTTTTACTAAGAATTAATTTCATAAATACTTCCAAGTTCCAAACAAGCATAAAAAGCATTTGTCAAATATTTTTTCATAAAGCACTTTCGGTTGTTTGTTCATAAAGCAAACACTTGAAATTTTAATAAAAATTTTAACATGTTTCTAATAAAAAGCACTTCTGCACATAAACACTTATGAGCAAATTTAATTCTTACAAAAGCAATTTTAAACCAGCCCTTTATCCTTATGTATTTTTTTATTCCACAAGTTTAAATGAGATTTTGTCTATGAAAAGAAAAAAAGTAGAAAAGCCTACTTTAAAAATGCCATCCTACTAAGAAGGGGCAATATTTATTTATTTATTTATTTCAATTCTGTTTGCTAGATAAAACCAAATCGTATACAGTAGTCACACAACAGTCTGACCAAAAAGGAATCAACAAATAATTGAGTAATTAGTTGAACTATGTATAATGTGTCCGAGAGTTAACAAGTATCATAAAAAGTTGGCATCGAGATAAACATTAAAAAAAAATAAAAAATAAGACATATCAATTATGTCGTACAATCTTGCAAGCAACTCAATGTTGGAATCAAAGCATATTCTTTGTGATTAAAAATAGGAGACAGAGAATAAAAAATGAATTTTCAAGAGTAGGAGAGAGGGAGAGATTGGATAATCCTTCTTAGCTTGTGCTCCAATTAGTAAGAACTTAATCAAAATTGAAAGATTAATGCTACACTTACCACCTATTAGGAATTAAAGTGAGAAGTTGTGTCAATCTCAGAAACCATTTTGACTAAAAGACCATTTAAGCATTTAAATTAACAACCTAAAAAATCTTCGGTTATCGCGAATTTTTCAACAGTTCTAGCCAAATTTTCCGCTGGATCGGAATGTTAATAATTCGCAGCATAATGAAAAATAATACCACTTGATTGTCCCTATATATATATATATATATATATATATATATATATATATATATATATATATATATATATATATATATATATATATATATGAAATTATAAGCCTTCATTCAAAGGTGGGCAACTATTGACAAGTAGAATCAAATCCAATTTCCAGTTCTAGTAAACAGTTCGAACAGGTAGAGTCCAAACGATCACATTCCCATCCCGTCCCCAGTGCAGTAAAGGAAAAAGTAGATAGCACAGTCACTTGTCACACCCACTAATATATATAATATCATTCAAAGGCTCATCACTCTCTCGACCAGATTTTGTCACCAAACAAGTATTTGGAAAGTATGAAGAGGAAACCCTACTCTGAAAAGGCAACTAGTCATCAAGGCCAAATGGGTTTTTTCGTACGTGCATAGTGCATGCATGTGTGAGAGAGAAGCAGGACGTTGATGTTTCACCCGAAACTAAACTAACGATGTATATGTAGCGAGTAACACAACTTCATATAAGAACATACAAAATTTGGTAAATTAACTTTCGACGTCACACATTTCTTCACATTCTCACACACTTTCCTCACCTGTAACGAGTTCCAAAGCCTTATATGTGGGCTGCACAAGAGTGACACCAAAACGTGTGTGAAAATGAGATTTGATACCACAAAAGAAGTTGAGATTGTAGCATAAAACCAATTGGTCATACGAGAGTAACTATACTTCTAAAAACACACATGCGAAATTTGGTAAACTTCCGATAGAAGACATTTCTTCTTATTGACGAGAGTTACTACAAAAGGAGGGGTGGTGGTGAATATAACCAGGAGGGTATGGAGGACTAAGACAGAAACTACGTATCTGTCACTTTCTTTGTTCATCAAAGAGTATAGAAGAAGAAAAGTTACAGAGAACCTCACGGGGGAAAGGGGGTCCTTTGTGCAGGTATAAATTTTTACACCACAATTTTATTTTTATTTTTTTCCATTTCACCTGTATATTTTGAGAATGGATCGAGATGCTTTATTGCTTTTAGGTAAAATTCAAGATGTCATGTTCAATCACGTACGTTCGTCTGATATATATGTGTGTGTATATATGTATAATATATTGTTGGTTGAGCTTTGAAGCGCAAGCATGCAGCTTTCTGCACACTTCATTTTCAAAGGGCCCATTTTTATCTCTGGTCTGTTGGATTTGATTCTACTTGTCAATAGTTGCCCACCTTTGAATGAAGGCTTATAATTTCATGTATATACAATTATACATGCATGCATTAATTATACAACAATATTCACTCAATGATCCAAGGTGGTGCAAAAAAAGGAAAATGATCCTCTTCAGATTCTCTTTGTGGGGATTCGGAGAATTAATCAATTATTTTCGTTCATCGTACATTATGCGGGTATAAATTATTTTAAATTTAAAATTTAAAATTGAATATAAATAGTACCTAACGAAAAATTGACTGCACAATGTACGATGAATAAACATGATTGATTAATTTTTCGGATCCTCTATGATTGATCCTCCGGATCCCCACAAACAGAATCCGAAGAGGATCCTTTTCCGCCAAAAAATAACGTGCATGTTATAGCATCAGACTAAATGCTAAATGATTGCACGTTTACCTTTTTTTTTTTTTTTTAATAATCATTTGATTTGATCGTTTGTTATTTTATCTTAGCCAACTATCAGTGAGATATATCAACGTTGATTAACGTTTTGTGCGGCACAAAGCCAATGATGAAATTGAACTACTTTAGGATTAGGGTTTTAGCTGCTAGGATTCGTCCCTTACACGAGAAATTGTTTTTTTGTGACGAGAATACGGATGATACACTACATGTTTTTATAGAAGTGGTGAAAAAATTTATTTTTTAATTTATTAACTTTTTAACACATATATTTTATTATTTGTATAATGACACGTAATGTACCATCCCTTAAACCGATCACACTAAAAAATCTCCTCCCTACACGCATCCGCGTCTATCAATGATTATTCTTGGGTGAAGGTATTTCAAATTGGAGAAGGGAAGTTTTGCCTTGGGACGGCTTAAAACATAATTGAACACCATCACTTGAAACCAATTGCTTTTGTGTTGCATGTTCATATTCGAGCAAATATGTACGCCTCAGAATTACTCGCATGCGTAGAGAACTGTACTGAGCTTTTCCCCTTGGATTATCAAGTAAAGTACATATACGAAAATATTAGTGTAAGGTCCTAATCTATATCGAGAGATTTTCATCATTTTTTATTAAGGAAAACTAATGAAAAGTCCAAAAAAACTTCTCTTTTAACGAAAAGTCATTTTTAAAGGTAAGTGAATAATGTCAAGTAAAGGTAAAAATGTGATTTTTCGTAAAAAGTGAACAGTACCGGAAGTGTTTCGTTAAAACTCCCTTTTTATTATGCTATACACCCGAGAGTAGTAAAATTTCTGCTTATACGAATTCAAACTTGGAGTCGGTGACTTTCAATTTTGTTTCCCGGGAAAGTAACCGTGTGGCTCACTCGGTGGCTAAGTTTGTTTTCCAGGAGGGTAAGGACTTTGTTTGGGACTATATTGGGCCTGAATTTCTAATATTCTGGCACAGGATGTAAAACTCTCTATTCGTCTTTAATATATCTCTATCATTTGAAAAAAAAAATACAGAGAAGCAAGAACTACATACCCTAATCCATGGGATTCAAAATTGAAGGGGGGGAGGTAGGTAAATATATAGCTAGGTCACTTTACTATTGGGCATGCAGTAGTAAATAGTAAATGTTGTACCAAGACTATTTACAAATAGTGAAGTTTTTTTTTTCTTTCAAATGTTGAAAAAGGAATAGTGGGATCCATATATTAAGAGTGGTCATGTGTCCTTTGCAATTCAGTCCTTCTCTGCATGCAGGTGGTCTTGTTTCATCAACCTTCCCTCCACAGGGGTAATTGTCCTACAAATAATACCCCACCACACCACTGTAATTTCCTTTTCACCTTCGTTATTTGATGAAGTTTACAAATTTAACCAGGTTCTGTTATTTTCTTACTGAGCATGCATTGTTGTACATTTGGTATGGGTGGTAGAAATTTAGAATTTCTGGTTTAAATTGATGTCTACTCTTCAAAGAGAAATCTATCTGGTTCTGGTTCTGGTTCTGGTCCCCAGAAATTAAACCTTTAATCGAACCAACATATATAGTGTCAGATGATACTCTCTCTTGCTTGCTAATTGTAATATCCCCAAAAGTAAGTGCCAAAATCAGGAGCTGCATATTTCCATGGAATTATTGAACAATATGTTATATATATATATATATGAGTGTTAAGTGTTAATCAGTTAGTAATAATTTAAACAACATTAATCACTTATTTGGGCCGGCTCCCCAAAGTATTTCATATGAACCATAGAGGTGCTCATTCATAAATCATTCTTGAAATTCATTGCAACTGGAAATTGTCTGGACCTATTATTTATTGTGAACATTTCATTGTTTATCAACAATATTGTGTTTAATTTACCAAAAAAAAAACAATATTGTGTTTGCCTATTTGATATGTCCCAGTTAGATAAGTAAATGTCATTTGATTTCAATGAAATTTTGTAGGGATAATCTTTAAGTGATTACATATACATATAAAATGGCCTGTTCAGATTATGCGAAATATCATGGAGCAAGTGTAGACGATTAGCTAACATCGTATTAAGTTACTAATTGACTAGCACTTCTGCTTACACATCCTTTAAATTGTTACCAAGAGCACCCTCATCAAAGATAGAGTTAATCTAAGTATTACAATTATGCACTACATGACCATAACAAGTTAATGCCTCCGTCGAAAGAGGCATCCGTCAAGAAGTTTGCTTCGTGGTAAGTAAACATAGACCTGACATTTTGGACTCGACCTGTTAATATTAGTATTTGGGTGGATGTTTAACGGATCTGGTCGCTAACGGGTGAACCCGTTAACAACCCGTTAAATAACGGGCTCACTTTGGGTCAACCCGTTAGACCCGTTAGCACCCGTTAGTTGAAGATGTTTTAATAATTTCATTAAAGTCTTAACAACAAAAAATAAACTATATAACTTAACGGGTCGGATTGAACCCGACTCAAACCCAATAAACCCGACCCGTTTACAAGTCTAGGTAAACATAGATGAAGGCGATGGATTTGAAAATTTTCTCAAAGATAAGAAAAAACATGCTTACTACACAAAAAATGCGAGGGAACTTTAACGAAAAGCTCTTGGTACTGTTCATTTTAATGAAAAACCACATTTTTACACTAAAAAGTCAATCATGATACTATTCATTTTACCATTTATTTTGTCCTTATCGTTAAAACTCAAAGTTTTCAAACCCTTTTCATTAGTTATCCTAAAATGCTATTCCAAATTTGCAATGGCAGTGTCCTCTGAATCACTTAAATATTATAATTAAGGTTTAATCTCAATCCATAATATAATGTGTCAAGATTTTTCTTATGTTCATTTGCTGCAGAAAATAATTGATTGGTCCATATAAGTAAGGGAATAAAGCTTTCAGCTACCGTCTGGACATTTGACAACATGATTGGCTTTATGACTAGACGTATAATCGATTTTGTAACTTTTTGTGAGGTATATTTTTGAATTTCGCTCTTGTCACTTGATAAAGTATATAATTAGAGAAATACTAATATGAGAATATACCCGTTACACCAGAAATTCTTTTAGATCGACCACATGATTTGAATTTGTAAGAAAAAAATTCTCAAACAAATTAAAAGAACGTTGCTTACATACGTTTGGTCAAGTTGGTGTTAAAGCAGTGTGCCCCTTCTTTACGGATTAATTTTTCCGTAATTTAGATATTTGGTATAATATCTTACTATTTGTCCCTAAAAAAATCCCCCATATGCACATCAAATCTTGCAGACCCCACAAAATCTTATATATCCATTAAAAGTATTTTACACTAATCACCCATAAATCAGACTAAATTAAACACAAATATACTTTATCACACTAAAAGCATCTGATGATGCAATCTCCAAACGCACAAAACAGCAAACAGAAAAAATGGGTTTTTGGAGATCCCAGATGGAAGAGGAGCTTGAGAATTCTTCGATGGCAAGGCTGGTGAAGCAATCTGATCACTGCTTCCACAGACATTAACTCCAACTTTCGAACCGTGAGCTTCTGAGGAACTCAGACAGAGACCTGGGTTTCCACTGAGATCCAAGTTCCTCCCCAACCTCTTGAGGAAACTTGCATTGAAAGGCACGACACCCCCCAACATGTTCCTGCTCAGATTCATGTGGTAAATGTGCGAGAGGCTCCCAAACCCGACCGGGATTTCACCGGTTAATCGGTTGTTCTGCAGAGACAGAGTGCTTAGATTCTTGAGCTGGGAGAAGGATTCCGGGATAGTGCCCGAGTAGCCGGAATCAGCCAGCCTGAGTTCTTGGAGTTTCACCAATTTACCAAACTCCAATGGCAGAGGAATGTGCATTGGATTGCCGTCTAAAATGAAATACTGCAAGCTCTGCAGCTTTCCCAATCCTTTTGGAAATTGCCCACTTAACCTGTTGTTGCTTAGAGCCATGAAAACCAATAAACCGAGCTTTTCGACGCCACTGGGGATGGAGCCTGTGAGTTGATTGGAGCTGAAGTCAACTTTTTGCAGCAAACCCAGTTGACCAATTGTGTCTGGGATGGAGCCTGTGAGAGAATTGTAGCTCAAATCAAGGCCTTGGAGGTTTCCAAGACTGCCCAGCTGAAGAGGGATGGTGCCTGTGAGCATGTTGTAGCTCAAATCAAGGTGGATTAGTCTCCGGAGGGTGAAAATCTCCGGTGGGATCGGACCGGAGAGGCGGTTTTGTGACAACGTGAGGATCTCAAGGGACTTGAGGGACGAAATTTGAGGTGGGATTGGGCCGGTGAGTGCCGGGTTGGACCGGAGGCTGAGCTGCTGGAGGGAGGCAGGGGAGGATGCTCTGTTTTGAGAAACAGAGAGGGTGGTTTTTGTGTGAGTGAAGCAGTTGAAGAAGAAAGCAGATTGGAGAAATGGGAGGGAGAAGATTAGGGAAGGGAATGCGGCTGTTTTTTTGCAGGAGGGGTTTGGTGGGGAGCCAAAATCTAGCCGGGACACATGGGGGCGATTGTCTTTTCCGATTTTGCACTCGATTCCGGGCCAGGAGGAGGAAGCTTGGCAAGGGGTAGGGTGAGAAATTCTCCAGGGTTGATCAGAGGACATGGATTCCATGATCTTGAAGAGGGTTTCTGATTCAGATGGAAGCATGGTGTTGGTGGCGGCGGTGGTTGAAGGAGGGAGAGAGAGGAGAAGGAAGAGAAGAAGTGGAGGGAGAGAGAGTGACAAGGGAAGACACATTGTGTCAAGGTATGGAGGAGGCTTGGTGAGTTGCAGCATTTTGTTGTCTGGTTTTTAGATGGGGTTTTCACTTCATGTGACTGCTAGAGAGAGAGAGAGAGAGAGAGAGAGAGAGAGAGAGAGAGAGAGAGAGAGGGTGAGTTGGAGGACAAGTGATTGAAGTGATAGGAGGAGTGGTGAAAATCAATGGGGGAAGGGGGAAGGGGGAAATCATGACATCTGAGTAATATGAGTAAGAATTTGATAATTTGAAAGCAAAGGTAGGGTCAAGAGATCGAGGGACCTTGTAAGGGGCATGTTTCACTTTTCCCACACACTATTTTGTCTTTCCTATTGTTAAGCAGTTGAGCAATTTGATAATTATTTCGTTTTAAATTTTAAATTTCGGTTCTCAAGAAATACAAACTTAAGACCAAATTTTAAAAACGTAAGAAAGTAGTTTTCAGTTTTTGGTTTTCAACGACAAATATAGTTTGCATTGGAATTGTATCCCCACAAAAGGAAATTAATTGCTACTCTTGTCCTCTCCCAACATGAAATTCAGGTGTAAACGGTTGGGTTTAATAAACAAAAGCATTCAACTTAAACAATGGTTTTCACAGAAAACCATGACATGAAAGTGCAAACCAGGGCAGTGTCGCATAGTAGCACAAAACATTGAACTTGTGCTACTGAATGCCTAAAGCTAAGCACATAACAATTTCATCTCACACCTTTCGCCTTTTTTCGAGACTTTGTTCGAAGAGGTTAAGAGTTCAAATCTTAACGACTAACGTTGTTCGAAGAAAAAAAAGAAGTTGCTGAAACTAAACCCTAAACCCAATCTTTGGAAGTGTTTAGTTTTCATATAAACCACCATATGGTAGAGTAAGTTTTACTTAACTTTAAAGTTTCGTTTGGGGTTGCTTTTTCGGAAGGGATTAGAAAAGAGATTTGAACAGAACCGTTTGATGAATAAAACCTATCCCATATAATCCTACCATTTTAGCACAACTAGAATGGATAAGTTTCATTAATTTAAGTTGGGCAGAGTTTTTTTATTTCTTTCTTCAACATACCTTGAATACAGTGAGTTATCCATTTGAGCCGAATCCTAGACCCCACACGAGGGCTAAATTGGAGTGTTTAGAGTTTTGCTAGTTGCCTGACACTACACAAGACTTTCGACCAAAAAAATACCAAATGGTTTTAATCCAACCAACCAAATGCTCTGTAAATTATGGTGAAAGGAATAGTTTGCGTCTCCAAATATGAACTACCCTAAATAATGGTCCTCTGTGATTCAGATTTAAGGGCCCATTTGTCCCTTACATTTTCTTCCGGAAATAAACGCATCCCCCGATAAGCAAAAGACTTGTAGCTCCGTCAGTGAAACACAATCATCACTCAAGATCTTGGGTTCGATTTTCCTCCCCCACTATCGCTGTTCGCTTGTATAAAAACCCAACGGGAAAAAACGAAACTTCAAATTTTTCAGAGGGATCATAATATACAAAAAATTATACATTATTTCCAGTACCTGAACAGACACAACTTCCAGTAATCTTTACATTTGGAAACGAAAGTGAATAATCGATAACCTAAAGACGAAGATGACGTTATAAAAATAGATCAGACATAAAATAGTTAGAGCACAAAACAGTAGAATAATTAACATGAACCGAAGCATCTTGTTGCCAGCTTACTTCTCCAAGACTGCTAATCTAGCTGCACATTTGTAATTCGTATAGGTACGCTCGCGCTGCCTGTCAAACAATAAAATGGAATTATAGATTCATCTGGTATGGAACAAATGCAAGCGGAAAATAGTACAAATAAGATCGAAGAATTATCAGATCAGAGTACGTCTTTACTAGTGTGAATGGATTACCTCAGAAAAATTGCATGATGGCGGCTTTATATTATACTACGACACTACATTTACTCTGCTGGGCAATGTCCTGAGGCGTTTCAAGAGAAGGCTCTGGAACAACCTCTGCTTCAACTTTCGATGCTTGTGGATCACTCTCACTCGTAACATGAGGAAGCTCTGAGTCATCAACCTCGTTATGTGCACCACGGAGCTGTGAGTCAATGACCTTAGTTGCATTGCACATCTGTGTATCAACTACCTTAGTTGAATCAGACAGTTGTGAGTCCTTGACTTCATTTATGGCATCATGAAGCTGTGAGTCGATCTTTTCGGTTGCTTCAAAAAGCTGTGTGTCATCGAACTTCACAACCGCACGGATTAGCTCAGAATTACCTTCCACAGCAGCATGGCTTAGCTCTGAATGATCAAACCCCATGTCGGCACTGCATAGCTGCATATTCTCATCCTCACCATCTCCGTTGATCATATGCAAAGCAGTGACCTCACTGTCAACATGATATAGCTGCGAATGATCTTCACTGTGTACATCCTGAAAACGTATCTGCTCAACCCTGACATTGGTACCACAAAACTGGGATTGATCGTCCTCACTAGCAGTAATATATTGTGCTGGATCATCCTTCCGCAAACGTTTTCCCATACCTTTTCTTCTTACCCTCTCCTTTCCCCTTATCCTTTTCCCAAATTCATTTTGTGGGGTGGGTGACGGTATGTCTGGACCGCAAATCTGGTCCCTCAAACATTGATGCGCAATACTTCTGATTTCTTCAATTGAATCAGCTTGTTTTTGGTCCAACCCGTCTGTTACAAATGTATCTGCTATGCGTGCAATATCCCTCAACCCAGCATTCTGCAAAAGTTAATAACGTTATCATTTAAAGATAATGCACCATCTCCTTATTCTCACACTTGCCAATAACCAATAAATTATAATTTTACTTGTTCAATACAATATTACCGTTATTTGAAACTCAGAGGAGAGAGATATAGGCCTCCCTATAAATTTACGTGTAATTTTCAGGTACCACAGCATATAATCACTTTCATCTGCACCATCATCACCTTCAACAATATGATATCGACGCTCTAGCCATTCATTAAGCTCTGACTCCATTTTCCCTGACAAGTCAACCCCACCATCAACCCCGCGACTTTTTCTCTCCCATCGCTGTACATCCTCTGGGATTGACTGAGACATGCCGTATTGCCTTAGGCAACGGTTTGGGAGATGCCTTTCTGCCTTGTCAAAGCATATCAGCATTGTTTTTGACCTCCCTATATTCAGATTGCTCTTGATATCTTCTGGAATCACTGTACTGTCCATAGTTCTATATGGAAGCCACTCCACCTATAAGCCAACGCCATGTCAAATTTATTTTAAAATCATACATTTAAACTAGCATATCAACTGACTCAGTTATCGATGGAAAGAAGAAGGAAAAACTTACATCACATGGTTTCAAGGAATCCAGAGCTTTACGGTAAAACACTACATCACGGTTTGTTGTTGGCCCACTTTGCTTTCCCTTCCAGCTAAGCACAAAAGGAAAACGATCATGCATTGAACCAGTATTGAGCTTCGGTCGTCCAATATTTAGGTGAAAGTAACTCCAGCACTGCAAAAATATGATATGAAATATAAAATTAAAAAAAAAATAAAAAAAAAAGATATCAACAAGAAGCAACTGCAAATAAGAGCCAAAGGAACTGCTCAAAAAATAGAAAATACAAAAGAAATAAAAAGACACGTAGATAACCTGTAGTAGCGTTAAACAACCACTAATTGTACTTTGAGATCTCAGAGAGGCATTTCCCAGTGCCCTGTACAAGAATGCCAATGCTGCTGCCCCCCAGGCATATCTCCCACAATTGTCAAAATTCTCAAACAGTGGAAGGTACATGACAGGGACTTTATTCCCAGTAGTTGTGGAAAATATTGTACTTCCAACAAGATATAAGAGGTATGCACGGGTATGACATTCAATCACTTCGAGTGGTGCATCTTTGGGACAATGGGAAAAGAACTCTTTCAACCAGCTTAGCTTCACCATTCCACCACTAGTATAACTAGATTCTGGTACTTTTCCGAGATACCTGTCACAAACTGAGTTGCAGGTGGTATGTGTTATACCAATTACAGGGTCTCCATCAATTGCTAGTCCGAGCAATAGTGCGACATCCTTAAGAGTTACCGTCATTTCTCCAACATTAAGGTGAAAAGTGTTTGTTTCTCTCCTCCACCTTTCAACTAGTGCAGAAATGAGTGGGTTATCTAGACTGATTGCTGGAATCCATCTTAAATAACCAAATCCAGCCTTCTCTACCAACTCAACCTGTTTCTCCGTGAGTGTCCATTGATCAAGTTTTGAAGTGTGTTCATGACATCTGAGTGCACCACGTTCCTGTAGATAGTTAATAATATGTATTATCATCCAGATCAGAAAAATAGCTCATTAAAAAAGAAGGAAGGAAATGGTAAAAAGCCTTATATGGTTCATTAAATTGTGCACTGCACCTGTCCATCCCAAACTGCTGAAGACACATGCTTGTCCTGATCATAAAGCACTGAACCATCAATTGGTCCGGGATTTGTCCCATAAGGGTCCGCCAGTATCATTTCCATTACTGCCAAACTACAGAAAATATCACCCAGTGTATTAGCTCCATAGCAGCATCTTAATTCATAATCATAGATGGTAAATCCGTTAAACTCAGTAACGACAAAATTACAGAAGGAATCGACTATACTCTATGTTTGCCTCTCACTTGTATCAAATTTACACAAAATGATGAGTTTCAGCTCCAGGAAGCTTCGCAAGCATATTGGAATGAGGTAAATTGGAGCGCAAGTTAGAATAAATACGAAAACTGTTGCAGTCAGAAAGAAGCAGCAAACAAAAGGCTTCATTTACATTAGAATTGAAACCATTTTGTGCATTCTAAACCTACTCGGGTCAAATTAAGAGACTTGTATTTACGGTCTTAATCTCTGCAATTTCCAATATGTCGAGTACTAGAATTTAAAGATCAAAACATAATGAAACTCTCATACCGCAGTTTGTTTTCATTCGAGAAAGCCTAAGCACGCTCTTTGGAATATGTCCTCTTTTTCAATCACAATTCTTCCCATGAACTGTCATTCTTAATTCATGACAAATGAATAACTTTTACCCATACACATTCACTCATCTACATGTTTATGAAAAGCAAGGACATCATTCAAACGTTTTTCGTTTAAATAAATACTTTCCAGAATCCTCCTTTCCTCTTCCTCTCCCTATCCAAAAACCAAAAATGCGAGACGTAATGGAAAATCATCATCATGCACCCTAAATTTGCTCAGATGAACATCATCACGCACCACAATGTATTTCAATTACTCTTGTACTTTTCGAAGAACCGAGCAATGGTGCAACCGGGTAAGATCAATTTCTCTAACTAACACCAAGACTTGAAGCTCCACTTACCTTCTTCATTTATCTTCACAATTCAATTACCATCTGAAAGTTATAGCAACTAAGATACAGCACCCAAAACCCTAATTAAAACCCCCAATTAAAATAATTAATCCAATTCAGGGCTTAATTGCCACAGAAACCCACTCTACATTCAAAAGTTCATATCCATAACGCTATAATCTCTGCAAACCAAAGCTTATTATTTAATCCAAACACAGAGCTAATCCTCAATCATAATCACAAACAAAATCAAAACCCCCTGTTTGGCTTCCGAGAAAAAAAAAAAGGAAAAAAAAAACGAGATTCTGTGTCAGTTATGTTATCAGCTGGTTTTACTTTCATTTTCTCAGATATGGAACTCAGCCGAAAACGGTGGTGGTGAAATTTGAGAAGGAAAATTTCATGAGAAAGTTGGAAAATTAAATTTTCTCGGAAACCAAACAGGGAGCTCAGAAGGGAAAGGCTAGACGGAGTAGAAGAAAGAAGGAAGAGATTTTATGGGGGTGCAAATGGTGAGGAGGAAATAAACAAACCTGAAATGCAAATCGAGCCAAAACGACGCCGGAGAGCTGGGTCGACGAGCGCAAGCAATTCAAGTCCTCGAAACGACGATGGAAGCTAAGACAAAACACAAACCACTGATTTTTCTATTTCTTTTCTTACTAGGGCTTGATTTTGGGCGGGTTTCACTGCCCTAACCCGAGCCCAACCTTAATATTGGGTAACTTGAAATATGAATTTGTTTGGGCCTGGCATTGGGCCCAATATTTTGAAGCTCTTTATTTTTCGGTTACTTTTTGATACAACAATATTGGGTGGGAAATTCGAACTCGGTAGTTTAAGTGGAAGGGTGAGTGCTCTTAACAAACTAAGCTAAAATCGCCGTGATACTATAGTTTAAGTTGATGATAATTCTGCAATACATTAATAGCATACCATTGGGAAACCCTTGATTTTTGTACTCTTATCTAATTTATGTTGTTCTGGAATTACACCTAACGGGCTTCATAACCTTTTCATTTTGCATCTCTCGTAACGTGTTACAATTAAGTTATGATATAACTAATCACTCAAAATATTGTCTCTACCTCTTATCAATTGGTTTTGTGTTCGATATCAACATTCTATCATGGCATCCGAATAAGTTGTACATGTTTTAAGTTTAACGCTACACATGCTTTACCTAATACATGCATAATAGTTTCGATAATACAGAAAACATTACCGATTGATTTTGAGTTGATGTAACCGTACACATTGAAATGTCAAAGGAATGATAACATTAATCTGATTATTCCGTTTTCTTGATAAGATTAACAAGTAATTATTAGTATAATACATTCTCATTTATATCTGAATGCAAAAGAGTTACGTGACGAGAGAGACAGAAGACAATGAAACGGGAAACGCAAGTATTTCCCCTCGTGCAGGATGATTCTATTGCTCTCTCCAGTCTAGGCTGTGGGATGACAAACTTTATTGCAGGCACTTAAATATTTTCCAGGTCAAAATCAGGTATAAATTCAAATATTTACAAGTTATATGGTTGCAGCAAATTCAAAAACAAAAAGAACAAATTTGATGACATATTTACGCCGGTATTTTGGAGATCCAAAATACCGGCGGAAAAAAAAATAGAAAACCATCAAAATTCATAAAAATAAACACGAAGAAAACGCCATGAGCTTTAGCTGGCAGTCATTCTCCATAGGGTTATGAATTTCGTCTCTAAACCTGGCTTCCAGGCGCAAGCATAAGAACACAAACGACTTCAAAGAAAATGCCTGAAATATTCTCGTCCTAGTCGTGAGAAGAACAAGAACAAGAAAGATACGTAAAATGAAAAGAACCATCTTTACGGGAAGTAATCGCGACAAGATACTGCGCTTGTCAACATGCACCAACCCCTTCTCCAAAAGGCTTCTGAAGCAAAGTCGTATTCAACTGTGTTGGCACCTTCCACTCGGACATATAAATTACTGAAACATTCGGAGGAAGTTGTTCGCATATGCCATTGGCTTGACGTCAGGATGTGGCTGCGATATTATACAAGGAAATTTTTTTAGTGCAACGAGACATGTCAAGTGTACAGTGTGTGCGCGCATGTTAAAAAAAATATGGAGCAGTTAAATTGACAGGAACCACTGACCACTGCTGAGAAAGTAACAATGTTCGGCTTCAAATCTGGTGCTTCAAAACGGATAAAGGCACCCTTGTTACCCATCTGCAACGCCGGAACAATAAACCAAAATTATCATATGTGCAAAATACAAGCTTCAATAAAGTTCATACAAAACAATTTTTAGAAGATTTAGTAATGATTGAAGAGAAGCCGAGTAGCCATCATTCAGTTACCTGATCACAGTAATTTGGAGCAGAAAAGACAGTGATAAGTTTGCCATCATGCTCAATCTCATAACCCTCGTCCTTTACTTCATGAGATCGCACAACTAAATCTGTATATTAACAGCCATGTAAATCTTCCGGTACATCTTTTGGTAAGTAGCACTATTAACTTCAGTAAAATAACTTGTCAACACTAGTAATTTACCTAAATTGTTTTCCTGCAAAAATCTTTTTGTCACATCGCCACCAAAAGAAAGACCTACACCTCGCTTGCTTGGTCCTCTTCCAGGTGCAGGCTGTGGATCACTCCACAGCAATTCGCACATTAACCCTGATGAAACCCCGAAAAAAACAAATATAAAATCTGCCTACTAATTAATTTACAGAAGGTTTGTGATGACATATTTTCAAACTTTAAATTCACCTGGTTAAGGGCAATAACAGACGTAATCAAAAAGCAGAATAAAGGGAGGGAATGTAATAAATTACCTTCCTCAGGAGGTTCACAAAACCGATTAATTGCTCTAATGTCGCTGAGTTTCACTCCATCAACGCTGAAAAGACCCCCATGGACTACAAAAACCTTCCCATTTATTACATGAGCCAGCGGTAGACAACAAAAAACTTCAGCAAACAGCTCCACAAACTTGTCGCTTAATTTGGACTGGACCTCGCCCTCAAAACCATAAATCCTATTCATGCTCTTGCTCTCATGATTTCCTCTTGCAAGATATATTGCTGAAAATTATACAAACAGAAATGAGTGTTATCAATTCAGAACATGATTTATTTTTAATTGAAAAGAGTAGAACATGGTCAGATTACCAAGCAAAAGAAATGAGTGGTAACTGAATATCGGAGTTACTATTGACATTGAAAGGAGCAATGGGGTAATATCCCAAGACGAAGTAAATGAAAAGTGGCTTCAATATGACTTCGCGAAAAATATGGAAGGCCTAAAACAATCTAAATTAATAGACTAACAAAAAAATTATAAACCGATCAAGAAAACAAAAGGATTCACCTGATGGAGACATGCACTTAAAAGCAAACAATGTTAGGATCACCTCCAAAGAAAAAGATCCCCTGTCCACAAAGTCTCCATTGAATAGATATGGATTCTCATCTGAAGGAAGCCCGTTAAGCTCAAAAATATTTAGAAGATCATAGAACTGCAGGCACACAAACAAAAAATTAGAGAGTGCCTAGAACATAAATAGATGCATATCATGTAGACAACCACCAAAACTACCAAAACTAGAAGCTATAATACATTAGTCGGACTAGGTTGACTTCAGAAAAACCATAAGACTCAATGAAGTTGAAATATTTATTGTTTCACCTAGTATTTGACATTTTGCCAGTCAATACCCCTTTATTTCTCTATGAATTAACCTTCTAAGATGTTGTATGTTGTTCAAAGTCAAATCAAGCACTTGATCCTGTATCTTATGGATATGGAAGAAATGTATTACCTGCCCATGTACGTCACCACAAACAGTAAAATGATTGCCCTTAGGAATATTTATATCAACCAGAGAAGGCATGGCTTGCAACATTTCTTTCGTCTGTAAGACAATTTGGAATGCATATCTGCAAAATCGATACCAGGTGAAGTGAAAAGAGTGTCCAAAAATATTTTGCTGCCAAGGTCCATGACAGTGAGTATTGTAATTCCCGTACATACCGTTGGTGTAAATTCTTCTGATTCTTGAAATCCTCCATCATTTTCTTCACAAAATCCAAAGTAACAACATCCCCTTCTATCCTTGCACCGGCATATTGTGGCTCCACATCTGAAGTTGAAACAGATATCACTTTCATCAGCTCGAGTGCTAAAGGATGTAAATAAGTTTTACCCTATATAGACGTAAACAAGACCTCTTATATCATTAGTTTAAGAGTGAGGTTTTGGGCATAAGAGAGTGCCTCCACTTATATAATCTATAAAATTCAAGGGCACTACTTTTATGTGGGTACATGCATGACCTTCACCAAGGCATCAAATATTAAAAATATGGAACATACTATTTTCTACACGATTGTACATGTCAAAAAGGATGGATGCTCAATCAGTCATCAACATCAACAAAAGAAATTAGCAACTGCATTGCATTGCAGTAAGTGAAACTTTTACGACACGTGCGGCTGTACCAAAAAATATGCCACATTTGAACTGAGTTCAGAAAATCAAAGTTGCCAACCAAATGAAGCTAGATAATGCAGACAAACAAATGAACACAAACAGAAGAAACATATATCTGCTCATGAGAATTCTTATTCACATTAACATGAATACTTTAAGCTTCCTGGTTTGATTATTTTCTTAGTATTGCAAACTCAGTTTTTCTGTTCCAATTTTCTGTGACAAACTTCAGATCCAGAGCAACATAGACTTTAGAACAAGCAAACAAAGTTCAACCCTGACTCTAAGAAAGTTGACCTAGTAAAAAAATAATACAAGGCCTAGATCTACCCACTTGGGTTAGCTAGAGTACATATCATCCATGTTCAGCTCTTTTTAACTCCATTAAGACCATGCGTTTGGCTGAAAATCCATCCTCAAGAAAGTATACTATCTAAATGGTAGGATCAACAGTGCATTAGCAGTGAGTGAATATATTAGTTTGCAGTACATCTCCTAGAACCTAACATAACGTTCCAACTGTTAGAAGTTATGAGAGTGACTTTGACTGTTTTCTTATGCTTCATTGACTGTGGGCTCAAACCTAGGTTATTTACTCGACTTCCATGGAAGCCACGCCACCAACAGGCTCCCAGGGCCACCATGGTCACCACCACTATTGTGGCCACAACTGCAGTCAGAACTGTAGTCACTTCTGCTCTGAACATAACCAATGCTGCCACAACTCCTAGTCCAAGTGCTGCTATGTAGTAGTCTGGTGACATACTGGGGGCCATTCCTATAATGATAAGAATACTATAATTAATGCTGTTAACAGACACCATTTAGTATAGTGCACATTAATAGAATTTTGAAATGAAATGATAATCAGTTACTTAATGCTGATCAAACTTATTGGTACTAACTAAACTGAGGAATACATATTTCAGGAACTGATTCCTGACTGATGAGCAACCAAGACAAGAAAAAGGATACCACCCCAGACGCCAACAGAAACAGATGCAACTAATGCGTAAATTATACGGCATTAACTTTGTGTGTACAGTTAATCCATCTGTGAAAAACAATTTGGGATAACTATGTCGTCCCAAATAAACCATGCAGTGTAACCAACATAAGAGACAGGAGAGAAACCAACATAAGGGATCCTTCCATATCAGACTCAACCCGATAAAAAATCATTCATCCAAAATATCCCTACTAAACGCCCCAATTAATGAAATTTGAATGTGCAAATGATCAATTGTTCAATAAAAAAATGAAAAGTAAAAAAAGAGGGATTTCGAGGTAATATTGGACCCTCTGAACCATAGCACTGACAAAATCACCAGTTCAAATACTATCCAAATACCACCAGTTCCGTCCCTACAGCCATGAATATAGTTTTGGTACACAGCATGGCCAACATGCTCACTTCTGCAGCTACCGTATCTCCCTAATAGCGCCCACTACCAATGCAACCAACGCTACCGAATCTTAGAAATACACTCAAACTTATCAAACATGGAAGCTGCTATAAGAGCTCTAAACCTGCTTAATCCAGAATCAATAAATGAGAAATATAAAACCACCTTTCATTAATTACAAGTGTTGGTGAAAATTAGAGACTTCAAATTCTTAAATATCTCTTGGGAGTTCAGACAAAAAAAATTCAGAACTATGGTAATAGTGCACCATATAATGGCTCAGGTAGAACTGATACAAAAAGTGATCAGTAAAAAAGTTCAGGATATCACAAAGAAATGAAAATGAATCAGGTAAATAGTAACAGAATGATGAAATAAACCGGCGCCATCATACATTTCCAAGAAAACAAAACAGACACCAATATTGGCGAGAGTAAATCTTGCAGCTAACAAAACTTCAAACCTAAAAGAGAATCTTTAAGTAGTCAAATCAAGCTGCTATATTTTTCTTTAATAAGAAACCAATTTCACTAAAAAGAATAGAACAAAACAGGGGATACAGGCTGCTATCGCATTCACTTTTTTGCAATAGCATGACTTGAGTACAGTTCAAAGAATAAGATTCATATAATGCCTTGAACGCTTATCAACATTCAGAAGCATGGACAAGCAACTCTTAACAAATTTTTTAACAATTAACAAAATCCATTGCTTGAAACATATGATGATGAAATTCTGCAAAAAATTGAAACGTAAAAAGAAAAATAATATCTATATAAGATAAGCAGAAGAAAGTGGAAAAACCCGGACAAACATAACAAGAAATGAAACAGCATAAAACCAACAACACTAATACCTATAGAATGATAATTAATAGAATCAGCTACAGGACGCCTTTCACCCTCCGGTACAGATATTGCTTCAGCAAATTTAAGCTTCATCACAGCTTTCTCACATTCCTTCAATTTCTTGGTAGCATCAGGATCATTTGGACAGATTCTTTTGACCTATTTTAGATCAAGGAAAAAAATCAAACAATGCAGCGTCTAAGACAATTGCTACCAAAAGAAAATTTGGTATACGTTTTCAAAAGCATCCTTCTTCTCTTGTGTATCAATTTATGAAAGGAAAGACAATGACATTATACAAAAGTCTTTGCACATTTTGATTTTTCTTTTCTCAAACTAGACCTAAGCTTGTCTTATCACATTCAAAATTCTGATTATAGAGCTTATGAAAATTGATTGTCTACCCCAATTCGCTCCATGCTCAGATGTGGGGGACGTACCATGTTTCAGTAAAGGTTCCAATTGCACAAACCATAACCAGCTACAGCTTAGCATTGCTCCAGTAAATGTGCATATAAGAGATATGAGCCACAACGAATACAGGCAAAGATTGTTCTAAAACTCTTGGAGACATTTAAAATGCAACTTTATAGTAATTAAATGAAGAAGAATTACGACCTTCTGAATGTACAGCTTTGACTCTCCAGAAACTTAAGATTTATCTTTAATGAAAACATATTAGATGTATATACTAAAAAACAACCAACTATGCAAGATAACCATTTTCACATGATGAGTATATTGTTTAAAACCCTCCTACAAATATAGATATTTTAAATGTACTGGTATCATAAGGGTTGCTGGAAATAAAAGCAGCTTCAACTTATTGCAGTTTAATATGATATTAGGTATTGAAAATTATTTTTTATGATAGTAGGTATTGAAAATTATTTCTTGTCACAATTTTCAAGTAGAAAAGTGCTGAAGAAAGCACCTGCTGAAAATCCTTTAAAGCTTCTTTAAATTTCCCCATAGCAAGATAAGCTGCACCTCGTCTGTAGTATCCCTGCAACAACAGAAAACCATCAGAACACAATCACACATTTCTAAATGCACAAAACCTAGGGGATAAGATAACACATGCCTTTGAATATTTGGGATCAACTTCAATAGCCTTGGAAGCATCTTGTATGGCGCTACCATATTCCTCCAGTTTAAGGTGGGCAATTGAACGATTGGCCCAGTATACAGCATTCTGACTGTTTAGTTCAATCGCTTGTGTATACAGATCAATAGCTTGAGCAAATTTATGAGCTGATATCATAGAGAAAATATGAGCACACAGATCATACCCCAAAATAAATGCAGTACAAGTACAAACAAATCAATAGAATATTGTTCAAAGTTAATCTCTATGTGAGGCATTCTTGCCAATTGTGAGGAAACAAATAGATAAAGTCAACGTCTCACATGAATTCATTCAATTCAGAGCATTAGAGTGAGATATATGTATAATGTCAATCACTTGTTAGGATTAACTATTCAGCAACACCGAAAGTAAATCTCACTCGTATCAAATCTATTGATTATTTAAATTTTGATTTATAAATACATGTACATAAAATCAAATAAATTAAAAGGATAATTTATTTCATTGCCATAACTGTGAAATTAAATTAAAAGAAAAAAAAAAGGTATGACGAATTGTAGAAGCACAGATTATTACCTTTATATGCTTCATTGGCAAGTAGTTTAGCATCTTCAGCTTGCTTAACATTACCATTCTCAGTTTCCATGATTGGCATAAACTTTGTCGTCTACAAAAAGAAAATCGAATATCAGAAAATTATATATTCCATGATTAATTTCTCATCCTCATGTTACAATCAATATCAGCTCTACAAGTAATGTTGAGATGACATATCAGGCAATAATAGTTCATATCTTTTCGGACAGACAAAAAAGTTATAAATTGCGATTCAAGAAAAAAAGTCAATGACCAATCAATATAAAAACTAATATACTAGTCATCCTAAAGGCCCATTATCAATTTTCTAATACAACTTAGCACTGGATCAGAATTAATTATACAAGTACCTCCGACGACTACTCAACTCTAATTTGCCATACAATCGAATGATATGAATATTGTCTACCAATTGGAAGCTATATTCTTCCCCAATAAAATTTTCACAGCCACATAATGTGAAATGTCTCATATGCAATTGTCAAAAATCCCATTCCCCATCGGAATACCAAAAGCGACATTCAAGCAATTGTCCTTTAGCATCGGACATGGCAACAACAGATTCCTCTGTTATCGCAGTTACTAGTTAAGGACAAAAGTTAGCTCCTTTAGAGCGATTAACAGCTTCACAACTGTGGCACACAACATAGGAAGTTCAAAACCTTCGGCATATGCTAACGCTATCGATGCCTTAAAAGGGTGTCACAACAGACACAGACCCATTAACCTTAGAACTCGAAAATGTCCTATTCTATCATGTTTTGTTAAACATAAACTAGTGATTCCCACAACCCAGGTGAAGCAAAACAATTCTGAATCACCAACAACGTAAACTGAATCAAATCCTCTGTTGTCCAAAACTGACACTTTAGTTTAAAATTCTTAGCTTTTCAATCTCTGAAATATTCGACAAAAATTGGGACCCCGAAAGCAGTCAAAACGACCCTTGAAACAACAGCTTTGCTCAGCCAGTGTGAATTCTAATTAAACAGAAACCAAACATATCATCCGTAAAAATTAAAAATTTAATATATTTTTCCCAGTCTTCATGAACAGCAACCGAACAGAGAGACACACAGTGAATCAGTTGAAAAAAATAGTTGAGGAATAAAATAAATTACAGAAGAATAATCCATTTCCTCAGAAACCAAACAGGGAACTAACCCAAAAGAAGAAAGTATATACCTATTGAATCAGCAGACAGTATCGGATATCGGCAGAGAGAGAAAGAGATACCAGAGAGAGATAGAGAGCGAGAGAGAGAGAGCTGGAGGGAGAGAGAAACCCTAATTTTATAGGACTTTGGAATCAGATAGATAGAAATATCAGAAGCTGTTGTTGTTAGGAGTGAAGGGGACTTGGTCTAGTTCATTGTACAAGGGTTTAGACTTCAGGGCAAAACTATATATACTTGGGGCAAGAGGAGAGAGAGAGGAGAGAGAGGGGCTCCAACTAAATTATCTCTGTTTTTTTTTTTTTTTTTTTGCCCATTTTAGGAAGCCTATTTTTTTATGAGAAATTCTTTAGTTTCTTCCTAACTTGAAATTTTTACAATTTCATGCACAATTAGGTGGTTTATTTATTTATTTGTCTCGTTAGGTTCTTATTTGAGAAAATTAGAGCTAGATGCCTTGAAAGAGAATACTAACGTGAATAGACTTCTAATGAAATAAAATTAAAGTACTAAAATTGTAGTGAAAATGTTTAATCAAATTTGCAAAATGAATAGATGTTTAATCTATGATATTTAAAAACGAGGCGTCTAATTCAAAATGTCCCTTGTTGTTTATGTGATTCTAAATATAAGATTAAATTTACCAACTTCTATCAATTATTTATGGTTAGAGCTAATCATGCTTCTTTAGTTTAAAAACAATAAAAAGCATACTATTTTAATAATTCAACAGTTCTACTTCTATCAATTACTTATGAGCGGTTTTGAACCAAAAAAAAACAAAAAAAAAATTACTTATGATTGGTGGCGGAGCCACAGACACAGAGGTGAGGATTGGCCAGGCACCACCATCCTGGAATTCCAGTCCTATATTTATTGTCAATGATTTTTACAATAATAAGTACGTAGTGTATTGGTGGAGAAGAGTTTGGAGATTAGGGACTTGCTAACTAGCATTCTACCGGCTACTCATTACTGCAATCTGGTGATATTCCTTTTCATTTAAAAATGAGAGGTTTTAGGTTCGAATCTTTTCGATAAAGAATTCGATACCAAATTAGGCTGCCTATTGTGTAGTTTACCTAAACTCCCCTCATTTAGTGTAAAAATATTGATGTACTTAAATAAAAATAATAATAAATAAAAAATAAAAAACTAGCGTTCTACCAAGAACTATCTGATTTAAATTATACTACTATATATTTTTTTCTAATTTCTTTCATTTAGCTTAAATGCTTCTTCTAACATGAGTTTCTAGCTCCGTCAATGCTTATGATGGGAGCTACTCAGGGCTGGTTTGGTATTGCTGTGCTTTTAAAAAAAGTTGCTTATGCTGTGCTGTGAGAATAAGCAGCTGTGAAATAAAGTAGCAGAGTGTTTGGTAAACTTTTTTGAAAAAGTGCTTTTGAAAAAAAAAACAGTATTATAGTGTTTGGTAAACTTTTATGTAAAATAGATGTGAAAAAGGCCGGTTTTTCAAAGCTGGGTTTTGCAGCTTTGTGTTTTTGGCTTTTTTTCACCCAAAACTGTGAAAAAAGCTGAAGCTGAATGTTTACCAAACACAAAAAAGCTCCCAACTTTTTTTGATACCCACTTTTTTCAGAATCACCTCAGTACCAAACCAGGCCTCACTTTCACCTTATTGAAATTTGTACACAGCTACTCATAATATTAAATTGAAAATTTGTTCAAAATTTTGATTTAATTAGAGTTTTAGTCTTCGAACAAAAAGTCGTGCACATTGATCTATGAATTTATCACAATATGAAACAACAGTCTTTTTAAGTAATTACGTTCAAATTGTGTTCCAACAAAGTTATTCGAAATGACCACTATTCCATGTGTAACAAGACGAAGACTACCAAAAGTACTACCATCAAAATTCCACAATAATTGTTCACTGAAAATTAGAAGAGGAATAATTAGTATGCTACTTGTGGAGCCAAAAATAATCACAAGGCGACACGTGGATCTTTGGATAAAAGAGGACAAAAATACCCTGGAGGCATATCAGGATTCCTACGCGCGAGCAGCGGGCAATCATCTCTCAACCAAATCAAAAATGCTCCAAAAAAGGTAACAATTCAAGATTCATCTCATCAAACCCCTTTTACAAGGTAACCTCCAAAATATTCATTCCAAAATTATGTTAATTGGTTAATTAATGGATTAATTACCCAATTAATCCATTAAATACCAATTAAATCATCCAATTAACCACAAAATATATCCAATTTAACCCCAAAACTAGTCAAAGGCCGGCCATCCCCTTTGCTCTTTACCTTTTCTATCTTTTCCCTCTTTATTACCCCAATTAAGCTAGCTAATCAATTCTATAACCCCCCATTCATCATGGGCGCGTGAGGCTTTTGGCATTGACCCTAAGGTGTTAATTGTTTTGTAGGTGCAATTTTGTTCAAGAAGAAGGAGGCGGAAATTTGTATCCACAAATTGGTGCTTTCATTGAGAGTTGAAATCTATACTCGTAGAAGACTCTCGCATAAAAAGGTTTTTTCTCTATTTTCTAGTTCACTTGTATTTTTTCATACGTTCTTATTATTAGAATTTTTTATTTGCAAAGATTTTTCGATAAAATGTAAAAGAGAAGTACAATAGCTAGAAATTTAGAAAATTCAACAAGTGAAAATTCCAATATAAAAGAGATGGGACCGTGGCGATCCACGAGGCTAAATGTGACAATAAGTGGAGCGGCACCACCACTACGAGGCTCCATCATGGCAACCACCGCGGTGGCCACTACGGCAACCACCCGCGGCGAGGTCCATGGCACCAAAGCTACGGCCCAAGCCATGTCATTCCAAGCCCAAGGCAAATCGGCCCGTGTCGCCCAAATCCAACGCGAACCCAATGCGTTGCCGAGACGAGCCCAAGCCTCGCACTCACGTGCGCCACACGTCTAACAGCCCACTTCCTTGGCTCAGCCTGCTCCCGCCGAGCAGCCCACTTTCGTGGCCCAGTCTACTCCCGTCGAGCAGCCCACTTTCGTGGCCCAGCTTGCTCCCACCAAGCAGCCCACTCCCATGGCCCAACCTGCTTCCCCCAGCAGCCTGCTCCCTTGGCTTCCCGAGCAGCCCAAGTCGGCCCAAGACTATCTCAACCATCCGGACCTACCATCAAGCTGGGGGCATTTTCGCCACACTTCTATGCGGATTTGACATTTCCCAATTCAAATCTCGCGCTCAAAGCCTACCACACTTCCACTGCTTAAGGAGGCATATTTCTTCCAAGCTCTTCCAATCCAAATGGTGAACCACGCTTGTCTCGACAAGTCATAGAGTTGACGAGCACCCTTGCACAACAAACGACCTTAATGAATCAGCTCTTGTAGCACACCCAGATGCAACGTGCCCCTGACAAGGTGTCTCGAAGTAGGACGAGGGCAGACGAAGAACCTCTCCAGCAGCGTTCCAGCAAGCAGCCACTTGACCAGTTACGAACCGAACGTTCTAACAGAGTACACTCCCAACTAGGCCCCCGAGATAGGGTATACTTCCGTCTTAGCGCGTGGAGGAGCGTGTACTCTCAATTAGGCCCACAAACAAATATACACTCACGGTTGGGGCCACACTCCGACAATCAACATGAGCAACCTTCCAGACGAAGTCTTCATTCACGGCAAGGCCCGCAAGGAGCATCTTTCACCTCACGTCGGAGTAGGCAGCACAGCGGACGGAGAGAAGCAGACACTCAACCTGGCTCAAATTCAACCAGCAGCCTGCGAGTTACCCGCTCGCTTGCCAAGAACATACCATACTCACCGCAGTCGCGGCATAAACGAGCCGAACACATGGAAGAGCAGCCTAGACCAGCAGGTCACAATCGGGGGCAACTGAGAGCTCTGCCACCCTAACAAAGGCAAATTCAGGAAGAAGTAGAAAGGGTCTTGACCGAGCGATTGCGCGATTTCCTCGTAATGAAACTATTGGCAAGACGCTTCGATGAGACATGACCAACATAAGCGAGTCATCTTTCAATGACAAGATCGAGCAGACGAGACTACCTCACATAGATTGCCGGATATAAAGACTACTTATGTTCCGACAAACGCAGCAGCTCAGCCTAATAGCACGCCGGGGGCAGACGAGTACCAGAATGACACACCAGCCTAACTTCCAAGAACCGGGGGCAGACATTGTTCTCAACATTCCAGATAATTCCTTCAGCTGCGTACAACCTGGCCCAAGCCAGTCCCAGCTCTGCTTTCACAACCGTGCTTACCTGCTACACGACTCCCGGCAGCCATCAATCTTGCACCATGGCTCCCAACCATGCCGATCTTGCCCTGTGCCTCGCGTCAACCAAACCTCAAAATGGCACACGACGAAACATCTAATGATGGCACAATAAATCTGGGAGCAACTCACTATGCTTACACCCTTACGCGGGTTCCACAAGCAGTTCGAAGTCTCAAGCAGATCGTCAAACATGACCTCGCAGGCTAAGGATTATTTCGGTTGTTCAGGAGACCAGTTTTCCTCAGCTGAACTCACGACAACAACTTTCATGCTCTCCAGTGCGAGAGGATAAACTAATTACTCTCCAGTGCGAGAGGGTAAACCAATTCCCCGACACCCATATGGGTCTGTTATCCAGTGCGAGAGGATAAACTAATTGCTCTCCAGTGCGAGAGGGTAAACTAATTCCCCGACACCCATTCGAGTAAGCTCTCCAGTGCGAGAGGATAAACTAATTGCTCTCCAATGTGAGAGGGTAAAACAATTGCTCTCTAGTGCGAGAAGGCCATATAGCTCAAAAGATCGAATGCTTGAAGACCAATTAGGCAGCGAATAGTCAGGGGGCAGCAGCCACTTTGCACTCAACAGTTCGCTCATCCGACACTTCATCTTAGCAGCTTCGATCTCGGCAGCTTCATCCTTAACTGCTCCGTCTATGGCAGCTGAGAAATTAAACTCAAGCAGTGTCCTCATTTTTGGCAAGCAACCCAGACGTGGCAGCCCAAACCGTTACCCATGCCACGCCATTTCCTTGGCCCATACCGAGCCAATCCTTGGCTTCAATAAAGCTGAGCAGCACAAGCAGGCCCCTGTCAGCCAATGTGCCGCACCACCCCAATGGCTGCCTCGTGGCAGCATCTCCCAAGAAGAAGACAAAGAGAATTAAGTTTTTCCTACATCGGTGTGGCGCGAAGAAGACAAAGAAATCAACGGAAGACAATTCTTTGCACGGGCAAGCAAAGAAGAATGCTAGGGGAGGGGGAACAAATATCCTCTAGCTTTCTCTCTTTCTTGTAGGGATAAATAATTGGCCTCCAAAGTTGATTTAATCCCCTACTTAAGGTAGGCTTAAATAGGCTTTGGAGGTGATTTATTTCCCTTTCCTAGAAGAATCTAATTCCAAGTCCAAGAGAGAATCAGCATCAAAGTTGGAGATCTTTACACCTGCTGCCCTTTCCTGTGAGCAGCCCAGCAGGTGTGGGGGCATTTGTGGAGCCAAAAATAATCACAAGGCGACACGTGGATCTTTGGATAAAAGAGGACAAAAATACCCTTGAGGCATATCAGGATTCCTACGCACGAGCAGCGGGCAATCATCTCTCAACCAAATCAAAAATGCTCCAAAAAAGGTAAAAATTCAAGATTCATCTCATCAAACCCCTTTTACAAGGTAACCTCCAAAATATTCATTCCAAAATTATGTTAATTGGTTAATTAATGGATTAATTACCCAATTAATCCATTAAATACCAATTAAATCATCCAATTAACCACAAAATATATCCAATTTAACCCCAAAACTAGTCAAAGGCCGGCCATCCCCTTT
The DNA here is from genome assembly GCA_036320875.1 of Cotoneaster glaucophyllus. Lineage (NCBI taxonomy): Eukaryota > Viridiplantae > Streptophyta > Magnoliopsida > Rosales > Rosaceae > Cotoneaster > Cotoneaster glaucophyllus. The sequence goes on along the minus strand of CM070064.1, from coordinate 11,485,333 downwards.
GCTCTTTACATTTTCTATCTTTTCCCTCTTTATTACCCCAATTAAGCTAGCTAATCAATTCTATAACCCCCCCCCCCCCCCATTCATCATGGGCTCGTGAGGCTTTTGGCCTTGACCCTAAGGTGTTAATTGTTTTGTAGGTGCAATTTTGTCCAAAAATAAGGAGGCGGAAATTTGCATCCACACTACTCACAATTAAGCCACTCAAAAATCCATTTCATAAATCGAAACACTTATAACACCACTTTGAATAAAAAAGTTCACACAATCAACTGTTATTGTAACTGAATAATATGAACTGTTATAAGACAACTGCATTAGTTTACTAGTAATTCTCAATTTTCGTAATATTAATTTTGAAATTTTTGCAAAGAACCCGTGATAACATTACATTTTAGAAAGCGTAGTACTATCCACACATTCAATTTTACTTCCCACACACTTCTTGTTAATTCTGTTGTTCAACTCATTCGAATCCGACATCTAGAAATTGAAAAAGGTGCGTGAGAGGTAAAAAAAGTTATGTGGATAGCACCACCCTTTAAAAAAAAAAATTGCATGATACACCCCGATCCTGATATCCCCAAATATCAGGATAGGCATGTGTTGGCTGACACCCGAAGGTGACGAATCCATTTGTACATGCATGCAAATTAAAATGTGTGATTAGAAAGAAATATACTAATGCAGAATCGTGTTCAGAGCATACAACTAATCAAGAATAATGTGAAAGATTTATTATGAAAAGGTACGAACCAAGGAATAGGTCCTACATAGAGGGGACACGAAGATACTTAAGTGGAAGTGCCCTACCGCGGGGATCGTGTGCCTTGATTCTAACTCCTGGGGGGCGTAATACAAAAGGGTGAGTGAACCAAAGTTTATAATAATAATACTAATAATAAGAAAACCATTTCCTTTCTTAACATACTAACCCCCTGTTTTGAAAACACATATATAGTACTGCATAGTAAGTTTTCTGAAAACTCTAACATGCCAAGAAAACATTTGTAAAACATGTTTGTGTAAAACGATGCTCAATAAATGTGATAACACTGCCCGAAGGCAAATCCGTAAATCTCATGAATGTTGTACTTACTAGGGGTATCATAGTGGCCCGAAGGCATAACCATCACCAAAGGTGAAGCTATACAACACTGGGTTACGCCAGTGAAGAAACCATGGTCTATCACCCGAAGGCGAAGTTGTACGACTCCAGGTTACGCCAGAGAAGAGGATATCACATATATATCTATATGGAGTGGGTCCATCACCCGAAGGTGAAGTTGTACGACTCCGGGTTACACCAGAGAAGAAAGATAGGGTCCATCACCTGAAGGTGAAGCTGTACAACTCTGGGTTATGCCAGAGAAGAAACATATACATATAACATATCACACCGACACTAGCCTCGAGCTAGTGAAGCTGGGGGTATGCCATAAATCTCATCAATTGTATCCTATGGCCATAGACGTCTACATACCCAGTTGTGTGTATGTGTTGTATGATAACTCACTAGATAAGCACCGAAAACATACCACAAAAATCTCATATCAACATACCACAAAAATCTCATATCAATCTGGAGCTCAAAGCCTCATCATAACCATGATAAACCATATTCATAAATCCGTAAAATTATCATATGCGTAAATCCAATACTTCATAATGTTTCGTAAAACATAATTCAATAAATCATAAATATTTCATAAAAGCAATTTAAATAAATCGTAAATTCTCCGTAAAGCATAAATATAACATTCCGTAAAACATAATGGAAAACATACTCAAATCATGAAATATGAAATGCATGCAAACCTAATATTTTATGAAAACATGCAATTAAGAAGGGTGCACTCATAGATATTTTGTTGCCCAAGAGCCGCTCGAGCTAGCGAGAGTGGAGTCATTTCCCACCGATGCACCTAAGCACATATAGAGGCCATTTAGTAAAACTCTACCAAAATGACAGAATTTGGGAAAACGGACAGCGAATTCGAATTCGGCATGTCGAAAAACTTAAGGAGGGACCTTGGGTTCCCCCACGCGTCGCCGCACGTGCCGAGTTGATTCGCCGGAAAGTTCACCGAAAAAGTCGTCGGCGCCACCGTCACGATACCTCTGGCAAAGGCACGTGTGCTTCACGCGCCGACCATGACGCACACCCACGCGCTGATCGTGGAATAGGGCTTGGGTTTAGGTCGGATCTATTGGGTTGGGTCGGTTTCTGGGTTGGGAATGGGTTAAGGTTAATAGGTTATGGATTTGGGCTTGGTTATTGGGCTGTGCTCAGATTAGTGGATTGGGCCGGAATTCATATCGGGTTTTGGGCCTGATTTTGGGTCGCGGGTCGAGTCGACCCGATTGGGCTCGCAGGTCACCGGACCCAACGAAGGAGAAAACCGGAATTCTTGGGATTTTGGCCTGGAAACTTCCCCAGCTCCGATCGGGGCCAAAACTCAATCATTCTCAACATATAAATACTCAAATTAAAGCTAGTGAGACGAGGATTCGAAATATACCTATTGGAGGTCGTGATATGGCCGGAGTTGGCCTGAATACAGCTCAAAAGTCGTTGGGTTTCTCGCCAGAAACTGGGAAATCTATCCTAGCCGTTTATGCATCCCATGCTCATTAAAATGAGCATGCCAACTTAGAACTCGAACTAAACATTAAAAAAAAAAAAAAAAAAAAAGGACGAACCTCAAAGCTTACCTAACCTGTGAACAATAGTGGTTTCACCGGGAAAAGCTATGTGTTCGCTGCAGAGGTTGAGAGTCCTCGAGTTGGTTTTCCCACATATTCTTGTCCTCGATTCAGGCCTAAATATGAAGTGATGGTGGTGATTTGGTAGTGTGAAGGCTTGTATGGCGAGTGAGAGTGGCCGGTGATGGTTCTATAGAAAATGAGGGATGCGAGAATGAGGGACGAAGAGAAAGGGGAGAGTCTGAGGGAAAATGGGCCGAGATAGAGAAGGAAAAAGAGAGAGAGAGACTAGGTGTTAGATCCCACATCGCCTAGGGGAGTGGATCTTCTATACCTTATATATACATGCCCACCTCCTTTAGCACGAGGCCTTTTGGGAGCTCACTGGCTTTTGGTTCCGTAGGAACTCCGAAGTTAAGCGAGAATAGGCCAGAGCATTCCAGGATGGGTGACCCACTGGGAAGTTCTGCTCTCGTGAGTTCCCAGAAACAAAACCGTGAGGGTGTGGTCGGGGCCCAAAGCGGACAATATCGTGCTACGATGGAGTCGAGCCCGGGCCGGGATGTGACAATTTCGTATCAGAGCCAATCCCTGGCCTGAAGTGTGTCGACGAGGGCGTCGGGCCCCTAAGGGGGGTAGATTGTTAGATCCCATATGAAACAACCCGTCCCCAATTTTTACTGTATAAAAAGAGTATTTTTGTATTTTTATACTAAGTTTGGGGATCTTTTTCTTTTAAAATTGTTTTTGGGTGTTAAATGGTGTGCCCAAAGGGCCCACCTGTGATTTTTGTTCCACGGTCCTCTTCTTCCTGTTTGCCGAGTGGCACCCTCACTCTCTCCCTCATCTTCGTCTCTTCTCTCTCTCCTCTCTTCTTCCTCTTTCGAACCGACTCATGCTCCCGAAGCTCTGCAACTCTCTCTCTCCCGTAGTTCTCTCTCGCAGCTCTTCCTCTCTCACTCATCGAGACCACGCACACATCCACACGAGACTATCCCCATCAGCTGCACGTCATTCTCCTTCCTCTTTCGACCCTGAGAACTCATCAGCACGGGAAGGAAAGACTCCGGCGAGTCCCTTCCATATTTTCCGATGTTTGGGTAAGTCTCTGAACACTTATAATACCTCTGTTTCCATCCTCGTGGTCTAACTCTTATCTGGACCGTGTTTTGGGACGAGGAATCTCACAAAGGAGCCATGGGTGTGCTAAACCCATTTTCAGGCCGGCCGTGGGTGTACGAGCCCAGTTTCCGATCACCCCAATCCTTTTCAAGGTGAACCAAAGGTATAACCTCACTCCTCTCGTGGTCATCTACGTTTTTGTACCTAGTTCGGACCTTAAGGTTGTTGTTTGCAGCCGGCCGGAGCTGGGAAAGCTCCGGTGTTCTTCTTCGTCGCACCCCAGACCATCGGGCCTCTGGCCCGTTATGCTTTCCAAACCCAAAGGCTTCAGGCCGTGTAAGAGCAGGGCCTTGAGCCATTTCCTTTTAATTAGGGCTTAAAGCCTATCCCTTTTGTGAGGCTTTTAGGCCATGAGCATGTGGGCCGTGTGTGTGTGAGTGCATGCTTGTGATGTGTGTGTGTGTGCATGCCGTGCATGTGTATGTGTGTTTGTATGCTGGGCTTTGTGTGTGTGTATGTGTGTAGTATATGCTTTTGTGTGTGTGGTGTATTGTGTGTGTGTTGTGTATGTTTGTATAGGTTTGGGCTAAAGCCCAAACCACCCATTTCACCCTAAACCATTTTAACCCAAAAACCTTAGGACCCAAAACCTAAAACCCAATAGTTCCTAACCTTTTTTAACCTAAACCCTTTAACCTTTCAAACCCTAAACCCTAACAAGCCCAAACCCTTTACGGGGAATATTCCGTTAGGGAATATTCAAGGAATATTCTAGTGACGTTCACGAAAATTATTCGAGACCCTTCCTAAGGTAATTCGACGTCCTGAATCCGTTTTCGAAGTCCGTTTTCCCAAATTAAATCATTTGAATAGAGTTTGACCAAATGTATCATTTATGTGCTTAGGGGCAATTATGGTGGCGTTCTATTCTTCGCTAGCTTGCGAGGTTCTTCGGCGGCTAAGTACTGTGAGTGGACCACCTTCAAAAATAACATGTTTTAAATTAAAGAATTGCATATGTTCCTAGCATGCCTTGATTTGATGAATAATTTACAGGAAGCATAATGATTTGAATATTATTGAATAGATAGATCTTTTGAACTATTTTCACTATATCATATTTTCTACATAACCCTCATTCTAATAGACTATCTGATCGATGACGATAGGATGCTAAGAATGTGTTTCAAATGCTTTTAGACACCTCTTCGTAGTATGGGGGATCGATGAACTTATGCTACGAAGTTGTATTTTAGAAAACTGTTTTATGCGTACCTAGTGAACACCATGCCGCCAGGGGCGAGGACATGAGTTGGCACAGGCCTGAAGAAATAATCCCTAGCGGAAGGCTGAGGGACCACGGAGTCTGGCATAAGGCCGGGAGAGAGTTATCTCATGGTGAAGGCCATAGAGATTTAGGTGCAAGCATTGGGCCGGAAGTATTATTATTCGGTGATACTCATTAGCAGCACAACTTATATTATGTTTCCTGTTATGATTTCTAAGATTGAATTACAGATGGATACGAATGGTTTTTATGGCATGCGAGAGGGTTTGAAAAACTATCACTTACTATGCTAGTAGTTTTCATTTAAACTGTGGGGGTTAGTATGTTCATAACTGTTTTCGTATTATGTATATAAACTTGGTCCACTCACCCTTGTTTTGCGCCCCTATTCAGGACTTAGAATCAAGGCACATGATCCTGACATCAAGGCACTTCCGCAGCAACATCTTCGAGTCCTCTCGGTGTAGGACCCACTCCTTTATTCAATTAATTTTATATTAATTCTTTTAGTGATTAGGTTTAGTTGTATGCTCTGAACACGTTCCTAAATTGTTATTCCATTGTATTTGAATTCATAACCCTTATTTATTTCTTATTCTTAGCTTTTGTATCAGTTAATGGCTTTCGTCACCCTCGGGTGTCGGCCAGCACGTGTCTATCCTGATATTCAGGGAATATCAGGGTCGGGGCGTGTCACCATATTGCCCAGGGGAGTGGATCATCTATGCCTTATATGTACATGCCTACCTCCTTTAGCACGAGGCCTTTTGGGAGCTCATTGGCTTCAGGTTCTGTAGGAACTCCGAAGTTAAGCGAGAATGGGCCAGAGCATTCCCAAGATAGGTGACCCATAGGAAGTTCTGATCGCGTGAGTTCCCAAAAACAAAACCATGAGGGTGTGGTTGGGGCCCAAAGCAGACAATATCGTGCTACGATGGAGTCGAGTCCGGGTTGTGGTGGAGCCCGGGTCAGGATGTGACACTCGAGGTAGGGAACATGTGATAGAAGAAGAAGTGGGGTGTGGGCCCCACATGATATATTAATATTAAAATAATTAAAATATCCAATCCTAATATCTAGAATACTGAATTGACTATTTTGCCCCTTGACTTCGTAGTTCCGTAAAACGTTCATCGTAACTCCAAATATGATTCCGCTTGCTCATAGCTACGAGTGTTATAAAGATACGCCAAGAAAACAGATCTTACGTGACCTGACAAAGTGGTCAACAAAAGTCAACATAAGTCAACATATTTGCCTCAAAAGGCATTTTCGTAAATTCATCTTTTAATATAAAAACCGTAATAATTGGGGACGGATCGTTACACTTCAAACTCAATAATTTAGAAGAAAAAATCTAACTGACTTAAAACAAGAGAAAACCTTTCACAACTAAGAACTAAGTAAAGCCAGACAAGTAGATCGATATGTTTTGAGAACCACATTTTATAAAAATAAATATTTAGAGAAGTTTTGATGAGAATCACACTTCCCTTTATATTATGTTTGGATGACGGTATTTTATTTCCTAGTATTTGTGAATTTTCTTGTTTGGTTAACCTAAAGGAATAATGGAATTGAATACGGAATATGTTATTTTTAAACTCTTAATCATAGAAATTAGGAAATGACACCTATTTACATGGAATTTAAACTTGGGAATTGGAGGTCCCAAATTCCAATTTTTTTTTTCCACACGGAAATTCTAAATTTCCATGTTTATGAATCAAAACAAGGGAATTGGTGCATATCAATTTATAAATTCCAAGTTTATTTCTCTCATCCAAACATAGTTACTATTTTTCTTCTATGTGTAATTTTTTTATTAGTTTATATTACTAATTATTTTTCTTATATAATGATAATTTTTTATGCATGAAAATAGAAGAAAATGTGATTCTCAAAACTTTTCTACAAATTTATTTCCATAGTTGGTGGCGTCACAACTCTATCAGATAGCAACTACTTTATATGGAGAAATTTTTTTAGTGTATCGAAAACACGTGACGAAACATAACACGTCATTATATAATTAGAGGATTTTTTTTTTTTAAGTCCTTCCAATTGTGTGACAGGTGATGTTCCGCTTAGCATTTGGGACATTGAAAGTTCTCTCCTCTGCTTGGATCTTATGCCCACAATCGGATATTATGTTGCAAGTGAAAATGGACTTCCAATCAATTGTAACTAAATTACACACCCCAAATTCAGAGATATGCAAATACGTATATAGGTTAATAGTAATTAATGACCAAAAAAAGAGGTTAAGAGTAATTAATTACCAACTAATGCTAACTAAATTACGAGTCCAGATCTTCTGCACCCAAAAACCTCTGTGGCCTCTCTGTGCCTTTGCTTTTTGAACTAAACATAATTAAAGTTAACTTGAAAATAATTAAAATAATAAAAAATAAACCAAATTCTCAACCAAAAAGCAAAGGCACAAAGAGGTCACAGGGGGTTTTGGGTGCAGAAGATCTGGACTCCTAAATTACATACTAACTTACCAATTACCATGATTTGCCTAATACACCTACCTAATTCCCTCACCTCACATAACTTGATCACAAAAGTAAAATAAACTGAATACTGCCCGGCAGCTAGCAATTTCCAACAAACTGCCTTCTGAAATTTGGTAGCATCTTCAATGAATCATCATCCATCAGCTTCAAACCAAAAAAACAATCAGAGGCAGTATCTGCCGTAAACCTGTAAGCAGCCGAAAACTGTATTAGGTTGTTCCCAAACACTAGAAACTTTATGTCTACGTGAGCGTTTGGACATCAAACTGCAAAAGTGAACCTGCGATGTCATTGCAAACTAAAACTATTTTTTGTCCGTTAAAAACATCGATGCGGTCATGGTATCAGCATGACAGACTCGTACAAAAATAATAAGAAGATATACATATATATACACACACCTTGGGCGACATGCGGTCCAAGACCCCAAAATTTTGATTAGGGTCAGTAAAACCAAGAAATTCTTCCAAGTTCGACCCGGAACCGGAGGTGTTAGCATTTTGAATTAACGGTAATTTTCCTGATACACCAGTTCCAACACTGTCAACTTTACCAGGCAATGCTTGTTTAATCTCCCCAACAAACGGACCTACTGGACTTTTGTTTATTGGTCGCGACGATGCTGATTCAGAAACTGTTTCCACAGAAGTCAACATTTCCTTGGTGGGGGTGGAGATACATGGTTTGGTTGCTTCAAGCCCCACTTTCACACCAGTGAGCACAAACCTTTGGTGACCGGAAACATACGAGTTTACTGTGTGTATGGCAACATCGCATTTCCGACAGAGTAAAGCTCGATCCTGCAGACAGAAGAAGTATCCGACCGTCTCCTGCAACAGAAAATGAAATGTAGATTACTTCATACATCTCAACAATTACAACTTCACAGACGTGAACCACCAAAACAGCGGTCCCTCTTCAGAAATCACCAAAAGGGTACTTCATTTTTGAGAGATTGTGTGACTTGTGAGCTCTTTAAACAAAAATCATGGATCAACTCACAAACAAATCATATATGTCAAGTAAAGTTTGCAGATCACTAGAAAGTAATAAAACCCCAGCATGCATATCATTGGGGTGGCAATGGATCATGCTTGGGTTTACCTATTTACCTTTTGTGTCGTGTTCCTGCCAACCCACGGGTTAATGAACACGTAAAACAATACAACGAGTGGAAAAATATTAATAGTGTTACGAGTTATGTAAACTACCAAACTGTATATGTGCAAGTGTCAATGACCGAAATTAATTAACATGATGTAACGTGATGATATACGGATGGATGTCCCTACAGTTCTACCCCAAGTCTCCAACAACTGTACTTCCAAGTATAAATACAACTACCAAACTTTGTAAGCGCAAGTGTCAATAACCGAAATTAGTTAACATGATGTAACTTGATGATATACGGATGGATGTCCCTACAGTTCTATCCCAAATCTCCAACATCTGTACTTCCAAGTATAAATACTCTGCAGTGCACTCAATTCCTAGCAGACTTTGTAATACTTACTATAGAAAAAACGAATGACAGTATAGCAAATAGGTAGGTAGAGTGTAACCCAAGTCACATCCCACATCACATCAAACATTAAATTTGAAACTACAACCCAACAAAAGAATTTTAATGTGGTCCGATTTTAATATTACGTCTCACTTAGTAATACAAGTTTTATGTAAGATCTAATCATTGTAGGATCTAAATCATTAATTTTTCGAATTATTATGTGATACGTATCATGAAAGAATTTTTTTTTAATTGATCAAAATAGCATTACAATCTTTATCTCAATCAATTAGAACAAATAACTTTCACAAAGAAGAATAAACAAAGCTAGTATGAACTTATTTTCTTCAACACATCGATAATCAATTATAAACTACTTTAATTTATTACGAGAGGAATTTTTGTTTTTTTTTTTGTTTTTTGAAACTAACGGGAACAACAAAGCAGCAACAAGAGAGCCTACAAAAGGCTAACACCAGAGACAGAGACTAAAAGAAAAACCAACAATGCGGGGCTTGAAATTAAAAGACACTTCCACCTAGTGAAAACGTCACCCCGACACCGTTGAAAAGGAGAAAATTAGTGCGGACAAGGGAGGCCATCATTGTTTAGAACAAACACCAACGAAGATAGAGGTCGATCGACCCAAATAGAATCACTCATCTCCGAAGAACTATTCAACGCCAATATATGCACTGCCTCATTGGCTGATCTCGGAACCCAAGATCAGCGACAACTCTGAAAAGAGCCCCCCAGCAGTCTGATCCTCGCCAAAGTAGGGAAAGCCTCCCAGTTGCCAACAACAGAACTAGTAAGACAAGATATGACTTCTGAAGAGTCAGATCGACAACCTTCAAACTTGGTTGAGGGGGCGGACACGCCACTTTGACCATCTAATTAAGCTACCATGAATTATAAGAAATAAATTCGAACGTGATCATGGCAAACACACAGCCCTTAGCCCAATTGGGCGAACCCATGTTTGCGAATATAATGTTTTTCTTAAAGACTATTTTATTCTAAACTATTATAATTTTGTGTGACAGCGATTCGAACACGGCCGGTCTGACCCGGACCAACCATGCTAAGTCATGTTAACCAATGTAAGCACAACCAACTTTCCCAAAAAAAATAAAAAATATTGTAAGCACAACTAACAAACCCAACATTTACTTTGGAATTTTAAACACAAAAGAATGAAAGGAATGAAATGAGAGAGAATTCTCGCCGGATCCTTTTTGTGAGGATCCGGGTATCCTTCAATCATATTTGTTCATTTTATATCGTGCGGTCAGTTTTTGTCAGGTATTATTTATATTTAATTTTAAATAAAAAAATTTACAATTATTTTTTATCTCACAATGTACAATGAACGAACGGATATAATTAAAGGATTCTCACGATCTTCATAAAGAAGATCTGACGATGATACTCCTGGCAATGAAATTTCACAAAAATATCTAACTTTTCCTCCATAGTACATGAAATGGTCCGAAAAATCAATAGTTAAATTTTTTTGTAGATCTAATGAATCTTTGCAACGTTTAAATATTATATAAAATAGGGTGAATTGCCAATTTAGTCCATGAATTATCAACTTAGTGAAAATTAGGTCCTTAAACTATTTTTTCAGAAAAATTAGTCATTGAATCATAAAAATCTGCCAATTATATCCCTAATATTATATTCAAAGCTACTATATTCAATTTTTCGTCAATTTAAGTCACGTTACTTGCATGTGATACAAATTAGAGGGTAGATTGGTAGTTTTTCATAAAAAAATAGTGTATGGAGTTAACTTTGGAAGGTAAATTGGTAGTTTTTCATAAGAAATAGTGTAAGTTAACTTTGGAAGGTAAATTAGATGTTAGATTCGCAACCTATATAAAATTTGAAGGGCTTATAGGTGAGAAAATGACGGTATTACACTCTAAAGTGTGTCAAGTGACTTAAGTTGAAGAAAAATTGGACAAAATAGATTTGAATATATTAATAGGGATGAAATTAGCAATTTTTAATGAATTTGGGGACTTAATTTACCGAAAAAATAATTCATTGACCTAATTTTCACTGAGATAATAATTTAAGGACTAAATCGACACTTCACCCTATAAAATATGTAATACTGAGTTTGAAGTAGCAACTTATCGCCACTGCCTAAGACGTAAGCATCGTAACCTCAAAATATCATCAAAAAGTCACAATCTTTGAATGAATATAAGAGCAAGAAAAAGTTGAAAGTTGAAACTAGGAGTTCGTTCAGACCTGGCAGATATCGCACTTGGGCATGGGAGAGGAAGATGAAGAGAGAGGGACTCTCTGGTGCTTGCTGGCCAGTTTGTTGGCGGCGTGGATCTTCTGGTCGCACGCCCAGCACAACGCCGCCTCGTCCGCGCAGCACAGCACCTTGGCCTCCTCCACCTCGCACGCATTGCACTGTATCTTCATCTCTCTCTACAAAAAACCGAAGCCTTTTGGGAAAAGCGTAAAGTGGCTTTCTCTAGGGCGTAGCCTTTGAGGGAAAAGGCTGAGAGTTTTGGGAGCAGAAATGCAGGAAGAAACGATGGCGATGTGGGTTTAAGAAGGCAAACCACTATCACGAGAAATTTTTAGTTATGAAGGGACACGGATGGTATATCACGTGTTTTTATGTAAGTGGTGAAAAATTTAAAATTTTAAGTTATTAACCTTTTAACATACATATCCCACCATTTATATAAGGACACGTATCATCTCGTAATACGGTCACACCAAAAAATCTCTCCACTATCACGCTACGGCCATGTGGAATATCGACACGTGCTCTTTTGTTGAGCAGCCCGTGCCACGCATGCGCGTCCGACCGTACACGAGATAAGGTTCTCTGTGTCGGCGGCGCCATGCATCTACTTTGTTAGTAACGAGTGTGAGAATATCTACTTTGTTTCTTCCTCATTCTTCTTCTAAGCAGCCAGCTATCCCTTTCCAATCCTGCTTAGTCCTCCCCACTTTATTGATAATCCCCACCTACTCTCTCTCTCTCTCTCTCTCTCTCTCTCTCTCTCTCTCTCCCCTCTTCCTTCACAACCCAATTCCCCGTTCTCCTTCTCCACACATGGAACCCATGCTACAGCACCAGCAATCAGCAGGAGGGGCCCGGTTCACTCTGATGAAGCAGTCGTCGCTGGCGCCGGACCGGGACGACTCGGTGACGCCGGAGCCGGTTGACCCTCGCGTGAGGCTCTTGTACATGGCCAACGAGGGCGACTTGGACGCCATTCGGGAGCTACTCGACTCCGGCATCGATGTCAACTTCACTGACATCGACGGTCGCACCGCCCTCCACGTCGCCGCTTGCCGGGGTCAAACCGACGTCGTTCAGGTCTTGCTCCAAAAAGGCGCCGATGTCGACCCGCGTGACCGCTGGGGCAGCACGGTAAGCAAGTTCACTCCAAATTTTGTCACTTTACTTAGACCTGTAAACGGGTCGGGTTTATTGGGATTTGGGTCGGGTTCAATCCGAACGGGTCATCCGAACCCGACCCGTTAAGATAACGGGTCACCCGAACCCAACCCGTTAAGATAACGGGTCATCCATTTCACCCGTTAAGACCCGTTAAGACCCATTAACAATTATTATTATTATTTTTTTTACATAAAGTCTATTTTTTGTTGTTAAGATTTTATTGAAATTACTAAAATATCCTCCACTAACGGGTGCTAACGGGTTTAACGGGTTGACCCGAAATGACCCGTTATTTAACGGGTCCACCCGTTAGCGACCCGACCCGTTAAGCACCCACCCAAATACTAATATTAACGGGTCGGGTCGGGTCCAAAATGCCAGGTCTAACTTTACTACATTCGCGTGTGTGTATGTATATATATGTATTCAAATATATGTTGTATGTATAGGTTGCTAATAGTGTAGTGACTCTGTGAGTAATTTATTCGTTGAACAGCCTTTTGCGGATGCAATGTATTACAAAAACGATGACGTGATCAAACTTTTGGAGGATTACGGCGCCAAGCCTCGGGTAATAAGTTGGTTTTATGTCATCTAATTGTGTTTGGGTGTGCAAAGTTTGCTTCTTTGTTTCAAAAAATTGAATAATTTGTGGTTCTTGCAAATATTAGATGGCTCCCATGCATGTGCAAAGCGCACGGGAAGTCCCCGAGTATGAGATTAATCCCAATGAACTTGATTTCTCCAATAGTGTTGAGATAACAAAGGTTAGTCTAACATGGGAAAGGTCTCTCACGTCGGCATTGGTTTTTTTTTTCTGTTTTTGAGGTCTAATTAAATTCAAGTTCACTATGACACAATGAATTAGCTTACGAGAAAAGATTCAGTTGATTACGGATTGGTTTTGCTTAAGGAGTTAAGTATGGCAAATGGTGATATTGATCTTTGATTGCATATGAAATTAATGTTAGGGAACCTATCGTATTGCATTGTGGCGTGGAATTCAAGTGGCAGTTAAAATGCTTGGGGAGAAAGTATTCGCTGATGAAGATAAAGTGTTAGTTTGTCTTTATGATAAACTTTTGTGTGAAATTTTATCTCTACTTTACTTTTGTTGTAATTTAGATAATGAATTAAAAGATCTTGAGTCTTTCTTTTCCGCTGGAGTTTTAATTGGGTAAATGAAATATCAGAAATGCATTCAGGGATGAGCTCGCTTTACTTCAGAAGATACGACATCCAAATGTTGTCCAATTTTTAGGTGCTGTAACACAAAGCTGTCCAATGATGATTGTCACAGAATATCTAACCAAGGTTAACCGAAACATGTGAAAAGTTTGCTTTATGTCTTCCTTTTAATATCATTGTTCACTTCAACATCTTCCACATTTCATCATTTTGCATCTGCGTATTTTATGTTGACATGTTATAATTTGGATAAGAAATACTTTAGTACCAAGTGAAAGCCAAACGATAGACTAGTATACAATTTGGCCCTTAAGCCAAAAGTGTGATTTTTGGTGGCTGACTTGGAGTTTTAAATGCCTAAATTGTTGGATTGCATTGAGGTTACAACAAGAGAAATGGAATAAATGGGCCATTGACACACTGCAGACTGTAGGCACACAAGATGAGACAGATGTAATTTATGTGTTTGTTTAGTGTCATACACTATTTTTAAAGATTCAACATATTTGTTGGATTTCCTTTTCATCTGAGCTTTTATTTTTACTGTTTCAGGGAGATTTTCGCGCATATCTTAAAAGGAAAGGTGCATTAAGACCAACATCAGCATTAAAGTTTTCGCTCGACATTGCTAGGTCAGTCGAGTTGCTTGTACTCTGAATTTGTTAGCAAATTTTCTGTGGTGAACATCACAAATGCCTTATCTTGAGCTGGGATCTGATTTTTCCACACTGTATCATCGATTTGGAGTTTGATTACCTTTCTTGTGAGGAACTTGAGGTGTACTCTTTGAACAATATCTCGCAAATGTAATTTCTTTATTATTCTGAAATAGGTTGTCTGACTTGAAACATATCATCCCAAGTTCCTGGATTTCCTTTATTTGACACAAGTGTGGGACAAACTTTTCGAAGTTGCCAGCAGTTGAAAAATCATAAGGTCAGCTGCTTGGTTAGCATTACCTCTGAGGATTACAGTCCCTATGGACACATCCCATTAAAATTGCGAGCTCTAGATCCATGTAGGACTAGAGAATTTCTGGGGAGGGAATTCAATAATGGTTAAATCATTGAATGGGCGTGAAAACCTAGTTGGTTAGTTTTGGTGTTACCATTTATATACTGGTGGCATGCTTATCTTTGTGTTGATCAACGTAAACAGTTTTTAAATGAAGTTTTGTGTTTTGGAAATCATAGTGGTGGGAGGTGGATGATTGCTACCTGTTTTAGCCGATTATTCATTGCATGTGTCTCTTATCTTAATGAGCACTGTACTGAATTACATTTCAGGGGGATGAATTACCTGCATGAGCATAAACCTGAAGCAATAATTCATCGAGACCTGGAGCCCTCGTATGCTCTCGCACTCTCTCTCTTTCTCTGTATTATTGCTGTTACTTTTACTAGTAGAGAAATAGATATCTCTATCTAATCTGACTCATAAATAAGCGATTGTAGATTTATTCATCTTAGCTCAGCATGTAAGCATTGCACTTAAATATTGCGTGCATCATGCACTATCAATAACTAAATGATTGAAACTTTTGATAGTTTCTTAATTGTTCGTGAGTAAGATAACAGAAATATATTGCGGGATGATTCTGGGCATCTGAAAGTTGCAGACTTTGGGGTGAGCAAGCTACTGACAGTTGCAAATACAGTTAAAGAAGACAGACCTGTGACTAGTCAAGAGTCTCAAGACACTTGTATGTTGCCCGCTTTTTTGAAAGTTCTCATCCTTCATTTCTTTGATCAATGCTATATTGCGCGTAAAACTACAGAGCCATCTGATAAATATGTGTGTAAAACACTCACTGAAACATGTCTTCCTGTTGCTGATATAATTCTAATGAACAGGGAGATATGTGGCTCCTGAGGTATACAGAAATGAAGAGTATGATACCAAAGTGGATGTTTTTTCATTTGCTTTGATTTTGCAAGAGGTACTCTCTCTCTCTCCCCATATGGTAAACAGTATTGCAGTAACTACATATAGACACAATATTAAGGGCATTTCTCCATATATTATCTTCTTATAATATGCTTTTGACTTTTATTCGTACGTGTATATATATGCTTGTACATTCATGCCAATGTCCAGCTTTTGAACTTGTATTGTTGTATATTGGAATGGACTTCTTTCATGTGCAGTACACTTTCTGGAATTTTTCATGGTTCCGAATGTCCTGTGTGAATCCAGCACTCAGTTGAATAGATTTGTATAAATGTTTTCCAGCTGAGAGCTGGTTTATTCTTGATGATCTGATGGTTGAAAAAAATGTTTACGTGTATTTTCCAGATGATTGAAGGTTGCGTACCATTTTCTAGAAAGCCAGAAAAGGAAGTTCCTAAAGCATATGTTGCAAATGAGCGCCCACCATTTAGAGCGCCACCAAAGCGTTATGCACACGGATTGAAGGAGTAAGTTGTTTGCAAACCTTTGATCTTCTGCTGTATATATGAAGTGTAATTTTCCTTTACATGTACTTATATAGCCTATCTTTTGTTTGTAATAATGATGTATTATGGGCCCAAAGAGTTACTGTCGTATTGGAGACACGTTTTTTGACACTTCTCCCAGGCAGTTTTGGCTCCTTAATCTTGAAAACCAAAGAGCAATCCTGATAGGAAAAGTTTTGTAGTTTTTCTTCTCTCTTCCAACAAAATGGTTATATTGTGAATCTCCAAATTTTCTCGAAAATGCCTCCTTGCGATGCTCAAAATTCTCTTCTATGGGGGTAATTCCCTGTTAAGAATGCTTAATTTAAGTTTGTGTACTTTGTGTACAGGTTAATTGAGGAATGCTGGAGTGAGGACCCATCCGAGAGACCATCATTCAAGCAAATAATTAAGAGGTTGGATGTCATTAATAACCAGTTTGCTCGGAAAAGACACTGGAAGGTGCAATTCTCTCTCTGCTTTAATAAGCTCCTTTTTTTCTGATTGCCTTTCCTACATCTTCTGGAATCATTTCTTCTTGGCACACAGTGCAGAAAATTTATTCTTGCGTATATATATTGACTATTGAGTCACATGCAAGTCAATTTGCTGTGATAGTAAATACACTGCCGTAATATCGTGTATTTCGCCCAGGTCATGCCACTTACATGTCTTCAGAATCTCGAGGCCATGTTGAAGAAAGATCGGACAAGTCCAAGCAGCCGTTCATCTTCCTGCTCTACAATGAGATGAGCAACTACTGTCGTACTTCATGCAGGAATTAAGCTCTTTTTTGGCCCGAACAATCGAGCTTTTTTCTAGCAGAGTATGGTTGTGAGATAGTTATACCTCTTATAGGATTTCAGTTTCTACGCTGTTACACTTGCACCTACCGAACCCTCTATCTTTTTTCTTCTTATTAACAATCATATTGAAATCCCATGTTTTGTTTGCTCTTTGGAATTTTTCCCCCTAGTTTTATGGTTTATTCGGTGTTTACTCTTCTGATGAGACGGAACTTGAAGTCTTCGGACACGCCGTTGGAAGACGGGCTATATTCTCGCATGTGCATGTGCTTGCGTATGGTTTTTCTCTTGTGATTTAAACAACTGCAATGCCCAAAGCCGTTGGTCTAGAAATCCAGAGACATTTGGGAGGAGACTTGCAGCTATAACATTTGCAAGCTAACCAAACTGAACAATATTGTCCAGATAAATACATCTGTCGATTCGAAAAGGACCTAAATTGTACATGTACACGGTGGCCAATCATACAAATCCACATGTGATTTGTTCTCCACAATGGCATGAGACGCACCATGAAAGTTTCTCTAGGCCGAAAGCTGGGGAAGCTTAGCTCTTAGAATACAGCCTCATCATGCGTCTACTCGAAGGGTTGACATAGCACTAAAGAAACGCAACTGGGGAAGGAGAATCGGAACACAACATTGCTTGGTGTTCAAGATAACAACTCTTAACTACTTGAGACAGAAGCTCCTTGCCACAGCTGTGCAAAATACGAACAAACGCTTAGAGCCTGTTTGGTACTCTATTTGAATCCAACTTTTTAAACTCAAAAACAATTTTTAAGTTTTAGGCCTTAAAAACTTGTTTGGTAGGACTATTTTCAAAAACTGAACTCAAGACCAACTCAAAAATATAGTTTATTCTCTAAAAACACAAAAGGTGAGTTTTTAGAGTTTTTAAACTTAAGCTCACTCATTTCTTTTCTCTCCCTCCTCCCCTCTCACTCCAAATCTCTCACTCTCTTTTATTCTTTCTCTCTCGCCCTTCTCTTTCTTTTCTTTTTTTTACTTTTTTCGTATCTCTTCCAATCTGCTCTCTTCATTATCTCGGTTCTTTTTCTCACTCCTCTTCCTCTCTATCTCATATGATCCTCTCACTTCTTTCTCCTCCTCTATCCTCTTTCTCTCTCAACCCCCTCTTTTTTGATCTCTTTGTCCCGTTTAAGTTGTAAGATTTAGAATTTTTAAAGGGAGTTTTAACGAAAAGCCCGCGGTACTGTTCACTTTAACGAAAAACCACATTTTACACTAAAAAGTCAAACCTGGTACTATTCAGTTTACCCTTTATTTTGTCCTTATCGTTAAAACTCAAAGTTTTCAAGCCACTTTCATTAGTTTTCCTATTTTAAAATCGCATACCAAATAAGTTTTTGAGTCTTAAAGAAAATTGTTTTCAAGAAAAATTCTTAAGAAATGTTTTGAGAAATTATAAAAAAAATTAAATAGGATACCAAACAAGCCCTTAAGCATCTAGTCTCACATTGAAGTCACTCACACGAGCACAAGAACTCTCATAGTCGCATTGAACGAAAGCAAGTGAAGAAGGTAAGATAATATTTGGAAAACTTTAAGGATTCCTTAATCAGATGCAGTTTAGGGTACCTCTCTCTCCAAGATTAAATAGTGACTTTTGCTCTTGCACTGCACACTATCTCAGTTGTTTTCCTGGTATTTTCGTCCTACAGTTGTTCCAAGTGTATGTTGTAACCGCTGCCCTCGTTTCCTTTTCCACCGGTATCCTTGCTACTATATTTGTTCTGGATGGCATCCTCATTCACAACCTCCGCATCTTTGTTTCCCGGCCACTATTATCATTGCTACGATATTCTTTATGGCTGACATTATCCTCAACCTCCTTGTCGTGTTCACTAGCAAACCTTAGGGTGCCCCTTAATCTTGCTGGGATGGAAACCGGATATATACAAGCCTTTCAAGCTTTTCACACGGGGAAAAAGCTACATAAACTATTCTACATCCAAAATATTTTGAAAGATCGGTGTGAAGACGGTCCAGAGTCATGCCCTGGCACTTGTGAATGCTTGAAGCCCAAGCCAGTGTGAAAGTTGCTGCTATCTTTGAGCAACTACTGGATCTCACTCTGTCACATCCTATGTTTTTGTTTTAATCACCTTTGCCATCCCCAAATCAAGTTTAACTACTGGTAGCAGCCCAGCATCGCATATGCTCATTACTCCCACATCTTTGGTCTTACAAAATGACGTAGCAGTACCAGTTGCACCATTCACCAGGGCACGCTGAGTGTTCAAAATTTTTAGCAGCATCACCCTTGCATCGTTACATAAGGCAATTTGTTTAGGCGCAATCACCTGTTCAAGCTGCCTCTTCCAAGGACCTGTGACTGCTATCAACCGCAGTATAAACAAGTTCATTACCCAAGCTCTCCAATCTACTTGCATTCACTCTATTTACGTCTTGAACCCTTGGATAGAATTGTACTGCAAAAGGATCTGGCTCGGAATCTGCGCAAGAATCTTCTAAAAACTTGAAGTCTTCAGGATCAATCTCCCCTGAAGTATCTGACTGCCGAAAAACCTTTGTAAGATTAACTTGTGTTCGGGCAGGAACTTTGTTGGAGAGGGTCCCTGGCTCGAGCACACAGCTCCTCGAGGAGTTGGCACTTTGGTTGGTTGTCGGGCTCCTGCTTGTTGAGAAGCTGCAAGAGGAGAACAAAGTTAGTTCTGAAAGGTGCCTTTGTGGGGACTTAGGTGTAGGTCTTGAGGCTCGCAATCAAAACTAACTAAGTGCTAAGGCGTGCCACTGCCATCTCAGTATGGCAGATGTAGAACAAGTGTGTTTAAGTTGATTTCTTGCGCCCTAAGTTATTCTGACTTTTTGTTATCAAAGGATTATCGTAGATGAGTTAAGTCTACATTAAGTTCTTTTCTGTGCCTTGAGATCAAGGACTTTTAGTTCATTATCTTGTATGCTTAAAGGGTGGAGGTCCAGATCTGATTAAGTCATCGGTTTAATCCCATTTAGTTTTTTACGACAATGAAAAATCAGTGGACCAGATATGAGAACCAATGAAACTTTTGATCATCAAATGATTGGAAATGACTTGAATACAAATTGAAGAATACATCATAATACCATATCTATTAATTGAAAGACAAGAAAAAGAGAGTCGGGCAAGATTTCACCTTGTCAGGCAAGGTTGAACGTCTTGCAGTCTCTTCTCTTTGTGGTTACAAAGGGTTGTGTGCTAAAAAGGGGTGGATGGTAAACAAGTTTACATGAGGGAATCGATACTACGGCCTCTAGGGAAGGTAGCAGAGCTTTTACACTTTGGACAAAAGATGTCTTTCTGAGGGAACTATTGCTGAAAAGGGGGCTGGAGGTACGAACTGGCTTGAGAGCAAAGTTTGTGTGCTTGTTTGTTTGATTGGTTGAGTGTCTTTGTCTCTGGGCCATGTCCTCCCTTTTATAGGCATCTTGCTTTGGCTGTTGCAAGTTTTGCCCGAAAGCACTTATGTGAGTCATCATCCTTTTTTACATGTTCTGCCATTAGAAAGTGTTTTTGGGGTGAGAGTATGTTGATTTCCATAGGTTGTCACTTCTCTTGTAAGCACATAGCCTTTTGCATTAATGAGGAGCCGTCATACTGTCTTGAGATGAGTGTCTGGGCTTGGTGCTGGGCCTCAGGCAAGTCTCCTCACATTAGTTCTTTTTGGGCTTTCCTCCTTTTAAGTTCAAAGTTTAAATATTAACTCAAACAACTTGTCGTATTTGTTTTTGCACTGTATTCAAGACTATCAAACCTCCGCGTCAACCATGCTAACCTCATCTATGACCAACGCCTCGGCTTTCAACCACCTCCTACAAGCCTCCTTGTTCAAGAGAACCCTACTCAGCAAAGTATCCCTATCAGCATTGCCACATCCAATACCAGCAAAAGAGTGAAGGGTCTGCCCACGGATAGCACAAGCCGCAGCACCAGTAGGTGCCGTGACAAAAACCTTTGAAGGTGTATGACATATTTTCAATGATAATGTGCTTAATCAACATCGTTGCTCCGGTCCCCGCGGAACCGGTAATGGACACAGATTTCCCCTCATAAATGGCAGATATGACTTGTTTCTGGTGGTCAGTCCACTTAACTCTAGGGGTTTCGGGTTTGTATCTGAGGTTGTATGTATCCTGAACCCAATTAATGCCTTTTCCACTAGTTTTGGTGCTAAAATTTCTCTGCGTAGAAAATGCATGGCAATAAACTTCACATACAGCATTTTTTCCACTCAAACTCGTTTCTCCTCAGGATTTTGTCTAAAAACGCTTCTTTTTCCTAAAATACACACACATATAGCAACACAAACAGACGCAACAGTTGATCTGAAAAACAAGGAAAGATTGGAACTTTACTTTCACAGAGTGTCTGAAAACGGATTGGGAGAAATATAAGGACTTTCCGGCCAAACCCAGAAGTCACTATCTCGATTCTCCAACATTTATCTCTGAGACTGATAGTCTTATTTGAATTGGAAAACTGATGAAGTTGAACGCTTCTGGTTGAGGGTGCCCGGGCTTGGGCTAGTTCTCTTCTTTATAGGCCTTTAGAGCTTCGTGGGCAGGCTAACGTTGATTTGGGCTTCATGAGCTACCTAGAGTTAGATTTGAAATTTTCTCATGTCATTGGTTTTAAGTTCTCTTGCTATTATGATTAATTATTTAATGGATATGAGAAATTAGATACCAAATATGTATATGGAAAAGAAAGAAGAGTGATTTCCGAACTCGCATTTTTTCATGGTGCACTTTTTAGAGCACTTTCATGTTTTTCTGGCATTTGAATTGAATAAAGTGAATGCGAATTGAGAAACAAAAACATGAGGATGATATTCTCTACCTTAAATAAATATAAATTGCACAAAAAAAAACAAAGCTCTTGTATTGAAAATATTGGATCTAAAAGTTATATAAATGGAGAAATTACAATTGTTTACGCAGTCAAGCATGAAGCCATCAAGGGGCCTCTTATATATTGAAATCTAATTTGACAAAAAAATATATTGAAATCTAATTAAACTGAGAGGCAAGGGGTTTATAGCCCAAATGCATAGAACATTTATTCTTGCACCCAAACAGCTTACCAAGCAGACATGTTGATAATTTAATTGTGTGGTTCTAATGAACTTTAGAAATTAATCAATTGGGAGCGTAAGGAAGATTTAAATCTCAGCTTATATAGCATTCTAATTGTGATTAATTAGATAGAAATAAAAAGTTTTAAATCTATATATGGTGGATAACTGGATATTAGGGAACTGGTTCCTCCAAATTATAAACCCTAGATAGCCAAAGCAAGCATTAAGCATGCATACAGGTAACACCCGGTTTTTGTTGTTCGTTTCTGTAAGTGCAATATATATGATATATCAAAACATACAAAAATATATCTGAGATGGAGAATCCGTTTAGCAATTACTAACGAGTTATTATGTGTAGTAAATTATGAGCTGCTGATCCTGTTGCAGCAGCAGACTCTCCGTCTGTGTTTGTGTTTGTGTATGTATATATATATGGGTAATATATAAATGTGTGTGTGTATATATATATATATATTTGTGTGTGAGAGAAAGAGAGATCTAGGGAGAGAGATAGAGACTGTGACGTATGAAGAAAAGAAGGTAAAGAAACGTCCATTAAGGTGAGACCGAAAATGACCAAACAAAAATTACAGAAACGAAAAAGGTGAAAATTAGTACACTCACTTTGCTGCATTGCATGCACAGATGCTGATCACCTGGCGCTGATCACCTGGCACTGCACAAGATATACATCTGTCATCATCTACCTGCATATGTACAGTGTACTACTACTGTTTTTAACTTAATTCATGTCCCATGTCTGGAAACCCAAACAGATGGGTCGATACATACCGCGCCCCTTGGACGTTGGATTTAGTCTTTCAGAGTTCGCATTAACCTAACTATGATTACATACAGTAATAAGTATTTCAGGGTAACCTACATGTCGTACTGTCAATCTAAACTATTCATAATCTGATTGTTTATTAGCTAGCTAGGTCTTGTGTTTATACATACACACATACATGTACATATATAGTTAGAACGTGCAGGATTGATGAAGCATGCACGGACAGAACAAATTGAAATGAACTTTGTGGCCGGCAAATTCATGTTGGTTGGAGTTTGGAATTTGGAGTCTTTGGAAATTAATCGAGATGGGAATTAGACAGGAGACCAAAGGGGCTCGTTGTCTGTGCATGGCCTCGAATTTTTAGCCAAGCGGTGAACCTTCCAACTTGAGTACCTTCTTCACTTGTTTAAATATTTCCTTGAAATTACCAGTTGTTCTTTCTCCAAATTTAAAGTCCTAGAGTCTAGAGCAACTCTAAATACTCATCAACTTCATGTCGATCCCCCTCACTTTTAAGTTCCTATATATGGCTTTGCATTTTGTGCGCCTAGCCATGCCACTCAACTTCAAGCGCCACTCGGTTCTGGACCATAAAAACAATGATTTGAGACGAAGGAAGTTAGAGGTCGTTTGAGCTGTTTAGGGTAAAATTATCATCATTTCCTCTTAAGTGTGCACATTGAGTTTCATTTTAAAAGATGAACAGTAGGTCCAAACCCGATCCAAAGAGCATAACTGCTCCAAGGAATATCGGTGTCCTTCAATGCGCCAATATTCACATCAAGTGATAAAAAATTGCCTGTGGTGTCCTCGTACGATCGCCAACTAACCCCATGTACGATCATAGCTTGTCAAATAAGAAAGGTTCAGTTACCTTTTTTCTTTGCAAGCAAAGTCGGAAAAGCTTCTTCGGCCAATATAAGTGAAAGGACAGCTAAGGAAAAAGACGTTCAACTCTATCAACAAGCTGACAAGTGATTTTTCAATCTACACTATTCTCTACCCAAAAGCTTCCTTGAATTCATTTATCCTTCTCAAGGACTCTTACTTCTAAGTTTAAGATGGCTTGATCTTGCCTTCTCCCATGATTCCCTTTCATTTTAAATTTACGTTTTTATTTTTTTTTATTTTATTTAAATCTTGAAGAAAGGGCAATAGAATTTCATTCTAGAACTGAGAGCAAAGAACCATCGGGGGCAAAATAGTTATATGGAGGCGGCACAATCTAATAAGAACGGAAAGACGTTCCCCCAGAACAATAATTTAAAATATATAGGGTAGCTCAACTCCACATACATGCATGGTCCATTTATTCTCTTGGCTAAGATTCACACACTCAATGTCTTATATATTTCATTTAAGCCTAACACATAAATTACATATATTGAGTGAGCATGTGCTGTGTTGGGGCGCACATATATTCTGCTCTAATATAATAAAGAAAATTAAAGTTTTACTATGAAACCAATTATAATATGCAGAATAATCTTCAATTCCTTATAAGCACGCATACAATTTCTTAATTTGAGATTTCAGATCACTCTGCATATTTATTTACGAAAACTAATGAAAAGGGTTTGAAAACTTTGAGTTTTAATGATAAATACAAAATAAAGGGTAAAGTAAATAATACCAAAATTAACTTGTTAGTGTAAAAATATGATTTTTCGTTAAATTGAAAAAAATTTCATTAAAGTTCCATTTATTTTATACGTACACGTAGAGAGAGAGAGAGAGAGAGAGAGAGAGAGAGAGAGAGAGAGAGAGAGAGAGAGAGAGAGAGAGAGAGTATCTTAATAAGATTTGAGATTGTGTTATTTACTGTACGCATCATGATAAAAATCAACAAAATCAATTATTCATGTTCATAGTCTTTTTATGTTTATCTAGTCAAAGATATCCCCTCTAGAAAGAAATGTAGGTTTCCCATATTATTGAATATTTTTTTGTTGTCGGTTGTGAATTTACACCATCAAACAAATTTATTTCATATTGCAGAAAAGCGGCTTTTAAATGTTTGCGTGCTTTACGTTGTCTTGTAAAAAATTCGATCAATTTATATTTAAGATAATGTTAAGAAGATTAAATTTTTTAAATTAAAATTTTAAATTAAATGATGTGGTTGTAGATAATTGATTTATTAATTAAATATCGATTAACGTGCTTGTTTTTTATTAATGACATACTATTTGATTTACAAATTTATTTTAAAATTTTAAACTTCATAATATTAATATTTAATATTTAATCGATCAAAAGTTGATTAATAAGAAGGCAATACTCAATATTTATAAAGGGTAAAAGACTGTTTACTACCCTTATGTTTCATGATTTTCAACATTTAGTACATCAAGTTTTTTTCATCCCAGAGTCAAACCTAAAGTGTTAATTTTGGGACAGTCTCATACATCCGTTAGTCAAACTGTTAATTCTCCCGTTAAGTGATGACGTGGCGCCCATGTGGACAATGACTGGGCGCCACGTGTCATTAAAAATATTAAAATAATAAATTAAATAAAAGCTATATAAAAAAATTTAAAAACAAAAAACAAAAAAAAAAAACAGAATCTGCAGGAAGGAATCTCCTCCTCTCCTCACTCTCTCTCTCTCTCTCGAACCCCAGACCCCCCAAAATCCCCCAGATCCAAAACCCAAAATTCTCATATCCAAAATCCCTAGTTCTTGAGCTTCAACCAAAACCTCACCCTCACCCACCTTGCCGCCGACATCATGACCACACCACCATCACCGTCTGCGCCGTCGACAACTGGGGATTTTTTTTTTTTTGCAGGTTTCATACTTTTTGGGTTTTTTTTTGGGGGGGGGGGGGGGGGATGGTGGGGTTTTTTTTTGGGGGGGGGGGGATGGTGGGGTGGAGTGGGGGGGGGGGGGGGGTTGCGAAGAGGTCGGGGTGGGGTGGGATGGAAGATTTGGGTAAGAAGAACAAAAAAAAAAAAAAAAATCTGCAGCGTTGGAAGAAGAAGAAGAAAAAGGAAGAAAAAAAAAACCGAATCTACAAACCCAGTTCGTCCCCCCCCCCCCCCCCCCCCCCGCGACCCCAACTTGTCCCTTCCTTCTTTCTTTTGCAACCCCCACCCTCTCTTCTCTCCTCTGCAACCCCCACCCACCCTCCCTCCCTTCTCTCCTCTGCAACCCACACCACCCATTCTTCATCTCCTCTGCAACCCGCACCACCCACCTTGCACCAATGGTACCATTTACCTACCAAATCAAAATCATAGCATCAGTGGAACCCTAACCCCCCCCCCCCCCCCCCCCCCCCGCCCCAAAATTATCATCACCCTCATCTTTTCTTCTCTTCCTCTGGGTTTCAATTCACAAACATGTTGCAGTCGTCTTCCGGTAGGCCGCTGGCTGTCTTCGTCGTCGTTGAAGAGGAAGTGCAGCTCCGTCGACAATGTTTCTCGTCTCCGGTGCGGCTCTACTACTGGGCGTTGCCAATGTTCGAAGACAAGGTTGGTGTTCATCAATCATCATGATTTTTCAACTTCTTTTGAGATGTTCGATGTGGGTTTTTTTTTCTTTCAAAATTGTGTATTTTTAATAACTTGAATTGGTTAATTGGATTGAGCAGGAAACATAAAGAGAAAAGAGTGATTAGGGTTCCTGCAATTAGTATGAAATTGGCTGATATTCCACCTGATGATTATTCTTGGCTGATATTCCCCCTGATGATTATTCTTGGAGAAAGTACCGAAAGACGACAGCGGCGGCCTACCGGAGCTTAGAGAGGAGATGAGGGAGGGTGGGTGGTGCGGGTTGCAAAGGAGAGAAGGGAGGGAGGGTGGGTGGTGCAGGTTGCAAAAAGGAGAGAAGGGAGGGAGGGTGGGTGGGGGTTGCAGAGGAGAGAAGAGAGGGTGGGGGTTGCAGCGGAAGGAAGGCAGGGACGGGTTGGGGGAGGTAGAAGATGATTTTTATTTTTATTTTTAATTTTTTAATTTTTTAATATTGAAATGGGCCAATATTGACACGTGGCGTCCATTCATTGTCCACATGGGCGCCACGTCATCACTTAACAGAGAATTAACAGTTTGACTAACGGATGTATGAGACTGTCCCAAAATTAACATTTTAGGTATGACTCTGGGATGAAAAAAACTTGATGTACTAAATGTTGAAAACCATGAAACATGAGGGTAGTAAACAGTCTTTCACCCTATAAACAAGATGCGCAGCCCCAAAAGTTGCACCCACTACACGTCGGCACCAAACCAATAACACCATCATAAACTTTAAGCTAACAAGTAATCATTTATCCAGATATGTAATTAGCAAGCTAGTTCCAGTTCTTAGATTCGGTGAGGTAAATATATTAAACAATGATCAACATCATGCATGTGCCAACTAAACAATCAGCTTTTATGGGCCAAAAAAGCACACGGTGCAGAAAAGCACACGTACACAACTTCGAAACTGGCTTTAATTATTTGGATAATGACTCCTACAACATCTCTAATTCTTGAGTTAAAATAAAAAATATTAATTAAAAAATTAGGTTTTAATTCAAAAATAATTTTTCTGCTCTGGTTCTTTTGGATTAAAATTTTTTAACCTGAGATTATTAAAGAATAAATTTACGATACTTTTTTTCTTAAAGTAACTTAAAAACGATTATGTAGATTATTCTAATTTAATTTTATGAACATTTTAACATAAAAATATTTAGATTTCGATAAATATTGAAAAACTTTAAACCTACACCATGAAACTCGTAGAATACAATGAAAGAATATGAATCACATGAAAGAATTTTTTTTAATTACTTTAGCTGTTGGATTTAAATTTGGACCGTTAGATCTTCTTTTTACTATTGGATTGATCATATTAAATCTTAACGATTGGATTTAATGAATTTATAAATATAAAACTAAAAAAAAATGTACATATATGGTGGGCCAGCCCACTAACCCTAGGGGGAATTCTGGCCTAAATTTTCTCCTGAAATGAGTTTTGGTTTAAAACTTACATTTGGCCCAAGGGTTGGAGTAGGTCCTTTGGAGGAGTTCCTCCTCAAATTACTTTGTGGACTATTTATAAAACTTTGTATTTGTGATCAGAGTTGGTTATGTTATAAATAACTCTGTAAAAATTATTTTCGCCAAAAATCAATGAAAATTAGGATCGGCGAGTCAATCAATTGTTTCAAGTAGACAAGCAGTTTGAAATGCTTTTGAGCAGTTTGAAATGCTTTTGTCCAATCCGTCTATCTATTTTTATATTGTTCAATGCCTAAAGATCTTTGTTTTAAAGTGATATTTTGAAGAAATGATCCTTACATAGTAATTTATAATATGAACGGTTTCGATCATAAAAACGAAATCTTGTGAGTAAACCATGAAGTATTTTAAGGAAGAATTTCTACTCGATCATTAAGGAGCTAAGTCTTTCTCATTAGGGTATCTCGATAAGGATTAAGGAAAGTTTATTTGTAGGATCAGGATGTTGATTACCGCATGGCCAATGGCTCTGGGAGTTTAAGGGTTCATTTGAGATTATGGTGCTTTAAAAAAAAAAAAGTAGCTTATTAAAAAATCTAGAACATTAAATGTGTTTGGTAAAAAAAAAAAAATGTTCTTTTAAAAAACTGCTGTCAATGAAAGTAGAAAAACATAGAAAAGCAGAAGCAGGATTTACCATGCTTCTAAAAGAAGTGTTTTTTTCTTTCTTTTAAAGCATAGTAATCAATGCTCATTTAATGATCTTTTCAAATGGCAAGTATACTCCCACATGTTTTACAAAATTACAATCTTTACTCCTACATTATTGTCTTTGATAATTATTCTATCACATTAAATATTATATCATTTTTAGCTATTTAACATATCCAAAACAATTTATATAAAAGTTTACCAAATACTCAGACATTTTTTATTTATTAAAAGCACTTTTACAAAAAAAAAAGTTTAAGAGACATTTAATAACTTTATTTTATAAATGTTTATTCTCACAACAAAGTATAAACAGTTTTTTTTTTTTTTTTTTTTTTTTTTTTTTTTTTAACAATACCAAACTAACCTAAGGATTTCCTCCTAATAATGGTGAACCCTCAATGCTTCCACTTAATCATCTTTTGTTTGATATTTACCAAAAGACAAAGTAAAGGTTTACGTGGATCTCCAGTTTGATATCAAGTGAATCATGTGATTACATTAATCTGTCACATGCATGCCATGAGTGTCCAAAACAGTATTAAATTTTCAATTTATGAGGTTTTCACTATACTAGCGATATGAGATATCTGGCGGCTTTTTGCACCAAGTAACAGTTAAGTTAATTAGTAAAGAAATAACCAGATCCTATAAGCCTAAGTGTGTGTGTGTGTGTGTGTGTGTATTACATTCTTTCTCATTTGCATATTTTAAAGTCTAGACTAGCTACATGAGGAACTTAATTAATCAATCGGGAAGTAAAAGCTAGCTTTAACTAGATAGGGAAACCTCTCTTTCTTATAGCAATTCCACTCTTTAAAGCGATAATTGCGTGGGTTATTAGAAAATTGACAATTATTGTCTTAGTAAATAGTAATCGTCTGAGAGCATTTCAAGTTTGTAAATAACTTGTCTCGACAATTCACATTAAAAAAATAATAAAAAAAGTTTAATATTATTTTAGTAAAAATATCATATTTTTGTCTAGAACCATTTTGTTGGAGTAGGGGGATTAAATCACCCAATTACAAAAGGGATTTGTTAGGATGGACTTGCTCTGATATGCATATTTTAAAGTAGTGGATATAGTCCATTTTAGAACCCGATGAATTTTTGAGGCTCTAAAAAATAATCTCCTCCAAGAAGGACGGAGACAGTTAGCTAACCCTTCTATCCATTGTCTTTCACCTAGTGTTCTGATTGGTTTCTAGCTTTTTTCCATTAGTTTTAAAGTTTTTACTCTTCTCATCCATTGTTCAGTTGGTTATTGGAGTACGCAATAATATTTCTTTTGGCTGACAGTTATAAAAAGCATTCATAGATTTTTATGGAATGAGAAGCATAAAAGCATTCATAGATAAATTGAACTTATTAAGTCAGTATGTATAAACATTAAAAAAGGCACAATTAGAATGAATTGTAAATTACCAATACTAAGATTTTTATCGAATGAAGCGTTGTTTTATTTACAATTTGTTCAATTGTTGATATGGTACATGATATTGGGTTGGAATTGATAAGTTATTATTTTCAATGTATATTGAAGAAAAATGAAAAAAATGTTACAGACTTAGAAGTAAGAGAATGATTCACTTACACAAAAACTAGGTAATAACAACGACTCTAAGGACACGATTTCAATCCAATCTTTTATACCAAACAAACCTAGTTGACTTTCCGTAGCATAATTTCTGCCTTCGCCACTATTTCCCAATGAGGGGCTATATCTATATGGGGTAACAGTTAATCGAACACGTTATGTGCAATAATAAACTAGAACCCGAATAGCTTCAATCGGAAACCAAGAAATCCAGAAATACCTTCAACCCTTCAAGAAACAGCAATCGAACAAAATCAATTCTTCAAGAGATCGAGACAGAATCACAACGGAAGAATTGGCCCCGAGGATCGTACTCGGCAAAGGATACCATGATAGAGGTTACAGAATCTTGAGCAAGAAATGAAAATAAACAGAGAAAGATGGAATTGCAAAGAATAAGAACTGGCCAATCCTTTCTAATAGATTATGATGAGGTGGCAGTCAACTATAGTCAACAAGCTATATATATATATTTATGTAGTAATTGATTATGTGTTTTTTTTTTTTTTGTTAATTTTTCTTAAGTTGATTTTTAGATGTCTTATCTTGATTTTTTTTATGAATTTTTCAACCTAAATTTTTTTAATTATGACAAAGTTAGATTTCATCTCTTATGAACTTTTGGATTAGGTTCTCTTATCTCAATCTCATATGTTGGTTTGTTTCTCTAAAATTATACAATATAAGATTTCATTTCATTTCATAACGACTATTGATTGGATTATCGTATCTTAATCTCATCCATTAGTTTATTTCTCTAAAATAATTTGATTGCTAACTTGTAGAATGAACATACACATAGTAGCTAAGCCTTGTGTTTGTAGCATTTAGATAACTAAATTGTAATAACTTTACTGTTTAGGTATATGTTTGCTTGTTCATTGCTTTTAAATAACTAAATTGTAATGCCCTTATAATTTAGGTATATTGTTTATTTCCGTTTTCGGTTTAGGTCTCCAACTACAAATGTCATTTTAATATGTAATGTGTTTTTATTTCGAAATTAATAAAAGTAAGCCCTTTTATTAGAATATATTATATCATTTTATGTGTAAGCTTTAAACATACAAACAAAATGTAAGAGGACTTTGGAACAAAAACATGTAAAAAAAAGAAAGAAAAAGAATTAAAAAAAAATTGAGAGTATAAGTGTATTCGCAAGTGGGGAAAAAGTGAAAGAATTTGGCTCACATGGGGCTGTACTTTTCGGAAAAGGATCCCGGAGATACTAGGGATCCCGTGATCGTGACCATTCATCGTACATCGTGCGGTTAGAAATCATTTCAAAATTTAAAATTTAAAATTAAATATAAATAATACCTAACGAAAACTGACTGCACAATGTACGATGAAAGGTCGCTGGATCCTTTTCCGTACTTTTCTCGTAGGACTCATTGCTTTTTAGGGTTGGATGTATGGTGGATTTAGCCCTATTTTTTGGCTCATTTAGGATGAAGTATGTCACTAAAACCATCTCCAAAGAAATGTCAAATTATAAGAGTCAAATTATAGTTGATGGATGATGTAGCAATCTGAAGTCTTATGTTAAATTTTGTACTTTTCCAACCGAATTGTCAAATGCTATTTTATTATTTAAATAGATCTTTAAATGGTTGTAGTTATTAAAAAAAATGTTGAAACTCAATTTTTATTGGTTGAAATGTTAGTGGAATAAAAGACCCACCATTAAAATGAATTAAAAATAAATTTGGCATTCATGTCAAATTTTACTCCAAATCACAAAACCTTCAAATTCAGTCAGCAAATAACACTTCGGTTAGAGAGACATTTGATGTCAAATATGCACAGTGGCATTCCACCTAGGATTTTAACATTTCACTTGGAAATGCTCTTCAACTTCAAATGTAGTAGCATTATGGAGGATAAAGCCCTTATCGGGAATGCTCTAAGGCAGAGGTTAGTGACTAGAGGCCAAAATATTTTTGGTTTTCTATTGCTCTTAGGTTTTTTATACTTGTAGAATTTTTGAAAGTGTGAATCTCACGTACAAAAATTAAACAACCTCGCATAGACTTATAATTAAGGATTTGAGCCACTTGACTTTTTCAAGTGGGTTTAGGGTGGACAACAAAAGAAAGTTGAGGTTTTCCCATAAAACCAATTTAAAATATGAGAAGTGGCCCAACTCCTTACAAGCTCTTGCATCATTGATGTAAGTCTTTGTCCTTCACATTTCTCACACGCCCACTCACTTATGGCGATTTTTAAGCTAAACATGTGTGCAACACAAACTGGTTGATATGTAGCACGTGTGACTGTTGAACTTCATAGTGAGCTAACCTATGCTTTGATATACCATGAAGAAAGTTGAAATTCCAATATAAAATCAATTGGTAACATGAGGAGTAGCCAACTCCTTATAAGTCCTTACAAGGTTTGGTCTATTGATTACCGATGTGAGGCTTTGTTCTTCAAACTCACTCATCAACTTTTTTCATGATATCATAACATGTTATCCACATATCAAACCCAACAACCAACGTGCTAGCACTTCATTCATGTGTTGTGCACGCAATAAACTTAAACAACCTCACACGAACGTAAGGATATCGGATTGAGAACATTAGCCACACCCCCGGCTCGTTACTGATTTATTTTCGCGTGGAAAGCTCAACTTCATTGAGAATCCATTTCATGTTTTTTTTATAAATGAACAGACATGACAGCATTTTTTTCTCTATAACTACTTATTAGTTCAACTGCTCTGCAATATCAAATGATATATAATTATATATTCCTTTTTTTATTCAGCCGACAGGATATATTCCATCTGTGTTATTACGTAATTTTCCTACATTTTCCTGGGAAAGTTGGTTGTATTTTATGGAAAAAGATCATTTCTGAATCTCTTCCTTCAAGGTCATCGGATCAAGTGATCCGAACCTTTGAAATTTCATTCAACAACCCACTTGTTTTAATCATTTAAAAGTTATAATAATTTTTTATCGTTGGATAAAATTTCAAAGGCCCGGATCACTTGATCCAATGACCTTGGTGAAAAAGATTCATTTTATGTCAAATTCAAGAAGTACGTAACGAGTTTCTGTGCACTTGTTTTATGTGTGGTATTTTTGTAACTTTCATTCGTGATTGACACGTGTTAATAAACTTAATTTTCTTTAACTTTGTTATCATAAACTTAACACGTATTAATTAATGATAAATACGACATAAACATATAGGCTAGACGCAAAATAAATGCAGAAGATTTAACTCGTAGGTAACAATTACGGTTTATAGCTCATGCCCCTAGATAAATCTCTAAAAAAGACGAGTAAACGAATGAAATGAGAACCAATTATGAACAATATACTAATTATGTATCCAAATAAAGAAAAATGAAATGATCACACCTGCACGTAGAAACATTAAAATATGCACTATTAAAAATGGAAAAACTTATATAGAATAGATGAGCTAATTAATTAGTTCGTTGCCTTCTTTTGAAAACAGAAAAATTTATATAAATATGTCATATAGTATACCGCGGATGGATATTAAACATTGATACATATATACTACACAACCTTATCACTTCGGTTGATATTTTTGCAATATTGCAAATAGTATAATAGATTTGACACCTTTTTGTTATATGAATCGGGAGGGGGTGGTCGAAAAATATAGTATCTCATTTATTATTCTTAAGGGTGAAAAAAAATACTGAAAATCTCGAACCGAATCGAAAATCTCTAACCGTTTCCAAAAAGTTCGTACGGGACTCAGGATCCCATATGCCTTTTTCGATAAGGAGTATGATTCTCTCCCTTCTTTTTTTCCCTCCCCATCTCTTCCCTCCTATTTGAACGGTCACGATTAACCCACGTCAACATCTTATATTAATTTTTTATAACAAGAGAAAGACAAAATAAGAGAATGTGAGAGGACGAGATAAAAGATGATGGAAAGTAGAAGGGAGAAAATCCTAGTCCTTTCGATAATCCCAAACCAAAGCATATTTTATTATATTTAATTTTAAATTAGGTCCAAGACTTATGTGGCCAGTTGAATTTGGTTGAGATTTAATCTCAAAAATCTCAACCGTTCATTCATTACCCAAACTCTCTCGACCTCACATGAGTCACCTCACTCCCACAATCTCATGTTGAGAGTTGTCCCACCTCGGTGAGGAACAAGGTTTGCCATGTGCTTATATGGTCTTGTGAGGAACAAGGTTTGCCATGTGCTTATATGGTCTTGGGCTACTCTCTATATTGCCAATTGGTTTTATGGTGGAACCCCAATTTCATCATGGTATCAGAGCAATGTTGTCCACGTGTGAAGCCCAACGGCCACACGCACTCCACATCACCCAGTTGTTGTCCACGTGTAGGCTTGAAAATCAGCCACACGTGCGGGGGCGTGTTGAGAGTTGTCTTACCTCGGTGAGGAACAAGGTTTGTCATGTGCTTATATGTGATAACTAGAGAAAAATCATGATAGAAAGAACTCAACGATTCAGAAAATGAAGAACAAGAGAGAGAGAGAGATAGTGGATTTAGAGAGAGAAAGAACTTGGAGAACAAGTTGTATTTTATTACACTGAATCAATCAATCAATCTTACATGTGGTTATCCCACTATATATAGCCTATGAATTACAGCTGTTACCTTTTGACTACTTAACCATTAAGCTAACTAAATGCTGATGTGTACAATTCTAAGCTGATCGAATGCTGAGGTGTACCATCTAGTCAATTGCTTAGGTGTCTTCTGTTAATACTCCCCCTCAATCTCAGCTGGGGTAACCCAGTCTGAGATTGGAACAATGATGAACAAACAGAGGACTGTGTAATCCTTTCGTGAAGAGATCTGCAACCTGAGCTGTTGTAGGAATGTACTGAACCTCTATATCCTCTTTTTGTACTCTTTCACGAAGGAAATGAAAATCAGTATCTAAGTGTTTAATCCGAGTGTGAAACACTGGATTAGAACATAAGGCTAATGTGGACAAATTATCACAATGCAACAAGGAGCAGAAGGAAGAAACATATGCAGATCCTTAAGAACCATTCGAATCCAAACAATATCAGCAGCTGCATTAGCCAAGGCTTTATATTCAGCCTCCGTTGAACTTCGAGACACACTACCTTGCTTCTTGGACTGCCAAGAAATAGGATTAGATCCCAAGAAAATAACATATCCAGTGATTGATCGTCTAGATTTATATCAGCTGCCCAGTCAGCATCATTATAAGCAAGCAATTCCAAATTAGCAGTAGGCCAGTAGCTGAATAAGTAATCCCACAATTTAAAGTACCCTTCAAATACCGAAGTATGCGCTTCACTGAACAGAAATGAAGTTCAGTAGGAGTATTCATAAACTGACAAGCATAATTGACTGCATAAGCAATATCTGGCCTAGTAAAGGTCAAATATTGCAAAGCACCAACCAAACTCCTATAAACTGTGGGATCAGACAATGGTTCTCCTTCATCCTTCAATACTGTGTATGAGGTTTACTAGGAGTAGAACAAGGCCTACAATGCACCATACCAGCCTTATTAAGAAGATCAGTAACATATTTTGATTGACTAATAAAAATATCCCCATTCTCCCTGTAACTTACTTGAAGTCCCAGAAAATAAGTAAGTCTACCCATGTCCTTCATGTCAAACACAGAGGCCAAATCATCAATTACTTGCTGCACTAACTTGGAACAGGAGCCAGTAATAATAATATCATCGACGTATAAGAGAAGAATCACCACATTGCTACCACTGAACTTCACAAACAGGCTTGGATCCGAGTGAGAAGAATGAAACTCCAAAGTAGGAAGATAACTAGTAAACTTTGCATTCCAGGCACGGGGTGCCTGTCTCAAACCATACAACGATTTGAGAAGTTTGCAAACATGATTAGGATATCTAGGATCTTGAAATCCTTAAGGTTGCTTCATAAACACCTCTTCTTGTAATTCACCATGCAAAAACGCATTTTTCACGTCTAATTGCCTTAAATCCCATTTATTCATAGTAGCAAGAGATAAAACAAGTCGTACTGTAGTGTGTCGAACAACTGGACTAAAAGTTTCATCATAGTCTAAACCTTGTTCTTGACTATACCCTTGTGCAGCCAGTCGAGCCTTGTACCTAGAAATCTTCCTTTCTTGGTCTTTCTTGACTTTATACACCCATTTGTTGCCTATGACATTCTTATTTTCTGGATAAGGTACCAATTCCTACGTCCCTTGTTTATGTAGCGCATTGAACTCTTCGGTCATAGCATCCCTCCAATGCTCAGATAGAACTGCTTGTTTAAAATGAGAAGGCTCACAAGAATCATGAATATCTAAAACAGAAGTGAGACCATAGAAAACTACATCATCATTATGTGACTGAGGAGATAACTGTATATCAGATAACGATGCATGATAAACTGCATAATTCCTCTCTGTATTGCACCACTTTTCAACCTTATAACCATATTATGATCAGAAGAAACAGATACTGCAGTACTAGGCAGAACAGAGGTTGAGACATAATTTTCATTATCTAAATTACTCATGTGATTATCAAACTGTGTAAGTGTATGAGATATCTGTGGAGAAGAAGATACCTGAGTTTGGGAATGAGTATGGACATGCAACACTTGAGAGGAAGAATGAGTTGGTAGTGGAGTAGTAGCTTGAGTAGTAGCTTGGGCTGAGACATTATCTGAACTTGCAGAGACACTTGAACCTTGAGACGACAATGATGGCACTTCCATATTCTGACTGTACACAGCATTATCTAATAACTGATCTGTAAAATCATCCGAATGCCTTGGCAAAACAACAGGCACTGTTCTAATTGCCAACTTTTGGGAAGTGGAGCTATCCAGAGATGAAGTAGATGTATTGATGGTTGTAGGACAAGGAGCTTTAAAAGGAAATCTACTTTCATCATGTATTACATGCCTAGATAACAACAGCCTCCTTGTACTTCTATTATAACACAACACTCCTTTATAACCAACTAAGTATCCTAGAAATACACATTCATCACTTCTAGCTTGCAGCTTATTAGTATTATAAGGTCTTAAGTAAGAATATACAGTCGTACCAAAAACCTTAATATTTACTAAAGAAGGAAATTTTCCAAACAACTTAGTGTAAGGAGATGACATTTGCAAATTTGTGCAGGGCATTCGATTGATCAGAAATACTGCATGACTGCAAGCATGATACCAAAATTGCTGAGGTAAAGAAGCAGCACTGAGCAAAGTCACAACAGTCTCAATTATATGCCTATTCTTCCATTCTGATAACCCATTTTGTTGGGGTGTATATGGACATGAAACAAGATGTACAATACCATGTAAATCCAGAAATCTCTTAAACAATCCACTCATATATTCACCTCCCCCATCTGATTGTAATGACTTAATGGTTGTCTTAAATTGATTCTCGATAAAAGCATGAAATTTAAGAAACACAGCATATACATCACATTTATTGACAAGTGGGAAAATCCAAGTAAACCTTGTGCATTCATCAACAAAGATTACATAGTATTTGTAACCTTCAACGGAGATAGTAGGTGAGGGTCCCTATACATCAGTATGCATTTTTTCAAATGGAATAGTAGACTTAGTAGTACTAGAACTAAATGGAATTCTAGACATTTTGCCCCTAATACATGATGAGCATATCTGTGGATGTACATCTAAACAAACAGAAATAGCAGAGTCCTTAAGCATTTTGGATTGAACCTCATTGGTTGGATGACCAAGCCGATGATGCCAAATAGAAGTCTTAACAAGCTGCCCCAAGAGAGCCTGTGGTGAAGTGTCCAAAAGCTATGAATACTTGAAAAAATGTTGTTGAGGAATGTAATACAAGCCACTACTACTACTACTCCTTCCTCTCAAGATGATTTTCTTTGTTGCCTTGTCCTGCACCCAAAAACCAAACTCATCAAGAATAACATAACAATTGTTATCTTTACAAAGTCTATAAACAGATAAAAGACTTGCAACCAATTGAGGAACATGTAAAACCATTTTTAAAGTTAACAGTTTTGAATGAGTTAAAATGGAACCCAAACCAGTGTTAGCAACAGGAAGCCCTTCACCATTGCCCACTGTGATTCGTTCATTTCCTTCAAAAGGAGCCACCATAGTCAAATTATCCAAATCTACTGTCATGTGGTGTGTAGCACCGGTGTCCAGCACCCAGTTTGGTTGAGAAGAAGAAGCAAAACCTGACTGAGTTTGTGCAGTAAGAGCAGTGAGAGAAGATGGTGGTAGACCACCATGATAAGCGTAATTACTCATGTGGTAGCAGTTAAGAGCAGTATGCCCTCGCTTTCCACATATTTGACACTCTGGAATAGAAGGAGCATTGCTGGAACTTGGAGAATACCGGGAGTAACAGTTTGGTGCAGTATGACCGCGCTTGTTACAAATCTGACATCCAGGAATCAGATTAGACTTAGCTCCAGTGTTTCCATTCCAATTCTGCCAACTAGATCCTCATTTTGAACTAGAACTTCCACCATTACCAAAATGTCCAGAAGACATGTTTGAATTCCCAGAAAATCTGCCATTGTTACCACCAGTATACCTCGGTCTATTATTAAATCTTCCATTGTTGCCTCCATAATTTTGATAACTCCGCTGATTTTGAAAATTACCATTTCCCTGTTGATGAAACTGAGGCAATTGAGCTTGAGAAATTATCCCACCAGTGATCTCACCAGTGTGGCTTGAAGCATTAGTCGAAGATTCAGCACTACCTTTACCGACATAACCGCAACCTCCATCAAAATATTGCGAAGACCCTTGAGAATGGTGAGCAGCATGAGAAGATTCACCAAGACAATACATTGCTGACATTGGAAATGTCAAAGTAGAGTGAGATTCTTCAACGGTTCTTTCAGCAGACAGTAATTGTGCCCGAAATTCCTTTAAGGAAATTGGAGTCTCACGAGCTACTATCACAGTTCGAATCATATTAAACTCAGCAGGTAAGCCAGTTAAAGCAGCTACAATTAGATCATTGTCAGATACTACTTCACCAGCAGCAATTAATTGATCTTTAAGAACCTTGAGTCTGAGCATATACTTCTCGACACTATCAGCACCTTTCTTAATAGTGTGGAGCTCGGTCTTCAAATGATTAATTCGAGCCCTGGACACAGTAGCATATCTATCTTGGAGATTTGTCCATGCTTCATGAGCAGTTCTGCAACCAACAACATACTCAACTGCTTCATCACCAAGTGTGGCTAGTAAAAGACTAACAAGAGCTCTATCTTGTTTAATCCACTCCTTATAGGCTTGAGTAATCTCAGTAGTAATCCCATTCTCCTCAGTAAACACAAACTTCAGTGGACATACAGAGGAACCATCAAAATGATCAAATAGATCATAACCTTCAAGAACGGATCGAAATTGAAAAGACCACTTCACAAAATTGTCATCTTGTAGTCTCATGGTTAACATTCCCAATAAACTGTCAATCTTAATAGAAGCCATCGCCAAACTTCAAGAAATTTCAACAAAATATCTAAACACCGAGAACTTGACTTCTGCAGAGAGCTTCGTGCCAACAATGAGTATCTACTGGCTTCGTGCCAAGAAAAGAAATTCAGAACAATCAGCAGGCTTCGTGCCAACAATTAACACCAACAAGGCTTCGTGCAAAACGATTAACATCAACAGGCTTCGTGCCAAACAAGAGACGCATAACAATCCATAAAATTGACCACCGCAAAATACAATTCGCAAACAAATTGCAGATAAGAAAGAGTTTCGTGCTCGAATCACTCAGATTAATAGAAAGAATCACAAACAATTACGTAGAGGCTTCGTGCCCTAGAAATTCGCCAACACACAATCACTGCCTTCAAAGATTGAGATTCCAGAAATTCCCACAGATCGAACACAATTAACATGAGCCAGCAAGAAATCAAAACCTGATTTGACGAAAACAACAAGAAACGATTGCCGTCAAGAATTGAGATTCCCGCCAAATAGCCACCAGATCTACCGCCAAACAGCTACCCGATCCACAGCAGTACCTGATGAGCCAACCAGGATCCTCCTCTTAGATTCACTGAACCTAAGCTCTGATACCATGATAACTAGAGAGAAATCATGATAGAAAGAACTCAACGATTCAGAAAATGAAGAACAAGAGAGAGAGAGTGGATTTAGAGAGAGAAAGAACTTGGAGAACAAGTTGTATTTTATTACACTGAATCAATCAATCTTACATGTGGTTATCCCACTATATATAGCCTATGAATTACAGCTGTTACCTTTTGACTACTTAACCACTAAGCTAACTAAATGCTGATGTGTACAATTTTAAGCTGACCGAATGCTGAGGTGTACCATCTAGTCAATTGCTTAGGTGTCTTCTGTTAATAATATGGTATTGGGCTACTCTCTATATTGCCGATTGGTTTTATGGTGGAACCCCAATTTCATCATCTCACTCTCTCTCACTCGACTTGTCTTCTCCGCCCACCTAAAATCGAGGTTTGCTTCACAACACACTCCAATGGCTTCCTTCACTGTTCCCTTTCCCAAGGGGTGCTTATTCCCCGTTACCCGCCTTGGCTCCTCCGCCCAGCCGCAGCAGCACCTACTCTCCTTCCACAATTGCCTCAGTCGCTGCCCCATTCCATCTCTGTAGATTTCTGGCCTTCAGGTTTGATTAATTCCGTATACTCTTTACTTTTTAAAAAACTTTCTTTGTATAAATTTCATTGCTTTTTTTGTTTTCATGCTTTAATTTTGTATTTTGCTCAAATGGGTATTGTTTGTATATCTTTATTTTTTAAGCATCTTTAGTTTTTCCAAAGCGTAACGAAATACTAGTTTTTTTTTTGGAAAATATCGAAATTTCGGTTTGGTTTAAGTTTTTGAAATCCCGTCCCGGAAGGGATTGATTCAGAATTCGGATTATGCTTTTCAGTTCGGAATCCTGACCCTAACCACCCCTAATTGCCCTATGTTGTTGTTTCAAACTTCATTACACGCTGCGCTGTTTGTATTTTT
This sequence comes from Cotoneaster glaucophyllus, assembly GCA_036320875.1. Taxonomy (NCBI): domain Eukaryota; kingdom Viridiplantae; phylum Streptophyta; class Magnoliopsida; order Rosales; family Rosaceae; genus Cotoneaster; species Cotoneaster glaucophyllus. The sequence goes on along the minus strand of CM070064.1, from coordinate 11,444,140 downwards.
CGCATTTTGTTCGGTAGGCAAGCGAACAGTATTTATTTACTCTTGTATTTTAATTTCTGGCACAATTCGTCTTTATCCATGGGACACACATGTTTCTGGTAGCTGGGGCCTATGACACCTCCCTCAGTGGAGCGGAGCGCCCTGTCACCATCGTCCTTTGAACGCATACATGGTTGCATGAACATACATCACCGTGCATGCATGAGTATTTTTACCCATGTATGCATGAACATTTTACATTACCGTGCATGCTGCCATGCATAACAGCATAAGCATACGTGCATTAAAAATGGGGTATAAAAATAGCAACGGTCACATCATTGCTTGCAACCTCCCATATCTTTAATCGTACTTCCAATGACTCTCCAACAAGTCAAAACCATTTACTCACTTTATTCCCGTGCCTAATATTGGAGTTAACTTTGTCACAGATACATGCATCTTCTGTTGGCAATGATAAAACCCTACTATTCAACTCATTATTAATGTAAAATATTGATATAGTACTAATTATTAGAACACAATTTGCAGACTCCCGGTGCGAACTTGAACAACCTGCGAACAAGGAAGAGCTTTTGAGGAGCACCATTGTGCTGTCGGTCAAAGATTCCCCGACACTCAAGTTAGTGTTCGATTGGTATTGTTGAATGAACTCAGGGAAAGAGTTATAAAGTTTGTATCTCAGCTCTAGGGTTTAGAATGACCGATGCTTATATACCTTTTTGAGGTGTATCTTGAGAATCCATGAGTGGATATTACTCTCAAGCCGTGTTGGCTCTTATCTTTGCTTAGTCTCCAATTTTGGATAAGGTGTAGGTCTCGAATAAGATATGAAGATCACGTTCGTACAATTCAGACCTGGATTCTCTTAGTTAGGCTCAAGCTAGGGCTTGGAACCTTCTTTATAGCTTATTGGCAGAGTCATGCTTATTTAAGATGATTAGGGAATGTCTATGGTGTTGTAGACATATTGAGACCCGGACTTGCATGTTCTGCTAGATCTGAAGATGATGGTGAAATCGTCTCCAAGCTCTGAGAGGACACGTGAGAGGTCCATGCCATTACATGGTCCGACAGCCTCCAACCATGGGAATGTGCCAATAAATCCTAAACTCTTGAAATTCTCATTCATCTTCTAAATTTAACTTGCACGTATTTCTACATCATGTAGCTCTTGACTCGTGACAATATCTAACATGCTTATTCCTTTTCTTGGTTGTAGGTAGAATTCCCATAGCAACAAGATTCTCAAGAGGTGCCAATTAAATTACGCTACAAAGGAGGTGAATGGGGGTAGTTGATCTACTCACCAAATATATATATTATAATATATATAGTGGTGCATAAATATAACTTGAGGGCCTTTAGATATCGGTGTATTTCCACCACAGTATGAATGCGTGACATTCAAGTGATGTCAGAAAAAAAAAAGAAAAAAAGAAAAAAAAAGAAGAGGTATGATGAAGAAAAAAAAGTTGTGAATATCACTTTGAACATGCATGCATTATTTGGTACGTCAAAGAAAATAGAGTTCCCTACATATAAAGATATGTTAACATGTGGAGTGCTGCATGACCAAACTCGGCCTTCTATATAAAAAAAGCTAAAAATTATATAGAACTTTGATCTAACTAGCATTTAACGTTTTTAATCTTCATCTAACTAGTAGAAGATGAAACTAGCTAACTATATAAGAAGCTAAAAGTTATAATTAGTAATTTTTTCTTGGTATAAATAGCTAGAAGTTACAAATTTTTGAAGTCTAGGGGACCAGTATACCGTCGATGTGGCTAGACTTAAATAAACTTGTATGAAAATGTGGTCCATACATATTGTTAAGGGAGAGGGTGATGTAAATTGAGTAGTGCCTGGCCTTCACCTCAAGGTCTAAAGGTCCACACAGCTAACAGAAGTTAATTCACGTCCAGGGGGCTTGTCTCATAACTACTGTAAGTTGTTTTTTACCTAAGTGATGTTAAAGGAGAGAAAATATGAACTTAAAAATCAGGTGGGAAGTTTGTGTTTTTTTAAAAATAAACAAACAAATCAGGTGGGAAGTAAATATTGTTAACTTAGAGTCAAGTTATTATATACTGAGTTAGTCAAAATAAATTGGTATCAAACTCGTCATTTCCAAAAATCGTACTTAAGACACCTGTAATACAAAAAATCAGCGTTCTTAACTATTTGAAATATTATGAGGTTCAAAATTGTAGTTAGGTAATCGTGGTCCATATGTCACTTACACATATGTTCTTATTAACTTATGGACAGAGGTGTCCCAAAGGTATTGACAAGAAAATTGAAATTAATTGTTTATGTTGGCCCCCTTTGCAAACCAAAAAGTAAAAACAGAAAAGAAAATTAGAATGAACAAATTAACTTAGCGCTTAATTAGTGACCAACTTAAGTACAGTCGTATGTTCACGCGATGCCTTTGAACGTGTGTTGTGTTGAGTTTTGCTTTTGCCTGCGTATGCAGAATCCTTGTTGCATATGGCTCCAAGAATAATAGAATATGGGTGGTGGTGGTGGTGGTGTGCACTACTTTTTTAATAGCAATGGTTAACATTTTCCTTATTCTTTTAGACTCTTATCATACCGTCCACAGAGTTACAATGAAAAGGATTTGTAAGACTCATTGTTAATTAAAATGATATCCTCTTATTTCTATTTTTCATATGAGCAGGAAATTAAAATCAGAATCTTGAGAGAACAAATTAATGTTCTTAATCAACTAAGCAACTAATGCCGTGCAAATTTTTTATTGAAGTCTCACCACACTCAACATTTTCAATAAAAAAACATAACATATAACACTATATGCCACGCTTTGGTATTTAGGATTAGGCTGGATTGAAGAATGTCTATTTTTAAATTTTATTTAAGTTAAAGGTAGAAGATAAATTAGTCAGGAACGGAATTTAGCCTAATCTATTATAACGAATCCATTTAATCCCTTCTACTTGAAAAAATAATTAAAAAACTATTACTTCAAAATTTAGGGCCTTAACATAAATAGTGATTACAGACATATATGTTACAAACATAATGTTGTCGACAAACAATGAAATGTTCACAATAATGACCAAAGGGGTAAACAATTTTTTATTTTAGTGAATTTTTGCTAGCATGCATGATCTCTAAATGAAGACCTAAAAAATGAACGTTCCAGATCATTGAATTACTTTGTGAAGCATACCCAAACAAATAATTAGTTTCGTATTAAATTATTAATCAGTTGAGAACTTATATATAGTAATAAGTGGTGTAACGAATTCACGCATGTTATGAATTTAACACACAAAGCCATTTTTTTTTGTTACGAAACATAATGATAAAGTTAAGGTTCAAATTTAGGGTTTAGATATTAATGGTAAATGCACGCATAGTTTAAATACGATGCACTATATCAGCATGTCGATCACATGCTATCATAAGTAATTTATTTCACTTAACAATATCATACTAATTTTCCACATAATACCAAAATGTTCTTTATTCTTATAAGTAATATATAAAATTCTTTAGAGATATGCTCTTACAACTCTTATTTACTAGACAAAAACGCATCTAGTTTAAAGCATCCAAATAAATTTCTAATTTCACATAAACATAAGCAAATAAGTTAAACTATCATTATTATATAGGCCAAATTGCCGATCCCCCTCTAAACTTTCACTTAGCTTTCGATTTCCCTCCTAAAAATTTTCAATTGGAAAATCAAGGACTTAAACTAATTTTTTTGGCCAATTTCTCCCATACTGTTAGTTTTCCATAGATTCCATCCAAATTAACGGTAACTCTTATCATGTGCACACCACGTGACTCTCCTTTGAAGACAAAAGTGTCACTTCGTTAGACCTTCAGACATAAAAGCTATAAAATCACATAGATTTGCATAGGTTGACATTTTAGAAATATAGGGTTTTCAATTATTTTAAAGAACAAAGCAACCAAACTACCCTCACATGTTGTGCAGATGCTTCCATTTAACATGTCTGTCGTTTTGACCAAATGGAGCGTTCTTTCAGAACTTCTTTTCTACGTGTGTACCAAAATATACGTACTGAAATGTGTTATATTGAATTAATGTACCTATATATTTGTATCGATGGATATACCGAAATATACCAAATGAATTAATGTACCTAAATGAAGAACATACAAATTGTATCGAAATTTATTATAAAAAAAAAAAATTAACTTACCTAAATGTAGACATTAAATATATTATCATGAGTGAAACGGAAATTAAATTTAAATGAAATTAATACATTAAAAATAGGAAGAAAAAAGAAATAAAATATCAAAATATAATTAATAAATGAGATGATTAAATATATTAGGACGGAAATTGGATTTTAACTTACACAAGGTTATAGTCTAAAACTCAATTTTTTTTGAAGAATTAAAATGAACTTTTCTATTGCCACTTAGTACTACGGTATAGTGGTATTTCTCTTCACTTGTAAGTCAAAGGTCTTATGTTCGATTCTTGCCAAATGCGAATTTGAACCACATTATTGCTAGCCCATTGTGAGACTAAGGTCACCCTCTTCCCTTAGTGTAGATAATATCGTTTGTTAAATTTTTTTTATTTAAATAATAGGATTTTTGTTATGAGTAGAACAATATAGTTTATACTAAGGGGATGAGGAGTTCGACTAAGCTGCACAATGAACTAAGTTTGGTATCGAATTCGCTATCTACTAGATTTGAATTTAAGATTTCTCACTTATAAATAAAAAAGAATATTACCAGATCATAATAAAACATCACATTTAAATAATATGATGACCAATGGCAAGTTTTATATAAAGAAAATTGAGGATGAAGAGATAAAGTCAACATATAAATCTTATTTTATTGGGTTGTGCGATCAGCCTATCTATTTTTACCTTCTGGATTCTTCTTATTAATTTTTATTTTTTCAATATTTTTCAACTTATTCAATCTAACATTTAAAAATTAAAAAAAATATGTAAAGATAAAATAAATGTGTTTATAGCACCATCCATTTTTTTCATCCATTTTTAGATTTGTTGTTAACATGATCAGGAGAACATTTCTCAATAATATATATATATATATATATATTAAAAAGGAGAATATAAAATAAATATAAATATAGGTCAGTGTGTGGGGGATGGGGATGACATAGAGAGATTGTAGATGTGTTGGGGTCACTTTAGCGTTTTGGGTAGGGGTCTGTCAGGTCGCTGTCAGTCATAAATAAGGGGGAAGCAAAGCAAAGTGCTGCTGCTGCTGCTGCTGCTCGAGAGAGAGAGAGAGAGAGAGAGAGAGAGGAAGACAGATAAATACCACCACCTCTTCGGCCCATGAGTAGTACACTACTGCTCTTCAGTTTTCAGTCTTCTTCTGTCTGCCTGCTTCTGTCCGCCCTTTTCCTTCAGTCCTTCCCTCTCTCGAGCGGGAAAAATAAAAAATAATAATCCATTCCACGCACAAACCGAAAGAAAAGAGAAAGCACGAGAGTAAACAATATATCCATCTTTCTCTCCTCTCTCTCTTCCTTTCTCTCTCTATCTCTATCCGCTAAAGCTATTGATTCTCTATAGCTTCTACCTACAACCTTTATCCCCATTTCCCCTTCTTCTTCTCCTTCAAAGAACACCTTCTTCCGATCAAAACGACTATGGCTGTTGCGTTTGATGGCTTCTCCATCCGGTAAGCTTGCTTGCTACCTAAAATTAGCAACTTATCTTTGCTTTGTTTTTTGCCGCTCTTAAAAATTTGTTCTTGTGTTTTTGTAGAGAATTTGCGGCAAAGATGCGAACCGTGGACGTGCTGGAATGTTATCCCTTCGGGGTTGCGGACAACCACGACGACGAAGATACGAAGAAGAAGAAGGAAGCAGAAGCGGCGGCGTTGCTTCCTCCGATGACCGTGACCAAGTTCAACTGGTGGTCCCACGAGCTCCACCGCTTGAAAAGATCCAACAAAAACCAAGAGGTACTAACTCTTGTCAACAAAGAAAGCTCAGATATCCCCAGAAACGACATCGAATTCACTGCCGTCGAACAACGACTTGACGAGGTTGTTGCTGCTGATGGTGATGGTGCGGCTGAGGGCGAGGAGACCCTGAAATCGTCTGACGACGACTTATCGTCGTTGGTTTGTCCAGTTTGTAAAGATTTTGAGGCGGCAACCGTGAACGGTGTGAATGCCCATATCGATGGCTGTCTTGCGTCGAGGGAGGAGCGGAGGAGGCAGATGAGGAAGGCAAAATCGAAAGCTCCCAAGAAGAGATCTATTGCGGAAATATTCGCAGTGGCGCCGCAGATTCAAACGCATGAAAAAGAAGATCTTTGTGAAAGAGATGACGTTGATGGAGATGATAATTGTAAGGTGTTGGGTCAGAGTGGCAGTGTTTTAAAGGCAACAAGGAAAGTCAAGAAAAGGAAGAAGGAAAAAAGGGTTATGCTATTGGAGGAGGAGAACAACAAGAAGAAGTTCAAGAAGAAGAAGATTAAGATGATGAAGAATGATGGGTTAATTGCAAACAAGGTATGTGATCAACTTTCATACCATAAAATATTGATTAAACAGTTGGGTTATGTGTGTTTTTTATGATTATATAATAAGATTGTTGTTGAAGTTGATTACTGTAGTGTTAGTATGATTACTTTGTGCATAAAATTATACCTGGTAAAAAAGCTGGGAGAAAACGTTGTAATTAGTTTGAAGGGAGCGAGTGCGTTTGTTGTGATTGTACCTTGCGTTTTATGTGTTCTTATTTACGGGGTTATGGCTTGTCCAAAAAAATTTATCGCGTTATGGAGGGGAGAGAGTGGTGATCCAGCTGTACAGTACGGATTCAGCAGAAAAAGGGATTTTATAGGGTGGAAGATTTTCTTTGTCCTTGGTTTAGCAGTGTATAATCCTAGCTACACTAATGATGCTGTTCCCCCACACACACACAGACACACACTGTTTGAGTACTAATCTCTTTGGGAAGAAAATATGCTCCAATTTCGATCAGATTAGATTGACTGGATATTAGATTTAGATTTAGAAGTGGGCGTCTGTATAATTATATTGCTTATTAAAAGTGTGGTAATAGTTTTTGAAAGCTCTACTAGCTATATATCCATTTACGACATTTTACAAAGATGGTTGCTGATGAAATTAATAACTTTATACGTATGGTGAACGGGTTTCTGATCATCGGGAAATCATGTGATACGGGTGGGCATGCAGTAGTACTGTTGTTTAATTTGTGTGATCTTGGTTGTTGCAAGAGATTGGCAGTGCATTATTTGTGTTTGTCCTTGATTAAATTTGGATCTTGTGATTGGCTTTTGGGATTAATTAGATATCCTGACCTTGGAATATCTGGAATACTGGATCTTGTCTGCTTCTTGGTCCGATATGGTTTGGAAGACCATGAACACCCAAGACTTGCTAGCTATATATCAGTAATGGCAAGTTAAGACTATTCGGGTCCACATGATCAACTTCTGGATCAAGAGATGTCAGTATATGTATCACTGTATATATGTATGGCGTTTGAATGGTTGCAGCAGTTATGGAGGACTGTTTTGGGATGTTACTCCAGCTATTCAGTCGGGGTTTGGTCAAGCAATTATATGCTAGATTCAAAAGCTGGTTTGTAATTGGATCGCATGCATTGAGGATACAATCAATCAAACATTTAAGAGATGGTCGATCATACATTGAATCAGCGATCAAATGAGCAGTGGTATTTGATTCGATTTATCTGAATGTGGTAGATCAGTGAAATTATGAATGCTAGACTTATATGCCTTCAGGATGGCATTTTATGTCTAGTGGTTGTGGGATCTTTTAGAAATCGTTTGGAAGGATAATTCCATTAAGTGAAGGAAGAGCTTGGAGATAATGCATGCCTGGTGATTTTCATTCTTCTGTCATCATATCATCACAAGAATGTGAGTCGAAAGGTGAAACATCTTTATCGTATGGATGATATCTCGTCAAGTGGAGTTTATTCTGCACATGTTAGCTTTTTGGCTGGATATTGTGTCTTGAAATCTTGGATTCAGTTAGGAAAGAGAGATTGAATGGGTGTTTGTCCTTGTATATCATGCCTTTAACTTCTTGGTCTGAACAATCTTTGTGGCATGGCTGATAGTTCGAAATGATGATAGAGATATCAAAGAATGATATTTCAGTACTACGGAAGGTTGGTCTAATTGTTCAAAGATAAAGACAATGCATTCCTTTCTGCAGAATAATAACTATCTAAGAATTCTAAAATTGAAGCAACAATGGTCACTTTGATCTTGCGGTCTGAAACAATCACACATGAAGTCTTACCTAGCTGTGCGATGTCATTGGTTCCTACAATCATTATCTTACTCTAAATCCTTTAGTTAAACAGACTCTTTCAAGAGAAGCATGGAGAATCTGAACCGATCTTTCATGAATCAGCTATGTCCGTTAAAAGGTTTAATGTGAATGTTTCGATTGAGAGACAAATTGTTTGGACAAGAGCAATCTCTGTTGCAATATGATCTGATAAGCTATAATAGATGTTTCTTGAATCAGCTAAATTGTTTGGACAAGATAGAGAGGTATATATGTGATCAGACAAGTTACAAGCCTTTGTTACGAAGTAGGATAAATTTCATCTTACTTGCAATGCAGCTAAATCCCGGGACTGCTTTATCTGGATATATGGTAGAATGACTTCAAGTTGTAATCGGGTGACGGATCTATTTGATGGAAACTATCAATCTGCAGTTGAATATTAAAGTTTTTGGTCTGAGAAAATAAGTATTAACTGTTGCTAAGCACAAACTTCGGACAGAAGGACATACTAGTGGTCTATTCATCATAGATAGTACAATGGATCGTCGGATAATCAATAGCTTTAAGTGAGCGTATGATATGGCAGTCCAGAATACTTGTTGATTTAGAAATTCCCTTTGCACTTAAGAGTGCTTTTAATCCAGTTAATGCATACTGATATTGTAGCTAAATAAAATATTTTCTAATGCTTACTTATTAACTATGATCAATACAAAGTTTTACTGAACCAACGATATAGATTTATGTAAATTTTCTTGTTTTGTTTTAAGAATTTGAATGCGACGGTGTAATGACTTTCTTGTGTGAATCAGGACCATTCTTGCAAACTTAAATTGCCAAGTTCAGCCAATTATGCCAAAAAGCTGAATAAGATGTTTGCACCGGATATTTGGGATTCTGTAACTGCTCGTGCAAGGACACCAAATGTCAAATGTTTATCTGCAAAGAAGCGAAAAGTTGTTCAAACATCCAAATCGTTTCCAAAGCATAAAAAACCAGTGTTTGCCGTTCACAGCATTCTCAAGAATCATGATGTTTGTGGGCAGAACTCCACTTATTGCGGCATGCAAAGTGATAGTCAATCAATTCCTTGTGGTATTCAACATTCAGAAAGGCATGTTAAATTTTCTGGGACGGATCACAAACTTAGTCCGAGCAATAATGGAGTGTCTTCCTTTGAGAATAATTCCGATTCCTTTGCTAGTTCATCTGAGAAGGACCAGTCTTCCGACAGTAATAAAGAAGGAGCCCCCATGGAGGTACACAGAAGAAAAAATGATGTTTCAATTGACACAGATACTGGAACTGAGTCTTGCAGTGTAATCGGAAGGAAGGAATTGCCTAGAATTCCTGATCATGTCGATATTCCAAATTTTCTGAGGCCACATATGACTCATCAAGAAAAAGTAAATCAAATGCCAGATAAATCTGTGCCTTCAAGTAGTTTTGCGGCTGAAGATAATAATTTGAGGATGTTCGACCAAGGCTACCTACCCCCCACACATAGACCTGCAGATTCTCGCTTTCCAAGACCGATTTTTGCTCTAGAAGAATCCCGTGTAAGTACTCAAGGAGCTCCTGTTTCCAGAGATTTTGAGCCCAGTGGAAAGATGATTGATTGTGTCGTACATCCTATGCACGGAGTTTCTGCAATGAGTTCAAAGGAAAATACAGGAGCATTTCCTGTCCCTTCTTCATCTAGTTTCATTTTCAATGAGAAAGCAAAGGGGAGGTTTCCATTCCTGTCACAATCTGAAATCGATAAATTCAGCGATTGTGGTCTGCACTCCCAATTATTATGTCCACCCAGAGACTTGATGGGTGGCTCATATCCCTTTCCGGAGTGGAAACAAAGAACAGTTACATATAGGGAAAGGTGTGCAGATGAGGACTTTGTTGGCTTGCCTCTCAATTCACATGGTGAGCTAATCCAGTTGAGGAAGTCGAATGCTACACCAGGGTCCTCCAATGGCTTGCCTACACAGAATTTTACCCACTTGACAAGTATCAGTAGCTTACCGACGCAGAATTTTAGCCATGTAACAAATACAGGAGATTGTTCGACTGCATGCAACAAACATTTTTTGGAAAGAGAACTTCCAAATGATCGGTTGAACTTCTTTCCTGTGCAGAATTGTGTTAAACAGAATCCTAGGTCACATATTCGAGATTTGTTTGGTGCTACTTACTTGCAAAGTACTCAAAGAGCAGATATACATCAGTTTGATTTTGAGAAAGGAAGCAGCCACTCTTTTCACCCTCTTGTTTCAGACCGGAACCTGATGAATGTTTCTATCAGTGGACGCGGACAATTTGACCAGGTGAAGAACCAAAAGATAGGTGGAATGATCTCTAAGGAAAATTCAGGCCACACACCATTGGGTGTGAGTCAACCAACAATGCGGTTAATGGGAAAAGATGTGGCAATTGGTAAAAGTAGCAGAGAGATTCAAGGGTTTGAGGATGGAACATTGTGGACGGATAAGGAAATTATAGCAGAGCATTGTCCTTCAAGTACTGCCTTGGATACTCCGTCATTGAACAGGAATTTCCAGCACAACCGGTTTCCTTGCACAGCATCGGGGAAGTTGAAAGAACCTGCCGCACAGTCGTTTGAAATTCACAGAGAACATGCCCCACAGCAAAATTTAATGATGAAAGCTCCAGAGTCCAGATTTCCCCACGCTTACCGCAACTGGCAAAGCCATTCCATGTTTGAAAATGGCAGCCTTACCGCCAACAGAAGTCCAAGTTCTAATTTGATCCGTTTTGCTCAGATGCCCACTTCACCTGCCATGTTTAATGGGGCACCTAAATTCCGAGAGCAATTCATGTCTGGAGCTGAATCTCTACAATCCCTACAGTTTGGCTCTCAACTACCGATATTATCTGCTCCTCCTAGTACCTGTGGGCATGGGGTTTTAAGACCTGCTGAACTCAATTACAAGCAGAATCCACCTCATTTTGCAAAATCATCATTCAGCTTCCCTTTCCTGAATCCTGAATGTAGAGACAATAATGTGGAGTCATCATGGTTTCAGAGCTCCTCTATGGGCATGCCCCCTTGGTTGTTACATGCAGCACTGCAGGTAAACCCCCCAAATGCAGCTTCTCAACCTTTTCCAAAAGTGGATAGCAGACACCATCAGCATATTATGCCGAGAGCTAACTTTTTTAACGAGCATCATTCGTCGGAAATTTCTTATCCTTGCAATTTCATGACCTCTCATTCACAAGTGAGGGAGAATGCACCTACTCAGGCGACTACAGTTATGCCTCCTCTTGCTCGAGCTGTTCAAGGAGTAAATCTACAACCAATATCTGGCACCGAAATGGACAGAAACAGAATCAAGTTCAAAGACAGATTAAAAACAAAATCTTTCAGTATCAAAGACCCATATCCCTTCAAGAAAACCAAGAGACCGGCAGTGAAAGCTGTAGATTCAACAAAGGCTGCCAACATGTTGCGCTTAGAAACACAAGAAAAGTTGAGTGCTGCGGCAGGATCGTCAAGAGGGAACATTTTAGATGAAATGCAGTCTAATTTGAGAGCACTTGACCTCGACTCAAGTTGGAAGAAAGCAAGCGATTTGGGTTGCAGCCAACACGACGTTCAAAAGGATGGATTCAAAACCTTTGGAGTTGAGTCTTCCAAAATGGACGGCGTTGTGAGAAGTACAGGCCCCATTAAACTTTGTGCAGGAGCAAAACACATCATAAAACCCACTCCAAATGTGGATCAGGATAACTCCAGGTCAATCCGTTCAACAATCCCCTTTGTTGCAGTAACTAATGGTTTCAGAGAACCACAACCTCAGAAGAAAACAACAAAGATTTACAGGTTTTAGAAGTAAGTCTTCTTAAATGGATATATGTTCCTTTCCGCCGCATCATTTTTTTTATTTTTTATTTTGTGTCAGATGCTTATAAACATCACATTTTGTTAATGCCACAGGTTCACTGCTTAGGCCAGGATACAAGAATGTTCATGCATGAATGCCAGAAGCAGCATTGTTCATAGGATTTCAGGTTGTTGCACTTGCAGTAACACTTGCCAAATTAACTGTTGAAAACTTATGTATTTTCACATCAATTTCTTAAGCCATGTTACGATCTCCACATGGGATCTGTAAAATATGACATTTTAGCTTATATGCTTTATCTTACAATTTTATTATTATTTTTGTTTTTGCCGGCCGAAGTTAAGATTCCTGTTTTCTTTAGTTTATGTAATTTTCGAAGTGCGAAACTTCTAGTCCCTCCATGAGCAGGAAAATTTTTGGCCTTTTTTAAATTTTTTTTTTTTCTTCCAAGATTTTGGTATACATAGAAATTTCACTTTTGCTGTATTTCTTCAAAGTACATTTATCCACATGCATTTTCTCCAATACTTGAGAGAAAATAAAGCATATATAGGCTTCCAATTACATTGATCATGAAAGAAAGTTAATGCACATCTCTTCTATATTTTTGTAGCTACATAATTGCTGCATCGATCAGTACCTCCTAGCTTCCTTTTCAGCCTGCGTATTTGATCAGAGTTCGTTAGTGAACTTAATCTTTCTTAGAAAGAGATCAATAGATATTAATTATTTGATGATGATCGTAATTAGTGTTTGTACATACCGCTTTGACGACTCTTTCGAAAGCATCTTCTCCATGTTGATTGATGAAGCGTTCGACGGACTTCCTTGCGTCGAGGCTCATCATTTGCAGGACCTTCTTCTGACCCGCTGTATGGTTTGAGCTCGTCATATCCATTCCAAGCTTCACATACTTCCTCACAACGTTCTCATAAATATAGGCTGCCCCATTGAAAATTGGCAACACCAACCAAATGCAAAATAACAGCTTCGTATACGGCCATATTGGAATCCTATACATGCCAATTTCCAAATAGATATATAGTTTAATCAATAGTTGCATGGATAGTTATTAAAAAAATGTATATATCAAAATAAAGAGAAATGATTTCCAGATTCTATTTTTCTAACAGTTGGAATGAATAAATACAAGCAGAATCAAGAGACAAAAACAAAGAGATCGATGAGTGAAGAAAGTGAAAATGAGAGGGTGGAAATTATCTCCCTAAAATAAATGTGCATGCAGTATTTTGTTGACATACCAAGCTAGGACTTTCCAGCAGGATAGTTCGAATAAGGTTATGAAAGAGTATATAACCCAATATGTTAGCCACTGCTGATCGTCGAGTGCTGAAGGGCTCTCGATTGCTCTCATTGATGCATACCTGTTCATGCATGATCACCAAATGGAACTAATAAATATATCAATCAATTAGTCAATCAATTCTAGCTGATTATTGCCCTTTTTCGTTCGATTATTAAGAATTTACTTACAATGGATAAAGAAGCATAAGGCCTGGCCTGCAAGAAGATCAAAAGCAAAATTCTCAAGATTAATTGGTACGTAGAAATGAAATATCAATTAGTAAGTTCCGGTTAATTATGATATAATAAAATACACATATGTATATAAGTTCGTTAATGCATGTTATTATTCATATTTCTTGGATATATTTCAAAAAATTACCCATAATATTAACAATATTGGAAGCTTGAAGCCTTCAATTATATATTTAATTAAGATTGTGAAAACTTGAAGGTCAAATAACTGTATAAAGTTTATAGATTCAAGAAGTCCCCCATCCACCATGGTTGGGTAGCTAATAAAAAATTGCTTTAGATTGGTCTTCAAAAAAAAAAAAGCTGATATATATTTCAGATCATCTTGCGTATTTTAGCAATCACACGAATATATGTGTTGTCTAAGGCTTTAATGTGACATGAATATAACCAAATACATTTCATGCATACATCTATATTGTACGTTTTTTATACTCTTTTTTTTACTGATACATACGGTATTATTTTTGTAAAATCTCTCTGCAAATATATATACACACACATACCAAATCAAGATTAACATATAAAGATGAAGCCGTGTGTGCTTAATTACTTATTTATCCATGAAATGGAAGTTGACATTTTTCAGACGAAGACACCATCCATATAAAACTTTTTCCGCACTTTTTGTAATAGACATGCTTGTCACATTAGTATCAATGCATGGAGGATATGATAAAGCAATTATTAAAAAAATAATAAGAATAAAAACAGATGATGATATTTTTGGTGGGTCTTTTACTAAATACCCGATTATTGTATCCAAATTTTTAGCAATGGCTCCAAGAACACCCATGCTGAAACACTATAATTTGATCTGGTCCGGGCCGCGCACTTGTTTCTTCTTAAAAATTAATCCTGAAATATATGAACAATAATTTCCTGAGAAAATGAGTCGATGATGGGAAGTACAAGTAAGTCGTGTATTTAAAGGTCTCTGGATTGTTGAGGTTGATTTGACGAAGCCAAGTAAAGAATTTTTGCCCCATCAAAGGGTTTTCTTTTGGTGATCTCAATGGCATTGGCATATATACCTTAGCTAGCTTTTCTTTCTCTTGAAACTTTTCTCCTTTTCAAAGCTACTTTTACGTGCGTTAGCATCTTATAACATACACATTTCAGTTTTTATTTATTATATATGCATAACATACATATTAATTGGTTATAAAAAAAAAAGGATAATAATTATAAAGATTGGTGTTTATTAATTAGTGATGCACTCATAAATTAAAGGCTTTGAAAGACCAAGAAGACCCCAATAATCACAAGCTTCATGCTGCAAACTCATGAACTTGTATTGATTCCTCTAATGTTTAATACGCTGCATGCTTATTATATGCATGTTAAGGTTAATAGCTATATGGATTTAATTAGTACAATAAAATGCGTGCTATTAAAAAATAAGACCCAAAACACACATTCAATTGATGAAGAAATTTGCATGTAAATATGTATCTTTTGATTAAAGAACGTGTTTTTTTTTTTTTGTCACGATCACATTCAGTCTCGCATACTCATTAGGTGATTAGTTAATGTGAGATAACAAGTAAACACATTGCATCTGAATCTCTCTTACTCGGTTACATATGTGATTTATATTTACTTTAGAAAGAAATAAATAATGAAAAAAGGGGATTAAAAAGTTAATAAAAAGCAAAAAAGCAAAAGAAATTAGAGCAAGCAAACCCTAAAGGTGGAGTGTAGGTCATAAAAAGCGACAAGGCATGTGATGGACAAGCAAGTAGGGCAGGGAACAACAACGACAACATGTTATTATTTTGTGGTCCAAAAACAGGAGCCTTCCTTAATAATTCCAAAAGCTTTCATCATTACATGTACTTTGTGCATTAACTTTAACTTGATGTAACTCCAACATGTTTTGTTAAGTAAGACCTAAATTAGATCCAAGGTTATGTTATGTAAGCCCTAAATTAGATCAAATTATATACGTTGAAAATGTTAGCTAGCTTTTTCACTTATTTTTTAAGCAATATATTGTTTGCTTACTTACCATCATTTATATGGTGGCTATAGTAAAAAATACTGAAAATATGACTTTAACCTCTAAAACTTAATTTTCTCCACATAAAACCCGACATAAGTTTTTTACTCCAATAAAACTCATTAACTAGATTCCACATCAGCAAATTCATTCATTATGTTTGGCTTTACACATTTAAAAAATTTCGATGCCTAAAATATCCCTATTTGAATGTTTGATGAAAAATAATAAATTCATTGTCTAATATATAATAAAAAGAAAACATGCCTAATATATGTAATAACACATGCTTAGTTTAGTCAATTGAATTATATTTTACATATAAATGTAGATAAATTATTTTACACACACATATATATAAAAAAAAAAAAACATGCATGCTATACGTAAGAATTCAAGCAAAAAAAAGATGTTAGATTTAAATTTTAATTCAGTGCACCTACTATTCAAAATTTAAAATGGTTTTTTTAGTCGAAAAAGATGTTAGATTTCAAATTTTAAAATGTTAGATTGCTTAAAAAAAAAGCAAAATAATTTACCTAATAAATGTAAAGTACATGCAAAATAATTTATCTACATAATAAAGCAAATCCCAAAATACATGGAAAATAATGTACCTACATAAAAAATAATATTATTTTATTTAATAAGAGTTTACCTATTATTTGTACATATAATAATAAAATGTGCCCAATATATATGATGATACATACAAAATAAAATACCTACATAATGAAGAAATGTTATTTGATTCAAAATTAATTTACTTACAAATAAGGCAATTTTATTTTGATTCAAAATTAGTTTACCTATTATTTGTACATATATATTATAATAATAAAATAAAGTGAGAAGGCCAAATAGGTGAAACATTCAAAATGGCAAGCAATCCCTAATAAAGAAATTCAAAACAAAACAATTTAATTAATAAGGGTAAAATGGTAAACTACATTATTTTGAAGATTACAAACAAAACACCCACTACATGGGTAGTTACTTGATAAAATTAATACTAAAATTTGACAAAAAAAATATACTAATACATAAACATAATAAATAAATAGTCAATTAGCACACGCGTAGGCGTGTGCTAAGGGGGCTAGAAATAATAAAATGTGCCAAATATATGTAGTAATACATGGAAAATATATTACCTACAAAATAAAAAAAACGTTATTTGATTCAATATTAATTTACCTACAAAATATACATTATTGCTCATCGTAAATTTACATATAGGTAGATTAATTAGTTAATATGTTTGAACACATAGTAGTACTATATATATATATAGATATATATTAGGGTTAATAATATGTGCAATGTTGTGGACTATTTTATCTGACAAAGGGAGAGAGGGCCGACGGCAGAGAAAGAGAGAAAAGAGAGATATGTGTTTGTAGAATTGAAGGGGAATTGTGTGTTTATCCCTCCTACATTGAACCTTTATTTATAATGATAAGATGATAGGATATTCCTTGGTCCCCAAGGAATATCAGTTACAATAGGAAAGGATAAACCCTAATCTAATCTAACCTAGGATTTACACAATCATACTTCGATTAGGAATGTTTCACAACACTCCCCCTTGAGTGTGTAAATACTCAAGGTAGATTTAGCATCATGCAGAAGTTGAGGAAGTCGACTCGTCAGTGCTGATTCCAAGGAACAATGCTTATTCTCAATAAGGTAGGAACTTGCATAAGTAGTAAGTCTCACTTAAAAACCCTAAGGCTATGGCAAAAACCCGAGTAGGACAAAATCCATAGTCTAAGGAAAAATGCGTGAGAAAATGCAAAGTCAAAAGAAACGTCTAAATGACGTCATCAGGGATATGACCAGCCCAAGGTGGGTGCCTCGTTAAAACCTAGTTAGGTAGCAAAAACCCAGTGGGAAAAATGCTCCTAATCGTAGGGAAAAAGAGTACATTAAGATCAAGCAAGTATCTACAGGATACTCCCCCTGAGTTTGACATAATTCCAAAGAGAAATAGCAAAGTTACAACTCAGAAAGTTTACGCATACCGATTCCATGAACAAGCTTCTGAAATGTCGTCTTCGGTAGTGATTTGGTGAAGAGGTCAGCCAGATTGTCTTGCGAACAGATTTGCGTGACTTCAATCTTCTGCTGCTTTTGTTGTTGATGTGAAAGAAAAACTTTGGCGCAATATGCTTGGTGTTGTCTCCTTTGATGTAACCCTTCTTGAGTTGTTCGATGCAAGCTGCGTTGTCTTCAAAAATCGTCGTCGGGACATCAACGGCGGGGTGAAGATCGCAGGAGCTTCAAATATGGCCCACTACTGCTCTCAACCAAAAGCATTCCCTAGTTGCTTCATGTAAGGCGAGGATTTCAGCATGGTTAGACGAAGTGGCAACTAAGGTCTGTTTAGTCGACCTCCAAGATATTGCGGTGCCTCCAACGGTAAAGACATAACCCGTTTGAGAGCGCGCCTTGTGCGGATCAAATAAATATCCTGCGTCGGCATAACCAACAAGGTGAGAATCAACTCGAGGAGTACATTGTGCGACACCATTCGAGGATCCGTAGGGATAGAACAAGCCCAAATCCGTAATACCCTTAAGGTAACGGAAGATGTCTTTTACGCCAGTCCAGTGTCTGCGTGTAGGTGCATTACTGTATCTTGCCAAAAGATTAACAGCGAAGGAGATGTCGGGTCTAGTGCATTGAGCTAAGTACAATAAAGCGCCTATTGCACTTAGATAAGGAACTTCAGGCTCCAAAATCTCTTCATCATCCTCCTTCGGACGGAAGGGATCTCGTTTTGCATCTAGTGTACGAACGACCATAGGAATACTCGAAGACTTCGCTTTATCCTCATTAAAGCGGCGCAACACCTTCTGGGTGTAGTTCGATTGATGTACTAGGATTCCATCCGAACAATGCTCTACCTCGAGACCGAGATAGTATCGAGTTTTACCTAGATCTTTCATCTCAAATTTCGACTTCAGGTGCGCGGCAGTTCTCGCGAGCTCTTCAGGAGTTCCGATGAGATTCATGTCATCGACATATACTGCAACAATCGCAAATCCGGAATGTGACTTCTTAATGAACACACAAGGGCATAATTCGTTGTTCACATATCTCAAACTAGTCAAATACTCACTCAGACGGTTATACCACATTCTTCCGGATTGTTTCAAGCCGTAGAGTGAACGCCTCAGCCGAATTGAGAGCGTGTTCCGAGGTTTGGAAATATTTGAACCAGTCAATGTAAGTCCTTCAGGAACTTTCATGTAAATTTCCGTATCAAGATCCCCATAGAGATACGCGTTTACTACGTCCATCAGCTGCATATCCAGTTTTTCGGAAACTACCAAACTGATAAGGTAGCGAAAAGTAATCACATCCATAACGGGTGAATAAGTTTCGTCATAGTCAATCTCGGGGCGTTGTGAGAAACCTTGTGCAACAAGACGAGCTTTGTAACGCACAATTTCGTTCTTCTCATTACGTTTCCGAACGAAAACCCACTTGTAGCCAACGGGTTTCACATGTGGAGGAGTAGGAACTACAGGTCCAAACACCTTACGTTTCGCAAGAGAATCGAGTTCAACTTGGATTGCTTGTTTCCAGTTTGACCAATCAGCTCTACTTCGACATTCATCAACGGAACGCGGTTCAATGTCATCGCTCAACATGATCTCAGTAGCTACTGCAAATGCTAATGCATCGTCGACAATCATCTCATTTCTACGCCACACATCATCTAAGCTAGCAAAATAGACCGAAATCTCACGATTCTCGGGAGGAGGATTCGTCTCTTCATAGACGCTTCCATAATCTAGAATTTCCTCATGAGTTGGGTAGAATGAGTAAGCGATAGTCGGATTCACGGTAGGTTCTTCAGGACCTTGTGTCGTGGTTTTCCTCTTCCGGGGGTGTGAATCCTTTGAACCAAGGGGTCTGCCATGCTTTTGTGTAGGGGCAGATGATTAGCTAGCCGCTAATGTACGTGGATCACCAGAATTGGTGTCCCGGGCTTCCAGGAGGGTAGTCCGTCGTACATTTGGTACATCTATCTTTGCAAACGTATTCGCAGCTGGAATGTGTGATCTTGTCACGCGCGCTAGATCGGTGAAAGCATCTGGCATGCTCTGAGCTATGCTCTGAAGATCTAATATGCGCTGCACTTCAGTTTCATACTGAGTGGTGCGGGGATCTAAATGAGACAAAGTGGGAGTCGTCCACGATAATTCGCGTCGTTCTTCGGGAACGTTGACGTTCTTATCTCCCCCTAACGACGGGAAGACTGTCTCATAGAAGTGACAATCCGCAAAACGAGCGGTAAACAGATCGCCTGTCAAAGGTTCTAAGTAACGAATAATCGAAGGAGAATCATATCCGACATAGATTCCCATCCTTCGCTGAGGCCCCATTTTTGTACGTAAGGGCGGCGAGATCGGCACATATACCGCACAACCAAAAACGCGCATATGCGATATGTCGGGTTCGTATCCGGTAACCAACTGAAGGGCACTAAATGGTTGTGTCGCAACAGGCCTCAGGCGGACCAACTTTGCTGCATGCAATATTGCATGGCCCCAAGCAGCGATCGGGAGCTTGGTACGTATGACTAACGATCGAGCAATCATTTGTAAGCGCTTAATGAAAGCCTCTGCCAGGCCGTTCTGGGTGTGAACATGGGGTACAAGATGTTCAACTTCAACCCCAACCGACATGCAATAGTCATCAAAAGTTTTAGATGTGAATTCTCCAGCATTATCCAATCGAATAGATTTGATCGGATAATCAGGGTGGTGAGCCATGAGCTTGATAACCTGAGCCAACAGTTTGGAGAATGCAGCGTTCCTTGTGGACAACAAGCACACGTGTGACCAACGTGTGGAAGCGTCAACCAAAACCATAAAGTATCTAAATGGTCCGCATGGAGGGTGAATCGGTCCACAAATGTCCCCCTGAATCCGTTGTAGAAAAATGGGAGGATTCGAACGAATCTTGTCATAAGAAGGCTTAGTGATAAGTTTTCCCATTAAACATGTTTGACATGCGATTCCTTGGATCGAACCTAAACTGCGGGTTAGTGGATGCCCGTGTGAAGTTTTGAGGATACGGCGCATCGCTATTCGTCCAGGATGTCCCAAACGATCATGCCAAAGTGTAATTTCGTGCGCGGTCCCAGTAGTAGGGCCGGCCACATAGTGGCATTCTATGGGGCGTATGGTCGTAGTATACAGACCACTCGGGGTACGCTCCATCTTCTCTAGAATACGCTGCTGGCCATATTCGTAGGAAGTTATGCACAGAAATTCAACTCCGTTTTCTACGTGGGTTTCAGCGTGGTAATTGTTATCTCTAATATCCTTGAAACTTAGCAACGTTCTTCCGGAACGTGGAGAATAGAGTGCCTCAACAATGGTCAAGATTGTACCATTGGACAACATTATACGTGCCTTACCGTATCCTTCGATCAGGTTGGATGGGCCTGAGAGGGTTGTCAGAGGTGCATTCTTAGGTATGAAGTTAGTGAAATAGATGCGTTCACGCAAAACTGTGTGCGTGGTTGCACTATCTGCTAGACAACTAACTTTCCCACTAGTCATACCTAGAATGAAAAATTAATTTGAATCGGTCACATGCATAAAAGTTTATAAAACAATTATCAATTCAAAATATTTTAATTTATTCAAGGATTAAAATTGAATATCCAAAATAAATCACCAACTAATAATCCAAAACATAAAGGAAAATTGTTCAAAAATAACCAAAAACAAGGGAGGTTCGGCCACTAGGTGGAATTTGGCCCCATTTGTCTTATTTTAACTAAAAATAAGTCTATGTCTAAGAGTCTAATCTTCCATAGGGGTGGTATCCTCCTGAAAATCAGAAACCTCCATCTTTGTAGTCTCCGGTTCGTCCACTTGCATGAAGTTTGATTCAAACTTCTTACGACGAGAATGATATTCATCTACAACCTTCTTGGGAGCACGGCAAACACGAGACCAATGGTCCTTTGAACCACAGCGATAGCACATATCGTCATCCATGGTTTTAGGTGCTTTGCCTTTATTCTTGAAGTTCGGGGCATGGGGAGCGAGGTTTGAATTCTTCTGGGCTTTGTTTCCTCCCTTGGGTGGGCCTTGGCTCTGTTGACCTTGGTGGGATGGCTTCTGGCCGCCCTTACCTCGCCTCTTTTGGCGTTGTGGGTGCTGGTTAGTGCTATAATGTGCTTCAGGCACAGCAGTAGCCCCAGTAGGTCGAGCTTGATGATTCTTCATCAACAGCTGGTTCTGCTTTTCAGCAAGAAGTAAAACAGAGATCAAATCCGAGAACTTAGTGAACTTCTGAGCTCTATAGTGTTGCTGCAGGACAATATTAGAAGCAGAGAAGGTCGAATAGGTCTTCTCCAGGAGATCCTCTTCAGTCAAAATTTCATTGCAAAGCTTGAGAAGTGATCGGATTCGACAAACTTCAGAATTATATTCATTCACAGACTTAAAGTCTTGGAAGCGCAAGTGCTGCCAGTCGTGTCTTGCTTCAGGCAAGAATATGTCCTTTTGGTGATCAAAGCGATCAGCCAAAGCGACCCATAATGCACGTGGATCCTCTTCAGCAAGATACTCAGTTTGTAGAGCGTCATGGATATGTCTTCGGATGAAGATCATAGCAGTGGCTTTTTCAGCTTCGCCAACAGGTTTATCTGTTGCTTCTTCAATAGCCGGACGCAAGTTCTTTGCAGTGAGGTGGAGCTTCACATCTTGAACCCACTTGAGGTAGTTCCTTCCAGAAACCTCCAAAGCGGTGAAGTCAAGTTTGTTCAAATTTGACATGTTCCTATCACAAATAGATGGACAAGATGTGGTTAGTGTAATGGAGAAGAAAATCGATCCATTCACGTAGGAGTAGAACATACAGGTTCTAATAGACATGTATTGGTTTAATTTTGCATGAAAAACTGCGGGTTTTCATGGGTGAGTTGTTTAAGTGAAAACTTCAGGTTTTCAAACAAGGCATGTTTATAAGAAGAAACTTCAGGTTTCAAAAATAATTATGAACTTCAGGTTCATATATTCCTGCAGGCAAACACAAATATATATGCAAATATGCAACAAGTATATGCAAAAATATAACTTTAGGTTTAGTATTATAATTGAATTAATTTATTTGGACTTCGGGCCAAATTAAAGTGTGGGTAAAAATATAAAAACCCATTTGGGCCTAAAAATAATTAGGCGAATAAAATTCGGGGCCCAAATAAAAAAACTAAGCCACGGATGGCTTGAAAAATTTTGGTCCGTGTGACCTAGGCCCAAATTTGGGCTAGGGTTTTGTGTGGGGCTGCTGCAGGCAGACCAAAAAAAATTCAACTCGGGCTGCTGCAGGCAAGCCCAGAAACAAATTTTTTTTTTTTTTTTTTATGCGGGCCGCTGCAAGCAGGCCCAAAAACAGAAAAAAAATGCAGGCCGTGGAGGGTTCAAACCCAAAAGACCGTGGGTCACAGATCCCAGCCGTGCTGGGTGTGTACCGCCGGGGAAGAACACCGGTGTCGCTTCAAGCGACTGTCCTCGGAGGGTATGGCATGGCGAATCATGGGGAACCAACTGGGAACGGAGATTGGAGAAATCTTGACGTGATATCAAAACCATAGAATTTCGATTGTTATTTCAAAGAAAAAAAAATCGAATATCAGCCAAGAATGTCGTCAGGGGACGACTTCAGGTCGTCGGGGGGTAGCCAGAGGTGGCTGGGCATGGCTGCAGGCCATGCTTATTTCGACGGTTTTCTGGAGAGAAAAAGGGAGAGCTGCAGGCTCTCGGCTTGGTGGCTTGCGGCTTTGCAGGATGCAAAGGCATGGGTTCGAAGAACCCAGATGTTTCCGATTCCAATTTTTTCATATATAATTCAATTATAGGCATATAAAATTCAATTCAATATATATTTCAATGAATCACAGATTTACAGTGGTGCATATGCAAAATAATATTTTCAATGCATGTACATATGTAAGATTCAATTCATAACCAATATCAAATTCATATAATTTCAGCAATTATGGTTATGAGGCATACACAATTTATGTAGAATCTAAAATACGTAAAACGTAAAGTTGGGTCATGCATCATGGTGAATGTTCATGCTATCAGGGCTTGCAAAATATCGAGTTAAAAGCCGTTGTTTTGAAAGAACCTGATTGCGTGATGATATAGATGAACTGGTTTGATACAGAAAAATTCTCCAACGTCAGATTCCTAAGCGTAGCGATAGGAGCGTGGTGATAACGTGTTGTGGACTATTTTATCTGACAAAGGGAGAGAGGGCCGGCGGCAGAGAAAGAGAGAAAAGAGAGATATGTGTTTGTAGAATTGTAGGGGAATTGTGTGTTTATCCCTCCTACATTGAACCTTTATTTATAATGATAAGATGATACGATATTCCTTGGTCCCCAAGGAATATCAGTTACAATAGGAAAGGATAAACCCTAATCTAATCTAACCTAGGATTTACACAATCATACTTCGATTAGGAATGTTTCACAACATGCAATAACTATTTGTTCATTGTAATTAAGGTGAGTAATTACATTTATTGATTTATTTTGAATATTATGGTACAAGTTGTAAATATTTTGTAATAATAGGTTAATTACTTCTCTACTTGGCAGTCATTTTCAAATTTGGGTTTTATTTTGATGTTTGTAACTAGGTGGGTTTTTGTTTAGGAAATAAGTAAGGATCTATATCTAAAGAACCCGTAAAAAATATATGTTCATTACACTTTAGGCAAAATAGATGATAGTTACATTACGCTTGATGAGTTGAGCCCACTTACTTATAGTTTCGTTAACTATTGCACTCCTACTTGAAAGCTGCAAAGAGAGATTACGAGCTGACAAGTATTTAAAAGAAAAATAAATTTTTTGAAATGAGTTGAAAAGCGGAGGGCAAATGGAGGAGGAGTTGGCTTGTTTGTTGCACAGAGCGCACGTTAAACTAGAAAGTTAATATTCTAAACTACAGTTTTTTCCCTTTATACCCGAAAAGTTCATTTAATTTTTTTAAAATATAATAAAATTTTCGAATTTGGAGGCCACCAACTAAGACCATCTCCAACCGAAGGGTCCCGAGGGCCAGAGGGTTGAAAATAGACCGAAAACCGTCTCCAACCAAGGGCTAGGCCTGAGGGCTCGTGGGCCTCACAGAATCTAAAAGGACCAAAGGGACAACCGGCTGACCATCTTTAGGCCATCTCCCACCGATGGCTAGCCAGAGGGCTCGTTTGAGCCCTCTGGCCCTCCAAGATTCTCCAAGATATTAATATTTTAATGAACAGTACAGGGCCATATTTGCCTCCGTCTCTAACCGAGGGCCAAAGGGCCAGAGGGCTCGTTTTAGCCCTGTCACAAAAAACTGTCTCCAACCGAGGGCCATAGGGCCAAACATAATTTATTATTTAAAAACTACAACTTAAATGTTGTTTAAGTTCCATGTTGTTAAATGTTTTTTTTATGTTGTATAATTTTTATGTTGGTTAATGTTATTAATGTTGTTTCATATTGTTTAATGTTGTTTCATGTTACTTAATTTAATTTAATGTTGTATAATGGCTTAGGAAGTTATAGAAAAAAATAGAATTAAAAAAAAATGAAACAAATTTTGTGAAATAGAAATTATAGGAAAAAAATAGAATTTAAAATAAAATGAAACAAATTTTGTGAAATAGAAGTTATAGGAAAAAATGGAATTTAAAAAATATGAAACAAATTTTGTAAAATAAAAGTTATAGGAAAAAAAATAGAATTTAAAAAAAATATATGAAAAATAGAAGTTATAGGAAAATTTTTGTAAATAAAAAATAATAATAAAACTGTAAAAAAAAAGGAATACATTTACATTATTTAGTATAAATGTATTACTGTCGGTACATTTATATTAAGTAATACAAATGTATTCCTGTCGGTTATAACCGACAGGAAATCCGACAAACAAAAAAAAAAGGCCAGTCTGGGGCTGGCTGGCCGGAAGTGGCCAGCCCTCTAGTCCTTTGGCCCTTTGGGATTCCGTGGGGCCCTCCCGGATTCCAGAGCCCTCTGGCCTAGCCCTCGGTTGGAGACGGTTTTCGGGCTATTTTCAGCCCTCTGGACCCTTCGGTTGGAGATGGCCTTAGCCAACCAGCCACCCCGCTGGCTAGCCCATTTTGTGTGTGTTTTTTTTTTTTTTTTTTTTGTTCTTTCAGGCCACTTTAGGTTTAGGGTTTAGGAACTTTTTTTGGTCCCAACCCTTTTTTTTTTTTTGAACACCCACTTTTTATTTTATTTTATTTTTAATTTTAATTTTTTCCTACACCATTCCATATTGTCTTACCTTATTTTATTTCAATTCTTCACATTCCATACTCTCGGTTGGAGATGGTTTTTTGTGATAGGGCTAAAACGAGCCCTCTAGCCCTTTGACCTTCGGTTGGAGATCGAGGTAAATATGATCATGTATTATTCATTAAAATATTAATATCTTGGAGAGCGTTCGGTTGGAATGTCTCCGACTCCTCTCTTCCCAACCTTTCTTCTTCCTGACGAAAAAATAAAAAAAATACCTTTCCTCTCCGTCTTCCTCCCCGTGTTGCTGCCGTGGCAACGAGATTGCCTCCACAGCTGAACCCCACAACCACCGGGGTCCTCTCTCTCCTCACCAACTTCTCCTCCGCTGCTTACATCCTCCAAATCCAAACCCAACTCATTCTCCTGAACCTCCACTCAGATACCACCTTCGACTCTCCTTCATCACCGCCTGCCAGTCCCTCCGCCTCTTAGACCGCTCGCCGCCCACTTCCTAACCCTAAATCCCTAAACCCCATGTTTTCACTTCAAACAATCGTGACTTCAAACATGCACATGCATGCATACACTGTACACATATCGTCGATTGGGCCATCTGTATGACATTTACGTGCTGAACCTGTATGCGCCGTCTATTAGTCATGTTCGAAAATGTGTTTTGTTTGGGTTTTCGGAATTTGGGTGTTGAGCCATGGCGGCTGCTCGGGGAGCAAAACGGAGAGCAAATGTTGGGGAAGCGGGAGAGAGCGAGAGATATGGTTGGTGGGGCCTCAATTTTTAATATTTTATTATTTTTTAAATTAACTAAAGGGTATAGAGGGAAAAATATAAAATATATATAATTTCAGAACATTAATTTTTTAGATCAATGTATAAGTGCATTCACGCGTCAAAATATAAGTGCAAAAGATGCAAAAGAAAAGGTAAACGGGGAGGTAGCTAGAATTCCTCATATACGTATCATGTTGCACTGCTAGTGCATGGCAGCCACTCTAAATCTTCATGTTTGGGACATTTTTTTCTTTTCTTTTTTATTTTGTTGTCAAAATGCTTGGTAAGTTATTTGATCATAATTGGGATCGTAATATGCTTCAAAATAACATTCCAAACTTTTACTAAGAGAATACCAATAACTCTTTTTGTAACTTGTAAGTAGAATGTATTTATACGACATACAAGTTACAACAAATTAATTATAAAATGACACATACAGAAGTGGAGCTAGAATTTAATGTATGAGGAGGTCGGAGGGGAAAAAAAAAAAGCAAACGTAAAGAAAAGTTTCAATTTTTCAATATTAGAAGTATTTATTACATGTGGAAACATATCAAATTGAACATATATGTGCAAAGAAAAATGATAAACTAGAAATATTTGATTTTCGAAAAGCCCCACTCTTTGACTTAAAAAATAGTGAGTTTGACACTCATAATTCGATGTTCATAATTCTGAGCTTTCCAAATTTTGGCATTCAATTTGGATGGTAAAACGATAAACTAGGAATCAAATGGATACCCATTCTACTAAGATTATTATTATTATTTTCTTGAAGAATTAGGAACTCCATGACTATTGTGAATTATTACAATTTTCATAATTCTCCTTAGTTTTTAAGATCTCAACCCCACAATTCCCCATTTTGTGTCTCAATTGCAGAGTAAATGGGCTTCTAGATACGGTATTTCGTTAGTGATTCTTTCATGGCCATTGCTTATCACACGAGCACCTAAAAAAAATTGCTAACGAAATACCACACCTCTCTTACGTGTCTACTAAGTTAGCATCTCAAATCTGTGTACCCATGCTTCCAACACTTTTCCATAGAACTTTCTTGCTCCTATTTACTTGAAAATACAACAGATGAATAGTCATTCGATGAAAATTATTTCAATATTCTTGTCAAAATAAGCATATAAATTCAATCACTAGGTAGAAAAAAAAAATTAGTGTGTCGCTTAAGTTGTATAGGAATTCTTGAAACCAAGAGTTTTTTTATTTTTTATTATTATTATTTTAATTTTAATTAAGAATAACAAGTTCTTCATTACCTAGAATAGAATAGCCACTTAGAATACTGAAATAGATTATATTTGTTGAAAAGTGTAAAATTGTATGGATGCAATCCTTCTTGTGCATCTTGATCAAATTGATTGTTTCTTTGTAGATTTATATGTGAAGCTTTGTTCCGAGTATTCCTTTATCATTTCGTCCACGAGTTAGATGTGACGACCCGTCCCAAATTATTATATATATTTTCTCGCCGAGTTGTAAAGTGACGATTATGCCCTCGGTGGCTTAGTAACATGGATGTACATATGCAGTTTTAAATTATCTTCCTCATTATCGTAATTAAATCGTGCTCGACGTCACGAGTACGTTGACCCGAGCTAGACTCGAATCAGAGTCGTAACGAGAAAGTTACGATTATTTAGGTGCGTAAACGGGTAAATGGTGGACCAATTATATGGGTTCCTATTTCCTTGGGCCCAATCAGATTTTTGTTTTTGTTTTTTTTTTTCCTTTTTGGGCCAATTAAAATACCTCTCCCTCTTCTGCCCAATCAAAACCCACACACATACGTACCCTTTTTCTCTCTCTCCTTCTCGAGACTTCCTCTTTCTTCTTCTTTCACTCGAGACATCCCCAGCTCACTTACACCTTAAACTCTAACGGATCGAACTTGTGAAGTTTACCATCAGACTCCACTCGACCTTACGATCACTGTTATACTTCGATTTCGTGAACTTTGAGTCGGTGACTTGTGAGCTCCGACTCAGTGGAGCTTGGGTCGACGTGATCGTGGACGAATTACATGGTTTTGAGACTTAGGGAAACCTCCATGAACTCCCTAAGGACTCTAGAGTAAGTTCAGGAAGGAGTTGATTTCGGAACAAGTGAGTTTGAAAAGTTTCAGTTTTGGCCGGTTCTTTCGAGGGATTTTCATGGCCTTTCTCGTTTAATTTTGGACTCTCAAGAGTATGAACTTGTTCTATTCCTCAGGAGCTTCAAATCCATATAAAATTTGTGAATTTTGGTTGAAAAACGAGTTAGATATAAGAGTTTTAAAATTTTCTAGTTTCCGGCATAACAGAAGGCAGCCGGTGGCTGCCCCGGCGAAGCTACCGGCGTCAGGTAACCCCGTTAGTTTTTAAACGGAATATTCCCTAACGCCGTTAGGGATTCCGTCAGCGTGCCTGTGCGTGGCCAACGAGTGTGGCCGTGCCTTGGCCGGCGCGTAAGGGCACATGTAATGTCCAAAATTTATTTTAAAAATATGAAGGTGTTCGTGTTGTTAAGTATATTACGTTGGTATATTCAAACACCCCATTTGAGCTATGTATGAGAAGTTATTCCTAGGGTTTGTGTATATGCTTTAAAATTAACGTTAAACTAGTTATTTCACATATAGGTGAGACGTACCCTGAGGATGAACGTGGACAAGCAAAGCTAGGGGGCTACGATCTTGCTACTTATCAGTGAGTGGGCATTTTCTTTATATATATATATATATATATATATGTTACGGGTTCCAGAACGTTGTTCTTAAATGATTATGCTTTGAATGCCATGTTGTAAATGAGTTTCATTTTGAGTATTGCATTGTTATACTTGTGAATTATATTTTGTGATGTTGTGGAGACTCAGGTAAGCTTCAGGTGAGTATGATGTGATTGAATGGGTTGTATAGCATAGATATGCATACATTTATTTAGAGCTCATCATGGCTGAACCCCGGTATTAGTGTTCCTGTTCGGGGTTACGACCAGCCTTCACGTGATCGTTCACCTCCTGCACCGCACGCTCACCTTGGATCCAAGTTTGGTGTCAGCCTGTCGTACAGACCACAATAGGTGGTTTCGACTTGTAGGTGACCCGCGATTTATCGTACAACCTTCACGTGATCGTAGCACTTGAGCGTACATATTTATACCCAGCATGTCATACAGTTCACATCAGGTGACTCCGACTCGTGTGCTAGCCTAGGTTGATGAGCTATAGTTCCAGTCGTACAACTCATATTAGGTGACTTCGACTAGCATGTTATTTTATATTGATTCTACATCTGGCTTACATGATTTAGAGCTGAAACGTTATGACATGGCATATTTTGG
Source organism: Cotoneaster glaucophyllus (assembly GCA_036320875.1). NCBI lineage: Eukaryota > Viridiplantae > Streptophyta > Magnoliopsida > Rosales > Rosaceae > Cotoneaster > Cotoneaster glaucophyllus. The sequence continues at coordinate 11,413,975 of CM070064.1, read as the reverse complement.
GTTCATTGCCCTTATGCATTGTTATATATATATAAGTATTGTTTTCTAGAAACTATACGGGTTTTACGGAGAGGGGTTACTATGTTCAGAAAAGATAAATTTGTTTTCGAAAGTTTTGTTTTTGCCCACTCACCCTTCTGTTTTGCGCCCCTCCAGGTTCTAGGTAACTGATCATCCCTGGTGACTCACGAGGAATTCCCGACAGTTCTGACATCTTCATAAATAAGTAGGGATCTTCTTCCTGTTTGTATAATTAGTACTTAGTTATTTCGACTGCACTTTCGTTTACCTATGCTCTGATATGTGTGTAACTTATACTTGGTCACCTTCACACTTATATTTTGTATCTAGTTAAATAAGTTTAGTTTTAGGTTTTTATCGCATTTCCTTATTATTATCACTTTTGTTGCGCACTTGGCTACGTCACCTCACGTGATAGCCAGCATGCCTCGATTCCGGTCGGGTATGTCATTAGAGTTCTCCTAGCCTGACCCGAGCCCGAGTTCGTCTTTTTTCAGTTGCAAGTCAACGGGCAAAGGGACGTATATATCTTTACATTAAATTTTTCAATTTGTACGTCTTGGCCAAAGTCTTATGTGTATTATTTGTTGGCTATTGCTCTTTTTCTCCCTTTAATGTATTGTAATTTCCATGAACAATAAAAAGGTTGAAAGAAAAAATGAAAAAAATAAAAAAGTGTTTTATTAGTGTTGGCAGGAGCCATGGCAGAAAGAACCCTATCTGAGTTAGTTGCTAGTTGCTACAGAGTCCATGAATCTCAGTCACGAATAATACCTAATTTCCATTTTGAGTATGTCACAAATAATACCTATTTTCCATTTTGAGTATGAATGGACTGCAGAAGCTCCAAGTTCATCCTTTTAACCTAAACTCCTTTTCGATACTAAAACGAATCCCTAGTGTGTAGAACAATAAAGAGTCTTGTACCTACAAGAGAGTCTAAATTAGCGTTTGTTTATATGTCTTTTACTGTTGTTGTACAAATAATTTTTATTTTTTTCTCCAGAAAATCATATTTCCCTTAAAATGCACGCTGACTTGTTTTAAGTGCTAACAATAGCTCTCTTTAAAATATCCTTTTACACTCCTTTTATTCCTTTTATTTTCAAATTGGAGTGTATAATTGTCTTTGTATTTTTGGTCAATAGTGTGTTTTTACCAACAACTACTCATAAAAAGTATTATTTTCACATTAAAATTGTATTTAATGGAAAAACATCTTGCCACACATTTGGGGGAGAGGATCCTCTTCGGACCCAATTCCTCTGGATTCTTCTTCTTTAAAGGCCAAGTTGGCATCGTGCCTTTTCGGAGTTGGCGTTTTGCTTCCCCGGAGTCGGTGTCGTGGCCTTCCCAAAGTTGGTTATCGGCAATATTGTAATAATCGTCGACAACATACTCTAGCTCCTGGTACCAAAAACCAGATCGTGTAAAAGTTTATCGATAAACAAACAAAAAACAAATGAAGAAGAAGACGCATAATTAAAGAAGAAGGATTACTGAAGAAGAAGAATTGAAGAAAACGAAGCAAAAGCAAAATTGCAGAGAAGAAAGAAGAAGGAGGATCTTGAGGATCCAGAAGGATTGGGTCCGGATAGGATCCTATCCCCATATTTAGGATTTGTTTGAATTGATTTTTGTTTGAAATATGCGTTTTTGAAAAGGAAAAAAAATGATAGTGTGTCTACAAGAAAAACACTAAAATGTGCTTTTATAGACAAAAAATAGCTTTAACTTTTCTATGTCAAACAATATCAAAATTGCCTTTGATTATTTGGAAACACTTTCATTTCTTCACAGAGCATCACTTTCAAACGAGCCTCCCTATCTTATTCTCCAATTTCTCCAATATTTATATTTTGGAATTGTAAGGTCCAACCTGCTAGAGTTCCAATGGTGGCTACTACAATTGGTAGTGAGTATTACAACACTAATAAAAGCTCAAGATCAATTCGTAATTTCGATGCTGTTCATAGATGTTCTCAGATTATTAAGTGGAAAGCCCCTAGTGCACCAAGGCTCAAAATTAATTTTGACGGTTTAGTGGTGGAATCTCAAGCGGCTGCAAGTTTTGTCATCAGAGATCATAATGGGTCTCCTTGTTGGGACCCGTAATCTTGGAGAGAATACTATATATGTTGCTGAAGCTCTTGCCTTACGTGATGCGTTGAAGTTTGCAAAAGTCAAAGGTTTTAAGGATATCTGTGTTGAATGTGATTCCAAACTTGATATCGATTCTATTTTAAACAAGTGAAAACGCTTTAGCGATTGAATACTATTATCGACAACATCAAATTGTTTGCACCATCATTTTCTTTTATATCTTGGACTCATGTCTTTTGGGAGGCGAATTTTCTTGCTGATGCTATTACTAGCGTGGGACAATCTATTCATGATACTTTTATTTGGGATAGGACTTTACCCACTACTGCTAGAAATGATTTTCTCTTTGATTGAACTGGTAGCTGTTGTAATCGTGATTTCTCTCTTTGATTGAATTTATTTTTCATAAAAAAAAATTTGTAAAAAACTTTCTAAAATGAAAAAAGTAAAAATAAATTCCTCATTTTTACACAAAAGGGTAGATTAGTAATTGAATTAAGTCCTCGCTTCGTTACCCCTTCCCACCGCTGCGCGCCTTCTTACCAAATTGCTCTCCCCTCTTCCATGTTTACCCACACTGCCACTCTCTCTGTCTCAGTTTCACACAACACCCGCAAACCCTAGCGACCCCAATTCTCCTCGTCTCCCTCGCAAAGTCGGCGTCTTTCAGCTTCTCCCTCAACTGTACGTCTCCAAACCCTGATCTCGCTATTTCCCCTCTGTTAATTTTGAAACATGTCGTTGAATTTAATTGATTTATTTTCGGGTTTGAACCCTAAAATTGGGTCCGAATCCGAATGTAACTTGGGGCTTTATTTGTTTCTACGTTTGTTGTGGATTCTGTTGTATTGTTTTTATATTTGTATGTTGGGATTCCGATCCAAGAACCGCAATTGAGTTTTAAAGTGGGCCCTTTTGACCCGTCCGGCTGCGACCCACTTCGAGTCGGGTTGGGTCAGTCGGGACCCGGAATCCGGCTTCGATCCGGCGAGCCAGAAGCTCGTCTTTCCCAACCTAATTACCCGTTTCTGAAATGCCCGACCCAGCTTCTCTCTCTAGGTCATGGACCCGGGTTCAATTCTCGGGTCGAATTTCTAGACCGCTATTATGTTATGTTTGTTATGATTCCTTCAATATGCTCTCTTTTCCCTCTTTCTTGCTTCTTTTGGTACAAATAAAAGAACTAGTCATGTTTAATGTTCTTAGGAATTTGTTGCAAACCCGTAAATTTTCGATTTTATGATGCTTGGCATGGTAAATTTTCTAATGCATGGTTGCTTTGCATATTGCATTACTTGTAGAACGATTGCACGAATGTCGTAGTTATTTTACGACAACCCTTGTTTCGGTTATGGTAGAGAGTGATTCTGCCTGTACTGCATTGTATGTTCTGCAGCTTCAGAGATGGTGTCTTGCTTCATACTCATTAATTGATTTAAAAGTATGCGGTATTCGTTGTGTGTTCTTATTGAGACGACTACGTGCCCATTTCTAACTTCAACACATGTGGATAATGACACTGGAGTTATTAATGCCATTTTTCTGCTGAAAGAAGAGAAATGCATTATTCATCAATCCAAAAAGCTAAATCGAGATTTGTGTTCTTTTTTGCTTGGTCATGGATGGCATGGGTCAAATCGTGTTTTTGATTTGCGTCATAAGAATTCATATTATATGCCTGTTCGATTCTGTTAATAATTTCTCTTCTTTTGACTTCTCTAGCTCAGCCTCTTTGAACTGGTTGATGTTATCTTTGAGAAATTTGTTACTTTGCAACCTGCATAACTTATTACTTAAGTTAATTTTGCACCTTAACTGTTGGATATGGATGCCCTGTTATAACCCGAGACATATATTTTATTTAGTGCCAGCATGAGTGTAGGGTATTTGGATAATTAGTTTACCAATCTTGCCTATACGGACATGCATAGACAGAAGCCTACCGCTAATTTTTGTCGTATAATTGTTGTTCGCCATAACTATGAGACTATTATTAATCCTTTTAGATTGTTTCACTTCTGTTGTGTGAAAATGCACGGGCAAATGTTTGTGAATTTTTCTTTTCAAATATAATATGTTATTGTCTTGTGACATTTTTGTTGTGGGAGAATTGATAATTTAAGAAAGTATGGTAGTCATATCTTTGAGTCGACTTCTTGTTTTGATTCTTTCTTTTCCTTTTTTGAGTTAGCAATCCTACCACTAATAATTTATAGATATATGTTTTTGATGTGCAGATACTGGTGAAGTACTAAGTCAATGCAATGGATATGTCTGATGCGGTGAACATCAAATCAACCAGATTAAAATCTGTCGTGTGGAATGACTTTGATAGGATTAAATTGGCTGATAACACATGTATTGCTGTTTGTAGACATTGTAAAAAGAAACTCAGCGGATCAAGTACCAGTGGGACATCGCATTTGAGGAATCATTTAATTAGGTGTCAGAGAAGATCTAGTCTTGGCATACCTCAACTCTTTGCAGCAAGAGGAAAGAGAAAGGAAGGAACTTATTTCAATTTGGATCAACAGCAGAAAAAGGATGAAGTTATTAACCTTGTGAATATTAGGTTTGAGCAAGAGCAGACAAAAGATGACATCATCAACTATGGAAGTAATAACTTTGATCAAAGGCGGAGTAGATTTGATCTTGGCCGAATGATTATTTTACATGGGTATCCTTTGGATATGGTTGAGGATGTTGGATTCAAAGTGTTCGTTAAGAATCTACAGCCCTTATTTGAGCTTGTGACATCCGAAAGAGTTGAGGCCGACTGTATGGAGATCTATGTGAAAGAGAAGCAAAAGGTGAATGATGTGTTGGATAAATTACCTGGTAGAATCAGCCTGAGTGCGGATATGTGGGCTTCTTTGGATGGTGCTCAGTACTTGTGTTTGACAGCACACTATATTGATGATTCTTGGCAACTAAATAAGAAGATTTTAAATTTTATTGTCGTTGATTCTTCTGATACAGAAGACAAGCATTCAGAAATTATCATGACATCTTTAATTGAATGGGATGTTGATCGTAAGTTGTCTTCTATGACCTTTGATAGTTATTCCACCAACGACAACATAGTCATTAGAATCAGAGACAGGCTGTCCCAAAACAAGTTACTTTATTGTAATGGTCGGTTATTTGATGTGCGTTGTGCAGCAAATGTTCTCTATATGATGTTTCAGGATGCTCTAGAAGCACTTTGTGAGGTAACTGATAAGATTCGAGGAAGTATACGGTATGTCAAAAGTTCGCAAGCATTACAAGCAAAATTTGACGAGATAGCTCAACAAGTTGGAGGTCAGAGTAAGAGGTTCCTATGCCTAGATAATCAAATGCAGTGGAACTCGACATATGTTATGCTTGAAATTGCTTTGGAGTACAGGGACGCATTTTATCTTTTGCATGCAAATGACATTGTCTACACGATGTGCCCATCCGATATTGAATGGGATAGAGTGAGTGTCATTACGAGCTACTTGAAGCTCTTTGTTGAGGTTACCAATAGTTTCACAAAATTCAAGTCTCCGACTACAAATTTGTATTTTCCTGAGCTTTGTGAAGTATACTCGCAGCTGAATGAGTGGTGCAAGAATCCAGATGATTATATCAGGTCTCTGGCTTTTAAGATGAGAAGCAGATTTGAAGAATATTGGCAGAGATGTAGCTTGGGGTTAGCGGTTGCAGCCATATTAGATCCTCGATTCAAGATGAAATTGGTAGAGTATTATTATGGGAAAGTTTTTGGCAGTGGCGCTCCAAGCCATATTTCTGGTGCTTTTGAGTGTGTCAAGGCACTGTATAATGAACATTCAAACTGCTTAGCTTCCCTTGATCAAATTGTGCCTTGGCAAGTAGGTGGTAGTTCTCACTTTCCCGGTTCTGAAAGGGAGTCGGGGGATAGGCTGAGTGGCTTTGACAAATACATTGAGGAAACTACTCAGACCGATGGAACAAAGTCAGATTTGGACAAGTACTTGGAGGAGCCTGCCTTCCCCCGTCACGCACCAGGATTTGACATATTAAATTGGTGGAAAGTTCACGCTCCTAGGTACCCTGTCCTATCTATGATGGCGCGCAATGTGTTGGGAATTCCTGTGTCAAAAGTTGCGAAGGACTCAGCATTCAACACCGGAGGAAGAGTGCTCGACCGTGATTGGAGTTCCATGAACCCAGCTACTGTCCAAGCATTGATGTGCGCGCGGGACTGGATACGAAGTGAACTAGAAAGTTAAATTAGGTCAATTTTGTTCCATTTAATTACATTTTCGGTGTCATCTTTCATGTATTCCGGTGCAAATTGGAAAGCCAATTGTATGGGTCTCATTTCAGTTTTTCATGTCTTTCCCTCTCTCAGTAAACTCCCCTGTAGTAGATTTTTCCAGATATTGTACATAGTACTGAAATATTATGTCAATTTTTACAGAGTTGGATTATGATTTTAGCATTAAGGTAACAAATTTTTTATGCACTTATGATTGTTTAGACCATATGTTTAGTAATGATAATTTAAATTCAACTTTTTGGTTGTTGCAAAGTGAACTTGGCATTTTCAGTTTATTTAATAAAAGGAATGGATAAAAGCACTCTTTTTTCAGTTTTTCGCACACCCTTGTTGAATCTTGTTCATTGTTTTCGTTTGATTTATTCAACTTGACAGGCATAGATAAAGATAGGTGTGAGAAGCTAAAAAGAGAGTGACAAAATCACTTCCCTTTATAAATACAAAGCTGATATTGGAGAAAGAGAAATCGAACTCATGACTTCGGGTGTAGGGGTGGATGTCGCCCTAAGCCCCAAGTCCCTTGAGTGTAGATAAAAGGTTGACAATTTGGCAGGGCAATGCATGATTTAAGAGACGATATGATATGCCTCTACATGGTAAATGTTTTTCCAGATTTACTGCTGATAATTAAACTTCTAACTTGTCTTGTGATTGAAGTTCTGGCTAAAGAAATGTGCTTTTCTGAAAAGCATTCTCACAACACTTATGAACTTGCTTGCTTTCTGTATAAGCCAAAAGAAAGAGAAAAAGTGAACAGATTATGGTGTTTTTGCCTAGTTTATGGACAAGCATTTATTCCATCAAAGAAACACTCTTCAAAAGCAGTACAGAGTACAAACCAACCTGCAGAGTGCAGAATGGGAAGAAAAAAGCATAATAAAATCCAAAACCAGAGCCAAAACACTACTAAAACATGGCCTACAAACAGATTAAGCTTAATTGGTGGAACATAAGATATGCATATGATTACAAAAACAAGTGGCCTTTGTGTAAGGATGTGAAGAATTGTTTCATATCGGGAAGATGAGAAAACCGCCCTTGCAAGGGCTTTACAAGGTGTTGGCTCACTTCCTCCTTGCCAATTAATTTTAAAATGAAACATCAACTTTCTTCGTAGTATTAAAACAATACGCTTGCTCACGTGAAGTTTGGCAGGAAACACCCAGCAACCTTCCATTGAAATTAAGCCCAATGAACCCATGTTTTCAGAAACCTTTAAAAAACAATTGATCTCTATCCAAAACTGGTTTTACATTTTTGAAGAAACAAATGCCCCTTTTCTTGTTTGGTAGGAAAATTTTAGCCGACTTCAATTGGGAATAAATTCACCATGTTATTTCTGTACCACTTCTAATTTCAGCCGCCATTTCCACAACAATTGTGCTACAAGGGACTTCAAAATTTGGCACCCAAGACAACTGAAAAGTGATATCATCTTGTGGTCATCACTATTAGTCGATTACAGCCAGAAGCATCAAATCTCAAAGGGTGTGAAATGTTTTGATGGATTTTTTTAGCATGTACCGGTGTATAAAACTTAAAATGTATTGGGGTCTTGGCCGTTGAATCCTCGTCCACAAATCGAACCATTTATTCATCAGTTACATGTTATAGTAGAATTTTTGTGTTTTCTAAAGATGCCTAATTATTTAGCCCAGTTTGCAATTATACCATTAATTTAATTTGTACCAAGGTCTTTGCAATTCTTCTGGCATACATGTAACATGAAACTATCAAAATTAGAAGAAAAATTCACAATGTCCTTGTAAGTTTGTTCTCGCATAAATTATACTCCAAGCATTCCAATTCCTCTTTTATGTAGGAATGTGACAGGGTATGTGGCATTTATGGTATTAGGTATAAGCATTGAAAACCTACACTTCTTTCACCATCATTTCCAAGTTCAAATGTAACATCATTGTTGTAGCATCATTGTGGTCCTCACACCCTTCACAATATGTCATTCAATATATAATTATCTACAATTTTTACAGGAGAAATTCATATACCCTTTTTACCCTTTTTAAAATATATGTATGTTGGTTTCGGTGAATTTATTCAATCTGATGGTGAAAATTAAAGGGAAGTGTGGAAGAAGAAAAAAAAAAAAAAGGGTTTGTCTAAGATTATCCAGCCCATCAACTAATCTGATGTTTGAAACAATCTTCATCGTTTGATATTTTAAAGTCAATCTTTATTGTTCATTTTTTGAACTAAGAAAAGTTGAAAAAGTGTTTAGTTATCATTTGCTTTTTACAATGCATGATGCATTATGGCTTGTACTTCATATTGTGATTGGTTCTCTCTCTCTCTCTCTCTCTCTCTCCTCCTCCACTGGAAAAGAAAAGAAAGCAGAAGGTGATCCTATTTAGCAATGCATCCTATTCAGCTTTGTGCCAACTTTTGCTTTTGCCCACAACTTGCACCTAAAATGACATGGGGGATGTTGTGCATAAAATCTCTGTGGAAATGATGCTTGTCATTTTGTGATACACCACTTTAAACTTTTAAGTCGTGAATTTTGTTGCAATCACTCGTGCGCGACCGCAACAATATGGTTCATTTTCTAGGAAATTAAGAACTTGAAGAATCTGTTAAGATTTCAAGTTGGTCAAAATTTAGGGTTCATTCTTTTTTGTGTATAAAAAGGTGTAAAAAGAACGCCATTTCTATGCTCCTTTTAAGTATAGAGCCATTTTTTTAACTATCAATTACAATCTCCACATTTCTAGAATGTGAGGATGTGAGAAATATCTTACATCAAAAGTTTACCAAAAACTTACACGTCCTTATAAGGAGTTGGACTACTCTCCATATTTCTAATTGATTTTATGATGGAATCTCAAATTTCTTTATGGTATTAGCTAGAGCAGGTTGGCCCTTGTAAAGAGATGTCTCACATTGTAAGTTTACCAAACCTTACATGCCCTTATAAGGAGTTGAACAAACAGAATTTAATCTTATATCCAAAGATACGTGATTAGCAGACCGGAATAGTGAAGACATAGTTAGCTTGAAACAATATATATGCACCAAATAAAACTATATAAAACATCAAATCTAACTTAAATCCATCTCATATATTGATTGTGTTGCACTCTGTGTACAAAACTGGAATATAAATTCCAGAAAAATAGCAGGAAAATGCAGTTGAGAGGAAATACGTACGTTCGGTCTTAGTGTTAGAGCTCAGAATTTATGAGCTTTCATACGTGCACAGCAATTATAGCCTTGTACAATGTATCATGGCCATATAGCCATTCGTAATCCACAAACCATTCCTCAGATTTTTTTTGAACGTGTCCTTGAATTCATCCGGGACGTGAGCAAAATTCAGATTGGAGAAGAATATGGTCCGTGGGTTCTTTAGATATGGTCAATTTAATATCAAATCATATCTAAGTAGATATGGCATTTCAATTTTGCTTCTTGGTTACCTAGGCCTAGCTATTGTTAGATTAGGGTCACAATTAGGATGGTGGCTATTAATGCTACGAGGAAACATCACCTGTATATCAGGTCTGTGGCCCAATCAACTAGTACTATAGCTATATATAGCGAGGGATAACTAATTAAGATCCTCCTGGGTACATGCATGCACGCATGGCATGATATCATGCACGTAGAGATTGATCGATCCATATGCATTGCCGGCCATGTCGAATGCATATAATACTGCACATGAGTATTATTATATAACACCAAACTACATGAGAAATACCAATGTACATTTCAGCTGATAAGTTGAAGTGAAGCTGTTTCGTAAAAATGAAAAAACCTAGTAGCTGCATTTACGCACATTAATTATGATAGAACAGTTTTAAGAAACTTACTCTGAGAGGTCTCAATTTATCCACTATGTAGCTACTCAAGGCTTTAGTTACTTGATCTCGTGGCCATAATTCTTCTTCACAAACAACCTTAGTGCACCCAAAGGGGAAATTGCTAGGTCTATATATGTTAACTTCTGTAATTAAGTCTTCAACTCCTTCAACTCGGCTCTATACGCTGTCTGAGAAATAGTTGTGCTCAAAGTGGCTTAATAACAATATTAAGCTCTCGCTTAAGAGGCAACCCCAAAAGATCTTAGAGAAACACAAGCGAAACTCCTGCACTAAAGGAGTGTCCCCAGGACTCACCTCACGCACACTTGTATCAATTATATGTGATTAATTTTGTATGTTATACACCTCTTTTGGAGCAAGTCTCCGCAAAACGCAACCTCTAGTCAAGCTGGAATCTAAAAAAAACCAACTCCCTTACAACCATAATGTATCTCATTTCTAATATTGATGTTAATTTCAACATTAAACATAACCAATATGGCTAACACTCTTCCTCACATCCTGAACAAGTAAATTCTCTTTTTTGGTAAATACAACTAATTTCTCTCTAATTTATGGTGGTCATGCATTGTTACATATAGATGCATGCATAAAACATCTCTTAGACGACCTACATTTTGTGGCATTGGCACCATATTGATGTAAAATGGTAGCACAATGAATCAAAGGGGATGCTCCATACTTTCCATAAATGAACTCAAAAATAGGACATTGTCATGAACACATCACAGAAAATCACATGGGAGTCTCCTTCAGTTACGTCACTACCCTTGTTAGTAACTATATGTTCAAATAATGCAGGGGGGAGAGAGAGAGAGAGAGAGATGAAAAACTTTGAACAGAAGTAGTACTCTTGGGGAGGTCAGAAAACAAATCTAGAATAAAAGGCCAATTCAAAAATCAAAGAAGCAAAAACATGAGAGGTCCTCTCATTTTGTTTTTTCTCTTCAAAAAGACCATGACCTTCCTCTCCTTTTTCTTTTCTTTATATATGAAAATAAAGCTCTTGAGTGCAACTTCCAGCATAAATGGGTCCCGTTCAAAAAACTCCATTCATAAAAATAGGCAACTCTCCAAATACCCTTTTAACACCATCACACACACACACACCTTCACTTTTTCCCATACATGAAGATATGGACGGGTTAATGGAGCAAGAAAGCAATACACATCAAACCCTCTTCTGTTTTCTCCATCCCTCTTTATATTTCTACTACTTCCTTTCCTCCATTACTATATAATACAACCTAGCTAGGTAGATAGATACACGTATACAGTAAGTATATTTCTAGACTATCATCCTTACAAAGCAAATAATGGAGGATGTGTTGGGTGATGGTTGAGACGTCCATTTTTGCTGTCCTTGAATACCAATCTCTTTAACCAAAAAAGTTACCCACTTCCCACTTCTGCAATTCTTCCTTCCGGTTGCCAATTGCAACCCCAAAAGAAAAACTCAAAGTCAAGAAGTAATATTTTCTTTGTGCTTATATATCCCTTATCCTCTATTCCTACTTTGCTTTGTTTTCTTTTAAAAGTTGGTTTAGTGGTCGTAAACAAAAATAAAGCTCACACGTAACTCAATAGGTTAATCTATGTCTATTGCTTTATTACAAATATAGTTGTCAACTGATCTTGATCAAGGAAAGTCCCACATAGGTGGGGTAAAGGAAACCCAATAGGTTTAAATAGTATTACCCTACTCTAACTAATATACCGAGGTTTTTTGTGGTAAAACCTCACACATGATGAATTGGGCAGGTTGTAAAGTTGGGAACAGTATCAATGTCGTTAGAGTGGGGCGGGCCCGGTGATCCAAAAATTCCAACATTAAATAGAGAGTGGTTTTTTGGTTTTTTCTTGGCTAGCTAGCTAACAGAAAGAACCACAATTCATCTATTTGGAGGGGTTTTTGCCATTTTTCATCCTTGCAACTATGGAGTTCGCAAATCAAGCACCCGAGAGCTCTACCCAAAAAAAATTGGGAAGAGGCAAAATTGAGATTAAGCGGATCGAAAACACTACCAATCGACAAGTCACCTTCTGCAAACGCCGCAACGGATTGCTTAAGAAAGCCTATGAATTGTCTGTTCTTTGTGATGCTGAAGTTGCTCTTATCGTCTTCTCCACCCGTGGCCGCCTCTATGAGTATGCTAACAACAGGTTTGCATATTACTTTGTAATTTACTTATTTAACTATTTTGTTCTAGCACTTCAGGGTCTCTCTCTCTCTCTCTCTGAGTTCTTCTGATTTGGTCTTCAAGTAGTCTTTTCCAATTCAATTAATCACTATACTCCTTTATGTATATGATACTTTTCAGCTGGAAGCTAATTTTGATTATTTAGTTACACAAAATTCTAACTACTAACTTGTTTTTGTTTTTCAATCTCGCCGTTGTTTAAAAAATATTAAGACTGGTTTAGGAGCAGTTGAGACTAATTATTTTGTTCTTTTTGGTTTTGGGTGTGGCTAGCTAGGGTGAAATGAATAATTATCTTTTGGGGAACAAACTTGAGTAAGCTTTGAGGTATATTTCAGCTTATCAACCAGAAAACTTTGATCTTTGGGGTAATATATATTTTTTTCATATGTTGTGCCATTTCTTTCTATAGCTTAGCTCTCTGGATGCAGATCTGTAGGATCACAGATAGAAATAGAGGAAGTTGTGTATTAGTCCTAGCAGTTTTTGTATGATAACAATCTTAGGGTTACAAAGAGTTGCAGGTCTGTTAGATCAGCTTCCATGTATCTCCATTGTTGTTAAACTACTTCTCTCTCTCTTCACATGTCATCTGTCAGTAGGCCATAAAATGTATGTCTGCAGATCACAAAGCTGTCCAACTCTCATTAGCCAGTTCCCTTCATCTTATGACGCTTCCTAAGTAAACATGTCAGCTCAGCTAAGAAGCAAATTGTATGTATTTTTTGGTCCAAGTAAAATGAATGTATATACAAGTTAAAACCCAAATAAAAAACTTCAATCAGATTGCCAGACCCAAGTAAATTCACCAACTTTTTTGTAGTTATGTTCTTTACATTAATTTTTGTCCTCTTTGACCCTTTCTGGAATATAAGGGAGGAGGCTAGGGTGTTGTTAGCTAGGGTTTCAAAGTCAAATTACATATCAACCAAGCCATGCTTCAATCAGTCAGCTGCAAGTCTGAGAAATAGGTTCAAAAGCCTACTGGATGTCTAAACTTTTGTCTTATCTTCAACAGAAATCACACAAGAAATAATTAGGACTAAAATACTCAAATGGGAATCTTGAAATCTTGTTATAATTCTGTCATTATATTACTCTCCAAACACCATATAATATGTTCAAATTCACACAAAAAATGAAGACTGTTTTCATCATTGTGGTGGGTCTGGAAGGCTAGATCAGTAGATCTTGTGTTTAGGGCTTTAAAACCCAAAGTCCAGTACCAATACTTTGGGGTACTTTTCTAGTATGCTCGGGGGTTTCTATACTCCGAAATTTCTGATGTTTAGATTCTTCGTAAAAAAATACAATAATCAGGATCTAATTAATGGCCCAAATACTCTGGAAAACAATAGAAATTTCGCCTGTGTAATACATATATATATATATATATGTATATATATATATATACGTATATATATTAGGAAGTGGTATATGGAAGCATGTGCCTAGGGTTTCTTGTGTGAGTGAGTGAGCTGTATTGTTGTTTCTTTGAGTTTACAGCTTACGAATCTATGGTCACGTCAGACTTGATGTTTCTGTTCTTCCAGTCCGGACAAAGAAGCTGCTGTCGCAAAATGATTCCCTTCACTTCCATCTTCTTTTCTCGTTTTTTAAGAAAAACTAATAAAAATAATTTAAAAGCTTTGAATTTTAACGATAAGAACAAAATAAAGGGTAAAGTAAATAGTACTAGGATTGATTTTTGAGTGTAAAAATATGGTTTTTTTTGTTAAAGTGAACAGTACCAAGAGCTTTTCCAAGTTCCCCACTTTTTATCATTTTTCCAGTATCTTCCCTTTATTTTGTTTCTTTTTATTTTTTGAGTTTCTATGGTGAAAAATATGTAAAATAATTCTCTTTAAACCATCTCCAACCTTTGGGTAAAACCTAAAACTTTTAGCCCAGAAAATTTTAGCCCCATATTATTAAAGAATGAATTTAGGCTAATTTTTTTCTTAAAATAACTTTTTTTAAAAGAAAAAAATTATGTAGAGTATCCTAATTTAATTTTATGAACACTTTAACCTAAAAATATTTAGATTCCGACAACTATTGAAAAATCACTAACCGACACCATGAAACTCTTGAAACACTATGAAAAAAATATGAAACACATAAAAGAATTTCTTTTTTTAATTACTTTAGGCGTTGGATTTAAATTTGGATCAATTAGATTTTTTTTTACCGTTGAATTTCATCAAATTAGATCTTAACTGTTTGATTCAATGAATTTATAAATATAAAACTAAAAAAATATACATATATGGTGGGTCAGCCCCACTAATCCTGGAGGGAATCCTGGGCTAAATTTGGCTCAAAAATAAGTTTTGAGTTTTAACTCATATTTGTCCTAATGGTTGGAGCAAGTTGGAGTAAGTTTAGAACATAAAATTTGAGTTTTACTCCAAAGATTGGAGTAGGTCTTACTTTTATTGTGTGCATTATAATTACTCGAATATCTGGACACAGAGAGTAATTAGTCATGAGTTCTTTCATCTTTCTGGAAACAATGCCCTCAAGAAAACAAAAGAGACTCTAACTTATGCTTCAAAATTCATGTGTGTGTGTGTGTGTGTGTGTGTGTGTATATGCATATATCACAAAACCCCAGAAGAGGGAGAATCGTGTTTAATTAGTATCATGCTTTTACTAAACCATATCTATACATAGATTTGTTTATTATTTTCCTGCATATACCCCAAGAAAAGTTGTGTGAGTCTGTGAAAAGAGAGAGATGAGTGAAGGAAAGATGAAATGACTGAGCGGAATGAAGAAGATAAGTCTGTGAAGAAAAAAAAAATGCTAAAAGTGGTTGCAAGACATAAAAGGAAATAAATTCTTTTCTATGAATAAAATTCACTTGTTTAATACCATAACTTCGTAAAAGTTTAAAGAGTCTTTTGGTGTTTTGGGGTCATCGAGGTGGGAATAGAACTGTTCCTTAGGGTTATTGGTCATTTTGTAAAGGTTTACTGACACATGGCGTAGATTTAGAGATTGTGAGAGGGGAGCCAATCATATTTGGGGATCTTCTGCCAGCATGGCAGAGGCAACCAATCACTGCATGGCTCGACAAAATTAAGGTAACAACTCTCCAAGAGTACAGTGAAATTGAATGATTTTTTTTTTTGGAAGACAAAAATTGAATGATTTTGGTTGGTTCTTTTGTTTTTGTCCTTTTTGGGGTCAATTTTTGGTTCTGTTCTATGTTGCATAACATCAATAGTGGTGGAGCCACAACTGGCCATACAGGTTAGCCCCTCTGAAAATATTAATCTATTTTGTATATTTGGTATCATTGAAAAAATTATGTGTTTATATTTACAATGTTGCTACTTTTTCAAGTTAGCAATTTCGGTCCCACAATATGTTTTATTCAAAATATATCGCTAAGCAATGAAGTTGAATTGGTAGAAGAGTCGCTAATATATAATATTATCAAAGAGATATTTTTGAAATGTCATATGAATTTATACACCATTTTTACATTGTCATATGAACTCAAATTGTAAGTAATATGTTATATTAATTTTTCAAAATTATTAATTTGTTATCTCATCTTCACTCCGTTATAATTTTTATCTAAAATAAGTCATGTGCCTTGTGTTGAAGGTTATTTTGGACATTTGACTCCTTTTCGTTTCATTTCATTGCTTGCCATCAGCCGTAACTTGGTAAAAATGACAAATTTGATATTTACCATTGTTTTAAATGACAACTAATATACTTCAAGAACATGTGTATATATTTTGAAGACTATATTGTTTGAGAGAAAATCGATCAGGATTCAATCATATCGTTATATTAGGTTTCACTTTGTTCTACAGTATCAACTTTCAAATCATGTTAAAGAATGTAGAAATGATAAAATTAGGAGGGATACGTTTTCTTTATGATCCTCTTCTATCTTCAACTATGAAAAAATTTGGGCGTTAGCATCCATTATTTCTTTCTAACAACAACATTAAATCTAGTGAGTTATCCAATTCAATATTTGATACCAAACAACACGTATAAGTATTCATAAATCGATGCTCCTAATTCTTAACCCTAATGTAATGGTGTGTTATAGCTAGGCCTAGGCCATTAACATGTAAACTGTTGGTGGTTTTTGTTTCTATGTGTATGTATCTCAATGTCTATATATATGTGTGTGTATTTCTGGAGGTTCTTACATTATTTCTCTGAATTCGGATTTTGCAGACATTCTTTTACTAATTAACTTCCATAACAGTTGTTCTGAGTTGGGTCCATGATCAAACAGGAAACGATATTCATGCTAGCTAGTCCATATACAATATATTCTATATCTATAGGGTATCCATAACGTTCATGATTAGTTCATATAAAGTATTGAAAACGCAATTTTCATGTGATATACACCTACAAATATACATTGAGGATGATATTTAGGAGTTTTACCCAGAAGCAGCAAGAAACTTGATCTTCAAGAATCAGGACGTCCACGTACGATTGCTTCGATTCGATGATGCCACGAAGGTTTTTCTTCCCCGACACGACCAAAATAAGTCAGCAATTAAAAACCCTCAAAGATTTGATGATGGTTCACTTGGAACTTTAATATTTCTCAAGGAGAGAGAATCTGAGAAAATATGCAAAAGGCTTGACAAAAACTTTGGGTTATTTCTTTTTGTTTTACTGCAATTCTGCATGGTGACTAATAATTAATAAGAGAGTGAGATGATAGAATAAATAAATAGGGTTTTGATCTCTCAATGTGTGCGCAATTTTATTTGACTTATGAGGTGTTATGGTTGGCCTCTAGGCGCCTAGCTTATCCCTTTTAGGGCAACATTCTACAATATTTCCTATATTGGTGCCATTTCTAATTAAAATACCTAAGAAATAGGGCATTTCATTCCAAATTATTTAAGTGTTTGAAGAACCACATAAAAATTTGGAAATTTAGCTTCTTCTTTTTTTTCCCTTTGCAGCGTTAGAGCAACAATCGACAGGTACAAAAAAACATGCGCTGATTCTACGGACGGTGGATCTGTATCAGAAGCTAACACTCAGGTAAACTTCTTTTAGATGATGGATAGAAAAGGATGTTTTCTTATAGCAGGCTTGGAAGTGGAAGTCCCTATGTAGAAGGAAAGCCTAATAGTTTAATTTCTCTATAAATTTACTATTTATATCCAATTTTGGTCACCTAATCCACATTATTGGCTAACTAATTATAACCCTGAACCCTAGAGAAGCAAGTGCAATGCTCCTGATTCGAGTTTAAGCTTCCTCTTTTCCAGACATTAATTTCGTCCACTGTTTATATATTTAATTTGTATGTATTATGAAACAGTTCAAATTGGTTTTATGAGTTTGTCTAATGCTGTCACCATACATGGCCTCAGTTTTATCAGCAGGAGGCATCCAAACTGCGAAGACAGATCCGAGAAATTCAGAATTCAAACAGGTAAATTAAGTTGAAATAATTTCATTAGATAATTAACTACATTGTCTAATATCGATCTGTCCATCTAAATATTCTGCCTCTCTCTCTCCAGGCATATACTGGGGGAATCCCTTAGCACCTTGAAAGTCAAGGAACTGAAAAACCTAGAAGGAAGATTGGAGAAAGGAATCAGCAGAATAAGATCCAAAAAGGTACTCCATTTCCCTATTTTAATTGCAAAAATCTGTTTAATTCCTTCAAGTTTACTTAATCCCTACTCAAAATCTCAACTGACGTGTGCTCGGATAAACCGCAGAATGAAATCCTGTTTTCTGAAATCGAATTCATGCAAAAGAGGGTAACTTTATCTTCTACTATACTACTTACATGCCCTTGGTGCCAAATTGCATTCTTCATGTTACTTATACAATATGCTACTTCTTAAAAAAATACTACGTACGTTTGTGCATGCAGGAGTCTGAGCTGCAACACCACAACACTTTTCTGAGAGCAAAGGTGAACATTCAAATGCATAAGCCAATACCGAAAAGTTGAACTTAATTACGAATACGAATGATAAAATTAATGAATGAATGGTACAGATAGCTGAAAGCGAGAGGGAACAGCAGCAGCAGCAGCAGCAAACACATATGATGCCGGGAACTTCCTACGATCCGTCGATGCCTTCGAATTCGTACGACAGGAACTTCTTCCCTTTGATCTTGGAGTCCAATAATAACCATTACCCTCGCCAAGGCCAGACAGCTCTCCAACTTGTGTTAGTTTTTACCATTACTAGTATTACAATTTATGTTTTCTTTCTAAATCACATACAGATGAGATAATTAGTTACTGTTTACTTTTGGTCTTTGGATGCAGTTGAAATGCTGGACTGCCGTCTGATGTTCTTCTATCCATATCCTCTGATCTGTTTTCATAAATCTATGAGATAATTGACGTTGTAGTTTTTATGTATATGGGAGAACCAGTTTGCTCATGTTCTCCATAATATATATATACATACATATATGTATGTATGTGATGATGTACCCCAATTCTGTGATAACATATATAGTAAATTTTATTTTCTCACCCTAATTAAAGTTCCATCACTATTATCTTGTTCATCTGCATAAATTCTTAATTTCTGCAAATTACAGTTTCAACACGCATGCATAACTTGACAAATATACACATAGAATAATATGTGCACACGTGATTGACTGGCAAGTAGGAATGACTACTTCCCACATGAGTCAAATATTTTCCTTTCAGAAATTAAAACAGAGTGAACAGAAAAATGTATGCACACATGTCATACCGTTATACGTAGTTCACATGTAGTTTCCACAAAATTTGTTTATATTTTCGTTTCGTAAAAAATGGATTATAAGGTTGAGTTCTGTTCTCCTGCGCATGAAAGAACAAAAAGGAGTGGTTGAGACTTAACCGTTCACTCGGGAAAAAACATGCGCGGGAGACAATTTCAGTCATAATGTTTGCCCTAGGAGCCAAGAAAGTGCATGGCCAGGGTGATAACTAGGTTTTTGACTTTATCGAAGAGAAAATGGGCCATTGGGGGAGGGTAGTTGCAATATTTCGATCACTTTCACGTGAGCTGCTCATCTATTGCAGTATGCCCAATATAGCCCAACTGCATAACATTGTGCATAACGTATTCAATTATTTGGAAAAAAAATCCATTAGAGGCAATCGTAGGCAAGGCAGTGGTACCACTCTACCATATACTTTATAGGTAAATGTCATTTTCTGCGCATGTAAAGGACGTTTGCATTTGGGACCAAAGACACTAAGACAATTTGTACATGTGAAAATATTAATGTGGATACATTTTATATGCTTATGGTACACCATTAGTTAAAAACACTTTCAAACAAAAACAACTTCATCATCTTTCGTTTTTGTTTGAATGAGTCAAACGAGAGAAATTTCAGCAGTGCTAACGTATTAGGGCAGTTTGGGCAACTCTCGCATCAAATAAAAACTGTGTGGAATCAGATGAGATCAAAATACAGAAAGTCTCATGATTTTGCAAGAAGTGTCCTACTAATGACGTGATCGAACTGTCTTTACCCAAAATTTTCTTGCCCGCCAACCATACTTCTTGTTGTGGTAAAGAATGCTTTTAGAATCGTGAAATAAAGAATTTACAATAACAAAAGTAAGTCTACGCAATGTTGACAACGCATCGTCATCCCTTATTGTATGGGCATGTGACTAGGCAGTTAGATGCATTACGAGACCCATTTATAATAGGTTTTTATCACCAATTGTCCCTGAAATTGACCAAACTCATCATTTTGGTCCCTTACTTTCAAAATCAATCAATGTCGTCCCTGACATTCACAACCGCACATCAATTTGGTCCTTCCGTTTAGATTGCATCAAATATTTCTGTTAGTTTGCATGTGGGACCCACAAAGCTAATAAAATGGTGATACGTGTATTACACAAAAGAATGTTCTTATCACAAATGGTCTCTGACATTTATCAAACTCCTCATTTTAGTACATGAGTTTCAAAAATCAATAAATTTGGTCCTTGACTTTAAGTACTGCACATCAATTTAGTCATTCTGTTAAAATTTTGGTCATTATTTTTTGTTAGTGTGATAATATGGTCCCACTGATCCAATCATATGGCGCCACATGGATTAACTATAAAAAAAAATATTTTTCAAGATTTAAAACTAAAAGTACTATAAGAAATTAAAAAAAAAAACTAAAAGGAAAAAAAAAAAGACATCATCATCTTAGCCTCCGTGAACTCACTTCTCATTCTCTCTAGTTGGTTATAATCCTATCAAATTTGAATTGAATTTGGATTCGATTTTATCGAATTTAGATTGAATCTTATTTTCCAATCGAGATTTTGGGATGCGAGATAAATGTCAATGCGGAATATTCGCCAGTTGGTTCACCCTAAAAAATAAGTTTCTTATAGTTAATCCACTTGGCGCCATATGATTGAATTAGTAGGACCGCATCAGCACACCAACAAAAAAAATATTAACGAAATTTTAATGGAATGACTCTATTGATGTGCGATAGTGAAAGTTAGGGACCAAATTTATTGATTTTTGAAACTCAGGGACCAGAATGAGGAGTTTGATCAATGTCAGGGACCATTTGTTATTAAAAATCTTCTTTTGTGTAATACACGTATCACCATTTTACTGGCTTGTGGGTCCCACATGCAAACTAACAGAAATATTTGACGGAATCTAAACGGAAGGACCAAATTGATGTGCGGTGATGAATGTCAGTGACGACATTGATTGATTTTGAAAGTGAAGGACCAAAATGATGAGTTTGGTCAATTTCAAGAACCATTGGTGATAAAAACCCTTTATAATATGCATGAGCAACTGACGCTAGCACCGCACAAACGATTTATCTATTGGCGGCCTTATTGTTCTCATTTTCTTTGTTCCTCTTTAAAATACAGCAAGTAAAAAGAACAGGAATCAGACTACTCTAAAACTTGAGCAATTATGGTAGATAAGCCTTATTAACAAGTTTCATCACTGATTAACTAAGCACTTCAGTTACCTGAGTAAAATTTACAATATAATGTCACAGAGAGATGCATCCATGAAGCTTTACATCCCTTATATGCACTGAAGGTTGAATTTGAACATCCTGATTCTATCGTATAATCGCATCGTACCTTCTTCGGCTATTGTCTACTATGATTTATGAACATGAAATAACACCATCTGAAGTGTCCAGAGCTGAGTGTGAGCAGAGACTGAAGCCGAAACCTTCTTCCCTCTGCTTCCCCAAACTCTGCTTTCAGGATTTGTCCCAAAATGAATATCGGAGAGTTAAAGGACTTCGTCCTCTTCACCCCATGATTCTACATTTCCTAACAAACTTGTTTGAAAAATTAACATGCTTGTTCCACAAGCCTCGTACCCCTGGAAACCCAATCTCGAGCCATGGCTTCGCTGGGCCACTGAAGTGTATAACGGAAGCAGCTTCCAATATGTCTTCGGGAACCTCTGGGGATCGAGAACCTAACCCAGCCACATGCCACAGTGGGTCAATAGGATGCACATGGCCCTCAAATGCAATTAAGGCGGGCGGAACTATTCCTGGATGCCACAGTGTCCACCCAGACTTCTGGTTCTGCGAAGTGCACATAAGATATTAGTATCATGGTATCGAGACTCAAAGAGTCCAGAAGTATGAATGTTTTCCTATTTACAAGCAGTTTCCAGTCACAAAGTACTGGCTAATTTGAGAATATGCTTACAAGTTTTAGCCATTGATGGTATGTTTCTGTAATATTGGTCCGCCGCCAAGCTTCAAGATCAAAGACATTCATGCCATACAGCCATGCACAACGATCATGATCGAAGTTGGATGAAATGATAGGGTGTGAAAAATTGAAGTAGTCATTGTAAGTTCTTCCCGGGCAACAGTTGTCACCGCACCATGAGTTGACAACTGCACCAACAACATTTCCATTGAGATCCAGTTCCCACAAAGATGATATGTCATGCTGCACAACAATATCATCGTCCAAGAACACTATCTTGTTGAGATCTGGAAAAAGCTGCGTGTCCAATGAAAATTAGATGATATCGTTACATATTCAAATCCAACGCCATCCATTCCTTTAGGGAATATCTGTGAAAGAAATAGAGCAGTTACCTCGGGGATATAAATTCGAAGAAGGTTCATAAGGGAAAGGCAGCTGGGGCTCAGAGCTTCCAAGAATCTTTTATGTTCTCCATCAGACTCAAAGTCATCATCTTTCAAATTTCTATAGTAATGTCTCCAAATCTGGCGGTGGATCTCTAGCATCTCTTTGACTCCAAAATTTACTTCCTGAGACCAGTCGTATTGGTGTAACCCTTTAACTTCCACCACTGCTGATTGAAAAGAGTTAATTGCAAACCATGCATGCATAGGAGTATAAGTTTTCTTGTCAGTCACTATGTGGAAAATCAATTTTTCAGGGTTGGCTGATTTTTGGACTGTGGATGAGATAACGACAGAAGCTGCGAGGACATTATCAGTTAGAAGAACAAGGTGGTGAAAGGAGGGATCGGAAAGTCGAGAAACATATTCAGGTGGAGGTAAACGAGATCGAGCTATCGCATTTACAGCATATTCTTCAGCTAATTTGAGGCAAAGACAATGTATGCTCTTGGGCACACCATGTGAGGCTAAGTGCCAGTAAACCGATTCCCGCTGTCTGGCTGACTGAACCTTGTGTTCCATTCTTGATAGCTGCATTAAGCAACAAGCTATTCTTCAGTTAATTAATTAGTA
The DNA here is from genome assembly GCA_036320875.1 of Cotoneaster glaucophyllus. Lineage (NCBI taxonomy): Eukaryota > Viridiplantae > Streptophyta > Magnoliopsida > Rosales > Rosaceae > Cotoneaster > Cotoneaster glaucophyllus. Next base: position 11,390,795 of record CM070064.1, on the reverse strand, counting down.
TATTATTATCAACAGATATTCAAACTGATAGCAAGTCATAAACAACTAATTACTATGGATCAATATGAAACTTCACCCTTGTATATTCTTGAATTTACGACTCAATTTCAGAATTTTAACATATATTATCTGCTATTTATCACAAGTTTTATCTCAAATGACTTTTCCAAAGAAAAATTTACAATAGCGCTGACGAATCCATATCTTAACTCTCCACTAGAACTTTACTTCAAGACAAATTTTGAACTTGTAAAAGCTCATTTGTCCAACTAATTCCAGCTAGCAACAAGTGGCCAAAGTTAACACAGCAATTTAATTGCAAAACTTTACAGCCATTCAAAGTTTTTGTGGTCCAAAGGCTGGCACATTCAAATCAAACGTAGGTTCCTACTAAGAACTAGAAAGTAGAACATGAATTAATCTAAGTGAAAGACGCTTAACTACGAGATTCTGCATAAAAACAACATAACACGGAAGAAAATTGGCATGGATAGTGAACAATCTTCAATCTACTGTCATCAGAAAAGGACACTTTGAGCAAAAATAATGGACCACAAATGTATGTTCTACCCACTACTGCTAGAGAAATATTGTATTTGTTTGAACAAACAGCCAATGGAAATTGTTTTGAATTGAAACTGGAAGCAGGTAGCTGACTAGTTTAGGTTCCAACACACTGGCTGCACTGGTTTTGGACCATCTCTTTTTCATTCATATTAATCAATGAGTTTACATATCTGTCATCATCCTCCCTTTTTCCTTAACCTACAAATGCCAAAGAAGTTCACTACATGGACAAGGAGTCTTCTTAATACAATTATTTTGTAATAATGCAAACAAATTAAATTAGATTTGTTTGAGAGTTGACCAGACCGAGGTACAAGACAAATACTATTAGGTCAATAATCCCAGAAGGGTAGGTGGAAGTTAGGGGTTCGGATCAATTTACCAACCCGAAATTGTGGACTAGACAATAGACATTGCATCACCCTACCAGAAAACACACAAAAGTAATAAAGGAAAAGGAAACAAAACTAACCGCTAGCTATTGAGTGAGTCTAGTAAAAAGTTAAAAACGAGTGAGTTTTTACCATGGCCTTTGTTTTGAAAGCGAATGCTTTGACATCTTGTTGCTTCAACGTCATCTCCTGGACCAGTTGGTTAAACGACTCGATCCCTTGCTCATTATTGTTTACGTTACCATCCTTTGCTTCCAGCAGTGCTCTTGTCAACTCCTCTCTGAGCTTCATTAGCATTAAACCACATCAAAACAATACCTATTAGATGATTAAATGAGCATGATAACCATTGACGGAGCCAGAATTTAATAACAATGGTGTCACAATTTTGGCCAAAAAAAACTTCATTGGATCATTTCGTTGAGCTTCTGGTGGGTATCTGCCAACTTATGCCGAGTTTTGTCAATTTTTGCTTATGACTATCGAGTGAGGCTTTTTACCGAACACTTGTTGTGCACCATAAGGTCACAAAGGAAAGAAAGAAGAAAATTTACAATAACCATACGGAGGGTTGTACAAAAGAAGTAGCAGTTTGTAATTCATCGTCTTGACTCTTTTTTTTTTTTTTCAGTTTGCCGCAACTTCTTGTAGTTAGTCATATACAAATATACAGATAAATATACATTGGGGTTATGAGCTGCCAATGATCGACTCTGCCACTGATGATGACTGTTTTTTATTTCTTTCGGAAAAGACGATTATTCTACCCTAATTATGAGGATGTGGGTTCAAAATCCGACATAATAGCCTTGTCAAGTAACCCCTAATCCACGTCTGTAACATGACAACCGTCTGATCGCACTAAACCGTGTTGATGTGAAAAGGCTAAAAACAAAGAGGGTAATGCCAGTTGGTTCCACTCAAGCTAAATGAAGATTTCTTTGGCTGACAATTACGTCTTATGGACTAGTGGAAACAGTCACAGTTCTGGTTCTGGAAACAGAGAAGAGATCATCTCCGGATCTCTCCCACCAAAGCCACCCAATCCATTAATCCGGATCATTGAAATTTGATTCAACGGATACAATTATTATAATTTTTAAAGAAGCCTCCTGTTTGTAGCCGTTAAATCAAATTTCAATGACTCGGATTAATAAATTAGGTGGATGGGAGGGGAGAGATCCGGAGAGGATCTCTTCCCCTGGAAATAGACGTTTTGGGCAAATTATTGTATTTCTTGTTGGTTTTTATTTTAATATTTCTAAAGATCAAGTTGACGAGAATAATATGAGTGCAATACCAACTGGCCACGCGTCTACAAAAGCAACTGACAGGGAGTGAAGGCAAATACCGACACTCCCTCAAATGCGCTTATCCATTGACTGTGCTCTCTAATTTCCTAGTACCAAATTGCCATCACCAACTACATCATTTACCAGAAATACCATTTATCTGTTACGAAAAATCAAGCCAAATATAGAAATATTCTTATCATCTAAATTAAAATATTTTTCTAAATTTGGTTTTAATAAAGTTCAATAGTCAAATCTAGTCTATTATGCGCCACATATGAGTGCGCCAAATAAGAACTGGACTTGGCTACTGATCAGCAGCTATTGCTTACGACTAATTACGGTTAGATATGTGTTCAAGTTTTGATCTTTCAGCAGCAGACACACAATTCTAATCAACTAGCTTAACTTACGTCTGTCATAATTTATCACGTTAACTATAATGAATGTTTTTAGAAGTGATTTTAAAATAACTGAATCATCTTTACTTAAAAGTGTGAGATCATATGTTTGATTTTCGCCAAAGACGAAGTTGAACCACATTATTATGGTAAGCTCATTATAAGGTTTAGCCCACTCCCTATACCCTAGATACAATCGTCTGTTAAGAAGAAATAAATAACTGAAAGCGTTTTGATGAAAATATTTTTGAAACCCCATATTATAAAAGTGAGATAATCCAAAAAAAAATTATTTTAAGTGCTTTCTACAAAAAGCACATAAAGATTCATCCAAATTCAGTTATTTTAAATACACTTTCAAATCAAAAATCTTTTAGTTTTTCTATTTTGTGCAAAATAATTTGTACATATATATATATATATATATATATATATAATGTAAAATTGAAATGGTAATATCGTCAATAAAGTAGTGTAGTGGGGGAGCACTTACTAATGATTCGTCACTCCCGCTGAAAAACCTCCAACCTACGCAGCCTGCAGCATTTGCCAAAGCCAAACACAAAAAACCAAAAAAATAAAAATAGTAAGTAATAAATCTGAATTTTCAGCAGAGCAGAATTCAAGGTACATTCAAAGCATTAGTATTCAGAAACAACAAAACTTGCAAGAAATTCCGCTTCAGAAGTCAGAGTTTATGCTTAGAATTCATAACGCAAGGTACAACAGCCGACAGCCGGATTATTACATAATTGCGATTACGCACGCAGCGACAAAATCCCAACGTACAACCACGTCACAGCAACCCCAAAATCCTCTTCAGATAATTCTAAAATATTTCAATTAATTTATCATTTTTACCTAAATACTTTAAGAAATTAAAATAAATAAAATAAAAAAGCTAGAGAGAGAGAGAGAGAGAGTTACCGAGCGTGGAAGAGCAAGCAGTGGCAGATTCAAGGACAATGAACGCAATTCTAACGAAAAGGAAGGGCAAAACTAACGCGAGCACCAGCAACAACGGCAAGACCGTCCGGCCGGAAATCCTCCGAGTCGCCGCCGTCGAAGGAGATCCCTTCCCGGCGCCGGCGCTGGATATCGTCAGCCTCTTTATCCCCGTCGTGGATATATAAAACTTCATCTTCCCCCACAACAGCAACTCCGCCTCCGCAGCAGCTTCATATCAATGCGACGGCGATGATCGGCCGGCTAGAGAGCGAAGAGCAGCTGCCCCGAGAACAGCCCGAGATCACTGGAGCTCCGGCGAGATCTGACGGTGCAGAGGGCGCTAGTGAGATCGAAAATTCGAAATGTGAGTGGGATTCGATGTTCGGAATTGGGAGGAGGCGGAGGTCACGGGCTCTATTTGTGGAACGAAAGCCAGAGAGAGAGAGAGAGTCGACTCAATTATCAGATCACGAAATTTAGAGAGAGAGAGAGAGAGATGAAAAGCCAAAAGCAGAACCGCGTTGAAAGCCGCGGGAAAGAGGAGGGAATTTTATAAGGTATTATTTTGGGAAAGGCGAGAGAGAGAGAGAGAGAGAGAGAGACAGAGAAGTGTACGAGCTAATTAGTTAGTTAACTAATAAGTTTGTGGACCTCGGATTAAGGGTTAATTACGGATTTGGCCTTGGCTTTTCGCTAATGGCACCGACAAATTGTGAGTGTTCCCTTGCTTTTGTTTTGTGATGGGCTTACGTTATGGGCTACTTATGGGCATAGCCCATGGGTCAGTCACTCTGTAGCTCTGTTTTTGTGCCTGCAGTTCTTACCCGTCCATCATTGTAAATTTCTTCTTTTTCTTTTACGGTTGAGATTTTGTTAATTTTTTTGGTGTATAAAAAAAAAATATTTTTAGTAAAATAGTTAAAATATTTACATCTGATTTCTCTGCTTCAATCTTTATTTTTTATTTTTTTTAAACAAACGATATTATCTATATTAAGATATAAGAAAGATATGAATGGGGGTGGACTTAGTCTCACAATGAGCTAACAATAATATGGTTCAAATCGCCTTTAGAGAGAATCGAACTTAAGACCTCTCTCACTTACAAGTAAAGAGGAATATCACTAGACTGTAGTATTAAGGGCCAATTTGGGATTGCTGCGCTTTTTTAATAAATTGCTTATGTTGTGCTTTAAGAATAATCAGCTGCAAAAGAAAGCAGTTGACCGTTTGATAAATTGTATGGTTAAAAATGTTGTGAGTATGAAAAGTAATGTAAAAACAGTGTCTGTAAGGATAAATAATGTCATTGTTTAAAATTAATGAGCTTATTACAGTTATTAAAAATATTCTAATGGCTCAACTCTGCTTTTTATTAAAGTAGTTTTTAAAAGTAATCTATAGGTTGCTTTTAAAAGCTGATGTGTGAAAATCATTGCTTTTAAAATAAGTAGTATATTTTATTTTTACTAAATATTTTTTTACTACTTAACTTTAAAGTGAAACAATTTTTTGTGAAAAAAAAAACAATAACAAACTGAGCCTAAGTGAATGCTCTAACCTTGTTTGTTTAAAAAAGAATACAAGATCAAGTCATTAGTGTTATGAAATGACGTTGGGTTGCATCCCTTTAAGAAGGAAAAGGATCCTCGCCGGATCCTTTTCTTAGGGATCATAGGGATCTTTGAATCTCAACCATGCATCGTATATCGTGCGGTCAGAAATCATTTCAAAATTTAAAATTTAAAATTAAATATAAATAGTACCTAACGAAAACTGACTGCACGATATACGATGAACGGTTGAGATTCAAGGATCCCTAGGAAAAGGATCCGGCGGGGATCCTTTTCCCTTTCAGAAAATGATCCTCGTCGGATCTTTCTCGTGATCATGATTGTTTTTCGTATATCGTGCGATTAGTTTCGTTAGGTACTATTCATATTTAAATTTAAATTTAAATTTTAAAATGATTTCTGACCACACGATGTACGATGGATCGTCCCGATCACGGGATTTCCAGAAAAATGATCCAGCGAAGATCCTTTTCTCTTTTTATCATCAATTAATGGCAAGTGATCAGGAGCTAAGCATTATCAAATATTGATTAGACAACTTCAATTAACTTTGGTGTGGAAAAACATTGACATTATAGTGGCCATCAAACTGTTGTATCTGACATTAATTATTTATAAAGACTATTCCTAATTTAATCCCCAAACAGTGGAGAGATTTTTTTTCAAGAACCTAATATTCGGTATTTCACATATCATAATACAAATATATATTTTTATGTGTCTTTTTTATTTTACAACATGTAGAATACCTGCTTAAATATCGAACACTTAAAAATAATTCTCCAAACAGTGACATGAATTAATGAATGAAAACTCTAGAGTAGCTGTAAGTTTTGTGACTTAATTAATTAAATGATAAATGACTTGTTTGAAATTGTTTTTAAAATGATTGAACCAAAAGTGCTTTTGGGTTTCAAAAGCACTTGAGGTGCTTCATGCAAAAACCACCAATTATGTACTTCTTGCATAAATGACTATAAGTACTTTTTTTAAGATTCATTTGTATTTTTACTAAGAATTACTTACAAATTTAAAACATTTTTGTCATATAAAAATACTTCGTAAAGAGCCGTAAAAAATCGTTGGGCTCGAAGTTATGTATTTGATTATCTTATTTTCTATATTTATGCATGATAGGGACTAAAAATAGAATAATAATCCATTAAAGCAATGCAACCCACCACCACATGTAGAAATATGTTGACAAGTTCGCTTAAGAACAAAACGTATGATATGACACAAAGCAGTATTTGTCACATCCCGGCCCGGGGTCCACCACATTCCAGGTCCGTTCCACTACCGTAGCACGATATTGTTCGCTTTGGGCCCCGACTACGCCCTCACGATTTTTGTTTATGGGAACTCACACGAGAACTTCTCAGTGGGTCACCCATGATAGGAGTGCTCTCGCGCGCTACTCGCTTAACTTCGGAGTTCCAATGGAACCCGAAGCTAGTGAGCTCCCAAAAGGCCTCGCGCTAGGTAGGGATGTGAATATACATATAAGGATCACTCCCCTGGGCGATGTGGGATCTCACAATCCACCCCCCTTAGGGGCCCGACGTCCTTGTCGGCACACCACGGCCAAGGTTAGGCTATGATACCAAATTGTCACATCCCGGCCCGGGGTCCACCACATCCCGGGCCCGCTCCACCACCGTAGCACGATATTGTCCGCTTTGGGCCCCAACTATGCCCTCACGGTTTTTGTTTATGGGAACTCACACGAGAACTTCCCAGTGGGTCACCCATCATGGGAGTGCTCTTGCGCACTACTCGCTTAACTTCGGAGTTCCAATGGAACCCGAAGCCAGTGAGCTCCCAAAAAGCCTCGCGCTAGGTAGGGATAAGAATATACATATAAGGATCACTCCCCTGAGCGATGTGGGATCTCACAGTATTCATATTTAAATTGACGACGATCGATATCCACTACGGATTCACAGTTAAGATTTATGCTCATATATAGTTGAGTGAATTACTTTTTTCTAAAAGATAGTGTTTCAATTTGAAGATCAATTAGCTTATATACTGATATTTCACTTTATTTGTAGGAGTTTTAAATTCGATTTTTATAGTAAACAAATGCAGTATAATATATAAAATAAAGAAAATTTGATTTTAATCTTTAAATAAGATAAAGTTAAGATAATTTCTCGGGCAAGACTCAAAATTGAGTCTGGTCTCTTAGTTCTATTTAAATGCCAGTATTTATGTCACATCCAGACCCGGGATGTGGTGGACCCCGGGAACCCGAAGCCAGTGAGTAGCGCGCGAGAGCACTCCCATGATGGGTGACCCACTGGGAAGTTCTCGTGTGAGTTCCCAGAAACAAAAATCGTGAGGGCATAGTCGGGTCCCAAAGCGGACAATATCGTGCTACGGTGGTGGAGCGGGCCCGGGATGTGGTGGACCCCGGGTCGGGATGTGACAATTTAGATTCCATATCTTTTTTTTGTGGTAATTTCATGATTTCTTTAAGTCTACACTAATTTATTAGGGTTTACATCACAAATGGTCCCTGAATTTGACCTCATCAATCATGATGGTCCCTGAAATTGAAAATCGATCAATGTAGTCCCTGAATTTTAACCTCGCGAATCAATGCCGTCCTTCTGTTAGTATTCCGTCCAAATTAACTTTAAAAAATGTTATAGAACCAAATTTTCATGGTAAAATGACCAAAAATAACCATATTACTTATAATTTTACTTACTACCTCTCTTTTCCTTTTTCCATCTTCACTTTTCTCCATTTTTTCATGAATTTGGTGCTAAAACTAAAATAAAAACAAAAAAAGTGGGAAATTTCAATTTTTTTTAATATCAAGTAAAAAAGAATTCTAACTAGGTTAGCTCCATTCTTTGTTTTTTTAAAAGAAATTGGGTTAGCTTCAAAAGCTACTGCCAAAGTCCACATTTGATCATTTATCTTGTAAAAGAAATTGGGTACCACCTTTTTTTTCAAGTAAAATTATAAGTAAAAGGGTTATTTTTGGTCATTTTACCATGAAAAATTGGTTATCTAACCTTTTTTAAAGTTAATTTGGACAGAACACTAACAGAAGGACTACATTGATTCGCAAGGTTAAAATTCAGGGACTACATTGATCGATTTTCAATTTCAGGGACCATCATGATTGATGTGGTCAATTTCAGGGACCATTAAAACCCAATTTATTATAATATATTTCCATACAAATATTTAAGTATACAAATTCATTATAATATAATTCAATACAGACATTTTGATACAAACATTTATGTATATTAATTCATTTTGATATATTTTGGTGCAAATATTTTAGAGAAAAAAGTTAATTTATATATATATATATATTTTTTTTTTTTGAATTCTTAATTTATATATTTTGGTACAGTCATTTTTGTACACATATGTATTTATATATTTTTCTTATGTGTCACTAATTTCATTTAATATTTTCTCATATAGGTTTATTTATAATTGGAAGAACTAAAATATGCATATTATATTCTGCCTCAAGATTTTACAAAATTAGTGTCAAATTATGTTAGGCTCATCAGTAACAGTCAATAGGCATGGCTTTGGCTTTGGTTTTTCTCATTGATGAACAAAAATGGAGGCATCGATCATGACAAAGCATGCAGAAACATCTTTTGACTTGCCGTGAAAAATTGGCAAGTAAATCGTCGTCATTAATTCTGTTATTTTCACGGCGTTACTTTGTCACAAAGGAATTTATAGATACAAGCCTCTGTCTTGAGTTTGCCAGACATCGAAAGTAAATGATTGTACAAAGACATAATCTTGCATGGCTTCAGGACCTGTCCAGAGATTTTTGAGGTTCGGGGCGACGTCAAAAAATGTGTCCTCATTTCATATATAAAAAAATATTTATTTTCACACGTAAGACATCGATAAAATTATATTTAGAAAAACATTTCAAACTCAATAATTTAGAAACACGGAATAATTAATTTATTGTGTATTAAGAGAAGGAAACTAAAAAACTTCGGGCTTACATGTAGATAGATTATGAGTTTTGTTTTCCATCTAAACTTTTAAAGTGTTTTTGTATAAATCGTGAGTTATTTTTTCTTATTTACTAACCTCGTCAATATAAGATTAAAAAAACATTAATGTTTTTGAGTCTTTAAGTATATGTATAAGTAATGAATGAACACTAAATTAAACTTTTTGATGACACGTAATATTATTTGCAAATTTGATCTAAAAATTTAGTCTACGCATTACTTTTTGCTGAAGATTAGATTTGAATTAGAATGGATATTTAAAAATAGCAACCCATATAGCTACTAGCTAGTAAATAAATTAACAACCAAACAAAAATTTGTAAAAATTGAAAAAAAATAAACATGCACATAGCATTTTGAACTTAGGATCTCTCATTAATTTTAAACAACAAAAATCATTCATTCTAATTAAACTTCTTGATCATTTAGCCAAATTTTATAAATTTATACTGTTATGAAAAGAAATTTGTAAAAATTGGAATGTAAATAAGCACACATGGTATTTTGAACCTAAGACCTCCTCATTCATTTTAAACAACAAAACCACCAGCTCTAAATTTATTTGTCACTAAACCAAATTTTATACATTTATACTTTTATAAAAACATATATAAATATACCACCCTAATAATTTTGGTGCCCCCAATTTTTTTGGGCCCCAGACGGTAGCCCTGCCCGCACTGGGCCTGGGCCGGGCCTGCATGGCTTATAAGTATAAGATGTTTCTAGTATAATATGTAACGTTAATTAGTTCTTAATGGTTACATCTCTTTGTGCTCAACGCATGCGCATGGCTCTATAATTTGGTTATATCACTACTTTCAACATATGGACACAAAAAACTTATAATTCAAGTGTTCAACCCCTTAACCAGAGGCAGAGCCATGAAGGGACCAGATGGTTCCATGCCCATCCTAATATTTTTTTACTCAGAAAAGTTTAGGTATACGCTTATGATTTTCAAGGTTTTTATGTAGGCTTAGGTTCTCAATCCGACGTTTTTACTTTAATTTATTTCATGGGGTTTGATTTGAGGTTGGTGGCTCCTATAGAGTTTAGGCAATCTATTTATTTGTAAATTTTGAGGAAGCCTCTGATCTGAGGATCATTGGAGGGAGAGAGGAAGAAACTAGAAAGTTAGAGAGGTTTGGGGTTGAGGTTTAAGTTTAAGGAAAAGAATTATGAGGACAATACTATGTCTGACCCAAACGACAGAAGTCGGTTGCTCACCACACAACAAAATAATTTTTGTAAGATCAGAAGAGCGTTTCGGATTGAGACTTTTTGACCATTTCTATGCTAAAATCCTAACTCCACCACTATTCTCAACCATTGTTTAAAAAAAAGACATGAGATGAGTTGTAAAACAAAAGTTCTACGCTCGAATATTAGGTCGATTTGATGAGACGTATAATATACTTGACTGGAAAATAAGAGTGAAAACTGGAAAGGTTTTTCTAATTAAATAGAAAATTAGTTATGTGTAATGACGATGCATAGAGTACCTGATTAAGTATAAACTAATCATGGTGGGTTAAATTAATTTGACTAATTTGGAAGTGACCTCCTCAATATTGCTGTAAATCCATGCCTGCATGCACATGCATAACTTTCGGCTTTTTTTCGGCAAGATCTTAGTCGGTCCAATAAACTAGTTCCCATGCAGCAGCACCGAAACGATAACTTTTAAGTCTAGGCAAGTATTGTCGCTTGCATGTGGTCTTTGGTGTTGTGCATATTCTTAGCACAAACAAAACGTGAGGAAACAAAACGGATTATCGATGTTTGAAGTTGCATTTTTGCATTAACTCTATGGTTATAATTTATAAATATATAATGAGGGATATTTACTAATCCGTGGTCTAATACGGATCGCCTGTACAGAATTGAATTTCACTTTATAGTGATGATGAATAAGGTGACTAGTAAATGGGGGTTTTTCAGATTAAATACCATTCCTAAGAAAAAAGCAACGAATGAAAATTCTAAAAAAATTAGCTAAAAGAACATTACTCCACTTTATAATAAGTTTATGGACTAATGCTCGCGATATTTTAGTTTAGAGATCAAAACTCTAATTGAACTAAAGTTTTATGGACCATTACTCTAATTATATCTTAATACAAATATAAAAGAAAATTTAAGGGTGTCAAGGATGGATTTGTTATACATTGAATGATATGTAGCACTCAAGCTACACCCCTTATATTTATTTCTATATGTTTGAAGTGCAAAGTAACTTTAAATGACAGCACCACCACCCATTTATACCATAAGTTTGTTTAGAGCAACTACAAGTCCAAAATATATACATTTGGAGATCTATTTCCCCAAACGCAGTGATACAATTTTTTAGTTTGAAGTAATACCTTAATATAAACAAGTTTAACTATAATCATTCAGAGTACGTTTGTTGTACATGACTATCTCTGACTAGACTATATTCATAGACTAAACTGAACTGACTTGACTTGGACTAAACATAACAAGAATAGTGCAATGTTTAATGAGATGCCGGACTATATCCTAAACTAAATGATGCAGGACAAGAATAGTTCAAGTAGTTAAAAGCAATTTGCTCGTGCACGCATAATTTTTGTTCCATCTCTCCTGCCTCGATGTCGCTTGGATGATGAAAAATCTCCAAATTTTTGGGGTGTAATCGGAAATATTCAAATCATCGACAACGAAGTATGATCTATACTTTTTCTCCTCGATGGTAACATTGACATAGTAGGCGACTGTCCACTGTCATGTCACAAATATCTTTTGGTTAGTGATCTACACCTCACAACATACTGTTTTTTTGTTTGTTGGACACAATATTTTGGTTGAGAGTAAAAACGATAGTGCTCCAATTCTGAGGAACCATAAACTTAATAAGCACATGAAATCAGGACCTACAATTTAGGCAAACCTAAAGAGATTGAGCGAGAAGATATAAATTTTATTTTAGTTTTTTTTTAATACTATTACGGGGTGGGAAAATAATTCGAAACCATTACACTAATTTAAAGCAAGATGATTTGATTTTATTGGCTCAATTTGGAAAATAATTCATATGAATAGAGTTTATTGCCACATGATTTTCCGATTTAATGTGAACAAATAAGAAAAAAACTTACACATAATATTGTATATTTTTTTAGGCGAAACGATAACGGTTTTAATATAGTATTAAAAATTGATACAAACATCAATGAGAACATTCTGGATAAAGTCTCCTAAATCCGAAGAGATTTCAACAAAACATAAAACGCCAACTTGGCAAAACTATTTGCCATTGCACTGGTGGATTTGAGGGCGAGAAGCATCCAAGTCTTGAATTCATCCACAACCAAACTCAGAAAATTGAGATGACACTCCAAAGTCAAATGAACTCCATTCCAGATGAAAAGGGTCAAACACTTCGCAATTTGGCACTTAAGAAATTTTACGCAAAAAAAAAACTACTATATAACAAACATGAGAACACTCTTTGACTATGAGTAGCACCGACGTCAAAGAGGAACTTGCAAGGAACCAACTATTGTCCATACCAATATGAATTTTGTGCTCACACCATTAGCAAAACCACTTGAAACAGTGAAGTAGACCCAATGGAAGCCCATAACACGAGTACAAAGATTAAAATAATTATTAGGAGATACTCACTAATAATCTCATCAAAAAGACATTTATAGACGGAAATACTAAAACGAAAAACAAAAATGCAACATTCAAAAAAATAGGAAGGAGAAAGGCTAGGTGAAGGGGGTGCCACTGGCCCCAAGTCACAGCAAGGGCCGATGGCTATGGAGTTTTTAGATATATATTGGAAAAGAAAGAAAATTAGTATAGCAGAACAATACAATGACACATAATATTGTATATTGAATTGAAACAACACAATAGCGATGAATCTGTTTTTATGTTGATTATTTTCTTAAAAGGTGGTGTTATCACATACTTCTTTTTACCTCATACGCATTCTCTCTTAATTTATGTCATTTGATTATCTTCAATTAATTCAATCCGACAGTTAAAAATTAAAAAATATGTAGAAGGTAAAAAAAAAGTGTGAATATGACTACCCTTTCTAAGTTTTTTTTTTTTGGAAACTGGAAATTCATTAACCGGGCAAAGATGCCAAAGGAAACCGAAAGCTTACAACGAAGCAAACAGATAGAGCAACACTAAAGAAAGGTAGTGCAAGGAGGTTGCAAGAGATCAGACGCCGCACCTCATGCTAAAGCGTCCCTCCTTACCCTACCAAAACAGTTAATGAGGGCACGGGAGGCCATCGTTACACAATACATGAATAAGGGAAGATGGGGGTCTAACAACCCAAACAATATCACATACTTCCTTACAATTCCGCGAAGCCAAAAGATCCGCTACTGAGTTGGCCGATCTTGGAACCCAAGACCAACGACATTCTAGAAAAACCTTCCTTAAGTTACTGCATTTCACAATGAAAGGGAAAGCTTCCCAGCTGCCCTTCCTTGAAAGGTCATTCAAGCAAGAAATAGTTTCCAAAGAATCAGATTCCAAAATAACAGAATTCCACCCACTGCTAATACCCAAACGACATCCATACATTATAGCCATAGCTTCCACCATAGCCACACTAGTAGCTTTGACTTTGTACCTGCAAGCCGCCAAGAAGCTACCTTCGGCATCCCTTGCCACCACACCCAGAAAACCCGAGCCATCCCTAGCAAGCCAACTGCCATCAACATTGATTTTAACCACCCCCAACGCCGGAGGAGACCAAACAGAAGGGGTAATAACAATCTGAGGGCACGGCAGGAGAGAAGAGATCGGGGTTGAGGTTGGATTTGAAAGCACATGACTACTAGAAGCTCTATTTTGTTGCTGAAATCAAGAATCTAATTATGAGATTCCAAAAAGATATGGTTAAATGTGGGCTTCTCATAATTTCATGGGCCCACAATGTTTGTGCCCCCTCTTATTTATGTCGACCCAATCTTCAGCCGGGTAACATGAAATTTAGGTCCCTTTTGGATCAAAGCCACATCCACAGATATACACGCGGCATCAATCTAATTTGCTTAGGATAATGGCACGTTTACTTATCCGTAATCGAAATCAATTTACGGAATTGGATTTCGATTACGGGATACACCTTTGTTTATATAATTTTAGGGAATCAAAATACATGTGGGATCCACACGCATTAAGGAATCCAACTCCTAATTTTGGAGGAATTGGACTCCCTACATGAGGGAGGTATTTCAATTCCTTGATACTTGAGGAATCCGGAATGGATTTCTTCTACAAATTATGCCCTCACTTGTTTCTAATTATCCCAACATTGCCATTCATTTGACGCTCATTATGTCATCTTTTAATAAATAAATAAAACCTATTTATATAGGTGAATTTTATTATATAAATTTTATTAAGAATTTAATTTAATTAATTAGTATGAAAATAATTTATTTATGTAAGGGCAATTTAATAATCAACCTAGTTTTCATTCTGATTGAAGTGAATTAGTAAACAATTTATATGAACTCAACATCATTTCTGTCATCTTTTAATAAATAAATAAAACCTATTTATATATTTTTATATCGATGAATTTTATTATATAAATTTAATTAAGAATTTAATTTAATTAATTAGTATGAAAATAATTTATTTATGTAAGGGCAATATAGTAATCAACCTAATTTTCATTCCGATTGAAATGAATTAATAAACAACTTATATGGACTCAACATCATTCCTACTTCAATTCCAGACAGTTTTAGTAAACAATTTCAACAGGAATCTGATTCTGATTCCACCTCATTTCAATTCCTCATCAATCTAATTTCTCCCCAATTCAATTCCTCTCATTTTGATTATGGATTAATAAACACACCCTTGGAGTTGAATTTGGACCCTCTCCAAACCTTAGTTTCCGGAGCTTAAGTCTAGGAAATTCGAGTCGTTGATTTGTTTGAAGGAGAAATTGAAGCCATTGGCTTGTATGAAGTGAGTTAGTGAAACGAGTTAACACGAACATATAATTCAGTTTGAATGGTCTAAATTGTCTGATCCATAGGCTCCGTACAATAAAATCTGGAGTGGATCTTTGTCCCGAGGTGTTGAGTGTCCAATCAGGTACAAAATAGACAAAGAACAAAGGGTCCAAAGTATGGAGAAAGTTTCTTGCAACAATATAGTCTCAGTGGATAGGTGTTATGATTTCTTATAACAAACTTTTATTTGTTAAATAATTGTCACGTGGTGTCTCTAATTGGAAGAAAGAATTTGTCTCAAGTATGGGTAAATGGGAAATAAAAGAGCCAAAGCCAAAGCAAAAAAATCATCAAATTACACAAATGTGGTGGGCGTTATATGACAATTTACACAAATGTAGTTTTTCACGACGAGTAATATTGACATCTGACCTAGCAAAAATGAAAATAAATAGGCCAAAGAATGATTATTGTACTTTGTATGTTTCACTGTGGCGCCTGGTATTCGAACATTGGCTCGAGACATTTTCTCTACCCCTTCTTACCCTGAAAAATCATGGGCACCCTATGTCACTTGAACCAATAACCATCTTTCGGCTAACATAGCCTCCTCCGTCCCTCGGGACCAACAAGGGTAGCACAGAAATATTCAACAGCACTTTGCTTCTTAAGTACTGTGAGGATCCCGGGAATCCTCAAATCACATCCGTTCATCGTACATCGTGCGATTAGAAATCAATGTAAATTTTTTTATTTAAAATTGAATATAAACAGTACCTGATGAAAATTAGCCGCACGATGTACGATGAACGGATGTGATTGGAGGATCCGGCAAGGATCCTCTCTCTTAAGTATCAATGCGAAGGACACATGTCACTCACGAGCTAATTAGACAGAAAAGATTGACAAAAGTAGGTCACTGTACTTGAATTGCAGCAATTAGTAAACTGAGTCAAATCGCGACAGTTCAAACCAGAAGAACCAAAGTGAAACTTACACTGAAAAACATGAACTAGTCATAACTTGGCCAAGATAAACAGTAATCCTGGAACAATACCATCAATCTAATATCATATTCAATCAAAATTCATATCATTTACTTAAGTTCTCAACTTCCATCGTTTTTTATTGCTAAAATTTCATCAAAAAGGTTTGAAAGAAATGTTTAGAATCTGGTCTGTAATCCATTAAAACACTTGATCAAGTGCAACACTTGTGTCTAAGCATATTATATACTTGAGGCAGAGACAGAGAGATGGACTGTGAAGTAATGAAATAAACATAAGGTTGGCCCTTGTTTTGGACATGAAATAAGGGATTTTACACTGGCTTTGCAGTAATGTCATGTACAAATTGCTGAGTGGATCACATACCTTTCTTTTAGTGTTTCCCTCACATTTCTCAGCAGATTAGACCACGGTTAACTGTTGATAGGCATTTTCGAGAGAACTGGAGAGATCAACTAGGGAGTAGGAAGCCACCCTCTCATTCAAACAGTCACAATACCTGAGATCAGGAACATAATTCCTGCAACAAGCAAAGGAATTTTACTGTTATTAATTCACATACTTAAGACCAAAAACAAAGAGCAACTGAATTCTAATGTTTTAATGTAGAGTTGCATACTCAGAAAGTGCAGTGATCTCTTAAGATGGTTCGAGCAAGATCAACCGCTCCACTCTTTTTGTAGATGAGATGCAAATTAAAAGCTGCTTCTCTGCGAAGGTCACAGTAACCCGATTTTTTATTTTCAGCAGACTCTGGCTTTTCATGGGGAAGCTTTGGCATGGGGCAATCCTTCACTTGCATTGCAAGAACTTTGTCATAATGCCAAGCTGCTAGAGTCACAAGGCCGACCTGATGGTATGCCCTGGCTACGTTGTAAAAAGCCTCCTGGCTGAATTCACAAAGCTGCAAGTTGTTGTGGAGGAAAGCTAAACCTTGTGCAATACACTGGTGCCTATTCTGAAGTCTATGTCCGAGGGCTAAGTTGATTAAGGCAGTACCAACACAGAGATTAATAAGGGGATTCTCTGGCAATAATTTATAAGCTTCAAGGTATTCTCTCGCGGCATCTTGATGACGGCTTTTTTTAGTAAAATGATGCCCAGAAATGAGACTGGGAGGTGCACAGTCTTTGAGTTTGTCTCTCTTATTGCGTAGAAACTTGTAATGCCTCGCATACCAGTCATCTAATCTGGTAATTACTTTGTAATAGCAATTCCAGGCAGCATTGCTGTATGGATGCTGGTCTGCAATGTATTTTACACAGTTAACCCCATGCTCAGGATCGGGTGTGTTGTATGCAATTTGAGCTCCAAGAGACCTGAGTTCTTCCGCGACAGAAGACATGTTGCGAGTCGCTTTCAAGAAAATATTTATTATCTCCAATGCTTCACAATATCTTTGCAAGGAGGCCAGTGACTTACACAAATCTATTATGAGGTCGTTATGCTCTTTATCCTTGAGTAGATCTGGCAGGGGAGGTTCTTTATGTATTTCTTCCGGAGGATCATCATCTGAATCATCACTTTGCCAGTCAACTCCAGAAGCCATGGCCTCAGCTCTCTTATCTTCCTTTACTTTTGCCTTCTTCTGAAGCAACTTCTTCGCTCTTGCAGCTTTAAGCAGATCTGAAGCAGGAGCTACTGGTCTAGATCTGCACAATAGGTTCTCTTTTTGGTGATCCTCCAGGACTTTGACTCTTTCTAACAGGACAGTTCTTGTGAGCCTCCTTTTCACTTTCACCTTTTGCTGAAGTGATTCGATGCTCAGTGACTCGTGTACCAGATGATAGATTGTATCTACAAATTCCTTGGTCATCCCCTTAGCTCTGTAAATGTTGCAAAGCTTCAGTTTCACCTTTCCATTGCACCACCATGGTACTGATTTATCCGTTTGGGGGTCCATACGATGTAGAATTTTCGGAGGAGATAGCAACAAAATGGCTTCATCTTCTCTGGCTTCTTCAACAAGAATAGAAGCCAGTGTTAATCGGGCCTCAATATCATCTTCAAATGTCTTTAAAGCTTCGTAGAAGCACAAAATTGCCTGTACTCTGTCATTCAAGGACAAATGACATTGAGCTATTTTCATAATTATAAAGCCATTATTAAATTCGACATTTCCTTTCAACATCAAATAATACTTCAACGCAGAACTATGATGCCCAAGACTCATATATGACTCTGCAACTTTAGCAATCAAGTCAGCATTATCTGCACTCTTCTCATCAAGAGCACTAAAAATACTTCCTGCCTTCTCCATATTTCCGAGGTAAGCATGGCATATTCCTGCTTTAATTGTCATTGCCAGAGGCATCTCTTTTTCTGAACAGAATACCAGTTGTGCATGCTCAATATGCTGAAGGGCTTCCTTATGTGAATTATTTTCCATAAGTATGGAAGCCAGCAGATCAATGACACTAAGATCAGCTTCAGTTGGATGATTTCTGAGATAGTCCTCTAGAATCTGCATAGAACGCTCTTGCTGACCACATCTTTCATACATCATTGCTCCCATCTTGAGTGCTTCAACATTATCAGGACAGGCTTGTGCTATCTGTTCATAAGATGCTGCTGCTTTCTGATAATCTCCAAGCTTAACATAAAGTGAAGCACGATCAAATTTCAGACTAACATTTTTAGGATCTGCTGATATTGCTCTTGAAAGGCAATAAATCGCATCATGACTGTTGCCTCGTTTATTGAACCGGTCAAAAAGCAGTTCCCAAAGAGCTGGATCTCTTGGTGCTAAAAATGCAGCAATTCTGTAGCAATTCAAGGCATCCAACTCATTACCAAGATTGTCATGGATAATTCCAAGTGTATGATACGAGTCAGGCAAATCTGGTGCTTTCTTTACAACTTCTGTCAAGATTGGTATGGCCTCTTCAAAACGGCCAAATGCATAGTGAAGGTTAGCTTCACCAAGCATTCTATTAATCTCAGGGGTAAGCTTCTTAGTTGATCCTTTTCGTCTACCCCTTTTCTTAGACTTCCTTGATCTCCTTTGCATACCATAATTCATGGCCTCCATTATTTCCTCCATGCTTGCTCCAGTAAGATCCTCCCGCCTGACCTTCTTAACCGAACCTTCGGGCCGGCTATCCACAAGTGATTTTCTCTTTCTCTCAGCTAAAGCCTCATAATCCGCCCCCAGAAGTCGCTGATAAAGTTGGTCACCACCATCATCTTCCACAAGATCCAAAGGATTAATCCCATCTATAAAACTCAAGACATTCTCTTCCTCATCCCCATTGTCCTCCTCCACCTCCTCATCTTCGTCTTCCTCTTCGTCATCCTCAACATCTTCTTCCATGTCTTCTTCGGGACACACAGCTAGTTCATACTGAGAAGCCTCCTCATCATCACCATCACTAGTAGCATTCCCCTCCTTGTCCATCAAAATGTACAGCCAAAGGAACCCTCTCGAATACCCAAACGAAAGATGAAACGAGGAATATCATACACTAACAAAGAATCGATGATACCCGGAACCTGTTTTGCCAATTATTTCCATCATCAAAACCCTAATAGTTAACATTCCCAAAATATGACAAATCAAATTCATAACACAAAAAATTTACACAATTCAAAACGAAAAACGCATCACTTTGATTGACCCAAAACCCTAACAACATTGCGGCAATCCAAAAGAATCATACTTTAGCATTAATCCGCGAAACGAAAGAATAATAGACTAATTCTGGTGCAGGAGCGGCGGAGGAACTCAAATTTGGGGGAAAAAAAAAAATTAGGGTTTTGGGGATTGGAAAGTTACCTGAGCTGGGAGAGGCGATTGGGACAGGTATCGAAATCGTTGTGATTTGGGTTCGAAACACGGCAGAAGGGCGCGCAACTTAGTGAGCGCCGGTGGCAAATGCCAAACAAATTATTTATTTTTCGACTCGAAAAATATAAATTACGCTTATTAACGCGGTCAAGATTTTCAAACATTCTACGACACTTTGCTGTATTTGTAACCGTCAGATCTTTATTTATTTATTTTTATCAAGGTCTCTATTTTTAGGCTTTTAGCCATTATTTATTTCCTTTCGACGCGTAGCATAAAAAATCTCAATTAAAAAAAGGAGAGTTTTAACGAAAAATTCGCGGTACTGTTCATTTTAACGAAAAACCATATTTTTACACTAAAAGGTCAAACCTGATACTATTCACTTTACCCTTTATTTTGTCCTGATCGTTAAAACTAAAAGTTTTCCAACCCTTTTCATTAGTTTTCCTTTAAAAAAAGAAAAGGAATATCGCCCTGCTGGCGGATGATATTTTATTTAGTGCAGCTTCTTTTACTGTTTCAAATCTTTATCGGATGAGAATGATGACACTTCACCGCAACGGATAATAATTGTTTATGCACCTTGGTATAGATTCACTCGCCACCAATCTCTCTCTCTCTAACATTTAACAATTTAACCCATTAACGCTATCGTATATAAAAAAATAAAAAATAAAAACTCTTGTATAAACAAAAATAATTTATTGGTTACGTATCTGAAAATTACAATGCCCCAACTTATAGTAGACCCTTTAAGTATTCTGAAGCAATTCCAGAGCTTCTTATCAAAACATGAGAACAACTAAACAAACCAGAACCAATATCACCAACTTATTTAATTATCTTAATCTATCGCAGAAAAAAAATTAACTTAATTAATAGGATGAGACTGATGGAACCACAGCATGAGAATAACTAAAACCCTAGCTAATTCCCACAGGATAAATAAATAAATAAACAAATGCATAGGATCGGTACCGAGGTCTACTTCATGAGACACTTAAATTGCTGCTCCACCTGCAAATGTTTTCTTGTTGGGTTCAAACACGTATTTAATCAGCGATTCCTTGATCGGGAGCAGTTCCGGGAACTCTTTCTTCAGCTTTGATGCATCCATCTCATTGTTACTTCTTGCTGCAACGATAACCTTGGCTTGTTCTTCCACAGTAAAATTAGTCCACTTGAAACTGGGGTTAATGTAGTTCTTGTACATCTCCAGAATCTCGTTGTGACTCACCACCCCGGGGTTTGTGAAGTTCCATATACCCGACAAGTTCCTCTTGGCCATCTCAACTGAAATGGGCAGAAGCTCGTCCAAGATTGTCATGCTGTTTGGAATGTCGACCACTTTATTGTACCGCGAGATCTTTGTGATGAAGTTGCGCGGGTTGCCGAGATCAGATGATATTGGCATTCGAACTCTAAGAGTGCAAACATTCTCATACTCCTTTAGAAGCTCTTCAACCTGTTACACAAAAATGGGAAAGAGATATCAGTTGGGAATTTGGGAACTATTTTAAAACTTCTTTCAAGATTATCACAGTAATAATAGATATGATGGTTGGAGAAAGTACCATGGCTTTGGTTTTGGAATAAAATGAGCCCGCGAAATTCGGTGTGTCTTCCTCCTTGAACCCAATTCCCGATCTTGGTGGATGGGCATCATCATACTCGAAAATGCAACCAGTGGCATAATTCACCATTAGGAGGCCGTGATCTCTGCAGACATCAGCCAAGGTTAATGTACCAACAACATTGGTCCGAATTGTTTCTGGTTTATGAGATTCACACCAATCCACATTGGGTCTGCCAGTCACTCCAGCAGCATTAAAAACATGGGTTGGTTTAACACTCAGAATATCAGCCATGAGCTGTGACCGTTCCTGAAGACGCCCTCGTCCATACTCGTAGGGTATCCCTTGCTTCTCACAGATCTTCCCAAGAAGGCCTCCGATCCACCCTGTTTTACCATAAATCAAAAACTTCAGAGATGGCTTCTCAGTAGATGGGATGTTCCTTGGAGCTGGAACAACCATTTTGCTCTGACTAGAATCACTTGCTGACAAAGGGTAAGCAGAATCGCCAGTATCGGAACCATTAAATTGTCTTTCAATTCCGGGAACCATGAGCATTCTTGGATGAGGAAGCAGTGCCCCAGAAACATCTCCCCACCATTGGGGATTCTTGACATACCATTCCATGGTCTTCCTCAAACCCTCCTCCCACAAAGTCCTTTCTGACCATCCCAAGCTTTTCAGCTTCTGGTCATCCAAGAAATATCTCTGATCATTGAAGGGCCTGTTCTCTACAAACTTTACATGAGTATCTGGATTCAGAGAAAATAGTTGGCAAATTTCCTTGGCCACATCAACCACCCTCCTCTCTTTCTTCGTCCCAATGTTGTACACATGGCCTACCTCACCCCTATGGAGAATGACTTCAAATGCCTCTGCTACATCCTCACAATAGAGATAACTTCTGACATTGGATCCATCACCATGAATCGGAAGAGGCTTCCCTTGCATAGCCAAGAGAATGAATTTTGGAATCATCTTTTCAGGGAACTGGTTGGGGCCATAAACATTGTTTCCTCTGGTCGTTATCACAGGCAATCCATATGAACGCCCATATGCCATAACAAGCATCTCTGCTCCAGCTTTAGTTGCAGAGTAGGGGTTTGTCGGAAGAAGCTGAGAAGCCTCATGATTTCCCACCACAGCATCCTCATCTGTCTCCCCATACACTTCGTCTGTGCTTACATGAATGAATCTTTTGATTTGACCAGTGACTTTACAAGCTTCTAGAAGAACATGTGTACCATAGATGTTGTTTTTGGTGAACTCAAAGCTGTTACCAAAAGAGTTGTCAACATGGGTCTGGGCTGCAAAGTGCATTATTGTATCAATGTTCTCGGTCAAAAGGATGAAGTTGACAAGATCAGCACTGCCTATGTCTCCCTTGATAAACTTAAAGTTGGGGGACAACTTTGAAGGATTAAGGTTCTTCAAATTTGAACAGTAATCAAGCTTGTCAAGGACCACAATCTTGTAGTCAGGGTAGTTCCGGATAAGCCGGTTGCAAACATGGGAAGCAATGAAGCCAGCAGCTCCAGTAAGAAGGATGTTCTTCGGTTTATACGCAGTATCCATATCGATCCAAAGGACTTCTGCATAATCCAGCATATAAAGTTTGACACAGAATCCCAAAACTCAACTAAAAGAAAGCATGCTAACAAATGCAGGAGAAAAAAGGGATATATTGCCATTGACACAAACAAAAAATGGAAATTCATGGACAAAACAAACTTGTTACCGAGGATTTCATGTTTTATAACTTATCATTCAGAATTTAATAGACCTTCATCATTCTTAGACTCAATTTCAAGTGAGATAACAATGTAAAGAAAACAGATTTTTGTTGCATAGGCATCCATTCTCTAAACAAACCTAAAAAAAGACAGGTAAATTGCTGCATTAGTCTTTCAAGGAAAAAAAAAAAAAAATACTACAATGTAAAGTTATTTTGCTTGTATAGACATCGATGCAAACCTTGATCCGAAAGGACTAGCAGAAATTTAGCACGCCTCTCCAATCAGCACTTATAAAATACAGAAGGAAGACAACCCTTGCATCTGATTTTCACGTTTTCATGTCATGTTAAAGGTGACACAAAATATAAGCTGATAAAACATTTAATAACCATCAAACGAACCAAAACCGCCAGATTAAGATAACTGCAGAATTACTGTAAAAAAAAAAACAGCAGAGTTTAGGAAGGAACAAGAAACTCTTATGAATAATTAATTAGGCCATAAAAATAGCTTCTTTTAACGGATTCCTGACTTGATTTTTAAAGAGAAACAAGCATTTTGTTTTTCGAAACCAATTTTCCAACGAAGCAACCAGACCCCCCCCCAGCAATGCAAATTGCAATCAATCAGGATCCAATAAATAAAAAAAAAATGCAGCACAAAACCGACCCAGATCGTACCCACTAAAAAAAACAAAATCTGCCAAAAACCCAACATTCATAAAGCAAACAAATAACAACCCACATTGAATTTACTAGCATTAACCCAATAAAACACGCTTAAATTCGAATTACTTCATGCATAAGCAGGAGATCTGAGTCTACATCGAGGGAGTTATTCCTTGATTAACAGCTATTGACCAGTGATTACGTAAATTACACAAGTTTAATTACAGAAAAACATGAAAGATTGAAGCTTTATAAACTTACAAATCCTGGATTGGAGTGGATCTTGAGTACAATTCGCAGCCTTAGTCCTGTGCTGGATTTAAGACAGGTTGAAGAAGCAAGACGAGAAATGACTAGAAAAAAAGAGAGGGGAGATGAGAGTGTGTGTGAGGAGGGAAGGTAAAGAACGGGATATTTATAAATACGCATCACAAAAGAAATGAATTTTTGCATTTACAACTATATCTTTTTTTTCTTTGGCTAATTATATTTCACATCCTCGTTGAGAGCGATTTTTAAAATGGTCCATAAAGTTTCAATTTTTTTGTTACATCAATAACTTTTTACGATTATACAAATTTATGTATCTAGGTTATTTGATCGTCTCGCAATTCATTTTTTTCCTAAATTGATGACACATCAAGTATAAAATTATTAATAGAATAATTTGTAAGTCATATTTTCGTCACATAGGCAAAAAAATCCTCATTATCGAGCTTTAAATTAACCTAAATCAATGCTTTGTGTCCTAGACTGACAACTAATTACACCATGCGGTCCACAATGTGCAAGTCTGTTTTATTGTCGGTCCACAATGTGCAAGTCTGTTTTATTGTCAATCCACATATGCTATGTCATTAATTATTCTTTAGTTTGTCCTTATCGTTAAAATTCAAAGTTTTCAAATTATTTTCATTAGTTTTTTTTTTTAATTTAAGGTAGAATATGAGACAATTAAAAATTTGTAACCCATAAATATTTTATTGGAATGTTTGTTGCGTTTTTTTGGAAGGACGGTAGCGACGGATTTGGACTGCTGAGAGCCACTGGCTCACAATTAAAATGGTAATTATGTTTTAATTAACTTACCAATCAAGTTAATCAAGTCAAATTAAGGGTGATTAATGAGATTTGACCTCTCTGTATAAGGCCGACAACATTGTATCAATGCTGTTGGCTAAAATTTAGTGTTGTTGTGATCGACAGTTGTAGATCAATGTGAAATCTTCCTGTGATGGATAGGCTCCATCAACAGAAAAATTAACTTTCACTGACGACAAATTAGGATTTGTATTATTTTCTGAGCTCAGGAGGCTTGAAAAATTAACTTTCACTATCGACAAATTAGGATTTGTATCATCTTCTGAGCTCAGGAGGCTTGAAAAATTAACTTCCACTAACGACAAATTAGGATTTGTATCATCTCCTGAGCTCAGGAGGCTAGCCTCGTGAGCAAAGTACACGGACCGTTGGATTTTGATTTAATGACTACAATTATTATAATTTTGAAATGGCCCGTTGTTTGTAGTATCCAACAGCTCGTGTGCTTTGCTTAAGAGGCTCAGCCTCCTAGCTCATGACAGGATCCAAATCCGACAAATTAGGCTCATCATTGGAAAGTCGTAGTCCCCTCCAAAGAAAAATACTTACCTATTGAATTGATTGTTTCTACTACTCTCGTCACGTGATTGAAAACCGAAACAAATGTACCATTGCTTTCAGGCGAAACATTCGTATGCATTGAGATGTTAGTCGTTGGTTCCTTAACTATTACGTTTGTTGTTTCATATTCGGTTATCATTCACCCTGATCATAATATAGGCCGGTCTATCATAGAGTTCTCTCTAAAACAAGGGAAATTTGTGGTAAAAATCATAATACCTAAATTCCAAAACAACTAAATAGATTATTTCAGATGGAATAAATGAATCCTGACAAATTTTTTTTTCCTCACAGTAAATTATAAAAAAGAATCTCAAATTAGGATTCGAGACAACTGAAGATGCTCTTCCCCTTTCACCTTTGAAAAAAGTGCCACATATGTCTCAATTATCAAACACCAAACAATAAAACACACCTAAAAGACATCCATATAAGTCACAATGTTGTGCACAATGCTGCATAAATCAATCAGATCGGCAAAGGGTTGCATTTTTCTTGTGTACCTTATATATTATGACAAGATTTCACAGGATCACATGCTGTGCAGAAATGTCAAGCTTGTGCTTCTCATCAATGTTTTTTTTTCTTTTCCAAATGAGAAAGCAAAGTTTTGCCCACCCACACCATTGTTTCAATGCTTTGCATTTAATTTGAAAGAGACATTTATAGGATGGTGCTATCCACACACTTATTTTTACTTCTCATGCATCCTTGTTAATTTTTTATCAGTAATCTTCTTTAATTAATTCGATCTGGCGACTAGAAACTGAGAGGGGCGTGTGAAAGTAAAAATTGGTGTGTGAATAGCACTACCCAAATTTGTATGATATTTTTTGGATAGTGTTATTCACATCCTCATTTTTAACTCCTAAACACCCTTGTTAATTTTTAACATTGATGTTCTTCAATTTATCCAATCTGACAACCAAAAGTTGAAAGTGGTGTGTTAGAAGTATAAAAAAAAAAAAAAAAAAACTTGAATAGCTGACACACCCCGACCGAGATCGAGGCATGTTGGCCGTCACGTGAAGGTGACGTAGCCATGTGCACAGTGCGGAAGCATTAGAATAAGAAGAAATACGAATAAATAAAAACCGAATAAGTGTGATTACACATTCAGAGCATATAAGTCTAGGTGCAGTCAATGCATAAGAGAAACTAAAGTAGTTAACACCCTGAAGGTGGTCCTACATTGGTGATGTCTGTCAGAATCTCTGTTATTTCCTCGTGAGCCACCAACAAAGCTACCTAATACCTGGAGGGGCGCAAAACAAAAGCGTGAGTGGGAAAAAACAAAGTCTTTTCGAAAATCATTTCAAAAATCACATTTATAACCCCTCGCCGTAAAACCTGTATACTTTCCCAGACAAATAGTATAAACATATACTTAACTCATCTGAAAATCATTCATCAAAATATATATGCCAACGAATCACACATATGCCATGCCATGCCACTAAATCATCAGGTAAGTGCATCAGGTGAAATAAACTCATCATAGGTAATAACATGTCCACCGTGTGATCAGCACGGCTGGAACTATAGCTCATAATCAATCTCAACATATCTCATCATAATGTATATCCTGCACACAAGTCGAACCCACTAAAGGTGGTCTATACGACAAGACTGGGTGTAATATAGTACGCTCTAGTGCTACAATCACGTGAAGACTGTGCGAATGATCGCGGGTCACCTACGAGTCGAACCCACTCAAGGTGGTCTACACGACAGGACTATGCACCTAACTTGGATCCAAGATGAGCGTATGGTGCGGGACGGTGAACATCACGTGAAAGACTGGCCCCTAACTCTGGGCGGGAGCACTAACACCGGGTGCAGGTTTATGAGCTTTCGATGCATCTCAACAATCTCATCATACTCTTCTTAACTCAACTTGTATTTAAACACGCAGAGTCTTACCTGAACTTACCTGAGCGTCCTCAGCACCAACAATCATGCGCATACAATTCATAATGCAATCACATGTCATGATGCATACCATTTCACAATGCATACCATTTCACGATGCATAAATCGATGTATAAATGTGTTGGCATGGCATTTCTTTTATTTTAAATGCACTTTCTGGGAAAAACACATAGTATATAGGTATATACGGAAAACAAAAGCCCACTCACCTGGAGTCCGTGCTACGGCTCCGTAACGTAAACATCGAGGCGTCCCAAAACGTTCGGCGCCTAACACAAATATCAAACTACAACTTAGAACTCTTAACCATAGAATTCGTAATTCACGTAAAACATATCTGCTAGGATATTCTAGAATCATTTAAGACCCTTAATCAAAAGTCAACCGTCGATCAACGATCGACGGTAGGGTCCACAACCCCACATACTTGATCCGGAAGATTCGTAACTCAAAACTCTGATCCGTAACTTCCCAAGATGCACATTATGCTCCTAGAGCAACAGACTAAAATTTCGTTACGATCCAACTGTCGGATCTCCGCCAATTGCCAAAACCAAGTGGCGGTTCTCATTTTATTTTATGAACTTACAAACTCAATTCGGGAAGATCCGCACGTCGGATTTTCGATCTGTAAGTTCCTACCTTCTTCAAATATTACGTACTACCACATACCAACGTTTGGTGACGATCCAATGGTCGGATCGTCGATTCATATTTTCACCTAACCACGAATCGTAACGAACTTAGGTTCAATTACTCAATTTACGTCAATCAATTATCAAAACTGAACCTAGAACGTTAAACACAGGCTAAGAATGACATTGGCGGCCCACTGGCCACGGGCCGCCGTGAGTGGCAGGTCGGCCGCCCCGACTCGCCGGAAAATTCAACTATTTTTAAAAATTCTCAAAAATTGCAGAATTGAAGATCTCAAAGAGAGGAACAACTTTCATACCTGCCAATTTGGCTTGGAAACACCTTAATTTCATAAAACCCGTGAAGAACCCTAGAAATGGGTGTTTTCAATTCGACCTCCAAAACCACTTCGTTGCTCCAACTAATGCTTGGGCTTTGTTCCAGGTCCTAAGGGAATGCTAATGGTGTTAGTAATTGGAATAAAACGTTTCAAAATTCACCGGAATTAAGAAAAACCCGCCGGTACTCCCTTTGCCAAAACTCCATGAAATTGTCCCTAAATCCTTTGAATCTTAGGTGAAAATGAAGGAGAAGAAGTGTCATAATGATTGCAAGGGATGGTTGTACGAATTTCACCTGAAAATTGAAGGAATTTGGCCGGAATTGGTTCCGGGTCACAGGTGGAGCTCGCGGGTCGCGGATGGGATCGGGCCGATCCCATCTTTTCTCTTATCCCTCATTTTCCTCCTTTCCCCTTCTCTGATTGGTCAGTCATCTCTCTCTCTTCTCCCCATTCACCCAACTCTCTCTCATTTCTCTCCCGAAGCTTCTGTCTTCTTCCTCTGGTTGGGCAGCCTTGCCTAATCTGATTTCTCTTCTTCTTCTTTTCTGTTTTCAGCAGCCACACACGCACACACACATAACTTTCTTTCTTCTTTTTAATTTCTTTCCTTTCCCATCTGAGCCATCCATTTCAAACTCCTTTTAATCTGGGCCATCCAAATGGCACACCAGATTTTATAATAATTTCAATAAAATCTCCAAACTTCAAACTTTAATAACTTCTTCGTTATAACTCCAAATTACGAACCGTCTGCGCCCACGCGTCCGTAGCGATGAGTACTACGAGGTTATACCAAGAAAACAAATCTTAGGTGGCACGATGCAACAATTAACCTCGAACAATGCACATGCCTTAAAGGGCATTTTTGTAAAATCCTTTATAACAATTTAAAAACTCTTAAAATCAGGGACGGGCTGTCACAATCTACCCCCCTTATAGAATTTCATCCTCGAAATTTCAAATACAATAACCAAACAAGTACTAACAACCATAAAACAAGCGTGGGTACAATTCTCTCATCCGATCCTCAGTCTCCCACGTTGCTTCTTCCACTGCATGGTTTCTCCATAAGACCTTTACCATCCGAATTGTCTTGTTCCTCAGCACTTTGTCCTTCCAATCCAAAATCGCTACTGGTTCTTCCTCGTATGTCAAATCCGGACTAATCTCAAGCTATTGAGGAAGTAACACGTGTGAAGGATCCAAAACATAATGACGAAACATAGAGACATGAAACACATTATGCACTCTGACCAACTCTAAAGGCAACTCAAGCCTATATGCAACATTACCAACTCGTTCGATAACCTGGTACGGTCCGATGTACCTAGGGCTTAACTTACCCTTCTTCTCGAATTTTACAACACCTTTCCAAGGCGATAACTTTAAGAATACCCAATTAGCAACGTCAAACACTCTATCAATAGCATGTCTATCAGCAAGGCTATTCTGTCGATCCTGGGCCGCTTTCAAATTAGCTTTGATTACCTATACATTCTAAGTAGTCTCATCTACTATCTCAGGGCCCAACAATGGTCTTTCACCCACTTCTGACCAACATAACGGTGTACGGCAAACTCTACCATAAAGTGCCTCAAATGGTGCCATCTCGAAGCTAGGAGAGTAGCTGTTATTATAGGCAAACTCCATTAAATCCAACTTTGCATGCCAATAATCACCAAACTGAAGTACCGAAGATCTTAGCATATCTTCCAAAGTTTAAATTGTCCTATCTGACTGGCCTTCTGTTTGAGAACGATAAGTTGTGCTGACTTAGTAAGCCGATCAACGATTATCCAAACGCCATCACACACGTTCCTTGTACTAGGAAGCTTGTACACAAAATCCATAGTGATATTTTCCCATTTCCACTGTGGAACGGAAAGTGGCTGCATCAATCCAAAAGGCTTCTTTCTGCTTTGACTTGCTGACGACTGATACACCTACTCACATATTCAACAATTTCCCTTTTCATACCTGGCCAATAATAAAATGGTCGAATGGTAAGATACATTTTTGTACCTCCAGGATGCATTGCATAAGCTGAACAGTATGCTTCGTCCAAAATTACTTTCTTTAATTCCATATCATTAAGCACATACATCCTGTTCTCTTGCATAAGCATGCCATCTGATTCTCTAACTCTGAAGTCTTTGTCGTTCCTTGCCTCAATAAATTCTTGGGTCTCTTCATCATCCATCTGAGTTTCAAGCACACGATCCACTAAAATTTGGCCTGACTCGAAAATTAACAAGTAAAGCTTCTTCTTTATCTTCCATTCCTAACTTCACTCCAGTGAACCGTAAATCATCAAGAAGAAGACCATGACAATCGTAACTGGCATGAAGTCTAGCTGAAGTCTTCCTACTAAGTGCATCAGCTAACACATTTGCATGATCAAGACGATACTCAATCGTGCGATCCTAATCTCTTAGCAACTCAATCCACCTTCGTTGACGAAGATTAAGATCCCTCTGGGTAAACAGATACTGGAGACTCTTATGGTTCGTAAAAATCTTACACTTTTCTCCATAAAAGGTAATGTTTCAAAATCTTCAAAGTAAAGATGATAGCCACTATTTCCAATTCATGAGTAGGGTAATTCATCTCATGAGGTTTCAATTGCCGTGAAGCGTAAGCAATCACCCTACCATGTTGCATCAGTACTCATCCAACACCATTCAAAGAAGCATCCTATAGACCTCATAATTACCGCTATCATCTGGGAGTGCTAAAACAGGTGTATGAATGAGATAATACTTCAGTTGCTGAAAACTTTGCTCACAATTTTCATCCCACTCAAACCTAATCTCTTTTCTAGTCAATCTTGTCAATGACAAAGTAATGACTAAAAATCCTTTACAAACCGTCTTTAGTAGCCTGCTAGACCAAGAAACTCCGTACCTCAGTGACGGTTCGAGATTGTTCCCAATTCTCCACAGCTGCAACTTTTGAGGATCTACTTGAACACTTTGTGTAGACATAACATGTCCCATAAATGCTATTTGCCTCTACCAAGATTGGCATTTTCTAAACTTGGCATACCACCGATGCTCCCTCAAACTTCGTAACACTAATTCAAGATGTCTAGTATGCTCTGCTCTAGTCTTAGAGTATACCAGGATAACATCAATGAAACAATAACAAACCTGTCTAGATATTGCTGGAATACTTGATTCATCAAATCCATAAAGCAGCAGGCGCATTCGTTAACCCGAATGACATCACCAAGAACTCATAATGACCATAACAAGTCTTGAAAACAAACTTAGGGACATCCTCACTTCAAATCTTCAATTGGTAATAACCCAACCTTAAGTCAATCTTGGAAAACACACAGGCACCTCTAAGCTGATTATACAAATCACCAATACGTGGTAGTGGATAACGGTTTTTAATCGTTACTCGATTCAATTGCCTATAATCAATGCATAACCTTAAAGTCCCGTCTTTCTATCTCACAACCAACACTGGAGCTTCCCCAAGGCGACGTACTAGGTTGAATGAAACCCTTATCAACCAATTCTTGCAACTGAATTTTCAATTCCCTCAACTCAGCAAGAGCCATTCTATAAGGAATCAAAGATATAAGATCCGTACCACGAAGCAAATCAATGGTGAACTCCACATTTCTGTCTGGTGGCAATCCAGGTAAATCCTCAGGGAAAACGTCGTGAAGATGTCTAACCACCTTTACATCTTCTGCACTACTCGGAGCAATATCGTTTAGCACCATATGAGCTAAGTATTCTTGGCAGCCTTTTGATAACAACCTCTTTGCTCTCACAGTAGAAATAACGGCATGCCTCACTCCACTTGGCTCACCCACAAAAGTAACTTCTGGTAATCCAGGACGATGGAAAGTAACTGATTTCCCGTAGCAATCTATCTTGGCACGATTATAATGCGACTAATCTGTGCCCAAAATCTCCTCAAAATCCACAATATCTAACGGGATAAGATTAGCTGGCATAACTACATCTTCCACCATCACTGGACACTCTGAATAAACATAATCCACATAACACTTCTCTTCTCTAGGCATAGCAAACTCTAACTCAAACCCTGGAGGCGTAGAATGAGGTTGCTTCACTTCAGCAAATGTATGAGAACTTACAGAATTGGTAGCACCACAACCAATTACAACTCTAGCAAAGTGACCAAGAATGTTTAACGTACCCATAACCAAATCTGGATTGCTCTGAGTATCCTGTAGTGTGATGTTGTTAACACGTCCTTGGGCTTGTTATCGTCCCCCACGACCTCCATTAAATCTACCACCTCGCCTCTGGCCAGTGGCACTAAAGCCTCCACTAGAAGAACTGGAACTAGCTTTGCTTCTTTTGAAGCTCTGAGTTTTGCGAGGTCCTTGAGATGACTAACCTTTACCTTTGTCATCTTTCCTCTGATTCACATTCTTTTTCTCTACTTCATCACTATTGATGTACATCTTCTTAGAGTCCTCAATCCTCGACAGAATCTCGTAAAACTCTTGGTAAGAAACACAATGGGTAGTAGTCGTCATAGAACGTCACTTCTTCTTAGTACCCAGCTTAAAACAACGTAACATCACAATCGGATTAGCAGCAACATCCGGATGGTAACGAGACAAGTCCGTAAACTTTCTGTATTACTCAATCGTCGTCATCTTTCCTTGTCTCAAATTGTAAACTCTTGCTTATTACCATCAATATATGCCGGAGGGATAAACCTTTTCTTAAACAATTCCCAATCAGCTGTTTTCTCTGATGTCATCGTATAAGACTCCTGTCTCTACCAGGATGTAGATTCAGTACCCAGAAACCAGGTAGTCGTCTTGACCCACCTTTCTAGAAGAAGATTCCCTTGACTTCGCATCACACAAAAGGACTTTTCAACATGATTAAGCCATCGCTGTGCTCCCTCAGGTCTATCATTTCCCATAGAATGATTCAGTTTCAACTTATAAACAGTCTCAAGAGAAGTCCTTTAGGGAGAACGGATAACAAACTGAATCATATTAGCAATAGCTTCCCCTAACTGAGTTATATCAGGGAAACTAAGCTCATCTGAACGACGTGGCTCTCTACGAGGCGGTATAATTCTGACAGAAGACACTAGGAAATTCACAAGATACGCAGGACTGCAAACCTAGGCTCTGATACCAAACTGACACACCCCGACCGAGATCGAGGCATGCTGGCCGTCATGTGAAGGTGACGTAGCCATGTGCACAATGCGGAAGCATTAGAATAAGAAGAAATACGAATAAATTAAAACCGAATAAGTGTGATTACACACATTCAGAGCATATAAGTCTAGGTGCAGTCAATGCATAAGAGAAACTAAAGTAGTTAACACCCGAAGGTGGTCCTACATTGGTGATGTCTGTCAGAATCTCCGTTATGTCCTCGTGAGCCACCAACAAAGCTACCTAATACCTGGAGGGGCGCAAAACAAAAGCGTGAGTGGGCAAAAACAAAGTCTTTTCGAAAATCATTTCAAAAATCACATTTATAACCTCTCGCCGTAAAACCTGTATACTTTCCCAGACAAATAGTATAAACATATACTTAACTCATCTGAAAATCATTCATCAAAATATATATGCCAACGAATCACACATATGCCATGCCATGCCACTAAATCATCAGGTAAGTGCATCAGGTGAAATAAACTCATCATAGGTAATAACATGTCCACCATGTGATCAGCACGGCTGGAACTATAGCTCATAATCAATCTCAACATATCTCATCATAATGTATATCCTGCACACAAGTCGAACCCACTCAAGGTGGTCTATACGACAAGACTGGGTGTAATATAGTACACTCTAGTGCTACAATCACGTGAAGACTGTGCGAATGATCTCGGATCACCTACGAGTCGAACCTACTCAAGGTGGTCTACACGACAGGACTATGCACCTAACTTGGATCCAAGATAAGCGTATGGTGCGGGAGGTGAACATCACGTGAAAGACTGGCCCCTAACTCTGGGCAGGAGCACTAACACCGGGGTGCAGGTTTATGAGCTTTCGATGCATCTCAACAATCTCATCATACTCTTCTTAACTCAACTTGTATTTAAACACGCAGAGTCTTACCTGAACTTACCTGAGCGTCCTCAGCACCAACAATCATGCGCATACAATTCATAATGCAATCACATCTCATAATGCATAACCATTTCATGATGCATACCATTTCACAATGCATACCATTTCACGATGCATAAATCGATGTATAAATGATGTGTTGGCATGGCATTTCTTTTATAAAAGCATTTTAAATGCACTTTCTGGGAAAAACACATAGTATATAGGTATATACGGAAAACAAAAGCCCACTCACCTGGAGTCCGCGCTACGGCTCCGTAACGTAAACATCGAGGCGTCCCAAAACGTTCGGCGCCTAACACAAATATCAAACTACAACTTAGAACTCTTAACCATAGAATTCGTAATTCACGTAAAACATATCTGCTAGGATATTCTAGAATCATTTAAGACCCTTAATCAAAAGTCAACCGTCGATCAACGATCGACGGTAGGGTCCACAACCCCACATACTTGATCCGGAAGATTCGTAACTCAAAACTCCGATCCGTAACTTCCCAAGATGCACATTATGCTCCTAGATCAACATACTAAAATTTCGTTACGATCCAACGGTCGGATCTCCGCCAATTGCCAAAACCAAGTGGCGGTTCTCGTTTTATTTTATGAACTTACAAACTCAATTCGAGAAGATCCGTACGTCAGATTTTCGATCTGTAAGTTCCTACCTTCTTCAAATATTACGTACTACCACGTACCAAAGTTTGGTGACGATCCAACGGTCGGATCGTCGATTCATATTTTCACCTAACCACGAATCGTAACGAACTTAGGTTCAATTACTCAATTTACGTCAATCAATTATCAAAACTGAACCTAGAACGTTAAACACAGGCTAAGAATGACATTGGCGGCCCACTGGCCACGCGCCGCCGCACGGGCCGCCGTGAGTGGCGGTCGGCCGCCCCGACTCGCCGGAAAATTCAACTATTTTTAAAAATTCTCAAAAATTTCAGAATTGAAGATCTCAAAGAGAAGAACAACTTTCATACCTTCGTCCAAGGCCAATTTGGCTTGGAAACACCTCGATTTCATAAAACCCGGGAAGAACCCTAGAAATGGGTGTTTTCAATTCGACCTCCAAAACCTACTTCGATGCTCCAACTAATGCTTGGGCTTTGTTCCAGGTCCTAAGGGAATGCTAATGGTGTTAGTAATTGGATTAAAACGTTTCAAAATTCATCGGAATTAAGAAAAACCCGCCGGTGCTCCCTTTGCCAAAACTCCATGAAATTGTCCCTAAATCCTTTGAATCTTAGGTGAAAAATGAAGGAGAAGAAGTGTAATAATGATTTCAAGGGATGGTTGTACGAATTTCACCTGAAAATTGAAGGAATTTGGCCGGAATTGGTTCCAGATCACGGGTGGAGCTCGCGGGTCGTGGATGGGATCTGGCCGCTCCCATCTTTTCTCTTCTCCCTCCTTTTCCTCCTTTCCCCTTCTCTGATTGGTCAGTCATCTCTCTCTCTTCTCCCCATTCACCCAACTCTCTCTCCTTTCTCTCCCGAAGCTTCTGTCTTCTTCCTCTGGTTGGGCAGCCTTGCCCAATCCGATTTCTCTTCTTCTTCTTTTCTGTTTTCAGCAGCCACACACGCACACACACATAACTTCCTTTCTTCTTTTTAATTTCTTTCCTTTCCCATCTGAGCCATCCATTTCAAACTCCTTTTAATCTGGGTCATCCAAATGGCACACCAGATTTTATAATAATTTCAATAAAATCCCCAAACTTCAAACTTTAATAACTTCTTCGTTATAACTCCAAATTACGAACCGTCTGCTCCCACGCGTCCTTAGAGACGAGTACTACGAGGTTATGCCAAGAAAACAAATCTTAGGTGGCGTGATGCAATAATTAACCTCGAACAATGCACGTGCCTCAAGGGGCATTTTTGTAAAATCCTTTATAACAATTTAAAAACTCTTAAAATCAGGGACGGGCTGTCACAATAGCAGTACCCTATTTTTTAGTCGAAAATGATTGTATGAAATTTATATTATAGAGACTATTATTGTAGGGTTTTTTTTATGTCAATAGCGCAATATCATGTATTATTTTCTTACGTTGTATTTTAAATATAAAACGTCACGATAATAGTGTTTCTAGATCCATCTTTTCACGTGGTGAATAAGAAAGAAACAACCAAGCTCACACTGCCCACAAACCCTTGTTACCTCTACAGTGGAAACAAGAGAGTTGGGAAGCGAAAGCCGCCACCCTCTAGTACTATAGTATACACATGGCGGCATTCCAACAAGAAAAAGAGGACAGAGAACTTTTGAGTTCTTTTATAAAATAATACAAGAAAACTTTCAAGCAACTTTCCAACTCCTCAATAGTTTGCAAATTGCAAATTTCCACAATTCTGATCACAATTCAGTAAGGGCAATGCATGGAACGTGATGATAAAATCGAACACAAAATCTCATATGCATGAGTACTAGTATTGTTAACAAATTTGAGCTAGCTAAAAACATTAGGGTGCGTTTGGTTTGAGAAAAAGTGAGATTTTTTTGTTGTTGTTGTTGTTGTGAGAATGGTACGATATTCATTAAACAACATAGAATACGTATAACCTAAAGATAGTGTGCATATTGGGCCTCGATAAAAACCTTGTCGGGGATTTTAACCCGATCGAAGGGAAAAAGAGTGTTGCGCACAACAATGTGACCTATCCTTAGCTGAACAATACAGAAATTACAATCCCTCCTCAACTAAAATATCTTGGAGTAAATCTGGAGGCTCCTCAAACCGCATAAACTCTTGAGAACTCCCAATGCCCATAGAAGCAAGGCGATGCGCTGCTGAATTACCCTCCCGCAACACATGGGTAAACCTTGAGTGAGCCATGCCTCTGAGGAATAACCTAACATCGTTTATTGTTGAATATTTTAAAAATAATATATATATATATATATACATATATGGGGCTGTTTGACGGGAAGTTGGGTCATTGACCCAACAATTATATCTTTTCGAAGCATTGCAGCTTTTTGCTAACATAGATACCCATTGGTTGGGCATCTGACCGCATGTTTTACAACATATATGACCTTTGGGTAATTGGTGTTTTGTATCAGATATGTCTATTGGACATATTGCTGCAATGAGTTATATCCCATGGTGAAAAGACATACTCAAACCAAAGGATGTGTCTAACGGGTGTAAATCTCTCTATATATATTGGTAACATTAGTAGAAGAGATTCATTTTAGAAATTTGTTGTCTACACAATTTCCTTGCTCTCTCTTCTCTCTCCATCACTTTCATACAATTTCTTTCTAGTTATTTCTAAGGGAATATAATTCGGTTTTGCAAATCGAATATTCATACTTTGTTGTATCCTGGAAGCATTTTGCCAAGAACCCTTTAGCAAACTCATTCGAGTGGGGGGCAAATAACACTTTAAGGAAACGACTCAAGTCATACCTCAGAGTCATCATTCGAATTATTCTCTATATTTCTACATTTACTTTAACAATCTTAAAGTGTTATTTTCTTCATGAAGAACAAGTCCGATAACATGGCTTTGAAGGTTATAAATCAAGATGTCTACAAGCTAGACAAATTTGATGGATCAAATTTCACCCGATGGAAGGGCAAGATGTGTTTCATGCTTACTGTTCTAAATGTCATATATGTGTTGGACCCAAAGTTGGAGCCTATTCGTGAATGATTTGTACACACTCTTGGGTACATTATCTGATTGCTTGTATGATTTGTACGCACTCATTCAATCTCTGAAGGAAATTTGGGAAGCACTTGAACACAAGTACACAACGGAGAAAAGAGGTACTGACAAATTTTTAATGTTCAAATATTATGAGTTCACTATGTTTGATAACAAACTCATCCTAGACCAAGTTCATGAATTATTGGTCTTGGTCTCAAAGTTTCGTGAACTTAAAATAGTTATTCCGGATCCTATGATAGTTGGGGCTATTATGGCAAAATTACCCCAAACATGGAATAATTATAGAAATAAACTTCTACATATGGTGGAAGATATTAGTTTGGAGGATTTGCAAAAAGGTATTCAAATTGAAGAGGAAACTCGAAATCGTGATAAGAATTTTGCAAATCAAAATTCCTCCAAAGTTCACATTGTCGAAGGAAACAAATATAAAAAGAACTTCAAAGTCAAAATTGACAAAAAGGAAGTTTAAGAAGACCAATTCCAACAACAATCAAAAGAATGCAAATGGTGTCTGCTACCATTGTGGAAAGAAAGGTCATTACATTCGTGATTGTAGACATAGAAAAGTAAGTGAGGAATATGCCAATAAGACCAATAGTGCAAGTATGGTGGAAAATTCTGGAATTGATAACATAGTCACAATGGTATCAATGATGCATAATTCAAGACTCAGGGGCTACTATACATGTGTGCAATGACAAGGCACAATTCAAGACATATGAAGCATCAACGGACAATCAAGAGGTTTTAATGGGGAATCATAATTTCGCCAAAGTTCTAGGAAAAGGAACCGTTGAACTTCAGTTTACTTCTGGGAAGAAATTGACGTTTCTTAATGTACTACATGTTCCAGAAATTAGAAAGAATCTTGTGTCTGCAAATTTATTGTGTAAGAATGGTATAAAGACTGTTCTAGAGTCCGACAAGTTAATAATGTCGAAAAATGGAATGTTTGTTGGGAAAGGGTATTCTTGTGATGGGATGTTTAAACAAAGTATTAATAATAAAGTGAATTCTTCTACTTATACTGTTCAATCTTCCTCTCATTTATGGCATCTATGTTTAGCTCATGTAAATTTTAGATCTTTAAAATACATGCGCGCACTTGGTTAATTGCTTGCAAGGATGATTACAATGATAAATGTGAAACATGTATTCAAGCGAAAATGACTAAGAAACCTTTTCCAACTACCGAAAGAAATACAAATTTATTAGACTTAATACATTATAACATATGTGAATTTAATGGTGTTTTAACAAGAGGAGGAAAAATATATTTGATCACATTTATAGATGATTGTTCTAAGTTCACTTATGTTTATTTATTGTCCAATAAAGATGAAGCTTTTGAGAGTTTTAAGCGTTATAAAGTCTGAAAACCGGAAAGGAAGAAAACCAAATTTATCATATATGAGATTATGGGGTTATGTAACTTTTTATAAGGCACTCGATCCTAAGAGATCCAAGTTGGGTCCAAGAGGAATTAAAAGCATATTTGTAGGATATGCAGAAAACTCAAGGCATATAGGTTGCTTAATTTATACTCAAATACAATAGTTGAGTCTAGAGATGTTGAATTTATAGAAAATAAATTTTATAATGACCATTCAATGTCTGGAAAAGAGAATGATCAAACACCTTCCTCTAATCCGGCTACTAGTCATTCTTAAGGTGAGAAAAGAAAACAGTTTGAAACTGTTAATGAACCAAGGAAAAGCCAAAGGGTAAGAAAAGAAAAGACTCTAGGCTCTGATTTTATTTCAACTCAATCTATTGTATTTTTAGTTGAAGGAAATAGAACAAATGTTCTTAAGAAAATACCCATATTGTTGAATGTTGAGGATGATCCTAATAGTCTAAGTGAAGCATTGGCTTCAAGAGATGCAGCATTTTGGAAAAAGGCTATAGATGATGAATTTGAATCATTAATATCTAATCAGACATGGGTTTGAGTAGACTTGCCCAAAGGATCAAAAGAAATAGGTTGTAAGTCGGTATTTCAAAGAAAATACAATACAGACGGGTCTATTCAGACATTTAAAGGCAGGCTAGTTGCCAAAGGTTTTAAGCAGAAAAATGGAATAGACTATTTCGATACATATGCACCAGTAGCTAGGATCACATCAATTAGAATATTGTTTGCATTGGCATCTTTATATAATTTGCATGTGTATCAAATGGATGTGAAAACAACATTTTTAAATGGTGATTTGGATGAAGAAGTCTACATAGAACAACCAGAAGGGTTTGTTCTCCCTGGGAATGAAAAGAAGGATTGTAAATTAGTAAAGTCATTATATGGATTGAAGCAAGCACCAAAACAATGGCATGAAAAGTTTGATATTGTCATTTTATCATATGGAATTAGACATAACAGTCCTGATAAATGCATATACTCTAAATTCACAAATGATTATGGTGTTGTTATATGTTTATATGTCGACGACTTACTAATTTTTGGTACAAACATGAAAGGTGTATCTGAAACTAAAGAGTATCTAAATTCAAATTTCAAAATGAAGGACTTGAATGAAGTAGATACTATTTTGGGAATTAAAGTAAAGAAGCATTTACAGCAAGCAAACTTTCTAAATACACTAGTCATCCAAGTACTGCTATTGAAAGCAACAAATAGAATTTTTGGTTATCTTAAAAGAACTATTAACCTGAGTTTAACTTACTCTGAGTTTCCAGCAGTACTTGAAGGATATTCAGAAACAAGTTGGATAACAAGTGCTAATGATAATAAGTCTACATCAGGGTGGATTTTTACAATTGTCGGAGGAGTAATTTCTTGGGATTCGAAGAAGCAAACATGTATAGCACATTCAACTATGGAATCTGAATTTATAGCATTAGCGGCAACAGGTCAAGAAGCGAAATGGATTAGAAATTTGTTATTGGAAATAGAGTTGTGGCCACAACCAATGCCATCCATTTCTTTATACTGTGATAGTGAGGCTACTTTGTCTAGAGCGTACAATAAGGTATACAATGGAAAGTCTAGACATATTAGTTTGAGACATGAATATGTCAAACAATTAATAACTGATGGAGTTATTAATATTATTTATGTTAAATCAAGTAATAATTTGGCGGATTTGCCATCAATAATGGTAACTCGACTTTATCTAGAACATCACTAGTTTAAAAGTTTAATGGGTAATAACAAGTTCTTGATAAGTGGTTGTGAAAACACTGAAAATTAATATATAGCTCATTCTAGGATGATCAGTGCAAGATTGCTACGTTTAGGAGGATGCGTTTTATCTCTTAATGAGGTTATTTGTAGTTATGTTTATAGTAGCAGGGACATGGGAAAGAACCTCACCTATATGAACATAAGAAGTGGTGCCGCTTCTACCAAGAGTTGGGTTTTCTCTTGTAAATGTTCATGAAACCATGATGAAGCACAAGGCCATAATAGTGCTTAATTAGTTCAGAAATTTCTTTAAGGAAATAAGACATAGTCATGTGTGTAGCGATTCTGGTTTTAACATAAGAATAGTTGGTTTAAACTTAGGTCACCATCGCATTCGTTATAACTTTGAATTACTTACACTAATTAAAGGTTTAATTCGAAAGACACCTTTATTGTATGCATGATTATATCGGTATGCTTGTGATAATTATAAAGAGAGAGTTGTAATATCATTTTCTATATATTCTAAAATAGGGAAGGATATTTGAATATTTTAAAAATAATATATATATATATATGGGGCTGTTTGACGGGAAGTTGAGTCATTGACCTAACAATTATATCTTTTCGAAGCATTGCAACTTTTCGCTAACAGAGATACCCATTGGTTGGGCATCTGACCACATGTTTTACAACGTATATGACCTTTGGGTAATTGGTGTTTTGTATCAGATATGTCTATTGAACATACTGCTGCAATGAGTTGTATCCCATGGTGAAAAGACATACTCAAACCAAAGGATGTGTCTAACGGATGTAAATCTCTCTATACATATTGGTAACATTAGTAGAAGAGATATTCATTTTAGAAATTTGTTGTCTACACAATTTCCGTGCTCTCTATTCTCTCTCCATCGCATTCATACAATTTCTTTCTAGTTATTTATAAGGGAATATAATTTGGTTTTGCTAAACGAATATTCCATACTTTGTTGTGTCCTGGAAGTGTTTTGCCAAGAACCCTTTAGCAAACTCATTCGAGTGGGGGCAAATAATATTTTAAGGAAACGATTCAAGTCATACCTCAAAATCATCATTTGAATTATTTTTCATATTTCTACATTTACTCTAACATTAATTACAGGACCAAAGGATGAGCAATCTTCCCCTTGATCCTTTAGTGCCGCCAGCACCAAACTATATATAGTCTCCTTAAAAAATAACCTTCCAGCCGACAAGACAATTATTTTTAACCAATAAAACTGCATTTTGAAGAGCAATCAACTCTGCATGGAATGCAGATTGTGTTATCTCAATGGGACCTGCAAAAGCAGCCACAAACCCCCCCCCCCAAATGATTGTGTTACACCCCAAAACCCCTTCGTAACCCACTTCGACTCCATGCCCCATCAAAATTGCACTTGAACCACCCAACCTCAGGTTTCTGCCACTGTTGCACCTCTAGGCTAGTCTTCTTAACAGCACTCTTATGCCACTTTTGAAACTCAATCAACCAGCCCTCAACTCTTATCACGACCTCCTGCGGTGGGAGCAAAGTACTGTTCCAAGCCATGTCTTTCCTTTGCTTTCAGAGAGCCCAAATCAACATGAAATTAAAATTTTCAACCCTTTATACATATAAATATCGGTTGAAATCATTGTATCGACATGAGTATATATATCCAAAAACAACACGACAAGGTGAAGA
Source organism: Cotoneaster glaucophyllus (assembly GCA_036320875.1). Classification (NCBI taxonomy): domain Eukaryota; kingdom Viridiplantae; phylum Streptophyta; class Magnoliopsida; order Rosales; family Rosaceae; genus Cotoneaster; species Cotoneaster glaucophyllus. The sequence goes on along the minus strand of CM070064.1, from coordinate 11,347,637 downwards.
CAGAAAGAGGGAGAGGATTTGAGGAGGCAAAGGTTCAAGCAACAGTTCTTACCAATCTAAGTAAATCAGAAAATGATCAAGAATTGTACGAAGAAGAAGATAAGCTTAAGAAAGAAGCTGAGTATTTTTATTATGGGTAAATTACAAAAAAACTACCTCAACTATTGGGTCATTAACAGTTTCATACCTCGTCTTTAAAAAATTTCAATGTTATACCTTATCTTCGAATTTGTTGCAATGTCATACCTTCCGTCAATTTCTCCGTTAAATGCTGACGTGGCACACTTTATATTAAAATATTAATTAAATATTAACTAAATATTAAAAAAATAAAAAATAAAAAAAAAAGAATAAAAAAGAAAAAAACCCGTGCAACCCAGAAGAAGAAGAAGAAGAAAAAGGAGGATGAAGGAGGAGGATGAAGAAGAAGAAGAAGAATAAGGAAGAGGAAGAAGAAGAAGGAGGAGGAGAAGGAAGAAGAAGAATGAGGGAAAAAAAAGCCCCAAACCCGTGCAACCCAGAGGAGAAGAAGAAGAAGAAGAAGAAGAAGAAGAAGAAGAAGAAGAAGAAGAGAGAAGAAGAAAAAAATAAAGAAAAAAAGAAAGAAGTTTCGGCCCCCACCCCCCAACCTGCCCTGAAGAACAAGAAGAAGAAGAGAAGAAGAAGAAGAAGAGAGAAGAAGAAAATAAAGGTTTTGGCCCCCCCAACCTGCCCAGAAGAAGAAGAAGAAGAAGAAGAAGTTTCGGACCTGCCCAGAAGAAGAAGAAGAGAAGAAGAAGAAGAAGAAGAAGAAGAGAGAAGAAGAAGAAAAAAAAAACAAGTTTCGGACCCAGAAGAAGAAGAAGAAGAAAAAAAAAACAAGTTTTGGACTTGCCCAGAAGAAGAAGAAAGAAGAAGAAGAAGAAGAAGAAGAAGAAGAAAAAAAACAAGTTTCAGACCTGCCCAGAAGAAGAAGAAGAAGAAAAAAAAAAAAAAAACAAGTTTCGGACCTGCCCAGAAGAAGAAGAAGAAAAAGAAGAAAAAAAAAAGTTTTTAATAATATTTTATTAATTTTTTAATATAAAGTGTGCCACGTGGCATGTCACGTCAGCATTTAACAGAAGAATTGACAGACAACTGACGGAAGGTATGACATTGCAACAAATTCGAAGATAAGGTATAACATTGAAATTTTTAATGACGAGGTATGAAACTGTTAATGACCCAATAGTTGAGGTAGTTTTTTTGTAATTTACCCTTTTATTATCCTTTTTTGCAATTACATTCACATTATGTCAAATACAAGGAGGTAAAACCCTTTTATACCTTTCTAATTACATTGGCTTAGAGAGTAAGCTACTAGTAACATGTGCACAACACATGTCATTTACATACTTATCCAATATCATCTGCACAACACATGTCATTTAGATACTTATCCAATACCCCCTCAATCTTAAGTGGGGTAACCCAACTTAAGATTGAAACAATGCCTCAGAAATTCAAGTCTGTGCAAGCCCTTTGTGAGGACATTTGCAATTTGATCTTTAGTACACAAATATTGAACTGATAAGTCTCATTTTTGTACTCTCTCACGAACAAAATGAAAGTCAGTCTCTAAAGATCCGAAAATGCTGGACATGATTCAAACTCAGAGCAATTGCAGACTAGTTGTCATAATAAAGAACTGGAGAAGAATGCAGAAATACATGTAAATCTTTAAGAATTAACCTAATCCAAGCAATATTTGCAGTGGTATGAGCTTGTAACGACCTGTTTTGAAAATTTCACTTTTATTAGTTAAAATTATGAAAATACCCCTAATGACGGAAATGTTGACCTTTGTTGACTTTTGTCCATTGACGTATTAGAAATTTTCATTTATTTTATTCCCGTAGTTCTCATCAATATGAATGCGTAGGCATAATCGAAATTGAGTTTGGAGGTAAAACGAAGCTTCTACGATTTTTGAACGTTAGGGGTAATTTGGTAATTTTGCAAGTGGAGATTTTTCTCCACTTTGGCCCTCTACATGGTTGACACATGGCACCCTATTTCTGGTGCCTTCTTCCTTTTCCCCTCCCGTGATATCTCTGGATCCCTCTCTCACTTTCTCCTTGTCTCTCCCTCACCCACTCCTCAAACCCTTACCGAGACCACTCATCGAGACCACCACCACCGACCTTTCTTCCTTTGGCGAGTACCATACCACCACCACTCCTTCCACCACTCCTTCATTGCATAGTACCTTCACTATGCACAAAGTTGATCCGCAAGTTTTGTCGTTTGCAACTAAGGTAAGCATCCTAGAACCCTTCTAGATTATGTTTTAGGTTAGATTAGGTTAGTTTTGAGGACCTTGGTGGCGTTTGAACGCAGAGACAACTCGAAGAAATATTTTTCAGTTTTCCGACGAATGACTGTGGGTTTCAAGCCATTTTCCCGCCGATCTCGACTTCGACTTCGACTCAATCCCATTTTGGTACGACTCGAATCCTTACTCTCTTATCTTCATTTTGCTTTTTGAATGGTGAGTTTTAGTTAGGTTTTGAGCCCAAAACGGAGCCAGGTTAGTTTCCCAGCCAAAACTCCAATTTCAGGCTTTTCCTTCCACCCGCAAGCCAATTGGGTCGATCCGACCCGTGACCTTACGATTTGACCCAAGACCCAACCCAACATTCGACCCAAACCTTTGGGCCAGATCCAGCCCATAACCCGGCCCATCAACCAAGTAACCTAGGCCCAAACCCGGATCCTAACCCAACCTCTTGGGCCTGTGCATGGGTGTGCATCATGGCCGGCGTGTGGAGCACACGCTCCTCCACCGTCCACTGGCGACGCCGACGATTTTTCTGGCTACGGCGGGTGTGGCCTTCCGGGCCGCCGCCACGTGGGGAACTCGAAGTCCCTATTTAGGTTTTTCGACGTGCCGAATCTAAATCCGTTGTCCATTTTCTGAAATTCCATCGTTTTAGTAGAGTTTTATTAAATGTACTCTCTTTGTGTTTAGGTGCATCGGTTGGAAGTGATCCAGCCCTCCCTAGTTTGAGCGGCTATCCGGTAATGGAATACTTGTGAGTGGACCCCTTCTTAAATTGCATGTTTTTATAAAATAGTAGGCTTGCATGCATTTCTTATTTCATGCATGGAATATGTTTTACATTATGTTTTCTGAATATCTATAATTATGGTTTACGTGGAATTTATGATTCATTTAAATTACTTTTACGAAATATTTATGATTTATCGAACTTATGTTTTACGAAAGTTATGAATGATTGGATTTTCGTATATGAAATTCTATGGATTACAAATACGATTTATTTTACGGATTTATGATTATGTGCTAGCATGGATTTATGAAATGAGGCTTTGAGCTTGTGAGCTCCAGATTTGATATGAGTTTTTGAGGTATGTTTTATGTGCTTATCTAGTGGGTTATCATACAACACATCCACAGAACACGGGTATGTAGACGTCTATGACCATAGGACACAGTTGAGGAGATTTATGTATACCTCTTCTCCGGCGTAACCCGTAGTCGTACAGCTTCACCTTTGGGTGATGGACCATAGTTTTCTTCACTGGCGTAACCCAGTGTCGTACAACTTCACCTTCGGGTGATGGATAGGTACTGCCTTCAGGCGAATGAGGAGTTGATGATATTAATGATATACCCCCAGCTTCACTAGCTCGGGGCTAGTATCGGTGTGTGATGTTATATATCATATTCTCCAACGTAACTCTGAGTCGTACAGCTTCACATTCGGGTGATGGACAATGGTTTTCTTCACTGGTGTAACCCAGTGTTGTATAGCTTCACCTTCGGGTGATGGACATGTTGGAAATGTGCCCTAAAGCCAATCATATGATGACACTTTACGGACATTTCACATGTTAAACTAATCTAGTTTAACATAAAGGGTAAAGATTATTGTTTAAAGTCGTCTCATATAAATGTTATATGCTTAAACGATAATTCCAAGGAATATGTAATTGGGAGAGTGTGATCTAAAGAAGTTAGATTCATGAAACCATTCTTTTTCGTATACATATCCTAAATATTCCTAATCATAGGATTGCCAATTGGGCATTGACAGTCCGTTAAGATCAGTACGTGCTATGTCTTCTCTTAGAGAGAGTGACTGGTCTCGATTCATTGGTGTGACTGACACCAAGATAAATATGTAGGGGCTCAATAGAGAACGAGTCCATTGAACGCGATCAACAAGGAGTTCTTATACTCATGTCACATGAGAACTCATGGTTGGGATAAGGAAAAGTAGTCCTTTGACCTGAGGCATCATAGTTGTCTTCTGGTTAGGTCCTTGATTTTTGACTATGTCAAAGTCACTCCGTCAAAGGGTGTCCACAATATAGTTGGGGTTAAGCCACTTAGACATGGAGGCAAGTGAATGCACAACAAGAGAGCTCTAACCTTCAAACCATTTGAGGGAGAATACTCTATGATATGATAAAAAATCTCTGGCCAGAGTATGAATGAGATTTAGAAAGTCGTCCAAATCACATTAGATAGTAGACATTGCATTGTAATCCTAAACTGAATAGGTTCTCCACCTCTTCTGATTAGCTTGGGTAGCCATGACATACTGCTAGGTGTCACTCATGGTTTATGGAAGCCCTAAAGGTGTATGATCACTAAAGGGAGAATTGAAAAGTAAGTTTCAATTCACAATCGATTTGAAGAGTTCTAATCGCCCACTACCTCACTAAAAGGAACCTAATAGACCATACACCCTGTAAGGTAGAGATTGAAGAAACAAGGAGAAGGGTCAGGATAATTAAATGGTTTAATTATTTATGGCTAGGATTAATTAATATGTTAATTAATCAAACGAATAAGCTCGTTTTAGACCTCGAGTTAGTTTTGGGCCTCAAGGCCCAATGGGCTTCGAATGTCAAGTCCAATAACTCAAGTTGTATGACAACTTGAAAACACAAAGAGCATGAAAGCCCAATGAACCCACATGGCCGGTCATAGAGAGTGTGAGGGAGAATTGATTTTAATTTCAATTATGCCACTCAATGTAAGTGGCTATAGAAAGGAAATTATAACTCATTCCCTCATAAGGGTTTTCTAGAGAGAAAAGAGAAAAACACAAAAAGCTCTCTATTCTCTTAGGAGGCCGGCAACCCTAGGAAGAATGGACTAACATCCATCTCTTCCTAGGTCACTCATCTATTCCTCAATGCTCCCCTTGTTGTGGAAACTTAGAGGTTCACTTTCTTAGGAACTTGGAGAATCTATTCCTTCATCCATATCTAAGAAGTCATGGAGCCAAGAAGCAAAGTTCCTCCATCCACATCCATGGGGCCAAGGAGCAAGGAGACTAAGGAAAGAAGGCCCTCACTGGGTGAATATCCTTTGCTAAGCAAAGAGGTGCTTTAAAGTATAAAAGTTTCTTAACTCTTTTCTTTAAGATTTGAGTTAAGTCTTGGTTCACCACAACTACTAGGCCTTGAATTTCATGGGTAAAGTTTTGTTTTTGAGTGCATACAAGCATGATTCCGCATTTAATTGTTAATTGCATGCATAGATGTTGCTCAAATAAACTTGGTTTCACAAATTATTCCTTCAGGACAGGTACTGCCTTCGGGTGACTATGATACCCCTAGAGAGTACAGTATGATGTATTTTTATGGATTTTCATTCGGACGGCGATATTCATTTCTAAGCACGGTTTTATATATTGATCTTATGAGCGTTTGCATGACATGTAGAGTTTTCGAAAAAACCTATACGTAATGTGTATATATATATATTAGTTTTCAAAACAGGGGGTTAGTATGTTAAAAAATAAATGGTTTTCCTATCATGAGTAGTAATATAAATTATGGTCCACTCACCTTTTCTGTTTTGCGCCCCTTCAGGACATAGCGACGAAGAGTACGACCCGAGCTTCGAGGCATTTCCCTACCAGTGACATTGGATCTCTCCACTTGAGTTTGGATTCCTTTTATGATCATTGTTACTTGTTGTTCTACTTTTCTCTAGCACTTTCGTTTAGTAGTATGATCTGGACATATTCATGATCGTTGAATACCTCGTTTCGTTCATGCTTGAATTGAATGTATTGTTATTATTGTTTCTTAATGTTGCGTATCCATTGTGAATGTTATTCTAGCATAATTTTTGTATTGCTTGTTCCTTCATATCCTCACTAATTCATACACTCATGGCTTTCGTCACCCTTAGGTGTTGGTCAGCATATGTCATCCAGGTGTCATTTGGATATCTGGGTTGTGGCGTGTCAGAGCTAATGCACGATATTCAGCTTCTATTGAACTCAAAGAAACTAAAGACTGCTTCTTTGATTGCCAAGAAATGGGTTTCTCTCCCGAAAACACCACATAACCAATGATAGATCTTCGAGTGTTCAAATCAACCATCCAGTCTGAGTCACTATAAGCATTTAAATGTAGAGATCCACCAGAAATGTATGTCAAGCCACATTGAAGGGTGCCTTGCAGAAATCTCAGAATTCGTTTGACCATAGCAAAATGAATATCAGTGGGAGCACTCATATATTGGCACATAGTACTAACAGCTAAAGCTATATTAGGATGGGTGAAAGTTAGATACTGTAAAGCTCAAACTAAGCTTCGATACATTGTAGGATCAGATAATAAGGTACCATCCATCACTGGTTATAACCTGATTATGGGGCTTACAAGGTGATGCAAATACATTGGGATAAGATGCATTCATCTATGCATTTATATCTAAATAAATATTGATACATTGTATTAGAATTAACTATGGGTTTGGTTATTGGGGTTCCACCTTTTCATCTTATATTTGTTTGTAAGCCTAGAAGGCTGGTCAGCTTTTTTGAATGTGAAAGAAAAACAAGGGTTTTTTCTCTTCCCTTCTATCAACTTGGGTATTCCATAGGAATCAACAAGGCATAGATTTCCTTTGTTCTTGGCTATTCTTTTCTGTGAGAATCAATAAGAATTAAGGGTTTATTATGTTTTAGAGCTTCGTGATCAGAATACAAAATAAACTCATTATGTGCCAAATAAGAACTCCAATGCTTGAGAGCTTGAACAACAGCATAAAATTCCACATCATATGTGTTGTAGTTCATTTTCGACCTACTCAATTTCTCACTATAAAATGCTACAGGTCGTCCCTTTTGGCTCAACACAGCCCCAATACCCACTTTGGATGCATCACAATACAACTTAAATGGCTTGCTAAAATCAGGCAAAATGAGAACTGGTGCACTGATAAGTTTCTCTTTGATATTGTGAAAAGTCGGCGTAGCCTCCTCGGTCCATTTAAATTTTCCAATCTTCATACAATCTGTTATAGGAGCCATGATAGCACTAAAATTATGAATGAAAGGGTCTATAGAAAGAGACTAATCCATGAAAGCTTCGAACATCATGCAAATTTTGTGGTAGTGGCCAATCTTTAATTGCTGCAACCTTGGATTCATCCACAAAAATTCCGTCTTTTAACACAACAAACCCAAGGAACAGAACCCTATCCATCATAAAGGAGCACTTCTTTGCTGCTGCATAAAATTTTTCTTTCCAGAGTACCGTAAAGACTTCTTTCAGATGTTGGAGATGCTTATCATGATTTTCGCTATAGATGAGAATGTCATCGAAATAAACCACTAGGAACTTTCCAATAAACGGACGAAACATCTCATTCATCGCCCTTATGAATGTACTCGGTGCATTGGAGAGGCCAAAAGGCATAACCAGCCACTCATGCAAACCCTCACAGGTTTTGAACACTGTCTTCCATTCGTCTCCCTCCCTGATCCAAATTTGGTGTTACCCGCTCTTCAGATCCAGCTTACTAAAAATTGTAGCACTACTCAGTTGATCTAGTAAGTCATCCAAACGAGGGATAGGAAAGCGATAGCGTACCGTGATTTTATTAATGGCTCTACTATCTGTACACATATGCCAAATATGATCTACCTTTGGTGTAAGCAATGTCGGGACAGCACAAGGGCTAAGACTCTCTCGAATGTGTCTCTTCTTCAACAATTCCTTTACTTGACGTCGCAGCTCCTCATGCTTTTTGGGACTCATCCGATAATGTGGTCTGTTTGGCAAAGTGACACCAGGCACTAAATCAATTTGGTGTTGAATGTTACGCAATGGTGGCAACCCCATAGGCAAGTCTTCAGGGAAGACATCCTGAAACTCCTCAAGCAGCACTTGTACATGCATAGGAATTGCTAACATATCACTAGAACAATCCTTACCAACTAGCAAATAAACAACTTCCATTTCTTGTGCCTCTTCTATGAACTTTGCCATGGTCAACAATGTAGTCGACCCTTTGCTTTGAGAGGGCTTTAGAACCTGTTCTCTAGTTGGCAAAAAGGGTTTTTTCTCTTCCCTTCTATCAACTTGGGTATTCCATAGGAATCAACAAGGCATAGATTTCCTTTGTTCTTGGCTATTCTTTTATGTGAGAATCAACAAGAATTAAGGGTTTATTGTGTTTTAGAGCTTGTTTCCTTTTTCCTATATTATCCGCTGCATCACAAGGTGTTGAACAACTCTTACAATCATCTATACCAGCCTTATGAATGAGATCTTTAGCATATTTCCCTTGGTTGATAAACAAGTCCCCATTAGACTTGTAAGTAACTTGAATACCAAGAAAATAAGCTAACTTCCCCATATATTTCAAATCAAATACCTCATTTAGAATGGTAATCACAGATTGCACCAACTCACAATTAGACCCTGTGATTATGATGTCATCGACATAAAGAAGTAAAATGACAACCATCTGCATTCACAAACAAACTGGAACAAGAGAGAGAAGCTTCAAAATCAATTGCTTGTAAATAACCAGTGAACTTGTCCTTCCAAGCCCGAGGGGCTTGTTTTAAACCATATAATGACTTCATAAGCTTACACACATGAGTAGGAAACTAAGAATTAAGAAAACCTTGAAGTGCTTCATATAAACCTCTTCTTGTAACTCACCATGTAAAAAAGCATTTTTAACATCTAATTGTCTAAGATCCCATTTGTATGTGGTAGCTAATGCTAAAATCAATCTCACTGTAGTATGTCGAACTACAAGACTAAAAGCCTCTGTATAATCAAGACCTTTTTCTTGTCTAAACGCTTATGCTGCATGCCGGGCCTTAAATCTAGAAATCGAACCATCACTATTTCTCTTAATCTTATACACCCATTTACTCTTTATGACATTCTTATCTCCAGAATTAGGATCAAGATTCCAAGTACCTTGAGATTGAAGAGCATCAAATTCCTCTTGCATTACCAACTGCCACTGAGGAATTTGTGAAGCTTGTCGAAATCTAGATGGTTCAAAAGCATCCCGAATATCAACAATAAAGGTAAAACCCCCTTAAAAGTGATCATTATCAGCAAGATTTAATGATTGAACTTCAGGAAATATTGCAGTGAGGGCAGAATAATATTTTCTGGTGATTGTTCCTATTCTCAATCGAGTTTGAATGCCCTGTGCGGAAACCATATTCTCTGAAGTAGTCAAAGAGGAATAACTACTATCAGGTAACTAAACCTGTAACTGACTTGGCTGAAGGACAAGCAACGGGAATTGGGGCTGGAAAGGGTAGCAGTTGTTCTTGAATCTTATGCATTACTAATTGAAAAAGAGTCAATTGTATCAGTATAACTTGGAAAATGTTGATGCTGAGCTGAAGGACTTGAAGACAAACTAAGAGAAGTGTCCACAGAAGCATTAATAGTAGATGAAACACCAGAATTATTAACAGAAATATGCAACTGTACCACCAAAGGTCTAAGATTAACAGATGAGGATGATGGAATTGAACTTTGAGAAGAAGAACTGATCATATCCACATAAGGAAAAGAACTCTCATCATACAAAATATTTCGAGAAATAAGAAGCTTATCTGTCAACATATTGTAGCAAATGGCACCCTTATATCCTTGTGAATATCCTAGAAAAACACATTGGACATATCTATATTGTAATTTGTTGGCATTATAAGGTCTAAGGTAAGGGTAAATGGCTAAACCAAATACCTTTAAAGTAGACAATACAAGTTTCTTGCCATACAATTGTTCAAAAGGAGAAGTCATCTTTAACACTTTACAAGGCATTCATAAAAGTAGCATGAGCCACTGCATGATACCAAAATTTGAGTGGCAATTTAGCAACTGACATAAGAGTGATTGTTGTCTCAAGCAAATGGCGATGCTTTCTCTTAGCCATTCCATTCTGCTGATGAGTGTGAGAAGTGTATAGACAAGATACATAATGCAAGATTCCATTGTTATCCAAATAATCCTTAAATATTGTACTAAAAAATTCTCCACCACCATCAGATTGAAGCACCTTGATCTTAGTATGAAACTGATTCTCAACATATGAACAGAACTTGACAAATGCACTAAAAACATCTGATTATTTATTAAAGGAAAAATTCATACAAACCTAGTGGCTTCATCTAGAAAAAGAAACATAGTATATGTAACCTCCAAAAGAAAGAACCAGAGAAGGTCCCCAAACGTCACTATGTATCTTATAAAATGGGATATCTACCATATCAATCCTATATGGGAAATGTAATCTACTCATCTTTCCATTGATACATTGTGAGCAAACTTTTACATGTTCATCTGGACTACAAACTATATTAGAATCCCTAAGCATAGCAGCAAGTATCTCATTAGATGGATGTCCCAAGTGTTGATGCCACAAAGATGTTTTCACAGTATGTCCCAAAAAAACAGAATAAACAACACATTTACTCAGTAGTGTAGGAAATACATGGACTGGAATCCTAAACAACTCATCATTGTTACTCTTTCTGTGGTGGATGATTGCCCATGTTGCCTTGTCTTGCACAAAAAACTGAACATCATCACAAATGAACCAGCTATGGTTATCCTTACAAAGCTTTTTGACTGACAATAGGTTAATAGTGAGCATTGACACATATAAAACATTTTTAAGATGTAAAACATGAGACTGAGTATGTAGAGTAGTATTGCCAATGTGTTTGACTTCCAAACCTTCACCATTGCCTATAATTATCTTCTCATTGCCTTCATAAGGAGTAGCCCGAGTGAGAACTGTAACATTAGAGCACATATGATGAGATGCTCATGCGTCAATGATCCAAGAATCTCCATTTGCAAATTCATTTGAGCTCTGTGCATTCATAGCAGAAAAGCTAGAAGGAAGAACTTGATTTGCATTCAGAGGAAATTGAGAATTTGGCATTGGTGATTGAAATTGTGTTGAAGAAGAATACACAGGAATTTCATGCTGAGGAACAAACCCATGATTAGCATAGTTAGCAGTTAAAGAGGGAGGAGGTTGATTGCCTTGATAGGAATAGTTTCCTCTATGTCTGCAATTAAGTGCGATATGACCACTTTTTTCACAAATCTGACACTCTTGAAGAACTTGACCATTACCATTATCATTTTTGTAGAGACATGTAACAACAATATGACCCTTTCTAGAGCATATTTGACACTCTAGAATTTGTTCATATTTGTTAGAAGTATTACCAGACCATGGTTGCCAAGAATTTCCAGACCTTGAATTATTAAACCTTGGTTTGTAACCATCAATGCCCCTTGGCCGAAAGTTGTTAGAAGTATAAGATCGCCCTCCATTATGACCACTAGCACTGGATGAAAAACCATTGTTACCATTAGACTGATAACTAGGATGACTACCAACATTCTGTGAATAACTAGACCCATTAGAACCATAACTTGAATTGGATGAACCTTGAGATGAAGAAGCACCTCCAAACATATTAGAAGAACTAAAATTACCAGGAAATGGAGATAAACCACCATTATCAGAAGTTCTATTTGAAGAATTTGTATTGACATACATAACAGCCATACTCTGGACTAGGGAATGCACCCTTGCCTCATTAGTCTTCTCAGCACCTGTCAACTGTGCTCGAAACTCTTTCAAAGTAATTGGTGTATCTCTAGCTAAAATAACAGTACAAATTATATCATAGTCGGAGGGTAAACCAGTGAGTAGGGCTGGAAAAAAATACCGAAAATCTGAAACCATACTAAAACCGAACCGAAAAAATACCGAACCAAAATTCCGGAAAATTTTGGTACCGAAACCGAACCGATCCCGAATTGTTTGGTATGGGATTCGGTCTCACCTTTGAAATACTTCGGTATTCCCGAACCGAACTTTCCTAATAGTACATATATATATATAAATATAGTGTGTGTTTTTATATTATTAAAATAACTAAAGTGTGTGTCAGTGTGTGTGGAAATGTGTAAAGACTATTATTATATTATTAAAATACCTAAAGTGGGGTGTGGTGCTGACAAAAATTGCATCAAGCACATGGGATGGGTCACGGGTGTTTGTTTTCTAAAGGCAGAACTCTGTCTCTTTCTCTTAGTCGGTCATCTCTCTCTCTACAACCCATAAACCATCTAACCCTTTTATTTCTCTGTTATTTTCTATTTCATCTCTTTAGTATTATCTTTCTCTCCAACCCAGAAATCCCTTCCTTCCGCTCAGTCCAAAACCGAGCCGACACCTCCATTCTCACTCTCTCTCATTTCAGTTTGCCTTTCTCATCTGCCTTCACTTAGTCTCAGACTTTCTCTCTCTCTTTCTCGGATTCGAAGCTCAAGCAGCCACCCACCGTCTAACAATCTCACTCCGACGAAATGTCTCCACTCCGGCCACCACCACACCTCACGGCTTCATTCCCACCTCCGGTTAACTCCAGTGATTCTCTCTGTGTGTGGGATTTCGAATTAAGGTTAGGGTTTCGAATTGGGGCTTAGGGTTTCGAATTGGGGGCTCGAGTCCGGAGAAGGACGCGTGTCTCTCTCTTCACTCTGTCTCTCTCTACCATAAATCTTCACTGATTCACTGTCATTATGTCTCTGATTTCAGTCTGGATTTTTAATGCAGGTTCAGATGATTTCAATTTCAATCTAGATGATTTGGATTCTGATGCAGTTTGGTTTCGGGAAATTCTGAAATACCGAAAATATTTCGGGTATTCTGGGTATTCCGAAATTCGGGAATCCCGAAATTTCGGTTCGGGATCGGTCATGAGATTTTTGTCCCGAAAATGTTCTGTTCGGGATTTGATATGCCGTTTTTGGTTCGGTATCCTATACCGAACCAGCCCTACCAGTGAGTGCAGCAATGATAAGATCATTATCAGATACTTTTTTCCCTACAACTTGTAACTGATAATGATCTAATCATTACTTAATGTAGCAATCAAAAGACTCAACAATGTCATATCAATTTTAATCCATTTCTTATAGGAAACACTAATCTTAATGGTAACACCTAACTCAGGAGCAAGAAAAAATTTTGGAAGACACACAGACTCTCCAGTAAAGTGATCAAGAAGATCATAGCCACGAAGAACAGAAGAGACCTGAAAATTCCACTTTATGAAATTATCATCACTAAGCTTAACAGTAAGCATACCCAGTAAGCTTTCAATCTTCACATAATTCGACATGATGCTTAGAAACAACAATCTTCACTAACCAACAATGGATCCAGATGCAAATAATGCAAAGAAAGATTGAATGCATCAAGAAAACCCAGATACAATTTTATGTTGGCAAGAAAATCCAGATGACAAAATTCAAGATCGAAAGGCAACACACCACAAAACTCAACTACAATCCATATATGTGTCGGACATTATCAAGAAGCAAAGAAATTCGACATGGCATCGGCCTTAAAAAATCAAGAAATCAAGAATTGACTAACTTTTCAAACCAATTACTGAAAATTAACACCTTTGGCATTGGCCTTAAGGCAATTCATCAACAAATTCTTCATACAACATTTGAGTATGGCATTGGCCTTCAATTCTTCAAAAAAACCCAAAAAAAAAAAAAAAAAAAATCCAATTCAGCAACAAACTAGAAATTCGCAAGAAAAGTATCACCTTATTAGCAATCGGAACAGCGAACAACAGAAATCAGTACCATCGCGTGAGCGAGACCGGTTCTTGATACAATCTTAACAATCTAAGTAAATAAAAAACTGATCAAGAATTGTACGAAGAAGAAGATAAGCTTGAGAAAGAAGCTAAGAATCTCCGAGTATTTTTATTATCCATTTTTGCAATTACATTCACATTATGTCAAATACAAGGAGGAAAACCCTTTTATACCTTTCTAATTACATTGACTTAGAGAGTAAGCTACTAGTGACATGTGCACATCACATGTCATTTACATAGTTATCCAATAACACTCTTAACAAATTTTCCTACAACCTAATAGACTTACTAATAATGTTGACATGACATTTCTGGTGTGGAATATCACTCATTCATCTGAATCCTTTTGAGATCCGTTTCGGATTTCGGATCACCTTTACGAGCCAACAGGATCCTCACTAGATCTTCTTTGTGAGGATCCTAAAAATTTGTGAATCGTGTCCGTTTATCGTATATCTTGTAGTCAGTTTTTGTCAGATATTGTTTGTGTTTAATTTTAAATAAAAAATTTAAAATGATTTCTAACCGCACGATGTACGACGAAACGATTCACGGATTCCCAGGATCCTCACAAAAAAGGATCTGAATTCCTTTACGAGGATCTTATGTATCCTTACATCATATCTGTTCATCGTACATTGTGTGGCCAGTTTCGATAGTTACTTTTTGTGTTTAATTTTAAATAAAAAAATCATAATAATTTATGGTCACATGATGTACCATAAACAGAAAGGACGTGAAGAAGATCCTTCTAGATGGGAAAAATCCAACAAATTGTATTATGACATTAATCCAGTACAAAATTTCTTCGGTTTGCAAGCTTAGATTACTGATTGTTGTCATGCAATTGGGAAGAGGATCCTCTCCAGAACCATTTGTGGGGATCATCCCCACATCATAACCGTTCATCGTACATCATGCGGTCAGTTTTCGTCAGGTACTATTTGTGCTTAATTTTGAATAAAAAAAGTCAAATGATTTCTAATCGCACGATGCACGATAAATGGCTAAGATGTGAGGATCCCTAGAATCCCCACAGTTTGAATCCGAATGGGATCCAAATCCATGCAATTGATTCTACAACGGTTGTTGCCGCTCAGTGTGCCACTTGTGGTGAGCTGCTATCAAATGTTGTACTCCAGCTTCTCAACTTCCATGGCTAACTAATCATCCATTCTCCTTCCTACTACCTCAAAAATCATTCCTTCTTCAATCTAATTAACATATTAACAATTTCTAATGCAAATGAAAATTAAGAAAAACGGTTTTGTTTCTAAAATTTCTCGGTGAAGAAATCGGGGGAAATGAGCTCTCCTTCCCAAATGAGTAATGAAGGAAAACTACCACCGAATCATAATTCTAATTAGGGTTTTTATCACCAATGGTCCCTGAGATTGACCAAACTCATCATTTTGGTCTCTCACTTTCAAAATCAATCAATGTCGTCACTGACATTCACCACCTCACATCAATTTGGTCATTCAGTTTAGATTCCGTCAAATACTTATGTTAGTCCACCACCTGAGAATCCCTCCATGACCTTCCCTCTACCCATTCCACCCTAAACTTGGTGGAATTTGGTCTTGAAATTGTGAAAAACCGCACGGTGGGTGCGAACGGGTTTCTTGGCGACGATTCAACAATTGTGAAGCTAACTCAACCAATTACCACCACCAATATACTCACCACAACCTCAGGAACAAAGCCCAAGCACTTGTGGAGGCGTCAGAATGGGTATGGATGTCGAATTGGAACACACCCATTCTAGGGTTTTGGACGGTTCGAGTGAAATTGGGGATTTTCCAGCCCAAATTGGACTTGGCCACATGTATAAAGTTTGTTCTACACTTTGAGATCTTCGTTTCTGTAATTTTTGGTAATTTTTAAAAATAGTTGAATTTTCCGGCAAGTCGTGGCTGCCCACCGCCACCCGTGGCGGCTCGTGTGGCGGCGGCCTGGCCAGTGGGCTGAAGATGTTCATATAAGTTTAATTAGATGCCTTGAGTTCATGTTTGCTACCCGCATGACGTAATTTGATTGTTTGGACTTAGTTTCACTACGATATGTTACTTGGTCAAAATAATGAATCGACAATCCGACCGTTGGATCGTCACCAAACGTTAATACGTGATAAAGTATAATATTTTAAGATCATAGAAACTTACAAATTGAGAATCCGACGTACGGATCTTCCCTAATTGGATTTCTAAGTTTTAAAATTAAATGTCGACTGCCATTTGAATTTTGAAATTGGCGGAGATCCGACCGTCGGATCGTGATGAGATTTTAGTATGTTGTTATTTGAGCATAATGTGGACTTTGGGAAGTTATGGATCCGAATTTCGATGTGCGAATCTTCCGGATTGATTTATGAAGTGTTATGGACCTTACCGTTGATTGAGAGTTGACTTTTGGTCAACATGTCTCGAAACGTTCTAAATACTAAAATTGAGTACTACAGGAGACTAATTGAAGTCTAGTGGGCCTACTTTGGTTAGAGAGTGATTTGAATATATGTGATATGATTATTACCTTAATTCTTATATTAATATCTTTTATGAATATGATTTGGGTTATAAATGAAATTTCTAATGAAATGTGAATTCTATATATTCATGCATAGATCTATGTTTATTAAATGTGAATTCTATTGAAATGTTATTTTTGTTTCTGGCCATCGATCTATTTTCATTAAGTATGATTTGACTTGTGCATTGGATATATGGGTCGTATTGTATGTTTGGATGGATGTGACAAAGTGTGAAGGCTAGTAGTGGACCGCTAAACCATTGTCATGGGGTTTGTTGCTTGAAACATGTTTCACCCTCGTGTCTTTATTTCATTTCTCGTTTCGTTGAGCCTTTGTAACTTGGATAACTCGGTCCATGTCTTGTTTCATTGATTGGTGTTATACATTCCACTCCGCGATTCCGTTGAGTGATGGTCCGGAATCGTATCCTAGTGTGGATTCCATTGAGTGATGGTCCGGAATCCCTTACACTTCGCGATTCCGTTGAGTGATGGTCCGGAATCGTATCCCAATTTGGATTCCGTTGAGTGATGGTCCGGAATCGTATCCCAGTTTGGATTCCGTTGAGTGATGGTCCGGAATCGTATTCCAGTATGGATGTCGTTGAGTGTTGGTCCGGAAACCCCTTTTGGTGTCTTGGTTCCGTTAAGAGGTCCGGAACCCGATGTTGAAGGATTTCGTTGAGTGGTCCGAAATTGCATCATTTGATTTATTTGAGACGGCTTCAGAAATGTAGGCTTCGGCCGAACTGTGTCCCTCTAGCCCTAGTTTTTAATGTACATATGAACGGTAGTTTTCGAGAATCATGTGGGTTGAATTAGAAAAGCCGTTGGATGTTGGGTGACTCCTTCGGAGTTTCAGAGACTTGATTATGATTCCATAAAGCATGATTTGATACTTGATGTTTATAAATTATGATCGATGGTCTGTTTTATTTGAATATCACATACTTGAATTGTTGTCACTCACCGAGCTTCACAGTTTATCTGAGTGTCTGATTTGCCCAGTGTGCTATCTCATTGACCCATGGAATTGGTTAATTTGAGTTTTGTGGCTATGAGGTTGGTGATGACTCTGGGGAATGATTAATTGGAGTGATTAGACCAGTTGACAAGGTGACTAGGAAATAATATGCTATGTCGATTCTTTGAATTGTTGTATGCAATGAATTGGGGTATTAATTTGAAACATAATGATTCACGTGATAGGTGAAGTGGAAATCTTGATTGTCATGTGGAGTTATTATATAACTTTGAATCTAATATTTTCATGCTTGTCAAGTGCTCATAATTGATTGATGAGTGCTATGATTTTCTACCTAAAAGTTTTGTGATGAGTGTTCAAGTAAAGTGAAGGTTGAACTACGAATGGCTTGATCCCTTTTGAGGGTACGTAGGCAGTCTAACGAGGAGGTTAGATGCAACCATAAAGTATACGGAAACTTCTATTTGATTTTGATTCTCAAGTTGTGAATTACCATATCCCGGAGAAGGGGTATGTTGAGATACGGGAATTTGGTGATGTCACGTGTCGATCTTGGACGTAAGTTGGGATTGGGGCGTGACAGTTAATATACTTGGCGCCATACGATTGGACTAGTGGGACCACTTCAACACACTAACGAAAAATATTGACGAATTTTAATGGAAGAACTCTATTGATGTGCGATAGTGAAAGTCAGAGACCAGATTTATTGATTTTTGAAACTCAAGGGCCAGAATGAGGAGTTTGATCAATGTCAGGGACCATTTGTGATAAAAACCTTCTTTTGTGTAATACACGTGTCACCATTTTATTGGCTTTATGGGTCCCACATGCAAACTAACAGAAATATTTGACGGAATCTAAACGGAAGGACCAAATTGATGTGCGGTGGAGAATGTCAGGGACGACATTGATTGATTTTGAAAGTGAGGGACCAAAATGATGAGTTTGGTCAATCTCATGGACCATTGGTGATAAAAACCATTCTAATTAATCATAACTTACATAAGTTTGGAAAGAATCCTCTCCGGATCATTTCCATCCGAATTATGCGGATCAAATAATCTCAACCTTTCACGTAAAATTGTGCAGTTGAGATTCACTCTTCCTCTTCATCTTTATCACTCTTTCTTTTTCTTCCCAAACAAATTCTCTGTGGTCAATAAATTACCAAATAACTAGAATAAACCTTACTTTGAGATCAATTTTGTATGATACAATTTGTAAGTGCTAATCTCTACTAATTAATAAAACACTCATTGTCAACCAAAGCTTTATGAAATTACCAATTTAACCTTCTAATTAAAACAGAACATGAATAAGAAATATGGGGCAAAAATGTAATTTCACACAACTAATTTTTTTTTTCTTTTCAAAACCTCACCTACATGTAATCCTAACATATCTTCAATTATTAAAAATAAAAGGGTTAATCTCAGTTTACTACCCTAAAGTTTTTTGGTTTTCAACATTTGGTACATGAAGTTTTTTTCATCCAAGAGTGGTACATAAAGTTATAATTTTGGGACACTTTCATACATCCGTTAAGGTTGCAGTTAACTAATGACGTGGCACCCACGTGGACAATGACTGGGCACCACGTGGATATTAAAAAATAAAAAATAAAAAAATTTGGGCTTCTGCACCCACCCTTCTCCCTCACCCCTTCCGACCCCCTCCATGGTCTCCTCTGCACCCACCCTTCCCCCTCCCTCTTCGACTCCACCCACTCTATTTCTCTCTCTCCCTTCCCCAAACACCCAAATCTTCTGCGTTATTTCCACCTACAACCACACCAAGCACAAATGCAAACATTTTCAGCTAGAAATTTTAACATACAGTTGGTACCCACAAAATATTTATGACAAATTCCAACTACCCACAATTCATTTCTTCAAATTAATAAGAACCCACATCATATTCTGGAAATCTTAAGAAATACTTGGTACCCCAGAATTTATTTTTATGAAATGACTGAAAAGGACCGATCTTTCAGTACCTTAGGCATCACAGGGTCATTTTCAGAAAGGTGCCAAAGTTGGGCTGGGATGTGGGGAGGAGGGCCACGACCATGAGAAAGTTGGGGTAGTCATCAGAGGTGTGGGTCCCAAGAACGAGCTTGTGGACGGCGAGGGAAGGGTCGGTGTGGGGCTGTGCGCAGAGGGAGCCCAGTGCACGGTGAGAGACGGCCATTCAAGAGGGTGATAGATGATAAGGTAGTAGAGGAAATGGCTGTTCTTCTTCCAGACGGCGTACTCTTCCTCTAAGACAGCTGAATCTTGGTCCTGGTCTTCCGCCATGGGATGTGGGGAGGACGGAGAAGGGTGCGTGCAGACGCCCAATTTTTTTTTTTAATTTTTTTTTAGTTTTTATTTTTTAATATCCACGAGGCTCCCAGTCATTGTCCATGTGGATGCCACGTCATCAGTTAACGGTAAACTTAACAGCAACCTTAACGGATGTATGAAAGTGTCCCAAAATGATAACTTTATGTACCACTCTGGGATAAAAAACTTCATGTACCAAATGTTGAAAACCAAAAAACTTTATGATAGTAAACTGAGATTAATCCAAAATAAAAAATAAAAAAACTTCCCACTCCCACGTTCTCTATCACTCCCTTCTTCTCTCCTTCTATTTCAAAAACAAAAATAAAAATTCTCACATACTTTGTGTGTGCCCATATGCTAATATTTTTTAATCAAATCTTGGATATTCCAATACCTTTCAATGATCAACCGATAAAAGTTTGACTGAAATAGTTATGGGCCGTCATGGACAGAGACCAAAATTCGTCCCAAAAACCTTTCAATCGAAGCCCATAGAAAGTGCCCACCACTCTCAGCCTTCAAGGTGGGTGTATAAACGGTGGTCTGGTATCCTACAACTGAAAAAAGCACACCAAATTCTCAGAGAAAGCTCACTCCCAGAACTGGATCTGGAGTTCTTCCCGGTACGTTTTAGCTGTTCCTTTTTCGAATTGTTTGGTTTCCGAGAACATTCGAGGAAACCGAAATATTAGGAACAAGAATTTGTATGTTGCTTGCATGCTTTGATTCGACTCAAACAAAATGCTCTTTGTTTGGTGTTTTCCCCTCCTCATCAAAGATTGTAACTTTTGAGCAAAAGATTGTAGCTTTAGAAAAGCATGTGATATTTCCAAGTCGATAGAAAATGTGGAATGCATAAATTTGAAGATTACTTAATTCATGATTAGTTGGACCTAATTGTGGCTTTAATCAAACTTAGGGTCAGAAAGGGGTTGATCAAGACTAGAGATTTAGCCTATGTACCTTTAAGATAGCACTAGTACACTCGTTTAAGGAACCCAAAAAGTACTTAAGAAATTTTTTGAATTTAAAGATCAATGAAAAAAATCAGCCTAAGGGATCCTTGAAATTTTATTTGCAGTATTCTATAAGATTGCTCCTTTTTTAGTAGGTTTGATACGTGAAAAGTGAAAACCGATTGCCGGTATTTTTATGTAATGGACCTTATTTCTGTTGTCAGCTGTATATTTTCCATTGATTTAAAATGCTTTGATGCAATAATTGTTGAGTTTGGCTTAGGTTGTTGCAGTCTTTGTACTCTTAGGTTGTGGAATTGCTTATTGAATTACAATTGATTCCTATATATTCTCAACCGATGTTTTTGCTTTTAGTCAACTTTTTCTAACTTTTGAAAACTTCATCTGAAGATTTTTCCCCAATATCTTGTATTCAGTAATAATGTGGAAGCACGGAAACAAATCAAAGGCATGGAATGGGCCTCAAAACCGATGGGTTGCATTTCTCGCAGTGTGTTTTACATTAGTTCTTCTAGTTTTCATATTGTCAGTTGGCAACACCGTCCAAAAAACCAGTTCATTACTTGGACTTCCAGAGGAAAAGTGGAATAGCTATGACTCAGTGGTGCGGTTTTCTCCAACCTTAGAGTTTCCAAATGGAACAGAAGTAATATGGCAAATACCAGATTCGCCTACAGCAGTTCTTTTTCTGGCGCATGGTTGCGGAGGTAGAGCTCCTCATTTTTGGGATAAATCTTCTCACTGCCCTGACTGCATTGGTTTGCCAGAGGAAAGGCTAATTGCTCTTAATTCTCTTGCCCGAAAGTTTGCTGTCATTACCATATCAAGTGTGGGGACATGCTGGACTATGGGGAAGGAGCTAATTAGAGTTAAAGACATTATCAGATGGTGGGTTGAGAAAAACAAGCTTGAAAAGCTTCCTCTTGTTGCTATGGGGGCCTCTTCTGGGGGATACTTTGTTTCTGTGCTTGCCACTGTGTTGAAGTTCAATAGTATTGCAATCATGATTGCCGAAGGGGTGTTTGATCGAGTCAAAATAGAAGAGAGCTATCCCCCAACCCTTTTCATGCACATGCCCAAAGATATAGTTAGGCAGCAAAAGATTGATGAGTACATGAAAGTTTTGAGAAATAAAGGTGTTGATGTTGCAGAGCTCAAATGCATGGAGTTCCCCTTGTCGCCACATCTCTTAGCTGATAGAATCCCAGGTCTTGATCAGTCTGTTTCTGCTAAGTTGTTTGAACTCTTCCGGCAAAAGGGTTTTATCGATGAGAATGGATATATGAAGAATGATGGCCGTAGAACACGTTGGAAAGAAGCTGTCAGAGAGAGTAAAATTATTTCTCTAGACAAGCATCTGGCCCATTACATCCAAGAGGAGTTAAATCTTGCATTTGCGTACCATGAAATGACCAGCTTGCACTCTGACAGGATGTTTAAATGGTTTGAATCTCATATGAGGTAACTGCTTGCCAAATTCTCCCTTGCTTTGCCTGATTTGGTGGATCTGGCCCCAGCTTTGAAGTAATTTCAGTGCATGGCTTAGCACCAGCTTTTTGTTCAGTACTTGTTGCGGAAGGGATTTGAAAAGACACATCTTCAATTGTTCTTTTGGATCGAATCCGAAATCAATTGATTAGTTGTGAAGAAAAGGCTATGTTGAATTGGCTGATATGCTCGATAAGCTTGAAGGTCGCACAATGAAGAGTATACATGATAGATATACAGTATCTGTTAGGTCAACTGTAAACTTGGCTGCCCAATGTAAGTGTAAATTAATCTTCCTATTACATCATTTGCAAGTAAGAAAGAATTATAAAAGTAGTTTTCTGTTCAATAAGATATTTGCTGGGATTCCAACATTTGTTAAGTTTTAGATGTGTAGATCTCTTCATTCACTTTGATCCTCTTTTCCTCTTATCTGAACAACCGACAACCAGTGGGAAAATAAGAGCATAAAAACTCGATAGCTGTTCTGGATTACTGTACCCTGGTTGATCTTGAATGTCATTTGATTGACTAACCATGTAATCACAAGCATGAGATAGAGATGACCACCTATTTCTAGTTGTTCATGGAGAATTAGGGCCTGTTTGGGACTACTTTTGTAGGAAGTACTTTTGCTCGTTCTTTTGCTATATGTGCTTAGTTATAAACACGCCGAAATTTTTATTAAACATCCATAGAAAATTATTATGTGCATGTTGCAACTAATGCTTGTTGTACCAAGGGAACATGTTTAGCGTTCGAATCATAGTGTTCATCTTTGTATATTGAGGCATTAGAAAGGTCTTCTGAAGCTTACCTGGAGGACCATAGAAACAGATGCATCTTGGGACAGGCATCCGTAGGTTGCACAAGGAAATATCAGAAGCACAACACTTTTAAGTAAATAGAAGATGGCATTTAGTTGTCTTGTCCCCTAGAAGATTTAAAAACTTACACACACTTTCTAGGTTGGACAATGGATGATAACTCAACTGCTATCATAAAATCATTGCTACAAGTAGCACATTGCAGTTAATTGTATGTACACTTAAAACTTTGCTCATGGCATACAAAGTATTTTAACTGTCGAGTTGACTTATTTCTCTATTTTCTCTCTCTGTTGTCACCCGTCCCCTCCCCCTCCCCGCTCCTCGCTCCTCTTCCTCCACCCCTTCCCCAATCTTGACGGGAAAACTCTCCGTGGATGGTTCCATGGACCGTTCATCTCTCTCTCTCTCTCTCTCTCTCTCATCAAACAAACACTATTAGATTTAAGGTAGTGGGTGAGTTAGAGTACACTGTTATGGTGTAGGAAATTCAAAACATGTGGACAACAATGGTGCCACTTTTGTTTTTCGGCCCCTTAACGTATACCATATATTTCCTTCTTCTTAGTTTGGTAGGTATCCATTTATTCTGATGTTTAATCCTTCATTGTACTATTAAGTACATTTAATACATTAGGCTTGCTTTGAGTTTGGTGCATTTAACTCAAATTTCAATTATATATGATCTTTGTCACCCGTTTAGCTCACACAAAGTTTTGTGTTGTTTGTATTGTGTGCTTTTTTACTTAATTATGTACCATAATATTTGCTTTAACTTGGACTACACATTTGACCAAGACTAGTTTTAGTAATGTTTTGTTTGTGAATTAATGAGTTGTGATTTGGTTCAAAGAGGACATACATGGCACGAGCATAGTGCAAAGGTGGCATCCCGTGGTAATGAAACAAAGACTTTGTGTAACTTTTTGCCCACATGTTCTTATTGAATTGGCACAGGACGCCATGTGGCGGTGTATCTATGCCATGTATGTTGTTCCCCTAGTTCAAATACTTTTTGCTTAGTTTAGCTGGATGTGTCCTACTTTTAAACATTATATTATGCTGAGAAAAGTTTAAACATGACATTTAAGAGGGGACCAAGCAAAGCTATATCTCATCAATCTTTTTGGCCTTAACAACAGTAATTTCCCATTCAATTGCCTTAATCCCAAGTTATTAGTTATCCCATCTTTAACCTCCTCAATCAAAAGTGGAGTTGGTGATATAGTTTCCGTTTGACAAAACGGTATTCTAATCTAACTGTTGGGGGGAGGTGGATTTGAACTCGGGTGACCTGACTAGCTGGCCTAACTCACGTATGCAACTTAGTGATCCATTTAGAAGGGGAGGAGAACTAGGATTTGTGCAAGATTGAAAGTTCTGTTATATTTCTTCTCCCTGTTACAGTTTCCTGGCAGTTTTATTTCTGCTATGTTCTTGTGCTTGCGTTTTCATCTTCTACAGACATCCTTCCGGTATGATTAGCATGCGAGTTAAAATGTCATTAAGATTAGGAAACTGATTATAACTTAGAGATTTCATGCTTTTACTCAACAAAAAATAGTCCGTACTGATAATTTAAGACGGTGGTCCTTACATAGTTTCTTTTCTGCAACACGAAAGACGCGTTCGGGAGTATGAGCTGCAGAGGAAGTACTATGGTTTTATTAACATGTAATTTTGACGTGAACTTCATCTACTTTCCATAAATTAAACATTGGCATGTCGTTTTCACATTAATTATCTGAAGTTTGGGATTCGTTTTAGCACTTGTAGTACCGTTGCCTCTATTTATGCTGCATGAGATATGAAAATAAATCTTAAGAGTTATATTTAATTAAAAATTAATTAAGATGATATAAAATAAGAATTCAATAAGTTTGAACCAAAGTATGCATCATCTTAACATGCTGTAGCACTGCAAATTTGATTAGAAACTAAGAACGTAACGTTCAAGAACAATAACAAACACACACTCTGAAGCCTCTCTTAAGTAGTCTTAGATATAAGTATTTAAACAACTCATAAAGATTAACTTCGAAATTTAATTAAATGAAAGCAAATGATGATTGTGAATGAGATCAGGCTCTTGGCTTGAGTTTTCCTTCGTTGGCAAGCTTGAAAACGCGGGCTTGAGTCGCTGCAGCCTTGTTCGATCCCAGTGCTCTGACGAAGCTGTCCCTGACTTGGTTGGTGGTGAAGTGGAACCTGTTATCCACCATGGCATTCAGCAAGGCAGCAGTTCCTTGTCTGTAGAGCTCTCCTAGCCCATCGGTGCGGGTGTTTGAAAGGGCCTGCGGGAGGCTCATGGTGCCGGATCCGATCCCTGGAAGACCAGACACACCAAAAGAGTGGCCCAAGTTTCCCCACCAGCCCAACAGACCCCATATCAGTGTTGGGTGGCTCCTCCAGTAGCTGCAAAACATGGTAACGATTTTTGTGATTAGAGATGGAAGTGAAGTTATGCATATGTAACATTTTTGTATGTGATCATTTTATTTTATTTTATTTGTTTTTGAGAAGAATATGTGATCATTTTATTATCTACAATATTTGGTACATTTTCAATATTAGTTGATATTTAATCGAATTTTCAACCAAATATCAGTAATGTGCCAAATACTGTAGTTTGATATTCGTTAGCAGCTAATCACTGCGTATTATGTAAATCAGTTACTTACTTGCATGTGAAGGGTGGAAGGGAGTTGGGGTCAGGAAGAAAAGGTGGAGTGGGAATAGTTGGGGTGTTCGGGTCAGTTGGTGGGGTTCCAATGACTGGGATTGGGGGGCTCACAATGACTGGGGTGGGAGGGGTATCGATTATTGGTGTGGTTGGGGGGCTGCCGCCATAAGTTGGTGGCGGAGACTGGTAGTAGCCACCACCGCTTGGAGTGGATGGAGTAGGGTTGTGGTGTGCTGGTGGGGTGCCACAGTTGGCAGGTGGTGATGGTGTAGGGTTGTGGCTTCCGCCACCTCCATGAGAGGGGGGGCTGTGAGAGCCGCCACCGTGTGATGGTGGGCGGGAAGGAGTTCCGTGTGAACCTGCATTAGCAGGAGAGATCATGAGAACACATATTAGTGCATGCTATGACATAATATCAACTGAGAGAAAGAGAGAGAGAGAGAGACCTCCAGGGGGGCTGCCGGAGTGGGGATCTGGTGGAGAGTAGTAGGTCTTCTGGTCTTGAACAGCGGAGGACATGACAGGGATGATCAAGTTCTGGGAGAGCAACCCAGCAACCAAAGTCCATAGGAACAAAGAGGCTGCATTGCTTCTCACTCTCCCCATTTTTGTCTAGTTACTTAGAAGAGCAAGAAATTAGGGAGAAGCAGAAGGAACGAAGGATGGTGCAGTAAGTGTAGGGAGGGGGAAGAGGGTGAATATATAAGGGTAGATAGGGGAGAAGTTAATATTAGCAGGTGAAGGAGTTTGTGGTTAGTTGATGTGTTGCAGGTGCATTTACTCCTCCTATTTACTCTCGTGTTTTTTACACAGTAATGATAATCAACTTCTTAAGTTGCTAGCTTTTGAGATGCATACCATAATCTATCCCTCACTCACTCACTCACTCACTCACTGATGGGAAATGACATATAATATTGGTTATGATCTGGACAGATTATTTCAGTTGGAGTAGAGAGCTAATTGCTTTTATCTTTCTTTACATGATATTATAATTGTTCCAAGAAGAAGCATACATCTTGTGTAAACTGTAAAAGATTAAGTACTGCAGAGAAAGAACAAAAAGAAGACACAGGTTTTTGGTTGAATTTTGGATGATTTCCATTGATCTGAGTACATGGTATTTATACAGTTTTTACGTACAGAGGCTTTACAAGCGTTGACAATTTGCACAAGGAAAGATTCCACAACTCAAACATTAATTTACGTAAATTAGTAAGCTTAATAAGGTAAATGAATGTGATTACGAAATCATCTTTTGGACAGATAATTTCGTGGCATGATGAGCATGATTCTCTCCATCTTGTATATCAAACTGGAGGATTTCCATGACTTGAGTACACTATCATTGAAGTGTCTTGTGTCACTGATACAATGAGACTAGTAAGTTTCTCTTTATATGACATTATATGATTGACATAAGACGTCACATCAGTTGTATACATGTGCCAACTTTACCTGTGACATCAGGAACACTTTGTTTCAGGAACTAGTGCAATAACTAAATAAAAAAAAAATCCAATCCGCTTGCCTCTTTTAATTTAATGGATAGCTACTTTTTGGAATTGGGAGTTCTATGGATTGCTCTTATCTTATGCCATGGATCGGAGGGAAAATAGTATTGTAACCGAAGTAGACTACCGAACGGGTGCGGGGAACATGAAAGTTGTTCTCCTTCAACTGGCTTGTTCAAACGATATTCTTATCTAATATAATTAAGTTGAGCGAGATTTGAACTTAGGTGCAACAGAGGAGCACATTGCTCTAACCCCTGCATAGCTACCCCCTAATCTGTTGCTGCAGTGTCTTATTTTGCTATTTAAGATTAAAAAAAAACCCTGTATAGAACCTGAACCCAGTTTGAGTTAATCTCCAGAATCAATTCATCAATTTCCAATATCATTGTCCTTGTATAAGAAACTTGAACTAGGATAAGCTCATCCTGGTCCATATTCAACGTGAATGGATATTGTGTTAAATATAAGATTATGTATTTAATTACAATTTGGTCCATGAAGTTGCTCCAGAACTAGTGGAGCTCTACTCATAAATTCATGTAAATTGCGATGGGCCAGATGAAAGATTTCTAAAGTGCTTTTCACATCCATCTCTACCATTTTCGTATTTGTGAGCTGGAAAATTGGAAACCATTCAATTCATTTGCATGAAGATCTTCGTGATGTTGGATAAGGAAATTAAAACTGGACCAAGACCTTGTCGGGTATCACATTTTTGAAGACTTGGTCATGGTTTCATGCAAATTCCCCACTTTGGTCTGCATATAAATTTGCAGCTCGCTCAACACATTGCGGTGGAAGTTGTAGCTAGGAAAATGTATATGTTAAAGGTATGGTACATAATATTTTTTTCAACAAGTATGGTACATGTGTGTAACAGATGGCAATGAATAAAATTGAGAGAGAGAGAGAGAGAGAGAGAGAGAGAGAGAGATGCAGTGGGTTCTGTCTCAAACTTAATGAGATCTACAGAGAAGTAGGTGAGATTGCACAAATGTGTTGGGAGGGGGGAGTAAAGAAGACAGCAAAGTAGGGTATTGTTTTAGGGTTTTGCAATTGAATTGCCTTTTTAAGTTTCAAATCCACCTTTGACCATAAAGTTTAAGCACATGGGAGAACAAGAACGAAGACTCTATTATGCGTTAGATCTTGGTCATTGAATTCTTGATAAAGAATCTGAAGCTTAAAAATTGTGGAAAATCCACAGAGAGAGTAGGACATGAGAGTGATGAGATTTTATCTCAAGTTTTCAACCAAAGTTAGATGGCAGTGTAAAGAGAGACAGCTTGGCCAATGAGGATTCTGAGTTGTCACACATTTAGAGAAGGGTAACAGTGAACTGTGAAGAGCCCAAAGTTAAATTTAGCAGCAGTGATGGATAAATGGCAAGGCCTATGAAGCTAGCTAGTAGCTACTACCTTAGCTAGAAACTGTATGAGCTTTCATGTGAATTGAAATAGTAATGGGGTTTTTGGTGGCAGTTGAAAGCATTAATCCCATAAAACTCTTCTGGCTATTTCAACACCTCTGGTTGGTTTTGCCTCACATTTTGAGACTCCCAATGGCATTTTTTAGCCATCAAAGCCCAAATTCATGATTATTTCATGTGGAAAAATACTACAAAACTTCTGTATCTCCTTCTGGGAAAGTATATTCTCGTATGATCAAGGCTCTACATATTGAAATGGGTTGGCAAACACACAAGTTTAGGCGAGATAAACTTCACTAATGTTGTCTGAATATGGCAACTTTCACACCAATAGGACCAAAATACATCGGTAATTTTTGTAAGAAATTCCCTAGATATGACAGGAGTCGGACACCCATACTGAATTTCAAATGAGTCAAAGAACAATGGGTTTGACCAATGGTATCAATATAACAATCAAGATTAATGATATAACCTAATCATTCTAAACTAAAAGACTAATTTGGTAAGTTGTAAAATCAGTTTTTCTTGACCCAGACCTTTCCTAGAATTCCCATTACGATCCCATTTGGTTTTCTTGGGAGAGTATGGGGGTTTCATTGTCCCTCTAGTATACAAGTGATATGTCTGTGGAGTTTTCTAGCAGCAGCAGCAGCAGCACAGAGAGAGAGAGAGAGAGAGAGAGAGAGAGAGAGCTTGGCTGCAAATATTATAAATAAACTCAGGTCCCCAATTCGTTTTTGCTACGGAAATATGAATTTACTGCTGCTTCTGTTCTGTGTGCAAAAGTCCAAAACTCTGAATCCCTTCAAATAAATGCGGTTAATAATTTGTACCAACAACTGCTACAATGTGACAACCCGTCCTTATTTTTATGATTTCATTAATTTTTAAAAGCGTGAATTAACTGAAATGCCCTAGAGACGAGATTATTGATTTTCGTCGACTGTTAGTTTGTAAAGTGTATGGACCATTACTTTACCGTATCCTCGAAGTACCCGATGGTACAAAAGCACAGACGAAAGCCGTTTGCGAGTCCAGATTATAACGGTATAGTTACGGATGTTTGAAATTGTTTATTTAAATTTTAGTTTATAAATTAATTAAAATGAGAACCAATCAAGTGCTTGGTTTCGGCCCAATCAGTTTTGTTAGAAGGGACCAATCAGGAAGAAAGGGGGAGTGATCAACCAATCAGGAAAAGAGAGAGAGAGGGAAAAAAAAGAAAAAAAAGAAAAGAAAAGACCTTCCCTTCCCATCGACATACACCTGCGCACCCAACCCGACCAAATTCCAACGGTTTCTGCCATTTTTTCCGTTGAATCACCACCATCCAACACCTACAATCTCTTCCACAACCTCCCCTCTACCATCTCCACCCAAATTCGAAGGTCTTTAGGTCCAAAACCGTGTAGAACCTCACTGGAGCACCGGAGGTGCTCGACGGCGATTCCTCCGTTGTGGAAAGTTTCACCACCCACCACCACCATGAATCAACTCCCATTAGACCTAGGAACAAGACTCAACCAGTGATAGGGGCGTTGGAGCACCGGAGAAGTCGAATCAACGAACACCCATTCTAGGGTTTCCGACGGGTGCGAGCAAAATTGGAGCTTTTCCCGGCCAAATTGGTCTTGGCCATAAGTATAAAACTTGCTATACTCATTGAGATCTACATGTCTGTAAAATTTGAGAATTTTTGAAAAAAGTCGAATTTTCCGGCGAGTCAGGACGACCAACCGCCACTTGCGGCAGCGCGTGGCCAGTGGGCCAATGATGTCTTTCTAAGGTCAATTAGATGATCTGATTTCATAATTAATATTCGTATGACGTGGTTTGATTGTTTGAATTTAGTTTCATTGCGATACATCACTTGGTTATTAAATGAATTGAAGATTCGACCGTTGGATTGTCGCCAAACTTTAATAGGATATTATTCGTAATATTTGAGAACATTAGAAACTTACGGATCAAAAAACCGACATACAGATCTTCCCGAATTGGATTTGTAAGCTCGTAAAATAAAGCGTTGACCGCCAATTGAATTTGCAATTGGCGGAGATCCAACCGTTGGATCGTAATGAAACTTTAGTGTGATGTTCTAGAAGCATAATGTGGATCTTTAGAAGTTATGGATCGGAAATTTGAGGGGCAGATCTTCCGAATCGGGTTACGTAGGATTGTGGACTCTACTGTTGACCTTTGACCGATGGTTGACTTTTGGTAAATGGGTTTCAAATCATTCTAGAGTGTCCTTGGGGATGCGTTTTATGTAAGTTACGTGTTCTATCAATAAGAATTTTGAGACGTGATTGGGGATGCGTTTTATGTAAGTTCGTGCTTGGGAGTTGTAGTGCGGACTTCAGATGAGTGGGTCTTAGTGTGTGTGTGTGTGTGTGTGTGTGTGTGTATGATTGATAGTTTCCATTTATGCATTTGGAAAAGAATTTCTTACGTATGTCTGGATTAGACTAAAGTTTATAAGAATTAGCGAAACGGAAAATTATGAAGTTAACATAAATCCTACGGGATGCATAGGTATGTTTATAATCTTTGATGCCATGATTAAATAATGTTATAAGAAATGTTGCACTGTTGTGAAATGCCAAAATAATCCTACGGGAAGCGTAGGTAAGTTTATTATGTTGACCGAAATTGTTGAATCATTATGGCATGCTTATATTCATATAGTCTGCTCATCATTGCTACACCCAGGTGTTAGTGCTCAGCCCAGGGCCAGGCTAGTCTTTCACGTGTTGTTCACATCAGCACCGCACGCTCGCCTTGTATCCAAGTAGGTGTTAGGGTTGGTTTGGTATTGCTGTGCTTTGAAAAAAAAAATTGCTTCTGCTGTGCTGTGAGAATAAGCAGCAGAGTGTTTGGTAAACTTTTTTGTAAAAGTTCTTTTGAAAAAAAAGCAGTATTATAGTGTTTGATAAACTTTTATGTAAAACAGATGTGAAAAAGCTGGGTTTTGCAGCTTTGTGTTTTTGGCTCTTTTTCAACCCAAAACTGTGAAAAAAAGCTGAAGTTGAATGTTTACCAAACATAAAAAGCTCCCAGCTTTTTTTGATGCCCACTTTTTTTTTCAGAATCACCTAAGTACTAAACTAGGGCTCAGTCCTATCATACAGATTGCAATAGGCAATTTCGACTCGTATGTGAAAGCGAATAACGCTAGTCTTCACGTGATTGTATCACTAGAGCGTATATTATTGCACCTAGTCTTGTCGTACAAGTCGCATTAGGCGACTTCGACTCGTGTGCTAGCATAGATTGATGAGCAATAGGTGCAGTCGTATAGGTCACAATAGGCGACTCCGACTAGTGTGCTAGCATAGGTTGTTGAGCACCTGATTTTACTTATATTACTATTGAGATTTTGTGATTTTGGGATGTCATGCCTTATTTACGTTTTGCATGCTACGGTAAGTATTTTCATGTTATATGTAGTATGTATATTTTGGAAACTATACATGTTTTACGGCGACGGGTTATAACGTTTTCAAAGGTTTTTATTAAAACTTTATTTTCAGGCCCACTCATCCTTGTTTTTCGCCCCTCCAGGTTTTAGTAGCGGAGCTTTCATGACACACCCCGACCCGGAATGTTCACTAGGACTCCGAATCGAGCTGTGCTGGCCGACACCTGGAGGGTGACGAAGCCATAAGGTGTAGTGATGTGTAAAAATGTGAATAAATTTAAACCTAAATGTGTCTATATATCAGAGTACGCTGTGAGCGGGTATGAACCTAATTCACACGCAATGGTAGAGCATAAGATTAGTGCAGTAAGATAGGGTGAGAATCATACCCTTAGAGGTGGCCACCTAAACTGGAATATGCCACGAATCCTCGCCGATACGAACCTTTAGCAAATCATACCTGGAGGGGCGCAAAACAAGAAAATGTGAGTGGGCGAAAACAAAACTTTTCAAAACCTTACTACATTATCAAAAGTATAACCCCTCGTTGAAAAACCTGTATAATTTCCCAGAAATTATAATATACACAGTTATAGATGTCTCAAGATCATTTCCATAAATTCAGAAATCCCAACATGTATATCATGCAAGATACCATATAATTATTCAAGCCCAACAGCTGAACTAAAATGATGAATAATAATGTGTCAGCCGGATCCACTTATAGTGGCCTGTATAGTTGAACCTATAGCTCATCACATATGCCTGCATATGAGTTGGAACCACCTATAGTGGTCTATACGACTAGATTGTGTCGGAACCACCTCTAGTGGTCTGTACGACTACATTATGTCAGAACCATTGCTAATGGTCTGTACGACACGAATGAATATGTCGAAACCACCTCTAGTGGTCTGTACGACTATATTATGTCGGAACCATCGCTAATGGTCTGTACGACAAGAATGAATATGTCGGAACCACCTATAGTGGTATGTACGACTATAAGTCAATCTATGATATCACATGAGTCAGAGTTGCCTAACACAACCTGTACGACTCATAGGCAACATGTACGACAATGTCGGAGCTACCTATTATGGAAACCTTGTACGACATTGCCAGAGTTGCGTAAAACACAACATAATCAAGCCATAACCTAATCATTTCAAATAACACCATAAACTCACCTGAACTCACCTGCGCGTCCCGCGTTCACCTTAGCACTTCAAGCATTCACGCCAATTATAGGTAGATAATATGCATATGAGTATGCCATAATGCAAACTAAAACTCATTCATATCATAGTATATGTAACTAATAAATACATAATCTAACGTATAAACACGTAACATAATATTTCAGAGCATATAACCAATTATATGACTTTTCTGGGAAAACACAAGGCATATATATACATATATAGAAAACCAAATGCCCACTCACCTGGAAACCGAGCTACGATTCCCTAACTCGATCATCGATGCGTCCCGAACAATCAA
Organism: Cotoneaster glaucophyllus; assembly: GCA_036320875.1. Taxonomy (NCBI): domain Eukaryota; kingdom Viridiplantae; phylum Streptophyta; class Magnoliopsida; order Rosales; family Rosaceae; genus Cotoneaster; species Cotoneaster glaucophyllus. The sequence continues at coordinate 11,313,960 of CM070064.1, read as the reverse complement.
CGTCTAGAACAGTCATCGAATCACATCTCAGCATTCATAATACTAGAATACGTAATTCCTATAAAACGTAACCCCCATGACATTTTAGAATGGTTTAAGACCCATTGACTAAAAGTCATCCGTCGATTAAAGTTCGACGATAGGGTCACAACCCTACATACTTGATCCGGAAGATCCGTAACTCAAACTTCTGATCCGTAACTCAAACTTCCAATCCGTAACTTCCAGAAATTCACATTATACTCTTAGAGTAACATACTAAAATTTTGTTACGATCCAACGGTCAGATCTCCGCCAGTTGACAAAACCAAGCAGCGGTTAACATTTTATTTTATGAACTTTCAAATCCAATTCGGGAAGATCCGTATATCGGATTCTCGATCCGTAAGTTCCTACATTCTTCAAATGTTACGTGTATCAAAGTTTGGTGACAATCCAATGGTCGGATCGTCGATTCATATTTTCACCTAACCACGTATCGTAGAGAATTTAGGTTCTAATGATCAATCTACGTCAATCAAACAACAAAACTGAACTCAGGGCATTTAACATAGCCTAAAAATAGCGTTGGTGGCCCATTGGCCACGCGCCGCCGCGGGTGGCAGTCGGCCGCCTTGACTCGCCGGAAAAACCAACTAACTCCAAAAATTACCAAATTTTGCAGAAATGAAGATCTCAATGAGTAGAGTAACTTTCATACCTGTGACCAAGGCCAATTTGTCCTAGAAAGGTGTTAGAGTAACTTTCATAGCTGTGATCGAGTTTGATGAGCGTTAGTGAGGGTTAAGGCTGATACGGGATAGAATTTGAGAATGGCAGAGGAAGGAAAAGTAGCACAGAGAATAGGAGAGGCTATATGTATTTGGATTAATTGACTCGATGATTGTTGTATTCTCATAGATTATGTATACATACAACTAACTATGTAAAGTCATAGAAGGCAAGTAAATACAATAAAACAGTAAATAAAGAAAACGAGTGAATCGTGAAAAGCAAGAGATCACGTTCTAATGACAGATATCTGCTTGATTTGCTGGAACTGTATTACTCTCTTCATATACGACTGGCTCACTTCATGGAAATCCAAAAACTTGAACGGCCCACATTTCTTTCTCTCCCTTGAATGGTTCGGATCTTCTGGCCCAGGTTTCGTCATAGCTCATGTAATTGGGTTTTGCCTTTAAAAGGCAAAAAGGGTCCTTCAAAATAACAACTCGCGGGAAATTTGTTGCATGGTTGGTCGAGATTGTGGATTCGTCTGCAAGCATGCAAATGCAAGGTTTGCAACGGTGATCACTTTTTCGACAACATGATTTCCAGGAGGCGGGAGTTTCTTGTCTATGACGTCGTTCAGTTGTATAGGTTCGGGTTTTGATGCTAATGGCAATGACAAAAAATAGGAGAGGAGGTCTCCGGGATGCTTTCCCATGATCACTTCTAGTGCTACCACTCCAAAGCTATAAACATCGCATTTCTTGTTTGTTTCCATTGTGTATGCTAACTCTGCAGAACAAAGAACAAGTCATGATGAGTAAAAGCAGGAAATAAGTACTTACGTTAAATGGAAGAATTCAGAAGATAAGTACCTGGAGCACTGTATCCGAATGTGCCTGCAAACGAAGTCCAATTTGAAGTCTCAAGATTCAAGAGCCTAGCTGTACCAAAATCGGAGACATAAGCTCCATATTCCAAATCCACCAAGATGTTCTTACTCGAAATGTCTCGATGTACTATCGGAGGTGAACAATCATGATGCATATAAGACAATGCATTAGCAACATCCTTGACAACATTCACCCTCTCGATCCATCCAAACTTAACCGCATGGTTTTCGTCGGTCAGTATGTTTTCCAAGCTTCCTCCTTCTACGTAATCGTACAACAAAAGAGGGTGCTGTGGATGCGAACAGAAACCATAAAGCTTCAAAATGTTTCTGTGACGAACCACTGAAAGAGTACGAACCTCACTCTCGAAAGCCTTGAGGTTTGCCACTCCACTATCCTGCAGCATGTGAAGTTTCTTCACCGCAACAATCCGGCCTGTTGGCAGCTCAGCTTTATAAACAGTTGCATTGCCTCCCTCCCCCACACAATATTTGGAGTCGAATTCCTCTGTGGCTTCAATGATGTCTTCGTACTCAAGTCTTCCATCACAGCTCCAAACCGCAAACTGGTCTTCATTTAATTGCCCTTCTCGCCGACAGCAGACCACACAAAGAACCCCAGTTACCCCAAATGCAAAAAACAGGATGCTTAAAACAAGGACTACAATGAAGATAACCGATTTGCTGCTCTTTTTCTGCCCTCTTGTTTCAGGACGGGCAAACATTCAAACCGGTAGCATTGCCACACAAGCCTGTGTTATTCGCATAAGCTAGAAACGAAGCCTCGTGGAACGCTTTGTTGTTGGGAAGAGGACCCTCCAAATGATTGTACGATATGTCAACAACTGTCAAGCTCAACATGTTACTGAATGTAGATGGGATCGAACCAGAGAGCTCGTTGTGGGAGAGATTCAGGGCTTCCAACTTCATCAAATTCCCAAGCTGTGGTGGGATTTCACTCATCAGTGAATTTTGGCTGAGATCAAGAACTTGAAGAGTGTTTATGCTCCCCATCTGAAGAGGAATGCTCTCACTAAATCTGTTTCTGCTCAAGTTCAAGTTCAACAACTCTGTGCACCCGCCTAATTTCTCCGGAATTAGTCCACTGAAATCATTGGCTGCTAAGTTAAGATGTTGTAGATTGGTTAGCATTCCAATCTCTGAGGGCACGCTGCCTGAAAGTTTGTTATCACCTAGGTTAAGGTCGAACAAGGTTGTCAACTTCCCTAGTTCCTTTGAGATTGTCCCAGTGAGATTATTTGAAGATAGGTCAAGCACATTGAGCTGAACTGATCCCTCAAGCCGAGGTATCCCCCCGGAAATTCTGTTGTTGCTGAGCCTCAAGCTTTGTAAACTTTGGCACTGCTCCCAGTTTTCTGAAAGCTCTCCATAGAATCTGTTGTAACTCAAATCGGCATAAGTTAGTTTCGGATAAATGCCAAACTCTTGAGCTATATTTGCTGTCAGCTGGTTCCTCTCAAGCCTCAGTCTAACTAAGCTGGTGCAGTTCCTCAAGCTTCTAGGCATGGGGCCTGTCAACTGATTGTTGTGTGCTGTAAACAATTCGAGTGCTCCGCTGATGCATATATCGTGGGGAATGCTGCCAGAAAAGTTGTTGTTACTCAACGCCAACCACTTTAAAAATGTAAAATTATTCAGTTCTGAAGGAAGAGAGCCATTGAGTTTGTTACCAACCAATCCCAAATGAGTAAGAAATTTGAGCTTTCCTACTTCAGGTGGGATATTTCCAATTAATTGATTTCCCATCAGATACAACTCCTTGAGGCTAATCAGGTTTCCGATTGCTTCTGGAATAGAACCCTTGAGATTGTTATCTGCTACATTGATCACGCTGAGTGAATTCAGCATGCATATTTCTGCAGGGAGATTTCCAGAGAGATTGTTGTCTTTAAGGGACAGAATGGTTAAGTTGCCTAACATTCCAACTTCATGTGGAATGGACCCATTGATGTTGTTTCCAGAAAGATCAAGGATTTGAAGGCTTTTCAGAAACTCTATCTCCGACGGGATGGTTCCAAAAATCGCGTTGTGGCTTAAGTTTAGGCTCATGAGACTTGGGAAAGCTGAGAAATTAAAAGCATGAAGTGTACCTCTTAAACTAGAAAAAGTGAGGTTTATTTGTGTTATGCTTCCGAATGTGTTGCAAGAAACTCCATCCCAATTGCAATTGCTGTTTCCAACCCACGAAGACAGACGAGAGAGGCTTGTATTGTTGTCAAGGCTAGCTTTCCATTTCAGAAGAGCTTCTGCTTCTTGTCCAGCAACTTCTGCTTTTGCTGCTGAATCTGAAGAAGCCAACATAAGGAGGAGTATAACTGGGATGAGTTGAAATGAATGCTGTGAAGAAGCAGCTTTGGTGGGAAGTGCTTTTTCTTCTTTGGATGCCATGATTTTAGGTTGTGAGGAAGTCCTCGTTTCTGGAAACAAGGAGATGGCTCAAGAAGACCATCTGCCTAATTAATTAGCTGGTTTGGCATTGAGGAAGAGTCAGGTGCTCTAATATAGCTTGTACACGGTGCAGGCACCATTAGTTAAATAAATATATTTTTTTATATATGCCAACGTGTAGGTAGTGATATGATTGAATTTCATGTCTGCTAGTCATGAACTTATTATAACATACCAAACCAAATACATACGTACATAACTCAGTTTGTAACATCTCACATCGAATGGAGAGGGAGTGATGTCCCTTATACGTACACGCCCACCTCCATATAGCATGAGATCTTTTGAGAACTCACTGACTTCGGGTTCCATCGGAACTCCGAAGTTAAGTGAGTGAAGTTAAGCGAGTTCGGGCGAGAGCAATCCTAAGGTGGGTGATCCACTAGGAATGATTAAAAACATTTGTCTCATACTTGAAATTCCAAATTTAATTACTCCTTTCTCGATGACAATTGCATCAGAAATAAAAGGAAAACCCGTATTTCATTTTTTCTAACTTCAAAGTAGCAAAAAAAAAAAAAAAAACAGTAAATGACTCGTAATTTAAGCGGTTATAAATATTTTTTTTTGCGTCCGAGATCGAATGTTTGATTCTCACTTTTCACTATTCTTTATTATGTATGGCCCCACTGTACACTGTAGACAACGATTCCTTGGACGTCCATGTCCATGATTGATTATTTTATTGCGGACGATCAAGAAAACAAATTTCTTATCAACTTTTCAAGTATAGTATTGGTGGTCCTGTGAATGCTGATACAAGCGTGAACACGGACATCAAATTCTCATTTGAAGACCTGATGTAGACCAAATTCGAATCCACTGGTGGCTTAAAATATCTGTGTTGGCTTTGAAAAAAGTAGAGAGCTGCAGCAGCCTCATCCTATAGAGGCAAAGATTAGGTTCAAATTTTAGCCGTCTACAAATGGATTTTGTCGTTTTACTTTATGTCAAATTACGTGCCAAATTCGAACTATCTAACTAATTCTAATCGTAAAAATCAATGAAAAGTCCAAAAAGACTTCCCTTTTAACGAAAAACTCTTTTTAAAGGTATAGTGAATAGTGTGGATGCAAATTTTCTCCTATTCGGTCTTGAACGATTTTGCACTTACAAAACAATTAACATCTTAGGTCAAGGCCAAAAACCTCACGCGCCCACGATGAATGGGGGGCTTTGGCCGAAGAACCTCCGATGCTAAAGTTAGAATTTTAGAGAGAAAAAGTGTTTAGAGTATTTTTGCCAAAGGAGTGGAATTAGGTTTTGTGAGAAATAGGGTAGTATTTATAGGAGATGGCCGGTCCCCTTTGGAGAAAAGGTGGCCGGCCCTTGCTAGGGTTTTTTGTGTTTAATTTAGGTTTAATTAGCCCATTTATTGGCTAATTAAACCAAAAGGGAATGTGTTTGTATTTATGAAAAAAGGTTATAATGAGTAATTGGATTATTGGCTTAAGAAAGGAAGGAAAAAAAGGAAGGAAATATAGGAAATAATGGGGAAGTGGCGGCCCCTCTTTGGAGAGAGAGGACCGGCCCTTTAGGGTATTTTTTGGCTTCAAGGCTAATTTAATTGACAAATTAATGAGGAATAATCCCATTAATTTGTCAATTATCTCCATTTATGTGGGATAATTGGTAGATTTATGAGATAACTACCTAAAATGTGGATGGGTGAAATAATTCGGATTTGTTTACCTTTTATGGGCACCTTTGACTTGACCGACGATAATTACCGGCTGCTCGCGCGTAGGAATTCTGATGCACCTCAAGGGCATTTTTGTCTCCTTAATCCAAAAATCCACGTGTCGCCTTGTGATTATTTTTGGCTCCACAAATAGTGTCAAGTAAAGGTAAAAATGTGGTTTTTCGTTAAAAGTGAACAATACCGGAAGTGTTTTGTTAAAACTTCCTAAAATTTAGCATCACTTTCACCATCTTCTCGATGAGTGTGCGAAAAGATTTCAAAGTCGATTTTATCATCAACACCACAGAAATTGCTTGGAAGTTTAATTTTTTGCACGTTCAACATGCACGCGAGCATGAGGAAGGGCTCTCATTTTTGACATCAGTAGACCATCATAACATGCAAACCCGGCAGCAATATGTTACGGTATAACTGGAGATTGTTGTGCGCCTTTTTTCTTACATTCAGTTTTTAGAGACAAGTTCTATGAAGAGAATCTTCAACAGGAGCATCGATGTGGTTGAACTTGTAACGTCATCCAACAAGAAGTCATGTTGTTCCGGGCTGAGTCAAATTAACTAAAATGCGGGAAGAATTTGTGTGTTTGTGAGTAAGGCTAGAGAAAGTGTTTTGATGTAGGATAAGATTGGAGTGAATTTTTATGAGGAATATTAAAGAATAAAAGCGCTTTAAAATTGATAAGCCAAAAGGATCCAACGGTAATTTATAAATTCGGTGTCCGAGCTCATTTTTAGGCACATAATACCTTCTAGAAAAGAGTGTAACGACCTATTCAAACATATTTTCTTGCTGTGATCTTTGATAAATTGTTGCCTTCCGATGTTGTTTAGGCTTTCAAAAATTGGACATTTCGATTTCCGTCTGATTAATGTCATTTACTTTCGTTTTAATTCCTAAGCCTTTTGAGTTGTCCAAAGGTGTTGTAAACAACTTATTTAAGTCGTGGCTGTTATCCGTTGTGATCATCAATTGAGAATTAAACAAAATAACCTTTGGGTTTTCTCTCAAACTCTGATGAATTCCAGAAAACTTGTTCTTTGAGGGTTTATATTGTTACACCCCACCTCTAATTTTAAATGATTTTTGGTGTTAAATGATGTGCCCAAGGGGCCCACCCCTGCCCAGCCCCCTTTCCTAGTTTGCCATGTGGTAGTTCCTCCCATTGCTCTCTCTCTCTCCTCTCTTCTCTCTCCGTAACCTCACCTCTCTTTCCCTCACAGTTCTCTTCTCCCTTTCTCTTCCTTGACTCTCTCTCTCTTGGATTCTCCTCACCATCGAACCCACACACACCCAGTCACCAACCACAACCCACACACCTGAGCGTGGAGACGTTGAAACCCAGGACCTGAAGGCGTGATACTTCAACAGTGGCAGTGCCACTGTGCATCTTCGTCCCCAAACAAACTCCGGCGAGTTTGTACCACCTTCAACGTGGGTAAGCTCCGATAACACTCTAAAACTCCCCCTTTTTATCCTCACAACTCATTCCTGATCGTATCTGTGTGTTTTGGTCGTCGAAACTACGAAGAAAAACGTCGGGGAGACTTCCCCAGATTCCAGCGAAGAACTGGTCACTTTCGAGCCAATTTCCAGTCAAACCACGGAGACTTGGCCTGCGTAAAAGGTATCATTCTCTTCGTCTCGTTGAGTACTACAACTTTCCTTTTTGTTTCACCCAATTTCGTTGAGTTTTGAAGAAGTTATATCCATTTGAATTTTACCCAGTTTTCGGCGATCTCCGAGGCTTTCGAGGTATTTTTCGGCCAAACCATGACGAGTTAGACGTCGGATGAGGTACCATTCTCTTCCTCTCGTCGAGAGCTATGATTTCCGTTTTTGAATCACTCGATTTCGTTGAATTTTGACAAAGTTATTAACGTTTAAAGTTTGTTCAGTTTTCCGATCGAATTCCGGCCTTCTCCTTCAATTGGGTCCGGCGACCCATGTTTTGAACTCAGACCGGGCTTTCAAGCCCAAATCCTTTTGATCCAGGCCCTTTGGGCCGTGCCAAACCTAGGGCTTTAGGCCCGATGTTTTAAACCCAACCCAATTACCTAATTACTTAACCCAACCCAAAACCCTTTTATTTCTTTTAATTTTTAGTTATTTTGTTAATTTAAAGGCCTTTGGGCCATTTCCCTTTAGGGCCTTAGGCCCATGCACTTCAAACCCTAAACCCTTAGAGGCTTAGGCCTTAGGTTGTGTAAGAGTAGGCATTTGCCTTTGCATTCGAGCCCAAAACCCCAGGGCCTCCAGCCCGTTAACCCCTTGAAGCCCAAACCCAATAACCTTTTTGTTTTTATTTATCTTAATACCTTTTTCCTCATTGGGCCAGGCCTTAAGCCCAAAACCCTTTGACCCAAAGCTCAAGCCCAACTCGGTCCTACCCAATACCCTTGACCCGGACCCATTGATTTTGACCCAGTCTGACCGTTGACCTGATCAACGGTCAACGTTGACTTTTCAGATTTCGTTCGGGACCCTTCCTAGGCTAATTTTGACATCCTGGACCAGTTTTTTATGTCCGTTTTCCAAAATTCAATAGTTTTAATATAGTTTTATTAATTGAACCCTTTATGTGCTTAGGGACGATTATTTGTGGCGTTTCTATCTTCGCTAGTCTGTGCAACTTTCGACGGCGAAGTACTGTGAGTGGACCCCTTCTAAAAATGCATGTTTTGATAGTAGAAATGCATACATGGAAAAGCATGATTTAATGATTATGTTCTATGAAACGCTTTGAGATAACATGCTTATGGAGGCTAGTTTGAATTACTACTATTTTTCCTATAACCCATGTTCTTTATAGGATATATGATGGATGACGATACAATATTTAGAACATGTTTCGAACACCTCTTTATAGTATAGGTGATGGATGACTTTATACTATGAAGTTGTTTTTCAATATACATATGTTCAATGGTTTTTTACTTACCTAGTGGTCATTGTTCCGCTACGGGACGTAGGGATAGATTCCGGTCCGTCTTGAGTAACGGTTTGGTGTTGGCATAGGGTCTGGAGTGTGTTTCCTCTGGCTATTTAGCACATGGACGGGGATCCGGCATGGGGTCTGGAGTGTATTTTTCCTCTAACTGTCTGCTCAGAGACGGGGAACCGACATGGGGCCTGGAGAGTTATATTGGACATTCACAAGCGATTATTATATATGAGTTATAATTTGAGACATTGCACGGCATGTTAGGTTTCGGAAAACTTATTTTTATCATGATATATATGTGTTTTCATAAAACCTGGGGGATAGTATGTTGATAACTGTTTTATTATATATATATATATATATATATATATATATATATATATATATATATATATATATATATATATCAACTTGGTCCACTCATGTTTGTTTTGCGCCCCCTTCAGGACTTAGAATCGAGGCATACAATCCCGGCATTAAGGCACTTCCGCATCGGTATCTTCGAGTCTTCTCGGTGTAGGACCCACTCCTTTGTTCATTCAAACTTTACATTAATTCTTTTAGTGTTCTACATTAGATGTGTGCTCTGAACATGTTCCTTAAATGCGTATTCATTATTCTTTTATATTTATAAGTCTTATCTATCCTTTGTTTCCAGCATTTGCACTCAACAAATGACTTTCGTCACCCTTAAGTGTCGGCCAACACGTGCCTATCCTGGTATTCAAGGAATACCGGGATTGGGGTGTGTCATATATTCATATCCCTTCTACGCTTATGCTGCGTCAATTGGTATCGAAGCAGGGATTTGTCCAATTGTAATAGCAATCAATCGTGGGAGAAACAAAATTCTAAGCAACGTCGTTGGTAAGTGAGTGCCAAATATTGAGGGGGGACATAATATTTTAATTAGTATGGCAAGCATATGCAATGACACCTTGGTCATTTAAGATAAAAAAAAAATAATAATAAATAAATAAATAAATAAATAAACATTACATGAAAATATTATATAATCCAAAGTCAAACTTGATAGGTTTTAATCATATAATTAGTGGTTGTGATGCCACTTATTAGCCTCATATTGTTGTCAAAGACTCAATTAATCTTAATTGTATTCCAAAACTCGAAATATAAGATTGATTCAGAGGGAATGAAATTACAATCTCAACATTATTCTCCAATAGTACATTCCTATTACATTGTAGACCACTTAAAGTTGATTTATGTTGGAATAAATCCACCGATTAGAGTTTTGCATACATCTTTGGCAAAAAGGTCCTTCAAAATAACAACTCACGGGAAATTTGTTGCATGGTTGGTCGAGATTGTGGATTCGTCTGCAAGCATGCAAATGCAAGGTTTGCAACGGTGATCACTTTTTCGACAACATGATTTCCAGGAGGCGGGAGTTTCTTGTCTATGATGTCGTTCAGTTGTATAGGTTCGGGTGTTGATGCTAATGGCAATGACAAAAAATAAGAGAGGAGGTCTCCGGGATGCTTTCCCATGATCACTTCTAGTGCTACCACTCCAAAGCTATAAACATCGCATTTCTTGTTTGTTTCCATCGTGTATGCTAACTCTGCAGAACAGAGACTAAATCGTGATGAGCAAAAGCAAGAGAGAAGTAATCGTGTTAACTGAAAGAATTCAAGGAGAAATTAGTACCTGGAGCACTATATCCAAATGTGCCTGCAAACGAAGTCCAATTTGAAGTGTCAAGCTTCAAGAGCTTAGCAGAACCAAAATCGGAGACATTACTTTAGTCTAAAGAAAGCTTTTCAATTGCAATGTACCAATGAATAGTTTTTGGATCCGAATTTCACTTTATTTACGAGGCTGCCACTGACTCTGTCTGCCGTTGATCATGATGCCCGCGTGTTGATGATCGTGGAAAGGCAGGGTGCGATCGTCACTTTACCATTCTCTTCCTCCCCTCTTTCTCTCTCCCTCAGATCCCATTTTCTTCATCGCTCTCTTTCCCTCTCCCTCAGTTTCAATCTGCTCACCTAAAGCCCCTAGATCGAACATCCTTCATCTGAAATAAAAAAACCTTCCCCCTTCGGAACCCATAGAATCAGCACTCATGGAATAATCATGGATTTTTGTTGAGGTAATTTGATTGTTTCCTCTTATGTAATTTGTTTTTGTTAGTTTATTGTTCTTGAATTTTAATTTTTGTGTTTTCCAACTTGGAAGAGTCGACCTTCAGTGATAAAATCGTGATGTGACCACCATATTCTCTCTCACAGCTCACAACGATGAAATCGCATAGGGCTTCGTTGATTTCTGTCAACTCCGACGAGATCCAAGGGCTAATATCAGGATGAGAAGAAGATATTGAGAGATTTTCCAAACTCTCCATCTTCATTGAAACACTGTGGCTCTCTGTTTTCTCCGGAGAAGAACGGCAGCAAGTGCGATTCTTCTGTCGGGACGATGCGGTGGTAGAAGCTACTGCCGATGATGAACATGCGAGTGTTGCTGGTGAAAGCTGATGACTCCACCAGGCATATTATAGTTGTGCTTCTCATGAATGTAGCTACAAAGGTTAGTGGGTTTTGCTTTAATTTTCTTAAAGTTTTCGATTTTGGAAATTTTGTAGGGGATTTTGCTGAATAAAGATTTTGGTTTTTGTTTAATTTGCTTAAAATTTTGGGTTTGATGAATTTTGATGATATTTGGATCTCAGAGTTTAGTTTTAATTGAAGTTCTAGAGTTACTGGATTCAAAATTAAGAAATAGTAATTGATTATAGTTAATCGTACAAAAATATTGTGTGTGATTTTCATGTTGTACGTGAGATGTTAAAATACAGCAATTTTAGTCTTAATCTTACTGATAAAAGTTGTTTCATTGTTGTATTTACACCCTTTTTGTATTGTGAATCAGGCGAAATTGAACCGCCACCACATGTGCCGCAGCCGCATCAAAGGCTGGTTCTCCAACGGCGTCATTATCTAAAGCTCTCTCTACTCAAGGTATGCAATTTAGAGTTTTGGCCCCGAAAAGGTAGCGTTTACCGCTGAGTTCTTCAGCTGATTTGGGGTGGGTATTTTTGTGGTTTAAATCTTATGTGTGTAGATGAGTAAATTTTCTTTCTAAATGGGTTTTCTGTTGAAATTATTGAAAAGGATACAATTCTTAAAAGAATTCAATTTACTGCATACTCCTTTTTGAATTCAAAAGGATAAAATCAAAGGCAATAGATGTGGACATTAGGTACATTGACTGGCCTGAATTACATAGAAAGGGTGTTCGACAAGGATAATACTATCATTGCACCTTATTCCTTGACGCATTGGGGCCCTGTTGGATCTTTGTTGGAATAGTGGAAATTAGTTTCCGGACCTGATATCGCTGTCTTCAGTAACTCGGCTGGTAATTTTTGGCAGTGCCCATTTGAAAATTTTAGTTGTTTTTGTTGTTGGTTATGATTATTTGTCAAGGTAGTAATTTTGGTTTCATGGTTAGGGCTTTATGAATATAAGCATGATGGTTCAAAAGCTAGGGAGCTTGAAGGGGCAATTGGAATTAAAGTCATAAGACATAGTAAGTGTTTGTTTTTTCTTTATTTTTGCTGCAAAGCGGGTTTGTGAAAGTAATTTGTTTTGTGAAATGGGTTGCTGCCAGATGTTGAAACCATCAATTCTTCTGTCTCTTCTACCATGCTTTCCGATGGATTCATCAAGTGTTGCTAACGCTTTTTTTTTTTTATTTTTTATAATTTGATAGCTATATTGGGAGTTTGATTTATTGTAAATTGTAGTGATAAATGTTTGGACAGTAGAGTTATATCTAATACAATTATTTAATCTTGCATTACTATCTCTCCCGTCCTTATGTTCTTTTAATTTCAATGATTGCCCATTATTAGTTGGTTGTTAATTAGGATTTGTTTTATAGAATTTGGACTTTGAACAATAAAATCTCTATTCAATTTCTTCTGTATCGTGCAATTGGCCTATCATATTGGTTGACGAGTTTTCGATGTTTGTTTATGTTCGTTTCTTTTTTCCTTGATTAGAAACGTCAATGTCTATCGTCTGGTCCTCTGAAGGGAGTGCCTAATGATTTCGAAAATTTGTAAGTGAAATCATTGTAGTTGAAATTGCATTAATTTTCCTCAAGTTCAATCACCGAAACATGCTCCTCTAACAATGTATTATGCATTTATCTAATGCGTTTAATTTTGATCTCCACATTAGTCAATGTTCACTAATGCCTTTATTTGTCCTCCATTTAACATCTATGTGATGCCACAACTCCCACTCCAAAGTCTCCATAGAAAAGGGTATCAGCTTCTGATTCGGTTTCCAACAATGCCCTGATGATTTCTCTGAAAACCAAAGCAACCCCAAGCAATTCCGGAAACCCTTAAGGGTCCCAAAATATAACATGTATATTTTCATCTCAAGTTCATTCATCTCACAAACATTTGTATCAAATTCATATGTTTTCCATGGTTCAAAGTTCCACACTACTCAATGTTTACTAACACTTCAAAGTACCACACTACTCAGTGTTTACTAACACTTTTCATTTTCCTCTATTTTTTATTTATACAGGTGATGTTGCAGCAAAGGAAATATGAGACACAACTTTTACTCCAAAGGCTCCAACAAAAAATATAACATATTCCCCAAGCATCTAAAACCATTTGCCTCGCCGCAAAACAGTTAATATATACCCATTCATTGCTCTAAATTTTCTTAATTACTAATATATATTAAACATGATCTCTTTATCATATTTGCTCAAAACTCAAATGGTTGGCCAGTACTTCATTTTATATTTTGGCTTTTTATATAAGCTATGCCGCTCTAATGAGATAGAGATAGAGATAGAGATAGAGATAGAGATAGAGAGAGAGAGGGTGAGGAGATAGAGCGACAGGGAGAGGGAGGGAGGGTGAGGAGTAGGGATCACTGACGACTCAGTCACTAATTCAGATCTCTTCCTCAACTCCAACACCCACCGAGTCAAGTGTCTTGCTCTCCAAGCCAAAGGTTCCAATTTTTTGCAATTTGATGACTAATTTTTAAATAATGAGAAATTAGTTATTCGCTGTGAATGTTCTATAAACAACTTGACAATAACTAAATTTCAAGCTCGATAATGATGCAGGCTCTTCTGCTTGCATAGTTATCAAACTTCTATTCTTTTTATCTCTATTATGATTGAGTCTGTTTTTGTACTCTTGCGTTACTAAATCAGCTGCTCTCGAACGGGTTGGCAATTCATGATCTTCTTGCCCCCTCATCCTGCACCCATTTTCTCTAGGCCTTCAAGAGGTAATTAAATCTCACTTCTTTCTCTGATTGTGCCTTATTCTCACTGTTTTTCTCGAATTGTTTGTTTTTCTTCGATATTGTGGTGTTTTGATCCCAAAATTTTTCATATTTTAAGGGATCTTATTTCTAGTATCTGATTTGTGAAGGGTTTTTTATCCTTTTAAACGTGGGGTTGTCGGTGTTTTGTCCAGCTTCATATAACTGGTCTCTATTTCTAGAGTTGTGATTTAGGGGGTCAAGTGTTATAGAGTAACAAAATTGTTTCTCATTCTGCGTTGTGAAGAAGTGTTTCTGCATTGTGGGTCAATTGTGTTTTTGTTTCTGCAAGGGTTGTACCTCTCTGCTCTGCTACTTCATCATTGGCCGTCTCTTCATTTCTGGTTAGTCATAATCTGGTACGTGGTAACCTTAGCATCTGCATCACCAATTCATATAAACCCATGTTCCATTTGGTAGATTTTTTACTTGGACCATTCGTTAATGGTAACCTTAGCTTCTGTATCACTTTGCAGAACAAAAGCTAATCCAATTGCACCAATTCACGGTTCACCATCATCTCGCATATGATTTGAGGCTCCGGCTCTGCGCACTGCAATTTCGTTCAGTCTCCTCTCCTCTCCAATTTCATATCCTCCGAGTCTCTTACTCTATCTGTAAGTCTCTCCCCTTCTCTGTCAAAGAAGAGAGATCACATGGAAATATTTAAGTTGTCATAACTAAAATGATCTGAAAACTTATTAGAATTGTTTTAATTTGCTTTTCATAGTAGCGTTACTTTCTTAAACTGATTAGAGCTAAAGATTGTTAATTCCTTAGCATTCAGTGCATATGCTTATTAATGTCTGTTTGTTATCTTAGTGGCATATGGTGGTTTAGTTGCACCCTGCACACGTGCAGCTCAAGGCTGACCCCAAATTGTTCCTCCTGAAATGATGTTGTGCTTATTTGTAAATTTTTCTGCTCATCAGCAATTCACCTTTTGTCTCTTGATATCTTTACAGGTCCAAAACGCCATAGAGTATTTAAACAGCATCGGGGCCTTGGATGAGAACGAGAATCTGACAGTTCTAGGTGGGGAGAGATTTATTATTCTTTTAATATTTCAATTATGCATTTTGATGCTTGCAACTCTTTGTAATGGTTGAGAGTTTAAATTTGAAAATCATTAGCTTAATGCAGTTTAAATCACTTGACAATTTAAATGCAGGTTGTTATATAGAGCAGCGGTGTCGTATGTATGCACTGTTTTTAGTTTCATCAGGATTTTATTGTTTGTTGCTTATATTTAGATATCGGAATTGTTGAGTGACCAAAACATTCTGACGTTCTTAATATTATGTCTTGGATCTATTTTGCAACAGAGATGGAATGTATGTTCGAGTTAATTTCCTTATCAAGAAAATTCTCAAATTCATTCCTGTTAATTCAAGTCATGGCCTTTTGCATTGACTATTTTGTTATTTTTTGGTTGTTTGCGTGTGGTGGTTTGATCCGATTGTTTTTTTATTTCATGTATGGTTGGTCTTCCAATTTTAGGGTTTTTGTATAGAAGTTTGCAGGCCCTTTTCCATTAAGGTATGTAATTCGTGTTCCTCCTGTTGAATTATTTGTTGAACAAAATTTTAAATTTTTTTGGGTTGTTTTTCGTTTGGAGATCTATTTTCTGTTAAAAAAAAATATATTGCGATGCTTCATTTTTGCTGTTATGTTTGTGTATTTGGGTTTTGGGTGTAGATATAGGATTTTGTTCATTTTTATATGCGGTTCCAGGTGCTTGAGATGTGCATTTCAGAGTTGTTTGCCTTTTTTTATTCATTGGTTTTAACTCCGCTTTGCAGACTCCGAAAATTAATGGTTTTGTTGGAGTCCGATTGATTTCGAAGGATTGGCGGTGGTTTTTAAATTTGTATTTGTATTTGGTGCTTAATTTAAAAAATTGGAGTGAGTTTGGTGTGGATCTGAGCTAAATTAAGTAATTAATTGACTCTGCAATTTTTTTTTTTTTTTTTCATTTGAATTTTGTTTCAGCAATTTCAGCTCAATTTCTATGTTTTATGAATTTTAATTTTAATTAATGCTTTTGCGGATAGAAATTTGAATTTATTTTTATTTTTATGTTGTTTAATTGAAAGATAGGTGCTTGGATGGGAGTGGACGCATGAGCAAGGAGTGTTGCGAGGAGGGGAAGTAGTAGCATAATCTGCAGTGTCGCAGTAGTGAAGTAATGAGACGTACTTTTTTGTGGAATCACAGGGAATTTCAGTGCCTTTAATTTTTCTGACACTGTTACTTTCCAAAATTGAATATATTACATGAATATCTAATAGTCTTCTTGAAATTACCATGCTTCATCCCTAATATTTATCGCTTGATCTATGGATCAGGAGACTGCAAAATAACAAATAGCAGTAGCAATGATGTCGAATGAGGAAAGAAGAAGAAGTGCGAGATTGGTGGAACTTGAATCAAGGGCAAAAAGTAAGGGCACAGTAATATGTTATGCAGAAGAGGATGTGTCTTCTTCTGAAGATGATTCCTGCCAGAAACGGAGAAAAAAGGGGTTAAGAGCAGACCTGTCCAAGATCTGGCTGCAAGTAGAAATGAGCTTCCATTGAAAATAGAGGTGTGTCCTTAATAATGCTGTGAAAACTGGAACAAGAGGTGGAAATGTTGAAGTGTGTTAACGAGTATTTTCAGCAGCATATTAGACAACTAACAAATGTTGATCGTTTAAAATATGAGATTACGAACCTGACATGGCAGAATCTGTTTCAGCAACTTTTAACGAGTGGCGTAATTCAAGCCCAACAGCAGGTATACATATGTTTCATTTTCTATTTTGTCAATTGTCTGCAGAAACTTCTCCTTATGTTCACATATGCTCGGATGTAAATTTTGAATGTTTCTTCTAACCTAATTTGTCTGATTCAGACGTGCCATTCTTCTTGGTTCATATTGATTCAAATTCACACGCTACTATTAAGCATCTAAAGGATTGGGAAACCTCCCAAAGTGCTGATGATGGTCACAAGATCTGTTCGTTTAACTTTTAATTTGAACTATAGCTAATCATTTAGGTGTCCGAGAAACTGGAATAATTTTTTAGATAATTCTGGGTTCAACTTTCTTAAAGTTACTTTTTGTAACATTGCAGTTACTCTTTGGTTTTTATGATCCATGCCATCTTCCAAACGAACGCGATTGGCCTCTTTGCAACCTCCTTGCTCTTATCATTTGATCGGGTTTTGAGTTTACGATTTCAATTTGGTGGCATTACGCTATCACCCTCAGACCTCAAAATTCAGGTAACCCCATGATTTTAATATTGCTTCTCATGTTTTATCTAATTATTGTTCTATGAATTGTATTCTTCAGTTAAATAATGATTAATTAGAATGTCTAGGAAAAAAACTCAGGCATTGCAATGTTTGAAATGATAATATAAATCCAATTTGGCCATTTGCCAGTCAGAGAACCTAATTTGGGAAGTAGGTTTTAAAGTTTCAATAGTTTCGTTGTGTGTAATTTTTTGTGCTTTGCCTACCGGGAATCTAATAACCAAAGGCTTACTTATGTTTCTCAAATGGTTTTATGTTTCATTTCTTTACTATTTTCAGATGATACAAATGATCAGTTCTGTGATGCTGTTAAGAAACGAATTTTGTGATGCTGTTAAGAATAAAGGAACTAATATATTTGATTTGTTGTCTACAGAAAACCAAGGAACTTGATAGCACAGATTTACTAAGTCAGTTACATGCTTTGCGATGGCTTCTTTCTCCCTTCTTGACTGCCAGGTGCGGATCCATGCATTGTACTTATATTTTTGTAATTTAATCATCCTCTTTGAAATTTCTGTCCAGATATTCATTTTCCTGCATTTTAAAGTTGAAAAGTGTAGTTTTTGGAGTGAATACAATGGAACAATCGAATCAACTTTCGTTTTTCAAAGACCGGCTCCAACTTTATTGATCAATTTCGTTCTCTATCTACTTGAATCCATTTTTCTAATCCTAATTAGTTCATGCAATTAGCGCTCTTTCATGTTTAAATATGCTAAATACTTTAGAATTGAAATTTTGTGTGTTGAATATCAAGATAGAGAAACTTTTCTCTAAAACACCATCTGTCCATTTATGCATTTGTTTCTAACTTTCTGTTATTCCTCCTTTTTTCTGATATGTAGCTGTTCTCATTTATCTGTTAGAAATTGGAAAAATTGAAGTTAATGTGAACAAATGATAATTGGATTTGTTAAAGGATAGATTGCATTGAAATGTGGCTGTAATGATCATCGAATTCCCTCATCTGGGTAATATTGAATCGTATTGAGTTCTGCGTGTGTTGGGTTTTCTGGCTATCCTCTGTTTGGATGCTTTGAAAGTTTGGTGGGAATTGGAAATTCAGTTTGGAAGTGAGAATTTGGAGTTTTCTATGTTGGTTATGGGATTGACAATTTTTGGCTTAGTTTTGGCTAAAGAAAGAATTAGACTGTTACTTATTGAGTTAGGAGGATTGCGGTGTCGAAAATTAAGAAGGGTTGGTGCTATTGTAATGGCACTTGCATTTGTTTTGAACCTATAAAATATTTGGCCCTTTGATTCATGATCTGATTACTTGAGAAGGTCCATTTCTTGAAATAGCTTGCATCCTTATTGCTGGTTTGAAAATCATTCTATGGCTAATTGTGGTTGTTTCAAGTATCGTGTTGGCAGTTTTCATGAACATTTTAATTGGATTGTATGCATCAGTTGTAGTATATCAGGTTTGCTTACACCAAACTATAATCATTGTAATCTCCTTGGCCTTTTAGGACAACGTTATATGTGTGAACTACATGTTTCTTCTGTTTCTTAAGGAAACAGAACTTTTTTGGAAACCATCTCTTTCTAATCAAAGACGTTCAGTTTCTTCCCACTCATTGTACAATGTGTTTATATGCCAGCTTACTTAAATGTAAATAAAAGCAAAACTGCTTATCTTATCGACCTCATTCACTCATGTATCCCTCTGTTTGTTCATAATTCTGTTGAATTTATTCAACTTAAATGTATTTTATTCATGCAAAGACAGACCTTTCTGTTCTTTTGCTTTTGAACAGTTGTGGTTCTAAAATTAGCTACTTGAACAAGTCTTCGACACCTTATGTTTTAAATTTGGAACCATCTCTTTCTTATCAAACACATGCATTTTCTTCCCACTCATTCTATGATATGTTTATGTGCCAACTCACTTAAATGTGTATAAAGGCAAAACTACTTATCTTACCGGCCGCATTCACTTATGTATTCCTCTGTTTGTTCATAATTGCCTTGAATTTATTCAACTTAAATGTGTTTTATCCATCCGATTACGTCTGAAACAGCTGGTTCCCGTAACAACGCATGGGCCTAATATCTAGTAAACTCTATATTCCAGATCCAGCAAAATGTTCTTACTCGAAATGTCTCGATGTACTATTAGAAGTGAACAATCATGATGCATATAAGACAATCCATTAGCAACATCCTTGACAACATTCACCCTCTCAATCCATCCAAACTTAACTGCATGGTTTTCGTCAGTCAGTATGTTTTCCAAGCTTCCTCCTACAAAATCGTAAAACAAAAGAGCGTGCTGCGGATGCCAACAGAAACCATAAAGCTTTAAAATGTTTCTGTGACGGATTTCTGTAAGAGCACGAACCTCACTCTCGAAAGCCTTGAGATTTGCCACTCCCCTGTCCTGCAGCATGTGAAGTTTCTTCACCGCAAGAATCCGGCCTGTTGGGAGCTCAGCTTTGTAAACACTTGCATTGCCTCCTACACCCACACAATATTTGGAGTTGAATTCCTCTGTGGCTTCAATTATGTCCTCATACTCAAGTCTTCCATCATTACTCCAAACCGTAAAAGGTTCTTCATTTAATCGCGCTTCTCGCGGATAGCAGACCATGTAAAGAATCCCAGTTACAACACATGCAAAAAACAGGATGCCTAAAACAAGGAGTACAATGAAGATAACCGATTTGCTGCTCCTTTTCTCCCTTCTTTTTTCATATGGGCAAACATTCAAACCAGTGGCATTGCCACACAAGCCTGTGTTATTCGCAAAGGCTAGAACCGAAGCCTCGTGGAACGCTTTGTTGTTGGGAAGAGGACCCTCCAAATGATTGTATGATACGTCAACATCTGTCAAGCTCAACATGTTATCGAATGTAGTTGGGATTGAACCAGAGAGCTCGTTGTGGGAGAGATTCAACGCTTCCAGTTTCATCAAATTTCCAAGCTGTGGTGGGATTTCACTCATCAGTGAATTTTGACTCAGATCAAGAACTTGAAGAGAGTTTATGCTCCCTATCTGAATAGGAATGCTCTCACTAAATCTGTTTCTGCTCAAGTTCAAGTTCATCAACTCTCTGCACCCGTCTAATTTTTCCGAAATTAGTCCACTGAAATGATTGGCAGCTAAGTTAAGATTTTGTAGGTTGGTTAGCATTCCAATCTCCGAAGGCACACTGCCCGAAAGTTTGTTATTATCTAGGTTAAGGTTGAGCAAGGATGTCAACTTCCCTAGTTCCTTTGGATTGTCCCAGTGAGATTATTCGAAGATAGGTCAAGCACATGGAGCTGAATTGATCTCTCAAACCGAGGTATCCTCCCGGAAATTCTGTTGTTGCTGAGCCTCAAGCTTTGTAAGCTTTGGCACTGCTCCCAATTTTCTGAAAGCTCTCCGTAGAATCTGTTGTAGCTCAAATCGACATAATTTAGTTTCGGATATATGCCAAACTCTTGAGTTATGTTTCCTGCTAGCTGGTTCCTCTCTAGCCTCAATCTTACCAAGCTGGTGCAGTTCCTCAAGCTTCTAGGCATGTGGCCTGTAAACTGATTGTTGTGTGCTGTAAACCTTTTAAGTACTCCGCCGATGCATATGTCTTGTGGAATGCTGCCAGAAAAGTTGTTGTCGCTCAGCCACAACTCCTTCAGAAATGTAAAATTATTCATTTCTGAAGGAAGGGAGCCATTGAGTTTGTTATCCACCAATCCTAGGTCGGTAATAAATTTGAGCTTTCCTACTTCGGGTGGGATACTTCCACTTAATTGATTCGCATTCAGATATAACACCTTGAGACTGGTCAGGTTGCCTATAGTGGACGGAATTGTGCCGGAGAAATTGTTGAAAGCAAGGGCTAGAAAAGTTAAGCTGGACAGGTTTCCGATTGCTTCTGAGCGAACTCAGCATGCATATTTCTATTGGGAAATTTCCAGATAGTTTGTTGTCATGAAGGGAAAGAAAGGTTAAGTTGCCTAACATTCCAACTTCATGGGGAATGGATCCATTAATGTTGTTTTCAGTAAGATCAAGGGTTTGAAGGCTTTTCAGAAACCCTATTTCCAATGGGATTGTTCCAAAAATTGCGTTGTGGCTCAGGTTAAGGCTCATGAGACTTGGAAAAGATGAGAAACCAAAATCATGAAGTGTACCTCTTAAGCCAGAAGAAGTGAGGTTTATTTGGGTTATGCTTCCAAAATTGTTACAAGCAATTCCTTCCCAATTGCATATGCTGTTTCCAATCCATGAAGGCAAGAGAGAGAGGCTTGTGTTGTTGTCAAGGCTAGCTTTCCAATTCAGAAGTGCTTCTGCTTCTTGTCCTGCTGTTGCTATTGAAGCTGAAGAAACCAACATGAGAATGAGTATAATTGGGATGACTTGAAGTGAATTCTGTGAATAAGCAGCTTTGGAAGAAAGTGCTTTTTCTTCTTTGGACGCCATAATTCTAAGTTGTAAGGATTTCTTCATTTTTGGAAACCATAAGATGGCTCAAAAAAACCCATCTGCCAAATTAAGCTGGGTTGGTCTTGAGGAAGACAATATATTTTGTCATTTGACCTTGACTTTTATATCAAATTAGGTGCCAAATTCGAATTATCTGACTAATCCTAATATTAAAAGTTTATTAGCATTACTTGCACCATTACTCCCCGAGTGTGAACTGTGAAACGATTTTGTCAGACCAAGTTTTTCAAAGTCATGCTACGTTATCAGTGCCACACAAATTCAATAGCAGGAGCACGAGGAGAACTCTCTCATTTGACCGCAGTAGACGATCATAACATGCATACGCGGCAACAGTATGGGAGGGCATAACATGAGATTGTTTAAGACAATTGAGTTTCCTTTCTTTACAAATCGGTTTTTAAATGCAACTTGAAGAGAAATTGGTAGGCGTATCACATAGTTGGACTTGGGAGGGCCGTCCAAATAAAAAGTTGTCACGTTGTTACTGGCCAAATGAAGATTTTTCTCTATCCATTTTCCACTAGCTCTTTTTTATTTTTTTTTTTTGGTCAATTTTCCACTAGCTCTTAACAATTGGCATCAAAGCTAGGTTGATTTTGACACGTAATTGGCCAAAGTCCACTAGAAATTTTTCAGTGTGACCGGTACATGATGTGGTACACCACGTGTTACTATATAAATTATGGGATATGTGTGTTAAAAAATTAATAGCTTAAAAAATAAAATTTCCGATCATTTATATAAAAACACGTGATATACCATCCATATTCCCGTTACAATAAAAAATTTCTCCAAAGTCTAAGTGATGAGAAGCTTATAGTTTAGACTAGAATGATTAATGTTTAAGTAAGGGTATAACATCGAGTCATTCAATAATATAGGTTGGTGAATGAGGCGACTCAAAGTGAGAAAGGGGTTACTGCATGCCCGGCCAGTGTCGATAGAGTAGGCCAGGGAGAACATCAGCTTCGAAAGCACATGGTGGAATATTAACATATCGTGGAATTGTATAAGTGCTCTTGTACATCGATCCTTCCTATAGGTCATGTTTTTGTATGATTGTGTCCTTCCGCCTTCTGTATCTTGTGTTGTATGACTTTTGTCCAACTCGAACACAATCTATTTGCCTAAAAGGCGTGAGAAATATAAACACAAATACGATACCCGTCTGTTTACGGAGAATATATGCATTAAATTGTTGACCTCAAATCAGCATTCCATACAACTTTGTCTTCTCCTATGAAACTCAAGCCAGTTTCTTTTCAGTCATTGTCTATGTTACATTAGTTGCACAAAAAATAAAATTTGAATTTGAGTACATAAAGTGACGCACACTAATTTAGATTGGTACCTTTGATGCGATGAGCCTACGTGTCGTGTCCTGTGAACTCATTTTTGGGTCGCCTGTAATAAGAAGAAAAAGAAAATAGACTTGTTCTTGCTCTCCCAATTCAGGAAGACAGAAGTCGACGGTTGGGCTGGTCCAACCAAGAAAAGCATGGGGCAATCCAAGTCACAGTGGCCAATTTACTGGGAACTGGTCAAGTCATTAAATCGAAGCTAACGCAACTTTTCGAGAGCCCGATTATCATTCAGGTACTAGGGCCAACGCAACTTTTTGAGGACCTAGTCATTTAATCTCCTTAAGTTGGAGCGCAATTTTTCGAAAGCTCAACTTAAGGAGACAAATTTAAGCCTAGTAAATCGGGCCTATGAAGTGTCGAAAGAATAACCTTATCTGATACCATGTGAAACTTTATAGGTCTAAACATGGTCCACCACCAATATCACTGATGTTGTCCCAATTTAATCACTTATAATATTAGTGGTGGAAACTACCTTATATTAATTGTATATTCTTTTTTACCGGTGTGAGATTCTATTCTCCAACAAATATGACTTGGTTTATTAGCATTGTTTCGTCATGGCTTATGTAATTAGGGTTTAGCCTTTAAATATTGGAAGTGTCTTAACGTTAGCGGTCAAGCCATATCACTATTTTTGGGAATTATTCCAAGTTCAACGCAGGAGTTTGAAATAATGCACTGGGATAATTTATAATTTTATTTCTTCTTCCACAAACTTCTGCTTATATGTGAATCCTTGTGTCGTATTTATCAAAGTTAGTCTATAGACCAACAGAATCCTCTTCATATTCTTTTTGTGAGGATCTTGAGGATTTGTGAATCGTGTCCGTTCATCGTATATCGTACGGTCAATTTTTGTTAAATACTATGTGTGTTTAATTTTAAATAAATAAATTTAATATGATTTTTAACTGCACGATATACAATCAACGGACACGATTGACGAATTCCGGGATCCTCACAAAGAAGATCCGAATTCGTCTATGGACTCTTTACAAAATATCATATTCATCTTTTCTTTTATTTTCTGGACCAAATATTCATCTTTAGTCAAAAGTTAAAAATTGGGAAAATGTTGCATTTTCTCTCATTGGTTAAAAATGGTAAAACCCAAAAAAAAAAAAAAAAAAAAAAAAAAATTCTGACTGGTAAACATTTTTATTCCAATATACCAACCATACTGCTTCTCCCCATAGGAATTGAGAAGATATGAACAAATTTTAGAACCGGTTACAAATTTTTAGCAATAATATAGTTGGGAGACACTAATATACAATACATGTAAGCGTACATAAACAACGGTATAGTGCCCTGCAAGTTCTTGAGAGAAATTACTATATGGTCAGAGAAACCGGTAGACATGTAAATTTTGGTGAAAATAAGTGTTCACAAACGTATTAAATTTCGACATACGAGGATTTACGTGACATGTATCATGTATCTCACAAATTGTACACATGACATGTGACTTATCAAAACCAGACGAGTCATCAAGAGGA
Source organism: Cotoneaster glaucophyllus (assembly GCA_036320875.1). Lineage (NCBI taxonomy): Eukaryota > Viridiplantae > Streptophyta > Magnoliopsida > Rosales > Rosaceae > Cotoneaster > Cotoneaster glaucophyllus. The sequence continues at coordinate 11,289,303 of CM070064.1, read as the reverse complement.
CACGTGTCAACATTTGGCAGAAATGAATTATTTGACTTATGTGACATGTATCATGTATCTCACACATCATACACATGGTATGTGACTTATCAAAACTGGACGAGTCATCAAGAGGACATGTGTCAACACTTGGCAGAAATGAATTATTTGATTTTAATTTTAATTAAATTAATTTTAATTTTAATCAAATGAAAATATTGATTTTTTTATTATTAAATCAAGTATTAATTAATGGAGCCAAATCACAAATCAAGTCTTGGTTCTTTCGTAGACAAAGCTTTGAGAGTCTATAAATACAAGGCTCCAAGACAAAGAAAGGTCTAAAAAATCATTCTCACACTCAGACGTTGAAACTCTAAGGCTCCCAAACCCCTCAAATTCTCAAACACTTGGAAGATTCAAAAAGCTTTATGCATTATTCGCCTCACTTGTGAAGAACCACTAGGCACCCCTACACGTGTTGGTTCCTCCATTGCCAAGAGCTAAAACCTCGTGTCATCTGTTCATCCAAGATCAAGTCATTGCGACCTTTGAATCAACAACACACAAAATTTACATCTTCAGAGATCGAATCAGAGGATTCAAGTTTTGTAAATAGAGATTCTAACCCTAAACCCTATATTCACTAATACAAATATTATTTTGTGCAAGTGTTCTTGTGTTATTTGTCATAGGAATTTCGTCTTTACAAATTTGGCACACCCAATGGGAAAATCTTTGCCCCTCATCTCTTTCTCCATTCAAGAAATCCAAACAACCCTTGAAATGCTTCCAAGAACGGTCAAGCTGCTCTCGCAACCAAGGGAATGAGCGTCAGGACCTCCGCTGCAAGTGGTGAATCTGTCGGCGTCCCAACTCAGAGCAAGGCAAAGTCGGCGGTCACACTTCAATATGCCACTTCCTAGTTGGTGCCGCTAAGAGAGTAGGAGGAGCGTCATAGGCGTGAGCCTGTCATCACCCTAAGCTCGTTGGGGGCACCGAAGCATACTGCTTGCCTATGTGCGATGCTGCTTGTTGACTTTGTATTTTAGGTAGGATCCTTGATTGATATCAATCTCATGTAATCACACGTAATCCCGTGTAATTAGTTTTTTCTTTCTATTTACGTTAGGGTTGTATACATATAAATGCCTCTCATTGAGAAGAATACATATATCTCATAGCATACCAGGATCTCGAATCAGCTCGACTGCTAACCTATCATTACAAACGGCCACACCTGATCCATACTGTACCTGCACCTCAGCCTCTTCAATCCGTATTCGACTGGAACCCATAAATTCTAGACCTATTGCTGCCCAAAATTCTTTTAACCTACCTGAAGAAATTCGTTGAGTCGTCTGGATCACGCCGGAAAGCCAGACCTGCGAACTCGTCTCAGCTCACCTTTACAATTAACATTCCAGACCTAGCCCCTGCTGCTGCTTCAAAGTTTGTAGACCTGCACTCTCTTTTTTAATTGTGTTTTTGTTTTATAAAAAGAAAAAGAAGAAAAAGGAAAAAAAAAATCAGCTTTGTTTTTTACTTGGCTTGTTTATTTTGTCGTTGGGCTACTTTGTTAGGCCTATACTGATTATTTGCTTAGCTCAATTTGCTTGGAGTTTAGACTTCATCAATCACGGACTCACGTTCAATTGTCGGAGCTAAGGCCGATTATGAACTTATGGCCAAGAAATTGTCTGCTTTGCTTACTGATATAGGTAACGATGGTAAGGATTTACAGGTTTCTGCATCTGTTACGAATAATACATGGATAATTGATTTTGGTGCTACTGAACATATGACTTGTGATTCTAGACAGATACAGACCCTAAAACAGTCCACCAAAACTTTTGTAAGTGTTGCCAATGGTAATGTTGCCCCCATTATTGGGGAAAGCACTGTCTCCCTTTCTGATACCCTTAATCTTGATACTGTACTTGTTGTCCCTACCCTTGATTATAATTTGTTATCTATTGTTCAAATAACTGTTGCCCTTCATTGTCTTATGATTTTTTGGCCTTCCTTTTGTGTCTTTAAGGACATTCGGACTCACAATACGATTGGTTATGGTATTAAAAAGGGGAAGCTCTACTACTTGGAGTTGGCATCAGACAGTACCTGGATTTTGACTCGAGCTCTTGTCGTGGAAGGGTCTCATGAGGAGAGGAATAAAGATTCGGAGGTTTGGTTGTGGCATCGCCGCCTTGGACATGCTTCTTTTGGGTATTTACGAAGGTTGTTTCCTAGCCTATTTGTTAAGCATGATGTTTCTAACTTTAAATGTGGTATTTGTGAACTGGCTAAAATTCATCGTACTTCATTTCCATCGAGTTTGAATAATAGTTCAGCTCCATTTATGATAATCCATTCTGATGTTTGGGGACCCTCTAAAACTGCTACATTTGGTGGTGCTCATTGGTTTGTTACTTTTATTGATGATTGCACACGTATGACTTGGGTTTGTTTGATGAAGTCTAAAAGTGAAGTTCCTTCTTTGTTTCAGCGATTTCACAAAATGGTGCAAGTACAGTATAAGTCATAAATACAGGTTCTTAAGAGTGATAATGACGGTGAGTATGTGAACTCTAAACTTCGTGCCTTTCTTGATCATCATGGTATTGTTCATCAAATTACATGTTCGTCTACTCCACAACCAAATGGAGTTACAGAACGCAAGTCAGCTTCTGGAGGTTGTTTGTGCTTCCTTGCTTGAAGGCGCGTCTTTCCCTATCTTATTGGGGAGAAGCTCTCACCTCAGCAACATATCTCATTAATTGTGTTCCATCTCGATCAGTTGACTTTCAAACACCACTTCAAGCTTTATCCTCGCATATTGATGCCCCTGCAATCCCTAATCTTTCACCTCACGTGTTTGGTTGTGTGGCCTTCGTTCATCTCCACAAACAGCATAGGAGCAAACTCGAGCCTTACGGTGTGTGTTTGTAGGATATGCTTCAAATAAAAAAGGATATTGATGTTATCACCCTCCGATGAAAAATTTGTTTGTCACTGTGGATGTTGCATTTCATAAGAATTGTCACGCCCCAATCCTGACATACGTCCGGGGATCAACACGTGACGTCACCAAATACCCGTATAACTCACTTACCCCCGCTCTGAGATATAGACAATACACAACTCAAGATTCGAATTGCGTGATAATTTTTCATATACTTTATGGCTGCATCTAACCTCATCGTTAGACTGCCTACGCACCCTCAAAAGGAATCAAGCCATTCGTAGTTCATCATTCACAAAATCAAATGTTTATCCCACTAAGTTCAAGCAGAAAAACATAGCATTCCTCAATCATTTATTATAACTCGACAACATGAAATTCCTGGATTCAGGCTACATAACAAACCCCCATGAAAATCATGATTTCTCTTTCATCCAACATATAAATCATTATGTCTCATCATGATATCACAATTCACAACATACATCATATTTAAGAACCGACAAAGCTCAAAACCATTCTCTAGCCACATTAATTAATTAATTTGATCAAAATAATAACAATCATTCTCATATCTTCTAAATTCATACCTTATGAAATCATAATCGAATCGTAGAAAATCCCAAAGGAGTCACCTAGACGTACAACAGCTTTTCTAACTGAATTCACAAGATTCTCAAAACCATTGTCACAAATATATAAAAACTAAGGCTAGAGTGACACAGTTAAGCCAAGTCTACTTTAGTAACCAAACAGGAAGTGGCCCCCTATCGCGGATTAACCAAGCAGAACCACCCCTGTAGTAACCAAGTAGGCAGTGACCCCCTATCGCGGATTAACCAAGTAGAGTCACTCCTACGCATCTGTTAGGCAGTGATCGCCTATCACGGATTAATCAAGCACGATCCATAAATAGTATGGTCCTCTATCGCAGATTAACCAAGCAGGACCATCCATGTACGACTGCTACATGGTGCAGGAAATTCAACACACATTCTACCCACAACTTAACCCCTATGGTTTACAATGTAGTCACCTACACCATCAACTTCTCATAACCACCAACTAATACGTCACACAAGCATATAAATTCTACAGAATACTTCTAATAGGATTCTAAGATCACATAGTCACAACATTTATCAGACTTGCCATTCACATTACTAAAAAGATAATTAACACACATATATCACAATAATCATCAGTACCTAAGCCAAATCATGTTTAATAAACATAAGTCTATGGCTAAATATACAAAAATCACATTTCAATAAAAATCACATTTATAACACCAAGTCATATTCACAAATGATATTAATATAAGAAATTAAGGTAATAACCATATCACATATATTCAAGTCACTCTCTAACCAATGTGGCTCACTAGAATTCACTTAGTCTCCCGTAGTACCAATTTTAGTATTTAGAACGTTTCGAGACATGTTAATCAAAAGTCAACTCTCCATCAAAGGTAGGGTCCACAATTCTACATAATTCGATCCGGAAGATCCACACATTGGATTTCGGATCCATAACTTTTTAAAGTTCACATTATGCTTCTAAAACAACATACTAAAATTTCATCGTGATCTAACGGTCGGATCTCCGCCAATCACCAATTCTAGTGCCGGTCAACATTTTATTTTACGAACTTACAAACGCAATTTGAGAAGATCCGCATGTCGGATTCCTGATCCGTCAGGTTCTAATATCCTCAAATATTACGTACTATAATGTATTAAATTTTGATGACGATCCAACAATCGGATTATCGAATCATAAAATGATCAAGTAACGTACTTCATCATACTAGGTTCACACTATCGAACTATATCAAACGGTTAACAATTTTGAAATTAGAACTTTGAATTCAACTTAACAAGACAATGTCGGCCCACTGGCCCTGTACCGCCACACGCACCGCTGTTGGTGGCGTTTTTCGGCGAACGGAAAACCCAATTTTTTTACTTTCTCTAAAAATTACCAAAGTTTACAAAAATGTATATCTCAATGAGTGGAGCAAGTTTCATACCTATGGCCAAGTCCAATTCGGCTGAGAAAGGCCCCAATTTCCCGGGAACCTAACGGGTTCCGCAATTTCGCCGGGTCGGGTTACCAGAAATGGGTAAGGGATCCATGATCCCGTGCCTCTCCACTCCCTTCATTTCCCTCCCTGTTTTCCTTCCTGATTAGTCACCCTTATTCCTCTCTCCTCTCCCCATTCGTCGAGCCCCTCATTTCCTCTTTCCTGAAACTCTTCTTCCCCTCCCCCTCGCTGCCATCAGGCAGCTTCTCTTTTTTTTTTTCTTTTTTTTTTTAAGAAAATTCTAAATCATCTGTAACGTTCCATTCTCGTCCTGATTCACATGCGGCCTTCGCCTAAACGCTCGTGGGGTCAAGCCCAATTAAAGAACATTAAAAGTGACCCTCGAAGGTCTACGGATTTAATAACCATTTTCAAAAATTCAAACTTTGTAATTAAGTAATTAAAAACTAAAATTAATTTAAATTCACGAAAATACTATAAAATCCTGCGATTACAAAATATGTAGATTACAATAGTGAAATCCAGGAACGGGATTTCACATTCTTCCCCCCTTAAAAAAAATTTTGTCCTCGAATTTCCAGTGCCAATCATTTCAACCATTCACACAATTAGTTACCACAAGTTCAACAATTCCAAATACTATTTCTCAAGTACAATCGTCGTAGTCAAGGCGGCAACACTACTAATATGCCTACAAGCACAACATCGTCATCCTAGCTCGACAACATCACTAATCTTTGCATCATTATTACTTCAAATAGTAGTTGTTTGTGTGATTGAATTATTGTTAGAAGTGACACTCCGCTTTTCACTAGAATGATATGTACTTTGCTAATCCCGAGTCTTCACTTTAGGAGGAGAATCAGATAGAAGTTCAAACTCTTGATTATACTATTCCGAATATAGATATTGTGAATGATATGGATTTAAGTGGTGATCATTCACAAGAAAATAATGTTGTGAATGACTTGGAGTTAAGTGGTAATATCTTGGAGACAAGTGGTGATCATTCACAAGCAAACAATGTTGAAAACCTTGAAAGAGACGAGCAGACACCAGACAACTCACTATCAGCACTGCTAGACAACTCAGTGCCGCCAGCCATCTCACAGTTAGTCTCACCACCCTTGATCCCCAATAACCATAATCAATCATCTTCGATCCCGGATGCACCACCACTTCGTCTCCTTGACGTGTCAATCGAGGTATTCCTAAAATTACTTACGAAGCTGACCCTAAATGCAAAAATAGATATTCAGTTAATAAACCCAACCTCAAGTCTAATGTGTTATACCCATTAAACAATTATATGTCTACCAGTCACCTATCAGAATCAAATAAGTCATTCGTGCATCAATTATCTACTGTATCTATTCCTAACAGTGTGCATGAGGCTTTAGCTGATCCACGTTGACAAGCTGCAATGAATGAAGAATTGGAGTCTTTGAAGAAGAATGCTACTTGGGAGATCATAGACTTGCCAGCTGGCAAGAAACCTGTGGGATGTAAATGGGTCTACATTGTGAAGTACAAAGTTGATGGGATAGTGGACCGTTTCAAGGCAAGACTAGTAGCGAAAGGCTACACTCAAAAGTATGGAATTGACTATACAGATACATTTGCCCCAGTAGCCAAGATCAACACAGTCCGTGTTTTGTTGTCGTTGATGGCAAACCTTAATTGGCCCTTGCAACAGTTTGATGTGAAGAATGCATTCTTGCATGGAGATTTGACAAAAGAGATTTATATGGATCTTTCGCCAGGATGTAATGCTCCAGATAAATACAAGAGAAAGGTGTGCAGATTGAAGAAATCCTTGAAGCAGTTCCCTCGAGCATGGTTTGGAAGATTCACAAAATCTATGAAAGCATTTGGTTACAAACAAAGTAATTCTGATCATACTCTATTCTTGAAAAGACAAAATGGGAAGCTTACTACACTAATTGTGTACGTAGATGATATAGTGGTGACAGGGAATGATTCGGAAGAGCGTGCGGCCTTGCAAAGTTACCTATCTACATAATTTAAGATGAAGGACCTTGGATCTCTGAAATATTTTCTAGGGATAGAGGTATCAAGAAGCAGTTCTGGAATTTTCTTGTCTTAAAGGAAATATATTATTGATTTACTACAAGAAACCGACATGTCAGCTTGTCAGCCAGTAGCTACACCATTAGAGGAAGGATTAAAGCTCACTGTTGATCTTAATCAAGTACCAGTTGACAAAGGGAGATACCAAAGGTTAGTAGGTCGTTTAATGTATTTGGCACACACAAGACCAGACCTTGCTTATGCCTTGAGTGTAGTAAGTCAATATATGCATGACCCTGGAGAGCAACATATGAATGCAGTAATGAGGATTTTGAGATATTTGAAGGGAAGTCCAGGCAAAGGAATTTTGTTTAAAAGGAATAACCATCTTAGAGTTGAAGGTTATACCAATGCAGATTGGGCAGGTTCGGTTGATGATAGGCGCTCAACATTAGGTTACTTTACATTCGTAGGGGGTAACTTGGTTACATGGAGGAGTAAAAAAAAGAATGTGGTTGTCCGTTCCAGTGCAGAAGCTGAATATAGAGATATGGCATTGGGGATTTGTGAAATTTTGTGACTTAAACTTTTGTTAAGTGATTTGGATATAAAGCATGATCATCCTATGAAATTAATTTGTGATAATAAAGCTGCACGTGATATTGCACATAATCCGGTACAACATGATAGAACAAAACATGTTGAAGTTGATCGATTATTCATCAAGGAAAAATTGGAAGGAAAAATAATTGAGTTACCGACAATAAGAATGGAAGATCAGTTGGCAGATATTCTCACAAAGGTTGTTTCGAGTCATAATTTTTCAGGTTTCTTACACAAGTTGGGCATGTGCGACATATATGCACCAACTTGAGAGGGAGTGTTGACTTTGTATTTTAGGTAGGATCCTTGATTGATATCAATCCCATGTAATCACACGTAATCCCGTGTAACTAGTTTTTTCTTTCTATTTACATTAGGGTTGTATACATATAAATGCCTCTCGTTGAGAAGAATACATATATCTTTCAAGCATTCTCTTCTCTGTCTGCCTGCTTGCGGTGCTGCTGGCGTGCGATGCTGCATACCTGCTTGCGCTGCTGCCACTTCGACTGCTGCTGACCGCTCCCATTATATCTTCTGAAATTTGCCTTCAGTGGCTGCCAGCATTTCGGCGCCTTTGATCTCATCTCTGTGCTCGCTTGAACGGTCTGGATCTCTCAGTCTGCAGGTTACGGACAGAGATCGGAGTGGCTCTCATCATGTTAATATGACTTGTTTTATTAGCATAGAGTTTCGTCATAGCTTATGTAATTAGGTGTTTGCCTTAAAACATCTTTGGCAAAAATGGTCCTTCAAAATAACAACTCGCGGGAAATTTGTTGCATGGTCGGTCGAGATTGTGGATTCGTTCGCAAGCACGCAAATGCAAGGTTTGCGACGGTGATCACTTTGTCGACAACATGATTTGCAGGAGGCGGGAGGCTCTTGTCTAAGACATCGTTCAGTTGTATAGGTTCGGGTGTTGATGTTAATGACAATGACAAAAAATAGGTGAGGAGGTCTCCGGGATGCTTTCCCATGATCACTTCTAGTGCTACCACTCCAAAGCTATAAACATCGCATTTCTCGTTCACTTCCATCGTGTATGCTAACTCTGCAGAACAAAGACCAAATCATAATGAATGAAAGCAGGGTATGGTACTCATGTTAACTGGAAGAATTCGGGCAGAAAATAAGTACCTGGAGCACTATATCCAAATGTGCCTGCAAATGAAGTCCAATTTGAAGTTTCAAGATTCAAGAGCTTAGCTGTACCAAAATCAGAGACATAAGCTCCATATTCCAAGTCCAGCAAGATGTTCTTACTCGAAATGTCTCGATGTACTATCGGAGGTGAACAATCATGATGCATATAAGACAATGCATTAGCAACATCCTTGACAACATTCACCCTCTCAATCCATCCAAACTTAACTGCATGGTTTTCGCCAGTCAGTATGTTTTCCAAGCTTCCTCCTTCTACAAAATCGTACAACAAAAGAGGATGCTGCGGATGCGAACAGAAACCATAAAGCTTTAAAATGTTTCTGTGACGGATTTCTGAAAGAGCACGAACCTCACTCTCGAAAGCCTTGAGATTTGCCACTCCCCTGTCCTGCAGCATGTGAAGTTTCTTCACCGCAACAATCCGGCCTGTCGGGAGCTCAGCTTTGTAAACACTTGCATTGCCTCCCACCCCCGACACAATATTTGGAGTTGAATTCCTCTGTGGCTTCAGTGATGTCTTCAAACTGAAGTCTTCCATCATAGCTCCAAACAGCAAACTGGTCTTCATTTAATTGCGCTTCCCGTGGATAGTAGACCACGCAAAGAATCCCAGTTACAACAAATGCAAAAAACAGGATGCCTAAAACAAGTAGTACAATGAAGATAACCGATTTGCTGCTCTTTTTCTCCCCTCTTGTTTCGGACGGACAAACATTCAAACCGGTGCCATTGCCACACAAGCCTGTGTTATTCGCAAAAGCTAGAGCCGAAGCCTCGAGGAACGCTTTGTTGTTGGGAAGAGGACCTTCCAAATGATTGTATGACATGTCAACAACTGTCAAGCTCAACATGTTATCGAATGAGGATGGGATCGAACCAGAGAGCTCGTTGTGGGAGAGATTCAAGGCTTCCAACTTCACCAAATTCCCAAGCTGCGGTGGGATTTCACTCATCAGTGAATTTTGACTCAGATCAAGAACTTGAAGAGAGCCTATGCTGCTCATTTCAGGAGGAATGCTGCCACCAAGTCTGTTTCTGCTCAAATTCAAGTTCAACAATTCTCTGCAACTGTCTAATTGTTTAGGAATTGGTCCACTGAAATCGTTGGCAGCTAAGTTAAGATGTTGTAGATTAGTTAGCATTCCAATCTCCGCAGGCACGCTGCCTGAAAGTTTGTTATCACCAAGGTTAAGGTTGAACATTAATGTCAACCTCCCTAGTTCAATCGGGATTGTCCCTGTGAGATTGTTTGAAGAGAGGACAAGCACATGCAGCTGCATTGATCCCTCTAACCGTGGAACTCCCCCGGAAATTCTGTTGTTGCTGAGCCTCAAGCTTTGTAAGTTTTGGCACTGGCCCCAGTTTTCAGAAAGCTCCCCATAAAATCTGTTGTAACTCAAATCGACATAAGTTAGTTTTGGATAAATGCCAAACTCCTGCGCTATGTTTGCTGTCAGCTGGTTCCTCTCAAGCCTCAATCGAACTAAGCTGGTGCAGTTCCTCAAGCTTCCAGGCTCGAGGCCTGTGAACTGATTGCTATGTGCTGTAAACGTTTCAAGTACTCCGCCGATGCATATGCCTTGTGGAATGCTGCCAGAAAAGTTGTTGTTGCTCAACCACAACTCCTTCAGAAATGTAAAATTATTCATTTCTGAAGGAAGGGAGCCATTGAGTTTGTTATCCACCAATCCTATATCAGTAATAAATTTGAGCTTTCCTACTTCAGGTGGGATACTTCCACTTAATTGATTTGCCATCAGATATAACACCTTGAGCCTGGTCAGGTTGCCTATAGTGGAAGGAATTGAGCCGGAGAAATTGTTGCCACCAAGGGCCAGAAAAGTTAAGCTGGACAGGTTTCCGATTTCTTCTGGAATTGAACCCGTGAGATTGTTTATTCCTAAATCAAGCACACTAAGCGAACTCAGCATGCATATTTCTATTGGGAAATTTCCAGATAGTTTGTTGTCATGAAGGGAAAGCAACGTTAAGTTGCCTAACATTCCAACTTCATGGGGAATGGATCCATTAATGTTGTTTCCGCTAAGATCAAGGGTTCGAAGGCTTTTCGAAAACCCTATCTCCAATGGGATTGTTCCGAAAATCGTGTTGTGGCTCAGGTTAAGGCTCATGAGACTTGGAAAAGATGAGAAACCAAAATCATGAAGTGTACCTCTTAAGCCAGAAGAAGTGACGTTTATTTGGGTTATGCTTCCAAAATTGTTACAAGAAATTCCTTCCCAATTGCATGTGCTGTTTCCAATCCATGAAGGCAAGAGAGAGAGGCTTTTGTTGTTGTCAAGGCTAGCTTTCCAATTCAGAAGTGCTTCTGCTTCTTGTCCTGCTGTTGCTGTTGAAGCTGAAGAAACCAACATGAGAATGAGTATAATTGGGATGACTTGAAGTGAATTCTGTGAATAAGCAGCTTTGGGAGAAAGTGCTTTTTCTTCCTTGGATGCCATAATTTTAAGTTGTAAGGATTTCTTCATATCTGGAAACCACACGATGGATCATGAAGCCCATCTGCCAAATTAAGCTGGTTTTTGTCTTGAGAAAGAGTTTGGTCCTCTAATATATAAAAAGGGATGTGATATATCCACACATCCCACACCTTTTTAATTTTCAGCCGTGAGATGTGTGGATAACACATCCCTATAAAAATATACTAAATATATTACGTATACGACTTGTGCACAGTGCAGGCACAATTAGGAAAATGCCAACATGTCGGTAGTTATTTGATTGAATTATTGTTGGTCATAAATTTATTATAAATTAATACGACACATATTCATTGCAATTAAGAAAGGATTTTAGTTAAGAACATTCATGTTATGAATCTGAGGTCACGAGTTCTATAATCTTCTCTAATATCACTTGTATTAAAAGTAGAAAATTAAAACACATTTTAGCATTTCGGCTTTAAAGCATCAAAACGAAAATTGCACATGTAATTTGTAACTCAAATAATTTAATCTACATATGAGGTCATGTGCTCAAGTATTGTTGATATAGTTTTTTGAGAGATGATTTTAACACACACTTCTCTGTTTCTAACCGTCGAATTGAATAAACTAGTTTGAAATAATGGCCGAATAAAAATAAACAATATGTGTGAAAGTCTAAAAAAGTTGTGTATTTTACATTTTTTTAATTTAAATGTATCCCCAATTCAAGATAATGATACGATCAAGGGTCACGTCCATGATTGATTATTTTATTAATCGCAAGAAACAAGTTTGTTCGTGTCAAGCATAGTATTGCCTTGTCCTCCTGTGACTGCTGAGAAAAGTGTGAACATAAACATCAATTTCTCGTCGGAAGACCAAGCGGCGACTTAAAAAATATGTGCTGGCTTTAAAAAAATAGAGAGCTGCAGCAATAGTGGATTGAGGGAAGCGCAGCAGCGTCATCCTATCAGCATACAGACAAAGATTAGGTTCAAATTTTAGCCGTCTAGGAATGGATTTTGTCATTTCACCTTTGACTTTATGTCAAAATTAGGTGCCAGATTCGAATTCTCCAACTAATTATAATATAAAGTTTATTAGCATTACTTGCACCATCTAAGTTGCTTCCTGAGTGTGAACTGTGAAATAATTTATGCCAAATCAGGTTTTTCAAAGTCATGTTATGTTGTCAATGCCAGCGAAATTGCTTGGAAGTTTAAATTTTTAGCACATTCAACATGTAGGAGCACGAGGACTGGACGACTCTCTCATTTGACCTCAGTAGACCATCATAACGTGCAAACCCGGCAACAATATGTGAGGGCATAACTTGAGATTGTTTAAGAGCTAAGTTTCCTTTCTTTACAAGTCGGTTTTTAAATAGAACTTGAAGAGAAATTTGTACGAGCGTCACATGATTAAACTTGGAAGACAATCTAATAAAAAATTATAATGTTGTCATATTGTTTGGACCCGATTTTACATTTATCGACCCGAGTAATCGAGGTCATTTAATGAGCATAATTTTAAACCGTTGAATGACAAAATGGTTGAAATGATATTCAATTGTTATTGGAAAATAATATTATGATTTTAATCATGATATTATCTTCTAGTAATATATTAAAAATTATTTAAACCTAATATTTGTCTAAATCCCAATTTAATGGAATATGGGATATGCGGGCACTGCATCAGAGAACAGCATGGAAAGATGTTAGGGATATGTTTTGCATTTGTGGTATTGCTTGGCCACGTGAGTCATGCTCATGCATCATTAGGACTCCTATGCAAAGTGGTATATGATAAAAGAAAAAGCAAGACTACTGATGGAGTTTTGATGATGAGGTAAGAAGCCTAGGTAGGCTAGGCTATGATGTGAGATGAGAAGCCTAGGTAGGGTAGGATTTTATTTAGGGGAAATTAGAATCCCCTTCACTTTTTTAGTAATCTTTAGATTAAACATTGATTATATTTTAAAATTTGATTAGGACCCCTAAACTATAGCCATGTCAGCATTTTGATATTTATTTAAATAACATGTTTTTTTTAATTTAAAATGTTAATTGTTAAATACCATATATATCCTTTTGGCCTGATATATTCATAAAGCCTATATCATATCTGAACGTGGCCGTTTTTTTGTAGGATTTTGTGTTTCCAAAATTCTTCTCCCACATTTGAATTTTGTGATCCTCATTTTTGAATTTTGAATGGACTTATCCATTTCAATTAGTGGTTATTTTCGCTATTTTATATTGATATCATGTGAGATAGATAGACGGATTCTCTCTATTTTCGAATGATGGTCGGTACGTTTAGAAGGTTTTATCGAGATTCTCTGCTACAACGTCGACAATGGTTGAACAAATTCGGTCCAATCCACACATTAAACCAATTCAGATAGTTGATGATTTCAAAAAGAATTATGGTTTGGATGTTTCCTATTACAATGCATGGTACGGAAAAGAGATGGCGATGACAATGGTTCATGGTGATGACGTTTTATCTTACCAAAAGTTAGGTTGGTATGTTGAAGAGATCCGCAAAAATAATCCTGGATCCCACTGTGTGTTGGAGTGTGATCCAAACACCTCCCACTTTCGTCGTCTATTTATTGCTTTTAGAGGTTCTATTGAAGGGTTTAATTATTGTAGACCCTTACTATTTTTGGATGGTACGTTTGTGAAAAACAAGTACAAAGGAACTTTGCTTGGTGCGACAGGGAAAAATGGTAACCAAGGTATGCATGTAAAGATGTTTATATATTTTTGTATGTTAATTAACAACATGCTGTATTAATTCTGTTATATTTTTCATTTGTATAGGTTTTTTCCCTCTTGCATTTGCTTTGGTTGATGCTGAAGATGAGGCTAACTGGACTTGGTTTTTGATGAACTTATCTGCCGTATTATCTAAAGATGAACGTACCATTACATTCATATCGGACCGGCACAAAGGATTGCTTCAATCTGTGGCAAATGTTTTCCCTACTTCTCCACATGGATTTTGTATTTACCACATAGAAAAGAATATCTTGAAAACATATCCTATTGGCTTTGGGAAAAAGTTTCGGAAGAAAATGGTCAAATTATTCAAGAACTGTGCTTATTTATCTACTCCAGAAGTGTTCGACGTAAACCTGCAGATTTTGAGAAAAAAGGGTGGTGGACTAATTGACAAATTTTTGGAGGACTTGCCCAAAGAGAACTATTCAGATGCATTCTTTTTAGGTGCCAGGTACAATTGATATGTTGAGTTTTAATGAAAAGGTGCTTGTGTACATGATTTGGTTTAAGACTTGCCGTCCTACCACTAGTCCTTTTCCTCATTTTTATTCCTTCTCGTACTATGCTTTCATTGAACAGTATATTTTTTGGGAGTTTTCAGTTGGTATGAAATCTTGGTTATGGAACAACATAATGTTAGGATTATGTAGTGTTTTTTTGATTGACATTTTTTTTGGCAGGTACGGTGAAATGTGGTCAAATGTTGCCGAGTCATTCAATTCTTGGATTAGGAAAGAACGATTATTACCAATATTCCAACTGGTAGAAAGCATAAGAGTTAAATTGATGGAGATGAATGTTGAGAGACATATTGCTGCAGAGAAATGGAACTCTTATTTATGCCCCGAAATGGAGAACCAATTGGATAAGTTAATGGAGGTGGGAAGACATTGGTACATTAGCCGGTCAAGCGAGTTTGTATTTGAAGTACGTAGTGATGACTCGGTAATGGTGGACTTGGAAAAATAGTATTGTTCCTGTTGTCAGTGGCAAATTAAAGGTTTCCCTTGCTCACACGCAGTTGCAGCTATCATGCACAACAATGGCAATCCTTATGATTACATTGAAGACTATTTCACAGTTGATTACTATAAGTCTTCATATTCTTTTCCAATTAAACCGATTCCTGACATCCATCAACCCCCACTTGATATAGTGAAGGATTTTGTCATCAAGCCTCCAGTGCCAAGAAAACAACCCGGCAGACCAAGGGTTAAGAGGATTAAGTCAAATGGGGAAGAATCAAGACCAATGAAGTGTGGGAGGTGCAAGAAGCTTGGACACCACAATAAGAACACTTGCTCAGCACCTTTTTGATTATCAATCATATCTATCATTTTTTTTTTTTAATTTGCTCAGCACCTTTTGATTTTGCTCAGTATTATGTTTTTGGTAATAAATCATTATATTTTTTTATCTTACCATTATAAACGCTTCTCTTTCATGCTCAATGTTGTATATGCTCAGTTATCATACATTTTTGAAAGATAACTCATCTTCAAAATATTCTCGATATCTGAAAAAACTCATATATTAGGGAACCATTTGATAATCAATAGTATCTATATCGCACGGAACACATATTTTGTTGATATATTGGTGAGCTTAAAAGAATCAAATGAAATTTGCAATGCTAGTCAAGACATTCGTTTTACAAAACAATTAACTAACGTACCAAATTACTGGTACATTACAAACACACACTGTATAACGTTTTTCCAAACCGATACGTTTCAAAAAGAAGAAAACTATACGTACCAAATGACTGGAATGATCTAATTTAATATTATTTCATGAATCAAACTATCAATATGAGTCAGTGTAACATTAAGTAACGTACCAAACACCTGGTACATTACAAACATACACTGTATAATGTTTTTCCATACAGATACGTTTCAAAAATAAAAAACTTTACGTACCAGACGCATGGAATGATCTAATTTATTATTATTTTATGAACTAAACAATCAATATGAGTCAGTGTAACATTAAGTAATGTACCAAACTTCTGGTACATCACAATCACACACTGTATAATATTTTTCCAGACGGATACGTTTCAAAAATAAAAACTATACGTACCAAACGATCAATATAGAAAGAATGCTTCTGAAACGATCAATATAGAAAGAATGCTTCTGAAACTTATGGTACGTTCATTGGAAGGAATGCCGCTGGATTAAAAGTCTTCTGGTACGTTCGAAGTCCGCTGCGACTATTTCAATGGATCAAAAGTCTTATGGGTATTCAACAATTGCATTCGGATAACTACCATCCCTGATTAATATCATTTAAATTCAAATACTTGGATTAATATCCCTTATTAATATCTTCAATTGCATCCGGACTTATATTCAACAATCAGTATTATACTTGGATTAAAACTCTGAGACATTAGTTAGCAAGATTCTAGGAACTTGGATACGGGAAACACATATGTTAAAGGCTATGGCAAATTATGCAATTTTGGTACATTACAATGGGTTAATTAAAATACACATGGCCCCAAAATTGTAGGAGAATGTTTAATCAAAATTTTAAAATGAACAGATGTTTAATCTAAGAAACCTAAAAATGAGGGGTCTATATCAAAACGCCCCTTTTATTTATGAGATAAGAAGACTTTTGGATGGATAGGCTTTTATTTTATTAGAAAGTCCCGGGTAGTCATCTGGAAGATAGGCTTTAGCCTATGCCACATAGGGGTGGGTTCAAAAAACCAAAAACCGAAAATCAAACCGAACTGAAACCGAAAAAACCGAACCAAATGATAAAACCAAACCGAACCGAATTCTTTTGGTTCGGTTTGGTTTTAGTGGTCTAGAAACCGAACCGAACCGAACCAAACCGAATTAATTAAATTAATATCTTTTAATTTTATTTATTTAATTATTTGTTTTGGGTATTATTTTTTGAACCCAATTTGTAAGCCTAATGCTCTCATTGTACGTACTATCATGCTAAAATAATTCATCTCACGTCCACCAATCTATACTAGCTCTTTATATTATTCATAGTTAAGAGTTGAGGTGTGAAGAAAATGGTAAAAAATTTTACTTTTCTAAAAAAAAAGTCTATTTACAGTTAAACTTTAAACCAAAAATATTATAAAAAAAAACCTTTATGTTATAATTCTAGTTAAACTTTAAATGTTTACTTTCATTGTCTTTGATTCTAGTTGGAATATTTATGTTATGATTGTGTTGGAGATGTTAAAATTTCAGATTTCAATTTTTTTCATTTTTTGAAAAAAAAAATAAAAAACCGAAACCGAACCGGAAAAAACCGAACCGAAAAAAAACTGAACCGAAAAAAAAATGAACCGAACCGAACCGAAATTCGATTTCGGTTTCGGTTTTGGCACAAAACCAAACCGATTAGAACCGAACCCACCCCTAATGCCACATATCCGGATTTCATTTCTGCATGTTAGAGTTGCAGTTGGACTGCACAAAAGTATCTGGCCGTGCCAAGCAGGAAATATGAATGCTATAAATACAAGGTGCGCTACATCATCCAAGGCTCTCTCCAACTCAACACACAAACTACCCTGAGCAAATCCTAGCTCTACGTGAAAACCTCTCAAACACTTTGAGATTTTTATTTTCTTTTTCCGCCAACACATCTTCAGTTTGGATAAACAGCACTGTTGCCGTAGAATCAGCCAACCGCGGAGTACCTTCAGTTTGGATAAACAGCACTGCGTTGAGGCCGACTGGTTATCTATCCAAGTTTCGGTCGAGAAGGATTTTCGAATCCTTATTGGCAGAAGTCATCTCATCAGCCTTCTCGGCAAAGTGAGGTGTTACAGGTTACTACTTTTGGCACATTGAAAGCCGAATTTAATATTGAACTTCGCATAACTAGCAGCCTTGTCTTCAGGCTCTAGTCGCAAGATTCAGAAGTCAGCGGCGCGCTCCACGCCATATCAACATATTTTACTCACCAGCCGAACTCGGTCGTCGAGTTGGCGCGCCCCGCACACAACCGAAGGACGTAGTTAGCTCATTAGTTATTCGGCCTGCGTGCCACGTAGAAGTTTTTAGGGTCAACACACACGTAGAGCCAAATGAACCAAAATGCAAAGGAAGTGTGGATATGTTCATAAGAGTGGGGCTAGAGATAGGGCCCATTGCCCAAATGAAGCCCCACTGCACAAATGAAGTTGTTCCTCTATTCATGAGCTCTTAACAAATGGCATCATAAGTGTAACATGCAATGGGCCAAAATCCACAGAACGAGCAGCTTAGGTCATAATCATATACCTTCTCCAATCGAAGGGGCAAAACATAGCCCCTCAATAATTTATTAGTTTTAAGCATATATTTTAAATTTATTAGTTTTAAGCATATATTTTAAATTTATTAGTTAATTTAATTAAACTACTATTAGATGTTTTTAAATCTAGCTGTATAGTTTATATTATAATGATTAATGTTATGTATGCGTAAATATCGAATGATTCAATACAGGTTGTTGAATGAGTCACCTCAAAGTGAGAAAAGGGTTACTTACTGCCCGGCCAGAGTCAATAGAGGAGGCCAGAACATGGGTAACGAAAGCATGGTGGATAATATATCTTGTGTTGTGTGAACTTTTGCCCAACTCGAACCACAAACATGATACCTATCTCTTTGGTGGTCCAGCGATATCACTTTTTTGGGATTATTCCAAGTTCAATGCATGAGTTTGAAAATAATGTGATCGGATCTTTCATAATTTTATTTCTTCTTCCACAAACTTCTGCTTATATGTCAATCTATGTGTCGTTATTTGTCAACGCTCAAAATTTGTTGGTTAACAAACTAGAACAATTAACTCTTGATGGATTCGTGTTTAAAGCTATGAAAATAATTGACTCAAGATTTTAATTGGTTAAACCCTCAAACTGGGCTACATCAACAGTGGTGCTTGGAATATATATTGATTTGAGAAGAAGCACTCGGCTATAGTAAAAATTCTATCTTCCCTCAATCGTCTGACGCGTTACAAGGGGCACTTACACCCCCCCTCCCTCCCCAACAAAAGAAAAAGAAAAAAAAAAAGAAAGAAAAAAAAAAAGGCCTTGAGCAAGCCCAACAAAGTCTTGGGCTCACCTACTTTACTATTCTGACATTCAATGAGCTACCTACGTAGACTGGCATGCTGACTATCCTTTCGCACATCAGTCGACAAGTGGTGATGAGGTGATGGTAGCTCAGCCGGGATTACATGTTTTTTTGGGCCAACGCATACTGAGAACTAAGCTCGGCCTTGACTAGTTAATGATTTTCCTTCCGAACAATGGTTTGGGAGCCTTACATCCCTTCATAGGTTTCTGTCTTCGTTGGTGACCGACATGTGGCCTAGGTTAGTGTTTGAGTAGGTCTGTTCTTGGAGTTTTGTGCCCTAAAGTTGTCAGTTTGCCCACGTGCTTGTGTCGATCGAAAAGTGCTTTATGCTATTTAGTCAGACCAGACTGGTGAACGGTCGGCCATAGCACTCAGAAATGCCTCTTTTTAAATTCACTGGACCTTGATCTTCCTTGGGCTTTTCTTAGTCTTTTTCTCAACATGTACTATTTTAAGGGCCAATAAGCCCCCTGCATAAACAGTCGTATTTATCAAAATTAGTATATACAAAATATCAGTCACCTTTAGTCAAAGGTTAAATTGGAATGGCCCAAAAATTTCAACTTCAATTGTGGGTTCTCGTTTCCCATTTGTGAAGCCAGATTGTGTTTAAGATTACTCAATCCATAGGGGGAAAAATGTTGTATTTTCTCTCATTGGTTAAAAGATGGTAAAACCAAAAACACGATTGGAACTGGTAAATGTATTTATTCCAATATATCAACAATACGCTTCACCCCATGGGAATTGGAAAAATATGAACAAATTTTAGAACCGGTTACAAACTTTTAAGCAATAATGCAGTTGAGAGACACTAATCAGACAATATATATATAAGCCATATACAAACAGTATACTGCCCTCCAAGTTCTTGAGAGAAATTACTATACGGTCAAAGAAGGCGAAATAAGGTACGGTTCAATACACAATCTTAAGTTTGTGGGAAATATTTGATGCAGATACTGAGGAAATTAAACATTATTCACAAGATGTCCCAAGGTGATCTTATCAAATGAGATTGGTAAAGCAGCCCTTGGAATATTTGTTAGCTCCTGGGAAACTTGTTGCATGGTTGGTTGGGTTGGCTTGCAGGCATGAAAATGCAATCTTCTCAACAAACGCCACTTTGTCTGCAACTTGATCTCTTGGAGTTGAAGGTCTTTGGTCCAAAACATCCGTCAGCGGTGTATTAAGCACGGTTGATGTTGTCAAGGACAGAACTGCGATCATGAGATCTCCCGGATGCTTTCCCAGGATCACTTCTGAAGTTAACACTCCAAAGCTATAAACATCACATTTCTCATTCACCTCCATTGTGTATGCAAACTCTGCAAACCCAACAAGCAACTTAAAACTCTAGTCCGAAAAAAAAATACAAAACTATGGATGCAACTGTTATTGCATTCTCCTAGATATTATATGGTTACCATGACAAATTATAACAACCGGAAAACTACCTGGAGCAATGTATCCAAATGTGCCTGCAAATGAAGTCCAATTGGAAGAGTCAGGCTTCAAAATTCTAGCTGTGCCGAAATCAGAGACGTAAGCAGCATGTTCCAAATCCAGCAAGATCTTCTTGCTTGATATGTCTCGTTGAACAATTGGAGGCAAGCAGTCATGGTGCATGTAGGATAAAGCATTCGCCACGCTTTTGACAAGGTTAATCCTTGAAATCCATTCAAACATAGTTGCTTCATTGTCATTGTTGAGTACCCTTTCTAAGCTTCCCCCTTCCAGAAACTGGTAAACCAAGAATGAGTGCCGTGGATGTGCGCAAAAGCCACAGAACTTGACAATGTTGTGATGGCGGATTTCTGAGAGAGCACGAATCTCACTCTCAAAAGCCTTCAGATTTGCTATCCCACCCTCCTGCAGAGTATGAAGTTTCTTCACCACAACAATCTGGCCTGTTTGCAGCTTAGCTTTATAAACACTTGCATTGGCCCCTGCTCCTACACAATGTTTAGAGCCAAATTCCTCTGTAGCTGCAACGATGTCCTCATACACCAATCTTCCATCATAGCTCCAAATTGTAAAGAGATTTTCTGTTTGTGTTTCTCTTTGCATTTGCTGTTCTCTTACAATCTGGTGCGGGTGCCGAATGTAGAGAATCCCAACTACAATGAACCCAAGAAACAGAATTCCTGAAATGAGGGCTGCAATCATAATGATGTTATTATTGTTCTTTTTCGTGTTTCTTATGGTAGATTGGCATGGCTTCAGGCCAGTGACATTACCACACAAGCCTTTGTTATTCTCTAAAGCTTCGACTGGAGCCTCGTTGAAGGCTTTGATGATCGGAAGAGGACCCTCCAGTTGATTGTAGGATACGTCAATAGCAGTCAAGTGTAACATATTACCAAAACTGGATGGGAAGGAACCAGAGAGCTCATTGTGAGATAGATTCAGTGCTTCTAAGGTTTCCAGTTCTCCAAACTGCGGCGGTATCTCTCCTTTAAGTGAATTATGACTGAGATCAAGAACCTGAAGAGATTGTAAGCTCCCAATCTCAGAAGGAAGACTCTATGAATCCATTTACGCTCAAATTTACGTTCAGTAACTTTGAGCACTGATATAGTTGCTCAGGAAATGATCCAGTGAGATTGTTTGCTGCCACATTAATTTCTTCAAGATTGGATAGCATTCCAATTTCCCACGGAATACTGCCTGAAAGTTCATTACCACCCAGGTTAAGGTCAAACAGTGATACTAAGCTCCCCAGTTCCTTTGGAATAATCCCAACTAGATAATTTGAGGAGAGGTCAAGCACTCGCAGCTGCAGCGCTTCCCCAAGCTGAGGAGGAATACCTCCGGAAATTCTGTTGTGGGAGATTTTCAAGCTTTGCAGACTTTGGCACTGCCCCCAGTTATGAGAAAGTTGCCCGTAGAAATTATTATGGCTCAAATCAATGTAATTTAAGTTTGGATAAACACCAAGGTCTTCGGATAGGTTTCCTGATAACCGGTTTCCATCAAGCCTTACTCTGTACAAACTGGAGCAATTTCTGAAACTTTTCGGGATGGAGCCAATGAAACAATTGTCATTTGCTGTAAAATTTACAAGTAATCCACTAGAGCAAATGTCTTGGGGAAGATAGCCAGACAACATGTTGCTGTAAAACTTACAAGTAATCCACTAGAGCAATTGTCATTTGGTTTTGCTGCACATCTAATAAGGTAAGCTTCGTCAGGTTTCCGAAAGTTGAAGGAATGGATCCATAAAAATTATTTAGAAGAAGCGCTAAAATGGTCAAATTGACGAGGTTTCCTATGGATGGAGGAATCGAACCAGTAAGGTTGTTCATTTGCAAGTGCAGCTGCTTAAGAGATTTAAGATTTCCTACTTCTTGTGGAACTGTTCCAGTGAGTTTATTTTGGTACAAGTATAGTGCGGACAAGTTGCCCAACTTCCATAGGGAGGCTGGGATTGGACCTATGAGGCTGTTTCTGCCCAACCCCAGCACTTTGAGTGAGCTGAGTGATCCTATTTCTTGAGGAATTGATCCATTTATGCCATTATCATGCAGATAAAGCATGTGAAGACTTGTCATCAGGCCTAATTCAGATGGTAATATTCCAGCGAGTTGATTTCTACTCAAATCAAGGTTGATGAGATTAGAAAGGTTAGCTATGCCGGAGGGAATATGTCCATAGAAAGAGTTGTGGCTGAGATCAAGACTTAGGAGAGACGGGAATGACGAAAAGCTGAAAGCATGGAGTGTACCTCTTAAGCCGCTGCTCGTAAGGTTAATATCAGTAATGCTTCTGAATTCATTGCAAGCTATTCCTCTCCAGCTGCAAGGACTTTTTCCGAACCACGAAGACATAAGAGATTGGCTTTGGTTGTCAAGGCTATCCTTCCATTTTAGAAGAGCCACTGCTTCTCGTCCTTCTGTTGCTGTTAAAGACACAGCAGTTGCTATTTCCACAGAAGAAATCGAAACAAGGGTCATGACAAAAGGGATGAACAAGACTCGGAACATGATATTGCGATGGAGAACTTTATCTACCATAGACATGATCATCTGTTTTTCTGCTAAAGACACCGTGGTTTTTAAGGTCTGAGGATGTTTTTGTTAGACGAAGTCAACGGTTGGTCCATGTGAATGAATTCGTTAACAGAATGGTCCCATGTGAATGAATACAACCTAACAGTTAGTCCCATGTGTGCTGTTAGATTTGCTGCTGAATCTAAAGTTGTATGTTGTAGTGTTTATAAGAAAGTCTTCCTGTAAGGCCTTTGGAGAGAAAATTAACAAGTGAAAAGGTACCGTGTTTCTAAGTTTTTCAGTTTTGGTATTGCATACAACACAAAGATGAACAGTGACATTGGGCTAGCTAATGCAGTTTCATTAGGACAAAATATCAACATCACTGACTCAGAAAATGGGGCTCGTTCAAAATTTTCAACCTCAAATGAGGCATGCGTAAGACAATCATACACCTTGATGGACTTCTCTTATGTAACCCAAGCAAGTAACCAGTTTCTTCAAAGTCATTATCTATCAATACCAGTAAATTATTACTTAATTAACTATTTGTAACTCTGCTTAACCAAATCATTGCTGTGTTGCTGCAAGAAAAATAATCTAGATGATATACTTTTTGAACATAAAGGACTCAGTAGCCATTAACCATTTGTTTCGAGGAAATTTAGTCAATGGAAGAGGTTTACGTTGAGAGTGTCGGGTACGAGGGTATTATGAAAAAGTATGTGAAGTATACTAAGAAAAGTTTTAATTGAAAAATTAAATGTAAAGTGTATTATGTACGTGAGGTATATTCAACAATGTATGGGGTGTACGGTTTTCACTCATGCATCATGAGTTCAAAACTACCCATCCCTTATTATTGTAATAGTTTCGAACTCACGCTCCTCTTAAAAATAATAATTTTTTTTAAGTGCAGAAGATTTGAACTCGGTTGTGAATGGGGATGAAATTGTCCTATTTATATCCTGGTTTTGGTGCCGATTAAATTAGGCGGAAAAAACGTGGGTTTATCAAACTCGTACAAGTGTAACATTGTAAAGTACTTTTGCTAACTTTTTTATTATTATTTTGGCTTTTCAGCCAAAACGATTTTTAAGATTTGCATAATTCATCATTTTGATCCTTGAGTGATCCTGAGTTTACCCATCATCAATTATTTTGGTCATTCCTTGAAAAATTAAGGACCAAATGACAAAAATACCCTCAATTTAATAAACAATAGACCAAAATGATTTGACAAAAATTGAGGGTGTTTTTGTCATTTTATCTTTATTTAATGGAGATTTTTCAAGGAACGAACAAAATGATTGATGGTGGACAAACTCAGGGATCACTTCTATTGATTTCAAATCTCAGCAACCAAAATGAAGAATTATGCAAATCTTAAGGACCATTTTGGCTAAAAAGCTTTATTATTTCAATGAAAGCGTTTGGTTAAACCCTAAATAATGGAATTGGATCCCATCTGGATCCGCTTTGTGGGAATCCTAGGGATCCCTACATCTTAATCATTCATCGTATATTATGCGGTAAAAAATCATTGGAGAAATTAGGTTCTCATCCCTCCTTTTGTTACTCCATTGATTAAAATCTTATTTCCTTTCAACTTTTTATCATGGTCTTTGGGTATTAATAACATCATTAATTATTTCAATAATAAAATATTTTTTTATTTTTAAATATATTCCTTTAGTGTTAAAAATGTTACAGTTAGTATATTTATATTTATGACTAATTTTTTATCATATATTTTTATTTTTAGTTTGTACCCATTTTTAATTTGCAAACCATTTTTAATTTGTACCAATTTTCTTTTCAGTTTTAATTTGTTCCCATATATTAATTTCTTTTTGTGCCCATATTTTTTAAAGTTTTATTTGTATTTGTGCTCATGTGTTTATCGTCACGTGACATTGTATAATTAATCAATGATAGAAAAATTACAAATGGTATATTTAAGTTTTATGGCTAAAATTTGTATCATATATTTATATTTTTAGTTTGTACCAACTTTTAATTTGCAACCTTTTTTTTTAATTTGTAGTTTTTTTTTTAGTTTTAATTTGTATTCATGTATTAATTTCTTTTTGTGCCCATATTTTTTTAAATTTCATTTGTACTCATAATTTTTTAATCTTTTATTTGTACCCTAATTTATTTATAATGTAACCATTCTTCTTTATTAATGTACCACTTTGTTTATATGTGAAATGTACCAATTTTTTAACACTATGGATACATTCTTTTGCCATTTATTATTTTTTATTGTTACATAGTTTTTATCCATTTATTCAATCAAAATGTTTGAATTTTTTTATTGTAGCCGTTTCTAATGGTATTATAATGAGAGATTTTAAATTTATACGATTATAGATCTCATAAAATATCAAACAATTAATGTCAAAACTATAAAAATATAAATATTAATAGTAATATAATGGGGTGTACAAAGTCAAGGGCTTTGATCAAACTTTAAATGTCATTAAGGTTTTAGTCAAAGAGTGATAGAGATTAGAGACCGCATCCAAAGTACCCCGAAATCATTTGACTTTTTTTATTTAAAATTAAACACAAATAGTATCTGACAAAAGTTGACTGCACAATGTACGATGAACGGCTAGAATGTGAGAATCCCTAAGATTCCCACAAAGTGAATCCGGAGAGGATCCTCTTCCCTAAATAATAAATAGACATAGATAACACCTAAAACTTTTAAACCTTCCAAATAATTACTTAATGTTTTACAAAGTTGGACATCTACAAGTTTTAAAAATGTCCTAGGACAAATATACTATAGGGCAAGTTCGCGTTTTTACTTGCATGTCATCTATGAGACTTTGAATCCTCAAATCATCCCCTTAAGTTTAACCCCTTTAGCCAAGTTTAACCCTAAATTTGCTTGGCCAAAGGGGCAGCTTTGGGCACGTCAAGCTCCATTGATGATGTGCCATCGAAAAACATAATGTCCTTCAATTTATTTGTCCACGTCGGGACTTAGCTCTGGCGATATGTCCCTTAACTAACTAATGTCCGATAAGAACTTGCATGTTATGAGTTCATATATCTGCAATACTAACACTGCTGGCGTAATTAGGGATACACATCTACTACGACAAACTTATTTTCGTTATGTCTTTAATCAAACACTATATACAATGACGAAAGTGATCTTAGTTAAAGATTGAATTGGACTGCCTGAATTTTTGGCCTTCCTTCTCTTTCCTTGTTCTTCCCTTTTTTTTTCACAAAGCAGAGGGTTAAAATATTACTCAATTTACTGGAGGAAGAAAATTAATATTTTCTCATTGCTTTGAATCAAACTAACAAAATCACTAGACTAGGACCGATAAAAGAACTTCGTTTTTGAATTATATCAATGATAATTCTTACAGGGGTGGCGGATGTTTCACACAATGCTTGCCGTCAGCCAGCAGCCTATGACTGGTGGGCTTTAACCCTCTCTTAAACCAATGATTCACAAGGGATGTTTCTAGTTTCCTCACCTGCAATTGTTACAAGTAAATGTTCAAAGACAGAGAACACAAACTTAGACGTTTAATTCTGAAAACATAGAAACAAAATAATAGGGTGAAACAGTCCAAAGTATCTAATACAAAAACAAGTCTAAATTCTGAAGAAAAAAAAATATATGTATTTTGCATCATCCTTGCCCAAGGTACAACGCCTAATCTAAAACAACGCAACAGCCTAGCCAATTTACTAAGATGGTGACAACTGCAGTGCAATATTTCAGAGGGGTTCCCATGTCAAGATTGGTAGTTTCATAAGGTGTTTTTGAAGTTTGTGTATGATTGCAAGTCTGAAAGGGAGATGGCAGAAAACTTGGTCGGAATGTATCTTAGGCAACACCGGTGTTAGATGAATCCGTGCAGGCAGTTTTTTAAGACCCTTGTGCCATTGTTATTTCTATAGAACAAGATTCAGAGTCCTTGATTCCCCAAGAGGGAAGCTTTTCATCGTTTGAAGTGGCTGCCTTTTTGCATGGTCTGTTTACAAATCACTCTCAAATTAGCACAAATTCGGAAGAATGACTCATGATAAGTTTGGAAATATGGGAGCTGCTCATTTGTGCTTGCTTGAGTGAACTTAAACAGAACCTAAAAGTCAAACTTTTTGAAAGGGTGAGACCGCAAGACACTTTAGTATGAGTCCGAAGAATCTTTTTCTTTTTTTTTTCATTTTGAAGTCTACGCTCTTGGATGGTCCTTTTTATTCTTTCTTTGGAAGATTGTGATTATTTAGTTAGATTTCCATCCTCATCTTCTCTTGGGTTTTTCCACCATCCTTACCCTACAAGACAGCTCATAAGAGTATTCTGTAATATCCTAAATCACAAGGATAAAAGTATGGACAAACGAAGAATAATTACTGACACCACAAACTACGCATTTCACAAACTAAACTTTAGACTGATTCTTCGTTTCCTCAATTCAGGAAGAGCCAACCATATGCACCAACAGCCTTATCATATATTATAACATTTTTTGTTTGGATACGAGAAAATGACATAGCATTCACTTTCAGTGTATGATAAGTATTTTGAGAAGAAACAAATACCAACCTGCCTAACAATGAATGGTTCCTCGTTGAGACTCAACGGTTCAGTTAAAATAGTTAGAAAGCCATTTTGATTACCATAGACAATATCAGTTAAGGGCCGATCACCCACCTGCAACAGACAAAAATATCCCATGAGTCATTTATTCATTGTAATCCAGACAAAGATCAAATTAAACAATTCAAGATGCCTATGAATCTTATCTACCATAATAAGGTGTGACGATTTACAACCAAATTGCTTCTCGATCTCTTCAGCTGTTCCGGCTGGTTTCTTCACTCCTGTAACATAAGATAAAAATACCCACATCAATATGACATAAGCTCTGTAATTCCTATGGAAAACTTGTATTTAACCAACCTGCTCTTTTCCAATGTAGTTCGGTATGCAAAAAATGAAAAATTCAAAAACTTTGCAGCAGAAATAAAGAAATAACAAAAACTTACTGTGTCTTATGACTTTAATTCCAATAGCCCCTTCAAGCTCCCTAGCTTTTGAACCATCATGGTCATACTCATAAAGCCCTAACCATGAAACCAAAATCTTTACTTTGACAAATAAACATAACCAACAACAAAAAATAAAATTTTCCAAATGGGTTCTGCCAAAAATTACCAGCCGAGTTACTGAACACCGCGATATCGGGTCCAAAAACTGATTTGCACTGCTCCAATGAAGACCCAAGAGGACCCCAAAGCGTCAAGGAATAAGGTGCAGTGATAGTATTATCCTTATCGAACACAACACCCTTGAAACCCCTTCTATGCAACTCAAGCCAATCAATGTACCTTATATCAGGCACAGAAACATGAGGCAGCACCAAGTGCTTGTCTTTCGTGAGCACCATGGCTGAACGAACAATGGCTCCAAAGTTGAACCTTTGTCCCAATGCGGCTTTCACGTCTGCCCACCACATGTTTGTCGAAAGTCCCTCGGAATTATCGGCTTCGCTCTCTCTTTGATCTCGCCCTCGTTCGTCGTTTGGGGCTTCTGGGCTTTGGTTACCGGCGGCTTCGGTGTCTCCTGAGGGGTTCAATTGCAGAAACAACATATCGTTCTGATAGGGGTCGGAATCGCCATTGATGTGCTTCTGGCTCTGGTTCTGGTGCTCTCTGCTGCAACTGTGGGTGTGAGAGATGGAAAGGGCGCAGTGGTTGGTGAAGTGGGTTTGGGGTTTTGGGGGGAGGAGAAGGAAGTTTAGGGTTTTGCGAGGGTGTCGATAGTGGAAATGGTTAAGGGAGAGAGGGTAAGAGCATTTGGGCAATGGAGTTGATGAGGTCGACTGCATTTCTACTTGGTTTTTAGGGATAACACGCTGTGTGCCATTCTTAATGGATCTTAGGGAGACTTGGCTACCCACAAAAGCCCAAAAGGCTGTGCTGCCAAACAATGTGAGAGCCCATACAACGCTACCCACTTCTTTTCTATATTTTTCTATTTTATTTTTGTTAATTACACATTTGGCCCATGAATTTTGATGATTTTAACTCCTTTTTTTTTTTGTCGAACGACTGATTTTGTTAGGTTAGATGATAAATTAGTCACGGATCCGGTTTGAACTCACATCGTCATGTAGGGCTCAACTCCTTTCCAGTATTGTTGTAAAAGACCACTTGCTTTGATGATTAACTTTTTATTTTATTTTTTTCGAAGCTACTCCCTATATGCCAGTTGAAATTAAACTTTTAGAAAGGACCACACAATGTTGATTATATATATCAATAACGAAACTTTTCAAAGAAACATCAAAGTGCCTAAAGCCATTAAGAGACGAGATATAATGAAAATAAGATGTTTTTTAAACGAATATAACACGTACCTAAACGACCATTTATGGATCGAGGGAATTGGATCCCATCCGGATCCAAATTGTGGGGATCTAAGGAATTCTCACATCTTAGTCATTTATTGTGTATCATGCGGTCAGAAATTATTTAACTTTTTTTATTTAAAATTAAACACAAATAGTACCTGATGAAAACTGACTGCACGATATACGATGAACAGCTAGGATGTGATCAAGAGATGGTCCTCTTCCTGGATTGAGTACGCGAAAAAAAATATATATATTTGAAACATATTTTAGTCAAGTCAATAACCACCAATTTTCTTGAGATGGAAAGGCAATTTTAGTGCGAATTAAGAAAACAACTGCAAACCAGATTGACAATTTTGGTTTGGTTGATTTGTTCATTTTTCAGCATGAAAGAAAAAAAAAACTACTATTGGTTGTGTAAACCCGCTAATGAACACTTCCTCGATATTGTTTGGAGAAAACTCAAATATTATCAATTTATCGATTAATATGAAGTACTTTATTCCAGAATCTTAATTCAGTTCACAATGAAAGAGTAAAAAAAAAAAACTGCGAAAATAATGTCACATTAGACAATCTTTATTTGCAGAAGGAAGAAAGAATGTATAATAAATTGAAGCTAATTACACAAATGAATGCTGCACATCAGAGAGGGGAATATGTGATGATCTGAGGCAAGATATTTGGATCTTTAGAACCTTGATCTTCTGCATTCAGCTGGGAGGCCTTGTGGGAAGCGTTTAAGGTCACTGCAGTAGTTGTAGACCATGAACTTCTGTTGCACCCATCGAAGCCGGTTACGGCCGGCTGCATCGAGCCCTTGAGTCTGCCATGCACTGTCCCCAACTGAATTGGTAGATGCAGTGGAGGCACAGGAGGATGATGAGCCAGCAGTACAAGCATCGGCCTTGAAGTTTCTGTAAGAGGCGGTGAAAGGAGCTTGAGTCCAATCAGTCTTGACAAGGCCACCTCTTGTTGCCCAGTCATCTGCATTCCACAGGCTTGAGTAAATCCTCATGGGCTGGTTTTTAGGGAATGGGACACCAACTGATTCCAAGTTGTTGAACACTCTAATTGGAATTTTATCCACCAAAAATCTGCATAATATTTGCACATGTATTAGAAAGTGTCTAAAAATAACAAGAGATATTCTCAGCATGCTCCCTCATGTGAGTGTAAGCATGTAGTACTTACATAATACGTTGTGCGTTCCAAACAATGGAGTAGGTGTGGAAGGCCTTTGTGGGATCAAACCAAAGATGGAATTGTTGTTCTCTGTTTCCTTTTCCTTGGCTGAACACATTGGTATGGAGAGTGTAGGGATCCCCAGATAGGTTTCCCAAAAACTCAAAGTCGATTTCGTCATGAGTAGGACCTTCAGAAGATAACTGAAAAATATACATTTGTTTCACAAATTAGCAAAGCAACTATACAGAATATATCTATACATTTACAAGCATACAAATTAATAAGAGGGTATATATGTAGTGTAGTACGACTTACGTAGTAGGCAGTGACAGTTCCCGCTGAGTTGCCTGAGACGAGCTTGATCTGCATGTCAATCCTTCCAAATAAGTACTCGTTCTTGGATTTGAAACCGGAGCCGGAAGTCTGATCAAGGTTAAGAGTGAGGAGTTGTCCTCCATTGAGTATCTTGGCACGTCCGTCGCCGAATGTAACGTCAAAATCTTGATAGAAATTGCCAGCTGAGGCAGCCATGGCCATGACACAAGTTATGAACAAAGAAAGAAGCACCACCATTGAGAGCTTAGAAGAATAAGACATTTTGATTGCTTTAGAGAAGAATATGAAACTGTTTGTGTTTTGATGATATAAATTTGAGTTGTGACGCCCTTTATACATATGTTGGAGACCTTCGAGAGCGAGTAGAATAAAGTATGCCGCGTGAATAAAGCTGGCATTGTTTAATAATTCAAAGTTTATATGTTGGCAAATTATTAGGTATGGGGTATATGATATGATTTTGTTCTCCGAAAATTGACTTGTTGCAAAAGCCCCCAACTTGTGTTAAAGCTGGACACGGGTTTGCAAATTCAGGCAATATGCATGGGAACAAAAAAGAAATAAATTAAAGTAAGAACTAGGAAGTAGCATAGGAAAGGAAACTAGGAATCTTTGTGAGTTTATAGCTTGTGAGGCATGTTATTAGTTGGTCACGTTGAAGCTAAAACGTCCACGCATGCGATGAGTAATTTTTCGGTCAATCCACTTATGTCATAATGCATACATATAAAACAATACTATACCTTAAAATATAAACTAGTTATTTATAGAAGTTAGAAAATAAATAAAATTAAAATTAGGCTTCATTTAGCAATTTCTTTATGGGCAGTGATTTATTTATTTAACTCTTTTTTTAGAAAACGTATTTATGCATTTAACTTTGTGAGAGGATGCGAAGTTAAAATAGTCTCATCGAAAAAGGAAAAATCTTGCATGTGTGTATATAAGAAGTTAGACTACTCCCTCATCTTACTAATTGGTTTTATGATGAAACTTTAACTGCATTCATCCATTTCGCTTTTTACACTTACTTTGCTTTCTAGTCATTAGATTGAATGAATTAATTATTGATAAAATAAAAACAAAAAAATGCATATAAGGCCAAAAAGTACATAAATCACTTCTCTTTCTACCATATTACACTATGTTTGTGTATGTAGTTGGGTGTTTAAGCTTTTAAAATCCACCTAAGTGGAATGGTGGAGATACGTTTTTTGATCTTCATTATCAAATGAACCATTTTAGTCCTCTCACCACTCTTTTGACCTGTATGTTTTTTTTTTAAATACTTTGACCTATATGTTTGAAAGATTATAAAATCTGACTAAATAATGTGAACTTTACAAGCTTGGACAGCTTTTACGTTTGATTATTAACCAAAGACAAAAACTTCTATGTTTGATTACTTCCTGGTTATTTCTTGTGACCCGAATCAGAACTTTACTTTGCATCATAAAAATCACGTGACCATGCATATATATCATGATTTATCTAGAAACCTTTAGCATTTGATGATTTGAAAATTGAAAGGAGCAATATCCAGCCCATGCATTACTGCATATTTCACTTGTAGCAACAGCTAGCATTATCTGTAACTATAAGTGATGTGATTTAGTTTGTCGCAACCTAAACTTTTACGTTTGCCATGCAGGTACTAGTTTTAGTTGCTCCATATATACCTACAATTTGAGTATTTTGATTCTGCATGTTATTCACAAATGTGAACTCGTTGTTAGGTGCACAACCCTGTAGGTTGGTAGCTTGAAAAACACAGTGAGAGAAAGAATGCGTACGCGTAGTCGCAAACATTACCACCGAACGCGCATAAACTTCTTTAGTCCATATGTTCCAAAAAGAATTTGGATGTTATAGTGCTGGTGTTGTTTGTTTATTTTAATGTGATAGTTTACAACATGGTTAGTTTTTTATGAATTGAACCACCACGGGGTGGCTCAGGTGGGAGACGGATTTCAAGCCCATATTTCACATGGCACGTTCTGAGTTCGACTCTTAGCACTGGTGAATCACATGATGGTGGACAGGGGAAGCTGAAATGTCTCTGTGAGTCTGTCCGGCCCCCAAAATGGTGGATTGCCGTTGCAAAACCACCAGCTGGTCCCTTTTTTTAAAAAAAAAAAAAAAAATATTTATGAATTGGAGTATATTCTGAATACATCAATGAATATAAGTTTAGTTATGGTCTCTATCACTAATTGTTATAGACTTAAATCTTATGCATTTTAGGTTTTTAATTGAAGTCCTTCTCCTGCCACATAAATGACATAATAATAAAAGAGATGCAATAATACCAATTCAATTTTTTTTGCTTTCATTTACACTACCAATTCAATTATTATCAAAATTGCTTATGGATTTTGATAATAATAATAATAATAATAATAATAATAATAATAATAATAATAATAATAATAATAATAATAATAATAATAGTAATAATAATAATAATAATAATAATAATAATAATAATTGCTTATGGGTGCATTCTAGTTTATTAAAAATGGAATTTTATTTTATTTTTAAAAAATATGAGTACATTTATATTATAAAATTTGGCTACATTTTACATGTAAAAAATTGGTACACTTGCATAAAAATGTGGGTACATTTTACATACAAAAAATTGATACATCACGTTTTATATCACAAAAAATGGGTACGTTTTATATAAAAAACAATGGGTACATTTTATATAAAAAAACAATGATACATATTAGATTAAAAACATAAATACATTTTACATTAAAAAAAATAGGTACATTTTACATAAAAAAATGGTGCTTACAAAAAAAAGGATACGTTTTGCATATAATAAAGTGGTGCATTTGTAAAGAAAATTGAGTACATTATAAATAAATTATGGGTACAAATAAAAGGTTAAAAAAATTATGAGCACAAATAAAAGTTTTAAAAATAAGGGATAAAAAGAATTAATATATATAGGTACAAATTAAAATTTAAAAGAAAATTGGTATAATTAAAAAAAAAAAAAAAAGGTTGCAAATTAAAACCCAAGGACCCTTTATAAAAAAGGGGCTTTTAGATCCAGGTCCAAAAAGGTAGACTGTTTTTAGAAGTGAGTCCAGTTATCTAATTATATGTTTTTATTTTTTTTATACTCATTTTATATTTTCTAAAAATATTAAAAATCAATTAAAATCTTCTACTATTATGCATTTTC
This sequence comes from Cotoneaster glaucophyllus, assembly GCA_036320875.1. Taxonomy (NCBI): domain Eukaryota; kingdom Viridiplantae; phylum Streptophyta; class Magnoliopsida; order Rosales; family Rosaceae; genus Cotoneaster; species Cotoneaster glaucophyllus. The sequence goes on along the minus strand of CM070064.1, from coordinate 11,255,048 downwards.
CAACTCCAAAAAATATAATTAATATCTTATAACAAAAAAAATAATATACTAACATAAATTTATCTGCAAAACATTCTACCCTAACTCAAGTAACAAATATATGAATGTATATTATACCTATACGTGAGATATGAAACCTAATTAAAAGGTAGAAAAAACATAACATACCTACAAGTAAGACACATTAATATGTGACAGGTTGATTATAAAAAAATAAAAAATAAATAAAAAAATAAAAATCTATCATATAGGTAGATAAATATAATTAACCTGTGATATAGGTTGATTAAAAAAATTAAAATAAAATCTATAAATAGGTTTAAAGCAGAAGGAAGAATGAGAAATAACAAAAAAATAAATAAAAAGAAATAAGCAAATAGATAATTAGGAAGAAATTTGATTTTTATAATAAATCTTATTATTGAACAGATAATTATTGATAATTAAATAATTAAATATAAAAAATAGGACTTATTTTAATAAATTGGACTATTCCTACTATTGGCTCAAAAAATTGGACCTATATCAAGTTTCCCCTATAAAAATTTGAAAAGAAATAAGGTTTTAATCAATAAATTAGAAAAAAATAAGGATGAGAACCTAATTTGTTCATGAATATATAACATGTTTGACAACTATCTAACGAACAATTAATATATTATTTGAATACCGTCAAGTGGTGCAACTAAGAAAATATATTGGTTACAAGAGAGTTTCTATCAATTGACTTCATTGTAAGTGTGAATCCAACGTTACCGCAACTTAAATACTTCACAAAGCTATCATATAAACCTGACCGTTTTCGTATGCTGCTTCCTGCCTACCTAGTCAGACAGAAATTGCAAACCTGTGTCCAGCTCTAAAGTTGGGCACCACCGAACGCAAAATCAAATAAAGTTTGCATACAGAATCAGCTGCCAGCTGCTCTTTTTGTTCAACGCGTCTTAAGGTCTCCCACAACACACACACACACACTATCTATATATATAGGACTTTAAAACTTGAATTACACCATCAAAACAACTTCTTCACAATATCATCTCTCTCTCTCTCTCTCTCTCTCTCTCTGCGCGATTTTCACCAAGTTATTAGAATGTCTTCTTGTAAGGTACCAATGAATATGGTGTTTCTTCTTTCTCTGTTCACAACTTCTCTAATGGCCATGACTGCCTCAGCTGGTAATTTCTTTCAAGACTTTGACATTACATTTGGCGACGGACGTGCCAAGATACTCAACGGAGGACAGCTTCTCACACTCAACCTTGATAAGGCCTCTGGGTCTGGCTTCAAGTCCAAGAATGAGTACTTATTTGGAAGGATTGACATGCAGATCAAGCTCGTCTCCGGCAACTCAGCCGGAACCGTTACTGCCTACTATGTAAGTACTAGTACTGCCCTCATAATTATATCCTTTAATTCTAAATATATATTCCATAATTGCATTGCTGATTTGTTAAACAAATTGCATATTTTCAGTTATCTTCTGAAGGTCCAACCCATGACGAGATTGATTTCGAGTTTTTGGGCAACTCAACTGGTGAACCCTACACTCTCCATACCAATGTCTTCAGCCAAGGAAAAGGGAACAAAGAACAACAATTCCATCTTTGGTTTGACCCCACAAAAACCTTCCACACATACTCCATTGTTTGGAACTCGCAGCGCATTATGTAAGTACTACATGCATGCCTTCATCTTTAACTAATTTCTTTAGGTCAGAATCCATGTCACACACAAGGGGGCGTGTGGAGAGTATCACCAGTTATTTGCAAACACTTTCTAATACATGCGTGTGCAAATTTTATGCAGATTCTTAGTGGATAACATTCCAATCAGAGTGTTCAACAACTTGGAATCAGCTGGAGTCCCATTCCCTAAAAACCAGCCCATGAGGATTTATTCAAGTTTGTGGAATGCAGATGACTGGGCAACAAGAGGTGGCCTTGTCAAGACTGATTGGACTCAAGCTCCTTTCACCGCCTCTTACAGAAACTTCAAGGCCAATGCTTGTACTGCTAGCTCACCATCCTCCTGTGCCTCCACTACATCTACTAATTCATTGACAGAGCAGAGTGCATGGAAAACCCAAGGGCTTGATGCCGCAGGCCGAAACAGGCTTCGTTGGGTGCAACAAAAGTTCATGGTTTACAACTACTGCTCTGATCTTAAACGCTTCCCACAAGGCCTCCCAGTTGAATGCAAGCGATCGAGGTTCTAGTTTGAAAGCGAGACGAGAAACCCAGATGATCATATATCCGCTAGTCTCATGTGCAGCATATTCATTTATTTGTGTTCCAAATTCATTTATTAAATATTATTCTTTCATTCATTGAGCAAATATAAACTTTGTATCACCATAGTCTCTGCATTGTTGAACTGAATTGAGTTCTTGAATCAAATAATTTATACTTAACAAATGATAATTGTCTAATTTCTTCAACAAGATCAGTAATCCTTTGACAACAGCATCAATGTGGAAAACTTCTTCTTGTTTAGCTTTCTTATTCATTATTCATATATAGCTAAATATGACAGGACTAGTTCTTTCTGTTGTACAAACACTTTTTTAACAGGATATTTGACACGCCCCGACCCCGATATTCCCCGAACACCAGGGTAGGCACATGTTGGCCAACACCCGAGGGTGACGAGAGCCATTTATTAAGTGCAAATGCTGAAAACAAAGGATAAATAAGACCTATATATATAAAAGATTAAAGAATATGCATTTAAGGAACGTGTTCAGAGCATACAACTAACCTAGAATACTAAAAGAGTTAATATAAAATTTAATGAAATAAAGGAGTGGGTCCTACACCGAGAGAACTCGAATATGCCGATGCAGATGTGCCTTGACGTCGGGATTGTATGCCTCGATTCTAAGTCCTGAAGGGGGCGCAAAACAAGGGTGAGTGGACCAAGTTTATATACATACATAATTCGAAAACAATTATGAACATACTAACCCCTAAAGTTTAATATAATGAAAACTACTAGAATAATAAGTGATATATTTTTCAGAAAACTCTAGCATGCCGTAAAACAATTCATCAAATCAATTCATATGTCTATCTGTAAATCAATCTCAGAAAATCATCTCAGGAAGCAAGTCACAAGCGATCTCATATATATAGTGTGCTACTAGTGAGATCACCGAATAATAATAACTCCCGGCCCAATGCCTGCTCCGCGGTCTCTGCGCCCATAGCCAGAGATTATTTCTCCCGGCCCAATGCCTGCTTCGTGTCCCTCAGCCCGTAGCTAGGGATTATTTCTCCCGGCCTAAATGCCTACACCAGATCCTCGCCCTAGGCGGCATGGTGTTCACTAGGTACGCACAAAACATAATACATTTCTAAAACTCAACTTCATAGTATAAAGTCATCCATCATCTATACTATGAAGAGGTGCTCGAAAAGGTGTTCGAAAACACATTCTAGTATTCTATCGTCATCCATCAGATAGCCTATTAGAATGTGGTTTTTATATAGAAAATACGATATTTAAAAGTAAGTTCAATATATATATACACACACACTAGTAATTAATTTCTCAAAAATATAATAACCGAATCATATTCAAATAATCATGCTTCCTGTAAACATTCACCAAGTCATAAATCTGTAAGGCATGCTATTAATATATGCAATTCTATAATTAAAACATGCAATTTTTGAAGGGGTCCACTCACAGTACTTCGCCGCTGAAGAGCCACGCAAACTAGCGAAGATGGAACGCCACAATATTCGCCCCTAAGCACATAAAGGGTACATTTGGTCAAACTCTACTCAAACGATTTAATTTGGGAAAACGGACATCGGAAACGGGTCCAGGACGTCGAAATTAGCATAGAAGAGGTCCCGAACGAAATCTAAAAAGTCAACCCGAAGTCAAAGTCAATGGTCAACAGTCAATCGGGTCAACGGGTCACGGGTCTGGGTCGGACCCAGTCAAGCCGGGTTAACCCGATTAGGGTTTGGGTTTGGATCCGGATCGGGCTTTAGGGTTTGGGTTAAAGGAATCTGGGTTTTAGGTTTAGGCTTAAAGCCCAGTCGGAAGGCCAAGGGCCTGCTAAAAAATAAATTGCCCCGAAGGCCTAAAGCCTTTGCAGGCTTTGGGTCCGAAAAGGATGGCCCAAAGGCCTTTTTCACCAAAACAATTTAAAAGAAAAACAAAAGATAAGGAAATGGTGGGTTGGGCTCGGCAGAAAAGGCCCAAAGGAAAACGGCCCGAGGGCCTTTTGGTTTGAAGAAAATGAAAATAAAAATAAAAATAAAATTCGAATGGGTTGGGTTTTTGGGCTAACCCACACGGGCCTAAGGCCTGAGGGCGTTGGGGATGGCCTGAAGGCCTGTTTTCTACCAGAGAAGAACGCTGAAGGTGCTAAGTACGAATGTGAAGTACGAAGTGAGAGGAGTGTAATGGTACCTTTAGAATGTCGTAGAACGTTCGGAGGTGACCGGAAAATCCCTCAGCACCCACGGTTTCACCGAAATAATGTGTGTGCTTAACCCAACTAGATTCCGAGGTAAAACCTAGGTACGAAGGAATGGATTCAACTCAGAAATCACATCCAAAGGTCATATTAACAGAGAGAGGGAGAGATCTGTGACTTACCTATCGGAAAAACGTGGAGAGAATTCGTCGGAGCTTTTGCTCCCGTGTCGTCGATCTCACAGGGCGAGAAGATGAATGAGGTCCTGGGCTCGTCGCGAGCCCTCCTTGAGAGTGGTACGGTCTGGAGTGCCGAGAAGGAAGAGAGTGAGACGAGAGGTTTAGAGAGAGAAAGAGGGCTGCGAGAGAGAGACGGGAAAAAGAGAGACAGAGAGATGTCTGAAAGTGAGGGTTCGGGAAAAGAGAAAAATGAAAGGGAGTTAGGGTGCTGCCACTTGGCAGCTTAGGAGAATTTGGGAATCTAGATCAAGGGTTAGGATTACACTAGGATAAGGGGTAAAAGTAAAAAGTTCACAAACTTTTTGGGAAAAAGAAAAATTACCTTTAATTTTCGGGGTGGGGTGTTACAATCGACCCTCCTTTAAAGAAATTTCATCCCCGAAATTACAACTTCGCTCAAAAAGATAAGGATACTGGTTCCGCATCGAATCTTCTGTTTCCCACGTAGCTCCTTCGACTGCATGGTTCCTCCACAGCACTTTCACTAAGGAAATTACTTTATTTCTCAATACTCTATTCTGCTGATCAATGATAGTCACGGGTTTCTCTACGTAACTTGCATCCTGGTTCACGCTTAGAGGTTCCGGCTGAATAACATGAGAAAGATCCGATACGTACTTCCGAAGCAAGGAAACATGAAACACATTATGGATATGAGACAATTTCGGAGGTAACTCCAATCTGTAAGCCACAGTACCAATTCTTTCTGAAATCTGATAAGGACCCACATATCGAGGACTCAACTTCCCTTCTGAAAATGAAAATAAAAATAAAAATCGAACGGGTTGGGTTTTTGGGCTAACCCACACGGGCCTAAGGCCCGAGGGTGTTGGGGATGGCTTGAAGGCCTGTTTTCTACCTGAGAAGAACGCCGGAGCTGTTACAACTCTGGTCGCCTGAAAACAAGGTTTTTAGACCCCCGATCTAAGTACGAACGTGAAGTATGAAGTGAGATGAGTGTAATGGTACCTTTAAATCGTCGTAGAACGTTCAGAGGTGACCGAAAAATCCCTCGGCACCCACAGTTTCGTCAGAATAATGGGTGCGCTTAACCCAACTCGATTCCGAGGTAAAACCTACGTACGAAGGAACGGATTCAACTCAGAAATCACATCCAAAGGTCACATTAACAGAGAGAGGGAGAGATCCGTGACTTACCTATCGAAAAACGTGAATCGAATTCGTCGGAGCTTTTGCTCCCGTGTCGTCAATCTCACAGGGCGAGAAGAGGAAGGAGGTCCTGGGCTGGTCGCGAGCCCTCTTTGAGAGTGGCACGGTCTGGAGTGCCGAGAAGGAAAAGAGTGAGACGAGAGGTTTAGAGAGAGAAAAAGGGTTGCGAGAGAGAGACGGGAAGAAGAGAGAGAGATGTTTGAAAGTGAGGGTTCGGGAAAAGAGAAAAATGAAAGGGAGTTAGGGTGCTGCCACTTGGCAGCTTAGGAGAATTTGGGAATCTAGATCAAGGGTTAAGATTATACTAGGATAAGGGGTAAAAGTAAAAAGTTAACAAACTTTTTAGGAAAAAGAAAAATTACCTTTAATTTTCGGGGTGGGGTGTTACAATATTGTTATCAATGGACTATAATGAACACACAAACAATCAACCAAACCGCAAAGTAAACATACATGAAGACAAAAATTTATAGAGGTTTGCCAACAAGCGTGCGTTTTGTCTTGTGTTCACCTAGACCCTATGGTCCATGAAAATTGTGTGTTCGGGCAGGAATTTCGCTAGGAAGGGTCCCTGGCTCGAGCACCGTGCACGCATGTGATGAGTAATTTTTCGGTTAATCTACTTATGTCATAATGCATACATATAAAACAATACTATACCTTAAAATATAAACTAGTTATTTATAGAAGTTAGAAAATAAATAAAATTAAAATTAGGCTTCATTTAGCAATTTCTTTATGGGCAGTGATTTATTTATTCTTTTTTTAGAAAATCTATTTATGCATTTAACTTTGTGAGAGGATGAGAAGTTAAAATAGTCTCATCGACAAAGGAAAAATCTTGCATGTGTGTATATAAGAAGTTAAACTACTCCCTCATCGTACTAATTGGTTTTATGGTGAAACTTTAACTTCATTCATCCATTTGACCTTTTACACTCCCTTTGCTTTTGAGTCATTAGATTTAATGAATTAATTATTGATAAAATAAAAGCGAAAAATGCATATAAGGCCAAAAAGTACATAAATCACTTCTCTTTCTACCATATTACACTATGTTTGTGTATGTAGTTGGGTGTTTAAGCTTTTAAAATCCACCCAAGTGGAATGGTGGAGATACGTTTTCTGATCTTCATTATCAAATGAACCATTTTAGTCCTCTCACCACTCTTTTGACCTGTATGTTTTTTTTTTTAAATACTTTGACCTATATGTTTGAAAGATTATAAAATCTGACTAAATAATGTGAACTTTACAAGCTTGGCCAGCTTATACGTTTGATTATTAACCAAAGACAAAAACTTCTATGTTTGATTATTTCCTAGTTATTTCTTGTGACCCGAATCAGAACTTTACTTCGCCTCAAAATAAAAATCACGTGACCATGCATATATATCATGATTTTTCTAGAAACCTTTAGCATTTGATGATTTGAAAATCGAAAGAAGCAATATCCAGCCCATGCATTACTGCATATTTCACTTGTAGCAACAGCTAGCAGTATCTGTAACTAGAAGTGATGTGGTTTAGTTTGTCGCAACCTAAACTTTTACGTTTGCCATGCAGGTACTAGTTTTAGTTGCTCCATATATACCTACAATTTGAGTATTTTGATTTTATTCACAAATGTGAACTCGTTATTAGGTGCACAACCCTGTAGGTTGGTAGCTTAAAAAACACAGAGAGAGAAAGAATGCGTACGCGTAGTCGCAAACATTACCACGGAACGGGCATATACTTATTTAGTCCATATGTTCCAAAAAGAATTTGGATGTTATAGTGCTGGTGTTGTTTGTTTATTTTAATGTGATAGTATACAACATGGTTAATTTTTTATGAATTGAACCACCACGAGGTGATTCAGGTGTGAGACGGATTTCAGGCCCGTATTTCACAAGGCACATTCTGAGTTCGACTCTTAGCACTGGGTGAATCACATGATGGTGGACAGGGGAGGCTAAAATGCCTCTGTAAGTCTTCCCGGCCCCCAGAAGGGTGGACTGCGGTGGCAAAACCACCAGCTGGTCCATTTTTTAAAAAAATATTTATGAATTGGAGTATATTCTGAATACATCAATGAATATAGGTTTAGTTGCGGTCTCTGTCCCTAACAGTTATAGACTTAAACCTTATGCCTTTTAGGTTTTTGATTGAAATCCCTCTCCTGCCACATAAATCACATAATAATAAAAGAGCTGCAATAATACCAATAAAGACTCAACTGTTTTGTTTTTTTTTTGTTGGCTTTCATTTACACTACCAATTCAATTATTATCAAAATTGCTTATGGGTTTTGATATAAATAATAATAATAATAATTGCTTATGGGTCCATTCTAGATTATTAAAAATGGAATTTTATTTTATTTTTAAAAAATATGAGTACATTTATATTATAAAATTTGGCTACATTTTACATATAAAAAATTGGTACACTTATATAAATATGTGGGTACATTTTACATACAAAAAATTGATACATCACGGTTTATGTAACCAAAAATGGGTACGTTTTATATAAAAAAAACAACTGGTACATTTTATATATAAAAAAAAAACAATGGTACATATTAGATTAAAAACATAAATACATTTTACATTAAAAAATGGGAACATTTTACATTAAAAAAATGGTAGTTACAACCAAAAAAAAAGAAAAAAAAGAGAAGGAAACGTTTTGTAACATCCCACATCGACCAACGGAGAGGGGGTGATGTGCCATATATGTACATGCTCTCATCCCTATAGCACAAGGTCTTTTGGGAATTCACTGGCTTCGGATTCTATCGGAACTCTGAAGTTAAGCGAGTTCGGGCGAGAGCAGTCCTGCGATGGGTGACCCACTGGAAAGTTCTTGTGTGAGTTCCCAGAAACAAAATCATGAGGGCGTGGCCCTGATTCTATCACATCCCAGTTTCGACTCCGTAATAACACAATATTGTCCGCTTTGGGCCACGCCTTCACGGTTTTGTTTCTGGGAACTCACACGAGCAACTTCCCAGTGGGTCAACCATCCTAGGATTGCTCTCGCTCGAACTCGCTTAACTTCGGGGTTTCGATGGAATCCGAAGCCAGTGAGCTTTCAAAATGCCTCGTGCTATAGGGAGGGGAGCATGTACATATAAGGCACATCACCCCCTCTCCGTTGGTCGATGTGGGATGTTACAATCCACCCCTCTTAGGGGCCCGACGTCCTCATCGGCACACTCACACCACACGGCATAGTGGCTCTGATACCAAATTGTCACCTCCCTGACTATTCTATCACATCCCAATCTCGGCTTCGCCGTAGCACGATATTATGCGCTTTGGGCCCCGGCCTCACAGTTTTGTTTTTGGGAACTCACACGAGCAACTTCCTAGTGGGTCACCCATCCTAGGATTGCTCTCGCCCGAACTCACTTAACTTCGGGGTTCAAATGGAATCTGAAGCCAGTGAGCTCCCAAAAGGCCTCATGCTATAGGGAGGGGAGCATGTACATATAAGGCACATCACCCCCTCTTCATTGGTCGATGTGGGATGTTACAATCCACCCCCTTATGGGCCCGACGTCCTCGTCGACACACTCGCACCACACGGCAGAGTGGCTCTGATACCAAATTGTTAACTCCCTGACTATTCTGTCACATCTCAGTCTCGGCTCCGCCGTAGCACGATATTGTCTGTTTTGGGCCTCGGCCACGCCCTCATGGTTTTGTCTCTGGGAACGCACGCAAGAACCTCCCAATGTGTCACCCACCCTAGGAATGTTCTCGCCTAAACTCGCTTAACTTCGGAGTTCGGATGAAATCCCGAAGCCAGTGAGTTCCCAAAAGGCCTTGTGCTATATGGAGGTGGGCATGTACATATAAGACACATCACCCCCTCTACGTTGGTCGATGTGGGATGTTACAATCCACCCTTTAGGGGCCCGATGTCCTTGTCGGCACACTCACACCACACGGCAGAGTGGCTCTAATACCACTATGTCATATCTCAATCTTAGCTCCGCCGTAGCACAATATTGTCCGCTTTGGGCCCCGGCCATGGCCTCACGGTTTTGTTTATGGGAACTCATGCGAGAACTTCTGTAACAACCCATCCCGAGTTTTACTGTACAAAAAGGGTATTTTTGTATTTTTACTAAGTTTGCGGATACTTTTCCTTTTAAAATGGTTTTTGGGTCTTAAATGGTATGCCCAAGGGGCCCACCCCTGATTTTGTTCCTGGTCTTTCTCTCTCTCTCTCTCTCTCTCTCTCTCTCTCTCTCTCTCTCTCTCTCTCTCTTTCTCTCTCTCTCTCTCTTTCTCTCTTCTTTCTGTCTCTAGATCACTCCCCTCTCCCAAGCTCTCTCCCTCAAACTTCACTCCCTCAAACTTCACTCCCTCTTTCCCTTCGAAACTCCCTCTGCACTTTCTCTCCCTCTCGGTGCTATCTTATCCGACAAGAACACACCCACATCACCCAGTTCAAAGGCACCACCATCATCAATCTTCTCTCCCTCTCGTCTGTGTGGTCGACAAACCCGAGAACTCTCCGGCGAGTTCTTTCCCTTTTTCCGGTTAGGTGAGGCTTAGATCTCTCATTTTTAAACGATCAAGGGTTGAAGACGGAATCAACGCATGAGAGGTTCACCCAAATTTTCCGGCAAAACCCGTGTTTTTCGAGGGACTTTCCGTTCACACATGGCCGTTTCACGGCGAAACAAGGGTATATTATTACTCCCCTCTCTTCCTTTTTCATTTTAATGTATAGTTTGGAGCTTGGTTTGCACGTTTACCGCTGCCGGAGCTGTAGCAGCTCCGGCGTTCTTCCCAGGTCAGCTCACAGACCTTCAGGCCGTTTAAAACATCCACGGACCTCATGCCCGTTTTGGACCAACCCAATACCCTGGCCTGTACCATTTTTATTTTTAGTTTTATGTTTTTGAAAACCCAAAGGGCCTTGGGCCATTTCCTTTTAATTAGGGCTTAAAGCCTAGCCCTTTTGTGAGGCCTTAGTGCCGGCCTCTGTGTGAGTGTTGTGTGTGTGCCGTGGGTGTATATGTGTAGGTTTGGGCTTAAGCCCAAACCACCCCTTTTTCCTAACCCTCTTTAACCTAAACCTAAACCCTAACCCGAACCCAAGCCAAAAACCTATTCTTGGCGTCTATTCCTGGAATTCTATTGTTTGGGCATAGTTTTATTAATTGTACCCTTTATGTGTTTAGGGGCGAATATTATGGCGTTCCATCTTCGCTAGCTTGCGTGGCTCTTCGGCGGCTAAGTACTGTGAGTGGACCACTTTCAAAAATTGCATGTTTTAATTACAGAATTGCATAACTTAATAGCATGCCTTGCAGAATTTATGATTTGGTGAATACTTTACAGGAAGCATGATTATTTGAATATGATTAGTATATATATATATATATATTTTTTTTTTTTTTTTTTTTTTGTTTTTTTTTTTTTGAACCTATTTTTATTATAGCGTATTTTCTATAAAAAAAACCACATTCTGGTAGGCTATCTGATGGATGACGATAGAATGCTAAGCATGTGTTTTCAAATGCTTTTCGAAAACCTCTTCGTAGTATAGATGATGGATGACTTTATGCTACGAAGTTGTATTTTAGAAATGTGTTATGTTTTGTGCGTACCTAGTGAACACCATGCAGCCTGGGGCGAGGATCTGGTGTTGGCATTGAGGCCTGGAGAAATAATCCCTAGCTATAGGCTTAGGGACACAGTGACAGGCATTGGGCCGGGAGGGAGATACCTCTGACTACGGGCACAGAGGCTGAGGAGCAGGCATTGGGCCGGGAGTTATTATTATTCGGTGAACTCACTAGCAGCACACTATATATATGAGATGACTTGTGACATGCTTCCTGAGATGATTTTATGAGATTGATATTACAGATGGATATATGAATTGATTTGATGGATTGTTTTACGGCATGCTAGAGTTTTCTGAAAAGTTTATCACTTATTATTCTAGTAGTTTTCATTATATTAAACTTTGGGGGTTAGTATGTTCATAACTGTTTTCGTACTATGTATGTATATAAACTTGGTCCACTCACCCTTGTTTTGCGCCCCCATTCAGGTCTTAGAATCGAGGCATACAATCCCGGCATTAAGGCACTTCCGCATCGGCATCTTCGAGTCTTCTCGGTGTAGGACCCACTTTTTTTATTCATTCAATTTTATATTGTTTTCCCTTAGTATTCTAGGTTAGTTGTGTGCTCTGAATACGTTCCTTACATGCATACTCCTTATCTTTTTATATTTATAAGTCTTATTTATTCCTTATTCTCAGCATTTTCACTCAATAAATGGCTTTCGTCACCCTCGGGTGTCGGCCAGCACGTGCCTACCCTGGTGTTCGGGGAATATCGAGGTCGGGGCGTGTCAACTTCCTAGTGGGTCACCCATCCTAGGAATGCTCTCGCATGAACTCGCTTAATTTTGGAGTTTCGATGGAATCTGAAGCCAGTGAGTTCCTAAAAGGCCTCGTGCTATATAGAGGTGGGCATGTACATATAAGGCACATCACCCCCTCTCCGTTGGTAGATGTGGGATGTTACACGTTTTGCATATAATAAAGTGGTATATTTGTAAAGAAAATTGAGTTCATTATAAATAAATTATGGGTACAAATAAAAGGTTAAAAAAACTATGAGTACAAATAAAAGTTTAAAAAATAAGGGATAAAAAGAATTAATATATGGATACAAATTAAAATGTAAAAGAAAATTGGTAAAATTTAAAATATAAAAAAAAAAACAAAACAAAACAAAAAAGTTGCAAATTAAAAATGGGTACAAACTAGAAATAGAAATATATGATAAAAAGTTTAGCCATAAATATAATTATACTGAATGTAACGTTTCTAACACTAAATGAATATATTTACAAATAAAATTTAATTATCTTGACATGTAAATATTCTATTTTTGAAATAATTAATGACGTTTATTAAAACCCAAGGACCTTTTATTAAAAATTGAAAGGAATAAGGTTTTAATCAATGAAGTAGAAAAAATAAGGATGAGAACTTAATTTCTTCATGAATATATAACATGTTTGACAACTATCTAACGAACAATTAATATATTATTTGAATACCGTCAAGTGGTGCAACTAAGAAAATATATTGGTTACAACATAGTTTCTATCCATTGACTTAATTGTAAGTGTGAATCCAACGTTACCAATTTAAACGCTTCACAAAGCCATCATATAAACCTGACCGTTTTCGTATGCTGCTTCCTGCCTACCTAGTCAGACAGAAATTGCAAACCTGTGTCCAGCTCTAAAGTTGGGCACCACCGAACGCGAAATCAAATAAAGTTTGCATACAGAATCAGCTGCCAGCTGCTCTTTTTGTTCAACGCGGCATAAGGTCTCCCACCACACACACACACACACACACACACACACACACACACACACATATATATATATATATATATATATATATATATATAGGACTTTAAAACTTGAATTACACCATCAAAACAACTTCTTCACAATATCATCTCTCTCTCTCTCTCTCTCTCTCTCTCTCTCTCTCTCTCTCTCTCTCTCTCTCTCTCTTTCTCTCTCTCTCTCTCTCTCCCTCGCTGCCCGATTTTCACCAAATTATTAGAATGTCTTCTTGTAAGGTACCAATGAATATGGTGTTTCTTCTTTCTCTGTTCACAACTTCTCTAATGGCCATGACTGCCTCAGCTGGTAATTTCTTTCAAGACTTTGACATTACATTTGGCGACGGACGTGCCAAGATACTCAACGGAGGAAAACTTCTCACACTCAACCTTGATAAGGCCTCTGGGTCTGGCTTCAAGTCCAAGAATGAGTACTTATTTGGAAGGATTGACATGCAGATCAAGCTCGTCTCCGGCAATGGATAGAAACTATTTTTTTTATGAATTGGAGTATATTCTGAATACATCAATAAATATAGGTTTAGTTGCGGTCTCTGTCCCTAACAGTTATAGACTTAAACCTTATGCATTTTAGGTTTTTGATTGAAATCCCTCTCCTGCCACATAAATAACATAATAATAAAAGAGATGCAATAATACCAATAAAGACTCAACTATTTTTTTTTCTTTTTTTTTTTTGCTTTCATTTACACTACCAATTCAATTATTATCAAAATTTCTTATGGGTTTTGATAAAAAAAATAATAATAATAATAATAATTGCTTATGGGTGCATTCTAGATTATTAAAAATGGAATTTAATTTTATTTTTATAAAATATGAGTACATTTATATTATAAAATTTGGCTCCATTTTACATTTAAAAAATTGGTACACTTATATTAAAATGTGGGTACACTTTACATACAAATGGGTACGTTTTATATTGGGTACATTTTATATATATATATATATATATATATATATATATATATAATAAAAAAAAACAATGGTACATATTAGATTAAAAACATAAATACATTTTACATTAAAAATGGGTACATTTTACATAAAAAAATGGTACTTACAAAAAAAAATAAAAAATAAAAAGGAAACATTTTGTAACATTCCATATCGACCAACGGAGAGGGGGTGATGTGCCTTACTTGTACATGCTCCCTTCCCTATAACACGAGGCCTTTTGGGAACTCACTGACTTCGGATTCTATCAAAACTCTGAAGTTAAGCGAGTTCGGACGAGAGCATTCTGGGATGGGTGACCTACTGGGCAGTTCTCGTGTGAGTTCCCAAAAACAAAACCGTGAGGGCATGGCCCAAATTCTATCACATCCCAGTTTCGACTCCGTCGTAGCAAGATATTGTCCGCTTTGGGCCACGCCCTCACGATTTTGTTTATGGGAACTCACACAAGCAACTTACCAGTGGGTCACCCATCCTAGGATTGCTCTCGCCCGAACTCGCTTAACTTCGGGGTTCCGATGGAATCCGAAGCCAACGAGCTCCCAAAAGGTCTGGTGCTATAGGGAACATATAAGGCACATCACCCCCTCTCCGTTGGTCGATGTAGGATGTTACAATCCACCCCCCTTAGGGGCCCGACGTCCTCGCCGGCACATTCGCACCACACGGCGGAGTGGCTCTGATACCAAATTGTCACCTCCCTGACTATTCTGTCACATCCCAATCTCGGCTCTGCCGTAGCACGATATTGTTCGTTTTGGGCCCCGACCTCACGGTTTTTTTTTCTGGGAACTCACACGAGCAACTTCCCAGCGAGTCACCCATCTTCGGATTACTTTCACCCGAACTCGCTTAACTTCGGGGTTCCGATGGAATCCAAAGCCAACGAGCTCCCAAAAGGTCTGGTGCTATAGGGAACATATAAGGCACATCACCCTCTCTCCGTTGGTCGATGTGGGATGTTACAATCCACCCCCTTAGGGGCCCAACGTCCTCGTCGGCACACTCGCACCACACGGCAGAGTGGCTCTAATACCAAATTGTCACCTCCCTGACTATTCTGTCACATCCCAATTTCGGCTCCGACGTAGCACGATATTGCCCGTTTTGGGCCCTGGCCACGCCCTCACGATTTTGTTTATGGGAACTCACGCGAGAACTTTCCAATGGGTCACCCATCCTAGGAATGCTCTCGCCTGAACTTGTTTAACATCGGAGTTCCGATGGAATCCGAAGCTAGTGAGTTCCAAAAAAGCCTCGTGCTATATGGAGGTGGGCAAGTACATATAAGACACATCACCCCCTCTTCGTTGGTCGATGTGGGATATTACAATCCATCCCCCTTAGGGGCCCGATGTCCTCGTCGGCACACTTACACCACACGGTAGAGTGGTTCTGATACCATTTTGTCACATCCCTGTCTCAACTTCGCCGCAGCACTATATTGTCCGCTTTGGGCCCCGGCCATGCCCCCACGGTTTTGTTTCTGGGAACTCAAGCAAGAACTTTTCAGTGAGTCACCCATCCTGGGAATGCTCTCACCTGAACTCCCTTAACTTCGGAGTTCCGATGGAATCCGAAGCCAGTGAGTTCCCAAAAGGCCTCGTGCTATATAGAGGTGGGCATGTACATATAAGGCACATCACCCCCTCTCTGTTGGTCGATGTGGGATGTTACACGTTTTGCATATAATAAAGTGGTATATTTGTAAAGAAAATTGAGTACATTATAAATAAATTATGGGTACAAATAAAAGGTTAAAAAAAATTGTGAGTACAAATAAAAGTTTAAAAAATAAGGGATAAAAAGAATTAATATATGGATACAAATTAAAATTTAAAAGAAAATTGGTACAATTTAAAAAAAAAAAAAACAATTGCAAATTAAAAATGGGTACAAACTAGAAATAGAAATATATGATAAAAAGTTTAGCCATAAATATAATTATACTGAATGTAACGTTTCTAACACTAAATGAATATATTTACAAATAAAATTTAATTATCTTGACATGTAAATATTCTATTTTTGAAATAATTAATGACGTTTATTAAAACCCAAGGACCTTTATAAAAAAAATTGAAAAGGAATAAGGTTTTAATCAATGGAGTAGAAAAAATAAGGATGAGAACCTAATTTCTTCATGAATATATAATATGTTTGACAACTATCTAACGAACAATTAATATATTATTTGAATACCGTCAAGTGGTGCAACTAAGAAAATATATTGGTTACAACAGAGTTTCTGTCAATTGACTTAATTGTAAGTGTGAATCCAACGTTACCGCAACTTAAATGCTTCACAAAGCTATCATATAAACCTCACCGTTTTCGTATGCTGCTTCCTGCCTAACTAGTCAGACAGAAATTGCAAACCTGTGTCCAGCTCTAAAGTTGGGCACCACCGAACGCAAAATCAAATAAAGTTTGCATACAGAATCAGCTGCCAGCTGCTCTTTTTGTTCAACGCGGCATAAGGTCATAAGGTCTCCCACCACACACACACACACACACACACACACATATATAGGACTTTAAAACTTGAATTACACCATCAAAACAACTTCTTCACAATATCATCTCTCAATCTCTCTCTCTCTCTCTCTCTCTCTCTGCGCGATTTTCACCAAATTATTAGAATGTCTTCTTGTAAGGTACCAATGAATATGGTGTTTCTTCTTTCTCTTTTCACAACTTCTCTAATGGCCATGACTGCCTCAGCTGGTAATTTCTTTCAAGACTTTGACATTACATTTGGCGACGGACGTGCCAAGATACTCAACGGAGGACAGCTTCTCACACTCAACCTTGATAAGGCCTCTGGGTCTGGCTTCAAGTCCAAGAATGAGTACTTATTTGGAAGGATTGACATGCAGATCAAGCTCGTCTCCGGCAACTCAGCCGGAACCGTTACTGCCTACTATGTAAGTTCTAGTACTGCCCTCATAATTATATCCTTTAATTCTAAATATATATTCCATAATTGCATTGCTAATTTGTTAAACAAATTGCATATTTTCAGTTATCTTCTGAAGGTCCAACCCATGACGAGATTGATTTCGAGTTTTTGGGCAACTCAACTGGTGAACCCTACACTCTCCATACCAATGTCTTCAGCCAAGGAAAAGGGAACAAAGAACAACAATTCCATCTTTGGTTTGACCCCACAAAAACCTTCCACACATACTCCATTGTTTGGAACTCGCAGCGCATTATGTAAGTACTACATGCATGCCTTCATCTTTAACTAATTTCTTTAGGTCAGAATCCATGTCACACACAAGGGGGCGTGTGGAGAGTATCACCAGTTATTTGCAAACACTTTCTAATACATGCGTGTGCAAATTTTATGCAGATTCTTAGTGGATAACATTCCAATCAGAGTGTTCAACAACTTGGAATCAGCTGGAGTCCCATTCCCTAAAAACCAGCCCATGAGAATTTATTCAAGTTTGTGGAATGCAGATGACTGGGCAACAAGAGGTGGCCTTGTCAAGACTGATTGGACTCAAGCTCCTTTCACCGCCTCTTACAGAAACTTCAAGGCCAATGCTTGTACTGCTAGCTCACCATCCTCCTGTGCCTCCACTACATCTACTGATTCATTGACAGAGCAGAGTGCATGGAAAACTCAAGGGCTTGATGCCGCAGGCCGAAACAGGCTTCGTTGGGTGCAACAAAAGTTCATGGTTTACAACTACTGCTCTGATCTTAAACGCTTCCCACAAGGCCTCCCAGCTGAATGCAAGCGATCGAGGTTCTAGTTTGAAAGCGAGACGAGAAACCCAGATGATCATGTATCCGCTAGTCTCATGTGCAGCATATTCATTTATTTGTGTTCCAAATTCATTTATTAAATATTATTCTTTCATTCATTGAGCAAATATAAACTTTGTATCACCATAGTCTGTGCATTGTTGAACTGAATTGAGTTCTTGAATCAAATAATTTATACTTACCAAATGATAATTGTCTAATTTCTTCAACAAGATCAGTAATCCTTTGACAACAGCATCAATGTGGAAAACTTCTTGTTGTTTAGCTTTCTTATTCATTATTCATATATAGCTAAATATGACAAGACTAGTTCTTTCTGTTGTACAAACACTTTTTTAACTGGATATTGTTATCAATGGACTATAATGAACACACAAACAATCAACCAAACCACAGAGTAAACATACATGAAGACAAAAATTTATAGAGGTTTGCCAACAAGCGTGCGTCTTGTCTTGTGTTCACCTAGACCCTACGGTCCATGAAAATTGTGGTCACCACCGTTTGATCTAATACAAAGGTGGAGAAGAAAGTACATCAAAAAAGCTAAATGAACACCTACAATTGGATTAAGATCGAACGGTGGGTGACCACAATTTCTTGAACCATGGAGGTCTAGGAGAAGGGAACTACATGTTTATGTGCCCTACCACACATGCATTTGTGTATCATAAGCTTTATAATTAAGGGTCGTTTATACCCTTAGTTTCTCAATTCTCAGCTATCAGTCAACACTTTTTCATAAGTTTCTTTTATTCAGAGTGTTTTTCATTGCCGATTCAAGGCATTCCTAGTTGAATACGTAGTTTCTTCTAGTTTCGCTTCCGTCCTGCATCAAGTGCCTCCCTTGTGATTTTATTTATGTTTAATAACCATTCCAAAGGCCTATTTGTAATAGATACGCTTTATGTTAGAATAGGAATCCCAAAAGAATAAGAAAACCTTGAAAAACCACCCAAAACCCGCATAAGGAATCTAAATTTGCTCGTGCACCTTGAGAGTCACTCGAGAGGGATTTTCACTATGCAGTAGCTGCTCGTTACAAGGGAGCGATTTCTTAAAATTTCCCATTTTCTCGTTGGAGTTCTTAGGTAGGAGCTCTTGCTTGTTCGCTTATTAGCTAGTCTTTTCTCATAAGTCAGCAAACCTTTCTTTCTATCGAATTCACAATGCTTTTTTTCATTTAGTTTTTACATACATGTATAGGCGACAGAAAATATAATAAGTTTTGAAGTTGTTCTAGTTAATAGTAGTCAAGAATAAGATAAGAAGAGTTCTAAATAATAAATAAGAGAAAATGCGGAAAACCGCAGTTATTATACATTTCACACGCCGTATGTCATTTGACACAATATAAACTTCAACTAGGAAGGACTAGTCATCTGAAATAGATCAATCTTATCTTCCTACTCTATATAAACTTCAATACAAATTATATAGTAGCCCTGCAGGTGTGTGTGAACTACACAAGGGATCTATTTTCTTCAACATGCTATCTTCTGAGTTGCTCCCGTTTCTTTTTGTAACCCAGATCAAAAAAAATTTTGCTTTGTGTTTGGTTGATTGTTTTCTTAGTGGTATTTATGTGTTCACCATAGTCTATTGATATCAAAATCTCGGAGTGCTAGTCATATCAAAATTAGCTATGAATTAGAGAGCTAAACAAGCACAAGTTTTCCACATTGATGCTGCTTTCAAACATATGGAGTGCCGGTAATGTTGAACAAATTGGACTAATCATTTGATAATCATAAAGGCTATGATTCTAAAACTCAATTCAGTTCAAGAATACACAGACCATGGGGGAATAAAAAAACGAATAAAAGAATATATATATATATATATATATATATATATATATATATATATAATTAAGGAATTGGTGATACAAGAAAATGAATGCTGCACATGAGAAGAGAGGATATATGATCATCTGGATTTATAGTCTCGCTTCCAAATTAGAATCTGGATCGCTTGCATTCAGCTGGAAGGCCTTCTGGGAAGCGTTTAAGATCAGAGCAGTAGTTGTAGATCATGAACTTTCGTTGCACCTAACGAATTCTTTTTTGGCCTGCGGCATCAATCCCTTGAGTTTTCCATGCACTCTGCTCTGTCAATGGATTAGTAGGTACGGTTGAGGCACATGAGGATGATGATCCAGCTATACAAGCATCGGCCTTAAAATTTCTGTAAGAGGCAGTGAAAGGAGCTAGAGTCCAGTTAGTCTTGACAAGGCCACCTCTTGTTGCCCAGTCGTCGGCATTCCAAAGACTTGAGTAAAACCTCATGGGCTGGTTTTTAGAGAATGGGACTCCGGCTGATTCCAAATTGTTGAATACTCTAATTGGAATGCTGTCCACCAAGAATCTGCATAACATTTCACATGCATGCATTAGAAAGTGGTTTATATAATTGGTGATACTCTCAACACGTCCATTCACATGTGACATCTGACCTAAAAAAATTAGTTAGTTGTGGGTGTATGCACTTACATAATGTTTTGGCTGTTCCAGACAATTGAATAGGTGTGGAAGGTCTTTGTGGGATCAAACCAAAGATGGAACTGTTGTTCTCTGTTCCCTTTTCCTTGGCTGAACACATTTGTATGGAGAGTGTAGGGTTCACCAGTTGAATTACCCAAAAACTCAAAAGTCAATCTCGTCATGAGTCAAACCTTCAGAAGATAACTACATATATATGCATTTTTGTTTAAAAAATTAGCAATGCAATTGCATTATAACAAAAATGGAACAACAAAATTGAGACTACATCAATAATGAAAGAGTTTAAATTAGGGCCAATATCCGTGTTCGTTAGCAGTGGCCAATTAGTCTGTCTCTAAAATCTTCACAGTAAGGATTGAGAGTACTTACATAGTAGGTAGTGACAGTTCCAGCTGAGTTCCCAGACACCAACTTGATTTGCATGTCAATTCTTCCAAATAAGTACTCATTCTTAGATTTGAAACCAGACCCAGAAACCTGATCAAGATTGAGAGTGAGAAACTTTCCTCTGTTAAGTATCTTAGCACGTCCATCGCCAAATGTAATGTCAAAGTCTTGATAGAAATTTCCAGCTGGGGCACCCATGGCCATCAAAGAATTTATGAACAAAGAAAGAAAAAGTATCATCGAAACCTTAGATGAATAAGACATTTCTAGTAGTAGAACAAAAGATAAAGAGAGAGGTAGCAAGAGAAGAATAAGCTGCTTTGAAGGGAAGTATGATGAGGAGTGGTGAGACTGTTTTAGTTTTGATGCTATAATTTGAGTTGTGAAGCCCTTTATATATATAACTAGCATGCCGCGTTGAATAGAGCTGGCAGTATTTAAAAAAATTAAAACCTTAATTATCTTAAGCTCCCTTTGCAGAACTGCGGGAGGTGCCTGAGGTTTTGACTTTCTAGAAGTGCCGAAGCTGATGCAATGGTATATTATATTGTACAATATAATACAAACTATATTGGTGGCTGGATGGAGACAGATTTGCATATTGATAATAGAGGCAAGAGAAGCAATTAAGGAAGCAGCACAAGAAGCCAGATGCTAGTTATGACATGTGAAGGAAGAGTTGATCAGCTTATTAATCATTGTTAATTAGTTTTTGCAGTTTCGTGATTTTGGGGCTACAACTCATTTTGGTTGTGCCCATATCATTTTTAACGGTGCTTGTACTGCTGGCTCATCATCCTCCTGTGCCTTCACTAGTACTAATTCATTGACAGAGCAGAGTGCATGGAAAACCCAAGGGTTTGATGCCACAGGCCGAAACAGGCTTCGTTGGGTGCAACAAAAGTTTCATGGTCTTCAACTACTGCTCTGATCTTAAACGCTTAACACAAGGCCTCCCAGCTGAATGTAAGCAATCGAGGTTCTAGTTTGAAAGCACTCGAGGTTCGATCTTAATACAATGGTGGAGAAAAAAGTACAACAAAAAAGTTAAATGAAATACCTACCATTGGATTAAGACTGAATGGTGGGTGGCTACAATTAATTTCTTGAACCAGGGGGGATTAGAAACTTAGAACGGAACTACACGTTTATCTAGCATACATGCATTTATGTATCATGTAGCTTTATAATTAAGGGTGGCTTGTACCCTTAGTTTCTCAATTCTCAGCTATCAATCAACACTTTTTCATAAGTTATTTCAGAGTGTTTTTCATCGCCGATTCAAGACATTCCTAGTTAAATACGTAGTTGTTTCCAGTTTGGCTTCCGTCCTGCATCAGTGTCTCCCTTGTGATTTTCTGTATGTTAAATAACCATTCTAAAGTGACTGTGGTCATGGGTAATAGCTAAAGTATTTGAATATCCAGGTGTCATTTGATGATTGGCGTAGTTAGATGTAATAAGTTGGTATGTTAGAGGCAAAGTGGTATTGCCACATCAGCCTAGTTAGTTAGAGTGTGTTGCTTTATATATAGTCTGTAAACATTTCATTAATTCTCGATTGAAACCTATCAGATTCTCTTTGATTGCTTTCTCTGTCTTTACATTCATCTCGCACTATTACTTCTTTCTCTACATTTTAGTAAGCTTTCTTGATTTCGAATTCATCAATGGAGATCTTCTCAGCACTATTAGTATAGTATCGAGCCTAGGATCTGTTGTGGTGTGCTCTCAGCTCAGGTGAATTCTTGGTTGATTTTTCTAGGGGCGTGGTTCATCGATTCAAAGTCATGTTGCTGCAATTTGTGTTGGTATTTCTTTAATTTCCGCTACTCTGATGATAATGGTTTTGTATGCTAAGAAGGTTGAATCAGAAGAAGTCTCAAGCTCAATGTTCGAAGTTCTGCAACATATTACATTGGATTCTTGATCTTTTTGATCTGGGTATGTTTGTTGATTGTATCTGGGTTATTTCTGCAATTTGGGTTTTTCAGAATTGTTCAAAGTTGATTTCTTTCTTGAAATACTTCTAGTTAGTCCTTAAAATTTAGACTGATTGAAGGCCAATGCCATAGTTAAAGATCTTGATTGTAAATCTGTTAATGTGTTGCGAAGGCTGATTGCCAGCAATTGAAGAAGTTAAGCAGTTGATTGAAATCCATAAAGGCTAAAGCCAGTGATTTCGGAAGTTAAAGTAGTGGAATAGTTGATTGATTATGTTCTTGATTTGTTAAGAATTCAATAGTGAAGTTTATGTGTTAATTCCTTGAATAAGTGAATATTGGGTATCTGATTTGATTCTTGATTGGTTGATAAGTCTTGCAAGATTACTACAATGGTGTCTACTACTGTGAAAATTGAAGGATTACTAGGAATGTTGACAATAAAACTTGGTGATCACAACTATACCAAGTGGGCTTATCATTTTAAGTCTGCTTTGAAAGGTTACAAATTGTTTGATCATTTTGATAGTAGTGTTGTGTGTCCATCTAGATTTGTGTTGAATACTGAAACTGGAGTAACTAAAGAAATTACTACTGCTTTTTATGAATGAGAATCAACTGATTTGGCACTGTTAAGTTTGTTGATTGCTACATTGTCTGAAAATGCTATAGAACATGTAATTGGATGTAAGATTGCGAGTGAAGTTTGGACAAATCTTGAAGAAAGATATGCAATAGCATCCAAGACTAGAGTTAATCATCTAAAAACTGAATTGCACACTATCCAAAAAAAGGGGAGATACAATGGACAGATACTTGATGAGTTTAAAATCCATTAGATATCAGTTAACTGTTGCTGATGAGTTTATTGCAGACAATGATGTGATGATTGCTGCTCTTGCTGGTTTGCCTAAGAAGTATGCTACAATCAAGACTTTAATTCGGGCTAGGGAAAACTCTATTACAATGAAGGAATTTAGAGCTTTACTACTTGGTGTTATAAAAGAGAATGAGACACTGATAAATTCCTTATCTCACAATGTGGCAGCTTTGTATATGCAAGGAGGTTCTACTTTTTCTATGGGTTCTCAATTTCAGAATGGGGCATCTAGTTCTAATTCCTCTGGAATTGAATTTTCCAGCACTGGCGGGAGAATCACAGGTGTTCCATTACTTGCCAATGGTTTACAACAATCTCAGCAAAGTCTTGGTTTTCAACAACCCCTAGATTTATGCAATCTACTAATTTTCAACAACCTCCTGGTTTTTATCCTGGAAGTGAGTTTGGTTCAGGTTTTGTGGAAAATATGGATCCATCTTCTGAGAATTCCTGCAGACAAATGCCTTCACAAAATTTCAATGGAAGTCAACAAAGATTTTATAATTGAGGCCAGCAAAAGGGAAATGGTTCATTCAAGTCAAATTACAAAGGCAGGAACTCAAATAGCTTTAGATCTAATAATGGTTGGTCTGGAAATATGGATTCGAGGGGTCCACCACAACCTGAATGTTAGATTTGTCAAAGGAGACGACATATTGCTCCTAATTTGTATCACATAGGTTCAAATGGTCATTGATCTACTGGTGTTATTTCAAATGGTCATTGATCTTCTGGTGTTATTTCAGACTATCAGATATGTGGGGAAAAAAGACATATTGCTCTTGATTGTTATCACGGAGGCAATTATTCGTATCAAGCTTCTGCACCGCCTGCATCAATGGTACCAACATACAATCTTCAGTCATATCCACCTCCATTACCAACTGTTCCATTTGCAGCACACTATTCATATCAAATTCCTGCACAAATGTTTCATGTACAACATGGTTCAGATATACAATATCAATCTTCTTCTATAAATGCCATAAATGCTCGAGCAACTTCATCCAATTTCAATCCTACTACTTGGATTATGGTCACAGAAGCATCACATCATATGACCACTGATATCTCAAGTCTTAATCAAGTTACTCCTTTTGATGGTTCAGAAAAGATCAAGATTGGAAATGGTCAAGGTCTAAATATCAAGAGTGTGGGCTATACACTAATCGAAACACCTTCTCATTATCTCATACTAAAGAATGTTCTTCATGTACCTTCAATTGCAGTAAATTTGTTATCGGTTACTCAACTATGGAAGGATAAAAAATGCTGGTTTATATATGATGATACTTGGTTTTTTATGCAGGACAAGGTGACCAGGGAGATCTTGTACAAAGGAAGGAATAGGTCTGGTACATTGTTTCAGATTTCAGTTACTACATTTCATAATGCAAGTGCTTTTCTTGGACAGCTAGTGAAGACTTATGTGTGGCATCAAAGATTGGGGCATCCAACCAATGAAGTTTTATCAGTCATGCTAGCTAAGTCTCAATTATATCATACTCTGGATGATTTTCAGAGTTTATGTACTAGTTGCATTCATGGAAAGATGTCTAGAAAACCATTTTCTGTAGAGGCTATTAGATGTATAGTTTCATTTGATAGAATTCATACAGATGTTTGGGGACCATCACCTATAAAGTCAACTGAAGGATATAGGTACTATGTAGTATTTGTTGATGATTGTATTCAATTTGTATGGATCTTCCCTTTATTCAATAAATCAGAAGTTTTCAATATCTTTGTGAAATTTTACAAGTTTATTGAAGTTCAATTTGGCGTCAAGATTAAAAGTTTGCAATCAGATGGTGGTGGTGAGTTTACTAGCAAAGTTTTTAAAGAATTCTTGGAACTAAATGGGATGGTACATATGATTTCTTATCCTTATACACCACAACAAAACGGTTTGGCAGAGAAAAGGTATAGACATGTAGTTGAAACAACAATTACATTGTTAAGTGATGTAGGTTTGTCTCAATATTACTGGTATCATGCATGTGCACATGCTGTTTTTTTAATTAACAGGATGCCATGTAAGGCATTACATATGAACTCTCATTTCTTTGCTCTGTATGACAAGAGCCATGTGTTGAATGATATGAGAATATTTGGTTCTGCAATATTCTCATATCTCAAACATTACAATGATAATTAACTTCAGTCTAGGTCAACAAAGTATATTGTCCTGGGATATGCTGCAGGCTATAAAGGAGCAATCTGTTATAACTTGACATCCAAGAAACTGGTTTTATTAAGACATGTGCTAATGAGTCTGTTTTCCTAGCAAAGTTAGTATCTTTCCAAAGTTCAGTTATGATCAGCCTGTAATACTAGTTTTTAATGTCCCAATTGTAGTCAATATTCAGCAGCAGTCTCCTACAATAGTGGTAAATCCTGCAAATGAACATTTTGTGATATCATGTTCTACATCTTAGTTAAATTTTGTACAAAGTCAGACTTCAGATACATCTATGTCACAATGAGCATCTCATTGTTCATCTCAACATAGAAGAAGCAATACACAGGGTTTGTCTTCTAGTACTTCACAGCATGAAACAAGTTATTCATATGAATCTAAAACAATGTCTACTCAAATACAAGATCAATATCATTCCTTGTTACCTGTCCTAGATTCAGCATAACTCCAGGTAATGCTCCATGTCTCAACATCTCTTACTCATGATGATACAAGTCTTGTTATACCTAACATGTCTAGAACTCATAATATGCGAAATAGACTACAATCAGGAGCAATCAATAAAAAGTCTTACAGTGCATATATAGCATCATTACCTGAACTATGGTCATTACAACTAGAAAATGATGAACTGTTTTGTGGTTTTTCATTCTTGGCTAATATCATTGACTGTGAAAAACCAAAGAACTTCAAAGTGGCATCAATGCATTCTAATTGGCAACATGCTATGCAAGATGAATTTGATGCACTGAAATCACAGAGTACTTGGGAATTAGTGCCTCAACCTGTTAACAGAACAATAATTGGGAGTAAATGGGTGTACAAAGTGAAGAAAAACCCTGATGGCAGTATTGCTAGGTATAAAGCAAAGCTTGTAGCTCAAGGCTACACTCAGGAACATGGTATTGACTATTATGAGACATTCAGTCCTATTGTTATACACACAACAGTAAGATTGATACTAGCTCTTGCTACTTGTCACAAACGGGAACTAAGGCAATTGGATATAAAGAATGCATTTTTGCATAGAGACTTGCAAGAAGATATATATATATATATATATATAAAGCATCCTCAGGGATCTTTGGATCCTACATGCCCTAGTTATGTTTATAGGTTAATCAAGTCTTTGTATGGCCTGAAACAGGCTCTAAAAGCCTGGAATTCAAAATTTACTAGGGTATTACCTTCACTTGGTTTTGAGGCTTCACAATCTGATACCAGTCTCTTTATAAAGCATGATGGCACTGATATAGTCATTCTACTTCTATATGTGGATGACATCATACTCAAGGGATCAAACTCAGTGAAGATTCAAGATGTTATTACCAAGCTCAGTGAAAATTTTGAATCGAATGACATGGGAAGACTAACATATTTTGTGGATTGCATATTCAATATAGATCAAATGGTGAGCTTTTTATATCTCAGTCCAAGTATGCAAAGGAATTACTCAAGAAGTCAGGAATGGAGAATTGCAAGCCATCACCAACTCCATCAAAGCCTCATACTCAATTGTTAGTTTCCCAAGGCACTTCTCCTGCATATCCAAGTTCTTATAGGATTATAGTAGGGACATTGCAATATCTAACCTACACTAGATCGGATATTGCATACTTTGTACATGTGGTTTGTCAATGCATGAATAACCCCACTGATGCACATCTATTTCTGGTTAAATGAATCTTGAAGTATTTGCAAGGAACTATAAGTTGTGGTCTCACTTATACTCATTCTGATACACAAATACATGCATACTCTGATGTAGATTGAGCTGCAAACATTAATACCAGACGATCTGTAACTGACTATGGGGTATTTCTTGGGAAACAGCCCTATTTCATGGCAGTCAAAGAAACAAAATTTTGTTTCTAGAAGTTCAACAGAGGCAGAATACCAGGCCCTAGCAAATTGTAATGCAAATGTATGTTGGATTAGACTCATATTGAAAGATATTCATGAATTTCTCAGTATTCCTCCATCACTACGTTGTGACAGTCTTTCTGCACTTGCCTTAAGCAGCAATCCAGTCTTCCACTCTTGAATCAAGCATATGGATACAAATTACCATTTTGTTCGAGAACGAGTTCAAAAGAAAGATGTCATAGTTCACTATATTTCAACTGATGAGCAAGTTGCAGAATCTTGACCAAAAGGTTACACAGTCCAATGTTTATCAAACATTGTTGCAATCTCAAACGTGGTTACTCAAGTTGAGATTGAAGGGAGTAATAGCGAAAGTAATTGAATATCCATGTGTCATTTGATGATTGGTGTAGTTAGTTGTAATAAGTTGGTTTGTTAGAGGCAAGTAGTATTGCCACAATAACCTAGTTAGTTAAAAGTGTGTTGCTTTATATAGTTTGTAAACATTTCATTAATTTTCAATTGAAACCTATCAAATTCTCTTTCATTGCTCTCTCTCTCTCTCTCTCTCTCTCTCTCTCTCTCTCTCTCTCTCTCTCTCTCTCTCTCTCTCTCTCTCTCTCTCTCTCTCTCTCTCTCTCTCTCTCGCACTATTACTTTTCTCTCTACATTTTAGTAAGCTTTCTTGATTTATGATTCATCAACGGAGATCTTCTCAACATTGTTAGTAATGGGCAAGGTGAAATTTTCCATAGTCTTTCCGGGCCCCGAAGGAGTGGATAACCGTAGCTTAGCACTAGTTGTCTCCCCTTTTAGAAAAAATAAATAAATAAATAACCATTCTAAGTTATATTTGTAGTAGATAGGCTTTAGGTTACAATAGAATCCCAAAACAGTAAGAAAACCTTGAAACCCCACCCAAAACCCATTTTACTTTCTGCATAAGGAATCTAAATTTATCATCGTCTGCTCGTGCACTTCAGGAGTCACTCGAGCGGGATTTCAACTACGCACTGGCTGCTCGTGACCGGGGAGCGATTTCTTAAAGAGTCCCATTTTCTAGTTGGAGTTCTTACTTAGGAGCTCCGAGCTCTTGTTTGTTTGCTTATTAGCTAGTTTTTCCTCACAAGTCAACAAACCTTTCTTTCTATGGAATTTTTTTTTTTTCATTTAATTTTTACGTACATGTATAGTCGAATTAAAATATAATAATTTTTGAAGTTGTTCTAGCTAATAGTAGTCAAGAATAAGATAAGAAGAGTTTTAAATAATAAATATGAGAAAATGCGGAGAACAGCAATTCTTTTACATTTCACACGGCTTATGTCATTTGACAACGTGATGAAGTACACAGCCTAGGATCAACTAGGAAGGACTAGTCAACTGAATTAGACCAACCTCATCTTCCTATAAACTTAAATATAAATTAAACAGTAGCCCTGCAAGTGTCTGAGAACCACACAAGGGTTCTATTTTCTTCAACATGCTATCTTCTGAGTTGCTCCTGTTTATTTATTGTAACCCAGATCAAAACTTTCATTTGCTTTAAGTTTGATTGTTTTCCTTGTGGTTGTTGATTATGTGTCCATTAGAGTCTATTGATATCAAAATCTTGGAGTGCTAGTCGTATCAAAATTAGCTGTGAATCAGAAAGCTAAACAAGCACAAGTTTTCCACATTGATGCTGTTTTCAAACATTTGGAGTGCTGATAATGTGGAACAAAATGGACTAATCATTTGATAATCATAAGGCTTTGATTCTAAAACCCAATTCAGTTCAAGAATACACAGACCATGGGGGAATAAAAAAACGAATAAAAGAATACATATATATAATAAAGGAATTGGTGATACGAGAAAATGAATGCTGCACATGAGAAGAGAGGATATATGATCATCTGGAATTCTGGTCTCGCTTTCAAATTAGAACCTGGATCGCTTGCATTCAGCTGGAAGGCCTTCCGGGAAGCGTTTAAAATCAGAGCAGTAGTTGTAGATCATGAACTTTTGTTGCACCCAACGAAGTCTTTTTCGGCCTGCGGCATCAATCCCTTGAGTTTCCCATGCACTCTTCTCTGTCAATGGATTAGTAGGTATGGTTGAGGCACATGAGGAAGATGATCCAGCAATACAAGCATCGGCCTTAAAATTTCTGTAAGTGGCAGTGAAAGGAGCTAGAGTCCAATTAGTCTTGACAAGGCCACCTCTTGTTGCCCATTCGTCGGCATTCCAAAGACTTGAGTAAACCCTCATGGAATGGGTTTTAGGGAATGGGACTCCAGCTGATTCCAAATTGTTGAACACTCTGATTGGAATGCTGTCCACCAAGAATCTGCATAACATTTCATATGCATGCATTAGAAAGTGGTTTATATAATTTGAGATACTCTCAACACGTCAGCTCACGTGTGACCTCTGACCTAAAAAAACAGGTTAGTTATGGGTGTATGCCCTTACATAATGTTTTGGCTGTTCCAAACAATTGAGTAGGTATGGAAGGTCTTTGTGGGATCAAACCAAAGATGGAACTGTTGTTCTCTGCCCCCTTTTCCTTGGCTGAACACATTTGTATGGAGAGTGTAGGGTTCACCAGTTGAATTACCCAAAAACTCAAAGTCAATCTCGTCATGAG
Source organism: Cotoneaster glaucophyllus (assembly GCA_036320875.1). Taxonomy (NCBI): domain Eukaryota; kingdom Viridiplantae; phylum Streptophyta; class Magnoliopsida; order Rosales; family Rosaceae; genus Cotoneaster; species Cotoneaster glaucophyllus. Next base: position 11,224,641 of record CM070064.1, on the reverse strand, counting down.
TCAAACCTTCAGAAGATAACTGCATATATATACATTTTTGTTTCAAAAATTAGCAATGCAATTGCATATATAACAAAAATGGAACAACAAAATTGAGACTACATCAATAAGGGAAGAGTTTAAGTTAGGGCCAATATCTACGTTAGTTAGCAGTGGCCAATTAGTCCGTCTCTCTAAAATCTTCATAGTAAGGATTGAGAGTACTTACATAGTAGGTAGTGACAGTTCCAGCTGAGTTCCCAGGCACCAACTTGATTTGCATATCAATTCTTCCAAATAAGTACTCATTCTTAGATTTGAAACCAGACCCAGAAACCTGATCAAGGTTGAGTGTGAGAAGCTTTCCTCCGTTGAGTATCTTAGCACGTCCATCGCCAAATGTAACGTCAAAGTCTTGATAGAAATTTCCAGCTGGGGCAGCCATGGCCATCAAAGAATTTATGAACAAAGAAAGAAAAAGTATCATCGAAACCTTAGACGAATAAGACATTTCTAGTAGTAGAACAAAAGACCGAGAGAGGTAGCAAGAGAAGTTTAAGCAGCTGCTTTGAAGGGAAATATGATGAGGAGTGGTAAGGCTGTTTGGGTTTTGATGCTATAATTTGAGTTGTGAAGCCCTTTATATAACTAGTATGCCGCGTTGAATAGAGCTGGCAGTATTTAAAAAATTAAAACCCTAATCTTAAGCTCCCTTTGCAGAACTGGGGGAGGTGTGCCTGGGGTTTTGACTTACTCGCACTGCCAAAGTTGATGCAATACTGTATTATATTGTACAATATAATACAAACTACATCGCTGGCTGGCTGGAGACAGATTTGCAATTTGAGAATAGAGGCTTAAAAGAGAAGCAGGAGGCAGCACAAGAAGCCAGATGCTGGTTATGACATGTGAAGAGTTGATCAGCTTGTGAATCATTTTTAATTAGTTTTTGCAATTTCGTGATTTTGGAGCTACAACACGTACATTTTGGTTGTGGCGCTTAACATGCATACTTTTACTTGTTAATTAAGGTCGTTTGATAATTTTTTTTCTTTTTCAATTTTATCGGTTTCTGTTTTCAGTTTTTTGAAAATTGAAAACAAAAGATAGAATGCTACTTTTGATAATTATTTTCATTTTTTATTTGCTTTTCATATGATTGTCAAGTACAAGTATAGGCGAATAAGATAAATATTTGCTAAATTGCTAATAGTAGCCCTACGTTCGTTATACTTCCCTCCCTTATCATTTTTTATTTAAACTTATATATAAGAATAAGTTTAAATAAAAAATGATAAGGGAAGTATAAAGAACGTAGGGCAATGATCTACATTTCCCATGCATGGCATATGAATGGAGAACATAGTTTGAGATCAACTCGGAAGGACTAATCACATGTCATCTCTCTTTCTCTCTCCACTTTCTCTCTCATTATGAAATTTTTTTAATACAATACCAAACATGTCCTAAGTAATTCGGGATCAGTTTCGAGTACTGCAACCCGTGTAGATATATGTACAGTAGAAAACTCCATCCAAAATCAGGTTTTATAGCTACATGTCGCGTTGCACTCTGCGAGCAGAAGGGAAACTGCATGTAAAGATTTATTGTGTTTTTACTCTGAATGTCAACTAAATTATATAATAATGCATGTCAACTGCACCAGCCAAATTGTATTAGTTCCAAAATCAGCAAATGATTAACAAGCTGATCAACTCTTCTTTCACAATATGCCATACTTAAAGTAGTATCTGCCTTCCTGTGCTGCTTCCTGCTCCTCTTTTAAACCTCTATTCTCAAATTCCAAATCTGTCTCCAGCTAACCACAATATGTATATGAATACCACTCTTAAAGAAAAGGGATTGAAAAAAATGGGGATTTCACACCATATCAAACTTCAACGATCTGAACCGTCTATTTTCAAGTTACACTTCATAGATCATCCGTGCAAAATTTAGCCAAATCAGAAATACTTGAGGCATCTAATTGAGTTCAAAGAAATTGACGAACACTATGTTCTAAAAAGCATTGGAACTTCATCGTGATAATTTAGAGGGCAAAGGGTTTCAGATTTTATTGAATTTTTGCAATGATGATCTAATCGTGACTTACAAAATAGACGGTTCAAATTATTGAAGTTTAATGTGGAATGAATCCCACAATTAATCCTCATTTTTTTTCAAAAAATGAATATCCCTTTGCTTAAATTACCTGTATATATACCTAGTTTATGTTATTACATATTGTTTGGCATTACGGGTGGTCACTCACCTCCCCAGTTCCACCTTTGGTTTGATCCCACAAAAGCCTTCCACACCTATTCGATTGTCTGGAACAGTCAACTCATTATGTAATTAGTACTACATGCACTAACCTTTAATTAATTTCTTTTAAGTCAGATGCCATGCGTGAAGTGGGGTGTTAACCAGTTACGTATGGATAAACAACTTTCTAATAATTGTGCAAATGTTACGTAGATTCTTGGTGGACAAGATTCCAATCAGAGTGTTCCACAATTTGGAATCAGCTGGAGTTCCATTCCCTAAAAACCAACCCATGAGGATTTACTCAAGTTTGGGGAATGCAGATGACTGGGCAACAAGAGGCGGCCTTGTCAAGACTAACTGGACGCAAGCAACCAAGGTTCTAGTTTGAAAGCGAGACCAGAACCCCGATGATCATATATCCCATGTTCTCATGTACAGAATTCATTCTCTTGCAATGTCAATTCATGTATTATATATTCTTTCTCAAGAAAGTTGGGACCAAATTTTTAAACCAAATGAAGTATCACCAATAAGAAACAAGTACATTAATCGATACTTAGTTAATAATTCAATCATCTACAACCACACCATTTGATTTGCAAATTTGATTTAAATTTTTTTATCTCCCTAGCATTACCCTAAAATTATTGGCAATATGAGGTAGTAACTCAACTCTTTATAAATTCTTTTTAGGTTTCCCTTTTGTCGATATAAAACTCTTTTATCTTCATATCCTCACACTCTAATTCCTTTTGCAAATATAAAGTTCATGTAATAATTAATTTTCTTTTGTCCATATGGATTTTTTATTCTTACTTGATGGAATTTAGAATCGATTACTTAATTAACAAATGATAATATAACCCGGAGCAAAGCCATGGTTAAACCCTACAAAAAAATAATAATGAGAACTCTCAAGTTTATTTCAAAAAATTATACGATGGGTCGAGTACAACTTCTGAACTCTGAAGCAGTTGGAAAACAAGGCTAACAGCCCAAACAAAATCAAGCAATGATAAATCTAGGCCTAGACATACCTGTTCTGAGTTGATGGTGTGTGGAGAGTATGTCCCACATCGATGAGGGACAACTCTAGCTAAGGGCTTATATAATTCTGGATTACTTCTCATATATCGGAGCAAGTTGTCCTTCGTGTGAAAGCCCAAAGGGTCACACAGTGTAAAAGCCCAAATGGCCACATGTGTTCATGTGTCACCCACTTGTGCGGGGACGTGTTGAGAGTTGATGGTGTGTGGAGAGGTTGTATCATGAAGAAAATTGAGGTTCCACCATAAAACCAATTGGCAATATAAGGAGTCACTCAATTATTTATAAGCACATGCAAAGGCCCTCCTTGAAACCCGATCATGTGCCATGGTTAGGTTTAAGAGTTGTAATTGAGTTGTGTCGTGTCATTCCAATTTTTTACAGGAACTAGTTGACTCTACATCAACCTCTTTGATTAATCGATCAACTGTGTTTGCATTATCTCGTCAAGATCCTAGAAGTTACTAATTCGTATCCTAAATATAGTCATAAGGGCAACATTTATGATGGTCAGGGGAAGTCTTAGTTTTTGATATTACAATCCCATTCATTTAGATAGATTGATAACAACAGCATCATCCAAAAAATATGTAGCTAGTTTGTCGCATGGCCACAATCCCAATTTGCAATGGGAAACCACATTAATTTGGACATTCAATCTCAATATTCTAAATACAGCATGATCTATTCAAACGCAGCATACCACTCCGCCCACAATTTATAAACAACATTTTGTGTTTCGGAAACAATTTTTACGAACTGAGATACAATCTGAAGATTAATTTAGATTGTATTCTTAGTTTTACTTTTTAAATGAAAATCTAGAATACTTTTAGAAATTGCTTTTTCTCTGATAGGAAATTGTTGTCCATTGAAGAGAAACTTTGTAACAACATTATTTCCTCATTTTCTGATAATTTCGGTTTCTGAGTAGTTTTCCCAGTCCTTTTTTTCCAAATTATCCTAACAAACGTCAATTTGAGTTTCTGAGTCCTATACAAAATTCTTCAAATAAAAATGTCTACTTCTAAGGTCTCAATGATGTTTTTTCTTTGTTTGATCACAATTTCTCTGGTGGCCGTCATTGCCTCAGCCGGTAATTTCTATCAAGACTATGAGGTTATGTTTGGCGATCAACACGCTAAGGTTCTCGAAAATGGACAAATTATCATACTCGTCCTTGACAAATCTTCTGGAGCGGGTTTCAAATCAAAGAATGCGTACTTATTTGGAAGGTTTGATATGCAAATCAAGTTGCAACCTGGGAACTCAGCTGGTACCGTGACAACATTTTACGTAACAACTCTCAATCCCTAGCTCTAAAAAAAAAATTTGGTCCTAGTTTTATTTGATAGGTATTTTCATAAATATTGCTTATGCATTGCTAATTGTTGAAACATATGCATGCATGCATATGCAGTTATCTTCTTCAGGTGCAAATCATGATGAGATTGACTTTGAGTTTCTGGGGAACTCAACTGGGGAACCCTACACTATCCATACTAATGTCTACGCCCAAGGACAAGGGCTCAAGGAACAACAATTCCATCTGTGGTTCGATCCCACTCAGGACTTCCACACCTACTCCATTGTTTGGAACACCAAGCGCATTATGTAAGTACCACTCGCCCACACATATCATAATCCTGACCACATTTGTAAACCAAGTCTCTAACAAAGGTCGCCCCGAATTAGTCCATCTCTACTAGAATTTAGAAAAAAAATTAATTGGTGGTACTCGGTATTGGTCTTTACCCATAATTTTATTGCACTCACCTTGAACTCATATGCAACTGTCATGCAGATTCTTGGTAGATGACAGTCCAATTAGAGTGTTCAACAACTTGGAATCAATTGGTCTTCCATTCCCTAAAAACCAATCCATGGGGATTTATGCAACCTTTTGGAATGCCGATGACTGGGCAACACAAGGTGGGCGTGTGAAGACTGACTGGAGCCTAGCTCCTTTCACTGCCTCTTACAGAAACTTCAACATCAACGCTTGCCTTGGGTCACAAGGACCATCTTGTGCCTCATCATCAACGGGAAGATCAGCAATCGGCTCTTCATGGAAGAACCAAGGGCTCAATGCTGCAGAGCGAAACAAGCTTCGATGGGTGCAGAGCAAGTTCATGGTCTATGACTACTGCACTGACCGTATTAAGTTCAACAAAGGTCTCCCTCGTGAATGCAAGCATTCAAGGATCTAAGGCTTCTAGGGAGACCAGTGCCAAAATGATCCTACATTCCGTGTTCTTTCATTCTTTATGCAAATTATGTAATCTCTCTAATATATCTACTTGACCAAAAAAACCAAAACTCTCTAACATCTAATAACTCTTCCCATGGGATTACAAAAATATAGTCACGATAACATAGTAACAATGTTGCATGAAGAAAGCCTTGGCCTTTGAAATTTGAAAATAGCTATCTCATGCATCCATTGACATGTATTATCCACAAATGAGGTAGTAAGTTTGTCTCCAATGGGTTGGAGACAAAAAAGAACGTAAGTAAGTAAGATATATACAAATTGTGGTGAGTTCAATACCTAGATCATTGTAGCCGCACCTATTCGTTATGCTGGCCCATGCAACGTAATCTACTACAAGTGAGTTAATTTCTACTGTGAGCAAATTCCCAAACTCCAAAACACATCCCCTGCCTTAAACCCATCCTTTTTGCTGCGACTCATGCCCTTGTTATTTACATATTAGAGTTGGGGTTGGGAATCTTGGGGTTCGGATTGTAGTCGTGGATATGGGAATGAGGATAAAAGCAAGGAAGGAAGATTGTAGTTGCTGAGAGAAACATTGAAGGCTTATAGATAATAAACGCTGATGAGGAAGTCCGGTAGAAATGGACATGGAAGACGATGGTGATGGCAGTTAAGGCTGGCGTGGTCATGAGGAGGATGAAAATAGAATTTTTAGAGTGCTAATAACAGTTTCAAATATTTTTCGAAAAATTGGAATGCATTTAGCAGTCTTGAATTTTCAATCCAAATTTTGTCAAAGTGTAACTTATTCTGAAGAAGAAGAAGAAGAAAAAAAAAAAATTTAAAATTTAAATTAAATAAAAACACTTCCAAAAACTTCCAATTTATTTACTCAAATTATGTAATTTGTTATCAACTTTTATATTTTGTTGCTAGTTTTGGATATATTTTGTTCATTGTTCTTATATTAAACATATTTCTATATATTAAAATGGGTAATCATACTATTATATCACAAAATTTTAACTTTATAAAATGGTGGTGGGGATGGTGGGAGGTGGGGATGGTAGTGGTTGTGGTGACGATTGTGAGGGTTATGGGGTGGAGAATGTGGTGATGGTGGTGGTGGCGGCGGCGATGTTCTACAGAATTTAGGCTAAATATTGTTTTCTACATTTTTTGTTTTATTAGTTTATTTTCACAAAACAGTCTGTCGAATCTATTTTTCACCCTTTTTGTATCTGCAAAACCAAAAACTATTTTGCAAAACGTTAACGAACAAAACTTTTTTTTTTTTTTTTCTAAATTTTCTCCACCATATTTTACCCCCATCTTGTCTTACAGCAGATTCTCACTTGAAAAGAATTCAACCTGCTTCGAACTCGAACATAAGTAGGCATGATGTTGGATAAATAGCCAACTTCTTCATACCTAAATGGGTATAATCATGAATTCATATCAGCTTGTGTAACACCCCAACCCCTATTATTTAGTATAATTTCGTTTTCCCCCAAAATGTACTGAAACTCTTAATTATATCCCTATTTCTATTTAAATCCGGACCGTTTATCAAATTTTTTCTCTTTAAACCCCAAGCTGCCACTTGGCAGCCCCTCAACCCTCTTTCTTTTCTCTGTCACTGACCCCTACCCGAGTCTCTATCTCTTTCTTCCTTTCTTTTCCGTTTCTGCAACTCGGTTTTCTCTCTCTCGAAGCTCTCGTCTCTCTCTTTCTCCGACTTGCGCCGAGACGCACGCACGCTCACAGCGACGCACCTCCAGCGCCACCATCTCACCTAGCCATTTCCTTTCTCTCTCTCACGTCCCTGTGAAGTCGCCAGCACGGGAGTTGGAAGCTCCGGCGACTCTTCGTATTTTCCGGTTAGGTAAGCTTCGAAATATCTTCCTCCTGCTCTAGTGTGTGTTTGGTTGTGAGGATAGGAACTCATTTCTTCATTTTTCTTCAAAGATTTGGCACGGATCCGACGCGGGGTGAGTACACCCATTCCTCCGACGAGTTCGTGATTGTGGGAGTTTTTCCGGTCAACTCCGACGGTTTTACTACGAACCAAAGGTATCTTCGTGCTCCTCTCTCTTCGTACTTCAATTTGGTACCTAGATCAGGGTCTAAGACCCGTGTTTTCAGGCCACCGGAGCTGTAGCAGCTCCGGCCTTCTTCTCCGACGGTAGGGCCTCTCGGGCAGTTCCAAAACCCACGGGCTTAAAGCCCGTTGTAGCAAACCCAAATCCCAAGCCCTTGGGCCTTGTCTTGCCGAGCCCAAACCCAATTTTATTTAGTTTTGTTTTAATTGTTTTAGTTTAATTGTTTGGAATTAGGGCCCTTTGGGCTGTTTTTCTTAGCCCAGCCCGTGAAGGTTTTTAGGCCTTCGGGCCGTCTCCTTTTAAGCGCGGGCCTTGGCCTTAGGCCGGCCCTAAACCCAAAATCCCTAAACCCTTAGCCCTTTGGGCTTCTCTAACTCAGGGCCTTTGGCCCGTGTGGTTCTAACCCAAAACCCCTAGGGCTAAACCCTTTAGCCCAAGACCCAAGACCCAAACGGGTTGACCCGGTTTGACTGGTCCGACCCGGACCCGGTTTGACTGTTGACTTTGACCCGGTCTGACCGTTGACTTTTGGTCAACGCTGACCGTTGACTTTTCCTGATTTCGTTCGGGACCCCTCCTAGGCTAATTTCGACGTCCTGGACCCGTTTCTGAAGTCTGTTTTCCCAAACTCAATCGTTTGAACAGAGTTTGACCAAATATACCCTTTATGTGCTTAGGGGCAAGTTTTGTGGCGTTGTATCTTCGCTAGTCTGCGCAGCTTTCGACGGCGAAGTACTGTGAGTGGACCCCTTCTAAAAATGCATGTTTTAATATTAGTAATGCATACATGAAAAGCATGATTTGATGAATATGATTTATGAAATGCTTTGAGATAACATGCTTACTGAGGCTAGTTTGAATTATTACTATTTTTCCTATAACCCATGTTCTTTATAGGATATCCGATCGATGACGATATAATGTTTAGAACATGTTTCGAACACTTCTTCATAGTATAGACGATCGATGACTTTATACTATGAAGTTGCTTTTCAATTCATGGTTTTGTATTTACCTAGTGGTCCACATTCCGCTATGGGACGTAGGGATAGTGTCCGGTCCGTCCCGGGCGACGGTTTGGTGCTGGCATAGGGCCTGGAGGGTGTTTCCTCTGGCTATTTAGCACAGAGACGGGGAGCCGGCAAGGGGCCTGTAGTGATATTTTCCTCTGACTGTCTGCTCAGAGACGGGGAGCCGGCATGGGGCCTGAAGTGTTTCACTGGACATTCACTAGCGACTATTATTTTATGAGATATGATTTGAGAAATTGCACGACATGCTAGGTTTCGGAAAACCTATGTTTATCATGATATATATATATATATATATATATATATATGTTTTCATAAAACCTGGGGATTAGTATGTTAATAACTGTTTTAGTATATATATATATCAAATTGGTCCACTCACCTTTGTTTTGCGCCCCTTTCAGGACCTGAGAACGAGGATTTCGGTGTGGATTACGAGGCATTTCCCTACCAGTGATATCGTGCTATCTTCTCTTTGCTTCGGCATTTATGTAATAGCACTCTCTATCTTACATTTTCGTTTGTATTCTGTAATAGACGTATGCTCTGAGCCTGGTGTGTAAATTTTATTGTGAAATGGTTAGTACGGTAATGAATGCTTTTTAGCATGTTTTTAGTATTTGTTTAAATTAAGTGGCTTGCGTCACCCTTCGAGTGTCGGCCAGCACGTGACCTTCCCAGTGTCCCGAGGACATCGGGATCGGGGCGTGTCAGCTTGTTTGTCAATGTGAGATATTTTGTCTCTGTGCTAACTATGTAATCTCTCTAACATCAAATTAATTCTTATTCTCTTCCTTTTCCATTGTTTTTCTATTCTTTATTTGAAACTTTAGTGAAAATTTAGAAATAGACATTGAAACTTCAAAGTATCTATTCCATGCATTGAATGACATTTATGATCCACAAACGATGTAGTTAGGTGTATCCACGTGATTGGGGGTCTTAGTTTCGACTCACATTGATCCACGAGTGCAATGCATATTTGTAAGCAGTGCGATACCCAATACCTTTTTGTGGGGAGTCTGATACCTAAGGACCAAACCAGGCTAGGTCCGAGTATACTCACGAGTTTCCAGTGCAAGCAGCAGGGAGAGGACCACATACACCAGCAGCAAACCTGCACAGTCAACGACTAAATTTCCAAAGGGGCTTCTGCTTTTGCATAAAAAGGCTCCAAACTTCCAACTTCTACTGATCTCTTCAAATTCTACACTCAATCTGTCTGTAAGCTCATTTATGTAACGAAAACAAGAACATGTCGTCCTTTGACCATTTATGTGCTTTTGCTTCTGCATTCAGAGGATTAACTGTTCCACTACCAGACTTTACATAAGCATTAACATAAATGCCAGTTACCAGTGTATATTTTCTGCTTTCTCCTGCTTCTACCTTTCTGTTTCATCTTAATCTGCTAGACTGTCTCATGTCTTCAACTTTAGATTTGGCATCTCCCGGGTTTTTTATTTTCGGAAAAAAGAAAAGCCGGGTTCAACAATCCTATTTCATGATTTACAAGACATCTCATCGCAAAACGAAATTAAAGCAAAACTTTCTTGGTCATCACAGAAATTAACTGGTTGGTATATTCCAACTTAGCAAATGACAACTCTGAATGGGAAAATGGGAAAATTAAATTAAAGATTAGATTAATCGTAGCAGATACAATTACAGAATCAGCATAAAGAATGACCATGGAGTTCTAGTACAATGACCACAATCCAAAATACATGTCAAGATCTGCGAATTCTTGTGCAAGAGATATCAAGTTGTAACATTTTTTTAAATGCTCAACGGACCAACAGCTTCATTCCCTACTCCACACACTGCTTAACGGTAAATACACTCCAGCAGCAATGTGCAGAACAGCGATTTCACTCCTGCGTGAAACTTGAACAGTGCAAAGTCCATCAAGCAAGCATCACTGCTCCCCCTGCCATTGAAGACAAAAGGATTCAATAAGAGGAAAATTTCAGTTACCATCAACAAAATAGTAGTAACTACTCAAATTTAACAAAATCACAATCTGCAGCCCCTTCAACGGTTGAAAATGCAAATGCCTTAAAACCAATTTTTCTTCCAGACTTAAGAGGGGAACGATGATCCCTTGCAGATAATTTGAATTTCTAAACCAAAAGCACAAAGGATCACAAAGCATTATTCCTTTAAAACATAACTACCGCATGTTTCATGAAATTACTCTGATGTTTGAAACATCCATATCTCAGATTTGTGGCGGTCTAGTTTCTTACTCGCAACTCAGTATTCACAAGTAACCTTGGAGGAACATTGTTTTTAATTCTTCGTAAGTTTCGATAGTAGTGACTTAAGGCCTAACATTTCACATTCCCCTACAAACCACATAATCACGCAATGAGAACAGAGGAAATGAGACTGGCATAAGAACCAAGACTTGAAACTCCCACTTCAACTCTTCAAAATTCAAGTGTAGCCCTTGTAAACTTAACCTCTTCTTCATTTCCTTCATTTCTATCAGCCTATGGATAACTTCAAAAACATAAATGGAGCAAAACTGCTTCTGTGTTGGGGCATCCAGAATAGTAAAATCGTAGTCCCAACAGAGAAGCAATTACTGAGGCCTGACAAACCTTGTCCAGATTAATCAAAGACCTCACCACAGAAACGATCCTTTATTGCCAGCTCACAACCTTCTGTTTCTCTTGAACCCTGACAGACCTTTTAGTCCAAGATTAAATTTCTGATCCTGTGCCATTTTCCCGGTACCAAGAACCGCGTCCGGGAAACAGACTAAACAACAGCACTCCTTGCAATTATTTATCTACCACACCACAGTCCATCACATAAAATTCAAGACTGTTTGCAAGGACGCATTACCAAGGCAATTAATTCTAGTCTTACCAGTGATTTTCTCTTCCCTTTCAATGTTTCAGAACTATTCGTATCATCAAATGTCCTCGGTGCAGATACTAATTTCCATTGCTCCTTCCCACCGTGTTTGAAAATCACTCGGACACTCACTAAAGGCAAAGTTTGAGAAAGGGTCCATGCTTTGACTCGAACAGATGAAAATGGTCCTCTAGTGAGGTAGAATTTATTAAGAAAAAGTTTCTCTCTTTCCTAAAGTTGTTCGTAAGTATAGTTGTCGTAGAGTTTTGAATTGAAAGCAAAGGGTTCTATCTTTCCTAAACAATACATGTTTTTGTACCTTACAAAGTGTATAACTTATCTCTCTCAAACCATTCAGGGACCAACAATGAAGGATCGACTCTTACGTTAATAGAGATGAAACGAAAATTAACAACCCTAACGCCAAATTAACCCAACTCATACAACAACGATTTGTAATACATGGAATAGTGCTGCAAATAAAAGTATCAAACACCAAGAATTTCAGAAAATGCAACACTTACTCAGCATTTAAGGATTTGGAAAAACTTCCGCACTCCCGTTTTCTCCTTGTGCACTTTTTGTTGTCCCTTAATTTTCATTTGATTTATTCAATTCAACGGGAGGAAAAGGGAGTGCGGAAATCATTTTCCGCCTAAGCACCCAAATCAACACATGGAACAAGAGAGAAACTTTCTTGAAATGGAAAATTTCTAATAGCAAAAGATCCAATCTTTCATTCTTTTCTTTCATAAAATGAGAAGATCCAATAAGAAAAAGGGAAACAAAGCAAATCATCATTTGGGACAAGATAGTCAAACCCTATACTCAATTCAACCCACCAGCACCAATGTGGCCAATTAAAGTTTGAAACTTTGCTTCTCGGGTGATTCAATGCAACCCAAAACGGCGGAATATACATACATACATACATATATATATATATATATATATATATATATATATATATGCAATAACTGAAAAACAGAAACCTAAGAAACAGTTTACCTTGTTAAGGAGTGGAAACGAATCTCCGATGAGATGTGCCTCCGGTACGAGGAACAAGAGCCATGAGGAGCCGCTTGGGTTGGAGCTGCAGCAGCAACTACCATCATTGCGTCCTTTTGTCTTTTTTTCCCCTTGATTTGATTCCTCTCTCTCTCTCTAAAGTATTCGAGCGGAGAGAGAGAGAGAGAGAGAGAGAGAGAGTATTTTTATTGGACCAAGGTGTTTTGTGTTTGTGCGTTTTGAGTGGTGTGTTCTGGGGGTTTAAGGAGGGTTTTAGGATTTGCACGAATCACGATGAGACCCTAAGCTTTTACTGTTCCTCTCTCTCTCTCTTAACTTTGCCTGCCTCCCCCTCCCGCCAAATTTTCTTGTCGGATGGTCTTCGGACTAGTCCAGTCCAATCTACAGTAACTTCACTCCAACCCATTCGCTTCTTTTGTATTTTTTTAAATTAAAATAATTTTTACATCAATAAACTGTACTAACATTACAAAGAGGATCATTGGGCCCAAGGCAGGAGCCCAGGCTCATCTTGCACGATCTTCAGCCCAGAGGCAATATGACTAACGTTAGCATGACGTCTATATATCGGTGAGTGTTAGATAACAAAGTTTCATATTGAAAATATAACAAAATGATATACAACTTAATGGAAGATTCCACGCATAATATCACTATACAACTCCACGCATAATAAGTGAATAAGTTAGGGATGAGCAAAACGGACTCTTTGCATTGCACGTAATGAAGCCAAAAGTGAGAGAGAGAGAGAGAGAGAGAGAGAGAGAGAGAGAGAGAGAATTTTTGTTACATATCAAAGTAGAATGAGAGCAATGTATCACACTTCATTTTCGTAACTATATTAGACAATAAATGTAGGTAAATAGGGGAGGGAGATTATTATTCACTTTCTACTTCTACTTTTGATTTTGCGTAAGGGAAATAATAAAATTGGCACAAATTGTTTAGAGACAGGTAAATAGAAAGATGGATGATCTTTACATTACAAATGTCCTTTTATATCGGGAAGCCTTATACCCGTAAGAAACAATAGCATGATTGAAAAGTCATCAACCATGTTTACAATTTCATCTTCCTAAGACTTTTCCACATTAAAGCTTTTAATTGTTGTCACCAAGCCCCATTTCGGTGGTATGTTGGTTTGCTTCTCCATGCACTCATATGTGTGGCATTCATACTCACTGTTCTAAAAATCTCCGCCTAGCGCCGCCTAGCCACTAGGCGGTTGGCCACTACCCCGATTAATGCTTAGGCGTTTGAAAATTTAGAAAAGGCACCTAGACTTGTTGAGGCGTCCGCCTAAACCGCCTAGCCAGTTCAAACCCACCTAGGTTGCGACTCACTTAGACAGAAAATAGATAACTTTCATTTTGCATTATTTTTTTAATAAATTGTAAGAGAGTTGTTGAATACTTAAATGAACACACATTATATGTTTGTTCCCCATGTTTTCATTATGTTTCAATACTTCATAACATATATGTCATTCTATTTTGTAATTTATGATGTAATTATATTTTGTAATTGGTGATGTAATTATATTTTGTAATTGATGATGTAATTATATATATTTAAAGTATAAACAAACACTTATCTACACGAAATATAATAGATTTACTTAAATCCGCTTAGTCCGCCTAGCCACCTAGGCGCCAGGCCCCAGCTCGCCGCCCGACTAACGCCTAACGTCTTTTAGAACCTTGTTCACACTATATTTCACAATAATTGGATGGTTTTGAGTTTTTTATGCCACACGGATTGTTTGCCTGTTTTGGAGTTTTATGTGACAGTCACTCAAGTGTTTGGACTGATAACCACTCGAGCTATTAGAGAACTTTGGATTTTCTGTTAGTTTGTTGGAAGTTCTATGCTATCATGGAATCTTGCACTGGAACCACCGGAATTTGTAATTGAAATTTGACATCTGTTTTGTTTGGGGTATGGAAACCTCGTTTGATTAGTGAATAGAGCAATTATATGCTTTCTATCCATATGCCCTAGCATCTGCAATTTGAAATTTGGTTTATGCATCTGAATCGGACTTTCTGGGTCCCCGTTGGATGAGGCACTCCACTTTCAGTTATCTGAGAATCCTTACTCTTTTCTTGTTGGCTACGCTATTAAGTTCTTTCCCCTCTAGGGGAATTTCCATCCCTTTAAAAACTGAGAATAACCAAATTCCCCGTTGGATGAGGCACTCCTCTTTCAGGTATCCTTGGTGTTCCGACTTCGAGTTCTTTCGTTCGATTAAGTCTTGGAACTTCGTATTTGCCATCGATAGAACATAATTGGAGATCAAATTGCAGGTTCCTACGATCTGTCTTTGTTATTACTTCGATTCGGGAAACATGTGCATCTTCGGAAGCTGTAGAATATATTTCATTGGGGGCTTGTTGGTAGAAATAATTTCGATACTGTTAGTTGGGGCTGTAAATTATAATCTCAGACAAGATTTTGCAAATGAATTTCACTCACATCCCATGTTGACCATCATTCTGGTATTTGAAAACATACAGTAGCAAGCTAGATGCATACATCTCATTCATTATGCAGTTTATTTGGATTTCAATCTACGCATTTCAATGGAAAACAGTCCGTGTTGATATTTGACGAAAATGAAAGCTTCAGTTCATCGCATCCATAACCAAGACACAGAATCCCTGAAATGCTGAAACCGGACAAGGTGGCTGTTCCCTCGTGCTTGAAGTTGCAAGGTGGCTGGTCATTTATAATCGGAGATGGCGATGCAAGTTTTAAGTCATACACTCAGTGACGAAATCTCAGTTCAAATTCAGATTTAATAGAATGCAGCAAAACCACGATGGAAAACTAAACATTTTCTATGACCTCCATAACGAAGATATATAAACTCAAAAGGCAATGTCAATTCAAAAACTAACAACAATGATCATAACTTCAATACCAGAGTAAAATACAAAACAAGCAAAAATTCCGCTAGACGACTCAATAAGGACAGGCATACTCCTGGATGTATAGAATCCCACCGCAAAGCCTGTCATTCGCCTGCAGCTTGCTATCCCGAATTACTCTGCTGCTTTCTTACTTCTCTTAGACTTCTTCAGCTTTGCTTCTGTGCCCTTCAACTTTTCATCTTCACTCTTCCTCTTCTCCTTCTTTCCAGCAGACTCTTCACTCTTCCTCTTCTCCTTCTTTCCAACAGACTCTTCGCCTTTGGCCGACAAATCATCTGCTTTCTTCTTTGTAGCATCTTTTTTCTTCCCTTTTGAAGACAAACCATCTTTCTCATTCTTGACAATGGCACCGTCCTCTTCTTCTCCCTTTGCCAACTTTTTCAACTTCTTCTCACTGTTTTTCTCACCAAGAACCTTTTCCCCATTTAACTCAGCATCATCTTTCGCCTTAGCCGACTTCTTCAACCTTTTCTCACCCTCAGACTCACCACCAACCTTTTCCTTCTTCCTCTTCTTCTTCCCCAATTCGCCACTACCTGGTTCATCATTCTCGTTTTGCTTCCCTTCCCCAATATCCACATCACCAACAATACCCAATTCATCATCATCAAGCACCTCGCCGACATTGCTATCCAAATACCTCACTTCATGAATCCTACCCTTCTTCTTACTCTTCTTCTCACTCTTCAAATCCTTGCTCTCATTCTTAACAACCTCCTTCACCTCCTCTGCACCTTCCTCAACCCCCTTATCTTCCTCAATCTTCAATGTCACATCCGGAACCGCCTGATAAACTGGCAATGCAAGCGATTCCAACAACTTCAAATGAAAAGACCTCACACCTCCCCAGTTCTTAGGCACAATCTCCACAATCCCATCAATCGCCGCAACCACATTCGCCACAATCTCATCAACGCTCATCGAAACCTTCGCTACCCTCACCACGCTACACGTCCCTGTACTCAAGTACAACAAAGCCGACCCACAAATCTTATCCACCTGCTCCTTCCAATTCTTGTGCTCCAAGTCCACCGGCACCGGAATCTTCTTCTTCTTAAAGAAATGCTTCCCCAAAAACTTTGGCAGCAACGGCACAATCCGCTTATCAGCCAGAAACATATCATACGAATACATCAGCTTCCTCTTGGCCTCAAAGGGCACGTAATCGCTCTTGAGCTTCGAAAGCTTCAAGATTTTCGACACGGTTATGTTTTCAGCCTTGATTTTCTTCTCGATGAAGTCCTTCGTGAGGTTGGACTTGGGTCCGTCGTCGTATATGAGGCAGAGCTCGGAGAGTTGGGAATGCAGGGGATTTGGGAGGGGGATTTTGTAGGCGTTGACGCGACCCTTTGGGGGGATTTTCTTGAGGGTGAGAACCAGGTAGGCGAACTCGTCGGATTCCAAAAGATCGGGGTTCTGGGTCTGCAGCTTGTCGTTCCGCCATTTGATGAGGGCGTTTACGGCTTTCCTCACCGTCTTGGTGATCGATTTGATGGGTTTTGTGGTGGAAGGTGGAGGCGCTGGAGTGGTGGCGGCCATGGAGGCGGAGGAAGAGAGTAAGCAGAGGAGAAGGAAGAGAGGAAGTAACGATGTTTTGCTAGGGTTTTAAGGAGAGGGAATCAAAAATCAGGAAAGACATGACCTTTTGGGGGTTTAGGGTTTTTGGAGAGAGTAGGGATTGAGAATTGTAGAGATGATTTGGGCTGCAAAATTGGTCTCGCTAGGGTTTTAGTTTTGACTGTTATTCTTGGGCTCACATTGTAATTGGGCTATGAAAATAGGTGGTTAAGTTTAGGCCTTGTTTGGTTTCAACACAAAAAGCAATCATGGTAGTTCTGGAGGAATTGGGATTCTCCTTGTGAGGATTCCAAGAATTCGTAAATTGTGTCCGTTCATCGTACATTGTGTGATCAGAAATCATTATAATTTTTTTTTTTATAAATTGAACACAAATAGAATCTGTCGAAAATTGACCGCATGATATACGATGAATGAACACGATTCATAGATCCCCGAAATCCTCACAAAGAGTATTTGGAGATGGTCATGTTGGGTTCTAGAGTAAAAGAAGTTAAGATAGTTTTGGAGTATCACTTAGTAATACGGTTTAGTAATATTCATCTTTACTAGTTGGAGACAACTTAAGTTTGGAGTGACAAATTTGTTTATAATTATTTTCTCCAGTCCTTAGTGAGTTAGTGTAAATATATCATTGTATAAAATGCGACCTTAAGCCAACAAAACTTCCACTTTTGCGAGGATCAAGAGAAATTGTAGACATCGAAATTTCGTGAAAATAAACGTTGACAAAAAATTAAAATTTCAACGCTCATGTATCACATAAATTTTATACGTAGCGTGTGAATCAACGAAAAATCGAAATAATTCAGAAAAGTCATCAAACAAGACACATGTCGATGCCTGGCAGAAGTGATTTATTTCATCTGATTATTTAAACCCAAAAATCAAGTTTTGGAATTCTATAAATAGGAAGTCATTTCATTCATTTCAAGACACCAATTTACATTGGACAAAAGCCTTGAAGCTTTGAAACTCCAAACGCTCTCAAGCAAATCCCGAAGAATCAAGGAAACCTTCTTCGTTCTTCGCCAAAACCACCTTCAAGATCAAGCCCCAACGGCCCTTGAAGCAAGCGTTCATCGTTCTTTGAAGATCAAGCCCAAAATCTCTTCGAAGATCCATTCATCCTCAACCTTCAAGATCAAGCCCCAACGGCCCTTGAAGCATCGTTCATCCATCTTCGAAGATCAAGCCCAAAAGCCCTTTGAAGATCCGTTCATCGTTCATCATTCTTCAAGATCAAGCCCCAACGGCCCTTGAAGCATCGTTCATCCATCTTCGAAGATCAAGCCCAAAAGCCATTTGAAGATTCGTTCATCGTTCATCGTTCTTCGAAGATCAAGCCCAAAAGCCCAAAATCCCTTCGAAGATCCATTCATCCTCAACCTTCAAGATCAAGCCCCAACGGCCCTTGAGGAAATCATCCACTGTTCATCCTAAAGATCAAGCCCCGACGGCCCTTTGGATCAGCAGCCCATCAACAAATCCACACATCCTCGTTCATCAAGATCAAGCCCTCCAAAGGCCTTTGAAGAACTGTTCATCCAAAGATCAAGCCCCGACGGCCCTTCGGATCAACAACCAAACCACCAAATCAACACCTTACGAAGATAGAATCAGAGGCAAATTGTAAAAGAGATTGTAACCCAAAAACAAATCAAAAAATACAAATATTACTTTGTACACGTTGTTCTTGTCTCTTTCGTTTCAGGAAAAATTCGTGTTCACAAATTTGGCACGCCCAGTGGGACAATCTCTACCTCTCATCTCTTTCTTCGTTCAAGAAATCCAAAGCACAATTCAAAATCGATGGCATCAAAAGAAGGCCAAGCCGTTCTTACAACCATTGGAGCTTCCTCCATTGAACAAAAGCTGGCTCAAATGAGGGAAACAGTTGCAAGGCTCACAAAAACCGCAGAGGAGCAAAACTTGCAAGTCATCGTTCTCACAACCACCAAAGGAAGGAGCCTGAGCACTTCCGCCACAAAAGGAGCATCCATTGGCGCCACAATCACTCCTCAACGTGCCGCTACAAAGTTTGTGCCGTCAAGGGAGCAAGGTGAACGTCACAAACGCGAGCCTGTCATCAACCTGACCTCGCTAGGGGCACCTAAGCATGCTGCTGAAGGAAAGCCACGTATGTTGGTTGCACAAGTCATGACCATCGGCGTGATTTCAGTCGAAGAGCAGCTGGCCCAGATGAAGGAAACGATCGCAAGGCTCACAAAAATCGCAGAGGAGAAGGACTTGCAGATCACCGCACTCACCAACAGATTAGGAGCGCAACGCGAGGAAGGAGACGGCTCTGGCATAAAGAAAGAGGCCGACGAAGAAGAGGAGCCCCCGGTGGAGAAAGACGAAGAAAAGAGGGAGCCAGACCAACCGGCGGCACTTCTAGGAGCTCTTTCTATCCAGCAGCTGCAGGAGATGATCGCCAACACCATCAAGGCGCAGTACGAAGGGAGCTTCTATACCTCCATGTTGTACTCAAAGCCTTACTCCAAGACGATCGACACCTTGAGGATGCCAAGAGGCTACCAACCACCGAAGTTCATGCAGTTCGATGGCAAAGGCAACCCGAAGCAACACGTCGCCCATTTCGTGGATACTTGCAACAACGTAGGGACGGAAGGTGACTACCTCGCCAAGCAGTTTGTGCGCTCACTGAAAGGGAATGCATTCGAGTGGTACACAGACCTAGAGCCCGAGTCCATCAACAGCTGGGAGCAATTGGAGAAGGAATTCCTTAACCGCTTCTACAGCACCCGCCGCACCGTGAGCATGCTGCAGCTGACGAGCACAAAGCAGTGGAGGGACGAGCCGGTGATGGACTACATCAACCGATGGCGCAACCTTAGCCTCGACTGCAAAGACAGGCTCTCGGAGATTTCAGCAATCGAGATGTGCGTCCAAGGCATGCATTGGAGTTTGCACTACATCCTCCAAGGCATCAAACCACGTTCCTTCGAAGAGCTGGCCACCCGCGCCCATGACATGGAGCTAAGCATCGCTCACCATGAAAAGAAGATGCCGATCACCGATCACAAGAACGACAAAGTTTTTGGACCAAAGGTGGAGAAGGCTGCGTGGAAACCCACCAAGGAAGCAATGACGGTCAACACAGCTCCCGTCAAAATCTCTACACAAGGCAAGGCGATTCAAACTGAAGCTTTTCGTAATCAAGAGATGCGTAGACGCACTTTGAAGGAGCTTGAGGAAAAGACTTATCCATTCCCCGACTCTGACGTAGTTGCCATGTTGAAATACTTGCTTGACAAAAAGGTGATCGACTTACCTGAGTGTAGACGACCGGAAGAGATGAATCGTACTGACAGTCCAAGGTACTGCAAATTCCATCGCTTCATCAGTCATCCGACGGAAAAATGCTTCGTGCTGAAAGATCTCATCATGAAGCTGGCTCAGAAAGGAATCATCGAGCTAGATCTTGAAGATGTGGTGAAATCAAATTATACCACCGTCACTTCTGGCTCTTTTGACTCAAAATATTCACCGCAACCGCTGGGGGCATGCTCGAAACCATGTCAGTCAAGTCAAGTGAAGTTGAAGGATGGACTCATGTCATTCCAAGGAAACTGCACAAGAAGCATACATCTCCTCCGCAAGGTCGCCAATCGGAAAGGGGGCAAAGCAGCTCTCGTCAACCTTCAAATCTACATGAAAGTGTTGAGGATGATGAAATTGCGACACGAAGATCGTCTGTTGCCATCACAATGCGTGACTTCTTCCCCAAAGACTTCTTCAATCACTCGGTCAAGGCTCATTGCCATGAAGATTGCGAGGATCGCCTTCCCTATACCGCTTGACAAAATCCACAAACAATTTTGCTCCTCGTTCGCACGAGCCTAAAAGGCGACACACAATGCTCCTCGTTCGCACGAGCCTAAAAGGCGACACAAACGCTCCTTGCCTGCACGAGTTGAAACTGCAAACGGCACCAAAACGCTCCTCGCCTGCATGAGTTGAAACTGCACACGGCACAAATGCTCCTTGCCTGCACGAGTTGAAACTGCAAACAGCACCAAAACGCTCATCGCCTGCATGAGTTGAATCTGCACACGGCACCAACGCTCCTTGCCTGCATGAGCTGAAACTGCATCATGGCACCAAAACTCCTCGTCTGCACGAGCGCAAAAGGCGACACCAATACTCCTTTCCTGCACGAGCCTAAACTGCACACGACAACAATGCTCCTGGCCCGCAAGAGCATAAACTGCGTACGGCACAAAAAAAAAATACCAAAAAAAATATGTATTTTGAACTACGTTACGACTTGATCTCTTCTTTTGGAAGGGTACGTAGGCAGCTCGAACATTCAACTTTGAGTTCAGTCACATCAAAATAAAAAATAAGGTTTTATTAAACATTTGACTATTAAGAGTCAATTTCGTTACAAATACAAGTAGAATAAAACCATCGAAATCAGGCCTGTCTCCATTCCTCCTCGGCCCACAACACGGCCCAGCAGCTCATGCTCTCATCCACGGCAACCTGTGAGCCTTGTGACGATCAGCAGCAGCAGTGCGAAAACGATTAAGCGACGCCCTTCAACAAGCTCCAAGCAGCGGCAAGAGGGACGGCGACGTCATCACACTTGATCAAAGTCGGCAAAGAACTTCAGTGACCGCCGTCAAACGACTAGCCGGTCACCAAGCTTGACTCTAACTCTCCGTTTGCCCTTCAGCAAGCTCCAAACAGCGGCAAGAGGAACGGCAAGTGTCACACTTGATCAAAGTCGGCAAAGAACTTCAGTAACCGCCGTCAAACGACTAGCCGGTAGTGAAGCTCAACGCTTTGCGATACCACCAAGCTTGATTTCAACTCTCCGTTTCTTCTTCGTCTTTCCATGCAAGGGAGAGTTCCTACAAAAAAAAAAAAAAATATATATATATATATATATACATATGTTATATAAATGCATGTATGTATGTATATATATGTGTACTAAAAAAAAAAAAGATCAATCATCAAAAAAAATAATAGTAATAAATAATAAAAAAAAAAAGGAAGTGCGTTTTATTAAAAAATGTCAATTTCATTACAAATTCTTGTACAAAAAAAAAAAAAAAAAAAAAAAAAAAAAAAAAAAAAAAAAAGAAGGAATTGGGCTGCCCCAGCCTCATCTCCACCAACAGAAAAGGAGTCAGAGCCCAAGCCTGCCCTTTATTTCGCCAGATCCCATGCACCAGGCCCACCTCCCACACGCTTTTACTCCTCCTCGGCAAGCTCTGCGAAGCCCAGGCTCAGTCTCCTTCTTCTCGCACCCACCATCCACGCCTCGACACCCCTCACTCCGAGGAGGAGTATCTTGCCATCTGCCTCATCATGCTTGCCCGCGGAAACAGAGGCCTCTACTACCGCCACCGGCAGCCCCGACCTCGTCGCCTTCCTCTTCACCCGGGGATTAAAAGACGGGTCGACCCGACCCGTGTTCACCGCCAAAGAAGCACAGCCACAGCACATCCTTCCTCCATCCCACTACCACTACTTTCCCAATTACTTTCCGATCCACCTTCCTCCTTCTGAGGCTGAGATTTCATCTCCTCTGTCATCCATGGCGTCTGCAAGTTCTCTCAGAGCGATCTCGTCCCTCCATTTCTCCAACTTCATCACCATACTCGTGACCCTCTCCGAGCAGTAGGATCCTCAACAGCTGCTGCTTGTGCGTCCACATCTCCGCCCACTACATAGCCATCCATTGCTGCTGGTGCATCCATTGCTACTGCTGGTGCTTCGGCGGCTGGGGGCGCGAGTTGTGACAGCTTGAAAGTTGTGACTTGGATGGGTATCTTCGACTTGGCCTGAGGTTGAGACCTGGGTTGGTGTCGTTTCGCCGCGTCTTGGATGCCTGGGGACTGCCTTCCGCTGCTGTTGACTGAGACAAGGGAGTAGGCTGCGGTCATTGAACTCACGGATGGCGCTCTTAGCTCTTTGGCCTTCCTTCGTTCATTAAACTTCCTCACGGCCATGCTCCATCCCTTGCCACGCATCCACGCTCCTCACCGCAGGCAGACACCCGAGCTCTGCCGCTCTCTTGGTTTAACACACAAAATGCCAGGTCTTGTTGAATCAATGGTCAGCAGCAAGAAACACGGCGGACGCATAGCCCTCTGCAGCCGGACGATCCCTCCCTCTGCGACGGTAGGCAGTGCAACGGTTGTGCTCGGCGGCTGTGCTCGGATAATGGAGCTTCTTCCTCCGTCTCCTCGCTTCCATCTTCTGCAGCTCCACTATCTCCATCTTCTGCCCGACATTTATACAAAAAAATAAAAAATAATAATAATAATAAAAAGATAAAAGGAAGAAGCTTTTGAGTGGTGTAGTAGGTGAAAGCACCACCGAAAGCAAAAGGAATAAAAAAAAATTTGTGTGTGTGTTTTGGTGCCGTGTGTGTGCGCATGCACAAACAATGCATGTGCGCGGTGGATGTATGTGTAAACACCACCAACTAAAAAAATATATATATATATTATAAAAAAAAAAAAGATATACAATAAAACGAAGCTCTTTTATTAACTTCTCTATAAAATTTACAGGGAAGTACATTTACATTAAAAAAAAAAAAAAAAAATTTACAAGAATGTGTTGGCGAACGGGAGGAAGCCTTCATTGATCAGGTGGCGCCTCATCATTCGGCGGAACCCCAGGAAGAGGAGGCGCTGGAAGTTGATTGTTTGGAGCCTCAACACTCGGCGAAGCTCTAGAAGACGAAGGCAATAGTTGCCTTTGAAGTAAAGCCATGAACATCCGATGGTCACTCTGAATCCGACCTTCTGATTCCTGCAGCTGGTCAAGCTTTCTCTTCATGCTTGTCGAGTAACCATTAGCAAGCATGTGCAACTCCCTATTCTCGTGCTTGAGCCCTCTAATCTCCAGCTTAAGGCTCGCGACCTCAGCCATCAAGGATTCGACCTGGCGAGTTCGAGCAAGAAGGCGTTGGCCCATATTCAATACGGAGCCCGCGCACTGAACACTGAAAGCCAAAGAGTCTTGAACAGCCAGCTCATCAGACCACTTGGAGAGGATCCTGTTGTCTTTTAGGGTGAGAAGATTTCTAGCAACCACCGTAGCGGTTATGTCGTTCTTCATCACAGAGTCCCCAACTGTAAGAGGACCGGTGGGTGATACGAAGGACGGGCGCCATATGTTGTCTTGGGAAGGCAAGTCTGCATCTTCCCCAACATTCAAGTCAAGACGACAATCAGATGGGCAAGCCATTTGCAGAAATAATGAAGGAAAACGAAATCAGGAAAATCAAACTCTCAGAAATGCTAAAAGAACGGAAATTCTTACGGGCAGCTTTTCAAGTATGATTTAGGGACACGATCGATGCCTCTATAAAAAAGGGAAGAAGCAACAGAGGCGTCGGTTCAGAAATCGAAGAGGCACCTCTCCCCGAATATCAAAAGTCGGGCCGTTTGTTCAAAGATCGAAGAGGCACCACTCTCTGAGATTTTAAAAGTTTGATTTTCCGGATCAAATCTGTCGCCACTCCTCACACGCAACCTCAGCTTTGCGTAAATCACGGGCAATTTTGTCAAAGATTTCTGACAAAGTGAAAAAGAAAACGCGTGAATCTTACTGTTTCAATTACCCAACGGTTACCGACAAGAGTAAAGGAATAGTGCCACTGCTTGCTGTAAAAAAATCCGTACATATGTCGACGCTCATCTTCATGGCAAGGCAGACCTGCAAAAATGCCCAACCCTTCCTCACCTTTGAGAGTAACACTCCCAGCAAAACCTCTCAAAATACTCAGTCTTCTTCCTCCCGAGAATACCTCTGCAAACAAATCACACCAGAGCAAAAATATCTCATATCATCAGGGTCGAAAGCAAGAGTATCTCATATCATGCTTTCCCCCTAACCTTTTCTTTGTCCTCCCTCTTCACTACAGGACAAGGAGAAAGAGAGCGATCAACGGCACTCGGAGCCAAGCTCCCAGTCAGGAACGGATTGCCTGGAAGTCCTTCCCTGATTGCTTACCTAGCCTTGCTCTCGAGTACTCATCTGCCTGGAGAACAGACAAGACAAGCGACAATGAAGCATCAATCTTGAAGGTTCATCTCCTGACCCTCTTCAATATGAATTGGGGAGATTGAACAAAGAAACAGGCCATCATCTCCACCTCGCGTCTGCTTACCGGGATCCAGAAGCTCTTCGTGGTCCCATTTCCATTCATCAAGATCAAGCCTCGACGGCCCTTGAAGAAATCACAAGCCCGATTCAAGATCAAGTGTCCACCACCCTTGAATCGAGCTCAGCTCCAAGGAAAATGAGTAAATTCAGACATTTGGAGCCACTCTAGCAAAAGAAACCGCCTAGCCCAGTTTAAGATTAAACCTGTGGAAAGCGAGATCTTCAAAAAGCAAAGGTATCTCATATCATCAGGGTTGAAAGCAAAGCTATCTCATGGCATGCAATCTCCCTGTCCTTTCCTTTGTCCCTACTCTTACCTGCAAGACAAGGATAAAGAAAAGCAATATGTCGGAACCTCCACTCAAACCTCCAGGAAGATACCACATCTGCCTGAAGAACAGATAAGGCAGGCAGGTGAAGCTAGTACATTGAAGCATGTGGAGACAAGCGCAACCAATATATATATGTGCTGGTTCATCCGTTACTGCTTCAAAAGAAAACGTATCTCATATCATTAGGGTCGAAAGCAAAGGTATTTCATATCATGCTTTTCCCTTTTCTTTCCTTTACCCTTGCTCTTACCTGCGAGACAGGGAGAAAGAAAGCAATCAATCAGAACCTGAAATCAAACATCCGATCTGGGACTGATTGCCTGGAACCTTTGCCTGGTTGCTTACCGAGCCTTGCTCTCAAGTACTCATCTTCAAGTGCTCTGAAGGACCATTTAAAAGCAAAAGGTTGCGCACCACTTCTGCCAGGCAAAAGAAACAAGCAAAGAAGAATGTAACATGGTGAGCTGTAACAGATCACTATAGCATGACGCCCTCGCCTGCAGAACCGCATGATCCATCCGGAGGAAACCAGGAAATCCTCCAACCCAGTTCAAGATCAAAGCTGTGGAAAGTCAACGAGCGCAACAAAATACGTGCTGATTCATCCACTACCAAAGTCAAAGATCAACTACCACGAGAAGCTCTTCGTGGTCCAACTTCATTCAAGATCAAGCCTCAACGGCCCTTGAAGAAGTTTGCAGTCCATTTCAAGATCAAGCCTCAACGGCACTTGAAGAAACTTGCAGCACAAAATTCAAGATTCAAGCCTATACGGCCCTTGAAGAAATTTCCAGTCTAATTCAAGATCAAGCCCCGACGGCCCTTGAATCGACATCTACATTGAGAAACTTCAAAACACATCGCCTACAAGTGACAAGCACAGGTATGTGACGCGCCTTGAAGTGGGGGCATTTGTAGACATCGAAATTTCGTGAAAATAAACGTTGACAAAAAATTAAAATTTCAACGCTCATGTATCACATAAATTTTATACGTAGCGTGTGAATCAACGAAAAATCGAAATAATTCAGAAAAGTCATCAAACAGGACACATGTCGATGCCTGGCAGAAGTGATTTATTTCATCTGATTATTTAAACCCAAAAATCAAGTTTTGGAATTCTATAAATAGGAAGCCATTTCATTCATTTCAAGACACCAATTTACATTGGACAAAAGCCTTGAAGCTTTGAAACTCCAAACGCTCTCAAGCAAATCCAGAAGAATCAAGGAAACTCTCTTCGTTCTTCGCCAAAACCACCTTCAAGATCAAGCCCCAACGGCCTTTGAAGCAAGCGTTCATCGTTCTTCGAAGATCAAGCCCAAAATCTCTTCGAAGATCCATTCATCCTCAACCTTCAAGATCAAGCCCCAACGACCCTTGAAGCATCGTTCATCCATCTTCGAAGATCAAGCCCAAAAGCCCTTTGAAGATTCGTTCATCGTTCATCGTTCTTCGAAGATCAAGCCCAAAAGCCCAAAATCCCTTCGAAGATCCATTCATCCTCAACCTTCAAGATCAAGCCCCAATGGCCCTTGAGGAAATCATCCACTGTTCATCCTAATAGGGGTGGGTTCGAAAAATCGAAAACCGAAAAAAACCGAACCGAATACCGAACCGAGACCGAAAAAAACCGAACCGAAAAAAAAACCAAACCGAAAGTGTAAAACCGGACCGAACCGAATCTGGTTCAGTTCGGTTCAGTTTCTGGGGTTCGGAAACCGGACCGAACCAAACCGAACCGAATATAATTACATTTTTTTTTTCCCTTGGAACGGCGTCGTGTGACTCTCGTGTTCAGTGGCTTCACTTAGGCGGGCTGGCCTTCTTCTCTGCCTTCACACTCGAGTCTGAAACCCTAAACTAAACATAACAGAAGACGCTCCAGCTCGGCCGCTCCAGCTCCTCCGCTCCAGCTCCGCTCACTCTGTGGACCATCTCATTCCCTGCCTTCACGCTCCAGCTTCGTCTTCTTCATTCCCCGTGAGTCCGTGACCGGTGACCCGTGACCCGCGACCCACGACTTCCTCTCGCCGTTTCGAGTCTCGATTCTTGACCCACAAAGTCCCTCATTTGCAAGGTTAGTCTCTCACCCCCTGTCCCTGATACGTTTTGCATTTTTTTTTTCTTTTTCAATTTCGTTGGTTCTGATGAATCTGATGAATCTGATCTGCTGGATTTGTTTTGAGGTTTGATTAATTGTGAGAGTACATGGGTCTGATTAATTTCTTCTGTTACCCCTCGATTTCTCGATGCTGCATGTTCAACATTTCGGATGCTGCATGTTCAATCCTCTGTTTGTCATGGATTTGGTTCTGTCTGTTTCTATGCTGATTTGGTTCTGTCTGTTTCTGTGAGTGAATTTTAATAGCTCTGTGCTTGTCCAACAAGCGACTTGTCTGGTTTTGTGAGAGACATCAACATTGATGATGGCTAGGATTGTCTGGTTCTATCTGTTTCTGTCTGTTTCTGTATCTGTTTTGAGGTCAAAGTTCACAATTCCACATGCTAATAATCTCACGGAAAAATTAGTGTTAATACTGGATATACATCACAAATGAGATTTGATAGTTTTCCTGCTTATCCTATGAGTTCTCTCCCCTGTACTGATGTTGGATACTGATATACATCACAAATGAGATTTGCATGTGAGTGATATTATTCAATTTGATAGTTTTCAGATACTGATGTTGGATAATGGATGGATTCGAAATTAAGTCTGTTTGTTGATGCTAGTATCTGTTTGTTGATGCTGCTGGCAGGGGTGGGTTCGAAATTAAGTCTAACTTAAAGTTGTAAATAATGTTCAAGTTACAAACCCACAGTCACTCCCTTATAAGCAGGTTTAATTTCAAATTAGGTCCACTTCAGGATTTGTTTCCTTGATCTCTTCTGGGTTTGTTTCCTTGGTCTGTCTTCTCTTCTTCCTGAGTTCATAGATTAAGGGATGTATCAATAATAAGTACATCCATAAAATTACGAAAAGAGATGTGGGAATATGAAATTGCAATGAATGAAATATTTGTGAGGGAAACTTAACTTATTTTTATAATTTCCTATGTAGGTATATCAGATTTGTATGCTTACAATTACAAATTGTGTCTAACATGTCCAAAACATATGCACTTAGGCTAGAGAAAGTCTAAGTCAAAATATGAATTGCAAGCACTAATTAGGTTTGTGCATGTATTGCAAGCACTTAGGCTAGAGAAAGTCTAAGTCAAAATATGAATTTGTAACTTTGCATGCAAGCACTAATTTGGGATTATAACTAGGGCAAGAATTGTATGATTTGTCTATTGTCTTTAGTTTTGCTTTGTCTATTGTCTTTTATCTTTTTCTTTAATTATATGATTTGATTTCACATATTAAAAAAGCATCACACACGTTTATTAGGCTGCCCTAAGCCCTTTATGCAATCTGTTTTTTGAGTATAAGGCTGCCCTTTTATGCAATCTGTTTTTTGAGTATTAGGCTGCCCTTCACTAGAAACGTTTTTTGAGTATTTGTCTCCTAATCCATGTTATGTTTTGTATCTTAATTAGATGAAGTCAACTACATCAAAGGCCTCGAGCTCAAGCTCAAACTCAATGAGATCATCAACTTGCTCCCATGAAAAAATAAACACATCTACGTCTACTCCATCACAAGTAAGTTGTCATCTCTATACTTTCTCTATGGTTCTTATGTCTTCGTTTATTTAATAATTAATTGTAATGATTCTTTCTATTATTTTTGAAGGACATTGTTGGTGAATCAACTCCACCTCAACTCCCCATGGTGGCAACTCAACAAACTACTCTTACTCATGGTGGATCCAAAAAATCCTCCGATGCAACTCCAAAAGAAAGTTGCTCAAGTGATCAAGTAAGTAAAGAAGATACTCTCTTAGATTCACTAAAAAGTCATGAAAGGTCTGCAATTTGGGAGCACTTTGAAAGGACACTTGAGGGAGGTAGAGTTAAAGGGGTGTGCAAGTACTGCAGCAAATCTTATATGGCCGACACAGATAAAAATGGTACAACTAGTATAAGAAATCACTTAGCTAGATGTAGGAGCTACGGTCCTAATAAGGAAATATTTGCTGCAAATAGGCAAA
Organism: Cotoneaster glaucophyllus; assembly: GCA_036320875.1. Lineage (NCBI taxonomy): Eukaryota > Viridiplantae > Streptophyta > Magnoliopsida > Rosales > Rosaceae > Cotoneaster > Cotoneaster glaucophyllus. The sequence continues at coordinate 11,195,000 of CM070064.1, read as the reverse complement.
AGATCTTAACTTTTGCCGGCACAAAAGATAAGTTGGAAGCTATAGGTTTTTCTCAAGTGGAAGTTACTAAGGCTTGCGTTGAGATGATAATTATAGACGAGTTACCTTTTTCTTTCGTTGAGGGAGAGGGTTTTCGTCATTTTTGCGTGCATGCATGTCCTTTGTGGAGAGTACCTAGTCGTAAGACAATAGCTAAAGATGTACTTGGCTTGTTTTACTCCGAAAAGGAGAAATTGAAAAGTCAGTTGAAGACATTTAGGGTGTGTCTAACAACAGATACATGGACTTCTATTCAACAAACAAATTACATGGTTCTCACCGCTCATTTTATTGATGATGATTGGATGTTACATAAAAAGATTTTGAACTTTTGTGTAATTCCAAATCATAAAGGAGAATCCATTGCTCAACTTTTGGAGGAGTGTTTGGTGGAGTGGGGCATAGAGAAGGTGTTAACTATTACGGTTGACAATGCTTCGGCAAATGATGCCGGATTAAGGGATTTGGTGCACCGAATAAGTGGGTGGGGGATTCCTAATGCACTTTTGCATGATGGAAAATATTTGCACATGAGGTGTGTTGCTCATATTCTTAATTTGGTGGTGAATGATGGGATAAAGATGTTAAATACCGCTATACAAAGCATTCGTAATGCGGTTAGGTATGTAAGATCTTCCCCTCAAAGGTTGGAGAGCTTTAAAAGGTGTGTGGAGAAAGTGAGAATAGAAAGCAAAAGGCTTGTGATTTTAGATGTCCCTACTAGGTGGAATTCCACATTTTTAATGTTGGAATCGGCTTTGAAGTTCAAGATGGCTTTTGATAGGTTGAAAGTAGACTATGGTCATTACCTTCCTTACTTTGCTAAAGAAAATCATGATAATATAAGGGAGGGGCCACCTTCGACTTTTGATGGGAGTGAGGCGGGAATATTTGCATCATTTTTGAGACCTTTCTATGAAGTCACTTTAAAAGTGTGTTGTTCTAATACTCCAACCATTCATACTACTTTTGGTGATTTGTTTAAGATCAAAAGTCTCCTCCTTGAAAACAAAGATAATGAATTCTTGTCTATGATCTCGATGTTGATGCTTGAAAAATATGACAAATATTGGGGTTCAATTGAGGATATGAATCAATATGTTTTTGTTGCACTTGTGCTTGATCCTCGCCATAAATTGGAGAAGGTGGTTGATTATTATGAGATATTATATGGCGAGGATGAGGAGAATGAGGAAAAAGTTGAAATTGCAACCAATGCGGTGAAAGATTTGTTGTTAGATCTTTACAAGATTCATGAAGAGTCATCTTTTGATACACAACAAAGTAGAAATAGTGGTGGTAGTTCTCAATCGACAACTACAAGTGGAGATCCTTTATCTAGCTTGACAGAGATTGAAAGAAAGTTGAAAGAGAAAAGTGAAATGAGAAAAGCAAAGAGAGCCCGTATTGTGCACAATGATTTGGATAGGTATCTTTTGGATCCTAATGAAGGGGAAGAAGAGGCAAACTTTGATATCTTGAATTGGTGGAGGGTGAATGGGCTTTCTAAGTATCCTATTTTGGCACGAGTTGCAAAAGATATTTTAGCTATTCCCGTATCAACAATTGCTTCGGAATCTTCTTTTAGCACAAGTGGAAGAATAATTGATCCATATCGTAGTTCTTTGAGTCCAAAAATGGTGGAAGCTTTGATATGTGCACAAAATTGGCTTAGGTCAATTCACGTAGCATTACATCATGAGCCAACTATTGAGGAGATTGAATTTTGTGAAGAAGTTGAGAAAGGTAATTTTACTTATTGCATTTGGTTTTGTTAGACTATTTTAATTAGATGTTATGTTACATGCTTACTTTACATCATGTTCTTTTGTTTATTTATTTGTATGTAGAAATGGCAAGTGGAAGCTCAAAGAAAGGTGTTATGTTGCCTCCTAGGCCACCTAAGCATTAAGCTTGAGCTTGAGGACTTGGAGGAGGATTTTACTTGTGCAATACATTAAGTGATGAAACCTTGAAGGTTTATTTTGACTTATGTGATGTTTAAATTTGGACATTTTGAAGACTTAAACTTTGATGTTTAAATTTGGACATTTTGATGTTTAAACTTGATTGATGATTCTAATTGGACTTTAAATGTTTATTTTGAAACTTTATGTTTTTAGATTAATTAGTAACTTATGTTATGATTGCTTCATATTTTCTATTTTTTTTTAGGGAAGGAAATGAAGAATAAGAAAGGAAAATGAAAAAAAAAAAAAAAAAAAAAAAAAAACCGGAACCGAACCGGAAAAAACCGAACCGAAAAAAAACGAACCGAACCGAAATTTCGGTTCGGTTCCGGTTTTGGCAAAAAACAGAACCGAATAGAACCGAACCCACCCCTACATCCTAAAGATCAAGCCCCGACGGCCCTTTGGATCAGCAGCCCATCAACAAATCCACACATCCTCGTTCATCAAAATCAAGCCCTCCAAAGGCCTTTGAAGAACTGTTCATCCAAAGATCAAGCCCCGACGGCCCTTCGGATCAACAACCAAACCACCAAATCAACACCTTACGAAGATAGAATCAGAGGCAAATTGTAAAAGAGATTGTAACCCAAAAACAAATCAAAAAATACAAATATTACTTTGTACACGTTGTTCTTGTCTCTTTCGTTTCAGGAAAAATTCGTGTTCACAGAAATGTCTATCGTATGGAGTTTTATTCTTACTTTTTCAAAAATGTTGTTTCTACAATTCAAACATATGATCTTTCGATCACATATATATCATTGTATAAAAATAAAAATAAAATAAAAATAGCTTTGGAGGCGGTAGGTTTCCATTAACATTTAGGACATGGTCCCTCGTAATTGACACAAGTATCTATCCTGAGATGACCCCTCTAAACCTCTATCTTGAGATGACCCCTCAATGTCGATTGTTTTGACATACAAGTTATAACCACCAACCGCACCTCAATGTTTACAAGTTTTTATTTTTTTGGGAGAACTGTTTACAAGTTTATTACTCTCATAATCAGGGACGAAATTAGAAAAAAAATTTAGTGGGGGCAACCCGAAAGTCAATTAAGAAAATCTTATTATAGTATGGCTTATAACCAATATGAAAATAGGGATGATTTCAAATGATAATGTATCACAATTCCAATGTTACAAAAATTTAAGTGTAGTAGTGGAAAGTGGCAAAGTGATAAGAAAAATATTAATACATAATTACGCAAGAGTGAGGTTTTTCGGTTTGAATGATAGAACAAGAGCACTTTTGCTCATATAATATTTGATATGGAGTATACGCAGTATGAAAGTATGTTGGACACTAGGTACATATATTTTCTTCAAAAATAATGCGTGTTAAAATAAAAAAAAATTTTGAAAAATAAAAATAAAATAAAATTTGCCCGTGTGGCAACATATGTGCTCTTAAGTTTTCAGAAAAAACTTGATTTAGTGAGAGCTTATTTCAAAATCTCCGCTTGAAATACCTTGTACATCTTGTGAGGCCCACAGTACTGCAATTCTACACGGTCAACGTTCAATCAAAGCGAGACACGGCGCTTGGCTATTGTTCCTTTGTTACCAAGAAAGAAAACAATAAACTTAAAACATGGCCTATGCATAGCAAATTCTATGTTACTTTGGAATAAAAAATACTTTCGATTTTTTAATAGTTAAATCTTTGTGTTTTTTATCAAAATAATAATTAAAAACTTATAATATCAGATATTTCAAAACAACGTAAAATTTTCACAAAACAACGATGCTGCATGAACCCCATTACAATCCTCGTCTTTGTGTTTTTGACCAAAATAATATTTAAAAGCTTAGAATATTAGATATTTCAAAACAATGTAAAAAATTCAAAAAACAACAATGCTGCATGAACCCCATTACAATCCTCATTTAAATCTAGAATAATATCAGAATCACCACAAAGGAGCAAACCACTGACTCAAAGCTAGCAATTATTTATTCCAAAAGAATTATTTATACTTTATATATCTCACGCGAACATTGCACAAAGACAAAGCACTCTTTTTTTTCTTCTTAACAAACTATATTATTTATACTAAGAATATGAGGGAGTGACCTAAGCCTCACACAGGGCTAACCATAATAATGTGGTTCAAATTCATCTTTGACGAGAATTAAACCTAAGATCTCTCAATTATAAGTAAAGAAAAATATCATTAGATTGTAATACTAAATAACTACACAAAGCACTCTTCTTCTTCTTCTTTTTTTGGGAAACACACAAAGCACTCTTAATGCCAAAGTAATGTTACACCGGTGGTGGTGCGTGGTATGAGTCTTGGTCATATCATCTCAATGGCCCCATTCTCTGCCTGCAAAGTTTCAAAGGGTAGGGCACCATCAACGTCGTAGTTCCCTCCTTGACCCTTTCAAGTTTCAATTTCAAAAAACGTTAAAAACTCGTCGTATTCTTTTTCTTTCCTTTCCTTTCCTTTTCCTTTGTAGTGTTCATACCTGCATACCATTCCACCATTTAGCAACCAGTCAACAACACTAAACCATGCCTCCACGTCCTAAGAAAATCAAACCAAAACTACTTGCCAAGAAGAAAACCAAAAACACAATCCGTCGATCTCCACCTACCCTTCAACCCCAACAACCCCCACTCCAAGGTTCTCTCTCTCTCTCTGGTTCCATTTTATTATGTGGTGTGCTACCTACACGTTCCTTTTTACTTCCCACACATTCTTCTTAATTTTCTGTCGTCGGATCTAATGAATGGAAGAAGATCAAATAATAAAAATTAACAACAGATGTGTGAAAAGTAAAAATAAATGGATAGATAGCACACCCCTTTATTATTTGTTTAATTGGCTATTGGTTTCCACATTATTGTTTCCCGTTCATACCTCCGTAATTTTTTCTGTCTCTTTCTACTTTGTTAAACTAATACATATGAAATGTTTCTGACTTGACTATATTTTGTGGTAGACAAAGAATTAAGGAGTTGCCAGACTGCTTCTTCAACTTGTCAACATCATTCTGCCGGTGATCAATATTCGGAGAAGGAGGAGAGGCAAAAAGTTTCTGCAAATCTTAACGAAATGGCGGATTCTTCAAATGGGAAGCTTGAGGGAGATGAAAATGTTCAACCGGGCGATGTTGGGGACTCAAAACCTGTGGTTGAATCCCTGAAGGACGTGGCCATCGATGCTGGTTCCGAGCCGGCAAGGGAAACCCGTGAAGATGGTGCTGATGGTTCGAGTTCGAGTTCCAGTAGTAGTAGTTCGGATGAAGAGGCGGAAAGTGCTCAAGTGGTGGATCATTCAGGGGAAGTGGTAGAGGAGAAGACTGAAGAAGTTGATGTCTCGGTTGCTGAGACGGTTGAATCTGTGTCCAATCATTTGGATCAAGGTGGTGTTGTGGAGGAAACCAAAGCGGAGGAGGTGGTGGAGGAGGAGAAGGTGGTGGCGTCTTTGGATGAGACTGATGAATCTTGTCCGGCCATCACGGAGGAGGTTTCGAAGCAGGTTGAGGAAAAAACATTGTCATATGTGGAAGAGAGTAATGGGGTTTCTCCAGTCGAAACCGGTTTGGTGTCCGAGGAGGTTGAAGAATCAACATTGCCGTTGAGCAAGAAAGAGGATTGTGCTCCAGTCGTAACATATGTGGAGTCGAAAGAAACTGAAGAAGCATATGTGGAGTCGAAACCGGTTCCTGCTGCTGGTGCAGATGTTACGTCAAAGGGAACCGAGGAAATAAAACTACCGGTTTCCGAAGAGCAAACTGGGGAGTCATCAGGTACTGCAGACAAGGAAGAGGTTCCAGCAGTCGAATCAGCTGATGCCGGACAGGATTATGGCAAGGCCGAGATCCCCCAAAGCACAGGAAATCCGGTAACCAATTTGCTTAAATTGTCTAACTTGTGTAGCTTACATAAAATTCTTTTCAAATCAATGACTACTTCTTTGTTTATCTGTTAGCAGTTTACTGTCTCCGGTGCTGGACGCCCCCTGCATCCGACTTCATGGAGGAGTTGCTGTGGACTTCTCGAAATTCTGCACCGAAGATCTGACAGATAATTTAAGGTAATTAATTGAAGATAATACTCTTCCAAAAATAGTTAGTTGTTGCATTACAAGTTCAAACTATGCTCTTGATTTGTTTCGTTTCGTTTCGATCCGAGGATACTTTGTAGCTAAGTTACTACTCGCTAGGGTTTATCTGTACTTTGTTGTACTTTGTAGTTATTTGTTTCGTTTAGTTGTCCTGCTGCTTTTTTTCTTCAGTCAAAACTTGTGCTGCTGCTATATGTTATACAAGATTGTACATTTTTCTCAATCTGCAGGAACCAAAATCTATACGGATCAAGAAATTGATCATTTTTCCTGCTATTTTTTGCTTTAAAATGTTTATGTATTTTTAGGTGAACTGACCTAATAAAGCTTTGGGATATGCTGTCATGTGTTGGCATATAAACTTTTGTATATTGGAATGTTGCATCATAAACATGGCTTTACAGTTAGTGGGTGGCCTATAATGCATGGGTCTATCAGAAGGTCACACGTATGCACATACGAGTTGTTTTAGAGATAGTCGGCCATGCGTGTGGGAGCAACAGTCAGCCGTTGATAGAACCGGTTTTACCCATCAACGGCTGATAGTCATCCACGCACATCTCCTTGATTGCCAATTGCATTTCTCGTGCTAAACTCTCAGTTTCTTTAACTCTGGGCTGACTACGGACCTAAGCTTAGTCAAGTTGACTATAACAGTGTATCTCTCCTTCTGCACCCCCAAGTTTAAATCCTTTTTCCCGTAATTTAGATGATCTTAGACTAGAATATTATATCATTTGTCAAAAAACTATGGGCTGACTGTATTTTCTTTTTCGATCTCTATTCTTCATGAACAGAACATTACGATTGGTGCAACTGAGCCATGAAGGTCGCACAGCTATACCTAAATCTATTTAGTGTTTGAAATTTAGAGCTTCACTTTGTGTTAGGATTTGAGATTGGTTATTTGTGATTTTGTGTGGAGTGAATTCGTTATCTGGTATATTTTTCGTATTTACTAAAGAAAGGTTCTTTTATATTCCTTTCAGTGACTTGTATGTACTAAGGATTTCATTTTTAAATTTTTGATTTGGTAAATGTAGGACTAAAGAATTTGTTATCTATACATTGATGGTTAATGCTAAAGAAAGGTTTATGCTTGAGTGTTAATTTTTAATTGTTACTGCCCATGATACGACAATAACTTCCTTGCAACAGGATGCATGTACACTTTCTCACTCATCACGAGATTAGTCACAACCGAGGTATTAAATATCGATGATATCGGAAATATCGGTGGTTCAAAAACACGGAAATATCGATGGAAATATCGGGATATTATCGATATCGATAAAAATTGAATAAAAACCACGGAAATTGTAAGAAAAACTTGGAAATTTTTATTGAAACTTTGCAGGATGTTTATTTAGTCAATTATCTATTAGTTTATCACAAAAAATTAGAAGGAAATGCATTGCATGATGGATTTAACTGATTTAAGTTGATTATATAGCGAGCTGGCAAACATTGTGAGTGTAGAAAATATGTAGTAATTAATGAAAGAAGTTTAAACACACCAAAATCATTTATATATAATGAATTAGTACAATATTTTACACTTTATATATTGCATTGTATAAATGGTGCAATTGAGTCCTTTATCTAGTGAAACCCCAATCCTGTGAAACCCCACTCCCAGATTAATTTATATTTTCACTCTTTCCCTGAAATTATATAAATTGTGCAATTAAGTCCTTTATCCTAATCTAATCTGGACCCTCCATCTTGATTCTCACTCTCCGTCACGCTGCCACGTGGCAGCCCACTAACCCTCACCCTATCTCTCTCTCTCTCTCTCTTTTCCCGAGTCTCTCTCGGACCTCTCACTCTCTCTCAGATCTCAACTCTCTCAGTTCTCAACTCTCTCTCTCTCTCTCGAACTCTGGTTCTCTCACTCCATTTCCCCGATCGCACCCACACCCAGGCACACCCAAATTCGTCTACCCCGATGCCAGCGCAGCATCTCCACCACCCTCCTGAACTCTCCCTCCCTCTCCTCCGTCTCTGGGAAGCACGGCGACGCGCAGAGGAACCCAACCCATATTCCGGCCACACCCAGGCGCACCCAAATTCGTCCACCCCGATGCCAGCGCAGCATCTCCACCACCCTCCTGAACTCTCCCTCCCTCTCCTACGTTCCTCCTCCCTTTCTCACCTCCCGGCGACCAAAAGAAACCATCAGACCCGAGCGGGTTTTGGGATCCATCAAACCCGAGCGGGTTTTGGGATCCGGAGAGAGGATTGCAGAGAGGCGCAGATCTTGGTAGAGAGAGGATCTTGGCAGCCTGCGACGACGGAGCTCGGCTGCCGTTGCGACGACGGAGAGAGATCGCGATAATATCGCTAATATCGCGATATTATCGATATTATCGCGATATTATTACGATATTAATTTTAATACTCTGAAAATATCGCCGTTGCAAAAAAACGATAATATCGACGATATTTCGCCGATATTATCGATTTTTCAGTCCTTGGTCACAACAGATTCACAAAGTCCGGCGGATGGTTGTGCATGTAAACCGAACCTCAATCGCACCTCTCTTCGGCGCCGGAAGCTGCAGCAAAAATATTTGAAATTCAGGGTTTTTGTGATTGGATTCAGATCTTCATGTTCTTCTGATCAAAACAATACGCAAATTAAACAAATCAAAAGCAATCATCAACGAAGGAAATTAAGATTAATAAACAAAGACTAAGGAGTGTATTCAATTGGGATTTTAATTCTTTTAATGAATCTAGAGGTATTTAATCAGGATTTTAAGTGATTCTATGAGATTTCATGGGAATTGAATTAAAATTTTAATATTTTATATGAAATCTCTACAAATCAATTAAACTCCATAAAAATCTATTGATTTATAAATCCATTAAAATCTATCAAATTATCAATTGAATACACCCCTAAATAGCTAAGAATTTTACAAACCTGATTGTTTGGAGGTAACTGGGTCGCTTGCCTTCTTAGCTGCAGCCTGCAGACACGAGATCTTGAGCACGGCACCGTTTCCACCGAGACCAGCAACCAGTTACGTCTTATCCCCACCACCACAAACTTATCGGACGCCGCCTCCACCATATTCTCCCTGAGTTAAGCTCCGCCACGCCCTTTCACCGCATCAAATTTTGGGTCGATTTCATCTGCGCCGATCGCCAAATCGATCATTTGGGTGATCGAGCACCGAAAGAGGACTAACAACAGGGAAAGGAAGAGCTTACTCCAATTCGCCGGATTTCAGAGTCGCCGAGAGACGCGCGGGTATTAATGACGTGGAAAGAAAACTAATTGGCTGCCCTGGATAATTTAGGAAGAGGATCCTCGCCGGATCCTTTTCCTAGGGATCCTAGGGATCCTTAAATCTCAACCGTACATCGTATATCGTGCGGTCAGAAATCATTTCAAAATTTAAAATTTAAAATTAAATATGAATAGTATCTAACGAAAAATGACCGCACGATATACGATGAACGGTTGAAATTCAAGAAAAGGATTCGGCGGGGATCCTTTTCCGATAATTTAAAGGTTCCAACAGTGCCAACTAAGTTGTAATTACTATATTACCCTTGCACGTCAGCACATTCGACGCCAATTTAACCGAATTGACGGGATTCCGTCAAAGTGAAGCGAATATCGAGTTCCAATGTGCAAAATGGAGAAATTTTTGCTTAAAAGGACAAAACGAAATTGAAGTCGAGTTGCAGGAGACATTGAAAAAATAAGCCTTACAAAAAAGGAAACTAATGAAAAGTCCAAAAAAACTTCCCTTTTAACAATAAGCCATTTTTAAGGCATAGTAAATAGTGTCAGCCTGACACTGTCAGGTAAAGGTAAAAATGTGGTTTTCCGTTAAAAATGAACAGTCCCCGGAGTGTTTTGTTAAAACTTCTTAAAAAGCCCGTTAGAACGAGGCAACATTGAGTGCTCAAATGCATTTCTCTTGCCATATTGAAGTGAATGAAACCCTTGAAACAAACGGCAAGCGACACAAAACAAAGTATAAAACAGTTCTACCTGCTTTCTGCACAAGTTTATGAATTGGTTAGTAATAAGGTCTGAAGGACTGAAGGAAGAGAGAAACTTGGATCAGAGGGTTTCATGTAAGTTTTAGCCCTAAATCACACGGTGAAGCCAATCTTACAAAGGACCAGATCATAACTGTAAGATCGAGAGCTGTTTCAGATGCACCGTATCCAAAATCACAATGGCAATCAAAAACTCTAACTAGAAGTCTAGAATTTTCGTAGATTATTAGAACACGAGAATCAACGATTTGATAGCAATAGCAAGTCCAGGAACAGACAGGGAGGATCATATATATATATACACACAGAAACCATTTAAATTCGTGGAACAAGTCTGCACGGGGGAGGTGGATATTCAAGAAAACCATCAAGGGCTAATAAAGATGCGCAATTTGTATTTAACCACCATAAAGAACAAAACAATACGAAGCACTAAAATGGATACGACTTGATAAGCGATTAAAATCAAAGAATTATTGCTCAGCTTTGAGTCTATACCTAAACAGAAGATTAACTTCTCAGAAAAAGGGTTCGAATTTGCATAAAAATATGAGCATGAACAAACAAGATTTCATGAATGTTCGCCTATTTACTGATCCTCGAAAGAGAGTATACTACAATTAACCAAAATTGAATGCAAACATAAACAGTAGAATTCAGAAGCCCTAGCACAACCCCCCGTGGGGGAAAAAAGGGGGAGCAACATGTTACCATACCAATGACTAATTCAACTCTAATTAAACGACAGCTTTTCTTCAAAAACTACTAAATGGAACTTTAAGGAAAGCACCAACAAGGCAATTGAACAAATTCAGTGAAAGTGCTGCTACGTGTTCGAGATATCAGATTAACAATGTGCTTACAAACCATCAAATAATTAGCAAAAACCGTCATGCAGTATTTGTTTATTCCAGCAATTAAATATCGCTTGGAGCACACAGGGTACGAATACAAAATAGTTATAGCCAAAGTATGATAAATCCTTCGAAACTATATATATGGAGTATTTTTTTTTCCAACCAAGCAAGCAAAAGCTAAACAAAACAGCATCCCAAACTGATAGAGCTAACAAGATAGGCTCGCTAAAAAGCATTCATAATTCTAACAAAACTGCGACATATGCTCTTAACCAAATAAACCCTAACCTCTAGCTTTAAGCCTGCCCGGATTTCTTTCCTCTATGCTGCATTGCGGTCCAATCACCTCTGCCTTACATACAACACATAGACAACAGCAACTGCCACGGCAACAACGACTCCAGTAGACCCTGTCACAACTGGCAAGCTCAATCCTTTCGACTCTGTCTCTCTAGAAATCTCCTTCATGTCATTCACAGCCCCATTAATTTCTCCAACAGTCCTCTCCTTCAATCCATTAATAACCTTTTCAGCATCCAGCACGTCCTTCTGCAATTTTCCCATCTTCAGTTCAATGCCTCTGCACTTATCCTCTGATTCCCTCAACGCCGCCTCGACATTGAGCTTCTCACTCACTCTCTTCCCCAATTCAGCATTGTTCTTCGCAATCACCGACTCCAAATCCTCCACTTTCTTCTTGAACAAGCTAAGCTCACTCTCTTTCTCATCAAGTTTCTCTCTCATCTCTTCCTCAACCCTAATTTTCTTGCTCTTCTCCTCAGTCTCCTTCACTTCCAAAACCCCAATTTTCCTCTCCAATTCCCTAACTCTCTTCTCGCTATCAGCCTTCGCCTTCTTCAGGCTCTCGAGCTCCTTCTCCAAGCTATCAATTTTCTCCCCCTTCTCGCCCAACACACGCTTCAGCTCCGCCACTTCGTTATTTGCATCCGCCCCTTCTGCCATGGCCGAGACCAGATCGTGTTGGAGCCTCGCTACCTCAGTCTCAAGCTCCATCGCTCTATTCGCAACCGATTCCAGCACATCTTTCCCCTCCTCGGTCCGTTCAATCTCCAACTCCATCTCCCTGAGCCTCTCCTTCGTCTCCTTCTCGCTGCTCTTTAATTTCTCGATCTCCGCCGTCAGTTCCTGAATTTTCTCTTTCGTATCCTTGTTCTCGCGCTGGAGCTCGAGCTTCTCCCGCTCCAAACCCTCGACCTTGAGGCCCAACTCCGCCGCCTGATCGGCATCGAAGAAATTCTCAGCCTGATCGTCCACGATTTCAACCGTCTTCTCTGCCATTTCTAACCCTAAAACACACAACCAAACAAACAACAAAAACCAATCACAATCTGGAAATCGTAACTACAAAATTTCAGAATACCTGTCTGGCTACAGAGAAAATCACAACCAAGTTTCTCCAATCAATTTTCTTGCAGTTTTTGATATTCTCAGAAAACGAAAGCGAAAGTGACAGTGAGAGAGAGAGAGAGAGAGAGAGAGAGAGAGAGAGAACAAACCCAAAACCGAAAGCAATCAGCAATGGCGGTTGAGTGATCTGCGTGCGTGCGTGTCTGCGTGGGATGAGAATGTTCCAAGTAAACAGGGGGCGATAGAGTTTTAGGGTTTCTTCTTCTGCTGCTGACAACTTTCCATTACTTCTTCTTTACAACTAATTAGGCATCGAATCTAATTATCTCTGATGACGAAACGGACGGCTGAGAGTCGTGGATGGTTCGGTGCACCTGTTTAAAGGCGTGGGGACAAAATATGATGCGCCACAATTTTCACTTTCTAATTTCCAAGTTGCAACGTATATTAAATATTCTATTACTAGAACGCAGTATTAAGTGACTTGTACATATAAATATTATCAATGCAATGGATCGATAGTGGTTGTGGGAATGTGCTTTTTCTTGGTAGAGGTGCACAACGGGCTAGTCGGAGGGGGAATGGTTGAATTCGAGATGCAAGAGAAAGACCTAACCGTTAAGGTAATCCCCCACCTACCATTGTTTCTACTAAGAACATCTCCACCAGTTGGTGGAGGGCTAGTGGAGTGGTGGAGGGCAATGGCAATTCGAGGGCAAAGGTCATAAAACTACCCTTAATTTTCACTCTAACCAGTAATTCCTTTGTGCAAGTCCACTAGTTTGGAAGGAAGAAGAGCAAAGGCAAAGATGATTACTATTTACAAACATTTTTTTTTTATGTTTTCTTCGTCTTATCCCCACATATCATTATCGCCGTAGATTTTTGGGTAATTGTAAATGTTGAATTTGCAAATCTGTTGAACTTTGTAAGATTTTTAAGGTGCAAATTTTGTAAGTTTTTTTTTGGTATTTTTATGATTTTTTAATTTTTATAGAGTTATGATTAATCTTAGCTGTTGAATTTATTTAATTTTTTTTAAATCAAAGGCTCACAAAGAGCCACGCGGGTGGACAAGTGAGAGAGCTAGTGAACATCTCTAAATTGGTGGACATGCTCTAATAGTGTAATATAAACATGAGCTAACATTTCGTAAACGCACATTGTTCAATCTAACGGCTAGAAAATAAAGAAGTGTGTGCGGAATGAGAGAATTGGGTATGAAAATCATTTTCCTTGTAAAACAATCTAAATAGGGCTCACGTTTCGTAGAGGGCCATTGTAATTCATGTTGAAACACAAAACCACCAAAACCAAGCCCAATCTTGTGTTGGTTGGCAAGATTTGGAAGCGTGGAGACGGAGGGGAGGCAGAAGACGAACACAAGAGAATGGGCAAAGCCTGCAGTATTTATTTGGTTTGCCGTAAACCTAAAGAAAAATAATGGCAACAAACAAGTTAAATTTACAGCGATACAGACAGAGATCGATATTCGATACAGGTTGTCCAAAGTCCAACATATATGTCTGGGCGGGCTGTTCCTTTCGCATGCAGGTTGTTTAATAAACCATGAATGTTCCACGAGAGGACCACCTGCAATTTGCAGAGAGAGAGATAGCTCTTTCTTTTTTCCTTATATCTTATAAGACAAACACCTCCACCACCACTTTTCCTTTGTTTCTTCTTATCTTTCTTAATTCATCACTCTTAGTGCAAGCAAATGAAAGCTCCATAACTCTGCGTGTATACATGCATGCACCCCTTGCAGCTGGATGGTGGTTTCCAACCGCACCCATAAAGTTTTGCGTCTCAAAGTCTCAACTTGCTTTTGCTTGTTTGGCGCAATATGAAATTGGAAAACCATGGCCACCATATGTAGATCATGTGTCAGATCTACCTCCAATGTAACTTTATATTTGTCTCCAATATTTAACTCGTATTTCAACGCGTGTGCGATTATCTCACTTTCCTTTATAATACTTCTAATAGTTTAAAAGTACGTTCAGGATACTCATAAATGATTCTTGTGGCGTTGTGCGGAAATTTTTTTCAAGTTATACACAATAAGTAGAACTTCCCATACATATTACTTATATCCTAATCAAGCTTGTAATCTCTCCTTCCATAGAGTCTCTTAGTTGAAAAATTGACTAAAATGATCAAATATTAAATTTTTAATTGCTAATTAAAATTAGGGGTTTTTGAACATTAGTCCTTGCAAAAGATTAAAATTAAAGGGTAAAAAAAAAAACTTGGTGCTAGATTACATATTTAATTTAATCCCTTGAAGTGTACTTTTATCAAAATTTATATTCAATTTTTGTTATCTAATGTGTATTTTTATTTAATCTCTCCACATTAAATTTTAATTTTATTAATATGCACATATTTAGTTCTTTAATTATAAATGAACATAAATGAGAAAATATTAAAAGAAATTTGTGATACAAAAATATACATAAGTGTACATAAATGATTGTGCGAAAATATATAAAATTGACTTTTTTGTACCGAAATATATTATAATAAACCTAAATGTATGTATTGAAATGTATTATATTGAATTAATCTACCTAAATATCAATACTGAAATGTATGTACCAAAATGTACGTATCGAAATATATGTACAGAAATACAGTATATTAAGTTACGTATCGAAATATATGTACAGTATATTACGTTAATGTACCTAAAAGTCAATACTCAAATTAGAGGTATTAGGTTTGAATCTCGTGGATGGCGAATTCAATACCAAATTAAGTTGTCCATTGTGTGGCTTAACCGAACCCCCCCCGGATCGCCTTAGTGTAAAATATATCGTTGTACTAAAAAATATAAAGAATAAAGAATAAAAAATAAAAAAAAACTCAAATGTATGTACCAAAATGTACGTACCAATTTGCATGTATATGTTTGTATCAATGAATTAATGTACCTATATTTTGTATGGATGGATATACCTAAATATTCAAATGTATTAATATACCTATTTGAAGAACATACAAAATTGTTATCGGACTATATATTATAAAAAAATAAAAAAATAAAAAAAATTAGTTGCCTAAATGTAGACATTAAAATATATTATGATAAATGAAATGAAAATTAAATTTAAATGTAATTAATACCTTAAATAGGAATTAAAAGATAAATAAAACATCAAAATATAACTAATAAATGAGATGATTAAATGTATTATGGACTAAAATTGGATTTTAATCTTACACAAGATTATAGTCTAAAACTTATCTTCTTCTTCTTTTCTTTTCTTTTTCAAGTGACCCTTTACCACAGTGGTGGAAAGGTGTTGTGCCCTTGCATGACGGCATGGGTTTGAACCCCGTCAGTGGCTAATCTAACATTTAACTTACTGACGTTATCGTTTCACTAAAAAAAAAACATCTTTTTTAAGAATTAAAACGAAATTTTTTATTAAAATTAAATATCAACGACATGGCTTAGTTGAAAAATTAACTAAAATGATCAAATATTAAATTTTTAATTACTAAATTGATTAAAATTAAATATCAATGATCGTAGCGATCAAATATCAATCGCATACTAAAAAACTAATGAGAACTAACTGTTTAATTTTGATCATAAGTTGCCAATAATCGAATGTTAAAAAAAGTGGCAAATCAACTTACGTAGTTTGACAACAAGCCTAATTAGACTTGTCAAGTCCAAAGTCAACATTTGAAACTTGAAAGGTGCACGAAGTCACAAGCAATGACATCACCAAGTTGTATTAATCCAAAATTAATCCAAATCACTAACTTATCACCGAAAAATCTCAAAATTAATTCAAAGAAGAATCAGATTAGTCGACATCGTGGGTGACAAGCATTATCTTCTCACCGAAAAATCTCAAAATTAATCCCAATCACTAGCATGATAAGACACTGCTCCAGAGAATGAATTAGTTGTACTCGCACTCAAATTAGAGTTATGCATAGTGACTTAGTATCTAATAATATAGATAAAAACATGATTGTATGTGACCTCAAAAAATACTATTCAAGCATAAGTTTTTGATGATCTTCAGTATAATTTGGCTCCCTACAGTTTAAGTTTACGTCTCTCTAATTTGGCTCTTTTCGGATAAGGTTTACAATCTCATTATTAATTCACTTTTGTCGATCGTTGTTCTCTAATTTGACTCTTTTCGCTACAAGATACATGACATTCCATAATTAGTTATGTATTTATTGCAGGATATTCACTTTCTCACTTTCTACTATAACTCATATGGTAATACAACATGAAAGAGATTACTTCTCATAACCTAGATTCAAAAACTTAAATCATTGTCTTGTGTGTTGCACTTGATATATATATTTTAAGGAGCCTAGTTACAATAATTGATTAACATTAGTTCAAATTAATTAATGTCAAAACACCTTTGGACTTCATTTTATTGATGTTTTAACTTTTATATGTAGGGTAATGCTAGAGAGGCCAAATTTGGAGACTAAATTTGTAAACTAAATGATGTGTCACCAATAAGAATAAGCATGTTTATCAACGTATAAGTAAAAAACTAATTATCAACTTCCATGTCCTTTAGTTTTCAAAACTGTCTACAAATTTAATATTCCTAGCATTACTCTTCATATATATATATATAGGAGGAGATGCCAAAATCCATATGTAGCATTAAAGTTTAGTCATTTGGAGTAGCTCACTAACCACATGCTAACCATCTTCTAATTACTGTATTTAGGACACTAATTGCCACTAGTTTTCTCAGTAAACAAACAAACCAAATAAAACAAAAGAGACCAAGCAAATATGAGACACCAAGGGACATGCAAGCATACCAGATGCAAAATTATATCATTATCTAACACAAACTCCTTGCCCTCCCAAATACACTCATATTTCTGCAGTTGCAGCACTCATGAAATTCCTGCAAATTATGATCTAGTCATATTGCATTACCAACTGGTTAGAGCTTGATCGCTCCACAAAAATAAAATTCCAACATTCATGTAGAAAAGGGCATTATATATCATTTCTTTAGTACTAGAGAACCTTGATCTTTTCCTATCCATTACAAAAATATCAAAAAATTAACATTATAAAGAAAAAAGAAAAGGTCAAAAAGAAAAAGTAGGAAGAAAAAAAAAAGAAGCTACCCAAGTAACCCAGCAAATAAAACCGAAAATTTTAAGGAGGAAATAAAAGGATTTCATTGGTCTGTCATGGAACCAGATTAATAACCTTCCAAACTCCCAATCAGCAAGAGATCCCATAATTTAATTAATTAAAAACTAATTAATCAAATCAACCACCAAACTTCCTCTTCTCCTTCTCCAAACCTTCAACAAAGCTGGCAAGTTCTTTCATGGCTTTGAGCTGACCCTGCAACGCCATTATGTACCCAGCAGTCTCTTCAAAAAGCTCGTCCACCCCGCGCGACTCACCGCCGGGAACAATCCTCTGCAATGCCTCAATCTTCCTCTCCACCTCCTCCTTCTCACCGTCCTCCTCCTCTCGACTTGCAGTCTTTACATCGTTGACCATATCACTCTTCATGCTCTGTTTTCTGCTTCTTCCGTGAGTCGACTCCGCAGCTCTCTGCAGGAAGTTTATGCTGGATAAAGATTCATGCACCGCATTTCCCATGCGGGGTTTTAGCTGGTTTTTTCTGTGTTTCCTCTTGAATGTGGATTTGGGTAGCTGGGTTTGTGTTAGGGTTTGAGTTTGAGCTTCCTCCATTGATGAAGAAACACAGAGAAGAGATTTAGAGAGAGAGAGAGAGAGAGAGAGAGAGAGAGAGAGAGAGAGAGAGAGAGAGAGAGAGAGAAGAGAGAGAGAGAGAGAGAGAGAGAGAGAGAGAGAGAGGTGTGTTTAACTGATGACCTTGTGAAGGAGGAGTTGGCGTTAAATTATTGTTGAGCTGCTAGAAATGTCAAAGCCAACGAAGCTTTAGGCCCACTGAGTTTTTGGCTCCCCAAGCCCTAGCTCTTGTTTTGGACTTTGGAGTCTAGTGCTTAACTCTTCACGAATCACGACTCTAACGAGTCGTTGGCTAGGTATCAAGACAAATGCCATGTAAATCCAATTGCTATGTAATTTATACAAGTTCATGGTTCTAAAGTAAAAAATTTCAACTCTTTTATTGACTTTTAGGCAATGTTTGATACAGTGGACTGGATTGAAATGGATTACTATTTTCAAGATATGCTAAAGGAAGAAATGAATAAATTGTGACTTACTTGAAGGTTGTGGGGTTGGCATCGGGTGTGGGGATGGATGGTGGGGAAGACGAACCATCAATATGAGACCACAAACCATGTCCATGAAGAAAAGAGGTAATTTGACGGAGTCATTTGAGATAGTTTGACGAAGTTTGTGATGGTGGGATTTGGAATAGAGGACGAGGAGAAAAAAAGGCATGACAAACTGAAGAGTACAATATATTCTTCGTATGGATAAAGACTCATTGAAAACTACAAAGGAATATACAATGGGCTAGGTACAATGGTTAGAAAAGGAATATATACAATGGCTAGGTTCAATGACTAGAAACTTATGAACATTTAATATTATTTAACATAATGTTTATCCATTTTAATGCTCTCATAAAATGGTAAAATTAGAAAGAAGAAGTTACTTAAATGTCTAATTTCTTCTAATATTCATGAAGAAAAGAAATAATTTGACGGAGCCATATGAGATAGTTAGAATAAGATCATTTAACGAAGTTTGTAATGCTGGGATTCGGAGTGGAGGATATTAAGGATAGTTTATCTTGATTTCTCCTTTGAGATTCTGTTGAGAATTAGTTGTAGAGTTGTTAGTTTGTTGTGCTTAGTTGGCACATGTATAGCTGTTTAATTGTGCTTAGCTGGTATATGCATAGCAAGTGTACAGCTATCTATATATACCAATAATGTAATTCTTTATCAATTAATGAAACACTTTTTCTAATATGGTATCTTTCGCCTCTGTCTCACGACCGACTTTCTCTTACGTCGATCCTTGAACCTTTCCTCTTCCGCTCCTCTTCTTCTTCTTTCTGCAACCCTAATCTTCAACAATGGCGTCTGCTGCTTCTCCCTCCTCTGAAGCTGCGTCACCAGTACATACCACTCCGGTGACAAATCTGTGCCCTAATTTCTCTGGCACCGCCACTACAGCTTCGATTACGATTCAGAACATCGGTTCGATGGTTCCAATCAAGCTTACTACCACCAACTATCTCACTTGGAGTGCCTTATTTGCTCCGATCTTTCGTCGTTACAACCTCACAGGCTTCATTGATGGCTCAATCGAAGCGCCGCCTAAAGTTCTTTGTGATGATTCTGGAAATCAGATCTTGAATCCTGCGTACATCGCCTGGTATGAGAATGACCAGAACATTCTTATTTGGATCAACTCCACTCTATCTGAATCGTTGATTCCATACACAGTTGGTGTCAATTCCTCTCGCGAGCTATGGTTTAAGCTTGAATCGCGTCTTGCAGCAGCTTCACAATCTCATATCCATGAACTCCGATCTCGCCTTCGCAGTATCTCCAAAGGTGATTCCACTGCTGCATGTTACCTTCAGCAAATTGAAGAGATTGCTGATGCTCTTGCCAGCGCCGGTGCTCCAGTTGAGGATTCTGAACTCATCTCTGTCACGCTTCATGGTCTGCCGCCTGAGTTTGACTCCTTCGTTGATGCGATCCAATTTCGTCTCGGATCTACGACAATTGACGAACTTCATGGCTTGCTTCTTAGCAAAGAAATTCAACTTGCAAATCGCAAGAAAGCCACTACATCTTCTGGTGCCTTCCAAGCTTTTCATTCGAATCTTGGTTCCTCCAATGGTCTTCTGCCTACACCGCCATCCAATTCTCGTTCTCAAGCTTTTCCTGCTCAGAATTCCTCTCATTCAAGTCTGTATCCAGGAAGTTCTCAGGATCGAACTCAGTCTCATTTTCGATCTTCACAGAACAGGCCACAATTCTCTGGCTATCGTGGCAATAACCAGCGTTCGAACTCTAATCGCTCTTTTGCTCGTAATAATCGTGGCGGTCGCTCTGGTTTCAATTCTTTTGGCAAAAGAGTCACTTGTCAAATCTGTCGTCAGAATGATCATGAAGCTTATGCGTGTCCACATCGTATGAATCCCCAATTTGGTCACCAAACTTCTCAGACCGCTATGTGTGCTTCAAATTCTCAGAATGCCTCTCCTTCTTGGCTTCTTGACTCCGGTGCAAGCTCACACATGACCAGTTCTATGGCTAATCTTCACAATCCTACGCCTTATACTGGTCCTGAACAGGTCTACATTGGAGATGGCAAAGGTTTGCCAATCTCTCATTCTGGTTCTTCATCTCTAAATACTCCTCATCACTGTTTTGCTCTCAATAATATGTTACATGTTCCTGCTTTAAAGCAAGATTTATTGTCTGCAAATCAGTTGACTCTTGATAATTGGTGTTCGATTCATCTCTATCCTTTTCACTTTATTGTGAAGGATCTTACTTCGGAGAGGACGCTTTTTAAAGGCCCTGTACAGAATGGATTTTATCAGTTCTCTGCTTCGGTTAATGCTGGTTCCAACAAGCTTTATGCAGCTGCTATTAAAGCCCCTCTCGAGCTTTGGCATCAAAGACTGGGCCATCCTTCTTCCAAAGTGTTAAATAAACTTGTCTCTAAGACTAGTATTTCTGTTTCTACTCGTATGAATAATGTTTTCTGTCAGAATTGTGCCATGGGTAAAAGCTCCAAGCTCCCATTTGTTTCTGTTTCTAGTGTTACTACTAAACCCTTAGAGCTTTTGCACACTGATGTTTGGGGTCCAGCTCCACTTCCCTCTGTATCTGGTTATAGATATTATCTCCTTATAGTGGATGATTTCACTCGTTACAGTTGGTTCTTCCCTATCAAATGTAAATCTGAGGTGTTCAAAACCTTTGTTGAATTCAAATCTCTTGCTGAATCTCTTTTAAATACTAAAGTTGTTACTCTACGCTCTGACTCTGGTGGTGAATTTCTTAGCTCTGTGTTCACTCAATATCTCAAGGATAATGGTATTCATCATCAACTTTCTTGTCCTCACACACCTGAGCAGAATGGTTGTGTGGAGCGCAAACATAGACACATCGTGGAAACTGCTCGCACACTTTTAGCCGCCTCTCATGTTCCTCATACTTACTGGGTTGAAGCCTTCTTCACATCTGTCTATCTCATCAACAGGCTGCCTACTATGTCTCGGTCCTGTCCTTGGGAGAATCTATTCAAACGGTCTCCAGATTATACTACACTGAAGGTGTTTGGGTGCAGGTGCTTTCCTTGGTTAAAACCATATGCATCTTCCAAACTTGAGCCCAAGAGCAAGCCTTGTGTCTTCCTTGGCTATAGCCTTAATCATAAAGGCTATAGGTGTTTTGACATTCACTCCCGCAAGGTCTACATCTCAAGACATGTCATCTTTGATGAACTCACTTTCCCATTCCATCAAACCTCTCCTGCATTACCTTCCAACTTATCCTCTGATACTGTCTCATCAACCATACCCTCCACTCTCACTTTCAACCACCTATCTCCAGCACATTCTTCCCCATCTATATCCTCTTCCATTCCTATTGTTTCTAACCCTCAATCCTTTTCTCCACCATCCACATCTTCTTCCTCTTCCACTGTCCCCTCAACCATCCCACCAGCCCTGCCTCACAACTCTCACCCTATGCAAACTAGGTCCAAATCCGGTATCTTTAAACCCAAAGCCTTTTCAGCTACTAAACATCCACTTCCTTCTCAAGTCTCTTCTGATTTTCTTCCTACCACTTATCTCCAAGCCTCAAAACATTCCCACTGGAGACAGGCCATGCAGGAGGAATTCAATGCTTTGGTAAATACAAATACTTGGTCTCTTGTTCCTCCTCACCCATCTCAGAATCTAGTTGGATGCAAATGGGTGTTTCGTATTAAAAGGAAAGCTGATGGTACTATTGATCGCTATAAAGCACGGTTAGTGGCCAAGGGGTTTCATCAGCAGGAAGGCTTAGACTACACAGAAACCTTCAGTCCAGTGGCCAAACCAGTCACCATCAGGCTTCTTCTAACCCTTGCCTCTCAGTACGATTGGTTTCTGAATCAGCTCGATGTGAGCAATGCTTTTCTACATGGAACTCTCTCTGAAACAGTTTTCATGCAGCAACCATCTGGGTTTCAGGACCCTACTAAGCCTCATCATGTCTGTCAGTTACACAAAAGTCTTTATGGTCTCAAGCAAGCACCTCGTGCCTGGTATGAAAGACTTCAAGGTGCTCTTACATCTATGGGGTTTCATGGTTCCCAGAATGACCACTCCCTCTTTGTTAAGAAAGATCCTTCGCTGGTATTCATCCTTGTCTATGTGGATGATATCTTAATAACAGGTCCATCTCCTCAAGCTTGCAAGGAGACCATTGCTCAACTTAGTGCTCTATTTCCCATCAAGGACCTGGGTTCTCTCCATTTCTTCCTTGGCATAGAGGTCAAACGGTCTTCTTCAGGCATTTTCATTTCACAGCCAAAGTACATTCTTGATCTCCTCATCAAGACAAACATGGCAGGTTCCAAACCGTGCACTACACCTCTCAGTACTTCAAAACTGGATCATTCATCTCCCTTGCTCTCTAATCCAGAGGAATACAGATCCATTGTCGGAGGACTTCAATATCTTACCTGGTCCCGGCCTGATATTTCATTTGCAGTTAATTTGGTCTGCCAATTCATGCATCAACCCAGACAGTCTCACTTCCAGGCAGTCAAACGAATCCTGCGCTATCTCAAAGGCTCTCTTGATCTTGGCCTCTGGTTCCCAAAAACCTCCAGTCCTCTTACTGTTCAAGCCTTCTCAGATGCAGATTGGGCAGGCTGTCCACTGGATCGCAGGTCCACAGGAGGTTATTGCATTTTTCTGGGTCACTCACTTATCAGTTGGAGTGCTAAAAAGCAGCCAACTGTGGCTCGTTCCTCCACTGAAGCAGAATACCGCTCTTTAGCCAACACAGCTGCTGAACTTTCTTGGCTTTGCAAATTGCTTGCTGATATTGGCTTATCTCTACCATGTCCTCCAACATTGTGGTGTGACAATATTTCAGCCATCTCCTTAGCCAAGAATCCCTTATTTCATGCAAGGACAAAACATGTGGAAATTGACTACCACTATATAAGGGAAAAGGTTCTCTCTCATGCTGTCTTGGTTCAGTTTGTGTGCTCCCATGATCAAATCGCGGATATCTGCACCAAGTCTTTGTCTAAGTCTCGATTTTTACTTCTTCGGGACAAACTTTCTCTTCGACTCCCTACGCTCAGTTTGCGGGGGGCTATTAAGGATAGTTTATCTTGATTTCTCCTTTGAGATTCTGTTGAGAATTAGTTGTATAGTTGTTAGTTTGTTGTGCTTAGTTGGCACATGTATAGCTGTTTAATTGTGCTTAGCTGGTATATGCATAGCAAGTGTACAGCTATCTATATATACCAATAATGTAATTCTTTATCAATTAATGAAACACTTTTTCTAATAGAGGACAAGGAGGAAGAGGCCATGACAAACTGAAGATAGACAAAAGAAGAAGAAGAAGAATGACACAATCATAGGTAAGAAAACCGAAACTCTAGGATCTAAGAAAGTTGATACCATGTAGAAATGAATTTCCTTGATTTCATTTGGGTGTAAAGAGTACAATATATTCTTCGTATGGATAGAGACTCATTGGAAACTACAAAGGAATATACAATGGGGTAGTGTTTGGGCCCAAAATAATATTTTGGGCCGAACTTAGAGTTGTTCTCGGCCCAGTAACATTCATCTAGAATCTTGTCATAGGTTGTCCAGTTAAAGTTGGCCGAATCCTGTTGCTAGAATGATTAGTTTAGAATTAGGGAACGAATCTGGTTCGTTAAAAAGCTTGGTTCAAAGTTCTATACGGGTTAGGATTGGTCGAAACCTGATCATATTAGGTTGAGGAGTTCTAATCCGAGTACATTTCTGGTTAGACCATGAAGGGGGTTCGCTGCTATAAATAGAGAAGGGAGTGCATCATTCAAAGCCCCTTCAAATCAACACACAAATTGCCATGAGCAAAACTTCTCAACAACCCTGAGATTTTTTCCTCTGCCCCTTTCTTCTCGCCAATACATCTTTAGTTTGGATAAACAACATTGTGAAGGCAACCAGCGACATCTTTAGTTTAGATAAACAACATTGGAGCCGTAAAATCAGCCGACCAAGGAGCATCTTTAGTTTGGATAAACAATACTGCTTCGAGACCGACTGGTTATTTATCCAAGTTTCGGTCAACAAGGATTTTCGAGTCTTTGTGGTAGAGGTCATCTCATCAGCCTTCTCGGCGAAGTGAGGTGTTACATGTTACTAGGCTCGACACATTGAAAGCCGAGTGTTATTTTATGATCGGATATTCGCAAGTACATTTTAGAGTTCGACATTCCAATGGCCTAATCACATTTACAATCAAGACATTTATTTATTTCGAGTATTTGCGTCTGTACAGTCTGGTACCAGTTCGGCGTACTTATACTCTCACGAATACAATTACCAAGACCGAACCCGGCGCCGACGATTAGTGAACTTTGAAAAAACTAGCAGCCTTGTCTTCAGGCTCTGGAACCAAGGTTCTAAAGAACGCGAGGCGCTAGTCGGGCGGTCGGCTGGCTCCTAGCGGCTAGGCGGACGCCTAGGCGGCCTAGGCGGATTTAAGTATATGTGTAAAATTTTAGGACTTTTTATGTTGATTTTGTAACATTTAGTCAGCCTATTTATTTTAATCATTGTTGGGGATAACAACATGAAGGGATCCAAGTAGTGAGGAGTCACGCATTGGGCCGTGGACAACCAAAGGAAAACATGAAGAAGGGCCCACGAAAATAGAGACAAAGCAGCCCATTTTTCTGTTCACATGCACAACACACACGAGCACCATAAACCCTAGCTGATCTGAAATAAACATTGGATGCTTATGATACAATTACCTCGAGCCTAGAGCCAATGTTGCTTGTAGAACCCGAAGCCTCTCTCTCTCTAGAAAATCTGAAAGGCATCTCTCTTGCTCTCATTTCAACCTTATCCCTCTTATCCATCTCTCTCTAGAAAATCAGAAAGAGCTCCCAGTTCTCCAATTGCAAACCCTGCGCCCATATTTACGACTAAATCCATTTCAAACTTATCCTTCGCCGTCCCTCTTCTTTACCTTTTCGCTCCTTCACCTTTATCTGCAATTGCAGATACCTCTCTCTCTCTCTTTTCCCAGGCAAGCCGTCCCTCTTCTTTACCTTGCAATTGCAGATCTATCTTGTCCCACATTTTTACTCTTTAATTGCATATCGATGGTTATCCCTCTCATCCCAGCCAAATCGTCGTCTCACTTCGTTTTCTCTGCAATTGCAGATTGAAACTGTAGGGATGGTCGCCCAGTCGTCCAACCTCATTACCACAGCAAAGGAACGGCGTTGTAATCGACTTACCATCAAAGCTGCCTAGGCGGTCGCCGAGGCCGCCAAGCCCGCCCAGCGCCTGTCTAGGCACCGCCTAATACCATTTCCGATTTCTTCAACGATTTTGGTTAAATCGCGGCGGCGAACCACCGCCTAGGCCGCGATTTCGAACACTGTCTAGAACCCAAAGGCCGAGGCGTGTTCCTTCCTCGGTCGCAGTCACAAGATCAAGAAGTCAGTCAATGAGGTGGCACGCCCCGCACACAACCGAATGACGTAGTTAGCTTATTAGTTGCTCGGCTTGCGCACCACGTAGGCTTGGTAGTTTTTAGGGTCAACAGGTATGTACAATGGTTAGAAAAGGAATGTATAAAATGGCTAGGTTCAATGACTAGAAAATTATGAACATTAAATATAATTTAACATAATGTTCATCCATTTTAATCCTCTAAAAAATGGTAAAATTAGAAAGAAGAGGTTACTTAACTTAAATGTCTAATTTCTTCTAATCTTCGTGAAGGAAAGAGATAATTTGATGGAGCCATATGAGATGGTTAGAATAAGATAATTTAAAGAAGTTTGTAATGTTGGGATTCGGAATGGAAGACAAGGAGGAAGAGGCCATGACGAACCGAAGATAGACAGAAGTAGAAGAAGAAGAAGAAGAAGAAGAATGACGCAATCACAAGCAAGAAAACCGAAACTCTATGATCTAAGAAAGCTAATACCATGTAGAAAAGAATTTTATTGATTTCATTTGTGTGTAAAAAGTACAATATATTCTTTGTATAGAGACTCATTGGAAACTACAAAGGAACATACAATGGGCTAGGTACAATGGCTAGAAAAGGAATACATAAAATGGCTAGGTTCAATGACTAGAAAATTATGAACAATAAATATTAGAAACTGTTACTAGCACTCAAAAAATTTCATTCTACACTCCACACAAGTGTATTTTTCTTTCTAATTATAAAAAGTTTAGAGTGCAAAATGCGATTTTTGGATTGTCAATAACAATTCCCTAAATATTTTTTAGCTGAAAGTTTATCCATTTTAATCCTCTCACAAAAATGCGTAAATTTGAAAGAAGAAGTACTTTAATGTCTAATTTCCTTCTAATTTTATCGAAATGAAAAATTATTCTACTGTATCTTCAATATACATTGAATTTAGAAACCTATCCATTCAAATTCAATCGTAGATTCATACAATGTTTTAGTTACCAAATTAGTGTGCTACTGCTCTTTCCTTAGCAAAACGTCCATTGTTTAGAAAGCTTGATATAGTATCAATAAGGTATCGATGCTATTAGTTAATAAGGAAAATTAATGAAAAGGGCTTGAAAAGTTTTAGTTTTAATAAAAAATCATGTTATAAGTTTTGTTTAATAAAAAACCATGTTATAAGTTTTAGTTTTAATAAAAAACCATGTTATAAGTTTTGTTTAATAAAAAACCATGTTATAAGTTTTGTTTAATCAAAAACCATGTTATAAGTTAAGTCACTGTTTCTGGATTTTGGTTTTTTTCGACGGACACTGTTTATGGAATGTAAAAATAAACTGTTTATGGAATTTAAGTAACACTGTTTATGGAATTTAAGTAACACTGTTTATGGAATCTGTTAGTTTATTTCCAGCGACAGTGTTAGTTTTCCAGAGACAGTGTTATTTTTCCAGCGACAGTGTTAGTTTTTCAGCGACAGTGTAATTTTTCCAGCAACAGTGTTAGTTTTTCCAGCGACAATGTTATTTTTCCAGCGACAGTGTTATTTTTCCAGAAACAGTGTTATTTTTCAGCGACAGTGTTAATTTTTCCAACGACAGTGTTAGTTTTTCCAGCGACAGTGTGAGTTTTTTGCAGAGATAGTGTTATGTTTTTCCAGCGACAGTGTTAATGTTCATTTTCTTTCCAGATACAGTGTTTGTTTGTGCACGACCCAAAGGGCTTGGTGTGGTTGCTGCTCG
Organism: Cotoneaster glaucophyllus; assembly: GCA_036320875.1. Classification (NCBI taxonomy): domain Eukaryota; kingdom Viridiplantae; phylum Streptophyta; class Magnoliopsida; order Rosales; family Rosaceae; genus Cotoneaster; species Cotoneaster glaucophyllus. The sequence continues at coordinate 11,167,249 of CM070064.1, read as the reverse complement.
CCGGAGCTAAACGGAAGGGAAGGCAGGATTTCGGCCGGAAAGTTGGACAAACTTTAAATGCTCATAACTTTGTCAATACTCAACGAAATCAAGTGATTCAAAAACGAAAATCGTAGTTCTCGAAGAGACGAAGAGAATGGTACCTTGCACGATAGCTAACTCGTTATGGTTTGGCCGGAAAACGCCTCGAAAGCCTCGGAGGTTGGTGGAAACTGGGTTGGACAAACTTTAAATGCTTATAACTTTGTCAATACTCAACGAAATCGAGTGATTCAAAAACGAAAATCGTAGTTCTCGAAGAGACGAAGAGAATGGTACCTTGCAAAATGGCTAACTCATTGTGGTTTGGCCGTAAAATGCTTCGAAAGCCTCGGAAGTCGCCTGAAACTGGGTAAGATTCAAATGGATATAACTTCTTCAATACTCAACGAAATAGGGTGATTCAAAAAGGAAAGTTGTAGTACTCAGCGAGACGATGAGGAGGAGGAGGATGAGGAGGAGGATGAGGGCCAAAGGAGAGCCCATGAATGACTGGCTGGTGGTCGAGCTGTATGTTGGTTTGGTGGGTTTTACCTTGTTCTGGGATGGTTTTTGGTTAAAAAAAGTTATAGGATGGTTTTTGGTTAAAATAAACTTAGTTCAAGCCCTTTTTATTAAAACTCCCTAGTTAATAATATGTCAATAGCAAAACATTTCGACATGTTATAGATCTATTATTAGCATCATCAATAGAAAATTCGTTCTTGAACAAAAAAAAGAAAAAAAAGGAAAAAAAGAAAAAAAAGGTCTTGCAATCAAGTTCTTCAAAAAAAAAGAAAAAAAAACATTGAGAAGACAAGAGACCCAAACGCGCCGGAGGGAGGATTAGGAGAGCTCATGACGCGATCAGGTGCGGATGGGTTCACGGTAGCGTAGAGTAGAGGAGAGTGGAGGTCCCACAGTACAAAACAAAGGGAAAGAGAGATCACATGTGATCACATGATGTTCTTGAACCTAACACCGCCCATGTGCCTCAGTACCTCCTCCTCACCCCTCCTCTCTCCTTCCTTCCTGTAATCTACATCACTAGCTTGGCATGGTTGCCAAGTGGCACTTCTCTCCGGACCCACTCTTGAGCCCCACAAAAATCCCTTGTCTTAAACCTTCAATTAATCTAATTATCCTTAAGTATAATAACACTACTTTTGACTTCTGCAAATTCAGCAACAACACTTACTTCTATTCAATTACGGATGGACATATATCTAAATAATTAAAATTGTAAACACAAATTGAACACTTGTTTATTTATAATTGGGTAAAAGCAGGAGTTGCTACTGAATTTGCAGCAGCCAAATAGCGTTCCAAGACTAGAGGTGGTGAACTGGAAGTAGTTGCTCTATGATATTGGACTACGATTACTTGTTATAAGTTGTTGATGTATTGACGTTGTAATACGAGTATAGGTGTTGTTATTGATACTCTACATGTACTCTTCTCATGAAGAAATTTAAGAAAAAAATAACATTAGTAAAAAGTGCAGAATAACTTTTTAAAAGTGTCAATAACTTTTATTGATTAATATCGTTCGTTCATATTATAATATACATGTTGATTATATCACATGACAGTACTTCAACACCATCCAATAATCACCTAAACTCAACCCGTTAAACGGGGCGGTATTATTGGTGAGTGAGTAAGGTGTTATGGCGAAGGAGTGGCGGTGTTTCCAAGGAGGAAACCAGCGGGTGGTTTGGTTCATTGGGATTGTGATAGAGATTTGATAGTGTTGGGCATATGGTCCTTCCTTCCTTCTTCTATTGTTGCTGTCACATTCCCACACTGCATCCTCTTGTGATTATATTATACTTTATTATTCTACCCAAATAAATAATATTTCTTGGATCACAATCAGAATCAAATCACATAATCCCAACAGCCCATTTCTTTATTCCGTACTCAAATCAAGTACATACTTCCTCATGTGATCAGGTTGGTAATCATCTTGTTAGGGTCGGTAACTCAATCGTTACTGAGAAAAACTTATCTAAACTCGAATTCATGTTTCTCGTTCTTTTTTTTGTGCAACAATTAATGAATCTTTACAACGATTAAATCTTACAAAACCCGTACCACTGAATGACACAAGGAATCAAGATTGAATTCAAATGAAATCACAATTAATCCTACAAGTCCGAACAAGTAGGTAAGCAAGAAGGGGAGGAGGATAAAGGATGCATGTGCAAGGGTAAGGCTGGGTCCATGTGATGGTGCTCATGGGGACAAGGCATACGTGCAAAGGGGGTCCATAATCCATATGGCGCAGCAGCTGCGGCAGCATAAAAGTAGGGAGAGAGACAAGGTGTGCATTTGATGCATCATTTCATGCATGTGAGATGTGCATTTGTTTTGTGTTATCTGAGTCAGAAACCGACTGTTGCCTTGTTGATTGTTGCGGGATGGCCATGGCTGCCAACTCACATAGGGCTCGTTTGGATGTGATTTGATTGGAAGTGTTTTTGAAACCAATCTTTAGTAAAAATCTAAGTGGATCTTGAAAAAACAATTTAAGTGCTTCGAAGCACATATATGTTGCTTCATCCAAAAAAGCATTTCAAGTGCTTTTGGAACCCAAAATCAATTTACTAAAAGCATTTTCAATCATTTTCAATCATTTTAAAAACATTTCAAACGAGTCTTTTTTTTTTGTCAGAAAAAAACATTTCAAACGAGTCTACTCCCACTTTTTAACACTAGTAGTTGTTCAATAACCATACCCCCTCACTTTTAACTGTTCTTTCAATTTGGGCCTAACTCTTATGGCCCGGCCCAATCTCTTGTTTGGGGGGTTGGCCTAGATGCCATTGAGGTTGAGTTTTGGTGTCGAATTGGCCAACCAAGATACGATGAAATGTTGACAAATGTCAGTTGTGAATCGATTCTAAGGTTGGGTCTAAGATTCATGTTTCAATTCGAAATGCATTTAGGGCCTCTCAAACACCTGTCGAAGATTGATGGCCTAATCCGAAATGTATTTAGGCCAACCAAACACCGAGCAAGACTCTTGTCCAACTCTATTAGAATAGTCCTGTCCAAGCCAGTCCAGTAGGCTAAACCCAAAAAAGCCTTGGACAAGAATTTATATTGCCCAAGTATGATGAAAGAATCTTGCGTAGTCGTAAATACTATAGCTTCTATGAGAAATGAGAATCCTGAACAGATTCCCACAACTTGATTACTCAACTCCTTTTGTGCTATTGCAGCTTTTCTGCAACCAGTACAAGAGAACTGGCCATCTTTTACTGCCAGCACTCCGCACTCCGCAAAGGCTCCCAAAACTTGGAGAAATAACTTAGGCTCAACACTAAAAGGCTGGCAGCAGCATCCTCGAGACACTGCTACCATGACGTCCTAATTGCATGTAAGTTTCTCCATAGCGCGTTACGAGCCATGCCCATATATCATGAGTAGCGGAATAAAAACTACATGTACAATGTTTGCATTCAGCATCAGGTAAAAGGGCAAAGAGAGTTTCGTTTTTGAATTTGATTGTATAATTTTTGCTGACATAGTTTCTTCAACGAAAGATAAATGTACTCGTCTCTACACATAACCAGAGAAAGCTGGCTCTTTAAAGGGAAGCACCCGCCTCGCTTTAGTGGCTTTCCTCACAACCTCCCTTGGAGTTCTTTTCGATCCATTTGAAGACGGACCCTCCCTCCCACGCATGAACTCTGCTCCTTTTTCCTCTTCTGTATGAACTTCTTTCTCCATCCGGCACCACTTCCACGACCCAAGTATCGTAATTATGCTTCCCTAATACATCCTTGACATGCCAAACTGCACAGTTCCAACCTTACGGTGGGCTGCTGCAGTGGCAGCAGCAGTGCCGACCCCACCATACGGAGCCTTCGTCTGCAGGTAGTTGGTGTCAATAGCAATTCGATCATCATTTTCCACTTTAGGGACTCCAACCCGAGTCATAAAAAATGGGTTCGAGTCAACGCTGATAGCTACATCTGGTGCTACTTTCGCTGCCATGCCACAATGTGCAGCTTGCTTGGCTTGTGAGGACATGTCCCTATCAACTTCCACCACAGATCTTTCCTGATTTCCAGCACTGGGCTTGCGGTAACAATAAGCAGGAGGGGCAGCCTGAGGGAGAAGTACCGAACCTCCAACTAGTGTCCTCCGGTCATAGGCATCTTTCATCATGTTTCTATTATCGTATTGTGCAACAGGCCCAACAACTCTTCCTGGTTTGGCTGGATAAGTGCCCAAAAGCCAGTTAAAACTAAATGGAAAAATAAGAAACGAATGGAATTGTTACAAATTCTACAAAGTTATCGAGAGTACCCAAAGAAATTCTTTGTGGTGTTTGCATGGTTCTTGATAGATTTACGTGAATTGCTTCCGAATCCCTTGAATTCCTGTATGCCTCTTCGGCATTTTTCTGATCTTTCAAAAATGCATAATTTTGTTGCTCTTTGGGAGGGACCGTATTTGAATGTACAATTGTGGACCTGTAAATATTTAACACATCCACCATTATGATAACCATAGACAATCCGATAAAAATCATACCCTTAGCTTTGCCAGGAATGGAAGAACAGTGCAGGTCATAAGCTGAAGGTATCCTAGCACTATAAAAAGGGATAGAACAATAGGCTCAACTGAGTGATCAATGGCCCTAATAACAAGGAAATGTCCTAAAAAGGGACTGCTTGATAGGCCGGGAAGTAGCAGGACATTTCATAGTAGAGCACTTAGAAGATGACCAACTTGACTAACAGTAGATCCAACCTCGTCCTATCAAGGTGATGACAGTGCATCAGCACTTGGCATGCATCATTTCTACAGCAGCTTGTAAAAAATAAACAGAAGGAAATTACATTTTACCTAGGAAGCGACACGTGCTTTCGTTCAAGTGGAATAACTGGACCACTTTTACCCCCATTCTCCTCAAGGTGCGCAAACTGCTTTCTAAATTGATCCACAGCACTGCATACAAATACAAACAAAAATTAGGGCAAATAAAATAAAGAACCTTGACCAATCTATGCAATAATATGTGAATACGGAAAGCAACTATAGCTGTTTGAACCTTGGATAGAGAAAATTAGTTCTCTCAGTTCCATTTATGTAGTCTTTTAGCAACTGAGGATGGTACTCCAATATCTCCCGAAAAATTAGCTCCCGTATGTCTTCCTTTGTGACTCTTCGTCTTTCAAATTCAAATTCCATCTTTGTAATTGGTTGGCACGAAGGTTCCCTCTCAATTCTCGACAGTCCCTTAAAATAAGGATCAGCAAGTGCCTGGTGAAAACATAAGATGCCGAGTTTAACACATTTTCCATAAAGCGGCTGGATTTATGCACTAGCTAAATTTTTCAGATGCGATGTTCTAGTTGCAGAAAAAAAGCTGGATATATGCACTGGCACGCACACAGAGGAATACAAAGAAAGCAGATGGCCTAATACGATATGACAAACCTGTTCGGCAGTTGGCCGGTCCTTGGGATCAAAGGCAAGCAATCTTTCCAGAAGTCGTAGTGCTAAAGGATCAGCATTTGGAAATTTTTGTGCAAAGCACACAGGTTGTTTTTTTCTCATACTGGTTAAGTATCTCCTTGCCTTTTCATTTCGAACCTGCATTCAAACAACATACAAGGTTATTATTTTAAGCGAGCATAGCCACAAGCTTATTGTGGAAGAGGCACAAGCTTAAATACATAAAGAGTAAACTGCCGATTTGGTCCCTAAAGTATTACCCTAGTGAAAATCAAGTCTATAAACTTTTTTTTTTGGAAAAAAAAGTCATTAAAGTCATTGTAATTGCCAATTTCATCTCTACTATTAGATTCGAAGTTATATCCAATTTTCTGTCGATTAGTCACATGACTTGCACATGAAACTAGAGAAGGTAAACCCATAATTTTCTCACCCATAAACCCTTAACGTTGCATATAGGTTGCAAATCTAACTGCCAATTTATCGTCCAAAGTTAGCTCCATATACTAATTTTTTGTAATAATAAGTCGTTAAACTCATTAAAAACTGCTAATCTACTCTCCAAACTGTATCACAAGCAAGTTGCGTGATTTAAATTGACAGAAGATTCAATAGATTAGCTTTGAATCCTATGGAATGGAATTGGCAAGTCTTATTAAGGACTTATTTTTCTGAAAAAAATAGTCTACGAACTTATTTTTCACTCAAGTTATTAGGAACCGAATCGGCACATTACTCAATAAATAATAAGAATAATGATGATGATGAATGTATTGCATCAGAAAAGACGGGTTACCCGGGATATGGTATCTAATGATGGTGTCCCAAGAAGATCAGTCATCAAATCCAGCTGGTGAACAACATTCTTTCCAGGAAAAAGTGGCTTTCCTGTTAATACCTCAGCAAAGATGCAGCCTATACTCCATATATCAATCGCAGGGGTATACTGCATTCACATGTTTTCACAAATTAATAGGTAGGAAATTAAAAAAGTACTTGCTCAAGAACTAGAATCTTAGTAGAGAATAATTTAAACGAACGACAGGCATGCCACATCTCCTCTAAGTTCGAAATAATGATCATAAGAATGCAGCTGAAATACACAGGGGAATGATATGTGTGTTGCATTTAGATGCACTATCTTAGCCAAACGACAGTATAGAAGCTGCACTGAGTTACTAAACTCAGATCAACCGATTTGTAAACTCGCCTGATTAAACTGTACTGAATTTAAACTGTTTAAGAAAACCTATGAGAAGCTCTACCTTAGAGAAAAAGGATCCGCAAAGCTCTGGAGCTCTATACCATCTCGTTGCAACATAGTCCTGCAGATGTCCCCAATAAATATGAAGTATTAGTGCTATATTTAAAACATAATGTTGGAATCATTATCATATGCTCTGAAAATCACTCTAGCATTGATAAACTACATATCTCAAAATTACGTACTGTCCAAAATATTGTCGTAGGCGTATCATTGAATGCAACTCTTGCTAACCCAAAATCGCAAATTTTAAGCTTACAATTCGCATTTGCCAATATGTTCTTCGGTTTTAAATCTCGATGGTAGACATTTGCTGCAGTCAAATTAGAGCATCAGATATGTCCACAATATCCAAACATCCTCCACACACACCCCCCCCAACCAAAAAGAAAATGACATGAAGGAGGAGGGGAGGGAGAGAGAAAACAAGACAATAAAAGAGAATCCCAATCATAAGAGCAATCAAAACAAAACTGAAAACAGAACAGGACAATCAACCACTAGAAACACCATGGAACACATGAAAGTATGTGCAGACACACACAAAGCGATTAAAGAGCAAGAAGTACCTGTGTGAATATACTTCAATGCGCGAAGCAGCTGGTAAAGAAAGAACTGATAGTGTTCTCGTGTCAGGTCATCATTGGCTTTGATAACTTGATGAAGATCTGATTCCATGAGCTCAAAAACAACATAGATATCTTTAAAGTCTCTTCGAGAAGGTGGCAGCATAATGTGCTTAATTTCAACAATGTCGGGATGTCGTAGAAGTCTGAGAAGCTTTATCTCACGAAGAATACGAGCGGCATCAGATATATGCTCAAAAATGTCGTGTATTTTTTTTATTGCCACTTTTTCACCTGTATGTGTGTCTATTGCTGAGCAAACAACACCATAGCTTCCTTTCCCAATAACTTCCTGAATTTTGTACCGATTGGCATCACCATAATCCGAGAAGAAGTCCATCTCAGTTTGATTCTGTTGCATTGAATCCAATTCAGATCAGAATACAGAAAGGTACAAGAATAGTACAGAAATCTAAATGAAAATGAGCATACAAACCTAAATGAAAATGAGCATGGGTGTTTTATGTACGACTATATAACAAGTCTGAGCACAAAGACATCAGAAAGGTACAAGAATAGTACAGAAATATTGATATACATACATATATATCTACATAATACATCGTCATTCTTAATAATAAAGTTATAAAAAGATCAAAAGATACCATGCAATCACTACAATATTTCTAAAGTGTTCCAACTTCCGGATTATATGATAATTTACAGTAACCATGATGATGCATAAATAAGAACTTACTAATCCCCCTTGTGGTTTCTTAACATTTTCCAATCACATACTTTTTATGGACAACATCTAAAAATCCTAACTGTCAACTCCAATCAAACTAAAAAAAAAGGCCAAAAACCAAAAAGAAGCACAACCAATACCTCAAATTCCTGTAACTATTCCAGCAGTTTTAGATGTAAAGGATACGGCAACGAAAATTGACAGATATATAAAATGCCCCGCGGAGAGAAATATAATTTTATTTGAGAGGAATCTAGTCCAGAAAAGGAGAGGCAGGGAGCCATGAAATTGGCATATAATGATCTCAAAAGAGAAGCATAAGATTAAATTGAATTGGTAAAGTACCAGAATAAGAATGGAAACATATTTATCAAAGATTATTCGCATTAACTAATGCCGTTATCCATTATGACTGTTAAAAACCAAAACCAAAAACAAAATCTAACAGCTGTTAATTATAGATCAGTAAGATCTAAACCAATAATTATGTTGCAATTTTAGCTAACACATGTCCCACTCAATCAGCAGACATTTGAAATAAAACACCAATTCAAATCTCAATTTGCACAAAGATCTCAACTTTCATGATCAACCAATAAGAAAATACAATATGATTGCATCAAATAGCACAAACATGATGAATAGTTTCAATAATTAAAACACAATTGCAATTATTGATACACAATTACTTTAACAAATCAAAGAATTGGAAATTAAGAGATTAAGTAACAGAAACCAATTGAAAGTCACCTTCTTGGTGGGATCCTGCTGCATTTCTGTGTCAAACCCTGAACTCGAAATCTCGAAAACTTGAAAAAGTGAGCCAAAAAGCTCTTACCCAGCTGAGATCAAGCAAAAATAGAAAGAACCCAGGTCCTCAAATCCCACAAGGACTCAGCCACATTTGCCCCACCTTCCCCTGCTCCTTATCACAAGCCCACAATCCCACCTTATTCTCAATCCCAACTTCACCCAGCAAAGAACCCACGAGACCAAATCCCTCATGCACTCCTCCAATTCCGATTGCAATCCTCCCAAAACCTTACTCACTGAACAACAATACCAACAAGGCAGCCCACCAACTACCACCATAAAGCACCAAACACATAAAGCTTTAACATTTTCCAATTCAAATGCAAAACCCGCAAAATAAATTATACCCTTTTGTATTTTAACTCGGTTTCGAAGGAGAATGGGAAGAAAGATGAAGAAAGAGCAACAGTTGGAGCGCCACAGGGCTTGTATTCTGCAAGATCTGATAACACCGACAAAAGGGGTGAGAGGACTCACAGGAGAGATGTAAGGAAAAAATCTAGGGAGGGGCAGGCAAGTAGATGGGGTGGTAATGTGGTATGCTATCGTGATCGTATGCAGAACGTATGGATACGGAAATAAAAGATGTATAAATAATGATGGAGATGTACAGAGAGGCGGTGGAGAAGCAACTGCGAGGAAATGTAAAGGTTGTTTCCGCTAATGTGGTTTTGAGGGTGAGTAATAAGAAAATTTTCAAATTATCCGTATTCAAGCGAGTACTCAACGCGTAAAATAAATACGAAGACACAAAAATATGTATCATTTTTTTCACTTATATATAAAATGTAGAGCACCGCTTGAACCAACGACACTTGCAAAATCTCTTGTGAGAGGTGACAGATCAACGGATTATGGTTTCAAACTGTTAAAATTCTAATTACCCAATTTGCACTTGCTTTTCTTGCTGATTCACTAATCACAGAGTTAGGTGGCGAGGGGCTGGACACGTGGCGAATTTTAATTGGTTTAAAGGGAGGTTGGTGGGAATAGGTGGGAGGTCAAAAAGGGTGCCACATGAGGAAGTGGTTTGGTTTATGATGATTATCATGAGACGACACTAATCATGATTTGATGAATATTTGATTTTTTTATGAACAAAAATGTGACAAATATTATTTTTGTGAAACAAAATCAAGTACAACTTGAATATCTTTGGGATTCCTTCCTACAACATTACAGTCAAACAGAACTTTCAAGCCACTACATAAGGAAGTTTGGAAAATCCGCCTTTAATTAGCAAGAGCGTCTGCCACTAAATTAGTCTCTCGAAATAAATATTAGAAATAAAACAAAGATATAAAACAATTTATAAAATAAAACAAAGTACAAAACTTAAATGTGATTGTTATAATAAGTAAAACGTGACTATAATGAATTAAAATTGCCTGAGTTAAATTAGATAGACGTGAAACCACTCAATATAATTAATAAATATTTGATATAAAACATTTAGGTAATTTATCAGCAACGTAATTTGCTTCTCATCAACAAAATTAGCTAATCAACGGTCACATTAAATTGTTATTACATCGGCTGAGTGAAAGCTAACCTATGATCACTAATTGGAAACTGAAAATTAAACATACCTCATAACAAATCAGAACATGTCATAATATGTAGTTTAGTAATCAAATAATGATACCTCATGACAAATTTAATCATGCATCGCACATGTTAATCAAGACGCAATGCTTTAAGGATGGGTAGATTTCAACCTTTAATTAGGCAATCTACCTTATTGATGAATTAGTCTGTATCAATCAGTGACTTAACATTAAATATAGTTTCACGTAACAATACATGAATGGTCGAATGTTTTATATAATTTTTTTTTAATATACATGATTTTAAATACACTAAGGAGTGAGAGAAGGAGTGAAATCTCACAATAGGTTAGACAGTAAATTTGGTTCGAATTCGCTTTTAGCGAGAATTGAATTTAAAAAATTTCACTTCCAAGTGAAGAAAAATATAGGGTAAATTACATAGTAGCCCCTCAGGTTTAAGGTCTATTACAACCTCATACAACATCTTTAAAACATTTCACTTTCATACCTCACGTACTATTTTATTTCAAAACAATACCTCCGTTACATTTTCCATCCATTGATCCGTTAAGCGCTGACGTGGCTGCCACTTATGGTTTTTTTTTTTTTTTAATATAATTTTTTTTAGTTAATTATTTAAATTTTAAATTTTTTTTATTAATTGTTTAGCCACGTGGCACACATGTGGCAGCCACGTCGTCACAAATGGGGACCCCATATTTGCCACGTCATCACTTAACGGTTAATTTAACAGATTTTTTAACGGTTGTATGAAGTTGAAATAAAATGATAAGTAAATGTATGAAAGTGAAATGTTTTAAAGATGTTGTATGAGGTTGTAATAGACCTCAAACCTGAAGAGTTACTATGTAATTTACCCAAAAATATACTATAGCAGTAAATTTCATGTATTTTAATAAAAGCAACCACAAAAAAATAGTTGAACGTTATCTTCTCGGTTTTGATTATGTGGCTGAATTTTATATTGTCTTTCAATTACGTTTGTTGAATTGGATTCTTTATCTATGATTTTCTTCGTCTTAAATGATTAATGACTTTTTAAGTCTTAAAACACAAAAGAGTTGATCATGCTCGTACGTACGTACGTAGCATACATATATATATATATATATATATAAGGTATAAGTACTGCTCATGTGGTAGTTATCATGTTTACTGGTTTCAATTCCAACAACGGATTTACATACATGTATTTGTTACCTTCATTTTATACACACACGCATATATATGCATGTAACTATTTTTTAAAATATGCATGCCAATGTGATAATATATAATATATACCTTTTTTAGTAAGTATATTTGTTTTTTTTTTTTATACAATAAGTGGTGGATCCATATTCGAATTTTGCGTGGTTTTATTGTTAAAATGTCTAAATTTTTTAGATAGGAATAGAGTATGGAGTGTGCACAAAAATTTCATTATTCACTGAGGCATTTTGTTGAACACTTGATGAATGATATCGAGAGTATCGAGTGTTGTCCTGCAACTTGTCGAGATATGCCTAGCACAAATCACATCAAACACTTAGTAGGTACAAAGGAATCCGTACAAAACAATCAGGATGGTCCTCGGAAGATCTTCATTCCTATATTTTTTGAACTCACGGTGGTCCTAAGACCATCGAGGTCCCAGTGTGCATCCGCATCTGGATACAATGTATATGCAAGTATTTGGTGGAAATTTATCGAAAGACAAGTAATTTGATTTACAGTCCAATACATCATTGTGTTATACACGTATGCAAGACAAGAACTTGAGATATTATTTTAGAGGTGTGATATCCACACGTCTCATTTTACTTCTCACACACCTTTTTAGTTTTCGGCCGTCGGATCGGATGAATTGAAGAAGATCAACGGACAGAAATTATCAAGAAGTGTGTGAGAAGTAAAATGGGGTGTGTAGATAGCACACCCCTGATTTTATCCGTTTGGTACTGAATTGTTTTTGTTTTCTGGGTAACTTGAAAACTTGGAAGGATGCACCACACCTTCCAACATGGACGTTTTATCCAACCTCAATAGACTTTGGAAGAAAAAGTGCCAAATCTCAAGTATATTGTTTTTTATTTTTTGGGTTGATGTTGTTTATTTTTATTTATATAAATAAACAATTACATGTTTGAATATAAAAATCGGTATATTGACTTGTTATAAAAATATTGTGTTCCCATCTACAGGCTAACAAATTAAACCAGAGACAACGATTTAGGAACTGACTAAAATCTGAATCCTGAGTTTTTCTTCTTATTGGTGAGCCACATTTGTTTTTCACTTATGAAAGCATTAGAAGAATAAAAGAACTTAAAAAAAAAAAGGCTTTTTAGCCAAAATGGTTAATGAGATAAGATTTTTCACGTGCACAAGCTCAGGACTAGTTCAATGAATTTTCATTGTCAGAGAGCAAATTGAAGAGTTATGTCAATCTAAAAAATTGTGTCGGCTAAAAAGCCAAAAAACTAAACAACATAATCCATTTATCAAAACTGAACTGAAGATTTCATATATACTATAGACATCTCTTTAAAGCCTTTGACTTTATCTTGTATCTCAAGAAAGAGATTAACTCTCAAATTATCAAATTTGATTGTATATCTCTTGTCTATTGATAAGACATTTTCCCGGCAGATCTATGTACATATACACTAGGTTTTAAGTATAGATATTGCACTATTTCAAGTTACATACATATTGGCTAGATTTTAAGTGTACATGCTTGTTACATGACTATGTAGAATTCAATCAGTGAACGAAATTTTTTATGTACACGAAACATTAATACCTAGTGTATCATGCATTTTACATGTTATAATATAAGTGAGTGACATAGTTTGTCACGCTTTTAAGATATTGTCAAAAAAAAACAACATATATAAGTATTTTATTTAGTTTGTTAGGAAAAATAACATTACATTACATGACGGTTTATGAAAGGGGCTTTTAGATCCAGGTCCAAAAACATAAAGTGTTTCTAGAAGTGAGTCCAGTTATCTAATTATATGTTTTTATTTCTTTTATACTCATTTAATATTTTCTAAAAATATTAAAAATCAATTAAAATCTTTTAATATTATGCGTTTTCCAACTCCAAAATATCTAATTAATATCTTATAACAAAAAAACTAATATACTAACATAAATCTATCTGCAAAACATTCTACCCTAACTCAAGTAGCAAATATATGAATGTAAATTATACCTATAAGTGTCACATCCCGGCCCGGGGTCCACCACATCCCGGGCCCGCTCCACCACCGTAGCACGATATTTTCCGCTTTGGGCCCCGACTACGCCCTCACGGTTTTGTTTCTGAGAACTCACACGAGAACTTCCCAGTGGGTCACCCATCATGGGAGTGCTCTCGCGCGCTACTCTCTTAACTTCGGAGTTCCTACGGAACCCGAAGCCAGTGAGCTCCCAAAAGGCCTCGCGCTAGGTAGAGATGGGAATATACATATAAGGATCACTCCCCTGGGCGATGTGTAGGGATGAGAATATACATATAAGGATCACTCCCCTGGGCGATGTGGGATCTCACAATAAGTGAGATATAAAACCTAACTAAAAGGTAGAAAAAAAACATAATATACCTACAAGCAAGACACATTAATCTGTGACAGGTTGACTATGAAAAAAAAAATCTATCATATAGGTAGATAAATACAATTAATGTGATATAGGTTGATTATAAAATTTAAAATAAAATCTATAAATGGGTTAAAGCAGGAGGAAGAACAAGAAATGACAAAAAAATAATAATCAAAGAGATAATTAGGAAGAAATTTGATTTTTACAATAAATTTTTCCATTGAAGAGATAGTTATTGATAATTAAATAATTAAATTTAAGGAATTGAACTTATTTTAATAAACTGGACTATTCTTACTATTGACTCAAAAAATTAGACTTATATCAAGTTTTCCCTTTATGAAAATGCATTAAAATTGAGGAGAGAGTTATATCATCCATATGTGTACAAAAAAAAAGGCACAGAAGAAGAGATTAAAATTGTAGAAAAAGAGGACAAAAATATGAACTCAAACTCAAATTTTCAAAGAAAAAGCTTGCACAGAAAAATATATGGAGAGCTACAGCACGATCCAAAACGATCACGATCACTTCAAATCGAAAAGGGATCATCTCCAGATTATTTCCTCATAATTTATTAAGTTTTGGAATCTGGACCATTGAAATTTAATTCAATGACTAAAGTTGTTATAATTTTTAAAGTGAACCTCTATTTGTAGCCGTTAGATCAAATTTTAATTGTCTGAATTCTCGAGCTTGATGAATTAGGATGTAGGAACCCGGAGAAAATTCATTTCCCTTCAAATCAGTTTGAAATTTGAAGAAGTGGAGACCGACCACAAAAGTTGGGGGGCACAATAGCTGCATACCTTTTTTTTTCAACGTGTGGATGTGGGACATGTAAGCATCCACTAATCATAGTAATTATCGAATTTAAACTTTTTTAATCTTTGTAAAAGAAAAAGAAAAGTTGTTTGTCTAATCATTCCTTGAAAAAAAATACTGACTTCAAAGAAAATAATTTTTTTATGATGAATGAGTAGAAATTATTTTATCTTCCGTGAAAATTTTAAATAATCAATATGATATAAAAGAACGTTACTTATAAGAATTTTTATTTATAAATACAAATAAGGCAACTGAACACATTTTTTTATTACACAGACGCGTAACAAAAATGAACACGACACTTTTTTTTTTTTTTTTCCCTTTCTTTTCATGAGTGTTTGGTTGTACCCATCATATTCAATTATATATTACCATGTGCTTCATAGCAAAAGACAAACATATATTATGATATATGTGCTAAAAATTATATATGTAGAAGATATCACTTTCTCCAATATCTTGCCGTGAAACTCCAGGGGATACTGATTAGAATGAAGATGATTTGCCATGAATGTTAAATTAAGGATTAATTAAGAATTAGATTTACTAAGTGCTTTGCTTTCACAATCACGCATGAAAAAGAGGAAGTCGATGGAGGGCCGAATCTTGCTCACCAAAATAGTGTTCATTTCATTCAATCATTTTGTTTATAGTCCATGCCTACAAAAGCTAGCTGGTAATTGGTTGTTGATTACAATTTTTGCCGATAAGCCCCCTCTTATAATCTTATATGTATTTACAAATAATAGGTCATACTAGTGCATATCTAGTGGACACGCATCGTCGGATGCATTCCCAGCCATATATATGTAGGGTTAGAATTCAGATATACACCTTTTTAATACATATTTTAAGACACGTTTTGCAGGGTTTACTTTGTAATGTAGTTAAATGATCTGAACCGTGTCTGTATTTTTCTACATCATTAACAGATCATCCTTAAAAAAACTTAGACAAATCCAAACTCATTAAGACATTCATATGGTTTCGAATTTGAGTGATTTTTAGTAGACATGATCTTTGAGATAAGACATAAAAAATAAATAGTTGGATTGTAGAAATACATTACATAATGAGCCCCACAAAAACATATGTTAAAATGTGTGTAAAAACGTGTGTTCCTGAATTCTAACTCATATATTTACATATTTATACATATTTTAAACTTGTTCAACGAAAACATATAAAATAAAATAAAAGCTATCCAGTATATAGACAATAGTTTGTCTTCAGTCATACCAAAATCAAAGGTATAGAAGAGATTATCGATCTTAGATTAGGCCAAGGTACGCACAAAACGTTAATCATCAACTTAACTACTTACTAACTCAATAGGTTTATGTATTGATAATGCCAATATTTGTATTAATAATGTCAATAATATCTCCATAACATGTTACTTTTACTATTGAATATAGCATGCATTTCTAATTTGTATCACATCAATTTGGCTACCATATAATATGATAATTATATTAAATATATGTAAGTGTTTTTAGCTAAATTTTAAATTATAAGCCACATTTGATGGACGAAGTGGACTTGGCAGCCAACCCATATGCATTATGCAATGCAATATTAAAAATACTACTTTTATTATCTGTTTGTATCATTATTTAGACTATCTATCCAATAAAGATGAGACCCACATATTTTTACGAGTTATACCTCTATTAAAGAGATAGTACAAATAAATTGTATGCGAAGCATTGCTCATACAATGCAGGCAGAGCAAACCAAGTCCAATATCAAAGCAAATGCCTACCAATAGAAATCCAACACGTCAACCCAAACTCAGCAAACCAAATCCTAATATGAGTAATCTGAGAAATCAAGTTTCGAACGGATCCGTAGTTCCAAAAAGTCAAAACGGACGTGCACCAAATACGTACCCATAAAAAACTCATAAAGATACGTACAGAATACACCACTGTACATACGTATTTGTATAATTTTATTTGTTTGTAATATACGTATTCGGGGAAGAAGGAAAATAAAAATGAAGTTTTAACGAAAAGTCCGCGGTACCTGTTTACTTTAACGAAAAACCATATTTTTATACTAAAAAGTCAATACTGGTACTATTCATTTTACTCTTTATTTTATCCTTATCGTTAAAATTCAAAATTTTCAAATCATTTTCATTAGTTTTTCTAAATAAAAATGAAAAGGATATCCTTAAGCTTAACCTCCATAGCAGGTATATCCTATCGTGTCGTTGTCGTGCAAGTGCCCCACTTGGCCACGTGAACTTTCCCTGAGCAAGCTGTGACCGTGGGGGAGAAAGTAGGTGGACCCCGCAACCTTCTTCATGTAGTGTGATGAGTGGATCCCACAACCGTCGGTACGCAAATTGCATTGCGCATGATTGACATGTTCATCTACCCAGACAGCGACAGTTGACGAGGGCCTCAAGTTCAACTACTGTTGATCAACACTCAAGGGACAAATGCTTGATGCCAAAGTGCTTCCAACTCAAGCACCGGAAATGCCAAAAGCACTTACATGTGGGTGCTTGGAGTTCCATACTTGTATCCTTCCACTTCCGTTTTCACTTTCTAAGTTTTGTTTGTCTTTTGGCAAAAGAGAGACAAGCTCAGCATGCAATATGCATTATTCTTTCTAATTATTTTGCTAGAAGATTAAATCTTCTGCATTTATTTTGTATGTAGTCTTTTTGTGATCTTTATCGTTAAATAATACTTGTTAAAATTATGACAACAAAGTTAAGCAGAGTTAAGTTTATTAATATGTGTCAACCAATGATAGATGTTACACATAAACTACACAAAAAATCAGTGCAGAAGATTTGATCTCCTTTGTTGGGGGAGTTGGGGTTTAGGTGTCCGATTATAAAGTGCTTTTGATACAATTGTGAGATTTGTGTGAGTGATCATCTCTGACACACCCCGACCCATAATGCCCACTTGAATTTCGAATCGAGTTGTGCTGACCAGCACCTGGAAGGTGACGAAACCATAAAGTGTAGTGTAGTGGAAAATGTGGATAAATTTATTCGTTTTTATTGTTATTTCTGCTGTCACGTGTCGATCTTCGGCTTATATTGGGATCAAGATGTGACATTTAAGATCATCATCTCGCACGTGTGCATGGATTAATTCTTAACATTCATGTATTTTTACGTCCCATAAGCATAATTGACTGTAACAACACACGACTAATAACAACATAAAATATCCCTTCGAAAAATTTCCATAGGGTGAATTGGATCTTGATTGTAAGTTGTTGTCGTGTATGATGATATTCACTAGTGATGACTCGAGTTCCAAACTAGTCTCATTTTCATTAGTCCGTACATGCCCTAAACATGAGACAGTTGTCTCCCTTCAGACAATCCCACCTGGTAACATGTAACGAACCGAGGCCTAAGTGTTGTAAAAGACGACCGACCTACTCGGTGCGATCGAGTTGGTTTGGGAGGAAGGATTGTCAAACCTTGATCAGAAACTGATTGACCTTGCTATTGAACCAATTCAGACTCCCGTGCAAAGGATTGTTGTTGAAGTCAACACAAATAGGAACAGAAAGCTGATAAGTGATAAATATTTCAATAACTCGTTTTGCATGCGTGAATGAATTACATATTAAGAAATACTAAGGAGACTATTTGAAAAATGAGATTCTTTATAATTATCTGCTATGTTATGTTTTTGGCACAATGTTTTATAACGTTGGAACGAGAATTGACGTTAAATTATGAGGTGACAGAAAGTTTATGAAGAGTCACATATTGCGAGAGTTGTTTTCTTACATATTTTTAGAAGATTCCAAGTAAAACATGGATTAGTTGTCAACACGTTTCCTTATTTGATGTTTCATGCAAAGATAATCCTAGAGAGACTAAATTTATAAACAAAATTTACTATATTAAATGACATGAAAGTTGATGATAAAATTGTTACTTAAGTATTGATAAACGTGCTTATTCTTATTAGTGACACATCATTTAGTTTGTAAATTTTATATACAAACTTGATCTTCCTAACATTACCCTTCATGCAAAGCCCCCTTTCTCCTTACAGCTATTGGGGGGCTAATTTTGAACTGATTCCTATTTGAACTCTTTGCCCAATACCCACACCTTTTGGACAAAGAAGATGGATAGGATTGAATCACCCACCGTGCTATGGTATGTATCCATTACTGTTTCCAACACCCCTATTTTTATCTTCCCTACTAAAGTTTTAGAGAGCATTTATCTTTGCACTTAAGGTTCGAGTCAAATTCTTCCTTCCGGCTATTATGTGGGTAAATTTTTTTTTTTTTTTTTTTAAAATTTTGATCCTCTAATTTGTTTAACAGTAAGAAACAAATAACTACATAACCATCCTAGCCCGCACGAACTTTGTTGTATATCGTTTGTATTGCTGACACCACTTCGGCACACTAAACCCTTTCGTTTCTCAATCATTACGAATAATAAGGTCATAGTTTATCAAAATTTTTATACAAGCGATATCAGCAAAGTGAATTGAACTCAAAGTTTCAAGTACCTCTGTCTGTCTCGAATTTATATTTCTTCCAATAAAAAAAATCAATTGAAAAATGTCTATATGTACCAGGGAAAAAGGTCCAGCCCCTAACTGCAAGGCGTTGGGCCCAAACCTAAAAGGCTCGGTCAAAGTCGGCCCACTACAAAAACACGTGGCCCCTGTTTATTGGGTCAGTGAATTCCTCAGGTCACATCTAGAAAAGTAGTGGAACCCAACCCTGTCGTCGACGCAACAACGCGTCCGCTGCCCCACCACCATAAAGTAATACAATAATCTCCTGCACCCACCCCCAACGGAACCTCCCTCCAGTCCCCAACCCATTGGCCCAGTCCCTTGCTTCATCGAATCAAAAGCTCCCACGTAGCAGCGAAAGCGAGGGAAGCATGGCAGTTGCGTAAATTTAGCAAGCACTAGGGTCAAAGATCCCCGCGAAATTATCTGAAATTTGTAAAGAGTTTGGACTGTGGTGTGTAACACATAAGCTTTTGTGTCAACGGACTCCAAATGAGATTCAAATGCAGCCGAATTTCTAGCTCAAGAGAGAGAAAGAGGAGCATAACTTACTTGTAGTTATCAAAATATCGAAATTAATAGAAATATCGATATGCAAACTTGTGTGATATACTATGTTGTTTTGGATGAAAATAATGAAAATTTAAAAACGAAATTTTAAGGATTCTCAAACATTGATTTGGATAAAATTTAAGAGTTTCTTAGATATCTAATAGAAGTTAGAAATGTCGGTGATACATGTCGATTTCAGCTTAAACATAAGAGTTTCTCCGATATGAGGTGAAATTTCACCCTCATTTTTATATTCTTTTCTCTAATTTTTTTAATATTTTCATTTATTATCTACTGTATTGAAGAAATTTTAAAAACGGCTTACGTATCACATGAAGGCTACTATGCGGGTGATAATAAAACATCGAAATATTCAGTGGCGGAGCCAGAATCTTGCTTTACAGGAGGCCTTTTCACAAATCTGAAACTTTTATTTTTAACGCCTAAGATATTATGTAGGTTGATTGTATTTTTATTTATTTATCTCAAATCGCGTCGACCATATAGTCACTTAATCCGAATAATACTTAAGTGCAGAGCTTAAGAAAAGAGACAAAGCGATGGACTAGAAGTTCAAGCCAACATTCCTTAGCTTAAAAGCAGTCAGTGATAAATCCTGACTATTAGATTTAGAAACTGTGCTTGAAAACTCTGACTTAGAATAATCTCTTCCATCAAAAGGTGAACTTGAAGTAATTAACAAGTAGAAGAAGCTACATCATTATACGTAGAATAAGAGAATCCCATATCCAGCAACTCCAAGATTGCAACTAAACTTACCAGAAGTAAAAGGAAGTTATGCTATATCTTATACATAGAAAATAAAATAAAAAATTGCAGGATAGGCCTAGGACTTCCCTAGTCCCGTAGTGGCTCCGCCATTGGAAATATTAACAAAATGTACAATATCATTGTTGTATTGACACAAAATGTTACTACACTATGTTTGGATAAGGGAAATACACTTGAAATTTTGGTAAAAGTCAGAATTTATAAATTGACATGCATCAATTCCCTTGTTTGGATTCATAAACATAGAAATTTAGAATTTCCTCGTGGAAAAAAAACTTGGAATCTGGGACCTCCAATTATCAAGTTCAAATTCCATGTAAATAAGTGTCATTTCCCAATTTCTATGATTGAGAGTTTAAAAATAACAAATTCCGTATTCAATTCCATATTCTTTTAGGTTAACCAAACAAGAAAATTTACAAATTCTAAAAAATAAAATCTTATCATTTCAATTCTCGAAGAGAGAGAGAGAGAGAGAGAGAGAGAGAGAGAGAGAGAGAGAGAGAGAGAGAGAGAGAGAGAGAGAGAGAGCTTTCCGTGTCTTGTGAAGGTTTTTGTGTGAGTGTCTGAAAAAATAAAAAATAATAATTTTCGTAATACCGCTGCTGCCACTGGTGCTTGCCTCCAATCATTTGACTCTATTTTTTCATTTTTTTCCTTCCCCAAATTTAATGTTTTTATAATTTAGGACTTCCTGTTATTACAATTTTCGATTTTGCTGAGGAGCAATTTTCTTGCATTTTCTCTCTGGTTTCTCGGCGAGCGAGAAGGAAGTGGAGGAGTAGATGAAACATATATCTCTGCTTCTACGAAACTCTCACGCGCACATACACACGTACTCTCTTTCTCCTCTCTAGAATTCCATGGTGATCGTGACAAAGAGCTCTGAAATCAGTATTGCCAGATAACCCAACTCCAATGGACTCTCTCTAACTGCTGTTTTTGTCTCTACTCTCTCTCTTTAAGGTACTCTCTCTCTAGACTCTTTGTATTTCTCTACTCTTTCCCTCTCCTGAATTGGTTGAGGTAATTCAAATTTGGGGTTTTTTTTTCCTTGCGATTTTTTGAAGTTTTGGGATTTTTGATGTGATTGGTTGATGATATTGCATGTGGGTTTTTCTATTTTTGTCAAATTAATTTTGCTATTGAGGGATGGATGGTTAATTTGAAGCTAATTTTGGGGTTCTGAAGTAGGTAGGTGTAGAAAAAATTTCAACATTTAAGTCCATTTGTTGAATTTGCATGCTAAATTTGAGTTTGGAACTTCGTTTACTTGTTACCCAGTTGGATTTTTGAGCTACTTTAGCAGTTTCTTCGTCTTAATTTGCAAACAATCTGATCAGGTTTGACTTATCATTTTGTTTTTGGGGTAATCTGTCAAGCTGGTAATATTTTTACCCCATCAATTCGAAGACTTGCATGGTTTTTGATAGACCCTTTTGATATTGGTGGAGAAATCTGTAGTTATATCAGTCAATCCGATCGTCGGTAATTCTGGTGGATGTTTGATTTTAGTGCTGCTGGGTACTTAGTCCTTTGATTAGATTCTTCTCTTCATGCATCTAAATTTGTCGGTATATTTTTTCGTAGAATTTTTATTCATCAATTTGTAAGTGTACTAAAAAGAGCAAATGTATTATTTACCTCTTCAAGTTTGATAGTTCTGACATATATGTGTTTATATTCTGATGCTCTTCTGGTTTTTCTTGATTAAAATGAAGATTAATTATTGATGCTTTCCAATTTTTGTTGTGCTGAGTCACATTATGTTGATTGCTCTGTTGATTCAACAAATGGAGAAACACTGGAACTTAGCTGAAGTCTTTGCTTTTGGAGTTGTGAAGTCAGCTATAAATTATGTTAAAATCCTAATGGACATACAGATCACGTAATGAAATATGTGGAGCAACATGATTGGGATTCAGGACTACCTTTACCTTGTTTTATTCACCCAAACGACTTTTTTAACCACGCACTTGAACTCAGGATAAACTTCACTGATTTCTTTGTTTTTATTTTTTTGCACCATATGGACTTCTGTATGTATTATTTGTTCGTTAATATTTTTGGATGCATGTGATGCATCTGCATGTACGCACGCATGTTTTCTGAACTAGCAAAATACATTTCGAGAGTTTGTTGATAACTGAACGTTATATATTTACTCTCCTTGTTTTGCAGAAAGTGATTCAATGGAGAAACATTTAGGGGATATAATATTTGGTCGTTCTGAAGGTTCCCTCTCTTTTCTTTACTGATGGAAGCATTGCGCAGGCTCATAGCCACGTACATATGCTTTATACATATTACATATATTTCCTTATGCATGCTTGATGTTTCTCTTGATAGTCATTTATAACCAATTGTGTAGGGGCCTTCAAGATTCCATCTGCTAATAATCATCATGCATCAAGTGATACTAGCTTGTTTTTGAGCTCATTACCTGTCCTTCCACATGGAAAGTGTACGTGCAAGTTATTTTTTTGATGAAAATGTTATCCCTATCTGTAGAATAGCTGTTGAGAGTTGAGTCTTGATTTTCTGAATATGCAGTGAAATTTCCTGTTTCGGAGCATTTTGGTCAGTCTGTTGATGATAGTTTACCCAAATTAAACAATGTTGAACAAGAAAATGAGACTAAGGATCCACTTGAAAACGATGAATCAAAGGCATTCGGGGTCATGCTTCCTGATGATGAAGATGATCTCTTAGCAGGCATAACAGATGATTTTGATCTAAGTCGATTGCCTAATCAGCTGGAGGAGATGGAAGAGTATGATCTGTTTGGAAGTGGAGGTGGAATGGAATTGGATTTTGAATCCCAGGATAGCCTCGGTATTGGCATGTCAAAACTAGTCATATCTGATGGGGTTGTTCCAAATGGGATTGGTCATTATGCTCTTCCAAATGGTGTTGGAGCTGTGGCTGGGGAGCACCCGTATGGAGAGCATCCATCTAGAACCTTGTTTGTTAGAAATATCAACAGTAACATCGAGGACTCTGAATTGAGAACTCTATTTGAGGTATGCTACTGTGGTAGTCAGTTTTCTATGGGATCTTTGTCTGGTATATTTTGTTTTATTTCCTGGTTTTCTATATGTTGGTTCAACATTGACTTGTTTTCTTTTGGGTGGTTGAGTTACGGGTTGCGTTGGAGTTTCGTTTTGGCTCTCTTTGTCTAGTCTATATTGTTGTAACTTGCACTGACAAACTCACTGACTAATATAGGTTTCGGGTTTAGTGATTAACAACAATCTTGTTAATGTTAGTGACCTCATTCTGCTACAATTCGGAGTAGTGCACTCCCGTTATTCATTAGAGATAATTTTAAGCCTGTGCCAACATTGTTCTTGTCGGTGGGAAGTTCTTCGCTGCAGTCTTTTGTTAGATTATGAATTTGGTACATCCTGCCCTTGCAATCGTTTATCTTTTTTCTTTCGGAGAGTTTGCTCTTGGTGTGTGGGAAACAGAAGGTCTCTAATTTGGTATTGGTAGTGTTTTTCTGATTTTTTTGGCCCTTTAAAAATAAAAGTTCTTGTAAATGTATATACAACTTTTCACTCATTCAAAGAACTCTCATTTTTTCCCTAGCAATTTGGGGATATCAGAACTTTATACACTGCATGCAAGCACAGGGGCTTTGTGATGATATCTTACTACGACATCCGAGCCGCTCGCACTGCAATGCGTGCGTTACAGAACAAGCCCTTGAGACGGAGGAAACTCGACATTCATTTTTCTATTCCCAAGGTTTGAATAAATATCTTCTCTTATATTTGTTCAGGCACTAGTGATTCAATCATAATATTCATAATGCATCAGTCCTTTTCCGTGCTGAAATTCAGGACAACCCGTCAGAAAAGGATATCAACCAAGGAACTCTTGTGGTGTTCAACTTGGATGCATCAGTGTCAAATGATGACCTTCGACAGATATTTGGGGCTTATGGGGAAGTCAAAGAGGTAAACTTTTGTGCGAAAATGTTGTCTTTTTCTTATCGTCCTTGAATTGCATGTGCAGTTGTGCACCTTTTCACTGTCTTCATTGGTTGTATGAATTCTGAATTTCCATGAGTAAAATGCAGATCCGGGAAACCCCACACAAGAGACACCATAAATTCATAGAGTTTTATGATGTTAGAGCTGCAGAGGCAGCTTTAAGGGCATTAAATAGGAGTGACATAGCTGGGAAACGCATAAAGCTTGAACCCAGCCGCCCTGGTGGAGCACGTAGAAAGTGAGTATGAATTTACTTACTGCGGGTTCTGCAACAATTTGACAATTTGAGCTCAGGCATTTTGCATTGCCCTGAATTTATCATCTTAGTAATTTCATAAGAGTCGCAAATAGTGAGGTATAAGGGTTTTCTTGGATCAATTGTGATTAACTATTCATATTTCCAAAGACAACATTATATCCAAGGGAATATATGTTTTCTTTGGTAGATGGCTGTTTACGTGTCTTAAAGTACTGTCAATTACTGTATGGAATCAGGTTCACTTTGAATACAAGTTTTGTGGTGAAATTTAATCTGAAGTGTTTATGAGAACTTCCTTACATCTAAGGGAATCATATCCAGGGATATACCTGTCAAAGGTCTTTTCGATTACTTATTCGATACATAGGTCCTTTGCTATATGTAGCTTATTTATTACATAGGTCTTGTGCTATATGTAGACTCTCTAGATGCGGCTTCTGTCTTTGGATATGTTTTCACTCCCTTCGTGTTATACATTTAACCTTTCTGAATCCATGCTACAGATTTAATGTTGATGTTGTCGTTAAATTGTTTAGCTACGTAAATCATTAATTCATTGCACTTTCTTTTTTTGTGAAGCTTGATGCAACAACTTACTCAAGAGCTTGAACAAGATGAAACTTGGAGTTTCCGACATCAAGTGGGTTCACCTGTGACCAACTCTCCTCCAGGTAGGTCTCTCAGATCTGAAACTCAATTATGCTTGTGCTTGTGCTCATCGATTCCTGTATTGGTGGTTTAGTACTTATTGGGAATCAACATCGTGCTCTGAGCTAAAACATTGGCTACCATGACAGGTACCTGGGTGCATATTGGAAGCCCCATTGAGCATAACCAGTATGCTTTTAGTAAATCCCCGGGTCTGGGAAGCCTCAGTCCAGACAGCAACCATTTGCCTGGGTTAGCTTCAATTCTCCCAGCTCATTTGTCTAACTCTCCTAAGATTGCGCCTATTGGTAAGGACCAAGGAAGGGCAAACCATATAAATCCGATGTATAGCAACTCTCCATCAACACAAGGAGCAGCGTATCAGCATTCTCATTCCTATCCAGAGCAGAAATTAAGTGCAAGTCCAGGTCCCATCTCATTGGGCGAGTCAAATTCAACTTCATCAGGGATTGGAACATTGTCAGGTCCTCAGTTTCTCTGGGGCAGTCCATCTCCATCTCCTTATGCTGACCCTAGTTCTTCTGCTTGGCCAACCTTGTCTGCGGGGCATCCATTTTCATCTAGTGGACAGGGGCAAGGCTTTTCATCGACCAGCCGGCATGGCTCTTTCCTCAGTTCACACAACCATCATGTGGGATCTGCTCCATCCGGTGGTGTTCCTCTAGAGAGGCATTTTGGCTTTTTCCCAGAGTCACCAGAAACATCCTTTATGAATCCAGTGTTTGGGGGCATGGGTTTAAGTCGCAACAGTGGGAATTACATGATGAACCTGGGTGGTTGTGCAACTTTGAGTGTTGGTGTTGGTCTTCCAGGAAACGTTACTGAAAATGGCTCACCTAGTTTCAGAATGATGTCAATGCCAAAGCATGGTCCTGTGTACCTTGGGAATAGTTCATACACTGGACCGGCAGCAACCATCAGTGAGATGTTGGCTGATCATGGTAGAAGTCGGCGAATAGAGAATCCGGGGAATCAGATGGATAGTAAAAAGCAGTATCAACTTGATATAGATAAAATTATCAGTGGGGAGGATACTAGGACTACTTTAATGATAAAAAACATCCCGAATAAGTAAGAAAAAAGTTGTAGTCAGCCTAGGAAGTAGATATGTGCAAGTGCAACTTTTATTTTTTGTTGGGTTATGGTTTTGAATACCTTTATCATTCTGCTCTATATTGTTTTTCTCATATTAGGTACACTTCCAAAATGCTGCTGGCTGCTATTGATGAAAACCACCGTGGTACATACGACTTTCTCTACCTGCCAATTGACTTTAAGGTAATTCTTTGCACTAATACTGATGTGAGTGCTCTATAATTTTCGCAAGTTGATATAATGCTAATGGAACACGCTTCTCCTTTTCGCAGAATAAGTGCAATGTGGGTTATGCCTTCATCAATATGGTGTCTCCTACCCACATTATAGCCTTCTATGAGGTAGTTTGGTCATTTTAATCCGTTTGTTTGTTGCTGGTCAATCCCAAGAACTTTATCCTAATATTTGACTGGCAATACGAGAATGCTTTATAAATTCATCAGTTAGAGTTAAAACGGTTCGGAACACATTTAATATTTAT
Organism: Cotoneaster glaucophyllus; assembly: GCA_036320875.1. Classification (NCBI taxonomy): domain Eukaryota; kingdom Viridiplantae; phylum Streptophyta; class Magnoliopsida; order Rosales; family Rosaceae; genus Cotoneaster; species Cotoneaster glaucophyllus. The sequence goes on along the minus strand of CM070064.1, from coordinate 11,140,003 downwards.
GAGTACTTGTACCATTAAAATTGGTGCAGGCATTAAATGGGAAGAAGTGGGAGAAATTTAACAGTGAAAAAGTTGCTTCATTGGCATATGCACGAATCCAGGGCAAAGCTGCGCTTGTGACTCATTTTCAGAATTCAAGCCTAATGAATGAGGACAAGCGTTGCCGGCCCATTCTCTTCCACTCAGAGGGCCAAGAGACTACTGACCAGGTTATATGTTTGATTTATCCGTCTCTGTCGTGCGTTTATGATGCTACTGACCTTTTCCTCCCCTAATTTTCACAATTCGATCTCAACGTTGACTGTGCTTAAGTCATTCAGATACCGTGTATTGTTTTCTGATGATTTCTGCATGTTTGTCAATCCTACAGGAAAGTTACCTTTCCAGAAATTTGAACATATGTATCCGGCAGCCAGATGGCTCTTACTCAGGCGACTCATTGGACAGCCCAAAAGGGGATCTGGATGAGAAGCCAGAGAACAGTTAACAGTTATCGTTATTTCTTACTCGCCTGAGCGGGGGGTAGGGCTGCTAACTTGTGCATATTTAAGTGTACAGTGTAGAGAGGGAAGTCAAGCTATGGGGCGTATAATAACTAAATTATGGCTAGTGTCTGCTTTCGAGTGCTGGATACCTCCAATATTTACTGAGGAACTTATTGAAGCGAAAGCGGCAGAGAGCATTTTGTTAATTTGTAGTTGTGGAAATTGTTATTCAACCAAGGAGCCGAATAAGGTGAAGCATATCGCTGAATTGTGAAGTCGCTCTGCAGCCACATGCGTTACTCAACCGGTTTGTGCAGAATCTCTCCTTTCGGTTTTTGCCCTTTTTATTTTTGGGGTAATCTCCTGACTCTTTCAAATCCCATTTGCAAATATGATTTACGTGTTTATATGGCGAAATGCCTTGTTGGGTTTAGGGCTTCAGGAGCTGTGTAAAACGAAGAAAGAAAAAAAAAAAGAGTAGTTTGTATAGTGGGAGTTCAAACAGAATCATCTTGTTCGTATGTGCTGGTCTTGTTATGTACCCGAAAAAATTTGTATCGGATTAAATAAATTCATGGCCGTACAGATGTTTATATATCTCTCATTTGCTTGTACAAATTTATGTGCCTGCTCGAAAATTCTGGTATACTCGGTTAATTTTAGGAAGTTTTAACGAAATACTCCCGGTACTGTTCATTTTTAACGAAAAATCATATTTTTACTTTTACCTAACACTATTTACTATACCTTTTAAAAAGGGTTTTTCATTAAAAAGAAGGTTTTTTTGGACTTTTCATTAGTTTTCTTTAATTCTTGATCATTGGATTCTTGACTAAATATTTGACCGGAAATCCGGTGCCGGGTGTGATTCTCTTAGAGAGTGCAAGGGAAAGTAGGTGTAAAAGAGGTTGAAGTGCCACAAAACATGGCACTGACTCTGAGCACGATTCATTTGGAGCAGAAAATGCATGTTTTGTGGCCCGAGCACAATAATACATTTAAATCGAACAATGCATCATATTCGTGTGACATGACATGCTTAATGTGTCATACCAACACGAGGGAGACAAACTTAACTAGCTTCAATCCGAAGGCCAAAAATAAACACGGGCGTGTAGAAGGAGATAATTGGTGTGTTTGTGAACATATTTTAAAGCTGAATTACAACAGGAGAAGTTGTAATGTCATGTCAGAAATCTCAGATACCAAACACTGAATGTAAGTCATGTGTCATGACTCATCAGAATAAAAGGTAAACTCGCCTTCTTATATCGCAGAGCTTGGCCGGTAGAACAATGCTGTCATAAATTATTCGAGTTGTCTAACTGTTTTACTCTCTTCAAGTCTGTAGAGCATCAGCAATGGAACCTGCAAGACTTAACACCCCGAAGGGAGCTTTATTAGCTACGGCTTTGACGGTAAGCGGGCAGGAATCCGTGATCCAAAAGTACGCAAATGCCTTCTCCAAGGCATCTGAAAAACAAATCAAAATGGCAAATAAGGAATTGAGGACTGAGGAAATTACAAAGACGACATATACAACAACATGGAAGTGCTTACCATCCTTGTGAATGAACCTCTCCCATGAGCGTTTAGGAAACACACCATGGGTTACATAAGCGCTAACCTTGGCTGCACCATGAGCTGCCAAAACTTTCTGCCAGAATGCAGAAGGCGCAAAAGGAATGATTAAGGCAAATTTGAAGTTCCGAAAGCATTACATAAATGCTTGAAATGTTTCTGACGTTCACACGACAATAACAGTTACAAAGGTACAAGATGTAATCACAAATACTTTAGAAATAACAAAGCAATGTGCAAGGTCCACGATCTAGTCCAAGCTCGATAAAATAAAGCTAGCCATATTCTAGTAACTGAGAATTGCAATGTGAAAGAACTTAAACTTGTCAAAATTCGGAAGCAACAGATTCAAAAGTACATAAACTGCAGGGAAGAAAAATGTTTATGAGTAGGGGTCACCCCTTGAAAAAAATTACCTGGCACTCAATTAGGGTGCTGCCAGATTGCACTAAGTCATCGACGATGACTACATGACAACCAGCAGGATTTCCCTCTTTTATCCGAACTATCCTCTTGTCACCTTCACGAACCTTATTGCACACCACCTGCAATTAAACATCATCTGATTCACAAAGATGACAACAACAACAACAAATACTTTTCCCACTAAGTGGGGTCGGCTATATGAATTCTAGAACGTCATTGCGCTCGATCCTGTGTCACGTCCTCCGTTAGATCCAAGTACTCTAAGTCTTTTCTTAGAGTCTCTTCCAACGTTTCCTAGGTCTTCCTCTACCCTTTCGGCCCTGGACCTCTGTCTCGTGGTCGCATCTTCTAACCGGAGTGTTAGTAGGCCTTCTTTGCATATGTCCAAACCATCGTAACCGATTTTCTCTCATCTTTCCTTCAATTTCGGCTACTCCTACTTTACCTTTGATTCACAAAGGTGACATTTGAAATAAAATTATAGCTCAGACTAACCATGGGAAAATGATCCAACTGCTTGTGGAATCGCTTCCATGCTCCATCATCGGGAAATGCAACAACTATCTGGAAGGGGACCATAATTAGAATGGGAATAAAAAAAAATACAGCCAGGTAGTCAGCATTCCTAGACAACGCATGGAAACCAAAAAAAGTTACTGCAAGACACCATTGTGAGACGCATGGAAGATTATGCAGCACACTCACCTTATCGGAGTCAGAAAGCTGGTGGAGACGCTGCTTTAACAGTGGAATTCCAGTCTCAAACAAAGGCAAAACATGATCACCAAAATAAAACCTTTCCTGCATAAAAGTTAAACTGAAGTAATTAACACAAATATTCAGCCGAAAAATTAATGATACGCGATAATTTACAGTTCCACCTCACTACATTACACCTTAATGAAAAGGAGATTAGACTCAACCATATGTACAAGTTATTAAATATATATGTACAAAGTAACTTGATAGAAGAATTTATGCCAGAAATTTTTAAAAGAGTGACCAGTTTAATTATATTAAAAATTAAAAAGCTCGTGCATGAGGACAAGGGAAAAAGAAACAACCAGCATAACTAAACAAACCTGTAAAGCATGGATGTCATAGATGACTAAACTGGTTGGGCCACCCATGGATATGGGAATATTTGACAACATTCTCGCCATGGTAAATGCAGTTGCTACGTCCCCTTCTTCTTCCATTCTTTCAAAGGAACCAGTAGGAAAGAAAGGCAATACTAATGTGAAGGACGCAACAAACAGCCGGGGCAGTGCATATATTACAGAAAGCTGCTCAAATATAACTCCTTGGGAGCTGAAGGATGCCAGAAAGGCAACATGTTGGCCTCGAAGATCTTGTGCATTGTTTATAAAAATGTTTGGAAATCCATCATCAAAATTCCTGGATAAATACGATCACAATCAGTATTCCCACTCATCTTACACAATTTATTTGTGTATTACACATGCCATCTGTACAAGCATTACTCAATCGGGTAGTTCAATTTCTGATCAATACTAAACGACATCCCAGATACAAATCTTTTTCTCTATCCCCCTTATTCTGGTTTCAAAGATTCTATCTTTTCAATACCCTTCACCACCCAATTTACGCAGCATCCAAGTTATCCACTTTCCCAAACTCTTATATGCAGAAGCGTTACAGAAGAACAAAAGCTTGGTTCTTTTGGTTTTATTCTGCTAACATTAATTGAACCACTACCTTCAGAAAACTAAACAGATGCAGAAGAAAATTATCCAACTTTTGTTTTCATTAAATTAGCTGAAATAACGAGTACCCATCTCAAATCCATCACTAATAAACAAAATGAATCAGATTTAATAACATGGGTAGTCAAGCAAGCTATCAAGCAGCATAAATAAAGGGAAAAAATAGCATAAGAAAACATGTTAGAGAGAAAGAGAGAGAGAGAGGACCTCCATTTGATGGTCTGGAGGATGATGTGGTCGGACTGAGAAGCGACCTGGCGAGCAAGGTCTTCGCACTCGGCGCAGTAGAAGAGGTAGAGCTGCTTCTGCTGTGACTTGTCCATGGCCGCCTATCTTCCAAAAGAAAAAGAAGTTACAGAACCCACAAACTCTACTGAGACAGAGACAGAGGGTTTTAGGGAGATGGCGAGAGTTGCAAAGACTTGTTTGGCCACTCAAGCGTAATTTCCACTTTACTGTCTCAAGATTTTGCCAAAATTACACTTTCCTACACTTAGCTTCTTTTCGTCTCACTTTCATACATTTTTTTCTTCTTCGTATTTTAAACAAATGATATTATCTACACTAAGGAGAGGATGTGGGCTTAGCTTCACAATGAGCTAACAATAATATGGTTCAAATTCGCCTTTAATGAGAATCGAACATAAGACCTCCTCACTTACAAATAAAGAAAAATATCACTAGACCTTTCATACTTAAAATTTGATTTTTCTTCCACTTTTATACTTCCGTTATCCTAGCTGTTAACTTTTCTATTAACTGATAACGTGAGAGGATCTTTGGTCCCCTAATTTGTTACTACTCTAAGTATCGTAAATTCGTACTTGCTATCCTTAGATTTTTTGTCTCACTTTTATACTTAAAGTTACGTTTTGCTTTCAAATTTATATATTCGTTAGCATGGGCGTCAAGGGATTTGTTAAAGCGTGACGTGGCACTTGAATGGACGATGACTGTGCAAAAATGTGGCACTGTAGACCAAGCGCAACGTCTCACTTTGATTGGACGATGACTGTGCAGAAGCGTAGTACTATGAACTCTGCAAGGTATACAAGATGTTTCAAGCGAAGATTTTAAAATAAGTTCATGCCAAATTAAATTTTCTCAAAAACTTGAGAGTTGCATATGCTGCCACGTGGACAAAAACCCAATTCTTGCTATTTTTTTAAATTGTTTCATATGTCCATGTGGGGCCACATTGTCATGTTTATGTACAATCATTGTTCAGTCAAGCACCACGTCACACTTTAATGAAGCCCCTCACGCACATACTAACAAAAATATGAATATGAGAACAAAATGTAACCTTAGGTATGAAAGTGAGATTAAAAAAAAAAAAAAAAACAACTAAGGGTAGCTAAGTGCAAATTTCACGATACTTAAGAGTAGTAAAGTGAGGATTAGTGGGTCAAGGTCCTGTCACGTCATCTTCATCAGTTAACAGAAAAGTTAATGACTAGGGTAACAGAAGTATCAAATTGACAGAAAAATCAAACTTTAAGTATGAAAGTAATAGGAAAACAAATAAATGTAGTAAAGTGCAATTTTGGTAAAATTTGAGCGTAGAAAAGTAGAAATTGCCCTATATTTTTTTCAATTTTATTTAATTTTTGTTTATGCCAGTTTTTAATGCCCTATCCCCATCAATGATCAGTCAAACCGCTATTTCCCCACATTCCTTCCACCAAAGAAAAAATTAATTACTTTGCCAAAAAAAAAAAAAAAAAAAGTTAATTACTACAATCACGCCTTACCAAAAAAAAATAATAACTATTGAGTACTACAGTTTAGTGGTATTTCTCTTCACTTGTAAATGAGAGGTCTTAAGTTCAATTTTCGTCAAAGGTAAATTTGAATAACATTATTGCTAGCCCATTATGAGGTTATGCCAACCCCTTATCTTTTAGTGTAGATAATACAATTATTCTATATAAAGAAAAAGTTAATTACAATAATTAAAAACATATTTAATAGTTTTTTAAAAAGAAATTTAATAATTTTTTATTAGCACTTTAAAAAGTTAATTTTGCACTCTGAATATTTTAATTAAAAAATATATTTATTAAGAATGCATAATAACTTTCTTGAATTGCTAATAAGATCTCATTTTTTTTATAGAAAAATATTCCACATTTTTTCTTACAATTCCACATATAGCTTTTTTTATTAAAACAAACCTATATAATGTGTACAACAAAAACTTACCTAGCCTCAAGAGAAAAAACCAAAGCCTCAATCTCCCCATCATCCCTCTCATCGTTTCTAGTTTTTGTTAAGGGTGCAACTTGGGTTGGGCCAACTTGAATCTGTCCATGCCCAACCGATTTCAAACCCAATCGGCTGAGTTGGAATGAACGAACCAACTAGAATCCGCCTATTCCCAACTGACTTCAAACCCAACTAGGTGAGTTAGAATGAACTAAAATTCCGCCCAAACCCAATTCGATCTTTTATTGGGTTGTGTTCAGGCGATACCTTGTCTGCCCAAACTCAACGTGATTCTAGTCTGTATTCACTAATGCATATAGTACCAATCTCACTTCATATTATATAAGCTATATGTAAGTTTTGTGATGACCATACTTGAGTTTGTTAATGGTTTTCATGTGGATAATGAATGATATTGTTTAATATTTTAATTTCAACTTTGCATGGTTTAAAGTCTCCTCGCTATTTGGTTTAACTTTTGTATGGAGGCCATGTGTAAAATAAAATTTTAACTAGTATTGACGTTATTTGTTACAAACTTTAAAAATCTTGCAAAATAAGACGTTACAACATTGTACTCGACATAGTTCGTCAAAGCCGAACGCAATCCGACCAAGCCTGAACCCAATTGAAACTCGAACCCAACCCAAATCTGATTTGTGAAAGTTAGGTTAGGGTTGTGTTGATCATCCAAGCCGCCCGAGTTACAGTCCTAGTTTTCGTAGTAGCAAATAATAAGTCCATTGGGGTGGCATAAAACTGAGCTATGTTCAGCTTTCAATACCCAATCACCTCTATTTTGCTCATCCTTCTTTCCAATCCTTCCCCAATGCATTTTCTAAATTTTTAGTTTTCTCTAAATTTATTTCTACTGCTGATTTGGACTTTGGTGCGATTTACTCATTTATTTTGGCCAATTGTGTTTGATGATGACTCCTAGGCACTATTTCGTCACTCCTTTCCGCTATTATGCGCATTTGGATCATTGAAGATTGACTCTTCCTCGGATTTTTTCTTTGTTCTACTAGTTCATGGCTAGATGGGTTCTATGGCAGTGCGACTTCTGTAATTCAATTCGTGGTGATAGTTATATGATTTATTGTTATTTATTCATTTACGGTTTTGGTTATTTTGGGTTATGTGGGCTCGGATGTGGGTTATGCTTGATTTTGGTATTATAGATTTTTTTAGTGGTTAGTTTATCTTTTAAAATTGTTTTTATAATTATGTTAAAATTTGTATCTTGTATAAGGTTTTGATGTCACATCCCGACCTGGGGTCTACCACATCCCGGGCCCGCTCCACCACCGTAGCACGATATTGTCCGCTTTGGGCCCTGACTATGCCCTCACGGTTTTGTTTCTGAGAACTCACACGAGAACTTCCTAGTGAGTCACCCATCATGGAAGTCTCTCGCGCGCTACTCGCTTAACTTCGGAGTTCCCACGGAACCCGAAGTCAGTGAGATCCCAAAAGGCCTCGTGCTAGGTAGGGATGAGAATATACATATAAGGATCACTCCCCTGGGCGATGTGGGATCTCACAATCCACCCCCCCTTAGGGGCCCGACGTCCTTGTCGGCACACCATGGCCAGGGTTAGGCTCTGATACCAAACTGTCACATCCCGACCCGGGGTCCACCACATCACGAGCCCGCTCCACCACTGTAGCACAATATTGTCCGCTTTGGGCCCCTAACTACGCCCTCACGGTTTTGTTTCTGATAACTCACACGAGAACTTCCCAGTGGGTCACCTAGAAACAAAACCGTGAGGGCGTAGTCGGGGCCCAAAGCAGACAATATCGTGCTACGGTGGTGATTGTTTTGATAAATGCCATTATTTCTTCCAATATATATAGAAAAATTTCACCATCAGAACTTATGCAGAGGACAAACCAAACATAGTAATATGATATTGGCATCCGTCCTATTCGATCTTGTATTCTTGTGGAACACTACTTCGCTCTTGCATACCAAGAGGTACTTCTTCTTTAATTGCAAATAACAATTTGACATACATAAACATATATATTAAAAATAATTTATGGCTCATTTGAAAAGTACTTTTAAATGATTTAAAAGCATTTTTAGAGAAAATATTTTTAGAACTAATCTTAATAAAAATACAAGTTAATCCTATGAAAGCGCACTTGAAGTGCCTCTTATAAGAAGCACACAACTAGTACTTTTTACATGAATCATTCTAATTTGGAAACCCAAAAATATTTTTTCTAAAAGCGCTTTCGGTTTTTCAAAAGCACTTTCCAAACATGCCCTTAGCAAGTGATTTATGCCTCTCGACCATTATCAGAATTTCACGTGTAATTGATATTGGCATCAATCCTTTTTGATCATCTACGTATTTTTAACGGACAAAGCATTTGTGATGGATTTCAATCTACCACGAACATCCATCGTGGTTGATGAACTTTTGTTTTCTAATGAATGCTACTTGCTCTTACATTTAAATACAATTTGACACATGTGGACATATATCATTAACAAAATTTATTATTTATTTAAACATGTGAAATTCTGATTTATCTGCAGTGGTTTATTGCATGTAACGAGTCAGCACTTATTCAATGTTCTAGTGATGGATGGGTGTGTCAAAAACTCTCAAATTCCCAACTTCCCAACTTCAACAGAGAGTAAATGGTGTTGACTATCTAATTCCAGTGTGCATCAGTGCATGCCGCGTGTAAGATCATCTTCTGTACGTTGACATAATCCATTTACGACGATGCTCAGATGCAGATGATCAGAATGTACGTGGTGTGCATGCACAGAGAATTCATTCCTATCCATCCCAAGTCCCTCAATTTATGCAAAAAGGTGCCTGGAATCACCTTCTTGATGGCTTTAGTATAAGGTGCACCTCATTGATGTATGTATAATTATTATAATAGAGGCCTTTGAAAAGGGATCTCCATTAATAGTAAAAATAGAGATTAGTTATCGGCTAATTTTACATCGAACTTCAACGACTTGAACTTTTTTTTTTTTTATAACTTGCATTTGATAGATTATTCTTGTAAAATATTAGCCAAATCAGAAATGTTTGAGACATCTAATTAAGTTCAAAGAAATCGATGAACACTATGTTCTAAAAAACATTGAAATTTCATCATGACAATCAAATGAGTAAATGGTTTCGGATTGAATTGATTTTTTGTAAGAATAATATATGAATGAAGACTTGAAAAATAAACGGTTCGGATTGTTGAAGTTCGATATATAGTGAGTTCCACAACTAGTCCCCATTTTTATTGAAAAAATGAAGAGACCCCCTTTGGATAAAGGTTCTAAATATATCAACATTTGGGTGACAACCAAGTATGTGGAAAAGGTTAGGATTAAGACTCACCATACCAGTGTTGTGCGGCAATGACAGCGTTCAATCAAGCTTACCAAAATTCTTGATCCATACAGCTGACATAGTGCCGCGATCACTCACAGAATTCCCCACACGCATCTGTGAGTGGTGACCGCATTGTGTAGGAGAGAATTCTTTAGAGTGTGGAAGAAAGCACTTATTCGTAATCAGTTTAGAATGTCACCTTTCACTCACATAAAGTGAGATGGGGATGCAATCATGAACGGATCTCTGCCTCACTTTAATTATATGAGACGTATCGTATTGTGATTACCTTATTTCAAGGATTATTCAAACGTAGTGTGCAATCTAACAGATCAAAGTAGGGTTAGAGTTTGAGGGTATTTTATTAAATCGGGAGTGTTGCATGTCGTATGATTTCATTTTTATCGTGTTATGGGTGAAGTGAATAAAAAAGATAGATGGAAGCTCTTTTGACCTCTATTTTTCTTTTTCTTTTTCAAGAAACTCTTTTGACCTCTTATATATATGATGCGAAGTCTTGTAACTAAGCAGGAAATTGTATAAATAGTTAAGTCAAGGAAGTGAAAAATTTATTATCACCTCAATGTTGTCATATTAAAGCACGCCCCGAACCCTCGGGTTAATAGGGCACACTCTCCCCTCTAATAGATGGATAGCAAACCGTAATTAGTGCTCAGATATAATTAGATACGATGATGGTCAAGAAAGAAAAACACAATCACAAAGCTAAGTTTAGGCTGCATCTTTCTTACCTCTAACGTTTTTCTAATAAGAATTGAAAATCTGCATGCATCTCACCATTATCTATATATAGACATAATCAGATAAGATATATACTGCACTCTTAAGGGGGGGAGATTTTATGTAACATCTCATTAATCGGCAGGGATATATATATATATATATATATTTTTTTTTTTTTGGAAGATAGGATAAACTAACACTCCATTCCCAATTTGTACAAACGAGAAAGAAAAGTTTATTAGAACAATGGATAGTACTTGGACAAAAGAGTAATGTCACATCCCGATCTAGGCCCCCACCACATCCCGGGTTCGATTCCGCCGTAGCACGATATTGTCCGCTTTGGATCCTGGCCACGCCCTCACGGTTTTGTTTATGGGAACTCACACGAGAACTTCCCAGGGGGTCACCCATCATGGGATTGATCTCGCGCGAACTCGCTTAACTTCGGAGTTCCTACGGAACCTAAAGCCAGTGAGCTCCCAAAATGCCTCGTGCTAGGTAGAGATGAGAATATACATATAAGGCTTACAGGATCCACATCCCTGGGCGATGTGGGATCTTACAATCCACCCCCCTTAAAGGCCCGACGTCCTCGTCGACACACTCCGGCCAGGGATTGGCTCTGATACCAAATTGTCACATCCCGGCCCAGGCCCCCACCACATCTCGTGCTCGACTCCGCCATAGCACGATATTGTCCACTTTGGGCCCCGGCCACGCCTTCACGGTTTTGTTTCTGGGAACTCACACGAGAACTTCCAGTGGGTCACCCATCATGGGATTGCTCTCGCGCGAACTCGCTTAACTTCGGAGTTCCTACGGAACCCGAAGCCAGTAAGCTCCCAAAAGGCCTCGTGCTAGGTAGAGATGAAAATATACATATAAGGCTTACAGAATCCACACCCCTAGACGATGTGAGATCTTACAGTAATGCTCGATCATGATACCAAATAATTGTTTAAACTTAATTAATCGAGATAAAATTACTTAAAGTTTGTGAAGAAGAGAGTACAAAAAATATTGCTGCTCTAGACTAAGGGGAAATGAAGCAGGGTTTAAACTTATCAAGAAACGAATTGTAATAGCTAAATGATAATGTACAAAATCGGTCAACAATAGATGTCGACTTACAGGATATAATCCTCCACGAAACATAAGAGATTTTGTATATTTTGAAAATTCAAGGTGAAAAATGGGTTGGCACCTTCACCAAAATTAGGATAAAATTGAGCCAAAAGACTCCGACTAAAGATAAATGCATGAGGAAGCGAAATCTCTTTAGAACATACGCAACGTTTAGGAATTGGTTAATTGGTAAAGATATATGTGCTTGATGCCTCACCCAAGAGAGAAGAACCAAGCTTTGTAGCACTACTAAATGGTGATTCAAAATGGATTATATTTATCAAAGCAATCCATCACGTGTACTCAAAGACTGTTTTGATCAAAGGAGATTTATGACTAAAAAATTAATTAGTCTTTATATCAAACGTTGAACCACAATACTAAAACATTTCATAATTCATGATATTTTTGTTAGATTGCTTTTTTTTTTTGAAATTTGAACTTCATTTACTTTTAACAATTAAAATTGTTAGATTCAAGATTAGGAAATTTCGTCACTTTTGTTGGATTTCTTTTTTCTTTGGCAAAAGAACTAGGTGTCGAAATCACCTTGTTCCACAAAAGCTAATTTTTGTAGGTCAATGTTCATCATATTTGAGGTGGGTCACCTGTCATTGCTTTGAGCCAATTCACATCTCCATCTTATTAGGTGTAGCTTAATAGGAATAGAAAACAGAAATCTAACTACTTGAAAAGCTTGTCGTCATTGTCGTGTGCTAGCTAGCTTCCAACACCCATACTGAATGATTCATATTTCATTAGTCAGCAAAAATATAGAAAAATAAATAAAGAAGAAAAACATTAAACTCACGTTTAGATGCTTCTGAATCTTCTATTGTTCCATCTTCCACGCAAACAATATGCATGGTTATCAAACATCCATATCAAATGATTTAGTGTTCACCAACCTTGCTGATCAGAATTGCATGATCTTAACTGCCATGCACAAACAAACCAAAATAAAAATAAAATCAGTGGACAGTTTCATAGATTTTGTGCCCGAATCATGCATATTGAATCTCTGACTAGTATTTCATATAAATCTGTTTTTCTTTTTTTTTTTGTTTTGGAAATTATTTTGTATGGCTAGCTAGCTTCAATATGCATGGCGGCCAGCTTCCCATGTCGATTTATTTAAATGAAAATTATTTTGTACATTGACGATGCATGTCGATTTTTAATCTTCTATTATTTTGTAAAGCTCACATTCAAGTTATAAATTGAAGGTTGACAAAAATTTTAATTTTAAACTTAATTTGTAACAAACTTCACCACAAATCTACTTTATCACAAAGTTGATCAAATGATGAGATGCTTTGAGGGATTCCAAAGTTCCAATGCATGGTACTGTTGGTGTTTTGGGAAAACCAAAAATTAGAAGCTGTTATTTACTGTAGAAAGTCAAAGGACAATAGTCAATAGTAATTCCAAAGTTCCAAATTACTGATGATATTACTTGACTATCACCTGGATGATAATACAAAAGTCAATAAATCGGATGGTATATGGGTGATCTAACTCATGGATTGGTCCATCTGGACTAAAATAGGTTTGAATGTAATTTCATAGTTGAAGCCGTCTCCCTAGTTTTCTCTCCATGCCGTGGAGACAAAAAATACTTTTTAATACGTCCGAAATGCGGTGCAATACATCATATCATTATATAATTAAAAATGATTTTTTTTTAATTTTTTCTTAAATTATATAATAACATAGAATATATCGCTTTTTGTTCGGACAGACTGAAAACCTCTTCTCGATTACCAAAGAGTCCACCAATTTGGATACTTAATACTGTACACGCATTCCAATGCCCTTGCAACAGTATATAGTCTAGTGTGAGAGATTGCAAATTAAGGCGGTCACCAACAATCCAACCTACTGTTTGTTGCTATCGAGAAAGCTAAAAAGGGGCGGCCTGGCAGCATGTTGACGAGCTCAATTTGCATAAACGTTTAAGGAAGTTTTAATAAAAATATTGCTAGAGTGTAATATTAACCGTTTACAGTTATTTAAATTAAAATACAAATGGTTTTATATTTTATTACTAAAAAATATCTTATGGATGACGAGTTTATGACATTTCATCTAAAATGTTTCTTTCTTTAATGCCCTTGTAAAGATGACAATAAGGGAAAAAAAAAGAAATTTATAGGAGAAACACAAAATTTTGAGGTTTGAATTAATGCCAACGGTGTGGCTAACCAAATGCTTTTGGTCAACATCCTTCTCATTCCTTAATTGTGTTCCTATAAATACACTGCAAACCCTTCCTCTTCTCCACATCCTCCTCTGTTTCTGTATCTCTCTTCTCTCGTTCTTCTATCTTTCTTCGTCATATCTATCAAAACTTCTCTTACCATCTCTGAATAGGTCTGGGCTTTATCAAGAAACCATGGTCCTCCCAATGGTTCTTCTCAAACTCACAGACTGGGTTTTGTACCAGCTGCTAGCAAACTCATGCCAAAGAGCTGCAAGAAAAGTGAGAAACTATGGCTCCCTCGTAGGCAATTCTCCTCCTCTCACCTCACCGCAAAAACAACCCTTTTCATTTCCCAGTGTCACAAAGTGTAATTTAGAGGGCAGAGAGTCTGTCACAATTGCATGTGACATTTTTGGATCCCTTTTGAAATCCCAATCTGTCTTCCCTTACTTCATGCTTGTTGCCTTTGAAGGTGGCAGCATTTTAAGATCCCTTCTCTTACTTCTATCGTACCCGATTTTGCTGGTTTTCAACTACGAGCACAGATTAAGGGTCATGATTTTCATAACTTTTTGTGGTCTCAGAAAAAAAGACATGAAGAGTGTTGGAAGGGCTGTTTTACCCAAGTTATATCTGGAAAATCTCAACCTTCAGGTCTATGAGGTTTTGGCCTCAGCGGGATCTAGGGTTGTCCTCACAAGTGTCCCTAGAGTCATGGTTGAACATTTTCTCAAGGATTATTTGGAAGTTGGTGATGTTTTGGGGACCGAGTTGCACACCATCGGGCACTACTTCACTGGTTTGTTATCCAAGTCTGGTTTTCTTGTGAAGCACAAAGCTCTCAAGAAACATTTTGGAGACAAAAAACCAGATATTGGAATTGGTTCTTCAAGCCTCCAAGATCAACTCTTTATATCCCTTTGCAAGGTATGTAATACTACTTTCAAATTGTTTCCTAATTATCCATGCACTCTCAAGTTTGATTTCTCCTTGCACCTGAAGTTTCAGTTTGATCCTAATATTGCTTGTATAAAAGAAATTATATCTAGTAAAAATTGTCATGTATTTTGCCCACTAATGCTTAATTTATATCTCAGTATTTTTAGGCATAATCTTACACCTAACCCATAACTAGTTAGGCATTATGGTCCTATATATCAACTTTCTGGTTTAGGGGGTACTTCAGAAGGTTTTGGGATCACTTCTACTGATAAGTTCACATTGATGCATTAGAAAATCATTCTCACAAATTACATCCTTTTCCCACTTTCCAATTTCCAACATGTAATTTTTATCTAAAATAACCCAAGAAGAATCCCCCTTTCATTCCTTCAATTAATGGGAGATGTTGCACAAATTAATTTTCCTTGTTTTTTTTTTTTTTGCAAGCATAATATTATTTTGGCCTAGATACGGTACATGTAAGTCTTACCATGCATTGGTATTTGAGTCTACTATGTACATTTATGAAAAGTTAATTAGAACATTATGGGAAATTTTAAAATGTGATGGCATGATCACACCGCCATTTGGTGTTACTAACCCACGTAATTGCAACAGGAAGCCTATGTAGTGAACAAGGAAGACAGCAAGAGTGGTGCAAAATCAGCAATGCCTAGGCACAAGCACCCAAAGCCAGTAATATTTCATGATGGAAGGCTAGCATTCTTGCCTACTCCATCTGCAACCCTAGCCATGTTTTTGTGGCTCCCTATTGGAATAATCCTTGCCATATTCAGGATCTCAGTTGGCATCATCCTCCCCTACGAAATTGCCCTATTTTTGGTCTCCTGGACAGGTGTCAATCTCTCAGTCAAAGGCTGCATAAACTCCACTTCTTCAAACCCACAAAAAACGGGAGTCCTCTATGTTTGCACACACAGAACCCTACTGGACCCAGTTTTCCTCAGTACGGCTTTACGCAAGCCTTTAACTGCAGTCACATACAGCCTGAGCAAAATGTCCGAAATCTTAGCGCCGATCAAGACCGTCCGGTTAACCAGAGACCGAAAACAAGACGGTGAAACCATGGAGAGGCTTCTTAGTGAAGGAGATTTGGTCGTTTGCCCTGAAGGAACAACGTGTCGAGAGCCCTATTTGCTGAGATTCAGCTCACTGTTTGCAGAACTGGCTGATGAGATTGTGCCCGTGGCTATCAACACAAATGTGAGCATGTTTTATGGGACAACAGCCAGTGGATTAAAATGCTTGGACCCAATTTTCTTCCTGATGAACCCTAGGCCTGCATATTACGTTGAGGTTCTTGGGAAGCTCCCAAAAGAGCTTACTTGTGCTGGGGGGAAGTCTAGCAATGAAGTGGCTAATTACATCCAGAGGAAATTGGCTGATGCTTTGGGTTTTGAGTGCACCTCTCTCACAAGGAGGGATAAGTATTTGATGCTGGCTGGGAATGAAGGAATTGTCCCTGATAATAAGAGAAAGAAGCCTTAATTTTCATATAATTAAACTTTTTTTTCTTCTTAAAATTCATGGACGAATTTGATTATATTTATTTAGTTTCTTCTTTGTTCAGGTGGTTAGGAAACCATTTGCTTTGATGTTGCATATGGTAATTTTTTGCTAGATACCACTAGTACTAGCAGATTGTTATTTCTTTATTTGAATTCAATTTCTTCTTTTCTTATTACTGTTGTTTTAACCTAATGATATACATATTCCTATCTTCCACGTCCTTTTCTCGAGTAAAGATTATGTGAAATTAACTAATCATGTATCGAAGTAATGGTAAAGAGAAATGTGAGAGAGTTTACATTTTGTAAATCATCTCTAATAAAAATAAGACCTACCTGTATTGACCGGTCTCTATCTCTATTATCACTTGGAGATACATTTCTAAAAAAAAAAGACACAAATTAATACAATTCATGCAGAGTACCACAATTCATTTTGTTTTACATGGCCATGCACTTGATTAATGTACAAACAAAATACAAGGGCCGATTTATTTGACTTTTTCTTAAGATTTAAGTTTTCCTGTCTGCATTGGTATTGAGGAATGTTCTGTGCTTAATGAGATTATAAACGCAACAGTCATAAAATTGCAGAGGGCTTATCATAGTAATCATTAATCTTGGGCACGAAGATCTAAAGAAAACAGATGGTGCGCATGCACATTGGTCGACTCAAGGTTCTCACACGTTTTCTTTTTGTAGTTGAATTAGGTTAGACTGGAAACGTTTGACAATTTGAGATGGTGTTCAAGCTGCTATTTATGGTTTCGTAGTTGACAAACAATTGAACAACTTGAGCTACTCTATCTGCTAACCGTATTATTCTTCTATTCTTTTATTACATTACAACTTAAACAAGATATGAGGGAGATGAGAAAACCAAACAATTTTTTTTTTTCAAATATAATTCTCATTGATTATATTACACTTTGTAGAAAACTATTTCAAATTCGATATTTTAGAAAAGGGATAGGGAAACAAAGTTTTTAAACTAAATTTTGTAAACAAAATGATGTGCTTGTTGACGATGAGATTATTACTTAAGTGTTGATTAAAGTACTTATTTTTTACTGATACCACAACATTTAATTTGAAAATTTAGTTTAAAATTTTGATCTACATAGCAGTACCCTTTTAGAAAATGGAAATTTTATTTGAACCCATATGACCTATTTTTATACCCTACTTACTCTCTACACCCATATCAATTTTAATTAAACAATTAGTATCTCTCTAAACCTAAATTTACTACCTAAACTACCCTCACAAACCAAATTCAATAGGTAAGTTTATCTTTACACCCATTGATAAAATAAAAACATAAAATCAGTTTTCTACAAATCATTTAAACGTAAAGAGAACAATATATATCTTACATATTTGTCTCACGTTTAATCATACTTTTGTTGCATATTTCGCATTGCTCGTTTTCTTCACCTAACCAACCCAAGTGTCGAGGTATTCAAAATATTTTTTAGTTTGCATAAATTTAGCATTTTCCAATCGTACAGAGTGTAGTGATTTAGAGGTTGAATTAGTGGAGAATTGTGAGAAAATTAGATTGGGTTATCGTGTGGGTTTCTTTCGCACCTGATGCTTTTGAGCAAGTAAGTTATTGTTTCAATGAGATTTTACCAAGTATAATTACCCAGTTCAATTATTTGATTTCAATTTTCTCTTCGAGTGATGGCTATTCCCTCTTAACAAGAAAGGTTCAGTTCTGACTTATATTTATCGGGACACTACCACTAAAACTTGTCTCAAAGGTGATTCTTGGTAAAGATGATTAGCCATATATATGGATATTTGAAAAAACTAGAACATGTGGTGGCAGAGAAACAAAATACCAGAAAATACATCATCCACCTTTATTATCCTTGATTTCAAGCCTATTTGCAGGCAGTATAAAACTGCTACTAAAGCCTAAAAATAAAGAATTGAAATCATATAAAAAATTAACATAAATTGATTCATACTTTATTTGGAGCACCTAAAACTTCAAAATTATCATCCATCCGTCAAAAAGAGCTTATTTTTCTCTTTGACAATGTCTTAGAGCTTTAACCAAAACAGAACATGAAAGAATAATTGCGTGATTGTAAGGGTGTGATTATTGAATGTGGGTTTACTGGCAAATTTTGATTTTTGTGTTTATTTCATCTTGTACTTAATGATAATTACATAATAGGGCTAAGAAGATAATTCACAATTAAGATTTAGATCTGATGTAAAGTGAGGTTGTATGAGTTCAAATAAAATTTATCTTTAGAAAAACATCGTGTTGACTTTGGAATATGGGAAGGGCACCAAATGAATCTGATAACTAATAGTGAATTAGAGTACGACGAGTGAATATTAACCGGTGATATGAAAATCGTAATTAGAGTGGTCAAAGAACGTCAAACAATAACTCGAGTCAAATGCCCAAGGAAGATAAAAAAGATGAAGAACCCAAAGCTCAACGGATCCAAACAGTCCAAAATAGGTTGATCGCCGACTCGCCGCACAAGCCTAAGCGCTAAAGAGTAACAGAGAGGTGGTGGAACCAGTCATGTACGAGCAACACTTCCACGCCGTCGAGAAGGTGCGTCACTCTACGTACATGCACCGGCTGCCCCCACCTTACGATGATATCGCCTACATGGGACCTTCTGAGGGAGAGGTTCTTGTGTATGAGAACCGGAGTAGGGTGAGGGTGAGAGTGGTGGGCTTCAAAATCAGGTGGGGTGGGGCATGTATGTTTTATTGCGTTGGAGTCCCACGAACACGTGGTCCTGTATAGGACCTTAAAATTTCTCCTTTGAGGTGGTAGGCTTAGAGAGGTGTGCCAGTTGATCAATCACTAAGCAAAAAAAAAATCACTATGCAATTATTATGGTAAGTTATTCTCACGCATATTTTTTTTTTCTTTTTTAAACACACTTACGTTATTTTTAGCACGTACAAATATAAATAAGAAGGTATGTATACAAGGATAAAAAATAGGGAATCATTTAGTGTAGTGTATGCTCACCACCTTATTTATCACTGTCAGAAGAATTTGAATTTCGAGATTCGTGTAATGGATACGTACAAATCTCAAAATTCAAACTCATCTAACGATGATAAATAGGATGGTGAGCATACACCACATAAATGGTGGTGAGAAAAAATGCACTCAAAAAAGTAGTATGGGAAATCATTTCAATAAAAAAAGTTCCCCAAACTATATAACTAGTCATTTTAATTTATAAAACATTAATCCTTACACACAAAAGAGAGAAAAATTGTTTATCTAATTAGGTCCCAATTGACCAAATCAAATTATGGACAAGCAATTGATCACACAATGGGAGAGATGGAAACGAAGATGTCCATGTGATTCAATCCACTAATGTTTTGTCTGTGTGAATCATAACAATAATGTGACAGCTCAACTATAAATCATGATACACTACAACACCAAGAAGAACAGAATACAAAACACCCACTGAAATTTAAATCCATCGACTCTCAAAAGCTGTAATTAGAAAATTTATATGATCCACAAAAATATTGCAATGGCATGCCTAATACATCATCCACCATCTGGTCGTGCCACTTGTCCTTCATAGCCCCGTTCAGACGTTGGATGAACCCCTTACTACGCCCCTCAAAATGTTTCAACAATTGCGCCACCACTTTAGGGTCCTTGCCCTTCCACCAGAATTTGTCACACTGCGGCTGTTTGGTGCCAGTGACTGTGCCGTAACTTTTCATGTGACCAAATGAGCGTTTAGCCATCATCCTTGTGTACTCCACCATGCCGTCTATAAGCTCCGATGGAGCGCGGGCCTCGCCGTCCTATATCCAGGAGAGATTTTTCAGTGTGATCGGTACACGGGATGATACACCACGTGTCACTATACAAATGGTGGGATATGTGTGCTAAAAAGTTAATAACTTAAAAAATAAAATTTTCCACCACTCCTATTAAAACACGTGGTGTACCACTTGTGTTCCCGTCACAATAAAAATTTCTCCCATATCCAGACACGCGTCATGCCACGTAGGATGGTCAAGTCCAATGCATGTTTGGCATGTTCCATGATTGAAGGCCTTATTTGAAGGAAAAAATGGCCATTTTCTTTGTTGGGTGAGGAGTGGACAATGACTCTAACATCGGTGTACTTGTGCCAAATAAGTTGTTCACCAATGTTAGAGGAAGCCGAGCTCATGCTAGAAAGCCTCAAAACGACTTGGTTTACGTGCTCCTTGGGATGATGATGATGATCGTCGTCGGAGTGAAAAGGGTGTTCGACGAAATTGCTAGCGTCGAGGATAATTTGGGTGGCTTTGTCGTTGGAGATGTAGAGGAGGTCGAAGCGTCGGCAGGCGACAGAATCTTCGGTGTCGTTTACGATGCTTATGCCAAACCCTTTGGATGCTTCGTGGTTTGCATAGACTGCGAGTAGTCCGACGAAGATGACGGAGAGAAAACAAAAGAGGATACCATTGTTCGGCGCATAAATGGTATGGTCGTTTTCTGAAATAGGGTTTACTGGTTTTCCATGGATGAGGAGTTGGAAGAGGGATTGTTGGTCCTCCATTGTAGAGAGAAAGTGTAAGAAAGGAAAGGAAAACGGAAACAAAGTGATTGATGGATATAAGAAACGAAGAACCAAGACAGAATAATGAGATGAAGCAAAAATGAGTGGACATTGGTTTGTATATGTTTAGGGGTCCCCCTAATCCCATGTGCTCCGCATACAATTATATTAAAAGTGGGCAAAGAAAAGATTTACATATGTACCTAACCTATTTTTGTATGTGATGGAAAAACAATGAAGGATATGAAGATTATTCGGTATTATGGATTTTTTTTGTCTTTGACTCTAGCGATACTGGGCGAGGAGCATGAGAATACAGGACCTCAGGTGCATGGATGAATAGTTTTAAAGAAATAGTAATAATCAATGCATTTGTTGATCTTTTGTTAACTTTGTAATTTAATTTTTTTTTATCAATATTGTGTTTTTAATTTGTCAATAGGAAGTACAAGATTTATGAGTCTATGACCACGCCCCAAAATTTATGTTGCAAAATGAAAAATGGTTTGAGGAGTTTATTGAAGGTGGTTACTGGTGTAGACTCTAGATTAAAGCCCAAACAAGCAAAGGCCGTTAATTACAAATGGTCCAAGAATTCACGAGACGCTCCCTTATGGTTGCAGCCCCACAAGAATTCACGAGACGCTCTGGACCCGAGACCCGAGGTCTGAGGCGTGACAATCCATCACATATGCAGCTATGCTCTCTTTCTCTCTACCTAGAAGGTCTCTCTCCTCAGTAAGAACTCACTGACATATGTATTACAAGATTCATCTCAACTTAAAACTAGGCCGCAAAAACACCATCAAACATGCCGTGATGAACAAAATATTTTGCAGGCTGTGTGTGTTTGCATCTACTGTTGCTGCTGAGGTGGTAGGCCCTGAAGGGACCGCTCCAAACACAGTTGAGCCACTAGTATTTGTTGTGTTCAAGACTGATGAACTTGTGCTGCAGACGCAATGTGAATATACAAATATTAATTTTTATCTTCTAAATGAAAAAGGTGGTACGAAAACATGAGAAAGCAAAGTTGAATGAGAGAGTAAATTACCTAGTAGACGGATATTGACAAGACCCAGTACCTGAAAACATTGTAGCAAAACCAGAGATCATTTAGAAGGAAAGAAGAAAAGCGTGACAAAGCTTTTTAATTGAAAACAGGATCTCGGGTGCAAGGATTTAACAACTTGAGTTACAAGTCCCTTGCAGTGTGACATTGAGTTAACGAACGGTAGTATAAAATGATGACTTACTTGGGTCAGTGCTAGTGATCATAGCAGTTCCACCAAAGTTGCAGCTATTTGGAACTGGGTTCTTCTGATAATAGTTATTGAATGCGTAAGAAGCATGATCCCGGACATTATTTGGGTTGTAACAGCTTCGTCCCGGCTGAATTTCTGAGCAATCAGTGCCACCATGGCCACAAGCATAGTCCAAAGCAACTTGCAAAGCCATTTGTGATGCACTTTGGCTAGCAACACACCAACTTGAACCAGCGGATGCAGGTGATGATGGTGGTGTTGTAGTAAATGGGGTCATGCTAGGGGATGTTGTGACAGGAACAGTTGAATCAGCTGGATTGGAATTAGGGTTCACAATTGGTGTTGATGAAGTGGGATTTGTGGGATTTATTGTAGGAACTGTTGTTATTGGAGTTGTGATGTCTCTTTGGGTGGTGGAAATTTGGGTTTCAGGGAATTTCAGCCCTTTATTTTGTTGGTATTTTTCTTTGATGAGTCCAATGTTCTTTTCCTTTTTTGTCACATTCAAACCTGTACTAGAAAAATCAGAACTAAAGTAAGCTTTAATTTTGTTGTATTCTGCACTTTTTGAGCATTAAAAGAATGGGGCCACAAATGTGAATTGGGTTGTGGTTCCAGGTTTCAAAATTCAAAACCCTATAAACTAATAGTTCCACCACAACTAGTAGAACAATTGATCCTTAAATTTGGAAATAGGGGTAAATAATAAAGTTTTCAGTTTGGACTTTAAAGAAGATAGTAAAAACTGAAAAGTTCAGTGACTTTACTGCAGTATAGGGTGTTACCCAATTGGGGTCTTACCAAGATGAAAGATGAAAGATGAAAGATGAAAGATGAAAGACTGCTGTTTTCAAAATGTAATCGTGTAAATGCTTGAAGGAACTCAAGTGAAAAGGTAACAAAATGTTTATCTGAGTTAGATGACATCTCTTTCCATGGGACAGTTTTGGACACCATGATTGGATTAGATAATTCACTGTATTCAAGGTATGTTGAAGAAAAAAATGAGTAAATTTTGTTCAATTTAAAGATAGAAGGTGGATGACTCGTGAAAAAAAAAAAAAAAAAAAAACTTTTCCCTTACCATCCTCACAAAATAGTAGGATCAATAGCTTCATGTCTAATCTCTTATAATCCTCCCAGAATAAAAAAATTAATCACGACGATCTTCATGCATACCTTAAATTACATGCGTTATCCTATCCAAGCACCACAAGAAATTAAAAATAAATACTAAGGAAAAAAATTAAGAGGGAAAATTTAAATTGATCATTAGCCATCATGAAAATTTGAAAATAGATGCTCTAACCCCTACTTTGACCGAGGAAAACAAACAAAAGAAAAAGGAGGGAGCATCATCAAGAAAACTACATCTAGAAGGGTGAAAAATTAATGGAACTTTTTCATCCACAAAAAGAAAATGTCTAACTTAGAGGAAGAAAAATGATGCAGAGAATGCAATTGATAAGCAGCATTATTGGTAAAGCAACAAATTATGAACAAAGAACATGAGCCACATTTGAAATGACACAATTCTGAGCTGGGACATTACATATATTCATAAAAATTTCATATCTCAATCCAAGCTCTGACCCAGAAAAAGAGATTCCAATGCAGACATGGATTATTGGTGAGCCGAAAGTTGATGGGGGAAGAGGGAAAGAATATAAATTCACTTGTCAAGGCAGAAAGAAACAAAGAAAAAAAGAAAAAGAAGCAAATGGTATTATTACCAAATATATTAAGTAATTAACAAAACAGAATGATAGATGCTGCCATAACAAATCATAAATAAGAAAAACCAAATATAAAATTGTAAAGGATGCAACTCAAAGTTCACAACAAGACAAAGGAAGTCACCTGAACAGAAGAAAATACCCAATAGGAGTAACAAGCAGGAGATTAGAGTTATAGGATAAATAAACCTTCCACCCATTTGGTGCCTTTGCTGACTTCTACTTCTTCTTCTCTTTGATGACTTCTTCTTCTTCTGCTTCTTCTGATCTAATCTAGTTCTTCTTTGTTTGTTTGGTTTGAAAGAAAGAATCTTCTTCTTCTTCTTCTTCTTCTCTTTGATGACTTCTTGTTCTTCTGCTTCTGCTGATCTAATCTAGTTCTACTTTGTTTGTTTGGTTTGAAAGAAAGAAGGAAAGAAAGAGGAGCAAATAATACTTGAACTAGAGAAGATCAATGATGTTGTACCCTTTGTCTCAATTGTCATACCCTTAAAAAATATTCACACACACACACATATATAGTATAAGAGAGAGGTGTAGGTGTAGGGAGGTGGAAGCGGGGGGAGGGGAGGGAGGGAGGGGTGGAAAAAGGAGGCAAGAGGTAGGGCAGAGAAGAAGGTTGAGGAAAAAGGAAAAGAGAGGGGGGAGGAATTGTTTGGAATTTAGTTTTGGGTTTGTGGGCTGTTAAGTGATGATTGTAATGATGGTGGTGATGTGTGCATTTTGCCAATCTCCTTTTTCTCTGCCTCTTCTTTTTGAAGGTTGACACCATTTTATCTGAGTAATCATCAACCACCAACCAACATTGCAGCCTTGCAGGTGTGGTGTTGCAGAACATGTCTTTTAAGTTAATATAACTTGTTCACGGGAAAAGAGAGAGGGTAGTATTATAAATTCAGCTATGAAAATAAACTCTTGAAAAGAAAAAAAAGATTAACAAGAAAGTTGTATCTCAAGTGGATAAGCATTTATTTTAGGGAGTTCTAACGAAACACTCTCCGTACTGTTCATTTTTAACGAAAAACCATATTTTTACCTTTACCTGATACTATTTACTATACCTTTAAAAATAACTTTTCCTTAAAAGAGAAGTTTTTTTTGAACTTTTTATTAATTTTCCTTTTATATGGGAGTTTTAATTGTATGTCCGATTCATCCCTCAATATTGATCAAATTAAAAGATATAACTATCTTGTATGGATGTACCCAAATTACCAAAAGTGTCAATCATGTATTTTTTATTTTATTTTTTTTAAGCTTTTTGGTTTGGGTTGCTATTGGAAAAACATCTTGAAGATAGCACAAAATTTCACACATATAATTTTACGGTTGATCGGACAAAATATATACTATTTATTTATATATTAAAAAACACACGATTAAAATTCGTAGGACTCATGTAAATACATCATCAAACTCACAAAAATAAAAACTTTGTTCTTCTAAGTAGTGTAGAGAAAATGTTACCTTAAATAATGATCTAATTAGCCTTTGTTTGCCGTTTCAGTTGCAAAATATATGTGTGTGTGTATTATGAATCTTTATGTGGGGCATCATGTATGAACAAAGTGAGCTGAATTGGTGAAACAAGTCCTTAAAGTGGACGGTCTAAAATCCTATCCTATGGCTTGCACTTTTGACCAGTTGGATTCGAAATATACCTATGTGGATTAATTTATTAATCAATAGTTTTTGCTTTATGCTTTGGTTCCAAATAAAGGCAGTTCTTGATTGTTACTACCATAATCCCCATTTGTACATGAGTGGTGGGAATGTCTTCGATTGAGAGTATTAAGTATAAAATTACTGGAGGCTAAGATCTTATTAGTCTTTAATCATGCTATAAGCAGCCTATGATAAGTATGTTTACCGACAAATCTTGTATTTGTGTGCCTAAATCTTTGACAATGATCCTAATACCTTGCACAAAGGTCAAGCTTTACCGTAGTGCTAGGTCATGTTAAGCAAAAGCCACACTTGCAAGGGACGTTTTCTGTTTACTTTGCCATAAACAAACTAGAAAGAAACCATCGTGGGTGGCAGATGAGTTTAGTAAGAGAGTAATAATCTTTTCTTGCTAGACTTAAAAATTCAGATAAATGTTTATGTTGTCATGCTGTAATTTTAGATTAAATATTTTGTCAAAAATCAACTTAAGTCAATGTTTCAGAGGCGGTCCAATGGTTCAATATTACTAATCAACATTAATATCGCTCTCAATGTACATCATACGCTGCTGTGAATGGCCGGTCGACCAACCCTAGCAAACAAAAAAGATAGAAGATTGGCCCATAACTATAGTGTACCATCAAGTCCATGGAAGAAATTTGGGCTACGACCACAAGTACCAAGCCCTCAATGTTCAACTAGCATTTCTTACAAATTTTACTCTTTACACATTATACTCTCCCACAAGAGGATTAGATGCAACTCAAAAAACAGAAGACAAGAGCCACAAGAAATATGACACCATGCTGTTGCTCCTTCACTTCTTCCACCTCCATATCCAAATTCATCTCAGAAAATCCACACCTCTCCATGCTAGAAAATCAATGCACCTCCATGAAAGACCTCCAAAAGATCCACGCCCACCTCCTCAAAACTGGCCTAACCAAGGACACGGTCGTCGCCAGCCGGGTCCTGGCCTTCTCTGCCTCCCGAGCCGGAGATATCAACTATGCCTACATGGTTTTCAGACGCATAAAAAAGCCAAACCCCTTCATTTGGAACACCATCATTAGAGGCTTCTCTGAAAGCCAAAACCCGAAAACTGCAATCTCTCTTTTCATTGAAATGCTGGTAGCTTCAGAAATTGAGCCACAGAGGTTGACTCACCCTTCAGTTTTCAAGGCTTATTCTCAAGTTGGCCTTGCCAAAGACGGAGCTCAGCTTCATGGAAGAGTTATAAAATTGGGTCTCGAAAGCGATGAATTTACGCGAAACACGATTATACACATGTATGCAAATTGTGGGTTTCTGAGCGAAGCAAGAAAACTGTTTGATGAGGACTTGGAATGTGACAACGTTGCTTGGAATTCTATGATCATGGGCCTTTCCAAATGTGGTGAAGTGAGTGAATCCAAGAGGCTGTTTGATGAGATGCCTTCGAGGAATTCGGTTTCTTGGAATTCGATGACTAGCGGATTTGTTAGGAATGGGAAGTATGCAGAGGCATTGGAGCTTTTTGGTGAAATGCAGAAGGAGAGGATTAGGCCTAGTGAGTTTACAATGGTGAGCTTGTTGAATGCTTCTGCTCAGTTGGGAGCAATTGGACAAGGGGAGTGGATTCATGAATACATAAAGAAAAATGGGATTGAAATGAATGGAATTGTTGTCACGGCGATTATAAACATGTACTGCAAATGTGGAAGCATCGAAAAGGCTCTTCGTGTTTTTGAGGCTGCCCCGAATAAAGTGTTGTCCTGTTGGAACACCATGATCATGGGCCTGGCCGTTAATGGTTGCGAGGAGGAAGCAATTGAGCTGTTCTCAAGGCTTGAAACTTCAAATTGTATACCGGATGGTGTCAGTTTTCTTGGGGTCCTAACAGCGTGTAATCATTCGGGGAAGGTGGAGAAAGCAAGGGATTATTTCTCGAAAATGACACGAAGTTATGAGATTGAACCTTCGATAAAGCACTATAGTTGCATGGTTGATGTGTTAGGCAGGGCAGGACTTCTTGAAGAAGCAGAAGAGCTTATAGATAGCATGCCGGTAAAAGCGGATGCCATTATTTGGGGGTCATTGCTCTCCTGTTGTAGGAAACACAGTAACATTGAGATGGCAAAACGAGCAGCAAAGCGTGTGATCGAATTGGACCCAAACGACAGCTGCGGTTATGTTCTTATGTCAAATGTCTATGCTGCCTCTAGTCAGTTTCAGGAAGCGACGAAGGAGAGGCTATCGATGAAGGAACAGAAGATAGAGAAAGAACCGGGGTGTAGTTTGATCGAAGTGGACGGAGAGGTTCATGAGTTTATAGCCGGTGGAAGGCTACATCACAAAGCCCCAGAGATCTATTCTCTGTTGGATGAGTTGGGGTTTATGATTCCGGAAATGGGGTAGGTTACGATACTTTAGCTTCAAACTGTCATTGGCGGAATCAGCGTGCGCGATTTTCAGATACCGAATTTTTGCACAAGGTAAAGGCATAGAACAGAAGTGAAGTAGATCAACTGTATTTTATAGCTGCTCTTGCAATGGTTACATGATTTATATACTTAATGTAGGTTACATGAAAAGAAATACAAGCAGTAATAAAGGAATTCGAAACTATTTCGATAAAGCTTAATGCTACTGGAGAGATGACACATCTCCAGAATATTAATCACCACTTACTAAAACAGATTTTGATTTCTTGCAACTCAAGTTTTTGACATGGTTCGGCCGGATGCCCAGGAGTACACCTCAGGAGGGACATTACCATTAGCGATCAGGTTCTGAGGAAGTCCATATAAATCCGAGATGCCCAGGTGGTGGTGGCGGCCGTTTTGGTGCTGCTGATTTTGCAAAGCCGCAGCAACTTCCTCTTCATCCAGTGGCAGGCGATCAAAAGTGGCGTTCATGAACGAGGCAGCCATTATCACCACAGGGCCCGAAGCAATGAGCGCACCGACCACACCCCCTCCCATAACCTGCCCCTGAGCCCCTGCAAGATATATGGTTAGCCCTGTGATCCCTGGAGGGGCTGGCGGGGGCAGGATTGACCCGAGCAATGAGAGGATTTCAAACCGGCCATGGAGGGTCACGATAGCGCCAGATGAAGCTGGTTGTCGCAGCGTGACATTGGTCACACAGCCACTTCCACTCAGTATACAAATGCCCCTCTGCTTCCTCCTTGCAAAGTTGGTTAAACTCTCGCTCACATCACAGCCAGAACTTACCTCCATTGCATGAGCACGAAGCGCATTAGCGCTGTCACGGGTGACTATGATGGGCGGCTTCGGCTTGTTCTTCGAACCCACTGGCCTCCCACGTGGCCGGCGAAGAGTCTCCCCCTCAGGAACCGGTGCCACTTCCTTAGGCAACTTGGGTGCCATAAGCATTGCATCAATCCCAGGCCTGTGGTGACTGTTGCTTTTATCGGCATCTTGTCTCCGATCAATTACAGTTTTCGACACAACGGAAGGAGCCGCCAGATCTGCACCTCCTGCCATTATCGAACCCGTTCGAGCACGCACCCTTTGCAGTCACAAGAGATTCACCCAAAGATGTGTACAGAATGCGTGATTAAATAGCAACAATTCTGCCAATAGTTTTATGCAGCAAACCAGAAAGAATGATCCAAAATTAGGAGATAATTAAGTGACACCAACCACAAAATTAATCACTAATTATATGACAATGTTAATATCACTCTCACTGCCTACCCCCCAACTGACTTTTCCAACACTTACATGTATTATATTTAAGCACATATCTACCAACTCGATCATTTCATAAGATATCCACCGGAGAAAACAGGTAAAGCGAGAATTCCGACGAGCTTTTAAGCTTTCTTCAGTAGTAGAAACAAAAATTGCAAGTTATCGCATTGAATGTAGAATTCATGCCCCAACAGAGTTTCGTAAGATACATCGTCGAGGCACAAGGCAAAAAACGATAACTTCTCCGTTTAGAGTATGTACAATTGGACAGCCAGACAGAACCGCCGTAGATTCTGAACTAAAGTGACACCCTAATTTGGCAACTCCAAACTCACTACAAGCCCCATTGCAGAAAACAAAAAAAGAAAGAAAAATGAGTGGGAAAAACTTTCTATTAGTAGGTCCCCTGCCAAATCTGGTGCAACTGCTGAGGTGACAGGTCTTGGAAACCTCCTAAGCCTAAATCATTGAGGCGTTGCCGCTGAAGTTCTTGTGTTACGTCCACTTGGGAATGATAGAAATCCGGGTGTCCTCGATAACTCTGCAACTGGGACGGCAGCTGTCCAGCCTGCCCTTGTCGATATCCTGCATGCTGTTGATTCTGCCCAAGTAAGTTGTTAAACGCACTGTCTGGAACGGAAGGCAATGTTCTTGAACTCTGCAATCCACGGAAAACAGAAACTTTAAAGTGGAGAAATGAAAATCATAGACACAACGGCCAATCATCAGAAATCAGCATCCGAAACAGTGAATATCAAATCAGAAGTCATGCTGAACTACTGCTCTGAAGCACATTACAAGTAATAAGATGCACAAACACAAATTGCCTAACTACTTCTATGTTTCAATTTCTACCTGATAAAGAGCGGTTAAATGGTTTCCATCCTTATACTGAGGGCGGAAAACATCATCATAATCAGCTATGCTGCCGGGAGTAGCAGATGCATTATGCAAGAAACTCCCGTGATTGTTATTAGAGGCCCCAAAACTTCCATGACCAGCAACAGCAGACGTAGGCAATCTGCTTACTGAGGCTCCACTTCTATACTGAGCGAAGTTGTATTCCATGCTAGCCCCTGACTGATGGAATGCACTACCACCTAGATATTCTTGCTGCAAATTTGATGGCATAGGCGAGTAGTTCTGAGGCTGAGGCATGGAAGGGTACCCAATAATGTTTGCTAACTGTTCGTAAGAATGGGTAGGTTGAGCATATGAACGGGCTGCATGGCGCTGAGGAAGTACAGAAGACACCTCAGATAATGGTACGGCGCCTGGTCTCAGAGCCTGTGTGGTTTAATGCCACGGATATCAGCAAACACTGCCTTATTTCATTTATTCCATAAAATAATAATAATTTGCATGTGCGCATCAAATTTAAGAGGGGTTTAATGCACTGAACAATGTGGGGTCACCCATCACTTACCTCAGACATGGAACTAATTGGGTTCTTTGCGGATGAAACTACACTGTTGTATCTTGAAGGCACAGATGGCTTCACCAAAAACTGTTGGAATGACTCCAATAGATCACTTCGTATAGAATCTGAATATGCCTGCAGAATTTTTTTTCAAGAGGGGGAGGGAGTGAGAGAGAACAACAAGAATACAAGGAAATCAGGCCGCATGCATAATCACAATGTTCAAAACCCTGAAAGAAAATAAAAATTAGACAAGACTGGCAACACCAATGAAGGCAAAAGAGATATCGGATAATAGATGATGATGATGGATAGAGAACAAATCTGTCAGGGATTAGCTATAACACCAGAAATGCTCTTTCTTGAAAACATACTCAGATTCAACTAGAAATTCCATCAAAGGAGTAGGCAAATCAGCAGAGCAGTTACAAGTAGGGATTGCTACACCAACAGACAGTAGATGTGCATATTTTCCAACATGATTTTTCTTAATGTGTACAGTAACGCATGAAAATGCTCAGAAAACCACGGTACCATGAAAAGTGTAATAAATTCGTCAAGCCAACTCCATGAACAGAAAATCATTAATGTTGAATACAGATCAACATTCCATAGCATAGAAACAAGTCTTGGTTAAAAATTAAACCAATTAGAATCATCAACATTTGCCAATCATGTATACAAGTAACTACTCATAAAATTCAGTCAAAAAATGAACACTTTCCATGATTCAGCAGCAAACAAATCCTCCTTATAAGTTGGGCATAAAAGAATGCAGAAAGTTAAGAAATATAACTCTTACCATATTGTTTTGAAGAGGAATATTTCTGAATTCAGGATCTGCTTTTGCAAAAGGCAATCCAGAAGTTGCTCTTTCAATGTTCTCAGAATTAAAATTACGTAGTGATGAGGTAGAGCTGTCTCTATGTCCACGGGTTGCTTCAAGGATATCCTGTTTTATCAGATCTGGCTGTGAAGGTACTGGAAAATCATAACTTTTAGCACCTATGGTTGCTCTCCCAGTATTATACATGTACCCAAGAAGTTCGTCGTGATTGTCCCCTGAATTTCTGAACAGGAAAAAAAGTCCAAAAATTTAAGAGACATTACAACTATATGATAGGATTTGAACTAAGTGAAAAACTCATGCCTTGGATCCAAGCGCCCGGCTGAGAAAACATCAACTCCTGCTTCTCCTGCAGAAGATCCTCCCAAGTCATTTTTCAAGGAATTAGATGGCTTGCTGGATAATGCAGAACTTTGAGACGGTCTAAAGGTGCCAAAACTCAGATGCGAACAATCGGCAGCCAATTCTTGCAAATTATTTGGAAGGACTACTGCACAATTATCTTGATCTTCCTCCTTTCTTAAATTCAGTTGTTGCATTCTCATAGTAGCTGATGCCACAGCAACATCATTTGAGGCAGAATGATTTGGATATGGCGCATTTGAACCAATAACAGTTCCTGGAAATACACAAAAGTAATGAACAAGAAAGACAATAGGAAAGGGTAGCATAAACTTCTTCCCGGATGGCAACAATAATAAGATTTCAGAGTCAAAACAACTACTTTCTTCAAACATTTAGCCATATGACATGGAGGAAAATTTGCAACCTTTCACCGCCAGAAGAATCACAAACCCTTCATCAAAGACATTTCAGTTTCATAAACAAAATCCAAACCTAAGCACCATTGTTTTCAGCTTCAAATACCACATTTTAGGTTGAGGACTAGGGGGGAAGATAACATCAACAACTCCACAAATCTAGTCCGAAACAGAGTTTAGATATATAAAAAAAGTATCAGGACTTCAAAATGAAACAAAATATTTTGCCAAAAAAAAAGTCAATTGGCTACTCAAGCACATTTAGACTCTTCTCAAGCAACTTCCTCTATTATTACCAATTTTAGTGAAGGTTAAAGGACAAAGTGCTAGGAGCAATTTTTTCCATGCAAAAAAAAAAAGTATTAGTATGTCAACAAATAAAAGTAAAAGATAAACTTAAGCTTATACCAGTCACAAAACTTTCAGAACATAGAAAAGAACAAAACGTGAAATTATAAAAGCAGCCAAAGAAGGTTAAAATGACAAAAATGAGACACAGAAATGTAGAGGCATGTTTCATTCAGCCAAAGACGATCGATCTAACAATTCAAACAACCATGGATGTAACCAACACAATAACAACCATGATGCTTTTATATGTTATCCATTACAATACAATGATCTGGATTGATATAGATTCTAGCATCATGAATGTCATTAGCAATGATCTCTTATATCGTACGTGTAATTGAGTAAACGATCATCCCAAATACCTATATAACACAAAAATAATTACCTTTTCCATTCTCATATGCAGACCTATGAGATTCGTCCGAACTAGAATTGGAAGACAAATCATCAACATAATACGATTTTCCACCGGAACCATCCACCATCTTCTGTCCACTGGAAGCAAAAGCAATGCAGTCTGAACTAAGACTTTCGCTACTAATATTCCCCTCTGATAGTTGGACCTTATGTGACTGGTAATCCCTTGGCACATTGGATTCATTGATATAAAACTTAGATTGATTTGCATTTAAAGCTGATGACCTATTTGCAGCTGTTGGCTGCTCAATCACAGGCCATTCATCATGGAAATCGTTCTGTCCAGCACTATCACCAGTTTTATGTATCATCTCTGACACACGAGGATCATGAAAGTGCATATATTGGTGCATCTCTGTTTGGGAAGATTCAACGTGGCTATTACATGAATTTGTAGAAAATGCATCCTGATGCAAAGATGTATCAGATGAAATACGTGAGCCCATGCTAGGTGGTCTACCCATCTTAACAATGTCGGCCATTGAAAGATTTCCTGAGCTGGTTCCGGAAGTAGATTGATTTCCCGTAGAAGGTTGTAGAGATACACAGACTGCATCACCTGGCCTTATTGAAGTACTAAAAGATTCGCTGCAGCAGATATTGAACGATGACTTGCATGAGTAATAAAAAGTACATAAGAAGATCTGACAAATCTTAATAACTGTTTCTGATTCTAGTTCTTTCATCAGTTACTTTAATAATAGAAGGGTATTATGATAGTAATAAAACAATAAAAGAAAACAAGGAAACCTGCCCTGTTCAAACCACTGAACTAAACAACTTGAGGGAAAAAAGACAGCCCCACTCTGTCCCTTCCCCTTCCCCTCCCCCTCTCCTATCCTTTCGCATTTCTCCACCTTTGCTTCACTTACTAATATTCTAATACCCATCCCTCGTACATGCATAGTTATGGAAGTAAACTATCCTGAATCAACCAATGCAAAATTGCTCGAGAAAATGTATGACTCATGCATGATGTAACCCCCACAGTTAATTTCATATAAGAAACAGATGACACTAGAACTTCAGTTTAAACTTACCGCTGAGATGTAGGTTGCTGGCTTGTGGCTCCTCCTGTAAAGTGAGAAGCTGAAGTATGAGGTGAAACAAACCCATTCTGTCCCTTATAAGCAGCTTTACCGGGCTCTAACAAAAGGAAAACAAGCAGTTCACAATTAAAAACATGCGATACTAAAATGCACAGCAATGCTACTCATACAAGTACTAGATAGTGATTTTACACAATGAGATCAACATACCATTGGAAATAGTTTGAGTTGATCCACACCATCCACCAGTATGCTCATTACTACCTCTAGCACCACGATTTGAACCTGCGCTGTGAACTCGTGGCTTGGAGTCTTGTGTCTCCTTTATCTGGGATTTTTAAAATACCATGACATAACAAGATAAAATATAAAGTACAAAAAGAAATAAATGATGTAACCACCGAAAAAAGGGAGCGCATTTTAGCAAGGGTACCTCTTTCCTTCTTTCACGTTTGCTCTTGACTTCGTGAAAAGTATCTACACATTTGCAGAATACTAAATCAAAGATGACTTAAAGAGATTATAGATAGCGGAAGAAAATTCCATCGATTAAACAAAACTTAAATGCAACACACTAAAGAGAAACAGAAAATAAGACATCTTATATAATAATCATATTAGCATATATATATATATATATATATGTGTGTGTGTGTGTGTGTGTGTGTGTGTGTGTGTGTATAATGCGGATAGCTATGGCCACCTTACTAAATCAATATTGAATAAGCAACTGCCTAGAATTTCTTTAAATCGCCATTGAAGATGCAATGCATAATAAATTTCTGTCTTTGAAATAAAAATTGTTATCTTCTATCATCTCTAAACAAAAAAAAAAATCGAAACAACCATTAGGGTCTACATATCAGAACTCTTAGCAATCAACCAGTAAGTAGTACAATACAAATTAGATCATCCTAATGCATTGCTTGGATGA
This sequence comes from Cotoneaster glaucophyllus, assembly GCA_036320875.1. NCBI lineage: Eukaryota > Viridiplantae > Streptophyta > Magnoliopsida > Rosales > Rosaceae > Cotoneaster > Cotoneaster glaucophyllus. Next base: position 11,104,954 of record CM070064.1, on the reverse strand, counting down.
AGAAAAATGTAAACCGAAACGTCTACCAATGTCATTATAAATTTGTTTAAAATTTTGGTTAAAAATCAAAACAAGCAAGGTTAGTCAACCCTGTGCAACCAATTAGCTCCGGAAAAATTAAATCTTCTAAATTTTCCCGGAAACAAAAAAATCAAACTTCTAATTTTCCCGGCAATAAACCCAAAATTTCACAACATTCATAACTTTAAATTTGGTTTATCTCCTCCTACGGTTTCTCGGCATCCAAACAAAAAATTACTAAATAAAGCCTACATTTTTCATTCTTTCCCCAAACCTAAAACATCCAAATTTGGTTTATAATAAATAGGACTGAGAAATAAAAAGGTGGTGGCGCAGCAAAAAACCTAAAGAGAGCAGGCGCTGAACGGCGTCGTTCGGGTCCATATTGCACTCTTTAAGCACCGAGTAGATCTCAGGCTCCGGACAGTTAACAATCTCCTTCAGGCTCAGTATAATCTTCTTCGTCATCGGCGGAAACTGCGCCGCCGCTGCCGCCACTCCATTCTTCGTCTCGCTCCCCATCCCTCTCTCTCCTAAAAAATATAATCGGAGAAAAAAATTTCCCAGGAAAAAACTTTCTTTGCGGCTAGAAATTTTCCGATCAGCCAAACAGAAAACCAAAACCCTCACAGTCTCACTCCTCTCTCTTTCTCTCTCTCTCTAAATCTCCCAAAACGACATTACAAAATCCTCTCTCTCTATCGTTTGGCTTTTATTTGCGACACCCCGTTTTTTTCTTTTCTTGGTGGACTGATTATGGAGGAGAACTGGCAACGTCAGCGGGGATGCTAAATGTACGGGCTGTTAGGTTTTTGTTGTGACGGTCGCTTGGTTTTTAATCCAGGCCGTCCGCGTGGGCTGATTGCCTAAGGAATCGACCGGCTGTGGAGAGGGTGAGATTTGAGGGTTTAAGATTGACGGTGAGATTAGACGGGCTTGTTGGTCGAGGACTAGAAAGCTTTTTAGGGTCGTTTTTAGGTTGCTTGATAGCAGAAAAGCGCCGTAGCGTCGTATTGTAATTAGCAGACAAATGGTTAATTTAATTTTTATTTAGTAGAAAGCTAATAAAAAAAATTTCAATTAAAAAATGGAAATATTAGAATTCGTAAACAACAAGTGATTTCATATTCTTCTTTTACTTTCACACACTCGTTTTTTTTTCTTAGCCTCAGAATTTAATCAATTAAAACGAATCAGTTGACAGAAACAACTTGTGAAAGATTTTAATTTTTGTAATTTAAAATTTTACTTTTGAAATGTAATTTGAATTTCACTCGTTATAATAGGCAATTATTTTTCTCTTTAATGTTCTTTTAACAATGTGCGAATGTGAGCATCGAAACCCCAAAAATCATTTAACCGTTAACAATTTTCTTGAATCAGATATTACAGGAAAAAATTAAATTAGGAAGTGAAAAGAATCGCTCAAGTTGAAGATTGGTCTCGTTGAGAATAGAAGAATGTTTGGAAATAATTATTTTTTATTCTCCCAAAAACTTAGTAGAAAAACGTTTTTACAGGAAAAAGACATTGTGATATATAAATTTACATAATTATATAAAATACTTATCAAAATTAGTTTATCTGTATTAAATCCAAAATATATAGTTCTTGTCAAATAATTCTTAAACAGATAAAATAGTTCATAGGTTACTTTCTATAGGAGGACACTTTGGATTTGATGGTATTCAGATGGGAACGAGGATCATCTTCGGATTGTCTTTGTGAGGATCCAGATGATCCTTTAATCGTGTTTGTTCATCGTAGATCGTACGGTCAATTTTCGTCAAATACTATTTATGTTCAATTTTAAATAAAAAATTTAGAATAATTTCTAATCGCTACGATGAATGAACTTAATTAAAAGATCCCAGAATCCTCACAAAGAAAATCCGGAGAGAATCCTCATTCTTCAGATGGTAGGACGGTTGCAACCTCAAATGCAGAGCACTGTCCGCCCATGGTTGCATATTTACATACAAACTCAAATGCTTAAATCGTCATTGATCCCTTGCAACCTCACAAATATATCATAAATTTGTGAACAACCAACGAATATTGCAACATTGATGTTTTGCTTTGTATAATAAATGTTCCTCACAATATATCATATTGTTGGTAAGAATTTTCTGACATAGTTATGGGTAAGTTTGGACACATTATGCTCGGATAAATATTCATAAGTCGTATCAAGTCGGCGTTATCTATTATAAGTTGCACTGAAGCGCATGCCACAGGAGATGATCACTTTCTACTATTATGTTCTCTCTTTGGTATGAGAGGTGTGTTTGATTTCATTTACGAGATCTGTATCACAACTCAACTTTAAAATTATTCAATTTGTTGGATTTTTAACAAAGCGGGGATCTCATGCTTTGCCACTACTATAAATTTTAGGACAGAAGCCTCACAGTGACACATAACTTGGGAGTTTTTGGTGGTTGTGGCCTTGTTCATTCTTTCGATCATCACCGGGCATTTTGGAATCAACATCGGTGGAATACTGGGGAACGATGGCGATAATACCAGGGAACAAAGGATCGCCAAGTGCATTTGCTCTGTTTTCGGCCATTCAGGTCTTGTTAGGGGTTGTGCTGAAGTTAGAAAACTTGAGCATCAAGAGCTGGTTAAGATGTTTCAGCAAGAATCTGAGTCTCATGCGCAGGTACGAAAAACTGTTCCGAGAACCTAAACCTGTAAACGGGTCGGGTTTATTGGGTTTGGATCAGGTTCAATCCGACCCGTTAAGTTAACGGGTCACCCGAACCCGACCCGTTAAGCTAACGGGTCATCCGAACCCGACCCGTTAAGTTATTTTTTGCATGGAGTTTATTTTTTTTGTTAAAACTTTACTGAAATTACTAAAATATTCTCAACTAACGGGTGCTAACGGGTTGACCCAAAGTGACCCGTTATTTAACGGGTTGTTAATGAATTCAGCCGTTAACGACCCGACCTGTTAAGCAACCACCCAAATATTAATATTAACGGGTCGGATCCAAAATGCCAGATCTTCAAGAACCAACCCAACTGCTGCGGGTGGACTCCCTGAAAGTGCTGCATGTTATGTTCTCATCAGCTGAACAAAAAATACGAAAAATTACGCAAGTTATATGCTACGCTTTATTCACCGAGTAAGTGCATTTACTAATACAAGAGGGTTCCTCGTGACATGTTTTTGTTGGTCTATATGCGTGCACGACCGACAGACTGATGAAATGAAACACTTTGTTTGGTGCAGGCAGTGTTCTTGACAGCTGAACCAATTTCCTTTTTTCGTTATTTTGGTCGGACAGCTGAACAAATCATATGAAGTTATTAGTTTCTGTACAATTTAATTTGAAGCAGTATGTGGACCTGTTTGTAGTTTGTTGAGTGACGAGAGTTATTCCATACAAAAGAGTATATTTGTCCTCCTATTATTTTTTTTTACTTTTTAATCAAAATGGTTACTGAGATTTGCATAACTTATCACTTTGGTCTCTAAGATTTGAAACCAATAAAAGTAGTCATTGAGTTTGTCCATTATCAATTATTTTGATCATTCAATGAAAATTTATATTAAATAAGGACAAAAATGACAAAAATACCTTCTATTTAATAAACAATGGGTTAAATGATTTGACAAAACTTGAGGATATTTTTGTGTTTTAGCCTTATTTAATAAAGATTTTTCATGGAATGACCAAAATGATTGATGGTGGACAAACTCATGGACTACTTCTATTGATTTCAAATCTCAGAGACTAATGTGAGGATTTATGCAAATCTCAGAGATCATTCTGACTAAAAAACCATTTTTTTATAAGAAAAGTACGGTATTTCATTTATTGATAAAATGGTATTAAAAATATATATCATGAAGAACTTGGCCCTAAAAGGGTTCTTGTTTAGGTCTAAAAATATTACAATAAAGCATCACTAATCGCAAACTAATAAGTAGACTTCAAGCACTTGTTCCAAAACAATGAGTAGACTTCAAACACTCATCCGAGCTCATCATGAACCACACAATTACACATTAATAAAATTGTTAAACTTCGTGTTACAAGGGGATCATGTGAGAACGAAATCTAATATCATAAATTAGGATAAGGAGTACGATATCTATAGGTCGATCGCATCACCTAAACCAATAATTCAAACAGCTCCACTCTTCACGTATAGATCCAAAAAGGTAGTATTCGACACAAAACTTAAACTCAAGCACTCTTCTTCTTGTTCGTAGGATATATCATATATTGCATGGGCCTGCAGAATCTATTTTTTCTGCAATAAATACATCTATATCCACCAAATAATTGAGTTATTAAAATACAAAACCTTAATTAAATAAATGTGCAAATGCAAAGAGCTTAAAACTCAGTTCACTAAAAGCACTTTTTCCTGCAACAGTGTCTCGAGTTTAAATTTTTCTCTCTTTAATATCGTTTGTTAATAATAATATGCAATTAAATTTCATGAGAAAACAAAAATTAACGTAAATTAAGGACTCACACTCCATGCTGGTGACTGGATCATGAGTTTGACACTCCAACAGTTAATTTCCATCAAGTTCTGGGTTCTTCTAAAAGGATAATTGAAAAGGATTGAGTTGTAAATGTGGTGGAAATATATTAATCAAATGCATAAATAATATAAAAAAACCACATCAATACTTATGTTGGTCAACTCAATATGCGTTTGAAATTATTTCTATAAAAAGCACGTTTGTAAGAAGTGCTTTTGTCATAAGCATGTTAAAATTTTTGTTAAACATCCAAGTGCTTTCTAAAAAACTACTTACCTATCCCAAAGCACACTTTAGTTTTTTACCGAATGTAGTTAGAAATATTTTTGATTGTCAAGAAACGCTTATTACCCTTCCAAAGAGGCCCATATATATACTTCGAGAAGTAAGCCAAAATTTGGGTTTGGTTTTTTAATTATTTTTGAATTATTTGCCATCTATTTTGGCAAGAACATGTCGACGTTAATTTATTAATTATACACATAAAGTGTGTGAATTTTTTTTTGTTTTTTTTTTATTTTTGAAATAGAAGGAGAGGGGAAGAGAGTGATAGCGAATGTGGGAGTGATAAGTTTTTCTTTGAAAAAAAATAGCAAAATTTGGTTGTGTGAAATTACATTTCTGCTCCATATTTCTTATTCATGTTCTGGTTTAATTAGAGCGTTAAATTGATAATTTCATAGAATTTTGGTTGACAATGAGTGTTTTATTAATTAGTAGAGATAAAGAGCAGACTATGCTAACTACTGCTTAATTTAATATAATAAACAGATATTTAATTTCAGGGCACTGTATTCTGCTATTCACAGGGTTCAAAAGTGATTGGGGGTTTGGGAAAAGCTAAATTACAATTTTTATACCTCCATTAATACATTTAAAAGCTCTAAACCTCAACAAAATTTTCAGCGCACACGAAACATAGCCGGCACACGTGTCATGTGGAGCATTTAAATACTTGATAAAAAAACATTCTCCAATTGTATTATTGCAATCCGTATTCCAAACCACTTAAACAATTTGACTACCTTGGTCAACTTTTACCGTGGGATGGGGGGTAATGACAAACAGAAATGTGGAGCCTTTCTCATTGATCCAATTTTATTTTAAGGGGTAAAGTTGGAATTAAAAAACTTTAGCGGGGTTGGTTAAGTAACTTTCTAGATCAACGAGAGATTCTAACCCTATTACTAAAAATATATATATCTATGCGAAGAACTAACTCAGATCATACAAATTAATTACGGTGACATTCAAGATTTTCTCTGAATCGAGAGACAACTACCTCATTGTTGACCAAAGTACTATATATACTTGAGCAGTAGTTGGACAACTCAGTTAAGTGAGTAAATTTCTTGGTCCACAAGAGATTTTGCCCCTGTCCATGAGAACATTATCTTAATGTGAGTGTCGCACTCCCTCAACGAGCGCGATGAGATGATGAGTCACACTCAGTGATACCCTCAAAATTCAAATATACATAAGCTCCCCCAAGTTTGCGGAAAGTAGAAAAAGGATTCAACTTAGGTGAACAAGCACTCAAACTCGGGCCGAAACCTTCACTTCTTGCATGGATTGACTTGTAGTTGGGAGTTCATTTTTTCTTTTATTTGTTTTTTATATTTCTTTCCGTAAAACAAACGAAACATATCGATAACACCAACACTTTGAACCTTTAATTTCCTACAATATATGACTACTCCCCAATCACCATGGACGAACCTTTACTTTCGAGGATTCAGACAGCACTTGGTGTCGGAGGTGACGATCAACAAGTAGAGTCTTCGAGCAGATCAACGGCCAGAACACCCAGAACGCCGCGAAGAAGAAGCTACCCCTCAGGTTACCTTGATGTACTCAACTCCGATGTTATTGTCCCCATCATCACAACACCAAACTCTTCCTCCTACGCCAATCTCCTCGCGAACCTGAACAAGAACAAGCGGAGGCAGCTCAAGCACCGCTCCCACTCAGCTCCCTCGGTGTTCACTGACATCAAGGAGCTGATTCAAGACTCCGTCGATGATCCAAGACCTGCCCCTAAATCAACCCCTCTCATCGTTCGCCAGGCTTTCATCGGTGTCATTATCTATGTCATCATCGGCATTGTCATAATCTTGACAACCGGGGGTTTCAAGGGACAAGCCACTTACAAGCCGGTTGATGCCTTGTACTTCATTGTGGTCACGCTTTGTACGATTGGCTATGGTGACATTGTTCCTGACACGACCGGTACCAAGCTCTTCACCTGTTTCTTCATCTTGGTCGGTTTTGGATTCGTCGATATTCTGCTCAACGGTTTGGTGGTGTACATCTGCGACAGGCAAGAATCGGTGTTGTTGAGCACCATCGATGAGACCAAGTTCAACCACATGATTCAGACGTACATGATAGACAAAGAGAAGGGACGAATGAGGATAAGGATCAAGGTAGGGTTGGCACTGGGAGTCGTTATTGGTTGTATAGCTATAGGGACAATTGCAGTACATTTTCTCGAGCAGATGAGCTGGGTTGATAGTTTCTACCTCTCTGTTACTTCAGTCACAACTGTAGGTTACGGCGATTTCGCTTTCCAGACAGTTGCAGGTAGGTGTTTTGCAATAATCTGGTTACTGATTAGCACATTAGCTGTTGCTAGGGCTTTTCTGTACCTGACCGAGCTTAGAATCGACAAGCGCAATCGTCGAATCGCAAAATGGGTTCTTCAGAAGGAGATCACCCTAAGGGATTTGTTGGCAGCAGACCTGGATAATGATGGATGCATCAGGTACCATTTTGTTTTTCCCTAATTTTTCTCTAATTTGGAATTAAGCCAATAATTGATGAGTTTGCTTCTAGTAAAATTTCCCCTAAATAGAGAAAGTGGAAAGCAACTTTGTTTGGCATCTCAAGGGTTTTTGTCAAGTTCCTAAAAACTCAAAACTTTTCCCAATATGTGTTTATGTTAGCAGACGTGGGTTGCACCAGTTGGCTACGGCTGTGTGCCTGCCCCCTTCCCGTAGTTTAGAGTATCGTCCTGTAAAAAAAATATGTATATAGATGTTAAGTTTATACTTTATATCTTCAATGCTGCAGCAAAGCGGAGTTCGTCATATACAAGCTTAAGGAGATGGGGAGAGTAGCAGAGAATGATATTCTGCAGATATGCAAGCAATTTGATTCTTTGGAACATAGCAACAATGACAAAATTACGCTTGTTGATCTAATGGGAAGCGACATGTGAGTGATTCCAATAAGGTTTCCCTCAATCGAAAGTCCGAGGCATCACACAGATCTTGCTACAGAAATTTACAGAAGCAAACTGTGAGAATTCTGAATTTTTACGGTACATGTATATAGAACTAGGCATATGAATTTGATGTTTCACTACAGAGCAGAAAACTCAATACAATTCTTTTGTAAATACTTTCGGTTTCGAATAAAAATGGAAACTTTGACGATCTCATTTCATCGTTTCTTTGGTTTCTGGAGTCATTTGACAAATTATATCAGTCCCTACAGTTTTAGTGAAAGGTCATTTGCGTTCTCTGATCTATAAAGCTTATGAGTTCATCAGAGAGCATGCACTGCTCTACACACATTCAGGTACGGACCATATACAGCCTGCTCATATACAGGGTATGGAATGTGGTGGGAACGCAACTGTGTTTCGGAAACCAAACATTTTAAAGCCGAAGCAGGGGCATCAAAGGCAACTAAAATTCATTCAATCCTCAAATCTTACAGGATGCTGGCTGAAGCCAATGAAGTATCGGTTTATCGCTCTTTACAATCCTAAATCACTAGTAATGGAATAGTTTGGGGAACAGTTTTTTTTTAAAGCCGAAACTTGATTATTAACAATTCCATTAATAATCAAGTTCCCCAAACTATTCCATTAATAATCAAGTTCAGGGTTGAGGATTTCCAAACGCCTAAATCACCAAGAAAACTTGACACAACATGCTATAGCTCAAACTTCCAAAACTTGGTGATTTAGGCCTTTGGAAGTTCCAAAACTTGCATCAAATTCAGATACAGTCCTTGCTAGTTTTCATGCTATAAACAATTACTGCAGTTCTGAAAAGATGGCTTGAGAAAACCAGGAACATCTATGAATTAGTTATTCACACGTAATTTATACGAACTCCACTTTCTAGTTTTCGGAAGTGTTAAATTCTCATGCATAAAATGCAATTCTTACCACATTTAGAGATTGAATACAACAACCGAAGCTTTATCTGATCTCCACATTTGCCATCTTGATACTTGAAATTCTGATTCATGAACGATAAATGAAGTTATCAATGAGCATACAGATTCAGAAAGAGATATGATTGTTAAGTCTTGTAAGGGGGACAATCGAAAAACTACACCAACCTTTGAGTTCACTAATGTGCACACCTCTGTCTGATGCCAGAGACACTATCAAGAAGTTCCATCGTTTTTTGCACCTTAAAATTTTTTGATTTCTCCTGGCTGTCCACAACCAAGGTTGAGATTCTCAAATAGTGATAAGTTCAGCTTCAATTTTGTTAAGTTGGTAATCCAGATGTTCTAAGAAACTCTCGAAAGAGATTATTCCCTTATTTAAACGTTCTCGAAGGTCCTCCCCTTCTGGCTCAACAGGTAAGCTTTCTTGGTTGTCATTAGGAAGCGGCGTTTCTTTATTTAGATCATTTGGGACAAATTCTTTGCTCTCCTTCAAATCTTCAGCAACTTCCGTTGTTGGTGATACAATTCGAACAGGACTAAAAGCATTTTCTCTGACAAGTCCAAGATCCAAAGAAACATTCCCGATTAGCTGCCTTTCTTTCAGAGAAATCGCCTGAAACCAAATTAGTCTTCTTCTGATCATATTATCACTGAAAGGTAAAGATCTTGAATAAGTTACAGTAAGGGAACAAAACATTAAGAAAAAGTATATCTTACTAGTGGTTGCTATTTTTCCAGTCGTAACATTACGAGGAAGGAGGTTACGAATTTGGGACCTCCATTTTAAAGATGTGTGGCTACCAACTGAGCCTTACCCTGACCTCCTTTCTAAAGGCTCGACTGAGCTAAGATAGCGTATAATATCTTCTTTTATGCAGTCATGATTAAGTTTTGACTACAATTTTGCAGACAATCCATAACCACATCTGGAAAAGTTGAAAACATGGCAGCTTGAAACATCATAAACCAATTACAGACCTATAAATGTCCTTTTCAATTCGGTAAACAACCACTAATTTTGGTGATAGTCGATTTTTGTCAATGGAAACATAATGGATTAGTGGAATTCCATCTTAAACTGCATTATTAAAAACAATGGTTCAATCCAGTATTCCTCCACACTTACACTGGAAAATCTCTTCCATAATTATTAACAGTTTATTTTACCTCATTAAGCTTTGTGGGAAGCTCATTGAGCAACTCTATGCGGTGCTTTGACTTCTCCAATGCTTCCATGACCTTTTTCTTCTGAAAGAGCAGCTCCCTTGGATCGTCTTCCTTCCCGGTTTGGACATTAACTGCCGCTTGCCGTTTCAGCTTCTCGGCTGCTTCTGACAGCCGCAAAAGTCTCTATCTTGCATTGTTTGCTAAGCCAACAACCATGAAATGTTCTTAAAATTTCGTCACGTAGTTTGTTCTAAAGTGCAGAAATTCACCAAAACAGTAACAGCCAAGAAAACAGACAATTTAACTCAACCCATCAAACTATTGGATTGAAATTCATCAACCACTTCTTGGTGCAGAAAATCTAAAGATCACATTAAAAAATGTGTAATTTTGTAAACGAAAGAAGCTTTCATACAATTAATTATCCAGCAAAAAAGCTTATAACAACAAAAGAAACAAACAAGGCGGGAACTTGCAATAAATTGAGCATAAAAAATGTAGCCTTTCAATGAAAAAGGAAAATGGGTAATCCCCAATTCATATAAAACATTATGAAAGAGAGGAAAGCAGGTGTATTGTTTATGTATGTATGTATGTATGTATGTATGTATATGTATGTATGTATGTATGTATATACCTTTGGCTCTGGCGGTCTCAGCCTCAGAGTCGAGCTGACCGAGCTGGGCACGTAGCTCCTCTGTGTTGACGTTGGAAGCCAAGCACATGGGCGTCCTCCATGAAGCTCTCCGACGAACAACCATGGCTGTTCCACCACCACTCCACTGTATCATCTCTCTCACTCACTCTCTCGTCTGTCCAGATGAATGGGGGTTCCCCCATGGATGAGGCCCATACCTTAAAGCCTTATGGTCTAGAAAGGTGAAGCCTATTTTCGAATGACCCAAAGAAGACATCTCTTTGAAATGGGCTTTGAGATTGTATATTACTTTTAAGGCCTCGTTTGATTTGGATTGAGTTTTGATAATTCCCTATATTCAGAAAGAATGGTACACCTAGCTTCCTCAACCTGATCAAATCGACAGTGTGTTGAATGGGCAAATGAATCCTAACTTTTATAACTTATAAAAGTTGATGTGAGAATGTGAGGACAAAATATCACACTGGTAAGATCATACTATGCAAGAATTTATAAGAGGTTGAGCTATTTTTCATATTGTCAATTGGTTTTATAGTGAAACCTCAACTTTTTCCATGTCATCAAAGCAGGTTGGACACCTGTGAAGCCTAACGGCCACATGTGCTCGTGTTTGGCTTGAAAATTTGCCACACGTAAGAGAGCATGTGAGAATGTTAGGACAAAGTAGGGCTATGTTGGGCCACTCCCCATATTGCAAATTAGTTTTTATGGTGAAACCCCAATTTCCTTCAGTTGAAAATAATAAGGTTTTCTTAGTTGTTGTTCGGGTTTACCCATTAGAAAAAATTTCTAGCTCAGTCCCTGTATACATATATCATTACTTTCTTTTCGGCAAAAATTCTAATTTTTTTTTCTTCTCTCTATCACCGAGTCTGATCAAATCGACTGATTGTTGAACGGAGAAATGGATCCTAACTTTTATAATTTGTAAAAGTTAAAGATAAAAAATGCAAAAGCATGAAGAAACTTATTCCTCATAATTTGGATAAATATACAGCTCACATCGTGGTTTAGACACAAAACGTGGCTAATCTAAACTTCATTCCATTTACTTGTGTCCCAATTTCCTTTCTTTTGCTAATCACTTGTGTCAAATTATAATAATGATTTGTTTCCTATCTTACTTGCATGCTATAATAGTTAAAAGGATTGATCCCCATACATTTGTTTTCTTGTTGGATTCTTCCTCTTCTAGTTTTTCAGTTGGCATAGTTCATAAAAAACATGTTTTATCTGCCTTTTCTTATGAAGCATGCATGAATTAACCCAGGTAAATTGAAGCCTCTATCGACTGTGGAAACTTTTATTTCCATATGTTGTCACATCCGTTTTCCTTTCAAACCGAGTATTCTTTCGCTTCGATTTGCCATCAAAATTTGGGTCCACTCAAGAAGGTCGTCCAAGACTACTCGAGTGTTGATACCCCACGATTTGACCTAAAATACCCTAATAATATGAACATCATCTCATCAGTTTTGCTCCACAACCAACCAATTATGAATGATGAATGACTGTTATGAGTCAGTCATGACAACCTCTTATCAACAAGCCCTACCCACGCTCAACACTCAACCTCAAAAAATTGACATTGACAACCTCCTAATTCATCTTACGGTAAAAGAGAGAGTTCGGATAAAATGTTATGTCTCATACAGTGATACGAGTTATGCAAGATTTAACAATTGTAAAGACCGATTAGATCTTTATATGCAATATCTAACTGTTTATTTTTCGAACCACTTAATTCTACCTGTTACGAAAGAAATATCTGGAAAAAAAAAATGAATTTGTAATTTTTATGAGGCGAATATATATTAAAAGGAAATTCAGGTGGCGCATGCGGTAGGGTTTCTACTTTCTAGCCACAATGGGCTAAGAACCTGAGACTGTAGTCTATATCAGGATTCAGATGCCACATTTTTCCATATAAATCATTGTATCCCCCTTTTTTCTTTGTTTCTTTAACTGAATAATATGCTATATCGTGGATTTGCACAAAATGTTAAGGGCATGAAATTATCCTCCTTTTAACAACTTATAATTTTATTTTGAAAATTATTGCGAAGAGGAGGCGTGTATAATTACAAAACAAAGTTGCATGGCCTGCAATCTGCATAATGAGATTACTTCTGCTGTGAACATAGGGAGATTTAAGTGCACTTTCCATATTAGGAGATGTTCTCACGTTAGATTGTCTAACAACATAATTACATGTCTACATTCTATGAGCTAATTAGCATAATTAATATTCATAGTTTATATTTAGTTAATTAGCATTTTCTCGACAGCATAATTCTGGTAACTAAGAAAAAGTATTGTGTCAAACACAAAGGATATATATGGCTTTGAAGGAGGATAGGCGAGCTAGACACTTCCAAAATGCAAATGAGTTAATTTATGGCAGACTGGAAGTTCCGTTAATGTGCTTTAATTAGATGATGGTCATAACGTTAATCAAATTGTCAATCGAGGAGCTATAACTTCATTAATTTGTTTACATAAGATGTATAGATGTATGGTTGCTGCTGATACGTATAAGTACAAATGTAGCCTGTGAATTATGCCGGATTTTTGGGGTTAAAAGTTTGACTTTGTAGCGACAGCCCACAGCTTAATTAATTTCATTAGATGACATTTGATCATCTATTTTACTATAACAAGACATGACAAGCAAGATATCCATTCAAGAAAGAAGAAATCTTCTAAGAGAGGTCGTGTATTAAAATGATTAAAGCATCCATACTTCGTTCCTTGTACATTGTAGAATTCATGATCTGTATGTCTTCAATTGAGTATGTATCGAAGAATAGGAGAGATTGTTTTTAATGTTCTGAATAGGGGACGCGCGGTACACTATATTTTTTTTAAGTGTCTTTTTACTTGTATAATGATATATGACGAATGTATTCATGTTTCGAATACACTGAAAAATCTCTCGAAGAATAAAGCACAGTAATGAAACATATACATACATATATATATATATATATATATATATATATATATATTCATATATAACTTAAAGGCTTTCATATGGAACTCTATTAATAGTCGTTCAAACTAGGCCAAACTTGCGAATATTAACAAAATGATAACAATTAACCTCCTACACCAGTCAAAAGGAGACATCGCATATATATATATATATATATATATGTATAGTTAGGTAGTCTTGACATCTTGTTCGAAAACTACGGTTTGAGGAGTTCTATACAAGCAAGTAAACCCAAGAGTGAGCATTCAAATGATCCCGTACATATAAGAGACATCTATCAAATAGCACCCAATAATTTTTTCAAGAGGATGCATGATTTACGATCATCACTTTGTTATATCATATACCTTAATTTTTTGGGTATGCCCTTATATTAATATTTTGAATTGGTTTTCCCCCTCTGATGCCAAGTTCGCTTTGTAGTTTGAACATGATTTATTTTTTGCTTTTTAATTAAAATGTTTTCTAAGATTAGCATAACTCCTCATTTTGGTCCATGACAATAAAAGTCGATAGAAGTGGTTTTGAGTTTATACACTGTAAACCATTTTGGTCATTTCGTAAAAAAATATGTCAATATCCTCTTTAAATTGTCACGTGAACGACCACGTGACCACGTTTTAAGGGAATATTTGTCAAATCAACCCTCCAGTGAATTAGGATTTGACATGATTTTTAGGGAATGACCAAAATGACTTACGGTGGATAAACTTAGGAACCACTTTTATCGATTTTCATTGTACCAAAGTAAATAGTTAGTTATAGCAATCTCATGAACTATTTAGACTAAAAAGCCTTTTTTTTGGGGGGTCAGAAATGGAGATAATGCCTAAAAAGAAATACCTAATAAATTGTCTTTCGAAAGGGTCTTAATATAAAATAGGATGGTCACAAAGATAGTAAGCCCCAACTCAAGGCAAACGACATGATTTTTAAAGAGTTTTTTATTTTTTATTTTTAAATCTTCAATAAAATGCTACCATTTGGCTTAGAAAAAAACCTTTACCACTAGCAGGAGGGGAATGAGGTAGACGAAGCACGCAATATAAACCCCCCCCCCCCCCCCCCCCCCCCCCTTCCCCCGTATCCCTTCTTTTTTGTTCAATGTCTTTCTTCGTGGTATAATATTCTCTTATGTTAGACTTAGTTTTGAGTTCCCCATTATCGCTTTTTACTTTTTCCTCATGCCATTTCCACTCCCAAGTACCATTTTTTCCAAGATTTCTTTTTTTTTTTTATTTTTTATTTTTGTCAAACAAGATTTCTTATTTTCTACTTGTTGATTCATCATCAGTTTGAAGAACTTCGTTAGCATATGCTTATACGGCTTTCTAAGTTAAATCAAGATTGTGTTTACTTTTATGCGCAATTGGATCTTTAGAGACCAAGTTCGAGTCCACAGATCTACAATTGTTAAATAGGTTCTTCATGGTTAGATGAGATGATTTCTATGACAGCACTGATTCGATTTTGTGGTGCCTGTCAAGGTTTAGGATTATGGCTTAATTTAGGATTTTGGTTATTGTGAGTTATATGAGCTTGACTTTGGATTATGATTGAATTTGGTATAGGTTTTTGCTTTTTGAGATTGTACTTTTACTGTTAGTATATATCTTTAATCTCTTGTACACGTGTTTGATGTACAATTAAAGTTTATCTAATAAATAATGTTTTATATATAAAAAAATGCCCATACATGTAAATTACTCATATGGCTACGTATATTGTACTAAGAATTGCACCTAACACTCGTTAAGATATAGGTAGATCCGGTATAAGTTGTATCCAATACGTGCATTAGTTTTTCCAAGTTGTTGTTATACACAGAATCCTCTTTGTATACATTTTATGTTGATATAGAATTTGAAAAATGCTTAATTACCCTAAATTATCTCTAGTTCCCTTATGTTATTTTTGGGTTGGAGATTGTCACGTTTTAAGGGATTGAGACCAAGCTAGTAAGGAATTGACCACATAACGTTGATATGATGGATTAAGAAAAGCACTCTAGCTATGATCACAAAGATGTGTATGAGAGTTTTGCAAATCCCTTTCACACGCCTTTGTAGTGGTTGTGGGCTTTTGTAATCACATATCTGACATTTTGTAATCAATTCCTTAATAACTTGACGTTAATACTTTGGGACTTAGAAATTCTTCACCCAAGCATAATCTTAAGAAAATATCAAGCCCTAATAAGGAATTGTTTGCATTTTATATGTCGGGAGAAGAAAATTCGTATCGAGAGTATTTATGGGACATGCAGACTCAAAAGATAATAAAGCCAAGTTTCCCCTCTTTCTATATAGGGAGGGAAAACTAATCTAGAATACTGTCACTAAATAATTATCATATTACATTTAATAATATGTATTAGTCACGCTAAGTCAAAATGTTCTATCTCCAAGTGAGTATAATAAAGGGAACTTTCATGAAAATAGCTTGAGCTAAGTTTATTTTAATAAACAAAAAACATGCTATAACTTTATCTAATTAAAAAACTTAAATTTTAATAAAAAGGACAAAAGAACTTAAATTTTAAATGAAAAAGACATAATTTTAATAAAAAGGACAAAAAATCTGAAGAGCGGACTCACGGTACACTATTTATGAAACTTACTACACTGTTTATGAAACTTACGACACTGTTTATGAAACTAACTACACTGTTTATGAAAACTTAGTCCCACTCTTCGAACCCACCTTCATTTTCTCAACAACACTGTATCCATCAACAATTGTTTCGAACACAACGTGCTTTCCTTCAAGCCATAAGGTCATTGCAATGCAAATGAAGAACTGTGAACCATTATTATTAGGTCTAGAATTTGCCATGGACTATATTCCAGGGCCGATATGCTTCAAGTTGAAGCTCTCATCTACGAATTTTGCCCCATAAATCGACTATCCTCTAGTCCCATTGCCTCTTGAGAAATCTCCACCCTGATACATGAAATTATATAGGAATAATGCGATGAATGTGGAGCCAATCTTCACCACCATTCGACTTCCCCTGAGCCCAAGAACAAGGCCCAAACAACCTTAGGGGCGGTAGAGCACTGATGACGGTGTTTCGTGGGTGGACAGCGAAGAAGAAGAGTCGTGTTGATGGATACAGGTGATAGGGTGTCCTAATTTTCCAGAGAAATGGTGCAAAACCGTCGGAAAATCACACTGGGAGGCTAGGTCCTAACTGGGTCACGAAGGGGTGTCGGGGCATAGAAATGGGGTCGTGTTCCCTGGGTTTCTCCCCTCATTTCCCCTCCTTTCTGATTGGTCACTATCTTCACCTCTTTCATCTGATTGGTCCGCACCCTCTTTATCTCTCATTTCTTTTCCATCATAGCCACACACGTGGCTTCCCAGATTTTGCTCCAATAATCTGGAGCCTTCTAGAAAATGATCAATTGACCAGTTTGTCTTCGACTTCGTTCGTTAATAAATCCTTTGTTATAACTCCAAATTGCGTTCCGTTTACGCTCACGCATTTGTAGTGACGAGTACTATGATGATACGCCAAGAAACTGGATCTTACGTGACACAACAAGGCGGTCAACAAAAGTCAACGTGTTTGCCTCGAAAGGTATTTTCGTAAATTCATGTTTTAAAAAGATAAAAACAATAATTTTCATAAATTCACGTTTTCATACTTATGATTTATTTAAATTTCTTTTGCAGAATAATTATGATTTACAAAATATTCATGATTTATCGAAATTACATTTTTACTAAAGGTTATGAATTATGGGATTTGAGTATATGATTTTATATGGCTTTCAAGTATGATTTATTTTATGGTTTTATGATTGTGATATATCTTGGATTTATGAGATGAGACTTTGAGCTAGTGAGCTCCGGATTTGATACGAGTTTTGAGATATGTTTTTGGGTACTTACCTAGTGGGTTATCATACGGCACATCCGCACACCACAGGTATAGATGTCTATGGCCATAGGACACGGATGATCGAGGAGTGAGATATGATATATTATATACCCTCAGCTTCACTGTTGAAAGCAGTGTCGAACAGCTTCACTAGCCACGGCTAGTGTCGGTGTGGATGTATGCTATTTTATACAGCTTCACCTTCGGGTGATGGACAAGTTATTCAGCTTCACCTTCAAGTGACAGACAGGTACCTTCGGGCGACTATGATACCCCTAGTTGAGTATAGTACGGATACGATTTACGATGTTTCACACATGTTTTTCATGGCATGCTAAGGTTTTTCATAAAACCTATATGTAGTATTATATATATGTTTTCAAAATAGGGGGTTAGTATGCTCTAAAATAAATTGGTTTTCGTACTATTAGTATTATTATAAATTATGATCCATCACCTTTTCTCGTTTTGCGCCCCCTCAGCAGTTAGGATCGAGGAACATGATCCCGGCATCAGGGCGTTTCGGCTTAGTTATCTTCGAGTCTTCTCAATATAGGTATCATTTCCATGTTCGTATCTTTTCCTAGTAATTCTTTCATATTATTCTTAGTTAGTTGTATGCTTTGAGCACGTTCCTGCTTTGGTATAATCGTTCTAATTGCATATATTTTATTTGTATGCATGTTTAAAATGGCTTCGTCACCCTCGAGTGTCGGCCAGCATGTGCCTACCCTGTTATGTGGGGATATTGGGGTTGGGGCGTGTTAATATTTGGAGAGAAAAATTGGAAATTGGAGATGTTAGGTTTTGATAAGTTCACCATGGTTGATGGTGTTCTTGAAGACTAGGAGAGATCTCAGCAAATGGGGGTCACAACAGTCACCTAAACCCTAAAATATAAACCCTAAGTCACAAGAATCTATGAGAAGGGAGAAAAGAAGACCATGGTGTTGAGGGGGTAGAAAAAGAAGAAAACGGAACAGTTCCGTGCAAGTCCAGAGGAATCAAAGGGGCAGATTCTCGCTCTTAGGGTCGATTTCCAATGACCGAAGATGCAACTGCACCTTCTTGCTCCCATATGGCTTCACCACTGGGTACCATAGTGTCTATTATTATACATTATCACAGGCGATTCCGACTAATGCCATTTTCATAGGTCATTATCACAGGAGATTCCGACTAGTGCCAATTTCATAGGTCAGTACTTGTTAACATGAAAATGTCCACGTCTTTCCCCTTTCATTTCCTCTGTTCAAAATAATATCTAATCCATTGGTGGAGCAGCTGTTAGCTTGAACAATACAGGGAAATGAGTTTTTTTAATGAAATTATTTAGTGAAAAAGGTTAAGGTTGAATAGATTCCCTTAAAATCTAAACTCCTTTAGTGGTTGGATGCAGTCAAGAATGCTTCTGACTTAATTTATAGGAAAAACCCTCTTTTCACTTATAAAGTTTGACAAAACCCTAGTTTTTGCATACCGCATGAATTTAAAGGGTGACACACGCCCACGCACAAATTAACTGAAAACCCTAGAAACTAAAAGTGATTTAATAAAATTGTTTTTGTTTTGACATTAATAGTGCATTGGATGAATTTGCTTTCCTAGCTAGGATTAGTGATCTTGTATTTAGTTTGATAAAAAAGGATATGTACTAGACAAATTCATTTGCCTAACTTGAACTTAAAAACGGTGAGCTTACCACTTATATGATCCACAGTCAAACACGCTAGCTAATTTACAACAGATCATATATGTTCTTCGTATCTTCCATATATTTTGATTACAATATTGTGAAGCTGATCACATTAAGAAAATAAAACACGATAAATTCTATCTAATTTATAATGTGCCATGAACAAGTCTATCGAGGGGAAAAAAATTCTTTTGTGTCACTGAAAATATATATTTCCTTTTGCTTGCAACGCTCTATCATGTGACCAAGTTTCAATTTGCAGGGGAGATCCTTCCCAAGTCTAGATTAGCTATTTGTATAGTTTAAACCAAGAGTACAAACGTCTGAACACTTGCGCAGCTAATTTGTTTGGCATGTTCAAAGTGTTCAATAATCCCCGAAGAAATTTCAGGCAAAAGACCTCCCATACTAATTTGTAGCATTTAATTGCTCATATTCTTTAAACCTATATGTCATGCATGCATGATTACTTGTTTCTTTACTCCAATACTAAAATTCTTTGATTATATAACACTAATCAGATTAATGCAAGATCTGGTGCTGAATACTTTACCCCCTGATCAGCCAAATCTGAGCTTTTTTTATTCTAAAGAAAATAAATGTCATTATCCTATATATACTTTATGTCTATTTTGTGCAGGATTACTGCCAAGACCTAACAAATAACCTGCTCTTCATTGACCAACGCTCCATGCCAATGACAATGTCACTTGTCAGATACAGATAGCATACTCCTTTTACCATTTGCAAAAGAACACAAAATTGTCAACAAACTCAAGCTACTTCTTCAATATGGTTGGGCTTAATAATTATTTCTTTTTGGAATGATGCCTTCCCCTATCAAAAGCCGCACCACAAAAAATATTCCAACCATGTCAAAGCATATGATGATACATTTCATATGATATATATCCCTGCTTAATTATTACTCCCACTTTTTCCTATTGGAAATCGATTCGAGAAAATATCTATGCATTTTAAGGTGCTGCTCTTCTTCTAGCTAAAACTCAAATTAGTCATCCTTTACTATGATCAATTACAGAATGATAGCTTCTTCAATTCTTCAAGTCAACTGTAAATTCAATAGAGTGAAAGAGTTATATGTACGACATATACACATATGATTTCTGGTTGCACACAAAACTGATGGATCTATCTAATCATGATTTCTTTTGATGCCAAAGAATAATTTCTACATCAGTCATATCAATTGGTCACGCCATTTTGTTGTACACATTCGGAGCAAAACACTATGTACCAAACTATTATTGGTCTTTGGAATATTATTTGATTTCATTATTTATGGGTCGTTGTGGTTTTACACTGTTTAACTAATAGCATCTCGTTAAACAAATAGTTTGTAGCCATGTTTTTGGTCAATATAGCCATTTTGATTAGTGGAAGGTCGTTTTGGGGAGTAGGATTCTCTTCTCTTTTTTTTTCTCTCCCCTTCCATCCCCTCCTAATTGAACGGTCACGGTTAAGCCACGTTAACATCTTATATTAATTTTTTATAGCAAGAGAAAGACAAAATAAGAGAATGTGAGATGAGAAGATGAAAGGAGATGGAAAGAGGAAGGGAGAGAATCTTAGTCCGTCATTTTGGAAACATATATGGGACTTGTAAATATTTATTAGTTTGTTATACACTCACAAAACACTATGTGCCAAACTATTATATTTAAGATTTGCTTTTCTTAGGGTACGCTTGCCATTTATGGGTTGATTTGGCTGTGCATTGGCATTTGCGGATCCATTTTGAATTTGGTTCCTTCACGGCGACTATTCCGGTGGTTGTTGGTCAGAGACATGTGGCGTTGGGCTGTTTCTATTTGATAGAGATCAAGGTTTTATCCGTTATTTTTATTTTTGGGCCTACCGCTTTTGATGTATTCTTGTATCCGTTTGCTGTTGGTGCCTTTTACCAAGTATTTTATTTCTTGCATATTTTTGTACTCATTGAAAATTATAACTATGTTGATACATATTTCCCTAAAATAAGACCGGAAAAATTATAACTTATTACAATATAGAATTTATTCTAAAAATACAGTACTAGTTCCAAGTTGAAACCAAAATTTATATGACTTCAAAGAGGCTATTCCATTATAGAGTATTACTTTAAATAAGTTTTACTGTATATTAGTCATTCTAAAATGTTATATTATTGCAAGTGGACATCTACCATATTAATGGAGAGGAATGTTGCTCTTGTATCACGACGTGTGTTAAAACCCCATCAGCTCTCTAATTTAATAAATCTCTCGTCTAAAAAAAAAGTTATATTATTATTTATTGTGAATAGGATCGTTGACCATGTAAATCGTATCATACTAAATTAATAAGTGATAATTGCTCGCAGCTCACTAGCTTATAAAGTATGTTCGTGCATGTCATGCATGCCTACAAAATAATGCACCCACCTAAACCAATCAAATCCGACACAAGCGGGAAACATCTGTCAATATTGAAGAACTAACAACTTTTTCCGATTTAAAATCATTGGACTAATTAATATATGAAATCATATACAACTTCATGGCCATAAGAGTTGCATGCAGTATACAGCGCGATCAATTATGCTTCAATGCCCCTAATATGAGCGATGTTTCAATCTATCTAGCAAGAAGTAGCTGGGTTCAATTGGATGATTGGATCCGATTATTGTCTTCATTATTTGTTTTTGTTACATTGAAGAGTTTGGAATTCTGAACCAAGACTCTTACACATTTTTACCCATGTTCATTATTTTTATTAGATACAAAATTTCGGGAATACCCTTTCAATATATGTATGTGTGTCTGTGTGTGTGAGGTCCGTTTTATTTTCTTTTAAAAAAACTATTACTTAATATGTCCTCATATATGCAATTGAACAAGTATATTTTGAACGTTGGTATCGAAATCGTCATTCACAAAATTTCAATTTACCACTTCTTATACGTGAAGATAAATATCACTTAATTATAATACTAAGTAAATAATCTATATTTTCTTATTCATACAAATGAGTTTAAGGCCTGAAATTGAGATAAGTACTTTTTCACTTCTGGAGTCGTTTAGAAATACTTTTAAATGACTAAAGCGTTTTTAGAAAAATATTTTTGAGTTTCAAAAGCATTTGATGTGTTTTTCGGAAGAAGTACTAATTGTATGTTTTTTTTCAAAAAGCATTTCAAGTATTTTTTCATGATTCACTTGATTTTTAAAAAAAATTCAAAAACATTTACACTAAAATAACATTCATTCATTTTAAAATATTTCCAAAATGAGTTCTAAACCATTTAGAGAGACAATGCGAGATTCATGCAATCACTATTGCATATATAGATTAATAATTTTGGTTATATTTTGAGATAAAAACAGACAAATTTGTTTGTCAATATATATAATTATCATATGAAGTTGGTATTTGACCAACCTTTTAATCTTGATGGGGGATCGGTTTGACCGACTTTCAGGAAACAGGAGAAAGGGCAACCACAAAATTCGGGGGTTTCCGCAACTGAGATGACGTTAGGGGCCAATCAGCAAGACATAGGAGTGGGAAAGGAACAGATTGTCGCTCCCACGTGCCACATAAGGTCAAATGACGGTGCCCAATCCCTAACACGTGTAAGCTTGGACATCTTGACCGCCATACCACACCACACCCCCATGTGGTCCTAGACCTAACCCTAGATAATACGCATACAATGAAAGTTACCATTTGAATCGGAAGGTCGTAAAAGTGTCACATGGTAAGGACCGTTGCATTCCAGTTTTTGACCGAGCATCACGCGACATGTTTACATTCCTGAGACTTAGGGCTAATACTCACGTTAATGGATTGTGAGTGTTTTGGGTTCATGTTATGACTATTTCGCTTTTCAGTTTTTATTTTTATTTTTTACTTTTTGGGTTATTGATAGAAGGAAAATATAAATAGAAAAAGATGGATGAAGAAGAGTAGATGGAGGATGACGAGAGACGTAGAGTAGTGTAGAAAAACACACAAACATAGAATGAAGCTATAAACATAAAACGAAAAAAGAAAAACGAAAACCGAAAAAATTATTTAAAGTTGTTTTCATTTAATTTTTTTTTTCATTCATTCATCCTTAAATTTTTTTCCACTCTTGCACTACTCTTCTTGGTGCCTCTTTTATCTGATATACTTTTTTCATATTTCAAATACAAAAAATGGTATTTTGATAATATTTAAGTGGAAGGAAATTTATAAGAAAATGAAGAAAAAAAAACCTATTGCTTATTAGCAATATTTTCTTTTTATCAAAGCCTATTAGCAATTGAAACTGCCAAGTGTGCAAAGTAGCCAAGAGTAGATAGCTAGCTAGCATCCCATCAGATCAACTCTTCTCTCTCTCTCTCTGTCCCCCACCCCCTCTCTCCCTCCTATTAAAAAAAGGCAAAGATAAAAATCAAACCTAAAGCTCATTTCCTGTAAAAAGAACAAAGCAAGAATCTCATCCCCATTTCTCTTACATCTCTGAAAGTTTCATCTTCTTCATCTCCTTCATCTTCTTCTACCATGTCAAATGAGAAGAAAAATCCTTACCAGTATGACCCTTTCGACTACAACCACCACGAGATCAACAAGTCAAGCTTTCCATTCTTCAACTATGGTACTTCCTCCTTGTACCAAAATCCCTCGCATGACCCACAAACCCTAAATGGGTTTGGATCTGATCATCCTAATTCGTTCATGAGCTTTACCGACTGCCTACACGGATCATTGGACTACAACACCCTCTCGAAAGCCTTCGACATGTCGTGTTCCTCTTCGGAAGTCATTTCTCCGCCATTAGATCATGACAACAACTCAAACAAGCAGCAGGCTGCGGCAGCAGGTGTAGGAGATCACTCCGTGGGGACTAATAGTACCACTGAAAACCCTTCCACACCAAACTATTCCTCAATATCTTCTTCCTCTAATGAAGCTGCTGGTGCTGGTGCTGGTGCTGTTGCTGTTGCTGTTGATCATCAAGTTTTAGATGAAGATTCAGATCATAAGAGTAAGAAAGATAAACAGCAGAAATTAGGGTCTGATGGAGATGATGAAGACAAGTCAAAGAAAGGGTAGGTTTGTTTGGTTCCTTGTTGCAAGATTCATGGTAAAGGTTAATTAGAAGCTTTAAGGTAGATATGGATAAATAGGGATCCCTATCTTGATTGTATTTTGTCTGAAGGTAGACTTTCAAAGCCAAAACTTTTTAGTGCATTTTCTCCCTTGTGTCTTTAATTCAGGAGATATTTATTTAATTATTCGCTTTCATTACTTTCCTGATTAACCTTAAGCCCTAAAAGCAAAAATGGGATCTATATCTAGAACCCTAATCACTCACACATATATACATGTATACAATATATGTCACTTTTGGGTACAAATAAATTTCAAGAAAATCTATATATCTAATTTTCTCAGATCATTGTTGGAAACTGGCAGGGTTTGTGTTGTTTATTTGTTCTTTTATTTCTTTTATTAGGTAGTGCTAAATGTTGACTGAAGTTTCTGAAACTGTATGATTCAGGAGCAAAGCAAAAAAGAAAGAGAAACGGAAGAGGGAACCACGGTTTGCGTTTCTGACTGAGAGTGAAGTGGATCACCTTGAAGATGGATACAGATGGAGGAAGTACGGACAGAAGGCAGTCAAGAACAGCCCTTATCCTAGGTTAATATATATTGATTTCTTAATTTAATTCCAGTACCTGAACGTACATTCATGCAGGAAATAAAAATTCCAACTTATAATTATTTAGTAAACTAATCTCCAATTTTTCAACAGCCGTTATTTTCTTTTTGGCCGGTCAATAGCCGTTATTTGATGATGAAATATTTGTTATATGCAATTAGTATCTGTTACCGGCCATTAGTATATAGTTAAATAATTTGCACTTAGTTTATGAAGTATTTTTTTTTATAACGACTCTGAGATAGGGATTTGGGTTGAACTATAATTAGGTATCAAATTCGTCACTTACAGTAATTAAAATTTGAGACCTTTGATTTAGTAGAGAGAAATATTACTAAACTGAAGTATGAGTTGGTGCATCTAATCATGAAGTTCAAACTCTTTATATAATTGATCTAGTACATCTTACGCCATAAACTTATTATGTTAGCCTTCAAATTAAACCCTAATAATCATGTAAATATCTGTTTTAATAGCTACCTATTGATATAGCGGTTAATTTTCGCTCCACTTGCATATGTTCTTTGCATACATTTTTCCTTTTTCATTTCTTTCTTACAAAATCGTATCAATATAACACGAGAAGTGTATATAATTGATACATATGGTGAACTCTAGCACATGTCTTAATTATTATTTACTTAAATTTTCAGAAGTTATTACAGATGCACCACGCAGAAGTGTGTCGTAAAGAAGCGTGTTGAGAGATCATTTCAAGATTCATCAATCGTGGTCACAACATATGAAGGTCAGCACAACCACCAGTGTCCGGCAACACTCCGTGGAAATCTCAATCTCAATGCTGTCGGAATGCTGTCACCTAATTCACTTTTGGCATCGGCATCTTTGAGCGGATCAGCAAGATTTTCACATGAATTCTTAGCTCAATTTCTCCCAATGGAAAACCAGTTGCAATTGCAAAGTCATCAACATGATCATCCACCAAGTTCAACGTTACACTCAACCCTCATGAGTCCTCATCGTCATCATCATAATCAGCAGCAGCAACAGCTACCTGCTCCTGACTATGGTTTGTTGCAAGATTTAGTTCCCTCGTTTAGTCACAAGCAAGAGCCATGAATATTTGTGAGTACTTTTCGAGTCGATTGGCGGGCAACTATATGCACCAAAACTATGATATTTCCAGTACTGTACGTATATATATCACTGCAAGTAGTACGGCATTTTGTCTTTTGGACTAGCTATCTCATTATTGCAATACTTTCTTGTATGCACGCTTTCTGTGGCCCTGATCTGTCTCTTTTTCTCTTAAACTTTTGTACTTAGATTTTCTTAGATGGGCTGAGAAACAGTATGGCTTTCCAGGAATCGCATTCAGTGAGCACTAGTATAGATAATTCTGAGTACTGCAGTGCATATGTATTGTTCCTGTGGTCTGTTAATCTACTATAAAGCTTCTCAAATTGTTAGTGAATGAAGGTGCTTCTTTGAAGGAATGGCAACCTGTCTAGAGGGCTAACTGTACGTGAGGAGATGGGCTTAACTGCAGTGCATATATGCATGTATGCAAATATGTACATATAGCTACCATTGGAAAACGAGGGCTTAATTAACTGTAAGAAATGGGGTTGATTAACTTGATTGGAGAGCTATGGTTAGACCTACATTTATAGGAGGATTAAGGTTTTCGGTGCGTGTTAGCGTTCAAATAGCGTACATATATATATGCATATTTTAATTTGATTAAGAAAAAGCTTCTAAATATATATGTGAATTAGAGCAAATCATAATAATTGGTATTGAACTCGCCTAGGAGTCTTTTTTTTTTATTTTTTTTTTATTTTTACAACGATATATTTATACTAAGAGATAGGAAAATATATTGGTATTGAACTCGCCATTTATGTGGTTTGAACCCAAAACTTCTATGAAAAAGAATAGTACTAGACCGTAGCACTAAGTGGCACGATAATCTAACTTAAGATCTTCTACTAATTACAAGTGAAGAGGAGTCTTTTGTTTTTTTGTTTTTTTTTTTTTTTTTTTTTACAACGATATATTTACACTAAGAGATAGGAAAATATATTGGTATTGAACTCGCCATTTATGTGGTTTGAACCCAAAACTTCTATGAAAAAGAATATTGCTAGACCGTAGTACTAAGTGGCACGATAATCTAACTTAAGATCTTCTACTAATTACAAGTGAAGAGGAGTCTTTTTTTTTTAACAACGATATATTTACACTAAGAGATAGGAAAATATATTGGTATTGAACTCGCCATTTATGTGGTTTGAACCCAAAACTTCTATGAAAAAGAATATTGCTAGACCGTAGTACTAAGTGGTACGATAATCTAACTTAAGATATTCTACTAATTACAAGTGAAGATGAATAACACTAGACCATACTAAGTGGCAGGAGAACTAAGCCTTTTCCTTTATTTTCTTTGTAGAATTTATGCCCGTTTAGGTTCTTCTAAATTGAGAACATCCTTGAATAAATAGACAAGTTAAGTGTTTGCATTTTCTAGTAATATTTCTCTTTATGTTCAAATCTCGTGAATGACGAGTTTGATACTATTTTATTCCCCCATCCCTTAATGTAAATATATTGTTGTATAAAAAATGTAGTTGCATTGTCTTCGTACTAGTGGAGACAATTTACTGTATAAATAATAAAATTTGTTTTAAAGCAACTACAAATCAGTAGATAGTGGATGTATTTAATAATTTTAAGTGTATGTGGGGAGACAAATTACGTGACAAATGGATCGATGCGGTATTAGAAATTTACTGAACTTATAATCCGTATAGTATAGGGTATAAAGTTAGCAGCTAAGTGTTAATGCTTGTACATAACATTATATAATTTGAGTGTATGTGTAACATGAAACTACCATACCATGATATTACCAGATACCAACACACAAACTTCCCTTGTCGTCGTGGAGTGATAAAATAATATTTAACACCCAAAGACTTTCAAGGGTGAATTCACAAGCAGAATAAAAGTAATAAAACAAAAACATGAGTTTCGTGGCCAATTGTTGAGACCTCTAACATCTACAATTGGCAATAAACGGGTGGAATGTTGGGTGAAGAAGGTGCATGCATGATATTCTATGAGGGGCTTGTTACGTGAATTGAAAATTATCAAAATGCAGTAAGTTTGGATTGTTAAGTGTAAAATTTGCAATTTGAATGATAAATGCACAAAGGTAGAAGAATCCATGTTGTTTGTGGAATTTGGCCTTTGATTTATATATTGGTGTGACTGGTTAAATCTGAGAGAAAATCAAATGATGCAATTGGATGGCGGGCCGAACCAATGTAGACCATGTATTAGAATGGATAGGGCACTGGATATAAATCCAACCCAATTTTGTTGGCTCGTTGATTGTCTTAAAAGTTACATCATGTAGGCTGAAGATAGTAAATGAATTGTCGCTTAATACTACGGTTTAATAGTATTATTCTTCATTTGTAAGTGATAGATTTCAGGTTTGATTATCGTTAAATGTGAAGTTGAACCATATTATTATGGCAAGCCCATTGTAAGACTTAGCCCATTCTCCCACCCCCTTAGGTCCTCTCCAACCAAAAGAGTTAAACATAACCCAGTCCAGAATTATAGGCCCCCAAAAGCTTTATTTTTAAATAAACAATGTTAGGTCATAATCATATACAATCTACAACCCAAATGGCTAATCATAGCCCCCACAATAATTTATTAGGTTTAAGTTGATATTTTAAATTTATTGGTTAATTTAGTTAACCTACCGTTGAATGTTTTCAAATCTAGTCATTGAATTTGAATTAATTATTGTAATTGAGGAGCTGAGCTCCAAAAAAAAGCTAAGAGTGGAGCTAAATTTGACCAGCCTGATGCCCATTTGGCTAAATAATAGTCTGGTGGACTCTATAGAAGTATAGTCTCGTCATTGGTTAAAGATGAGTTTTTGGGCAAATCAAGTCATTTTTCAGCTTTTGAACCTTTAGCCATCTCCATTGAAGATGACCTTAGTGTAGATACTAGATATGGTTACATATTTTTCTACATTTTTGTGTACGACGCATGGTTACATATTGTTTCTACATCTATCATACCGTCTTTCTTTCACCACTTTTCTTCATTGTTCTTTTCCTCGTATCTTTGTTCTCCCACATTATTTTCATGAGCTCAAATCGCTTAAACTTGTAATGCTGTGCAATAACCGACCAAAACCAAAAATGATTTGCTGCCGTCCACGTTTATCCAACCACAAAAATTGGGCTTATACTGGAAAAATATCCAAATGATGACCGTTGGACAAAAAAAGTCAAAAGCTAGACAGCACACTCAGAATTCAAATGTAGCAGGCTTTAATGGGACTTTCTTGCGGTATAAAAGTAGTTCGAATATTTTAATTGTTAGATATCTATTTAAATATATAAAATTTAAAATTTAACAGTTAAAATACTTGAAGTATCGGATTTTCAGAAATACAAAAGAATTTTTGCTCAGGTTTACCCATTTGATGACCTATGATCATGGTCTAAAATATTCATAATATCTCGATATTTCCATCGAAATTTTCGTGTTCTTGGACTACCGATATTTTTTTGGACTACCGATATTTCCGATATCATCGATATTTTAGACATTGCTAAGTCACTCATGTATCTTACCATGCAATGTATAAAGTATAAAATATTGTACTAATTCATTATATATAAATAATTATGATGTGTTTAAACTTCTTTCACTAATTATTACATATTTTTTACACTCACAATGTTTGTCAGCTCGCTATATAATCAACTTAAATCAGTTAAATCTATCATGCAATGCATTTCCTTCCAATTTTTTGTGATAAACTAATAGATAATTGACTAAATAAACATCTTGCAAAGTTTCAATAAAAATTTCCAAGTTTTTCTTATAATTTCCGTGGTTTTTATTCAATTTTTATCGATATCGATAATATTCTCATATTTCCATCGAAATTTCCGTGTTTTTGAACTACGATATTTCCGATATCATCGATATTTTAGACGTTGCCTATGATCATGATTCATAAGTCTCTCTTTGTCTCAGAGTTCTTTGGAAACATAGAAAACACTGACTAAATTTACAGGCCCACAGCAGAAGTACTTGTTTGTCAGGCTGCAGAAGCTGACCGATTAATGCACTGCATTTTGCATTCCACCCGTCAATGTATTGATGGCTCATTTGACTGAACTGCCAACCCAAACATTGAAAAATTAATGCATCTTCCTTGTGTTCCTTCTTTATCTGCCACAACATTTGAACTAGACGTTCTGGTTGAGGAAGAGTAGTGTAATGCAAGTAACTTGGGTTGGACCACCTTATCGATTTCTTTGGACCATTATTGTGTGTGTGTGTGTGTGTGTGTGTGTGAGTACATTGTGATTTTGAGAAGCCAGAGAAAGGAATTGGATTCCATCCCGATCTATTTTATAGAGATTTTAGAAATTTTTATATCTTAGTCATTTATTGTGTATCAAATAGTTAGAAATCATTTGATTTTTTTATTTAAAATTAAACACAAATAGTATCTGACGAAAGCTGACCGTACGATATACGATGAACGACTATGATGTGGAGATCCTTAGGATCCCCACAAAGTGGATCCTCTTCCCTAGAGTAGAAGCTACTTTGAAGGGGTAGATACGTGGCTCGTTATACGCAAATGACTCATTTGTCGTTACTGGTAGTTTCACGTGTGCATAAACTATTTTACTTAAGAGTTGATTTTCACACACAATTTTTAGCTTCTCACACATCTCTTTTTGATTTTAGTCATTAAATTGAATCAATCAAACAGAAACAATAGACGTGATTAAACAAAAGTGTACGAGAAGTTAAAAACAGTATGTTTATCATTCCCCAAGTTACTTATGCATACGTTGTGAACTTGTTTATAAAAAAGAGAGAAAACTAGTTAACTGTAAAGAGCCAGTTGCTAGTTTTCTGTTCTTGCTACCCCTAAAAAGAAGATTTCTGTTAATGCGTTGCTCCTGGTTGCTTAACACACTTTATGAGACAACGCATTATAGTTTGTAACTGACACCATCATTCAAATGTAACA
Source organism: Cotoneaster glaucophyllus (assembly GCA_036320875.1). Classification (NCBI taxonomy): domain Eukaryota; kingdom Viridiplantae; phylum Streptophyta; class Magnoliopsida; order Rosales; family Rosaceae; genus Cotoneaster; species Cotoneaster glaucophyllus. The sequence goes on along the minus strand of CM070064.1, from coordinate 11,074,083 downwards.
AAGAGGAAGACAACATAACTGCATAAGGGGGAAAGGAGAATCTTCATCATCATTAATCCAATGCTTTGTTTTTCTGACAGAAAAATAATAACTTACAAAACAAAAATAATGAAAAAATAAATAAAAACAATAGGAAGAAATCCCACTGGTCCCCAAGCAACATATGTACAACAAGAGTCTCCCTCTCTCTCTCTCTCTCTCTCTCTGAAAATTCCCAAATTATGGAGTTGGGAGCACCTCTTTCGTTCTTCAAGGACCGGGATTGAATGGTTAAGGATCAAAATGCACCATCTCCAATCCGAATCCTCTCAGATTTTTTTTAGAAATTTTGTTGGAAAGAAACTGAGATTGTATACTGTCGACGGGTTACTGAAAGCTACTCTGGGAGGTGAGGAAGGAGCATCGTTCACCAAGCTCACGCGTTTGTCAGTCCTATTCATGACTTGTCTCGGATATTTGGCTCTCCAGATCCCCTGCCTTCTTTTCTATGTCAGCTGAGGCAGAACTTTCCTTCACAGATTCCATATCCATGCTGCTTGTACGACTCTTTCTGTTCCTTCGATCCTGAATTGTACAAGTTTGCAAAATACGATTCGTAACACCCCCCAATTTTTATGAGCATGGGAACAAATATGAACTCATAACTTCATCACCACATGCTAATCAGTTCTCCGCGATACAATATGGACAATTTGATCACTATGTAATGCTAGAATGAAGTAATCTAGGAAAAGTGTTTTGTTAGTCTAAACACAAATTCATAAATGAGATTGCACAAACTCCACGTTGAGATAAACAGTCTCACGAAAAAACATAGAACATAATAAAACATCTAAGAGATTATTTCCAGGTAAGATGAGGATTCGCACCTCACGAAATGGGTGTTCATCAGCTTCGAGCATACGCACAACCTGGCTCATTTTTGGTCTGTTCTCTGAATCATGATCAACACACCGAAGTGCAACCAAAAGGGCGCGTTTTAAAGCACGCGTACTGGGTTTAACTTCAAGGTTTGGATCCACAACTTCCTCTGCTCTTTTTGCACCTACCATCAATTTGAGCCACTCAACTAGATTGACCTGCCACGAGTAATTAGAAATTCTTCTTAAAATTCTGTGCATAACAGTAAAGCTTTCATAACCGATAAGGACGCTGCCTCCTGAGGGTGGGAACGAAGGAAGAGTATTGAAGGAAACACTCTCAGAAACAGTAAACAATATTTCTGAAAATTGTGTACCTCATTAGCAGGTCGGCCATAGTCCACAGGATCCCTTCCTGTAACTGCCTCAAGCAGGAGGACGCCAAAGCTGTAGATGTCGCTCTTCTCATTTAACAAGCCAGTATTAGCATATTCTGGTGCCACATAACTGCATAATGGATAGGTTTTTTGCTCTGATTAGAAGATAAGTTGTAGATCAATTATCATGAGTTAAAAAGCATAAGAATTTACATACCCAAAAGTCCCCATGACTCTAGTCGTGATGTGACTTTCTCCTGAACCCAAGAGTTTGGCCAATCCAAAATCAGAAACCTTGGCATTGAACTCGTCATCAATCAAAATGTTGCTGGATTTAATATCTCTGTGGACAACTTTTGGTTCTATAGCTTCATGTAGATAAGAAAGCCTGCAATTCAGTACGTAAATCAGTTTTCAAAATTGAGTCTCACTATTAGCTAAATCTCAAGTGGAATTATAAGATTAACAATATAAAAGTTAAATAAGAAACATATTTTAGTTGAAAGATGAAAACTTACGCTTTAGCAGTACCAAGAATCACCTTCATGCGAGCCTCCCAAGTAAGGGTTCCACGATGGCGCATGGCCCCATGTAGCCATTGTTCTAGGTTTCCATTGTTCACATATTCATACACCAGCATCCTATGCAATAGATAGCAACTTATCAAGAACAACAGAAACTGAACCGAAAACACAAATGGCAAGCTATATCATAGGCCGAAAGAGATAGGGGATGCATTAGACAGTCACAGAACCCATACTAATGTGAAATATTATGTTACTAGACAAGGTTAAGTCATTAGCACTAATATAAACAATTTCAAATCAAAATAATACCTGTGAACACCTTCTATGCAGTAACCCAAGAGCCGCACAAGATTCTTATGCCGAACATTACCAATGGCCTCCACTTCAACCCTAAATTCTTTCTCTGCCTGCCCTCTACGCACCAGATAAAAAAGCATCTATAAGAAGCAGAAGAAAGAAAAAAATCTGTGTTTCCGAAAAGCATCGTGATAACAAGATAGTGCACTTGAGTTTAAAATCCTTACAAGTTATTTAAGAGCTTTTTCACTGCCACCTCAGTTCCATTGATCAGCCTGGCCTTGTAAACAACCCCATATCCACCCTCGCCAAGCACATTTTCTGCAGAAAAACGATTTGTAGCAAATTGCAGATCTCTAAGAGTAAACCAGTGGCCCCATCCAAGATGAGAACCTTCAGGCAAGCCAATCAAAGGAGAGGCTGTAACAAGTCCTCCATATGATAATGACGACTGCTTTCGCCCAGTCCCAGAGCTTCCTTCTTCCCCTGACTGCGAACTAAGTGCTTTCTCATGATGATAAATTGAGCTGCACTGACTCATGTTATCAGGATCACTCGATTTGCTCGTGCCTAAATGAACTAACATCTTCTCTGATTTCTTATCGCTCGCTTTATCATGTTCTGAAAGAAATAAATTATCAGGGTGATCATGGGTACCCTGAGCCCCCATCTTATCAATGTTGATATCTTTAGAGACATTTGGTATTTGGGTGATTGGGAACTTGTCCACTGATCGTCGAGACTTCCTCCGAAATGAAACCCATACAGATAAGAAACATAGGATCGAAACAATAAATGCACCAACACATATACCGATCACAACCCATAGTTTCAAACCCAAAAATCCTATCTTCTTCGATAATTCCACATTCAAAGAACTCCCGGATGACATTCTTGTCCTCCTCCGGATGCTATAATCAAATCTGGCTTGGTGTTCTGACTTTCAGTGCCCAGAAAACAAATCAAGACATTCCAACCTGGACATGAGAAACAAGTCATGTAACTCAAATCGCACGAAAATGATCACGCAGCTATTGAAGATTTGTTATTTCATCCTAATCCTATGTAACACTCAAATTCCACAATAAAAGGTACTAGAAAATCCTATCAAATCAATTTTAAGACATTAAATTCTTAGCTTAGTCGTCAAATATTGATCATCTTAAAGAACAACCAAGGTAACGCAAAAAAGGGGAATCTGATACAATAACTGCTTGATTATTTTCCAAAAAAAAAAAAATAAAAAAAATTTACTTTGCACCTTGATTAGACTCGCATTAATAATTCCCCAAGATAAAAACCCCAGTAATATTTAAGCAATACTTTCTAAACAAATGAAGCAAACTAACATTTGACATACAAATTAAATTCCAAATCTATCACAAAAGAGAATCAAAATCTCATACAGAATCACTTATAATCCAAGCAAGAGACCAATAAAGAGAAATGTGAGCGATTCTATCTAAAAAAAAGTGATTCCCAAAGAGAAGCACTTACCTTTGCACTTTGCAGCGATCTAAGCTAACCCCCTTGATCTTCTTCCTTGAGCAGCCAGAGGAGCAGAGAAGGAGCTACCTTTTTGACCAAGAGAGACCCAATGAGCATAGAGAGGCCAATGCAGGCCTGAAAAATAACACAAAAAACCCACAAAAACCCAGAAGTCCAAAAAGGCAAAGGATTTCCAGAGGATTAGTTTGCAAGTAGAGATAGAGGAGGGATGTGACCTTCAAGTGGGCCAAAAGAATTCAGAAAACCATAAAAGTTTGAGAAAAAAATGGGGAAGAAAAGAGAGGAGGAGGAGAGGGAAGGACAGACAAAAATCTAATCTTTGAAGGGAAAATGTGGTGGGAGGGGGGGAGAGAGAGAGAGGGAAGGAGGGAATTTGTGTGCGTGAAATGGGGTGGGATTTTAGAGGGTAAAGAAAGAAAAGGTGGGTAAAATGGTTGGTGGGTGTTTATGTCTGTGTGAAGGAGAGGGGCCTCAGCAAGCTGGAAAGGAAGCTTGGTTTGCAATGGAGGAAACCAGAGAGAGAGAGAGAGAGAGAGAGAGAGAAACAGTAAAGGGAAAGCAAAAATAAGGTGAACAGAGACGGGGAATTAATAGCTGGTTAAGAAAAAATATTTGATTAAGCTACAAAAGTAAGATATGAGAGTCAACCCAAACACCATCAACAGAAGGGAACTGCAAATCTAGCTTGCCCCTGATGTTTAGTTTACTTACGAGACTGTCCTTGTGTCTTAAAAAAATCCTGTTTGAAATCAAACTTTATGTAATTCTTTGACAAATGATATGTTATTTATAAAAACGCTTTTTATAACGGCCTGGTAATCTATCAATACTATGTCACAACCTAGCATCGATATTACTATAAAAAGTGATGATAGAAAAATCATCTTTTTAAATTATATTTTGTAGATCACATATGACGGCTTATAGTTAGATTCTTTCTAGCATTTTTCCATTACAAATATATCATTGTTACATCAACGTGCATCGAACATGAGACCTAAACCTCTGCCAACTATTTTAGGGAAAATGAAAGAGCAGTAGCATGTGATTACATACTTAGAAACTGACAAATAAATTAGAAGTGGAGGTCCATAAAGTCATAAACTTTAGGTCCAGATTAAAACATAAATTTGTTTTTATTAATAAGGCACTCACAGCTTTGATAACTTTGTCAAGACACAAGTCTATAATTTATATTCCTTTCCCATTTAAAAAACAAAAACAGTCTTGCATTTTCTCTTGAAGGAAACAAATAACACACCAAATGCTTGACTATATGATCTAGTTCTCTGTACTAGGTAGCTGTTTTCTTGAGTTTTGATCTTTTTTTAATCAATTAATTAGGTTTATAATTAGAAATATCTTCAACAATTTGTCTTCTTTTTGGTAAATAATCTCCAACCATTTGTCTAGGTTCACTGTTAAAACATTATGAATTAACCTTAGATAACTTTGCTTTTGTGGATTGATGTTTCAGAAAGTTCATCCCTCATGCTCTAATTTAAATCATGCATGTAAATGATTGGATAAAATTATGGAATATAAATGTCAATAATCAAAGTGTTTTGTGTGGCAAACTTTCCTTGGCCAGGATTTTCATGCCTATCCCATCCAAAGAAAATTTTTACATGCCATGGTGAAAAAAAAATAGTACTGTTCACACTCATTTTTACATTCTACGTACTCTTGTTAATTTGTTGTCATTGAATCTTTTTGATACATCCGAGTCGACGTCCGAAAATTGAGAAAGTGTGTAAGAAGTAAAAATGAGTGCGTGAATAGCACCACCTAAATTTTTTTCTTTTCATGGAGTAATTTTATTCAATTCAATGATCGTAAATAAAAAAAAAAGAGGTGTGTGCGAATCACTTCTGTTTTATTAAGGTAGCCAAAAATACAAATATTCTCCTAAATACAAATATAATTCTTCTCTTTTGTCACTCCTGCCAAGACTTCTGGAAGTTTACTTATTGTTGTTTAATCACTTATTAGTAGGTATTTTGACGATGTTTATAGTATGTCATATTAAACGCTATGATACCATATAGAATTGTAATTTTATTGATAGCAAAATGTATAAATATATACTAATCTATGAATCTATGACTTAGAGTACAAGTAATATTCACAGAGATTTACAAGACCTAGCGCAATAAAATCTTAAGCGGATTCTTTTATATCAACACTTATATGTCCTTTTTTTATTCATGCGTATATGAGGTTTGACTAGGCCAAATTTTTTTTGAAAACACATATTGCAACGGTTCTGAAGGTTAAATTTGTCAATAGAGGTTGACAAAACCTAACACTGTAAACTTTAAACCGAAGAAATTATGGATTATAATAACAAATGTGGCTCTTCAAAAAAAAAAAAAAAAACAAATGTGGCTCTTGATTATCATCATAAATTGGGATTTGGGGGGCTTTTTGGGGTGCCCCGTAATGCCCCCAATTGGGAAAAGGACCGGTCTTTGATATGAAGTATCACTTCTGATTAAAGTGCGTCCTTGAAATATAGTTTATAAATTATATGATGTACTGATTGACGATCAGACTCCTTTTTAAGTTATTGAAAAAAAAAATTCAACTATTAATTATCACATTATGTATTTTAACTATAGTCTAAAAACACCATCTTCCTAGCATTTTCATTTTCTCCATTGCTTTTTATGCTACCCAAAACTTCAAATTAACCCATTTGGGCTTTGCCCTAAAATAAAAATAAGAAAACAAAAGAGGTGACGAATTAGGGTTCATCTCATGGGGGTGATTAGGTGATCTGACTATGTGAGCCCAAGGATTGACTTGAATGACCAATCCCATGCTTCCAACTGTTCTAAATCATGCGGTTTTTTAAGACCAAAATGGTATGATTTATCAACTGCACTGCATCATGCTTTTTGGAGCTACGCCTTGCACGTGCATGGCACGTGATGTGTAGAACTTTCATTTCCATTTTCATTTTGTTTTTATTTTTAGGATTTTTACATGATATATATATATGTTATGGTAACGGTCAATTACCCTAATTATGGGGTTCACGCTGGTGTGCAACAGATCTGATGCATTGTTCTATCCAATTAACTCCAGCTCAAACTGTTAAAATTCAGTGTTGCATGGATTAAAGCCAAGTATTCCAAATATTATTATTCAGCGTGCTAAGGACTACGATGACGAGCTAAAAATTTTGTTTTTTGATTTGTAGGAGCACTCCTTTCCTGAGTTATAATGAGCAATGGAAGCCTCCAAATGAGGTGTTTTCAAGCTTAATGTGAACTAGGCGGTTGATACGATTGATGGAGCTAGGGGCTGGTGCTAAAATTATTGTCAAATATTTATCCAATAATTTTTTTGACGCTAGTATCGTTGTTTGCGATACGAAACTATCTGCTCTTAACACTTGATCTATCTCATATTGCTTTATTTTTTGGTTAACTAACTCATATTGTTGTATTTAAATAAATAAATAACCCCGTCTTTTTCTAGTCAGAAGTCTCGAATCTAAAGAGCTCGTACTTTCTCTCTCCATTCCCATTCCTCTTCCCGGCAAGAAAGTCTCTGCAGCCATCGCTGCCGCTGTGCTATTTTATTTTCAAATTATTTATTAAATGAGTGTGTGCAGGAATATTTTCATGCTTCGTGACATAGGGAAGTACGTACGGTTGCAATTTGCATTGCAACATATATACAACAAGACAAATTTCTGCATATTCCATCTTGGAGTTATAAATTTGGATAATTACCATATACATATTTGAACATTATATCTTGAACTGCTAAAACTAAAAACTAGCTAAAAGTTGTCCATGCACTTTATAATTAAATATAAAGAAAGAAAAAAAAAACACGTAATAACATATTCAGTTGTAGTTAGTGTTTAAAATATCGATAAGCAAATTTATGAAAATATTGATATCGATATCGATATTGATTGCATTCGATGAAAATTATGAAAATTTAGAATGGGCTAAGTTAATACCCATTCAGATTTAGTCGAAATTAGAGAAAAATTTCTCCAAAAAAAATTTCAAAAGTTCAAAACACGTAATGGGTCCTGACATATTTTTCTGTAGTGAATCGGTAAATATTATCGATATTCATTGATTTTCCTATATCTCACTGTTATAAGGTGAAGTTTTTATTTCACCCCCTATTTCCATATTGATTCTTGATTTTTCAGATATTCTGACGAAAATATAGATAATTTCGTGGATATTTTAAACTCTGGCTATAGCTTATTAGATTGTGTAAATTCTATGTGAAATTTTGTTTACTCTGTTTGCATATTTGATTTTAACTATACTGTTAATAAATTGCCAATATTGCAAGAATTCTAAATTGAATCTCATCTCATTATATGCTAATTCGGTAAAACCTCGAGATTGGGTTGTTACGAATACGACTTGGATCAAAATCATCCAAACTTGAAGCTTCAAGTAAAGGTTGTGTTGGAACTTGTCAGGGAAAATTGTCCCACATCGCCCAAAAACCTTCTGTAATCCCTCCTTATAAAGTGTAAAGTAAACCATGTTATCCGTGCTTTACTTTGTCAAAAGAAAAATGTCAAATGTAGCAAATGAGCTGGGTACAATTGACAACCATTATGTTTTTATGTTCTTAATTTCTTGGGTTTTTATCACTAATGGTTCATGAGATTGACCAAACTTATTATTTTGGTCCCTCACTTTCAAAATCAATCAATGTCGTCTCTGACATTTACCACTGCACATCAATTTGGTCATTCCGTTTAGATTCCGTCAAATATTTCTGTTAGTTTGCATGTGGGACCCACAAAGCCAATAAAATGGTGACACGTGTATTACACAAAAGAATTTATTATTATTATTATTTTTTTTTTTATCACAAATGGTCACTGACATTGATCAAACTCCTCATTCTGGTCCCTGAGTTTCAAAACTCAATAAATTTGGTCATTGACTTTCACTATCGAAACATCAATAGAGTCATTCATTAAAATTTCGTCAATATTTTTTGTTAGTGTGTTAATACGATCCCACTAGTCCAATCATATGGCGCCAAGTGGATTAACTATAAGAAATTAATTTTTTTAGGGTGAATCAACTGGCGAATATTTCACACTGACATTTATCTCGCATCCACAATCCCGATTGGAAAATAAGATTCAATCTAAATTCGATAAAATCGAATCCAAATTCAATTCAAATTTGATAGGATTATAACCAACTAGAGAGAATGAGAAGTGAGTCCACAGAGGATAAGATGATGATGTCTTTTTTTCTTTTATTTTTTAATTTTTTTTTTAAAATTTCTTATAGTACTTTTAGTTTTAAATCTTAAAAAATATTTTTTTATAGTTAATCCATGTGGCGCTATATGATTGGATCAGTGTGACCATATTATCACACTAACAAAAAATAATGACCGAAATTTTAACGAAATGACTAAATTGATGTGCAGTACTTAAAGTCAGGGACCAAATTTATTGATTTTTGAAACTCAGGGACCAAAATGAGGAGTTTGATCAATGTCAGAGACCATTTGTAATAAAAACCTTCTTTTGTGTAATACACGTGTCATCATTTTATTAGCTTTGTTGGTCCCACATGCAAACTAACAGAAATATTTGACAGAATCTAAACGGAAGGATCAAATTGATGTGCGGTGGTGAATGTCAGGGACGACATTGATTGATTTTGAAAATGAGGGACCAAAATGATGAGTTTGGTCAATCTCAGAGACCATTGGTGATAAAAACCCTAATTTCTTTTACCTACCATAGGAAATTGAAAGAGAATTTTTGTAGGCCACAAGTCAGAGGCTCCAGATATTTAACTTTAGGGTAAATTACAAAAAACTATATCAACTATTGGGGTCACGACAGTTTCATACCCCATTTTTTAAAATTGACAATGTCATACAACATCTTACGAATTTGTGACAATGTCATACCTCCGTCAATTTTTCTGTCAAGTGCTGACGTGGCTTGATTCGGAGCCCACTTTCTATTAAAAAATTATTAAAATAATAAATAAAAGTAAAAGTTAAAAAAAAAAAAAAAAAAAAAAGAAGAAGAAGAAGCCCTCAGTCGTCCCTTTCTCTCCCTCCCTCTCTTCCCTATCTTCTTCCCTGCTAACACAGAGAGAGAAGAAAAAAATAAAAATTTGAAAAACCCACCCCCCCTCCCAGTAGAAGGAGGAAGAACCGAAGAAGGAGGAGGAGGAGGAGAGAAAAAAAAAAAAAAAAAAAAAAAAGCCCCAAACTGCAACCAAGAAGAAGGAAGAAGAAGAAGGAAGGAGGAAGAAGGGAAAAAAAAAAAATAAATAAAAACCCCCCTCCTGCGGAAGAAGAAGGAGAAGGAGAAAAGAAACCACCATCCCCCCCCCCCCCCCCTTTTTCCCTCTACTGCAACCCAGAAACCAAAAAAAAAAAAAAAAAAAAAAAAATGGAACCCAGTTTCGGCCCAAGAAGGAGGAGAAGAAGAAGAAGGAGAGAGAAGAAGAAGAACCAAAAAAAAAAAAAAAATTTATTCGAACACCTAGTTTCGGCCCAAGAAGGAGGAGGAGGAGAGAGAAGAATAAGAACAAAAAAAAAAAATTAAAAATTCGAACACCCAGTTTCGGCCCAAGAAGAAGGAGAAGGAGAAGGAGAGAGAAGAAGAGAGAAGAGGAACCAAAAAAAAAAAAAAAAAATTGAACACCCAGTTTCGGCCCAAGAAGAAGAAGAGAGAAGAAGAACAAAAAAAAAAAAAAAAATTTCAAACACCCAGTTTCGGCCAAGAAGAAGAAGAAGGAGGAGAGAGAAGGAGAGAGAAGAAGGAGAGAGAAGGAAAAATATTTTTTTTGTTTTTTTATTCTTAATTTTTTAATATTTAATTATTTTTTAATTCAGCTGGATTATTGAGTGGTCCCCGTTTCTAGCCACGTCAGCACTTAACAGAAAAACTAACAGAAAAATTGACGGAGGTATGACATTGTCACAAATTCGTAAGATGTTGTATGACATTGTCAATTTTTAAAAATAAGGTATGAAACTGTCGTGACCCCAATAGTTGAGGTAGTTTTATGTAATTTACCCTTAACTTTATAATTATAGCCCACATTCTGGGCACATAACTTCAAAGGACCCAGCCAATTCACTTTTAAATTAATTAGCAGCTAATGACATTATTAAGTTATAAACCAACCAAGGACATGTAGAATTAACCCGTCGCTGGTTTTATGGGGTTGGTTTCTTTCGTACGAAATGGGTTTACAAGTTCAAAGCAATTGAAAGTACGAAGTGAGAGCAAGGAGACAATCTTCACTTTGTTGAAGAAAGTTTCGAATTCAAATTTTATGAACGATGAGACGGAGTCATGAATTTACAATAATGTGGTCATAAAAAAGAAGCTTTTGAAAATCGAGCATAGTTTCATTTATGATTGTCTCCAGCGTGTTCTCATGTTCTAGAAACGTCTTATCACATCACTGTCAATAGATTCATATGCATTTTTCGTAATGCATATAACAAAGCTTCACAATTTTCTGTAAGTCTAATGAGAGATGCACACTTGTTTAGCACGTGCATGAGGGATTGAGATCATAAGAGTTTATGTATGACAATACTTGTTGGTTATTAAGGAATGTATAAAACTAAAATATAACCTAAAGAAGTCTCGGTGCAATTGGTTTTAACCATTTTGATATGGATGCTTTGGATATTAGTGGTAAGGGTTATCAAATTGATGACTTTGATAAGGATTACATGATGGGAAGTATCTTTATCAAAAATCACTGTTTACATTATAAATAAGGGAGTTTTAACAAAACACTCATGGTACTGTTCACTTTTAACGAAAAAACACATTTTTACCTTTACCTGACACTATTCACTATACCTTTAAAAATGACTTTTCGTTAAAAGGGAAGTTTTTTTTGGACTTTTCATTAGTTTTCCTTATAAATAAAGGGTCCATACTCTCGCACAATACACGCAAATAGAAACATCAAGCCCTATTGATTAACAATGGATACATATAGTGTTGAGAGGAGAAGAACCTTTCTTTTCTGCTGCAATGACTTTGCAAGGCTAGTGGTTCATTGGATATGTTGAGTTCTTATGTTTCCGCTATATTTAAACTTACATTTAGTATTAGAGCTATCACATCTCTTTAACCCTATGTCGAAAGCATGAAGAACAAATCTTGTGCAGGTTACAGATTGACAATGTATTAATAAGAATGGTTTGATGTGTATTAGCTAAAGTTTTCACACATTAAAACTATGCCCTAATCCTGTCGTCAATATTTGCATTTAATGTTAATAATTGATGATGATTATCTAAAGAAAATTGTTGCTCAGGTTCTGAATATTAAATGGCATAATATTCGTACATTCTTGATTGAATAAAAACCATGTTATCTAAATCACAAAGACTTGTTAATATGGCTACAAAATTAATATCCAATCTTGATTACGAAAGTATTATGATTAAGTTCATCGTTCATAGTCTTCTTCAATCCAAAGAGTTAAAGACTGTGGCATATGGTTTTGGGGTATAAAGATTAATCATGCATGTGATGTGATTAAGTGATGAGCCGGCCCAGGCCCAGTGCGGGCAGGACGACCGTCCAGGGCCCAAAATAATTGGGGGGCATCAAAATTATTAGGGTGATATATTTATATATAATTTCATAAGAGTATAAATTTATAAAATTTGGTTCAATGACAAAAAAAATTTAACTAGAATTGGTGGTTTTGGTTGTTTAAAATTAATGAGGAGGTCATGGGTTCAAAACACCATGTGTGCTTATTTACTTTTCAATTTTTACGAATTTTTGTTTGATTGTTAATTTATTTTTAATTGGTAGCTAGTAGCTACGTGGGTTGTTATTTTTAAAACATTTGTTCCAATTCAAGTCTAATATTCAACAAAGAGTAATGTGTTGACCAAATTTACAAATCATATAACGTGTCATAAAAAAGTTTAATTTAGTACCCATTTATTACTTATACATATCAACTAAAGACTCAAAAACATCATTATTTTTTTAGTCTCATATTGACCGGGTTAGTAAATAAGAAAAAACACCTCACGATTCATACAAAAACATTTTGAAAGTTCAAATGGAAAACAAAACTCATATCTATCTACTTGTAAACCTAGAGTTTTTTTATTTTTATTTTTTATTTCCTTCTCACGATACAAAATAAATTAGTTTTTCCGTGTTTATAAATTATTAAGTTTGAAGTGTTTTTGTAAGTATAATTTTATCGATGTCTTACGTGTGAAAACAAATAATTTTCTTATATAAAATGAGGGCACATTTTGTGGCATCGCCCCAGACCTCAAAAAACTCTAGACTGACCCTGGATGAACCCTAGCTCCATGAGTCTCAACACGATGGAACCACTTACTGGAATGAACTACAAAAAGTGGAAGCAGGACTTGGAGATTGTGTTGGGAGTCATGGATATGGATGTTGCATTGAGAACAGATGAGCCTCCCATGCCAGCTAAAGGATGCTCTTCAAACCAAAGGTCCAAGTATGAGAAGTGGCAAAAATCCAATAGGATCTCTCTCATGATCATTAAGAGATCCACGACTGATGTCGTGCATGATGGATTTCTAGAGGCCACGAATGCTAAGGAGTTCTTGAAATTAATTGAAGAGAAGTACAAAGAGTTTGACGAAACCGAGACAGACAACCTGATGAATTCACTCACAACTATGAGGTATGATGGCATTGAAAGTGTACATGAGTATATTCTGAATTTGATTGATATTGCTGGGAAGTTGAAGGTTTTGGAGGTACCCATATCTAAAATCTTTTTAGTGCATGTCGATGCTGCCAAAAGAAACAATGCCAAAAATGTTCCTTCTCCCCCTAAGAGGGCCTTCAAACTAACCTATCAGTTTTCAAATGCTTTTTTTTGTAAAAAGTTTGGTCACATGAAGATAAAGAGCCCTAAGAATAAGGCCTGGCTATCAAAACAAGGAGCTAAGAAAGGTAAAAATATTTTTGCTTGTTTTGAAAGTAATTTAATTGATATGCCTAGTGATGTTTGGTGGCTTGACTCTGGCTCTTCTGTTCATGTTACGAACTCATTGCCGGACTTCATAACAAATAGAATTCCAGCTAAAGATGAAGTCAAAGTGTCGTATGGCAATGGAAGAAGAGTTGAAGTCAAGGCTATAGGCGCTGTTAGGCTTAAGTTTGATTTTGGGTTTTATTTAGATTTGGAAAATGTTTATGTACCTTCTATGAGAAGGAAGTTAGTCTCAATTTCAAGACTAGTATTATTTGGTTTTTATTTTACTATAAATAAGATTGGCTTCAACTTTTTTTTTTATAATTCTTCCCATGTTTGCACTGGTTCACTAGTTGATGGGATGTTTAAATTAAAACTTGATCAAATTGTTTTAAACATGGAAGACCAAAAATTTAAGCCACAACAATCTTCAAATCTTTGGCATAAAAGGCTTTGTCACATTTCAAAAGGAAGAATGGAAATTTTAGTTAAAAATGAAATCTTGCCTTCGTTAAACTTTGAAGATTTGATTTTTGTGTAGAGTGTGTCAAAGGAAAATTAACTAAGTCCAGAAAAAAAAGGGGTCAACTCGTAGTAATCAAATTTTGGAAATTATTCATCGGATATTTGTGGTCCTTTTCCAACAAAAACCATTGAAGGAAACAAGTATTTTATCACCTTCATTGACGATTTTTCTAGGTTTTGTTATGTATACTTAATTTCTGAAAAATCTATGGCACTTGGGGTTTTAAAATTTTATAAAAATGAAGTTGAAAACCAATTGGAAAGGAAAATAAAGATTGTAAGATTCGATAGGGGAGGGGAATACTATGGCAAAGATGATCAAATAGGTAGGCATCCAGGGCCCTTCTCCATTTTTCTACAAAATAATGGGATTGTTGCCCAATATACTACCCCAAGAACCCCTGATCAAAATGGGATGGTGGAGAGAAGAAATAGGACATTACTTGATATAGGGAGAAGTATGATGTGCAAGGTAAACTTGCTAGAATTTCTATGGGGCTAGGCTTTGAAAACTACAAGCTATATCTTCAACAAAATTAGTGGAAGGAACACCGTTTGAATTGTGGGTAGGGAGGAAGCCCAGTTTGAACCATCTCTGTTGAGGAAAAACTAGAGTACACAACTCTGACACAAGTGTTGGAGAGACAAAACAAGTAAAAAAATTACTTGTATTACACTCACGAAATATTACAACACACTCTCAAGGATGCACTTTAGAAGCTATGACACATTCTCACTCCTAGAGACAAACTCTAAACCACTCACACTATTCACAAGACTGCTCACTTACAAGGCTTCTCACTCTCTTACTTAGCTCTTTTTTTATTTGCTTTCTTACTTCTGGGCTACTTGGTTCACTACAACAAAAATGGCCACTGCACAAAATACATTATATGTGCCCTTTGAGGCCAAAAAGCACCAACAATTGTGCTCATAGACCAATAGCTAATGCAGTTACAATCTTTGTGTCTGTGCCCTCTATGGGCGTCACCATTGCTAAAAGGGCACAATACACTGTTTGGTGCTCAAAGAGGCAGGCACAAATGGACCATTATTTGTGCCTGTTTCTGACAACTTTATCAGAGGACCTTTTCCAGCCATATTGACACTTATATTATAATTGTGCCAACAAGAATTAAATATAAAAAAAAAAAATCAAAATTTAAAAAACTGAAACTGAATTGAGGAAATGCAAAAATTTAAATTTTCATAAAATGAAAATAGCCTACAACCATGAAACCAACTTTCACTTTCCCAATCTCACAAACATATATTATAAGGTTACATATTTTATCTCTAATACAAAAAGACTTGAAAACAAACATTTTTGGACAAATGCATCTTCCCCAACAAGCCTTGTACTTCATCAAACCTTTGCTGCTCCAGAAACGAATTAATGAAGATAACATGTGCAATATTTGAACCTCTCACAAAATTCAAACTTTGAAGCAGAAAAAAGGGGAAGAATCTTACTTCACAAATCTTATACAAAAATGCCGGAAATTCTCTCAACTAGCTTCTGCCTTATTCCTACTGCACTGAACCAGAACCTTCACAAATATTTTGAACCTCAAGAGTCAAAGATGGTCCAATCTGCAAAAACCCAAGAACCATTAGATCAATTAAATAGAATCTGTGAAACCAAAATTTCAAGAATTCGAATGCAACTTATTCCACTCAGTTTCCAACTTATTCAAATGCAAAGGAAAGCTGAATATGCATGCAATAGCTAAAGCTCAAATCTTTACCAAGTAATTTTCTGTTTCTTCAACTAATTATACACCAAAGTATGAAGCTTTACCCTTTCAATTTCTTCTTCTTCTTCTTCTCATTTCTTCCCAAAAAATACAAATCCATTTTAATCCAACATTCATCAATGCATCTGCAAACTAGAAAAAAAGCAGGACAAAAAACGTACCCAAAGTATAACCAGCAGCATCACAGGTGCTAGCAAATCTCAAATTTATTAATTGAGCAACCAAAACGCAAAGTACTCTTTTAGCCGGGAAAGCCCCAACAAAGCACCACAACTGACAGCAAAACGAAATCTACAAAACAGTAAACCTGGAAATTCACATATGTCCATGCTTAAACACCAAGTTAATGATTAACAATCTACTAACATTGATTAATTAGCATTCAAGAACTCCTCCCAGATGAAAATACAAACGAAAATTGGAGATTGCCCAGATGAGGAAATTATCAAAGAACAGTAACCCAGAAATTAAAATCAGGACAAATCCAGTGTGTGCTTACATTGCATAGGTAATTTAGGAAATTTGGTTTACTTTGGTCTAAAGCTATATGCAAACATAGTTTCTCATCAATTCCTAATACTGAAAACGTTTTTTTGATCGAAAACAAATTATCCCCAAGTATTTATCACTAAATTTAGAATGATGTGCAACAAAAATGAGGCAGATGGACTTCTTTTTCCGAGACTTATGTGCTCGTATCCAAAAATCAGATTCCATCAGAACTAATGATAAGGCTTTTCAACGCCGATTTCCTAGCCCTATGCATTGAAAACACGAGATTACAACAAGGTACCTGAGTGATTCTTGTTAAAAGTTAGTGAAGGAATTGATTTCTCACCCACATTCAGTAAAAATGACCAAATTCTGTAGAATGGGTTGTTTCAAAATTATGATTGAAAACTAATTTTCCTTCATTCATCCAGCAACCAAAATACAAGCCGCGGAATTTTCTTACATTTTCTCAGCCGCTAATCAAACTATAAACGATAACACAAATGATAAATTCAATCTACCCATAAAGCTATATATCACAGAAAGCCTTCAAACAATCACCCAGCGCAACAATCATGGTTTCCATAAGCTTAATTACTCAAAAATACACAAAACCCAGAAAACCCTTTTTCCCCTATCACACATTTTCTCGGAAACCAAACAGAAACCAAGCAAAAGAGGACGCAAAAAACAGAGAAAACCTACCCAAGACGCGGCCTTTCCGAGAGTGGCGAAAGCAAATCGGTGTTCCGGATTGATGGTAAGCTTGGCGTTGATGAAGAGAAGTATGGCTTGCTTGATCGAGTCCAATCAGGTTAAGGGTCGCCCGTTCTGGCGAAGGTAGAGATAGAAAGGGGGTTAGAGTCTTGGAGAGAGAGACAGAGAGATAGAGTGACAGAGGCAAGAGAAAGAAGTCTGAGGGAGGTAGATATGAGAGAGATCGAGAACTAGAGAGAGATGGACCGAATCTGGGGAAGGTAGAGAGAGAAAGGGGTTAGAGAGAAAGAGAGAGTCTTAGGGAGGCAGAGAGAGATGAGAGAGGGGGAAGGAGGGGATGCGGTGTGGGTGGGTTAAAAGGAGAGAGAGAGAGAAAGTGGGGTATGGAGCCATAAGTTTATGACAAATAATAAAAAACAAATAATTGTGCCCTTAGATGTAAAATATAGGCACAATAATATATTTGAGTTCATTTTTTTTAAACAAAATTGTCAAAAAATGTGTTTGTGTCCATTTTTTTTATATATTGGGCACAATATGTAGTGTCCTTTATTGAATGGGCACTGTTTTAATCTTTTTGTGTTGAAAGACACACAAATCCCTCAATGGTGTCCATAATTTTGTGCACAAAGGCCCTTTTTGTTGTAGTGGTTGTATTACAACACTCATAAATACATATCTATAAGGCATGTTTGCCGACTTATACTATCACTAGAATTTTTTAGTGCATTGATCTTGCACACACCCTTCCACCGACTTAAGAAACAACCTTCTAGTCTTTTCTACAAATGACTACTTATCTTAGTTAATTATATATTTATTGTTTCTTCATCAACCACCTTCCATGCATTTTTGAACTAGAAAAATCTAGTTCCATTGCACCTGGACAAAGTGCAAGTCTTCCAGAAGCTTTGCCTTCCAAACTTGCTGCTAGAATCTTCTAGAATCCAAACACCAATTGGGTTGGTGTTGATCTTCAACACTCCCCCTCAACACTAGCTCATTCTTTCCTCCATGTTGAGTTGATACCAAAGCTTTTTCTTGCACACCCATTTGCGTGATATGGGTTTCACATCTCTTCGCTTTGGCATGAGATTCCAAGCTTGATTTAGCTTCACTGCAATGACCACTTTTCCCAATTTTTAGCCATTCAGGTTCAATTGCTTCTTTTTCTATGACTACGTTGGCGTATTTAGGATTTGGCTTACGGATTCTTGTTGACCTATTTAGTTGTGATTATGGAGTTGATACTTCCACTTCACTAGGTATTTCTTCTTCTGGTTGTTGATATACACCAGGTTGCGAAGGGTTTTAAGGTACTATTTGCTCAACATCATCACCATCAAGTGAATCCTTATACTCATCTGGTCTCGATTGGATTTAAACAGTTTGCTCCTTCATCTTTTGCCGCAGCATATCTTCAATCTCTCTCGAATCAGGCAATGCCTCTTTTTCTGAAGATTACCAAGAAGATGCTTCATCAAACATACATCTTGTGATGTGTAACATCTTCCAGTTGTAGGATCACAACATTTCCACCCTTTTCTTTGGTTGTCATATCCCACAAAGATACTTCTGAATGCTTTCTTGTCAAACATGCTACGTAAGTGACTTGGAACAAAAATGTAGCACATACAACCAAATACTCGAAAGTAACTAACTATAGGTTTCATATCCCACATTTTCTCAAAGGGTGAGACAAATTCTAACCTTGGTTGAGGAAGCCTGTTGATCACATGAGCTGCAGTTCTCATTGCTTCGGCCCAAAACCTTCCTGGTACATTCTTGGCATGGAGCATACTTCGACATATCTCTGCAAGATGTCGATTCTTTCTTTTCGCTATACCATTCTGTTGTAGAGTGTTGGCAGATGTGGACTGGTGACGTATTCTACATTTTCGTAAATACTGGGAAAACTCATTCGAGGTATATTCTCCTCTATTATCCGTGCGTATGCAATGGATATTCTTTCCCATTTCTCCTTCAACTGTCTCCTTAAACTCTTTAAATTTTGAAAATGTTTCAGATTTTTCTTTCATAAAGAAAATCCATACATACCTGGAAAAGTCATCAATGAACGTCACCATGTACCGCATCCCACTTATCGATGGTTGCTTGACGGGCCTGAACACATCGGAATGAACCAACTCCAACGGTTCTTTCGCTTTGAACTTCAACTCTTCGTATGGTAGTTGATGTGCTTTACTATACTGGCATCCTGCACAAATCGTGTATGTTCTCACGTCAAGCTGAGGTAGCCCCTTAAGCATTGACTTCTTCATCATCACATTTAGCTTGTGATAGCTAACGTGACCCATTCTCATATGCCATAAATATGCTGTCTCGTTCTTCTTTGTCTTGTCTACGTATGCAGTTTCTGCTGACTTTACATAGACTGACTGCAGTCGTTGTCCCTCCATTGTTGGCATCCCTAAGATCTTGAGGTGTCAATACGCCTTCATATCTTGTGGACCAAACAAGACATAATTTCCTAACGATGTCAGTTGCGGTACTGAAAGAAGATTTTTCTTCATACCCGGAACATGGTAGACATCTTGAAGCGACACATGGTTAGTGTTGTATCGGGGCCCAATTATTGTCTTATCGAAGTGAGCAATTAGTAGCCTCGATTCATTGGCCGTCACCACCAAGCGACCTCCTTTGTACTCAGTCAGACTTTGTAACTTTTTCTCATCATCTGTCATGTGGTTTGAGCAACTTAAATCCATAATCCAATCATTCTGGTAGTCAATCGATTGTGGACTTGTTGCTGTGAGAGCAGACTCCTGCTTCTCCATAACAACAGATGCTTCAGCGTCCCACTCTTCCTCTAGGGCTAGAGACGCAAAGACGTCCCAATCATCTTCACTTTTCTCCTTTGAGCTGGTGAAATTACTCTATGCGAACTTTCTGAGCCAACAATCCTTCACTATGTGGCCTTTCTTTCCACAATTGTAACATTTTCCCTCAAGCCTTTTATTATTATGGGACTGACCACGGTTGCGGTCATACGTTGGAGCTCTTCCTTGCCGAGAACTCCCCTCATTCTGATGACCTTTCTCCTTATCACCATTTCTTTTCGATCCTTCACCAGCATGCTGCTTAAAACTGCCTTTACTTTTATTGATGTAGAGCATTTCCTCCTCACCTCTTAAAGAGACCCATCCCATTTACTTTGCCAAAGCTTTTTGATTGGCAAGCAAATTCTCAAACTCAACAAGTGATGGTTGGGTTGGACGTCCTTGTACAGCGGCAAAGAAGCCTCGATATTCGGGTCTCAATCGATGGATAAATATTATTTTTATCCTGGATTCTACAATGGCAGCACTAGGATCTAATTTAGAAATTTCACGACAAATAGACTTTACCTTGTGGAAATATTGGGTAAAACATGAGTATAAATTTCATTTATTGAAAAGTGGCAAGATAATAGGATGCGACTATTCATTTCTGCTTGAAGATAGTGATATAAATAATATTCAACTGTGAACAATGAAAATAATGATAATGCATGACATGTCTAGAGCATACATCTAATTCAGAGTACAAGCGGAGGATAAAATAGAGAGGTGCTATTACAGTAGAAGTCAAAGCAGAGAGGATGACGCGGTATCACTGGTAGGGGAATGCCTCGTATCTCGGATCGTGTTCCTCGTTCCTATGTCCTGAGGGGCTGCAAAACGAACATGAGTGAACCAATTTGATATATAAGTAGTAACAACATAATTATTCAACAATGTACAAACCCCCAAAGTTTTATGAAAACTAAAAGCATAATATGTGATAAGTTTTCTGAAAGCCCTAACATGCCATAAAACCTTTCATAAACATATCTCGTATATAATGTGCTAACTAGTGGTATCAGCATCACCCATACGCACAAAACAGTGCCCTACACACGCTCGCCCGAAGGCAATGTAAGTATCATCTCCCATACGCATAGAACAATGCCCTACACACGCCTGCCTGAAGGCAATATAAGTATCATCACCCGTAGGCAGAATAATGACCACTAGATAAGCACAAAACGTTGAATATAATCTTTCCAACATAAATACATATATCTCAAAACCACTTCGTAGTATATAGTCATCCATCATATATACTACAAAGAGTGTAAAAACATGTTCATAAATAGTATATAGTCATCCATCATATATACTACAAAGAACATCAATTAGATAAAGTATGGTATTCCAAAATATTCTCAGTAAAGCATAATAATCATATAATGTAAATCCAATTTACTTATAAAGCATTTCATAAAATGTAACCATTAAATCATGTTTTTCATGTATGCATTTCTACTATTAAAACATGCATTTTAGAAGGGGTCCACTCACAGATACTCCGTCATCGTAGAGCCGTACGAAATACGAATGATGAAATTGCCACTAATAATTGCACCTAAGCACATAAAGGGTACAATTAATAAAACTATACTCAAATGATTAAATTTGGGAAAATGGACGTAAAAAACAGATCCATGAAGTCGAAATTAGCTTAAGAGGGGTCCTAGACAAAACAAAAACAAAAAAAGTCAACAAAAGTCAACATCGTTGATTAGTTAAAGTCAAAGTCAACGCTGACCGTTGACCGACTAAAGTCAACGAGTCCAAGTCAAGTCAACGGGTCCTGGTCGGGTCAACCAGGTTGGGCTTGGGTTGGAACCGGGTTGGGCCTAAAGGGTTTAGGCCTTGGGGTTAACTGGGTTTAGGGTTTTCGGCTTAAGGAAATGGGCCTCTGGGCTCGGGGTCTCTGGGCCTGGGTCCAAGTTCACACGACCTGAAGGCTTAAGCCTCTAAGGGTTTTGGGTTTAGAGCTCACGGGCTGAAGCTCTTTGGTCTTGGGCTGAAGGCCTAGCCCAAATAAAAGGGTTTTGGGTGTTTAAAATAAGGAAATAAAATAAAATAAATTGGTTTGGGCTTAAGGCCCAGCCCAAGAATTGGGCCAAGGGCTCGTGCCACTTGGCCCGAAGGCTTGCAGGGGTTTGGGTTTGGGTTCCTCGCCGGGGAAGAAGGCCGAAGCTTTCCTAGCTCCGATCGAGGCATACTTCCAGCCTAACCTACTATCTAGGCACCAAAATGACAAATGAGACAAGGGGAAGAGTTTCATATCTATTTCACGTCGTGGGGTGGCCGGAGTTGGCTGAAATCCTGCTCGAGAGGCACGGGGCTCATCGAAGAGATTTGGGTGTCATCTGGGTGTCCTGGAGCTTCACATAGATGAGGGAGAGAGAATGTGAGGTTCCAAAGGTGATGGTGGTGTCGTGCCTAGTTGGGTGCGAGGATGGGTATGTGTTTGTGTGTCGCCGGAGAGGGAGATCCGAGAGAAGGTAAAAGAGATATGAGAGAGAATAGTGAGTGCGCTGACATACTTGAGAAAAGAGAGAGAGATAGAGGATGAGTTAGGGTAATGCCACATGGAAAACGGAGAGAAAAATAGTCTAAAAGCGAGGGTCCGGATTGGATTAGGATAGGGGGCCAATTTGCAAGATTACATAAACTTTAGGGGAAATGTAAAATTACAACAAAATTTTAGGGAGGGGTTTTACACCACTGATAACAACTCGTTCTCGAGAAGCTGCGGTCTTGTATCGTTCCTCTTTTAAAAGAGTGTGGCAAAGGTGTCCCACGCTTCTTTCAATGTAGAAGCCTTCCTTATATGCTCCAACATGTCCTCTTCAACTGTGGTTTTCAAGGCGAACATTGCTTTACCTGCCTTGATCTTCCATTTTCGTAAAGTGCCGCTGGTGTCTTCTTCCGGCTGTGTAACTTCATTACCGCCGACGACATCCCAAAGAAATTGGCCTTGTAGGTAAGACTTCATACATATCGCCCATGTGTTGTAATTTTTGTTGTTCAACTTCTTGATTCCTCCAACAATTTGAAGATTTCCCATTATATCGGCAGAACTTCGATAAGCTGAACAAGATTAGTCAACAATCTTGCAAAGTACTAAACTTCTCATGATTTAGAGCTTCACTAAAGACGGTCCCTGATCGTACCGCTCTGATACCAATTGTTGAGGAAAAATTAGAGTACATAACTTTAACATAAGTGTTGGAGAGACAAAACAATTAAACAAATTACTTGTATTAAACTTACGAAATATTACAACACACTCTTAAGGATGCACTTTAAAAGCTATGACACTTTCTCACTCTTAGAGACAAACTCTAAACCACTCACACTCTTCACAAGACTACTCACTTACAAGGCTTCTCACTCTTTTACTTAGCTCTCTCTTGATTTGCTCTCTTACTTCTTGGCTACTTGGTTGTATTGCAACACTCATACATACATATTTATAAGGCATGTTTGCCGACTGATACTATCATTAGAATTTTCTAGTGCATTGATCATGCACATATCATTCCACCGACTTAAGAAACAACCTTCTAGTCCTTTCTACAAAGGATTACTTAGCTTAGATAATTCTATATTTAATGTTTCTTCACCGATCACCTTCCATGCATATTTGAACTAGAAAAATCTAGTTCCATTGCGCCTGGACAAAGTGCAAGTCTTCCAGAAGCTCTGCCTTCCAAACTTGCTGCTAGAATCTTCTAGAATCCAAACACCAATTGGGCTGGTGTTGATCTTCAACAATCTCCACGTCTGGGGATGCAAGGCAGAGGCGAAGATTTACAACCCAAATGCCAAGAAGCTAGATGCCAAAACCATAAGTTGTTAATTTATGGGATATGCAGATAGATCAAAGGGGTATTGCTTTTATTGTCCTAATCACAGTAGCAAGATTGTTGAGACTGAGAGAGCCATTTTCTTCGAGCATTTACAAGAAGAAGATCCTGCAATAAATTTGAAGGGTTCTATTCTCGAGGAGATAGCCATTGATAAAACTAATGTTGAGAAATCTTAAATTTCAAGTAGACGGGCCATGGGCCCACTCCAACAACACCGATACTATCCTCACTTGGCCACCAGCTCAATCCGTCAGGTGTGGGGTTTTAATCCAAAAGGCCTCCGTGTTAGTTAGAGTGGGGTGATTCTATATAAATGGCTTTCTCCATTGCCCTCTAGCCAATGTGGGACAATTGGGTTTCAACACTCCCTCGCACGTGAGACCCATTTTATGAGTCACATGTGGAGTTCCACACATCGGCAACCACATGAAGCCAAGCCGGGACTTACCCGTTCGCGCAGGACCAAGGGGGACCCACCCATTCACGTGGTATTTCTTGGCCTACATAGAGCCAAGTCGGGGCTCACCCGTACGGGCCCATCCCCTGGCTCTGATACCATCTTAAATTTCAGGTAGACGGGCTATGGGCCCATTCCAACAACACTGATACTGTCCACACTTGGTCACCTGCTCAATCCGTCAGGTGTGGGGTTTTAATCCAAAAGGCCTCGGTGTTAGTTAGAGTGGGGTAATTCTATTTAAAGGGCTTGTTCTCAAGCCTTCTGGCCGATGTGGGACAAAGGAATTCTAACAAGAAACTTGGACCACAAACAATAATGATCGACATCACTGGGTATGCAGAAGAAGAAGGAAACATTGATGATCATGAAGCAGTAATTACAAGTGAAGTGGAAAATTTTCAAAATGAACAAGTTCAAGATGATGCTGTAACAAATAATGATGGAGGCATGAATGAGAATGAGCAGCAGGCCATTCAACCTTAATCCTAGCGCAACATGTTGACATTCCTTTGAGAAAGTTAACTACGGTAAGAAATCCTACTATTCTTAGTGATTTTGTATACTTGGTTGATTGTGAAGAAAATTTATCTGAGTTTGAAGACCCTACTACCTTCAAGGATGCAATCTCGAGTGACAACTTAGACAAGTGGATTGAAGCCATGAAAAATGAACTCAGCTTGATGTTCGACAATGGTGTATAGGAATTGGTGGAACCTTTTGAGTGTGTCAAACCAATAGGTTCATAATGGGTGTTCAAGAAGAAGAGAGACTCCAACGGTAATATCAAAAGGCACAAAGCGAGATTAGTGGTGAAAGGATTTACTCAAAAGGAGGGTGTGGATTATAAAGAGACTTTTAGTCCAGTATCAACCAATGATGCTTTTAGAGTGATAATGGCTATGATAGCACACTTTGATTTGTTTTTGCATCAAATGGATGTTAAAACAGCTTTCTTAAATGGTGATTTAGAGGAGGGCATATATATGAAACAACCAGAAGGGTTCCAAGAAAAAGGGAAAAAACACTTGGTATGTAAACTTAAGAAATCCATATATAGATTAAAACAAGCATCACGATAATGGTATTTGAAGCTTAACCATGCAGTTAAAGAACATGGTTTTATGGAAAATCCATTTGATGCTTAATGACCAGTGGGAGCAATTTTGTAATCTTGGTGCTTTATGTTGAAACCCAATTGTCCCACATCGGCTAAAGGGCAATGGAGAAAGCCATTTATGTTGAATTACCCCACTCTAACTATCATCGAGGCCTTTTGTATTAAAACCCCACACTTGACGGATTGAGCAAGTGACCAAGTGGGGACAATATTAGTGTTATTGGAGCGGGCCCTCGGCTTGTCTACTTGAAATTTAAGATGGTATCAGAGCCAGGGGACGGACCCGTACTGCCACGTGAATGGGTGCGTCCCATTTGACCCCGCGCGAACGGGTGAGCCCCGACTTAGCTCCACGTAGGCCAAGAGATGCCACGTGAATGAATGGGTCCCCATTGGCCCCACGTAAATGGGTGAGCCCCGGCTTGGCTATACGTGGTTGCCGATGTGTGGAACTTCACGTGTGACCCATAAAATAGAGTCTCACGTGCGTGGAAGTGTTAGAATTCCTCTGTCCCACATCGGCCAGAAGGCTTGGGAACAAGCCCTTTAAATAGAATTACCCCACTCTAACTAACATCGAGGCCTTTTGTATTAAAACCCCACACCTGACGGATTGAGCAGGTGGCTAAGTCGGAACAGTATTGTTGTTGTTGGAATGAGTCCATGGCTTGTCTACCTGAAATTTAACACTTTACGCTGATGATATTTTGCTTGCTGCCAACTCTCTTAGCATGTTGGATGACACATAGTGTTTCTTGAAAATGAGCTTTGAGATGAAAGATTTAGGTGAAGCAAGGTATGTGTCTGGAATTGTAATCAAGAGAGACAGACAAAGGGGCTTGCTTGGATTGTCATTAGTGGGAAGTCTGATGTATGCGCAGGTTTGTACAAGACCAGACCTTGCATTGAAGTGTTTTGGGAAAATTTTAGTCCATCACTGGAGAAGCACATTGGAATGCCGGGAAGAGGGTTTGAAGATATTTACAGAAGACAAAGTCACATATGTTAGTTTATAGGAAGACTGACCATTTCGTTCTTGAAAAGGTATGGTGATTCAGATTTTGTATGGTGTCCAAATGACTTAAAATCAACCCCCGGATATGTTTTTATGATGGCTGCATGAGCTGTTTCATGGAGGAGTGTCAAGCAAGATACAGTGGCATCTTCCACGATGGTGGCTGAATATCTTTTCCATGGTTAAAGAATTTCATTGCTGGCCTTCGTGTAGTCGACTCAATTTCAAGACTTGTAGAGCTCTATTATGACAAAAACACTTTAATCTTTTTCACAAAGAATAACAAAAGGTCCAATGCAACAAGAAACTTGGATATCAAATTTCTGGTAGCTCGTGAAAAGGTGATGGAACGTTTGGTGAAAATTGATTAATTAGAGACAAGTTTGATGCTTACAGACCCATTAAACAAGGTTATCCCTGCTATGGTGTTCAAGAAACATGTGAAGAAGATGGGAGTATTGGCTGATTTTGATATCGAAGAATAGTGGGAGTTGATGAGTCCATATTATACCATAAATTTTACCAAAATCTTAGTATGAATTTATTGGTTATGTTGGTAGAATTTTGATACTTTGTTATATATTTTCAATGTAGGACATTCAAATTCCTCTGGAGCAAAAAGTGATCAAACGGATGAATTTTGGAGTGATACTAATTGGAAGATGTTCATGAGCCTTTCAAGATGATTATATCAAAATTTCATATTTATCTACCAAACCGTTTGACCGTGGCAATGAAATAAAGACCCAGCGCGCAGATTTCCCAGATTGACGTTTCTGGATATTTTGGGTATTTTGAAGGTGAAGATGACGTATTTTGAGGAAGATTTCTTCTAAAGATTTGTAGGAGACGTCTTCATCTCTCAAAAGAGACCTTTTGGGACCAAATCGGAGTTGATTTGATTGGTTAAAAGTGTAATTTTCTCAGAGTCCAAATTTTAGTTTAAATAGGAAACCTTTTATTTCCTATTTATCTTATTCTATTATGTTTGTTAGTTTTTAGAAGACCTTTTCTAGTAAGGATTTTATTTTATAGTAGTGTAAACAAGGCTTTTTAGCCATTAGAAAAGGGGAGAGCGGACGCACGCACTGGTCGGAGCATTGCTTTTGACAATTAAAGTTTATTTTCAAGGTGTTTTCTATTCATAGTTTTAATAATATTTTATTTTATGGTTTTTATTTTTCAGCGCCTTCTTTGATGCTCTCATGTCCCTTTCGAACCCAGGTGTGTCCATTCCATTTTCTTTTCTCTTATTTTCTGTTTTATTTGTTATTTTATATTTCTTTTGTTATTTTTTTTTATTTCTATTGTCCTAGTTTACTTACTTTATCTTTGTTAGTTGTTTTAAGTATTTATTTTAGGACTTATTATTTTTGTTCCTTTTCATTTATTTTTTCACACCTTGAGGCATTGTTCTAAAAATCCTAGCCTAGCGCTGGGCCTAGGCGCTAGGCGGCTGGCCACCGCCCCGATTAATGCCTAGGCCTTTGAAAATTAAGAAATGACGCTTAGACCTGTTGAGGCACCCGCCTAGACCCGCCTAGGTCGCAACTAAATTTGACAGACAATATATAAATTTAATTTTGTATTTTATTTTTCTCAATAAATTGTAAAAGACTTGTTGCATACTCAAATGAACACACATTATACCCTTGGTCCCCAGGTTTTATTATGTTCCAATACTTCATAATATATATATCTTCTATTTTGTAGTTTATAATGAAATTATATATATTTTAAGTATAAGCAGACACTTATTTACATGAAATATAATAGATTTACTTAAATCCGCCTAGTCCGCCTAGGTGCCCGCCTAGCCATCTAGGTGCTAGGCCCCAGCCCGCCGCCCGACTAGCGCCTAGCGTCTTTTAGAACCTTGCCTTGAGGACAATGTGTGATTTAAGTTTGGGGGTGAGAAATAGAATTTTAGATTTTTAATTTTTGAGTCAAATAAAATTTCAAATTTTAAGTTAATATCCATATATTATTTTAAATGTTAGAACAAATGGACATGGTGAAGGTTAATCCCATAGTAGAGTTTTTTTCTATTTATCGTTGCTTAGACACTAATTCATGAGTTATACTTTGAAAATTTGCACATTCACATCAACATGGTTTGTGGGGAGTGATTGAAACACTTACTTTTAGTCTAAGTTTAATTTTAATTTTTGTTCTAAGTAAAGTTAGTTATTGTTATGAATAAAGTAATAATTGTCCCACCCAAGGCTTTGCTTAGTAACCGGGTCAGTCCTGCCTGATCAACAATGATTCTCGCATCAAACAGTAGAGTTTTGGCATGGGGCAGGGTGGTTAGTTGGTTTCGTAGCCTTTTCAGCTCGAGTTAGTAAGTCCTTAGGGGTGTTCTACGTCTAGTGCCCTAAAGCCTTTGTGGTTTGGGAGTCATTGAGCTAAAGCTCGCTACATGGGTTGGATCGAAAGCTTAAGGGAACTAACATTGCACGACCACTACTGCTACTAGAAAAAAAAATCGAAATAAGAAAAAAAAAATATAAAGTTAGTATGTGGGAAAAAAAAAGGACGAGAGGTAAGGGTTTTAATCGAGTCTCCTTAACTATGTTGGTTCACTTTTGCACCAAAGGAAGTTCATGAATTCTTTTCTAATTGATTCTAAATGGCTTAGACTATGTGGTGGGATTAGTTGGAACTTTTGGAAAGATGTTCTAATTTTTAACGTTTTCTATGGATTGCAACTTGAAGGTGAAATGTTTGTCTTAGCTAGTTTTGTTTAAGTTTTATGGTTTGTTAGTTTTTCTTTTGTTTTTGAGTTTTGTTTTGCTTTAGGACAAACAAAAAGCTAAGTTTGGGGGTATTTGACAAGTCCATATTATACCATATATTTTACCCTAATCTTAGTATTAATTTATTGGTTATTTTGGTAGAATTTTGATACTTTGTTATATATTTTCTATGTAGGACATTCGACTTCCTCTAGAGCAAAAAGTAACCAAACAGATGAATTTTGGAGTGATTCCAATTGGAGAATGTTCGTGAGCCTTTCAAGATAATTGTATCAAAGTTTCAGATTTTTCTACCAAACCGTTTGACCGTGGCAATGAAATAAGACCCAGCGCGCAGCTTTCCCAGATTGACGTTTCTGGACATTTTGGGTATTTTGAAGGTCAAGGTGGCGTATTTTAAGGAAGATTTCTTCTGAAGATTTGTAAGGGATGTCTTCAGCTTTTGAAAGAGACTTTTGGGACCAAATCGGAGTTGATTTAGTCGGTCAAAAGTGTGATTTTCTCAGAAGTCCGAATTTTAGTTTAAATAAGAAACATTTTATTTCCTAATTATCTTATTCTATTATGTTTCCTAGTTTTTAGAAGACCTTTTCTAGTAAGGATTTTATTTTGTAGTAGTATAAATAAGGCTTTTTAGCCATTAGAAAAAGGGAGAAGGGATGCACGCACTGGTTGGAGCATTGCTTTTGACAATTCAAGTTTATTTTCAAGGTATTTTCTATCCATGGTTTTAATAATATTTTATTTTATGGTTGTTCATAACTAATTTTTGTTTGCTAAGGCAAAGCCTTGAGCCTTAGCATGAATATGTAGTCTTTATTTAATTGCTTATGATATTATGCATGCATACTTTGAATTATTAATCACTATGCTTAAACTGTCTCTATATCTTAATGCTTAGCTACCATTACGATGTTTAGATAAGTAATCAAATGCAATTCAGTCGGAATACCACCGGGGAATTGAGTATTGCTTCTTGTGATTGATAATTGTAATTTTACCTAGGATGAATACCACGTCTTAGGGGTTGCATGGTTTTTCAAAGGGTTTTCACAAATCGTAATGAGTCATAAATGTTTATATTTGATTTGAATACCACAGACGGATTGCATGTTTGATATACGTTCTAGCTTGAATACCATGAGTAGAATATTCATAAGGAAAACCTAACCTTCAAAGTTGCATGGGTAATTCATAAGTAATTGGTAAATCTACATAGGATTGTTAAGGGGACGGCGGAACCTTAGGTTTTTACAATTTGGTTTTCAAAACGTTTTCTTTTGTTTTCTTTACTTTGCTAATTTCTTTAATCATTTTAATTAAATTTGTTTTTAATCATTTAGGTCATAGAATCAACCTCTTCCAAACTTTGTTTTTAAATAATTAATTAAGATTTGGTTTAACATAAATTATTCATTCAATCCCTGTGGAGAACGACCTTGCTTGAGCTGCTATACTACGATAACCTACTATTGCAAGTATTTTTAAGTGTTTTTATCCCTACTTTTGCAGGTGGTAAAATCCCTATCAGGAGTGAAGGTGAATGCTTTTATACACTGTTCTAAAAATCCCCGCCTAGGCGCTAGGCGGCTGACCACCGCCCCGATTAATGCCTAGGTGTTTGAAAATTAAGAAAGGGCTCATAGACCTACTGAGGCGTCTGCCTAGACCGCCTAGGCACCCACCTAGACCGCCCAGACCGCCTAAGTACCCTCCTAGGTTGCAACTCACTTAGATATAAAATAGATAGCTCTCATTTTGCACTTTTAATTTTAATAAATTATAAGAGACTTGTTGAATACTAAAATGAA
Source organism: Cotoneaster glaucophyllus (assembly GCA_036320875.1). Lineage (NCBI taxonomy): Eukaryota > Viridiplantae > Streptophyta > Magnoliopsida > Rosales > Rosaceae > Cotoneaster > Cotoneaster glaucophyllus. The sequence continues at coordinate 11,043,162 of CM070064.1, read as the reverse complement.
CATATATTATTTGCTTGTATCCCCATGTTTTCATTATGTTCCAATACTTCACAATATATATGTCATTCTGTTTTGTAGTTTATGTTGAAATTATATATATTTTAAGTATGAACAAACACCTATTTACACAAAATAAGATAGATTTACTTAAATCCACCTAGGCGCTCGCTTAGACCCCACCTAGCAGCCTAGGTGCTAGGCCCCAGCCCGCCGCTCGACTAGCGTCTGGCGTCTTTTAGAACCTTGCTTTTATATTTTGTTCTCTGATTATAGTATTTTGGTTTTTCATATGTACATGCATAAAGACTTTGTAGTTCAATTATCTTAGCTAATAAAGTATCGTGCTGCTTAGTTCCAAAGGTTTTCCCAGAAAAATGCAGTTTTTAGCTATGATGTAGTACATTAAATTGTTATGAAAGAAAGCAACTTAAAGGCTTCAATTCGAAGCAATCAAGGAGGACTAGTATACTAGTCTTAAAGAGGACCTTAATGGAAGATGTACTGCAGAAACATTACATTTTATATATCTTTCATTATTTTCATATCTTGTTGGAGTTTCTTGTGATTGCTGATTTCATGATTGTAATGCTGGGGATAATATTTGTGTATTATGATATGATTCCCTTTAGTTCTTCAGGGATATTAGCTTTTGACTGAAACTTGTAATTGTGGATTTTGTTAATACTAAACTCATGGCCATTTAAGTATGTTCTCATATCAATAAGTATTTGTATTAAACAAGTGTTGGCTCTAGTGGGAGAATGTAAGTCTAATGATAGCTGCACATTTGTTTAGCATGTGCATGAGGGATTGAGATCATAAGAGTTTATGTATGACAATACTTGTTTATTAAGGAATGTATAAAATTGATGACTAAAATATAACTTAGGCATTCTGATATGGATGCTTTGGATATTAGTGATGAGGGTTATTAATGACTTTGATAAGGATTACATGATGGGAAGTATCTTTATCAAAGATCATTGTTTACATTATAAATAAAAGGTCCATACTCTCGGACAATACACGCAAACAGAAACATCAAGCCCCATTGATTGATAGTGCATACATATAGTGTTGAGAGGAGAAGAACCTTTATTTTCTGCTGCAATGACTTTGCTAGGTTAATGGTTAATTCGATATGTTGAGTTCTTTTGTTTCTGCTATATTTAAACTTACATTTTCATCATAAAAAAGCTCCTTCAACAAAAGCAGTAACAACAAGTAAAAGCAACGCGAATTTGACGAGCAAGTATGTGTCATTTAAAAAAACTATATTGATTACAATTCACTACTACAAAAACTTTGCGCAACGAGATAAGTTTGTTGTGCAAAGTACAATTTCGTCGCGTAAAACCTTTCGAGATAAAATTTTGGTCGTGCATGGTTCGTCATGCAAAGCTCGTGAAGATAGGGTTTGAGCGACAAAAATTAATCTTCGTCATGCATAGATTTTTGTTTTTTAATTTTTTTTAATTAAATTAAATTAATTAAATTTTTTTAATCCAATATATATAATATATTCAAAATGTACACATAAATTAACAAAGTACAATAATAACTTAATACAAGTCTATTGTGGTGGTAGTGGCGGGGGATATGGTTCGATAGCATCCTAATCCTTAACTTTAGTCGTCAAAGTCTCGAAGATTCCCTACAAAAAAAAAACAAATATGGTCAAATAACCAAAAAATAACATAAAACAATACCAAAAAATTGGTATAATCTCTCCTAAAATTGGTATACTCTAAATCCGACCCCAAATTCCACCCCTCACCCTATACTCGACCCCAAACCCCACACCAAACTCAAAATTAACTCCAAAAACACATATGAATGAAAAAAAAAAAAAAAAATTTAGGGAGAATATACCTTTTGGCAAGATTGAGAGTGAGTGAGAATGAGAGGGAGGAGTGAGTGTGAGAGAATTAGAGGAGACAGTGAGATAGAGATGAGAGAGTGAGTGAGAGTGAGAGATAGTAAAGAGAGAGAAGAGAGATTAAGTGAGAGGAGTGAGTGTGAGAGAGATGGTCGGATTTGGGGAGAGGGAAAGAGAGAAGAGATGTAAGAGTAGAGAAAGACATTGAGAAAATTATGGAGGAGTTATTTTGGTTTTAAAAACCGTATCACTTTGCTTGACGAAGAATAAGAGTTAATTTGCGCGACAAAATATTGGTTTCGCAAAGTCTTAAAAAAAAAAATTTAAAAAAATTCCAGTGTCCCATTTGTGGCTCTCGCCCAAATTTTTAGAGTTTTGCACGACAAAGTGTTGGTCGCACAAAGTTTTGCGTCACAAATGATTGGCCGCATAAAGTTTTGCGCGACGAAGGATTGGTCGCGCAAAGTCTTAAAAAAAAAAATCCCGCGTCCCATTTTTGGTTCCCATCCAAATTTAAGGATTTTATGCGACGAAATATTGGTTCGTCGCGTAAAATTTATAAAAATAATTTTTATAAATAATAAAAAAGAAAATAATGTTATTTTACAATTTAAAATATAAATAAATTAAAATAAATAAAGTTTAGGCGATCAAATGTGTATTCATCGCTCAAAGAAACTAATAAAAAATAAAGAAATAATTTAGTTTAACAATATAAAATATAAAATATAAAAATAAGTAAATAAGGGTGACGAAATATTGATATTCATCGTGCAAAGTTTTTAAAAAATAATAAAAACTTATGAAAACAACTATACTTTAAAATTTAGGGTGAAGTGCCGATTTAATCCCTGAACTATCACCTTAGTGAAAATTAGATCCCTGAATTATTTTTTCGGTAAAATAAGTCCTTAAATTCATTAAAAATTGGTAATTTCATCCCTACTATTATATTCAAAGCTATTTTATCCAATTTTTCATCAACTTAAGTCACTTGACACACTTTAGAGTGTAATATTGTTATTTTCTTGCCCATAAGCCCTTAACATTTCATATAGATCGCAAATCTAACGTCTAATTTACCATCCGAAGCCAATTTACACTATTTCTTATGAAAAACTACAAATTTACCTTCCAAAGTTAACTCCATACACTATTTCTTTATGAAAAACTATCAATCTACCCTCAAATGTATATCACATGCAAATAACGTGATTTAAATTGACGGAAAATTGAATATAGTAGCTCCAAATATAATATTCGGGATGTAATTGGCAGATTTTTATAATTCAAGGACTGATTTTTTTGAAAAAATAGTTTAGGGACCTAATTTTCACTGAGGTGATAATTCAGGGACTAAATTGGCAGTTCACCCTAAAATTTATAATATAAAATTAAATAAAAAATAAAAAATAAATTGGTTTAGGCAACGTAATATTTGGATTACATCGTGCAAAGATTTAAAAATAATAATAAAAATAAGTAAATAAGGGTTAGGCAACGAAATATTGATATTAGTCGCGCAAAGTTTTTAAAAATAATAAAAACTTATAAAAACAACTATATTTTAAAATTTATAATATAAAATTAAAATTAAAATAAATTGGTTTAGGCGATGAAATATTTGGATTACGTCACGCAAAGATTAAAAAAAAATTATTTTATTTATTTTTGTAACAACTTTGCGCGGCGAAGTTTAAAGTTTCGTCGCGTAAAGTGACTTTGCGTGACGATGTGTGTTTCTTCGCGCAAAATTCCATCACACAAGACTTTGCGCGACGAGGTTTAAAATTTCGTTGTGCAAAGTCACTTTGCGCGACGATGTGTGTCGCGCAAGGATTTTTTTTACTAGCTAGTATCCTTATTTCATTTGCCTTAACTGGTCTATGGTCAAACAAAATTTCAAAGAGGGATTTTAAAACCTATTGGGATCAGCAGTTGCCAACGACCTCACATTGGCTCTGCTATTGAACGAAAATCGTTCAAACTTGAGTTGATATGGAAAATAATAGTGTGAAAGATATATATCGAGTATCTTATGTTGATTGTTCACTGGTTTTTTTTTTTTTTTTTTTTTTGCATAAATGATATTATCTACATTAAAGGATGTGGGGGAGTGGGTTAAACCTTACAATGAGCTAGCAATAATGTAGTTTACATTCACCTTTAACGAGAATCAAACATAAAACCTTTCGTTTGAATACTACTAATTTAATGCATCTTTCACATGCCATATCTTAAATATCTATGCCTTTAGTATTAATAACATTCCCACGTTTAGGATATACCCAAAAGAAACATGAAGATATGTAGCCAAGAAATTGTCTATTTTTATAATTAATTTGTTGCTTTCTATATATGATTTGTTCCCTTTACACTCCATTTCCAATAAGATGCTCATTTCTTGGAAGCTTGCACGAGGCCCTTATATAATTATTCCAATTTTTTTCTTTTTTTTTTTTTTTTTTTTTTTTTTTTTTTTAATCTCTCACACCCCTCTTATTATCCATGCACACTGCATATTCTTCTTCGTTTTAACAAGTAACATAAATTTATATTATCCTTTTATGATTTATTTATTAATTATAATGAAAGACCACGTAACATGCATGCAGTGAAAAGTTCCCGAACTTTGGGTAAATTATTATGGAAACTGTACGGGAATTGTTCATCGGAAGTACTTATAATTTTTTTACAAAAATAATATTCTACGTAAAATTTATTTATAGTGGGAGATTCAAATTTGTTGCATAAGAAAACGTACACTGCTGGTTATGCTCAAGTCTGCATCTTAATTGGAAGTTTTATGATTCCAATAATTCAAGCTCAGATTGAGGAATTCGAGCTCTTTGTGTCCCTTGTTTTTGATAAACCCAATCCTAATCCACCTCCACCTCGTGTCTGCTCCTGCGCAAACCCAGTCCACCCTGGACTCCTCAGATGACACGGCTACTGCAGCATGAGTTCTATCCTGACTTATCTCCTATTATTAGTCCACGTTCTGATTAGGTTGTAATCCTAGTCCTACGTATATTTGTATAGTATTATTCCTATAAATATCAATGAACATCGCTCACTCTATTAGTGAGTTGAGATTCTACACATAAGATTTACTATCTTTCATGGTATCTAGAGCCAACGTCTAACGACACCGGTTCATAATAATTTTTTTTTCCCCGCAGATCCTCCTCTATGGCGTCTTCTTCCTCTTCTGCTGCTCCATCAGTCACCAATTTTCTTACCATCAAGCTCGATCGCACCAACTACCCTCTCTGGCGTGCTCAGTTTCTTCCCTTGCTGCGTAGCCGCAACCTTCTTTCTTATGTTACTGGCGATACTCCTTGCCCTTCTGCCTTTCTTCTTGATGATAATGGTAAACTTACTGACAAGGTAAATCCATTATATAATGAATGGATCCAGACGGACCAGATGATCCTTTCTTGGATTATGAGTTCTCTCACTCCCAAGGTTCTTGCTACGATCGTCAACAAAATTGATTCCGCCTCTGCCTGGTCGTCTCTTCAAGAACGGTATGCTTCTACCTCTCAGAATCGCATTATTCAGATGCGTACTGAATTGATGAATACTTCTCGTGGTGATCTTTCTATTGCTGATTATCTTGACAAAATCAACATCCTTGCCGACAATCTTGCTCTGTCTGGCGCCCCAGTCTCTGAATCAGACTTAGTTGCTATTATAATGAGTAAAGTGGGTCCTCAATATGAGACTACAGTCGCCTCTGCCCAAGCCCGTGACACTCCCATCACCTACACATCTTTGGAGGCTCTTTTATTAAGTGCTGAACAGCGTTACAACGCCTTTTCTCTTCCCTCTGACAGCAGCCCCTCTGCTTTTGCTGCTGTTCGTGGTGGCCGTGGTGGCTTTCGCGGCCGAGGGTCTTCCTTTCGTGGTGGCCGTGGTGGAGGCTTCTCCCGTGGTGGTGGTGTTTCCCGCCAGTCTCCTGCCCATGACCATGGTTCTACTGCTCCTGCCACCTCTTCCCGCGGGCAGTTCTCCTCCTCCACTGGTCTTCTTGGTCCGGCACCGGTTTCCACCGCTCCTCCCGGTTTCTCTGGGCGCATTCAATGTCAGATCTGTCAACGCTTTGGTCACTCCGCTATTGATTGTTTCAACCGTCTGAACATGGCTTATGAAGGAAGGGTTCCTTCGTCTCGACTTCAAGCATATGCAGCTGCCCCTGCACCTCGTGCCTCTGCCTCTGCCTCTGCGCCGCCTGCTCAACCTTGGCTCTTTGATTCAGGTGCCAATTCTCACATCACCAATGATGTGACCCAATTGCAAAATCCTCGTGAGTATCAAGGAACCGACCAGATTCGTGGTGTGCATGGCGGTCCAGGTTTGCAAATCGCCAAAATTGGCGACTCCTATCTCCAAACTCCCCATGCTTCTTTTCGTTTGCCTAATACCCTCTATTGCCCTCAGGCCTCTACTAATGTTATCTCTTTAAATCAATTCTCCGATGATCATAACTGTTTCTTTACCTTACATCCCAAATTTTATCGTGTGCAGGATTCACAGACGGGGAAGATCCTTTTACAAGGCCGGAGTAACAATGGACTCTACCCTTACCGCTCCTCTCATCCCTCTCATGGTGTTTTTGCTTTCTTAGGAGAACGTGTTCCTGATGTTTTGTGGCATTCTAGGCTAGGTCACCCTTCTTTTTCCATTTTAAAGCATTTAATTTCTGCAAATAAATTGCCCATTCAAGGCAACTTTTCTCGTCATTTTTGTGAATTTTGTCCTTTAGGTAAAAGTCATAAATTACCGTTTTCTTTATCTTCGTCTATGTCTTCTTCTCCTTTGGAATTAATTCACTCTGATGTTTGGTCTTCACCATCTTTGTCTGTTTCTGGTTTCAAGTACTATGTGGTGTTTGTGGATGACTTTTCCCGTTATACATGGTTTTACCCTTTACGTTTAAAGTCTGATGTTTTCTCCACTTTTGTTACTTTCACAGCTTTAGTGGAAAATATGTTTAATGCTAAAATTAAAGCTTTTCAAACAGATGGGGGTGGGGAATTTGTTAATACTTCTTTTCGCAATTTTTTAAATACCCATGGCATTTTCCATCGCCTCACTTGCCCTCATCACCCTGAACAAAATGGCTTAGCCGAACGTAAGCATCGCCACTTAGTTGAAACTGGTCTCACTCTCTTGGCTCAATCTGGGTTGCCCACTTCTTATTGGGCCGAAGCCCTTCATACTTCCAACTATATTATTAATCGACTTCCCACTCGCATTTTACACCACATTTCTCCATATGAAAAATTATTTCTTAAACCCCCTCAATATTTGTTTTTCAAGGTTTTTGGGTGTGCATGTTATCCTTATTTGCGTCCCTATACTTCTCATAAGTTGCAATTTCGTTCTAAACGTTGTGTGTTCTTAGGCTATTCTTTAAATCATCATGGTTATAGGTGTTTGGATCCCTCTACGGGACGAGTTTTTCTATCTCGCCATGTTGTGTTTGATGAGAACAGGTTTCCCTACAAAGAGTCCATTGTTACTTCATCCTCGCTGCTCTCCCCGTCTGCGGATCCCGTACTAGAAATTGGTGCACCATCCTCCTATGCTTCTGCACCTTCCTCTTCCGCCCAACCAGCTGCCCTGGCCCAGCCTTCTTCTCTTCCAGCCCCGTCCTCACCCTCCCCTGCCACCCAGCAGCCGCGCCCCCTCCTCGTCTATACTCGTCGAACCAAGCCTTCCCCTGCCTTGCCATCACCCGCACCTGATCCCTCAGCCTTGCCGCTTCATGCACCTACTTCGGCATCGGTTTCCTCTACTCCCGAGGTACGTACTTCTACTCACCCTATGCTTACTCGCTCCAAAGCAGCCCTGTCTAAAACTGCTTCCAAATATGCTTTTGCTGTTGCTATTAATCACGACTTGGTTGAGCCTACTTGTTTTAGTCAGGCCAATAAGAGTCCCGCATGGCGCAAGGCGATGGCTGATGAATTTAACGCCTTACAACGTAATGGCACCTGGTCCTTAGTTCCGTTTCAACGCACCATGAATGTTCTCCCCAACAAGTGGGTTTACAAGATCAAGCGACGCTCCGATGGCTCACTTGAGCGCTACAAGGCTCGTTTAGTGGCTAATGGGTTTCATCAACAAGAGGGTTTGGACTACAATGAGACGTTTAGTCCTGTGGTCAATCATGCTACCATCAGGTTAATCCTTTCCATTGCTCTTCATTTTAACTGGCCTCTTCGTCAACTCGATGTTCAGAATGCATTCCTTCATGGTTCTTTAACCGAGGAGGTCTATATGCGGCAACCACCAGGGTTCATTGATTCTCAGCATCCCTCTCATGTGTGCAAATTACATCGTTCGTTATATGGTCTTAAGCAAGCTCCTCGCGCATGGTTTCAATGCTTTTCCCATCACTTGGAAAATTTGGGTTTCGTCTCTTCCCATGCTGATTCATCACTGTTTACTTTCTTTGACGGTTCGGTCGTTCTTTACTTGTTAATTTATGTTGATGACATTCTCATTACTGGCAGTAGCATGTCCCATATATCTCGTTTGATTCATCAGTTGGGCACCTTATTCTCTATGAAGGATCTTGGACCCCTCCATTATTTCTTAGGGATGGAAGTAACCCGTACCAGCACCGGCCTTCATCTCACTCAGACTAAGTACATTACTGATCTTCTTCACCGTACCCAAATGTTGGACTGCAAGCCGATCTCTACCCCAGTCATTAGTGGCCGGCGCCTAAGTCTGTCTGATGGAGACCCCTTGTCTGATCTCACCGAGTTTCGTAGTGTTGTGGGTGCCTTGCAGTATCTTCTCTTCACCCGTCCTGATATTGCATTCGCCGTTAACCAGGTTTGTCAATTTATGCATAAGCCTACGACAGTTCATTGGGTTGCCGTCAAACGCATTCTTCGTTATCTGAAAGCTACTCCTACTCATGGCATTGTTTATCGTCCAAGTTCTCTTCAACTTACTGCCTTTGCCGATGCTGACTACGCTGGTGACCCTGATGATCGTCGTTCCACTGGTGGCTACTGCATTTTTCTTGGCAAAAACCTCATCTCCTGGAGCTCCAAGAAGCAACGTGGTGTCTCCCGTTCCAGTACTGAAGCTGAATACCGTCAGCTTGCCTACACCGCTGCTGCCCTCTCTTGGTATCGCACTCTGTTTCGTGAACTTCACCTTCCCCTGACACCACCTCATCTTTGGTGTGACAACATTAGTGCTCTCTCTGTTGCTTCCAATCCTGTTCATCAGCAGCGCATGCGCCATGTCGAGGTGGACTATCACTATGTCCGCGAGAAGGTCACCCGCAAAGAGATCCTTGTTGGTTATGTTTCTTCCACCGACCAACTTGCTGATCTTCTCACCAAAGGTCTCTCTGCCGTTCGATTTGCCTTCCTGCTGTCCAAACTTCCCGTCCGTTGCCGTCCGCTCAGTTTGCGGGGGAGTGATAAACCCAATCCTAATCCACCTCCACCTCTGTCTGCTCCTGCGCAAACCCAGTCCACCCTGGACTCCTCAGATGACACGACTACTGCAGCATGAGTTCTATCCTGACTTATCTCCTATTATTAGTCCACGTTCTGATTAGGTTGTAATCCTAGTCCTATGTATATTTGTATAGTATTATTCCTATAAATATCAATGAACATCGCTCACTCTATTAGTGAGTTGAGATTCTACACATAAGATTTACTATCTTTCAGTTTTTTGGTCCTTTTTTCAACTAAAATGAGTACATTTGAAGTCAATTTATTACACAATTCAATTATGTACAATGTAGCATTACGATTCGGATAATCGAAAATCAAGGAATTCCAACCTAGAACGAATTGGAATATTGTTGTATGAGATATCATTAATTAGAAATGTCAGGATGAAATAATGCAGATGATTGGAAGTATCTATAAGTTTGTAAGCGGCAACAATTGAAGTTCTGCAGACTGCTGCAGAATTTGAACTTATATCACATATATACCATTTCTTGCAAATGCATCGCAATTCTGATTCAACTAAAATATTGTAACCAAATAGAAGTTTATATGTAATAGGACAAATTTCATTTGCAAATTTTACTCCAAACTCAAAGCATTTGTTGTTATATTCCTCTTAGATCACCAAGTTTCATCAACATAATTAAGCATATTAACCCCACTGACCTGCAAACTTTGTGAAAGCGTTTCTCAGCTCTCAGCCTCACCTTCCAGGAACAAAGTTTGTGACATATGACCAAGCATTGTTGTTAACCGGGTCAGACAAGTGGTCAGCAAGGTTTTCCATTGGTCCCTTACCGGTAACAATGGCTTGTACAAAAAACCCAAACATTGAAAACATGGCCAATCTTCCATTCTTGAGCTCCTCAACATTAAGCTAAGAAAATCGTTTTCTGTGCCTCGGTTTTCTACGCTGAGCCCGCCTTATTTCGAACTTGCGGAAGCCAATCTCGTTTCAATTCAGGTGGATTGACATGTTCCACTAGCTAGCTAAACGAACTTGACCTCATAAGAGAACAAAGGAAGAAAATATATATATATGTATGTATCGATGTCTCTCGCCAATACAATTTTGCCACATACATACTTTTTGGATGAGAGTAATGACATCTGTTGAGCCATATATTTTCACAAAGGAAAATATATTAATAATAAATAAATTGCTTTTACAAGGGAAGAAGTCGTGAAAAACATGGCTTCCTCAACAAAAGAAGATGAAGTGCAAAACAGGAGCTCCCTCTGCAACAAAAGGATGTGGATGACTGCATACCATTGGTGGGAGAAGTTAAGAGAAAGTGGCGGAGAACATGTCCTCTACCTTGCCTCATGTAAAATTCTAGGGCCTTCCTTGGATGCCTATAAATAGGCACTAGCTGCAGTACACGGGGGAGGAAGAAAGGAAGAGGTACTCTGCAGAAATTGAGAGTAAAGAAAAGACGCAACGAAGTATTGCCAGAAGAGAAGACGAAGTAATTCCATTACCGGCGATTCCAAACCAAGCCTCTCAAGGAAGGAGAGCAAACTACAAGCAACAATCAGAAGGTACAAAACCTATGTTTCATTTTTTTTTCTTCATTTTCTCTCCAGTAAATTTATTTTGCAGGCAAGCGTTGTCTGGTCAGCAACGGCCGCAAAAGGAAAGTTGTGCTCCCATTAAAAAGATGCAGATATAATCTCCAAAATCCCATGAATTTCTTCGGGGTGGTCTAAACCAGCCCATGAAGTTCCAACCAAATCTAAGTGATCGATGCTCTCCATCGTCCATGATCTGTCCTGAGAAAGAAGACGTCCGCGGTCCTCCATCTCTCACCACAACATAGCTCCTGATTCCGTGAGTTGCTGGAGAAGACAGAAGGAAATAAAATTCTTCTCTTTCGATGGCAGCAAGCATGCCACAAGGAATGGAAACCAACAGTAAGCATGGACCCTGCAACAATAAATAAACACCCAAATCTCCAAGTTACGATTTATTCATATTGGAATCAAAGGGTATTCCTTTCCCAAAAGAAGGGTTGTAATTAATAGGGGTGTAGCCTAGAATGGGTCGAACTCAAATTAATAAAACCCTCTTCGAAAAAATGAACGAAGATGAAATTGTGTCGAGTAAATTATTTATTTACATTTTGTGTTACAATTTCTTGCTCAACAACATCATCTTAAGATTTTTAGGTTAATGAGAGGAAGCTCTAATAATATGGATGATTTTTCTTAATCAAATCTAATATATATGGATGGAAATTTGTAACAGTTTATATATTGTTTTATTAGTTCTCTTCACATGCAATTAAGAAATGATAAGACAGTCTCATGACTATTACAATAACTACATCTGTCATTTTTGTGTTAGGATGTACAAACGTTTTCGTGTCATGGCCAATGGACTCCTCTTGCTATAGAAACTGTTGACTCAACTTGCGTTTAAACCTGACTCAACTATGAAAATGTGATAACAAGGTTGCTATCTATATTGCTTATGATCTGATATAATATGATCGTATGAAACATGTTGAAGCGGGTTGACATTTCATTAAAGATATTAGAGAGTTGGATCGTATAGTTTCCGTTGGTAAAATTGAAGATCAACTACCAGATATTTTGACGAAGACTAATTACAGAGTTGGAGCCAATTAACCCTTCTCACCACCATTTACCCATAAGGTGGACCCTTACAACCGAAGTCTGTTGTTCGAATTCTCTATCTTCCAAAGTTTGCTTGAATTCCTCGGCGAACTGATTCTGCCTTTTCCTTGAGAGGATGGATCAGATAAGCCTAGTGGCCATGATGCTGCTGGCTCTCTGGGGCTCCAGTGTAAGATTATGAGTATGAAATATACGTTGGGACCGGTTATAGCGTTTAAGATTGCTATGGAAAAGTCTTGATTAAAGCTGTTAGGTTGTCCTCAATGATTTAGGATAACAAAATTGAGAGAAGTTCCAATTGGTTTTGGAAAAGAACTTGGTGTTGGAACTTTATAAGGTCTCATAATTCGTTATGGTTTTGTATAGTTTGAATCCTAGTCCAATTTTGTTTGTAGCTGTTGGATCAAATTTCAACGGTCCGAATTCCGAACTTAGTGGATTAGGTGAAAAGAGATCCGGAAAGGATCCCTTTCCGAGAGTATTGACCTCTTTGAATTCTTGGATAATGAGAGGACAAATGATACATCTGTCAACAGAAAAAACAATTTATCACAACTTGGTCGCAATGGGATGAAATAATTAGAGAAGCTCCCAGCCTCACAACCCTTCTTTTACAGTTTTCTACTTTACTTTTGAAATGCCTCATTTTATCAAACATTTAAGGTCAATAGTACATAATTAGTAATTTAGAGCATCATGCTAGTCCTTAAAGCTGTTCTCACCCACCATATAAATTCTTTAATTGAAGAATAAGGCTCTCTAATGCACTAGAAACTGAGTCCCTAAAGTGTAGGAACTTACCGGCTACATGAAACAAGTTCCCACATATAGGGACGTTATCGGGGCGAAAGTGGTGGAGCCCGATCCGCCCACGTTCAGCTATTCCTTGCTGATATGCAGCTGCATGCACGGTTCGACTGATTATTTCTTTTGTTTATTGATGGAAAATCAAAGGTCTTAATGATATTGCATGAAACGAGGCCGTATATAGAAGCATCTACCAATTCAAGTGAACATTCAAATATTAAGCAATCTAACATCATAAGTGGAAAGATGGTAGCAGTTAATGATGTACATGAAACTTGGAATAGGCAGTGAGTGGCAAAGACAAGGAGCTACAAAGGCACTCTACTTAATCTCCCTCATAAAATTAATTGCTGTGATTCAATGGGATTTTCACAGGATAAATTATATTCTAATCCCGGATATGAACTTGAGATGCTAAAAGCTTCAATATTAGACGGAAATTTTTAAGTTTCTGTCCAATACGCAGTCTTGTCTCTCCTTCCTGGAAGAATCCTGAAAATCTGCAAGCCTCTGCTGAATGCTTGGTTGAAGAGGATACGTGTTTGGAACTCTGATACAAACGGGAACCATGACAAAATGGCTATCGACATGAAGATTACTAGTCCCATTATGTAATCGTATGCTCTTCCAAGCTCCTTGATTGATTCCCAGAGTCCTAGCCCTTTGAACAACGGCCTGCATACTTGTCCGATCTTGAAAGAACGAAACAAACAATTGGTTTAGTGAATCCAATTAGGAAAAGTTTGGGACATTGTTTCTAAGCGTAATTTTGAGAGTGGTATTTCGAAAGGAAAAAACTCTCAACACGTAAACTCCATAAAACATTTAACTTACCAGAAGAAGGGCCCAGCCTGTGGGTAGAAAGGCAGGGATTGCAGCAAATAGATCTGAAATGGTAAGGCCGCAAACAACAAATAGGACAGTCATGACTGACATGAAACCAAGAAACAGAAGCGCTTTCAAAATCCTGAAACAGAGCTGAAAGTCGGTGCCAAATCTTCGTCCACCCATGGAAACTATCTGATGGAAACATGCAAAATAAGCAATATCAGATATATCATATTATCCGAGAAGTAACATTTTTATCTGTAACCCAGTCAAAACCAAGTCCAAACAACCTTGCATCAAACATACTAGTTATTAGCGATTTTTATTTGCATACCAGTAGAACGAGAAGAACGGTTACCATAACCACCCAAGAAAGTCCATAAACCTGCAAAGAAATTGAAAAAAGTCGTAAAAATTAGGCCTTAAGGCTAAACAACTATTTATAGGCCAACAGGAGAACAACTAGTCAAATATAATGGAACACGAATATTACCTGTAAACTCTTGCTGTGATGAGCTATATCAAGGTGGTACACAATTCCATATTGGTAAATAAGGAACCGAAGCGCAAGTATTATCTCAAGAATTCTTCCCCGGAAACCTGTGTATTTGAGGTGTTCCTGTTCTTCATCCCACCATGATTCCCAACTTTTGTCACGTAATATCCCAATACCACCACGGGTTTCCATCCACCTCTTCCACTCTGTCCAATCATCTACAATTTTCTTCCAGTCAAAGCTGGACGGATTGAATATGAAAGGAGCAAACAACCACGAAGCAACCAGAAACCACAGGGAGAAAATAATGAACCGAAAAAGATTTGAACTCCTATAAGATTCCCCGTAGACTTCATAAACAATCAGCAGAATCAGCACTTCCAACCCTTTCACAAAGTGACTGCGCGAGTAGAGTCTGTAATTCTCGGAAAACTTTGCGTGGTAGACAACAAAACCACGGCCAATTGCATGGTATTTACATCCTCCGTGTAAGATCGTCCTTCCATAGTAATGGGCTTTTGTTCCAAGTTGGAATGTGAAGAAAACAGAGGCCAACTGCAGCTGCATGATGACAAAATCACCCAAGGCAGCGCGGAACCCTTTCTCTAGGCCAAATTCCATTACCATGGGAAGCACAAGCAACAAGCCCAGTTGAAAGAAAGACTGGATAGCCAAAGCCTCTTCGAAGGCTTTGTTCTCATGTATGGCTGGACTGTCCAGGATCTCGTTCTCTAACCCACTCATAACCATGTACATACGTCCATATAAAAACACATATACAGCCAGCACAGTTACCTGAAACAATATAATGTCCGTGTCAAGCTGCAATACATAGGTCAGTTGTAAAATACCACACCCCTTCAAGTACATAAACACATAAAGGCAAAGACAACCAAAACGCATCCTCGAAACTCTAATAATGCCCTTCCTATTCCTATTTATACAATTCTCAGATTCAATCAATTTCCGCTCTATCATCTATAACTATAGTACCTGTCAAGGACATTGTCAGTAACATATATAATCAAACATGAATTAAACAATGCCAACCACTAAAATAGACAAGGGATGGTTTATTGAAGTACAGAGACTGCATTGGCATTTGACATGTTGTCTAAGAAATCTACTCGGTATAAACTACTAATGGAACAAAGTAAATCATTAGACAAACGAGATTAGTTTTCCCGAGCATACCATACTACTAAAATAGAATCCAATTGTTGTGAAGTAAAAGGACAGCATTCTGAAGAAATCAAACTGACGCCCAAGCCGGTAAACATCACGGCTAAGTGTCTGTTCTCCATTTCCATTTGAAACCTTAGCCTCAAAAAGTGATAGATTGTTGATTGCCATGTCACGCCCCTTGCCTACTTGGATATACTCGTGATGCGTTATAAATCCCCCACGCATGGTTGAATTGTACCCTGAAGGCATCAACACAATTAGTCAGCAAATATAATACTAAACTAGTGGATTATCGTGTCAAGAATGGAAAATTACCTGCAAATATATCGTGGGTTAAGTTTATTACTTTTGAAGCTTTGCTTATGCCACCCCTTGTTATGTGGAAGATTCTATCAAATATATCAGGATGACCATAATGGAACCGTACCCTGTCAAGTTGGAATGACATTAGATAGGTATTAGAATGTGGCTCAGTCAAATGTAACTTAAGGCTTACCTCAGTGGATTTGCCAAAATTCTTTGGCCAATGGTTACAAAACTGGTCTCTTGATTCGACGAGAACCAAGCAAGTGATGAAACACTGTACATTAATAAGGAAAAGAAAAATAAGCATATAACGCTACAATTGCCACTAATCATCCCACTAAGGTCCATAAATTTTGAACAGATATATTGAAAGGCTGACCTTCCAGAGAAAATATGCTCCCTTAGACCCAATATTGTGGGTTTTCGGTTCTCACGACTATGCTTTAGGAATTCCTCCAACACATTTCTCATTTTGAAAGCTTCTTCAAAGTAATTATCCTGGAAAAAGAGGATGAATAAGAAAGTAAAATGACCCACTTTGTATATAACTTTTTACATAAAGACACAAAGAGAGCTACCTGATTCATGTCTATTGTCTGCAGGGCTTCTCCGCGAGTAAAGATAATGGCATGGTTTTGATTTTCAGGCTTTCCTTCGCCAATATCTGTAGGAGAACCTGGAAGCTTGATGCGGTATATTTCCTAGCAATGCAAGAAAAGGAAGTATTCGTTATTTACTGTTCACTACAGTCGATATGGCCCATATGAGTGCACTAATCTCAATAGGCACTTGTTTATAGATGAAGCATGTCTACAACGAAATGGACATCATATCAAAAGTATTATTACAATATATACATTATACCACCTAATTCTTCTCTACTTTCATTTCACCCAAAAAAGAAATGGACATCAAATCAAAATTTATGTTATTCTATACTAAAATAACATAAATTTAATACTCAACAAAACTGAACCAAGATTAACAGAACAATTCACTGTCGCAATAAAACTGATTCCTTCCGGTTTATGCGCGTAATGTACTTCAATAGAAAAATAAATAAATTTAGTAGCTTTATTTCTTGTTCAAGGCACATGCTACACTGCTACGCACTGTTCAGTGTGTATAGAACAAGCATTCTAATTCCATACCTCGTCCCCTTTGTCACCTCCCTTGACTAGAACAGAAAAGTAAGTTTTTTGGGGTTTTCCATTCACTTGCTCTTCCATTGTATCTATGTAAGCAACACGTAGAGATGGATACCTACAAAAATGTTTACATATTAAACGATGCCATCGACAATTTAAATAGCAAAGGAATCTACTCATTGTTCATCCTATGGCACTATTGACTCACGTTTGCATCAGCTTCAGGATATTAGTGTAACAACTTCTATCCCGAACTATATTGGATTTTTTCTGAGCACCATAGACCTGACAAGAAAGTACATATGTAAACTTCAAATCTGCCAGAGCTCGTGCACGATCAAGAAAAGCCAGCCCAGCCTGCTCATCATTTTCACTTAACGCTGAGGTTTGGTAGCCTCCCAAAAGATCTGCAACATAACCATATGCCAATTTACTAGCTTTTACAAAATTTTGGAACCAAAATCCGGTAACGTTGATCTTAAAACCCATTATCTGTTACAGAATCCACTAACCACTATCTCCTGCTGTTTCCAGGACACACTGAAGGTCTAAAGCCTTCCTATAGTACATCATCCCTCTCACTAGCAGAAAAATACAGATAAAAAGTATAAGTTCACATAATTAAATGATAATTATACATGAGACCAATTTACTCATTAATCCAGACCTGTTCTAGAAAGTGTCTGCCCCCTGTATGATACCCACTGACGGGTTAACTCTGATCTGTCCTTTGCAGGAATCTCATTTAGCCGTTCCTGGAAATTCGTCCATTCATCTAATTGGCAATCATAGTTGGTTGGCAAGGGTAAGTTCAAGTCAATTTCAAAAAATGAAAAGAATAATGCAGATATGAGTCTGACACGCACCAGGATATATTTTCTGCGTGTAGAACAAAACTGAGATTCCATCCTCATTTTCTCGTGTAATTTCCTCATCAGAATAGAGCACATCTTCTTTGTAATAAGGAGTCAGAACACTGAAATATAAATCAGGAAGAATATTGAACTTATTTTAGCAATTATCAGATCCCGAAGCAAAAAGGAAAACTTGAAAGAGGTAAGAGACATATGTTCAACACAAATGGTGGAAGAAAAACCATATATTGATCTTTCAACTTCAACCAAGTCTCAAAAACATGTCAAAAGGGGGGCTTTTTTGTTATTTTCTTATTCCATTTAGTAGCCTAATTTTACCATTGACAAACTTAGCGTTTACAATGACAGACCTGAATGAGAGCATGTCACGAACTTTGGGAGCACGTGGCATGTTCATGAATAAGGAGTTTGCAAAAAAGGTGATGCGCCTGCGAGCATCCAAGTTTTGTGGGACATCGATGGCAGACTCCTTGACGGTCAAAAGCAAATGAAGTCTGACTACCTATGTTAACGTAGAAGATGGTAAGACCCAAAAATCTTAGATAATCAGTTAATGTCAATAACAAAAGAATGTCTCCCAAAGTTACCTTCTCCCTCCAACCCTTCTCGCTCCAAGATTTATGTATGTGGTCAATTTTAAGCTTTCGAAACCTTTGCCCCATCTTGACATTTTGAGGATCAATGTTATGTGCTGCGTCCATTATTCTACACAGAGAAGAAGAAAACCATAAAAGCACAGGAGATGGAAAGGCCCATTTGGTGGTTATGACAGTTTTTGTTCTGTCACCAGAATGCACTTATTTCTTAGAACTCACTCATGGCCGTTGATCATAACATGCTGTGTGATAAACTCCATGATATCTTCAAGCGCATTGATTATCTGATATATGGAATTATCGACAATCTCATCATCAACTAGCTGCCAACACACCAACTTAAGTGCTCAGAAAGGAAATGTATAATGATGTCTACATTGCCTAGACTATCAGTTCATTGCTGAAAAACTCAGCACTAAAAAATTTAGAAAGGCATCGAAGGAAGTACGTTACCAAGAGCCATAGAAGTTTCTCCAACCTCTCGCTAAGAAATGGCAGCCCGCTCATGCGGAATTTAGTCAAAAATCTCTGCTGCTGTATGCTACTGTCTACTTCATAGCATATCCACTTTACAATCCTGTTATGTAAGATGAAACATACTTTATAATAGGGAGGATAAAATTGTGCTAGCCGGTTCTGGTTATCTATGACATTCAAACTGGTATGCTTCTGACTTACATCATATCCGCTTCATCTTCCAAAAGGCCATATATAATATCCTTGAGTGTCTGATAGCATTCAGTTACTGCTGAATACATATAATCATCACTCTTAATCTTTATAAATAAATCATCATCTGCCTTCCCCGTAAAATAGCTTGCCATGTCTAATGCTATCGGAATCTTCACAAGTGAAAAAAACAATAATAAGAGTTACTGATTGGATTTGTACATAAAATTAACATATGAAGGCATGTAAAATATATACCTTACTAGCAAGCAAGAAAGGAGGCCACTGGACAACAGACAGATCACCTGATGAATATGGAACAAGCAGCAGATCTCTCTCTCTGTACGGTTTATTTTGAACAGATATAATCAGCAACTTGCCAAAACTGCGTTGAAAGGTAAATTAGAGAGTAAGAAGCAGTTAACCTATTGCTGATAAGGTCTTCCCCTCGCATTGAAGTTATGAAGTCATTCCAAACGTGAGAGAAATTAGCTATGTTCCTTCGTTGGCGTTCCTCATTCTGCCACATCAAAGTGTCTACTTTTAGTCAAAGACATGGAAGAAAAAAGATTTCAGGTCATGTTTTCTTCATTGACAAGAAGTACCAAGGAAATTACCTGCATCAGTATGTGGTGTGCAAATCATTTATGTATGGTATGAAATATATTGTGAGGGGAAAAATCAACTTAAATTCCATGTACTATAGAGCAATATGAAAACACTGATTAAATTAGTACTACCAATGGTCCTTCCTCTTTTGCATCCTCATTTTGTGGCGGCATAAGACGATTACAGAAAGCAGAAGGCACAGACTCAAATCTGGACCTCAACATCCCAAGGGTCCGTATCTGAGAGACAAATAGTTATAAAGGGTTCAATGGGTAGAAACCAAGACAAGCTGAGAGCCTGAGACAGATATAGACACGTTAAATGTAAACAGAGAGAACAAATTTGCCACCGACCTCACCCAAATGGCTGAAGGCTCCAAGAATTCCACCAAAGATAGTAGAAAATATTGCATACCATATTTGACCATCCATAAAATAAACCTATACACCAATAATCATTAAAAAGTGATAATTTACATAAGCAAGTACAAGAAATGCAAATTTTATCATATGACAGAATTCTTCCGCGATTCACTTACCAGGACAATTGGAGCCCATATTGCAGTAACAACGCCAATATTATGAGTTACTACAGCAGTTCCAAATGTGAATTAGTATTAAGAGCAGGCTACTAGTTAAAAACGTTTTAAGTGAAAGCAGTATAGCAAAGTTTGAAATATTACCACTTGGAAAGAACTCATGCCATCGATAATTACTTATAGGCATCTCCATTATTATTTTTGTTGGTGCAACAAGTGGCCGTAACTGTTATCATAATATACAAATACAGATTAGTAATAAAACAAAAAATATGAGTTTAACAGATCCTCGAAGGAAAAACCCTGCATGGTAACCGAAACATGATCCGAAAATAAAGTGATCACACCCCAAGCAAGTAGTTATTCCATAGTATACATGAATTCAGTTATCGGACATCAACTTGTCAACAGGAAGTTAATGAAGTTTGGCATCTATTTACAATGTATACAGTTACGATTCATACAAATGAGTACTTACGTTGAGCCTCTGTGTGGTGGCCAGGGAATTCTGTTCCATGTTATTGAAACTTAACAGAATAATTTAGCTCGGCGACTTATTTGTGGACTCAGGCTGCTATGCATCTCAAATTTCTTAACTCTTCAGTCTTAATTTCATGAACTAACTGAGTTTATGAACACACAACACCCACAGATTGTACGTGTGCGGGGGTGTGTAAATCATTCAAGTGCCTAAAACCTACATGAATATGCCAATGCCTTGCTGTGCATGTATGTGAACATGAATAAGAAATGGAAAATAAAAAAGGGATTAGATCTCAAAGAAGAATATTGAAGAGAAACCACCTCCACATAATAGCTGAACGATAGCTTGCTGATTAACAGCATGATCCAAAACAGCGTATATCTGAAAGAAATCAGAACAAAGGCACCCGAATCAAATATCCATAGTAATGACTAATGAGTGGAAAGACAAGCAGCAAAATGGCGAACCCCCTCAGAGCTTTTCCCACACACATTCAACACCCACTCTCAAACGATGAAGAAAAATAATAAAAGTGAAGATATGTTTTACTTACTTCAGCAGTGAAATGACGTCCTCATGAAGCCCTCTTCCTATATACAGTTTTGGCTGTAGTATGGCCAGAAACACATCCATAACTCAAGCAAAAATAACAGAGCAAAAAGATATATCTACAACCACAAGGCAACAAGAAATTTGTTTTAAGACATGCTTGCCTGAGCCCACCACATAAAAAGAGTGGCAATCCTCCCGTTTGAGAGCTCTAGATGCCTCTGTAAACGTGGAAGAAAAAATAGAACAGTGGCCAATATATTAGGAAGGAGATAGAGCGCAACAGCATAATTATAAAATGATTGATTCCCCCGATCCCTAGCCCAACTGCTGAAGAATTTTAGAAGTCCTGTAGGACTCTGCACAGAACTAGAATAGCCAATAGGCAGAACCACAGCCCATACACCAGCTACAGCAAATTTCAAGAGGTATCGTAGTCTTTGAGTGAATTCCAAGCTCTTCCAACAATGCCAACTAAGAATTATATCCAGAGTGGCTGAAGAACATACACACACAAGATAAGAAAGTGTAGCAGAAAAGTCAGTTGATGGCATGCCATTAGAGCAGAATATAACGGTATACATTATAAGGAAATAAATGCCGGGAACACCCACCTTGTAATAAGTTGAGGAAAGCATTAGTGATGAAGATGCTTAAAACTCTTCTGAAGACATCCGCATCAAAGAAAGCAGTCAGAGAACCAGAAGGACCCCATGCAACAATAAGCATAGCCTAAAAATCAGAATATAGTGAGGCACATTCCTTTACAAGAATTCTTTAGAATTAAAAGAAAAGAAACTCTCCAATCTCCCTTTCATCTTAAGAACACGTCCTCTTTTATCTAGGAAACATATCAACCTCACTTTTGTTCAGGAGTAGCAACTTTGATTCAAATGGAAAAGCTCCCCCAAAGAAAAATGCCAAACACTTTTAGCCGCACAGATGACAGTTTTTTTCTTAAATAAAGCATTACCCTATTTTGCCTCCATTCGGAATCCTGTAACTTCCTCCACCACCTACCCAGCCTGCCACTGCCAGTTCTCCACCCACCGCCTCCAATCCTCCTCCCACAAAACAGAATGTAGAAAGAGAATACAAATTCGTATCTTTTCCATCGCTCTCAAATTCCATCACCACCACTTAAGCTTGCATAGATAGGAATTTTTTTTATTTTGTTTTCTATTTAGTGTAGACTATAGTATTCCTCTATTGTTGGTTAAAGAGCTTGAGTAAACTACGGTTTAGAATTCAACTCCACTTCCTTAGAGGTCTTCAAAATCCAAATTGCTTTGAAAATTAAACTAAACAAAATGTATCATCAAAGTAACATATTATGTCATGTTAGTTCTTGAACTACTGCCCTGATATGAATTGAGGTGGGCATGGAAAATGACAACATCATAGTATTATAACAGCATACACAGCTGTTTTTCCAATCTTATTGATATGGATAGGAGAGGGCAAAGAGAGTATATTATTTGTAAGATCATACTGAAAATCGAAAAGCAAACCAAAAGGTCGATTCTTACCATTGTTGAAAGACACTTACGACATGGAGTTTAGTGTATATCAGGATTGTGTACTTGAGAACTCTAAGGGAGTTTGGAGCCATTAATCAAACTATAAACATATAATTAAAAATTAAGGCTACCTGGAAAGCCAGTATCAAGAATACCCACATTCGATCAAAACTTCTGTAGAGATGCCAAAATGTTCGGACTTCTACAAAATTTGTTTTAGGTTTCCTTCTCCCACCAGCAGCTTGTTTTGGCCTCTATTAAACATGTATGCAGATGAACACAAATTTAAGAAAAAGGAAAAAATCGTATGCATATGCAGACACAAATTATGTTCATGTACGCAAACATTGTGCTTTTAGACAAGTCCAACTCATAAGAGAAGAGGAATTTTAGTAAACTGTGTAGCAATAGGAGTTTTGTTTCTTCTGATCAAAACACTGGAATGAGATATTAAATAAAATGTTTCCGAATATGTCTAAGTTGACCATCCCCAACTCAAAGTTACAAACAGACAACCTCAACAAAGATAGGTGCCCCATTTGTCTGTTGAATCCCATCTGAATGCCTAAAAAAATCTGCTGTAGGGTCCATTGGCCACCCTAGCCTAAAACATCTGTCGGACCTAGAAGGAATAAACAGGCCTTTCAGCTATTTATATCTGAATGGACCGACAGCAAAATTTACCATCAAAGATACTAACCAAAAGTATTCATTTAGATCATCATAATTTCTCCATCTTGAATGACTTGCCCTGCCATATCTGCTTCTCTTTTCTTCCTTTGCAACAAAAAGGAGATTCAACTTTTGAATTACAAAACTGTAATAAAAATGCTTCTTGTGGAGAAATACAGGCAGTAGAATACAATCCTTACCTTGCACAAGACCTGGTAGATAGGAGTTACAACATCCCTCAGAAAAGATTCTTCATCCCGTGCTGTTGTTTGGTATGTTTCTCCAGTAGCCGGATGAGCGTTGCTAAATAAAATTCCGTTTACCTCATTGGCCATCTTAACAATTATTGAAGAAAAGTTTAGTCAAACCTTATGAGTTTCAGGACATGTAAAAGTGAAACTTCTGAAAAAGTTGTGTGTTAAGAACAAGCATGATTCTCTACAGTATAATATTTATGTCGTAGACTAGATTTTTATGTTTTACTTTGCAACTCACTAGTATGTACTTATGGACTTTCATTTTTTTCTTCTACTGTTTTAATAAATGGTGAGGAATTGGTCTCAAATTCAAGTTTTCTATCAGCTATAATAAGAAACGAAGAAAATAATAAAAAATACTAAAAGATTTGGCCATTCTCAAAATGACTTTCGTAAAAAATGGGCCATGGTCTAGAAAAAAGTTAATGTTATGACATGAAACTCCAGACCATTCATCTTGATGAGCTAATATGAAAAGAAAGCATACATACCTGATGGAAAATATAGCATAAGCATTCAGGCATGAACCGAATATTTGAAGCTTCACCCCATATGAGAAGATAGAGCGCAATGTAAATAAGTTCCAATTGTTGTCTGTCATAACCCGAAGGGAACCTTAAAAGTTGTGGGGGGAGGGAGGGACAGACATACCAAGTGAAAATTAGTAGTGCTGAAATGGTGACAACTCTGCATGAATTCAAATTAAGGCATCAAGTTATAACGTTGATGGTATTTAGATCGCTCACCTAATATTTGATTTACAATGCAAATAGTTAAACCAGGAATGATAATTCTTAAAAAATTTCTCCTTCAATTGTTGTATAGTGGCACTGTTCAACTGCAATAAGCTTTCTGTTAATCTTTAATTATCACGTAAAATACAGTCAAGAAAAATGGGAGCATGTAAAACTCAAAGCATAAAATAAACACAAAGCATCTCAAATGAACACAGATATACCTCGGTGAAATTTTCAAGATTTTTATGTCTTACGTCCATGTTGGCAAGTAGCAAGAGTAAGTGTTCCCTCTGATTCGCCACATTTCCTTTCTTCAAACCACAAAAAAAGAAATCCATTAAGAAACTTAAGGTTAGCATACCCATAAAAATTTCGGACCTATGGCATATAAGAACCAAGGTAAGATGAAAGAGATGGGTACTTAGGGCAGAAGTTACCTGAAACCCGAAAATAGAAGAAAGCCAATCAAGTATATCATTGACAGGTTTAATCCTCTCTGTAGGCACTGTTGACTTGTCATCAGGATTTGTTGGTTTTACATGAAATCTTGGCATTGGAAGACTGTTCAGATTTTGTAGAGCACGGAGCGCTGCTTTGATCTAATATTTTCAGGTGAAAATAAGACGATAAAGCAGTAAGCAATGGAGAAAAATAAGATTTCATGAAACTAAATCAGAGAGGAATGGAAATCACAAATACTGCACATGTACAACCTCGGGAAGTTCCATAATTGTTGGTTTAACACCAACTCCATATAACGGAAGAATGTTATAGTTGACATACAGCTCCAGGCCCTTCTCCTTGACATCTTCAGCCATCTTAAGGGTCTGTAACGACAAAATTATATTCAGTACCTTCTGTATGAAACTGTCTGTTAAGGACTTGAGCATCCCCAAATCATAAAAATCAAACCTGTTTATCTATTTGTGAATGAGGTACCACTGTCATGAGCACATCATACAGTACTGTTGCAATCCGACAATTCTTAGTCATCTCTTCCCTTCAAGAGTTAGTGTCCAAAAGTATAAGATAAATGATTAATCCAATTAGCAAATAAATCAAGCATATCAAAATTCAAAGACAAGCCTTACGGTTTCTTTGTGTACTCTCCATCTTTGATATTTTTCTCATAGAATTGGTGGTAATACTTCAGAATTTCTTGTGTATCAGAGCTAGCAAGCTGATGTTTTGTCACTGATTCTTCCTGCGACGAATAGAATTTTAAGAAATACAAAGACACTTCAATTCATTTTCAAAAAGTCAATTCATTTTCAAAAAGCACTTCATCTAGTATAAATATTAGTAATGATACTTTAGAATTAGGATTAGCCTTAAAGATTTTTTTTTTAAATGGTAGCCTGGTATGAATTGTTGCCTTATTTCCTAACAGCTTAAAGTTATGGGGTTCAATTGTTGTCCACGACAGAATCGTAGCTTTAATTGCAGGAGGTCTTGAGTTTGAAACTTCTAATCATGGAAGACAAAGGATAAACTAGGAGGAGAAGGAACAAAATAAATCTTGCCCCATTAACGTAGATGAAATCACAAGTGAACTAATCATACACTCACCAAGAGAAATATAAATGAAGTGCTAAGATTGGACCAATCTTCAGGAAAAAGGAAATAAAATACAAGAAATCATTAACAATTTAAGGGTCTACCTTTTCAAGTTTGTGCAAAAGGAACGTCTTAAAGTGTCGAACACCACGTCCACTTGATGTTGGATCCATCTTGTGTGCCTTCTCAAATCCATGTAAGCGGCCTGAATGCACAAAAAAATATCAACCTAACAGACTAACATATTCTGAAACTACAATCAAGAAGTGCTTTCTGCCGTACTCAAAACATACACACCAAGCACATTACAAACAACAATGAAGCTCACTTGCCAAGCGAAGCAGGAACACTTACACAAAGAACATTGATATAAGTCTTATTAAGATTTTCTGGCTTATATTTTCTTTTGAAACAAAACAGCACCTACAGTGAGAAAAACCTTCATCGATTCATACTTAAGAAGTAGGAATCAATGAAGGTTTCGACCAAAAAAAAAATGAACGTATTTTCTCTTTATCTATTCTAGGCTTTCAAGCCTCACAAGTCCTTCCATGAGAAGCACTTCTCTTGGCACTCCTTTTACTTTCACATTGTAGCATTTCACATTTCATTGGTTTCATTACTTACTGCTGTCATGCATCATGTGTTCATTATATATTACACCCTAGTTAGAAATCGACACAAAGTGTATCTATTGTGTATAACCCATACACATGATATCTCAAGCTTTCAGGCCTTCTCTATCTACCAACGCATGTCGGCACATAGTTTTCTAAGTGAAAAGAAACATCCTTTCATGAAAAGGTATTTCCCCTTTTCTCAGATTTCCTTATCACCCAAAAAATTGCCACAACCACAGGCCAATGAACGAACCAATTAACTAACAAAGTAATGCATATGCATGCACTGAAATTAATTAGAATTATGACCATATATATCACACCAGTGGCGGTATATGCATGTATATGCATGCATTGCTACAAAACATGGTAAAGAACTAGTCACGACTGGGAAAATGGGCAACGGAAACGCCTATTTCCAAAAGATACTAGTGCTGGCTTTTCTGGAAAACAGCCATATAAGTCATTGAATCAACCTCGTAACATTTGCAGAATATATTAAAATATTTACAGTGAACAATTCCACAAAGTAACAAATCTATATGCAAATGCAAAACATTAGATACCCACTGTAAAGTAACCAAAGTAGTTCCATGTTTTCATCAAATATCAGTCATATATCCAAATAGCATAATCAAATAAAGATAACACGACATAAAAGTTTTTCATATGCAATTCTTCTCAACAACCAGAATATGCAAACCATTTAATTGCTTTACTAATGAAAATTCATAGTAGCAATTACACCAATTAAACTTGTCTTAAGAT
Source organism: Cotoneaster glaucophyllus (assembly GCA_036320875.1). Taxonomy (NCBI): domain Eukaryota; kingdom Viridiplantae; phylum Streptophyta; class Magnoliopsida; order Rosales; family Rosaceae; genus Cotoneaster; species Cotoneaster glaucophyllus. Next base: position 11,015,926 of record CM070064.1, on the reverse strand, counting down.
TGTGGGGAAGATGGAGTGTAATTGCTATATTAAATCACATAGAAAATCAAGAAATAATTCATGCAAATATATGTCAAAGTAATGCATGCAAATGAGTAACCAATGTTAAATGAACATGACGTAGTGGATTAGAAAAATTTGAAAATACGGTCAAAGCAAGTGTTGAACATTCTATCCTTAAAACAAGTTTACCCCCCACTAGGTGCTCATGGTTGATCGGCAATTGTCTCTTAGGATATAACTACCATGTCCTTGTAATAGTAGCCCCTCCAAATCACAAGACTCCAATGAACCACGATTGTGTTGAATACTCTCTCATACGGACTCAATGGGATATTACAAAACTCTCTAATAATAGTGCACGATATGTACGAAAAAGTGAATGTAAAAGTTATTATATGTTTACAAGAGCTTCCCTATTTATAGAATTTGATATTTCTTTAGAAAACATGTGATTCGCGAATAGTCACAACCAAAAGCACAACTTCTAATTTCATTCCAAGAATAAATTTAATATAATAATAGTAATAATAATAATAATAATAATAATATTAAATTTTCCAACACAATTTAACATTTTGTTCCAAACTATGCACACAAACGAATTCATGCAAAAAAAAAAAAAAATGTAATTTCAAACTTTTTCTGGTCACTCGGTTCCAAACAGTATGAATTGCAAACTAACATGACAAATTAACAGTGAGGGCAACAATAACGTACAGAGATAAGCAACCCTAGGTTTGTCCCTCTCAATCTCATCCGCAACTCGAAAAATCGGAGCAATTGAGTGAAGTTCAGTGGGCACAACTATGCTGTCCAACGCGTCCTGGGTCGGCAAGTCCAAATCCCTAGTCGTCATTGCCCTCGATAATGACCGAGGCGGCCCCAGGAATTCGTCCTTCGTCCCGCTGGAGCTGGCCATTTCAGAAAAGCACCGCCAATCTCGGCAGTCTCCTCTTGGTTTCAGCTCTCACTTATTCAATGTGGGTTGTTGCGAAGATATGATGTGATCTTTTCAGCTAATTAAAGAGAGAAATATAGGGCAGAGAGAGAGAGAGATACTTTGGGAAGGAGGTGGGGAAAAGGAAAGCAAAGTGTTTTTGCTCTCGAAGCAAGAAAGGAATTGGAGATATATGGGAGGGTTTCAGATGCCTTTCGAAGTGCTTTTGCTTTTAGAATTAGAGAATTGTGATAAACAAATCTTCATCAGCTGCGCGAAAGTGTTCTTTTCTTTTTCTTTTTTTAATTTTGGGTGTTTCTGCTGTCGGAGAGGCTGCTTTCTAAAATCACCGGACATTGCTTTGTTTTGGAAGTTCACAGAGCGGGAACTGTGGCTCCGTAAAGAAGAAAGAAGGTGGGGACCCCTAAAGCCAGCAGGGTGACACGTGTAATATCCGAGAAATTGACATAAATGATCAATTTTTTCTTAATCTTGTGACTAAAATAGAACAAACCACTCATGTACATGCCCACCATGCAACTCCATGCACAAAAACGAAATGACTACCCACATATAAACTATAAAAGCTCACAGCTCTTTGCATCATTTTTCTGATTTTGAAGAGAGAGTTGTGAGCTTTATATTTTTGGGTTGAGCTGAGATTTGTGAGCATATCATGTTCATGTCTCGTACATGTAATGTACATACAATTTATGTAGTTTTTGGGAATTAGAAAATAAAAGGTAAGGAACTGTCTAAAAGTTTGTACCTTGAAAACCAACTTCTTCTCTAAACTTATGTCTTTCCTTTGTTTCGTGTATCCTATATGTAACCCAACCCGCAGAAAAGAATTAAAGAATTTGAATCTCCTTCAAGAAACTCCAAACCCATCACTTCTACTCCAAAAATCCATCAATGGGTTTTTTATTAACATCAAATTAACGAAAATCCATTTCCCAAAACCTTCAAATTTCCTCAGAAAACTCCCAACTTTTTGAAATATCACCCAATTCCTCAGAAATGCCCAATTCAAATAGAAAAATGGAGAAACTTGGCTGTTACTTTCTTCTCTATTTGGCCCACGATAACGAATGGGTTTTAAAAATGAAGCTTGTAAACGAGAGACATGAAAATTATAAATTGTAACATGGGGACTTGATCTGGATCTGCCTCCCTTGGAAGAAGTCCAACTTCTCGTGGCAAAGGGTGACGTGCACGACCCTGTTGCTATCAAGAGCTGAGATACGGGCAGTCGCCTACCATCCCAAAGAAGTTCAGCCCACATATGTGTGGGTACAAATTGTGATATATGCGACAGAGTTGCTTTGACTAGGGTTATGGACGGGGAGGTTTCAATTGGATCATGAAACCCGCCGGAGCTGGGGTCATTGAGTTGCTGCAAATCCTCGACATGGGCAGCTGCAACCTTGTGGGCCCCATCCCCACCACTCTCAGCCTTTTGAAACACTTGCACACTTTATTTTTGCAGGTGAATTGGCTGCAAAATCAGATATTGAAACAACCCTTTGGGGATTAGGGTTCTTCTAGCTGAGGATTGGGTGAGAGAGATTTTCGGAGAAAGGTGCAAATGATGATTGGGTTGGAGAGGAAATAACCTATTTATATACAAGGCAATTAAGTCATTTTCAGTTTTATAAAAATCTTATTTTTATCATATTATTCTGCATGTCGTGTGCGCAAAATTTTATTTTGATTCTAAAATTGAGAAAATAGATCATTTTTGTCAATTTTCTAAATAATTTTCATATAATAATTTAAAAGAAACAACCTCACTCAGGTAAAGAAGTTAGTGGCTCTTTTTATGAATTTATTACAAATAAAATATCTTAAATTAAGTTCTTTAATAAAGAATAAAAATTCTAACAAAAAATTAAAATACAAAAGAGTAATTGCCAAGCTTGTTAGTGGGTGACGATAGACTAGTAAGTTTTAATCCAAGCACTTTATTTTGAGCATATTTAATTTTCTAATGTTTTTGGAGAATTGTTATTGGCACTCCACAATTCTTATTTTGCACTCCAAACTTTTTATACTTTGAAAGAAAAATACAGTTATGTGAGTGCAAAATAAAATTTTTTTTTAGTGCAAATTACAATTCCCTATTTTTATTATTAGATTTCTAATATTTCGAGCATATTAGAATGCAAACGAAAATGAAAATGACGAGTACGAATGATATAAAATAGAAAAAAATAATGAATACGAACGATATGTAAATGATTGTTGTTGTTCATTATTTGGGTCAAACGGTCTGACCAACATGCTGGTTCAATATTTAATATGGACAAGCATATTAACACACTACAGACTTTGGACATCGTTCATGTTATAATGTTATCGATACTTCAATTACATAGTTATCAATAGGGTTTTTATCACAAATGGTCCCTGAAATTGGCTTATGCCATCACTTTGGTCCCTCAATTTGAAAATCAATCAATGTCGTCCCTAAATTTGACTATTGCACATCAATGTAGTCCCTGCCGTTCAAATCTGTCAAATTTTCTGTTAGTTTGCTGATGTGGCACACAGAAAACTCACACAACCAATATTTTGATGCCACGTAGACTATACCTAAAAGATTTCACTTGTTTGTAGTTAAATAAACAATTAGAAATCAAATAAATAAATAAAAACAAAGTAAGAAAGCGCAACGATATCTACTATGCCACCTCCGCTCATCTGCCGTATCCATCTACCCCAAGCCAGTCACATTGCGTCGACGAAATTGGCGAGGAGGGAGCTTAGAGCAAATTCTGAGCTACCTAGAATTGGTTGGTGCAACTGGGTTGGTGGGTATTTGAATCCATTAATGGCGTGGTTTGTTTGGCAGTGTGGGGATTTGAATTATAGGTACGCATTATCTGCAAATTGAGCTCAGCTCCCTTCAAACCTTCAAGCTTCAATCTTAAAGGTAGCTCAACGGCATAACCGCCACCGGGGTGTGGCTGGACTTGGGGTGGCCGGTGAGTGTGGCAGATGGCGGATTGGGCTGGGGCAATATGGCTGGTATCATTTTTGCTTTTTAATTTAAATTTTATTTCGTTACAAAACAATATATTTTATTTTATTTTAAATTATTTTTTAAACTTAAAAAAAAACAGATTTTTTTGCCATGTCAGCAAATTAACATAAATTTGACGGATTTAGACGGCAAGGATTACATTGATGAGTGGTAGTCAAATTCAGGAACGAACTTGATTGATTGTGAAATTGAGGGACTACAGTGATGAGTTGGATCAATTCTAGGGAATATTTGTGATAAAAACCCTTATCAATATGTTTGAAGTTGAATATCACGTTCCAAGTAATTGATGATGGTTATGTTAAAAATTTAATGACTAAATTTTTATTTCTTGAACACATAACCTTTAACCAGTAACCTTATGTTATCTTCAAATTGCATGAACAACCTTGCATAAATTATTTTACTAATGACTGATCCTAGCATTATTTGTTGAATTATTGGTAATGTACTAAACAAAATCAATATTATCTAATTTAATATATTTTCATTCAATTTTGTATGTAAGTTCAAATTGAAAATAGAAATTGGAGAGAAAAAATTTGGTTACAAAAGGTTGGTGCTTTAGGATATCTGATTCTCTGCCTAACTCAAAGGCAAAGAACTCCAAAACCAAGAACTTAGGCATCGTTTGGTATACAAGATTGAGTTTGAATAAATAAGCCACTATTTAGAAAATTATCAACCTAGTCCTAGACATGAAACGAGGCCGTATATCCTTGGAAGCATCCACCAATTCCTGTGAACATTCAAAATTATGCAATTTAACATCATAAGTGGAAAGATGGTAGCAGCTAATGATATACATGAAACTTGGAATAGGCAGTGAGTGGCAAAGACAAACAACTACAAAGGCACTTTACTTAATCTTCCTCATAAAATTAATTGTTGTGACTCTATGGATTTTCACAGGATAAATTATTCCTATACTAAAACCCAACCCAGCATGCACTGTTCACGGACAGTGTGCAGGCAAAAATGTCGTCCATTTGGTTTTCCAGCAAGCTTTTTTTTCTCTTTGTTGCACAGTTAAATGACGACATTGCCCTCTTAGGCCACTCGTGACTCCAATTCGTTTGGGTGCTGGGTTGATTTTTAGTTCTCGCCATAGTTCAGGGCCATTTGCTCAACCCACATGTGATAGGTTCCAGCCACACCAAAGGAGGGACAAGTTACAAAGAAAAGGAAAGTTGCAGAGAAAAAGGAAAATTGTAGAGAAAAGATAAGTTTGTTATTTCATAATTCAAAGGGAATTACAATGGGATTGTATATACCTACATCATCCACTACAGACAAAAGACTTAGGTAACCTAAGTGCTGAGTCACCACATTCCTATATTCCACTACGAGGCAGGTAAATTAACAAAGGAGTGAGTTAAGGCATTGCAGGGCCCTAACAACGTGTTGACCATCGTAGGCTATTGTGTTTCCCCTATATTCCACTTTTACTTTTGTTTCCCATATGCAGCTCCAGTGTATGCTCGAGCCCGATGGACAGGCGCTCGAACATGGCCACATCACCCCAGCAACGAAGTCCAGCATAAGGGAGAGGCCCAGCACGAGTAGCTGGCCCGAGAACCTAATGGTTAGGTGACGCAAAGCTGACGTCAGGGTGACGCCAGCCACGTCTATCTATTTTTTGCATCAGGCGAGTGCATTTCAAGCGCTTGTGGTGGCGCATTGTCTGACACTTTTTCAGACGTGGGGCCCGGCGACGCTTTTCTGAAATGTTATCGTTAGGGAGGCCATGTGGCTTTTCCACGTCCGTTGGATTTCCAACGGTAAATTTTTTTTTAAAACCTTCATTAATTTCAACCGTTGGATTTGAGATCAACGGTCCACATTATTTACCTTTATAAATATAAAATTAAAAAAAAGAAAAAAAAATCTGAAATCTTACCGTTGTGCCATGTGGCACAATCTGGAGGGTTGAAATTCAATTTTTTTTAATCCAACGGCAGAGATTAATTATGTGAATAAAAATTTAATAAAATCCAAAAAAAAAATTGAAAAATTAAAAAAAAAATATTTTACTTTTCTATAAATACCTTCTCATTATCTTCTACCTTACACCACAATTTCATATTTTCTCAACTATTTTCAACCATATTCCTATCTTTCTCTCAAAGTTTCAATCCATTTTTTTCCAACAAAATGACTAATGATGCAGGTATGAATTGGACGCTTATTGAAGATGTTATGTTGTGTACTAGTTGGGTTAAAGTTACTCATGATCCGATTACGGGTAATGAGATGCAGTTGCGAGAAATGTGGAGTCTTATTCATACCAATTATCTTGAGAAAATTGGTGGGAAAAGAACCAAAGAATCGATGCACAGTCGTTGGAGAATACTCAGCCAATCGTTTAGTATATGGAGAGACGCCTTGGCACAAGCTAGTAGTAATCTTCGAAGTGGGGAAAATTTAGCGGATCAGGTAACAATATATTATTTATTTGTTTGTACTATACCCAAATTTACATTAGCTACTTTTATTATAATTATTTCTACTCTCGCATTGTGTAGACACTTCAAGCACAAGCTTGGTATAATGCCAAAACCAAAAGCAAAAACAAATCATTCAACCGGTGGGAATGTTGGAATATTGTCAAAGATCGTCCTAAATTCAGAGTTGTGCCTGTCGGTCCAGATGTTTCATGAACAGCGCTCCTCTACACTCTACGCCCAATCATGCCTCGCATGTTCATGAAGATGACGCAGAAGAAGTGCCGGAAACGCCCCCTGAACAAGCGTCGGGGTCCACCCGTTATCCAATTAGGCCTCAAGGTAAGAAGGCTTCAAAGAAGGGCTCATCGAGATCGTGATATTATGAACACGTCTTTAGAAGGGAAGTCTCTGAATTCTAAATATTTTTGGAAGTCGGAGAAAGCGGACGTGGTGTGAAGGAAGCGTGCAAGAGAAGCAAGAGCAAGAGGAGATGATCCTAACACGACAAGAGAAGCTGACCCTAGCACCACAAATTGGTTAGGTGATGATGATCTATTCACGAGCCCATAATTTTCCAATCACTTTGTTTGTAATCGGAACCCATAATTTTCCAATCACTTTGGGTTGTAATTTGAATTTACTACTTTATATAAACTAAGAGTATATTTGTTTAATTTGGTAATTTATTTATACTAAAAGAATCTCTATTCAAAGGACATAAACACACCAAATAAAATTACATAACATACCAAATAATAAAAAAAACCCACTAAATGAACTTAAAAAACACCCTAAATAAAATTACATAAACATACCAAATAATAAAACACTCACTAAATGAACTAAAAAAACACACCAAATAAAATTAAATAAACACAACAAATAAAAATAGACACACTAAATGAACTTAATTATCGTGAGCTTGTTTCAATTCCCATTGGTGATCTATCAAGTCAATTTGTCGGGCATTGTGCATATATGGGTCCTGAAGTGCAGTATATCGTTGAATGAGCCTTTCATTGTAACGTCCATCCCTTTCTAATAGCTTGTGTTGCACGGGTTCTTCAGTGGCGTCATGAGCACAATATATTTGTGTTCTGGAATTGTTCATCGTGTCTGGCTCATATTCATCAACGACATCATAATCGTACTCATCTTCCACAATCATGTTGTGAAGAATGATGCATGTCATCATGATGGATCGAAGCGACTCTAAATCAAACATTATGGCAACACCTTTGATAATCGCCCAACGAGCTAGGAGGATACCAAAACAATGCTCCACATTCTTCCTGCACCCTTCTTGATAGCTTGCAAAGTGTTTTTCCTTTGCATTTCGCGGACGTGGCACTGTTTTGACAAACGATGACCACCTTGGGTAAATGTCGTCTGCTAGGTAATAAGGCCCGTGGTACTTATGTCTGTTGACCCAGTACGTGACTCTTGGTGCTTTTCCTTGCAGGACATCGTTGAACACTGGGGATTAGGCAAGGACATTGAGGTCATTTTGACCTCTCGAAACCCCGAAAAAGGCGTGCCAAACCCATAAGCTCCTTCCCATGCACTTGGACAGTTTTTTCAAGTCCAGTGCATACAGTCGATGCTTCCAATCATCCCAGGAAAACCTCACATCTCGGCCTTCTTCAGAAGCCTTTGCAAGTCCATCTCAGTAGGTCTCCGGAGGTACTCTGTGGTGTAGACATATTCGATTGTGGAGCAAAACCTCATCAGGGATGATAGAGATTTTTACCACCTGCAAAAGAAGGGATAAAAACACTTAAAAATACTTGCAAGAGTACAAGGTTGTCATACTATAACAACTCAAGCAAGGTCGTTTTCCACAGGGATTGAATGAATAATTTGTGTTTAAACCCAACTCTTAATTAATTATTTAAAACAAAGTTTAGAAAATGTTGATTTTAGAATTTAATATAATAAAAACGAATTTTAAAATAAAACAATTAAAGAAATTAACTAGAGAACAATTTAAAGAAAATCAATTTGTAAAAGCCTAGGGTTTCGACGTCCCCTTAACAATCCTATGTAATTTTACCAACTACTTATGAATTTCTACATACATGCTTTGAAGGTTAGGTTTTCCTAATACATATTTTCCTCGTGATGTTCAAGCGAAAACGTATATCTAACATGCAACCCGTCTGTGATGTTCAGATCAAATATAAACATGCAAGACTCATTAAGCCTTGTGAAAACCCTTTGAAAAACCATGCAACCCTTAAGAGCGTCATGTTCGCCTTAAGTGAACTTACAATTACTAATCAAAAGAAGCCCTCCTCAATTTTAGGGTGATCTTCCAACAGAAATTGCATAAATTACTTGTCTAAAAAACCTAATGGTCGCGAATCACTAAGACAATTAGATAGTTTAATCGCGGTGATTAATAATTCAAAGCAAGCATGCATCCATTCATAAACAAATTAATAAAATCATATATTCATGTTAAGGCTCATGGCTTCGCCCTAGCAAACAAAACTAGCTACGAACAATCATAATAAAATATAAAGAAAATATATTAACTAAAAAAAGGATTGAAAATACCTTGTAGGTAAAAAGTCTGAAGTTCTCCAAAATAATGCGTGCGTTCTCCCCTCCAAAAAACCCTAATGGCTAAAAAACCTTATTTATTCTACTACAAAATAAAACCCTAAAATGTCTTAAAATAAAACTAGGAAACACAATAAAATAATAAAACAAAAAATAAAAGGTTTCCTATTTGAACTAAAATTCAGATTTATCAGAAAATTAGTCTTTTGACTGAACAAATCAACTCTGATTTGGTTCCAAGAGGTCTTTTTTGAAAGCTGAAGTCGTCCCCTATAAATCTTCAGAAGGAATCGTCCTCAAAATATGCCATCTTGACCTCCAAAATACCCAAAACGTCCAGAAAAGTCAATTTGGGAAAGCTGCGTGCTGGGCTTTATTTCATCGCCACGGTCAAACGGCTTGGTAGAAAAATATAGAATTTTGATACAATCATCTTGAAAGACTCACAAATATCCTCCAATTAGAATCACTCCAAAATTCATCCGTTTGATCTCTTTTTGATCCAGAGAAATCGAATGTCATACTTTGAAAATATATAACAAAATATCAAAATTCTACCAAAATAACTAATATATTATAAAAAAGATTAGGGTAAAATATATGGTATAATATGGACTCATCAAATACCCCCAAACTTAGCTTTTTCCTTGTCCTCATGCAAAACAAAACCCAAAAACAAATATAAAAACTAACAAACCTAAATGCTTTATTAAAATTCAACTAAGACAAAATTTTCACCTTCAAGTTGCAATCCATAGAAAACGTTAAAAATCAGAACATCTTTTCAAAAGTTCCAACCAATCCTACCACAGAGTCTAAGTCATTTAGAATCAATTAGAAAAGAATTCATGAACTTCCTTTGGTGTAAAGTGAACCAACATAGTTAAGGAGACTCGACTAAAACCCTTACCACTTGTCTTCTTTATTCATACTTCACACATACTAACTTCACATATATATTTTTTCTTTTTCTTTTTTCAATTTTTTTTCTTTTTTCTCAGTAACAGTAGTGGTCGTGCAATGTTAGTTTCATTAAGCTTTCGATTCAACCCATGTAACGAGTTTTAGGTTAATGACTCACAAACCACAAAGGCTTTAGGGCACTAGGTGTAGAACACCCCTAAGGACTTATTAACTCGAGCTGAAAAGGCTACGAAACCAACTAACCACCCTGATTAGGCAGGACTGGCCTTGTTACTAGGCAAAGCTTCGGGTGGAACAATTATTACTTTCTTTATAATAATAACTAAACTTTACTCTACTTCGAACAAAAAATTAAAAACAAAAATGACTTAGACGAAAAGTAGGTATTCCAATTAGGGGTGGGCACGGGCCGGGCCGGGCCCAAATTTGGAGGGACCGGACTGGACCCCCTTAAAAAGAAAACGGGCCGAATCGGGCTGGGTATTATAAATCTGATTACTGGAACCGGACCTAACCCGGCCCGTTTCAAACGGGCCGGTTCGGGACGGGTCCACGGGTTTTTTTTTTTTTTTTTTTTCCTGTTTCGATCGCCTGGACTCGCCATCCTCCAGATCTTCGATCTCCGACATCAAGACCCACATCCGCTTGCCGTGCTGTTTCCAAATCTGGTACAAAACCATAAACCCAATTCACCATGAAAAATTCTATTTTCTCAGTAGCCAAACAGAAAACAGGGACGACCAAGTAAGGCAACTGCTTATTGAGCATAATCTTTTCCTGATTATCCTTAATATTCTCCTTGTACGAGTCTAGCTCCAAATTCGTTCTTGACATTTCTTCATTCAATCCCACAAACAAAAATCAAAAACAAAAAAAATACAAATATTCACATATTAAAATCCCAAATCCCCAAAATTCTGAAAAACCCACACACTAACAAAGGCATCAAGTAACGTGCAGAACTAAAAATTCAAAATTTCCCAAGCAAATCAATCCGAACCTCAAATAAAAAATAAACCCTAAAATCAAAATCCAGTCTTTCATCCCAATTGTGCGCCGATTAGTAGTACGTAAGCACAACCAGTGAGAGAGAAAGAGAGAGAGAGAGAGAGAGAGAGAGAGAGAGAGAGAGAGAGAGAGAGAGAGAGAGAGAGAGAAAGAAGGGACCTTGAGTATTCGGATCTCGTTGTCAAGAAGACGAGTGGCTATGACGATGTCTTCGGTGGTCATCGCGGCGAGCTGATCATCTTCAAAGGTCATGTCTTCTACCATCACGTACGCTATCGGATTCTGTTTAGTCATCGGAGCTCGAATGGTCACCATGAAAAAGCATCGAGATAAGAGAGAGGGAGACAAGGAGGCAATGTTCTCAGTTCTCGAGAGTGAGAACTGTCACGGGAAGACAGTAAATTGGGATGTTACACAAACGGGTCCCCGGGTACCCGTTTTATTATTATTCTGAACCCGGCCCGCCCCTAAAATTCTAAAGCCCCGGCCCGGCCCGCCCCGTTTCTCTTTTTAAAATTAGGAATCGGCCCGTACCCGCCCCGAACCTTGATTACCCGCCCCGACCCGCGGTTCCTGTACTCGTTTGCCCACCCCTAATTCCAATCTCACTCCCTACAAACCATGTTGGTGTGAACATGCAAATTTTCAAAGTATAATTCATGAATTAGTGCCTAAGTAACGATAAATAGAAAAGACTCTAATGTGAGATTAATCTTCACCATGTTCATTTGTTCTAACGTTTAAAACAAACTATGGATATTAACTTAAAAACGAAATTTTTTTAGACAAGACTAAACCCTTCTATTTCCCACCCCCAAACTTAGATCACACATTGTCCTCAAGGTGTGGAAATAAAATAAACATGACAAAAATAAAATAAACTTAAAACCAAAATATAGTATAATTATAAAAGTGAAAATGATTAACAAAACCAAAGAAAAAGAAAGATATTACCTGGGCTTGAATGTGAAGCTGTTGCACGGCTGGACTAGGAGCAATTGTGGCCTAAATTTGAGCCTGAAATGAATGTGGGCCATGATGTGGCTCATTCTAGCAAAACACGAAACAACCCATTTGATTACTAAGCCCAAATCCAAAACGTCTCAGCCATTTCCATCTTAAAAACCCAACGCGTACCCCAGAGCTGCTCTATATTTCTGAACCAGGACCATCCAAGTGCATCTACCACTCTTCTGCGATGTCCTCCATCATCGCGCTGCCTTCGAACCTCAGAAATCGAGCACCCTCAAACAGTAATATCAACAGCCGCAAAGATTACACCGCAGATCACATCCCTCTCTGATTCCGACACATTCATGGGTAATTTTTATCCACATCTCCCTTCGATTTTTTGTTTTTGTTTTTTCAGATGCTTAGATTTGGGGCAAAAAAATGGATGAAAATTATCTAATGCATGTGTGCTTCTGCGGCAGGAGCTGCAGAATGCTGATCCAACATAGAAAATAACGGTGGATGCCTGGAGCTTGTCTGAAAAGGAAAGGTATAGAACATAGATGCCTAACTCTTATTTGCGCATCATGCATGATAATGTTCTCCACATGCTCATAAATCTCTATCTGTGTGCTTGCCTGTACCCACTGATGTATATTTGAGCCCAATATTGTGGATAACAGAAACTGTATCCTGCCTTGATGAATCGTGTCATCTGTGCTACTTAGATCCCTCAACTTTGTTTCTGCACTCCGCACTGCCTAATCTCATGAATGTAGAGGAATAGATGATGAATGTGCTGGGGGAATGAATGTTGATTGCACGCCCTTAGTTGGGATTAGGCCAAATCAGTTCCGAATGCAACCTGCAATCAAAAACCTAATTAGATAAGTGAAGAAAAATAACAAGAATTAAAAATTGCATTTTTTTTCTTTCAATTTTTTGATTTTTTTGTTCTTTCTTGTGATTTCTGTAAATAGGAATGAAAAGAGGAAAATAAAATAAACGAAAATAAAAAGAAAAGAGTTTTAGAAAAATTGGGTTGCCTCCCGATAAGCGCTTTAGTTAACGTCTATAGCCAAACGTAAAGGAATGAGGCTAATGATCACATTACTTGCTCCCTTAGAATCAACTACTCCTTAATAAGGTCATAGAATAACAGTAGGTACAGAGTAAATCGATGCTTATCAATTATGCATTTAAAATCAGTGGATGAGTTTCTCTCGGCCACATGCGAATGAGTCTTTGTAAACAAATAAGGTCCCTCGACTCCCTTCCAGTAAGGTTTTGGTATCTGTTGAATTGGCTTCCACCTTGTATTTAACACCCACAATTTTTGCAATTGCTGGATTTCTCTATGAGGAACTTGGCTGTCACGGAATTGATCCTGATTTTCTTTAAATTTGATGAACTGTAATGTTTGCGTGTCCAATTCAGCAACCAAAATTTTCTAATCATCGCCGGTTGCGCTGGATCCAAAATGGTCAGAGTGGTCAAAAGCTGATCATGTGATGTCTGATATACTGATTTTGAATGAACAGCTTCTAACATATCAATTCTTGTGCATTCGTGCAGCCCTTTAGGAAAGGATTCTGGTGGCACATAAACTTGGGGAGGAGCAGATTGCAGAGAAATTGTTTCACGATCAGCAGGTGGTGTTTCCTCTGTTGGGCATGCATAACTGGCTGATGGCTCTTCGATTTCAGATTCTTCCAGTGTAGCATCGTTGGTTTTCCCATCTCAATGTTTGATCTGTAAAGCACTCCTTTGAACCCTGCAGGTTTGCAATTGGTTGATTAGGGAAATTTGAATTGGAATCGTTTTCTTATTCTGCCGATTGATGTGTGAGCTGTCCAATTTGGTGTGCCAGATTGTCGATTGAATTTATTTTCTGCAACTTTGGGGTACTCTCCATAAACAACCTATCGGACTCCTCCAACTTAGCAATCTGGTCCTCCAAAGAAAGTTTTTGTGGCAAACTTGGCTGCTGAAAAGCCTGTTGATTGCTTACCCGCATAGAAGTATGCTCTGTCCACCGATTGTAAGAGTTTGAATATGGATCGTTCTCATTTTCTGTGAATTGATACGCAAGATGTCCATCTTGATCTTCCATTATCTTTATTGATGGCTTGGTATTCGGCATGCTATCAACAAATTGCTTGACACACTCTGCCAATTCAGCAAGTTTGTCATCTAGAGAAGATCTTTGTGGCACACTTGGCTGTTCAAAGGGCTCTTGATTACCCAACCAAATAGAATTAGGCTGCTCAGTCTTGTAAAATTCTGCAGAGGGATCACACCTAGGACTTGAGAGTTCCTCATATTGATATAATTCCATAAAGGCAACCCTCATGTTGGTGGTGATTGCCAACCCATCGTTGGAACTGCTCTCAAAACCAACAAAACGTAACCTACAAAGATAAAAATAAATTCAACAAGTAAAAAGATATATACAAAAATAATTAACTAAGAATATGATAAACACAAATTATTTGAAACAATCCCTGGCGATGGCGCCAATTTACCGATAGAGATTTTTACCATCTGCAATAATAGGGATAAAAACACTTAAAAATATTTGCAAGAGTACAAGGTTGTCGTAGTATAGCGGCTCAAGCAAGGTCGTTTTTCACGGGGATTGACTGAATAATTAGTGTTTAAACCCAAATCTTAATTAATTATTTAAAACAAAGTTTAAAAAATGTTGATTTTAGAATTTAATATAATAAGAACGAATTTTAAAATAAAGCAATTAAAGAAATTAACTAGAGAACAATTTAAAGAATTTTTTTTTTTTTGTAAAAGCCTAGGTTTTCGCCGTCCTCTTAACAATCCTATGTAATTTTACAATTTCTACATACATGTTTTGAAGGTTAGGTTTTCCTAATGCATATTTTCCTCGTGATGTTCAAGCGAAAACGTATATCTAACATGCAACTTGTCTGTGATGTTCAGATCAAATATAAACATGCAAGACTCATTAAGCTTTGTGAAAACCCTTTGAAAAACCATGCAACCCTTAAGAGCATGATGTTCGCCTTAAGTGAACTTACAATTACTAATCACAAGAAGCCCTCTTCAATTTCAGGGTGATATTCCAACAGAAATTGCATCAAATTACTTGTCTAAAAAACCCTAATGGTCGCGAATCACTAAGACAATTAGATAGTTTAATCGCGGTGATTAATCATTCAAAGCAAGCATGCATCCATTCATAAACAAATTAATAAAATCACATATTCATGTTAAGGTTCATGGCTTCGCCCTAGCAAACGAAATTAGCTACGAACAATCCTAATAAAATATAAAGAAAATATATTAACTAGTAAAAAGATTGAAAACACCTTATAGGTAAAAAGTCTGAAGTTCTCCAAAATAATGCGTGTGTTAAAACCCTAATGGCTAAAAAACCTTATTTATACTACTACAAAATAAAACCCTAAAATGTCTTAAAATAAAATTAGGAAACATAATAAAATAATAAAACAGAAAATAAAAGGTTACCTATTTGAACTAAAATTTGGACTTCTCAGAAAATTAGTCTTTTGACTAAACAAATCAACTCCGATTTGGTCCCAAAAGGTCTCTTTTGAAAGCTGAAGTCGTCCCCCTATAAATCTTCAGAAGGAATCTTCCTTAAAATATGCCATCTTAACCTCTAAAATACCCAAAACGTCCAGAAACGTCAATTTGGGAAAGCTGCGCGGGGCCTTTATGTCATCGGTCAAACGGCTTGGTAGAAAAATCTAGAATTTGGATACAATCATCTTGAAAGACTCACAAACATCCTCCAATTGGAATCACTTCAAAATTCATCTGTTTGATCACTTTTTGGTCCAAAGGAAGTTGAATGTCCTACATTGAAAATATATAACAAATATCAAAATTCTACCAAAATAACTAATATATTATAACAAAGGTAAAATATATGGTATAATATGGACTCATCAAGGGGCTCAAGAATGGTTGATTTCCCCATCCTCGCTATCTCATCCACTTGGTCTGCAGATACTCCATATGCAAGCATCCGCAAGGCGGCAATAATTTTTTGCTCAGGCAGGAGACCCATAACACCAAAAGCATCCTCCTTTTGCATAAAGTAAGAATCATGGTTGCAAACAGCGCCCATGATTTTGTTGAACAAATGTCATTACATTCTAAAACGACTTCTAAAGTACGTATCATGGAATGCACTGTTACGAACAAAATAATCGTCCAAGAGATCTTTACCTCGCCGTTGCCTACTTCTATCAATGTTTGCAAAACGGCTGGGTTTGGAGATCTGAGCCACAACTTGGATGACTCGACGGGAATGTGAGGCTCTTGCCATTCTTGCTTCGTCATCTCTCATTCTACGCTCCTCATACCCTTCCTCTTCCATCTCATTTTAGGCCACCTGAAGATTGAACATTCCTTCTGATTGGTTAAACAATTCTTTCTCTTGTTGATCGCTTTCCCACATTATCTTTGAAGAAGAAGAAGAAGACATTGTAAGAATGAAGCAGAAACTATTAATGATGATACAGATTTTGATTTTGGTGAAGAAGGAAGCAGAAAAATGTTAGTCGCTGTTTGTTAGCAAACTTTATGAGTTTGATTGCTCCCTAAACAGATAGTGAACCAGCTTAATTTTTCATTAAAATCACAAGCTTTGAGATCTGAGTCTGCCATATTAGTATCATTCATTAGTTTTTAATCCCATTAATTATATTTTGAACATGTTTATTTTTCATACAACAATAGTTATAAACATGTGAATTCTTTTACATCTTAAAAAATAAGAAACTGATCGGGTTTCTGATTTTCCAAGCCTGGTCTATTCTGCATCAGGTACACTTCTGGGCATCACTACGGGTGTCAATTTATTTAGAACTTATGGATAAGTAGTTTCGCGATATCAGTTGATGAACTCGGTAAGTGAATTCAATTATAGTTTTCTTAGCCGAGTTGATATCTTATCCACTGCACTGTCCACCTTCTTTTCTTTTAGAGAAGATTTGTTTTCTAGTGAATTAATAATTAAAATAACTGGGGAAGGAAATTGAGAAAAAAAAAAATGTTTTTATTGGATATGTTTGTGGAGATTTTCTTTAGAATTTACTCGTTTTGGAATGTTGTGATTACAAGCAAAGATTATATGTCAATATTGTGGGGTTATAACACATCGGTTTTGGAAAATATCATTTTGCGTTGTGAATTCTGAATCGATAAACTTTTAATTAGCACATGATTGATATGGGTATATAGACCCAACATCTTTAGCTATATGTTATTCAACTGATGCGATAAACTGCCATATTTTTTAAACTCCATGGAAAGGAATTTACATGCAACATGATCAAAATGACTCCATAACTGCTTATAGAATATTTTTTCAAATACATAAGCAAAAAGAGGGATGGTTCTCACCATGTCTTTACCATTGTCCAAATTTTTTGCTATTATAAAAGGTATGAATTCGGTTTACCATTTTCATGGAATTTTCAGAATTTTGGGTTGTTGGAGGAAGAATTTGATTGCTTGACATTTTGAGGTATATACTTTTGTTTTGATTTCTTCAGTTAGATAGTTAATTTACATCAATGCTTTTTTTTTTTTTTTTTTTGGGAAACCTCGACGGTACGAGGGAAATTTTATTGATAACGAAAAAAAAAAGGGTTACACCTAGACAGGGGGGGACATAAACCTTACCCCTCAAAAAACAGAGACAATAAAAAGGAATACACGAAAAAGAAGGGGGGACATAAACCTTACCCTTCTAGAAACAAAAAACGAGAATGAAACAAAGAAAAGAGGGGGGGACATGAAACCTAACCCCTCTAGAACCAAACCTAAAGGTCTAAACCTGCAAAACAAGTCAAACAACACCATAAAGTTAGGAGAAAAAAGAAAGTGAGACAAACCTGGATGCCGACATGCACATTAATTTGAGAACCGGTAACCAGGTGAGCCAACATAGTCAGAAAACAGAGCAGCACGAGCCGCCATCGGAGGAGAATCATGCCATGTTAAAGATGGAGTAGACAAGCCCATGTTAGCAAAATTGTCCGCAACAAGATTTCCTTCGCGATATATGTGAGATGCGTAGAAAGTCATTTTCCGAATGCGATCCAAACAAATTGACCATTGCGTATAAAGAGGCCAAGGAGGATCAAAATCAGATGATTGAAGAGCAGCAATAACACTAGAACTATCACATTCCAACCAAAGACAATGCCAACCTCGCTGATATGCAAACTCAATACCAATAATAATTGTTGATAACTCTGCAAAAAAAGAGTTGCGACGACCAATCCGTTGACAGAAACCTCCAAGAAAATGACCATGGCAATTCCTGAAAACTCCTCCACAAGCAGCAGGACCAGGATTTCCTTTAGACAAACCATCTGTATTAAGCTTAACCCAAGGAAACCAAGGAGGAGACCAAAGGATTGGAAGAATAGTGGGTGCCTTGCGAGGGATAGGTTGGATCCCCATAGAAGAAATGATCCGAGTGTCAAAACCCTGAGAATAACCAGGAATAAACTTCCCACCATGAACAATCGCCGAATTAATAGACATGCATAGACGATGAAAATAGATTGGACGACCCTCAAAAATAAATTTATTTCGAGCCTTCCAAATAGCTGAAATAGTAGAAAGACCCGCAAAAATCCATAGATTGTGCAACTGTTTAGAAAAGGGCTTTCGGACATAGACATCCCAAAAAACAGCCAAAGAATCTGAAAGAGGCAAGGATGTACCAAATTGACATGCTAACCACCTCCAAAGTTGCCTAGATAGCCGACACCCAAAGAAAAGATGAGCAGTAGAATCTTCAGAATTATGACATAAACAACAAATGGATGCCAAAGAAATACCACGTCGTTGTAGCGCATCCTCTGTAGGAAGTTTATTATGAAAGAGCCTCCAAGCCAAAATAGATAGGCGTGGCGGAATAAAATGTTGCCAGATAACCTTAGCCCAAGCGCAATCACTATGTCTCTTTCGAATAAGGTGATAACCAGAAGAAAAAGAAAACTTCCCAGTAGGTGAGGGCTCCCAAATCAATTTGTCATCCTCAACATTTAAAGGCAAAGGCAGACGTAAAATCTGTTGCACAATTGAAGGGAATAAATTTGTAAAATAACCTGGCAAAGACCAACTTTGTGCTTCAATAACATCCGAAACCCGAGGAAGAACCTTAGGAGAAATAACCGAAAATAAAGAAGGGCTAATAATAGGCTCATCCAACCATTTGTCAAATCAAAAGGAAACTGACCTCCCATCACCAATAATCCAACGACTATTACTATTCAAAATAGGCAAAGCACGCTTCAAACCATGCCACACAGAAGATCGTAAATAAACATTTTGATTTCTGTAAGGCGAAAGAGGAAAACGCTGACGAGCAAAAGAACCCCACAGAGAATAGGATTGTAAAGCATCCCATCCAAAACTAAGCAAAGCTGTCAAATTCAAAGAAGCTAAATCCCGAAGACCAAGCCCACCTTCTTTTTTAGGTCCACATACCATACTCCAATCAACTGTTACCAATTTCCGAGAAGATAAATCCTCTGACCAGATAAAATTCCTTGCGCAAGCAGAAAGATGCTTTAAAACGCAAGATGGCAATTGATAAACTGAGAAAGAATGGAGAAATAAACTTTGATAAACAGACTGCACCAATTGAAATCGTCCAGCCATTGAGAAAAGTTTACCTTTCCAACCCGAGAGGCGAGCTTTAGCCTTGTCTACCAAAGCTTGAAAGTGAATTCTCCTTGGCTTACCACGAAAAATAGGTACCCCAAGATAAGTGAAAGGAACAACACCCAAACGAAAGCCAAGGTGCCTGGAGACATAAGCTTTACGATGGACCGAGGAAGAGCCGAGATAAAAAGTACTCTTAGATGCATTAACAAGTTGCCCCGATGCACAACCATACTTATCCAAGAAATTTCGAAGAGAACGAAGAGATCGAACATTCCCACGACAAAAGACGAAAAGATCATCAGCATATAACACATGAGTAGGAGGGCAACAACCTCGCGGAGCTGAAATAGAAGTAATTCGTCCAGTAGAGAAAAGCAAAGATAAACCTCTGCTCAAAGCTTCCTCTGCTAGACAAAAAAGAAGTGGAGAAAGAGGGTCACCCTGACGTACCCCTTGGGAGCAAGAGAAAAACCCATGAGGTGTGCCATTTACCAGAATTGAAAGGCGAGCTGACTGTAATAAAACACGCACCCAATCCACAAAGATAGTAGAAAATCCAAAACTAGAAAGCACATGGAGAAGAAAGTTCCAGTTCAAAGTATCAAAAGCTTTAGCGATGTCGACTTTTATGCCTACATTACCACCAAAAGCCTTTTTGTCCATAAAATTGAACCCTTCTGAAACTAGCCCAATGCAATCAGAAATACGTCTACCTTTCAAAAATGCCGTTTGTTGAGGAGAGATGATGCGAGTGGCAATTGGACCGAGCCGATCAGCAAGAATCTTGGGGATAATTTTGAATAGAAAGTTAGCGAGAGCAATGGGCCGATACTGAGCAATAGTGGCCACACCTTCTACTTTAGGTATAAGCACCACAAAATTGCAATTGGCATTAGGATAAAGCCATCCACGCTTAAAAAAATCTTGTACAAAAGCAATCACATCTAAACCAACAATATCCCAACATGGCTGATAAAAGGAACCAGGAAAGCCATCAGGTCCCGGAGCACTCGAGGGATCCATAGAAAAGACAACACTTCTAATTTCATCTGCTGAAGGCAAACAAGAAAGAGAAAGATTTTCCTCTTCACTAACCATAGGTGGTATTACACCACAAACATCCTCAATTCCAGTTGGGGTGAATGAAGAATTATATAAAGACTGATAAAAGTTTACCACATGATCAACAATAGCAGTATGTGAAGAGAGTACATTATCACCATCCAAAAGAGTTACAATCCTGGATGAAGAATGCCTACCTCGAGCATAAGCATGGAAAAAAGCGGTATTACGATCACCCTCAGTGAGCCATTTAACCCGAGCACAGTCATGCCAAAAAGCTTCTTGCATATGAAGAGCATCGAGGATAGCCGTCTTAGCCATAACTTCCTCATTAAACTTCTCTTGCGAATTCCCATCAGAAGAAATACTATTTTGGATATTATGAAGTCTTTCCTTAGCAATAGTGACATTTCTATGGACATCGCCAAAAACATTAGAGCTCCAATCTCGGAGATGCTTTTGTTTCTATTTGGGTTTTTGAAAGTTTAGGGATGTTGCTGAATCATGATAATATTTATCCAAATAGAGGTTAAGTCAGTTTGATAATATCATGATAATTGATGATTATGAAACGTTAATATAATAAATTGATGCTTTGGTTGGTCTAGAATAATGGTTCGCCCAAGACACTCATGATAATACGTGGAAATCCCATTGCATAAAGATAGAAAATTATATGAACATTCAGATCGTTGCTTTATAGGCAATATGATTGCCCTTCATTTTCAGGTTTTTTGAAGTTTAAAAAAAAAAAAATACATTGACCAAGAAAAAGAATTTATATGACTATAATTGTTTGAAACCGATAAGTACGTAATTTATATTCTTATTTGAGCAATGGAGTTCTCAACTAAGTGATTCTTGGCAAGGATCTTATAAATATGATCAGTTTGTCAAGAGCTTCATAGAGAGCTCTTTTGTTTCTCTTTGCAACCACTGCAGGAGTGCAATTAAAATTTAATCAAAATACCTTTGCAACCACTGCAGAAGTGCTATTAAAATTTAATCAAAATACCTCATTTCACATTCATAATCCCAAAAGTGACTTCATAAGATGAAATTAATTGACCTAATTATGTGCGAACCCTCCAATTAAATGAATGAAATATTCGATGTGGACCGAAACCAAAACCAAAACCAAAACCAAAACGAAACAAACAACGGCAACTGCCCAAGTTTTTAAAAGTGTAATTTGGATTTATAAATAGATTTTCTGTTCAAATTTTGTTATTGTGATTTTGGAGAAACTCTTTCTTTAATCTACTTATGCTGTGGGATTTCAAAGTTGAAAACCACTTACTTTCAATCTTTTGGAACAAATTGGCTTTGGTAAGTAACAAAACAAATATATTTTTGGAGGAAATAAAAATGTTTGCTTTGCTGAGATTGTTCTGTTTAAATTAATCAATGTTATAGTGCACTTTGAAACCTAAGTCATCGATCTGTTAGTTTCAATTTAAACACTTTAGGAAACTTAGAGATACATTTATTAGTTCAATTAGTTAATTCTTACTAAAATTTTTACAAAACGCTTTTGTTACATTGTAGTTAAAACACTTTTTAGGGTTGTAAATAGATTTCCACATGATGTAAATAAGATTGTTTTAATGGTTTGGGGAATATGGAGAAAAGTCACTCCAAACTTAAAATCCAATGGTAGTTTATCGGTGTAAATTATGTTACTCTCAATAATTTTTGTGTCATTTTAAGAATGCCTAAATTTTGACTGTTGTTTAGCTTGGATAAAGCTCAAGGCTTATAACTAAGTTTGCTATTTATTTTGTTTGATGCATTTCCAGTCTTTGTAGTTGACAAAATTACATCACCTCCAATGTTGCAGACAAGGATTGCAAGGTTTTTTTCTATCCTCTGGTATTCTTGAACTTAAGGAGAACATCATTTGTTTGCAGCTGAAAATGCTATGTTAGTTAAGACTTAAGGAGAAAATCATATTTACAAAATATACTCAAGAATGTGTTGTTCGTTGTTTCTGATGTTATCAGTTTTTTTTTTTTATCAATTTAAAAACTGTGGTTTGTATTTTTTTAGTATTGTTTTAGCATTTTGGCCTAATGGGTTTGGTTGCACCTAATTGCAAACCCTTCATTTGCTCATGATTTAGTAATTCACCAAGTAATTATGTTTATGCATACTCTAATTATTTTTTTTCCAACATGTGTTCATATAGTTGAAAATAAAAAAAATCTACTGATTATATTAGATTAAACTTTGGTAGTCGTTCAAACATAATTATTCATGCAATTTTAATCCAGAAACTCGCTGGCATTACCATCTAGTTATATTCTAATCGCGGATATGAACTTAGAGATGCTAAAAGCTTCAATGTAGATGGAAACTTTTAAGTTTCTGTCCAAGAAGCAGTCTAGTCTCTCCTTCCTGTGAGAATCCTGGAAATCTGCAGGCCTCTGCTGAATGCTTGGTTGAAGAGGATACGTGTTTGGAACTCTGATACAAATGGGAACCATGACAAAATGGCTATCGACATGAAGATTACTAGTCCCATTATGTAATCGTATGCTCGTCCAAGCTTCTTGATTGATTCCCAGAATCCTAGCCTTTTGAACACCGGCCTGCATGCTTGTCCGATCTTGAAACGAAACAAACAATTGGTTTAATGAATACAAGTAGGAAAAGCTTGGGACATTGTTTCTAAGCATAATTTTGATAGTGGTATTTCGAAATGAAAAAACTCTCAATGGTTGAACTCCATAAAACATTTAACTTACCAGAACAAGGGCCCAGCCTGTGGGTAGAAAGGCAGGGATTGCAGCAAATAGATCTGAAATGGTAAGGCCGCAAACAACAAATAGGACAGTCAAGGCTGACATGAAACCAAGAAACAAAAGCGCTTCCAAAATCCTGAACCTGAGGTGAAAGTTGGCGCCAAATCTTCGTCCACCCATGGAAATTATCTGATGGAAACATGCAAAATAAGCAATATCAGATATATCATAGGGGTTTGATATTCACACACATGTTTTTTTTTGTTCTTCTTCAATTCATTCGATCCAACAGTCGGAAATTAAGGTGTGTGAGAAGTAAAAAGGGGAGTGTGGATAACACACCCCTACATCATATTATCCGAGAAGTAACATTTTTATTTGTAACCCAGTCAAAACCAAGTCCAAACAACCTTGCATCAAACATACTTATTAGTTATTAGTGATTTTTATTTGCATACCATTAGAACGAGAAGAACGGTTATCATAACCACCCAAGAAAGTCCATAAACCTGCAAAGAAATTGAAAAAAATCGTAAAAATAAGGCCTTAAGGCTAAACAACTACTTATAGGCCAACAGGCAACAACGAGTCAAATATAATGGAACACATATTACCAGTAAACTCTTGCTGTGATGAGCTATATCAAGGTGGTACACAATTCCATATTGGTAAATAAGGAACCGAAGCGCAAGTATTATCTCAAGAATTCTTCCCCAGAAACCTGTGTATTTGAGGTGTTCCTGTTCTTCATCCCACCATGATTCCCAACTTTTGTCAGGTGATACCCAAATACCACCACGGGTTTCCATCCACCTCTTCCACTCTGTCCATTCATCTACAATTTTCTGCCAGTCAAAGCTGGACGGATTGAATATGAAAGGAGCAAACAACCACGAAGCAACCAGAAACCATAGGGAGAAAATGATGAACCGAAAAATATTTGAACTCCTGTAAGATTCCCCATAGACTCCATAAACAATCAGCAGAATAAGCACTTCCAACCCTTTCACAAAGTGACTGCGTGAGTAGAGTCTGTAATTCTCGGAAAACGTTGCGTGGTGGACAACAAAACCACGGCCAGTTGCACGGTATTTAGATCCTCCGTGTAAGATTGTCCTTCCATAGTAATGGGCTTTTGTTCCAAGTTGGAATGTGAAGAAAACAGAGGCCAACTGCAGCTGCATGATGACAAAATCACCCAAGGCAGTGCGGAACCCTTTCTCTAGGCCAATTTCCATTACCATGGGAAGCACAAGCAACAAGCCCAGTTGAAAGACAGACTGGGCAGCCAAAGCCTCTTCGAAGGCTTTGTTCCCATGTATGGCTGGACTCTCCATGATCTCGTTCTCTAACCCACTCAAAACCATGTACATACGTCCATATAAGAACACATATACAGCCAGCACAGTTACCTGAAACAATATAATGTCCGTGTCAAGCTGCAATACATAGGTCAGTTGTAAAGTACCACACCCCTCCAAGTACATAAACACATAAAGCCAAAGACAACGAAAACGCATCCTCGAAACTCTAATAATGCCCTTCCTATTTATACAATTCTCAGATTCAATCAATTTATTGTGAATACGGCTGGCCGCTTTATCATCTATAAGTATTGTACCTGCAAGGACATTGTCAGTAACATATATAATCATTCAAACATGAATTAAACAATGCCAACTACTAAAGGATAGAACTTGGCCGCTGAAAGAATCAACAGCAGGAGGTGCTGCTGATTCTTCAGCAGCCAAGTCCCGTTCACTACTAAAATAGACAAGGGATGGTTTATTGAAGAACAGAGACTGCATTGACATCTGGCATGTTGTCTAAGAAATCTACTCAGTATAAACTACTAATGGAACAAAGTAAATCATTAGACAAATGAGATTAGTTCTCACTAGCATACCATACTACTAAAATAGAATCCAATCGTTGTGAAGTAAAAGGACAGCATTCTGAAGAAATCAAACTGACGCCCAAGCCGGTAAACATCACGGCTAAGTGTCTGTTCTCCATTTCCATTTGAAACCTTAGCCTCAAAAAGTGATATTTGGTTCATTCCCACGTCTCGCCCCTTGCCTACTTGGATATACTCGTGATGCGTTATAAATCCCCCACGCATAGTTGAATTGTACCCTGAAGGCATCAACACAATTAGTCAGCAGATATAATACTAAATTAGTGGATGATCGTGTTAAGAAGGGAAAATTACCTGCAAATATATTCTCGCTTAAGTTTATTACTTTTGAAGCTTTGCTTATGCCACCCCTTGTTATGTGGAAGATTCTATCAAATATATCCGGATGACCATAATGGAACCGTACCCTGTCAAGTTGGAATGACATTAGATAGGTATTAGAATGTGGCCCAGTCAAATGTAACTTAAGGCTTACCTCAGTGGATTTGCCAAAATTCTTTGGCCAATGGTTACAAAACTGGTCTCTTGATTCGACGTGAACCAAGCAACTGATGAAACACTGTACATTAAGAAGGAAAAGAAAAATAAGCATATAACCCTACAATTGCCACTAATCATCCCATTAAGGTCCATAAATTTTGAATAGATATATTGAAAGGCTGACCTTCCAGTGAAAATATGCTCCCTTAGACCCAATATTGTGGGTTTTCGGTTCCCACAACGATGCCTTAGGAATTCCTCCAACACATTTCTCATTTTGAAAGCTTCTTCAAAGTAATTATCCTGGAAAAAGAGGATGAATAAAGCACAATATAACACCCTTTTTTCCTCTTTCAGGCAATAAGAAGGTAAAATGACCCACTTTGTATATAATTTTTTACATAAAGACAAAAGGAGAGCTACCTGATTCATGTCTATTGTCTGCAGGGCTTCTCCGCGAGTAAAGATAATGGCATGGTTTTGATTTTCAGGTTTTCCTTCGCCAATATCTGTAGGAGGACCTGGAAGCTTGATGCGGTATATTTCCTAGCAATGCAAGAAACAGAAAAACGATGTATACATTATCCCGCCTAATCCTTCTTTACTTTCACCCAAAAACGATGTATACATTTATACAACTATGTTGTAAAAGAATAAGTTTCTTCCTTTTCCTTTTTATTACCGAAACTCTAGCCCTCCATTACATTCTTCTATTTTATTTATTAAGAAAAATATTGCGCTATTATTCTTGGTCTTGTCCTCATCTCCAAAATAAAAACCACAAACTTGAATTAGTAATTATTTTCCCACATAATAAAAAAATCCAATTCATGCACAGATTCATATATTACAAAAAAGAAGATAATTCAAATATTTTCTATACTAGAATAACATAAATTTATTACTCAACAAAAATGAACCAAGATTAACAGAACAATTCACTTTCGCAATAAAACTAATTCCTTCCGCTTTATGCGCACAATGTACTTAGTCTTTTTACATACCTCGTCCCATTTGTCACCTCCCTTGACTAGAACAGAAAAGTAAGTTTTTTGGGGTTTTCCAGTCACTTGCTCCTCCATTGTATCTATGTAAGCAACACGTAGAGATGGATACCTACAAAAAAGTTTACATATTAAACAATGCCATCAACAATTTAAATAGCAAAGGAATCTACTCATTGTTCATCCTATGGCACTATTGACTCACGTTAGCATCAGCTTCAGGATATTAGTGTAACAACTTCTATCCCGAGCATCACTGGAGTTTTTCAGAGCACCATAGATCTGACAAGAAACTACATATGTAAACTTCAAATCTGCCAGAGCTTGTGCACGGTTTAGAGCAGCCTGCTCATCATCTTCGCTTAACGCTGAGGTTTGGTAGCCTCCCAAAAAATCTGCAACATAACCATATGCCACTTTACTAGCTTTTATAAAATTTTGGAACCAAAATCAGGTAACGTTGCTCTTGAAACACATTATCTGTTACAGAAACCACTAACCACTATCTCCTTCCAGGACACACTGAAGGTCTAAAGCCCTCCTATAGTACATCATCCCTCTCACTAGCAGAAAAACACAGATTAAAAGTATAAGTTCACATATTTAAATGATAATTATAAGAGACCAATTTACTCATTAATCCAGACCTGTTCTGGAAAGTGTCTGTGCCCTGTAAGATACCCACTGACGGGTTAACTCTGATCTGTCCTTCCTAGGAATCTCATTCTTAGGATCTTCTAGCCGTTCCTTGAAATTTGTCCATTCATCTAAATGGCAATCATAGTTGGTTGGCAAGGGTAAGTTCAAGTCCATTTCAAAAAATAAAAATAATAATGCAGATATGAGACTGACACGCACCAGGATATATTTTCTGCAGGTAGAACAAAGTTGAGATTCCATCCTCATTTTCTTTATTAAGTTCCTCATCAGAATAGAGGACATCTTCTTTGTAATAAGGAGTCAGAACACTGAACCATAAATCAGGAAGAATATTGAACTTACTTTAGCAATTATCAGATCCCGAAGCAAAAAAGAAAATCTTGAAAGAGGCAAAAGACATATATCTTCAACACAAATGTTGGAAGAAAAACCATATTGCTCTTTCAACTTCAACCAAGTCTCAAAAACATGTCAAAAGACCCAAAAATCTTAGATAATCAGTTAATGTCAACAACAAAAAAATGTCTCCCAAAGTTACCTTCTCCCTCAAAGATGTATTATGTCTGTGGTCAATCTTAAGCTTTTGAAACCTTTGCTCCTTCTTGACATTTTGAGGATCAATGTAATGTGCTGCCTCCAGTATTCTACAAAGAGAAGAGCAAAACCATAAAAGCACAGGAGATGGAAAGGCCCATTTGGTGGTTATGACATTTTTTGTTCAGTCACCAGAATGCACTTATTTCTTAGAACTCACTCATGGCCGTTGATCATAACATCCTGTGTGATAATCTCCATGATATCTTGAAGGACATTGATTATCTGACGTATGGAATTATCGACATTCTCATCTTCGGCTAGCTCCCAACAAGCCAACTTCAGTACTCAGAAAGGAAATGTATAATGTCAACATTGTCTAGACTATCAGTTCATTACTGAATAATTTAGCACTAACAATTTCAGAAAGGCATCGAAGGAAGTATGTTACCAAGAGCCTTAGAAATTTCTCCAACCTCTCGCTAAGAAATAGCAGCCCGCTCATGCGGAATTTAGTCAAAAATCTCTGCTGCTGTATGCTATTGTCTACTTCAGAGCATATCCACTTTACAATCCTGTTATGCAAGATGAAACATACTTTATAATAGGGAGGATAAAATTGTTCAAGCCGATTCTGGTTATCTATAGCATTCAAACTGGTATGCTTCTGACTTACTTCTTATCCACTTCATCTTCCAAAAGGCCATATATAATATCCCTGAGTGTCTGATAGCATTCAGTTACTGCTGAGTACATACAATCATCACTCTTAATCTTTCTAAATAAATCAACATCTGCCTTCCCCTTAAAATATCTTGCCATGTCTAATGCTACCGGAATCTTCACAAGTGAAAAAAACAATAATAAGAGTTACTGATTGGATTTGTACATAAAATTAACATATGAAGGCATGTAAAATATATACCTTACTAGCAAGCAAGAAAGGAGGCCACTGGACAACAGACACATCACCTGATGAATATGGAACAAACAGCATATCTCTCTCTCTGTACGGTTTATTTTGAACGGATATAATCAGCAACTTGCTAAAACTGCGTTGAAAGGTAAATTAGAGAGCAAGAAGCAGTTAACCTATTGCTGATAAGGTCTTCCCATCGCATTGAAGTTATGAACTCATTCCACACCTGAGAGAAATTAGCAATGTTCCTTCGTTGGCATTCCTCATTCTGCCACATCAAAGTGTCTACTTTTAGTCAAAGACATGGAAGAAAAATGATTTCAGGTCATGTTTTTTTCATTGACAAGAAGTACCAATCAAATTAGCTGCATCAGCATGTGGTGTGCAAATCATTTATGTATGGTGTGAAATGTATTATGAGGGGCAAAAACAACTTAAATTCCATGTACATAGAGCAATATGAAAATACTGATTAAATTAGTACCACCAATGGTCCTTCCTTGTTTGCATCCTCATTTTGTGACGGCATAAGACGATTACTGAAAGCAGAAGGTACAGACTCAAATCTGGACCTCAACATCCCAAGGGTCCGTATCTGAGAGACAAATAGTTATAAAGGGTTCATTGGGAAGAAACCAAAACTAGCTGAGAGCCTGAGACAGATATAGACACGTTAAATGTAAACAGAGAGAACAAATTTGCCACCGACCTCACCCAGATGGCTGAAGGCTCCATGAATTCCACCAAAGATAGTAGAAAATATTGCATACCATATTTGTCCATCCATAAAATAAACCTATACACCAATAATCATTAAAAGTGATAATTTACATAAGCATGTACAAGAAATGCAAATTTTATCATATGACAGAATTCTTCCGCAGTTCACTTACCAGGAAGATTGGAGCCCATATTGCAATAACAATGCCAATATTATGAGTTACTACAGCAGTTCCAAATGTCAATTTGTAGTAAGAGCAGGCTACAGTTAAAAACGTTTTTAAGTGAAAGCAGTATAGCAAAGTTTGAAATATTACCATTTGGAAAGAACTCATGCCATTGATAATTACTTATAGGCATCTCCATTATTATTTTTGTTGGTGCAACAAGTGGCAGTATCTGTTATCATAATATACAAATACTGATTAGTAATTAAAAAAAATGAGTTTAACAGATCCTCGAAGGAAAAACGCTGTATAGTAACCAAAACATGATCCAAAAATAAAGTGATCAGACCCCAAGAAAGTGAGTAGTTATTCCATAGTTCGAGGACCAGGTATACATGAATTCAGTATTTGCGCATCAACTTGTCAACAGGAAGTTAATGAAGTTTGGCATCCATTTACCATGTATACAGTTACGATTCGTACAAATGAGTACTTAAGTTGAGCCTCTGTGTGGTGGCCAGGGAATTATGTTCCATGTTGTTGAAACTTAACAGAATAATTTAGCTCGGCGACTTATTTGTGGACTCAGGCTGCTATGCATCTCAAATTTCGTAACTCTTCGGTTTTAGTTTCATGAACTGAGTTTATGCACACACACAACACACTCAGATTGTACGTGTGCGGGGTGTGTAAATCATTCAAGTACCTAAAACCTACATGAATATGCCAATGCCTTTCTATGCATGTATGTATGTGAACATGAATAAGAAATGGAAAATAAAAAAGGGGTTTAGATCACAAAGAAGAATATTGAAGAGAAACCACCTCCACATAATAGCTGAACGATAGCTTGCTGATTAGCAGCACGATCCAAAACAGCGTATATCTGAAAAGAAAGGTAATTCTGTTAAAATCAGAACAAAGGCACCAGAAATCAAATATCCATAGTAATGACTAATAAGTGGAAAGACAAGCAGCAAAATGGCGAACTCCCTCAGAGCTTTTCCCACTCACATTCAACACCCACTCTCAAACGATGAAGAAAAATAATAAAAGTGAAGATACTTTTGACTTACTTCAGCAGTGAAAAGACGTCCTCATGAAGCCCTCTTCCTATACACAGTTTTGGCTGTAGTATGGCCAGAAACACATCAAAAAAATCATTCAAATATCCATAACTCAAGCAAAAATAACAGAGCAAAAAGATATATCTACAACCACAAGGCAACAAGAAATTTGTTTAAGACATGCTTGCCTGAGCCCACCACATGAAAAACAAGGCATAAGAAATTTGTTTAAGACATGCTCTGAGCTAGCCCACAACATAAAAAACAAGGCATAAGAAATTTGTTTTAGACATGCTTGCCTGAGCCCACCACATAAAAAGAGTGACAATCCTCCAGTTTGAGCGCTCTAGGTGCCTCCGCAAAGGTGGAAGAAATAATAGCACAGCAGCCAATATATTAGGAAGCAGATAGAGTGCAACAGCATAATTATAAAATTATTGATTCTGCCAATCCCTAGCCCAACTGTTGAAGAATTTTAGAAGTCCTGTAGGACTCTGCACAGAACTAGAATAACCAATAGGCAGAACCACAGCCCATGCACCAGCTACAGCAAATTTCAATAGGTATCGTAGTTTTTGAGTGAATTCCAAGCTCTTCCAACAATGCCAACTAAGAATTATATCCAGAGTGGCTGAAGAACATACATACACAAGATAAGAAAGTGTAGCAGAAAAGTCAGAAAATTGATGGCATGCCATTAGAGCAGAATGTTGGAAATTATGAAGTTTGAGTGCAAATTTCATTTGTCCCACATTGGTCATTCCCAAAACACTTCAACACTTTATAAGGCTTTGTCCTTATTAGAAAGTAATTGGAGTATTGGACTTGGAGAATGAATTTGGGCTCACCTTTGGGGTTGGGCTTTGATGTGTGCTAATTAAATGGTAATTAATATATATAATTAATTATAATTAATATATATTTAATTATCAAAAGATGGGCCTTGGGCTCTAATGATTAAATACTTTAATTAATTATTTTTCGGATTTAATTAATTATTATTTTTATTAATTAAATTCGAATTTAATTATTTAAATATTTAAATTATTTATTCCAACAGACTCATATTTTCAGATGAAGTCTGAAGAGTGCAAGTACACAGAAACCAAAAACACCTCTCTGAAGAGGTGTCTTCCAACAGATGCATCCTTTCTTCTTACCTGTTGCGAACAGGCATCCATCAATTATATATACATGCATCTGCATATCATTTTAGATACTGAAAATCATCAAACCTTGAATACCAAGCATACTGAGAGTACCACAAACAAATTCGCCAGAAGTCTAGTTTTTCCGGTGCTGGAATTCTAAACTTAGATCGTTGAATCCTGGTGAGGCAGACGTCCGTAGAACTACAAGCACTGAGTAGGGGCGAATTTCTGTTTCAAGGACATTGCGGTACGCAAGCCTCGATCTTCAAGTTGTCTGTGATTAATTTTTATTAGACTTCTTACTGTGTTAAATTTCTGTTCGCATTTAGTTTTTTATTAGCATATATAATATATCACAGATTGTTGACATATATCCAACACAGAATATAACGGCATACATTATAGGGAAATAAATGCCAAGAACACCCACCTTGTAATAAGTTGAGGAAACCATTAGTGATGAAGATACTTAAAACACTTCTGAAGACATCCGCATCAAAGAAAGCAGTCAGAGTACCAGAAGGACTCCATGCAACAATAAGCATAGCCTAAAAATCAGAATATAGTGAGGCACACTCCTTTACAAGAATTGTATAGAATTAAAAGAAAGAAATTCTCCAATCTCCCTTTCATCTTGAAAACACATCCTATTTTATCTAGGAAACATATCAACCTCATTTTTGTTCAGGACTAGCAACTTTGATTCAAATGGAAAAGCTCCCCCAAAGAAAAATGCCACAAAATCTTAGCTGCACAGATGACGGTTTTTTTCTTATACAAAGCATTACCCTATTTTGCACCCACCACCTCCAATCCTCATCTCTCAAAACAAAACAGAATGTAGAAAGAGAATAAGAATTCGTATCTTTTCCATCGCTCTCAAATTCCATCACCACCATTTAAGCTCGCATAGACAGGTATATTTTGTTTTCTATTTAGTATAGACTATAGTATTCCTATATTGTTGGTTAAAGAGCTTGAATAAACACGGTTTAGAATTCAAGTCCACTACCGTAGAGGACTTCAAAATCCAAATTGCTTTGAAAATTAAACAAAACAAAATCTATCATCAAAGTGACATATTATGCCATGTTAGTTTACTGCCCTGACATGAATTGAGGTGGGCATGGAAAATGACAACACCATCGTATTATAACAGCATGCACAGCTGATATAGGTGATTTCAGAAGCAAGGGAAGTGTATGCTCGTTTTTCCAATCTTGTTGATATGGATAGGAGAGGGCAGGAAAGAGAGTACATTATTTATAAGATCACACTGATGAAAATCGAAAAGCTACCATTGTTGAAAGACACTTATGATGTGGAGTTTAGTGTATATCAGGATTGTGTATTTTAGAACTCTAAGGGAGTTTGGAGTCATTACTCAAACTATAAACATATAATTATAAATTAAGACTACCTGGAAAGCCAATATCAAGAATATCCACATTCGATCAAAACTTCTGTAGAGGTGCCAAAATGTTCGGACTTCTACAAAATTTGTTTTAGGTTTCCTCCTCCCACCAGCAGCTTGATTTGGCCTCTATTAAACATGTATGCAGACGAATACAAATTTATTAAGAAAAAGGGAAAAAAAAAAAAAATCCTATGCATGTGCAGACACAAATTATGTTCATGTACGCAAACATTGTGCATTATGGACATGTTTCCGTGCACATGTAGCACTCAGAAAAGTCCAACTCATAAGAGAAGAGGAATTTTAGTAAACTGTGTGTAGCAATAGGAGTTTTGTTTCTTCTGAACAAAACACTGGAATGAGATATTAAATAAAATGTTTCCGAATATGTCTAAGTTGACCATCCCCCACTCAAAGTTATAAACAGACAACCTCAACAAAGATAAGTACCTCCTTTGTTGGTTGAATCCCATCTGAATGCGTGAAAAAATCTGCTTTAGGGTCCATTGGCCACCCTAGCCTAAAACAACTGTCGGACCTAGAAGGAATAAACAGGTCTTTTAGCTATTTATATCTGAATTGGACCGAAAGAAAAATTTACCATCAAAGATACTAACCAAAAGTATTCATTTAGATCATCATAATTTCTCCATCCTGAATGGCTTGCCTTGCCATTTTTGTTTCTCTTTGCTTCCTTTGCAACAAAAAAGAGATTCAACTTTTGAATTACAAAATTGTAATAAAAATGCTTCTTGTGGAGAAATACAGGCAGTGGAATACAATCCTTACCTTGTACAAGACCTGGTAGATAGGAGTTACAACATCCCTCAGAAAAGATTCTTCATCCCGTGCTGTTGTTTCGTATGTTTCTCCATTAGCCGGATGAGCATTTCTAGATAAAATTACATATACCTCATTGGCCATCTAATAATTATGGAAGAAAAGTGTTATCAAACCTTATACGTTTCACATCATGTAAAAGTGAAACTTCTGAAAAAGTCGTGTATTAAGAACAAGCATGATTCTCTACAAACTTGTTAGTAGTTAAGTGATATTAGCTGAAATATGGTTCTGTTTTATTGTAAATGTTTAATCAGAATCCTTTGGATTACATTCCAAATGGATGGTATAGATTAATTAGAAGTAAAAGGTGTTGAGTGACACTTGTAACTATCTCATAGGATAGATATCATGAATGGCTGAGATTGTTCTATGTTTTGTTAGAATAGTTTCAGCAGATTCTCTTTTGCTATGTAAGAAAGAGAAAAGCATATTCGAATGAGATATGTGTGAATTTTTTTGAAAAAGTCATTCTTCTTCTTCCTCCTTGGAAGCTTGTCTCAGATCCATTGAAACACACACAAAATCACAAACTCTAACATGGCCTCAGAGCCAGGTTGCACCATCTGCAACTGGGCGTGAATCTGTGAAGAGTGCGGCGACGAACTCAAACTAACAGTCGAGTTCTGTTACTGACAATTTCAGAGAAGAAATCTCAGTGACTTTGATTCAAGTCTCATATGGCTGGGTCAAGTGGAGCTGATCTTCGAGTACCAGTATTCAATGGAGACAACTTCGATTTCTGGCAGATCCGGATGAAGACCATATTCCGATCTCATGAACTCTGGGAAATTGTTGAGGAGGGTTTCGTCACTTCAGCAAAGGAGGATGAAGAACTCACTGAAGCTGAGAGCAAGCGAGTGAGGGAAAACATAATCAAAGATGCAAAGGCACTTGAAATCATCCAAGGAGCGGTCTCTGATCAGATTTTTCCGAGAATCGCCATCCAAGAGACTGCACACACTGCTTGGAATGTCCTGAAACAAGAGTTTGTGGGAGATAAGCAAGTAAGAGCTGTGAAACTTCAAGGCTTACGCCGTGATTTTGAGTATACTAGAATGGGTGAAACTGAAGCATTCTCTGCATATCTAGTTAGACTATTTGATCTGATTAGTCAAATGAGGAGCTATGGTGAGACTATTAGTAATCAGAGAATTGTTCAAAAATTGCTGATAAGTTTACCTAGGTCCTATGATAGTATTGCTTCTGTGATTGAAAATACTAAGGATCTAGATACTGTGGATGTTCAAGATGTTGTTGTTATTCTAAAGGGATATGAACAAAGAATTGATAGACATGATGAGACTCACACTGAGAAGGCATTTGTTAGTCTTAATCTTGGCTCAAAACAAAATAAGTACAATGGGAATCAAGGGTTCAAACCACAGAAGAACTGGAAGTCAAAGTGGAAGAAAGGGGATAATAGATCTGTAAATCAAGCTGGTAAAGCTGCAGGTACCTCAGAAGGAGCCAAGAATCCTTGTGTACACTGTGACAAACTGCATTTTGGTGAATGTTGGTTTAAGGATAAGCCTAGATGTCATAATTGCCACAAGTTGGGGCATATTGCAAAAGATTGTCGTGGCAAGAAGGAGAAAACTAATCAGCATGTGAATTTTGTTAATCAAGTAAATGACACCCCCACCATGTTCTATGTCTGCAATAACGCCTCTGTGAATAAATGTGAAGACATATGGTATGTAGACAGTGGGAGTAGTAATTATATGACTGGAAGGGAAGATTTATTGATTGACATTGATAGAGCTATAACTGCTAACGTTGAAATGGGAACTGGTCAGCTTGTTGAAGTCACTAGCAAAGGAAATTTGGTAGTTGAAACCAAACTGGGAAGGAGGTACATCAGAGAAGTAATGTTGGTTCCAGGTTTACAAGAAAATTTGCTCAGTGTAGGGCAAATGATGGAACACGGTTACTATCTTTTGTTTGGTGGTACAACTGCAGAAATATACGATGATAGTTCCATGTCAAACTTGGTAGCTAGAGTACCAATGAGAGGAAACAGGAGTTTTCCCCTGAAACTTAGACTTGATATGCAGATTGCTCTAAAGGTCACTGTGTGTCAGTCTTCCATAATCTGGCATAGGAGGTTAGGGCATTTAAATTCAGGCAGTCTGAAGCAACTCAAAGAACATGATATGGTATTGGGACTACCTGATCTGAAAATGACAGATGGTATATGTGAAGGATGTGCTCTTGGGAAGCATTGCAGAGATGCATTTCCAAAGGAAGCATCATGGAGAGCCTCTCTACCTCTGGAACTCATCCAATCTGACATCTGTGGACCTATGCAAACTCCTACGAAGGCTGGAAATAGGTATTTTCTTACCTTCATAGATGATTGCACTAGGATGTGTTGGGTCTATTTCCTAAGAAACAAATCAGAGGTGTTTGGTATATTTAAGAAGTTTAAGTCCACAGTTGAATTGCAAAGTGGTTATAAATTGAAGAAGTTGAGGAGTGACAGGGGAGGAGAATATACATCTGTTGAGTTCAGGGAATTCTGTGAAGAAATGGGTATGGAAAGACAGTTAACAGTGGCATACACACCTCAGCAGAATGGTGTAGCTGAGAGAAGGAATAGGACCATAGTTGAAATGGCAAGGTGCATGATGACTGAGAAAGGAGTTCCATTTGATTTCTGGGCAGAAGCTGTCAATACTGCAGTATACATCTTGAATAGATGTCCCACTAAGCCTCTGGATAAGAAAACCCCCTTTGAGGCATATAGTGGGAGGAAGCCAGGAATCAAACATTTAAAGATCTTTGGTTCTATATGTTATGCTTACATTCCTAATCAACTTAGACAGAAGCTAGATGAAACCAGCACTAAATGCATCTTCTTGGGATATGGCACATGTGAGAAAGGTTATAGACTTTATGACCTTGTTTCTAAGAAGATAATTGTGTCAAGAGATGTGATAGTTGATGAACATGCCTGTTGGGATTGGAAAACTCAATCTGAGAAGACCATCAGTGTACCAATGTCTGAAGTGGGAATGTGTAAACAAAGGGAAGAAGGGAGCTCAAATGACAGATGTAATGCAAGTAATGAGTTTGAATCTGAAACTTGTGAGTCAATTGAAAATGGCTCAAGGTTGATGCCAATGCAGAATAACACAGGTCCCCAAGAGTATGATCATACTCCCTTGAAGTTCAAAAGTTTGACAGAAGTATATGCAAGATGCAATCTGTGCATAATTGAACCTGAGAACTTTGAGGAAGCTGCCAAAGATGTATCATGGCAGAAGGCAATGGAGGCAGAAATTGGAATGATAGAGAAGAACTGCACTTGGGAACTTGTGGATAGACCATTTGATAAACCAGTTGTTGGTGTCAAATGGATCTACAAAACAAAATTGAACTTGGATGGGTCTATACAGAAGAATAAAGCAAGGTTGGTGGCTAAGGGCTACTCTCAGAAGCCTGGAGTCGATTTTAATGAGACATTTGCTCCTGTGGCAAGGCTTGACACTATTAGAACTCTGATTGGACTTGCAGCACAGAAAGGATGGAAGCTATTTCAACTTGATGTGAAATCTGCATTTCTGAATGGGGTTCTCAATGAAGAAGTATATGTAGACCAACCACTTGGTTTTGTAATTGAAGGCAAGGAAGACAAAGTTTACAAGCTCAAGAAGGCCTTGTATGGTTTGAAACAGGCACCAAGAGCCTGGTACAAGGAGATTGATTCATATTTCTGCAACTCTGGTTTTCACAGAAGTCCAAGTGAGGCAACCCTCTACATCAAGACAACTGAGGCAGGAATTCTCATTGTGTCTCTGTATGTGGATGATATTATATACACAGGGAGCTTAAGTGTATTGATGGATGAGTTTAAGGCAGAAATGATGGGAAAATATGAAATGTCAGACTTGGGGCTAATACATCATTTCTTGGGGCTTAGAGTCATTCAAACTAACAGTTGCATTTTTCTGCATCAAAAGAAATATGCAAATACTTTATTGGAAAAGTTCGGATTGAAAGATTGCAAGCCTGTTGCAACTCCACTTGCAGCAAATGAAAAACTTAGCAAAGAAGATGGGAGTGAAATAGCTGATGAAAGTCTCTATAGGCAGATGGTTGGTAGTTTGTTATATCTAACAGCTACAAGACCTGATATTATGTTTGCTTCAAGCCGACTAGCTCGGTTCATGCACAATCCAACCAGAAAACATATGGGAACTGCAAAGAGGGTGCTGAGGTATATCCAAGGCACACTAGACTATGGAATTGTATATGAGAAAGGCAAGGATGTTGTGCTTATTGGATACTGTGACAGTGACTGGGCAGGGAGTGAGGATGACATGAAAAGCACTTCCGGGTATGCTTTTAGTTTTGGATCTGGAGCATTCTCTTGGGCCTCAATTAAACAAAGCAGTGTAGCATTGTCTACTGCAGAGGCAAGAGTATGTAAGTGCTGCAGAAGCAACTGCTCAAGCCATCTGGTTACGGTTTGTTCTTTCAGATTTTGGGGAGGAACAAGTGGAACCAACTCAGATTCTATGTGACAACACATCTGCCATTGCAATTTCAAAGAATCCAGTAGCACATCACAAGACAAGGCACATAAATAGAAGATTTCATTTCATCAGAGATGCACTGCAGAATGGTGAAGTTGATCTGATCTACTGTAAAACAGAGGAACAACTTGCTGATATATTCACAAAAGCATTGGCAAGAGATCGTTTTGAGTATTTGAGGAAAGCATTGGGAGTGATTTCAGCTAAACACTTAGAAGGGAGTGTTAGTAGTTAAGTGATATTAGCTGAAATATGGTTCTGTTTTATTGTAAATGTTTAATCAGAATCCTTTGGATTACATTCCAAATGGATGGTATAGATTAAGTAGAAGTAAAAGGTGTTGAGTGACACTTGTAACTATCTCATAGGATAGATATCATGAATGGCTGAGATTGTTCTATGTTTTGTTAGAATAGTTTCAGCAGATTCTCTTTTGCTATGTAAGAAAGAGAAAAGCATATTCGAATGAGATATGTGTGAATTTTTCTGAAAAAGTCATTCTTCTTCTTCTTCCTTAGAAGCTTGTCTCAGATCCATTGAAACACACACAAAATCACAAACTCTAACAAAACTTACAGTATAATATTTATGTTGTAGACTAGATTTTTATGTTTTACTTTGCAACTCACTAGTATGTACTTATGGACTTTCATTTTGTTCTTCTACTGTTTTAATAAATGGTGAGGAATTGGTTTCAAAATCAAGTTTGCTATCAGGAGGCTAGCTATAATAAGAAACGAAGAAAATAATGGAAACTACTAAAAGATTTGGCCATTCTCAAAAAGATTTTGGTAAAAAATGGGCCACGGTCTGGAAAAAAAACCTAATGTTATGACATGAAACTCCAGACCATTCATCTTGATGAGCTAATATGAAAAGCAAGCATGCATACCTGATGGAAAATATAGCATAAGCATTCAGGCATGAACCGAATATTTGAAGCTTCACCCCATATGAGAAGATAGAGCGCAATGTAAATAAGTTCCAATTGTTGTCTGTCTTCACCCGGAGGGAACCTTAAAAGTTGGGGGAGGAGGGAGGGACAGAGATACCAAATGAAAATTAGTAGTGCTGAAATGGTGATAACTCTATATGAATTTAAATTAAGGCATCAAGTTATAACGTTGATGGTATTTAGATCACTCACCTAATATTTGATTTACAATGCAAATAGTTAAACCAGGAACAATAATTGTTAAAAATTTTCTCGCTCAATTGTTGTATAGTGGCACTGTTCAACTGCAATGAGCTTTCTGTTAATCTTTAATCATCACGTAAAATACAGTCAAGAAAAATGGGAGCCTGTAAAACTCAAAGCAAAAAATAAACACAAAGCATCTCAAAGGAACACAGATGTACCTCAGTGAAATTTTCAAGATTTCTATGTCTTACGTCCATGTTGGCAAGTAGCAAGAGTAAGTGTTCCCTCTGATTCGCCACATTTCCTTTCTTCAACCCACAAAAAAGCAATCCATTAAGAAACTTAAGGTTAGCATACCACTAAAAGTTTCGGACCTATGGCATATAAGAACCAAGGTAAGATGAAAGAGATGGGTATTTAGGGCAGAAGTTACCTGAAACCCAAAAATATAAAAAAGCCAATCGAGTATATCATTGACAGATTTAATCATCTCTGTAGGCGCTGTTGGCTTGTCATCAGGATTCGTGGGTTTTACATGAAATCTTGGCATTGGAAGAGTGTTCACATTTTGTATAGCACGGAGCGCTGCTTTGATCTAATATTTTCAGGTGAAAATAAGACGATAAAGCAGTAAGCAATAGAGAAAAATAAGATTTCATGAAACTAAATCAGAGAGGAATGGAAATCACATATACTGCGCATGTACAACCTTGGGAAGTTCCATAATTGCTGGTTTAACACCAACAGCATATAACGGAAGAATGTTATAGTTGACATACTTCTCCCTTTTCTTCTTGACCTCTTCAGCCATCTTCTGTGTCTGTAACGACAAAATTATTTTCAGTGCCTTCCGTATCAAACTGTCTATTAAGGACTTAAGCATCCACAAATCATAAAAATCAAACCTGTATATCTATTTGGGATCGAGGTACCACTGTCATGAGCACATCATACAGTACTATTGCATTCTGACAATTCTTTGCCATCTCTTCCCTTCAAGAGTTAGTGTCCAAAAGTATAAGATACAATGATTAATCCAATTAATCAAGCATATCAAAATTCAAAGACAAGCCTTACGGCTTCTTTGTGTACTCTCCATCTTTGATATTTTTCTCATAGAAATGGTGGTAGTACTTCAGAATTTCTTGTGGATCAGATCTAGCAAGCTGATGTTTTGTCTCCATTTCGTCCTGCAACGAATAGAAATTTAAGAAATATAAAGACACTTAATTCATTTTCAAAAAGCACTTCATCTAACATAAATATTGGTAATGATACTTTAGAGTTAGGATTAGCCTTAAAGATTATAGTAAAATGGTAGCCTGGAATGAATTGTTGCCTTATTTCCTAACAGCTTAAAGTTTTGGGGTCCAATCCTTGTCCACAATGGAATCGGAGGTCTAATTGCAGTAGGAATTGAGTTTGAAACTTCTAATCATGGAAGACAAAGGATAAAGGAGGAGGAGAAGAAATAAAATAAATCTTGCCACATTAACGTACAGATGAAATCACAAGTGAACTAATCATACACACACCA
Source organism: Cotoneaster glaucophyllus (assembly GCA_036320875.1). Classification (NCBI taxonomy): domain Eukaryota; kingdom Viridiplantae; phylum Streptophyta; class Magnoliopsida; order Rosales; family Rosaceae; genus Cotoneaster; species Cotoneaster glaucophyllus. Next base: position 10,974,451 of record CM070064.1, on the reverse strand, counting down.
ACGAGAAATATAAGTGAATTGATACGATCATACCAATCTTCAGGAAAAGAAAATAAAATACAAGAAACCATTAACAATTTAAGGGTCTACCTCTTCAAGTTTGCGCAAAAGAAGCGTCTTAAACTGTCGAACACCACGTCCACTTGATGGTGGATCCAGCTGGTGTGCCTTCTCAAATCCATGGAAGCGGCCTGAATGCACAAAAAATATCAACCTAACAGACTTAACATATTCTACCACTACCATCAAGATAGTGCTTTCTGCCGTACTCAAAACATACACACCAAGCACATTACAAACAACAATGAAGCTCACTTACCAAGCGAAGCAGGAACACTTGACACAAAGAACATTGATATTCTATCCGCATTGGAAATAGAGATTAAAAATTAATTGGAAAAGTCTAATTAAGATTTTCTGGCTTATGTTTTCTTTTGAAATGAAAACAGCACCTACAGTGAGAAAAACCTTCATCGATTCATACTTAAGAAGTAGGAATCAATGAAGGTTTCGACCAAAAAAAAAATGAAGGTATTTTCTCTTTATCCATCTTTACTTCTAGGCTTTCAAGCCTCACAAGTCCTTTCTATGAGAAGCACTTCTCTTGGCACTCCTTTTACTTTCACATCGTAGCATTTCACATTTCATTGGTTTCATTACTTACTGCTGTCATGCATCTTATGTGTTCACTATATATGACCCCCTAGTTAGAAATCCACACAAAGCTTATCTATTGTGTATACACCCATACACATGATATCTCAAGCTTTCAGGCCTTCTTTATCTACCAACACACGTCGGCACATAGTTTTCTAAGTGAAAAGATACATCCTTTCATGAAAAGGTATTTCCCCTTTTCTCAGATTTCCTTATCACCCAAAAAATTGCCACAACCATAGGCCTATGAACGAACCAATTAACTAACAAAATAATGCATATGCATGCACTGAAATTAATTAGAATTATGACCATATATATCACACCAGTGGCGGTATATGCATGCACTGCTACAAAACATGGTAAAGAACTAGTCACGACTGGGAAAATGGGCAACGGAAACGCCTATTTCCAAAGGATACTAGTGCTGACTTTTCTGGAAAACAGCCATATAAGTCATTGAATCAACCTCGTAACATTTGCAGAATATATTAAAATATTTACGGTGAACAATTCCACAAAGTAACAAATCTATATGCAAATGCAAAACATTAGATACCCACTGTAAAGTAACCAAAGTCGTTCCATGTTTTCATCAAATATCAGTCATATATCCAAATAGCATAATCAAATAAAGATAACACGACATAAAGTTTTTCATATGCAATTCTTCTCAACAACCAGAATATGCAAACCATTTAATTGCTTTACTAATGAAAACTCATAGTAGCAATTACACCAATTAAACTTGTCTTAAGATGGTGGGAAAAATAGAGTCTAATTGCTATATTAAATCACATAGAAAATCAAGAAACAAATTATGTGTCAAAGTAATGCGTGCACATGAGTAACCAATGTTAAATGAACATGATGTAATGGATTAGAAAATTTTGAAAATACGTTGAAAGCAAGTGTTGAACATTATGTCCTTAAAACAAGTTTACCCCCCACTACATGGTTGATCGGCCACGTCCTTGTAATAGTAGCCCTCCAAATCACAAAACTCCAATGAACCACGATTGTGTTGAATACTCCCTCATATATGGACTCAATGGGACACTACAAAACTCTCTAACAAGTGCTATTATATGTTTATAGGGAGCTTCCCTATTTATAGAATTTGAGATATTCTTTGGAAAACATGTGATTCGTGAAGAGTCACAACCTAAAGGCACAACTTCTAATTTCATGCAAATAATATATTTAATATAATAATAATATTAAATTTTCCAACACAATTTAACATTTTGTTCCAAACTATGCACACAAACGAATTCATGCCAAAAAAAAAAAATGTAATTTCAAACTTTTTCTGGTCACTTGGTTCCAAAACAGTATGAATTGCAAACTAACATGACAAATTAACAGTGAGGGCAACAATAACATACAGAGATAAGCAACCCTAGGGCTCTCCTTCTCAATCTCATCCGCAACTCGAAAAATCCGAGCAATTGAGTGAAACCCCGGGGGCACAACTATGCTGTCCAACGACTCGTCCTCGGTCGGGAGCTCCGAAACCCTAGTGGACATTCTCTTCATTACTCTCGATAATGACCGAGGCGGCCCCAGGAAGTCGTTCTTCGTCCCGCTGGAGCTGGCCATTTCCGAAAAGCACCGCCAATCCTCGGCAGTCTCCTCTCGGTTTCAGCTCTCACTTATTCAATGTGGGTTGTTGTGAAGATATGATGTGATCTTTTCAGCTAATTAAAGAGAGAAATATGTGGGGGGGGGGGGGGGGGGGGGGGGGAGAGAGAGAGAGATACTTTGGGAAGGAGGTGGGGAAAAGGAAAGCAAAGTGTTTTTGCTCTCGAAGCAAGAAAGGAATTGGAGATATATGGGAGGGTTTCAGATGCCTTTTGAAGTGCTTTTGCTTTTAGAATTAGAGAATTGTGATAAACAAATCTTCATCAGCTGCGCGAAAGTGTTTCTTTCATTTAATTTTTTTCTCTTTTTTTGGGTGTTTCTGCTGTCGGAGAGGCTGCTTTATAAAATCACCGGAGTTTGCTTAGTTTTCGAAGTTAACAGGGCGGGAACTGTGACTCCGTAAAGATGAAAGAAGGTGGGGACCCCTAAAGCCAGGAGGGTGACACGTGGAATATCCGAGAAATTGACATAAATGATCAATTTTCTTATTCTTTTGATTAAAATAGGACAAATCACTCATGTGCCCATCATGCAACTTCATGCACACTATGCACAAAAGCGAAATGATTACTCACATATAAATTGTAAAAGCTCACAACTTCATGCATCATTTTTTTTATTTTAAAGTGAGAGCTACGCTACGTGCATATAATGTACAGAGGAGGATTCTCTCCCCTTCCCTTCCCTCATACTTGAATAGTTAGATTAAGCTATGTCAACATCTTATATTAATTTTTTATAAAGGCAATAAAACAAAAAACAAAGTATGAGTGGAGGGGAGGGAAGGGAAAGGGATGAGAATAGAACGGAAGAACTCCGTAGTGTACATACATGTAGTTTTTGAAAAAAATAAAGGATTTAGATCTCCTTAAAAAAACATCAAACCAATCACTTCTACTCCAAAAATTCATCAATGGGTTTTTGATTAACATCATATTAACAAAAACCCATCACCCAAAACCTTCAAATTTCCTTAGAAAACTCCCAACTTTTCGAAAAATCACCCAATTCCTTAGAAATTCCCAATTCGAATAGAAAAATGGAGAAACTTGGCAGTTGCTTTCTTCTCTATTTGGCCCACGATAACAAATGGGTTTTAATACTGAAGCTTCTAAACGAGAGACATGAAACTTATAAATTGTAACCCGGGGACTTCATCTGGATCTACCTCCCTTGGAAGAAGTCTAACTTCTCATGGCAGAGGGTGACCTGCACGACCCTGTTGCTATCAAGACTTGAGATACAGACGGTCGCCTACCATCCAAAAGAAGTTCAGCCTACATGCACGGGTACAAATTGTGATATGTTAGAGTTGTATGTTTATTTAAAACTTAGAATTAGTCAGTTAGGTTAACGTTGGATTCCTAATTTTATGGAGAATCCTTTTTTCAACAGAAAGTTTTGTTTTGCTAAGAAGACCTATTCTATCTTAACTAACTGATATTGCTTCCTGATTTAATGGCGGTATTTTGTGAGCATTTTCTTCTCAACTATCCCAACGTTAATATCTCTCTAAGTAATATATAAATGCTAGGGTTCTAGTTTGGGAGATACACTACTGAAAAACGGAAAAATATTTTGAGAACATTGAGCTGTAGAGTGGGTGAAAGCTTTGGATCTTCCTCAGTGTAAAAGAAAGTCTATTCAGTTGTGATTCTGGGCTGTTTTATCCTGGGGACGCAGCGTGACACTTGTGACTACTTGCACACCTTGGGCAAAGCCGCAAAACGTCTTAAAGATTGTCCTCAACTCAACCCAAGATATTTATGTGTTTCTTTTGGTTCTTCGATTTTCCTGGTAATCTCGTTCCTTGTCCTTGATTTTGTGCAGTGTTTTCAACATGATATATGCGACAGAGTTGCTTTGACTAGGGTTATGGACGGGGAGGTTTCAATTGGGTCATGAAACTCGCCGGATCTGGGGTCATTGAATTCGCTACAAATCCTCGACATGGGCAACTGGAACCTCGTGGGCCCCATCCCCACCACTCTCAGCCTTTTGAAACACTTGCACACTCTATTTTTCCAGGTGAATCGGTTGCAAAATCAGATATTGAAACCACCCTTTGGGGGTTAGGGTTCTTCTAGCTAGGGATTGGGTGCGAGATATTTTCGAAGAAAGGTAAAAATGTTGACTAGGCTGTTGGAAATAACCAGTTTATATATACGAGGACAATTAAGTCATTTTCAGTTTTAGAACAATCTTATTCTATCATATTGTTCTGCATATCGTCTACACAAAATCCTATTTTTGATCTCAAAATTAAAAAAATAGGTTATTTCTGTCAATTTTCTAAATAATTTTCATATCAAAATTCAAAAGAAACAACTTCACTCAAGTAAAGAAGTTAGTGGCTCTTTTATGAATTTATTACAAATAAAAGATCTTAAATTAAGGTTTCTCATAAAGAACAAAAAATCCAACAAAAAATTAAAATACAAAAGAGCAATTGACACCCACGTTAGTGGGTGACGATAGACTAGTAAGTTTTAATCCAAGCGCTTTATTTTGAGCATATTTAATTTTCAAATGTTTTTGGAGAATTGTTATTGGCATTCCACAATTCTCATTTTGCACTCCAAACTTTTTATACTTAAAAAGAAAAATACACTTGGAGAGCAAAATAATTTTTTTTAGTGCAAATAACAATTCCCTTTTTTTTATTGTTAGCTTTCTAATATTTCGAGCATATTAGAATGCGAACGAAAATAAAAATGATGAGTACGAATGATATAAAATAGAAAAAAAAATGAATACGAACAATATGTAAATGATTGTCGTTGTTCATTATTTGGGTCAAACGGTCTGACCAACATGCTAGTTCGATATTTAATATGGATAAGCATATTAACACACTACAGACTTTGGAAATCGTTCATGTTATAATGTTATCGATACTTCAATTACATAGTTATCAATACGTTTGAAGTTGAATTCCACGTTCAAAGTAACGGATGATGGTTATGTTAAAAATTTAATGACTAAATTTTTATTTCTTGAACACGTTACCTTTTACCAGTAACCTTATATTATCTTCAAATTGCATGAACAACCTTGCATAAATTCTTTTACTAATGACTGATCCTAGCATTTCTCATTTGTTGAAATATTGGTCATGTACTAAACAAAACCAATATTATCTAATTTAAAATTTTTTCTTTCATTTTTGTATGTAAGTTCAAATTGAAAAGAGAAATTTGGAGAGAAAAAATCTGGTTACAAAAGGTCGGTGCTTTAGAAGATCTATTTTCTGTCTAACTCAAAGGAAGAGGACTCTGTAAGTTTATGAGTATGAATTATGGAAGGAATCGGTTTTCTTTTGTTTAAGATTGATATGGAGAAGTCTTGGTCAAAAGCTGTAACTTATTGGGTTTCCTTGAGGAATTAGTATTATGATATTTTGAGTAATCCTTGTGGACTAAAACTCTGTTATGGAATGTTCAGAATTGATATGTTGTGTCAATTATGAAGTTTCGAATCCTAAGTCTATTCTAATAGGGAATGACAAAAGGAGCACTATAAAAGGCTTGCTCCACTGCTCTTGCAATTAACGATTCATAGCATTCCAAGTCCTATTGTTTGGAAGAATCATTGTGTTTTGCTAAAGAGGAGAAGACTGCAAGCTTGTGAAGTCCCGATGGCTTCTTCATCTGGTTCAAATTCTGCAGGCAAGTACTCGAGACTTTCTTATGATTAAGTTCATATTTTGGTTAAGTGAAATCTGTGATTTAATTGGTTGTGTCCATATTTCTTACATGTGGTATCAGAGCCTAGGATTCTAACCATTAAGTTCAAATTCTTCATGAAAACCATTGAATCTGGAAAACGAGGCGCACACTAAGGTTCTAAGAATTCAGACCTAAAAACGGTGTCGTTTATAAATATAGTCAATGGGAAAAACGGTGTCGTTCTTTCTTTTATAAAAGATGATATTTAAAATCCTCTTTAGAAAATTCGGGATTGTGGTTCCGCTTGTGTTCTTGGAGAACGAGTTTTTCTTCTGGTTTTCTCCTTTTTGGTTCTAAATTGCGATAATGATCTTGATGTCGAGCAATTATGTAGTTTTTCAAACTGCATGTATAAAGGTATGAATTCTGATTCAATTCGCATCTGAGTTTTTTCAATTTTAAATCTGTTCTTCATACTGCCATGATAAAAAAAAAAAAAAAACTAAAATCTGATATGCATGTACTGATTATCAAAATTGTCGACATAGATTTCAGTTAAAAAGTTGCATAGATTGTTAACGAATTGCTTCCGCTGGTTTAATTAAACTAAAATCTGACATGCATGTACTGATTATCAAAATTGTCGACATAGATTTCAGTTAAATAGTTGCATAGATTGTTAACGAACTGCTTCCGCTGGTTTAATTAATAAGAAATTAATTAAACAAGTTTTTGTCTTATTGATTTGTATTATACAATCGGTGCTAACAATTCTACAGTTAGAACAATTTGATTTTGTTTATGGAAGTCATTGTAATTGTTTACTCTATGTATATTCTTGAATCTAAGAATATGTATATGACTAAATTGATTCAATGGGCTAAATTTAGTGGTGAAAAGATGGAAATCAGGAGTCTTTTAAAGGATTCATGGTTCTGATTTCATTGATCATCTTCTGCAGTTTCACTCAAGACACTAAATTTAGCAGCAGTGCCTATACTTACTGGTGGAAGCAACTACAAGAAATGGAGAAGAGAAATTGAGTTGCTCTTGACACTGAATGAATACGACATTGCTCTTGACAATCCACAACCTGATGCTTTGACTGATAAAAGTACCAAAGCTGAGAAAACTGAGTTTGAGAGATGGACTAGAGCAAACAAAGTGGCCTTGTCTATTTTAGAGAGTGGGATGACAGACACTGTGCGTGGAGGAATCAAGAAGTTTGCATTTGCTAAGGACTATCTCCAGGCCATTGAGAACAAATTCAAGGAATCTGAGAAAGCTGAGATTGCTCAACACATGTCTCTTCTGACTTCTTACAAATTTGAAGGTGGAGGATCAATCAGAGATCATATTATGAGGATGACTGATGCGGCCGAAAAACTCACATCCATGGATGTCAACATTTGTGAGAAGCAACTTGTTTTCATGATATTGCAAGCCCTGCCACAAAAGTACTGTCAACTCAAGGTATCCTACAACACACAAGACAAAACTTGGACCGTAGATGAGTTGATTGCTCAATGTGTACAAGAAGAGAATCGACAAAAGCAAGAAAAGGCAAAAGAACCTGAGTCTGTCAACCTTGTGCAGTCCGCTAGAGGAAAGAAAGAGATAAATTTTGGTAAAACTTCTAAACCTCAGACTTTTGATAAATCTGTGATATCTGCCAAAAATCCCAATTCCTCTAAATCTAACAAATTTAAGGTGAAAAACAAACTAAATATTGAAAAGGTTAGATGTCATCATTGCAAAACCAAAGGTCACTATAGAAAAGATTGTGAAATTTTCAAAGATTGGCTGAGATCTAAAGGAAGAACTGATGTCTATGTTTGTGAAGAGTCAAATGTCGTTGATATTCCTACTGATTCTTGGTGGTTTGATACTGGTGCATCTGTGCATATCACAAATTCTTTGCATGGTTTTAAAGAACAAAAGAAATCAAACTGTTTTAATGTTTTTGTTGGGGAAGGAACCAGAGTATCGGTTGAGGCTATAGGGACTGTCAAATTGAAATTAGTCACTGGGATGATAATGCAGTTGAATGATGTATTGTATGTGCCTAAAATGAGGAGAAATTTAGTCTCAGCATCCAAACTAGTAAAACAAGGGTATTCTTTCATGGGAAGTGAGGAGAGTATAAAGTTTTTCAAGAAAGGCACATTGCATGGAAAAGCATTTTTACTTGATCACCTTTGGAAGTTGCAATGCACTATTGAAATTGAAAAACTGCATGTTTTGACTACTGCAACCAAAAGAATGCATGATTTTGATCAAACTTTTATGCTTTGGCATAAGAGACTAGGGCACATTTCCAAGGACAGAATTTTTCAATTATCAAGACAGCAATTAATTCCTACCATTGATTATAAAACTGCAGTTGAATGTGTCGATTGTATGAAAGGCAAAAGGACTAACGTTAGGAAGTTAGATGCTAAAAGAAGTCATAATTTGCTTGAGATCATACACACAGATATTTGTGGACCTTTTCCTATCAAAACCATATGTGGGAATACCTATTTTGTGAACTTTATTGATGACTTCTCTAGATTCAGTTATATTTTTCTTCTCAGTGAGAAATCAGCAGTCCTTGATTGTTTTAAAATCTTTAAAAGTGAAGTTGAAAAACAGTTGAATCATGTGATTAAAGTTGTTAGATCAGATAGAGGAGGGGAATACTTTGGCAGGTATACAGAATCTGGACAACAAAAGGGTCCATTTGCTCGTTATCTTGAAAGTCAAGGAATTGTGGCACAATATACCACTCCTGGAACACCGCAACAGAATGGGGTGGCAGAAAGGAGAAACAGGACATTAATTGAGATGGTGAGGAGCATGATTTCAAGGTCAAAACTTCCTGGTTTTCTTTGGGGCGAGGCTTTGAAGACTGCAAACTACATTTTAAATCGGGTGCCATCTAAGTCAGTGCCAAAAACACCATTCGAATTATGGAATAATAGATTGCCGAGCTTCAATCACTTTCATGTCTGGGGATGCAAAGCAGAAGCAAGATTTTACAATCCAAGTGAGAAGAAACTGGACCCCAAAACCATGACATGTTTCTTCATTGGATACTCAGAAAAATCAAAGGGTTTCAAGTTCTATTGCAATCAGGCATACACCAGAATCCAAGAAACTCATAATGCCATATTCTTAGAAGATGAAGATGTATCTGATATGGTTCAAGACAATTTAGAATTTGAGGAAATGGTGCAGCCGGATATTGATACCTCACAACTCAGTTATACTCAAGTACCTTTGCTTCAGAAATCCAAAACTTTTTCTGACATTGATGAAGAGATGATGGATGTGCCTGAGAATCTTACACGAAATAATAATGCAAGTACAGAAACTCAAGAAGTGACTCAATCTGATTTGGATCACAATGTTAGTAATCAATACACTGAAAACTTGCTGGAACAACCTCAACCAAGGAAATCTGGCAGAATAAGAAAATCTGCAATTTCAAAAGACTATGTGTATCTTCAAGAGACAGAGTTTGACTATGGTGACATCGATGATCCTGTGACCTTTCAGCAAGCAATGAAGAGCCCTCAGATAGTTTTATGGCAAAAGGCCATGAAAGAGGAACTTGATTCAATGTTCAAGAACAATGTTTGGTCCTTGGTGCACTCACCAGCTAATGTTCGACCTATTGGCTGTAAATGGGTATACAAGACCAAGAGGGATGCTGAAGGAAGGATCGAGAGATACAAGGCCAGATTGGTTGCAAAAGGGTTTACACAGAGAGAAGGTGTCGATTTTAATGACACTTTTTCACCAGTATCTTCAAAGGATTCCATGCGAGTTATAATGGCCTTGACTGCTCATTTTAATCTGGAACTACACCAGATGGATGTCAAGACCGCTTTTTTGAATGGTGAGCTCGATGAAGAAATTTTCATGACTCAACCTCCTGGATTTGTTGAAAGGGGGAAAGAGAATATGATCTGCAAACTGAACAAATCAATTTATGGTTTAAAGCAAGCTTCAAGGCAGTGGTTCTTAAAATTTGATCAAGTGGTGACTTCACATGGCTTCATTGAAAACAAGATGGATGACTGTATCTATCTTAAAGTTAAAGGCTCAAAATTCATCTTTCTCGTTTTATATGTTGATGATATCTTGTTGGCAAGTTCAGATATGCAGATGTTGAAAGATACAAAGAGTATGCTCAGTAAGAACTTTGAAATGAAGGATCTTGGTGAAGCTAATTATGTTCTCGGTATTGAGATTATCAGGGACAGAAACAAAAGGCTTCTTGGTTTATCTCAGAAGGGCTACATTGATAGAGTACTTAACCGGTTCAATATGGAAAACTGCAACAAAGCTGATGTTCCAGTCAATAAAGGTGATAAGTTCTCCCGAGATCAATGTCCTAAGAATGAACATGAAACCAAACTCATGACATTGAAACCATATGCTTCACTGGTTGGCAGTCTTATGTATGCCAATATTTGTACTAGACCAGACTTGGCCTTTATAGTTGGGCTTTTGGGGAGATTTCAATCAAATCCAGGAGAGTCTCATTGGGTGGCTGCAAAGAAAGTACTGAGGTATTTGCAGAGGACTAAGGCCTTTATGTTGGTTTATGGACAAGAAGCCAATTTGGAGTTAGTTGGATACACTGATTCAGATCTTGCAGGGGATATGGATGAAAGAAAATCGACTGGAGGATATATTTTCAAGTTGAGTGGAGGAGCTGTTTCGTGGAAGAGTGCTAAACAGTCCATAGTGTCTACTTCAACAATGGAAGCTGAATTTGTGGCATGCTTTGAGGGGATGAAACAGGCAGTTTGGTTAAGGAATCTAATAGCCGACATGAAGATAGTGGATTCAGTCCAAAAACCGATCAAAATGTTCTGTGATAATAATGCTGCTGTGTTTTTCTCGAAGAACAACAAGAGAACGTCAGCCTCAAGGCTAATGGATGTAAAGTTCCTCAAGGTGAGAGAGATGGTTAAAAAGGGGGAAATTGATATACAATATCTACCTACTGGTGTGATGATTGCAGACCCTCTCACCAAGGCATTGCCAAATAATGTGTTTAACAGGCATGTTACTAAAATGGGAATCCTGGAGTCTTTTGATCAGTGGGAGTGTACTGATTAAAGGATTGAAGATCGTCACTGTTGTTTAGTCAGAAAATAGCAGTGTTGAGTTTGAAGATCTTCAGAACTAGGTAGTCAAGTTAGTTTAGTTATGCTTATCTAGTTAATTTGTTTTGGTTTTCAATAAGTGTTCAATTTTTCCTTTTGTGTGATTAATTGTTCTAGAAGACAAGTTTGTTTAATAAATAGTTGAGATTGCTAGAAAATCATTTCGGATTTTGCTGATGCATTCTCTGTAAACTACTATTATATTTGATAATTAGTATTCTATTGACTATTATCAGTGGGAGTAATGTTTGGGTCTTACTCTGAAGTTGATTCACATAAATGTACAGATCAGACGTGCTGTGATTGTTGAATCGATTCTGAGTTGTACAGATTAGATTCTTGAATCCCATGTCTTGAAATGTATTCTGGTGTGTGATTGTGAGCTTGATGACTTTGGACTTGGTGATCACTTCCATAAATCTTAAAAGGCTGATTTTTCATATTCATACTCAAGTGGGAGAATGTAAGTTTATGAGTATGAATTATGGAAGGAATCGGTTTTCTTTTGTTTAAGATTGATATGGAGAAGTCTTGGTCAAAAGCTGTAACTTATTGGGTTTCCTTGAGGAATTAGTATTATGATATTTTGAGTAATCCTTGTGGACTAAAACTCTGTTATGGAATGTTCAGAATTGATATGTTGTGTCAATTATGAAGTTTCGAATCCTAAGTCTATTCTAATAGGGAATGACAAAAGGAGCACTATAAAAGGCTTGCTCCACTGCTCTTGCAATTAACGATTCATAGCATTCCAAGTCCTATTGTTTGGAAGAATCATTGTGTTTTGCTAAAGAGGAGAAGACTGCAAGCTTGTGAAGTCCCGATGGCTTCTTCATCTGGTTCAAATTCTGCAGGTAAGTACTCGAGACTTTCTTATGATTAAGTTCATATTTTGGTTAAGTGAAATCTGTGATTTAATTGGTTGTGTCCATATTTCTTACAGACTCCAAATCCAAGAACTTAGGCATCGTTTTGTATACAAGATTGGGTTTGAATAAATAAGCCACTATTTAGAAAGTTATCAATATAGTCCTAGACACGAAACGAGGCCGTATATCCTTGGAAGCATCCACCAATTCCAGTGAACATTCAAAACTATGCAATTTAACATCATAAGTGGAAAGATGGTAGCAGCTAATGATATACATGAAACTTGGTATAGGCAGTGAGTGGCAAAGACAAGCAACTACAAAGGCACTGTACTTAATCTTCCTCATAAAATTAATTGTTGTGTTTCTATGGATTTTTCACAGGATAAATTATATTCTAATTGCAGATATGAATTTAGAGATGCTAAAAGCTTCAACGTAGATGGAAATTTTAAGTTTCTGTCCGAGACGGAGTCTTCTCTTTCCTCCCTGCAAGAATCCTGAAAATCTGCAGGCTTCTGCTGAATGCTTGGTTGAAGAGGATACGTGTTTGGAACTCTGATACAAACGGGAACCATGACAAAATGGCTACCGGCATGAAGATTACTAGTCCCATTACGTAATCGTATGCTCTTCCAACCTCCTTGATTGATTCCCAGAACCCTAGCCCTTTGAACATCGGCCTGCATGCTTGCCCGATCTTGAAAGAAAGAAGCAAACAATTGGTTTAGTGAATACAATTAGGAAAAGTTTGGGACATTGTTTCTAAGCAGAATTTTGAGACAGGTATTTTCGAAATGAAAAAACTCTCGACGCTTGAACTACATAGAACATTTAACTTACCAGAAGAAGGGCCCAGCCTGTGGGTAGAAAGGCAAGGATAGCAGCAAATAGATCTGAAATAGTAAGGCCGCAAACAACAAATAGGACAGTCATGACTGACATGAAACCAAGAAACAGAAGCGCTTTCAGAATTCTGAACATCAGCTGAAAGTCGGTGCCAAATCTTCGTCTACCCATGGAAACCATCTGATAGAAACATGCAGAATAAGCAACATCAGATATATCATATCATTAGAGAAACATTTTTATCTGTAACCCAGTCAAAACCAAGTCCAAATAACCTTGCATCAAACATACTTATTAGTTATTAGTGATTTTTATTTGCATACCATTAGAACGAGAATAACAGTTACCATAACCACCCAAGAAAGTCCATAAACCTGCAAAGAAATTGAAAAAAGTCGTAAATTAAGGCTAAACAACTATTTATAGGCCAACAGGACAACAACTAGTCAAATATAATGGAACACGAATATTACCAGTAAACTCTTGCTGTGATGAGCTATATCAAGGTGGTATACAATTCCATATTGGTAAATAAGGAACTGAATCGCAAGTATTATCTCAAGAATTCTTCCCCGGAAACCTGTGTATTTGAGGTGTTCCTGTTCTTCATCCCACCATGATTCCCAACCTTTGTCAGGTGATATCCAAATACCACCACGGGTTTCCATCCACCTCTTCCACTCTGTCCATTCATCTACAATTTTCTGCCAGTCAAAGTTGGACGGGTTGAATATGAAAGGAGCAAACAACCACGAAGCAACCAGAAACCACAGGGAGAAAATGATGAACCGAAAAAGATTTGAACTCCTATAAGATTCCCCATAGACTCCATAAACAATCAGCGGAATCAACACTTCCAACCCTTTCACAAAATGACTGAGTGAGTAAAGTCTGTAATTCTCGGAAAACTTTGCGTGGTGGACAACAAAACCACGGCCAGTTGCACGGTATTTAGATCCTCCATGTAAGATTGTCCTTCCATAGTAATGGGCTTTTGTTCCAAGTTGGAATGTGAAGAAAACAGAGGCCAACTGCAGCTGCATGATGACAAAATCACCCAAGGCAGTGCGGAACCCTTTCTCTAGGCCAATTTCTACTACCATGGGAAGCACAAGCAACAAGCCCAGTTGAAAGACAGACTGGGCAGCCAAAGCCTCTTCGAAGGCTTTGTTCTCATGTATGGCTGGACTCTCCATGATCTCGTTCTCTAACCCACTCATAACCATGTACATTCGTCAATGTTTTAAAAGGCTCGCCTCAAGGCGCGCCTAAGCGTCCTGTGAGGCTGGGCTTGAGGGTTGCCGCCTCTGTTTTGAGGGAATGGGTGGAAGGCACCGCCTAGGCGCGCCTCAGGGGATTTTTTTTTTTTTTTTTTTTACTCCCATACCCAAATTTTGGGTAGGGTTTTAACTACCTCATACCTCTTCCTTGCATTATCATCTCTCTGCCTTGTTTTTTTATTTTTATTTTTTATATACAGGATGTGTGTGCCGTCTACGTGCATTGTTATATGTGTGCTCATTGTGCTTTTCATCCTCTATTATATATATAATATAATATATGTATATATATGTGTGTGCTCAGGGTGATTATTGATTAATAATCTTTTTTTTTAATATAATGTATGTGTACGCTCAGTGTATATATTAAAAAATTTGAGTCCTGTGAGGCTTCGCCTCACGCCTCACGCCTAGGCTGGGCTATCCCTCGGACGCCTCACCCACACCTCACGCTTTTAATACATTGACATTCTTCCATATAAAAACACATATACAGCCAGCACAGTTACCTGAAACAATATAATGTTCGTGTCAAGCTGCAATACATAGGTCAGTTGTAAAGTACCACACCCCTTCAAGTACATAAACACATAAAGCCAAAGACAACCAAAACGCATCCTTTAAACTCTATTAATGCCCTTCCTATTTATACAATTCTTAAATTCAATCAATTTATGGTGAATACGGCTGGCCGCTTTATCATCTATAACTATTGTACCTGCAAGGACATTGTCAGTAACATATATAATCATTCAAACATGAATTAAACAATGCCAACTACTAAAGGATAGAACTTGGCTGCTGAAAGAATCAGCAGCATCCCCTACTGATCACCAATCATGGCTGGACACGTGTCCAAGTTGTGATTGAAAAATCAACAACTTGGACACGTGTCCAGCTGTGATTGGTGATCAGCAGGAGGTGCTGCTGATTCTTCAGCAGCCAAGTCCCGTTCACTACTAAAATAGACAAGGGATAGTTTTGTGTCTCCTGGACCCAACGTGCGTATAGCTTTTCTCTTTTTCTGCACTATTTTCTTGAGTAAAATTAATACTTGGTTCCATTATTCCGCTTTGCATTTGTAAGTCAGAACATAGGTTCAATTTCATATAGGAGAAAAAGAAGATACCAACGAAGGGGTCAGACATGAAAAGAACAAGGAAGAACCGCGGAGAAATGGAGGATATTATGTTTAATCTCTTTGAACATAAGCCAAATCGGACGTTAAGGCAACTGATAGTGACCATCGAGGAATTTAGAAGTGCTGATTACAGTGTTAAGGCAACTGATAGTGACGATCGAGGAATTTTTAAGTGCTGATTAGAGTATGTATGTGTGTAAATATAGTTTTAAACAGGAATGTAAATGTCATCATTGAACACCTTATATGGTTGTACATAAGTATAGAATTTTTACATGTTTTATACGTTTTTAAAACCCGCAGCAACGCGAGGGCACTTATACTAGTTATATTCTAATTGCGGATATGACCTTGTAAAGGCTTCAATGTGGATGCATTTTTTCAGATTCTGTCCGAGACGCAGTCTTGTCTTTCCTCCCTGCAAGAATCCTGGAAATTTGCAGGCCTCTGCTGAATGCTTGGTTGAAGAGGATACGTGTTTGGAACTCTGATACAAACGGGAACCATGACAAAATGGCTATCGGCGTGAAGATTACTAGTCCCATTATGTAATCGTATGCTCTTCCAAGCTCCTTGAATGATTCCCAGAACCCTAGCCCTTTGAACATCGGCCTGCATGCTTGTCCGATCTTGAAAGAAGGAAACAAACAATTGGTTTAGTGAATACAATTAGGAAAAGTTTAGGATATTGTTTCTAAGCATAATTTTGAGACTTGTATTTCGAAATTAAAAAACCGCCCACGCTTAAACTACATAAAACATTTAACTTACCAGAAGAATGGCCCAGCCTGTGGGTAGAAAGGCAAGGATTGCAGCAAATATATCTGAAATAGTAAGGCCGCAAACAAGAAATAGGATAGTCATGACTGACATGAAACTAAGAAACATAAGCGGTTTCAGAATCCTGATCATGAGCTGCATGTCGCTGTAAACTCTGTCTCTATCCAGGGAAAACATCTGATGGAAACATGCAAAATAAGCAACATCAGATATATCATATTATCCGTGAAGTAACGTTTTTATCTGTAATCCAGTCAAAACCAAGTCCAAATAACCTAGCATCAAACATATATCAGTTATGATTTCTATTTGCATACCTTTAAAACGAGAAGAAGAGTTACAATGACTATCCAAGAAAGTCCATAAACCTGAAAGGAAAGTGGAAAAAGTCGTTCAAATTAGGCCTTAAGGATAAACTATTTATGGACCAATAGGAGAACTAGTCAAATATAAGGGAACACGCATATTACCAGTGAACTCTTGTTGTGATTAGCTATATCAAGCTGGTAAACAATTCCATATTGGTAAATAAGGAACCGAGTCGCAAGTATTATCTCAAGAATTCTTCCCCGGGTAACTGTGAATTTGAGGTGTTCCTGTTCTTCATCCCACCATGATTCCCAACTTTTGTCAGGTGATATCCCAATACCACCAGGATTTCCCATCCACCTGTTCCAATCTGTCCAATCATCTATAGTTTTCTGCCAGTCAAAGCCAGACGGATTGAATATGAAAGGAGCAAACAACCAGGAAGCAACCAGAAACCAAATGGAGAAAGTGGTGAACAAATAAAGATTAGAACTCCTATAAGATCCCCCGTAGATTCTATACACAATCAGCAGAATAAGCAATTCCAACCCTTTCACAAAGTGACTGCGTGAGTAGAGTCTGTAATTCTCGGAAAACTTTGCATGGACGACAACAAAACCACGGCCAGTTGCACGGTATTTAGATCCTCCGTGTAAGATTGTCCTTCCATAGTAATGGGCTTTTGTTCCAAGTTGGAATGTGAAGAAAACAGAGGCCAACTGCAGCTGCATGATGATGAGATGACCCAAGGCAGTGCGGAACCCTTTCTCTAGGCCAATTTCCATTACCATGGGAAGCACAAGCAACAAGCCCAGTTGAAAGACAGACTGGGTAACCAAAGCCTCTTCGAAGGCTTTGTTCCCATGTATGGCTGGATTGTCCAGGATCTCGTTCTTTAATCCACTCATAACCATGTACATATGTCCATATAAAAATACATATACAGTCAGCACAGATACCTGAAACAATATAATGTCCGTGTCAAGCTGCAATACATACTTCAGTTGTAAAATACTACACCCCTTCAAGCACATATACACATAAAGCCAAA
This sequence comes from Cotoneaster glaucophyllus, assembly GCA_036320875.1. Lineage (NCBI taxonomy): Eukaryota > Viridiplantae > Streptophyta > Magnoliopsida > Rosales > Rosaceae > Cotoneaster > Cotoneaster glaucophyllus. Next base: position 10,957,041 of record CM070064.1, on the reverse strand, counting down.
GACAACCAAAACACATAATGCCCTTCCTATTGATACAATTCTTAGATTCAATCAATTTATTGTGAATACGACTGCCCGCTTTATCATCTGTAATTATTGTACCTGTCAAGGACATTGTATTGGTAACATCTATAATCATCTGAAAAATCTTCTCTTACACTTGAATTAAACAATGTCAACCTAGTCCTACAGGAAAAGGACGATTTAATGAAGTGCGAAGTCCGCATTTACATCTGACTTGTTGTCTAAGAAATCTACTGATTATAAACTACTAATGGAACAAAGTAAATCAATAGACTAATGAGATTAGTTTTCGCTAGCATACCATACTACTAAAATAGAATCCAACAGTTGTGAAGTAAAAGGACAGCATTCTGTAGAAATCAAACCGATGCCCAAGCCGATAAACATCACGGCTAAGTGTCTGTTCTCCATTTCCACTTGAAACCTTAGCCTCAAAAAGTGATATTTGGTTCATTCCCACGTCACGCCCCTTGCCTACTTGGATATACTCGTGATGCGTTATAAATCCCCCTCGCATAGTTGAATTGTACCCTGAAGACATTAACACAATTAGTCAGCAGATATAATACTAAATTAGTGGATGATCGTGTTAAGAATGGAAAATTACCTGCAAATATATCCTCGCTTAAGTTTATTGTTTTTGAAGCTTTGCTTATGCCACCCCTTGTTATGTGGAAGATTCTATCAAATATATCAGGATGACCATAATGGAACCGTACCCTGTTAAGTTGGAATGACATTAGATAGGTATTAGAATGTGGCTCAGCAAATGTAACTTAAGGCTTACCTCAGTGGATTTACCAAAATTCTTTGGCCAATGGTAACAAAACTGGTCTCTTGATTCGACATGAACCAAGCAAGTGATGAAACACTGTACAGTAACAAGGAAAAGAAAAATAAGCATATAACACTACAATTACCACTAATCATCCCATTAAGGTCCATAAGTTTTGAATAGATATATTGAAAGGCTGACCTTCCAGTGAAAATATGCTCCCTTAGACCCAATATTGTGGGTTTTCGGTTCCCACGACGCGGGTTTTCGAATTCCTCCAACACATTTCTCATTTTGAAAGCTTCTTCAAAGTAATTATCCTAGAAAAAGAGGATGAATAAAGCACAATATAACACCCTTTTATACTGTTTCATGCAATAAGAAGGTAAAATGACCCAGTTTGTATATAATTTTTTGGGTAAAATACACAAAACTACCTCAACTATTGGGGTCACGACAGTTTAATACCTAATTTTTTAAAATTGACAATGTCATACAACATCTTACGAATTTGTGACAATGTCATACCTCCGTCAATTTTTCTGTTAAGTGCTGACGTGGCTAGAACGGGGACCACTCAATAATCCAGCTGGATTAAAAAATAATTAAATATATTTTTAATAATAAAATATTAAAAAATTAAGAATAAAAAAACAAAAAAGTAAAATTCCTTCTCTCTCCTTCTTCTCTCTCCTTCTCTCTCCTCCTTCTTCTTCTTCTTCTTGGGCCAAAACTGGGTGTTCAATTTTTTTTTTTTTTTTTTTTGGTTCTTCTTCTCCTCCTCCTTCTTGGGCCGAAACTGGGTGTTCGAATTTTTAATTTTTTTTTTTTTTCTTCTTCTTCTTCTCCTCCTCCCTCCTCCCTCCTCCCTCCTCCTCCTTCTTGGGCCGAAACTGGGTTCAATTTTTTTTTTTTTTTTTTCTGCGTTGCAGGCAGAGGGAAAAGGGGGGGGGGGGGGGGGATGGTTTCTTTTCTCCTTCTCGTTCGGCCCAAGAAGAAGGAGGAGGAGGAGGAGAGAAGAAGAATGACAAAAAAAAAAAAATTTCGAACACTCAGTTTCGGCCCAAGAAGAAGGAGGAGGAGGAGGAGGGGAGAGGAGAAGGAGAGAGAAGAAGAAGAACCAAAAAAAAAAAAAAAAAATTGAACACCCAGTTTCGGCCCAAGAAGAAGAAGAAGAGAGAAGAAGAAGGGAGAAGAAGAGAGAAGAAACAAAAAAAAAAAAAAAAAATTCAAACACCCAGCCAGTTTCGGCCAAGAAGAAGAAGAAGGAGGAGAGAGAAGGAGAGAGAAGGAATTTTTTTGTTTTTGTTTTTTTATTCTTAATTTTTTAATATTTTATTATTAAAAATATATTTAATTATTTTTTAATCCAGCTGGATTATTGAGTGGTCCCCGTTCTAGCCACGTCAGCACTTAACAGAAAAACTAACAGAAAAATTGACGGAGGTATGACATTGTCACAAATTCGTAAGATGTTGTATGACATTGTCAATTTTAAAAAATTAGGTATGAAACTGTCGTGACCCCAATAGTTGAGGTAGTTTTGTGTACTTTACCCTAATTTTTTACATAAAGACACAAGGATAGCTACCTGATTCATGTCTATTGTCTGCAGGGCTTCTCCGCGAGTAAAGATAATGGCATGGTTTTGATTTTCAGGTTTTCCTTCACCAATTTCTGTCGGAGGACCTGGGAGCTTGATGCGGTATATTTCCTAGCAATGCAAGAAAAGGAAGTAGTAGTTATCAACTGTTTGCTACATTCAATATGGCTCATATGAGTATAGTGTATAAGAATAAGTTTCTTCTTTTTTTGTAATATTTTATATTACAAAAAAGAATATAATTCAATAATAATATTATCCATTCTATAATAACAGAAATTTATTATTCAACAAAACTGAACCAAAATTAATTGAACAATTCACTTTCGTAATAAAGCTGATTCCTTTCAGTTTATGCGCATAATAAAGCTGAAATTTATTACATAAAATAAAGCTTTATTTTCCTGTTTAAGCACATGCTATGCGCTGTTCAGTGTGTGTAGATTACAGAACTAGCAGACTTTTTCCATACCACGTCCCCTTTGTCACCTCCCTTGACTAGAACAGAAAAGTACGTTTTTTGGGGTTCTGCATTCACTTGCTCCTCCCTTGTATCTATGTAAGCAACACGTAGAGAAGGATACCTAAAAAAAAGTTTACATATTAAACGATGCCATCGACAATTTAAATAGCAAAGGAGTCCACTCATTGTTCATCCTATGGCATTATTGACTCACGTCAGCATCAGCTTCAGGATATTAATGTAGCAACTTTTATCCCGAGCATCATTGGAGTTTTTCTGAGCACCATAGACCTGACAAGAAACTACAAATGTAAACTTCAAATCTGCCAGAGCTTGATCAAGAAAAGCCTGCTCATCATTTTTGCTTAAATCTGCAAAATAACCATATGCAACTTTACTAGCTTTTACAAAATTTAGAACCAAAATCAGGTGACTTTGATCTTGAATACACATTATCTGTCACAGAAACGACTAACCACTATCTCCTGCTTTTTCCAGGATACACTGAAGGTTTAAAGCCTTCCTATAGTACATCATCCCTCTCACTAGCAGAAAAATACAGGTAAAAAGTATAAGTTCACTTATTTAAATGATAATTTTACAAGAGACAATTTATTCATTAATCCAGACCTGTTCTAGAAAGTGTCTGCCCCCTGTAAGATACCCACTGACGGGTTAACTCTGATCTGTCCTTTGCAGGAATCTCATTTAGCCGTTCCTGGAAATTTGTCCATTCATCTAATTGGCAGTCATAGTTGGTTGGCAAGGGTAAGTTCAAGTCAATTTCAAAAAATGAAAAGAATAATGCAGATATGAGACTGACACGCACCAGGATATATTTTCTGCAGGTAGAACAAAGTTGAGATTCCATCCTCATTTTCTTTATTAAGTTCCTCATCAGAATAGAGGACATCTTCTTTGTAATAAGGAGTCAGAACACTGAACCATAAATCAGGAAGAATATTGAACTTACTTTAGCAATTATCAGATCCCGAAGCAAAAAAGAAAATCTTGAAAGAGGCAAAAGACATATATCTTCAACACAAATGTTGGAAGAAAAACCATATTGATCTTTCAGCTTCAACCAAGTCTCAAAAACATGTCAAAAGGGATTTTTTTTTTTTTTTTTTTTTTTTTTTTTAATTTTAATTTCCTTATTCCATTTAGAGGCCTAATTTTACCATTGATAAACTTAGCTTTTATAATGAGTCATTAATGACTGACCTAAATGAGAGCATGTCACGAACTTTGGGAGCAGGTGGCATGTTCATGAATAAGGAGTTCGCAAAGAAGGTGATGCGCCTGCGAGCATCCAAGTTTTGAGGGACATTGATGGCAGATTCCTTGAAGGTCAAAAGCAAATGAAGTCTGGTTGCCTATGTTCATGCAGAAGATAGTAAGAACGAAAGATCTTAGATAATCAGTTAATGTCAATAACAAAAGAATGTCTCCCAAAGTTACCTTCTCCCTCCAACCCTTCTTGCTCCGAGATGTATTATGTCTTCGGTCAATGTCAAAATTTTCAAGCCTTTGACCATCATTGTATTCTTCTGCCTCCAGCATTCTACAGAGAGAAGAAGAAAACCATAAAAGCACAGGAGATGGAAAGGCCCATTTGGTGGTTATGACATTTTTTGTTCAGTCACCAAAATGCACTTATTTCTTAGAACTCACTCATGGCCGTTGATCATAACATCATGTGTGATAATCTCCATGACATTTTGAAGGGCAATTATCTGATTCATGGAATTATCGACATTCTCATCTTCGTCTAGCTGCCAACACACCAACTTAAGTATTCAGAAGGAAAATCTATAATGTCTACATTGTCTAGACTATCTGTTCATTACTGAAAAACTCAGCACTAAAATTTTTAGAAAGGCATCGAAGGAAGTAAGTTACCAAGAGCTTTAGAAATTTCTCCAAACTCTCGCTAAGAATTGACAGCCCACTTGTGCGGAAATTAGTCAAAAATTTCTGCTGCTTTATACTATACTCCACTTCATAGCATATCCGCTCTACAATCCTGTTATGTAAGATGAAACATACTTTATAAATGGGAGGATAAATTTGTGCAAGCAGACTCTGGTTATCTATGACATTCAAACTGGTATGCTACTGACTTACTTCTTATACGCTTCACCTTCCAAAAGGCCATATATAATATCCTTGAGTGTCTGATAGCAATCAATTACTGCTGAGTACATATAATCATCATTCTTGATCTTTTTAAATAAATCATCATCTGCCTTCCCCGTAAAATCTTTTGCTATGGCTAATGCTATCGGAATCTTCACATGTGAAAAAAACAATAATAAGAGTTACTGATTGGATTGGTACATAAAATTAACATATGAAGGCATGTAAAATATATACCTTACTAGCAAGCAAGGAAGGAGGGCACTGGACAACAGACACATCACCTGATGAATATGGAACAAGCAGCAGATCTCTCTCTCTGTATGGTTTATTTTGAACGGATATAATCAGCAACTTGCCAAAACTACATTGAAAGGTAAATTAGAGAGGAAGAAGCAATTAACCTATTGCTGATAAGGTCTTCCCCTCGCATTGAAGTTATGAACTCATTCCACACCTGAGAGAAATTAGCAATGTTCTTTCGTTGCTCATCCTGCCACATCAAAGTGTCTACTTTTAGTCAAAGACATGGAAGAAAAAAGATTTCAGGTCATGTTTTTTTCATTGACAAGAAGTACCAAACAAATTACCTGCATCAGTATGTGGTGTGCAACTCATTTATGTATGGTATGAAATATATTATGAGGGGCAAAATCAACTTAAATTCCATGTACTATAGAGCAATATGAAAACACTGATTAAATTAGTACCACCAATGGTCCGTCCTTGTTTGCATTTTGTAACGGCATAAGATATTTATTGAAAGCAGAAGGCAGAGACATAACTCTGGACCTCAACATCCCAAGGGTCCGTATCTGATAGACAAATAGTTATAAAGGAATCATTGGGAAGAAACCAAGACTAGCTGAGAGCCTGAGACAGATATAGACACGTTAAATGTAAAACAGAGAGAACAAATTTGCCACCGACCTCACCCAAATGGCTGAAGGCCGCATGAATTCCACCAAAGATAGTAGAAAATATTGCATACCATATTTGTCCATCCATGAAATAAACCTATATACCAATAATCATTCAAAAGTGATAATTTACAGAAGCATGTACAAGAAATGCAAATTTTATCATATGACAGTTTTCACTCAAACATAATTCTTCCGTGGTTCACTTACCAGGACAATTGGAGCCCATATTGCAATAACAGCGCCAATATTATGAGTCACTACAGCAGTTCCAAATGTGAATTTGTAGTAAGCACAGGCTACAGTTAAAAACGTTTTAAGTAAAAGCAGTATGGCAAAGTTTGAAATATTACCATTTGGAAAGAACTCATGCCATCGATAATTACTTATAGGCATCTCAATTATTATTTTTGTTGGTGCAACAAGTGGCAGTATCTGTTATCATAAAAATAAAGTAATCACACCCCAAGAAAGTGAGTAGTTATTCCATAGTTCGAGGACCAGGTATACATGAATTCAGTATTTGGGCATCAACTTGGCAAGCAACAGGAAGTAAATGAAGTTTGGCATCTATTTACCATATATACGGTTACGATTCATACAAATGACTGCTTAAGTTGAGCCTCTGTGTGGTGGCCAGGGAATTTTGTTCCATGCTATTGAAACTTAAAAGAATAATTTAGCTCGGCGACTTATTTGTGGACTCAGGCTGCTGTGCATCTCAAATTTCATAACCCTTCAGTTTTAATTTCATGAACTAACTGAGTTTATGCACACACAACACACACATATTGTACCTAAAACCTACATGAATATGCCAATGCCTTGCCATGCATGTATGTGAACAAGAATAAGAAATGGGAAATAAAAAAGGGGTTTAGATCACAAAGAAGAATATTGAAGAGAAACCACCTCCACATAATAGCTGAACGATAGCTTGCTGATTAGCAGCATGATCCAAAACAGCGTATATCTGAAAGGAAATCAGAACAAAGGCACCCGAATCAAATATCCATAGTAATGACTAATGAGTGGAAAGACAAGCAGCAAAATGGCGAACCCCCTCAGAGCTTTTCCCACTCACATTCAACACCCACTCTCAAACGATGAAGAAAAATAATAAAAGTGAAGATACTTTTTACTTACTTCAGGAGGGAAAAGACGTCCTCATGAAGCCCTCTTCCAATATACAATTTTGGCTGTAGTACGGCCAGAAACACATTAAAAAAAAAACATTCAAATATCCATAACTCAAGCAAAAATAACAGAGCAAAAAGATATATCTACAACCACAAGGCAACAAGAAATTTGTTTTAAGACATGCTTGCCTGAGCCCACCACATAAAAAGAGTGGCAATCCTCCAGTTTGAGAGCTCCAGGTGCCTCTGTAAACGTGGAAGAAAAAATAGAACAGCGGCCAATATATTAGGAAGGAGATAGAGCGCAACAGCATAATTATAAAATGATTGATTCTGCCAATCCCTAGCCCAACTGCTGAAGAATTTTGTAAGTCCTGTAGGACTCTGCACAGAACTAGAATAACCAATAGGCAGAACCACAGCCCATACACCAGCTACAGCAAATTTCAAGAGGTATCGTAGTTTTTGAGTTAATTCCAAGCTCTTCCAACAATGCCGACTAAGAATTATATCCAGAATGGCTGAAGAACATAAATACACAAGATAAGAAAGTGTAGCAGAAAAGTCAGTAAATTCATGGCATGCCATTAGAGCAGAACATAACGATATTTACATTAGAGGGAAATAAATGCCAAGAACACCCACCTTGTAATAAGTTGAGGAAAGCATTAGTGATGAAGATACTTAAAACACTACTGAAGACATCCGCATCAAAGAAAGCAGTCAGAGAACCAGAAGGACTCCATGCAACAATAATCATAGCCTAAAAATCAGAATATAGTGAGGCACATTCCCTTACAAGAATCGTATAGAATTAAAAAGAAAAGAAATTCTCCAACCTCCCTTAACTTTCATCTTAAAAACACGTCCTTTTTTATCTAGGAAACATATCAACCTCACTTTTTTTTCAGGAGCAACAACTTGTTGGAGAGTTGACTTCTTGTGATTATTTAGTTACCTTTTCTAGGTCCTTGTAATCAGATTGTAATTAATATTTCTTTCCTTGTAAATCCTCTTGTACATTATATATTTTCCTCCTTGGTGAGAAGAATAATATCAGAAAATTAAACCCCAAATTGACATGGTATCAGAGCAGAGATCCTAGGGTTTCTGCTCTGCCCGTTCCCTCAAGAAAACTCGGCCCTCCCATGGAGAACCTACCACCACTCCACAGTGAACACAACCCCATCCTAGCTGATTTTACTCTTACCCTAAACACTACAACCCTAAACAATACTACCCTGACCGATCCTACCATGAATCCTATCACACCTATTCCGCAAGTTGTTACACAGATTGTTCATCACGATTCATCTACTGCTTCGATTGGCATCAAACTTAATGGTGCCAATTATGGAGTTTGGTCTCAGATTGTTGAGATGTTTGTTGCTGGAAAAGACAAGTTGGGCTACTTGTTTGGGAGTAATCCCCAACCATCTATCAACGATCCGGCCTTCACCAAGTGGCGTACGGAGAACGCCATTGTAAAAGGCTGGCTCATCAACTCTATGGAACCCAATTTGATTGGGTACTTTCTTCGACTACCAACGGCAAAGGAAGTGTGGGACGCGGTTGCTCGCACGTATTATGATGGCTCAGATATATCTCAAGTCTATGATCTTACCTGCAAGGCTTCTCGCATGAGGCAAGATGGACGACCGGTGGAGACATACTATAGTGATCTTCAATCTTTGTGGCAGGAGATTGATTATCGTCGACCTAATCCAATGAAGTGCGGTACTGATATTGAAATTTTTAATAAAATTGTTCAAACGGATCGTGTGTACACTTTGCTTGCAGGATTGGATGAGATGTTTGATAAAATTCGTAGTGATATTCTACGAACTGAGCCCCTTCCTTCCGTCGAACAAACCTTTGCCTATGTTCGCCGAGAGGGTATACGGCAAGCTGTGATGAGTACCGGAGGATAGCTGCCGAGTGGGGCGGCCATGGTGGCTCGACCTGCCATGGCAACTCGGCCTACCACACGAGCCGTAGCTTCATCTCGTCCCCGAGCCCCTTATAAGTTACCTCCACCGAGCTCAGGACTGCAACCCCAGGCTCCTGCGCCTAGCTCGGCACAGGGCTCGCTCTTTGCTGCTAGGACAGTCTCACGGCCCACCACGGGCCCCCTGTCCTCCTCGACCTAAACCACCTGTCCCGGCCGGTGGTTGTACTTACTGCGGTAGTGAGAAGCATGGCCGTGATAATTGCTTCCAATTGCATGGCTATCCTAACTGGTAGGAACCGTTGAAGCTTCAGAAACAACAAGAACGAGACGAGCAAGCCAAGCTTGGGCAAGCCAATCTCGCCACCTCCATGTCCCAATTATCTTTGATATCTCAAGCTGATTCTCTGGCTTCGAGTTCTTCCGACATGTCTCCGGAGTCCTCAGGTAACTGTGGTTATGTTTTTAATATGAATCATGATGCTACTCCATCTGGATGGATCATTGACTCCGGTGCCACAGACCATATGACTTATGATCCCACTGATTTAGCTTGTGATACTGTTCCACTTCGACGTAATATTACTAATGCTAATGGAGTCACCTCACCGGTCACTGGCGCTAGCACCGTGCGCCTCATGTCCACTCTCTCTGTGCCTCATACATTACTTGTACCTTCACTCAAGCATAAATTGATGTCTCCTGGCCAAGCCACTGAACAATTGAACTGTTGTGTGCTAATGTATCCAAAGTTTTGTCTTATACAGGATATTCTCACAAAGGAGATAATTGGTCGTGGTACTAAGAGGGGGGATCTCTATTTTGTGGACGATGTCAGTACAGGACGGGTCAATCTCGCCCAAGGAGCTGTTGATTACAAGCGGCGTCAGATATGGTTATGGCATCACCGTTTGGGTCATCCATCTTTCAGTTATTTGCAGCATATGTTTCCGGATTTATTTGTTGGTTGTTCAGTTTCAGACTTTAAATGTGACACTTGCATACTTGCCAAGAGTCACCGTGTGTCTTATCCGTTGAATTCTAATAAAAGTATTGTTCCTTTTGGTCTTGTTCATTCTGATGTTTGGGGACCATCTCTGACTACTACTTCATCTGGTATTCGATGGTTTGTAACGTTCATAGATGATTGTACCCGGATGACATGGTTATATCTTCTTAAGCATAAAAGTGATGTGTTGTCAGTTTGTAAGACCTTTCACACCATGGTTCAGACACAGTTTTCTACTGACATACGGATTTTACGTTCTGACAATGATGGTGAATATGTTAATAGTGATTTTTCCCATTATTTAACGAATTCGGGAATTCTTCAGGAAACTACATGTCCTCAGACTCCTCAACAGAATGGGGTGGCTGAGCGCAAAAATCGTCATCTCTTAGAAACGGCTCGGTCACTCTTGATTGGGGCGTCTGTTCCCCGCTCTTCTTGGGATGTTGCTCTTCAGACCGCCACTTATCTTATCAACCGTCTGCCATCCAAAGTCCTGGATTTTCGTACTCCCTTACAAGTCCTTGCTACCTTCGTGCATCTACCGTCAGTTTTAGTACTCCCACCTCAGATTTTTGGATGTGTTGCATTTGTTCATCTTCATAAAAATCAGCAGACGAAACTTGACCCGTGTGCTCTTCGATGTATTTTTATGGGGTACGGCCTCCATCAGAAAGGGTACCGTTGCTATCACCCTCCTTCCCGTCGACTGTATGTTACTATAGATGTCACTTTTTCTGAGTCTGAAATGTATTACCCCTCGGCTTCTTCCAATCCTCCTCCTCAGGGGGAGACACGGTATGACGAGAACGATTGCACCATTGCCGAGACTCGGCTTGCCGAAAATCGACCAACTACCCTCGTCGAGACTCGGCCAGCCCTTGCCGAGACTCGACCAGCCACCTTTGCCGAGATTCGGCTAGCTACCCTCATCGAGACTCGGCCAGCCACCTCTGCCGAGATTCGGCCAACTACCCTCGCCGAGACTCGGCCAGCTGCCCTTGCCGAATCTACTCCCCCCTCGTCTCCAAATTTAGTACCACCAGACCATACTCCTGAGAATATTTCTGAGGTAAGCTCGACTATCCCTGTTGATGATACCGTTGTTCTGAATTATCAATTACCTTTTAGGCACAATCGAGGACAACCACCTAATCGATATTCACCGGACACAACGAAAGGCTCTAAATACTCCATTGCCAACTATGTGTCATCACAGAAGTTATCAGAACTCGGCAAAGCTTTTGTACAACAAATATCCAATGATAGCACACCAAGTTCAATAAAAGAGGCACTATCTGACGATCGATGGACCAAGGCAATGGAGGAAGAAATGGCTGCACTCCAGAAAAATCAAACGTGGGATTTAGTTCCGCTTCTCCAAGGAAAGAAGAGAGTTGGGTGTCGATGGGTGTACACCATCAAGTACAAAGCTGATGGGTCCGTTGAACGATACAAAGCACGATTAGTGGCCAAGGGATACACTCAAACGTATGGTGTTGATTATACAGAGACATTTGCCCCGGTAGCAAAGATTAACACGGTAAGAGTGTTGCTTTCATTGGCAGCCAACTTAGATTGGCCGTTACAGCAATTTGATGTGAAAAATGCTTTCTTACATGGTAATCTTGAGGAAGAAGTGTATATGGATATTCCACCTGGGTATGCATCGGTCTTACAACCTGGCGTAGTCTGCAAACTGAATAAAGCATTGTATGGGTTAAAACAATCACCTCGAGCATGGTTTGGTAGGTTCCGGACGGCTATGAGGAAATATGGGTTCAGGCAGAGCAATTCTGATCATACACTTTTCTTGAAACGCCGAATGGGGAAATTGACGGCACTTATCATCTATGTGGACGATATGATTGTTACAGGTGACAACAAAGAGGAAATCTCAAGGCTCAAAGATTACCTAGCCACCGAGTTCGAGATGAAAGATCTGGGTGGTTTGAAATATTTCTTGGGGATAGAAATAGCTCGATCTACACAGGGTATATTTCTATCTCAACGAAAATATGTTCTCGACTTATTAGCTGAAACCGGAATGCTTGATTGTAAACCGGTCGACACTCCCATAGTCCAAAATCACCATCTTGCCGTGCACCCTGATCAAGTTCCCACCAATAGGGATCGTTATCAAAGGTTAGTTGGGAGATTAATTTATTTGTCTCACACCAGGCCTGATATTGCATACGCGGTAAGTGTTGTTAGTCAATTTATGCATTCTCCGAGTGAGGCACATATGGGTGCAGTCGAACGCATCCTACGATACTTGAAGTCCTCACCAGGTCGAGGCATTATGTTTTCTAAGAATGATCATTGCCGAATAGAGGGTTACACCGATGCAGATTGGGCAGGCAACGTTACTGATCGTCGGTCCACATCTGGTTACTTTACATTTGTGGGAGGAAACTTAGTCACTTGGCGGAATAAGAAACAGAAAGTGGTTGCTTTATCAAGTGCCGAGGCTGAGTACAGGGGTATGGCAAAAGGAGTATGCGAACTATTATGGCTTCAGAGGCTGCTCGGTGAACTCGGGTTTCCGTCGAATTCGGCCTCGAATTTATTTTGTGATAATAAAGCAGCTATAGATATCTCACACAACCCAATTCAACATGATCGCACAAAACATGTGGAACTTGACAGACACTTCATTAAGGAGAAGTTGGATGGGAATATTATTCAATTCCCGTTCGTAAAGTCAGAGGATCAATTGGCGGATATCTTAACTAAAGCTGTTGCAAGCCAAGCGTTCTATAACTCTCTTGTCAAGTTGGGCATGAACGACATTTATGCACCAACTTGAGGGGGAGTGTTGGAGAGTTGACTTCTTGTGATTATTTAGTTACCTTTTCTAGGTCCTTGTAATCAGATTGTAATTAATATTTCTTTCCTTGTAAATCCTCTTGTACATTATATATTTTCCTCCTTGGTGAGAAGAATAATATCAGAAAATTAAACCCCAAATTGACACAACTTAGATTCAAATGGAAAAGCTCCCCAGAAGGTCGTCTCATGATAACAAGGAATCACTCAACACATACTCTTATCTTTTCCATCGCGCTCAAATTCCATCACCTCCACTAAAACTTGCATAGATAGGAAGATATTATGTCATGTTAGTTCTTGAATTCACTGGCCTGATATGAATTGAGGTGGGCATGGAAAATGACCGCATTGTAGTATTATAACAGCATACGTAGCTGATATAGGTGATAAGGGAAGTGTATGCTTGTTTTTCCAATCTTGTTGATATGGATAGGAGAAGGCAGGAAAGAGAGTATATTATTTTTAAGATCATACTGAAAAATCGAAAAGCAAACCAAAAGGTCGATTCTTTCCATTGTTGAAAGACACTTACGAATTGCAGTTTAGTGTATATCAGGATTGTGTATTTGAGAACTCTAAGGGAGTTTGGAGTCATTACTCAAACTATAAACATATAATTATAAATTAAGACTACCTGGAAAGCCAATATCAGGAATATCCACATTCGATCAAAACTTCTGTAGAGGTGCCAAAATGTTCGGACTTCTACAAAATTTGTTTTAGGTTTCCTCCTCCCACCAGCAGCTTGATTTGGCCTCTATTAAACAAGTATGCAGATGAACACAAATTTGTTAAGAAAAAGGAAAAAAATCATATGCATATGCAGACACAAATTATGTTCATGTACGCAAACATTGTGCATTATGGACATGTTTCCGTGCACATGTAGCACTCAGAAAAGTCCAACTCATAAGAGAAGAGGAATTTTAGTAAACTGCGTGTAGCAATAGGAGTTTTGTTTCTTCTGAGCAAAACACTGGAATGAGATATTAAATAAAATGTTTCCGAATATGTCTAAGTTGACCATCCCCCACTCAAAGTTATAAACAGACAACCTCAACAAAGATAAGTACCTCATTTGGTAGTTGAATCCCATCTGAAAGCCTAAAAAAGTCTGCTTTAGGGTCCATTGGCCACCCTAGCCCAAAACATCTGTCAGACCTAGAAGGAATAAACAGGCCTTTCAGTTATTTATATCTGAATGGACCGAAAGCAAAATTTACCATCAAAGATACTAACCAAAAGTATTCATTTAGATCATCATAATTTCTCCATCTTGAATGACTTGCCTTGCCATTTTTGTTTCTCTTTGCTTCCTTTGCAACAAAAAAGAGATTCAACTTTTGAATAACAAAATTGTAATAAAAATGCTCCTTGTGGAGAAATACAGGCAGTAGAATACAATCCTTACCTTGTCCAAGACCTCATAGATAGGAGTTACAACATCCCTCAGAAAAGATTCTTCACCCCCTGCTGGTTTTTGGTATGTTTCTCCAGTAGCCCAATGAGCATTGCTAGATAAAATTCCATATACCTCATTGGCCATCTTAACAATTAAGGAAGAACAGTGTTGTCAAACCTTTTAAGTTTCAGGACATATAAAAATGAAACTTCTGAAAAAGTTGTGTTTTATGAACAAGCATGATTCTCTATAATCTTACAATATAATATTTATGTCTTAGACTAGAAGTTTGTAGAATCAGTTAGCAAATAACTATTCCTTTCACAACAGAACAAATAGAAATTAAATGGAGAGAGAGGGAGAGAGAGAGAAATAATTGAATGAGTAATCCCAATACTTTCAAAGATAAGTTATTTTTTCAAAAAAAAAAAATATTAGATTGACAGAAACTAGGAATTTAATGTGAGCTTACACAAATCTTTTTAAACTTTAGCAAGTATTCTTTTTAAAATACACATAACAGTATTAGTATGAACTTACACAGAAATCTTACTTGTAATATAAATTTGTGTGGTCATTGAGTTAGCAGTTTTCAGGTCACGACTCATGGCAGGTATTGGATGGAAGAACAAGTTTAAATTAGTGACTGCTGTTGCAATTTTAGAAATTTAATGTTCCTGCAATTTAGCTGGAACCACTTACACTGCTGCTGTGATTTTTATGTTTTACTTTGCAACTCACTAGTATGTACTTATGGACTTACATTTTGTTCTTCTACTGTTTTTAATAAATGTTGAGGAATTGGCTCCAGACCATTCATGTTGATGAGCTAATATGAAAAGAAAGCATACATACCTGATGGAAAATATAGCATAAGCATTCAGGCATGAACCGAATATTTGAAGCTTCACCCCATATGAGAAGATAGAGCGCAATGTAAATAAGTTCCAATTGTTGTCTGTCACAACAACCTGAAGGGAACCTTAAAAGTTGGGGGAGGAGGGAGGGACAGAGACACCAATGAAAATTAGTAGTGCTGAATGGTGACAACTCTATATGAATTCAAATTAAGGCATCAAGTCATAATGTTGATGGTATTTAGATCGCTCACTTAATTTTTGATTCATCACAATCCAAATAGTTAATCCAGGAATCATAATTCTCAAATACTTTCTTCCGCAATCGTTGTACAGTGTCACTGTTCAACTTCAATAAGGTTTCTGTTAATCTTTAATCATCACGTAAAATACGGTCAAGAAAAATGGGAGCATGTAAAACTCAAAGGAAAAAATAAACACAAAGCATCTCAAAGGAACACAGATGTACTTCAGTGTAATTTTCAAGATTTTTATGTCTTGCGTGCATGTTGGCAAGTAGCAAGAGTAGGTGTTCCCTCTGATTCGCCACATTTCCTTTCTTCAAACCACAAAAAAGAAATTCACATTAAAAAACTTAAGGTTAAGATGAAAACTTAAAGAAATTTACATTAAAAAACTTAAAGAAATTTACATTAAAAGAAATTTAGCATACCCATAAAAGTTTCGGACCTATAGCATATAATATCCAAGGTAAGATGAAAGAGATGGGAATTTGAGGCACAAGTTACCTGAAACCCGAAAATAGAACAAAGCCAATCAAGTATATCATTGACAGGTTTATTCCTCTCTGTAGGCAATGTTGACATTGGAAGACTGTTTATATTTTGTAGAGCTTGGAGCGCTGCTTTGATCTAATATTTTCAGGTGAAAATAACACAATAAAGCAGTAAGGAATAGAGAAAAGTAAGATTTCATGAAACTAAATCAGAGGGGAATGGAAATCACATATACTACGCATGTACAACCTCGGGAAGTTCCATAATTGCTGGTTTAACACCAACTGCATATAACGGAAGAATGTTATAGTCGACATACTGCTCCCTGTTCTTCTTCACATCTTCAGCCATCTTCAGTGTCTGTAACGACAAAATTATTTTCAGTACCTTCTGTATCAAACTGTTTTTAAGGACTTAAGCATCCCCAAATCATAAAAATCAAACCTGTTCATCTATTTGGGATTGAGGTAGCACATCATACAGGACTGTTGCAATCTGACAATTCTTAGTCATCTCTTCCCTTCAAGAGTTAGTGTCCAAAAGTATAAGATAAAATGATTAATCCAATTAGCAAATAAATCAAGCATATCAAACTTCAAAGACAAGCCTTACGGTTTCTTTGTGTACTCTCCATCTTTGATATTTTTCTCACAGAATTGGTGGTAATACTTCAGAATTTCTTGTGGATCAGATCTAGCAAGCTGATGTTTTGTCTCCACTTCGTCCTGCAGCGAATAGAGTTTTAAGAAATACAAAGACACTTCAATTCATTTTCAAAAAGCACTTCATCTAATATAAATATTGGTAATGATATTTTAGAGTTAGGATTAGCCTTAAAGATTATTTTAAAATGGTAGCCTGGTATGAATTATTGCCTTATTTCCTAACAGCTTAAAGTTTTGGGGTTCAATAATCATAGTTCTAATTGCAGGAGGTCTTGAGTTTGAAAGTTCTAATCATGGAAGACAAAGGATAAACGAGGAGGAGAAGGAATAAAATAAATCTTGCCCCATTAACGTACAGATGAAATCACAAGTGAACTAATCATACACTCACCAACGAGAAATATAAATGAAGTGCTAAGATCGACCAATCTTCAGGAAAAAGGAAATAAAATACAAGAAACCACTAACAATTTAAGGGTCTACCTTTTTAAGTTTGTGCAAAAGGAGCGTCTTAAACTGTCGAACCTGACGTCCACTTGATGTTGGATCCATCAAGCATGCCTTTTTAAATCCACCGAAGCGGCCTGAATCCACAAAAAATGTCAACCTGACAGACTAACATATTATGCCACTACAATCAAGAAGTGCTTTCTGCCGTACTCAAAACATACACACCAAGCACATTACAAACAACAATGAAGCTCACTTGCCAAGCGAAGCAGGAACACTTGACACAAAGAACATTGATATGATTCGTGAAGAGTCACAACAAAAAGGCACAACTTCTAATTTCCATTCAAATAATAAATTTAATATAATAATAGTAATAATAATTAAATTTTCCAACACAATTTAACATTTTGTTTCTGTAAGATCCCACATCGTCCAGGGGTGTGGATCCTGTAAGCCTTATATGTATATTCTCATCTCTACCTAGCACGAGGCCTTTTGGGAGCTCAGTGGCTTCGGGTTCCGTAGGAACTCCGAAGTTAAGCGAGAATGGACCAGAGCATTCCCAGGATAGGTGACCCACTGGGAAGTTCTGCTCGCGTGAGTTCCTAGAAACAAAACCCTGAGGGCGTGGTCAGGATCCAAAGCTGACAATATCGTGCTACGGTGAAGTTGAGCCTGGGATGTGGTGAGGGTCCGGGCCGAGATGTGACAATTTGGTATCAGAGCCAATCCCTGGCTGGACGTGTGCCGATGAGGACGTCGTGTCCTTAAGGGGGGGTGGATTGTAAGATCCCACATTGCCCATGGGTGTGGATATTGTAAGCCTTATATGTATATTCTCACCTCTACCTATCACGAGGCTTTTTGGGAGCTCACTGGCTTCGGGTTGAACTCCGAAGTTAAGCGAGAATGTGCCAGAGCATTCCCAGGATGGGTGACCCACTGGGAAGTTCTGCTCGCGTGAGTTCTCAGAAACAAAACCGTGAACAGTATCGTGCTACAGCGGAGTCGAGCCCGGGATGTGGTGGGGGCCTGGGCTGGGATGTGACAGTTCCAAACTATGCACACAAACGAATTCATGCAAAAACAAATAATTTCAAACTTTTTCTGGTCACTTGGTTCCAAACAGTATGAATTGCAAACTAACATGACAGAATACCAGTGACGGCAACAATAACATACAGAGATAAGCAACCCTAGGGTTGTCCTTCTCAATCTCATCCGCCACCCGAAAAATCGGAGCAATGGAGTGAAGTGCAGGGGGCACAACTATGCTGTCCAACGATAATGACCGAGGCGGCCCCAGGAAGTCGTTCTTCGTCCCGCTGGAGCTGGCCATTTCAGAAAAACACCGCCAATCCTCGGCAGTCTCCTCTCGGTTTCAGCTCTCACTTATTCAATGTGGGTTGTTGCGAAGATATGATGTGATCTTTGCAGCTATTTAAATAGAGAAATAAGAGAGAGAGAGAGAGACTCTGGGAAGGAGGTGGGGAAAAGGAAAGCAAAGTGTGTCTTTGCTCTCGAAGCAAGAAAGGAATTGGAGATATATGGGAGGGTTTCAGATGCCTTTTGAAAGCAAAGTGTGTCTTTGCTCTCGAAGCAAGAAAGGAATTGGAGATATATGGGAGGGTTTCAGATGCCTTTTGAAGTGCTTTTGCTTTTAGAATTAGAGAATTGTGATAAACAAATCTTCATCAGCTGCGCGGAAGTGTTTTGTTTCATCCTTTTTTTTTTTTTTTGGTGTTTCTGCTGTCGGAGAGGCTGCTTTCTAAAATCACAGGAGTTTGCTTAGTTTTCGAAGTTAACAGAGCGGGAACTGTGACTCCGTAAAGAAGGAAGAAGGTGGGGATCCCTAAGGCAGGCAGGGTGACACGTGTAATATCCAAGAAATTGACATAAATGATCAATTTTCTTAATATTGTAAGTAAAATTGGACAAACCGTACATGTCGACCATGCAACTCTATGCATACCATGCACAAAAGCGAAATGGCTAAAAAGCTCACAGCTCTTTGCGTCATTTTACTGATTTTGAAGAGAGAGATGTGAGCTTTGGGTTTTTGCGTTGAACTCAGATTTATGATCATATTATATATGCATGTCGCGTGCATGTAGTGTACATACAGGGTATGTAGTTTTTGAGAAAATTAATGGTTTGTTTGGTACTCTACTTAAATCGAACTTTTTAAACTAAAAAATAATTTTCAAGTTTTAGGCCTTAAAAACCTGTTTTGAATGATTATTTTAAAAAACTGAACTCAAGACTAACTCAACAATATAGTCTATTCTCTAAAAACATAAAAAGTGAGTTTTTAGAGTTTTTAAACTTAAACTCACTCATTTCTTTTCTCCCCCTCCTCCCCTCTCACTCCAAATCTATCTCTCTCTCTCTCTTTTCTTCTTTCTATCTCCTTTTTTTTACCGTTTTCGTCTCTCCTCCAATCCGCTCTCTCCATTCTTTCGGTTCTTTCTCTCACTCTTCCTCCTCTCTATCTGGTCTGATTCTCTCTCTTCTTTCTCTTTCCTTCAATCATCTCTTACTTTCTTTTCTCATCTCTCCTATTTCTCTCTCTCCTACGACCCCCTCTTTTAGATCTCTTTGTCTAGTTTAAGTCGTAAGATTTAAAGTTTTTAAATTGCAAGCCAATCAAGTTTTTGAGTCTTAAAGAAAATTGTTTTCAAGAAATGTTCATAAGAAATATTTTGAGAAATGATAAAAAATTTCAAATAAGATATCAAACAGCCCTAAAAGATTGGGGTCTCCTTCAAAAAACACCAAACCAATCATTTCTACTCCAAAAATCCATCATTGGGTTTTTTTATTAACATCAAATTAACGAAAACTCATTTCCCAAAACCTTCAAATTTCCTCAGAAAACTCCCAACTTTTCGAAAGATCACCCAATTCCTCAGAAATTCCCAATTCGAATAGAAAAATGGAGAAACTTGGCTATTGCTTTCTTCTCTATTTGGCCCATGATAACGAATGGATTTTAATACTAAAGCTTGTAAACGAGAGACATGAAAATTATAAATTTTAACGTGGGGACTTGATCTGGATCTGCCTCCTCTGGAAGAAGTCCAACTTATCGTGGCAGAGGGTGACGTGCACGACCACGATGCTATCAAGACCTGAGATACGGGCAGTCACCTACCATCCAAAAGAAGTTCAGCCCACATGTGTGGGTACAAATTGTGATTTATGCGACAGAGTTACTTTGACTAGGGTGATGGACAGGGAGGTTTCAATTGGGTCATGAAACTCGCCGGAGCTGGAGTCCCTGAGTTCACTACAAACCCTCGACATGGGCAGCTACAACCTCGTAGGCTCCATCCCCACCACTCTCAACCTTTTGAAACACTTGCACACTCTATTTTGCAGGTGAATCGGTTGCAAAATCAGATATTGAAACAACCCTTTGGGGGGTTAGGGTTCTTTTAGCTGGGGATTGGGTGAGAGAGATTTTCGAAAAAAAAGGTGCAAATGATGACCAGATTGAGGAAATAACCTATTTATATATACGAGGGTAATTAGATCATTTTCAGTTTAAAAAAAATAAATCTATTCAGTCATATTATTCTACATATCGTGTGCACAAAAACCTATTTTGATTCCAAAATTAAGAAACTAGGCTATTTCTGTTAATTTTCATATTAAAAATCAAAAGAAACAATCTCACTCAGGTAAAGAAGTTAGTGGCTCTTTAATGAATTTAGGGTAAATTACATAGTAGCCTCTCATGTTTGAGGTCTATTACAATCTCATACAAAATTTTTAAAACATTTCACTTTCATACCTCACGTATCATTTTATTTCAATTTCATACAACCGTTACATTTTCCATCCATTAATCCGTTAAGCGCTGACGTGACTGCCAGATGTGTGCCACGTGGCAAAATAATAATTTTTTAATTTTTTTTTCAAAAAACCTAAATCTTCTACAAATATATATATATATATATATATATATATATATATAATTTTAAAAAAAAATAGAAGAAGAAGAGGTGAAAATCCTCTTTTCTCCCCGCAAATGTGAATAAACCAAATTGAGAGAGAGAGAAACACAGAAACAGAAAGAAGAAGAAAAGAACCAAAACAAAAAAAACTGAATGAACCAAATTCAGAAATCCAGGAAGAACCCTCCCTCTTCCTCCCGCACTCCCCGACAGAGACAGACA
Organism: Cotoneaster glaucophyllus; assembly: GCA_036320875.1. Classification (NCBI taxonomy): domain Eukaryota; kingdom Viridiplantae; phylum Streptophyta; class Magnoliopsida; order Rosales; family Rosaceae; genus Cotoneaster; species Cotoneaster glaucophyllus. The sequence continues at coordinate 10,935,894 of CM070064.1, read as the reverse complement.
GAGAGAGAGGAACGAACGTAAAAAAAAAAAAAAAAAATTGAATGAAACTAAATGAGAAACCCAGGAAGAAGCATCGGCGCTTCCTTCCTCGACCCAGCAGGAACGAACGAGAAGAAGTAAAAAAAAAAAAATTTGAATGTTTGAATCGAAATCCCTTCCCAATTCCTCCCCCCCCCCCCCCCCCCCCCCCCCGCTTCCTTCCTCGAAATCCCTTCCCCGCGCTTCCTTCTTCGACCCAGCAGGAACGAACGAGAAGAAGTAAAAAAAAAAAAAAAAAAATTTGAATGTTTGAATGAACTAATCCCCGCATCCCCCCCCCCCCCCCCCCCCCCCGCGCACCCGCGTCCTTGCTCGACCGACACCCCCCTTCCTCCCGCGACCCACATCACCAGCCCACCCCAACTCCACCCAGAAACCTACATCCTTCCGCACCCACCCTCTCACTCACTCTTCGCGTGGATTTAAGGAGGGGAAGTGGGTTTTTTTTTTTCCTTCTTTCTTTTCTTTTTTCTGGGGTTGCAGGTGGAAGAAGATGAAGAAGAAGAAGACAGGAGAAGGAGGAGGAGGGGTGGGTGGGGAGGATGAACTGAAGGGTTTTTTTTTTTTTCGCTTCTTTTACTGGATTGTAGGGATAAGAGAGGAAAGGTTTGGATTTTCAGTTTTTTTTTATTTATTTTTTATTTTTTTATGTGTATATATATTTAGAAGATTTAGGTTTTTTTTTAAAAAAAATTAAAAAATTATTATTTTGCCACGTGACACACATCTGGCAGCCACGTCAGCGCTTAACGGATCAATGGATGGAAAATGTAACGGTTGTATGAAATTGAAATAAAATGATACGTGAGGTATGAAAGCGAAATGTTTTAAAGATGTTGTATGGGGTTGTAATAGACCTCAAACCTGAGGGGCTACTATGTAATTTACCCATGAATTTATTACAAATAAAATATCTTAAATTAAGTTCTTTAATAAAGAATTAAAATTCTAACAAAAAATTAAAATACAAAAGAGGAATTGACACGCTCGTTAGTGGGTGACGAGAGACTAGTAAGTTTTAATCCAAGCACTTTATTTTGAGCATATTTAATTTTCTAATGTTTTTAAAGAATTGTTATTGGCACTTCACAATTCTTATTTTGCATTCCAAACTTTTTATACTTAGAAAAGAAAAACACGTTTGTGAGGAGTGCAAAATGAAATCTTTTTTAGTGCAAATAACAATTCCTATTTTTATTATTAGCTTTCTAATATTTCGAGCATATTAGAATGCTAACAAAAATGATAATGATGAGTACGAATGATATAAAATAGAAAAAATAATGAATACGAACGATATGCAAATGATTGTTGTTGTTCATTATTTGGGTCAAACGTCTGACCAACATGCTGGTTCGATATTTAATATGGACAAGCATATTAACACACCACAGACTTTGGACATCGTTCATGTTATAATGTTATCAATACTTCAATTACATAATTATCAATATGTTTGAAGTTGAATTCCTCGTTCCAAGTAACTGATGATGGTTATGTTAAAAATTTAAAGACTAAATTTTTATTTCTTGAACACGTAACCTTTTACCAGTAACCTTATATTATCTTCGAATTGCATGAACAACCTTGCATAAATTCTTTTACTAATGACTAATCCTAGCATTTCTCATTTGTTGAATTATTGGTCATGTACTAAACAAAATCAATATTATCTAATTTAAAATATTTTCATTCAATTTTGTATGTAAGTTCAAATTGAAAATAGAAATTTGGAGAGAAAAAATGTGGTTACAAAAGGTTGGTGCTTTAGGAGATCTGATTCTCTGCCAAACTCAAAGGCAGAGGACTCCAAAACCAAGAACTTAGGCCTCGTTTGGTATACAAGATTGAGTTTGAATAAATAAGCCACTATTTAGAAAGTTATCAATCTAGTCCTAGACACGAAACAAGGCCGTATATCCTTGGAAGCATCCATCAATTCCAGTGAACATTCAAAATTATGCAATTTAGCATCATCAGTGGAAAGATGGTACAGCTAATGATATACATGAAACTTGGTATAGGCAGTGAGTGGCAAAGACAAGCAACTACAAAGGCACTCTACTTAATCTTCCTCATAAAATTAATTGTTGTGTTTCTATGGATTTTCACAGGACAAATTATATTCTAATTGCGGATATGAACTTAGAGATGCTAAAAGCTTCAACGTAGATGGAAATTTTTAAGTTTCTGTCCGAGACGGAGTCTTGTCTTTCCTCCCCGCAAGAATCCTGGAAATCTGCAGGCCTCTGCTGAATGCTTGGTTGAAGAGGATACGTGTTTGGAACTCTGATACAAACGGGAACCATGACAAAATGGCTACCGGCATGAAGATTACGAGTCCCATTACGTAATCGTATGCTCTTCCAAGCTCCTTGATTGATTCCCAGAACCCTAGCCCTTTGAACATCGGCCTGCATGCTTGTCCGATCTTGAAAGAAAGAAGCAAACAATTGGTTTAGTGAATACAATTAGGAAAAGTTTGGGACATTGTTTCTAAGCAGAATTTTGAGACAGGTATTTTCGAAATGAAAAAACTCTCGAAGCTTGAACTACATAGAGCATTTAACTTACCAGAAGAAGGGCCCATCCTGTGGGTAGAAAGCCAAGGATTGCAGCAAATAGATCTGAAATAGTAAGGCCGCAAACAACAAATAGGACAGTCATGACTGACATGAAACCAAGAAACAGAAGCGCTTTCAGAATTCTGAACATGAGCTGAAAGTCGGTGCCAAATCTTCGTCTACCCATGGAAACCATCTGATAGAAACATGCAAAATAAGCAACATCACATATATCATATCATCAAGAAGTAACATTTTTATCTGTAACCCAGTCAAAACCAAGTCCAAACAACCTTGCATCAAACATACTTATTAGTTATTAATGATTTTTATTTGCATACCTTTAAAACGAGAAGAACAGTTACCATAACCACCCAAGAAAGTCCATAAACCTGCAAAGAAATTGGAAAAAGTCGTAAAAATTAGGCCTTAAGGCTAAACAACTATTTATAGGCCAACAGGAGAACAACTAGTCAAATATAATAGAACACGAATATTACCAGTAAACTCTTGCTGTGATGAGCTATATCAAGGTGGTAAACAATTCCATATTGGTAAATAAGGAACCGAAGCGCAAGTATTATCTCAAGAATTCTTCCCCGGAAAACTGTGTATTTGAGGTGTTCCTGTTCTTCATCCCACCATGATTCCCAACTTTTGTCAGGTGCTATCCCAATACCACCACGGTTTCCCATCCACCTCTTCCACTCTGTCCAATCATCTACAGTTTTCTGCCAGTCAAAGCTGGACGGATTGAATATGAAAGGAGCAAACAACCACGAAGCAACCAGAAACCACAAGGAGAAAGTGATGAACCAAAAAAGATTTGAACTCCTATAAGAATCCCCGTAGACTCCATACACAATCAGCAGAATCAGCAATTCCAACCCTTTCACAAAGTGACTGCGTGAGTAGAGTCTGTAATTCTCGGAAAACTTTGCATGGACGACAACAAAACCACGGCCAGTTGCACGGTATTTAGATCCTCCGTGTAAGATTGTCCTTCCATAGTAATGGGCTTTTGTTCCAAGTTGGAATGTGAAGAAAACAGAGGCCAACTGCAGCTGCATGATGACAAAATCACCCAAGGCAGTGCGGAACCCTTTCTCTAGGCCAATTTCCATTACCATGGGAAGCACAAGCAACAAGCCCAGTTGAAAGACAGACTGGGTAGCCAAAGCCTCTTCGAAGGCTTTGTTCTCATGTATGGCTGGACTGTCCAGGATCTCGTTCTCTAACCCACTCATAACCATGTACATACGTCCATATAAAAACACATATACAGTCAGCACAGTTACCTGAAACAATATAATGTTCGTGTCAAGCTGCAATACATAAGTCAGTCGTAAAATACCGCATCCCTTCAAGCACATAAACACATAAAGCCAAAGACAACCAAAACACATCGTCAAAACTCTAATAATGCCCTTCCTATTTATACAATTCTCAGATTCAATCAATTTATTGTGAATACGGCTGGCCGCTTTATCATCTATACTATTGTACCTGTCATGGATATTGTCAGTAACATATATAATCATCTGAAAATCTTCTCTCAAACATGAATTAAGCAATGCCAACCTAGTCCTATAGACAAAGGATGGTTTAATGAAGTACAGAGACTGCATTGACATCTGACATGTTGTCTGAGAAATCTACCCAGTATAAACTACTAATGGAACAAGGTAAATCATTAGACAAATGAGATTAGTTCTCGCTAGCATACCATACTACTAAAATAGAATCCAATTGTTGTGAAGTAAAAGGACAGCATTCTGAAGAAATCAAACCGACGCCCAAGCCGGTAAACATCACGGCTAAGTGTCTGTTCTCCGTTTCCATTTGAAACCTTAGCCTCAAAAAGTGATATTTGGTTCATTCCCACGTCACGCCCCTTGCCTACTTGGATATACTCGTGATGAGTTATAAAACCCCCACGCATAGTTGAATTGTACCCTGAAGGCATCAACACAATTAGTCGGCAGATATAATACTAAATTAGTGGATGATCGTGCTAAGAATGGAAAATTACCTGCAAATATATCCTCGCTTAAGTTTATTGTTTTTGAAGCTTTGCTTATGCCACCCCTTGTTATGTGGAAGATTCTATCAAATATATCAGGATGACCATAATGGAACCGTACCCTATCAAGTTGGAATGACATTAGATAGGTACTGGAATGGTAAATAGTAAATAAATAACAAACAATTGAGGATTGGATTACGATTCTGGTGGCTAGAGTTAAATGGATATTAGTCCTCTCACCACGCCCAAACCAAGAAATGGATATTAGAATGTGGCTCAGTCAAATGTAATTTAAGGCTTACCTCAGTGGATTTGCCAAAATTCTTTGGCCAATAGTTACAAAACTGGTCTCTTGATTCGACATGAACCAAGCAAGTGATGAAACACTGTACATTAGGAAGGAAAAGGAAAATAAGTATATAACACTACAATTGCCACTAATCATCCCATTAAGGTCCATAAATTTTGAATAGATATATTGAAAGGCTGACCTTCCAGTGAAAATATGCTCCCTTAGACCCAATATTGTGGGTTTTCGATTCCCACAACGATGCTTTAGGAATTCCTCCAACACATTTCTCATTTTGAAAGCTTCTTCAAAGTAATTATCCTGGAAAAAGAGGATGAATAAAGCACAATATGACTCAGTTTGTATATAATTTTTTACATAAAGACACAAGGAGAGCTACCTGATTCATGTCTATTGTCTGCAGGGCTTCTCCGCGAGTAAAGATAATGGCATGGTTTTGATTTTCAGGTTTTCCTTCACCAATATCAGTAGGAGGACCTGGAAGCTTGATGCGGTATATTTCCTAGCAATGCAAGAAACAGAAGTATTAGTTATCAACTGTTAGCTACACCGATATGACTAATCTCAATACAGGTCGGACGGGCCAGCTCTTAGTTACTCTATTCTATGTGTGGATTCCTGGACACTTGTTTATAGATGAAGCTTGTCTACAACGAAATATACATTATATTGTTTCACTAATCAAAAGTACTATTACAATATATACATTATACCGCCTAATCCTTCTCTACTTTCACCCAAAAACGATATATACATTATACAACTATGTTGTATAAGAATAAGTTTCTTCCTTTTTTTTATTTCTGAAACTCTAGCCCTCCATTACATTCTTCTATTTTATTTATTAAGAAAAATATGCAACCTCTCTTACGTTATTATTCTTGGTCTTGTCTTCATCTCCAAAATAAAAACCACAAATTTGAATTAATAATTATTTTCCCACATTAAAAAAAAAATTCAAGTCAGGCACAGATACACATATTACAAAAAAGAAGATAATTCAAATAAAATATTTTATATACTAGAATTTATTACTCAACAAAACTGAACCAAGATTAACAGAAAAATTCACTTTCATAATAAAGCTGATTCCTTCCAGTTTATGCGCATAATATACTTCAATAGAAAAAAAAAAAATTAGTAGCTTTTTTTCCTGTTCAAGGCACATACTACTATGCTATGCACTGTTCAGTGTGTATAGAAATAGCAGTCGTTTTCCATACCTCGTCCCATTTGTCACCTCCCTTGACTAGAACAGAAAAGTAAGTTTTTCGGGATTTTCCATTCACTTGCTCCTCCGTTGTATCTATGTAAGCAACACGTAGAGATGGATACCTACAAAAAAGTTTACATATTAAACAATGCCATCAACAATTTAAATAGCAAAGGAATCTACTCATTGTTCATCCTATGGCACTATTGACTCACGTTAGCATCAGCTTCAGGATATTAGTGTAACAACTTTTATCCCGAGCTTCATTGGAGTTTTTCTGAGCACCATAGATCTGACAAGAAACTACATATGTAAACTTCAAATCTGCCAGAGCTTGTGCACGGTTTAGAAAAGCCTGCTCATCATTTTCGCTTAACGTTGAGGTTTGGTAGCCTCCCAAAAAATCTGCAACATAACCATATGCCACTTTACTAGCTTTTATAGAATTTTGGAACCAAAATCAGGTAACGTTGCTCTTGAAACAAATTATCTGTTACAGAAACCACTAACCACTATCTCCTGCTGTTTCCAGGACACACTGAAGGTCTAAAGCCCTCCTATAGTACATCATCCCTCTCACTAGCAGAAAAATACAGATTAAAAGTATAAGTTCACATATTTAAATGATAATTATAAGAGACCAATTTACTCATTAATCCAGACCTGTTCTGGAAAGTGTCTGTGCCCTGTAAGATACCCACTGACGGGTTAACTCTGATCTGTCCTTCCTAGGAATCTCATTCGTAGGATCTTCTAGCCGTTCCTGGAAATTTGTCCATTCATCTAATTGGCAATCATAGTTGGTTGGCAAGGGTAAGTTCAAGTCCATTTCAAAAAATAAAAAGAATAATGCAGATATGAGACTGACACGCACCAGGATATATTTTCTGCAGGTAGAACAAAACTGAGATTCCATCCTCATTTTCTTTATTGAGTTCCTCATCAGAATAGATGACATCTTCTTTGTAATAAGGAGTCAGAACACTGAACCATAAATCAGGAAGAATATTGAACTTATTTTAGCAATTACCAGATCCAGAAGCAAAAAAGAAAATCTTGAAAGAGGTATGAGACATATATCTTCAACACAAATGTTGGAAGAAAAACCATATTGACAAACTTAGCGTTTACAATGACAGACCTGAATGAGAGCATGTCACGAACTTTGGGAGCACGTGGCATGTTCATGAATAAGGAGTTTGCAAAGAAGGTGATGCGCCTGCGAGCATCCAAGTTTTGAGGGACATTGATGGCAGACTCCTTGACGGTCAAAAGCAAATGAAGTCTGACTACCTATGTTAACATAGAAGATGGTAAGACCCAAAAATCGTAGATAATCAGTTGGTGTCAATAACAAAAGAATGTCTCCCAAAGTTACCTTCTCCCTCCAAGATGTATCATGTCTGTGGTCAATCTTAAGCTTTTGAAACCTTTGCTCCTTCTTAACATTTTGAGGATCAATGTTATGTGCTGGCTCCAGTATTCTACACAGAGAAGAACAAACCATAAAATCACAGGAGATGGAGAGGCCCATTTGGTGGTTATGACAGTTTTGTTCTGTCACCAGAATGCACTTATTTCTTAGAACTCACTCATGGCTGTTGATCATAACATCCTGTGTGATAATCTCCATGATATCTTGAAGGACATTGATTATCTGACGTATGGAATTATCGACATTCTCATCTTCGGCTAGCTGCCAAAGCACCAATTTAAGTACTCAGAAAGGAAATGTATAATGTCTACATTGTCTAGACTATCAGTTCATTACTGAAAAACTCGGTACTAAAAATTTTTGAAAGGCATCGAAGGAAGTATGTTACCAAGAGCTTTAGAAATTTCTCCAACCTCTCGCTAAGAAATGGCAGCCCGCTCATGCGGAATAGAGTCAAAAATCTATGCTGCTGTATGCTACTGCCTACTTCATAGCATATCCGATTTACAATCCTGGTATGTAAGATGAAACATACTTTATAATAGGGAGAATAAAATTGTGCAGGCCAATTCTGGTTATCTATGACATTCAAACTAGTATGCTTGTGACTTACTTCTTATCCGCTTCATCTTCCAAAAGGCCACATATAATATCCTTGAGTGTCTGATAGCATTCAATTACTGCTGAGTACATATAATCATCACTCTTGATCTTTTTAAATAAATCATCATCTGCCTTCCCCGTAAAATCTTTTGCTATGTCTAATGCTATCGGAATCTTCACATGTGAAAAAAACAATAATAAGAGTTACTGATTGGATTTGTACATAAAATTAACATATGAAGGCATGTAAAATATATACCTTACTAGCAAGCAAGAAAGGAGGCCACTGGACAACAGACACCTCACTTGACGAATATGGAACAAGCAGCAGATCTCTATCTCTGTACGGTTTATTTTGAACGGATATAATCAGCAACTTGCCAAAACTGCGTTGAAAGGTAAATTAGAGAGCAAGAAGCAGTTAACCTATTGCTGATAAGGTCTTCCCATCGCATTGAAGTTATGAACTCATTCCACACCTGAGAGAAATTAGCAATGTTCTTTCGTTCCTCATCCTGCCACATCAAAGTGTCTACTTTTAGTCAAAGACATGGAAGAAAAAAGATTTCAGGTCATGTTTTTTTCATTGACAAGAAGTACCAAACAAATTACCTGCATCATTATGTGGTGTGCAAATCATTTATGTATGGTATGAAATATATTATGAGGGGCAAAATCAACTTAAATTCCATGTACTATAGAGCAATATGAAAACACTGATTAAATTAGTACCGCCAATGGTCCTTCCTTGTTTGCATCCTCATTTTGTGACGGCATAAGACGATCACTGAAAGCAGTAGGCACAGACTCAAATCTGGACCTCAACATCCCGAGGGTCCGTATCTGAGAGACAAATAGTTATAAAGGGATTGGAATGAAACCAAGACTAGCTGAGAGCCTGAGACAGATATAGACACGTTAAATGTAAAACAGAGAGAACAAATTTGCCACCAACCTCACCCAAATGGCTGAAGGCTCCATGAATTCCACCAAAGATAGTAGAAAATATTGCATACCATATTTGAGCATCCATAAAATAAACCTATGCACCAATAATCATTAAAAAGTGATAATTTACATAAGCATGTACAAGAAATGCAAATTTTATCACATGACAGTTTTCACTCAAACAGAATTCTTCAGCGGTGATGAAATTGGGGTTCCACCATAAAACCAATTGGCAATATGGGGAGTAGCCCAAGACCATATAAGCACATAGCAAACCTTGTCCCTCACCAATGTGGGACAACTCTCAACACGCCCCCGCACGTGTGGCGGATTTTCAAGCCTACACGTGGACAACAACTGGGTGACGTGGAGCGCGTGTGGCCGTTGGGCTTCACACGTGGACAACCTTGCTCTGATACCATGATGAAATTGAGGTTCCACCATAAAACCAATTGGCAATATGGGGAGTAGCCCAAGACCATATAAGCACATAGCAAACCTTGTCCCTCACCAATGTGGGACAACTCTCAACAAGCGGTTCACTTACCAGGACAATTGGAGCCCATATTGCAATAACGACGCCAATATTATGAGTTACTACAGCAGTTCCAAATGTGAATTTCTAGTAAGCACAGGCTACAGTTAAAAATGTTTTAAGTAAAAGCGGTATAGCAAAGTTTGAAATATTACCATTTGGAAAGAACTCATGCCATTGATAATTACTTATAGGCATCTTCATTATTATTTTTGTTGGTGCAACAAGTGGCAGTATCTGATATCGTAATATACAAATTCAGATTAGTAACAAAAAAAATATGAGTTCAAAGGATCCTGAAAGGAAAAACGCTCTATAGTAACTGAAACATGGCCCTAAAATAAAGTGATCACACCCCAAGAAAGAGAGTAGTTATTCCCCATTTCTAGGACCAGGTATACATGAATTCAGTATTTGGGCATCAACTTGTCAACAGGAAGTTAATGAAGTTTGGCGTCTATTTACCATGTATACAGTTACGATTCATACAAATGAACACTTAATGTTTCACAACTTGACAGGGCAAAGTTTCCTAGTTCAAAAAGAAAATTAGGGTTGTTCTCTCTAGGTGGAATGCATTAGGAGACAAAGGTAGCAGAAAAAATAAGAAGCAACATTAATATAAAATTTGAGTTCTAGAAGTACGAGTTCAGAAAGAAGAATATTGAAGAGAAACCACCTCCACATAATAGCTGAACGATAGCTTGCTGATTAGCAGCATGATCCAAAACAGCGTATATCTGAAAAGAAAGGTAATTCTGTTAAAATCGGAACAAAGCCACCAGAAATCAAATATCAATGGTGATGACTAATGAGTGGAAAGACAAGCAGCAAAATGGCGAACTCCCTCAGAGCTTTTCCCACTCACATTCAACACACCACTCTCAAACGATGAAGAAAAATAATAAAAGTGAAGATACTTTTTACTTACTTCAGCAGTGAAAAGACGTCCTCATGAAGCCCTCTTCCTATATACAGTTTTGGCTGTAGTATGGCCAGAAACACATCAAAAAAATCATTCAAATATCCATAACTCAAGCAAAAATAACAGAGCAAAAAGATATATCTACAACCACAAGGCAACAAGAAATTTGTTTAAGACATGCTTGCCTGAGCCCACCACATAAAAAGAGTGACAATCCTCCAGTTTGAGCGCTCTAGGTGCCTCCGTAAAGGTGGAAGAAAAAATAGCACAGCAGCCAATAATTTAGGAAGCAGATAGAGCGCAACAGCATAATTATAAAATGATTGATTCCGCCAATCCCTAGCCCAATTGCTGAAGAATTTTAGAAGTCCTGTAGGACTCTGCACAGAACTAGAATAACCAATAGGCAGAACCACAGCCCATACACCAGCTACAGCAAATTTCAAGAGGTATCGTAGTATTTGAGTGAATTTCAAGCTCTTCCAACAATGCCAACTAAGAATTATATCCAGAGTGACTGAAGAACATATATACACAAGATAAGAAAGTGTAGCAGAAAAGTCAATAAATTGATGGCATCCATTAGAGCAGAATATAACGGTAACATTATAGGGAAATAAATGCCAAGAACACCCACCTTGTAATAAGTTGAGGAAAGCATAAGTGATGAAGATGCTTAAAACACTTCTGAACACATCCGCATCAAAGAAAGCAGTAAGAGAACCAGAAGGACTCCATGCAACAATAAGCATAGCCTAAAAATCAGAAATAGTGAGGCACATTCTTTACAAGAATTGTATAGAATTAAAAGAAAAGAAATTCTCCAATCTCCCTTTCATCTTAAAAACACATCCTTTTTTATCTAGGAAACATATCAACCTCACTTTTGTTCAGGAGTAGCAACTTTGATTCAAATGGAAAAGCTCCCCCAAAGAAAAATGCCACTCTTAGCGGCAGAGATGACAGTTTTTTCTTAAACAAAGCATTACCCTATTTTGCCTCCATTCTGAATCCTGTAACTTCCCCCACCACTTACCCAGCCTGCCACTGCCAGTTTTCCACCCACCACCTTGAATCCTCCTCCCACAAAACAAAACAGAATATAGAAAGAGAATACGAATTCGTATCTTTTCCATCGCCCTCAAATTCCATCACCACCACTTAAGCTTGCATACATAGGAATTTTTTTATTTTGTTTTCTATTTAGTATAGACTATAGTATTCCTATATTGTTGGTTAAAGAGCTTAAATAAACTATGGTTTAGAATTCAAGTCCACTTCCTTAGAGGGCTTCAAAATCCAAATTGGTTTGAAAATTAAACAAAACAAAATCTATCATCAAAGTGACATATTATTCACGTTAGTTCTTGAACTACTGGCCTGATATGAATTGAGGTGGGCTGATATAGGTGATTTCAGAAGCAAGGGAAGTGTATGCTTGTTTTTCCAATCTTGTTGATATGGATAGGTTAGGGCAGGAAAGAGAGTACATTATTTGTAAGATCATACTGAAAATCGAAAAGCAAACCAAAAGGTTGATTCTTACCCTTGTTGAAAGACACTTACGACGTGGAGTTTAGTGTATATCAGGATTGTGTATTTGAGAACTCTAAGGGAGTTTGGAATCAGTACTCAAACTATAAACATATAATTATAAATTAAGACTACCTGGAAAGCCAAAATCAAGAATATCCACATTCGATCAAAACTTCTGTAGAGGTGCCAAAATGTTCGGACTTCTACAAAATTTGTTTTAGGTTTCCTCCTCCCACCAGCAGCTTGATTTGGCCTCTATTAAACATGTATGCAGATGAAAACAAATTTATTAAGAAAAAAGGAAAAAAAAAGAAGGGAATTTTAACGAAACACTCCCGGTACTGTAGCATACAGAAAAGTCCAACTCATAAGAGAAGAGGAATTTTGGTAAACTCTGTGTAGCAATAGGAGTTTTGTTTCTTCTGAACAAAACACTGGAATGAGATATTAAATAAAATGTTTCCGAATATGTCTAACTCTAAGTTGACCATCCCTCACTCAAAGTTATAAACAGACAACCTTATCAAATATAAGTACCTCATTTGTTGGTTGAATCCCATCTGAATGCCTAAAAAAGTCTGCTTTAGGGTCCATTGGCCACCCTAGCCTAAAACATCTGTCAGACCTAGAAGGAATAAACAGGCCTTTCAGCTATTTATATCTGAATGGACCGAAAGCAAAATTTACCATCGAAGATACTAACCAAAAGTATTCATTTAGATCATCATAATTTCTCCATCTTGAATGACTTGCCTTGCCATTTTTGTTTCTCTTTGCTTCCTTTGCAACAAAAAAGAGATTCAACTTTTGAATTACAAAATTGTAATAAAAATGCTTCTTGTGGAGAAATACAGGCAGTAGAATACAATCCTTACCTTGTACAAGACCACGTAGATAGGAGTTACAACATCCCTCAGAAAAGATTCTTCATCTCGTGCTGTTGTTTCGTATGTTTCTCCAGTAGCCAGATGAGCATTGCTAGATAAAATTATATATACCTCATTGGCCATCTTAACAATTATGGAAGAAAAGTGTTATCAAACCTTATAAGTTTCAGGACATGTAAAAGTGAAACTTTTGAAAAAGTTGTGTATTAAGAACAAGCATGATTCTCTACAATCTTACAGTATAATATTTATGTCGTAGACTAGATTTTTATGTTTTACTTTGCAACTCACTAGTATGTACTTATGGACTTTCATTTTGTTCTTCTACTGTTTTAATAAATGGTGAGGAATTGGTTTCAAAATCAAGTTTGCTATCGGGAGGCTAGCTATAATAAGAAACAAAGAAAATAATGAAACCATTCACTCCAGACCATTCATCTTGATGAGCTAATATGAAAAGAAAGCATACATACCTGATGGAAAATATAGCATAAGCATTCAGGCATGAACCGAATATTTGAAGCTTCACCCCATATGAGAAGATAGAGCGCAATGTAAATAAGTTCCAACTGTTGTCTGTCATAACGCGGAGGGAACCTTAAAAGTTGGGGAAGGAGGGAGGGACAGAGATACCAAATGAAAATTAGTAGTGCTGAAATGGTGACAACTCTATATGAATTCAAATTAAGGCATCAAGTCATAATTGATGGTATTTAGATCGCTCACCTAATATTTGTTTTACGATGCAAATAGTTAAACCAGGAATGATAATTCTTAAAAATTTTCTCCTTCAATTGTTGTATAGTGACACTGTCCAACTGCAATAAGCTTTCAGTTAATCTTTAATCATCACGTAAAATACAGTCAAGAAAAATGGGAGCATGTAAAACTCAAAGCAAAAAGTAAACACAAAGCATCTCAAAAGAACACAGATGTACCTGAGTGAAATTTTCAAGATTTCTATGTCTTACGTCCATGTTGGCAAGTAGCAAGAGTAAGTGTTCCCTCTGATTCGCCACATTTCCTTTCTTCAAACCACATAAATGAAATTTCCATTAAGAAACTTAAGGTTAGCAGACCCATAAAAGTTTTGGACCTACGGCATATAAGAACCAAGGTAAGATGAAAGAGATGGGTATTTAGGGCAGAAGTTACCTGAAACCCGAAAATAGAAGAAAGCCAATCGAGTATATCATTGACAGGTTTAATCCTCTCTGTAGGCACTGTTGACTTGTCATCAGGATTCGAGGGCTTTACATGAAATCTTGGCATTGGAAGACTGTTCACATTTTGTAGAGCACAGAGCGCTGCTTTGATCTAACATTTTCAGGTGAAAATAAGACAATAAAGCAGTAAGCAATAGAGAAAAATAAGATTTCATGAAACGAAATCAGAAAGGAATGAAAATCACATATACTGCACATGTACAACCTCGGGAAGTTCCATAATTGCTGGTTTAACACCAACAGTGTAAAGCGGAAGAATGTTATAGTTGACATACTGCTCCCTTTTCTTCTTGACATCTTCAGCCATCTTCAGTGTCTGTAATGACAAAAATATTTTCAGTACCTTTACCTTCCGTATCAAACTGTCTGTTAAGGACTTGAGCATCCCCAAATCATAAATATCAAACCTGTTTGTCCATTTGGGATTTAGGTACCACTGTCATGAGCACATCATACAGTACTGTTGCAATCTGACAATTCTTAGCCATCTCTTCCCTTCAAGAGTTAGTGTCCAAAAGTATAAGATACAATGATTAATCCAATTAATCAAGCATATCAAAATTCAAAGACAAGCCTTACGGTTTCTTTGTGTACTCTCCATCTTTGATATTTTTCTCATAGAATTGGTGGTAATACTTCAGAATTTCTTGTGGATCAGATCTAGCAAGGTGATGTTTTGCCTCCACTTCGTCCTGCAACAAATAGAAATTTAAGAAATATAAAGACACTTCAATTCATTTTCAAAAAGCACTTCATCTAATATAAATATTGGTAATGATATTTTAGAGTTAGGAGTAGCCTTAAAGATTATTTTAAAATGGTAGCCTGGAATTAATTGTTGCCTTATTTCCTAACAGCTTAAAGTTTTGGGGTCCAATCCTTGTCCACAATGGAATCGGAGGTCTAATTGCAGGAGGAATTGAGTTTGAAACTTCTAATCATGGAAGACAAAGGATAAAGGAGGAGGAGAAGAAATAAAATAAATCTTGCCACATTTAACGTACAGATGAAATCACAAGTGAACTAATCATACACACACCAACGAGAAATATAAATGAAGTGATACGATCATACCAATCTTCAGGAAAAGAAAATAAAATCCAAGAAACTATAACGATTTAACGGTCTACCTCTTCAAGTTTGCGCAAAAGAAGTGTCTTAAACTGTCGAACCTGACGTCCACTTGATGTTGGATCCATCTTGTGTGCCTTCTCAAATCCATGGAAGCGGCCTGAATGCACAAAAAATATCAACCTAACAGAATAACATATTCTGCCACTGCCATCAAGAAAGTGCTTTCTTCTGTACTCAAAACATACACACCAAGCACATTACAAACAACAGTGAAGCTCACTTACCCAGCTAAGCAGGAACACTTGACACAAAGAACATTAAGATTCTATCCGCATTGGAAATATAGATTAAAAATATTATTAATGGGAAATGAAAGTCTTATTAAGATTTTCTGCCATATATTCTTGTTTGAAACAAAACAGCACCTACGGTGAGAAAAACGTTTTATTGAGGGACACAGAAGCAGTAGAACAACAGAAAAGTTCCAACAAGAGGCATGTATGTACAACAGAGAAAATTCTCAAGCCAACAAGAAATCCCAGTTATATGGACTTTATCACCAGAATATAGGTAAATTTAACTGAAATGCAAGTTTTCTAGTTCGACTAAGTTGTACGATGCCCATATACCAATTATCAACCAAGTCACTTCTGTATCCGGCCTTCCGACTGGCGATTGAGGCAAACAATAGTATGCCATCAAAAATATTATGTGGCTAACATTCCTAATTTTCTTTACAGGGCTTTGATTTCTCTTCCATCTCCTTCTCCTTTCACCAACTAACATGGGATTATCGCCATTCGTAAAGAACGGTAAAGCATACATGGAGGAAATAATGAATACCGAATTCAACAGTTTAACATTGTGTTCCAAACTATGCACACAAACGAATTCATGCACAAAAAATTTCAAACTTTTTCTTGTCACTTGGTTCCAAACAGTATTAATTGCAAACAAACATAACAGTGAGGGCAACAATAACATACAGAGATAAGCAACCCTAGGGTTGTCCTTCTCAATCTCATCCGCCACTCGAAAAATCGGAGCAATTGAGTGAAGTCCCGGGGGTACAACTATGCTGTCCAACGACTCGTCCTCGGTCGGCAACTCCAAAACCCTAGTTGTCATTCTCGTAATTGCCCTCGATAATGACCGAGGTGGCCCCCGGAACTCGTTCTTCGTACCGCTGGAGCTCGCCATTTCCGAAAAGCGCCGCCAATCCTCGGCAGCCTCCTCTCGGTTTCAGCTCTCACTGATTTCAATGTGGGTTGTTGCGAATTAAGGAAAGATGTCATCTTTTTAGTTATTTAGAGAGAAATATAGGGGGAGAGAGAGGGAAAGAGCGAGATACTTTGGGAGGGAGGTGGGGAAAGGGAAAGCAATGTGGGATTTGCTCTCGAAGCAAGAAAGGAATTGGTGATGCGAGGGTTGGGTTTTGTTTGTTTTCAGATGCTTTTTGACGAGCTTTTGCTTTTTTAATTGGAGGATTACGATAAACAAATCTGCAATCAGCTGCGCCGAAGTGCTTTTGCTTTCCTGGGTGTTTCTGCTTTTCGGAGAGGCTGCTTTTTGAAATCAGCGGAGTTTGCTGAGTAGTGGAAGTTAACAGGGCGGGAAGGGAACAGTGACTCCGTAAAGAAGAAAAAAGGTGGGGACCGCTAAGCCAGAAGGCTGACACGTGGAAAAATCCAAGAAAATTTTCTAGTATTTTCATATCCCTGTGTATAAAGGGAGAAGATAAATTTATTAACGCAACGCAAGTAGCATTTTTCCTCAGTAGTGAAAATGTGTTGTGTCTTTATACGCCGGTTTGAGTTTGAAGAGTCAACTGGCACGCGATTAGCGGGTTTCAAGAAGCTAGTTAGTTTTAATCCAAGCGCTATATTTTGAGCATAATTAAATTTTCTAATATTTTTATTGTTAACTTTCTAATATTTCAATCATATTAGAATACGAACAAAAATGAAAATGATGAGTACGAAAGATATGAAATAGGAAAAATAATGAATACGAACAATATGAAAATGATTGTTTTTGTTCATTACTTGGCTCAAACGGTCTAACCAGTATACTGGTTTGATATTCAATATAGACAAACATATCAACACACTATAGACTTTCAATATCGTTCATTTTATAATGTTATCGATATTTCAATTACATAGCTATTAGTATGTTTGTAAGTTGAATTCCACGTGCCAAGTAACTGGCTATGATAAAATTTTAAATGGCTAATTTTTATTTCTTGAACACGTAATCTTTTACATGTAACTTCATATAATATTTCCATTGCATGAACAACTTTGCATGAATTCCTTTACTAATCACAATACTAACATAGAATTTTGACTTTATTTTGGTTGTTAACAAAACACTTAGATAAAAAAAGGTGACTTTGGTTGATTAGATGTTTGTTAATGCTTTTCTTTTATCTTCTTTTTAGCAGTTAGGAACAGGGGTTGAACCTTGGAGTGGATACATAGGGGGAGCTTTTACCATTGAAGTGTCCTCTGCAAGAATTCAACTATTCCTTTAGTTAGGTTTCCCAACAAAAGGTCAGTCATTTGGTGTGAGCGGGATAACGCATCTTCAACATCTATAAGAAACCCCCTGCTACAATACTTCAATTCATCACCATTATGATTCGGTGTCGATTGTACTTTAAAAGTTAAGCCTTCCACCGTTAACACGGAGGTCTTCCATAATTGGAATGTTGCTGCTACTTAGGCTCTAAGTTGTTTGTTGTCTTCCCCTGCGTGGGTTAGGCTTTGGTTTTCACGTTTTCCCTTTTACTTGTTGGTGCTTTGAGTTTTGATCACGATGGTATCTTTTATTGTTCTTTTTGAGCTTTGCCCTTGTGAATATATTCTTAATTTAACCCAAAAAAAAAACCAAAAGTTCAGTGAAACTGAAGCAACATTGGTTCAGAAAAGCCATTACCTCCATGGCTGCAAAGCATGGATTCTTGTTCTTAGATTTACTAGCAAATAATGGCCGTAAAGGAGATGCTTACAGCTGAACACATTACAAATTTACGATGTAAACATCGTGATAAACACCCAGTTGGGAGGCATCTACGTGTAAAATGGGGCAAGGAATCACCGGAGGATTACTTAACATGATGGAAGCATCCATTGGCAAAAGTGCATCCTCACAGCAAGATAAATTTTGGGTTTCAACCGTCGTGTTATATTCTTCTCTCATGGACGAAATATATATACAAGGATATTTGGTATATTTAATCTCAATTATCGGAAACATTAAATCCTGATTTTAGGTACATTGATTCAAACCAACATTGAATTCCTATCGTATATTGACTCACGCCAACATATATCGAATCTCTATGGTACATTGACTCACACCAACATTTATCACCAAGTTGGTGCCTAGATATCTTCTTAATCCAACTTGTTAAGCGAGTCATGAAACACTTTTGCAAACACCATATGTGTCAACTTCTACTAACTGTTGTTCTGTCCTCACCAATGGAATGTCCACTAACTGAACATCCAGCTTTTCATTAATAAAATATCAATACACCTAAACATGACACATTTCAGGTCAATCTTTGTGAATATCTCAAGGATATTGACATATTATTAACTAGTCGCGGACGCGGCGTCCGTGTTCCAAAGAGACATACTGCCAAAAGGATATTAGTGAGACATGCAAGCAATTCTATTGGGCCAAAAAGGATTATGAGATATTATCTTGTTGGACCAAGTACGTAGACCGCCAATGGCTCTAATTGCCCAGCAAAGGGATCCTTGTCCGCGTGTTCTTCCTCCACTTGCTTGGTTGCTCCTCATGTGGTGAAGTGAACAAATAAACATGCTACAAAACATGTCCGCATTAGCTACAACAACGATTGATTGTTAACTATCGAAAAGAGAAACTTCAGTAGGTTTAACTAATTAGAGCAGTTCTTGTGTTGGATGAGACTAGCATAGAATCAAGTGAAACTAAAATACATAAAGTCTAATTTTTTTGTGAAAAGTATCATACAGATGACATAATCGAAACATTCCTACATATTTCTTTCTCTTCGCTATCTGAGTAATCACATATCTTTGAAATTTTCTTTCTCTTCGCTATCTGAGTAATCACATATCTTTGAAATTGTCATACTTGTGTATATGGTTGACACATTATTTTCTTTCTCCAACATTTTCTCATGATATGTTAGGTGTCACCAATATGTTGTATAAAGTTTGTGAAGGTAATTTCAGATACTAATCAAAACTTATTAATCATTGGTAGT
This sequence comes from Cotoneaster glaucophyllus, assembly GCA_036320875.1. Lineage (NCBI taxonomy): Eukaryota > Viridiplantae > Streptophyta > Magnoliopsida > Rosales > Rosaceae > Cotoneaster > Cotoneaster glaucophyllus. The sequence continues at coordinate 10,916,309 of CM070064.1, read as the reverse complement.
TAAACTTTTCATGAATAGATAAGGGCGGGGATTCAAACTTTGAACTTCTTCCCACACTCATTTGGTCATTGGATTTTGTTTGTACCATACTTGATCAATCCTGAAACTACCAAGCACCAGTTAATAACTTCATACCTTTAAGGACCCATTGAGGGATTCATGCGGAGGCATCCCTGCCAAAGCACAAAAGTTTCCCTCCACCCAAGAGGCCAATCACATCAACACATGTCAACGTCAGAATAAAACTCCTAGTGTCCCACATCAACCACAGACGAAAGCCGGAGACTCTTCTCAACTATAAAAGAAGATCATTATCCTACAATTAAGGACGAATGCCATTATTGTACTTAAACTCATCATTAGAACCCACTAATGATGATTATGCTTGAACGCATGTATTGTGTAAACCTTTCACAATTAATGAGAACTCCTCTACCCCGTGGACGTAGCCAAACTTAGGGTAAACCACGTACATTTTGTGTTTGCTTCCCTTTCTCTATCTCTTACATATTATCCTCACTAGGTATCCGGAGCAACCGAGCAAATATCACAAACTTGACACTTTACGTTGTTCTAAAATCTTACTAATTTTGTGCATCAACAGATTTCATAGTGAACCAGTGGACATGATTTCTTCCCTTGTTTGAACAACAAGCTCTTCTCAAAGAAAACACACAGACATATCCAAATAACCCACATACCGTTAATTGAGAATTTATCAAATGTAACAAAAAATTGATTCTTAATTTAAAAAATGTCAGTTTTTATAAAAGCTTTCAAATATATCCAAAATTTCATTTAAATTGACATAAATACCCTTACTTTATAAGAAAAACTAATTGTTAACTAAAAGACTTCTTGTGCTATAATCAAGTGTTGCTCTTACTAATATTTTCTTCTTTTTTTCGTTTCTTTTCCAAACGAAGAACAAAGGTTTCTCTCAATTTTATAATTTAATAAAATTATCAAAGAAACCTTGTAATCCTTAAATCTCTCTTCATATATGTAATATAGCACGAAAAAATAAACACGAAAAGGACTTTTTCATAATTCCAAGCTGCCATTCAAGTACGATATTACATATTGTACTAGCTTTTTACAGTATTGACAAAAACAGAAATGTTGAGCAAGACAAAAGTTAAGGAAATTAACCAACAAAATTCTCATGCTAATTAATTAGGTTTTACCGCAAAGAGAGGATTAAGAACATTGGAAAGGGTAAACAGATTAAGCACAAAATTCTCACTAAAGTGTTTTGTGGGAACCATGCGAGAAAGAAAGGTTTTTTTTTATTATTTTTTAAAAATAAAATTGAGAGAAATATTTGTTCTTCGTTTAAAAAAAATGAAAAAAAATATTAGTGAGAGCAACTCTTGATTATTGCACAATAAGTCTTTTAATTAGTGTAGATGATATCATTTGTTTAAAAAAAAATCAGTTATTCATATAAACTAAGGGTATTTATGTCCATGTAAGTGGAATTTGGATGTATTTGAAAGTTTTTATAAAAACTAACAATTTTGAAATTAGGAGCTAATTTTTTGCTATATTTAATAAATAAATCAGGATACTCAAATACGATATATGATAAATAAATCAGGATACTCAAATACGATATAAAAACTAACAATTTTGAAATTAGGATACTCAAATACGATATATGATAAATAAATCAGAAAACGATTTTATCTCCCCCGTCTTATCCCTTGAAACTCAAAAATACTCATCCAAAGTGTTACCAAGCACTAAAACTTGTTTCCACATAATCGAAAAAACCAAAAGAAAAGACATCTGATTACTTACTATTAATGGTCAATCCGTGCAAATAATCATGGTGGTGTACAAGTTATAAATTGCACACGACCTATTTTTCTGGCATGATTGGCATGCTGATTGTTGTGTGCCTGCAGCTTTCTAGAGATGTTCTGGTGAACTGATTTGGTTCATTGCCAAAACCCAGAAGGAACTGCATGAAGGTGCTCCTTACGTACGACTTGCACTCTGGCTTTTCAGAGATGATTTCTATTGCACAGAGAGATTTAATTTGCCAAACAGATAGTCAAGCTTATATTTTTGCTATTTGTCTACATGACAAGTGAGTATTTTTATTATTATTAAAAGGCATTTTTGCTAAAATGGTTACTGAAATTCACATAATTTTTCACTTTGGTCTCTAACATTGAGTTTCTCCACCATAAATCATTTTGATCATTCTGTAAAAACTCTATGACTATCGTCATTAAATTATCCCGTGAGCGACCGCTCGACCACCTTTAAGGGTACTTTTGTTAAACTAACCCCTCCACTTAACAAGGATATTGACATATTTTTCACTACCAAAAATGCTTTACATGGACAAACTCAAGAATGACTTTTATCGATTTTCATTCTTAGGGATCAAAATGAGGACTTATGCCAATCTCAGTGTCCATTTTGACTAAAAACCCTTATTAGAAACAATATGACTGTCTTAAACTAAATTAAGGGGAGAAAAGGGTTTTCAACCGATGACGTAGTGGTCTAAAGAATCTTGTTATGAATGTGTCCATAAATGATGAATAATCTGTTGGTATAGTTTGGCTCGATACAAGCCAAATGAATGATTCGCAACATCACACATCAAAGGAGTACAACACATTAAGTACACTCTAAAAGTATGTGATCCTACCACTAATGGCGTCAAGAGATTTTGATATAAAATATTTACTTAGATGCACACAGTGAGTCATCACACATTCAGAGTATTGGGCTTAAACGATTAAGTTGAGACACTATTAGTGCATGATTAGTAGTGAATCGACAATTGCCGACTCTGTGACATAACAAGCTATTAGAGTTTGGCTTGAGAAAAAAGCACACAAGTTCAATGTGGAAGACACATGGTCAAGGGACTCTATAACCAAGGGCCTGAAGGCAATTCAAGCACATTTTTTAAAATAAGTGCCAAGAAATTATCGGATGAGGTGGAGTTCCAGGGACCATGCCATTCTTGAAAATAAGTGCTAGTGTTGTAACAGATGGGTTGCCTTGGTTTGAGTCTCACCAAGCTAGAGATCGTTGGTTTAGTAATTAGCTTGATACATGTAAACAGATGATGTGCAACATCCAACATCGAATGAGTACAATTATTTACAGTGTAAACTAGGTAGTCAGCTACTAATTAATTCGAGTCCTACAGAGCGAGCGTACCACCAAGCAAGTAAAGATAGGTGTGATAGTTCGGGGTGTCAACTAAAGCAAGCTATCCCGGATCATGTAGGAACAAGGTTCAAGTCTACTGATCTGTTAAGATGTAGCTTTCTAGACTATTAGAGGCTCGATGATCCATCACACACCTTGAATGTTGTTACCACCAAGCAAATAAACAAACAAGAATACAAACGATTTAGATATAGTGATTCAACCAATCTTGTTTACATCCACTCCGATAATCCCCTAAGCGTCTATCATATCTTAATCCTTTTAAGTATTTTCGTTGAAGTGTTTCAAGTTCTCTCTTAACGCGCAGTTTCACTTCCCCAAATATAACAAATTACAAGTAATTGAGGAGGTTTTGAAATCTGAAACTTTATATGAATTGAGAATAACAATGTTTACTTTTTGGATGGAAATTAGGTACTTGTTTTTTTCATACGAAACGAGAGATTATATCTTGAAACCTGTTGATGCACAAAACCGGGTCGGCTTTGGACCAACGTAAATCCGACCGTGGATCGCACAAACGCACAAGAACACAAAGATGTATCGTGGTTCACCTCAAGTTGGGCTACATCCACACTGATGTTGATATTGTTTCACTCTGTAAATGTGGGTTACAATATACATGGAGGTTGTTTTGCTCTCTGTATGTTTTCCTCTCAGTGTGAGGGAAGAGCTTTGTGAGATGGAAGAGAGCTTAGTGAGGGGGCCTTTGTGTGAATGAAGGCTTGTCCTTAATGTGAGGAAGAGGAGGCCCTTTTATAGAATAAGGGTTTCCTCCCCTCTTACATAAATCATGGGCTTAGTCCCGAGGCCCAAATACTGAGGCCCAATATATGGTACAAACAGTGTAGTCCCCCAAGTCTTCAGTCAAAAGAGTCTTTTGGCTGGAGACTTCAAAACCAATCCATGTGCGGGCCGAAGTGGCTTTCTGGGTGGAGCTTTCTGGAGAGCTCTGAGAGGTGTGTTATGTTCTGTTTGTTGTGAGTGAGGGAGATAGCCTTTTATAGAATAAGGTTTTCCTCCCCTCTTACATAAATCATGGGCTTAGTCCCGAGGCCTGTTTGTTGTGAGTGAGGGAGAAGCCTTTTATAAAATAAGGTTTCCTCCCCTCTTACATAAATCATGGGCTTAGTCCCGGTAATAAGGCCCAAATACTGAAGCCCAAATATATGGTACCAATAGAAACCCCCCAAGTTTTCAGTCAAGAGAGTCTTTTGGCTGGAGACTTCAAATCCAATCCATGAACGGGCCGAAGTGGCTAGATGAAGCTCTGATGGTGAAGCTTTTTACGAGTTGTAATGTTTGCATTGTTACAAATAGGAAGTGTCTGGAGCAGATGCAATAAGACTGAAGAGCTTGATCTTCGTGTACCATGCACTAAAGTCGTTGCTAGCTTGCAATAAAGACTTTGTTGGTGAATATAACCCTTGTTGCGCATAAGTGCTCCCCTAGTTGAGTTGTAAGATTTGAGGGTTTTTGATCATTTGTGAATGCTAAGAGTTCACGTGTACAAGTTGTACCACTCATCACCTGGTTGGTGGCACGAAGGTGAGTTCCTTCATCACCCGGTTGGTGATAAAAGTGGCAAGTTGCCAAATGATATAAGAGTATGTTGAACTCTTTCGAAGCTCAGTTGGCTTATGTATGAATGTGTTTGAAATGTATGATGTTTATGTTGATTAACATGAGTGATGCTCATGAATGTTTTGCTATGCATGAAGGAATCCATGCTTTTGATATGTTTTCATCACCTGGTTGGTGGCACAAAGGTAAGTTCCTTCATCACCTAGTTGGTGATAAGAGTGGCAAGTTGCCTAATGATATTAGAGTACGGGTTGTACATTTCATCACCTGGTTGGTGGCACGAAGGTGAGTTCCTTCATCTTGCCTAATGATATTAGAGTACGGGTTGTACATTTCATCACCTGGTTAGTGGCACGAATGTGAGTTCCTTCATCACCTGGTTGGTGATAAGAGTGGCAAGTTGCCAAATGATATAAGGTATGATGAACCCTTTCGAAGCTCAGTTGGATTATGTATGAATGTGTTGTAATGTATGATGTTTATGGTGATTGACATGAGTGATGCTCATGAATGTTGATTGACATGAGTGATGCTCATGAATGTTGGCATGAGTGATGCTCATGAATGTTTTGCTATGCATGAAGTGGCAAGTTGCCTACTAATATTAGAGTATGTGTTGTACATCTCATCACCTGGTTGGTGGCACGAAGATGAGTTCCTTCATCACCCGATTGGTGATAAGAGTGGCAAGTCGCCTGCATCCCAAATTCGGGTTCCCTTGGAACTGTAAGAAAGATTATTTATATATATATATATTTATTTATTTTTCTGCTTTCTGTGCCCATGGCACTGGCGCCATTCCCATATATTTCTTTCTTCTTTCTGGTGCTGGCCCATCAATCTCCTCTTTTTTTTTCTTTTTTTTTGACACCATCATCTTCCTGCTTTCTTGTAGTGTGTGTCTTAAAGAGAACAGCACTACACAAACTATAGCTGTAGTGATCATCATTTTGCTTCCTGCTTTTGGCAGACACCTTTTCTTTTGCTTTTTGCAAGTGGGCTGACATATGCGGGAGATGGGGCGTGTGCCATCACCTGGGCCGTGTCCTCCATCATTTTTTTTTCTTTTTGCTTTTGCTTTTGCTTTTTCTGTTTCTTTTTTGCAGGTGGAGCAGCTGGTGCACATGCATCATGTTTATTCGCTTTCTGCAAGTGGCAAAGGTATCTGGCAGACATCATCATTTTTTCGTTTTTCCAGGAGTGTAAGCAAGGGCAGTACCTGTAACTCCGGCACCGACAATGACAACATCCCTTCCCCTGGCAATATCCGGTACAAAACTGCCGTTCTGGGACGGCATCCACACGTACCCATTTCCGTTAACGCCGTTGGAAACTTTCTCGACAACCTTCTTCTTCTCGCCGCTTCGGTTTCTCCTCCATTCCCAGTAATGTTGAGTGAAACCACATGAGAATTTGAGTTGCAGAAGACGCCAGGCCATGAGCAATGACCAGAATTGAGCCGACCATTCCAGCCAGAAAGCAAGCCCGACCGATCCAAGATAGATTTTTTTTTAGCTCAAGAAGCACTGATGCGTCAGTATCAGCGAGAACAGCACAGTTCTGAGAAGTAAAAAACACCCACAAGGGCAGCTTCGGGGAGCGACATGGATCGTCGAAGCGCCACAAATTGAGCCTCTCGGATCCGAACGCCCTCAATCGGGTTCCTAAGAACTTCTTCGCCAGAGCCTTGCTAGATTTCCGGGAAAACAGAGCAGGTCGTCACCGTCGCTCTTCTCCCGCCGAGCCGAGCTACCGGCGTCGCATTGAGCTGCGACGGCAGAAGTGACGATTGATCTTCATCACCAGCCGATTGATCTTCTGTTGTCACAGTGCTTGGATACGTTTTCAGAGAACAAGCAGACTCTGGTGGGAGATACCTTCACCGTCGACCGTCGTCTGCAGCTGTGTTGTCTGCGTCGTCTGCAAGCGTGCTGGCTGCTGGGTTTTCAATTTGAAAAGTAGGACAGGTAAGAAGAAGATGCAATCGTATTTTTGGGTGGGATCTGTCCGCTGCCGGTGCTGGGTTTTCAATATGAACAGTAGAATAGGTAGGAGAAGAAGTAATCGTATTTTGGGTGGGATCTGTTGAGAGAAGCTACGTAGAGAGAGAGGGTAAACTTTGTTTTGGTTTGAGAGGAGAGGAAGCAGCAGAGTCAATTTGTGATGAAAATCTTGAAGCTCTAGATCAGAAATCTTGACTGCCCCAAACTAGAGCATCAGAAAAGAATGGCCATTGCCGCCTCTAGATCAGGGATGTATTTTGGGTTTGGTGGTTACAAAGGAGAAATCTGATTGGTTTTTTGTTTTTGTGCATATGCAGATCCACGGTGGAGCTTGTGAGAGTTTCACGGTGATGGAATGAAAAATTGAGAGAGAACCGACATAGCTGTTCGTGTCGATTCCCACAGACGGCGCCAAATGTTGATGCACAAAACCGGGTCGGCTTTGGACCAACGTAAATCCGACCGTGGATCGCACAAACGCACAAGAACACAAAGATGTATCGTGGTTCACCTCAAGTTGGGCTACATCCACACTGATGTTGATATTGTTTCACTCTGTAAATGTGGGTTACAATATACATGGAGGTTGTTTTGCTCTCTGTATGTTTTCCTCTCAGTGTGAGGGAAGAGCTTTGTGAGATGGAAGAGAGCTTAGTGAGGGGGCCTTTGTGTGAATGAAGGCTTGTCCTTAATGTGAGGAAGAGGAGGCCCTTTTATAGAATAAGGGTTTCCTCCCCTCTTACATAAATCATGGGCTTAGTCCCGAGGCCCAAATACTGAGGCCCAATATATGGTACAAACAAAACCAATGCATAGTCTTACTGGCGTTACTGAACTCATTAAATGCTTAATACAAACTCAAATATTTCCCTAATTATCCAATTAATATTATTTCCCTAATTATCCAATTAATATTTGCTATATAACATCACCGGTTGCACAAAGTATCTCTCGATTAGAACAGTTGGAGAGAGTTAACTAGGATTCCTCTGCAGCCTTGATATCCCTTGTAGAAAAAGAAGGGTTGAAGTCACTACCAAATTATGAGGCTGTCTCCTCCAAGATATTATTCCTGTAGTCTATCTGGACATTGACCGGCCCTCCACACAAAGTGCTCATCTCATCATGGACAACCCCTAACACTGGAAAAAGAAGAATTTGGATCCGCTCCAGACCTTAATGTCTAAAGTTTAGGGATCAAGCAATTCGGGCCACATAAATTGAATCCGACATTTCCCATTAATTTATTCTGTTGATCCACTTCACACAAATCAACGACTCGGATTTCTTTTCCACACAAATGTGTGACACAGATTGTTTGATTCCTAGGCTCCGGACAATAAGGTCCGGAGCGGATTCAAATCCGAAAAATAAGGGTCTATAGCCTATTTGGTACAAGAATATCTAATATATATTTATAGTATCTGTAAAATGAGATCTCTGGATGCATCATTTATGCGTGTCTCTGATTTCATCTTTACGCTAAGAATCTAAATAATCAAGTTCCAATATTATAGGAAGAAGAAGACGAAGAAAAGTTATAAATTAAGTTTAAAGGAGAAGTTGTCAATTAGTTGTTTCAAACGCAAGAAAAAAGCTTGGAGTGTAGCGATCTTGTACAAACACCAGCCTCATGTTCTAGTAATTCCTTTATTCTTGTCAGGTTTGCTTACTTTAGGGAGGAAAAAAAAAACTCTCTTAATATTATGTTCCGGTTTGTTGCAAGAGTCGTTGCTGCACAGGAATAAAGGAAAAGCACAATTGACAGAGTTTGACATGTTATGTTGCATTGATAAAAAAAACTTTACATGAAAATTGGAAAACTTATCAACTGTGGCAAAAGCTCTCTAGGTTTGCAAAGCGTGTTAGCTTAGTAAAGGAGAAGGTTTTACGTGTACTGAAAACACAAGTCACTTGATCATGTACTATTTCACGTGTTTCTCCATTCCTCTTAAACTAAAATGATATGAGTTAAAATGAAAAGATAGGCAAGAACAAAACAAAATTAAGAGTCTAAACTACAATGATACATATGATTCAGTGCTACGAGTTTTATACAAGATCTAACTGTTACAAATATATATTAAACTCTTATATATTAAATTTAATCGTTGATTTTTCAGATTACTCAATTATACAAAAGCCAACAAGCCTTGCATGTATAATGAAGTGGACCCTTCATTCCAACACTCAATAGGATCCAGGTAAATATTCTTGGAACAGTTGGTCCAAGAACAGTTCTAAGTTCTAATAAAAAAAGAAAGAAAGTAGCCGTTGGATGATCTTGACCAACTGGACAAACAACTATAGAATTGGACCACACCCTACCAAACCGTTGTTAGATGAAACCAACACATATGTCGATTTTGGCTCACTTTAAACTTTTTTTATGAGCCGTTACAGAAAGAAAAGGCATCGAGAATGTGTGGACTTCGTTAAGAAGATGCCAATCACATGCAGTGCAAACCAAGCATAATTTAAAAGAAAAATTAACGAAAAATCAAAAAATAATCATTTTAATAAAAAATGACAAATAAATGTGTAGTTAGCCAAAAGATATGTTATTAGTAAAAAAGGCAAAAACAATGTTTTTCAATCAAAAAGCCAAATTTGATGTGTTATGACATAGATTGGCAAACTTCACATTTGCTGCCAAAATTCACAGCAGTTTCAATCTTTTTTTTAATTGGTTATTAAACGCATTTTATTAATTTTATTATTATTTTTATTTTAATATACTAGTTTAATGTAATAAAATAATAAGGTAACACATTCTTTGTAAGGAGAAAATTTTCATTATGACCGGAACACGGGTGGTACATCACGTGTTTTTATATAAGTGCTGAGAAATTTAATTTTTTAAGTTATTAACTTTTTGACACACATATCCCACCGTTTGTATAGTACCACCCCGTATTCCGATCACATTGAAAAATCTCTCTCATGGTGAATGGATCAACTCGGCAAATGAGAATGTAAAAGTTCAAATGAAAAGTTGCCAACATTCTTAAACTTGTGTCCTTGCTAATATAAGAAATTAAAGAAGTAATTAATTAACTTACTCCTCAATAAACAGTGGATTAATCAAATGTTATGTTGTTATTATATGTAACATGTAATGTTAGAGAAATCATCTACTCAAACCATATTTTGTAGACCACGTAATATGACGGTTAATAATTGAATTCTCAAAGAAGCTGTCTTGTTTGGAAACAAAAAAAAAATTTAACCGAATATTTGTACCAAATTCCAGAAATAGCCTCGTCACAAACCTGAAATCACTTCGGCCAGCAGGCCCAGCACCACCTTCTTTTGTTTATGAAGAAACCAAAGCACTACCCTTTCCCCTCCATTTCTCTATATATACCCACCACCTCCCGCTTCTTACTCTCAGCCAATCATCAACTCCATACCCTACGACAACGTTTCAGAGATGGAAAATGATCAAAAGAGCTCACCGGCAACAACAAAGAAGGAGAAGGCAGCGTGGTCGTTAAAGAAGGTGATCAGCAAAGAGTTATGGCCAAGGAAATTCTCCGTGTTCAAATGGAAGCGCGTGAACTTTCAGATCACCGTCCTCGACGACGTCGTCTTCAAGATACTATCCGTCGTGGAGGCCGTCGTTCTGGTCTCGACGCTCTGCTTCTTCTACCTTTGCTGCGGTTGCCACATCTGACCTACTATACTATTAATTATATTCCATAATTCGTTATTCTGATTAGTTAATTAATTTCTTAATTTGTATCTCCTTGCTCCTTTCTTTCACTTTTTTTTTACACCTTTTGGGATATAATGGTGTATTAATTTGATGGTTTTTTGTTGCTTCATAGCATGTAACTGGCTAGGGTTCTGGTTCCTTGAGAATTCATCTGTGTAACAGTTGCTTTTTTAATTTTGAAAAAGGTTAATAATATGACATAATGTTATAATTTGACATAATGTTATTCGAAAAAGGTTGAAGTTTAGAGTAGCTAGGTTAATAATATGACATAATGTTATTATTTTACGTGTTATAATTTGTAAGTGGTGTAGTGTTTATACTATAGACCAGACCCAACAATGCTATTCAAAAACACAAATCTGATTGCATTCATAGTGATAGGGCTCATTATATTAAGGATGATGTCAGTTCTGTATGTCTAGAATCACTATACCAATACTCACTGCTACAGAAAAATATTTTCGCGAGGAAAACTAGTTCGTCGCGTCAACTTTGGGGCTACCAAATCTTTGTCGCCCAGACGTTCTCACGCAAAAATCGAGAAGCAAACAATTACGCGATGAAGGAAAAAATTTCATCATACAAGGCTTTTTACGTGACGTGGAATTAAGACAAAGGTCAAAGTTCAAGGGACGAAGACCCGTCGTCATGTAAAATTTAAGGCTATGATAGAGTTGTTGCATTGAGATTGAAGCGACGATAGGGCTTTATTAGGTAACACTTTGCGTGACAAATCTTTTCGTCTGGTAAAACAAGATGCAACAAAATTTGTTTGTGCATGTGCTAGACCTTTTTTTTTTAGCTTAAAAGCGTTACATTGATAAAAAGAAATACCAAATAGACTCTCAAAATGAAATTCTTTGTAAAATTGTACAAAAATCATAAGGTGACGGAAAGTATCGTTGAGATTTCTCATTGACAAATACAGTTGCATCCAAAGCAAAGGGGGGCTCAGGCGGTAACTAGAGTAACAGTCTAGACTCGAGTCCGAAATGGCTTCTTCTTCATCTCCCGCCTCCTCCTCCGCTTCCCCACTCCAACGCCTCTCCACCTTCAAATCCTCAACACCCACCTCCGCCATCGCCACCGCATCCCCTTTAGACACATTCGCCTCCGACCCAATCTTCTCTGTCTTCCTCTCCCCCTCTTTCTCCTCCACCACCTTCTCCTCCGCCGCCCTCTCCTCCGGCTCCCCCGCCTCTACCGCCGAAAAGCTACAGCACGCCATCCGCCTTCTCGAGTCTCAGCTCCGCTCCGAGGTCCTCTCCCGCCACTCCGACCTCCTCGCCCAGCTCTCCTCCCTCCACCACGCCGATCACGCCCTTTCCACTGTTCGATCCTCCGTTGCCGCCCTCCAGTCCTCCCTCCGCCACACCCGGTCTGAGCTCTCCGACCCCCTCGCCTCCATCCGCACCCTCACCATCCAGCTCCAAAATCTCCACGCCTCCTCCGATCTTCTCCACCATTCCATCAGAGCCCTACGCCTCTCCAGTAAGCTCCGCTCCCTCGCCTCCGACGACCCCGACCGCCTCGATCTCGCCAAGGCCGCTCAGCTCCATTGCGAGATCTTAGCTCTCTACAACGAGTACGACCTCGCCGGCATTGATGTGGTCGATTCCGAACTCGAGTGGGTCAAGGAGACCGGAGACAAATTGCGTACGGAGGCGATGAAGGTTTTGGAGAGAGGGATGGAGGGTTTGAACCAGGCCGAGGTCGGGACCGGTCTGCAGGTGTTTTACAATTTGGGGGAGCTGAGACAGGCGATGGATCAGCTGATTAACAAGTATAAGGGTATGGGGATGAAGAGTGCGAGTGCAGCATTGGATATGAAGGCGATTTCTGGGTCGGGAGGAGGTGGGTTTGGGCCCGGTGGGATCAGAGGAGGCGGGGGCACACCGCAGATTGGCAGTGGTGGAAAGGCGAGGGAGGCGATTTGGCAGAGGATGGGGAGTTGTATGGATCAGCTGCATTCGATAATGGTTTCGGTGTGGCACTTGCAGAGGGTGTTGTCGAAGAAGCGTGACCCATTTACTCATGTATTGCTGCTTGATGAGGTTATTCAGGTGAGAGGGGTTGTCCAATTGGGTTTGCTTTTCAATTGCTTGACTATTTGATTGTGTATGAATGATAGAGAGGATGAATTTTTCTTGTGCTTTTGTATTCTTCTACTTGCTCAGATATGATACTAGCCTCATTTCTGTATTAGTTTATGGATATATGAAAACAATTTTACTGGATTGGACTGTTAAATTGAATTAAACTGGAATTGGTTCATACTTAATCCCTTAAATGGCAGTTCCTAGAAGATTTATCATCTTATACTGGCCTTACTGAAGTCTGAAGTCATTAACCGCCTTCTACTCTCGAAGTTGGGTTCTTTTTCCTTTTTTCTGATCATCTGTAACAATGTTGTACTTAGGTTAGCGGTCAATGTGCACAATGTACCCATGAACTGCTACAGTTTGTTTCGATTTACTTTGGTTTACAAGTATATCGTTAATTTTCGGTGTACGATGATTGATTTGCACTACTACCAATCAGTAACCTACAAAATCGGCATAAATTTTTTTTTGTCTTTGCAATGGTTGACATGCAGTTCTATCCTGACGTGAACTGAGCTTTCCCATTAGTATTTAATTCTGATAACTTTGCTGCTTGATTGCTAATAATCTTCGCAATGATTGTTACCTCGTCCTGTCTAAAAGCAATAACTTTTACTCACATTATATGTTACTTGCTTAGGAAGGTGAGCCTATGATAACAGATAGAGTGTGGGAGGCCCTTGTGAAGGCATTTGCCAACCAAATGAAGTCTGCTTTCACTGCATCGAGTTTTGTTAAAGAAGTTTTCACCATGGGGTATCCGAAGCTTTTCTCTATGATAGATAATCTTCTTGAAAGAATTGCCCGCGACACAGATGTCAAGGGGGTTTTACCAGCTATTACATCAGAGGGAAAGGAACAACTGGCTGCAGCTGTTGAAATATTCCAAAATTCATTTTTGGGACTCTGCTTGGGTCGCTTGTCAGATCTTGTGAATACTGTATTTCCAGTGTCCAGCCGTGGAAATGTTCCCTCTAAAGAACATATCTCAAGAATTATATCACGGATTCAAGAAGAAATAGAATCTGTTCAGTTGGATGGGCGCTTGACTCTTCTTGTATTGCGTGAAATTGGCAAGGTTCTTCTCCTGCTTGGTGAAAGAGCTGAATATCAGGTAATCTTTTAGTTATCTTGCATAATATTCCCAAGGCAGACACATGATCCTAGTCTTCTTTTGACTGATGTTTAGGCGTCTAAAGCTAGATGTAATGAGCTCAATAATTTGGTTTCCATTAAATACGAATCATACAATTCATGCATTCACTTGTAGTTTCTGTATAATCTCAATATATTACTTAAGTTCAATGTCTGTTTATTTCATTGCCCAAGCTGTTTCAATTACTTAATTGTCTTGTTTTTCTTTGTTGCTGTTATACCTGTATTTTGTGAATCTTATGACTTAATCTTAATTAGAGAAAGGCAATTGAATGCGACTAATGGAAAGTCAAGTTCATCTAATCATTATGGAGGAAGTTTAAATCAATTAGGCAAAGGAATGGATGATGATGATGGTGGTAAATTAGAATCTATCGTGTCGAGTTCATTGCAATTTTATTCTATGAGGATTTTGGGTTTTTAAATCGTCAATGTTCTGATTAAGATTGGTAAGTCAAAGGATGGCCAGTTCTTTTGAAAGGTTATGCCCCATACCTATGATTGATCTATAGGAACTCCTTTGAAAAGCGTACGTATATAATACAAATGTATGCTGACCCTTTGATTTTGACGAGTGATTTTTTGCCCGTGTTCAAAATTTTCTCATTCTATTGGTATGTCCTTGTTCAATATTTTCTCATTCTATTAATGTGTCTTCAATGGCAGATATCAACTGGTCCTGAAGCACGGCAAGTCAATGGCCCTGCTACTCCTGCACAGCTCAAGAACTTCATGTTATGTCAGTATCTCCAAGAAATTCATACACGCATTTCATCCATGGTTACAGGACTGCCCACTATTGTTTCAGATGTGCTGTCCCCCTCGTTAGGTGCAATATACGGGGTTGCTTGTGACTCAGTGACGTCCTTGTTCCAAGCTATGCTTGAGCGTCTTGAATCTTGCATCTTGCAAATTCATGAACAGAGATTTGGTGTGCTAGGCTTGGATGCCGCAATGGACAACAATGCTTCGCCTTACATGGAGGAGTTGCAAAAGTGCTTTCTTCACTTCCGTAGTGAGTTCCTGTCTAGGCTTTTGCCTCCAAAATCTGCCACTGTCGGAACAGAGACCATATGCACTAGGCTTGTTAGGAGCATGGCTGCACGGGTTTTAATATTCTTTATCAGACATGCTTCTCTTGTCAGACCCCTTTCAGAATCAGGGAAACTAAGGATGGCCAGGGACATGGCTGAGCTAGAATTAGCAGTAGGCCAAAACTTGTTCCCAGTAGAGCAACTTGGTGCGCCATACAGAGCCCTTCGAGCATTTCGACCTCTCATTTTCTTGGAGACTTCCCAACTCGGAGGTTCTCCTCTTCTTCAAGATCTACCACCAAGCGTCGTACTTCACCATCTTTACTCCCGAGGTCCTGATGAATTGCAATCACCGCTGCAAAGGAACAAACTAACACCTCTGCAATACTCATTGTGGCTAGATTCTCAAGGAGAGGATCAGGTATGGAAGGGTATCAAAGCAACACTAGATGACTATGCCACGCATGTAAGGGCCCGAGGTGACAAAGAGTTCAGCCCTGTCTATCCTCTAATGCTTCGGCTAGGGTCATCTTTGACCGAAAATGCTCGTGCGACACAAAAGTCTTGATGCCCGGTGAATCTCTTGTAAGGTACATGACTTTTCCTTTTCCCTTTTTTTCTTTTAACTAAGAATCGCAGTAACCTTTTACTTCTTATGGCATTTCAGCTTATCATTTTGTTATTCTCTTCAGTATTTAGGTTTATACTCAGCATTTTCGATAGGTTCATGTAATTAAATAGCCACACTACACATAGTAAATTGTACTGTTACATTTCCATACCAATGGAATTAAGTTTTTGTTTCTTCAATATATTACTCCACAAACTTTGGTGGTGACTTCAACTAGTTTTAATGTACGTAATCGTTTCGGTATTATAAATATTTCATGGCCTGTTTGGTAGGATTAGACAGGATGGATTTTCTTAATATCTAATCCTCTTTTAATTCCCTTTAAATTGAAAATCATTCACTTACATCCTCAATATACCCTTCAAATTTGAGATTTTTTCATTCCAAATCCAATCATGTGTATCAAATGAGCCCTTGAGAGTTTGAAAGGTCTTTGTTTGGTATCAAGGATTGGACTGAATTGCCGAAAGACTGGATTGAATTAAAGAATATTGAGTGTTAATTAATGAAAACTGGATGTCAACTTCCAAATTTCGTCCAAATTTAAGATAGAATATAAGGGAAATACTAATCCCTTTTGATTCATCGTAGAATTTTGGAGGGATAAGTTGTCTTTATGACTAATCCCATTTTTGACACCAACCAGCCAAAAGGGTTGCTTATCTTTTAGAATTAACATGGAAGTTCCATCCTCTTCCTCTAAAGTGATCTTATGATCTAAAAGCCATTGAGGAACATTTTACCAAAAAAAATAAAATAAATAAACACTAGCCAAAGTTGCTTTCAGACCATTTTTCATTGGAACTCCCCGAAAAAAAAAAGAGTCCAAATTAACCATTCACAAGCATTTTCGTTTGGAAGTTCTTTTAAAATGGTTGAAAGCACGTGAAGTGCTTTTTGGAATTGTTTTTAGATTTCAAAAACACTTGAATTGCTTTTTGGAAGAAGCATCAATTATGTGCTTCTTGCAAAAAGCATTTCAAGTGTTTTTTAATATTCACTTTCATTTTCACTAATGATTGGTTTAAAAATAATTTCATCAAAAGTAATTTTAGTCATTTTAAAAGTACTTTTAAGCGAAATTGCTAGCTAAAAGTGGTTTAGCCAAAAGAGGGAAAAAAAAAAACAAAAAAAAAACTTTTGGCCCAATATTGTTATCTTCTTTTCTTTTCCTTAATAATTCAATCTCATTATAAAATTACTAAATAGTTCATGGTAGCCAAAACTAGTAGATAATCTTATGTCTAGACCGTTTCACGTATATAGTATGAGACAATTAGGTAGGACAAGTTTGAGAAATTTTTTTGTGAACATCAATACATGATATTATCATTTTATATGTTATAATATGAGTTAACGACATAATTAATATGTGATACTTGTAGGATATATTACTTTAAAAATAAAAACAGTAATATAATTTAAGTAATATAACCATGTGGCAATATTCTGAATACACTTGAAATTACTCAACCAAGTTTTTTTCACACGGGGTACCCCGTGTGAATATTGTTGTAAAATCCTTTATGTGTGAATATGGTCACATAGCCAGGTGGTTCGGCTGTTGCAACTTAAATAGTTAGCCACAAACAATTTTTGTGTCATTTGAGGTCAAATGTAAACAAATTTTGGCTAGCCCGTGCTCAAAAATGCGTAAGACCATAAAAATAAAAGAATGAAAATCCTAACTTTTATCGCGACGTAAAGATAAATGCTCTACCATTAGAGTTACAATATTGACTCCCTTTAGCATCCCTTTTGTTTTGTCATTATTTTTTTAGTGAAGATTAATTAGATTCACTAAACAACTTCAAACAAAAGCATCTATTCAAACTTGGGACGAATTGCTTTTGCTCAGGGTTACGACATAAAAAAGATTAATCGTGCGTGATTAGATAGGGTTGAAGATCAGAAAGATGCTCAAGTCCTTAAGTACTTAAGCAGAGCATCAAATAGAAGGGGAAAAAAACACTTATGCCTTCAAATGAGATTCCAAACATTTCAATAACAAAAAATGTCACTTTCTTTGATGATACTTCACTTATCTGCGGCGCCAACTGTGAAAGATATTGCAAAATTATACTAACTATTTATATAATCAAATATAACAAATTAAGTGTATAATCACTATCAAGACTTATGAAGTTTTAAAGTGTATAATCATTAGACTTATGAAATTTAAATGAGAAATTCTTGTCTGTGAACCGAAGAGAGGTGCGATGTCGCTACCCTAAAGCATAGATGCCTCCCCACGTGCAAGTTGCATAGATGCCTCCCCACGTGCAAGTTATCACGGTGCCTACAACTACAGGATGTACGATCCTATGATCAATTATGCACGCCAACAACAGAAGGAATTGCCAAGTAGCCCAAAGATTAAAACACAATGATTATAGGATTTGAATAATTGATGATGATAGAAATATGAAAAGAAAATGAGACAAAAAAGTTTTAATTCAGTTGAGGTTTCTTATTTAAAAATTCCTCATACCCCTTCAAAAAAAATGATTATCTCTTCAAATAAGACACAACTTAGATATTAAAATAAATAAAACAATAAATTTTGAATCTTTATAATAGAATAAAATAAAAATAATTAAAATAACCGGCACCACCATGCACTCCAATGTGGTACACAGTGATTTAACAACAGGCTGCCAAACATTTGGACAGCCACGCACCAAAGTTCCAGATTTTTTATGACGTCGGATGTGGACATGGAGGTGGAGCATTCACACATCCCTATTGTGATGTTATAATGTTTTAAAAATTTCCATTTAATAATAGAGTTTATGTAAATAAATTCCCTATCTTCTTTAAGCCAGCAAGCTATCAGTCAGTGTGGAAGCGGCAATCATGTAATATAATCAGAAAAATACTTGAAGAATGTTGAGGTTTCAACGTAAAATTAACTTTTAATGTACACTTGCAAGATTTTTTAGCTCCTCGAGATGGAATTCACATAGTATCTCCACTCCTGCCATCGTGCCTTTTCCGGCTCTCGAAAAGGCCGGGGTCGACTCCTCGAAGTCTTCCTTGGGTTTCCTACACTCCACCGCATTCACCTGTCAGAGGCCTACCACTAGAGAGTTCTCCAGTAGTCTGGGAAATGTGGTCTGCACACATCAAATTGTCTAGCATAGCTTGCAACCTCACCTCCCAGTTGCCTACAAAGAGTCTCTCCCATAAATATCTAAGTCAAACATGGAAATCAGTAATTGCTCTTACCACGCAGAATTTGTTCTGTTCAATTTTCTCAAACTATTTCTGACTTAGGAGAAGACTTCATCTTCAGATGATTAGAGAACTTAAGTGGTCATGTTTGGTGTTAGTGATTTGATTCTTTTTTTGGGTCAACATGTCAATGATTTGATTGAATTGAAAAATGCTGAATTCTTCTGAAAATTTGGGAGGAGGATTCTTTCCCCTCCTAATCTCTCTCTCATTCTCTTCTCTCCTATTTGAACGGTCACGGTTAAATCACGTCAACATCTTATATTGATTTTTTTTATAGAGATAATAAGACAAAAAAATAATGTGTGAGAGGAGGGGAGGGAAGAGGATGAGAATAGGAGGGGAGAGAATCCTACTCCGAAAATTTGGGTGTCCACTTCGTCTTACTTTATGATAGAACTTTAAGGAAATTAATCCCTTGGTTAGATTTGGAGGGATAAAGTTTCCTTTGTGACTACTCTTTTTTATATCATCCAAATTAAACAATGAACATTTAGCATCCATTTCATCATTTGTTATATACTTAATTAAGTTATCTAATTCAATTCCTATTGACACCAACCAGCCAAAAGATTGCTTATCTATTAGAATTGTCACTGAAGTTCCATCCTCTTCCTCTAATGATCATATGATCTAAAACCATTAAGGAAGGAGGCCTGTGCATCTCTAATAGACTACCCAAAGTTGCTTTCAGGACATATATTTCAAAACCACTCCAACAAATTAACCATGACATGTTTAATTCCTAGCTAAAAGTGGTTAGCCAAAAGAGAAGAGAAAACTTTTTGCCAATTCTTGTTCTCTCCTCTCTTTTCGTTATTAATTCAATCTCATTGAAATTAATTATTCAAACTAGAAGATAGTCTTATGTCTACACCGTTCCCATATATAGCATAAGAGACAATTAGGTGGGACAAGTTTGAGAAATTTTTGTGTGACCTAGAACATCAGCACGTGGTATTATCATTTTATGTGTTATAATATGGTGAATGACATAATTGACACACATCCTACTTGTAGGATAGATAATTAAAAATAATAACAGTGTCATAATTTGAGCATAACAATACCACTACATAATGATGTTTCGGATACACTTAAAAATACACAACCAACTTAGGGTGAGGGAGACAAAATAAAGGGCCCTCCTATGTGTATGAATATGACCACATGGCCAGGTGGTCCGATTGCTGCTACTTAATATTACCCCATAAACAATTTTTCTGACATTTGAGGTCAAACATATACAAATTTGGCTGGCTAGCACTTGTTGAACATGGGTAAGACCATAAAAATAAAGAATGATAGTCCTAACTTTGGTCGCGATTTAAAAATAGATACTCACCATTAGAGTGATAATGACTCCCTTTAGCATCTTTTTGTTTTTTCATTACACTCTTGACAATAGCTTGCTTGAAACGTTACACACATATTAGCTGGCTTGCAAAGATCAGTGATGACTTCGCATCCACGTTGGTC
This sequence comes from Cotoneaster glaucophyllus, assembly GCA_036320875.1. Lineage (NCBI taxonomy): Eukaryota > Viridiplantae > Streptophyta > Magnoliopsida > Rosales > Rosaceae > Cotoneaster > Cotoneaster glaucophyllus. The sequence goes on along the minus strand of CM070064.1, from coordinate 10,896,165 downwards.
AGATATGTATGTTGCTATGCCAAGAAATGTACTATAGCTAAAATTATTTTTTATTAGTGAAGAAAATAATTAGAATAACGTAAACAACTTCAAATAAAAGCATTTATTCAAACTTGGCGAATTGCTTTTGCTCAGGGTTACCCATGTACAAAATATTAATCGTGCGTGATTAGATAGCTAGAGTTGAACGGAAAGATGCTTAAGTCCATAAGCACTTAGGCAGAGCATCAAATAGAAAAAAAAAAGCACTTATGCAGTCAAATTCAATAATTAAAAATATCACTTTCTTTGTTGATACTATACTTATCTGCAGTGCTACCATGCACTGCAATGTGGCACACAGTGATTTGCCAACAGGCTGCCAAATATTTGGACAGCCAAGCGCCAAACTTGGATGTGGACATGGAGGCTAGAGCATTGACGCATCCCTATTGTGATGTTGATGAGGATCTTAAAATTTTCCATTTTATAATAAAACAAAGTTTATGTAATTAAATTCCCTATCTTCTTTAAGCCAGCAAGCTATCAGTCAGTGTAGAAGTAGCAATCATGTAATATAATCAGAAAAACACATGAAAATGTTGAAGTTTCAATGTAAAATTAACTCTTAATTAATATGCATATGCAAGATTTTTTTAGTTTGTCGAAGTGGAATTCACACACTAGCTCAAATATTTGAGTTTGATTTTGATAAATTAAAATTAAACTCAGATAATGAGTCAAACATTCAAGTTCAATAGGTGTGAATTTAACTATTGAGTTTAATACATGAGTTCTCGAGTTTGATTTTTACAATTTTCTCCCATAATCATTAAACTCACACTGCTTTAATAATCAATGTTATAAAATTAATCAAACTCCAATGCCTAATTCTTATACGTGAATCATCCTCACACATATAAACGGCCTTGTTGTAAGATGATTTTTCTATTACAAACAAATGACATTTTCTAATTCTTTTTTTTTTTTTTTTTTGCAATGCCACGGAGTATAGAGTACTTCGAAAATAAAAGTTAAAATTGAACATTCAATACCATGGAACATCGTAGTCATGTTTTAACTTGTGAACATATTGAATAATTAGAGGCGTGCCCTGAATGCTCTTCTACCCCACATGGCATACAGTGATATATATTATTTTAACAATTATCTTAATACCTAAAAACGATCCTCTTGAATTGACCAATGTCTCTGTCTTCCATGTAAATACAAACCCTAGCATTTTGCTTCACGGGGGTCATACTCTGATAAGGAATGAGTGTGAGAGTGTGTATAATTCCTGTTATGAAGCTTTCTTTTTCTAGAAAAAAAAAGAGATTAAAAAAATAAATATTATTTTTCAGCATCTTTGTCTTCTGTCCTGTTCTGCTTCCACCACCTTCAAAACTCACCTCCTTCATTAACCCTAATATTTATAAGCTCTTTGAGTCGTCCGCTTTAGCATCAAAAACAGCTGGGAGGTGTTTCCTAGGACGGCAGACCTTGTAAGAAACTATGGGGAAGAAAGTAAGCCAACAAACTGCATCACCGAAAATATCTAAGAAAGAAAAGAAAGAGTTTAACAGTTTGATAAGACTTTTGAGGCCTAAAGTCTACATCACTGACAGCTCTAGTTTCAAGAGGCTCGTACAAGACCTCACCGGCTATGGAGCCTCGAATCCGATTACCACTTCCTCCTCCCTCTCGCACCCTCCGAAAAGACATAGACCGCCGGTTCAGGAGGAGGAAATCCCAGTAGTTGTGGATATTGAGCCTGAAGGCAACGTGGATGTGTCTACTGACACGTCGTTTGATTCTTCGGAATTGTGCAGCCAAGTGTTTATAAATGATCAAGAGTTCAAACAGTTATGTTATCAGATATTTGCAGATGATCATACAACAACAACTACTAGTACTTCAGAAGGTTCCTCAGAAGAGCAATTGTTGGTGGATGATATGCTACCTTTTCAAGATCTTGAGCAATGGCTCAATTTAGACACTGTTTATGATCAGCTTAATCATGATCCTTTTTCCCACTATGGTTATGCTCAAAATGATCAACAAGTCAGCATATATGACTACGAATTCTCGGGGTTAATATGATCAAATTTGTTAAATTTTCGTTGTATGAGCATCCGGTCTTGTAATATTCTTCTTTTGATGCCTAAGTAGTACATATGTTCATAACAAAGATATGCATTTATTCAACGTGGATTCTTTGTATAGAGAGCCCATTTCCGCTTTAACTGATTACCATGTGTACTTTGTTCAATCTATACTTCATATTCTTATCCATGCTTCTCATTCAGATACGTATGTGTACATTGTAACACACATGCTAACTTTATATGTTCAATGGGGACAATCATACATGTCGTAAAATTATGTTTGTTAAACTGAATGGTTTGTCCATAAAAGGCAAAGAATTTTACGGCTTCCAACACACAAAAGTTTAGCAGCATCGATCCAGCTTATAAAATCTTTGTATAAGTAGCATGCTTCGATCGTAAGAAAAGATATTAATTAATAAACCAAAGTATTCACAACATATTCCAAGTGTCATAGGATGCATTTCTAGTTTGTGTTTAGGAAATCAGATCACAGCACACAACTGATATATTTGCACAAGAAAAGTCACAATTTCCCGTTATTCTGAAGAAGTTGGGGTTACTCATTCTTAAATATACTCATTCTTAAGTCTACACCACTGACAGCTCTAGCTTCAAGAGGCTCGTACAAGGCCTCACCGGCAATGGAGCCTCGAATCCAATTACCACTTCCTCCTTCCTCTCTCACCCTCTGAAGAAACGCAGACTGCCGTCTGCCGGTTGAGGAGAGGAAATCCCAGACTCCCAAAAGTTGTGAATGTTTGAGGGCAATTGATATTAAAATAGTATTTTTATTAAAATAATAAAAGATCATTTTGTGTATAGTTTAAGATAGGATTTTTAATTAATCTCATTGCTCCAATGTTGGAAAATACAATTTGTGTGAATAGATTTTCGAGTAGATTTTTAACTAATCCCGTAGTGCCAATTGTCATGATCTGTAAGAATTTTGCTGATAGATTTCCAATAAGATTTTTAACCAATTTTGCTGATATATTTTTTATAAGATTTCTAACCAATCACGGTGTGTCACGTGTAATTATCTACAACTTTTTTTTCTCTTCATATAAACCCTACATCCAACCTAAACTCACACACCAATTTCAAAATCTCTAAATTTTGTTGATTTTGGTGGATTGAATCACCCAATTGCCCTGGCAATTGGATGGGGTGGAATTTGTCTTATAATTGTCCCTTTTTCCTTATGATTTCTCAGTTTCTATTTTCAAAAGTTGGGGCCAGCCCCAGGCCTCAGATTCCTTACCCAAAATTTTCTTTTAACCAAATTGTTTCAAATTTTGTGTCTAACCTTGGAAGATCGATCGTTGGATCAAATTTAACGGTTAAAATTGAAAGATCAGGAACCGTTGAACTTGATCTAACGGTGGATTAATGATGAGTCAATATTATATTATATATTTTACCCTTTTCTTAGTATAATTTGGTGATTATTTTGGTAGAATTTTGATACTTTGTTTTATATTTCCAATGTAGGACATTCGACTTCCTCTGGAGCAAACCGTGATCAAACGGACGAATTTTGGAGTGATTCCAATTGGAGGATGTTCGTGTGCCTTTCAAGATGATTGTATCAAAATTCCAGATTTTTCTACTAAGCCGTTTGACCGTGGCGATGAAATAAAGGCCCAGCGCGCAGCTTTCCCAGATTGACGTTTCTGGACGTTTTGGGTATTTTAGAGGTCAAGATGGCATATTTTGAGGAGGATCCCTTCTGAGGATTTGTAGGGGACGTCTTCAGCTTTCAAAAGAGACCTTTTGGGACCAAATCGGAGTTGATTTGGTCGGTCAAAAGTGTGATTTTCTGAGAAGTCCGAATTCCAGTTCAAATAGGAAACCTTTTATTTTCTGTTTTATTATTTTATTAGGTTTCCTAGTTTTATTCTAAGACCTTTTCTAGGTAGGGTATTATTTTCTAGTAGTTTAAATAAGGCTTTTTAGCCATTAGTTTGTTAAAGGCAAGATAGGGACGCAACATTGGGGGGAGGACGCAACATTGAGAGGAGGACGCACTATTTTGGAAGATTCAAGTTTATTTTCAAGGTGTTTTCTTTCCATGTTCTTAATAATATTTTGTTTTATGGTTGTTAATAACTAATTTCGTTTGCTAGGGCGAGCTCGCCTTAGCAAGAATATGTAGTTTCTTTTCAATTTGCTTATGATATTATGCATGCAAGTTTTGAGTTATTAATCACTGTGCTTTAAACTATTTAATTGTCTTGATGATTGGCCACCATTAGGATATTTAGAAAAGTAATTTGATGCAATTTTGGCGGAGGGCTGTCCCTGAAATTGGCGTTGGCTTCTTGTGGTTAATATGTGTAACTTCTTAGGATGGACGACACGTCTTAAGGGTTATATGGTTTTTCAAAGGGTTTTCACAAAACTTAATGAGTCTTGCATGTTCACATTCGATCTGGACGCCACGGACGGGTTGCATGTTAAATATACGTTCTATGTTGGGGTCCCAAGTAGGGCATACTTTAGGAAAATCAAACCTTCAAAATATGCATGTGTAATTCATAAGTAATTGGAAGAACTACGTAGGATTGTTAAGGTGACGGCTGAATCCTAGTGCTCAAATTTATTTTCAAAACTATTTTCTTTACTTTGCCAATTTATTTAATTGTTTTTAATTAAATTCGTTTTAAATATTTTAGGTTTTAAAATCAACCTCTTCCCAATTTCGTTTTTAAATAATTAACTAAGATTTGGTTTTAACATAGATTATTCATTCAATCCCTGTGGAAAACGACCTTGCTTGAGCTGCTATACTACGGCAACCTTGTACTGGAATTCGGACTTCTCAGAAAATCACACTTTTGACCGACCAAATCAACTCTAATTTGGTCCCAAAAGGTCTCTTTTGAAAGCTGAAGACGTCCCCTACAAATCCTCAGAAGGGATCCTCCTCAAAATATGCCATCTTGACCTCCAAAATACCCAAAACGTCCAGAAACGTCAATCTGGGAAAGCTGCGCGCTGGGCCTTTATTTCATCGCCACGGTCAAACGGCTTAGTAGAAAAATCTGGAATTTTGATACAATCATCTTGAAAGGCACACGAACATCCTCCAATTGGAATCACTCCAAAATTCGTCCGTTTGATCGCGGTTTGCTCCAGAGGAAGTCGAATGTCCTACATTGGAAATATAAAACAAAGTATCAAAATTCTACCAAAATAATCACCAAATTATACTAAGAAAAGGGTAAAATATATAATATAATATTGACTCATCAATTAACCTCTGGCACTTGCTGTCTGACGGTGGATTAACAAACAGGTGAAGTCCCAAAAGCCTGCTGCTGAGGAACCCCTTAGAGAGGACTCGCAACTACACTTTGCGGAGGAAGCTCTGCAAGTTGATGCTTAATTACTCAATGGGAACAAGGTCAATCTCCGATTAACAAGGTTTGCTGGCTACATAAGTACATATATATATATATATCCATGTTCTCATATGATTACTTATATTTCGTGGCCATGCAAAGCAATGTTGCAACTTAAGTAGGTTTAACCTGGGATACGCTGACAGCGCTGGTAGACATTCCCTGCGTTTATATTTCAATTGTTGGGTAGCTTTGGATAACAAAGTCAGCATGGGATTAACGTTTTTCTTTGAGAACACATTCCTATATAACTGGGGAGCTATTAGCTTGAGCTGGTTCATATTCAAGCTTTAATATTTTTGGAATCGTTAGTAAAAACTAGTTGAAATTAAAAAAGAGGCCTGTGATGGAATCATTATATAATCTGTGCAAATTATTGTCTCCTTTTTGTTGTCATAACCATATATTGTACTCTGACAAAGTCTGTTTAATATTTATGTATGCCTTTTCAATTGACGAGCTTCCATAATTTACCATTTTGCTTTGTACATTGTATTTGATGTTCTATTACAATGTCGCACATGTCAGTTACTTGCTAAGCATGCATATATATATATATATATATATATATATATTGTTAGGAAATTTTTTTCACTTTTGAGAAGCAGTTATTGTAATGTTTTGCACATCAAAGTATCAGTTAGTGTAGTAATGCGAACGAATAATTCATTCAACGGAAACTATACGATCCAAACTCTCTAATCTCTTTAATGAAATGTCAACCCGCTTCAACATGTTTCATACGATCAACTCTCTAATGCGAACGAATATTCTTAATTGGTGTCATACTTACATTATATAAAATATATTATTAGGCGTGGAGTTATAGATTATATAAAAAAATGTAAAAGCCCCAGTTTATTAATAAATAATTTTTTGTATCCATATTGTGCATATGGAAATGCATCTGTTTGTGCTTCTCAGTCAGAAGTTTTATTTTGGCGTGCAACTCCAGATTGAGCGTAGACGGTTTCTTATGTAAGTGTACTTTCTGTGTTTTTTTGTTTTTATCTTATTTACTCATTTTGTGTTTTATATTTTAGTGTCGAATGACTTTCAGAAAAGTACATTTTTACCTAACAATGTTTGTCATAACATTGGCTGAAAAATCGCATCCAACAACAAGAGTAGAAAGACATTTACGCAAAAAAAGTAAAGATATTAATTAGAGAGTTTTAACCAAAAGCTAACGGTATTTTTCACTTTAACGAAAAACCACATTTTTGCACTAAAAAGTTAAACCTGATACTATTCACTTTACTGTCACATCCCGACCTAGGGTCCACCACATCCCGGGCCCGCTCCACCACCGTAGCACTATATTGTCCGCTTTGGGCCCCGACTACGCCCTCACGGTTTTGTTTCTGGGAACTCACAAGAGAACTTCTCAATGGGTCACCCATCATGGGAGTGCTCTCGCGCGCTACTCGCTTAACTTCGGAGTTCCCATGGAACCCGAAGCCAGTGAGCTCCCAAAAGGTCTCGTGCTAGGTAGAGATGAGAATATACATTTAAGGCTTACAGGATCCACTTCCCTGGGCGATATGGGATGTTACATTTACCCTTTATTTTGTCTTTATCGTTAAAACTCAAAATTTTCAAACTCTTTTCATTAGTTTTTCTATTAATTTATCATTTGCTAGGCTAATAGAAAATGTGGTAAATTAATTTATCTCAAAAGTAATTATTACATTTCCTTTCATTTTACCAACATACAATTAGACGAATCTCCAACATACGGTAAGCAACGTGTTATATAGTAATTTTTTCTATTGCGATCATCCCGCGTGTAGATATTCCTACCTTTTTAGTTAACAAACATTGGAGTTCCTTGTATGGTTGGCCGAGAGCCTGAAACATAGTGAAATCCTAGGTCTCTGCATTATTGGTTTTAGTCTTTAGCTGGTTAATTAAAAGAAATGAGTCTATAAAAATTATGCCTTGCTTTCTTTTCAATTGTTTTCGTCTGCACTGATTAACGCATTGAATTTTGATTTGACCTTTTTGCGTCAATGCATGCAGTCTAAATGTCATCCATATAGAGGAAAAGGAAAACAGAGAGGGAGATGCAGAGATTTTCTTCCTAACTTGCTCGAGGTTTTTGCAGTTCTATTGAATTCAATGTTTTCACATTTATATTTTAGCCTTTTGAAATTACACATGCTCTTTTGTTTACACACAATTCATGGAGTATGAAACATTTTTGTCCTTACAATAATTATCAAACTATCAATTACATCACTGCTTTATTTTTACAAGAAAAATATGCAAATAAATACAAACTCTAAGAGTTTCATTATTTCCTAACTTTGCCTACAGTCAGAGAAGTCTTGTTTATTTTTAGGTCCTTGGGTGAACATTGACCGATTGGAAGGTTACTACTACTGCTTGTAGTAGGCGAGAATACCATATAGAGTCTGTACGATGCTAAGAATGAGAGCAAGGATGACCGCATTTGAGAAAAGTGACAAGATTGACCTTGGATTGTATAGATAATCTGTTTTGATCCTTGCAAACCAACGCCGTAGCCAGCGACGATGGTTACAGTCATTCACTTGCTGGGCGAGGGATGAGTAAAAGAAGTTTATGCGTTCAGTGCTATAGCAAAGCCTATTGAAGAAACAAACAGTGTCCTCCTCGCTCAACTCGGTGTCCATAATTTCTTTCTGAATGAGGGAGTGTAAATCTTTGGTAGACTTGATAAGCTGATTCAATAGCATGGAGTAAGACAAAATGGCACATTTGTCAAATTCGTCCAGACACTGTTCGTAGGCTATGAGGTTTCTGAACAGGGATTCTGTGTTGGATCGAATCATCACATATGGAATTTCCATCACTCCATTTTTCAAGTCGAAGGTTATGTCCGACAGATCTCTCTCATTGGATGCTCTTTGAAATTTGACACCAATTTCCTCGAGAAGTGTCACCGAGGGAATAGGAGTCCAATCTACATCATAAGACCTTGTGTTCAACAATGATCCAACAAGCGAATTTCTTACTGCGTCAAGTAAATTTCTCATAGCACATTTCTCCAAGGGATTATGCTTCATTCCGGAAAGGCCCTTAGTAAGTTGATACAGAGAAATCTCTTGTGATGTTTTTGTGAGGTTGAATAAACAGTCGAGAACTAGCCACGGAAGCTGGTTTTCAAGCAGCAGCAAGTCGTTTTTAAGCGTGGAGAACCACCCTGGCACACGGAAACCCGGCTTGCGGAGAAGTTCTAAAATATAGCAACCATCGACCACCATCATTTCTACAAACTCATTGCTACTCAGATCGAACTTTTCGTCATAGCAGTTACGAAGAAGCGGTTCCATGCTTCTAATTTCTTTGACAAACTTCCCCAAACTGGTGTCTCGAGTTGGTTTGCGATCGAGGAGGGAACGCAAATACCGTAGCTTGGTTTGTTCCATGCCTTGAAACTTTTCTCTTCGGTGGTGATACGGCCCGATGGAAACCACTTGTGGGATGAAAACATTTTCATTCTCCCTGAAATGTTTGGAAGGGACTCTAAATACGCTAGTATAAACTGGCTCTGTTAATTCCTGGGGAAGCTTTGCTTCTATCGAGGACGCTATTTGGTCTTCAATTTCTTCGTTTCTGCTCCTACTTTGGTTACCCACATGACTTGTTTCTCTCTCACTTCTCTTTCCCTCCTCTCCTACTTGAATTACGGAGTGATCAGCTTTTACGTTCCTCTTACCAGCTGAGTCTGTCATCGTCAACTCTTTTCAACTCCAAATGTGAATCGCTTACTCTAGTCTGTATTATATATTAACAAGAACAAAAATTACAAACAATGTCAATCCATTAATTGAATTACCAAATTTATTATTGGAACCTTACAGAAATTTTATTACCATAATAAAAATTGAAAATATGACTTTACCCCTTGAAATTTATTTATTTTTATTTAAAACACACCTCATAATTGCATCTTTCCGTTATCTCCCTCTGTGCCGCCTGCCACCTGTCCTTTGTGTCCTTTATAATTGTGTAAAATAGGCCAACAACAAGAACATTAATTCGTTAAATTTTACGTATAGTTATACAAAAAAAAAATGTATTTAAAACTTATCGTACATTTGAAAATAAAAGTGTCGACTTTTGATACGTTTAGATTCTAAATGTACCATAAAACCAAATGTACCCATAGTATAAGTAATCAAACTTACCAATATAATCAAATGATCATACAACCAAATGTACATTTACTATGTTTTATGTATGTGACAATGAATTTTGAACATTCTATTTAATTCAGTAAAATAAATATTATAATAAATAATAAAAAAATATAAAATCACCACAATGAGAGATGCAGATTACTATATAAAAAAAAATGCATAGGTAAACGAATAATAGGACAAGAATAAGGAAAATGAAAGTATAACGAGATTTTTTTTAAGGTGGGTAGCAAACAATTTCATGAAAAATTGTATAAAAAAATTAAAAAAAAAGTGTAAAATTGAACCTCTAATAAAATAAAATTAGTCACTAAATTTGTAGGAAAAATGTTTAATCAAACTCTTAAAAGAAACATATGTTTATCAACGAAATTGAAAAACGAGGTGTCTATATCAAAACACTCATATTTTTCTAACAAAAACTTAATGACTAGACTTAAACTAAGCAAATTCATTAATTAAGTTTGACTTCAACCAATTTGTATTTTCGAATGCCGGCTAAAATGCCCCTAATGACATTCTGACTTTCAGTTTATAACTTATAATCTGCATTTGTTATACGACTTATTTCAGAAAATATATGATTTTTAGACAAGTATAAAACTAAACGGTAAGACCACTTAGTACTACGGTATAGTGATATTCATCTTCACTCGTAAGTGAGAGATCTTAAGTTCGATTCTCGTAAAGATGAATTTGAACCATATTATTGCTAGCTCATTGTGAGGCTAAGCCCACCCTCATTCCCTTAGTGTAGATAATATCGTTTGTTCAAAAAAAAAAAAAACCCTATACGGTGAGGAAAACCATGGGTGAATATTTTTGTAATAATGAACCATTTATTTTCATAATTAGGGTCTGTAATTAGATTTGTTTGACATAATTATTCTAAAGGAATAAGAGTGGTGAAGGCCTATCTCTAAAGAACCTAAATAAAAAACAGAAACAACATAAATTTCAATCAAAAATTTGCACGCAGTTGGTAGGAAAAACTCACCTGCAGGATGATCCAACTTTGATGCAGCATCCAGAGATTGTGTTATATGTTATTGGAACGTTACACACACACAGACATTTATATATGTATATATATTCTGAATGGAATTAATTTAGAAACTTGAGAGGTCGAACAAGGAATTAGACATTTATACTTACCTTGCTCAAGTCTATTTCCTTTGCTTTATTATATTGCTAATTTGTCTGGGCATACGTGTTGAGAATAAATTATATATTGATGGATAGAGATCTTATATGTGCTTATAAGTAATTATGCTACTCTTCATATTATCAATTGGTTTTATGGTGAAACCTCAACTTTCTTCAATACACGTATTATCAAAGTCTGAAATGGTTCTTTTAATTGCTTGCGAATTAACATTAAAATATGTTAGAGTCTTCGTCAATTTTCCTTGTTAAGATGAATTGCAATGACCTTTAAAGCTGGGAGCTTCTAGTCACACCCAGCAGGGCCGGCCCAGGCCCAGTGCGGGCAGGGCGACCGTCCGAGGTCAAAAATAATTGGGGGCACCAAAATTATTAGGGTGATATATTTATATATGTTTTCATAGAGTATAAATTTATAAAATTTGGTTCAATGACAAAGAAATTTAACTAGAATGGGTGGTTTTGTTGTTTAAAATTAATGAGGAGGTATTGGGTTCAAAACACCATGTGTGCTTATTTACTTTTCAATTTTTACAAATTTCTTATCAATTTTTACAATTTTTACGAATTTTTGTTTGATTATTAATTTATTTTTAATTAGTAGCTAGTAGCTAGTAGCTAGTAACTATGTGGGTTGTTATTTTTAAAACATTTGTTCCAATTCAAGTCTAATCTTCAACAAGGAGTAATGTGTTGACCAAATTTTTAGACCAAATTTACAAATCATATGACGTGTCATAAAAAAGTTTAATTTAGTACTCATTTATTGCTTATACATATCAACTAAAGACTCAAAAACATCATTATTTTTTTAGTCCCATATTGACAAGGTTAGTAAGTAAGAAAAAACACCTCATGATTCATACAAAAACACTTTAAAAGTTTAGATGGAAAACAAAACTCATATCTATCTACTTGTAAACCCGGAGTTTTTTTTGTTTCCTTTCACGATACAAAATAAATTAGCTTTTTCGTGTTTCTAAATGATTAAGTTTGAAGTGTTTTTCTAAGTATAATTGTATCGATGTCTTACGTGTGAAAACAAATATTTTTCTTATATAAAATGAGGGCACATTTTGTGGCATCGCCCCGAGGCCTCAAAAAACTTTGGACCGGCCCTGACACCCAGTACTGCTCAACTCACCCTTAAAACAACACTTGAAAATATTCGTTTTACCCTTTAAACTATTTAGAGAAATTAGAAAACCAAAAAATAAATTCAAAGTGCCATGGACAGGATAGTCTATCTGGCGTAAAGGTATATAAACCTTGCCATTTTGTGAGTGCTTTTTACACAACTAACATATAGTAAATGAAACGTTTTGTGGAGCTTTTTTGATTCAGTTATTAGGTCGAGGTTGAACTTTAATCTTATGCATATATAAACCCTTTTTTTGAGAGCAGTGGAGGATATGTATTTCATTCAACAGTTAACACCAATACGGCACAAAAGAGAGTCTGGGCAGGGCATATGAACTAAAATTTGCTTATGCATGCTTTAATCCATGAAAATTGACTCAAGGAGAAAATACTGTGAATGAATATCTTAAATTTGTGTATATACCATCATATTTGTTGAATTTTCTCTCTTGTCAATTGTTAAAAAGTTGCTCCTGCTTAAAAATGTTTTTGGCTCCATCCCTGCTCTTAGCTTAAGCTTTTTGTTTCTTACAAATATCTTTTCTTGAAATGGCAACGTTCTATCGGCGTGGAGTAACAAAAAGCAAAAGTAAATATATTTAATAGATAAAGAGAGGAGTCACATTCTTCTAGACCCCATGGTACAAGAAAATTATGACCATTTATCGTTCGATGTTAATTCATCAGTAGGTGATTATGGAGACATAATTTAACCACATCCAATAGGAGAATGACATGTGAACTATATACTCGCTATGACGTTTTTACATTTGACGTCGTGAACAGACCACAAATCACACCAAAGAATGTGGCACTTGTCTGCCCTCCAAGAGGGACCATGGCACCTGCCTGCCATGTGAGTATTAGGCCCTTGGGCCATCAACGTATCAAAGGTGCTTCGGGCTCATGATATCCTGCCACCAATCCAAACTCGACCCAATGGTGGCAGGAAGGGGATCTTCGAAGTCTCTCTTTGGATGTCCAGTGCGCATGTGTTCTTACTAACAGGGACCTTCAAAACTACTAGCTGGTAGGACTGCAGAGACTAGTCTGTTCCATCACTAGCAAAAGGTTAAGTCTGCCTAGTACGGCTTGCAACCTCCCTGCCCGGCTACCTATTATGGTTATGTCTATAAATAGCCAAGTCAAACAGAAAAAATGATCATCGCCACTTAATATCCATAACTCTCTCTAGTTTATAGTTTCTCTCAAACTATCTTTCTAGACTACTTAAGCATCAGAGGTCTCTTGGCGAACACCCTCCCCTTTTCCTTGGTGTTCGTCAATTAGGCTAACGGTATTTGTTATTTTGCAGGTTTGATTTCATCAATTTAGCCTTGTACAAAATTTGAATCCATAGTGGTTACTTAACTTTTGTTCTTATACATTTCGTCCACCTTTTTGACTTAGTTCGCACACATGCATAAAAATAGAGAGATGAGCTTCAAAAGCTCAATAAGGACATAACATTACTATAGTAAATTGACAAATCTTAAATTAAGTATCATGACATCATATAATCAAGTAGCAATTCATCATTAATTACAATGCAGAGTGCAATGCATAATCTTTGTCTATACCCATTAATTTGTATAACTAAACACCTAGACCTCGTACCTCCCATTAAGTACTTATTACCACTTGGTCTCGAGCGACTGATTATATGAAGTAACCCCCATAACTCAATCATCCTAATTTCTCATTTTGTTAGTCATCTTACCAATACCCTTCATCGCAAATCCCGAATTGTCAAAACCCTTCCAACCAGATATCACAACATGAGTGATGCACAAATAATTTCATTTCATCATTCGCATGTATCACAATATATTCTCAACAGATATCATTTCATCAATAATTCCATAATTAATAACAAGTAAACACTCAAGAGAAGCATTTATCCAATTAGCACCACATCACAGTAATCAACCAAGAAGATCAATAATAATAAAATCATACTTCACAAAATTTAATAAAGCTAATATCTGTAAAGACCTACCATATTTCTCCTACCTAAATTTCAGAGCTAAAGCATAGCTCCAATCTATTATCACAAGAGTCCAACACATTATTAAAATCCTATTCACAATTATAAGCAAGTCACTAAATGCACAACCACAACTTTATAACACGATTACATTAATTGTTTAATTAAGTTGGATTTACAATGTGTTTTAATCAAGGTATTAAATATCGGTAATATCGGTAGTCCGAAAACACGGAAATATCGATGGAAATATCGGGATAATATCGATATCGATAAAATTTCCATGGAAACCACGGAAATTGTAAGAAAAACTTGGAAATTTTTATTGAAACTTTGTAGGATGTTTATTTAGTCAATTATCTATTAGTTTATCACAAAAAATTGGAAGGAAATGCATTGCATGATGGATTTAACTGATTTAAGTTGATTATACAGCGAGCTGGCAAACATTGTGAGTGTAGAAAATATGTAGTAATTAATGAAAGAAGTTTAAACACACCATAATCATTTATATATAATGAATTAGATTTGGTTCAAATCTAGTTCAAGTCATAAATTCACTTTCACACTTATCAGCACATAACAGAATTAATGAATGTTATTGACAAAAAAAAAGTATGCTATTACTCTTTCCATGCCAACCTTCTATAATATAATTAATATTTTAACCCTTTCAATGTGACATTAAGCTAGGACAGAGAACAATGAAAAATCAAACTCCCAAGTCAATTTTTAATTAGATGGGTCAAAATCAAATGAACCAATAGAAATATATCCAGGCCTGTTGATCAAAACACTGCCTCACTGGAACCGCGTCATTCCCAGCTAGCCAAGAAATAGACAGACAATTTTTAAAACTTAATGCATTACTCTTAGTAAGAAACTAAACACCCAGAACCAACAAATTCAAATGAAGAGGGGAATTGATATTTCTGTTCTATTACTTCTTTTGGGCCAATTTATGTTTTTAGTGTATTTATGTATACATACAAACAAAGAAAATTACCATTGCCCAAGTCGATATCATTTCTATTTCTGTACAATTTATATTTTTATAGATGTACTTAGTGGGACTTTTTCATTGTTAATATATATATATATATATATATAAGTATATAAACATATACATATTGAATAAGTTCATTGTTCATAATTATTTTCTAGCATATTTTATGGAAGCTTTATCATAAAGCCTTTATGCAAGCTTGGCTGCCAAAAGGCCAAGTGCAATTTTTGTGCAGGACTGGAGTCCCACATCGACCACTCAAGAGAAGTGAGCAAGCAAGCTTGCCTACAAAAGCCACTTTCCACAGCTGAAAAAAATCATTCCTTTCTGGAGTCCCACATCGACCAGTTAAGAGAATTGAGCAAGCAAGCTTGCCTACAAAAGCCACTTTCCACAGTCCCACATCGACCAGTTAAGAGAATTGAGCAAGCAAGCTTGCCTACAAAACATTGAGCAAGCAAGCTTGCCTACAAAACCCACTTTCCAGAGTCCCACATCGACCAGTTAAGAGAATTGAGCAAGCAAGCTTGCCTACAAAACCCACTTTCCACAGCTGAAAAAAATCATTCCTTTCTGGAGTCCCACATCGACCAGTTAAGAGAAGTGAGCAAGCAAGCTTGCCTACAAAAGCCACTTTCCACGGCTGAACAAAATCATTTCTTTCTTGGCCTTTTGGCTAAGATCAAGTGTAGTATTTTTTTTTTATCAGTTTAATATTTGATGTGTGGTTCACAAGTAATATCGCGATATTAGTGATATTATCGCGATATTAGCGATATTCGCGAAATTATCGCGATATTTTTACGATATTATAATGTAAGTTAAAAAATATCGTTGGTTGAAAAAAACGATATTATCGGCGAAATATCGCCGATAATATCGATATTTAAGACCTTGGTTTTAATAATGTTGTGCAATGTGCATGCATGTGATTCATGGGATTCATTACATCTGGTTTAATTTGATTTCTGTATCTGTGAATCTGTGTTCATTACCTTTTCTTCTTAGTCTGGGGTCTGAATTAATGATGTTGAGCTTTGCCCCTACATATTTGGTGCCGGGCTGGGTTATGCCGGTAAATAGTATGGATGTAAATTCCAGCCATCTTCTTATTTGATGAAAATGCACATGCAAAATAATAACATCTAAGATTAAGGTCAAAAGCCTCACGTGTCCATGATGAATGGGGAGGCTTTGGCCGAAGAATCTCCGATACCAAAGTTAGAATTTTGAAAAGAATGTATTTATGAAGTTTGTGGGTAGCAAATGGCCTGACTTTTTAGTGGGCTAATAGGTTTATTTATAGGGGAGTGGCCAGCCTTATTTGGAGAATAGTGGCCAGCCATATATGGTGTATTTGGAGAATAATTGCAAGATATTATGTGAAATAATATCTTGCAATCAACATGGTAATTAATCCAAATTAAATAGAAGTTTTGGGAGTTACCTTTTGAATAACGATTTGATGAGGAGTGATAAGAGGGATTTGAATAAATACCATTTTGTTCACCTTTGACTCTTCGTTGCATGCGCTTGGGAATCCTGGTATGCCTCGAGGGTAATTTTACTTTTAACCCAAAAGTCCACGTGTCACTTCCATAATTTTGTTGATTAGTTTGGCTCCACAAATGCCCCCACACCTGCTGGGCAGCTTGCAAGAAAGGGCACCAGGTTTTGAGATCTCCAACTTTGATATAGATTCCCACTTGGACTTGGAATTAGATTCTTCTAGGAAAGGGAAATAAATCGCCTCCAAAGCCTATTTAAGCCTACCTTAATTAGGGGATTAAATCAATTTTGAGGGGAAACTATTTATCCCTACAAGAAAGAGAGAAGGCTAAAAGATATTTGTTCCCCCTCCCCTAGCATTCTTCTTCGCTTGCCCGTGCAAAGAACCATTTTCCGTTGATTTCTTTGTCTTCTCCGCGCCGCACCAATGTAAGAAAAACTTAATTTTCTTTGTCTTCTTCTTGGATGGTGTTGCAGCAGGGCAGCCGTCGGGATGGTGCGGCACATCGGCTGGCAGGGGCTAGGAGTCGGCCAGGCATGGGTCGAGGAGGTGGTGTGGCAGGGGCCACGACTTGTGCTGCTCAGCTTGACTGGAACCAAGGGCTAGCTTGGCATGGGTCTAGGACGTGGCGTGGCATGGGCCATAATTTGTGCTGCCTTGTCTGTGGTGCTTGCAAAGAACGAGGAAATTGTTTGAGTTTGATTTCTCAGTTGCCATAGATAGAGCAATCAAGGATGGAGCTGTTGA
Source organism: Cotoneaster glaucophyllus (assembly GCA_036320875.1). Taxonomy (NCBI): domain Eukaryota; kingdom Viridiplantae; phylum Streptophyta; class Magnoliopsida; order Rosales; family Rosaceae; genus Cotoneaster; species Cotoneaster glaucophyllus. Next base: position 10,878,930 of record CM070064.1, on the reverse strand, counting down.
AGATGAAGTGTCAGATAAGCAAACTGTTGAGTGCGAAGTGGTTGCTGCCACCTAGCCATTTGTTGCTTAGCTAGTATTCGAGTATTCGATCTTTTGAGCTGTGTGGCCTATGTCACAACATGATAAAGATTTATGGAATATGAAAATCGTTAACTAATCACATCAAAATGAGTAGTTGTGTGGAAATTCATTGGCAGTTTGCCCCATTTCGTTGAAGTGTAGACCCAGATAGACGTCGTAGAATTCGTTTACCCTCTCGCACTGTAGAGCAATTAGTTTATCCTCTCGCACTGGAGAGCAGACCCAGATGAGTGTCGGGGAATTAGTTTACCCTCTTGCACTGGAGAGCAGACCCAGATGGGTGTCAGAGAATTAGTTTACTCTCTCGCACTGGAGAGCAATTAGTTTATTTTCTAACATTGGATAGCAGACCCAAATGGGTGTCGGGGAATTAGTTTACCCTCTCACACTAGAGAGCAATTAGTTTATCATTTCTCACTGGAGAGTAGACCTAGATATGGGTTTGAGCAGTTGTTGTAAACAGCAGTTGAGCCAGGCTTATGAATAACTTTTTGAATCTTCATTGAGAATAAAGAAATGGATCAATTGTGCTAGAAGGTAGAAATTGCATAACAAACTGGATAATCCTCGGCTTGTAAGGTCTTGTTTGTCGACCTGCATGAGATTTCAAACTTATTTGGAAAAGCCTGAATGGGGTTCAGGGGGTGATGGAGATTTCTCCCAGCATTCCATCATGTTGCTACTTGATGAAAGTCAGATGCTTCCTTATTTCAGAGCTGCTCGCAGCCTTAAAGTGCTCAGACATGGCAAATATGCTATTAATTCGCATTGCCTTTGAGAAGGGTTCAGTGTTGGCTTCCGCTGCTTGTGCAGGCTGTCATTGACCTGTCAGGATACTCGTCGCACCGACCTTCATTTGTCAGCTTCTCAAGGTACTACTTCCACTTCAGGTAGCCGTTGGTAGTGTGGTCTGGTCCTTGATGGAATGCACAATACTTTGTCTAATCCAGTATGGTAAGATTGTCCTTCATGGGTGGCTGAATTTAATACCAAGGTTTGTTCTTGAGCTTATGGAGAATCTGGCTGATTGAAACTGTGAACTTGGTGAATATTTCTGGCGCTAAGTCTTCTCAGGTTGGGGAACGTTCCATGCATTTTATTTTCGACTCGTTTTTGCTAGATTGCTTGGCCTCGTCCCATAGTGCATGCTTCTCCCCCAAAGTGACATGCCACAACCTTGATATCCCTAAATATCAGGGTAGGCACGTGCTGGGCGACACCCGAGGATGGCGAAGCCATTTAAAATATGCATGCAAATTAAAATATGGAATTAGAGGGAAATATACTAATACAGAACCGTGTTCAGAGCATACAACTAACCAAGAATAAAGTGAAAGAATCATTATAGAAAGGTACAAACCGAGGAATGTGTTCTACACAAAAGGAAACTCAAGATGTCTGAGCGGAAGTGCCCTGACGCCGGGATGGTGTGCCTCGATCCTAACTCCTGAAGGGACGCAAAAACAAAAAAGGTGAGTGGACCAAAGTTTATAATAATACTAATCATAGGAAAACAATTTTATTTATGAACATACTAACCCAATGTTTTGAAAAAATATATATATAGTACTACATAGTAGTTTTTTCGAAAACTCTACATGCCATGAAAACGTTCATAAAATCAGTACGTATGAAACCGTGCTTAGAAATGAATATAACCACCCGAAGGCAAATCCGTAAAACCTCCGTAAATCCCATCAATGTTGTACTCTCTAGGGGTATCATAGTTGCCCAAATGCAGTACTTGTCCATCACCCGAAGGTGAAGCTATACGACACTAGGTTACGCCAGTGAAGGTACCATGGTCCATCACCCGAATGTGAAGCTGTATGACTTCGGGTTATGCCGGAGAAGAGGATATATAACATCACACACTGACACTAGCCCCGGGCTAGTGAAGTTGGGGGTATATCATCAATATCATCAACTCCTCATTCGCCCAAATGTAGTACCTGTCTATCACCCAAAGGTGAAGCTATATGACACTGGGTTACGCCAGTGAAGAAACCATGGTCTATCGCCTAAATATGAAGCTGTATGACTCCGGGTTACATCGGATAAGAGGTATATACATAAATTTCCTCAACTGTGTCCTATGGCCATAGACTGACACATACCCGTGTTGTGTCGATGTGCTGTATGATAACCCGCTAGATAACCATCGAAAACATACCTCAAAAATTCATATCAAATCCGAAGTTCACAAGCTCAAAGCCTCATTTCATAAATCCAAGATAATTCACATTCGTAAATCCAAATAAATCACAGTCGTAAATCCATGGAATTTCATAAGCAAAAATCTCAATATTTCGTAACCTTTAGTAAAATGTGAATTTGATAAATCATAAATATCTCATAAAAGCAATTTAAATAAATCAATATTTCTTCTAAATCCTAAATATAAAAATCTGTAAAAACATATTATAAATTATGCTTCATTCATGAAATATGCAATGCATGCAAGCCTAATATTTTATAAAAATATGCAAGTTTAGAAGGGGTCCACTGACAAGTCTTCCATTGCCCGGGAGCCGCTCGAACTAGCGAGGATGGTGCCACTTCCCACCAACGCACCTAAACACATATAGGGACTATTTAGTAAAACTCTACTAAAACGTTAGAATTTGGAAAAACAGACAACAAATTCGGATTTGGCACGTCGAAAAACCTAAGGAGGGACCTCGAGCACCCCTACGCGCCTCCACAAGGCGGCAACCCAGAAGGTCACGCACCACAGCACGTGTCGCCACATGCCGAGTTAGGTCACCGGAAAGTTCATAGGAAAAGTTATCGGCACCATCGTGAATGGTGGCGGACGCACGTGTGCTCCATGCGCGGCTGTGACAGTCCTCCACGCGCCCCCATGCGCAGACCATGAAACGAGCCCTTAGTTTTTGTCCAGTTTCTTATGCATGTCAGATAAAAGCCTCCCTCTGCACATCCGAGCAGAGGGAAGCTTTTAACTGATTCTATAGTGTGATGCTCAAGAAACCGATGATATAACAACTCTAAAGATCACTCTAATGAAGGACCAAAGAAGTTCAGTTCAGAAAGCCCTTTTCAAACTACCTTGTAAAGAAAACGTTGCTGAAGCTTACTCCTGAAGGACATAATAAATCTGGTGAAGCAAGCACTTTGAAAATTCCGTAATAACGCGCACGCACACACACACAATTGTGCTCAGACTTTATCGAACTGATTAGATCAGATATGTTGGGCCAATTTAGAGCAGTTGAACAAATCGGAATTACTATTAGAAAACAGCGTAGCTTACCAACATGAGCAAAGGCAAAAGCCATTATGATGAACTGATGTTAAACAATGTATACAGAGCATAATAAAAACATGACAGTATGATAGACACAGATCGAAAACGACTTATTTAACAAACGAAGAAAACAAGAAGCCTTTGTCATCTAGCTTGTGTTTGTCGTGGAGCTGGAAGGCTATATAAGGATTTCAGTTGTCTGCTAATAAGCTTACTGTTATGCATAGCCAGTTGAAGTTCCAAGTCATCCGACCACCATTGCTCTAACCCGTGAGCCTCCAGAAACTTCTGGTTTCCTTTTGACATCACAAACAGCTTTGCTGCTACTTGCCCGTTGGTTGGACACACATTCTCTTTGTCGGCATTGGCTCCTTCTATTCCATCATGTTTGGTGTAAGAGCAGCAGATATAGTCACTATTATTTACGTATAAATGAGGAACCCATTTTCCCAAGCCTACACCAGGATTCTTCAAACCCGAAAAACTTGGTATCCAATTCTTCAATGCAGAACCAGGAGCATTATCCCCCTCTTCACTGCTGACCTTAGTTGCACTGCCCAAAGGGAGCATTGACTTAAATCTCTTCCAAGCAAACCCTGCTTTCTCTCCAATATTTCTGAAGCTCATTGCTAGCGATACAGAAGGCGGGTTGAACAGATGAGTCTCCACATACATCCCTTCTCTGGCTAATGCTTTTCCTACTTGGAGAGCAAATCCGGCCCCCAATGAGTGTCCTGCAATACACACATTACTGCTTCCATACCGTTCAGCAACTGATTTCAAAGCCTCCATAGCTGTTTTGAACCTCACGGAACCCTTCAAGCTCTCCCAAGCAAGAAAACGAAGATCGTCTTCTATATCCCTTCTCATAGTTGGGCCTTTGAGTAATGTTCCTCGAAGTGCTAGAACCACCTTTGGCGCTCCGCTTGGTCTGATAAGTACAAAGTCAGCAAGTGCTGCAGATCGATCCCATTCCAGTATTGCGCCAAATATGGATCCATCTCTTTCATCGATTAAGGTTTGGGACAATTTATACTTAAAGGGTATCCACCATTTAGGAGCTAGGGCATGTGCTTCATCTCGATTCTCTTGTCTGTCGAGTTCAAGCAAATATATTGCTTGTATGAAGCACGCGATTACAGTTCGTTTATAATTCCCGTCCTTCCTGTATGAACAGAAAAATGAGTCATTTAACAAAATTGAAACCCTACATGTTTCTCCATCCCCTAAACTACAGCTCCATAAGAATTAATTACTGCATAGCCATATGAGTGAGGAAACATATATACTAGCTAAAATAGAAATATATTCAACATTATCCGAATCTCAAAGGTTTAGTATAAGTACAACCCCGAACCAGTTGCGCCTACATTTGAACCAAAGATAGCATTTGATTAAACGATTTTATATTCAGATCACGGGATCAACAATGTCAGAAACATTCTATGTTTTTCTGTAACCATTTAATTTATGCTCTTGATATATGTTGCCAAAGCAACCAACAAACACAATCGAACCGGCCATAATTTGTCAATGTAAACATAGATTAGTAGAATCAAATGAGATAAAACTCCCAAAACCCCATAAATCTAGGATCCCAAAATATAAGAAACCACTAAAATGCAGCAAAATTTGATACAATCACAAATGCACATTGGGTGAATCAGGTGGTGATGGGTCAAACCTACAATTATGTACCAAATTTTTCCGCCAATCCCGGCTGAAATTATCTGATCTGAGATCCAACAATGCATTTCCCTAATTAGTCAACTAATTAATAAAAGCACAAAACATAGACTGGCAAAAACTCTGTTATCTTCTTCTGTGTTCCAAAGGGAGTTTCCTTTTATGTTCCACAAAAATAAATAAAATTCAAAATTAATCATTCATCTCCAAAATTTCATGGGCAAGTTTCTAAATTTCCAAATTTTGTAAAAAAAATCCAAAACGGAAACCCATTCCGCTAAAAAAAATTAGCAACAATCCAACATATTTCAAATCTGTAAAGTTCCAGAATTTATGAAAATCTGATATGGGTACTTACCAACTTGAGTTTAGAAGGTCTCTCCAATTCGGAGAGGTCAAATTGCGAGGTCCGGATACATGGAAAGCATATGGATGAGCAGCCTCTGCTGCCACAACTTCTTTAGCTATCTCCTCGCCGCCGCCGTGCTCTGTCATTAATGCACCGCCACCAGAAACAGCACCGCCTCTTTCTGCTGCTTCTTCTTCCTCTCTTTGTTCTGGGTTTCTTTGCATGATGAGGGGAGAGAAAGAGATGGAGTGGGGGTACGGAAAAAGGAAGGTGAAGTCTTTTAGTTGGGATCTGATTCGAAGAAGTTAATGGGAAATAGGATTATCGGCTTCCCTTTTAATTTTAATTTAATGATTCGAAACGCCTGGATTTTGTAGGCCTCCAACGGTCATATTACTGGCTGTCTCGGTGGGTTCAATATCAAATGACCATATCACCCCTGCTCGATTTCAAGAAAAAATATTCTTATTTAAAAACAAAAATGTTCAGTTCTTTTGAACGTAAAATTCTCTTATAGAGAAAATTTCAAAAATGTAACATATATCATGAAAATTATTATTATTTTTTTAAATTTTATAGAAAGAATATAAAATAATTGGCCTGATTTAAAATCAAAAGCATAAATTGCATTTCTTAGAGAGCAATAAGGCCGAAGGATGTTTTGGTCATTTGACTGTCCTTCCTGGAGTTTTAGCGTTTGATTGCAAGCTGGGTTATGTTGGGTCCCCGGTTAAAGAAAATCAAATTGAAAATTGTGAATTTAGGATATCCTCAGGATCCTTCCTCAATGGTGATCCTTTGTTAGATTGTGGGGTCCATAGTGGCTTGCTTAATCTACAAGTTAAAAATATCTGGGAGCCAAGCCAACAACATAAGTTGCAATAAAACAGCCAAATCAAACCAACCAGTCTCCATTAGGTTGGAGTATGTTCTAGGTTTTGATTCATACAGATAGTGGCGTAGTTAAGATTGTCAAATAAGAGAGTCATAATATCAGTCAAAAAAACTTTATTGGGCCATTTCGTCGAGCACCTTATATACATCTGTCAATTCCTGTCAACATATGTCGAAAGTTTATACAAACATATGTTGACAACTATTATTATTTGTAGAAGCTTGTCTAGGGTGGATGCTAGATATGGAGTAATTTTGAAAATTGTCAAGGCTTTTCAACTAAAGTATTTCATCAAGCACATAATCGCGCAATAGAGTACTTAGAAGTTAGCCCACATGGTGAAAAAATTTGGATTTACCATGAGGGTTTAAATCTGATTTTTTTCACCACGAGGGTTATCTTCCGATTACTCTATCACCACGCAAACCGTTAATTCAATTTAGCCAAGAAGAAAATATAAGAAATAGGAGGAGGAGGTTGTAATTTAGTTTGTCTTAATTGTTTATAGAGGTCAAATACGAGGAGGAGTTAACTAAATAAGTCAAAACTCAGATCAAACCAACCTTCCAATTTGGTTCTCGATTTGAAGAAAATGAAAACCGACTTACCAAACCAAACCAAAAATTAATCACTAGATACATTAGTTTGATTCAACTATGCTACTAAATGTGGGTGAGAAATAATAGTACTTTTGCCTCACGGATATTTGTTTAATTTTCCACACGGACAAAACACACGTTCAAGTGGTTTATGTGTCAATATGTGGAGGAGCAATTTCCCGCATTTATTTTAGTCCATATAACTAATAAATTGAGGTGTGGGTGTAATGCGACAGGAGGCACAACTGAAGTATTAGCCTCAAAGGCCTCCATGGCCAATGAAGAACCTTGTAAACACACACAACCAAATCTCATAGAATTATGGCCCTGAATTTAGCTGCTGCTGCTTCATTTTCTTCTTCTTCTAGTCCTCCTCCTCCTCCATTCCTAAACCCAAAGCGCAAAACCCACCTCAAGTTGTATCCTTTTAGAACATATGCAGCTCATTCGTCAGACGGAACTGAGAGCTGGGTTAAAGAGGAAGACCCTCCTGCTTCTTTCTCCGGTATGCTTTTCGTTAGCGTATTATCGATTTAGTTCTTATGTGATCTGGGTTCGAAAAGTATGCTTCTTCATTATTTAAAACACTAAACTTTACCGGATAAGTCACTTTGTTTGAAGTGATCAAACAAGTCCTCTATTTGATCAATTTAGTCAGCCCTTGAGCGTATCAAGAACACTGGAGGATGTTGTTAGTGGCTTCCTCTATAAGCACTTCTAAACAATCTAATCACAGCTTTTCACTTTCTGCTACATAAACAAGGTTTTACACTGTCAGCTATATAACAATTTGATTCAACTAGCACCTAAGAGTAAGGAATTTAGCATGCCACTAGCACTCTATTTGCGGCTTCTTATATCATGTTTTTTGACGGGAAGTGATTTCTGCACACCCTTTTGACCTTTTGCACTCTGTTTAATTATGACCCTCGATCTCCATTTTAATGTAATTGATAATAATGGAGAGAATTTCATAGGAGGGGAGTTCAAGAGGTCAAGAGGGTTTACAATAACTAGATGAAGTCTGCTATTCAACTTCTGGTTGCCAGCATCTTTTATATCGTTCCCTTTGAAAAGCAGTTGATTTTCTTTTGGCATTGATTACCTGAAATTTAGAGTACATTGACTTCACTTTGTAACCCAAAAATGCTTGAAACACTTTTGATATGCCTTCTTCTTTATAGGATCATCGTCATCTGCTCGCACACAGCTGGATCTTTTGGAGCAACTTACCTCTTCTCGCTCATCAGTTGACGCTAGTATGCAATTCTGTCCATATAATGAAACAGATACAAAAACGTATCATATGTTGCTCAGAAATTTGAAGAATGAGAATGCTAATAAGTTACATATTTGATTGCCAGGTTATGTTAGTGATGGCAACTCCCGAAAACTTACAATCCGTCAGCAGCTAGCGCAGTTGGTTGGGGACAGAGACGGGGATTTCATCATTCCACTCGGTAAAAACTTTAAAAAGGTGAGTGCCAAGGCTCTAACCGTCTCTCAGAAGCGAAATATTAAACGACAGGCTTACTTAAACGAAGTATCGAAGAGGAATGATTCAGTTTTCTTTGCCACCATTGGAGCATTTGTGCTTGTTCCACCTCTTGTAATATTAGGAATCGCCATATTGACAGGTTATGTACAGCTTTTCCCATGACATATATACTACTGAACTAATATAGAAAAATTCAGTTCACTATAAAATTTGGAGATGCAGTGCTTCAAATGCTTCATTTTTTGTTTAAAGGGGGGTACATACACCGACTTCTTGGAATCGCATTCCCTTACTGAGTAAAAATCTAAAATCTGTTTATAATCACAGAATCTCCAAATCTTATACAGAGTCCTACTTACAAACTTCCGTTAATGGTGTGTGTTACCAAATAATTTCAAAATATACCAGCAAAAACACCATTAGTTCATCGTATTGGAAGAATTCCTCATCCCAACACCCAGTGTTTCACCTGCTATAAACACCAACTATTCCTAGAGAAGAAGGGAAAATGATTCCCGCAAATCCCGTTTTCTCCTTCTATACTCCTCCCTTTGCTTGTCCCTTGATTCTCCCTTCGATCTATTCAATCCAATGGGAGAAGAATAGGGGAGAGAAAGGGAATGCGGAAATCATTTTCTGTGAAAAAAGTTGAAGATATACATGTATTTATTTTATGTATTAAGAATTGGAGGGAACACTTCTCAGCAAGAATCAGTGACAGCTTGCTTTTGCTTTTCTATTGGCAAAAGGACTTGATCTGCAGTGGGCCTTACTGGTTCATGGCCCAGAAGAACTCCTTGCTTTTGGATGTACCACCATTTGTCTTGGAAGAGGTAGAAGAAGGTCATGAAAGAGACTTGAGCAGTGAAAATTATGGTCCAAAGCTTTATGCCTTTTGAGGTCTTCTCATGGTAGGCTTGTAGTCCTGTGTATATGTTGAGGATCCCAAGCAGTGACACTGCAGTTCCAAGAATCCAATGCACAGAAAACCATACGCTTCTTCCCTTGGATCCCCTGTATAGGAATAAAGAAAAACTGTAATTAACTCGTAAGTGAAATTATTTTCACCTTTTGGTTCCTCTCACACACTTATTGAAGACTTTTAGATTTGTTGTTTTGATAAGGTGATATTCAACTACTTTAAACTACGAAGCCGGGGATCAAGCTTTGGTAAATGGGGCAGGCCGACTGTTCAACTAGCATAACCCACATTTGCGTATTTTTGCTCTATCAAAGCAAGTCCAGCGTTGTGCATTGCCATACGGGCAATTGGGCTAGGGGCGGGCCCGTTGGAGAGGGGAGGCAGGAATCCACGGCCCGAGCGCTTGAGGCGCGCTATGATGTCAGCCACATTATAAAATTAAAAAAAAATCCAAAAAAAATGATTTAATTTTTCTATAAATATATTATCGTTATCTTCCAACTTACACCACAATTTTATATTTTCTCAAATATTTTGGGTTGTAATTTCTTATTTAATGACATATGGTACAACGAGATCAATTAAAAATCCTATCCGAAATTACAAATAAAATTATTTTTTATTATTTTATAAAATAAAAAATACTAATATTTTATTGTCTATTGTCATGGCTATTCAGTTTAGGGGTAAAGATGCAGAACTCAATTACTTTTCATTAAAGGTAGTTACTATTCACAGGAGGAGATTCAATAGGCAGTTGCCCTGGAGGGCCTTCCAACATTGGAAGTGCTCTCAAACAACCACACTTTCCCAGCACCCCAAAGATAAAGCACATTCGTTTTATTTTGTTTTGGTGAGGACATTTGGATTTGATAATTTACCTTTGTGGCCTTATAAACCCTATTAGGGCTTGCAACCATATGAGGCCATATAGGCCTAAGCCAACTCTTTGGTGTTTATTGTTGAAGGAGTTGTTGAAGTTTCTGAAGGACATCACTGCTGCTGCTGTTGCAAGAAGGATAGAGAGCATCTGTTGAACAAAACTAATCAAGCAAGAATTAGTTAAAGTCATGTCATGTGGTAGTTAATCGAATCGAATCAAAAGCCACTATAATTAAGCAAGAATTAGTTGTGTGAATGATGGGATTTGACATCAGGGAAATTCAGCACCTAACACTATAATTATGTTCCACACACACATGTGCTAATTAATTTAAAATGAAAAAAATCAGAAGCTTTGAGTTTCTAGTTACCCAGAAAATTATAAAGATACTCCTGTCTTGCTCTCTAAGCATTAATCATAATCTCTTTTAAACAACAAATAATAATTTTTTTAGTTTTAATTTCCTTTCACCATCTTTGTAAGTAAGAGTGGGGCATCTGACCCTAATAAATAAGCTTGTAGCTTAAATAATTTAGTTTTCATAAACACTGTAGTCTTTTTATTTATTTATTTATTATTATTATTACATGGATGGTAGGGTTTGAATATGCGAAACTCTTAGTTGAAGAGCAATATCCTATTCACCACAGAAATCTACCCCTTGCAATTTTAATCTTCTTTTTTTAACCAAAAACAAAAGAAAAATAGGAAAGACGGGTGAGTCAGGTTTCATGAACAAAGCAATTTTAATCGTTTTTTAAGTGAAAGAAATCTAAAACTATTGAAAAGTCTAATTCAATGTTAATCTAGATTATTAGAGAGGAGAATGATAATGTAACAGTAAATAGATGAACTTGCCTCTGAAAAACCATGAACATAGAAAAGAATTCTGAGCCTTCTTCCACATTCCTCTCTCTGTGACATTCTGATAGCAAGTATTCCTACAGGCATCAAGAACCCCATCGAAGCCCAAAGAAGAAACCCGTGGAGTCTGATTTCAAACGATAATTTGTGACTCATCTGCTGTAAAAGTCATGCACCAAAATTCTGAGTTATGAGCATTTGAATTCCTTCACAAAGTAATTAGATGGAGTGGAGTATTACCTTTTGAATGCTGTCTTTGTGACTGCCTCCACCTTTCATGTGTTCTTGAGAGGAGCTGACGAGCGGCGAAACAAGAAAAAGAAGAAGACTTGAACGAATGCAGAAGAAACCCAGTTTCTGCAGAAACTTCATCTTGCTTTCTCTATGATAAAATGAAGAAACAAACCCTAAGCTTAATGATATATATTTGGGAAAGCGCTTTGGATGTCAGCTGCAGACAATAAGGCATGCTGCAGACACTAAGGCATTTGAAGTGCTTCACCAGTACTTGATTGCCTCTCTCTCTCTCTCTCTCTCTCTTTTTTTCCTCCACATGCAAAATACCCCACTTCAAAAACAACAGATATGTCAAAATGTAAGAGAACAAACTGATCAAGAAAGATGCTTAAAGGTTTGTGAGATTAACCATTCAGTCTGTTTCTTTTGGCTTAAAAGAATGCCAAGTGGGATGTCTTTAATGTAATAAGGATGGGAATTGCATGGACGTTGATGGTCTAAATGAATGATAGTAAGAAAAGAAAGTGGAGGATAATTGAAATATGAATTGATGTTTCAACCTTGTGGGGTTCCACTTTGACATACTTTTTGGGTTGATGGAAGAGAATGTGGAATTTCATCAAGTAAAAAGAATGTCAGGTTTTCTGCTCTCCATTAACCAATATATGGTGCCTGTACATAACTCACAAGTCTAACATGTTGCACCGACCCATTGAAAAAACACAAAGCATTTCACACTTTACAGTAAAGGATTGTCCTGGCACTCGAATTCCCAAGTTCAAATCTTCCGTTTTTCATTTTTGCTTTCTATAAAAATAAAAATAAAATCAGTAAGGTTGTGACGAGGATGTTAGGCAATCAAGCGGGCGGACCTTGACGAGGATGTTAGGCAATCAAGCGAGGGAGGTTGTGACGCCTCCGGTATTGTGTCTCGCATTGGTAAACTACTAGATCGATTTATTTAGTAACTAGTCCTTTTAAATTTTAACTCAGACTAATCCAAGCTGTTAAATTATCAATTATGTATGCCACACTGAACTGAACCAGTTTTACACACTTGCACTTAGATTTAACTAATGATGTAGAACAGATGGCTGAGTGAATTAATTAGTTAATAGTATGGATCATTTCTCGGTATTTTATGAGGCAGGTGGACCAAGACAGCGTAGGTCATGCATATATACTTTTTGGTTGTGGGAAATCTAATCTTTGATTGCATAAGAAAAGCTCTGTGTGTGTTGTCCTCCCTTTTCAAATACAGCCACCTCTGGATTCCTTCAAATTCATGATTACCATTTTGTGACTTATACGTGTTTGACACAGACCCTTATCTCATTTTGTTGTTGTTTAGTTGGTAACCTCAATCAACAATCTAAGATTCTAAACCATATTAATCTTAAAACCTAAAAGCGTTTTCGTTTTCCTGGTAAAAATAGAGAATGATTAGACGAAATTAGCTCTTTGAAACGGCGCATGCAGGGCATCTGAACAAAAAAGACTATTGCACTCAAAAAGCGTTTTTGCTTTATGTTTTTATGGGTTGGGAACTAAAGTAGAACATAATGCACATTATTTTATCTTTATCAAAACTCTATACAGTTTTGAATGAAAATAATGATAGCTCGACAATAGTAGAAACTTGTAGATTATATGAAACTCACCTAGTTGTCAAATGTACTAGTAATAGCAATAAAACTGGATGTAATTATAAGAAGCTTAGGCTTAATCAAGTCAAGAATAACTTTGTTTATGAATTAATGAACTTTCAGATAAAATTATTTCTCCTCATATGATACATCATATGATTATTTGTACACAAGAAATTAAATCCCTTTTGTAGGAGATAATTAAGAAGGAAAAAGATTGCACTTTACTATTGATAGGATTTTTAATACCTACGCAAAGAGGGTTAAAATCACATAAAATACTTGTATGAGTACAAGATAGTTGCAATAAGAATGCTTATGCAAGGTGGTTCTCGACAAGAATTATTTAAAATAATTAGCACTCCAAAAATCTCATTTGGCACTCCAAACTTTCTATAATTAGAAAAAAAAAATACACTTGTGAGGATTGTAGAATGAGATTTTGAAACACAGTTTACTGCAGTGATTTGCAGATAATTGATAGGAATAGGATGTTAAACATCCTTAACAGGCTGTACGTAAGAAGCATGATGAGATATGCTGTTTTATAATTACCACATACTAAAGGAGGGAAACATCAGAATATCACATGAACCAATCATAAAAGTTCCTAGCTAATGTTGTTGACATGTCACATTTGATTTTAACATACCAAATGATGGCGTTTTGGGTGGAGTCCAGATCTTCTGCACCCAAAACTCCATGTGGCCCCTCTGTGCCTTTGCTTTTTGGCTGAGTATTTGGTTTATTTTTAATTATTTTAATTATTTTCAAGTTAACATTAATTATGTTTAGTTCAAAAAACAAAGGCACAGAGGGGCCACATGAAGTTTTGGATGCAGAAGATCTGGACTCTTTTGGGTGAGGGTTGACCCACAAAAAAAAAAAAAAAAAAAAAAAAATTACTAGGTTTTGTTGAGAGGATAAATTTCACTCCGAGGAAAAAATTACCTTCTATGTGCTTATAAGTAATTGAGTTACTCCTCCTATTCCTATTTGCCAATTAGTTTTACGGTGGAACCTCAACTTTCTTAGGTTTCTTATGCAAACCTAGGGTAGGAGGATTGGGATTTCAAGATTTACATGCCTTCAATTTGGCACTACTAGCCAAGCAAGGCTGTTGATTTTTAGAGCAGCCGGACTCCCTAGTCACATGTCTATTTAAAGCGAAGTATTCTCCGGATTGGCATGGCCAAGGAAGCTGCTGATGCTGCCTGTCAGGCGAAAGATGGTGAATTGCTTGGTCGACTCAAATTGACTCTCCCACAAAATGTTGCAGCTTCATCAATTTTTCACACTTTTAGGGACCGATTCGTTTCTTAGTTTTTCTGCCTCCATCCTATCCCTTTGTTTTCAATTTATTCTTGTCGACGTACGATGTGTGTGCATAGTCTTGACATTTTACACGACAGGATGAATATGTAAGACGAATGAGTTTCGTTTTCATACACGATATATTGTAAGCATTTGTGAATTGTGGCCATCAGTTTATGTCATATGATCATAGTTTAGTTTTGGTACTACAAACACGATTTCATGAATTTTGGTCGTGTTTTTCCAAATTTCCCGCTCTTTTTTCCGCTCGTCTGTGACCGCATTTGACATCTATCCTGCCAGAACAAGGGAAACACTCTAGTTTATTACATTATGTTCTCAGAGTCTCGGATGGATAATCGATACTCCGAATCTGAATTACATTACAACGGTTTTCATCAAGGCGAACAACTCATGCAAATAGGCTGGGAGAAACGCAACACAAAACGTCGATACTTGCGCTAATGACATAAGATAATACTTTTAAGGAACAAGCTCAACCGTGACCAGATATGCATCTTGTTTACTCAGTCACCTTCAAGGATGCATAAGCTGAATTCTCATACTTGCCATCCCACCTGCAATTCAGTAAATAAAAGCATACTCGTCATTCTTTCTTTTCTTCCGTTGAACTACCGATTAGCCACAGCGTTGTTCCGATACAAGAGATATGAAGCCGCATTTACCTGTTGTCTTCCTGTTCCTTAATCTGGAGCTCCAAATCTTCTTTGAACGGCTGGAAGACCAGGTCTAGTTTCTCATCCACCACATTGTCAAGAGATGGCGGGTTCCACTACAACCAACAACAATACACATTTCTCGTCTTTAGTTATGACTGTAATCTTTAGATAATTTGATCTCTGGTCGTAACACATAGAACCGGAAAATGACTAATGGAAAGAGAGGGATTACCTTGGGAGCATTATCCTTGTCAATAGTGAGAGCTCTAATACCCTTCATATCAAAATACAAGATTAGATTAGTACACTCCGAAAGCAGGGAGAGAGATGGTATTTTCAGCGTAGGAATGTCCATAGTTATATGGTCTAGTTAGTTATCGTTATACAACAATTACCTCATAAACATCCTCAGAAATTTTGGACCGCAGTATATTCATTGTGAGTCTAAATTCCTTCTTCAGAGATTCAGGCAACGTTTGCTTCCTGCCTTCACGAATCTGGAGAATAAAATGGCAGAGGCAACTTAAGCACGCAATGCATCTATCGAAAGCAAGAGGAATTACGCATGGGTTGCATTCCCATGGATGTTCAAATCAAGAGAGACACAGACCACAACAGATGATGCATCTTTAGGTGAGTCTTAAAACATAAATCTCGTAAACCTTTCAGGCTTGCATTAACCAAAAACACGTGAAAATTCCCCGCTAACCAAACAATACCATGGCCATGAGGACTCAAAACGCAATATGCATCTGATCAAACTGCAAGAAATCGTACCGATCTCAGTGTTATTCTCAATCCCGTAGGGGATGATCTTTTTAAGCCCTTGAGATGTGGACCTATCCATCCATTTCCTTCTTTCTTTGCCTCTGCTTCCTGGGAAACAAACACATTTGTTGAATTTACAATTGAGAAAATGCATGAATCTACAATTGTTCGTTTATCTGTTAATTAAGAAATGAGAAAAAGAAACTTACAAATGATTGTATAATCTCACCCACTGTATCTTTGGAGAAGCACTCGTCAATTATTGAATGCCTGTAAGGGGAGGAAAGCTTAATGATATCGACATAAGGAGCTTTGTATGTTGATTCGAAGAATTGAAGTAGAACTAGAAACTAAAAATCAGCAAGTAAGATTTTTTTTTTTTTACTTGTTTAAAACACTTTCTTCATCAGGCTTGACTTCCACAGAAAATTCTTCAATTGCAGCTTTTACCGCGTTCTCATTTCCGGAGTTCAAGCTTATCAAACGCTTCTCTAGATCGGATAGTTTCTGATGTACATCGTACAAAACCAATTCAATATAAAATTTCAGTTTGATATAATAACTACAAAGAAGACTGAAATCAACTTAGCTGATATCGCTACCGATGACTCAAAACAACCATAGAAAATGCAGTAAGGTACAATGCAGTCACTTAGATTTTCATATCTTCTGAGGCAATCCTTCCAACTTTCCAAGACTTGGTTTTCGGTGGGGAAAAAAATATAGTGAAGAGTTAGAAAATTACCTCAAGAGGGACAAAATGGGTTGCTAGTCCAACCGCAACCAGTTCCTTACCATTCAGTCTTGCTCCTGTTAAGCCCAAAAACTCCCCTGCATTCCCCACATGATATCAATCAGTTTCAAAAAAAATGCTGGAAACTTTGTTTTCTTTTTTCAGCATGCTTACCAAGATACCCAGGAAGATGGGAATGCATATATGAGAAACCGCAATCTGTATGAAATCCAATACTAGCTTCTGGAGTGGAAAAAACCTATCATGAAATATACCACAGAAAGTTTTGATGTCACTGTGCAGGAATAGATATCAAGCCGATGAACACCAAAGATAGAGATGTTACTCACAGTTTTTTCAGTGACTACTGAGAACTTCATTGGGACCATCAAAGATGCGCCTCCACCCATTGAAATTCCATGGACCAGAGCCACCTAACCATAACAGGAATGTTTCGGTGATACCTTCAACAATGACGTAAACTTGAAATATTAAATATGCATCACAAGATAGCTCGGATTACTTGCTTTTGAAGCATTACCTGGGTTTTCTTGTAAGTATGAATGTGGTAGCAAAGCCAATACATTCTGTAAACAACTTCAAGGCAGGAATCCTCTGCCAAAAGAGATTTATGAGCAAGTTCACTTTCGGTATACATTAGGAACTTAAATATTTTCGCAAAAGAGAGCGTTTACTTGATTTCCTGCCGTCATAGAACATTTTCAAGTCCCCGCCAGCTGAAAAAGCTCGGCCTAATCCCTACACAAGAACACCAGAGCATGTCAAGTGGCTTAAGCCTAATATCTGTATGGCTATGTTTGTAGCCCAAGTTGAACTGCTTCGTTAACATTGTATATCGGCGTTTTAAACAAGGAGCACCAATGGAAGTTCAAGATTCCGGGATCGTTGGAACTAACCTTGATAATTACAAGCTCAGCATTGTCATCTTTTTCCCACTTTTCCAAGTATTCAGCTAGCAAAGAAACCTGATTGCAGTAAAAAAAAAAACCAAATTAAGAACAGAAAAAAAAAAAGGAAAAAAACCCCGAGAGAAAGCACAAATAGGAGCATATCGACTTTAACATACCACTTTGGATGAGATGACATTCAATTGACGAGGCCTGTTCAATGTGATCAACCTCACCCGCTCTATTTCTTCTCCAACAAGAACCTAAAAGATTATTCCCACAAACACACACATCAAGTAATTCACAGGCAGTAATTTAGCAAAAGTAAAAGAACAAAATTTCTCTTTTGATTCGGGCAATTAGAAATGCACAAGGTAGATTACCTCATCAGAAGTTACAACTTCTTGAGCCATTTAAACGAATAATTAACTCGCGGGTTATAATCCAACGAACTGTACAAACAAATTAATCAGAAAGTGAGGAAAAGATGAGCTGTTTAATCCCAGATAATTATGACAATTAGTTCCAGAATTAGGAGCACTGAAGTTCAAATTTTTGAGATGAAAGCTGAAACAGAAACAATCGATCAAACGAACAATGACAACTTACGGTATCAGTCGAATTGTTCTTCTTTTTCGAGAGAAGAAGTTGCAGAGAGGAAAGTTGGGTTGTGAAGAGAGGGTGATGGGGTTATTATTGTGTTGTTGTTGTTGATAGCAACCCAAGTAACTGGTCTGGTAGAGAGAGAGAGAGAGAGAGAGAGAGAGAGAGAGAGAGAGAGAGAGCATATGCATGTGTCTAAGCCCTTTCCATGTATGGCTTCTATCTACCAACCACCACATCCAACTCCCACCAACACCTCCAACACCTCCAACTACTACACCATGGTTTTTATCCTTTGACAAGTAGCTATACTTGTGCTACTGCCACCAAACCCATTGTCATTACAAACGAGGGGAAATGATTTTCACGCTCTCGTCCATTACACCTCTATTTATTTGTCGTTTAATTTTTTTTTATTTATTTAATACAAAATCTAGAAATAAATAGGGTGTGCAGAAAGAGTGCGAAAATCACTTTATTCTTTTGATATTTTCGTTCGAGGAAAACATATGATTAAAGAATCGTTATTTCTAGAAGATAAATTACAGTTTGATATATATGCTGAAGCGTTTCTTTACTTTGTTTTATTTAGCGCATTGTCTGATTTTCATACATGCAGTTGTCATTTGATCAAATGATATTGGTGAAGGCGGAAATTCAAACTCAAGACGTTTGAGTGCGAAAATGTTCGCTGCATCCCTCCACTTAGTTGCTGAGAAATCTCACCAGATACAGATCGAGTGAAACATTGTCCCCGATATGTTCATCTGCAAATGCAGATTACATGCAGCATGGTGTATGCATTAACGAAATCAGAGCGAATGCGTAGCATCGTAGACGAAATTGCAAGCATAAAATAAAATACCAAGCTCATTAAAGTCATTATAAACTTGTAAAGACACGCCGAAACTGTAACATCGCGAATAATAGGAAAAAGAACGTTCACTCCCACAAAACAAAACTTGAGTAACTAGTTTAGCTAATTAAAGTGCAAAGCCTTCGGAGGAAGGGAACCCGCAGGAGGTAACAAGATTACATAAAGAGGTTGGGCCTAGATGCCTTGTATGTCGTCTTGAGCTTCCTGGATGGGGGCCTAACCTTCCTGAACACCAACGGGAACTTGATCTTGGAGTTGTGGAACTGCTTGGTGCTCTCCCTCTTGCAGAGTTTTGCTGGGATGGTAGCTGTCTTGATGATTTGGATGCACGGAAACCTCACCCTGTGACGAGATGCCAACTCAGTGTACATGGCTTCAACAGCACCATTGAGAGTTGTGTCTCGGTACTCCTTGTACATGTTGTGATAACCAGTTCGGCTCTGATATCGAAGCCAAATTCCGTAGTTCTTGATGGTAGTTGGATATTTCTCAAAAATCTGCAATCAACAATATCAGAATTACTCCTTTCAACCCAAATACCCTGAATATTACACGGTAAAGAACACTAGCAAACAGTTCGTCTCAGTGTCAATACGTTCAACTTAGCGTCTGCAATACTACAACATAAGTAACACATCATCTAATATATTAACCGGCAACAATATATTAAAAGTTAAATCTTAATTTGCAACCTTATTACAGAAGCTGCTATCGCATAATATAAGCGTATATCTAAGGAATAAAAACCCTGAACTTTTATCATAACAATAAATGAAACATTATTACAAAATTGGGTTCACAGTCAATTCAGTTCTAGTTAAGCATAAACAATCAAACTAGACCGAATTTTTATATGAATTACGGCCCAGCTTAAGAAGCCAACAACCATTAGGCAAAACAACAAATTAGATCATGTTGGTTCATAGAGTAGTACAAGAGAGATGACAGAAACGTATAATGCATACCTCATTGATGGCCAAAACTTGTCCATTGCTTTTCTTCACTTTCTTCAACTTCCTCAAGAAGTACCTAATAAAATAAAATCAAACAAGAGAACAACACCCAATCAGATTGAAACCCCGAAAACATAACAGAAGTTGACGCTCTAGTGAACAATGAAAATTTGATTAATCTTATACAAATTTAAATATTTCTATTGCTTTTCGGTTTACAAGCAGACCAAGACCAAAACAAACATGACAACAACCATTCTAGGACTCAACTTCCCGGCCCCTACTATCATCCTATAGTAAATTCGAAATGCAATCAGTTGGTTCATCTCACAAGTGCAAACAAGTTTCCCACTTTCCTTGTTCTCAAACAAGTTTCTCACTTTCCTTGTTATACTTTGATATACACCATTCAGAAAAAGAAAAAAAAAAAAGATACTACCAAATACAAATTAGTAAGATTCGCAGGCATAGTCATATGTGGGATTAGTTTATCTGGTGTCATAAACCCTAAATGTATCAAAAATCTTAGATTAAAAATTAAATCTTTTTCCATTTCCAATCATTTTCAGCAACTAAATAAAATAAACAGATGAAAAAGCTCTTACCAGAACTTGGATTTGGCACGGACCTCATTGGTGGCCCAGAGCTTCATCCGGTAGATCTTGGGATGCTCATCCTTGTCAGTCGGGAGGGCTCTCCCCACCACCTGGTACTGGTGAAACTGTTCCCACAAAACAAAACCCACCATTTTAATCTCTCCAAATCCATGTTTTCAGAAGCCATAAAGCTAAAAAAACGATTGAAAACGAAATAAAATCACAAAAATAATGAAAGCGTGGAAATTGATTTCTGAAAACAAAAACTGGGTTGTGATAGATAAGATCGAGAGAGTAGGATCATTGCGGCTCACCCTGAAAACACCCATTTTTTTGCGATGAGGGAGAGAGACGCCGCTGGCTGCTGAGTGCTGCTGGCTGCAAGAGCGGTTTGTCTTCCACACCTCTTTAACAAGTGAAGGTTAAAAAACCCTACTTCCTCTGCTTGGTGTGTATGGGCCTTCAAAAGTTCAAGTAAAGCCCAACTTTTATTTTTCTGCTGATAAAATCCCAAATTTTATGGGCCTAATATTTTAATTCGTGCCCAAAAATATAGAAGTCGAAATGAAATTGGATTTTGTTGTTTTGGGAACATAAAAAAATGGATAAAGTTCGAACTTAGGCTTTGTTTACTTACAACGAATAGAAACTGAAATCATTTGATTCTTGAGTTTCTTGCGTTTATTAAAATATGGACATAAAAGTTATTTCAATTATTAACTTTCTCCTATATTTACGAACACATATTGAATCGAAAGAATACAAGTTTCTCCTTGAAATTTGTAATCAAATACCAAAAATCAAGAATTACATCAACCAAAACAAGGACTCAAGCTTTGACTTGTTTTCCGAATCCTGAATATGGGCTGGGCTGGGCTAGGTTTTATTGAACTTTCATAGGACTCAAGCTATTACAAAAATGACACCAACTTGTGATGGATACAAAAATGACCCCTTTTAAAAAACTTTGGACGTAAAGAGACGAGACTACCCTTTAGTTGCATAACGTTTATAATGGAAATGATTAGTAATGACGACATATTGATCATATCACGACAACACAACGATAATATAATGACAACGTAACAACACACTATCATTTTTGCAACAAAATGTCAAAATATGTATTTTATGTCGTTATTATGTCATAGTTGTGTTATTATAATCTCTCAAGTGTAATTTTTTTTTTTGATTGGTGTTGTCTTCTCGGACCCAGAATCCCAACTTGCCAAGAGAGATAGTTATGAGTCATGATGCTTTATACCTTGCAATTAATGGCAAGAAAATGCAAGTCCTAATGCCCTACGTACTCACGTTATGTGTCAACTTTAACGAGTAACCTTTTGAACATTTCGACTTGCTAGAATCGCCTCAAAAGTCAAAACCTTTTCAATGTCAAATCTCACTTGGCTTTCCCTCATCCAATGTTGGACATCTCAAGGTCTTCAAGTAACTATGTTGGAGATAACACCGACATAACAGGAGGCTGACAAGCGCTATCTCCGCCGCGGGCAGTGGAGCCATTAATACATGGTGGGTCAGATGGTTTTGAGAGAAAGAAGGCGGCATGTCAAATTGGGATTTGGATCCTCGCCGGATCCCCTCCATGGGATTCTAGGGATCAACGAATCAGGACCGTTGATCGAAAATCGTGCGGCCACAGTTTTTTCTTTTTTTATATTTTTCACGCAAAACGAGGTTATTTTACTTTTAAAAATATAAAAAGCATTTAATTGGGACCGCACGATTTTTTATCAACGGTCCACGTGCATTGATCCCTAGGATCCCCATGGAGGGGATCCGGCGAGGATCCAAATCCGTCAAATTGGTCTCTTGGAAGCCCTAAACGATGACTTAGCATCAGTTTTGGTTTCAGATGATCTTCTCCAATAAGCCACCTTGCAAAGCAATATTTGGAAATTTCTTTCTACATAACAAGGCTGACTTGGCTCTTATGACAAAAGCTAGGGCCCTCCAAATAGGAATCTATTCATTTCTTCTACAATGACAAATATATCCAAGGCGTTATTACAAATTGTTATGCTAAAATTAACATTTTGTAGCGGTATTTTAAGTTAATTATTGATGTCATGTATATAGACTGCCTTTGAATTGTGTAAGCTTAATTATAGTTGTAAATTTGTAATATCAAATGTATATACATAAATTGAAATCAACAGAGAAGTTGCGACAGCCCAAACCAAACAGTTGACTTGTTCTTTGTTTTATTCACACTATATATTAAATTTTTCATACACCTAATAATTGACCAGGTATTCATCATAGTAATATATAGTCCAAAGAGTGTTAGGCTTCAAGATAAACAAAAATAACGTAGAAAAATAAAAGGTTAAGAAAGAATTAAAATTTCATATATCAAATCAAAGTTGACAGACGGAATACAGCCAAGTTTGTTAGAGTAACGTGTTTCTATCTGCCAACAAGCAGCGAAGAATTCTTGGTCTAAAACCATGAAATTAATTAAATTTGAAATATAAGCTCCCTCCAAAATCCCTATTTACATAAAGACATTCATAACTGGTTCATGAAAGAATGATTCATTCAATCAAACTACGATGTTTTTGAAGATTAGTCCTTAAAAAAATTGAAGTTAAAAAAAAAAAAAAAAAAAAAAACTTCTTGTTAGATTACATATTAACTTTAATCTTTTGAAGGGTACTTTTATTTAATTCATATTCTATGTTTGTTATTTAATGTCTCCACATTAAATTTTAATTTTATTAATATGCACATTTTAATTCTTTCAATTATAAATCAACCCAAATGAGAAAACATTAAAAGAAATTAGTGTTACATAAGAAAAATATGTAAATACATAAGTGTACATAAATGGTTGTACCGAAATATATTAAATTGACTTCTTTGTACCGAAATATATTATAATGAACCTAAAAGTTTGTACTGAAATGTATGAACCTAAATGTCTATACCGAAATGTATTATACTGAATTAATGTACTCAAATGTTTGTATAAATGAATATACTAAAATATATTAAATAAATTAATGTACCTAAATGAAAAACACTAATTATATCAAAAATATATTGTATAAAAAAATTAGTTCTCCTAAATGTCTGCAATAAAATAATTATGAGAAATGAAATGAAAATTAGGAATCAATGTGATAGATACATTAAATTTAGGAAAAAAAAGAGACATAAAACATCAAAATATAATTAATAACTAAGGTGACTAGATGGATTAAGGATGAAAATTAAATCCTAATCCTACACAAGTTATAGTATAAAAGTCATATTTTTCAATAATTAAAATGAAGTTTTCTATTAAATTAAACACATCAAAAGGCAATAACAAGAACCAGTATAAAAATGTGCAAAAAATGCATTAATACATATATATATATATTTTACATACAGGTTATAACCCTTTCTAGCTATCAATATGTAATCACTTAAAACTTCAAAAAATCTGAAGAAAAAAAACAATTAATATAATTTCCGTATGTCACCTATGATCCTTGTCAGAAGGAAAATATATATAAAACAAAAAAAATGTTTACAATTTTTCCCCACCTTCTAAACATCAGCACATTTCATGGGTGCATATCCTAACCTAGACTTCTTTGTATCATAGAGGATATGAAAATTCTGCTGCTGATAGTTACCGATGATCGAAAGGCCGGATTTCGCAGTCCCCAACATCGCCAGGCAGAAGATTTCCTGCGGTTCGATCTGGATGAAGTAGTTGGCAACTGGGAAATCCCACACAGCTCCGTCCGCAAACTCAATTGCAAATTCCGGCAGCTCTTTTTCCTCAACGCCTGACACATTGTAACAAGGTTCCAAAAATGGAAAGTCCTTCACGACTGGATACCCTTTAACCTTTTTCTCAAAAGCCTCCTTGATAATTTGATAGGCTGGATCCGCAAAGTAACTCAACGTGGTGCCGGAATCAATGATTGTCCCACCGGCACCCTCCGGCGACAACTTCCAAGTCTCAGCCGGTATGTCCACAGCTTCTCCGCCGACCATGACGGATTTTATCTCGACGTAGTAGAATGTATCAGCAGGGTTTTCTTTCCCTCCCACCAAGGAAGTGTAGGTCAATTTCGGGTGGCTCAAGAGGTTCTTGTCCTCCCCGAAAATCAACTTGCTGCTGACATTGGCGTCGCTGTTTCGATCCACAAGGCAGTAGGAAAACGAGTGGCCGTACAGCGATTGGAGCTGAGAAGCAAAGGAAAGATGACCTCTGCCAAGACCTAGCAACCCTGCAGCCCCATGGAACAATCCTCTGTTCCAATGGCCGCATCCGAACATCACATTCTCCACCCTCTTGAACTCCGCCTTGTTCGATGACGTGAGGTTGACGGTAAAGGTTTCGAGGGCGAAGTCGCCGGTGGTGTTGGAGCTGTCTCCGTACCAGTAGAAATACGGACACGTTTGATTTTCGGACTTGCAGGGTTGCGGAGGATCCGGGGACGAAACCAATGGACACCGCTGATCCTTGCAGCTAATGTCAAGAAAAGAAGTTGAGTCTTTGGGGTCGTAGTGCGGGCCGATCTGCTCGAAGCAGTCGTGGCACGGCGAGCATTGGACCCAGTTAAGGTCACTGCCAGTGTCGAGAATTAAAGAGAATTGTTTAGGAGGTGTACCGATGAAAACGTCCATGAAGTACTCGCCGGAGCCGAGGCTGACGCCAGACTTCAACGTGGCCTGAAGCTGGCCGGAGAGCTCGTTGGTATCGGACTCCGGCGAGGCTGCCGGGGCAACAACCGGATTTGATTGGTGGTGCTTCGGTTTTTTATCTTTCTGCAGCCTTGAAAATGTGTTCTGATTCTTTTTCTCGACGATTCTTGTGTGGAGCGTTTGAATTCTGACTAAGTCTCGGACTGTGGACTCGATCACTGAACTTTTTCTTTCGGATTGTTTGTTCTGTGATCTGTGCCGTAGGTGGAGCTTCATAGTCTGTTTATGGGGGTTCAATTCGGGTGCTGCTTCGTCGGTGTCGGAGTCTTCAGCTTCTTCCATGGTTGAGTCTGGTTGGTTGGGTATTTTAGAGCTGCTGAGGCTGCAGCCGGTGTGGGATGAGGAGGAGACGGCGTTGAAGCTCATGTGCTCCGGCTGTTGTATGCCGGCGAAAGTGGAGGCATTCGAGTTGTGATTGCGGTGGTTGTGAACTCTGGCAATCGCTGCTAAAGTGGAGGAGAAGATTACAAGGAGAACTAGTAGGATTGAAGCCTTAACAGCCATTCTGATGGTCTCTTCTCGTTTCAAAATGAATAAAACTCGAGAAGAAAAAAAAATGGAGAAAAACCAAGAAAGATTTCAACTTTGCTGAAAGTCCAAATCTTTGGATGAAAATCTGAAAACCCCAGAAACGGAAAAACCAGATGGAACTTGAATTCCGATGGAAAAACAAATGAAAACGAAGAAGGGAACCCAGAAGCAAAAAACTTCAACTTAAAGCTCTAAAAAAATAGGAAAGGTTTCTGGGAAATACTTGAAGCAGTGTCAAAGACTTTGAATGTGTTGATTTGTTTTTTCAAAAGATGAGGGTGCAGTTGAAAACGCGGTTTCGATAAAAAAATGAAGAAAAAAATACCAGAGGAGAGGAGAGGAGAGGAGAGGAGAGGAGGATATGGAATTGTGAATTTTTAATATTTAATCAAAGTGCTTACCTGGTCTTCTTCATCTTTCTGCTTCTTTCCTCTCGCTTTCCTGCCTCATTTGTCTCACGGCTCTCTCATATACCGTTATAAGACTTATGTTTTCACACTTAGCAGCTACATCACCATGACTCTCTCTCTCTCTCTCTCTCTCTCTCTCAAGTGTTTTAGGAAATATTTTAATTGTTTTATATTACAAAAAGTCCAAAATATTAGATTGGTTAAAATGACGGAAATAGAAATGTTGAACTTTTATTTATTTGTGAATTTTTCTTATTTGGTTAACCTATACTATGGAATTTCAAAATGACGAAAATAGAACTGCCAGAATTTTTGAATTTTCTTGTTTGGTTAACCTAAAAGAACAATGGAATTTGAATACATAATTTTTTATTTTTAAACTCCCACTTGTAGAAATTTGGAAATGACACATACTTATGTGGAATTCAAACTTGAGAATTGGAGATTCCAAATTCTAGGGTGTAGTCAAACTTGGATTTGAGAGGATTTTAAAAGACTTTAAAATCCTAGTGTAGTCAATTAAAAGATTTTAAAGGATTTTAGAATCCATTCAAATCTAGGTGTAGTCAATTAAAATATTTTAAAGGATTTTAGAATCCAGGTGTAGTCAATTAAAAGATTTTAAATGATTTTAAAATCCATCCAAATCTAAGTGTATTCAAAATTTGGAGGATTTTTATAAGTTGTGGATTTCGTGGGATTTTGTAGGATTTCTATATGTAACAAAGGCTAAAAAGAATCCAACCTCACCCCCTAGTGTGAGATCCCACATCGCCCAGGGGAGTTATCCTTATATGTATATTCTCATCCCTACCTAGCACGAGGCCTTTTGGGAGCTCACTGGCTTTGGGTTCCATGGGAACTCCGAAGTTAAGCGAGTAGCGCGCGAGAGCATTCCCATGATGGGTGACCCACTGGGAAGTTCTCGTGTGAGTTCCTAGAAACAAAACCGTGATGGCGTAGTCAGGGGCCCAAAGCGGACAATATCGTGCTACGGTGGTGGAGTGGGCCCGGGATGTGGTGGACCCCGGGTCGGGATGTGACACCTAGGATTTCAAATCCTTCCACCAAAATCTACAAACTATTCATTCAAATCCATATGAATTTTGTAGGAGTCCTTAATCCTCTTAAATCCTATCAAATCTATCACTTTTAAAATCCTTTAAAATCCTAGTTTGACTACACTAAGTTTTTTTTTTTTTTTTGCACGCTGAAATTTTAATTTTTTATGTTTATGAATTCAAAATGTCAATATTTTTTAATTTTTATTCATTTTAAAGATAACGACATATTTCATTTATGAAAAAGATAAATTCAGGATCACGAAGAACATGATCTCCAGACCATCTCCAATGGTTGGGCTAAAAGCCAAATATTTTAGCCCGGAAAATTTAGCTTTTAGCCCAGAAACAGTTTTTCTGCTCCAACCCATTCTACCCTAAAATTTTAGCCCGGGATTATTAAAGAATAAACTTAGGCTATTTTTTTTCTTAAATTAATTTAAAAATAAAAAATAAATATGTAGACTATCGTAAATTAATTTTATGAACATTTTAATCTAAAAAAATTTAAATTCCGACAAATATTTTCACTCGGTTCGGTGGAGCCCACACCGATTTCTGGGCTAAATTCTGGGGGGAATCTGGCCTTAGTTTAGCATTTAGCATTTAGCCCAAATTTTCCCCTTGCATTGGAGTGAGTTTGGGGGGAAATTTTGGGGGGTAATTTGGCTTTTAGCCCACCATTGGAGATAGAGATCTGATGCTACAAAATAATAATCTCAAATGTGGTAACAAATTAAAAAGGGTAAAAAAAAAAAAGACAAATGTTTCATAGAAACCAATGCATCTAGTGCCGAAAATCATGTGAGATATGAAAACTTTCAAACCAATTATGGGATAGAAAAATGACATGCTTATATCTATATTTTGTAGATAAGGATGTCACATTTGTAAATCACCTTAACATCCCAAAACACCATTTAACAATAGATACAAAAAAATTCAATCAACTCAACTGTGGCGAACCACCGGACCAACTGCACAATGACCAAACTCACCTATAGTGAGAGACTATAAAACTCCCCTAAATGAGAAACCGGACAACTTAATTACATTGAGTTTCTGAAGTTATTACAAACACAAGATGAAATGATTTTTCAGTGTGACCGGAACACGAAGTGGTACATCACGTGTCATTCTGCAAATAGTGGGATATGTGTATTAAAAAGTTAAGAACTTAAAAAATAAAATTTTCCATCACTTACATAAAAACATGTGGTTTACCACTCGTGTTCCGATAAAAAAAAAAAATTTCTCCACAAGAAGAGATTTTTCAGTATTACCGTCACACGAGGTAGTATACTACGTGTCTCTATGTAAATGAATGGATATGTATGTTAAAAGATTAATAACTTAAAAATTAAAAAATTTCACCACTTAAATAAAAACACGTAGTGTACCATCCGTGTTCCCGTCACAACTAAAAATTTTCCCTCCACAAGATGACTTGAATAAACGACAAAATAAAAAATCACACAACTTTACTCAGCAAGATTCTCTCATGGATGTCTCGGTCGTCAACTCCCAGCAAAGCAAATCGGATGGTTGTCATTCCCCAAATCAGATCCAAACTTTGATTCCATAATGCACAGCTCAAGCCGATAGATTCTAGCACATTATACGGCTTGGATAAACATAACTCATGACTCGAACGCCTTAAACGCTTGTTGGATCAAAAATTGAAAAGTTGTTCTGTCGGGAATACAAGAAATCAAGACAAACCAACCCGAAGAGGAATATTAATAGAATGTCAATATGTTTGATATAAATCTTAATCCTAATTAAGCTTTCATATGTATAAAAAAAATGCTAAGCTTTCGTGAATGTTAATTCTTCTTGGCTGATGACTCAACAGACCAATTTGTTGTTATCAAGTGATGTTTTTTCGGCTAACTAAATTCTAAGAACTAACTCGATATATCCGTAATCTTGAATCTGGATCCTCTTCAGATTCTCTTTATGAGAATTCTGGAGATCCGTGAATCATATATGTTCATCGTACTTCGTGCAGTTAAAAATCATTTTTAAATATTTTTATTTAAAATTAAATACAAACAATATCTGATAAAAACTAATCACACGATGTAGGATAAACGGACATAATTTATAGATCTCTAGAATTCTCACCAAAAGATCCGGAAAGGATTCTGTTGGCGTAATCTTTTATGTTAACATAGTTTCTCCATAAATGATACAATAAACAAAAACAATCACCAAGTCAAGGCACTTTCGATGGCGGAGAAGTATTCCTTCGTATTTAATTCATTAATAATTGTCAGATATGCGAAGTCAAAGCTTGTTTTCTTTTCCTTCCTTTTTTTTTTTTAATCATATGCACTCGTTTAATTTTTTAAAAGAATTATAAAAATTACAAAGAAGATTCTCTACGGATCTTTAAAGCATACATGTCAAAGATAATCTTAGGCATAACTTTCTTTGAAAAATTACAAGGGAATTGTTATTGGCACTTCAAAAATTTTATTTTACATTATAAATTTTTTATAATTAGAAAAAAAAATATACACTTGTGAGAAGTGTAGAATGAAATTTTTAGAATGCTAATAACAGTTCCCAATTACAAAACCAAATACAAACATGATTGTATTTATGACCTAAACTAAATTAGCTAAGTCAGTTGTTGTCATATTGGTTTCCTGTAAGTGTGTTGGAATCGTATATCGGGAAATCGTTTTGAAAGAAGCCTATATCTTGTATAAGAGAATGGATCATAAGCCATGAAATTTGTAATTATTTATGCAAAATTTGGATTAAGATATTGAAATCTCCTTCCACAACAACATGTTTCAATTTATATGTGTCTCTTTACATATATAATTACTTTTTTAATTTTCATCAATCTGAGTTTGGACTACAATGATCATCATTCTTTTTTCTTTTAGACATATGTTGACTTGGTTGGGAAATATGATTAAGATGATGTAGGTATTTTAACATAATAGACAGTAAATTAATGAAAGCCTTGACTTCCCTAACCAGCTCTTAGCCAAGAGTTCGTGGCAAAGACTATATAATGAAGCATATGCATGAATCTAGGTCAAACTATATACCATTTCTGTGGTTGAACTTGAAGGTTATATTGATGTGAGAGGTCTCGTATAATTTTCAAAATGCAACAGGATTATTGCAAAATTTAAACTGAAAGTGATTATATAAAATTTCAGATAGTGTAATGACCAAAACATTAGCTTTGAGTCGTTATATAATTGTTCGACTCTTTTTTTTTGGGTAATCTTCAAGTTCAAGTACAACTACGACATCGACATGATATCATATAGTTAGCTAGAAATACTAAATTGAATGATTTTCATTTTTTTCACTCATAAGGTGAAGTTTTAAGGATTAAGATTCCTTGGGCAGTAAAAAATTGGCTGCTAAATCACATTTAATTACAATATTTGTGGGAAAAGAAAACTTAATTTGGGTTTTACCTTTCTTTAATTTTATGAAAACGATCATTATGATAAAAGAAAATTCAAGCCAGCTAAGGTAGCAAAAGGCACCAAATCGGACTGCCACATCTAAGTTCCTCACGATGGACCAAATACATATGATATTCTTGACGTAATTAAATATGGGAATGTCTGCCATTAATCTACACGTAATGTTCAACGAGACCCTACGTACCCATGAATGGAAACACGCGTAGAAATGTGAACACAAAAAACACATGAAGTGTACAAAGTACAAACAGAGAGAAACGAGGGTAGCCGGTAGATTTTGGAGCACACATACATGCGGTTGCCATTCTTTTATTATATTTATTAATTTTGATATTTATAAAAAATTGCGTGAGAGCAGGTTTTGTGTTGCATTTGGACCCCTGGATTTTTGAAGCAAGTACAATATTCATTAAATTGTAGAAATACGTACAAATTCGAGGATAGGGTGCTAACAATGGGCCTCAATAAAAACCTTGTCGGGGCTTTCAACCCGATCGAAGGAAAAAAGAGTGTCCCTCACCAATTTAACTATAAAGACTATCCTCCAATAATAAATTAGTAATAATATCAGGGGTTCTTCAAACCAAGAAATTGGATGTTCAAGTGTGAGACTCAACCGTGCTAGTCGATGTGCCACTCTGTTTGTCTCTCTAGGTCCGAAGGAAATCTTCCATTGCTTGAACTCTTGCATATTCCACTGTGTATCCGCAAACAGGACCAAAATGACCATGTAAAGCCGTTCCCGCATTTTGTATAGCAGCAACCACCAGTAGAGCATCGCTTTCCACCTGCACTAATTCCTCACGCCAATGCCGAGCAAACAAAGCTGCTGCCCGTGTAGCAGCAGCCTCTGCATGCATCGCCGAGGTGATACCATTCTCCCGCAACACCATTGCAGCTATAAAACCTCATGTTTCGTTTGGAACAACAATCCATATGCCCCTATATGATCGATTCTTATCCCAAGCCGCATCAAAGTTACACTTTATCCAACCTAAGTCCGGATGTTTCCACTTCTGAACACGAATCGTTGGTGAGTGTGGTTGAACCTCATTCCATTTCCTGATTGTGGGCACTGTAATAGAGCATGTTCAACTGTCTCTGCCTCCTTATCACAGAACCCACATATATCCTTCCTAAGAACC
The DNA here is from genome assembly GCA_036320875.1 of Cotoneaster glaucophyllus. Lineage (NCBI taxonomy): Eukaryota > Viridiplantae > Streptophyta > Magnoliopsida > Rosales > Rosaceae > Cotoneaster > Cotoneaster glaucophyllus. The sequence continues at coordinate 10,847,234 of CM070064.1, read as the reverse complement.
CGTCTATTCTTCAAATTTACTTTCCCCGGTACCTTTGCACGCCACAGGGCTTTCCAAAGAAATTTTGTCTCCTCATTTATTGCAGATCCAACCGGTTCATCCCCCCAAGACCATGACATGTTCTTGGACCACTGGATTTTGAAGTATTATTGTTGACTCCAAAAAATAACAATATTATCTAAATTACGTATTAGTTAATTTTCTTTGTCAATAAAAGAAGGTGAAAAAAGATTTAATTTTATCATACCAAATAAAATCATGAACAATAATATAATTTTTCAATAACAAAATATTGTTTTTTCTTCTTTTCTTACTCCTATGTCTAATTAAAAAAATCAAAAATCAAAATACAAATAGAGAAATTTTATTTAAACTCATCTAACTTATTTCCACACCCAACTTACTCTTTGCACCCAGTTGATTTTTAACTAAACTATTAATATCTCTTTAAACCCAAATTTAGTACCTAGTATACCCCCATAAACCCAATTCAATATGTGGATTTATTTTTACACCCATTTGAATTTTAACTCGATCAAGTCACATAAAATGCTGCCGCATTGGCCGTACATTCTCCGTGGTTGGCTCAAGGTCTCGGCATTTGCCATCAAATTAATTACTTGGAATTCAAGAAACAAAAAAGCAAGAGGAATCTGACTTTTGGAATTGGGATTTTTTGTTTTTTTTTTGTTGGTGGGGGGGGGGGGGTGTGTGTGTGAATATGTGCGAAAGATGAGGGTGGAGAACCGAAATGGGGATACAAATGGCCAAAGTTCGTGGTGATGGGACACAAAGGCAACGTGATGAACTTGTTGTGTGGTTGTGGATTAAGAGTAAGAGAGACGATATCTGCAAGTCTTTTAGGCAATACTATTTGCACCAATAGCTACATTAATGCCATGATTTTGGGGTGTAGTTAGACTACACTTACAGAGAAGAAAAAAAATATATAAAAACAAAAGAAGCAAACGGAATCCAAGATCCTTGCAATATCTGCAAGTTTTTTTTGTTGGATTTTTATCACCAATGGTCCCTGAGATTGACCAAACTCATCATTTTGGTCCCTCACTTTCAAAATCAATCAATGTTGTCCCTAACATTTACCACCACATATCAATTTGGTCCTTCTATTTAGATTCCGTGAATTATTATGTTAGTTTGCATGTGGGACCCACAAATCCAATAAAATGTTGACACGTGGATTATACAAAAAAGGGTTTTTATAGCAAATGGTCCTTGACATTGATCAAACTCCTCATTCTGGTCCCTGAGTTTCAAAAATCAATCAATTTGGTCCCTAACTTTCACTATCGCACATCAATAGAGTCCTTCCATTAAAATTTCATCAATATTTTTTGTTAGTGTGCTGATGTGGTCCCACTAATCCAATCATATGGTGCCAAATGGATAAACTATAAGAAACTATTTTTTTTAGAGTGAACCAACTGACGAGTATTCCGCGCTGATATTTCTCTTGCATCCCACAATTCCGATTGGAAAATAAGATTCAATCTAAATTTGATAAAATTGAATTCAAATTTGATAGGATTATAACCAACTAGAGAGAATGAGAAGTGAGTTTATGGAAGACAAGAGCTTTAGTGATGTCATGGTGCCTTCCTTTTCTTTTTGGGCATACCTAGATGAAGACGATGATGTCTTTTTTTTTCTTTTAGTTTTTGTTTTTAATTTATTATAGTACTTTTAGTTTTAAATCTTAAAAAAAATATTTTTTTTATAGTTAATCCATGTGGCACCATATGATTGGACCAGTGGGACCATATTATTATACTAACAAAAAATATTGCCAAAATTTAAACTGAATGACCAAATTGATGTGTGGTAGTGAAAGTCAGGGACTAAATTTATTGATTTTTGAAACTCAGGGACCAAAATGAGGAGTTTGATCAATGTTAGGGACAATTTGTGATAAAAATCATTCTTTTGTGTAATCCACATGTCACCATTTTATTAGATTTGTGGGTCCCACATGCAAACTAACAGAAATAGTTAACGGAATCTAAACGGAATGACTAAATTGATGTATGGTGGTGAATGTTAGGGACGACATTGATTGATTTTGAAAGTGAGGGACCAAAATGATGAGTTTGGCCAATCTCAGGGACCATTGGTGATAAAAACCCTTTTGGTTTTTTAGGGTGCAGATGGACAATGGGAGACCGACTATAACAATTTGCTGTTGCAGAAAGATAAACAAACTATGCAGGATTGATTGAAAAAAAAAATTAAAACCAAAATACTCATCTTCTAAGCTCTAAAAAATTGAAGTCAAACGAACAAAAAATTCATATATTGAGTCATACCTTGGTTGGAGGATTCAAAACTTCAAAATCATTATCCATCAATAGAAAAACTTATTTTTCTCTATGAGAGCTATTAGGGTTTTAGCCGGAATGAAAATAGGATAAACAAAGAGTGATCGTAAGGTTTAATTATAATGTTTGGGTCTATTGATAAATTTGAGTTTTATTATTAATTTCATTTTGTACTTAATAATAATTATGCAATAGGGTGAAATAGACAATTAACATTTTAAATTTTAAATTATGTGTAAAAAAAGGTTGCATGAGTTTAAATAAAATTTCCCATATAAATATCTCTCCACTCCTACATTTTACCTCTCCCTCATCAATTCCTCTCTTTTTCAAGTTTCTCTCCAACTTCTCTCTCCATATATTTTCTAAATAAAATAATAATAAAACTACTTCACACACAAAATGTGTGGCTTTAGGCTAGTTAAATGTTTAAACTAAGGCTTTGAAATTGGTGTGCTATCGTGCTCCTGTATAATTCGTCTCTGCTCCCTTGTGATGCTGACTTTGAAAACATTCTGGTTTTATATATATGTCGACTCTTTTTCAACTCCAAGTTTTGAATGTATAATCGAAATTTATTTTTAAAAAATCGAAATTTATTTTAGTCAAAAAGTCTTAAGTATTTCTTCAAATGAGATATTTTGCTTTTAGTTTCTTAGGTCGCTGCGTATGGAAGAAAGAAAATGAATAAAGTATTAGTAAATAAAAGACTCTCAATATGCAAAACAACTTACATGAATACGCAAAACAACTTATATTATACAAAGTATTATTAAATTCTAATATTACGCGACTATGTACCCACTCCATATATATCTTACTCTTTAATAGAGGCAGGATCATGTAAAGGTAGAAAACCTTTCTGTTTTCCCATTAAATAAATAAAATGTCAAGGGAGGTAAAGACTAGCTTGTAGCTACGGCACGTTGAATTTTCATTCTTATTTGATGAACAATACAGTAAAAGCAAGCTATTAATTAATTAGTAGGAAGAGAGATTGCAGTTCGAGTATTCAGGTCTTATAAGGTTAACTATACTTTTCATCCTTGTAGAATATTTTATCCCTACCTTATTTCACATCCTTATTAGTCATTATAATTTCAATAACTTCTCTATCACAGATGTATATTACTCCTGTGTCATTAGGGTGGTATTATCTATACACTTATTTTACCTCTCACTCATAGCTTATTAATTTTTTCATTCGATTCAAAGACCACAAACTGAGAGGGGCGTGTGAATAGTAAAATGAGGTGTGTGGATAGTACCATCCAAGTTTTACTCCAAGAAAATGGTTCTTATCTCCAAAACAAGGCTTTTATTTTTCCTTCATGGTTAACGTGTGACAAAAATAAAGACTGAAATCACATTCAACCGTGCACTCTAATATATACAAAAATAATTTATCAGTCCATCTATAGTTGAGCAATTAGGTCACAATGCATGTCAAACCCAAGTTTGCAACGATATGGAATGTTATTGTTAGCAGTGGTTTCAACGATCAACAATTACTGCCACATTCTAAACAAATCTCAGTGTTTGAAATAATGTATCCAACACATGAAAAACGTTTATTGTAGGGGAATGTATATAGTTGTGTATATGGTGAAGAATCATGCTCAGGATGCTATATATGCTATGAGACTTTTGTTTTTAAATATAGTTTTCCCTTCTTCTCATATATGAGCCTTTCTTTTTCTATCTCTTGAGTTTCTTAACTTTTGTTAAACTTTAGGGCTGATTTAGCATCGACATAAAGTTATCTAATTGGTGTACCCTGTAAAAACCTAAAACTAGTTTCTCTTTCGAAATTCTCTTTGTACATCTTCGTGATCTTTTAATAGAATTTTAATAAAGTCGTTTTTGTTTTTCAGAGAGTCTAATATGTTTTCTTATAAAGCAAGATTACGAATTTTGTGATCTTTTAATAGGACCTCTTTTCGAGTCATTTCAATATTAATGAGTAACAATATAGACCACATATTTGTTACGGTAAAGTGAATGCACTTGCGACGTTTACTTTATCTTGTTATGAGTAGGGATGGGCAACGGTTATAGCAGGCGGGTAACCGCGGTTATTTATCCATAACCATTTATTCTCATACCCGCATAACCGTTTACCCGTTGGATAATTGACTAAACTGTTATACTCATACCCATAACCGTTTATAAACGGTTAACCATACCCATAACCGCGTACCCATTTAACAGTAACCGTTTAATACCCGTTTACCCATTTATCATTTTTTAACCCGTTTATCCTTTCTTTTTTTATCATTTACTTATTTTTCACCCGTCTACGTGTTTTTTCACAACTTGAAAATTAAAAAAGAAAAATTTGTCATAATTTTCTTTTTCTAACAATTAAACACCGTTATAGGTACATTTATCATACATTTCCGCATTTTAATTTTTTAAGTCCTTATACCATTCGAATAATTGAAATAATAGTTTACGGACGATATTTTTAACTGTTCACAATGAAGGTAATATAAAATTGGCTAGGTATTCTTGTGTTACGAAAACTGTTAAAAGATAATATTATTTGGTTATTTAACTCGGAATGTAAAGTATTAACATTATATATATATATATATATATATATATATATATATATATATATATAATGGACCATGAAATCATGCACTATAGTCAATAGCATTGATCTAAGTTTTGTCTGATAGGGAATATGGTTTGTGTTAATTTTACATATATAAAATAAATGGGTAAACGGTTACCCGTTTATAACCGTGGTTAATAGCCATAACCGCCCATTTAAATTTCGTGGGTAAACGGTTATACCCATAACCGTTTATTTATCTAAACGGTTACCCATAACCGTAACTGTTTAATTTAAACGGGCGGGTAACCGCAGTTACCCATAACCAATGAGTATTTGCCCATCCCTAGTTATGAGCTAGTTATTTAGATAAAAAAAATGGGATGTGTATTCCTCAACAAGGATGTAGTGATCCCTTAAAAAAATACTTTTTTTTTTTTTTAACAAACGATATTAGCTACACTAATTCACCAGTAGACTTGTCAAGCAATGCAGTTCTTAAAAATGCATATGCAAACTGGAATAAGATATATATAATATAGATAATTCTCCTAAACTAATCATGGGTATTTGTGTGCTCTCAAATTTATAAAATATTCATAATTCTAACACCTTTATACAATTTTCCACCAATAGAAATTTAATTGTCTGACCAAAATAACCTTTCAAGTGTTAGTTCTAGTATCGGAAGAGCAAGGAAGACTCAAAATATGATGAAAGACATATTCAAGGCCTCACAATAAACTAACAATAATGTAGTTCATTATCGTCCTTAAAAAAATACTAAAAACATATATTTTATCAAGCACTTCAAAATAATCAGAATACACTCCTTGCTTTATTCTTTAATAAACTACTAAACATTGTACTCGTAACGTATAAAAGTTGGAAGTTGTGCATTATGTTCGCAATGTCATTTTCTTGCCCTAGGAATAGTGCTAACCTTAATACAAGGACAAGCGTTGGTGGACCGGAGAAGAGTTTTGGTTTGACACACAAAGGTAGGTGGTGCTGTGGTAGTCCCAACACGCAATCACGTTTTAGGTTTTCCACAAGTTCGAGTTTAACGATAACCAAAGTTTAAGAGCCACTAATAACCACTAGTGCTTGTTTCTTGGAGCAAGTAATTTAAACATCTTGAAGGTTGGGAAATTTGATGAGAATTTCCACCTCGAAATATGTCATCCAGCATTTCGATGCGAATCAAACTATGCATGCCACCATGCTCATTCTTCTCGTTAAGTAGTATTTTCTATGGATTATCAGTCATTTTATATTTTTAGCATAATATTTTATAATGTTGACCTTGAAATTGAGGTTAAACTTAACTGGTTAGCAGAGAGTCCACAATGAATCACAATTTTAAAAGAGTCCCCTTATCATTTCTCTTTTTCTTTTTTTTTATTATCCGAAACACAAGTTGGTACGCTATTGTCATAATATAAGTGAAAAAAAAATATAAAATCAGCATTCTTTTACTTGTATTATAACACGATGTACAAGTGCACTGAAAAATTTCTCCTTCAATTGTCTGCATGTGAAAATCTAGCTCACCAACCTTTCCGAATTGCCTGACTTGGACTTTTATAATTTCATTATTCCTCCTCCTATTTTCCTTGGAGATTATTTTGCTTAGACTGCAGTCTGCTGCCTGCAGTATTCTTGTTCTTTGTTAATTCCCATCATTTTCTCCCCCTTTGAAAATGTTAAGTTACGTAATTGGGTTAAGTCTTTCAATCCCTCAAGAACAAGTCCGAGTTAGACTTGCATCTCAGTCATTAGACCATATATCTTCAACTTAAGTCCTCTAACTTGATCTAAATTAGGTCAAAGTCATCTCTGTAACAAAACACGTGGTTAGTGATTACTCTACTCCTAATGTAAAAGACTTAATTGCACAAAATTTCAAATTCTCAAAAATTGTAAGACATAGGAATTGTGAATCCCAGAATTCCAATATGCCATTGATTTTGAAATTAAGTTCCGAAAATTTTAATATTCCGAATAATTCCAAAAATGAAAAGAAAATGTGATTTTGAATTTTTTTTTGGGTTGAAATTAGAAAACCCCATTTCCTATCTAATTCATTAAAAAATCATCCATAATATCCAATTTAAAGCGTATACGACTAAAACATGAGTTCTTCGCTGAAAGAGAGACTTGCAAGTTGGCTAGTGGTTACTAATTACTCTCCTAATTATGTTTGTATAAGGAATTTTTACGCCCTAAAGAGATTGAGACCTTCCATTAAAAAAAGAAAAAAAAAAAGAAAAAAAAAGAAAAAAAAGAAAAAAAAAGAAGAAGAAGAGAGATTGACCAATTTATCAAGAAATAAACCAAAATGTTAAATACAAGGATTATGAATGCCTTCCATGAACATTACAAATGCGTGCCGAAAAGATTTGCAAATGACACATTCCAAGTAGGAATTTACACATTGCTCTCTCGCACCTTTATAGTTTGTAATGCTCATGCGGGCATTCCTAACGTAATTGAGGTAGATAAAAGACGTTATAAGACAAATTATGGATACATGTTATCTGTTTTCTGAGGTGTCAAATATTCAATTTCTGAACAAATGAGAAGGAAATTTAGATTTCAAAACTGCCGAGAGGGGCAATGAGAACTTCTACAACTAAAGATGTTATGCAGAGCAGCAGAAGATGTTGCATGCCAAATAGTAAATAAGAGGTTTTATGTAGTCAATCCAATACAACAGCTGCAGGTAGCTGTGGCTCTTTCATTCATCCAGACATTTTTTTTTCTCTCGTTCCGTTTTCTTATTCTTTTTTCTGCACAACAAAAGAACTCACACAAGTATCTCTTGAAACGAACACGAGAGGTATTATAGGATATAGAGCTGCCTTTCGGCACTATCAGTATATGCATTCAAAGTCTAGTGCAGTTAATTGTAGGAGTAGATACATCATGTGTCGTGGAAACCAATCGAGTGATGTGGTAACGCCAGCTCCCTTTAGACGTTCTTGTCTGAAGTACAAATCATAGCAGCAACTGTACCTATTTTGCCACAGACTCAGTAGACCTTTCATACAAATCTTGCAATCCACAAACCATATTTGCAGGTACTGCTATGTCAATCATTTTTGGGTATGAGAGTTTTAGATCTGTCAAACAACATAAATTTGTCTTAATTCAAACCTAAAACGGTTGGATATGTCATAAAACAATGACACGGCACTTTATAAGTTTAGATGCGATAATTTTACTTACTTTCCATGATACTTTTAAATCCCTCCTGCAGAAAAGAATTCAAAAATCAAATTAGTTAGATATAGGCAAAAAGTGTCGAACATACCTGTATCACCGATGAAAGATAAAGTGAATTCATGCTGCAGTTATGGTCAAATGCATGCAAAATTCTCTACAGTGGGTACTACTTTATTTAGCTAATAATCTCCAGACGACTGCAGAATGTATATCTCATCGCTTTCCCTTAAACTTCAACAGAATTCTTTTACAACATCCGAGAAATATTAGTGTTAACCATTCATAGTAAAATTAAGTGACTGCTTTTATGCAGAAGCTCCTTCACATTAATATCTGCCCTTGTCAGTACACATCTAGGTTAAATATTTGTCGAACCAGAATATGCAGACATAAAACATTGATGATTAGATTTATTAGAGTAAAAGGAAGTTATTATCTGCTTGTCAACCAGATAGTAGTAGTTACATCCTTCTGAAGAAAATAAAATTTAGTAAATGCAAGGGGTTTGGCAATTTTGACAAAAAACAATTATATACCTCATCTTTTGTGAGCCGAGGATTATAAAGCATCTCCTCCCCCACAGTACTAATCTGCATGTCAAGCAAACAAGTGGCATAAGTAGCTGCATAGATTCAACTTGGTATGGAAGAAATAGACAGTAGATAGTTCCTTACAGTGAATCCCTTGTAATCATGAGCAGGATAGATAAATGTATCCTTTGGCAATGTGAAAATCTGGATTTGTAAGCACAGAAGTATTAGTGGTTTCTCTGTATATAATGTTATGGATCAAACTCATTTATTTCCCATGGTATTGAAAGTCAAAGTATATTATCTCGTCACGTGCTTGCCTGTGAATGAACTGAGTTGTAGAGTTGATGTGAACTGCCACCCTGCAAGCAGATTAGAGAAATAAAAACAACGAACTACAACTGCCCTTCACAGTTCCATTTACGAAACAACCCAACTTCAACTACCAAGATGCTGCTAGTTTTTCGGTTTTCCTTTTAGTTGATATAGGGCAGCAGAAATTGTCACAGAGAAGTGACATCATAAAGAGTTTGAAAAGTTTAATCTGTACCTGAAAATCGGTTCTCCCACATCCACGTATAAGTAGTGCATCCCCAGTGAAAGCCATCCTCGGTTGGGGTTGATCAGGCCCATCTCCTGTTACATAGGTAACACAACCTAATGTATGCCCAGGAGTAGCTCGAACCTGAAACAAAAATAAACATATAAATATACATGTCCAAAAGAACATGTTAGTCATATACAACACACGCACACACGAAACACAAAATTAAACTAACTAGTTCCAAATCAGACAATACCAGACAAATTTTGTTCCAGCAGGTTGTTTCCACGTGTTGATCTTTTTCGTCATTACACCAAATGTGCACGCAGCAGACCACAACATACAAACATAAGATACATATCCACACACATCACGACTAGGCTACTAGCACATGCACTGCACACACACAGATACACAGCCACACACACACACCCAACACAGAGATTCACACATAAAAATAACTTCAATCAGTATATAGCAGACAAATTTATTTTTACAGTAGGTTATTTCTTTTGGTCATTTTTTACATTTCACCATAGAGGGATGCAGTAGCTCACAACCTATACCAGTACATATAAGCCGAGTACAAAACTGAACTTTAACATTTGTGAAATGCCACCCTACCATACCACAATGTTTCTTCTATTTTATCAGCTACAGGCAATTAATTTGATAAAGGTGATCTCGGTTTTCAAGCCGCTACCAGGTTTGGGTTAAACACTCCAATTTAATCAACCAAGTTTTTACCTTCACGTAGCACATTATCATTCAGTCTGCTTAGTAATTGTTCATCATTCTATTGTGAGTTGTTAGTTGTGACAAAGGTTGATCTTACATCAAACTCTAGCGAAAAAGAACTGCACAAGATGGGATAGGTACTCTTATGCAATGATCACTGGGAAGCATATACTAAATGTATAAATATTTCAGGGGCTCGCCTAACAAGCATTACAATAACTCTCCCCCTTAAATAATTCTCGAGCTCTCATTAATCTAAAAAGAGGGGAATATAATGGTAAGCTTGCTTATACATTTACTCCTCCAGAAACCATCAGAACCTTCCGATTTGCATGTTACATTGTGCAAGAAACTTAAAACATAAATGAAAATAAACCCAAGTGTTTGGCATACCTCCAAAAACAGATCTCCAAAATATATTTTATCGCCGGCTTCAATCAAAAGGTCCGCTTTTGATTTGCTCGCCTTGGAAATGACAGATTTCACACCAGGAAGCTTAGTCTGCCACAACAAAATACACGCACATCAACCAAAAGCAACAAAAAATGCCAGAGATTGGTAATTCATTTGCCATTGAATTCCACCAAAGAACACAACTTTTACACAAACAGCATCTTTCGAAAGGAATTCTTCATTTCATCATTCATGAATAACACAAATGCAGTAACATTAACAAAATAATTAAAAAAAGTCGCGAAAAAAGCTCGAAAGTTGGAACCTTGATGAGGCCGGTGCCAGTGACGTGATCAGCATGAACATGAGTGTTCATGGCGTAGATCAACTTCAACCCCAGTTCTTTCACAAGGGAGATATCCCTATCCACCGTCTTGTCCACAGGGTCAATCAGCTGCAAATTCAACCAAATTAAAGACCCAAAATTTGCATCATCACCATCATCCTAATCACAATTAAGACCGAAATTACTACTTTAATAATTAAGATTTCACAGAAAAGGGCTGACCAGAGCGGGTTTGTCGGGGTGAGAGACATCGGCGAGCAAGTAAGTGTAGGTGGAGGACTCCTTCTCGAAGAGCTGGCGGAAGAGGAGCTTGGAAGAAGAACCAGACGACGTCGTATAAGCCATGGTTCGGGAACGGGAAACGAGCTTGGTGCGGATTACAAAAGGAGGAGGGAAGGATTTTGGAGAAATGGGATTGAACAAAAGGGAAGACGAGGAGGAGGAGGAGGAGGAGGAGGAGGAGCGAGGGAGAGCGGCGAATCTGAGGACGCCGACTCGAAGCATTTGTCTTGATTCGTAGTGGGTGTCAGGGATCGATTGAGCGATTCGGTGGTTGTGTGAGTGTTTTTAAGGGGTATTGATTTGATAAGATAAGCGAGGACAGTGATTGGTTTGCGCGCCAATTCCAATGAGGGGAAGTGGCCAAAAGCATTCGACTTTAATCATGGAATCACCGAATAATTGCGTCACCTACTTCTGTTGCATACTATTTTATCCAAGGTTTAAAAGGCGTTAGCAGTGGCAAGCCAGGATTTGCCGAGAGAAGGGGCGAACTTCAAAAGAGTGCAAGCTTCAATCGAAACGGTTGCTTTTACATTAGAGAGTGCAAAGTTTTGAATCAATATTCATAACAGAAAACAGTCAATCCACTAAAACGGGTGTAAGCGGTAAGATCAAAGCCATGTAAGAAACTTAAATTGGTAAGGATTAGATTATGAAAAAACGTTAGGCGCTAGTCAGGCAGCGGACTGGGGCCTAGCAATTAGGCGCCTAGACGAGATTTAGGCAAGAGCCTAGAGGGATTTAAATGAATTTCTTTTATTGTAAAATAAGCTGTAGACATCGAAATTTCGTGAAAATAAACGTTGACAAAAAATTAAAATTTCAACGCTCATGTATCACATAAATTTTATACGTAGCGTGTGAATCAACGAAAAATCGAAATAATTCAGAAAAGTCATCAAACAGGACACATGTCGATGCCTGGCAGAAGTGATTTATTTCATCTGATTATTTAAACCCAAAAATCAAGTTTTAGAATTCTATAAATAGGAAGCCATTTCATTCATTTCAAAAACATCAATTTACATTACACAAAAGCCTTGAAGCTTTGAAACTCCAAACGCTCTCAAGCAAATCGCGAAGAATCAAGGAAACTCTCTTCGTTCTTCGCCAAATCTGTCTTCAAAGATCAAGCCCCAACGGCCCTTGAAGCAATCGTTCATTGTTCTTCAAGATCAAGCCCCAACGGCCCTTGAAGCATCGTTCATCCATCTTCGAAGATCAAGCCCAAAAGCCCTTCGAAGATCCATTCATCCTCAACCTTCAAGATCAAGCCCCGACGGCCCTTGAAACAAGCGTTCATCGTTCATCGTTCATTGTTCTTCGAAGATCAAGCCCAAAAGCCCAAAAGCCATTCGAAGATCCGTTCATCCTCAAAGATCAACCCCCAACGGCCCTTGAGGAAATCATCCACTGTTCATCCTAAAGATCAAGCCCCGACGGCCCTTTGGATCAGCAGCCCATCAACAAATCCACACATCCTCGTTCATCAAGATCAAAGCCCTCCAAAGGCCCTTGAAGAACTGTTCATCCAAAGATCAAGCCCCGACGGCCCTTCGGATCAACAACCAAACCACCAAATCTACACCTTACGAAGATAGAATCAGAGGCAAATTGTAAAAGAGATTGTAACCCAAAAACAAATAAAAAAATACAAATATTACTTTGTACACGTGTTCTTGTCTCCTCTGTTTCAGGAAATTTTCGTGTTCACAGATTTGGCACGCCCAGTGGGACTATCTCTACCTCTCATCTCTTTCTTCGTTCAAGAAATCCAAAGCACACTTCAAAATCAATGGCATCAAAGGAAGGTCAAGCCGTTCTTACAACCATCGGCGCTACCTCCATTGAACAACAGCTGGCTCGGATGAGTGAAGCAATTGCAAGGCTCACAAAGATCGCAGATGGGCAAAACTTGCAAGTCGACGCACTCATCAACCGCCAAAAAGCACAAATGGCATCAAGCAAAGGACAAGTCGTTCTCGCAACCACCAAGGAAAGGAGCCTGAGCACTTCCGCCGCGAACGGAGCATCCATTGGCGCCACAACCACTCCTCAACGTGCCGCTACAAATTTTGTGCAGTTAAGGGAGCAAGGGGAACATCAAAAACGCGAGCCTGTCATCAACCTGACCTCGCTAGGGGGCACCTAAGCATGCTGCTGAAGGAAAGCCACGTATGTTGGTTGCACAAGTCATGACCATCGGCGTGATTTCAGTCGAAGAGCAGCTGGCCCAGATGAACGAAACAATCGCAAAGCTCACACGGACCGTGGAAGAGAATGACTTGCAGATCACCACACTCACCAACAGATTGGGAGCAAAACACGAGGAAGGAGACAACTCTGGCGTGAAGAAAGATGCCGAAGAAGAAGAGGAGCCTCCGGTAGAGAAGCCTGAAGAGAAGCAGGAGCCAGACCAACCGGCGGCACTTTTGGGATCTCTCTCTATCCAGCAACTGCAAGAGATGATCGCCAACACCATCAAGGCGCAGTACGAAGGGAGCTCCTATACCTCCATGTTGTACTCAAAGCCTTACTCCAAAACGATCGACGCTTTAAGGATGCCAAGGGGCTACCAACCGCCGAAGTTCATACAGTTCGATGGCAAAGGCAACCCGAAGCAACACAACAAGCGGTTAAGCATCGCCCATCATGGGAAGAAGGAGCCGATCACTGATTTCAAGGTGTTCACCTCAAAGGTAGACAAGACTGGGAAAGAGCCCGCCAAAGAAGCTCTTACCATCAGCACTACCCCCGTCAAAGCCTCATATGCGCCTGTCAAGATCTCCTCCAAAATTAAAGCAAAGGAGATAAAGAAAGATGAGCCTTTCCGCACCCAAGACATGTGCAGAAACACCTTGAAGGAGCTGGAGCAGAAGACTTATCCATTCCCCGACTCTGATATGGTTGCCATGTTGAAAGACTTGCTGGAAAAGAAGGTGATCGAGTTACCGGAGTGCAAACGCCCTAAAGAGATGCACCGCGTCAACGATCCAACGTACTGCAAGTACCATCGTATCGTAGGTCATCCCGTCGGTAAATGCTTCACCCTCAAAACGCTCATCATGAAGCTGGCGCAACAAGGGCGGATTGAACTCAATCTAGAGGACACGACCGCAATGCATACCACTACGATCGTGTTTGGATCCTTCGATCCTGTTCCCCTCCAAATGATTCATGATCATTCCCGCCAAAGCTTAAGTCACACGGCACCTTCTGCGCAACCATCGCTGGGGGCAAGCAACCAAAATGCACCTACCAACGATAAAGAAGGATGGACATTGGTAACCTACAGCAAAAAAAGGAAACCAAGACTGCAAGCCGCAAGACACACCACTACGATCATGTTTGGATCATTCGATCCTGTTCCCCTCCAAAGGACTCATGATCGTTCCTGCCAAAGCTCAAGTCACAAGGCACCTTCTGCACAACCACCGCTGGGGGCAAGCGACCAAGACGCACCTACCAACGAGGAAGAAGGGTGGACATCGGTGACCTGCAAAAGGATAAGGAAGCCAAGACCACAAGCCGTAAAATCAAAGGCGGAGCAAGGGAGAAAACACCATCGCCGCAACAAAAGAAAGCCCAAAGGAAGCTCAAAAGCTGCTAAGCCAACATACGGCGGGGAACTCATGGAGCAAGAGCCGCGCATTCCCGTCTCCTTGAGCGAGTACTTCCCGAATGACTTCTTCCGACAATGCACTACCGCCTCCTGTCATATGGTCAAAGTAGAGATAGAAGGGCCCTCAAAAGGCAAAACTATCGCCACTAAGGAAGGAGAAACCCTCATGCCCGAAGAAGGTCTGCCAACACACTATAGCATCAAACAAAATCAAGAGGAGCCTAAACTCGCCCCTCAAAGGTCAGTCTTCAAAAGGATGAATCATTCAAGGCCCAGAAATTCAGCACTTGATCACATCGGTGGCTCAAACCAAACCTCCGTCTTCAAGAGGCTTAGCATGACAACACTTCAAAAATCCGTCTTCGAAAGGTTATCAAAACCTGAGAAACAAAGCAGCATAGCTAGCTCTCTTCCGCGATGATCAGTTTTGGACAGACTTGAAGAAACCAAAAAGTCTTCTAAAAGGAAGAAAACAACGCTAGAGGGAGAAAAGCTTGACAGACTAGCAGAAAGATGCGACGTTCGAAGCTCGATTTCTTCAAAGACGAAGCACCAATTGGAAAGGGGGCAAAACAGCTCTGGTCAACCTCCAGAGAAAAGTGAAAGCGTTGGAGATAATGAAACTTCGACACAAAGATTGTCCATCCCCGTCACAATGGGCGACTTCTTCCCCGAAGACTTCTTCAATTACTCAGCAAAGGCTCCTTGCTATAAAGATTACGAAGATCGCCTTTCCTACACCACTCGACAAATCAACACAAAATGCTCCTCGTCCGCACGAGCCTAAAAGGCGACACTACGCTCATGGTCCGCACGAGCATAAAATGCGACACACCACGCTCCTTGCCTGCACGAGCTGAAATTGCAAACGGCACCAACACTCCTTGCCCGCACGAGCATAAACTGCGTACGGCACAAAAAGAAAATATACCAAAAAAATATGTATTTTGAACTACGTTACGACTTGATCTCTTATTTTGGAAAGGTACGTAGGCAGCTCGAACATTCAACTTTGAGTTCAGTCACATCAAAATAAAAAAAAAAGGTTTTATTAAACATTTGACTATCAAGAGTCAGTTCCATTACAAATACAAGCAGAATAAACCGACGAAATCAAGCCTGCCTCCTCCGCAGCAACCTGTGAGCCAAGTGACGCCCCTTCAGCAAGCTCCAAGCAACGGCAAGAGGGACGGAAACGTCACCACCTTGGTCAAAGTCGGCGAAGAACTTCAATGACCGCCGTCAAACGACTAGCCAGTAGTGAAGCTCAACGATTTGCAATGCCACCAAGCTTGACTCCAACTCTCTGTTTGCCCTTCAGCAAGCTCCAAGCAGCGGCAAGAGGGACGGCAACGTCACCACCTTGGTCAAAGTCGGCGAAGAACTTCAATGACCACCGTCAAACAACTAGCCGGTCGTGAAGCTCAACGCTTTGTGATACCACCAAGACTTGACTCCAATTCTCTGTGTCGGCAAGAGGAACGGCAAGTGTCACCACGTTGATCAAAGTCGGCGAAGAACTTCAGTAACCGCCGTCAAACGACTAGCCGGTCGTGAAGCTCGCTTTACGATGCCACCAAGCTTGACTCCAACTCTCCATTTGCCCTTCAGCAAGCTCCAAGCCGCGGCAAGAGGGACGGCAATGTCACCACCTTGGTCAAAGTCGGCGAAGAACTTCAGTGACCGCCGTCAAACGACTAGCCGGTCACCAAGCTTGACTCCAACTCTCTGTTTCGGCAAGAGGAACGGCAAGTGTCGCCACCTTGATCAAAGTCGGCAAAGAACTTCAGTAACCGCCGTCAAACGACTAGCCGGTCGTGAAGCTCAACGCTTTGCAATACCACCAAGCTTGACTCCAAATCTTCGTTTGCCCTTTGGCAAGCTCCAAACAGCGGCAAGAGGAACGGTAAGTGTCGCCACCTTGATCAAAGTCGGCGAAGAACTTCAGTAACCGCCGTCAAACGACTAGCCGGTCGTGAAGCTCAAACACTTTGCGATGCCACTAAGCTTGATTTCAACTCTCCGTTTCTTCTTCGTCTTTCCATGCAAGGGAGAGTTCCTATAAAAAAAAAAAATATATATATATATATATATACATATGTTATATAAATGCATGTATGTATGTATATATATATATGTGTACTAAAAAAAAGAAAAAAAAGGGAAGGAAGTGCGTTTTATTAAAAAGAGTCAATTTCATTACAATTTCCTATATGCAAAAAAGTTAAATTACACAAAGAAAAAAAAATACAGTTTCTTCAAAAGAAAAAAAAAAATATATATATATATATATATATGTATATGTCTAGGCCCAGCAGCAACAAAAGGTGCCAACCCAGGCCCAGGCCCTTGCTCTCAAAACCCAGAAGCCCAATCCTTCTTCCTCGCACCCACTTCGATCTCACCGTCACAAACCTTTTAAGAGACGGCAGCCACTACAGTCTCTCAGCTGGGATTTTTGTCTTCCCTCGGTGCAAGGTCGAGCAAACGACGTGTGAAACTCGGCAGGATCATTGTCTCGCCGTACGACCGCCGCTACAGGATATCGACTCCAGCGCCGGCTATCTTCCCTCCGACTCCGATTGAGTCGAGTTTCGTCCAATCCCAGCAGCACAGCATGACGCTGGACTTCACAAGGCCCAACGCCTTCGCGTCGAACCGGAAGAGCGCGGAGATTAAGTTCGCGAATGAGAGCTTCAGTGTCTCGTCGAGCTCGGTGTTCACGTCGTCGGCGATCACCGGAGACAGCAGCATTTCGAACTAGAAGCTCGGATCGTCGATCTTCTTGGGCGGGTCGTGTCGTCCTCTCGAGAGTCTTTGTTTCCTCTTGCCAGGTTAGAGGGTTGGTCTTCTCCATCTTTTTCTCGGCAACGTTGCAGATCTTTGGCTAGCCCATGCTCCGGGAACCCCTACTCGCCCAGCTGCTTTGATTTGGAGTGGTCCTCCTTGCCTCGTCAGCTGCCATGCCCTCTGCAAATCTCCAGCTCTCCCTGGTCCTCACTGTTTTCAAGCGACAAAGACGACAGTAGCAGCAGTCCAGCTTCCTCCCCAACGAGCAGCTCCAGGTCCGCCACGCCCTCGTCCGAACTCTTCTCTCCGTCCTGTGGCCAGGAATTGGTAGACCTCGCTGGAGCTCCAGTGATCTCGGGGAATCTGAGACAGTTGCTCTCCTGCTTCATCTCCTGCAACTCCTCCACTTCAAGCTTAACACCATTGCTGTTGGGCCCAGTCATCGACGGTAGGCAGTGCAACGGGTATGCAGTGTAGTGGCTGTGATTAGTAGTTATGCTTGGTGGTTGTGCTCAGTGGCTATGCTTAGCGGCTGTGCCCAGTGACCGCTGTCAAACGACTAGCCGGTCAGCTCCAGCAGCTCCAGCAGCACATGCAGCCCCTCCTCCTTCGTCTTCTCTCGGACTAGGCCTGGGCTTTCACCCACAAACCCAGTCTTGCAGAGCACCATATATAAAAAAAAAAGATGGTGGAGTCCGGTGCACCACAGCACAGCAGGATGGTGGAAACATGGTGCGTGGGCACCATATGTAAAAAATAATAAAGAAGAAAATATAATATAAAAAAAGAAAGAGGGAAGCATGGTGCATGGGCACCAACCAGAAAATGAAAAGAAATAATATAAAAAAATAAAAAAAATGATGGTGCCAGGTGCACCGAAAGCAAAAGAAGAAAAAATGATGGTGCCAGGTGCACCAAAAGAAAAAGAAAAAGAAAAAGAAAAAGGAAAAAAAAAAATATATATATATATATAATGAAAAAAAAAAGAAAGAAAGAAAGATAAACATATGAATGAAATAAAACCCATTTATTGACATCTCTGAAAATTTACAAGGATATACATTTACATAAGTGATAAAAAAAGTTTTAGGCGAACGGGAGGAAGCCTTCATTGATCAGGTGGCGCCTTATCATTCGGCGGAACCCCAGGAAGAAGAGGCGCTGGAAGTTGATTGTTTGGAGCCTCAACACTCGGCGAAGCTCCAGAGGACGAAGGCAATAGGTGCCTTTGAAGTAAAGCCATAAACATCCGATGGTCACTTTGAATCCGACCTTCTGATTCCTGCAGCTGGTCAAGCTTTCTCTTCATGCTCGTCGAGTAACCATTGGCAAGCATGTGCAGCTCCCTATTCTCGTGTCGGAGCCCTCTAATCTCTAGCTTAAGGCTCGCCACCTCAGCCGTCAAGGATTTAACCTGGCGAGTTCGAGCAAGAAGGCGTTGGCCCATATTCGATATGGAGCCCGCGCACTGAACACTAAAAGCCAAGGAGTCTTGAACAGCCAGCTCATCAGACCGCTTGGAGAAAACCCTGTTGTCTTTAGGGGTGAGAAGATTCCTAGCTACCACCGTAGCGGTTATGTCGTTTTTCATCACAGAGTCCCCAACTGTAAGAGGACCGATGGGGGATACGAAGGACGGGCGCCATATGTTGTCTTGGGAAGGCAAGTCCGCATCTTCCCCAACATTCAAGTCAAGACGACAATCAGATGGGCAAGCCATTTGGAGAAATAATGAAGGAAAACGAAATCAGGCAAATCAAACTCTCAGAAATGCTAAAAGAACGGAAATTCTTACGGGCAGCTTTTCAAGTATGATTTAGGGACACGATCGATGCCTCTATAAAAAAGGGAAGAAGCAACAGAGGCGCCAGTTCAGAAATCGAAGAGGCACCTCTCCCCGAATATCAAAAGTCGGGCCGTTTGTTCAAAGATCGAAGAGGCACCACTCTCTGAGATTTTAAAAGCCAGATTTTCCGGATCAAATCTGTCGCACCTTTCACACGCAACCTCAGCTTTGAGTAAATCACGGGCAACTTTGTCAAAGATTTCTAACAAAGTGAAAAAGAAAACGCGTGAATCTTACTGTTTCAATTACCCAACGATTACCGACAAGAGTAAAGGAATAGTGCCATTGCTTGCTGTAAAAAAATCCCTACATATGTCGACGCTCGTCTTCATGGCAAGGCAGACCTGCAAAAATGCCCAACCCTTCCTCACCTCTGAGAGTAACACTCCCAGCAAAACCTCTCAAAATACTCAGTCTTCTTCCTCCTGAGAATACCTCTGCAAACAAATCACACCAGAGCAAAAGTATCTCATATCATCAGGGTCAAAAGCAAGAGTATCTCATATCATGCTTTCCCCCTAACCTTTTCTTTGTCCTCTCTCTTCACTACAGGACAAGGAGAAAGAGAGCGATCAACGGCACTCGGAGCCAAGCTCCTAGTCAGGAACGGATTGCCTGGAAATCCTTCCCTGATTGCTTACCTAGCCTTGCTCTCGAGTACTCATCTGCCTGGAGAACAGACAAGACGAGCGACAATGAAGCATCAATCTTGAAGGTTCATCTCCTGACCCTTTTCAATATGAATTGGGGAGATTGAACAAAGAAACAGGCCATCATCTCCACCTCGCGTCTATTTTTCCGGGATCCAGAAGCTCTTCGTGGTCCCGTTTCCATTCATCAAGATTAAGCCTCGACGGCCCTTGAAGAAATCACAAGCCCGATCCAAGGAAAATGAGTAAATTCAGACATTTGGAGCCACTCTAGCAGAAGAAACCGCCTAGCCCAGTTCAAGATTAAACCTGTGGAAAACGACTTCTTCAAAAAGCAAAGGTATCTCATATCATCAGGGTTGAAAGCAAAGCTATCTCATGGCATGCAATCTCCCTGTTCTTTCCTTTGTCCCTACTCTTACATGCAAGACAAGGATAAAGAAAAGCAATATGTCGGAACCTCCACTCAAACCTCCAGGAAGATACCACATCTGCCTGAAGAACAGATAAGGCAGGCAGGTGAAGCTAGTACATTGAAGCATGTGGAGACAAGCGCAACCAATATATATGTGCTGGTTCATCCGTTACTGCTTCAAAAGCAAACGTATCTCATATCATCAGGGTCGAAAGCAAAGGTATTTCATATCATGCTTTTCCCTTTTCTTTCCTTTACCCTTGCTCTTACCTGAGTTAGAACCTGAAATCAAACATCCGATCTGGGACTGATTGCCTGGAACCTTTGCCTGGTTGCTTACCGAGCCTTGCTCTCAAGTACTCATCTTCAAGTGCTCTGAAGGACCATTTAAAAGCAAAAGGTTGCGCACCACTTCTGCCAGGCAAAAGAAACAAGCAGAGAAGAATGTAACATGGTGAGCTGTAACAGATCACTATAGCATGACGCCCTCGCCTGCAGAACCGCATGATCCATCCGGAGGAAACTAGGAAATCCTCTAACCCAGTTCAAGATCAAAGCTGTGGAAAGTCAACAAGCGCAACAAAATACGTGCTGATTCATCCACTACCAAAGTCAAAGATCAACTACCACGAGAAGCTCTTCGTGGTCCAACTTCATTCAAGATCAAGCCTCAACGGCCCTTGAAGAAGTTTGCAGTCCATTTCAAGATCAAGCCTCAACGGCACTTGAAGAAACTTGCAGCACAAAATTCAAGTTTCAAGCCTCTACGGCCCTTGAAGAAATTTCCAGTCTAATTCAAGATCAAGCCTCGACGGCCCTTGAATCGACATCTACATTGAGAAACTTCAAAACACATCGCCTACAAGTGACAAGCACAGGTATGCGACGCGCCTTGAAGTGGGGGCATTTGTAGACATCGAAATTTCGTGAAAATAAACGTTGACAAAAAATTAAAATTTCAACGCTCATGTATCACATAAATTTTATACGTAGTGTGTGAATCAACGAAAAATCGAAATAATTCAAAAAAGTCATCAAACAGGACACATGTCGATGCCTGGCAGAAGTGATTTATTTCATCTGATTATTTAAACCCAAAAATCAAGTTTTGGAATTCTATAAATAGGAAGCCATTTCATTCATTTCAAAAACACAAATTTACATTACACAAAAGCCTTGAAGCTTTGAAACTCCAAACGCTCTCAAGCAAATCCCGAAGAATCAAGGAAACTCTCTTCATTCTTCGCCAAATCCATCTTCAAAGATCAAGCCCCAACGGCCCTTGAAGCAATCGTTCATTGTTCTTCAAGATCAAGCCCCAACGGCCCTTGAAGCATCGTTCATCCATCTTCGAAGATCAAGCCCAAAAGCCCTTCGAAGATCCATTCATCCTCAACCTTCAAGATCAAGCCCCGACGGCCCTTGAAACAAGCGTTCATCGCTCATCGTTCATCGTTCTTCGAAGATCAAGCCCAAAAGTTCAAAAGCCCTTCGAAGATCCGTTCATCCTCAAAGATCAAGCCCCAACGGCCCTTGAGGAAATCATCCACTGTTCATCCTAAAGATCAAACCCCGACGGCCCTTTGGATCAGCAGCCCATCAACAAATCCACACATCCTCGTTCATCAAGATCAAAGCCCTCCAAAGGCCCTTGAAGAACTGTTCATCCAAAGATCAAGCCCCGACGGCCCTTCGGATCAACAACCAAACCACCAAATCTACACCTTACGAAGATAGAATCAGAGGCAAATTGTAAAAGAGATTGTAACCCAAAAACAAATCAAAAAATACAAATATTACTTTGTACACGTGTTCTTATCTCCTCTGTTTCAGGAAATTTTCGTGTTCACATAAGCATTAAACGATAATTACATTATTTTTTAAAAATTTATACAACATTTATAGATAAGGTGAGAGTTTAAGATAAATACTCTGGGGTCTTAAAAAGAGGGAAAAAATACATACAAGAATAATAAAAAAATATAAAAAAGAAAGAGAAGAGAGAAATGGGTTTACAAACCACAAAAAAATGTGGGGTCAGAAGAGAAAAAAAAGGACAATACTTGGATAAAGTCGGCACCCACAGATTGACTAGGACAAAGTCGTTTAGAAGATTGACTAGGACAAAGTCGTTTAGAAGATTGCCAGGATTTGGATTATGGAGATGCAAAGGATTTAGATTTAGATTGAGATTAAGGTGGCTTAGGATCGCTTTTAGTAAGAAGAAAATGTTGATATTAGTCTGCACGCTAGTAATACAAACCACATATATAATATATGTGTGTTGATTGGGGGAGCACAGGAGTAAAGGGGAAAGGGGGGGAGGGGACAAAACGAAGGGGCGACACGCGGATGCGGTCCCCTTTATAATATTTTTTTTTCAAATTAAGATATACAAAACGGTGCCGTTTTGGGTTAGCAACAAGATTCTAAAAGACACTAGACGCTAGTTGGGCGGCGAGCTGGGGCCCAGCGCCTAGGCGGCTAGGCGGGCGCCTAGGCGGCTAGGCGGGCGCCTAGGCGGATTTAAGTAAATCTATTATATTTCGTGTAAATAAGTGTCTATTTATACTTAAAATATATATAATGTCTTTATAAACTACAAAATAGAATGACATATATATTAGAAGGTATTGGAACATAATGAAAACATGGATAACATACATATAATGTGTATTCATTTAAGTATTCAACAAGTCTCTTATAATTTATTGGAAAAAATAAAATGCAAAATGAAAGTTAACTATTTTCTATTTAAGTGAGTCGCAACCTAGGCGGGTCTGGGCGGGCTAGGTGGGTGCCTAGGAAGTCTAGGCGCCCTTTCTTAATTTTCAAACGCCTAGGCATTAATCGGGGCAGTGGCCAATCGCCTAGCGGCGCTAGGCGGGGATTTTTAGAACAGTGGTTAGCAGTGAGCAGAGACTTAGTTTAAGCGTTTAGGTAGAGTTTAAGTGATTTTTTTTTTAATTTTAATTAAGGGAAGGGGCGTTTTGATACAGGCGCCTGTTTTTGAATTTTTTTAGACTAAACATTTGTTCACTTTAGAAATTTGATTAAACATTTTCCTACAATTTTGGTGCCACATGATTTTTATTTGCCCATTTTATAGTACTTAAATTACAAAATTGCCATAGATTTTATCAAAGCAAAACACTGATGCCCATAATCTTAAATTCTTCACGATAACAAAAAAAAAGTTTCCTAAATTCTTGCCTAACTTATATCTCAGAGAGTTTGAATCAAAACAAATACTGCATAATACATATCCTCCCTGCATATAAGAAGCATTTGAATTTCATAATATATATTAATCATAATTATTCCCTACCAGAAATTTTTTCCACCTCCATGACAACTTACGTCACTCGTGCATGATTTTGTTTTTCTTATGAAAAAAAGGGTCTTCCACTCCTCTTCTAACTCTTAATTTATAGCTGCAATTGAACTATTGCTTAATCATGAGAGCATAATATAGGTACGCGTTGCCTTGTGCTTTGGTACGTTATTTAATGTACATTTGGGTATTTGGTTCATATATTTCCTCTTGATTAAACATATATTTGTCCTTGGTACATAGTTGGTACGTTACTTTATATATCTTCTTGGTACGTTCATATTTATTTTTTGTATGTATTTGGTACATTTATATATTATTTTGGTACGTTTATATTTATTTAAAAAACATATTTGATACGTTACTTTATATATCTTCCTGGTACGTTTAAATATATTATCTGAAAGTGCCAACCTCACGCCTCCGAAAATAGAGAATACGTCTAATTATCTCACATGATATCAATATAAAATAGTGAAAACAACCACTAATTGAAATGGATAAGTCCATTCAAAATTAAAAAATGAGGATCACAAAATTTTAACGTGGAGAAGAAACCATACGGCTCAAACGTGAGAGAAGAACTGGCTTCCTAAAAAAAAGGCCACATACAAAAATATATCTACCTAAAAGAATATATATGAAATTTAATAATTAACATTTTAAATAAAAAAAAACACAATAATTACATGTAATATAAATAAATATAAAAATGCTGACATGGTGTTTAATCTAAAGAGTATTAAAAAAGTGCAGGGGATTCTAATTTTCCCTTTAATTAAATGTAAGAAGTTGTTATTAGTACAATTTTTTTTTTAATTTTTCACAAGTATTTTTCTTTTTAAATGTAAAAGTTTAGAATGCATATCGAGAAGTTTAAAGTGCCTGTAACAATTCCTAATTATCTATATCTATATCTATATTATTAAGAGAAGAGGGCTTATCTACTTTTTGCCTCCTTTTTCTTCCAATTTTGCCCCTCACTTTTGAATACACAATGTTGACATGAGGAGGGCAAAATGGTAATTTTGTATCTTTTGAACTTTTTGCCCTTTTTTTCAATTTTGCCATCACTTTTGATACATAATGTTGACATGAGGAGGGCAAAATAATAATTTTGTACCAAAATATTTACATAAGATAAAAATATGTACTTATTAAGAGAAATTGTCTCACCATCATTTTTTTATACAAGTAACTGAAATCATGATGTTTTTTGGATAGTTTGAATGAACTTAAGCAGTTGCACTTGAGGAGAACATGGAAGAAAGTGGACGGTTGTTCACACACACAGAGTATGTGCTCTCTGCTAGTTTGTATTAAAAGATTGCAACTTTGTGCCTACATTGTCACACCTCACAACCTTCCTTTTCGGCGGCTCCAAACAGGCCCACATAACCCCAAGCCCAAAAATCTTGCTTATAGAAAAGGTTTATCCCCGGCCCAGTTTCCCACCAAAAACCCCAAAAGCCGATTGCCGGAACCTCCGAGCTTTTGCAACTCAAGCAAAAATGGTGGTGGTGGTGGTGCTGCTGCTTCCGCCTCCTTGAATGAAGAAGAAAGCTAGCAACTTGCTCAGAACCATCACCACCTTCATCCCCAAGCACCACAAAATCATGGACGATTCACCAGAGCGTTACTCTTACAACCCAACTCTCCGCTGGAACGCCGACCTCGAAAGTTACTTCTCCAACACCTACGGACCCCACCATTTCTCCCGCATCTCCGATGCACTAACGTACCCCTCTCTCTCCCTCCCTCCCTCTCTTTCTCTGTCTCTCTCTCTTCAATTTCAATGGTGCATTTCATTTTTCTCATGATTTCTGTTGTTTTTGTTTGTTGGGTTTGGTCAGGCGGCCGTCTTGCTACTCCTGCATACGCGTGAACACGCTGAATTCGACGCCGGATGCTGCCATTGAGAAGCTGAGGACGGTTCTGAAAGAAAAAGGAGCTGACATTTCCAAGTGTGAAGTGGAAGGGATGGACTATGTTCTGTTTGTGAAGGGTTCGGGCCCGCACGCCATTGATTATGGCTGTGTTGCAGATGGGAAGCCTCCGAAAGACGTTTTTGTGAGCCGGAATGTGCCGAGGCGGTTCTTCGAGGTGCCCAGGTTAGCATTTTTCAATTTTCTTTCGAGAAATTATTTGCTTTGGTTATTCAGTGGTGGATGAAAGAGTTTGTTTTGGGGGGTTTTTGATACTTAGGCGTATGTTCCTGGTGTACTGGGTTGCACTGTTCATGTCGAGAAAGGGGATATTGTGGCGGTTTCAGTGGCAGTTGAGCAGCCCGGTGCTGATGGTGGATGGGTCGTTGGGATCACCCGAGGGGACTGTGCTGCAAGGTTCAGAGATAGGTGAGTAGTATATTTGTTGTAGATTGATAGATGATTCTTTTAAATGATGTTTTAGATCCTTATCATCTTGGACGAAGTGGGCTGTATATCGGCAAAGGAAGAGCAACGCTGTCAAGGGCCGGGATTTTCTGTGCTATGGAAAGGCTTGCTGTGGATATGAGTGTCAGAGTATTTAATCTCACTTCTTTACATGGTATGGTTCATATAAGAGTAGAATCCTAGTTCTCTGCTAATGTGTATCACGCCACCTGAAGCTGTTGCATTGCTCCTCTAGTATATCAAGTTTTTCAATGAGCTACAGTTCATGCTTTTTTTCTCCATTCTTTGTTGCATATAATATTACGTTGAAAATTTAGTGTTGATTTTTACTTTATAGAGTGGAAGATATTCTCTTTAGTAGCTGACATGGGTCGTTAATGAGGGAACTTTGATTTTCTTTTATCTGATGTCTATCTTTTTGTTTGTTACCTAATTGATGAGTAGTTGCTTGTTCTTTCATGGTTTTGCTTCTATTGTAATAGTTATTTAATTTGTTTTGCATTCTGCTATAGCTCCATCTTTTGTCTTGGTTTCCAGACGTGCT
Organism: Cotoneaster glaucophyllus; assembly: GCA_036320875.1. Lineage (NCBI taxonomy): Eukaryota > Viridiplantae > Streptophyta > Magnoliopsida > Rosales > Rosaceae > Cotoneaster > Cotoneaster glaucophyllus. The sequence continues at coordinate 10,820,683 of CM070064.1, read as the reverse complement.
TGAGGGGGAAATATTTCTTCAAAATCTGCCAAGCATTGTTGTTGCTCATGCACTAGGTACCCATTACAGTGATCAATCTCCATATGTTGTTGTTTCCTTTTTTAGGATTGTGTCTCATTCTGTCAAAACCACAATAACTACATTATCTTTTCAGTTTCTGCAAAGTAGTGATCTGTATCATGGTTTTTCTTCATTTGTATTATTCATATGATCTTATTATAATTGTGATGGATGCTTCCTTCCATAGGAATCAGCTAGCTGTTGCTTACTGTGATCATCTTAGAGCATTTAATGAACTTTTTAATAGGTGATTTTCTTATTACTCTTGTGTTTCTTAGATCCTCAAAATGGTGAACGCATATTAGACATGTGTGCTGCACCAGGAGGGAAAACAACTGCAATTGCACTTCTTATGAAGGATGAAGGAGAAATTGTTGCGGCTGATAGATCTCACAACAAGGTAAACTTCCTAAATCCTAACCAGAGATGTTGTAGAAGAAACAGTGTCTCCCTTTGCCTTCTTTTATGATTCCGGTATTATATTTAAGTTGTGTTGTGGATTCTAGTTCCTTATTAAACTGACTTCCTGCATTTCACATAGGAGGTTAGATTCTAGGTTCCTTATTTAAGTCAAATCGTGGAAAGATAATTTAATTCCACGGATCTGGGATTTTCAATGCCCCTTCTTGCTTTTTGCCTCAAGGTTTCCGGTTTTACTTACACACACAATATTTTTGCAGGTGCAGGGTATTCACAAATTGGCTGCTGAAATGGGCCTGAGATGGATAACACCAAATAAACTAGACACTATAAAATCTGTTTGTATAACAAACGATTCTGATGATTTTTCTAATCACTCTTGTACTAAGGATAATCATGGTGGAAACATTCTAGGTCTGACTTGCTAACGTCAGAATTGGAGAATCTTGAATTGATTACTTCTGAAAGGTTGAATGCTGGGAAGGATTTCAAGAAAAGTGGTAGGTAATCTTCCTCATATGTGTACATGAGAACAATTTTCATGGATCTGCACTGTCTTCTGGTTCTGATAGTTGGGAACAGGAACTTGTTGGAATCAGTATGATAGTTCATAATGCTTTTAATTTGTGAACAAGGTCATAAACTATACTTGCAATATTTTTGACCTTATGAATTCTAACTTAATGTTGTGTTTTGGAAGTTCAAACTATATTTTTAGAGTTGAAATAGATTCCATATCCCTGGGCTTGTACTTAAGGTTGCGTTATAGTTTTCATTTTGTTGGAATATATAAGACCTCTGACATCTCATTTTGTGGGTTGGGATTGTGAATCCTACATAGCCACCCCCCACCCCCTACCCCGCCCCCTCCTTTCAGGAGTTTCTCTTTCGGAAAACCACCTTTAGGCTTTAGCTTGTGGAATAATGTAAAAAATTACTTTAGAACTTCTTTTCTACATGTAGTTTCTTTTCCATACTGATGCTACGGTTGTAGCCAGTTCAAGTTTTATTATGTGCATGGCAAAGGCTTCTTTCCTATATTAGAGTTGAAATTCTAATCAACTAAATGTTTTAGTTAGCAATGAAAAAGCGAATGAGACAACTTACATTAGCAAAGCTGCTATCAGGAAGGAAATGCAAAGAAAACGGAATGGCCCAGGAAGAAATCAGAGCGTGGGTGGTAGGGTTGAGAAGTCAAAAGGCTTTGCTCCCAAGAGCTTTGATCGAGTTCTTCTGGATGCACCCTGTTCTGCCCTTGGTTTAAGACCTCGACTATTTGCTGGAGAGGTACCATAATCCAATAAAAAAATTACATGTTTTCAGTAGTTTTTTCTTTTTTTTTCCTTTCAAATTGGTTGTTCTTATTACTTTTAATGCCTTGTTGTCTTGTTAATGTCTTATGTGTGGATGTATCTACAAGGTATTTCGGTTACAAGTAGGGTATCTTAAGTGTTTGATAAAGTTAGTTGCTTATTCCAGGAAACAATTGAGTCCATGAGAAAACATGCTACATATCAAAGAAGAAAGCTTGATCAGGCTGTTCAGTTATTTTGGCCAGGTGGAGTTCTTGTGTATTCAACGTTAGTAGATATGCGTCCTCTTTTTCATAGTGTTAATGAGCATGACATGATAAGTATTCCAGTATGAAGGGTTTCTTGAATTTGATCATAAGTTACAACTTACATCATTGATTCATTTTTTGAAGAAAAAATATGGTTACATCATTGGTGCCATATTTTTAAACTGTATAATCTTGTTCATCTCCTTCACTCTACTTTATTTTTCTGGTCTTATCATTTTGTCGTTTGTGGATTTTACATGATATGAAACGACATCTCTCCATGGTAGTCACTGAGTTTTCTTGCCAATTTGTGGATTTGATTGCATGTGCAGCAGCTTCAGTCAAGTTGGTCATATATGAAAGATTTTTTTATTTTTTAATTTTTCTTTTTTAAGTTTTCAATCTAACCTTTCGCAAATAATTCCGCCAGCAATATGTCAATGGCATATAGTTTGCATTTCAGTACATTTTAGTGCGCATGAAAGAAACTAATCTTTATTCTTGCACAGGCATCGTCTTACCATTGAACTGAACTTTCTATATTGTTCTCGTCTCCAGATGGACCATAAACCCGGGAGAGAATGAAGCCGTGGTTCGATATGCTTTGGATACATATAAATTCCTCTCCTTGGCACCACAGGTTTGGTTCGAATAGTTTATTGGAGGTCTATGCAATTTAGTTTTTTGAATTTCTCAAATTTTCCATAACAATGAGGAAGTAACAACATCTCAGCCTCCTAATTTTTCATTTTCTGTTTACTTTGATCTTCAGCACCCAAGAATTGGAGGACCTGGTCTTGTTGGTCGTTTTGAATTTCCTGATGGATATACAGAGCAAGTTCCTTTCTAACCCTATGTAATTGTTTACACTCATTCCCAAACCCTAAATAACCAGTTGGTCTGCTTGACCTCGCAGGGAGTGGCTGAGACCGGGGGAGGAAGAACTCGTTCAGAGGTTTGATCCATTGTCCTTGCTCGATACAATAGGGTTTTTCATAGCCAAGTTCTCTGTTGGATCAAATGAGGCTGACTTACAAAACTCTGCATCTTGACAAGATCAGAACTTCCTCGTTTGCATACCACAAATAGTCTTAACACGAATTCAGAGTTCACCTTGCATACAAATACTGCAAGTAGGCTAACTCAAATTCAGAATTCACCTGATAGATTTGTTTCCAGCCAGAATATTCAAGCGGGGGTCGTGATTAACAACTATATTTTCATACACTAGAGAAGAAGACCGATGAATCACAACTATACCTTCTATACGTTTTTGTATTAGAGAAGCAGTTCTTGTTGTACGTTGTAATCTTCTGTTACAAAAACTTGATTTGTGTGGAAATCTTGCTCATATTTCCGTTTGGTTATCCTTCAAATCCAAGTTGGTGTTAGTTATGTACCGAATTTGCTGATAAAAGTAAGTCCTTTTGTTTTCAAGTGTGGTCGTAGTGCCGTACGGTGCAAGGCACAGCCCTTGGAACTTAGCTTAAGTATGCACCTCAAGCTATCATGAGAATAATGTTATGTGCCCACAGATTGTGGTGGTTTTTTTTTTTCTTTTCAACTTTTTTTGGCCTAACTCTTAGGTTAAAATACCTCCAACCATTTGATTGACCTATTTAACTAATCCACTTAATACTGCTAGGGTTAGTTTATCATTTACAGCATGTATGTTAGGCAAATCTAGTTGCAACTGCATGCCACTGTGCTTTAAGCGTTCGTTTTTCACCCCATGAAGAAAATTTTGGTACGAGGTTCCACATAAATATTGACGAAAATTTACATTTCAGTATCATTGATGGTTGCCATTAAGTACTACGGTCTAGTGATATTCCTTTTCACTTGTAAGTGAGAGGTCTTAAGTTCGATACTCGCTAAAGGCGAATTTGAATCACATTATTGCTAGCTCATTATGAGGTTTAGCCCACTCCGCCACCCTTTAGTGTAGATAATATCGTTTGTTAAAAAAATCATTGATAGTTCATGAAAATGATGAAAAAGTGCACGAAATCTTGGAAATTTATTGTGAAACTTTAGAAAATAACCCGGGAATGCATATATAAGACAAGTAAACATCATAAAATACCACATATATCATAAGTCGGGGATGCAATATGCATGTAATGACAAATAATAAACAAATTTTTAACGAGGATGAACAACCACAGTTTTCAGAACTGAAAATCAAAAACTAAAAACTAAAGTAATAAATTGAAAACCACTATTTAATATTTAAAGTTTGACTTTGAGCTTTAAGACTGCCCATAAAGCATAACTTGATTGCTAATTTCTTCACGAGAATGCATTCCTCATTGAATTTGAGTAAATAACAAAAAGACATGCTCCTTCACCCATCAAATGTATTCTTGCACACAAAATCCATACGTATCTATTGACTCCATTTGGGTTGTTACCGTGTTCGGTTTCTAAACTGGTGTAGTCGAAACTAACAGCTATGTAATCTTCATTAGATGGATTCCCTGTATTTATACGCATAATTTCGATATGATAACCAAAATTAACTTAATTAAGTTTTGAATTTTGGTGCTTGCAAGTTTACGAATCGGATGATAGCATGACAAATAAGCACATATATCATCCCAGAAAGATCAAATCGATTCTAAAAATCTTACTAACTAAATTGAAACAAATTCTACCTGACATGACATCTAGTTGCATCAAAAGTAACCCTACATGTCAATTATCAATGACATCCAGACGAATTTAAACAAGTAAGAACCCATTAAAAGCTATGGAAAATCATTGAACATCACACAAACCCTAATTGCATGGCATCTACAAATAGGAATTCATGGTATCGATGACAAGAAACTAAAACCCAAGTTAAGTATGACATCTACTCTAACTTGCATCAAATCAACTCAATTAAAGCCTAATGATGATCAAGCATCTAAATAAAAATCAAGCGTATTACGAATAATAAAAAATACTCAATACAGGTGAAAAACTTGATAATAACAATGCCATGAAGTATTCATCATTAGGCGATATCGTAGCTCTAGAAAGAAAAAAAAAAAAAAACTCTAAAGTAGCTCTTAGCCGTAGCCTTCTTTTCCAATATGATGTGTTTGATGGTTAAATAATCAAATAAGGAGTAATAATCTCCTTGTATAACTGACGACACTACGGTTGAAAAGGCCAAGTAAATGACCACTAATATCCTAATTGACTTTTAAGTCCTTAATAAAGAAAGGAAAAGTAAACAGAAATAATAAAAGCTATTAATTAAGTATCTCATAAAATCAATGAGAACATTTTCATGTCGATTTGATCTTCAAAAGTTGTAGTCTCATCTTCCTATTGTAATGCATATGCCTTAGCATAATTAATCAGGGCTTAGCATAATTAATTAGACTTTTTCACCATTAAAATTACTCTCTAGACACTCGAGAAGCTCTTTTTTCACTTCTTTTTTTCCGCATAATTCCGTTACTGAATACCTATAATTTAAAACAATAGAATTTATTGCATTTAACTCACCTGCATATACAAAATGCAAAGGAAATAATGATAAAATATATGAAAAAATGACCACATCAATAATCTAGTCAAATTTAATCATGTATCAAACCTTCTATTGCATAAGAGTCAAACTTGAGATTTCTGACTTACAAGCAGAGATGAATACTATTAGTATTTAGTGCATTTAACCCATTTGAGTATACAAAATCAAAAGAAAATAGATGATAAAAATATATGAAAATATGACGACTTCAATAATCTAGATAAGTTTAGGATAAATTACACAAAACTACTTCAACTATTGGTGTCACGACACTTTCGTACCTCATCTTTTAAAATTGACAATGTCATACCTCATCTTACGATTTGTGCCAATGTTAGACCTCCGTAAGTTTTTCTGTTAATTTATCCGTTAAGTGTTGACGTGACTAAAGACGGGGACCCATTTTTTATTAAAAAAATAATTAAATATTAAAAATTAAAAAAAAAAAAAAAAACACCCATCATCCCGTGTCCCCTTTCTCTCCCACCCAACCCTCTCTCTCTCCTCTCTCGCCTCTCTCCCTGCAAGCATCCCATCCCAAAACCCAGAAACCCTTCCCACCCGTCCCCCCCAACCTTCATCTCCGATCCCACCGACGACAACCCTACCTCTGTCGTTGACTCTAGCGATGACAACCATGACCCCCAATCGCCCCCAAACCCTGACTCTAACCACAACAACATTCCCTTCTCCTCCTCGCCCCTGGAGTCTGCCCTTCCAGCGCCCTGCTCGCCTCCGTCGCTCTTCCACGTCTGCTTTAACCAAGACCAGGCCTGCTTCGCCGTGGGGACGGAACACGGGTTCCGGATCTACAATTGCGACCCGTTCCGCGAACTCTTCCGCAGCGACTTCGACAACGGGGGCGAAATCAGCGTCGTCAAGATGTTATTTCGCTGCAACTTCTTGGCCATAGTCGGCGGTGGGCTCGACCGTCAGTACCCGACCAATAAAGTCATGATCTGGGACTACCACCAGGGGCGGTGCATCAGGGAGCTCTCATTCCGCTCCGTTGTCCGGTCCGTGAGGCTCCGGAGGGACCGAATCGTCATCGTTTTGGAGCAGAAGATATTCGTGTACAATTTCGCTGACTTGAAGCTGCTGCACCAGATTGAGACGATCGCGAACCCCAAGGGGGTGTGCGCGGTGTCACAGGTGGCGGGGTCGCTGGTGCTGGTGTGCCTTGGCTTGCAGAAGGTGCAGGTTAGGGTGAAGCATTACGAGTAGGGTGGGAAGGGTTTCTGGGTTTTGGGATGGGATGCAAGTTGCAGGGAGAGAGGGGAGAGAGAGAGAGAGAGAGAGAGAGAGAGAGAGAGGGTTGGGTGGGAGAGAAGGGGATCTAGGTTTTTGGGGAGGGGACACGGGTTGATGGGTGTTTTTTTGTTTTTTGTTTTTTTTAAAATTTTTTAATATTTAATTATTTTTTTAATAAAAAATAGGTCCCGTCTTTAGCCACGTCAGCACTTAACGGATAAATTAAAAGAAAAACTGATTGAGGTCTAACATTGGCACAAATCGTAAGATGAGGTATGACATTGTCAATTTTAAAAGATGAGGCACGAAAGTGTCGTGACATCAATAGTTGAGGTAGTTTTGTGTAATTTACTCATAAGTTTATGTATCAAACCTGCTATTGCATGAGAGTCGAACTTGAAACTTTCGACTTACAAACATAAATAAATATCAGTAAACTATAATGCTAATACTAAATTTTTATCAATTGAGTTAATTTTTCCTGGCGAGTGAAATCAAGGCAATAGAATCCTGGTGGGGCTTCTTCCCACCTTTTCAAGTTCTCAATAGCGGGTACCATTATCGTTGTTATTCACCAATATACGTTAATAATTATCAATTATGTGCATATTACACATCTTAATCATAGACAGAATTAGAGGTAAACTAAACAAACAATAAACTGTATAAAATCATAGTACAGGCCCTCTTATTGAGGTTTTAGTGTAATCAGGGTTCTATTTTTTAACTGAAAGAGTATAACCAGTTTAATTTGTATACACTTTTCAAAGAAAGATCGATCTTTCATATCTAGAAATTATTATGAGGTAATGGATTTGTAAGGAATTTTTATTATTATCATTCTTGTGTCACTAACAATCAAGGATTTGAAAGAACAAGTATGATTCTCATTCACGCGTTTACTAGCTAACAACCAAAGAATAGAAAAAAAATAAATGCTGACGCGTATCTCATACCTGAAAGGTGAAGGTATGAGACCATGGGGGAGGGGTTGTTCATCCTTATACAGAATCCTTCATATCTCTATTTTTTATATTTCCTTTCTTTTTTATGACAAGTAAACATACCCTAAATGGATGGAAAAAAAAAAAAAATCCTAAATGGAAGCAATACACTGGGTCTATACTTAATTATTCATTTTAAAGATGGCAGTAAGTTAATATTCTAATAACTAGTGACATGCAGGCATATATTAGCCAGGAATGGCATACATGGGCGGTTAATTTGGTCCATAAATCAATTCTTTTACATTTCTAGCTAATTATCCCCCCTACATTCATATATACTTGTATATAATTATTCAATTATCTTCCCACAAGCAATTGTAAGTTATTTCCTTGTAGGAGCCTCCAAAACCACTGTGCTGCAATTGTGCATAATCTCCAATACTAGAACCAAAATCAACCATCCCCACCATGTCATCATCTCTGAACCAAGCTCCCATTTCATATAATGGGTCAGTCTCCACCATATCTATATCTTCCCACTTTGAGTCAGAGATGCAGATTTCAATTCCATCATGCTCCAATGAAACCTGCCCATCTGTCGTCATATTATTGGCCTCATCAGCACCCACTGATGACTGTACTACAAACCCTAGTTTCTCGTTATTCTTCTTCTTCTTCTCCTCCTCCTCCTCCTCCAACTCTTCAAGCAAATCCCGAAGAAGGGCTCCATCAACTTCTGTGGCCTCAAAATCTTCGAACTCATCTGTCCCAAGAACAAACTGCATGCTTTCTGAAATATTATCGGAGGCCATATATATGTATAATATAAAAATGGAGCTGAAATGGTGCACAAAGTGAAGAACAATATAAAAAAGCAAGAGCAGATGAGCTTTAAAAACTTGGTGCAACTTAGAATACAATATAATTGATATATATATATATATATATATATATAGTGATAAGGGTAGGCTCCCAGTCGGCACATAGTTTTGCCATATCACGGGGCATAGATCATTGGCATATCATGGGCCATGATCTTGAAAATAACATGTACCTAATATTGCTAGAATTGGTGCAAACACATATGAGGATCTATAAAGGCTAAAGGCTGAAAAAGGCTAAATAATAACTAGGGCTTTGAAAAAAATTCTACGACGACATATGGCTCCTAATTAGACGTCATATAGATTGCACAAGAAACCGTATCTTTAGATGAAAACCAATCGTGTAAGCCTAAAAGGAAAATAAAGCTACAACTTTATTGGTGTTATTGGTGTGGAACTCATGCACTTTTACCAAATTCAGATTAAGCAAAGAGTTTGCTTTTTGGGTCTCACTGAAATCTTGCGCATTTGCAGATGGAAAAGCGCATTTGGACAGAAGGGGGCCGGGAGGGGATAAGCAGCATGTTCAATGCAGTGTACGTATATCGGTCGTTTTCTATGTGTTTAGTGCATGTGAATTTTGCACATGCTTACATAGTGTTTTTAGGTCTCTTTTTGGTGTCATTGTAGGCTTTTGATTAATTATCACGAGAGTGCATGTACCTGTTGCCTGTCCTGCATTTGTATAATCTTTCAATTTATTTGTATTTTAACTTTTTGATTAACTTGTTTGTTCAAATTTTTTTTAAAAAAAAAAAAAATTGGATAGCACACTAATTATAAGTGAATTACAGGGTAAAAACAAGGGAAATTTTTTGACATGTCGTACGAACTTGTACGTATTTTTCAATTTGTCATATAAACTAAATTTTAAGCAATTTGCCATATCAACTTTTTGAAATCATTAATTTATCATCTCTCTCTAACTCCATTAAGTTTTACATCAAATGTTTAGGGTTGTTTTGGTCATTCTAATACATTACTTCCCTTTTATTAAGTTGCTTTCGACTAAAAACTCTAGGGTTTCTAAAGCTACAAAACGGACTACTGATACGAGTACATGTGCTTAGAGTGATTTTAGTCAAAAAAGGGGAACGACGACTATTTGAGTGTTTCAAATTGAAGATGGCTCAACAAAAGTAAAAAAATTGTGAAAATATGTTAAAATGACCTAAATAACCCTTAACACAAGTCTTGCACATGACTTATATTGGATGGAAAACTTAACATAGTTAGGGTGAGATGACAAATTAATGATTTTGTAAAGTTAGTATGACAAATTGCTTAAAATTTTAATTTATATGACAAATTGAAAAATATGAACAAGTTCATATGATATTTCAGAAAAAATCGTAAAAACAATGATTCAAATTCAATAATATTACCCTTTATTCTAAGACTGATGTTATTGGCACTCCAAAAATCTCATTGTGCACTCTAAGTTTTTTATATTTAGAAAGAAAAATACACTTACGAGGAGTATACAGTGATATTTTTGAAGTGCTAATAAGAGCACCCTATTCTAAAACTTTTTTTTTTCTTTCCATTTTATTATGAAATGAATTTTTGTATCAATAGGTTTATGTCTTTCCTGGTTCGGTGTAGCTTTTTAATTTTTTTATTTAACGAAAATTCTCCTCATGTGGCGTGATTTTTCCAAAAAAAAACAAAGAAACCTCAATATTAATTAAAAATACATACTCTTTTTACAGAAGATTTATTTATAATTTTTTTTTTTAACAAATGATAGTATATATCCATACTAAGATGGTAGGAGAGTGGGCTAAGCCTTACAATGAGTTTGTCATAATGATGTGGTTCAAATTTGGCTTTGGCGATAATCGAATATGAGACATCTTACTTACAAGTGAAGAAGAATGTCACTAGTTCGTAGTACAAAGTGATTTATTTTATTAATTTGGATGTAAAGTTTAATTATGAGTATAAACACGAATGACTAACATAAGAAATATGACCAATATATACATTTTTTCCAAGGAAAATAAGTTAAAGAAAACATTTATCTCTTTGAAAGATGTTAGTTCAAGGATATTATTTTGTCTAATCAAAATGTCTCAATACATACACATCCTTATTTGGATATATACTCAGAGCCGGCTCTGAAGGTAGCCGGAGTAGGTGCCTACCTAGGGCCCCCACTTCGGAAGGGCCCCCAATTTTTAGCCTGAGCTAGGCAGGTCTAGACGGGGATGGGTGGGAGCTATGCTGGCTTATATGTAAACGCCACAATCTGGAAATCTTTTGTTGCAGGGTTGGCCTCGCGTGAAGAAGAAGACAACCATATTCCCATCCCAACATCATTTTAATTGCACGATTTTACTTAAGATGATCCCACTATCTTTTTATATAGCTGCACGTCTTCTCCCTTTTAAATAGTTCCCACCATCTTATTTTTACTTTTTTGCTTCTCTTTTAAATATCACCTTTATGTTTATTTTTATGGGATTTTATTACCCTATTTTAAGATCACACAACATATATCTTTATTATGTACCTAAAAGGCTAAAACTCACCTTTTTGAAAAATGACATTATTTAATGTTCAAATAAATTAGTTTATATAATATTGTTTGGACCCGATTACACTATCGGCCCGAGCAATCGAGGCCGTAGAATGAGTAAAATTCTGATCCGATGGATTGAAAGAAGATTGAGATGATTGATTAATAATTTGTCTAGATATTATTATGATTTTAATAATCACGATGTTATCTAGGGAATTATTGAAAATTATTTCTAAAGTGCAGAGATAATTAACAAGTCCAAAAGATTGAAGTGTTATCGGATCAGAAGATCGAAGATAAGGCTCGACTAGTTGTGGAGATTCCATCCTAATGCATGTTTTTGGGTCAGCAATGGATATTAATTCATGGTAGAAAGATTAATGCACACATGGAGGAAGAGTTGAAATGAAGGAGGACTTCTCTTTTTAATCTCTTTATGCGAGTCTGCTTGGGATATACCACATCAAGAGAAGCCGTAAGTGAAGAGTCGTGCATGGTAACGACTGGCATCAGAATAACATCAAATCTGTTTGGATTAGGTCACAGCATGATAATTCACTATTATTATGCATGGCACTTGGATTGGACCATTAGTTTGGATTGCCTCCAAATAATGGTAGGCGTTGATTGGTTTTAATGCAATTAGATGCATTATATCCGCTGGTGTTGCATTATCACCTCCCAAAAAAAGTGGGATACTCACGGCAAGCAACAGGCAATGAAGCGTACTAGCATTATAAATATCGGAGTATTAGCAACGTGAGAGAGATCTCCAACTCAACACACAAAACTGCCCTGCGCAAACTCTCTCAACCTTGAGATTTTTATTTTCTTTTTCGCCAACACATCTTCAGTTTGGATAAACAGCACTGTGAACGCAACTGGTAAACATCTTCAGTTTGGATAAACAGCACTGTTGCCGTAGAATCAGCCGACCGCGGAGCATCTTCAGTTTGGATAAACAGCACTGCGTCGAGGCCGGTTGGTTATCTATCCAAGTCTCGGTCGAGAAGGATTTTCGAATCCTTATTGGCAGAGGTTATCTCATCAGCATTCTCGGCGAAGTGAGGTGTTACAGGTTACTACATTCGGCACATTGAAAGCCGAATTTAATATTGAACTTCGCAAGACTAGCAGCCTTGTCTTCAGGCTCTAGAACCCAAAGGCTGAGGTGTGTTCCTTCCTCGGCCACAGTCGCAAGATTCAGAAGTCAGCCGCGCGCTCAACGCCACATCCACATAATTTACTCACCGGCTGAGCTCGGCCGTCGAGTTGGCACGCCACGCATTCAACCGAATGACGTAGTTAGCTCATAGATTATTCGGCCTGCGCGCCACGTAGGCTTGGTAGTTTTTAGGGTCAACAAATATATAATAAATTATTCAAATCTGTCTCGTCCACCTAGGCACGTATACGAAAATTACTATCATCTTCACTCTAATATTTTCCCTAGCTATAAGATGTTGTCTCTGTAATTCAACCATTCATTCATTTATTGAATGTAATAAGTAGCATTGTAACAATACAAAAATGATTGGAATTTGACGTACTGGGTAGGGACTTCTCTTTCGGTTTGAATTGGTTGAAAAAATAGATTATGTAAACATAATAAGTACATTTGCATTTAAAAACGCAAGACTAGTAATATTTGTATATCTTTCTTTTTTCAATATTAATTTATAAAGATATTTGATGTAGAAATAGACTTTTATGTATTTAATAAAAAATTTTACACATGTCAATGTACAAAGGGTTGGGAGTCAGAAAACTCTAGGGCCCCAATTTGAAGACTCGCATAGGGCTCCCAAATTCTCAGGGCCGGCCCTATATATACTGTACTACTATACTATAAAGTATTACCTATTGATATTTTTACAGCAAAGTGGGGATTCAAACTTTGATGTGGAGGTTGCATAAGTTTAAGAGAACATTTGTTTTTCTCAAGCATGGCAAACAAATGGGCATCTACCACATTCAGTAATATTTCCACCAAAAGATAGGTATGGCATTTGATTGATTGCCAAACTAATGAGATCTGGAACCCTACTGTACATCTGTCTTGTTTTTTTATAAATGAATTTGTTATCTCTTATAGAAGGATCACATTTTATAAAATACCATGCCAGAATATGTTTTCCTTTCATGAGAAAGATCATGTTTCATAAAATAACACGTCAGAATGTTCCTTTTCACAGAAAGACCACATTTTATAAAACACTAAGCTAGAGGATACCAGATAGGAATAGAAACCGAGACCATGTCCAATTATGCTCTTTATTTTATGACAAAGTAATCAAAATTAACAAAAAATTAATTTATTCTCACTAAAAAAGTTGTTCTCCAATTATACTTCCTTTTTTTTTTTTTTTAACAAACGATATTATCTACACTAAGGGAGAGGGGATGAGCTTAGCCTCACAATGAGTTAGCAATAATGTGGTTCAAATTCGCCTTTAGAAAGAATCGAACTTAAGACCTCTCACTTACAAATGAAGAGGAATACTATTAGACCGTAATACTAAGTGACATCATACTCCCTATTTTAGAGAGTCATAATAACTATGACTACGATTCAGTAGTTAGCCAATAAAAATTATTTAGTTATTTAAAATAGTATTAAAATATTTAGCATTAATTATATAGAACCACTAAGAGCTATTCTCTCTCCCTATATTTGGAAAAAAAATTCAAGGTAATGGGAACTCTTGCTGACTTAAAGTTCCACCAACAAGGTCTTGATAATTAAAACAATTAAAAAACTTAATATTTAATTAATATAACACCAGTGCTCCTCTTTCTTCCATCTCCCTCCACCGTCTCGGTATTGCAGACCGGAAACCAAGCATTTTCCGACTGAAGGGTCCCTAGCACCTACGCCAAAATGTATGTCCTCCACCCAAAAACCAAGTTATGCCCGCCACCATGAACACCCACTGAAGCTCTAGCTTCCATCACCTAACTAAAATCTCGATTTGGCACCGTAATCGTCTTCTATCATGTTGCTTCATCGTCATGATTTGAAGACGCCAGTTCTTGATCACCAAGAGAAAGGTGGGATGATAAGAGGACAAGGTCATAGTGGGGCAAGACCCCCAAGCGACGATGTTGGTTGTCGGGGGGTTAGGAGGAATTCGAGGGGTATGATTAGGTGGTTGGGGAAGGGCCTCGAGAATGCTGCTTATTTTTTAAAAATAAATTCATTTATTGGTTATTTGATAAAAGATAAAACTATTTGGCTTTAGTGGGGCAGATGGCGTTATTGGATTGGAAGGGAACACCATCTGCATTGCTGAAGTGTATGTTCCTGTCACCCCAAAAATTTCTCCTATATTTGGGAGAGCTCCTAGATGAATCTCACGTGCCCAAAAGAAGGAAAACTGACCCAACTCGACCTTTTTCAGTTTGGGCACAAGGTTTGAACACCTACCTAGCATTGAAGTAATTTGATAATCGGCAATTTATTTTTGAAAAGGTAATGTTAGGGAGACCAAAACTTTATATCAAATTTGTAAACTAAATCATGTAAACAACAAGAAGTTACAAACTTTGAAAACAAATTAATAGACGAAGCCGAAGAGTTTTATTGTTTTTTTTTTTGGGAATCCAAAGACCTTTAAGCATGTATACAAATGTCACACTGTATGTTTAGTGGTATTTTTCTTGAGTAATACTACACTTATCACCTGGTTGTACCATCATTTGTACCATCTCTCTAATGGAGGTAGGGCTCGCCAATGTATGTGAGTCTCATTTCTATTAGAGAGATGGTACAAATGATGGTGCAAATAGATGGTAAAAGTAGCATTTTTTATTTATCTTTACTTGTAAGTGAGAAGTTTTAAGTTCGAATCTCATGAATGTCGTGTTCGAAACTAATCTATCATCTTTCTTGAAATTGACATTTTACATTTTTTGTTGGTCGGAAAACACTCCAATGACAGAATGCAAAATATCCATCTTCATCGGAAGATGTAAATAAAAATATAAACTTGCACCTTTTTACATCTTTTGGAGGTGAATTTCGTCAATCAAAGAGAGAACAATAAATAGACTCCCAAATTTACATCTCTCCCATTAGAATAGAAGTAACATTTACATTCTCGAAAATGTAAAATGAGATGCAAATATGACTTTTACATCTCAAATTTGCATATTTCCATTGGAGATGCCTTTAGTGTAAATATATTCGCGTGTAAAAACTTGAGACTCACCTAATTACCATGTGGCAAAAAGTCTTCAAACAAGTTTTTCTCGTTTTGCAAACCGCTAAAATATCGGATTTAGTGTATATTATAGGTAGATTTTATCAAAATTTATGGTCATTTTAATGGAGTATAACTATAGAGGTGAGAAGAAAAACTCTTCGGTACGTATTGGTGAGACACTCTCACAGTGTCTATCCACTACACAGATCTCGAAATTTAAACTCATTACTACCATTTGAGGATGGTGAGCAAAAATATTCCTGCATTCGAGACTGTACACCTATGTGAGGCCAGATAGTATATCTAAATACATAAGGAAAGTGGTCTGACCAGCATGTAAAGATGAAGATGTTAAGTCACAACAAATGTTGTTAGTAGTTTGTTATAATGTATTCTGTTTTTGGTTAGTCAGAGTGTAAATAGTCAAAGACTATATATTTGTGGTTGTATCCTTCATTTGAAAATTAATGAGAAATATACTTTTCTTAGTCTCTAAGGAAAGCTTTCAGAGAAAGCCTTGAGTTTCTATATGGTATCCTTCGCCTCTTGCCTTCCGACCTCCTCGATCCTCATCGTCTTCGCTTCGCATCTTTGATTTCTTGATTATTTTCAAGGATTTTTCTTCTTAGTTGCCATGGCTTATCATTCTAATTCATCATCTTAGCATGAATCGCTTCAAAATCTAGTATCAAATTCCTCTTCTCCAAACCCTAATTTCACAAATTCGTCAAATTCGTATGCATCTCTTATGATTCAGAACATTGGAAGCATGGTTCCAATCAAGGTCAAACGATCTAACTACCTTCCATGGCATGCACTGTTTGCATCGATTCTCCGCCGTTACAAGCTTTTTGGAATCGTTGATGGAACTGAGTTATGTCCAACGCCTTTTCTCCCAGATCGCTCCATCAGTCCTGCCTTTAAACTCTGGTATGAGAAAGATCAGAATCTTCAGATCTGGTTGAATTCTACACTTTCTAAAGATGTAATTCCTTTTGCTGTTGGTGTATCTTCTTCTCGAGATCTTTGTATCAAGCTTGAGCAACGTTTTGATGGTGTTTCTGATGCTCATATTCACCAGCTTCGATCTCGTCTCCAAGCCATACAAAAAGGCTCTCAATCTATGTCAGATTATCTACAACAGTTGAAAGAAATCTCTGATTCTCTTTCTACAGCTTGAGCACCGATCTCCGATCGTGATTTAATGACGGCAACACTAACTGGATTACCAAATAAGTTCAAATATTTCATTGATTCACTCATGCTTCACCTTTCATCTACCTCTTTAGATGATGTACATAGAGTTATACTCACAAAAGAACTCTCCATGTCTCGTCGCAAGAAGATCTCATACAATATTATCATTTCAGGCGTTCTTTGTGCAGTCATAAGCACCTCTACTTCCCACTCCACCGCCTCAAGCATTTGCAGCTCAGAATCAATTCTCACATCAAAATTCTTCTCGATTTCACTCTAATTGAGGAAGAAACTGCTATAACAACCCGTCCTCAAATATTACTGTTTTACAATTCGTAAAATGTGAATTTACAAAAATACCCATAATGAGGAAAACGTTGACTTCCGTTGACTCTCGTTCTATGACATGTAGGAATTTTTCTTTTAATTTATTCATGTGGCACTCATCGCTACGTATGTGTGGGCGCAAGCGGAATCGAATTCAGAGTTACGATGAACGTTTTACAGAATTACGAAGTCGAGGGGCAAAGTAGTCAATTCACTATTTTAGATATTAGTGTTGGATATTTGTCTTATTTTGTTAATTTTTCTGGTGGGTCTTTGTAGCCGTGGGGCCCACACCTCACTTCCCCTTCTTCCCCGTGTTTTCCTTTCTTCCCAATTTTCGGACTTTCTCAAACTCTTCCCTTCTCTCTCCCTATCTCATTTCAGTCATCATCCCTCTTCATTCATCTCTCTCAAACTCTCTCAGCCATCTCTCTCTGCAAATGCAAAGATGTTAGACCCTTACGAACAAACAACTACGCCGACAAAAAACCAAACCATCACCTGGGTTATCTCTCTCGAACCCTTTCCTGAGTTCTTCTCCCTCAGCTCTCATCTTTTCCGTTCTCTTCTCTCTTACCTTTGCAAACGCCAAACGGCCGTAAGGCCGAGATTCTCATTGTGACACCATCTCACTCACCACCATAGTTGGACGCCACCACTTATTCCTCATTACCTTAATGAGGTTTGCCAACATCTCAGAATTGAAACCAAAACCCCCAGGTTACAACCTGAACTCGGACCTCGATCTCTATGATTCCCGATGAGTTGCTATGGAATCTGGCGATTTCTCCATAATCCCGACCAAGGTAAGCCTTGGGGACACCTTCTTTCTCTTCCTTTTGATGTTCCGACGCTATTGCAGAGTATACATGCATGAATTGGTAGAGTTTTAGTGCAGAAATCAACTCGGTTCATTTTTCTAGATTTTTCGGCGAGGTCTGATGGTTTTCAAACCATTTTTCGGCCAACTCCGGCTACGACATAGCTCCAAATTGTATGAAACACTTATCCTTATTCTAAGCTTCATTTCTATAACTAGAACGTCAAAAATGGTGAAGAAATGAGCTAGAACGGAGCTCTAGAACCTCTGCCCAAATTTCGACCAACTCACGGCCTGAAATCGGGTCGACCTGACCTGTAACGCAAACGGGATCCAAAATCAGCAACCGGGCCCACCCTAGTAACCGGGCCCATCCTAGTAACTGAGCCCAATCCAATAACCAGGCCCAACCTAGCAACCCAAAACCTAGATCCGACCTGGATCTGACCTGACCCAGACCCGGACCCAATACCTAGTTTCCATGGTCGGTGTGTGGGCCACACGTATGCCGCACGTGGGTGCGCGTGAAGGGTTATTATGGCCGGCAAAGGTATTGTGCTCCATCACCGTCCACGACGACACCGACGAATTTTTTGGTGCGTGCAGTGGCGCGTAGCCTCCCGGGCTCCGTCCCTTGGTGGCGGATGCGACAGTGCGTAGGGGAACCCGAGGTCCCTCCTTAGGTTTTTCGACGTGACGAATCCGAATCCGAATCCGCTGTCCATTTTCCCAAATTCTATCATTTTAGTAGAGTTTTACTAAATGGTCTCTATTAGTGTTTAGGTCCGTTGGTGGGAAGTGACCTTGTCCTCTCTAGTTCGAGCAGCTCTCCGTAGTGGAATATTTGTGAGTGGCCCCCTTGTTAAATTGCATGTTTTTATTAAATACTAGGCTTGCATTCACAAAAAGCATGATTTCATGATTTTACGTTTTATGCATTATTTATGATTTATCGAATTATGGTTTACGGAACGTTATGAATTATTGGATTTACGCGTATGATATATTACGGATTTACGGATATGATTTATTATGGTTTATGAATTGATGCTTTGAGCTTTTGAGCTTCGATGATTTGATACGAGATTTTGAGATACGTTTTATGTGTTTATCTAGTGGGTTATCATACAACACATGCACACAACACGAGTATGTGACGTCTACGGCCATAGGACACAGTTGAGGATTTTCATGACATACTCTCAGCTTCACTGGCGAAACCAGTGTCGGACAGCTTCACTAGCCACGGCTAGTGTCGGTGTGTTATGTTATGTATATGTTCTGGCGTAACCCAGTGTTGTACAGCTTCACCTTCAGGTGATGGTTATACCTTCGGGTGACTATGATACCCCTAGTTGAGTACATCATTGATGAGATTTACGAATTTACCTTCGGGAAAATATATTACCATCACTGATACTGGTTTATACGCACTTGTTTTACGAATGTTTTTCATGGCATGCTAGAGTTTTTAGAAAACCTATTATGTAGTACTATATGTGTTTTCAAAACAGGGGGTTAGTATGTTCAGAAAGAAAATGGCTTTCTTATCATTAGTATTATTACTATAAACTTTGGTCCAATCACCCTTTGTTTTGCACTCCCTTCAAGAGTTAGAATCGAGGCACACGATCCCAGTGTCAGGGCACTTCCACATCGGTATCTTCGAGTCATCTCGGTGTAGGACTCACTTTCTTTGTAATCTCATTTATTAAAATATTACTTTCGTACTTTTCTTGATTAGTTGTATCCTTTGAACACATTCCTGCAATTGCATACTTCATTATATTCAAATTTTCATATTTTATTTACGTTCGTTCTTTCTTTTTAACTTACATGCATGTTAAAATAGCTTCGTCACCCTCGGGTGTCGACCAGCACATGCCCATCTTGGTATTTGGGGATATCGGGATCGAGGCGTGTTAACAGCAATCGAGACATCAATTCAACAACAACAATCGTTTCCATAACAATCATGGTTCTTAGGGCAATTTTCGTGGAAATTCTTCAAATTGAGGTCAGAATCAAGGATTTCGTAGTTCTAATTTATCTGGAAATCATATCATCTCTTAGATTTATGGTTCAAAAAGTCATAAAGCAATTGATCGCTTTGATCGCATGAATCCTGACATTTCTGGAAGAATCCCACCTGCAAAACTTGCGGCCATGTGTGCTAATTATAGCTCCAAACCATCCCCTTCTTGGCTCACTGATTCTGGCGCCACATCTCACATGACAAATGACATTGCCAACATCAATTCATTAACACCATACACTGAAGAGGACAAAGTCTATATTGGTGATGGTAAAGGTTTGTCCATACACCATATTGGTTCTTCTTCATTGCATACTTCTAATGTTGCCTTTAAATTGTGCAATGTTCTTCATGTTCCAAAAATGAAGCATAATCTGTTATCTGCTTATCAGTTTCTTAAAGATAACTACTATGCATTGACTCTTGATTCTGATGGATCCATTGTAAAGGATCGTTCTACGAGGATGACGTTTTTGCATGGTCCATTTAAGGATGGTTTTTATCTTTTGCAAAGCTCTTATCCCCCTGATTTATCCTCCTCCAGCTATTCTCATGCTCTTGTGAGTGTTCAAGCTCATATCAGGCTCTGACATAGTAGGTTAGGCCATCCATCTTCTTCTATATTTCGCAGACTATTATCTACTAATAAACTTGCAGTCAAAGGAACATCAATTGTGGATTTCTTTTGCTTTGAGTGTGATATAGCAAATAATCACAAGTTACCCTTTGGTTCTTCAACTTCATCAACTACTCATAGCTTAGAATTGTTACATTGTGACTTGTAGGGTCCTGCTCCTGTAACTTCAGTGAGTGGATTTAAGTACTATTTATTCATAGTTGATGATTTTAGCAAGTACAGCTGGCTATTTCCTTTAAAGGTCAAATCTCATGTGTATTCTACTTTTGTAATTTTCAAAAACTATGTAGAAAACACAATTGGCAATAAAATCAAAACTGTACGTTCTGATTCAAAGGGTGAGTTTACAAGTTTATCTTTTAAATCTTATCTTCATACTCATGGAATTCTTCATCAATTGAGTTGTCCATATTCACCAGAACAAAATGGTTGTGTGGAAAGGAAACATCGTCATCTAGTTGAGACAGCTAGAACTCTATTAGTTCAATCATATGTTCTTCATCAATACTGGGTTGAAGCCTTCACTACTGCACTGTATCTTATTAACAGATTGTCAATCTCTGGGATTACACAATCACCTTGGGAGTTATTATTTCATATAGTTCCAGATTACTCTAGGCTCAAGGTCTTTGGTTGTTTGTGTTTTCCATGGTTAAAGCCTTATGTGTCATCCAAGCTTGATGGGAAAAGTAAAAGATGTATTTTCTTAGTATATAGCTTACAACATAAGGGTTATAGATGTCTAGATACATAAACACAAAGGGTTTATATTTCAAGACATGTAGTTTTTTATGAGACTGCATTTCCATTTCATAGTTCTCATCACCCTATGTCTTCTGTTCCCTCTCCTACATCTCATAATATTGATTTGGAATTTTCTCTACCCTTTATCTATTTCATCTAATGCTCAACCTTGTACTTCAACTACTACTCCAGTTTGTATTGCACCTACCTCATCTGCTTCATTTTTGCCAAGTGACACCATAGAATCTAATCACTTTTTTGAGTAGCAGGTTCTACATATGCAGCAAGTTCAAAATGTACATCCCATGATCACAAGGTCTAAGAATGGCATTTATAAACCAAAAGCATTCAATGCAACTAAACATCAACTTCATCCTTCCATTGAAGTGATTCTTACTACATATCTGCAAGCTTCAAAATCTGCAAATTAAAGATTGGCAATGCAAAATTAATTCAATGCTCTTCAATCTACAGGTACTTGGATTCTTGTACCTCCTACATCATCTCAGAATGTTGTTGGCTATAAATGGGTATTTAAAATTAAAAAGAACCCTGATGGCTCCATTGAAAGATACAAAGCCAGACTTGTTGCCAAAGGCTTTCATCAAAAGGAAGGTTTAGATCATCAAGAAACTGTAAGCCCTGTAGCTAATCCTATCACCATCAGAATCTTGTTAACTTTTGCTATTCAATTCAACTGGTTTCTTAATCAGTTAGATATTAGCAATGTTTTTCTTCATGGGGATTTGAAAGAAGAAGCGTTCATGGTGCAACCTCCTGGGTTTCAAGATCCATCTCTTCCTAATCATGTGTGTAAGTTCAAGAAATCTTTATATGGTCTTAAACAAGCCCCTAGGGCCTAGTTTGATAAGTTGTTTCAAGCTCTCAAATCTCTTGGCTTTACTCAATCATCTTCAGATGTTTCTCTGTTTGTTCTTAAAGTCCCAACTTTGGTCATTGTACTGGTTTATGTTGATGATATTCTCATCAGTGGTCCTAATGCTTCTCTCTCTACAAACAACTCATTCAACAGTTAAGTACTTTATTTCCAATCAAAGATTTAGAACCCTTACACTATTTTTTGGGTTTGGAAGTTCACAGAACCGAAGACATTCTTTTTTTGCATCAAGGAAACTATTTACTTGATCTCTTACAAAATACCAATATGGATATAGCTAAACCTTGTTGTACACCCCTCAGTTCTACAAAATTAGATCACAGTGGTGAACTGTTACCTAATCCCACTGAATATTGATCTATAGTTGGTGGCCTGCAATACCTTACCTGGACCAAGCCTGATATTTCATTTGCTGTAAATTGCACTACTACAAAAAGGGATATCACTGGCGGTGGCAAAACCAACAAGAAACTTGGATTTTTAGTAAAAATCCGACATTAAATCGTGCAATGTGACATAAAGGAACCGACACCAATGCTACCGTCACTAAAATGGTATTGACGTCACTTAGCCCCCTTAATCTACCACCAAGAAGCAAAGTAATATAAAATAAAAAAGAACAACAGCGTCGCTTAAAAGTGACATCGAAGCTTGCGTCGGATACAAGCGACATTAAGTAATGACAACAACATCGCTTAAAAGTGACACCACCTGATAATTGAATAAATAAAATAACCACTATAATGTCACCCATAAGCGACACCACCTAATAATTGGTTTTTTTCTTTCTTTTTGGAACTCCTCTTTCTTTTTCATCGTCTTCTTCACCCTCTCTCAATCCTCACCTTCTTCTCTTCACCGTTTGCAATAAATCGACGTTGCTTGCGTCCTATTTTGCTTCTCTGTGTCACCTTCCCCTCGCCTCCTGCATCTCAGATTTCAAAACAAGTATATTTGTTTGTCTCAAGCAGAAAATCAATCAAGCCAACTCATTAAACACCCGAAAACCCGATCTTTACCCCCGTCCTACCCATCCCTAATCCCTACTTTTCTTCACCCAAAAAAAAAGGCCCATAAACCCAGAATTTTTTTTAATATACGATTTTTTTCTTATTTTCCAAACACCCTTATAACCCATGAATTAAATTTTCCGAAGAGCCACGTAATTGATTGTAGGGAGGAAGAAAAAACTTGTCAGATTTCGTGTTTGATGTGAAACCATGAAACCAAGGGAGAGAGGAAGATGAGAAGAATAGTTTGGATCGATCGCCGCTTGAGCCATCTCGTGAACTAGAATTGATTAAGTCATTGTTTAGTGCAACCTTTGCAGCCTCATGCATAGTTTTTACACCAAATATATTAATAATAAAAAAAAATTGGCTTCAGTTTTTAGTTATTAATAATTAAAAAAAATTATATAAAAATAATTCCCACCATATTTCATATATAGGCCATAGCAAACATTAATAAAACTATTAACAATAACAATAGTACCAAACACTAACAATTATCCACCATAACTACAATTCTTAAAAATGTACAACCCATACATATTCTTCCCGAACTCTTGGAAATTTTTTTGAACCGGTTGTGTGGTTTATTGTTTTAAACTGCCGATTATGCTTGTTTTATTTATTTATTTATTTATTATTATTATTATTACAGCAATCTCCTGAAAAATAAAAGAATTTATTAGACAAATTTCAATGTATAATAAAATAAATCATAAATGGAAGATTTATGTGATCTCTAATCTCTACCGCTCCATGTTTTGAAAAAAGCACTAGAATTATCACTAATGCATTTTCCAGACAAATCAAATGAACAAGGCTATTCTTTCCAATTGGGAATTTAGGATCCGCATCTCCGTTAATCTGATCCTTATAAATACAGAAAAAACAATTAAAAACCAAGAAACAAAAATCAATTTTCAATTTAAGCATAATACTAGTTAGAATACAAAACAGAAATGGAGTTCCTCAGAATGTTGATCTTCAAAATGTTGATTATAGCAAAAGTTACTGGAAGGAGAAGGAGAAAAACTGAAATGGGGGAAGAAAGGAGAAGGAGAAACACTGAAATTGGGGAAGAAATGAAAGCATGGATGAAATGGGGGAAGAAATGGGTTTACCTATGGATACTGAGTTGGCGTTGGTTAAAACCGACATTGATTGTACTGACGTCGAATTAAAAGCCACTAGCGCTGAATTAAATTAAGCTTGGTGTCGGTTTCTGGCACACTTTACTGATATGCACCTCGAATTAAATGAAGGCACTTCTTGACACACTTTATTGAAATTCACGTGGCGTCGATTTAGATGAAATTTGGTGTCGATTATAACCGACCCCATCTTTGACACACTTTACGGATACTGACACTTGCGTGAATTAAATGTACTTGGCGTCGGTTAAAATCGACACTAAGTCTGACACTAACTGCAAACTCTTCTCAATCCATTTCCTAGTGCAAAACAAGTGGGAAAATTCCCGCCTAAATATTTCAAATTATCCATGTCGGCTACAACCGACACAGACTTTGAAAATATTTAAAAACTTTCATTAGTGTCGGATAGAAGCGACTAGTCTTCTTTTAACCGACGCTAACTTTATGTCGGTTACAAGCGACACGATTTTTTTTTATGCGACACCACTATTTAAAAAATATTAAAATCTGTCGCTTATAACCGACAGTAATTCCGACACCATGTTAAGTAGGTGTCGGAAATGTCTTATCCGCCACTATGTTATATAAAACCGACACCAACCACCGACACAATAAGGCCCTTTTGTAGTAGAGGTGTGCCAGTTTATGCATGCACCAACATTTACACATATGCAAGCAGCAAAGAGAATTTTAAGATTTCTCAAGGGCTTTGATTACTGATTATGCATGGTTTCTCTCTGAAGCAACGTTTTCTAAGGATAATCAGGCTTTGATTAATTACTGGCATTGTTTTTCCGAAGTAATAACAATTTCAATGAGAAAAGTCAATTTTTTGTCGCAGAAGAAGAATTTTATTGGGTTAATTAGGATATTACCAAGTTCCAACCTGTAATTTTATTGTAGCCTAATCAAATTTCATCAACAAGAGGCTTTAAGTTTACTACTCTTTTTTTCCACTTTTTATTTTTGTGTCTTTGACTTTATGATTTCTTCATACACAATATTCAGCAAGGGAGTAATTTGCAAGTAGTTAGCCCAGTGAATTTAGACTGCCATTGAATAATGCATTACTACATTCAGTTTCCTGTTGTTAACTGTCTCTCCTCAGTCTTTCTATAAACAATGATTATATCGAAGACGTGGAAATGCAAACGAGTACTACTACTGAAGCAGCATTGCCTGAAATACCAGATGAAGCAAAAGCAACTACTACTTTAAGAGGAGTGAGCCGTTTCCTTGCTCAAAAGAATCTACTCAGGAATGCGAGTTGCGACAAGTTTCCCCTGGTTTGTCATCTGAGGAACAGTCTGGGGCACGACTGCTGCAACGACAAATGTGTTGAGGTGAAGACTGATCGATTCAACTGCGGGACGTGCAGCCACAAATGTAAGTACACTGAGATTTGTTGCAAGGGCAAGTGCATCAACGCATCAGTTGACAAGATGAATTGTGGTGGGTGCAACAAGAGGTGCAACAAGGGAGAGTGTTTATGGGATGTGTAATTGTGCATGATTTTACTCTGCTGCTATACATATACTCTGATTACAACATATTATGACAAATTATACATAGAAAAAACAATATAATAAATTTATTATTTTTGTGAAATGCTTGCCCATGCTTCTGTATCCTGTATCCTTTGGAGTTACCATACCCATGACAGCTAGGAACATATATTTACCCACAAAAAAGGAACATATATTACCCACTTTTAGCTCTGGTTAAGAAAAGCTTGCCTTCAATCGAGGAGTGTTATGCATTCATAGTTATGTGTTACTCGTATAATGTAATAAATGTGAAACTGTTATATAATCATACAAAACAGATACAAGAGTAATTATTCTGTACAATGAACGCTTCATGATTTGAATGTCAAACTAATGTTACCGTGTGACATGTTTCAGGCGCATATATATATTTTAACAGATTGATTAGTGAGATTATGACACACCTCCATCTGTTTTGGTTCTTTTAAGGTATATTCCGGTTGTTGTATTTGTTTTGGATGAGCAGGTGTGAATACGATCCCCATATCCCTTTACCAGTTGCTCACATTCTTAATTACAATTACATATAATAATCCTTTGATAGTTTTAAAGGTTGAAATATTTCTTAGACTGATCACAAGAGTCATGATTATTGATAAGGTGACTTATTTAATTTAAGAAGTAGACTTCTTCAAACAAAGTCGTGCTGCATGCATGAAGATGACCTCATTTCATTCATCATACATGACGAACTGTGAAAATTCAAATATTTGTCCGTTTGGAGGGAGCTCATCCTCTGGCTTTTTTTTTTTTTTTAATTTATTATTATTATTTTTATGGGAGCAGCTCATCCTCTAGTGTATGGCCGAGTAATGATCTTATTCTTTTTCAGCTGATTTTGCAGGCCACCATAATCGGATTTAAATTAGTGATTACGTGTTTTAAACATGAATTAATTAATTTTATTATGATCAACGTGACAATAGCAGCTTTCACCCTTCTTACACAGTTGGAAAACAGTTAACATACATCTTCAAATATTACAGTCGGAGCAACCAACCAAAACCAAACGGTAATAGCTGTTCTCAAGACACTCAAAAGATTATGTAATGATCGGCAACTCTTAAAATGACTGACACTTCGAATTATATCAACAATAAAATGAGTCACGAGACTGGAGAGTGTTCTTCTGTACATAAGATGGTGTTAGAGTAGTGACAATTCATTACATATAGGAATTAATCACTACAAAAATAACTAATTAGCGACAAAACAAATTTAGTCGGCTAAGGTCAATTTTCCTTGGAAAGATTTAAGGCGACCAAATATTTTGGTTACATTGGATATAGAATTGAACCATACAACTCAATCTTAATCCTAGCCCATTACATCACCCTCCTCGCTGTTTGCAACATCAGCTAACTAGCTCGAAGAACTTTAATTTATGTGCGTGAGAGCAGTGACCATTAAAAACATAGGAACGTTCATCTTAACTACATATAAATACGTACCTAGACTATTTCTGTTTTGATAAACTCTTTATCATAACTTTAAACAAATGAACATCGTGTTTAATCTTTAGCAACCCCTGTTGTTGAAACCCAAATTCATGGGCTGATCTGCTGAGCAGTGAAACAATGCTTGGATGGCTGATCAGCTTGATGGGTATCCATAGTTTCTCCATGTCTCCTTCTTTCCCTACAAGCATTGGTACATAACCTTTCCGAACTCTCTCTCTCTCCTCCATTGTTTCACTGCTGCTTAACCTCCCATAACCTTTGCAGCCTCTCATCTTAATAATAATAATCTCCAATTCCTCTCAGGTCTTGAGCTTATTGTGTGTTTGTTTTTTTGGTCATGATCTGAATGTGTTGCACATATGGTTTTTATAGCATGAAATTAAACAGTTAATAATTGTCCGAATTTCTGCATATTGCTTAATCAAATATTGTTGACAAAGGGACGGAGGATATTCAAATGTTTATAATGCATGATCTTGAAGATTTTAGTTAATTTGATCCTATCAATTAAAATATCATTGGTATTCTAAACTTGTTGGTCAGTCACACTAAAATATGTTGTAATTTTCATATTAGGAAGGCATGGATAGTCCTTCCTCTTTGATGGAGATGGTTGGATTAATAGCTAGGTTTCTCATTCATGCTTCATGCTTGCAACAAATTCAACGATTTGTATCAGTTAACTGATGATAAATGCCCAAGAAATACACACACACACACACACACACACACAATGGGGATTAATTGTGGGGTCCGCACCACATCGAACTTTATCGATCCAAACGTTTATTTTTCAAGTTGTACCTGATAGATCATCCCTGCAAAATATTAGTCAAATCGGAAATATTTAAGACATTTAATTGGGTTCAAAGAAATGAACAAATACTTTGTTATATAAGAAACAATGAAATTTGATTTTAATAATTAAATAGGCAAATGGTTTCAGATTGAATTAAATTTTTGCAAACATGATCTATGAATTGAGACTTACAAAATAGACGATTCGGATTGTTGAAATTCGATGTAGAGTGGGCCCTTTACCAAATCCTTATTTTTTTTTCAAAAAATGAGGATCCCTTTGCATAAAGGGCCTTATATGTATGTTTGTGTGTGTGTGTGTGTGTGTGTGTGTGTGTATATCTACTTGTGTATATTTCTAATTGTTTACTACTAGACAAGGGAATTTGTCACCCTCATATCTGATCAAGGCAACCCCTTTTGGAGCATTGATATTTTCATTTTGTAGTCAACTTACGAACACTTCCTTATCACTGGTAGTACATAGTTACCAAATATCTTTGTAATCATATGACAAGTAACCACAACACTCGTTAGTACTAGTGCTTAGTAGTAAAATCCAAGATATAGTTGCTTTTTCTTTTACCTTTTTTGAACTTCTGGTTACAATAACAACCGATCATCTTGTCAAATTGACCATCTCTAATGAAAGAAAGGTGAAATCATGAGTCAAAATTTTGATAGCATACCCCAGCAAACACCTATTAAAGCAATATTAGGGCCAACTGTGTTCTTCCGAGAGCAAGATCGATCATTCTACATGAAGGATGACAGTACTCCTCATAAATGGGCACCAACCATAGGACTTATCCTGTTGGGAAGCTTTTAATGTCTTTAATACCTCTTAATTATGGGCCACATAATATGCAAGGTCGTAGAAGTTTGCTGGTCTTTGAAAATTATTGTTGTTTCTCAAATTAGACAATCTCCAACCGAACGAGGGCCAGATGGCTAATATTTTAATAAACAGTACATGACCATATTTACCTTTATTTCCAACCGATGACCAAAGGGTCATAGGGCTCGTTTTAGCCTTGTCACAAAAAACCGTCTCTAACCGAGAGCCAAAGGGCCAAACATAATTTATTATTTAAATTTAATGTTATTTAATGTTGTTTCATATTGTTTAATGTTGTTTCATGTTACTTAATTTAATTTAATGTTGTATAATGGCTTAGGAAGTTATAGGAAGAAAAAAAAAAAGAATTTAAAAAAAAAAAAAAAAAAGGCCTACCATTCCTGTCGGATATAGCCGACAGGAATACTCAAAATCTGGCCCGGCCCAGGGCCTGGCTGGCTGGCTCATTTGGGCCAGCCGATTGGCCCTTTTTGTTCAGTGGGGCCCACAAGCCATTTGGCCTAGCCCTCGGTTGGAGACGATTTTCGAGCTATTTTTGGCCCTCTGACCATCTAGACCCTTCGGTTGGAGATGGTCTTATGCAGATTTTCGAGTGTCTCTGGAATATATCCTTATCTTTTTATATTTCACTTAACCTTGTCACATTACATAATAAAAAATAGAAGAAAGTGGCGATACATTCCCGACCGAATGCTAGAATCTCCACTCTGATTATGCATGAAAATTCAAATACAGGATATGTACGTCAGTTTTATCCCTAAAATTTGGAAATCATGAGTGTTATTGTTGGTTGACAGAATAGGGTTCTAAAATTTTAAATCCTCCTTGGTGCACAGCTAGGTCATTTTGTCTTCAACTTACCAGCTGCATCATTATCTTATATTTTGGGAGTTTTAACGAAAAGCTCGGGTACTGTTCACTTTAACGAAAAACCATATTTTTACACTAAAAAGTCAAACCTGGTACTATTCATTTTACCCTTTATTTTGTCCTTATCGTTAAAACTCAAAGTTTTCAAGCCCTTTTCATTAGTTTTTCTTTTTTTTTTCGTTATTTTTTTTTTGGTAACAAGGAGTCCTGGAAGATTTTTGTATCTTTTCTTTTCCTCAGGAACGGGAATGGAGAATTGAATTCACATAGAAGCATTCCAATAACCTGACAGCCTCCATCAACTACATTTATGGCATTACCAATACTAACAATCACACAAGCAACTCATCTCATTTTTTGGTGCCATCAACTTTCCATTTGTCGGTTTTTAATGGGGGGTTTCCCACTTTTTACTCCTTACTTTTCATCAAAATTTTATGATTTCAGAAACCTAGGCATACTGAATTGCAGCACCATATTTAACCCATTTTGGTTAATCCTGACCCCATAATGCTGGTAAATGCCAAGCTTTCCACTGCCATAATAATAAAGAGAACCCCTCACCAAACTTTCTCAATTATCGATTTCTCTTAATAAGTACTTACATATTTACGGACTTAGTGTTGACACTTATTTGATCACTGAATTTGATTCAACAGCTTAAACTCATCCAATGGTCAAATATGTGTCATCGCTGAAAGAGAAGTTGCTCAATTATATCCACATTCTCTATTATTCCATGAAATAAATGAGCAATAAAATAAACTAATATCTCCCACCAATCTAGTTATTCTCATTTCACATATTTCCATCCAATTGTGAGCTTGCAAAAGGAAACCATATAGTTACAAAGCAACATGGCAAACTTGTATATTCCCTGGCTTTTCTTAGTTCATACCCTAACCCTTGTTGCCAAATGTAGAGCTAAAGTTCCAGCAGTCATAGTATTCGGAGATTCTTCTGTTGATTCAGGTAACAACAACTTCATTCCTACAATTGCCAGGAGCAACTTCCAGCCTTATGGTCAAGATTTTCCGGGAGGCCAGCCCACCGGGCGGTTCTGCAATGGCCGGATTCCTCCTGACTTCATCTCCGAAGGTCTAGGCTGCAAGCCAATTATACCTGCCTACTTAGATCCAGCTCACAACATATCAGATTTTGCCACTGGTGTTTGCTTCGCTTCTGCAGGAACTGGCTATGATAATGCCACTTCTGATGTTGTAGTAAGTAATCAACCAACTCATATTTTATTTATACAAGTGATACTGGGGGAGAGAAAGTCGAACGCAGAACCTCAAGTGCAGTGTTGTATGCTTTTAACCAACTGAGTTGCATGCCCCTTGCATTAACTGATTTATGTTGATGAATTAAACATGTTAGGCTAAATATCTCATCATTTTTTTGTGTTTAATGCAGCAAGTGATTCCACTGTGGAAAGAAGTGGAGTACTACAAGGAATACCAAAAGAAACTAAAAGCCTATCTTGGAGTTAGGAAGGCAAAGAAGCTACTAAGTGAGGCATTATATTTGATCAGCATAGGAACAAATGACTTCCTTGAAAACTATTTTACACTCCCGAACCGGCAGTCCCAGTTCACCGTGAAACAGTACGAAGATTTCCTGATCGATCTTGCCGCAGATTTTCTGAAGAAACTATACGTTCTAGGAGCTCGGAAGATATCGCTCGCAGGGCTTCCTCCAATGGGGTGTTTGCCGTTGGAGAGGACCACAAATATTATGGGGCAAAATTCATGTGTGGAGGAACGCAACAACTTAGCTTTGGAGTTTAATGGCAAGTTGAAGGGTTTGGTGGCAAAGCTGAATGAGGAGCTTCCAGGGCTTGATTTGATGTTTTCAGATGTTTATTACATTTTCTTGCAAATCATAAAAAGGCCTTCCGTATTTGGTAAGTCTTTAACTTGCATTAATTCTCTAATTATTGATTCTACGGCCTCAAAATCTTAACTCTAAACTCCGTTAAAAAGATACTCGATTTTGACTTCTACAATTGGGCATATCAAACAAGTGTTATTTTTATAGTAAATTAGAAAAATACTCTAGCAGTTATAAGCTTTATGCAAAAATACGTCAAGAACTCAATTCGAGAAAAACAAAACCTCTCATCTATCCACTTATTATGTTTTAATTGATTTTCAGTTGAGAAATTACTCTTGTGCACGTTATGATGTCAATTAGGTTTTTCCTTAAAGTATTTAGTTTGAAGTATTTTTCTATTTACTGTAATGTTATCAAATGACTAATATGTGAAAAATCACTATTTTATATATATCATGATTTAATAGACCAGTTACAAATGTTTAATAAAAATAGTGCTAAAAAGATAGCACACAAATAATTAAACCTATTTAGTGTTTGTTCTATTAAAAGTTGGTAACTAGCTCTATTAATTTCCGCATACTTCCTATTAAAGCAACTTAGAACTACAAAATTATAAAATTATGCTCAAATAGAACCGGTTTGTACGACGTTAAAGCGAGAAACTTATCCATTTCATTTCTCTCTGCAATTTTAAAATGAATAAATTACAATAGGTTTTCTTTGTCCAACCCTTATCTGGAGAAAAGAAAACTTGCAAGTGTTTAGCTTCCTTTTTCTCTAATTTTGTCCGGTAAATCTTGTGGGTTTAAGGTGTGTTCTCTTCTGGATGACAGGATTGGAGGAAGCAAGAGTGGGATGCTGCGGCACAGGAACATTTGAGATGAGTTTCCTCTGCGATCAGTTCAATCCATTTACTTGTCAGGATGCAAATAAATACGTGTTTTGGGATGCCTTCCATCCTTCTGAGAAAACCAATCGAATCATCTCAGATTATGCACTCAAAACTTCTCTAGCAAAGTTCCTTTAATTTGATGTTTGTTCTAAGTGTAATTTGTAAAATTAAGGCAAGCACATTGCTGAATCAAAGCCAAATGTTTCCAACGTTTTCATCCTTCCGTGCTGGAGACTCGTCTCACGCAGGTAACCCGACTCAACTCCGATCTCGTTTCTACGAGTCAAAGACCGTAAAAACAGACTACAATGCTCACTGTAATACCGAGTTTTGGGTTTGAACCGGGATCAGTGAGTTGGTGTTTTGAATGACCAGTTAAAGTTCTGCCTGAAAATCCACTGCAATGGCATATAGTTTGAAACTTCAAACAGCATGCTACTTCCTGCTAGTCACCATAACTCGAACATCCACACTGCATTTTCGTCAGCTGAAACGAACTGCAATCTCAATTCTCTAACAAGAATGACCTAAATTAGTCACCAAACGTGTATCTAGCTTAAGCTATTGAAATTTCCGCTACACTTATCACGATCAGTTTGTTTCAACATCGCGATCTATGAAACTGTCAAACCATTTCATGAATGACGGGAAACAACTGCTCTCACCACCCCGGTCCATCTGGAAGCCTAGTATAGAAAATGTACAAGTGAAGATTCAATTATTTCTAGCTCCAAACAACTGATCTGGTTGATAATAAAAGAACGGAATTGCCAAAGTTGTACACGGTCCAATAAAATTAAGACAAACAAGAACACAAGATTACAGTTAATATTTCAATCTTAATTCCTCGCTGAAGTTGGTTATTACAAGCATGTCAAGGGTGCAACAAGTCGGTGATTGATGATTACACTCGACAAATATAAATTAGCACTAAAATTTGTGTCATTGTGCATAAATCAATAGGCACCAACAGTAAGTGACAGCATACAGCTTGTTATGCACAGTAAGACACTACGTATACAACAGCCTTAAAAGTAGAGGTACAACGAACCTGGGTTCAGCAACTACCTTATTTTACAGTATCTAAGACAAAGGTGAATCATGAAGCTGCTGGCTCAGCGATCTGTTTGGCTTCAAGCGTCTTCTCGTATTCCTCGATGGACTTGAAGAGCTCGGAGAAGTTACCCTTCCCGAACCCACCACATCCACCCTTCTGGTGTACCTTTCCTTCTTCATCCTTAAGCATGCACCCTACTCTCTGAATGATCTCTACGAATATGGTTGGCCTGCCCGATTTATACAAGAACCAATCAATCCAACGATGGATACAGCAGGGGTAATGTGATTTGCATTATTAATGTATTCGTGATCAATTTTTCCTTTTCACACACGAAGGCACAAACTTTAAAACATAACTCCGAATGACCAATTTTTGATATTTCTCTCAAAGGACAAAGATTTATAAGACTCGAATTGAAAGGACTAAAATCGAAGCTAAACACTAAAAAGCCAACTCGACAGGCATAGAGTTTGACAGAATAATGATAAACCATATTCCTCACCAGGAATTGAATCATGAAATATACAGAGAAGCATAAAGTTATCAACTTTTCCAAAATATATATGAACTTTTTGTCCAATGCCGCATCTTGTAAATTAGAGTAGTTTAGAATATCGAAAAACACGAAGAAAAAAGAGCACAGAAAGTTATGACATTTACCTATCTCCAACAGGCTTAGTGAAAATCTGAAGCAGAGTCCCCTGATCGTCCCTATCCACCAAAATCCCCAACTCCTCACACTCCTTAATCTGCTCATCCGTCAGCACGTCCCCCACCCTCTTCTTCAAATTCCCGTAATACGTCGGTGGCGGCGCTGGCATGAACTGAAACCCGCCGACACCGCTCCGGCTCCGCATTTCCCTCAGCGTCCTGAATATGTCCTCGCTCACCAGCGCCAAATGCTGAACTCCTGCACCCTCGTTGTGCTCCAGGTACGTCTGAATCTGGCTCTTCCGCTTCGTCCCGTACACCGGCTCGTTCATCGGAAACAGC
Source organism: Cotoneaster glaucophyllus (assembly GCA_036320875.1). Taxonomy (NCBI): domain Eukaryota; kingdom Viridiplantae; phylum Streptophyta; class Magnoliopsida; order Rosales; family Rosaceae; genus Cotoneaster; species Cotoneaster glaucophyllus. The sequence goes on along the minus strand of CM070064.1, from coordinate 10,786,165 downwards.
ACCATCTCCTCGTTGTTCGCCAAGACGACGGAGTTGAGTCCGCTCTCGCTTGTCCCGACGTCCTCGGCGGTGAACTCGGCGAACTCGTGGAATCCGGTGAAGCCCTTGACGTAGGACACCGCCGATTTGAGATCCTCCACGTTGCCGACGGCGTGGTCGAGGCGGAGGATTCCGAAGTCGATTGGGAACGACGACGTTAGGGATTCGAATCCGGGGAGGAACCAGAGGTTGGGGTCCGGGTCTGTGAGGTGGTTGTGGTCCGTGTAGCTGACGTATCGCAAAACGACATCACCGTACAGTTGGACTTCGGCGATGGTGACGCGGTTGTCCAGGAGGATGGGGGCCGCCGAGGGTTTGGCGCCGTGGGCGACACTGGCTGTGAAGGCGGAGACGGCGTCCTCGACTTGGATGGCGACGGCGCGGACGCCAAGGCCGTGGGTGGCGGAGAAGGCGCGGGAGGCGGAGTGGTCAAAGGTGGGGATCGAGGCCGTGGTTCTGGGCCTGGCCGGGTCGGCGGTTTGGGTCAGGGTGGAGGAGTACGGGGCGGTGAAGAGGAAAACGAGGTCGCCGGAGCGGAGGAGGTAGGAAGCGTGGGTTTGATTGCCGGTGGATAGGTCCGACTTAGCTACCATGCGCATGCCGAGTCCCCAGGAGAATCGGAGGGCGGCATTGGTGGCGTCGGTGCACCAGAACTCGACGTGGTGGAAGCGGTGGACTTTGAAGCGGTCGGACCGGGGGTTGGTCCGTACGAAGTTGGAGAAGCCAACGAGGTTGAACTGGGTGTCGTTTTCCTGGCCCATGGTGCTGCTGGTTGCGGTGTCTGTCGTCGTCGTCGTGGTGGCGGCGGGGGGTGAATGAGATATGGTCATATAGCAGTGACTGACAGTGGGCTTGGAGGTGAAAGTGATCTGACACTTGGCAGCCGTGGAATTATCTAATTGTCGTGACACGTTGGCAGATGTAGATCCTTTAAATAGGATTATCTCCTAGAGAGATTTTTCAGTGTGATCGTCACACGAGATGGTACACCACGTGTTTCTATATAAATGGTGGAATATGTGTGTTAAAAAGTTAATAACTTAAAAATTTAAATTTTCCACCACTTACATAAAAACACGTGGTGTACCATCCGTGTTCCCGTTACAACTAAAAATTTCTCCATCTCCTGAGTTTAGGAGGTTGAGCCTCCTGAGCAAAGCACACGGGCCGTTGGATTTTGATCAAACGGCTACAAACAAGAAGACAAAAGTTATAATAATTATAGTCGTTGAATCAAAATCTAACGCGTGTATGCTTTGCTCAGGAGGCTCAACCTCGTAAGCTCGGAGAGGATCCAAATCCCTTTAAATATATAACTTTTGTATGGGCCTGGTACTGACGTGTGAGACTCGACTTCATCCAGTCAGAAGGCTGTTTTGCGGTCAAAACTATGATTGTTAAAATGGTGAAAAGCCAAAATTACCCTTCGTGAAATTTTTTATAATTTTAAACAAATGATATTATCTGCAAATAAGACAAGAAAGTCGGCTAAACCTAATAATAATGTGGTTCAAATTTTCATTTAGCAAAAATTAAACTTAAAATCACTCATTTACAAATAAATAGCTAGACCTAGATCCTGGGGGAAAAATCTGTTTAGCAAGTGTACAACTTAATTTTTTTTATTGACAACGGTAAGAAGTCGTCTTACACGTAAAGAGCCAAACAACGACACTCTAGATCACAAGAATATTTTTCGTTAATCCACATATTTCAAAGTGACATAAAAAATATGACCAAACCTAAGGAGGGTGTAGTCAAATTAAGATTTTAAAGAGGATTTTAAAGGACTTTAAAATCCTGGTGTAGTCAAAGTAAGATTTAACATGATTTAAAAGAATACATTCAAATCCAGGTGTAGTCAATTATGATTTAAAATCTAATGTACAAATCTATAGGTATTCAAAATGTTATAGATTTTGAAGATTTCATTAAGTAATGTATTTTGTAGGATTTGAGAGCCAATTTATGCATAACAAAGGCTATGAAGAATCTCATCTCCAACCCTAGGATTTCTTTTAAGCTTCTCTTCAAACTGACTTCTCTCTTATCACGTTCTCAATGCCATACTCCTGCGACACCTTGTTCTTCTCCTAGGCGTCCACCTTGGCAAAATTACATCTTCAGCCTTAAGCTTGGTAGCCGCCGTCGCGGAGTTTCAGGGGCCTGGCAGTGTCTGCACCACGACGCTGGTTTTAGCAAGGGTTTATAGAGACTGAAGGACTAAGGAAGGAAGACTGAAGCAGTCAAGGTGTGGTGCGACATCGTCTGGGAAAGGTACCATTGTAGTTGTTGCTGGATTTGATTTTATAGCGTTAACAACATATTTCACATTGAAACATGGTCGTCGAGGGATAAAAGAAAAACACCTAACTATGGACATCCATTGAAACATGGTCGCAGAGGAATCAAAGTGCAAGCAAGGATAACCGACAATAGAGGTTTGCCAATTGCTCACAACTCTTCCTCAAAGGAAATGAAGACAAACTTTTACTTTGAGAAATCAACCCAAAGCATCTGTCACCTTGAATTTCTCACCATTTGAAAGTTGTGTGTATAATATAATTAATGGTTGATTGTGTATTTATCTATTTAGCATTTTCATTGACAAATATTGGGTGATGAGGATATTGATGCATAGCAGATCAGTACATGACCTTGAGCTTTTACAATGTGTTTTTGTTGTGGTTACTTTATCTGAATTTCTACTTTGAATCTCAAATTTCTATATCGTTTATGTTGTAGGAATCAACTATAAATTCATAAAAATCCATGAAAGAAGTCCATACAAATCCATAGAAATCTGTAATAAAATTCATATAAATCTGTTAAAATCCATATAGATTTGTAGAGTCTATTAAAATCTTTTGAAATCTGTAAGTTAAAAAAATCTATTAAAATCTCCTGAAATCCAAATTGACTACACCTCCTAAATGTCTGTGATTAAGAGCGTTTACTCAGCACACAACCTAATCAGATTCCCTCAGTTCCTCATGCCTATACAAGCTTACAATATAGCCTACACGAATCATAATCTATCTTAAAATGGCTGGTATACACGATGACATATAAATCTACCTTCAAAACATGTTGATAAGAGGATCTTCCTCATGTTGCGGATTCTCAAGAGCCAAAATGTGTTGCTTAAACGAAGCCGCAGCGTCTTCTCTGTCCTCTAATCTTCCCAGTTTGTCGAACACCATAGCCATTAAATAGAAAGCTTCGGCCGCCAATTCGTGATACTGTGCAGGGGAACAATTTTCATAGCCATAAACACAACCAATAAAAGCGTATGTTTCAGAAAACTCAAACTCAGAAGTATATTTACCTCTAGCAATTGAAGCTCGTCCGAGGCTTGTCTCAGCGGATCCAGCACATCATCGGAGCTTTCAGAAACTGGCGAGTAAAATTTGCAACAGCAATGCCAAATTAATTAGGATTTCAAATCAAATATGTTTGATAAAGCCATAAAGCCAAGGATAACTCTTCATGAATCGACGACAATGAAACATGTTATCAGGAAATGCATTGTATATACTTACTGGAAAAGCTTGGATCGGATAGATAGCATTTTGCTTCTACAATAAAGGCCCGAGCACGGAGCTCCAAACCTCCTTGACCAAGAATCATAGGAAAAGCCCCGTGTACAAGGCTCAGGGCCCTTTTTGCATGACTTGATCCAAGTGAGAGCCACAATTCAGCTAGTGTGAGTGTGGCTGATGCTTTAAGAAGATCCAGATTAAACGACTGGCAAAACGACAGGCTTGCCAATGCATACGGAAGACCTAAAACAGCACTACCCGATTTCTGGAAAACAGAAATAAAGGAAATCTTACCTTTGTGGAAATATAGAACAGGAACTATTATAATAAAAAAAACCAGATAGATATGTGAAAAAGAAGACAGGTCCGACCACATCGTGTACCAAATGTACAATTGTACCTTGTGGATTTCAGCTAGCAAAAGAAGCACACTGGCATTTTCAACTTGCATATTGAATTTGTAACACATGCAAAAGAGGGAGTGTGCTACAGCTGCCGCCTGCAATGAAATGCCAAAATAATAAGAAAAGCATGCCACACATTTGTGGGACAAAATCTACTTGCAAGGTAACAAGTTCAATGTATTGAAAATATCAAACCTCACTGAACTGATTTGCCGCAAGCAATGTACGAGCTTTTCTGAGACTTGCTTCCGTCTTCAGTTCCATATCCACGCCATTGACAGATGATGCCAGGACTCCAAGCTCATCACATACTTGTTGGGCAAACTTCAAATGTCCTCTAAATGATATTTGGCAAGGTCATGACCGACATAGACACAAAAATTACTGTATATGATCAAGATATTCAGAAATAGTGCACATGGTAAACTTACCTATGTAAAGCACGCTCATGGAGCAGCTGAAGTTTCAGTAACAAAATTCTTGATTTTGAGATGGATAAAAACTTCTCTGCAGCTATTTTGAGAGCAGCAAAAGCCTCTAAACAAGGAGAAAAAAAATGCAAGTCATCAAGGATGAACAGCATTTGTTTATGTGATGAACATGAGAGGGAGATAGAGTACTTGAACCGTAAATTAATATGGCAGCATCTAAGAAAAAAATATATTCTTTTTAGGTACTCAAGCATTTTATCTAACCTTTGTATCCTTTATAAACGGCTAGATGTTGGATGAGCTTCAGATATGCTAATGCTGTGTCAGATGAACTGAGGACATCCACGAAATAGTCAGGCTCAAGTTATAAAAATGGAACGGAACATAAACACAATATGTAAATCTTGTGATACTTTCAGTTAAAAATTACCTTGAAACATCAGGAAAACAAGTTGCATGAACAAGTGCATTAAATCTGGCAAGAGAGGAGCTGATGACATACAAAAAGAAAAATGTATCAAAACAAGCAAGATATCATAGCCCCAGAAATAGTTTGGATTAAAGTAAATAAATTTACTGTTTACAATGAATCGAGAATCTTAGAATTCTGAAAAAGTAAATTGATGTGAAATTCCATATAAAATGTGAGGCTGTAGAGTAGATGCAAGTATTCGCATTCAGAATCTCCAGCTCTGGTATCATGTTAAGTTTTGTTTGTTTATAACTATTTCTTAAACCTTAAATTTTAGGAAGTGTAATAACTGTTAGTTTATATTGTTAACATATTTACAATATTATTTTTATTAAGAAATGAATGAAAATAAAAACTGCAAGGAGCATCTCACTCAATCAACTACACAATTTCAGATGACAAGGTAACTCGAAATCTAGGCACAATAAAAGAAAAAGTAACACTAACACAGGCCTTTATTAAAGATCACCTGCCATATATTTCCCATGCAGTGGCACGAAGTAGGTATGAAGAGCCTATTAACTGCAACACAGATGCAGGGACCGAACTTGGTTGTGCACAGAACTGGAAAGCATTATTGCTCCCTGTTCCACTTTCTTGAGACAAGACTTGTGAATCCATTGGCTTCTGTAAATTCTTAAGCCATGCAGTACTAAAAGCACCATCAGTTGTCATTGAAGAAGTTTCGGATCCAAACTCACTAATCAATTGAGAACTCAATCTAAGTTCCTGCAAGAATTACATGTAATAGAGGGGGAAGGGGGAGCATTGTTAGGAAATTGAACAATCTAACATGTCAGGAAATCAAAGAACATTGAATATCTTCAAAGGGTCATCGTTACCTTGCAAACAGTAACTGGGTTTGTTCTAAGCTTCATTGAAGCCTTGGGTCCAAATGAAACAAGAGGCCTTTGCACATGCTGCAAATGAAGTTATGCAATGAGAAATAGCTTTATCATCGTTACGGGCAGCATGATAATCACAATATATCCTTCAGTCTTTACTGAGGTAGGAAGTACACAGATAGTCTACATTACGAATCAGTAAAAATAAACTGCAATTTCATGCTCACCGTTAAATCAAATTTAGCCATCGCAAGATGATTGGATGCCACTAAACGCTTCAACTTCAAATTTTCTGCTCTCTTCAGAGACCCTCTCAAGAGTACAAATAGTTGTTGCTGGACAGACAGTGAAATGCCTATTCTGGTCAAAGGTGAATATGATGAGCCCAGTATTCCAGTTGTACTAGATATGCCAGTTTCGGACAACAAATTGCAGATAGCCGCTAAGGTGTAAGCAAGACATGTATCGTTACTTTGCTGCACAAGTTGAAAATCATGAGGTTCTAGTAGACAACATATATGTAAAGGAAGGATAATATCAGGATGTCTTTTTAATTCAGAGGCATACATGTCATTCGAAAGGTTATAGAAAACCATAGGATACAGTATAACTACGGACATAATGAAACATGTTAGATTTAGAATAAAAGTGCATACGTAAACCAAGGAAATTACCTGTTGAGAAATATGTACTGCTTCAGTCAAAACCTGAACATTTTAACAAGAAAAAGAAATATTCAAACCAAAGGGTAATAAAAATGACAGAAAGATTCATAATTAGAGTAGGGAACATGGGCTCACCTCCAAAGCTTGCTTCGGGTGCCCAAAATGGAAATGCATCATTCCTAAACAAAGCAAGGCAATTTCATATCTTCCTAAGCTATTGCAACCGGATGCAGGAGGAACAAAATCAAATCCTTCAATCCCTGAACTATTGTGCCAAATATTGATTGGATTAGTTTGTTTGTTACAAACAGTTAAACACATAAAAGAGAGAAAATAATGGACATAAATGGTGACGCAACTAACATAAAATAACAGTTTGAAAGCTTTCATTTAATGGCTTAACCTAAGCCCACCAAAATATATCAAACTTCTGCCAAGACTAGGAGCATGCCATTGAACATGCATAAAAAGCAAAGAAGAGTAGTAATGCATCCTGTTATAACAAGTATCTCCTTTCATAGGAATACATGAAACTGCGTCATGGCTCACCATTTCCAAATTTTGTTCAATATTTCAAAATTAGGTCACTAAATTGAAAAAGAAATTCTTACAACAGTATTTGATCAAGAAATTACCTAACTAAATACAGAGTTGAGTTCTGACATACCTGTAATCAAAATAGCGGTGAACATTCTCCAAAGCAGCAAAAAAATCATCATGATACAGACCATTCAAGTAACGCAAGAAGTGAACCTGGATCAAAAACCAAAATGTTAAGAGAAACAATTTTTAAGTGCAAGTACAACACAAATTACCAAATAAGACAAATATTTGTGCAAGCTACTAACACGATGTAGCTCAGGTGCCAGTTTTTGAAGCTGCCTAAGCATGAGCTCAAAAGCATTTAAAGAGAAAGAGCTCCCCTGCCTACCAAACGAATATAAATTAAGATCCAGTACAGCCTAAAGTACATATACAAATAGGAAAACCAAAAGACTGACTGAAGCATATGCCACTTACTTTTCAAGTGCATCAGCTTGCTCCTGTAGAAATCCCTGTATCTGCCAGTTTGTCCGTAGGAATATCCCACCGTTGGGATCAAGATCATTGAATGTACCTCTTGTAGGATGTGCATAATGACAATCTTCTCTATTGCCACCATGTTTGAATTCTGGATCACCAGGGACTTCAACATCTGCATGTTTAGTTCATATTATGCACAATTATGATTGTCATCACAACAAAAATTGTAAACATCACATTTTAGAGAAATTCCATAAATAAAGGAACCCAAAAGTAGTGAGCTAGGCTGCTTGTTGGCAGGGAATGTTCAGCCTAACAAGCATGCCGGGTTTGATCTCAAAGCTAAAGGATTATTGGACGTTCTAAACAGATAAGAGTAAAATAAATTATTGATATAAGTATAAATTGTAGGTCGTCCTACTTGATTTGGAAACAATTTTATACAATAGGCTTTCAAGATTATTGTTGTCAATCAAAAAGACCTATATGATGTTGTAGCATCTCTATGTGCTTCAAGAGAAGGACGCTTAGTATACTATTTATACCTTCAACCAATCCAACAAGTGCTTTGGGTGCATGAAGATGAAAAGAAACTCTTCCACCAGCTCTTTCTCTTGCTTCGATTTCTTCGGTGACTTTTTCGAAAACAAGATTCTCCAGTTCCATGTTTTCATATTCTGGAGGTGTTTCTAAATCATTACTCGAATCATCTAAGTGAGGTGACTCATATGGAGGACAACTTGCGATGGCTTCTTTACAGTACATCCCTATACTTGTTAAAAGATGACATGCACCCTGCATCAATAGTAAAATCATATGAAATGGTACCTAACCGTAAAAGTTTTGTTTGCTATAAAATCTAAAACAACGAACGCAACACAAAACAACACTCATTTCCACCGATGCACATATTCATTGGGTTGCTAAAAAATACACACAGGATAAAAGATTCATTTGAAAGTTTAGTATCTAATCTACAAAGCCGTTCCCTTTTGCCTCTCATGAACCCACATACAAGACATTACAACTGCGTATACATGCTTCCCTGATTTTCAAATAATTGGGTGGGGATGCATTTGTGATGTGCAACGACATGGAATACAAAATGAACTCAAAACATATAGTATGCATTAAGAAAGTGAAATAAAATAAAAACTGACGTTACCTCAAAGGATAAAAGATTAAAGGCAAGTATGCAACGTCGGAGAAACATCCCCAAGTTGCTATTTGGATCCAGAATAACTTGGTCATCTTCCAAAACACCAGCTTCGGGGCCCCCAAGGATCCCTAAAAAGAAATATCGAAACCAAACGAGCATCGGCAAGCAAGTAAAATTCAAAGTTAGCAAAAACAAGGGCAATTACGATTAACTAACCTCGCATATCACTAAAGAAGTTAAACAAATCATCCGGCGAGGACAGAGCCGACAACCTACTGGTCAGATGATCGGTTAACCAATAGTTCAATAATCCCCCAATTCCCCTCAATTGGTGTATAAGTTCATCCAATTTCGGCTCGAAAATATCATCATAAGACTGCAAAGCGTAAAGAAGAACTTAATTGCAAGTAATTTCCGAAAATTGAAGCTAAATTTGGGGGGAAAGGGCGAAACTTTAAGAGCACCTTAGTGAGGGAGAGCAAGAACAGGCCGAGGCGGTTGTGCTGGCTGACGGTGGAGAAAGGGAACGGGACTGAGATTTGAGAGGGCGGCGCGTAGATCTGGAGCAGTATGCAGACGGAGACTTTGTGCGGCGTCACCGCGAAAGCCCCCGGCGGTTTGACAATACCCGCCATTCTCACCGTCGCAGTTTTAGCTCGGAGCGGAGGGGAGTGAGGTCTCACTTGATATTTGGGGGTTTGGGAGGGTTTTTGGAGAAGAAAATGGGATTTAAAAAAGTACCGGGAAATTATTATGGTTTTTATTTTCCTTTCTGCTCTCAGTGTCTCTTGGGAGGAAGATAACCATTTTATACAATTTGTTTGTTTTCTTTTCTTTTTTCGATTGTGGTAAATTGGGGTTGAAATATTTTGTTGGGACAAAATTAGGATGAAGTATAGTTCATGTAAACAATTAAATGGTAAAGAAAATTAATAATGTATTCCAAACTAAAGTGAAATCAAATGATCAATAAGGCAGTTCAGTACGATTCAGTTCATTTTGTTCTACTATTATAATATTGTGTGAAACTCAACAAAATTAAGAGAATTGACTGAATTTAGCATTTTTTTACACCACCAAGCCAGCGGGCCTTCAAATCTAGAATGGACCAGCTTATAACATGAGAAAAATGAATAAACAGCTCAATATACGATTCAATAATCAAACGATTGAAAAAATCAAACATCCTAGTGCATAATCTATGTGTCCATCCTAACGCTACTTATATAATAGAAAAAATTGTAGTAATAATCTCTCGATTTTAATTCAATAGAAAGTCCCTTAACTCATGAATACGCATAGTTATGGTCATTTTCATCAATTCCGTCAGAATGAGTCATGTTGGAAGAACCATTACTACAATTATATTAAATTGAATGACCATTATTTCAATTAGATTAGAATTGAGAGACTATTTTCTCCAAATGGATTAAAGCTGAGAGTCTATTGTTACAATTATTCTCATTTGGTTTTCTATATTGCCTCTTGATTTAGCTTCACGTGCGTGGCGCGTGACTCATATTGACTGAAATTTTAACAGAGTTGATGAAAAGGATTATGATTGCATGTTTTGATAAGTTAAGGGACCAATAGTCATGAATTTTTAGTAATTGAATTAAAATTGAGAGATAATTGTTACAATTTACTCTGTAATATAGTACGGGTAATGCTAGGCATACCAATTTTTTAAACCAAATTTGTAAACCAAATAACGTGTCACCAATAAAAAAATAAGCACATCAATCAATACTTAGTTTAGTAATAATCATCATCCAGCACCACATCATTTAATTTAAAATTTTAATTTAAAATTTTTGATGTCCGTGTATATTTGGGCATAAAAGTACCTTCCAAATTTCATTACTTAACTGTCTACTGTACAAAGTAAAGACAGTTTGTGATATAAGCTCAGGAGCGTCATCGTCATCACCTTCACCTGCTAGTCCGGGAAACAAACCTAACAGCCTTCTGAACGACTGCAGAAACCTCACCCATACCAAAAGCCCATCAAAAATTCCCCAAAATTCTCAGGCTTTCGATCGCCTCGATCTACCCAATTCCATGGCCACCACCAATGGCGCCTCTCCGGTCAGCCCCTCTCTCTCTATTTACTTTTTCTTCCATTTATATATGTATGTATTTATCGATTATTATTATTTTTTATTTCGCGGGTTAGCTGAATTGTGAATTTTGCGATCGAGCAGAGAGCTGCGGACGCAGAGAACAGCTTGGAGAAGATCAAGCGCCAGCTCGCATCGGGTTCGGGCCGGAACTTGTTGCAGGGTCCACTTCTCAAGCGATCCGAGACTGTACGATCCTCCCCGGACCTCCCATTTTTTTCACTTTCTTTTAATTTTATTTCTGTGATTCCTAAGTTTATTTTTAGGAGAAAGTTCATGTTTTTTTTGTTGGGTCAAATTCCGAATTTCGATTCAGTTGAGTTTTCACTGCACAAATTATAATGCGGATTACAGAATGTTCGATAAGTTTAAGGTTTTATAAGCTCCGGTTGAATCTTTCGAAGTTCGGTAATTTCGAAATTTGGATGAATCGTGCTTCAAATAGTTCTAAATGGAAACTGGATACTGGGATGATTTTTGTTGGTTGGTCTGTGTGGTGCTCTTTGTTCTGGAATCTGGAAATTAGCTTATTTCTTGAGTTTTGTACTTTAACAGCTGAGAAAATGGAACGAGCGGTGGGTGATCTTAGACCCGACGACAGGGAGAATGGAATACAAGTTAGTTCTGCACTGACATTGCTTCAATTCAAGTCTTATAAATGCATTGACCAACATTATACTTGTTATGGTTTAGGATTAGGAGAAATGAGCCGACTGTCAAGGGAACCATTCCATTTGATGCAAATAGCACAATTACCCTATCTCCCGTGAACTTCCAGTAAGATTGATGCATTTCATAATAGTTCGTTTTGTACATTAGTCATCTCAGTAGGCTTCAATTTGATTGATTATGAACTGTTATTTTTTTTGGTTCGTGGTTTCAGTGGGTTGCAAAAGTATGACGGTTGCTGTTTCTGTATCCTCATTTATTTTCGCTAGTACTTTTGCTTGATGTTGAAAACAAAATGAGGTTGTATCTTGTAACTGCTATAGAAACAGGTACTCTTGTAAAGCTGGATGTTTGTGCTTCTTAACTATATTCTTTAGATATTGGTACCCCGCAGAAAAAGGACTACTTCCTTTGTGCAGAGACTCCTGGGGCAGCTAGAGCTTGGGTAGCAACGCTACAGTAAGTTATTTCCCTGTACAATATGCTGTAGCTATTGTGTAGATGTTATATAGTGTACAGTTTCTTTTTTCTATGCCTCTCTTATATAGACTTTATGAGCGTTAGGATATACCTTTTGAGGACATAATTATATGCTGCTGGTCCAAATGAGGAATTAGCTGACGTAGGTATGTAGATTATTAATGTGGGGTTGGGGCAGTAACAAGGGGTTTAGAATTTGAACTTTTCTATGGTTAGGGTCTAATTTTACTATGACGACTTATTGTTTATGTTCCAGTTTATGTTGTAATTCTCTTTCAAGATCGTCCATCACATGCGGTTGGCCATTGTGAAGTTGGATTTTTTTACAGGCTCAAATGTATTGCTTTTCCATGTTTTCCTCATTTTCAAGGTGTATATTGGCAGGTTATTTATCTAAAATGTGACATCAGGGGAGGAAAAAAAAAAAAAAAAAGCCTGTGTGTTGCTTCACTCAGAGATATTATTCAAGCATCATATGGACATGGTTGTTGGAATTTTTTGTATAATGTCTTTTAAACTAGAAAGCTGTTGTCCATTATATATGATGAGGATAGGGGCTTGATGGTCTCCAGACTGAAAATTTCTGTTCCCACTTACCATAGTGAAATAAGCGAAATATATGATATATCACATGCATATTTGACAATAATTCCACTTTCTTTTCCTTTATTTCCCTTTTATTTCTTATATGATATTTGGCGACTCATTTCAATTAAGACCAGATTAACCATAAAGTTTCCGATATTAAATGTTTCATCCAATATTGTCTTCTTTTGCTCTTTTTCATTTTTTTCCTCTGCCGACCAGAGCAACACAATTGGTTCTAAAGGCCCATAAAGAAGCTGTGAATTCCTTGAGTGGCAATGGCTCTGCAAAACTAGGAACGGTTGCAGCAGTAGTTGCTGCTGCCAATTCAACTGCTTCGGAGAGTTCTAAGGAAATCGAAGCAGCAATGCACATTTCTTTGAGAAATGCTTTGGGAGTGATAACCAATAAGCCAACTGATGGTCCAATGGATGATTTTGCAATTATGAAGGTACTCTACTTGTGATCTAATTCTGTTCTCAGAAATGAATTGAAAAATGCAGTGCCCTATATTCATTTGAAATGCGCTTTACGGTACAGTATAGTTTGTTAAAGAATGATATTCTATTTCTAAATGAAAAGCTCTCAGTCATTTAAATGTAATTGCTCTTTGTGATATTTATGTATATTTATGTTCACAGTTCACCTAGCATCTATGTGACTGTCTCTCTGTGTCCTGTAGGAGACACTTCGGGTCAAAGATGACGAACTACATAATTTGGCTAGGGACCTTCGTTCACGCGATTCAACAATTAAAGAAATAGCAGATAAATTAACTGAGACTGCTGAAGCTGCTGAGGCTGCAGCCTCTGCAGCTCATACAATTGATGAACAAAGGAAAATTGTTTGTGCAGAAATTGATCACTTAAAAAAGGATTCAGCGAAGCAGCTGGAATCTTCCTTGTCAAAGGTATTGATGAGCTTTGCTACGTCTTAAATGTGTTGTATATTTGAATAATTAGGGATCTGTTTTCTTTTCCCCTTCCATTACAATATATTCTTAGTGTGGAAAAAGAAAAGCTGAATTTTGTTTGAGAGAACTTTTTTTATTGTTCTACTTTATTTATGGCTTTTGTTTGTGTTTGTAGCTAAAAGATTCTGAAGAAAAGGTTGCGACCTTGAGCAAAGAAAGAGACCAATTGACTAGGCAGAGAGATTCTGCTCTCCAAGAGGCACACATGTGGCGTTCTGAGCTCGCGAAAGCTAGAGAGTGTGTTGTGATATTAGAAGCAGCTGTTGTGAGAGCAGAGGAGAAGGTCAGGGTTGCCAAGGCAGATGCTCAAGCTAGAATAAAGGAGGCTGTGCAGAAAGAATCAGCCGCACTGAAAGACAAGCAAGAGCTTCTGGAATATGTGAATACGTTGCAAGCACAACTTCAGAGGTTTAGTACTTTCTGCCTTTTACCTTTCAATATAAGTTGCTCGGGATTATTATGCATTGAATCCTTTTTGTCCCTTATCAAGTTATCGTCAATGTTGATTAATCAACCTTTTTCCCGTGAACAGGCATCACATTGATACAAAGCAAGTGTTCGAGGAGAAGTCTGAGACTTGCTCAGATATTGGAAATACACCCCTGACTAAACATGTAGACTTGTCGGAAGAAAATGTTGATAAAGCATGCCTCAGTGTTTCTAGAGCAGTTCCGGTACCAGGGGAGAGTGTAGTCCACATGGCTGATGGTCAAGTCAACCTACGGCCAGTTGGTGACCGTGAATGGAGTGACATTCAGGCTCAAGAGGCAAGGATAGCCGATGTAAGAGAAGTCGGACCCCAATCAGAAGCAAGTAGCTTGGATATTCCGGTTGTCACCCAACCGACGGGTAACCATCATGAGCAAGGAGTGGACTCTTTTCAACAGCCATGAAAATGAACTGATACGTTTGTAGAGCAGAAAACGGGAGAGATGTGAACTTGGTCGGTGTATTCTTTATTTACCCTGTTTCGTTCAACAAATTAAGCTATTGGCAATTTGGCAGGCTGATTCCGCATGGAGCATTGCATGCGCCCGGCGCGTTGTGTAGAGTATTTTTATTGGTTGAAAAACGGGGCTAAATGCTAATAGCCTAAACAAAACTATTCAATCATAGGATTATCAAAGTAAAAGTTGTCGAAACCTAAATTAACACTATTGGTCACTAAACTATCCGCCACAAAAAAAAAAAAAAAAAAAAAAAAAGAAAAAAAAGAGAGAAGGTTCAATATTGACATGCCGAAGGTTGCATTGGCAAGAGTGAATGTTTTAACCAGCAGAGCTAGAAGCCATTTGCATGATTTTTTTTTTCTTTACGCATTACATGGTACAATTAGGACATGCATTTTCTGAACCAAATACCAAAATCGAACAGAACCCAAAATTTACAGAAACTGAAAATTACTGAACTTTTTGGTTCGGTTTTAATAAGCAAACCATCATCATCATCATCATTCTTCTTCTTATTATGAGTATATAATATATTAGTGTTAATTTTTTGTTTGTAACTTATTATTTCATTTGGATTATAATTTGTAACCTGTTATTTTGGTTTTTGGATGTAACTTTTTAATTTCGCTAGTTGCTTTCTACTTCAAGTTTTAACCTGAACTTAACTTATTTATTATTCCATTTAATTTGAAGTTACATAAAAATTTGGCACTCAAATTCAAATCCTCAAACTCACATAAAAATTACACCACACACAGTCACTTAAATATGGGCTAAAATTGAGTGAGCCAAAACATCGGCCTAACAAGCAAAGCCCAATCCAATTGTTCGGTTTACCGAAAATTTCGTTCAATTTCGGTTTGATTTTTATAGTTAACCGAATTTTTGGTTCGGTTGGTAGTTTGGCATTTTTGGTTTAGTTAGCCGAAACAAGCCCTAGGTACAACCATGAAAGCAAAGCCAGAAATTGTTCTCCCAATCATATAAATAAATACAAGTTTTGAAGCTAACTATGTGTTATGTAGATATGGGTTAGGTCAGTTGACCAAGAAAGTATTCATATGCGTAGATTTTAAAAGGAAATCTAGAACCTTGAAGGCGACCATTTTGAGCAGGAAGAAGGAGGACCGCCAAAAGGCTAAAAGTATTTACTTTGGAGATGTAGAGGCGTGCCTTGACCATGCAATAATGAACAAAGTGACACGATCATTCTAATTGAAAACAATCAAAGTCGTTTTTAAATAATTGAAGTTTTGAGGTAGGATGAGATCAGTACAGCGCTACCGATCCATAAAGCGCGGAGTTAGTAGCTTCATACAGAACCTCCCATTCTCCAATGTTTTGTTATTTTGTTTTGTTTGTTTGTTTCTTCTTCCCATAACACCAAATTATTGTCTTTTGTTCTAAAAAATGTTCTTTCCGGTCAAAATCCCTTATCATACAAGTTTTAGCACTCGAAAAAGGATGATACAAAACCTAAAACTGAATAATTTTTAAATCTAAACAAATGAGTTGCATACTTCTACATTAAAGTCACCTCCAATTGTGGCTCCAAGGGTGGCAATGCCCACCTGCACGCATCTGTTAGTAGTTAGACGCTTTCAAAATCACCGCATGCATGCTCCTCAGTCCTCCACCAAGTAAACGAATTGGAAATTTTCATGGATTGTAATTTAGTTTTGACCTGAAAACTGCGTGACTCTGAAAAACCGGGGCTAGCCAAAGGTGCTGCAGAAATCCTGAAATTCAACATGGTTTCTATTCCCTCCCTTGTTTATCGAAGTACAATCACGTGACTTCACATGAATCGTACGAACTACAGATCCTTTCTTTTCATTCCTTTCATCAGCCCCCTATCTGAAAAGGGTGATCGTGAGGCATCCAGTTCGATCAACTCGATCTTTCCATTCAAGTAATGGGGACCATCATGCTCTTAAATATTGGCCAAAACGGAACATGGATTGCTATGATACTACTAATGAATATAGATCTTGCGCTCAAGTTTGAATCTCCCTCGTAAGTTACTGCTGATCAGAACGTTGGCTTGTAAACTTAAAATCTAACTTGTATGGAAAACTTCATTAAGTTTTATTGAAGAATCAAGTATTTGATTTGACAAATTATATAAGGTGGAAAAGTATACATTCTTATTTATTTATGAAAAAATATTATTCTTATTATCTACTTGTACTATCTCTTTAATAGAGATGAAACTCCACAAGTGTTGTGAGCCCCTTTATTAGAGAGATAGTACAAATAGAGAGTAACATTATTCTTTATTTATATATGACAGTCGCAACAATGTTATTACAGTATATAACCAAGTTTATGTACCTACATCCAAGAGACGAAAAATAAGGGCCCCACAGGAAAGAAAAAAAAAGGAATAACAGAAAGAAATTAACGAAGCTTCCAAGTGCACACTAGCCCTCCGTGTATACGTCCTAGCCTATCTTCATTCTACAGTCATAAACTTGGGACGATGGATCAACAGCCAGCTGAACCACTGGTCTCAGCTCGTCCCAGTTTCCATTAGTAAAGAAATCCCCGTCACTCGGGTTCCTAAAGCTTGAATAAGTTGTTGCATATGGAGTCGGGTCATAGATAGGGTCCAACTCCCCTCCAAGCCAGTGATTTGTTTCGTCAACTTGTTCATCCACATGAACTGGTTTTGATCTTTCAATGCGTTGAATGACCGAATCTTCGAGACCGAAGGGTAGCTCACTGCAGTAGCTCCCAGATTCGAAGCTGCATGTTTTAGAACTTGAATCAGTACGGTTTTGTCTGGTCGTGGATTCTTTGCAGTCTGGTGTGTACTTTTTATAAGATGGGATTCGTTTGAAAATTCTGCAGAGTGTCCAGACTTCCTGCAAATCATATTCACGTAATTGTACGTTGTAATTAGTTTTGGACCACTTTCTATGCATGAGAAGACAGTACTAATTAAAGAAAAAGGCAACTCAAGGATAACGCAACTCCATGTATGATGCAAAATTGCATAATAGAACATCAAAACCGAAGGACAGTATACTTCTAGGGGAGCGCAGCAACTGATATTCCAATTTTTTTTAATCTCAACTGAAGTGGGAATTTCATATATTTACAATCACTAAGCAACTATCTTATCATGAGTCATGGTATATAATTGGTGTTTGTATTTGGACTTCCACTTCACAAAAGGTACATATAATCTGTGTTTATATAGAAAATATATTGATAATTTATATAGCATGAACGCATATGTGGTGTATGACAGACTAAACGATGTCCAAATTCGAATGATTGGATGATCTTTAAATGAAGATTAAGAGATTGAACAATATTCAATTAGAGTGATTTTATTACAGGGATGATCGTCAAATAAAGACTAAGAGATTGAACGGTTCCAATTATGAACTTTTTACGGTGAAGATGCATTATTTGCAAGTGGGGGATTTCCCCCAAGGGTAATGCAAGTACTATTCTTTCCCTGCATTCATAGGATAATAATTCAAACTACACTAGCCATCAACATGTAGGGGCGAATGTACATGCAGACTGGAAGTGGCCATTGTGGAGCCAAAAATAATCACAAGGCGACGCGTGGATTCTTGGACAAAAAAGGACAAAAATACCCTTGAGGTACAACGGGATTCCTACGCGCGAGCAGCGGGCAATCATCTTTCAACCAAGTCAAAAGTGCCCAAAATATGTAACAATTCAAAACCTATCTCATCAAATCCCTTCTATAAGGTAACTCCCAAAACCTATTTCATTCCATATATCTTTTACCTCACTTTCCCTTCTTTTAGCTAATCAATTAGCTATTTATTCCATAACCCCCAAAACATTCCTTCTAAAAAAGTGTTAATTGGAAAATAAATCACCCATTAATTAATCCATTAATTGCCAAATAAATCACCCATTAAACCACAAAATACACCAAAAAACATCCCAAAGGCTGGCCACCTTTTCTCTGGGAGCAGCTCACTGCGCTTACACCCTTAAGTGGGTTCCACAAGCAGTTCAAAGTCTCAAGCAGTTCGCCAAACAAGACCTCGTAGGCTGAGGATTATTTTAGTTTTCCAGCAGTCCAGCTTTCCTCAGCTGCACTCACAACAACGACTTCCATGCTCTCCAGTGCGAGAGGGTAAACCAATTCCCCGACACCCATATGGGTTTGCTTTCCAGTGCGAGAGGATAAACTAATTGCTCTCCAGTGCTCTCCAGTGCGAGAGGGTAAACTAATTCCCCGACACCCATATGGGTCTGCTCTCTAGTGCGAGAGGATAAACTAATTGCTCTCCAGTGCGAGAAGATAAACTAATTGCTCTCCAATGCGAGAGGGTAAACCAATTCTCCAACATCCATATGGGTCCGCTCTTCAGTGCGAGAGGGTAAACTAATTCCCCGACACCCATATAGGTTTGCTCTCCAGTGCGAGAGGATAAACTAATTGCTCTCCAGTGCGAGAGGGTAAACTAATTCCTCGACACCCATCTGGGTAAGCTCTCCAGTGCGAGAAGGCCACATAGCTTAAAAGATCGAATGCTTAAAGATCAACTAGGCAACAAATGGTCAGGGGGCAACAACCACTTTTGCATTTAACAATTCACTCATCCGAAACTTCATCTTCATCAGTTCCAATCTTGGCAGCTTTATCCTTGACTGCTCTATCTACGGCAACTGAGAAATCAAACTCCTCATTTTTGGCAAGCAGCCGAGACATGGAAGCTCAAACCGTTGTCCATGCCATGCCACTTCCTCGGCCCATGCCGAGCCAATCCTTGGCTTCAATCAAGCTGAGCAGCACAAGCAATGGCCAAGCCGACTCCTGGCCCCTGCCAGCCGACGTGCCGCACCACCCCGACGGCTGTCCGAGGCAACACCACCCAAGAAGAAGACAAAGAAATCAGCGGAAAACGGTTCTTTGCACGAGCAAGCAAAGAAGAGTGCTAGGGGAGGGGGAAAAATATCCTCTAGTTTCTTTTTCTCTCTTTCTTCTAGGGATAAATAATGTCCCTCCGAAGTTGATTTAATCCCCTACTTAAGGTAGGCTTAAATAGGCTTTGGAGGTGATTTATTTCCCTTTCCTAGAAGAATCTAATTCCAAGTCCAAGTGAGAATCTGCATCAAAGTTGGAGATCTCTACACCTGCTGCCCTTTCCTGCGAGCAGCCTAGTAGGTGTGGGGGCATTTGTGGAGCCAAAAATAATCACAAGGCGACACGTGGATTCTTGGACTAAAAAGGACAAAAATACCCTTGAGGTACAACGGGATTCCTACACGCGAGCAGCAGGCAATCATCTTTCAACCAAGTCAAAAGTGCCCAAAATAGGTAACAATTCAAAACCTATCTCATCAAATCCCTTCTACAAGGTAACTCCCAAAACCTATTTCATTCCATACATCTTTTACCTCACTTTCCCTTCTTTTAGCTAATCAATTAGCTATTTATTCCATAACCTCCAAAACATTCATTCTAAAAAAGCGTTAATTGGCTAATTAATGGATTAATTACCTAATTAATCCATTAATTGCCAAATAAATCACCCATTAAACCACAAAATACACCCAAAAAACATCCCAAAGGCCGGCCACCTTTTCTCCAAAGGGGACCGGCCATACTCTATATATTGAACCCCATTTTCTCTAAAAACCTAAGTCCACACTCTTGCAAAACTCCAAAAGCTCTCTAAACACTTTTCTCTCCAAATTCTAACTTTGGCATCAGAGGTTCTTCGGCCAAACCCTCCCCCCCCCCCCCATTCATCGTGGGCGCGTGAGGCTCTTGGCCTTGACTTTAAGGTGTTAATTGTTTTGTAGGTGCAATTTTGTCCAAGAAGAAGGAGGCGGAAATTTGCATCCACAGCCATCTCCCCCCAACCTATGTACATGTGGCTCTATGTAATTGGCTTACAAAATTCTAAACTTTCACGTAAGAGTAAATTGTAGAAATTGTCCCTCAACTTTAATCAAATTGGAGCAATAGTCCCTCAACTAAAAATTCATTACCATTGGTCTCTCAACTTATCAAAACGTGTAGCTATGGCCATTTTCGTCAATTCCATCAAAATGAGTTATTTTGGAATGACCATTGCTACAATTGGGTTAAAGTTCAGGAACCAATGCTCCAATTGTGTTAAAGTTGAGGAATCATTTCTATAGTTGGGTTAAAATTGAGAGACCATTGATACAATTTTTCTTATTTAATTTTCCATATTTGCCGCTTGATTGAGCCTAACGTGCATTAAACGTGACTCATTTTGACGGAAATTCTAACGGAGTTGACGAAAAACACCATAGCTGCACGTTTTGATGAGTTGAGGGACCAATGATAATGAATTTTAGTTGAGGAACCATTACTCCAATTGGGTTAAAGTTGAGGGACATTGTTACAATTTACTCTTCACGTAATTATACTAAAAACGGTTAATAATAAAAGTGTTATTAGACTCCCCAAATTCTTTAATCCAACTCGACTATTGTCAACATGGCATGAAAATTAACACATAGATTGGGTTCTCAAGTAATTATTAAAAAGCATAAGAATTATAAGAAACTTACAGCTTCTTCTTGTGTAACGTCGACTTTGGCCTTTAGGAACTTGGCATTTTTCCCATGGCCATTAGGAGGAAGGCGAAACTCATTCATCATCCAATCAGTTTTGGTGCCTTTGCCAGCACTCCCACGGTAGTAGACTAATGATTTCTTGAGGCCAATGCACTCGAGGGGATCTTTAACTGAATATATAGGCTTGTCAATCCCAGTGGCTTTCCAAAATCCAGAACCTGTGACTCTGTTAGGTCTTATGCTGTTCCTATATTTTCTTCCTCTTCTGCAAAAGAAGTAGCACTCATTGTCCCCCACGCTGCTAGCTTCTTCATTGTACCGGAAAAGGAGATTCATTAAGTCAATGGACGAAACGCATGTTTACGCTTAACGCTTGAGTACTAGTATTGTGTGTGTGTGTGTGTAGGTATATATAGGCATAGGTGAATGATTTTTCATTTTGACATGATTAAAAGAGGACTGTGCATGAAATAAATTTATTCCTTTTAATTAATCCTAACATTCTATGAAGAATTGGAATTGATAAGTTTCTGTTTCCTTAATGAATAGTGGGACACAACTTTTTATAGCTTTGAGCATATGATAGAGACACAAAACTTTTTAAATTGAGAAGTTTCCTTAATCATAACTAAGATTGTTTTACATAGCTTTGAGCATTTTATTACGATCTCCAAGTGTTTGTATTAGTATATGACGTCATGCTTTATAGGCGACTCACACAACATAAATATTTCTCCACATAAGAATGATAACCAGTTTTAAAAATCTTACTCTATGATAACCAGCTTTAAAAATCTTACTCTACTAATTACTATAAGCAAATTAAGCTAGTTCAATTCCTTATGCTAACCTTGAAAGAACGCATCATTAGTTTACTTTGGAATTTAACCTAAACCCTAGATCTATAATTTTAAATATTCAGTACGTAGTTGTTATATAAATTATTGTATCGCTTATATATACTAGTTGTATGTAAATATTAGTTTTCAAAATATTTTAGTATAGTAAGATGCCAAGATATATACCATCAGTACACATGTGAACTAATCAACTCAAAATAATTAACTAAACATCTGGAGCCTTGAGGGGTCTTACTTGGGAGATCCCAAGGATCATGTTTGTAGATATCAATCTGTTTGATGAGTTCCATACTAATGGCTCTCTTCTCCACCTTCCTCTTTAGATAAAACCCAACAAGCTCCTCATCTGTTGGATGAAATCTAAACCCTGGAAGCATCACTTCCTCTTCATCCTCATCCTTTTTTGATGAATTTCTCACCGCCTTTGTCACCTCCATCTCTCTCTCTCTCTCTCTCTCTCTCTCTCTCTCTCTCTCAATTCTATTATTTTTCTCTGCGCTTAGCTAGTTATATATAAAACTTCTCACCGCCTTTGTCACCTCCATATCTCTCTCTCTCTCTCTCTCTCTCTCTCTCTCTCTCTCTCTATATATATATATATATATATATATTCTATTATTTTTCTCTGCGCTTAGCTAGTTATATATAGAACAATAATTTTTTTTCAGCCCACACAAATTTTAAATAATGAAATAAAAGAATATTATAATTATAATGTCTCAAGCGGTCATTGCCATAGTCAAGTCATCATATGCTGATTCGTAAAAGGTCTTGGAAGGAAGTAGTCGTCTATTTGATATACTGGTCCGTGTGTAACTCTGTCCACACAATCATATATGAAGGGTTTCGATCGAGTTCCACCGTTCCAGCCTTTGACCCTAAGTACTTTTATCTTTTTTCCTTTTAATCAAGTCTTTTATGTACTGATTAAGTGTGACTAATAGTGTTTGCGGAACAAAGTGAAGACGGGATTCATTACTAGTTACTCATGAATAAAAGAAAAGGAAAACTAATGATAAGGACTTCAAAACTTTATATTTTAACCAAAAACCATCTTACAACTTTATTTAATGGTTAGGACAAAGCCCAACATTAAATAAGTCCAAGTAAGATTGGCCCAAGGAACGAATTTCCCATTTTACCCTGACGGCAAACTTTACCCCGTATTCCAGACGAAGAGAGAGGAGATTTTCTACGGTTTCTACAAATCTGATATTCATTCTCTCTGCTATTTTCTTCATTTCATCAGTCCGATCGCGGATCTTTTTCTCTGTTAATCAAAGAGATCCGGTATGACTGGATTCTATGATTTTCGATTCATCAGGTAATTTTCTCTTCAAGCTATTCGTCCTGGGAAGCGAAGCCCAAGCTTCGACCTCCGCCAATCGAAACTGCGGTTGCTGCGCCACGACGTCGTCTTCCTCGTCTTCTTCTTCTTTGTCCTCTCGCTTCCCCGCCGGCGACGGCGTCCGAGTCTCCAAGATTCTCGAGAGCGAGCCGTCTTTCCGGCTGTCCCGGTCGGTTGCAGTCCCTTTTCTGCGCTCCACCTTGAAGTTTCTCGGCGGCGTTTTTAGACACGCGGACTTTGACACCGCCGGCGACAGGAGCGAGCCCCAGAGCGGCGGATGGACTAAAACACCGTCGTTTTGGTCGTCAGTATTCCGGTCGTCTCACAGGAGCAAGACAAACGAGGTTAATAATGGAGAACACGAGACGACGGTGGAGAAGAAAGCCGAGGGCGAAATCCAAGAGGAGGAAGAAGACGCAGATGCTGCGATGAGAAGGAAGATGATGAGAAAATCGACGTCGGTGGCCGTGCCGATGATGTCTTCAAAAGCTGGTAGCGGTGACGACACCCTCTTAATCCACGAAGGAGTTAAGCTCATATATGAATTGAAACAAAATGAAAGCTAAATCCTATACGTTGGTTAAATTAATATTTTATTGTTTCTCTATTTTAAGATAATCTCGACGACAGCGGTGACGACACCCTCTTAATCCACGAAGGAGTTAAGGTCGAGGAGGCGTTCGAGAAGTCCGGATGCTCCCTGACCTGTCATTAGAGATGGCTTGAAAACCGACCCCAAAAGGCATCGCAATTATGCTATATTATTTAGATTTGAGTTTTTTGGGATCTTGGATTTGTGCATTGATAATTTAATGTCTCCATTAGAGGAAGAGTCTGAGATTGATGTTTTTGAAAGTTACAAGAAACAAAATCCTCCTCCTCTTGTTTCTGATTCTTCTTTATTTCCTGTTCAAATTCAAAATTCTGCAATTGTTGATTTTGCTGGAAATAACTCCCAAACATATGACAATTTTCAGTATTATCTTTTATTTATGTCCCTATTTTGGTGTTTTTGTTTGGTTGAAGCTACATGCATGAATGTGAAAATGCAATTCGGAGAAAGATAAATGTAGGTGCTTTTTTTTTTTTTTTTTTTCTCTTTCTTTCTTCTTCTTCTTTATGTTAGCAATGTGCTACACATACTAAATTCATCTAAGGTAATTGTATCAACTCATATGTCCGTGTTCTATGGGGTGGAATAAAAATAAAATATTGAATTGTTTGATCGTCTTTCTCCAAGGAAGAGGTGAAACATAATGAACTTGAATTCGGGATCGCTATTGCGGGAATGCGGATACGAAATTGCGTGTAGAAGTCGAAATGCAAGTGAAATATTAAGAAGAAAGAGAAAATGTCTGGTTATGTGTTTATTTTCATCTTTTGAAATTTATATAGTTTTAGAATTAAAAAATTGAAATGTTATTTCTCCACTCACTATTTTTTTTAAATGGTTATGTTTGAAACTGGATACGGGTACTATTTTTGAAACTAAACATGGATACTACACTATTTCTTAAACAGACTATTTCTGAAATTGAACACAGATACTACACTATTTCTTAAACTGAATACTGACTGTTTAGTTTGAAAAATAGTTAGTGCTTACTTTACGAAATAGTGATAATACTATTACTTGGTTTAATAAATAGTCTATTTAGTTTACGAAATAGTGAGAGTACTAGTTTACGAAACAGTGATAATACTAGTGTTTGGTTTGAAAATAGTCAGTGCTTAGTTTACGAAATAGTGATAGTACTATTACTTGGTTTAATAAATAGTCTATTTAGTTTACGAAATAGTGATAGTACTATTACGAAATAGTTAGTTTTTTGTTTAAGAAATAGTCAGTGCTTAGTTTACGAAATAGTGACAGTATTAGTTTACGAAACAGTGATAATACTAGTGTTTGGTTTGAAAAATAGTCAGTGCTTAGTTTACGAAATAGTGATAGTACTATTACTTGGTTTAATAAATAGTCTATTTAGTTTACGAAATAGTGATAGTACTATTACGAAATAGTTAGTTTTTGGTTTAAGAAATAGTCAGTGCTTAGTTTACGAAATAGTGACAGTACTAGTTTACGAAACAGTGATAAGACTAGTGTTTGGTTTGAAAAATAGTCAGTGCTTAGTTTACGAAATAGTGATAGTACTATTACTTGGTTTAATAAATAGTCTATTTAGTTTACGAAATAGTGATAGTACTATTACTTGGTTTAATAAATAGTCTATTTACGAATTAGTTAGTTTTTTGTTTAAGAAATAGTCAGTGCTTAGTTTATGAAATAGTGACAGTATTAGTTTACGAAACAGTGATAATACTAGTGTTTGGTTTGAAAAATAGTCAGTGCTTAGTTTACGAAATAGTGATAGTACTATTACGAAATAGTTAGTTTTTTGTTTAAGAAATAGTCAATGCTTAGTTTACGAAATAGGGACAGTACTAGTTTACGAAACAGTGATAAGACTAGTGTTTGGTATGAAAAATAGTCAGTGCTTAGTTTACGAAATAGTGACAGTACTAGTTTACGAAATAGTGACAGTATTAGTTTACGTACACGCGTCATACACACAACACACACACGCATGCACTACACCACACACGGTACACACACACAACACACACACACTCGACAGCACACACACGTACATCCAATCCAACACACACACATGGCCCAAAGGGCCTGATTTGGAAAAGGAGGAAAGGGCCAGAGGCCCGATGGTCTGGGTGTGGCCTGAAGGCTGGGTGTGGACCGGAGAAGAATGCCGGAGCTTTCCTAGCTCCGGCCGACTGCAAACATAGTCTTTAGGCTCCGAACTATACATTAAAATGAAGATGGAAGAGAAGGGAGTAATAATATACCCTTGTTCCGCCGTGAAACGGTCGTGTACGAACGGAAAAGTCCTCGAAGGTCACGGGTCCGCCGGAAAGTATGGGTGAGTTTCCCCCGCGCCATTCTCGTCTTCAAAACCTAACCGGAAAAAGGAAAGAACTCGCCGGAGGGTTCTCAGGTTTGTCGACCATGCAGACGGAGGGAGAGGAGATTGATGATGATGGTGGTGCCTTCGAACTGGGTGATGTGAGGGTGTTCTTGTCGGATAGGATAGCACCGAGAGGGAGAGAGAGTGCAGAGAGAGGGAGAGCTGTGAAAAAGAAGAAAGCTCGGGAGAGGGAGAGTGTGTTCGAGACAGAACGAAGATAAGTGAGGGAAAAGAGAGAGAGAGACCCGCAACAAAAATAGAAAGGGGGTCCCACCGGCTCACTAATTAAGGTTCTAAAAACAACTTTTAAATAAAAAGTGAGGGTGGGGTGTTTCAACATGAAGTTGTATTAACAGATTTTGGTTAACATCTGTTAGGGGCAAAGCTGGAAGAAAATTTTGATGATGCATGCTGGGCTTAGCTCCAGCCCGTGGGACCTTTTTTTTTTTGGCCTGTTATATGTTACTTGTGTCTTTTTCATTAAATGTCAAGCCCTTTTCGTTAAATAAAAGTTGTTAATGGTTTTTGGTTAAGAAAAAGTTGGTCCAAGTCATTTTCATTAAAACTCCTTAAAAGAAAAGACTTTTATGAAACCGATTTATTGTACTACACACTATTGTAACGTCTTATTAATGTATCTTAAAGTATAAGATTGTTTTCACCAATTCACCGCTGATTAAAAAAATTTATTATATGTATTTAGAAAATTAACATTAAGATGAAAGAAACATAATTATATCGTCCAAATGTGTCTAACTTGACAACGGTCTGATCTGTATAGGAGGGCACATAAATAAGGGTAATGCTAAAGATTTCAAATTTGTAGACAAAATTTGCAAACTAAATGACATGTCACCGATAAAAAATAAGCATGTTAATTAACACTTAAGTAATAATTTAATCTCAATTTCTATGTCATTTAGTTTATAAAATTTTGTCTATAAATTTAGTCTTCCTAACATTACCCTATAAATAATTCTGATTGATGCATTAAAATGGGTCAATATATATTCTAGAAGAAATAGATATATGGTAGGTTTTTAAATGTCTCCTCTCATCAATAATTAGTCTTTTGCCAAGCTTCTGGTTATCTAATTAATTGTCCCAATGCAAGAGGAAAGGTACGTGGCCTATATTAGTCAAAGGTGATGCCCACGCAGGTGGACTTTATACTATTTCATGTCATCCATACAACCAAATTTCAAAATGTCGTACATCACAATTTTCTTTACTTACCATGATGTATTAACCTTTTCAAGCTTACTGATGGATGAGGATTTAGATGTAGCGGGTTTTCTCATCGTGATGTCATTAACAATTAATATAAGATTATGAGAAGACAATCTTATACTTTAAGATACATTAATAGTTTAAGAAATTACGATAGAATGCAGTTAACAAGTCACGACATTCGTTTTGAGCTCATAATATGCCGTTCTCTTTTTACGATGACAGGGTTTGAGGTTGTATGTGAAAGTAACTATGGAGTTGTTATTATTCATACTTTTTATCACTAAATAAACTTCGCGGTTCCCCCTTGTTGGGAAAGAATAAATTAAGTTACTAAATTGTGTTTTATTTTCTAAGTTAATATTGGCACGATTTTACTTAATAGAGAATTATGTGTTGGTCACGTGCTAGTATTAATGTGACGATAAAGTGGATAAAATTTCATCGAATAAGACGGTGAGAGGTTAATTGGCTAATTTCAAATAATTCAAAAAGTTAATGTATCAAAAAATTAGTTTAGAGATCAATTTCAACTAAAATAACAATTAAATAAGTCAAACGACAATTTACTCATTTTTTATTTACAACTTTTGAATTTCACTTTTATTCTTTATTTGTTTTGAGGCATTAATATATGCATTGTATATACAAACTTTTTATTGATTTTGCTGTTGCAATTCTCATATTTACATCAGGTCACATCATCAACTAACCCTGTACTTAACATTAGGACCTACATGAAGAGGTTGATTCACGTAATAAACTTACACTAAAGGTCCACCACCCTTCAACGTAGATTCATTAACATTATAATCCACATGAATAAGTTTTTAAAATCATCTCGTCTATATATCAGAAAGGTTATCTGCATATTACGTTCATTGAAACATATAAAAATTGGATAACAAGGTTTCACTCAACCAACCAAACAACTTGTATCCAAAAATCTACACGACCTTAACGATTTTTGCAAATTCACCTCAAATAGCCAAAAAAAAAAAAATCATTTTAACACTATGGACATTGTTAGGTTTTCTTGTTCTGTCATTGACTGAGGAACGGAGGCTATTTTTTGGGGGCCTATGGTATGAAGGTAAAATTAAGATGATATGAAAACCTATTATATATCTATGTGGCATACGTTTTAAATGGTTGGACCGCAACTCCCTATTTAGGTGTTACTGGATTGAATACAAAGCTAGGTTAAGGAATTGGACCCTTTTTTTATAAGCTCCGAAAATCAACTATCTTTTATTCGATGATATGATATGGTCTTAGTCTTGCTAGTACGTACAAATGTAGAGTCCAAAATTCCACATCTGTAATTGTGCAAGATCTTGACACGAAGATAAGCACAAAAGGGAGAAAAACGAAAATTTGTGCAAGTGTGTTCACACACATACACACATAAAATATATATTATTTTCGTTGGTTAAAATGTATTATGTATTTCACAAATCTCACTTTATTCTTAATATATTTCAGTATATCCTTTCTTTACATCCTGCGCGTTTTCTTTGTGTCTCGAGTTTTCTTTGTGCATTTTAGAAATTTTAGCAACATAGAAATTTCTTCTACATATATACTTTCAAGAAAGTTTGAGCATTAGACCATAAGTAGTAACTTAGAAAATCAAATGTGATCCGCACACCAGCACCAGCACACCAGAGACTGGAAAGAAGAAAATATGGTACATATAATGTGACAGAGACACAAAACATACGGTGAAGTAGAAGCCCCGATAGTTTTTAAATGGCCAAAACTGATTTCAAATTCTCAAGTCAACCATGCATGCAACGTACGTCAACAATTTAATTCATTTTTAAATAAAATAATTGAAGAATGTTACCCTGAAAATAATAACTGAAGAAAAGTCCCTGTATAAATAGATATGTGTGTGGTGTGTGTGCGCGTGTGTGTGTGTGTTTATCGAGAATTGATGCCAGATACAATAAAAAGTCAGGTCTGTTTAGAAGCTTCTTCTTCGAGACAACGTCCATCACCCTAGCTAGCTAGTCGTTAGAAGATTTTCCTTTTTTCTTTTTTTTTAGTCAATAGAAGTTCCATTACATTAAGAGCAAGTCCAGCCTTGCTTCGTGCTCGGGGGACAGGGAAGAGGAAAGGGCCCGAGGCTCGGTGGACAACCCTCCAGCGTTGGGCAGCCCGAGTGAGGGTGGGAGCCCGAGGGCCAGGGGGTGGGGAATTGACAGGCCTGCAGCCCGAGGGCCAGGCCTTTTTTTATTTTTTTTGTGTCAGGCGCGTGCCCCTCACTCGCGAGTGGGGGCGCGTTGCCTGACCGGAATTCAGGGCACGGGCCCGCGCGCGCAGAAGCAGCAGGTGACAGTTGGGAAACCATGTGGCTTCCCACGGTCCGTTCGATCCCAACGGCTCTTTAATAAGAGTCGTCCGATTTGCAACGGTAATAAAAAAAAAAGCTGATTTAATATCAACAGCTCGATCTGAGATCAACGGTTGATATTAATTTGTTTTATAAATTAAAAAAAATAGTTTTAAAATTAAGAAAAGTTACCGTTGTGACACGTGGCACAATCTGGAGTGTTGGAATTCAAATTTTTTAAAATCCAACGGCAGAAATTAATTATTTGAATAAATTTTTTTAAAAAAATGTAAAAAATCCGAAAAAAAAATTGTAAAAAATCTGAAAAAATTTGTAAAAAATTCCTTTTACTTTTCTATAAATACCACTTCTTCTCCATCTACCTTACACCACAATTTCATATTTTCTCAACTACTTTCAATCAAATTCCTATCTTTCTCTCAAAGTTTCAATCCAATTTTTTTCCACAAAATGACATTGGATAAAAATCTTATCGAAATCCATCGCTAAATAATTGTTTTTTTGGATAAAATGACACGTGGCGCAACGAGAACGATTTACAAAATTCTTATCCGAAATTACAAATAATTTTATTTTGTATTATTTAAACAAACAAAAAAAACTAATATTTTATTGCATATTGCCAGGGGGAGGGCTCCTAGGGTGGAGATGCAAATGACAATTACTATTCATTAAGGGCAGTTACTATTCATTAAAGGCAGTTACTGTTCAATAGGGTGGATTGAATAGTGGATTGCCAGGGGGAGGGCTCCAAGGGTGGAGTTGCTCTAAAAGAAGTTTCCTTACATTAAAAGAACTTTCATTACGTTAAAAAACTAGTACAAGGTCTAAAAGGAACCCGATAAACGAATAACAGATAAGGTAAAAGGTCCAAGCAAAATGAGAGCTGCAACCCAAAATACACGGGAGGTCCTCACAAACTTAGGCCCGAAGGCTACAACAACAAACAAGAAAAAAATCCTAATCTCAAGCTACATAAATCAGACTGCCACCGCCGTCACATCCTTGGAGGAAGATCCGAACCGAGAAAGTAGACATTAGATCCAAGTCCTCTTCATGAACCCCTACAAATATTTACAAACAAAGGATCATATGAGTAGAGAGTGAGGCGAAGGGGTATGTAAAACACCTAACACTTAGCCTTGATAGGCATTCGGCATGCTGGCTGGGGGAGGGGAAGTTAAGGTGTAGTAGATTTGATATCTAATTTCTGATCGAAGCCCGCCGATCTGAGTACATGTGGGATAGGGATGGAGTATCACAGCTAAGGAGAAAGGAGGAAGTAAAAGTAAAAGACAGAAAGTAGTAAACGTGGGCAAAAGATGCCAAATAAGGGGCATGAAGCCCAAATCTGAGACAAGCTCATACTGACACACCCCGACCCGGAATGTCCACTTGGACTCCGAATCGAGTTGTGCAGGCCGACACCTATTGAAAGTTCACTAGTACGTTTGAAGATATTAGTGCTAATAGGGACCAAAAGTGATTGTCCCTCAGATGATCTTCCTTCGAGTGCAGCCACTTATGACGGCGGCAGACGGCGGTGACAACCTGATAACATAAATATAATCATGCCATAACAATTCAATAATTCTAGTCCACAAAGTAACTTCCCTGTGCATCTCGTAGGATTATTTTAGCATTTCACAACAACACAATAGTTCTTGTAACATTAATTAATCATAGTTGTAAAATATAATCATGGTATCTCACGCATACATGTGAACCTATAGGGTTCAGAATAATTTCCTAAATTCCGTCATTTCGCTACTTCATGTAATTTTAGTCTAAGCAAGGCATACATAGTAAGTATAACTGGAAACTAGCAAGTATGCGTATACTTATAAAAAGAAATGACCCACTCACAGTTACGCAGTCTAAACAAAGCCTCTGAGCCTTACTGCACCCCGGTGTTAGTACTCGTCCCAGGGTCAGAGTCAGTCCTTCACGTGTATGTTCACATCTACATCGTTCACTCGCCTTGGATCCAAGTTAGGTGCCAGTCCTGTCGTACATATTGCACTAGGTAATTTCGACTCGTATATGACCGTGCTTTGGCGCCAGCCTTCATGTGATCATAGTACTAGAGCGCATTGATTATACCCAGTCCTGTTTGTTTAAAAAATTATCTGTACGAACTCGTGTGTTAGCATAGGTTAATGAGCATTCGTTATGATGTGTTTACTATTTCAAGATTATGTGACTGCGGTCACCTTGTGCTTACCTTGATAGTTGTACTTTATTGATTTTCTTGAGACTTTGCAGGCTACGGTAAGTATTTTCTTATTATACGTAGTACGTGTATTTTTTAAAACTATACTTGGTTTTACAGCGAAAGGTTATAATGTTTTTGAAAAGGTTTTTACAAAATGTTATTTTCTAACCGACTCAACTTTGTTTTTTGCCCCTCCAGGTTTAGTAGTTGTGCTTACGGGTAAACGAGGATTCTGGCAAATCTCAGGAGATGGTTATCTTCAGTGGTATAACCCTCATCCTATTTACTATATTGTCTTATGCTCAGACACCACGTGTGAAATGAGTTCAATCCCGCTCACATCATTTTTCCACTACACCACACTTTATGGCTTTGTCACCCTCTAGGTGTCGGCCAGCACAACTCGATTCAGAGTCCAAGTGGACATTCCGGGTCGGGGTGTGTCACTCAGGGGATAGTTGAGATCCAGCTCTGAGAAAACTGAGATAAACTCAGGGCAAACCGGGAATAAAACGAAAGAAGGAGACTGGAAAGGGGAGAGGAAGAATAGGTGGATGCAGGGAAGGGGTAGAGGAAGTGAGAGGAAATGAAAAATATGGAAAAGGCTAACGAGGGAAGGAGAAACGAATGAGGGAAAGAAGTAGCAGAAACAGAGAGAGAGAGAGAGAGAGAGAGAACGAGTCAACGTTTTGTAAAAGATAGTCATTAGAAGTTAGAACAGTCTTTTTGTTAAGGAAGTTAGAACAGTCTCACCTTCATGTATATATGGTGAAAAACCAACCAATCGAAAAAGGGAAGGAATATTTCCATAAACAAGACTAGGGCCTCTTGAAAACTGCATTCCCAAATCTCCGAAAGTATTTGTGACCTAAACTAAGGGCTTGTTTGGAAACTCTTTATAAATGACTAAAAGCGTTTTTGGTAAAAATGTTTTTGGAACCGATCCTTTGTAAAAATACAAGTGAATCTTAGAAAAGCACTTCAAGTGCTTCCTGAAAAAAAAAACACTTGAAGTGATTCTTTGAAAAAACATTAGTGCTTCCTGGAAGAAGCACATAATTGGATATGAACTTGATACTTCCTATGATTGTAATACTTCAACATCTTGTCATATACTGAAAAGCTAAACATTTAATTATGTGGAGCTAAGTAAGAGTTGTTTGATAATTATTTTGTTTGAAGTTTGAAGTTTTATCTTTTGTTAGAGATAGAGAGGAATTACATGGATAAAAAATAAAAGATATAGAAGAGTCGAGGAAGGATGGTAGAAAAGATGCACAGAAAAGACATTTATAAATAAAGATACAGCCCGAAAAAATAAACAAATAAATAAAAACACCCAAAATAAAACCTGAAAACCAAAACCATCTCAAGTTGGTTTTACTTTCAAATTGTTTTCATTACTCTGTATTCTTTAATTCCTCATATCACAAGTACAAAAAGTAAACCTAAACTAAAGACTAAAGTAAAATAATTACCATGGCATTACTTGTATAAATATTTCTTGCTCATATATATGCATTATTTTGCAGCCAAATAATACTAAAACTTCTACGCTATACATTGACTTTAACAAAAGAATTAAATTTTCTTTAAACCCCACTACGTATCTAAGTTCACCACAATTTTATTTACACCCCACTACAAATATTAGAATTTAAATATTTTCTTAGTGCACCACATTTGTTCCCAAACTACCCTTAAACACTCACACACCACACACGCATATGTGAGAATGTGAAGAGAAAAGGGTCTCATATTGGTGAAAGGATAAACTTTGCGGCTTAATTATAAAATGTTGGGCTACTGCCTATATTGCCAATTTGTTGTAAACAATATTATCTACACTAAGGGGGAGGGGGAAGGCTAAGTACTGGTTTGGTACTGAGGTGCTTTTATAAAAAGTGGGACTAAAAAAAGCTGAGCTCAAAAAGGTGTTTGGTAAATACTTAAAAACAGCTTATTTTCACAGTTTTGGGTGGAAAAAAAGCTAAAAACGTGAAGCAGCAAAAATGAGCTTATTCTTACAGCACAGCAGAAACAGTTTTTTTTTCAAAGCACAGCAATACCAAACTAGCCCTAAGCCTCACAATGAGCTAGCAATATGTTGGGAAATATATATATATATATATATATATATATATATATATATATATTTCGTACTACGGTCTAGTGGTATTTCTCTTCACTTAATTGTAAGTGAGAGGTTAAGTTCGATTCTCGCCAAAGGCGAATTTGAACCACATTATTATGGCTGACCCCAATATGAGGCTTAGCCCATTCCCCCACTCTCTTAGTGTAGATAATATCGTTTGTTAAAAAAGAAAAAGAAAAAGAAAAATAAAGTTGGTAGTAAAGTGAACTTAGATGAGTGGGGTTTGATTAAAAAAGGATAAATTACATTTTACTCCCTTAGGTTTGGGTATAATCGCAATCTCATATATCTTTAAAACATTTCAATCTCATACAGTTACTTATTATTTTTTGCAATTTTATATATTCGTTAGTCAAACGGTCAATTTGATCGGTAAGTAATGATATGACAAATATAATATCTACTTATTTTAATGATGTGGCAAATACAAATAACTAAATATTAAAAAAATTAATTTAAAAATAAGGGGTACGCTCACTTATGATTTTTGTTTAGGTTATCGAGATTATCAATCTTTTTAGTAGGAAGGAATAACGAGTATTGATTCCTTTCAATGACAAAAAACAAACATGTATTTGATCAGTATATATTCGAATAAATATGGGCTCTTCACAAATAAGTTCCTCAAAGCTCCGCTTCATAGTTAAAAGAACACGTGATTGGAGTTTGATTTGCAAGTTAGAGTTCTGGGAGTATAATCGAGACGCCATTACCGTGTTTTGGTAAACATATGGTTAGAATCAATCTAAATGATAACATTAAAAGGATAAATAGTTGAATGAAAAATTTGGGTATGAAACTACAATTCCAGATTATGCAATGATGATTCATAAGGATTGGGTAGCATTAGATTGGATTTGAATTTGCAACTGATCATATAGCATAATCTGGGTTTACGCGGTTTTGAATTTATTTTTTGTTGAAAAGAACTAAAATTTTAGAAAAAAAGGCATTGTTTTAGTCGGTTTTGTGCTTAAGAGATGAATTTATTAGCTTAAAAATGATTTCTTTTACCATGATTGCGTACTTTTTGTTCGATGTTTTGTTATGTGTGTGTGTTAAGATAAATTGATGCTTGTTTGTAGGGAATATCTTTGCTGGAAAGTCTTCGTATGATTCTGATTTGCCATCTTTTGCGGTGCTGCGTCGAAGAAAATGCTTGTTCCTGACAGCCAAAGTGATGGCTCTTCGTCTTTGACGGAGCAGTCGGGAGCTACAAGTACAGTTTCAGAGGATTCTCAGGTTTATGATACCCATCTGCATGCATACCAGTTATGTTCTGTGGTATCAATTAAAAGAGTATGATTTCAATTCGAGGAAAGGTTGGATTTCTACTTGGAGCTCCATGAGACAAATGGCAGCAAATCAGAACGGAGAAGATTGCGGTGAACTGGGTTAAGACGAGATTTTTGAAGTTTTTATTAGGGATACTTTGATGCGATCCCTAATTCTTAACATTCTTTGATTAAAACCTTAATAGTATTCAAAGTTTGAACAAAGTCCCTTGACTTTGTACACCTCATTATATTATTATTAATATTTATAGTTTTATAGTTTTGACATTAATTGTTTGATATTTTATGAGATTTATAATCCTATAAATTTAAAATCCCTCATTATAATACTAATAGAAACGGTTACAATAAAAAAAAAATCAAACATTTTGATTGAATAAATGGATAAAAACTATGTAAAAATAAGAAATAATAAATGGCAAAAGAATGTATCCATAGTGTTAAAAAAATTGGTACATTTTTTAAAATTGGTACATTTCACATATAACAAAGTGGTACATTAATAAAGAAGAATGGGTACATTATAAATAAATTAGGGTACAGATAAAAGATTAAAAAATTATGAGTACAAATGAATTTTTTTAAAAATATAGGCGCTAAAAGAAATTAATACATGGGTACAAAATAAAACTAAAAAGAAAATACTACAAATTAAAAAAAAATGTTGCGAATTAAAAGTGGGTACAAACTAAAAATATAAATATATGATACAAAGTTTAGGCATAAAACATAAATATACCATATGTAATTTTTCTATCATTGATTAAATATACAATGTCATGTGACAGTATACACATGGGTACAAACACAAATAAAACTTAATAAAAATATGGGCACAAAAAGAAACTAATAAATGGGTACAAATTAAAAAATATTTGCAAATTAAAAATAGGTACAAACTAAAAATAAAAATATATGATAAAAAATTTAGCCATAAATATAAATATACTAATTGTAACATTTTTAACACTAAAGGAATATATTTAAAAATAAAAATATTTTATTATTCAAATAATTAATGACGTTACTAATACCCAAGGACCTTGATAAAAAATTGAAAATGAATAGGATTTTAATTAATAAAGTAGCAAAAAGAAGGATGTGAACCTAATTTCTCATTTTTATTATGTTTTAATAAGACTTAATAGTGTCAGTGCTTTGTTAAATGTAAGGACACGTGTGAAAATTAGGTAAGGATACACGGACATACATTCCGAGACAGCAGACTCGCAGCCTTTTTTTTTCCACACTTTGAAACCCTAAAGTGGGAATTTAACACACCAATGTCGGGCATAACACACAAAGTCGGATATATCTCATTCATTGGTAAACCAAATGGTCCATAGCCCCCAAAGGTAAACTTCATGAGAAAGCATTTCTTGTATTGTGGGCAACATTAGACCTGCTGGTTCATTATTATTTTTTAACAATAATTAAACAAGACTTCTGATGTTGCTGCTGCTTGATCAGTTTGACCATTATCATTTTTTATGTTACGTTTCAAGTTGATAGATGCACAACAAAGATATATGTTCCTCGTAGAACTACTACAAGAATTCTCGAGTTCGTAAGGCTGACTCGCATATACATGGCTAAGGTTTAACAGAGCAAGATATTTTACTTGTACATGTGTGAAATTTATTTTTAAACAAATTACAGTTTAACAAGTGTGTAAGACTTTATTTTTTTTGGTGAGTTTAATAAGTTACTTTTATATGTGTGTCATAATACTCTTTATTTGCAAGGAGTCGAACATTATTCTTTAACGTATATGTAAAGCTCATAATCCAAATATAATAGATATACATGTTTGTAATTTGATTTTGATTAATATCATGCACTCTTGAATTTATTTGCTTTTCATATTTAGATTGAATAAATAAATAAATAATTTCTTTTAGCTTTGTTCGTGATGATCTGATGTTTATTCATGAAACTAAAGAGGCATTCAAAAGTAATTAAAATATAGGGAACTTTAACGAAAAACTCCCGGTACTGTTTATTTTAACGAAAAACCATATTTTTACATTAAAAAGTCAATCCTGGTACTATTCACTTTACCTTTTATTTTGTCCTTATCGTTAAAACTCAAAGTTTTCAAGCCATTTTCATTAGTTTTCCTTAAAATAAATCAAGGTTCTAAACGACAATAGGCGCTAGTCGGGCGGCGGACTGGGGCCTAGTGCCTAGGCGACTAAGCGGGACCTAGGCAGGCGCTTAGGTGGACTAGGGAGATTTAAGTAAATCTATTATATTTTGTGTAAATAAGTGTATGTTTATACTTAAAATATGTATAATTTCATCATAAACTACAAAATCGAATAACATATATATTATGAAGTATTGGAACATAATGAAAACATGGGGAACAAGCATATAATGTACATTCATTTAAGTATTTAACAAGTCTCTTACAATTTATTGAAAAAAAATAAAATGCAAAATGAAAGATATCTATTTAATGTCTAAGTGAGTCGCAACCTAGGCGGGTGCCTAGGCAGGTCTGGACGGGATAGGCGGGTGTCTAGACAGTCTAGGCGGGCGCCTCAACAGGTCTAGACACCCTTTCTTAATTTTCAAATACGTAGACATTAATCGGGATGGTGGCCAGCTGCTAGCTCCTAGACGGTGCTAGGTGGAGATTTTTAGAACAGTGAAATAAACTAGGAAAGCTGCAAAAACAAAACCAGCCAGAAAAAAGCCCATAAACCTACAATGAACAAGCTCCAAAGTTTTCAAACTAAAGATTTTTTTGGGGTAACGGTGACAATGCTGCATAATGTTAGAATCATACATATTATACACGTGTATTTATTCATTACTTGATTTTTTAGTGTGACTGCCATACTGTCATGTAGTGTTGCAAGTTCACATATTATATGCGTGTATTTATTTACTTAATCTCTCAGTGCACCTATCACATTGTCAAGTGGTTTTATAATCACGCATTTGCAATACGTGTATTTATTTACTATTACTACGCCCTAAGTTGGGAAAGTATAAACCCTATAGTTCACAAGTACGAGCATCATAGATGAGCTTGACCTTGCACTGAAGGTGGTCTTGTGTGAGGTCACCGTTGATGGTGGGTCATGAGTGTTATGTGAGAGGGGGGGTGAGACATAAATGAGGCCGGGTGAATTTGAAAAATAGGGTTGTTGGGGAGGGGTAGTAGGGAGTTTTTGTGTGCGAGGGCCGGACAAGCCAACTGGTTGGGGTCCGTACGTTAGAATTTCTTCTTGCACTGACCATCAAGTGAAAATAGACGAAAGATGAAACGGAAACTTGATCAAAGATCAGAAAATCAGGAAATGGAAAGTGAAATGTGTGTATCTTGCAGAGAAATAAAAAATAAAGAAAAATCTCACAAGCCTTTACATAAAGCAAAGGATAAAGAAGATGAACATAGCTCATTATACCAACAAACAGTTCTGCTTATTTATTTTGCTCAACCCTAAGGTATTAATAACCCACAAGCAAATATAACGTTCCTATGACTTTCCACACACAACACATCATTACTATGAGAAAACACATTGTACACACCCGTTGTACGCCAAAACTTCTTCCATAGGTACATCAACCTTAAAATGGGGCACCAAACTGGAGAACCCTCTTCCAAGATGGTCTTCTGCTAATGTCATCCCACCAAGCAGAAACATGCTTTCTGTCCCTGATCATATACTCCTTCCCCATATGAGCAACCAAGTAGTAAGTGAACGGAAGGTGGCTAAGATCAGCAAGGCTGAAGAAATCACCGGCCAAGTACTTGCTCTTCGACAGCCGCTCCTCGTAAATATCCAGCACTTTTCCCAGCTTTTCCTCACTTTCTTGAATGATCTTGGCGTCTGAAGGAAAACCCAAAACTGAGGCAAACAGAATATGAAGGACCAAGTTGTTGATTGGTGGGTGGAAGTTGTGTGCTTCAACTTCCAGCCATTGCTCCACAAGTCCTCTTTCCTCAATTGTATTTCCCAGCAAATTAGTCCCTTGTGACTTGTATTTTTCTGCGTAGTATCTCATGATTGCACGTGATTCTGCAGATCAAAGACGATTTAATAAAAAAACTGGTAAAATTTTCATAGAGACGGACCAGCGGGTTTCTATCTCAAAAGACCCTGATGATATTAGTAGTGGAATCACTAATATGTGTAGTATTTTATTTTGTCAGGTTTCCGATGTCCGACTTTACATTCTTCAACAAGAACTTGTTAAATAATTGATTTTAAGAAGCCAGTGAACAAGTGCATTGTGAAGCAAAATTTTATAACCAACTTGCTTCACAAACGTTCCAATGGCAGTCTGATGCTCGATACAGTTTCAAATGAAGAACTGAAGTAAACCCACAAAGGTGAAATCTCAAAAGATGATAAATTTGTCCCCAAAATTAAAGATGTATCTTTGGCGCTCAGTTGGTTAAGAGCGTTCACCACTGCAACCGAGATCCGGAGTTTCATTTTCCCACCACAATCGCTTGTATCACAAACATAAAACAATAAAAAAAAAAAAAAAAAAAAATCATGAGCTAGCAAGAAAGCAGAGCATACCATATAGAGTATAATCCCCATCTTGAATGAGAGGAACTGATCCAAATGGCTGCATTTAAAGACAAAGCAATACAAAGATCTTACATATATAACTTCCAGTGTTTAAGAGTAAAATGATCACAAACAATTGGACTAAGAGGTGATTAATTAGCTAACCTGTAATTTGAGGAAATCAGGGTGTTTGTGCTCTCCCTTGAGGAGATCAACGGGGACTGTCTGAAAGTCCACCTCTTTCTCAACAAGGCATACCAGCACACGCTTTGGGGAGGCGTAGAGAGGGCCATACACCTTCTCCACCATTCTTGTGATTATTTCAATGTAAAAACCAAAGAATTTAGATCAAAGTCTGCAAATTACAGTTTCTGGTTCTTTAGTTACTATATAGATAAGGCGTGATGTGATGCTAATGCCAGGCCAACAATTGGAGTGGAAGGTTGGTGGGGGTGCTCACATCACATGCATCCATCCATCCATTTGTAGGTTCCCAAAGGTGGAAAAGGATCCGGGGATTCCGGGAATTCCGTGATCGTTGTCGTTCATCGTATATCGTGCAGTCAAAAATCATTTAAAATTAAAATTTAAAATTAAATATAAATAATATATAACGAAAACTAACCGCATGATGTACGATGAACGGTCACGATCATGAAATTCCAGGAATCCCCACGAGGATCCTTTTCCCCCAAAGGTAGCAGGGGAATGAACAGAAAATTTTCATTGTGACCGGAACACGGATGGTGCACCAAATGTTTTTGTATAAGTGGTGAGAAATTTTATTTGTTAAGTTATTAACATTTTAACACATATATTTCAATATTTGTATAATGACACATAGTGTATCACCCTGTGTTTCGGTTACACTGAAAAATTTCTCGGGAAATGAAAATTATGTACAATGTATATGGAGGATCAGGATGCTCTCCTGAGTTAAGGGTGAGGATCCTCCTCAGCAAACCTATTGGGTCGTTGAAATTTTATCAAACGGCTACAAACAGGAGGCTCCTCTAAAAGTTATAATAATTGTAGCCGTTGGATAAAATTTCAACGGTCCGGTGAGCATACTCAAGAGGATCCTCACCCTTGGCTTAGGAAACG
Organism: Cotoneaster glaucophyllus; assembly: GCA_036320875.1. NCBI lineage: Eukaryota > Viridiplantae > Streptophyta > Magnoliopsida > Rosales > Rosaceae > Cotoneaster > Cotoneaster glaucophyllus. The sequence continues at coordinate 10,745,171 of CM070064.1, read as the reverse complement.
ATCCTGATCCATATAAAGTAGAGGCCATGACAAAAACTAGTAGAAAGGTGACAAATGTGTTGAGAAAAGCATGTGAAATGCATTGAAGTGGTGGAAATCCCTTCTTTTTTTTGGGTCAAAAGTGGTGGAAATCTGTTGGAGAGTTGACTTGTTGTGATTATTTAGTTACCTTTTCTAGGTCCTTGTAATCAGATTGTAATTAATATTTCTTTCCTTGTAAATCCTCTTGTACATTATATATTTTCCTCCTTGGTGAGAAGAATCATATCAGAAAATTAAACCCCAAATTGACATGGTATCAGAGCAGAGATCCTAGGGTTTCTGCTCTGCCCGTTCCCTCAAGCAAACTCGGCCCTCCCATGGAGAACCTACCACCACTCCACGGTGAACACAACCTCATCCTAACCGATTCTACTCCTATACTAAACACTACTACCCTAACCGACCCTACCATGAATCCTATCCCACCTATTCCGCAAGTTGTTACACAGAGTGTCCATCATGATTCGTGTACTGCTTCAATTGGCATCAAACTCAATGGTGCCAACTATGGAGTTTGGTCTCAGATAGTTGAGATGTTCGTGGCTGGAAAAGACAAGTTGGGCTACTTGTTTGGAAGTAACCCCCAACCACCTATCGACGATCCGGCCTTCACCAAATGGCGTACGGAGAACGCTATTGTAAAGGGTTGGCTCATCAACTCTATGGAACCCAATTTGATTGGGTACTTTCTTCGACTACCAACCGCAAAGGAAGTATAGGATGCAGTTGCTCGCACGTATTATGATGGCTCCGATATATCTCAAGTTTATGATCTTACCTGCAAGGCCTCTCGCATGAGGCAAGATGGACGACCGGTGGAGACATACTATAGTGATCTTCAATCTTTGTGGCAGGAGATTGATTATCGTCGACCTAATCCAATGAAGTGCGGTACTGATATTGAAATTTTTAATAAAATTGTTCAAACGGATCATGTGTACACTTTGCTTGCAGGATTGGATAAGATGTTTGATAAAATTCGTAGTGATATTCTACGAACTGAGCCACTTCCTTCCGTTGAGCAAACTTTTGCCTATGTTCGCCGAGAGGGAATACGACAAGTGGTGATGAGTACCGGAGGACAGCTGCCGAGTGGGGCGGCCATGGTGGCTCGACCTGCCATGACAACTCGGCCTGCCACACGAGCCGTAGCTTCATCTCGTCCCCGGGCCCCTGATAAGTTACCTACACCGAGCCCAGGACTGCAACCCCAGGCTACTACGCCGAGCTCGGCACAAGGCTCGCTCTTTGCTGCTAGGAAAGTCTCACGGCCCACCACGGGTCCCCGTCCTCCTCGACCTAAACCACCTGTCCCGGCCGGTGGTTGTACTTACTGCGGTAGTCAGAAGCATGGCCGTGATAATTGCTTCCAATTGCATGGCTATCCTGACTGGTGGGAACCATTGAAGCTTCAGAAACAACAAGAACGAGACGAGCAAGCCAAGCTTGGGCAAGCCAATCTCGCCACCTCTATGTCCCAATTATCTTTGATATCTCAAGATGATCATTCTCTGGTTCCGAGTTCTTCCGACATGTCTCCGGAGTCCTCAGGTAACTGTGGTTATGTTTTTAATATGAATAATGATGCTACTCCATCCGGATGGATCATTGACTCCGGTGCCACAGATCATATGACTTATGATCCCACTGATTTAGCTTGTGATACTGTTCCACTTCGACGCAATATTATTAATGCTAATGGAGTCACCTCACTGGTAACCGGCGCTGGCACCGTGCGCCTCATGTCCACACTCTCTTTGCCTCATACATTACTTGTACCTTCACTAAAGCATAAATTGATGTCTCCCGGCCAAGCTACTGAACAATTGAACTGTTGTGTGCTAATGTATCCAAAGTTTTGTCTTATACAGGATATTCTCACGAAGGAGATAATTGGTCGTGGTACTAAGAGGGGGGATCTCTATTTTGTGGATGATGTCAGTACAGGCCGAGTCAATCTCGCCCAAGGAGCTGTTGATCACAAGAGGCGTCAGATATGGTTATGGCATCACCGTTTGGGTCATCCATCTTTCAGTTATTTGTAACATATGTTTCCGGATTTATTTGTTGGTTGTTCAGTTTTAGACTTTAAATGTGACACTTGCATACTCGCCAAGAGTCACCGTGTGTCTTATCTGTTGAATTCTAATAAAAGTATTGTTCCTTTTGGTCTTGTTCATTCGGATGTTTGGGGACCATCTCCGATTACTACTTCATCTGGTCTTCGATGGTTTGTCACGTTCATAGATGATTGTACCCGGATGACATGGTTATACCTTCTTAAGCATAAAAGTGATGTGATTTCAGTTTTTAAGACCTTCCACACCATGGTTCAGACACAATTTTCTACTGACATACGGATTTTGCGTTCTGATAATGGTGGTGAATATGTTAGTCGTGATTTTTCCCATTACTTAACGAATTCTGGAATTCTTCACGAAACTACATGTCCTCAGACTCCTCAACAGAACGGGGTGGCCGAGCTCAAAAATTGTCATCTCTTAGAAACGGCTCGGTCACTCTTGATTGGGGCGTCTGTTCCCCGCTCTTCTTGGGATATTGCTCTCCAGACCGCCACTTATCTTATCAACCGTCTGCCGTCCAAAGTCCTGGATTTTCGTACTCCCTTACAAGTCCTTGCTACCTTCGTGCATCTTCCGTCGGTCTTAGTCCTCCCACCTCGGATTTTTGGATGTGTTGCCTTTGTTCATCTTCATAATAATCAACGGACGAAACTTGACCCGTGTGCTCTTCGGTGTATTTTTATGGGGTACGGCCTCCATCAGAAAGGGTACCGTTGCTACCACCCTCCTTCCCGCTGGCTGTATGTTACTATGGATGTCACTTTTTCCGAGTCTGAGATGTATTACCCTTCAGCTTCTTCCAATCCTCCTCCTCAGGGGGAGACACGGTATGACGAGAAGGATTGCACCATTGCCGAGACTCGGCCAGCCGAGATTCGGCCACCTACCGTCGAGGAAATTCCAAGTGCCTCTGCCGAGATTCGGCCAGCTACCTCTGCAGAGCTTCGACCATCTACCCTCGTCGAGACTCGGCCATCTACCTCTGCCGAGATTCGGCCAGCTACCCTCGTCGAGAATCAGCCCGTTACCTCTGCCGAGATTCGGCAAGCTACCCTCGTTGAGACTCGGCCAGCTGTCCTTGCCGAACCTGCCTTTGTCGAGCCTACTCCCCCCTCGTCTCTAAATATAGTACCACCAGACCATACTCCTAAGAATATTCCTGAGGTAAGCTCGACTATCCCTGTTGATGATACCGTTGTTCCGAATTATCAATTACCTTTCAGGCACAATCGAGGAAAGCCACCTAATCGATATTCACCAGACACAACGAAAGGCTCTAAATACCCCATTGCCAATTATGTGTCATCACAGAAGTTATCAGAACCCGGCAAAGCCTTTGTACAACAAATATCCAATGATAGCACACCAAGTTCATTGAAAGAGGCACTATCTGATGATCGATGGACCAAAGCAATGGAGGAAGAAATGGCTGCACTCCAGAAAAATCAAACGTGGGATTTAGTCCCACTTCCCCGAGGAAAGAAGAGAGTTGGGTGTCGATGGGTGTACACCATCAAGTACAAAGCTGATGGGTCCGTCGAACGATACAAAGCATGGTTAGTGGCCAAGGGATACACTCAAACGTATGGCGTTGATTACACAGAGACATTTGCCCCGGTAGCAAAGATTAATACGGTAAGAGTATTGCTTTCATTGGCGGCCAACTTAGATTGGCCATTACAGCAATTTGATGTGAAGAATGCTTTCTTACATGGTAATCTCGACGAAGAAGTGTATATGGACATTCCACCTGGTTATGCCTCGGCTTTACAACCTGGAGTAGTCTGCAAGCTGAATAAAGCGTTGTATGGGTTAAAACAATCACCTCGAGCATGGTTTGGTAGGTTCCGGACGGCTATGAGGAAATATGGGTTCAGGCAGAGCAATTCTGATCATACACTCTTCTTGAAACGCCGAATGGGGAAATTGACGGCACTTATCATCTATGTGGACGATATGATTGTTACAGGTGACGACAAAGAGGAAATCTCAAGGCTCAAAGATTACCTAGCAACCGAGTTCGAGATGAAAGATCTCGGTGGTTTGAAATATTTCTTGGGGATAGAAGTAGCTCGATCTAAACAGGGTATATTTCTGTCTCAAAGAAAATATGTTCTAGACTTATTAGCTGAAACCGGAATGCTCGACTGTAAACCGGCCGACACTCCCATAGTCCAAAATCACCATCTTGCCGTGCACCCTGATCAAGTTCCCACTAACAGAGATCGTTGTCAAAGGTTAGTTGGGAGATTAATTTATTTATCTCACACCAGGCCTGATATTGCATACGCGGTAAGTGTTGTTAGTCAATTTATGCATTCTCCGAGTGAGACACATATGGGTGCAGTCGAACGCATCCTACGATACTTGAAGTCCTCACCAGGTCGAGGCATTATGTTTTCTAAAAATGATCATTGCCGAATAGAGGGTTACACCGATGCAGATTGGGCAGGCAACGTTACTGATCGTCGATCCACATCTGGTTACTTTACATTTGTGGGAGGAAACTTAGTCACTTGGCGGAGTAAGAAACAAAAAGTGGTTGCTTTGTCAAGTGCTGAGGCTGAGTACAGGGGTATGGCAAAAGGAGTATGCGAACTATTATGGCTTCAGAGGCTGCTCGGTGAACTCGGGTATCCGTCGAATTCGGCCTCGAATTTATTTTGTGATAATAAAGCAGCCATAGATATCTCACACAACCCAATTCAACATGATCGCACAAAACATGTGGAAGTTGACAGACACTTCATTAAGGAGAAGTTGGATGGGAATATTATTCAATTCCCGTTCGTAAAGTCAGAAGATCAATTGGCGGATATCTTAACTAAAGCTGTTGCAAGCCAAGCGTTCTACAACTCTCTTGTCAAGTTAGGCATGAACGACATTTATGCACCAACTTGAGGGGGAGTGTTGGAGAGTTGACTTCTTGTGATTATTTAGTTACCTTTTCTAGGTCTTGTAATCAGATTGTAATTAATATTTCTTTCCTTCTAAATCCTCTTGTACATTATATATTTTCCTCCTTGGTGAGAAGAATCATATCAGAAAATTAAACCCCAAATTGACAAAATCTATCTGCTCGGTTTTGCATTCATGTGATCCAACTAAACAACCGTCCTCTTAATAGCCAGTCATGAGATATATACGCACGGTATATCTTCGATTACACAACAAAATCTGTAGAATCCTTCTAGTCACACGTCGGACCAGAAGGGAGGCTATAAATTTGTCTTAGTAAATAAGATATGCCTTGTTACAAAAATAAGATATGCAAATTTCTTTTTCTTTTGTTTTAGGGTAAACTACACAGAACCCCCTCAACTATTGGGTCATTAACAGTTTCATACCTCGTCTTTAAAAAGTTTCAATGTCATACCTTATCTTCGAATTTGTTTCAATTTCATACCTCCCGTCACTTGTCTGTCAAATTTTCTGTTAAATGATGACGTGGCATGTGACGTGGCACATTTTATATTAAAAAATTATAAAAATATTATAAAACCTTAAAAAAATATTTTAAATATTAATTTAATATATTTTTTTCTCTCTCTCCCCTCATCTTCTTCTTCTTCTTCTTCTTGCATGCCGAACTGGTTCGGTTTTTTTTTTTTTTTTTTTTTTTTTTTCTCTCTCTCTGTCTTTGTCTCTGTCTTCTTCTTCTTACCCCCAATCTGCCCAGAAGAAGAACAAGAAAGAGGAGGAGAGAGAAGGAAAAAAAAAATTGTTACCCCACCCCAGGTGTTCGGCCCTGCCCAGAAGAAGAAGAAGAAGAAGAAAAAAAAAAGGTGTTCGGTCTGGGCAGAGAAGAAGAAGAAGAAGAAGAAGAAAGAGAGAGAAGAGAGAGAAGAGAAGAAGAAGAAAAAAGAAAAAAAAAAAAAAAAAAAAAAAAAAAAGAAGGTGTTCGGTCTGGGCAGAGAAGAGAAGAAGAAGAAGAAAGAAGAAAGAGAGAGAAGAGAAGAAGAAGAAGAAAAAAAAAAAAAAAGGGTTCTCGGTCTGGGCAGAGAAGAAGAAGAAGAAGAAGAAGAAAGAGAGAGAAAAGAGAGGAGAGAAGAAGAAGAAAAAAATTAATTTTTTATTAATTTATTAATTTTTTAATATAAAATGGGTCCCGTCACTTGCCACGTCAGCATTTTAACGGAGGAATTGACGGAAGGCTGACGGAATGTATGAAATTGAAACAAATTCGAAGATAAGGTATGACATTGAAAATTTTTAAAGACGAGGTATGAAAATATTCACGACTAATAGTGGAGGTGGTTCTGTGTAATTTACCCTTTGTTTTAACAACTGCTATTCATGAAATTTAACTTAAGAATCTCATCCGACAGAGTAGACAATGAATGCCAATAGGTCAAATGATTATAGGCGGAAATTCCGAGTTCAAATCACTCCTAGAAATCCATTGTTGGTTACTAGGTTTGCTCGATTTATTAGAAAGAAGTTCTCGTGAAACAATTTCTAGTTCAAGCATATAGGCTATCTCAAAGACGAACCAGTAAAAAAGCTTTTTTATGTGCTGACAGAGAAAGCAAATTACAAGGGGCAGATCACATTATTCCCACAAGTACTTTCAATTATTTATTTTGACCAAGCCCCATAACTGGTGAATCCAACGTTCCTCTTACAATGACTTCTCGCATCATATTCTTTACGGGACAATATTGCGAGGCAGACATATACACTCGTTGCATTCACCAAACTGGAGAACCTTCTTCCAAGATGGTCTGCTGCTAATATCATCCCACCAAGCAGAGACATGCTTTCTGTCCCTTATCATATACTCCTTCCCCATACTATTTGCCAAGTAGTGGGTGAACGGAAGGTGGCTAAGATCAGCAAGGCTGAAAAAATCACCGGCCAAGTACTTGCTCTTCGACAGCCTCTCCTCGTAAATGTCCAACACCTTGCCGACCTTCTCTTCACTCTCCTGGATTATCTTCGGGTCTGAAGAAATTCCCATCGCCGATGCAAACAAAATGTGCGTGACTATGTTGTCGAGTGGCTGGTGATAGTTGCTTGCTTCAACCTCTAGCCACTGTTCCACAAGACCTCTTTCCTCCATCGTCTTTCCTAATAAATCAGTCCCTTGGGACTTGTATTTTTCTGCGTAGTACCTTATGATTGCGCGTGATTCTGCAAATCAAATTTGAACGGTTATATCACAGAACTTGTTAGATCATTACATTTATGCAGGAAATAAATAGGAGAACAAGATTTTCATAAAACAATTTGCACAAAAGAGTCCAAGTAGCATATATCCAAGCAATAAATGATAAGTAAGATAGAGCAAGGACTGCAATAAGAACTCATGAAGGACAAACTTAAAATACGATTCTGAGACAAAGAGTCAGGACAAAAGGAGAAGAGGAAGACCTAGAAAGACTAGGAAATAAAATTTTAAAAAAAATATATGGGGATACTTAGAGCTAACGAAAGAAAACCCAATCCACAAATTAATATTTATCATCTGCAAGTAAGAAAGGAAAAAATTAAAATTAAAACCGGCATACCAAATAATGTATAATCTCCATCTTGTATGACAGGAACTTGTCCAAAGGGCTACAATAATCAAAGGCAAAGCAATGCAGACAAGATCAATATATACTCCGAAAGAGATTATGGTAGGCAAATAACAACTAACAATTGATTGAATAGCTAACGCTAACCTGTAATTTGAGAAACTCAGGATTTCTTTGTTCACCCTTGAATATATCAATGGGGATGGTCTCAAATTCAATCTCCTTCTCAACAAGGCACACTAGCACACGCTTCGGCGAAGGGTATACAGGGCCATACACCTTTACCACCATTGCAAATGTTGTTGAAAATTGCTAAACCGAGAATTTCGTCTGTGCAGAACGGACTTTGGTGTCCAGTTCTTATATAGACTCTCCAGTTCTTTAGTGGAAGACACACTGTATCCCATTTGCTTTGATAAACTATCAGCTCATCACAAAGGGAAGTATAAAACAATAATTAAGGAGAGAAGACAGAGAAATTAGTCAGTTACCAAAGGTAGGTGGCTACTAAGGTAGTGGCTATTATGGTAGGTGATAGGATTAAATACACACCACAAAGTAGTACACAAATATCCTATTGATTTTTCTTATTAACATTAAGATTTGTCAATTGTAGCATATGAAAATAAGGGTCTTTCCTGCAGAATATTGTTTTATCTAACTACTTAAAATGTCACAAAAACTGGGTTGTTGTCCCTACTGACCAGCCACCGAAAAATAATTATTAGACCAACTTAAACTTATCTAAAGTGTATGAAATTTTATATGAAGATACTAGACACACAGAGATACACTCACACAGATTTTGGGATTTTTGGAGTAGATTTGATATTTAAATTAAATCGAACAAAAACATGACACAAACAAATTTTAAATAGTAAAAATAGATTGTAGTTCACAAGTTAAGAAAACGAGTTAGGGGAAGTGCTATCCACCACCAAATAATCATGCAAACATGTTATGTTTCATTCAAATTCCTTTTATTTCCGGATGAAGATGCTCAAGTTGGCTCAATGTTAGAACTCAACCTATTATTCTTTCTTATGCAGTATGTTAAGAGAATGGCGTTTTCAGCTTAACTTAGTCCCTAGCATGCAATCTAGAATGGCGTGTTCATAGATTTAACAAGTAGAAATCATTAAGAACGAAAAGAGTTTGAGTCATCACAAGGCATCGTAAGTACTGGCATTGTCTCACTTATCCTAGAAATTGGTTCACATGTTAATCGCAATTAACAAGTACTACTCTAGAACATATGTAGGTCCTCATTCGACAAGGGCAGGCACACACATATTCATAGCATTAGAATCCTAGATATGCTCACTAAGTATGCATCCGTAGTAAACACATAAAGAATTCATCAATGAGACAAGTAGTGAACCAATTTTCATCCATTCATAAAAGAAATTGAAAAGAAATGTCATAACAAACTTGCAATCATATTCGAGGCTTCAAAACAGCCCCTAACTACTAAAAAATTAGTTACACATAATTCTTAAATAAAACCAAAAGAAAGACATGAGGCCTCCACCTCATTCCTTCCTTCCCTAATGCTGCTTTTAAACCAATTCTTGCTGCATCATTTTCTTCTCCTTAACTCACCCACTAATAGCCATTTAGTGATGACTTGCCCATTACTCCCACTTAATCCTCATCTTTAATTCTATTTCCTCTGATATTTGAATAGGTGTCAGCTGGCTTGTTCTTTACTGCATCAGTTTAGGCTACTAGATTGATTGGGTTTATTGCTTTCATTTCAGTTACAAACTGCTCAGCCTCTTGTCAACCTTTCAGTGTTAAAACAACCATAACTTCTTCTAGAAAAATGATATTAACAATCTGCGAAATGCTCCAGAAAATAGACATCCGTAGCTTTCCAGGCATATAAGGCTCATTCTCTAATTCATTTTGAGCTGTCCGAAACTTGCTTCCAAAGTCAGCTGACCTGCACAGACAGTTTTGACGAATTTGTTACTTAAAATCCCACTTGTGCTATTTGTCTTTTATTTGCTTGAAAAATCCTACAAAACACAAAAACAAAGTAAATAGCTCAAAAATATAAGGAAATAACTAAGAAAAGACAAGTGAATTCGATGTAAAATATATATAAATATGAGCTTATCAGTAGGTGGCTACTAGGTAGCTAGATTTTTCAATGTGACGGAAATAAGGTCTAATACATCAAGTGTTATAATACAAGTGGTTTAATTTTTTTTTTTTTTTTAAAGTATCCAACCACTTGTATTGTATTATGACACTTGAGATACCTAATCGCGTTTTCAGCACACTGAAAAATCTCTCCCCTTAAAAATGCTCTTATTTGAAATTATGCTAGGAAATGCGAATCGTTAAAGTCTAATATCATATTATAGGAACACCGAAATATGCCTTCAACTAGGATAATAATAAAAGCCGAATTATGCCCCTAAGACAACCTTGCTGAAAAAAAAAAGGTGTAGTATCCTATTATAGGGCCCCCACAGGACCAATGTGTCCAAAAAAATTTCTGCCTTCAACTAGAATTATAATAAAAACCCAATTATGCTCCTAAGACAACTTTTTTTTTTTTAACAAATACTATTATCTAAACTAAAAGGTGAGAAAGTGGACTAAACTTCTCTAAATAGCTTTATTAAAAAAATTAAAATTACAAAATATCTACCAAAGTGATCATCCACCCACCTTTCAATATTTTTTTCCCTAGTACAACCATGAACAAAATGTTATTGTTTGCACAAACGTTATTGTTTACTTCGGCCGACCGTCACATGTTATTATATCCACTTATCCTAACATTTGTATCTTTTTATTGATTTCGATGACAAATTAATCACATTATTTATCAACGTTATAGCACATGAATTAGTAATACTATATGGCTCTCAATGAGGCGAATAATCTTGTGTGGAGATGTGGTGATGTGGTGATATGCGCAACTGACTTTTGAACCGAGCGACTTAAGCCAAAGAAGGAACCCTCTCGGCCTTGGGTTATGCAAATCCTATGAAGTTCTAGATCTTTTGTACCAGGTTCGACAATATCAACTATATTTATAAGAATATAGGTCTGCCTAATTGAAATCGACATAGATACTCAAAAGAGATGAGTGTCTTAATTGTGAAATGATTCAACCGTCTACGTGCCGAACTCTGAATGAAGCTTGGGAGTAGTTAATCGTAGAGCGCTTCGCTTCGCCAAAAAAACTGATGAAGTGATCTCTTTCGATAAAAGAATCAAAAACTCTTTGTCAGCTAAGACTTGATAAAGCAAAGGACAAAGAAGATAGCACATTATTCCAAGAAGCACTATTATTTATTTTACCCAACCCCAAGGTACAAAGGTTATTATAAACTTCAAAAGCGATTATAATGCTCCTCTCACAATAACATCTCACACAACACATCATTACTACTTCAAAACACATTGTGTACACCCGTTGTACACATTGTGTACACATTGGGTACATCAACGTTAAAATGGGGCACCAAACTGGAGGACTCTTTTCCAAGATGGTCTGTTGCTAATGTCATCCCACCAAGCAGAGACATGCTTTCTATCCCTGATCATATACTCCTTCCCCATATTAGCCACCAAGTAGTGAGTGAATGGAAGGTGGCTAAGATCAGCAAGGCTGAAGAAATCACCGGCCAAGTACTTGCTCTTCGACAGCCGCTCCTCGTAAATGTCCAGCACTTTTCCCAGCTTTTCCTCGCTCTCTTGAATTATCTTGGGGTCTGAAGGAAAACCCAAAACTGAGGCAAACAGAATGTGAAGCACCAAGTTGTTGATTGGTGGGTGGAAGTTTTGTGCTTCAACTTCCAGCCATTGTTCCACAAGCCCTCTTTCCTCAATTGTATTACCCAGCAAATTAGTCCCTTGTGACTTGTATTTTTCTGCACAGTATCTTATGATTGCGCGGGATTCTGCGATCAAAGACGATTTTATCAAAGAACTGGTAAGATTTCGTAGAGACGGACCAGCGGGATTCTATCTCAAAAGACCTTGGTGCTATTAGTAGTGGAATTTACTAACCATGTGTTGTATTTTATTTTTACAGGTTTCTGATGTCCAACTTTACATTCTTAAACAAGAACTTGGTAAATCATTGGTGTTAAGAAACCAGTGAGCAAGTGTATTGTCAAACAAAATTTAATAACTAGCTTCACAAACATTCCTATGGCAATCTAAAGCTCCATACAGTTTCAAATGAAGAATTGAGTAAACCCACAAAAGGGAAATCTTAAAAGATGATAAATTTTGTCCCGCTTAGTTGGTTAAAAGCATTCACCTCTGCAACTAAGATCCCAGAGTTTGATTTCTGATTTCCCTACCACTATCGCTTGTATCACAAACATAAAACAATAAAAAAAAAAAAAAAATCATGAGCTAGCAAGAAAGCAGAGCATACCATATAGAGTATAATCCCCATCTTGAATGAGAGGAACTGATCCAAATGGCTGCATTTAAAGAAAATATAATTTTCATAGTGTTTAAGAGTAGAACAATCACAAACAATTGGATTAAGAGGTGATTAATTAGCTAACCTGTAATTTGAGGAAGTCGGGGTGTTTGTGCTCCCCCTTGAGGAGATCAATGGGGACTGTCTCGAAGTCCACCTCTTTCTCAACAAGGCATACCAGCACACGCTTTGGGGAGGCGTACAGAGGGCCATACACTTTCACCACCATTCTTGTGATATTCTGCAAACTCCAGCTTCTGGTTCTCTACTTATTATTATATAGATAAGGCGTGATGTGGTGTTAATGACACGCCAACAACTGGAGTGGAAGAAGTTAAAATTGGAGTGGAGACTAGAGGGTAGGTGGGACCGCTCACATCACATGCAGACAGCCATCCATTTGTAGCTTCCTAAAGGTATCAGTGGAATGAAAATTATGAACAACAACTAATTTAATCACATTATTATCCAAAAATTTTATTTATAATCGGCATTACAAGCTTTTTAAGATGTTTTGAACATGTTTAAAAATAGAGAAAATAATATTTAATAAACAACTTATTGAATCATATTATTGTTAGCTCATTGTAAGACCAAGCCCACTCACTCTCCTTTAGTGTAGTTAATATCGTTTTTTTTTTTTAAAAAAAAAACATTTGGCGACTAATTTAATCACATTATTATTCGTATGCAAAAGACTTTTTTTATAACCGGCATTACACACCTCTTAAGATGTTTTGTACGTATTTAAAATAGAGAAAATAATATTTAATAAACAACTGATTGAATCACATTATTGCTAGCTCATTGTAAAGCTAAGCCCACCTCCTCCTCCTTAGTGTAGATAATATCATTTGTTAAAAAAAACAATCATTTGACAACTAATTTAATCACATTATTATCCGTGTGAGATCCCACATCGCCCAGGGGAGTGATCCTTATATGTATATTCCCATCCCTACCTAGCGCGAGGCATTTTGGGAGCTCACTGGCTTCGGGTTCCATAGGAACTCCGAAGTTAAGCAAGTAGCGCGCGAGAGCACTCTCATGATGGGTGACCCACTGGGAAGTTCTCGTGTGAGTTCCCAGAAACAAAACCGTGAGGGCGTAGTCGGGGCTCAAAGCGGACAATATCGTGCTACGGTGGTGGAGCGGGCCCGGGATGTGGTGGACCCCGGGTCGGGATGTGACAATTTGGTATCAGAGCCTAACCCTGGCCGTGGTGTGCCGACGAGGACGTCGGGCCCCTAAGGGGGGTGGATTGTGAGATCCCACATCGCCCAGGGGAATGATCCTTATATGTATATTCCCATCCCTACCTAGCGCGAGGCCTTTTGGAAGCTCACTGGCTTCGGGTTCCATAGGAACTCCGAAGTTAAGCGAGTAGCGCGCGAGAGCACTCTCATGATGGGTGACCCACTGGGAAGTTCTCATGTGAGTTCCCAGAAACAAAACCGTGAGAGCGTAGTCGGGGCCCAAAACGGACAATAACGTGCTACGGTGGTGGAGCGGGCCCGGGTCAGGATGTGCCCAATCAGAAAACTAAGGAGAGAAAGGAGGGGGAAGGAGATGGAAGGGATCCATCCCAGATACCCAGCCAACCAAACCGGGTCACTGTGACCCGCGGGCAGACCGGCGGAAATTTGAGGTTTTCAACGCCTTTTCAGGCGATTTTTCCAGCGAATTAAGCCGAGCCACCACCTAAGAATCCCTCCATGACCTTCCTTCTACCCATTCCACCCTAAACTTGGTGGAATTTGGTCTTGAAATTGTGAAAACCGCACGGTGGGTGCGAACGGGTTCGTGGCGGTGATTTAACAATTGTGAAGCTAACTCAACGAATTACCACCACCAATCTACTCATCACAACCTCAGGAACAAAGCCCAAGCACTTGTGGAGGCGTCGGAGTGGGTATGGATATCGAATTGGAGCACACCCATTCTAGGGTTTTGGACGGTTCGAGTGAAATTGGGGATTTTCCAGGCCAAATTGGACTTGGCCACAGGTATAAAGTTTGTTCTTCACTTCGAGATCTTCATTTCTGAAATTTTTGGTAATTTTTAAAAATAGTTGAATTTTCCGGCAAGTCGGGGCGGCCCACCGCCACCCGCGGCGGCTCGTGTGGCGGCGGCCTGGCCAGTGGGCCGAAGATGTTCTTTTAAGTTCAATTAGATGCCTTGAGTTCATATTTGCTATCCGCATGACTTGATTTGCATGTTTGGACTTAGTTGCTTACGATACCTTACTTGGTCAAAATATGAATCGACGATCCGACCGTTGGATCGTCACCAAACCTTAATGCATGGTAGAACATAATATTTGTGGAACATAGAAACCTACGGATCGGGAATCCGACGTAGGGATCTTCCCTAATTGGATTTGTAAGTTGGTAAAATTAAAGGTCGACCGCCACTTGAATTTGAAATTGGTGGAGATCCGACCGTTGGATCGTAATGAAATTTTAGTATGTTGTTCTAGAAACATAATGTGGAATTTTGGGAGTTACGGATCCGAAGTCTAATGTGCGGATCTTCCGGATCGAATGACGTAAGTTGTGGACCTATCTTGGCCGAGAGTTGACTTTTGGTCAACATGTCTCGAAACGTTCTAGATACTAGAATTGGTACTACTAGAGACTAAGTGATGTCTAGTGGACCCACTTTGGTTAGGAAGTGACATGAACATTTATGATACGACTATTACCCTAATTTCTTATATTAATTTCATTTGTGAATATGAATTGGGTTTATAAATATGATTTCTATTGAAATGTGATTTTTATATATTAGCCATAGACTTATGTTTATTAAACATGATTTGTCATACGTACTGATGTTGATTGTGATATATATGTGTTTAGTTATCTTTTTAGTAATGTGATTAATAAGTAAAATAAATGTTATGACTGTGCGACCTAGAATCATATTAGAAGCATGTTACGGAACTTATACACGTGTGTGGCATATTAGTGAGGGCCACGAGAAGATGATGGTGTAGGTGACTACGTTGTAACTCATAGGGGTTGAGGTGTTGATAAGTGGTATGTTGAATTTACCGCATAAGGTAGCAGTTGTACATTGATGGTCCTGCTTGGTATATCCGCATTGGGGGACCATACGCATTCTAGGAGTGATCATGCTTGGTATATCCGCATTGGGTGATCACTACCTACCTGATTATCTTGAACCTGCTTGGTTAATCCGCATTGGGGGGGTCATAAGTGGTCCTGCTTGGTTAATCCGCATTGGGGGACCATACTATATATGGATCGCACTTGGTTAATTCGCGTTGGGCGATCCTTAAGGCCATGTGTGTTTAGGAGTGATCATGCTTGGTATATCCGCGTTGGGTGATCACTGCCTATGATATTAACTATGCATATGGTTCTGCTTGGTATATCCGCGTTGGGGGACCATAAGCATTCTGAAAGTGAGAAAAGTTTAGTTGTACTTGGTACACTTGATGGGCGATCATATTTTAGTTGGTTCCGTTGAGTGGTCCGGAATCCCTTTTTGTGTCTTGGTTCCGTTGAGAGGTCCGGAACCTGATGTTTGATGGATTCCGTTGAGTGGTCCGAAATTGCATTATTTGATTCATTTGAGACAGTTTCAGAAATGTAGGGCTTCGGCCGAACTGTGTTCCTCTAGCCCTAGTCTTTAATGTACACATGAACGATGGTGTTTGGAAATCTTGGTGGTTTGAATGGGAAAAGTCGTTGGATGTCTGGGTGACTCCTTCAGAGATGTTAGAGTTCCTTGATTAAATTCGTGAAATGATATGTTACCGCATTCATTGATTAACATAATTAAATGTTAAGATCATGTATCTTTGATTCACGAATTGATTGATTGACGGGATTGTGGAATGACCTTGGTTATGGTTGTTATTATTCTGATTATTTTAGTTGATCAATGTGGTTTGAGATTAATATGTGCTTCATTGGTTACTTGGTATGTTACATGCAGTGGATGGAAATATCGTGCTGAAAACATGGGAATTATATGATGGATGGAATGAGAATCTTGAACGGCATGTTGGGTTATATTGTAGCCCTGAAATTGGTAATGTCATGCATGTCAAGTCCTAATAATTGATTACAGAATGTTAGGTTTCCTGTTAGAACGCACTGGAATAAATGTCTAAATTAGTGAATGTCGAACTACGAATGGCTTGATCCCTTTTGAGGGTACGTAGGCAGTCTAACGTGGAGGTTAGATGCAGCCATAAAGTATACGGAAATTTATATGCAATTTGATTTTTCAGTTGTAATTTGCCATATCCTAGAGACGGGGTATGTTGAGATACGAGTATTTGTTGACGTCACGTGTCGATTCTGGACGTATGTCGGGATCGGGGCGTGACAATCCGCATGCAAATAACCTTTTTTATAACTGGCATTACATGTCTCTTAAGACTTTTTGAACGTGTTTAAGAATAAAGAAATTGAATCACATTATTGAAAGCCTATTGTGAGATACTAATTATTAAAAAAAATAAAAAACACACATACACACACAAATTAGTTGTTAAAAAAATATTATTAAAATAATGAAAATGCCCTTACCTTATTTTATGCATTATTTTGAGATGCCTTTAAAGTATTTTGTTTTATAAGCATTTTTGTCTAATTATTTTGTTGAAGCTTGATAACACCAAATCACTATTCACCTTTTCCATTATCTTTATATATAATTGATACATGTGGCGTATAATGGAATGGAGGCCATGACAAAAACGAGTAAAAAGGAGACAAATGTGATGAGAAAGCATGTGAAATGCATTGAAGTTGTGGAAATCCATCTGCCCTGTTTTGTATTCATACGATCCAACGAAACAGCCTTCTTCTTTATAGGCAGGCATTACATTAGGTACCGTTTATGACGCAGATGAAACGGAACGGGATAGAATGGGACGAAACGGAACGGACAGAACAAAGATTTTGTGCCATGCTTAGTACGCGCAAGATGGAACGGGACAGAACAGAATTAAATGACTAACATACCCTTTTTATTTGAATGTCTCTCTCCCCTGTCTCTCTACTTTCTCTTCTTCCATATGTTTTTTGTTCTTCGCATGCCCAGATTGATCCCAGTAAAAATCAAACTCATTAAGTCAAACCCATACTTTCTCTTCATTTCATTTTCTTTCTCTTCAATTCAAACCCATATTTCTCTTCTTTTAATTTCTCTCTCTTCAAACCAATAGTTTAGGGTGTAATTTTCCTGTCAAGCTAAAGAGAAAGTCGTCGTTGCAGAGCTCGCACACCCGCAGCAGCAATGGCGAGAATCAAGGTACATGAGCTGAGGCCCAAGACAAAGCCTGACCTTTTGGCCCAGCTCAAGGACCTCAAGGCGGAGTTTGCCCTCCTCCGCATTTTGGCTTTGAATTTAATTATGACATTAGACCTGAGGTTTTGGTGTTTAATTGTACTCCTCTAGGTTTGGGTAGGCATGCCTCACCCAAATTGACTTAAATTTTCTTCAGGTGCAATGATAGTTAAGATTCTGTTGATGTTTAAAAATCAAAAACAAAAATAAAACCAAACACAGAAAAATCCAAATTGTTTTTTTTTTTTTTTTTTCAATTTACAGAGGCTTCGTCGGATTTGCAAATTCATTTCAATCAATTTCTGCAGCGTCGAAGAAGAAGGTGGAGCGCGTAGGGAACTGGCGGCGGTGGAGGAGCTTCGACATCGTCAACGACGGCCTTGGTCTCCTCTTTGCTATGCGAGTCCTGGGCATCGCTGGCGACGGTCTCGTCGTGGGACTAGCAGGGAGGGAGGCGACAAAAAGAAGCTGGGTTTGGGTTAGCCATAGTTGGGTTGCTGGGTTTGTGGTGGAGGAGGAAAAGGCTATAGGAGAGAAGGAGGGTAGAAGAGAGGGAGGCCACGGGAGAGAGAGGGAGGATAGACAGTGGAATTAATGAAAAAGATGAGGGTATTGTTGTTCAAAAAATTATAAATGTGTGTCCAATGGGCTGGAACAAGTTGTTCCAAGGGGTAAGGTGGAACCAAAAAATGGCTAAAATTCGTTCAGCGGGACGACGTGTTCCTGTCAAATTGGCACACCAAACGTGGGACGGAACGCCTAGTCCCACTCTGTTCCGTCCCGTCCCACGTACCAAACAATACCTTACACAACAGAATCTTCAGACCCCTCTCGTCATATGTCAGACCAGAAGGGAGGCTATAAGTTTCGCTTAGTAAATAAGATAAGCCTTGTTTCATAAAAGTATAAGATATGTCAATTTTTGGAAAATATTAATATTTAGGTTTACTTTAATGTTTGGTTTTTTGGGTTTAGCCTTTTAGCATTAAGGTTTCGATTTCTAACTTTTTAGGGTTAGGGTTAGTTTATTATAAATAGCATACTTGTTATGCAATCGAAATAAGTTTGTCAAGATATAGTCTCTTGTGATTTTATAGCCGTTTCGGCATTTTTGTTAATTAATAATATACTTATTATTTTGTAATCTTGTTTGTGGCGCATTCTGATATTCAACTCAACTTTTTTTTCTTTTTATTCAACAACTGTTATTCATGAAATTTGATCTAGGATCACATCCGCCAAAGTAGACACTAAATACCGATGGGTCAAATGATCATAGATGGAAATTCTGAGTTCAAAGCACTCCTAGAAATCCATTGTACGTTTGCTCGATTTATTAGAAAGAAGTTCGTGAAACAACTGCCAGTTCGGGTCTGAAGGAAATCCCAATGCCGAGGCAAACAAATGTTGATCACTAAGTTGTCGAGTGGCGGATGATAGTTGCTTGCTTCAACCTCTAGCCACTGTTCCACAAGACCTCTTTCCTCAATCGTCTTTCCAAGTAAATCAGTCCCTTGTGACTTGTATTTTTCAGCGTAGTACCTTATGATTGCGCGTGATTCTGCAGACCAAATTTGACCGTTTTATCACAGAACTTGTTAGATCATTATATTTATGCAGAAAAGAAAAAGGAGAACAAGGTTTTCATCAAACAATTTGCGCAAAATTTCTTGCTGCACAAATATTAAAATGTTCATTTGATGCTTCACACATATTTAAAATCACCGTCCAGATTTTATATATCAGGATGTAATTAGTGATCAAACTTTGTAGATTAAGCAAACTAAATATATAAAACGTAATTACTGGGTTCAGTACTACATAACCCTGGCAATTTAAAACCAGCATATACCATATAAAGTATAATCCCCATCTTGTATGAAAGGAACTTGTCCAAAGGGCTACAAACAAAGACAAAGCAACGCAGACAAGATCAATATACATAATTCCGAAAGAGATTACGACAAGGAAATAACAATGAAAATTTGATTAAATAGCTAGAGCTAACCTGTAGTTTGAGAAACTCGGGAGTTTTGTGTTCACCCTTGAAGAGATCAATGGGGCTGGTCTCAAATTCAATCTCCTTCTCAACAAGGCACACTAGCACGCGCTTTGGCGAAGCGTAGAAAGGGCCATACACCTTTACCACCACTGCAAATGTTGTTGAAACTACTAAAGGTAGGTGGCTGCTAGGTAGGTCGAGGCGGCTGGCTGCTTCAGAGGAGTTCGCACATTTTTTCTTTATCATGTCAATTGCTAATCCTTTAGTTTCTAATTGGGTTGCTATCTCCGTTTGGAGACGATTTTTTTAATACGGCATAGCAAATTTAACTTTGCTACCCAAATGATAGCTGCTTTGGAGATACTCTTAAATGAAATTATGCTTGATTGGCGAAAGCCAATCATGAAGGTATAGTATTATATTATAGGAACACCCCCACCCACCCACCCCCAAGGACCAAGGTGCCCAAAATCTCCATAAAATACGTCCTCAACTAGGATTATAATAAAACCCGAATTATGCTCCTATGACAGCTTTATTATAAAAAAAAAATAAGTCGAAAAGATTCTCTCCTACAATTATTTTATAATTTTAGTGGCGCTCCTGGAGCAATCAATGATTGTCACGTGTTTAGAAAGTAAACCAACCGTCCAATAAATCTTTAACATGTGGTGAAATGGTTGCAAGAAAGAATCATTCTTTCCATTGATAAGGTCTGTAAACACCCAAACCATATTAACGAGCAATTAGTTTTGTCATGTGCCAGGAAGTCAAGTCCCACGTCGAAAAATGACGAACCTCACAGAGAATTTTGAGAGAAAATTTCCAATACCTCTGTACACATTCTAAGCAGCTCAGTATGCTGCTATAGCATGACTATATTGACACGGTAATAAAACTTTCCAGAATCCACTTCATTGGCTTTTTGATGCAAAAGCCAATTACCAATCTCACCATGGATCCCCCAACAGACAAACCTCAAACTTAGGGTTTTTCTAAAGAGCTCATTTTTCTCACCAACAACAAATATCTTGTTGAGAAAGCAACAAAATGGGATAACACCACCACTGTCATCAGAACGAAACCACTGACTTCGGCTGCGATGAAGATTGCAACTGAGAAAGGGCTGTGTCGCTCTCGTCATTCTCGTCAAAAACAATCGGCTTCCCCTCAATATTTTTTCTGCAAAATAAAATAGAGTACATTGTCAGATTTTCTGTCAAGGAAAGTCAATGCTTCTTTAGCACTGAAGAACATTGTGAAAACAGATTGCAATGCCTACCTCTGAGAGATGAAACTCTCTTCGGACAATGCCTTTTCCAATCTTTCTTCAAATGGAGTTGCGTGCCAACTCACCTTCTGATCCTGCAAATTCAAAATCTACCTTCAGACGCTGCTTAAAAGATCGAAGGCTGAAAAAAAGAAGTAGAAAGCAGTCAGACAAACCTCCTTGTATTTGTTTGTTGAGTTTGGGATTCCGTTCCCATCCCACCACTTGGGTGAGACACGAGTAGGCTCATCTTCGTTCCAGTGAGTAGCAACAAGCCCAATGATAGGCCTGTCCCCAGGAGTTCTTCCAAAATGACGAGTTTGGCCGGGAACATAACCAAACTGATTGCTGTTATCTCGAGTTACTGGCTTCAGCCAGGAGGACAAACTTGATTCCACATTGACCTCTTGTCCAGATGAAATTTGTTTTGCCCCCTCTTCTGACATAGGGGTTGCATTTCCCCAGTGGTTAAGAGGTTCTCTTTGCTCAACAGAAAGTCCATGTGAGATAGGATCTTCGTCTTTCAGTACATTCTGTTGAGAGATGCCGTTTCCAGGGTTTTGCACTGAATACACATACTGGGACCTGATTCGAGCCTTTCCATTTGGAAAGTTTTCCAGGTTTGCAGGGAAAACAGTTCCTGGTGTCTGCATCTCATCAGAAAGGGTTAGTGGGGTTGGATAAACTGAAGGCTTTGACATGCTCTGTTTTCCAGGAGTTTCACATACTTTTGAACTCGGTTATAATTTTCGGATGAACCTCTGGAGGAATTTGTATCATTATCGCAATCAAAGCGAACAGCCTTGCTCCTGAACTGGACATCTGGAGTTGTAATATTCTCAGTCCGATTAGTATGACTCTTGACTGTTGAATCAGTACCTATTCCGCTGCCTCCAGAAGAGCTGATTGTGGTCCTACCATTATTCTGTTGGTTCGATACAAAACTATAGATACAAAATGAAATTGGGAAAATGTCAGTAATATTTACTTGTACTAAATAGTTCCTCAAAGTCCAGGCAGCACACCAACAAAAAAAGACCAATTTTTCTCTCCTAAAAAACAATGAGATGGCCAAAAAAACTTCATTGCTAATACAAGTACAGAGTGAAATTCTGGTTTAGCAAACCTCCCATCCCATCTATAAGCAGCAAATGTATTAATGCTCAAGCATTCAAAACAGTTATAAGTAGAACCTGCTAGGCGTATGCTCAGGAGGACCTGAACCCTTTCCCCACTCTTCATTGAACTTCATAGGCGTAGGGGGCTGATCTGGTTGATCCAACTCTTGCTGAAGATTTTTAATGGATGTGTTTGGAAGCTGTGAGTTGAATTTTGGAGGCTCTGAATCTCTATCACGATGGGGTGCGCCATTCAACCTTGAAGACACTTTACGAATTTCAGCTGGTGTTTCGGTTATGGTGCCACAAGCTTTAAGAAACTTGGCCTGCAGAATAAGGTGCAGTGCATAAGTAAAAGCATTATCTTTTTGGCAGTACGCAAAATCATATAACTAAAGACTTAATCTAGAAATGTATCCAAAACAGTGTAACCTAGAAAAAATGACATTACTTAAACATACTGCACAAGACGGGGAGTCATAGCTCCACTGACTTCCACAAGTTATAACTTGTGAAGCAACACTTTGGAACTGAAGCGTGTCGCTCCAATTAAACACCATGTACTGGAAAACAAAGTCTTTGTTTCAGAGTATAAATTGGAGTACATGACAACAATGTAGCCTTATTTCACTTCAAATGATTGAGATAAGGACGGTACGGTTATTACATTTGAAACCACCTAGAAAATTGATTGGCAAAAATGGGCATTTGAATTATGTAATTTCTGAGCATTACACATCGAAAATAATTTAATCTGGACAATACTTAATATATTACCTACATTAAACTTTGAATCCGCTAGCTCACAAGGGAAAACGTACCTCATTCCTGAGCTCCTTGTCAATTTGTGGAGACCCATAAGAAGCACTTTCCCTATCTTTGCTTGGAGAACCTTCTTTCTCTTTGAGAGTTATTTACAAATCAGACCAGAAAAAATAAAATCAGCAACGAGATATATAGATTCAGATTGAATAAATTAGTTTATGTGCGTGGACTAAAGATAATCTACCTTCAGCTAAAAATAGAGAAGACAAACGGTTTTGAGATATCACAACTTCCTGATAAAATGAAGGAAACAGAAAAACAAGAAATCAGTGCAAAATTATACATAACTCGCTAATCTACTGTTTGGCAGCTGAGAAAATGAAATTGAAATAACGAGAAGCAACATTTCATTGTTGGGTTATTGATTTGGGGAAAATAGAGGGCGCAAAAGCTGAATCAGGAGGTGGGAAATGGAAAGATGGAGGAAGTGATGAGAGGAGGAGGTGATTGAAGTGCCATATGGAAGAGCCATAAAAGAAGTTGGAAGTTCGAAGAAAGACGAGGTTCCGTCCTGTAGGGAGGCGGAAAAACCAGAACGAGTTTCAGGGTTTTTTAGAAGAGAGCTTTTTTTTTTTTTGGATTCCAATTTCAATGATATCAGCAGCACCCAGATCAAAATTGAAACTACAAGAAATCTAAAATCTCTAATCTTAGGCTAAATTCAAGATCAAGATTAGTACTTTAACACTCAATTGACTCTAATTTCTCAAATTTTCACAGAAACACTGGTAATTCGCGGCAGAGTAAAAATGGCCACTGAAAAGAAAAACAATTTCCCGGACTCTCTCGGGAACCAAACGGAAACCTTACCGTCTGGGGGTTACGAGAGGACTGAGAAACAAGGTGAGGCCGAGAGCGAAGGTGGCGATCGTCCTTGACCCGAAAGCAACCGAAGAAGCAGCCCATAGCTCGCGAAACCGACCTGTCAAGAAACCTCAACGCGTATCTGCACAGATGCCCTAATCCGAGCTTCAACAGCGAGCATAACATCGATTTCGTAAAATAAATGGGGAAAAAAAGGGAGAATCCAAAACCCTAGCTTGTTCTTGGTTTTTCTTTTTTAGGTGAATTATTGATTCAGGAGAGAGAGAGAGAGAGAGAGAGAGAGAGAGAGAGGAATAGGAGTTGATGGGTCGTTTTTGAATTTTGAACAAACAAAACGAGGGAAACAGATACGCCTCGCCAGATCGGGTGCGTTTTGGGTGCAAATTGTACTCGATCGAGTGCGAGGTACAATGTACTCGCTCTGTGGACGTGAAACGTGGAGCCAGTTGTGATGATCTTGTAATAATGTTAAAGTATTGGGGCTTAAATGGAAATAAATTTATGGGGGAGCGCGAGTATTTGTTTGGATATGGAAGTGAGGGGTGTGGGGAATTAAGGATGCTTAAGTAAGAATGTCTGTGATTAGAGGTTTAAATGTTTGGACAAATAACGTCTAGTATGTATCTCTGTACAAATTGTCGTTACTGTTTTCCTTCTTCTGTTCTAATAATTGGATTCATGTCACTTAATATTACGGTCTAGTGGTGTTTTTCTTCACTAGTAAATGAGAGGCCTTAGGTTCGATTCTCACCAAAAGCGAATTTGAACCACATTATTTCTAGCATATTGTGAGGCTCAGTCCACCCCTTCTCTTTAGTGTAGATAATAATTGGATTCATAAAAAATAAAGTAATACATGGATTTTTCTTCACTTGTAAGTAAGAGGTCTTAGGTTCGATTCTCACCAAAGGCGAATTTGAACTAAATTGTTACTAGCCTATTGGGAGGCTCAGTCCTCCTCTTTAGTGTAGATAATAATTGGATTCATAAAAAATAAAGTAATACATGGATTTGGATTGTTCAATACATACAAATAAAATATAAAAATATGCACAAATAGAATTAATTACAAATACGTCTAAAAATTTGAGCTGTTAATGAATTTAATCGAAGTTTCTTTCTTTTTTAACTTTAATTCAATTTCTTTATTTTTTTTTCATTTTTACTCAAAATTTTAACTTGAATATTTAAATATAAAAGCCAAACCACTTTCATGAAAAATGGTTATAAGAAAATTTATATGTTATTATATATGATACTTATGTCACGCATGTTGATAAAATACAATTAACCTATGATAATGTATCCACAAAAAAAAAATTAATCTACCTATCATCCATGAAAAATTTCACCTTCCATAAATTTCTAAATCCATACTAGTATATATGTTGACATATATAGTACCTACAACATAGATTAGTTAACACCGTTTAACAATAATTAATTTTTAGTTGTGACATAAATTCGAGCATATGTGTGATTGTGTAAAGCATTAGTAGATTGTAGTTAGGATACTAAAAGATATTATCCTTTAATGTAGTGGTACATGCAAGGCAAGTAACCATTTCTAGTTTACTTTAAGAAAAACACATCCTAGAAATTCCTCAACCATCTCTTCTCTCTTTGTCGCACTCCCTTAGAGAAAAAGGTCACAACTTTCTTGTACTTAATCTTAAAATTGAGTAAAAGATAAACATATAAATAGGGAATGACATTTACCACAGTTTACTAAACGATAATCAAAGAAACTAATGGGGATAATCACTCATGGACCTAACCCAACAAAGTGGACTAAACCCAATAATGAATCACAAAATTAGACTTGTATCAAGTTTATTCTTGTTTTTATTACGAGCGGTTTTACTCCTCTAAATTAGATTATGAGATATGGAGGGAGAGTTTGAACTTTGAACCTGAAACGTACTGAGTTGAAGAAGAAAGTTATTTAGCTACGGGCGATCCATCATTGGTGATTACAAATTTTTCATTAAAAAGAGAATTTGAGGGAGACCGAATTGACAATAAATATATAAAGTGGATTCATATTTTGGTTAGTATGTTATTCATTTTTTATTTGTTTGTTTATGTTGAGAGTATGAATCTCACATCAGAGAAAGAAAGATGTTGCATAGACTTATAAGTAGTTGGACTACTCCTCATATTGCCAATTAGTTTTATATGATACTCTCTATATTACTCTCTAATACGAGGATTTGAACTTAATTTTAAGGGACGAACACAACACACCACCCTGACTAATTGTTCGAAACCACACTTGTAGTATGCTACCAATTGTTGATAGTTTCAACAAAAGAAAAGCTAGCCCCATGGTTTTCTTACCCCTTTTCATGATGTGTAATATTGTGCACTATGCAAGTGCGAAGTAGCTGTGTGGGGTGGCATGTCATACAAATAAAGGACATGAAAAGCAAAGGTTACCACGATACACACTAAAAGTCACTTTCTTTCAAGTCATTGGGTCTGAGATCATGAGGGAGACCTAATTATCCAAAGTTCAAAACTATGAGATGTTGAAGCCAAGTTGTTCATTGCACCATAAGCTTAGTGAAGACGAGGTTTTCTCTTCTGGGCACATGTATGCATCAAGTGCGCATGTACCAACACAATCAAATCCCATCCTTCCATTTTCATAGCTTAAAGCTTAACAATGAGCGGATGCGATGAGTTATGTCCGCTCATGCAGTGGTTGAGCGAAGACTTCATGTGTAAGAAGGCTTCTCACATATATAGGTAATTTGAATTCAGAACCTGAGAGATTTGAGTAATTTGTATAAAAATTGATAGACCCTAAATTCAACAAAGAGAACTAAAAACATTACACAAACCCAAAAACTCAAATATGAGGTAAAGAGTAAGCAAGAATTTTAAAAATATAAGTTAAAGCCAAAGAAAAGTTGATAGAAGACGAGTGGAAGAGAAGATTGCACCGCATTAAGAGGGATGGAAAGAAAAATGAGGTCTAGCTTGGAACAAAAAAGAGTTTGAATTGAAAACACACTGGAATTTTAAGGATATTAGACTAATATGCATCAATAAAATTTGTATAATAAGAAGAAGAAGAAAAAAATGAATGAAACATGGACCATTCTGGTCCTTTAGTGGCTCCGCAACTGCGCTCATGTGCAAACCATGCACATGGCGCTATGCTTGGGGGAGAAACTCTATAATGAGGGCAGTACATGATAATTGAGTTAGTTGGTCCACAAAGGTATTTTAGCTCAGTCTTGAAGAGTGGTCCTAGGCCGAACTATACTATGAAACTTGGGCTAATAAAGTCTTGTTTTTCGTTTTCATTTTTTAAAGACTACATTGAAAATGTAGTCCAATTTGGGGAGAGCGTTGAATTAGGACTTAACAAAGCGAGCAAATTGCCTGACCTTTTGACCTTTTCATATCAGATATTCTAGGTTCTAGTTGTCAAATTTTCAAAACTAATGAGCTATATATGGACTATCTAGTTATGTTGTCGCCAGCATGGTGTAAATTTCATCATTTTTATTGAAAGAAATTAGTAACATCCAAATTTGAATACGTGCAAGAGTTTTGTTAGAGACAATCTTCCATGCACGTTTGGCTGATAGATGATCGTTGGTGAATATGGATTTCATTGTTATACTTATTTTTATTTACACTTAAGTACAGCTATGGGTTTGATTCTCGTCAAAACGAATTTGAACTAAATTATTATGGCTAAATTATTGTGAGGCTTAGTTAACACTCTTATTCCTTAATGCAGATACTATTGTATGTATTCCAAAAAAAAAAAAAAAATGGTATAACTAATGGTTACCTAAGAGCATCTTCAACAGTGTCTCTAAATGTGACTCTTCAAATACAAGTTTGTTAACCCCACGTGATAATTTGAAGACTAAAAGTTGTTGATTCAAAACTTTGTTCCAACATACTCCACAAATTTTAGTATTATTTTTACTATATATCTTCATCATGTAACCTTCTTTTTTTATTATTTCATTTTAATATACCTTGACGAAGATATGTTTGAATAATCAGAGTGGGATAGAGACTCTTCTAGAGAGTGGAGGACATTTTTTTTAAATTTGCAGATTTATTTGACAACTCTGTTGGAGCATAAAAAATCTTATGTAACATTTCAAATTTAGTTTTGTGAACTCTCTTGAAAATGCTCTAAACCAAGCTCGCATGAGCTAGTGTCTTATAGCTTTCTTCTACGTGCAATGGCCTCTTTTCTTTGTTAATCCTGGGAACCGTGGTAGGCAATGCAAAGTCCTGGAGAGATAAAAGCTAAGAATGCATAGAAACTTGCATGAAAATTTGAAATTTTAGAGAACAGATTGCATGGATTTGGTTGGATCGGCATGATCATAATTCATGCCTGTAATATGTGTCTACATAGAAATTCGGTAGCGTTTCAGAGTATCTTATGTTCTAAAACTTTTAATTGTTAGATTATGATCAGGGGCGGATCCAAGTGGAGGTTCCTGAATCTAGATCTTTGTGGGGAACCGTGAATTATATATGTTTATAATTCATTGTATACCGTACGGTAAGAAATTATTTTAAATATTTTTATTTAAAATTAAATACAAATATTACCCGACAAAAATTAACTGTACGATATACGATGAACGAACACAATTTACGAATTCCTAAAATCCTCATAAAAGGATCCGAAGAGGATCCTGTTGGAAGGTTCCCTAGGTCTCGGACCCTATGGAAGTCGGGATTGGGATATATGGGGAAATGATTACCAGAGGACTCTATGGCCATTTGACATAGAACCTGAAAATGTACACAAACTGTTCAACGAAAAGCCGTCTACCATTGAGTTTGGCAGGCCTTGGTAGGTGATGCTTGACAGGCCTCGGGAGCAGGCCTTGGAAGCTATCGACGAATCTAGGCACAACGACATGCACACCAAGTGCTAAAATGCCTCAATGAAAAAATTGAAAAATAAATTTTGTGTTGCGTGTGCATAGATCTTTTATACATCCATACAAGGTTAGAGTCCTGAATTGGTCACTAATAATGATCACAGTATATTTAACCGAAAAATTAACGTTAGAACTCAATAATATAAAATAACCAGAATATACTAGAAAGTCCCCGAATATCCAGTTAAAACCCAAAATTAGGAGTGACTCGGGAATGTACATGACACAAGGCAAGGAAGTCCACAAGAAAAACGACGTTTGGCTCCAAGTAAACACTTGGTAATCGCAGCCTCCAATTGTTCTCATGCCTGCACTTGAATTCTCTTCCAAGTTCCACCACCCAAGTGGGTCATTGTCTTTTACCCAAAATCACAAATAATGGAGTCTCCCCTGTCACAAATATATGGTTGTGTGGTGAAGTTGCAGTGGTCCATACACATACAAGTCTCCACGGCAGCAAAAAGAACACCAAAAAGTGTGTGAAAAGATTGGCATTTCGGAGATTCATGGCCACACGCCATTACTCCACATTCGACAATGTATATGATCTGAATGTGAGTGACTTTGCCACTCAATTTTTTATGATCCGAACACCTCTTCATATATTTTTTTTTTCCATACTTCTTAATTGTACCATATTAGTTGCATGTGTAATGCGTGTTGACAAATATAAATAAATATAAAATTTGTGAGTGTAACACCTTATGAGAGATAGGATCCTCTTTATGAGGATCCTTTAATCTTGTTCGTTCATCGTACATCGTGCGGTCAATTTTTATCAGGTATTGTTTGTGTTCAATTTTAAATAATTTAATTTAAAATAATTTATGACCGCACGATATATGATAAAAGGACAGGATTAAAGGATCTCCGGAATCCTCACAAAGAGAACCCGATGAGAATCCTATCTCACTTTATGATTGTTGACCTCATGTTACGCGTTCATTTTAATGATTGATTCTAGAATCTTAAACATTGAGCGGACTCGTAAAATCATGTTAATATAACATGTCAGATTGCTTAAGAAGAGGGATCCCCATTTTTTTTTCAGAAAATGGGGATTATGTGTGGGGCCCATTCCACATCGAATTTCAACGATCCGAACCGTCTATTTTTCAAGTTACACCTCATAGATCATCCTTGCAAAATATTAGCCAAATCTAAAATATTTAAGGCATTTAATTGGGTTCAAAAATATTAACGAATACTTTGTTATATAAGAAACAATGAAATTTTATCTTGATAATTAAATAGGCAAATGGTTTTGAATTGAATTGAATTTTTGCAAGGATGATCTATGAGGTGTAACTTGAAAAATAGACGGTTCGGATCGTTAAAATTCGATGTGGAGTGGGCCCACACCTAATCCCCATTTTTTGAAAAAAATGGGGATCCCTCTCCTTAAGCAATTCCTATAACATGTAGGGATTATAATTATGGTTTAATTTGCGGTTTTAACTGTTTTTTGGATTGCGTGATCTCAAGGCAACTTTGAGATTCAGGGGCTCGAGGCGAGCAACATTGCCATTGCACAAGAAAACAATGTTTTACCAACATGATACATATTAGTTAGTAGCATATAACTCTACTTGTTTTTGTGTACTCATACATGCTCGGTGGCTTGCCGAAAAATTTGGGCGAAGTGTGGAACGATTCTCTTCGGAACAAGGGTGTTTTACACACCTCCCTTGCCCTCCCCTTCCTCCTGTTACGTTTTGTGACCTTTCTTGCAAGTGTGGATGTGGAGGCTTTGTTTCTTTGTGGTCAGATTCTGCACAATCCTCTCAGATCTAGTTTATGGTTCGGGTTTTCTTTTTCTTTTGGGGCAACGGATTTTATTGCGGTGGAAGCGGCGGCGGCTGCAGCGGTCTTTTGGATGTTGAAGATTAGGGTTTTTGTTGTTTTTCTGTTTTTACTACCTACGGGCCTAATGATGTATGAGCCTCCCTTTGTGTTTTGGGTTGGTGCTCTACTTGGCTTAGGTCAGTTTTATCTTTTATGTCATGCTTTGTGTTTTGTTTGGACCTAGACCCATCTTTATCAAATTGGAGATCAAATCATCTGCACCCAAAATGGGTGTGGCCTCCCTGTGGCCCCAATAAGTGTTCGACACATAATAAATTTATGACAACAAAATTAAGAAAAGTTAAAATAATGAATACGTGTCAAACACTAATTGGGGCCACAGAGAGGCCACACCCATTTTGGGTGCAGAAGATTTGATCTCCATATCTTCCCTTACATTAATGGAATGTTTCTTTGCCCAAAAAAAATAAAAAATACATGCTCGGTTATATAAAAACGCAACTATCAACTCATTGGTGGAGCTGACAGAGGAAAGAGGTCACAGGAGAGGTGAGAGAATGTTTAGCATGTGAAAAGCACTATATCCAAGCCTCACTCTTTTTTTTTTCTTTTTTTTTTTGGGAAAGTGGGATCAAAAGGATCGCCAAGGAGGAGTTGAGAAACAAACACACACTTACAACCATACGACGATAACTCTTTGATTTCGAACGTGCAATTCTGGAAATGTTCAGCATATGAAAAGCACCAGATCCAAGCTTCAGTTTTTCAATACTATGCAACAATAGCTCCCTGACTTCGAAAGCTTGAATTCTGTTTGTGGTAATTGTTGTTTGTTAGCCTGCATGTGAGTTAGACGGTTCATTCTGTGCTCACTTTTCTTCAACACTACGCGGCAATAACTTCCTGATTTCAAACGCGCAAGTTCTGCCCGTTGTAGTTGTTGTTCGTTGGCTTGCAAGTGGGTTGAGCTATTCATTCCGTCATCACTTTATTTTTACCGTCCAGACTCACTCTTTCAACGTTACGCAACAATAGCTCACTGATTTCGAAAGCGCGAGTTCCACCAGTTATAGTTGTTGTTTGTTAGCCTGCACGTGAAGCATTTTTTAATCCAAAGGGTAAAACTATCCATTCAAAGTGTCCTTCACTACAAGTAAAAGCCATCCAAGGAATACTTTCTTTGTCTAATTTAATTTGCCAAAAATCTGATTTACGATCAAATTTACCAAATATCTTCTTATCTTGGATCCTATAATGTGGTTTTGGTACATTACCGTACCAAAACTTCTGTACCAATTACCATACCAAATATTTGGTACGACAAAATCTATTGCCATTACCGTACCAAACTTTCGGTATACCAAATAGTTTGGTTGGTATGGTATGTCAATGGTAATTTCCACTTTGTTTTACGCCACTTAGTTTGCCCAAAATCTAATATTTTTTAATTAATGTAGAAGTGTAAAAAATATAGAAAAAATATATAAACGCTCGTAATGACAAGCTTTACAACTTTCGTGAAGAGCTTAACTTTGAAATTCGCCATTATAATCATATAAATCATAGATCAAAATTTAACCGTTGATTGTTGTTTACATTTACGCTTCATTTTTCTCATCAAATTTTGTTTTTTTTTTTTCGGATTTTCTTTTTCAAAAACATGATCTATTAGAGGATGCAGGAAGATAAACGGTTTGGATCGTTGATATTATGTTTCGAGTTTTATGGTTAGTGAAAATATTGCTTGATGTTTATAAAGTTTTTACAAACTATATGACATCGACTCATATTTCAGTTAACCGTAAATATCGAAACGTGATATCAAAGATCTGAACTGTTCATCTTCTTACATCCGCCAGATGATCATGTTTTCAAAAAAGAAAATTTAAAAAATGAAATTCAGTAAGAAGAATAAAGCGTAAATGACAATCGACGGTTAAATATAAATTTAAGGTTTATGGATTATAGTGTTGGATTTTGAAGCTGACCCTTCATGAAAGTTGTAAAGCTTGTCACTATGAGTGATTGTATATATATTTTTTTTACATGTTTTACACTTCTACAATAATTATTATTAATTTTACCCTCAAATAATTATATGAATAAATACATAATATAATATTAATAATATTGGTAGGTACGATATACCACTAGTACTGGTTTTGGATACCAGTACATACCGAAACAGTATGGTACGGTACAAACACCGTACAATTACCAATTGGTACAAATTTTTGGTAATAATTTGGCATGGTATGGTTGATAGGGCGGTTAGTATGGTAATTTGGTAAAAATTTCCACCCCTTGTCCTATTTATTAGTATTTAGCTCAGAATTTTGTCAATGTCAAGTTTAACTCTTGTTTACTTTTTATCATAAAATTCTAATTATTTTTTATAATTTGTAAAAAGAAAGGGCTTACGTATGGCACACTTCTTTTTATCCTTGCCTTGTTTTTTTTTTTTTGGAAAAAAATTATCCTTGCCTCGTTGGTAGCAATATTTATGATAATAACACGCACCCTATATATAAGGGAAAGGCCAAACCATCTCCATTTTCTTTGCACATGAGACCACAAAATCGAAATATTTATATATACCAAAACTCAAACCAAAAGCTACTATTCATTAACAGTAGAGTGACAAAAACGCCCCTCCAATTGCTTATGGTTTTGTTTTTTTTCTTCGGGTTTTTGCACATTGAAATGGCGCATTTACCTTTGGTTTTCACATGTTTATTATCGATGGTGCTTCTGGTCTATTTTTCCCCCTTTCTGTCCGTTCGTCTCTTTCTCTTCCCATTCTCAGCTTTTGCTTATTCTGAAACCTACCATGCGGCCGTTGTTCTTACTGCTCGTCGTTGTCAGCCGTTGTTGGGTTTTTCTCGCCGATTAACTACGGCGGTTTTCGTGCTTCACATCGCTCTTACCCATGGTCATTTTCTTCCTAGAAAATTTTCCATCCTCTGCTTTTCTTTCTACTTATGGACTCTGTGATTTTCATTGTGGTTGTCGATCTGGGTTAAATTCAAATTTTTTTTTGCCTATGCAATCTAAAGTTCTTTGGTGGGTTATTTGGTTTTATTGCCACATGCAATTTTAATTTTTTTTTTCTTCGTGGTTTATGTGTGGTTCTCTTATGTGTTTTGATTTTTGATTTCAGGAAAAGTTAAGGATACAATCAAACGTTTATTGATGAGTTTTCTATTTTTCTGATTGTGTGTGATTTAATTTTTTTCAAGCTTTGGGTGTACTTTTTTTTTATCTGCTTTGATTTTTAGTTGCAGCAAAAGTTGTTGCTCGAATTTTCCAGTTTTTCTCTGTGGCTTTGCAAGCTCTTTATCATCAAGGTATATTCCTGAATCTATTGTTGGATGGAATCATTTTTTGTTTTGTTTTGTTTTTGTTTTGTTTTGTTTTGTTTTGTTTTTGTTTTTGTTTTGTTTTTTTTTTGTTTTTTTTTTCCGGAGGGACTATGTTTTGTTTGCATATGAGTTTTTTGTGGTTTTTGTTTGCATATTTCAGTTTTGACAATTTGCAAATAATTTTTCTCAACAAATAATGAAAAATGGGTCTCTGCTTTTTGTGCAAAAGGGAAATGGTGTGTTGTGAATGATTGAATATTTACATTGCAATTAATAAAGTTAGCATGAATTGTGGTCAAGTCAATTGTAAATTATCCAAAATAATTTTTGATGTTGTGCAGATAACAATTTTAGTGTTTTTGATTTGAAAACCTTTTTTTTAAGAATACCAAACTAATAAATTTATTGAAAAATTACAAGATCTAAAAAATATGCAGATTTGAAAATGTGTAAAATTGTATACACAGAGCGTAAGGATTCATGAGCATGGTTGGTTAGGAAAATTGGTTTTCTTATGTTAGTCGTTGGATAAAAGCTTAGTGGGACTGCTGTAGGGTATAATTTTAAAGAGAGTATATGTATGGATTTAGGTGACAAAATAGATTGAATACGAAGGCAACAAATTGGTTGCTGACAGTGTGATAGGGAGAGGTTTGCTTAGAGACTGAAATTTCAAAGATGTAGATCGCTTTGTTTAAATGACACACCCCGACCGAGATCGAGGTATGTTGGCCGTCACGTGAGAGTGACGTAACCATGTGCACAGTGCGGAAGCATTAATATAAAGAGAGTTACGAGTAAATAAAAATCAAATTCCAGAAGTGTTAATACACAATCAGAGCATAAGCGTCTAGGTGCAGTTGAACATAATGAGTACTTAAATAAAACACCCCAAAGGGTCCTACATGAGTGAAGGTCTGTCAGAATCACTGATGCTACCTCGGGTGCCACCAACAACGCTACCTAGAAACTGGAAGGGCGCAAAACAAAAGCGTGAGTGGGCAAAAACAAATCTTTTCCAAAAGCCATTTCAAAAGCAATCTTTATAACCCCTCGCCGTAAAACCTGTATACTTTCCCAGAAAATAGTATATACACATATACTATAACTCAACTAAAATCATCATTATACTCAAAGCATAAATCAAATCATGAATATGCTATAATATGCCATTAACTCATGAATATGCCATGCCATAATAATCAACTCATTAGGTAAGTATATCAAGTGCTATAACCTCTGCAACAGCTCGTCAGCAGATCTCTAGCTCATACATCATGCCTGCACACGAGTCGAACCCACTTATAGTGGTCTATTCGATAGGACTGGGTGTGAAATTGTACGCTCTAGTGCTACAATCACGTGAAGACTGTGCGAAGGATCGTGGGTCTGAGTCAAACCCACTTTCAATGATCGCGGGTCACCTACGAGTCAAACCCACTGAAAGTGGTCTATACGACAGGACTGTGCACCTAACTTCGATCCAAGATGAGCATATGGTGCGGGAGGTGAACATCACGTGAAAGACTGGCCCCTATCTCTGGGTGGGAGCACTAACACCGGGGTGCAGGTTTATGAGCTCTCAATGCATCTCATTATACTCTTCTTAACTCAACTTGTATTTAACCGCACATAGTCTTACATGATACTTACCTGAGCGTCCACAGCACCAACAATCATGCGCATACAAATTCATGATGCATAACTATTCCATGATGCATAACCATTTCATGATGCATAACCATTGCATGATGTATAATCAGACGTATATTGGCATTGGTATGGCATTTCATTACTAAAACATTTAGTGCATATTCTGGAAAAATACTTAGTATATAGGTATATACGGAAAACAAAAGCCCACTCACTGGTAAGTAGATGGATCGTAGCCCCCGTGCCTAGCCTGGCTACGCTCGTCCTCTGGATAAGCCTCGCCTATGTGAGAAACAACTATAAATACGTTAATTTAAAGCACATAGACAAAACTAGCTAATAACTTCTCATACAATGCTCAAATGAGGTGTGTGAATATACCAAAATGATCTACACAACCTCAGGATCATCCCCAAATTTTTAGAATAATTTTCTGATGTGTCACGCGCCCTCACGCGCCAGCCAAGGCAGGGCCAGAAGCGCCCCTACGCGCCAGCCAAGGCACGGCCAGAAGCGCCCCTACGCGCGGCCACGTGCCTGGCACACTGACGGTGTCGGTCAACGTCGTCAGGAATATTCCAGAAATATTCTGTTAAAAACTAACAGATTCTGTTAAACTTAACTAACGCCGTTGGAATATTCCGTCCGACTAACGGAATATTCCGTCTTCGTCTACCTCAGGACTCCAGCGACTGTCGCCGTCGCCGAAAACTGGGAAAATTTTCTAGGTTCTTAATCTCATTCGTTTCTTCACCATTTCTTATGCAATTTCCACCAAAATGAAGCTTGGAACCTAAAGAGTCGCGTTATACCTGTCTCGAGGTCCAACGTTGACGGAAACTCGTCGGAAAAGCTTCGATATTCCGGCGACCTCTACAACTTCTTGAAACTGGGTTTCCCGTAGTCCAAATTTTGCAAACGAACCACTCCGAGGTTCGTGAAGACCTTCTAAAGCTCCCTGTGGGCTTAGAAATCAAAGAAAATCCTTCGTTAAGAAGTTGATGAATAGTACCATGATCAGGATTTCCTTTTCCTAGGTTTTCCGACGTTAAACTTCAAACAAAACTTAGCCAAAACACTTAGGAAGAACGTAGGTACCTTTTTGAGCTTTAAAACGGTATGAAACTTCGACAAACACCTCGGGTTCACTGTACCCTCGACGGTACCTTTGGGTTCTCAGGGTTTTTGACGGATCCACGACCAACCAAGGGTATGGTTGTGTTTGTAGGCCTACAAGGATCCTGAAACTGGCCCCAGCACATTCGATTTGTGAAGGTTCGAAGGTCAACACAACTTGCCATACGAGTTGCAGAGAAAGAGAGAGTGTCCGAGAGAGAAAAGAGAGAAAAGGTTGTGTTTCAGTTTGTGTGTGTGGTCCTCACACAGCCAGCCAATCAACACCAAAAACAAAACAAAACTTAAGTCTAATTGGCCTAGAATCAAGTTTACTACAAACCCTAACTAAACTTAACTACTAGGTTCCCAAAAATTAGGAAACAAAGCCATTGGTCCAAAACCCAAACTTTTGGGCCTTTAACTTAGCCCAAATATGATAAAACCCAACGCTACAAGGGTAAATCCGTCCGTTCACATTTACGAGGATAGAATAATTACATAAATTAGGACGGCCTGTCACATTAAATATTTTTGAAAACAACAGTGTTGTAAAATGATAAAAGAAAGAGATTTTCTTAACGGATCAAATTGTTTATCATGACTAGCTTGCTTCTTTTGGGTTAATAAATGTTAGATGCATTTTTAATATGTTAATTACAGAATTCTGCAAATGGCCCTTTACCACAATAGTGGAAATGAGTTGAGCCTTTGCATGACGGCGTTGGTTCGAACACCATCGGTGTTTAATCTAACAAATCTATCATTTGACGAAAAAACAAAAAAAAATTACATAATTCTCTTTATATTTTTCAAATTTATCAGGTTTAGGATTGTCTAATCAACAATATTTTCATTCATTACAGGGTTTGGTGATTCTACTATTGAATTGCATAGAGTTGAGAAAGAAAAAGAAAAGACCATTTTGTTGGCAATCAATCTAAAGACATAACAGAAAATGTATGAATAAAATTTATTTGATGATATAATTTGGTTTCGATTTGTGACCTCTAATACACAATATGGATTAGTAATCTCAAAAAATTTAATACATGTTTATTGTCTGTTTTCTTATTTATTGGGTATCAATGAACTTGTCATTGTTTCCGGACATCAAACATTCCAAATAGTATTTGTTTTGCAAATTGGCCTCTGTATCGTGTGTAACCATGATGATCAGTCGTGGTAATTGAGTATCAATTTATAGGTGTTGTCCTTTTTGTTGATTGTTTGGGGTTTAGGGTTTAGGGTTTAGGTTTATAAACGATAAATATTCCAAATCCTAAAAATGTAGTCTGGCTATGCTTTAGTTATAAGGAGTAGTTTTATACATCTGTTATAAACTCAGGACCTTTTGATTTGATGAAATCATATCACATATTACACCTTTCAACTTGCTCTTTTAATTTATCATTCTACCGATTTTTATCTTTGTACCAATTTTTATCTTTTTTTTTTTAACACCTCTCTTTTTTCTCAATCAAATATGTATTACTGATGCTTTGTTATACACCTAGCTCTCTGCTTTGTTGCCTACTCTCATTTGCTACTCATGTCTTTTTTTTATCCAGCAATTACATAATTTCTCATTGCGTTTGCTTAAAAAATTGCAGAAAAAATTTGTGCCCAATCAAATTAGTAAAAATCCTAAACAAAAAAAAGATAATCCCAATTCACAGTTTGACAATAGTTCAACTAAAATAATTTTTCTTCACTATTTCAATTTGAAAATCTATTAATTTTCCTTTCAGGTTAAACCAACAAATCTCCATGATACACATTTTAGCATCTGTTTTGCATATGGGCAGAACCTAGACCAACCTCTCCCATGATAAGTAAATTTCATTTCATACATAACCAATCAAACTTTTTTTATAATCATAACACCATGATACAATGTGCTACTATTGTAATAGAACTTTTTACCTGTTTTATAGACTTTTAAAACCCGCAGAAACGTGGAGACTCTATTACCAGTGTTATCTATTTATTCTTTTCTCCAGCACATGCCTAGATACGTGGCTGCCCAAAAAACGATGAAGCAAAGATGACGGTGGCACCTAACAAAACCAAATGGATCGTCGAGGATCTGCCGCCCAAGACCTCCACCCAATCAACGGATTCACATCATTTTCAATCATATCAGATGATGTGATAGTACTTAATTTAATTCCTAATATTAATGTAATACTTTCTTGCTTTGGACCTTCATACTAGCTACATTCTTCTTTGGACACATTCCCTTTCTACCATAGTTTTCTGATTTAGTTGGAACCGCCAATTTTCTTGGTCACTTATACCGACAAATCCAATATCGTGATTAAATACTGAAATTTTGATTATGGTAATTGTATAGCTAAAATCTAAAAATGGTTGATTTTTTTTACTAAATATGATTCTTAAAGAAAACTTCAAAATGCACTGCTCTGATCACAGTATCGCATTGCAGAATGAAGAAGATAACAAATAAATAAATAAAATTTCCGATAAACATCATTATTCATCAACCGAATATCCAAAATTTTAGAATTTGTTCTAATACTAGGGTATTATAGTAATGAAGAATGAGTATACCAACTAGCTAGCTACCTCTTAATGGTACTACAAAGGAGTGAAGTTAGCCAGATAGACCATCACATTTTATGTCTTCCTAATTCCTACAATACAGAAGGGGGACTAAGTTGCAACTCACAAGGGTTTGAGTTAATAACTAGCCTCAACTGCTTATAATTGTTGAAACTGTGGGGAGGGGGACAAATCGACACCACAAGACAATTACTATGTACACATAAATGCAATGATACAACACTTCACACAAGTAGTACTTGTGCATGGAAACTCGAATGCCTTAAGAAAGTGTGAAGGCCCCTTTCCCTATTTAGGAGAGAGAGAGTGAGGCTCATTTATGTCCGTTATGTTACTGTGATTGGTGTATTTTAAATTAAATAGGCATTATTAATGAGAATTTTAAAATATATGATATGTTTTTGTTCACACAGTGCGGAACTCTATGTAAATAAGTGTGGGGCATTTGGGCATATTATTGAAATAAATTTAATTTCAACAATTAAATATATAATTAGAAATAATAAATAATATACAATATGGTATTTCAATTAAATATTTGGTAGCTTGTAATCGATTAAGCAACAAAGAAATATGGCGAAGAGAATTACTTACAACTTACAAGCACTAGAAGAAAAAAGCTCATCTATCACGGTGAATGTCCGTGATAAATTGCAATTCACCACGGACACTGTGCCCGTTAGTATTCTGGATGTGATAAAAAGTCTCAATTTCTACCACGGGCTATGCCCGTTGTCAAATGCAATATAACCACGGATTGTACCCGTGGTAGATTGAGATCTAACACCACGTGCTATGACCGTTGTCGATTACTAATTGACCACAGCTAATGCCCGTTATAAATTATTTTCCAAAATTAAAAAAAAATTATTTAACAAATATATATATATATATTTATATATTTTAGTACAGAATAACCAACAAAATTGCATATTTACTACAATATAATAACTATATAAAAAATACTTGATAATATATAAAGAAACAACAAAATTGCATATTTACTATAATACAATATTTCATGAATAATCATATAGTCAAAATGTATTACAAGATGTACAACGCTAACCTCACCACCAATGATTTATACTAAGGATACCAAATTGTATTACAAGATGTGCAACGTTAACACCACCAATGATTTAAACTACACATGAATCACCAAATAGGCCTCTAATAACAAGGAAATTGTCACTTGAAAGACTTCACTTTTCTTTGGACACCTCCAAATGAAGTCCTTTTAGAGTGAAATACTGCTCCTAATGCTTGAACCTCACTAATTGCTCTCTTTATTTGTATAGACATAAGCACATGGATTAGAAGAAAATAATCACTATATCTTTTCTTTTTCTTTATCTCTCCTCTATAGAAAGAGAGGATGATACGTGGCGTGGTATGCCTGATCATTTGGTCAACAAGACGTACGCAAGTTGACATAGCTCCATCTGATAAAACCGAAGCATAACAAAATTAATGTTTTAAACAGTCACATCCAATTACTGGAACATCAATAAATCTAATATCATAAAGTTTATTCATGTATAAAGATTTGAAAGAAAACTCATGTCTCAAGAGTATCATGTACAAATTCAATCTACAAACTCATCGATTTCACTAATATAAAAATAAAATAATAATTAAAAACCCCAAATACATATCAACTATATATCCCATTAATTTTAATGCAAGCAAGCTTATTAAATGGAGAAAATCCACTAACTATTGAAACTGAGCAACAAAAAATATTTAAGAAAGCAAAGATAATTAATTAAAGTAAAATAAAAGGATCGAAGAAAGAAAATTTACGCAAAAAGAATTCTACCAGATTCCTCCACAAGGAGCACGGGTCCAATTTGGTCTCTGCGCCAGCCAACTCAATCGGAGAAAGCATTATCAGCCCATACTTAACCTAGAAATTTAAAAGAATATATTGTAAACTACGAATCCTAAAGCATAAAAATCAAACCTAAATTATAGAGATTCATTTAACTAGGGAGGACTAGATGGAAGATTTGCTGATACAACCCATCATACCTAAGAACAAAATATGAGAGCGTTCGATTGTTAAGGTTCGAAAATAATTGACTAAAACTCCAAATTGCAGAGTAGATGGAAAATGAAAATAATAATTTTTTATCATAAACAAACCTTGCCAGTGAAATCGTAGGTGGATACACTCTTGGACAGGCCAGCCATTGTACAATTTTACCCAAAGTCGATGAAACAAGAAATCTAGCTTTATCAAAACCCCTAATAAACAGAATGGAGAGTCAGAAATACAGTGAACCCAAAACAACAAAACAATTGCAGAATATAGTACCAAATTAATGGAGGAATCTAATCGATAAATAAAAACAAAACCAAATAAACTAAAACTGCAATAGAAAAAAGTACGTGAGAGGATCGAATAAACCAAATAAACAACATAGCTTTTCCTTTGCGGAGGAAACCGTCGTGGGAGAAGTGGATAATGGGTTTCAGAATTTAATTGTACTTCATAGACATACGTTCATAAAACTACTTCGATTTCTTTTACTGGTCCAGTTTTGCACGATGGATGGGGTGTGGTGTTTATCTGGTTCTACACGGTTATTGTTTCAGTTTTTATTTTCTTAAATAATACAGATAATTACATAGTTTGAAATTTAGCAAAATTTTGGTGTCCCGCCTCTAAAATTTTCAATTAAGTGTGTATAGTTCTACCACACATTATGTTCGTGGTAGATAATAAAAAGGCGTTGTGGATACAAACAATATTGACCACGAGTATTATCCATGGTGGCTAAGTAAATTTACAACATGCAACTTTGCGCGTGGTCATTCATTGCTATTTTACAACGGGCTAAAATTTGTCTGTGGTTGAAAATTGTTATTTATCACGTGTTTCTTATGCCCGTGATAAATTTGTACTTTTTATAACGTACACATAAAACCCGTGATAAAATTGTCGTGGTAGATGAATTGTTATTTTGTAGTGAAGATTCCTTAGTCATATTGTTTATGTCACTTTCTAGGTTATCCTTGTGCATGTGATCTTCCTCTTCATGGTCGATCACGTTAAGCTCTCCAAGTGTTGAACTTCTAGAAGTATCTACACCAACGCGGATGATGGAGTGAGAGATTTTATTGTGCTAGCAAAATATCTCTCTTGGAATAATTTGTGTGGCACACTAGGGTGTTTTTGGCTAGGTTTTTGTATTTTCTCTGAGGGGCAAAACTGACCGTAGGAACATAAGAGACACACATGGGTATTAATAATACCCCAGCTGTACCTTTTGGTCGGCTTAATGCCAAGGAATTCTACTCCTTGTGCCAAGTCCATCACTTAAGTCCACTTGGGTTTGTGACTCGGATCTTTTTTTGTGCAGCAGGTGGGATCGGAAATTACCCTAGCGCATCAAGTTTGATGGAGGAAGTGGATGCTGTAAGGGCGACCCTTGTAGCTTCTGTGGAGAAAGGAATTTTTGATGTAAAGGTGGAATCTGACTCAAAGAATCTTATGAGGATGATTAATGATACTTTGCAACCGAAGGTAATGATTAAAGGTAACTTATTTGATATTAGACAATTACAACAACAACTCAGGTCAATAGAATTTCGTTTTGCTTCATGTGTCTGTAATATGGCAGCGCATCTAGTGACATCTTTTGTGTTTAAGAGAGGTGGTTTCATAGTTGGAATGAGTGTGAACCAGAGTGGTTGTTCAGCACTCTAGCATCCGATGTAAACGTTTCGATTCAAGTTTAATCAAATTTTCTATCTTTTGGAAAGAAAAAAACAAGCTCCAAACTCATTTTAATTTAAACCTTGTTCAATAGGCCCAAATAATTAAATCCAATATAATTCTTAATGATATCATATCATCAAATGTCGTTAGTACTATCATGAGTGTTGACCCCTTAGGTTTTAACTAAAGCCAACAGTGAGATTAATAAATTTAATTCCACAAACCACGAGTGACACCTATAAGCATTTCATGGCTACTCGGATTAGATAGTTTTAGACATGAACTAATCACGGTAGTCTTTCAAGCCTCGATTGTAGTTACAACGCAATTAGATTCTTGTATCATCAATATCCCGATCAAAGATTTTGTGATATGACTAATGTCAAATCACATATTACTGTTAATGATCGCCATGATGCATTGCATGATGAATCAATTCTTACAAACATAGTTTGATCAGCAAGCACTTAGGCTGAAGATTTATGAGATGGATCTTCAAGTGGCTTCAAAGGATATCTCCTTCTATTGAACAATTACCAAAAGGTGATATATTCCTTACTGCGTATTCATCTATCTTCATACTTATACACATGAACCCAAGCAACACACTAACGGGCTCTGCGAAGCATTGATGGCTTTCAGATGAAATCAAAGTTCATATTTATAAGCATAATATATCCGATGCTACCTTAG
The DNA here is from genome assembly GCA_036320875.1 of Cotoneaster glaucophyllus. NCBI lineage: Eukaryota > Viridiplantae > Streptophyta > Magnoliopsida > Rosales > Rosaceae > Cotoneaster > Cotoneaster glaucophyllus. The sequence continues at coordinate 10,701,825 of CM070064.1, read as the reverse complement.
GTCTAAAACTATTTGTATATTACAACTTGAAGCTTTGTAACCTTATGTGATATACATCCATATGTTTACGCTTCTTCGGCAGTCAATGTTCAATGAACTTATTCAACAAACAAGCACTTGTATATACATCACTTGTACATAAAGTCAAACTCATGAATGAATAAAACTTGTCCTTTTATTACGGATAATGCTATCCACACACTCATTTTTATCTCCCACATACCCTTATTAATTTTTGGTTGTTGATTTCCTTCAATTCATTCGATCAGACGATCGTAAATTGAGAGGGATGTATGAGAAGTAAAAATGAGTGTGTGGATAGCACTACCCTTTTTTAATTATTTAAAATGGAATTGTTATATAGCATCCAATCACTAAATTAGTTTTTATGACACAACTCCAACCGTAAGTTCTCCTTCCAATTTAGAGACTAGTTGAAAACGAGGGCATCTTACTCATCAGTCACGAGATTGCAAAATACAGGAATCAGTTTTTTTTCCTTCAAAGGAATCAAAGTTTGGCACGTAAAATTCCCAGCGACATTCACTTCCTTTCTTTAGTTAGATTGCAATCTTGTTGGTAGTTGTCACTTACCAAAGAGAAAGACTTTAATTAGTATAAACTGAGAAGTCTCTGGATATAAAAATGAGAAAGGTCTGTGTTCACCAAAACAAGAGAGAAGGACTCGATTATATTTTTTTATATAAAATGTAAAATCTTATCTTTTATTCAGATCGAACCCCACATATCTTTTATTTATATTGTGAAAACAATATTTATAAAGCAAGTAGGACGGATAATCTTTCTCGAAATGCAAAGATCATGGACAATTAGTTGATTGTTTGGTTTTACATTCAAGTGGAACTAAATAAGTTTTGTAGTTTTGTCCGGTGAGTAACGGTTTCAATTTTTTTTTTTTCCAATAAAAGTGATAATGACCCTCTAGCTATTGTAATGAGTAGACATTTTTTTTGAAAGAGAACTGGAAATATAGCATAACCAAGGCCAAAGCTAAAGAGACAGGAAGCCCACAAAGAGGGGCAAAATAGGGAACAACAAACATAAAGCAGAAGAGGAGGGTACATAACCAACAGACGCTGCACCAAGAGCAAGGCGTCGCCCCCTCCACTGCAGGGAGAACAAAAAAAGTTTATGGAGGGCAAGGAAGCCCATCTTTGTTCAATACATGAACCAACGAAGATGGAGGAGTATCCAAGTTAACCCGCACATCTCCGTATTGCTTCTTGATGCCAAATAGTGCGCCGTCATATTGGCCAATCTCGGAACCCAAGACCAGCGGCAAAATTGGAAGGACTCGACTAGCCGCATAATCTTAACCTGAATGGGAAAAGCCTCCCAACTGCCAGGAGAAGTAGCCTTATCCAAATTTGAGATATTCTCCTTCGAATCAGACTCCACAATTACCTGAGCCAACCCCAACGAAACAGCCACTTCACAACCAACAAGAATCGCAGAAGCCTCAGCCGCTTCTATGCTTGCTGCCATAATCTCCATTTTCCTAGCAGACACAAATTGGCCCTTGTGGTTTCTAATAACAACTCCAGCATATCCCTTTTTAGAGACCCGAGCCCAACTGGCATCCACATTTAACTTCATGAAAAGGGCACACGGAGGGAACCAACGATCCAAAAGGGGAGCAACCGGTTGTGCTAACCAGACAAAACCCACAGGCTCACGAGAGGCCTCCAAAAAAGCTCCAACAGAATTTGAAATATCCTTTGATTGAAAATAAAAGCACACCTGGCCTTCCAAATGTGCCAGCAAGTAAACGCTGCATAGGACAGAAGACGATTAATAAGGCCATCTCCAACCGAATGGTCCAGAGGGCTGAAAATAGCCCTAAAATCGTCTCCAACCGAGGGCTAGGTCAGAGGGCTCGGGAATCTAGGAGGGCCCCACGGAATTTCAAAGGGCCAAAGGGCTGGCTATTTTTTTTTTTGTATTGTTCCTATTGCTGTCGGTTATAACCGACAGCACTAATGAATATTTTTTTAATACTGTCGGTTATAACCGACAGTAATAGTTATTCAAAGACAATTTTTTTTTTAATTACTATTAGTGTCGGTTATAACTGACACTAATAGTTTGAAATTTTTTTAATATAACGGCTAGTAGCCGTTGTATTAAATTTTTTATTTTTTTATACAAATTTAAACTTTTTTTTCCTTTTCATATGAATCAAATTTTGTTTCATATTTTTTTTTCAATTCTATTTTACAAAAAAAATTTCAATTTTTTTTTAAATTCTATTTTTTTCCTATAACTTTTATTTTACAAAATTTGTTTCATATTTTTTTTAAATTCCATTTTTTTCCTATAACTTCTATTTCACAAAATTTGTTTCAATTTTTTTTTAAATTCTATTTTTTCCTGTAACTTTTATTTTACAAAATCTGATTCATATTTTTTTCATATAACTTCTATTTTACAAAAAAATTTTCATATTTTTTTTAAATTCCATTTTTTTCCTATAACTTCTATTTCACAAAATTTGTTTCATATTTTTTTTCAATTCTATTTCACAAAATTATGTTTGGCCCTATGGCCCTCTGGCCCTCGGTTGGAGACGGAGGCAAATATGGCCCTGTACTGTTCATTAAAATATTAATATCTTGGAGAATCTTAGAGGGTCAGAGGGCTTTTTTTGCTATAAATAGGGTGGATATTGGGCTATAATTCACACAACTTTGATTTCAATCTATTTCAATTCAATCTCTTTCAATTCAAGTTTGCAATGAATTCCAACTTTGGATCCTCTTCAAATTCCAATTGGGGGTCCTCATCCAATTCCAAATTGGAAGAAAAATGGGCGCAAATGAGACGAGAAGATGAGGAGTCTGATGAAGAAGTTCAAGTAAGGCGCAACAAACAAAACAGAGCAGCATCCATGGCTGCGGCGATGGTGTGTCAGCCAATTGAGGAATAACCTCAATGGGGTGGCTCTGTTACTGGTCGATCTTACAAACCACGAAACAGAGCGATGACGCAAGCAATTTGATGAACAACTACTTCAACCCCAACTCGGTGTACGCAGAAGAGGATTTCAAACGTCGTTTCCGGATGAGGCGTCATGTCTTCGAGCGTTTACTTCGTGATGTCCAGCAAGTCAATCCATACTTTCGACAGAAGCGGGACAGAGCAGGCCGCCAAGGTTTCTCACCTCATCAGAAGATTACTGTTGCACTCCGAATGACGGCCTATGGCTCCCCAGCTGATTCGATGGATGAAACCCATGGTATGTCTGAGTCTACATGCCTTGATACTCTTGAACAATTCTGTGTCACAATTGTTCAGGTTTACAAAGACAAGTACCTCCGCGAGCCAAATCAAGAAGATCTGAATCGGCTCCTTCGCAAAGCTGAAGACCGTGGGTTTCCGGGCATGATACGGTCATTAGACTGCATGCATTGGGATTGGAAGAACTGTCCCACCGGATGGCAAGGAGGCTTTAGCGGAAGGTCGAGAAAGCCAACTGTTGTGCTAGAGGCGGTTGCCTCATATGACACATGGATTTGGCATGCTTTCTTTGGAGTCCCTGGATCCCAAAATGACATTACAGTTCTTGGGCGTTCACCCCTCTTCAATCGCCTGACGGAAGGTAAAGCACCTCAACTTGACTACGACATCAACGGTCGTCAATACAATATGGGGTATTACTTGGCAGATGACATCTACCCAAAGTGGGTGACACTTGTCCAAGCAATTCCAAACCCTAGGAATGACGCGGAAAAGTTGTTTACCTTACACCAAGAGGCATATAGGAAAGATGTTGAGAGAGCTTTCGGTATTCTACAAGCACGGTGGAAGATCATCAGCGAACCGGCAAGAGGGTGGAGTCGAGAAAACTTGGACTCCATCATGATGTCTTGCATCATATTACACAATATGATAGTGGAGGATGAGCGAGATGGGTATATTGATGGAGAGTCCGATGACGACCAAGAAGATCCAAATAGGTCAAGAAGGGCTCGTGCAAAAATATATGATGGACCTAATTTGCCTTTCAATCCAAGAACTGGTAGTATCTCTATAGATGAGTACATGAGGCGCTATAGAATGATACGTTCTCGTGCCACAAACAAGTATCTACAACAGGATCTTGTTGCACATCTTTGGGCCAAAAGAAGCCTCGAGTAGGCATTTACGTTTTATGTTTTTAAATGTTTTTAAAAATGTTGTTTTAAGTTTCATGTTGTTAAATGTTTTTTTTATGTTGTATAATTTTTATGTTGGTTAATGTTATTTAATGTTGTTTCATATTGTTTAATGTTGTTTCATGTTACTTAATTTAATTTAATGTTGTATAATGGCCTAGGAAGTTATAGGAAAAAAATAGAATTGAAAAAAAATATTGAAGGAAATTATTGAAAAATTGAAACAAATATTATAGATGAAGGAAATATTGGAAAATATATTGAAGGAAATATTGGAAAATATATTGAAGGAAATATTGAAGGAAATATTGAGAAATATATTGAAGGAAATATTGAAAAAAATTGAGAAGGAAATATTGAGAAATATTGAAAAATATTGAGAAGGAAAAATTGAGAAGGAAATATTAAAGAAGGAAATATTGAAGAAGGAAATATTGAAAAAAATTGAGAAGGAAATATTGCAAATATTTAAATTAAAAAAAATAAATAAATACACAAACGCAACAAACAGCTGCAATTTAAAAAAAAAAAAAACAAACAAAACATTAAAAAAAAATTCAAACTAGTGCTGTCGGTTGTAACCGACAGCAATAGTAAATAAAAAAAAACTGCGCAGGAATGCCTATTACTGTCGGTTATAACCGACAGTATTAAAAAATCCTTCTTTAATGATGTCGGTTATAACTGACAGCAATAGGAAAACATTAAAAAAAAAAAATAGCCAGCCTTTGACCCTTTGAAATTCCGTGGGGCCCTCCCAGATTTCCGAGCCCTCTGGCCTAGCCCTAGTTGGAGACGGTTTTAGGGCTATTTTCGGTCCTCTGGCCCTCTGGACCCTTCGGTTGGAGATGGCCTAACATCATTAGGCCATCTCCAACCGATGGCTGGCCAGAGGGCTCGTTTGAGCCCTCTGGCCCTCCAAGATTCTCCAAGATATTAATATTTTAATGAACAATACAGGGCTATATTTGCCTTCGTCTCCAACCGAGGGCCAGAGGACTCGTTTTAGCCCTGCCACAAAAAACCGTCTCCAACCGAGGGCCAAAGGGCCATAGGACCAAACATAATTTAGTATTTAAATTTAAAAACAACAACAACTTAAATTTAAAAACTACAACTTAAATTTAAAAACTACAAATTAAATTTAAAAACAACATTAACTTAAATTTAAAAACTACAACAACTTAAATTTAATATCCATAATCAACATCATCTTCATCATCCGCCATTGTAGGAGTATAGTCAGAGGTAAACAACTGCCGCTGAGCCATAATTTCCTTTTTTTTCCTATCAAAATAGGCCTTACTCATTGGAGTGTAATTTGAAGTGTTCCTTTCCATATTCTTATCATCCATCTCTTCTTGTATTTGTTTGGCCCGTTCTTCATGCCTATGCTTCCTTTCTTCCGCCTCAAGGGCATTTTGCTCCGCCATTAATCGCAATGAGGCTGCCACTTCATGTTGAGCGGCGTAATCATCATTTGCCTTGCCCTTTTCCCTCAACCTTCGGGCCTTGTTTCGTCCCATAGCCCTAGGTAAAGAAGCTTCGGACGGAATCGGATTTTCTACCCTTATTTGTTGAATGGCAGGAGATCCATCTTCATTCATATCTACAGATGGGGATGTAGCTCCCAAAGGATCTACTCTATGTTGAGGTGGATCTTCAAATAACACCCACCCTTTACAAATTTCCCAACAACCGTGAAACTGAAAGGGTTTTGAGCTGCCCTCCATATACAATTCCTCCGCTTGACGTACCTAGAAAATATAATAACAAAAATTTTAGGAAATTAATTCATGAAATTAAATGTAATATAATGACATACAATTACAAAAATTAAATGTAATATAATTAAACATTTAAAATAAACTGTGAAAACACTAACTTCGTCATAGTAATTGGCGCCGCTTTCATGTCTACTTGTGGCTGCTAATAGTGCTTGATGCCATTTATTCAAACTTGGATGAAGATGTTTCTTCCATCTTGAAGAACAACTTTCGTGGTTTCGGGTATTCGGTGGAATGGTGCCTTCGTAGAACTCTAAGTATTTTTTGGACACACGAGTCCAAACACCTTCACTTGTTTGAGAAATCCCCCTCACACTATCTTCTGAGACCCATCTATAAGCCTTGCAAAGAGCTTCCTCTTCTTTTCGGGTCCAAGCCCTACCTTTCATTGCAGATGAGGCCATTTTTTTTGAAAAAAATGAAGGAAATATTGAAGGAAATTATTGAAAAAATATTGAAGGAAATTATTGAAAAATTGAAACAAATATTATAGATGAAGGAAATATTGGAAAATATATTGAAGGAAATATTGAGAAATATATTGAAGGAAATATTGCAAATGAAGTGAAGAATTGAAAGAACTTCACCATATTTATAGAAGAAAAGAAATGTTAAAAAAAAAAAAAAAAAACTTCACAACGGCTACCTGCAATTGAAAAAAAAAAAAAAAAACTCAACGGCTAGCTGACTCAACTAGCCGTTATATTCAAAAAAATTTCAAACTATTAGTGTCGGTTATAACCGACATTAATAGTAAATAAAAAAAAATTGCCTATGAATACCTATTACGGTCGGTTATAACCGACAGTATTAAAAAATCCTTCTTTAATGCTGTCGGTTATAACCGACAGCAATAGGAAACCTATAAAAAAAAAATAGCCAGCTCGAGGCTGGCTGGCTGGCCGAAAGCAGCCAGCCTTTTGGCCCTTTGGCCCTTTGAAGTTCCGTGGGGCCCTCCCAGATTCCCGAGCCCTCTGGCCTAGCCCTCGGTTGGAGACTGTTTTAGGGCTATTTTCGACCCTCTGGCCCTCTAAACCATTCGGTTGGAGATGGCCTTAGACCCCAACTGAGCCTTTATAATAGAAGAGAGCCAAGCAGCCAGTGAAGAAAAGTTGGCCCGGTTGTAATGAGTAGACATTCTTGCAAAAGAAATCAACAATAATCCTTGCACAATTTTAATAAGAGGCCTGATCAGTGACACTATTTATTTTACACAATTTTTATATACATTTTTGTAAGAACTCACTTTGTAATGTATTTCAAAGAACTGAATTGTCTAGCTTTTAGGTATTTCTTCAAATATCATGTGTACCAAAAATTACCTAGATCCAAAATCATATAACGGTTTGGATTAATTTTTAGTGTTTCTTTACAAAACCGCATATGTCCTTTTCCTTCATTTCAAATGAAAGTAGCAATAGTTTTGGATTTGTCTAATTTTTTGCAAGGATGATCAATGGATAATGTTTTAAAATATAGATGATTCGGATCGTTGAAATATTTTACAAAGTGAACCCTACAAAATGCATGTAAAAAATTATGTCACTGATCCGCCCTTTTTAATAAAATGTATAATTAAATGTTGAGGAAATTGTAGCAATGGTCCCTCAACTTTAACTTAATTTGAGCAATGGTCCCTCAACTAAAAGTTCATGATTATTGGTCCCTTAACTCTTCAGAATGTGTAGGTATGGTCATTTTTGTCAATTCCGTTAAAACTTCCGTTAAAATGAGTCGTGTGCCATGCACGTGAGGCTGAACCAAGGGCAAATATGAAAAATCAACTGAGAAAAATTGTAGCAATGACCCTCAACTTTAACCCAATTAGAGAAATTGTCCCTTAACTTTAGCACATTTGGAGCAATGATCCATTAACTTTAACCCAATTGTAGCAATGGTCCTTCCAACATGAGTTATTTTGACAGAATTATGATAGAGTTCATGAAAATGACCATAACTGCACGTTTTGAAGAGTTAAGGGACCAATGGTCATGAGTTTTTAGTTGAGGGACCATTGCTCCAATTGGGTTAAAGTTAATAGACCATTGTTACAATTTTCTCTTAAATGTATTTTTTTTGGTTGATTATTTGAATAGAATTGTATAAGGAGCAGTTTTGTTTTTGAGTTACGACTTACAACTGAACAATTATTCCTTAACTTCGCTAAAATGTTCACGTAATAACCCCATTCATAGTCATTTTTCTCTACATGTATAGTAGGTACTAGACCTACAATGACCCTGAAAATTGTCGTGTCGTGAACAACTATCTTAAAATTGTCACTCGGGTGAATAGTTCTTAGAAAATTGTCATTTGAGCGATCAATTTTCTCTACTTCATAATTTATAAAAACGAATATTCTAAAGGTCAATTACAAAAAAGGACATAAAAAATTTCGCTAGTCTCGGAACATCTCATGCTCAAATAAATTATTCTGAACCGTTAATTGAAGTATGTCTCGTACCAACAACAACGGACTCTTCTTCATCCACCCTGGCGAACGACTAACGTATTCTCAACCAAAAAAACAAGAAGGAAAAATAAAAATAATTACACGCACAAGTCATACAAACGCTGTCCACATATTTCCATGTTACCAGCTATGCAAATGGCAAAGCATCTTCCTTGAACTTGGCTGGTTTGACAAAGACCATAACTTTTCTTCTCTCAGTACATGCACTGACGTCGTTATTAACCTTGGAACCTACAATTATATGTATATATATCGCATCGTTACGCAAAAACTACTAGACAGACACACATTTGCCAACTACCACTGCTTTCAAAGCTTTTGCCTTACCCTTCAATCTCCATAAGAGAAGCCACAACCTCACAGCTCACATACTCACACCCTCACACTCAAAACCTAAAACCCAACAGATTAATTGTTCTTTTGATATGTCAGTTGTTCTTCTTTGGGTGGTGAGCCCCAAAGAGAATGCCAGCTCCCTGCTGGGTCTGATGCCCAGAATTTGCACCCCAAGGAGGTCTAAATTCTGCCCAAAGCTGGGATTTTCAAGTGGGGTTTTGGCCTACTCGGGTGCAGTTGTAAACCCAGCAAGGTCTTCAGAAGAGAAGGTGTATGAAGTGGTGCTGAAGCAGGCTGCGCTGGTGAAAGAACAGAGCACGGTAAAAAGGAAGTCTTTGGATTTGGATGAACGGATTGTAACTGAAGGTTTGGACAACTGGGATTTACTGGATAAGGCTTATGATCGGTGTGGTGAAGTCTGTGCTGAGTATGCCAAAACTTTTTACCTTGGTAAGAAACTTTTCTGGATTTCTGCTGCTCCTCCTTCATCGATCTGTTTCTGTGGTGTGTTTTTGTTGTCTGTTTATCTGTTTATCTGTTTTTTTTAATGGGATCCAGTCATTTCCGTGGATATAGAATATACTAATTAAGTACACTATTTTAATAAAGTGGACAGAGCACTTGATTTTGTTTCCATTTTTTATTGTTCAAGCAGTTAAGTGCACATCTTGGATCACTTTTTACTTCTAAAACGTTCACACGTGAGTCTTAAGTAGTTTATATTATCATTCACTCAATACTTAATTGGAAGTCATGGGAAGAGAGAAGGAAATATAGTTAATCTAATTGATCCGTTCTGATTTTTCAAGTATTGAATTACGGATTTTAACATGGAATCTACACTTTTTTGTGATTACATATGTTAGTAAACACAAAAAAAGTCGGCAATTGGATTAATACCAACACTCATGTTTTAGTAAGCACACGGAAGCTAAGAATCTGACTAATTCTAATTTTCATTACATGCATGTAAGTAAAGGGAAATGGAGAAATGGATTGGAAATTTGAGGGCAATTAGATTAATTCTAGTTTTCTAACTATTATTGCAGGCAAGAAAACTTGGAATCGTTTTTCTTTCCATTTTGTACTTGAAATGGAAGTTCTATTAATTGGCAAGAAACTGTACTTATCAACTTCTTTCTGTGTGTTTTCAGGCACATTGCTCATGACACCGGAGCGGCGAAGAGCTGTTTGGGCAATCTATGGTTAGTATAGTCACATAATCTGTGCCTAACGTTGCAAATTTAGTCTACTTAAAACTGATTTCTACATGCTCTTTACAACTGAGGCAACAAATCCCTTTTGGAAAAAGCATTTTTTTCCTGCATTAACTTCTACTTGGCTCAATTTTTCATTGTAAAGATTGCAATTTGCAAATGAGGGAACAAATTGTGGATAATCTTTGGGCTCAGAGATTATTTAATGATTTGGAATGGTAAATACTAAATGAAGAGTGCTTTTTTTTTTGTTTTTTTCTGCAGTGTGGTGCAGAAGGACAGATGAGCTAGTGGATGGACCTAATGCTTCATACATTACACCCAAAGCTCTTGACAGATGGGAGAAAAGACTGACTGATCTCTTTGAAGGCCGACCTTACGATATGTATGATGCTGCTCTATCTGATACTGTCACCAAGTACCCTGTTGACATTCAGGTACAAATACCGCATGCTCACAATCAGATATTAACTCTCTTTTATTTATCTATCGAAATTCGAAAATACGGAATGATTCACCATACAAATTTTTGTTTTTTTGACAGCCCTTCAGAGACATGGTAGAAGGAATGAGATTAGACTTGAGGAAGTCAAGATACAAGAACTTTGATGAACTTTACCTTTACTGCTACTATGTTGCTGGAACTGTTGGATTGATGAGTGTTCCGGTAATGGGGATATGCCCAGAATCTAAGGCCTCAACAGAAAGCGTTTACAATGCTGCATTGGCCCTTGGAATTGCTAATCAGCTCACTAACATTCTCAGAGATGTTGGAGAAGAGTAAGTTTCTTCTTATAATAAACGAGTCATTTTAAACATTCCATGTTTAGAGACTCGTGTTGCACGACTATGAGTATGAACCATTGATTAGTCTAGCCTTTTCTTGAATGTGGTCGAGATTCACAGTCTGATAACATAAGTATTTATTTGGCAAGACAACATTGCACATCCAAAATAATATGGTTATTGTTCATGTCTAACTAAAATTGCTCTTTGAATCGATCGTTTTAGTGCTAGGAGAGGAAGAGTATATCTCCCCCAAGATGAGCTTGCCCAAGCCGGCCTATCAGATGATGACATTTTTCGCGGGAAGGTGACTGACAAGTGGCAAAGTTTCATGAAGGGACAAATAAAGAGAGCTAGGATGTTCTTTGATGAGGCTGAGAAGGGTGTCTCAGAGCTCAACTCAGCTAGTAGATGGCCAGTATGGGCATCTTTGTTGCTGTATAGGCAGATTCTAGATGCAATTGAAGCAAATGGTTATGACAATTTCACAAAAAGGGCTTATGTGGGAAAAGCAAAGAAGTTTGTATCATTGCCTGTGGCCTATGGAAGAGCCATTATAGGACCCTCTAAATTAACTAAGCAGTTGGTGCCTAGATGAATTAGATGTTTAATTAGATGATATTTGAAGTCTCAATCTCTAAATTTTTAGACAAAGTCCAACTTGAAGTTGGGTCTCAAGTCGAAATATGTAAATTTTTTATACTAATTTTTTTTTGTTTAGTCAATCTTTTAAGTACCTGTGTTTGGATGATGGATATAAAAGTAGTAATTAGTGGTAGAGGTTAATAGATGTGTGGTGAGAGTGGTCGCCATGGAGTGGTTGATAGATGTGTCAGTGGCGGTAGAGTGTCTCCTAGTGATAAGGTGGTAGCAATTGTGGTTGTGGCATTGGCGGTGGTGATGGTTGTGGGAGGTAGTGGTGACGGTGATGGTGGATATGATCGGAATGATGGTGGCAATAGCAATGACATTGGGGGGTTCATAGTAGTACTTATGGTCATGAGAATATGGATGTTGTGGCATAGAAAATGACGATAGTTGTGAGGATGGCTGCAACGATGGTTGTGGGGATGGTGGTGGCGACTACGGTGACAATAACGTCGGATCTCATTAGCCAACATCAATCAAACTCACCACAACACTTGCCAACAGCAACACTCCTTCGTCGCCGACCAAAAATTTTCTCTTTTCTTCTTCTCTCTTCCTCTCTCTTTTCATACCACATCCAACCATATCTGTTGCATGCTTGTTTCTTATGTGGTGTAAAGTTTTACATGTAAATAGAAATTTCTTTAATCTGTTAATAAAGTAAAAGAGTTCATGGACAATGAAATTTCTTTTTCTGCTACTTCTCTCTTTTGCGCTTATATTTCAGCTCGATATACACAAAAATGTGCATATGGATTTATGGATACAAGGACGTGTATGGTGCTTTTGCATGTCAATCTAAAATTATTTTAATTGTAACTAACCATTAAAGATGTTAGTTGATGATTCATTTGTCTGTTCTCTCATCACGTGATGTGACATAATTGAATAGAAACGTTCGTAATATCTCTCCCCTACTAACTACTGTGTTAGGGAATAGAGTGTATGGATGGTGTGGATTGATACACCTGTCACTTGATAAGCATAAGATTCAGTTAGTATTGTTAGAATCTGTTAAGTGATAAGGTTTGTAGAGATTAGCTGTACAAATAACCTTTATATTGCTGAATCGTTGTTGTATCTTTTCAATCAAGAAATATAGAATTCTCTTCTTCACTATGTGCTCTCTCTCTAAAACCTTCTATTATGTTTCAATGGCTGTTGTGTCTCTTTATCTTAACATAGTATCAGAGTCAGGTTACGGGCCCGTGCAAGCCAAAGGCTTGTCACCAAGAAGTGTGGGCTTGGAAACAAGTCTAAACTCTTAATATAGAGCAAGCATCTGAGTTATTAAAAAGCACATCCTGGAAGGATTGAAAACAAGTTTGGACTCCATTGGAGCCAACCTCTGAGTTTCAATTGCCGATGTGTGGATCTCCATATGTGAACCACTAATGGGGTTCCATGTGAGGGGGCGTGAGGATGCAGAATCTCAATTGATTTCAGTGGGTTTATAACCCTGTATCCAAGTGACATTTTCGGTTCTTAACTCGGACAACAAAACGGAAATTAGTGTTCCTGCTCAAACTGTTGCACTTGAGTTCAGAGAATTTTATGTATTTCGGTTATGTAATGGTGGAAGTATATTTGATATTCAAGTAGGCTATCATATGATAATTTGTGATAAAGGTGGGAGCACCGGTCTATGTTGATTTGTATACTATGGAACACATGATATAGTTGTAAAATACAAGCTCCAGATGCTAGAAATATTTTCTTATTGCAGAGTCTTTTATGCAACCATAATTTGATACTCCACTGTCCAATTGCAAGGACTACTCCCAAAAAGATTTTAGATTTTAGATTTTGACATAACTAGCAAGAAACTGTGTTTCCTCTTATGAGCAGTTTGTAGACATCCTCACAAAAGGACTTAACTCTCCACTCTTTTGTACTCATTGTTGCAATCTCATGCCTGGACCTTCCAATCATGAGTTTGAGGGGGCATGTTAGGGAATAGAGTGCATTGATGGTGTGGATTGATACACTTATCACTTGATAAGCATAAGACTTAGTTAGTATTGTTAGAATCTGTTAAGTGATAATATTGTAGAGATTAGCTGTACAAATCACCTTTATATTGGTAAATTATTGTTGTATTTTTTCAATCAAGAAATATAGAATTCTCTTCTTCTCTCTGTGCTCTCTCTCTAAAACCTTTAATTCTGTTTCAATGGTTGTGTTTCTTTATCTTAACAAACCGTGCTACAAAGCTTAAGAAATTGGTGTTATACCTTGAAACCGAAAAATATTGGAACCCAATATCTTCTATACACGAAAGTCTTTTGTGTGTTTGGTCAATTGTACACAAAAGTCAAGCAAAATTTTGCATTGCAGTCGATATTAAGCGGAGAGGATTCCAAGGAAAGAAGTTGAAGGAGGCAATTGAATGGGAGAGAATTGTTAAAGAGATTCTCTTAAGATGAGATTATTTATGTACTTTATATTACATTGCCTTTTAATGTTAATTTTTATACGAACATTATAAAACATGTGTTAAAAACATAAAACAGCATGCATAGTCCTGTTTTGTAGATTCTTTAGCATTTCTCGTAAACGGTAACTTGTAGAATAAAACCAATTGTAGTGTGAAATAGAAGATTAGTTAGCTAGCTATAGAGACAGAAATAGCAGCTTTTAAAGATTCCATTTTGACTGCAAAAAGAAGCAGAGTTAGAATGAAAAACCTATAAAAAGTTGATAAAACCTAGTAGTGATATCTGCATCATATGATCACCATTTAGCATAACATTGAAGCTTATCTTTGTCGCTTTCAAAAGCAGAAGAGGAGTTAAGGATAATTCGTGCCCCTTAATCAACATTTTGATGATTAATTTCATCATTCGTAATCAATCACCTTTGGGAAAAATGAAAACATGCGTGTTGCCAAAATCGAATAGTCCGAATCACACTAATTAAAATTGATTTCTGATCAAAACCGAAAATATATTTTTGATAGAAATTGATCGTTTTCATTGATAAAAAGAACTTACAATAAGAAGATATCAACAGTCGCTAAACTACAACAATCATCCGACAGTAAATTTGATATAAAAATTAGATGACTCAATCACGTGCAATAATTATCACAACTACAACCATAACGAGCTAGACAATGAGCAATTCTGTTAGTCTCACAATGAACATGGGTAGAATAACCAAAATTATATTCTAACATAACAATCGGAGTACTTTCTTTTGTGCAAAAGAGCACTATGTATCTTTGTGTTCATTAGTTCCACGTTTTTTGTTAAATTAAGGTGCATAGAGCAACGGAAAACATATACCCTTCCTAATCAAAAGGTGAATTCATAATCTAAATGATTCGGCCTATAATTTTATGGGTGTCAATACAGCGGAATGTCTAGATTTCTAGCTCCAATCAACTACCATGCATGCATGCAACTTTCAACAAATTCTACTGTTAAATTCTTCCTTTTCTTGCACACTGAATTCTTAGGGATTGCAGTACACGGCAGCACAAAGATGCACAGATGGGTCCAAAAGTAGGCACCGTCATTTTTTGACATGATGTATAAAATAATATATTATATTGATTGGAGAAATTAAGAGATGGCCTATGCTTCTTTTTAATTCACAACCTTGACTTTCTTGGCTTTGCTTTGCCATACTGTGGCTCGTTGTCCGAAAATCATAAAGTTTAAGCAAGAAGATATACATGTCCTAGGTTTTTTTCGCACATATGGGTTAAACTATATATATGCATCAATTATATGGAACAACAAATCCTTTCCGTTGGAAACTTTTTGCAATCGTGAGTTTAGTCTTTTAATTAATAAGAATTAGGCCGTTTGTTGATGTATTCGAAATCTATATTGCATCGATATATATATGTATTATCAATGTGAATATCATGCACATGCATGTGACGACTATTTTTAAAACTTGGTTATCTATATATAAAGGGAGAAGGTAAAAAAGATGAAACTTTCATAATACCCAAATTGTTCTTCTCTTTAAAAAAAAAAAAAAAAAAGATTCACTAAAAAAATCATGTAGCGTTGTTAGTAATTTCATATTTTTCCATATGTTGAGTTACATATAATTTTGTAAACAAAGAAACTGATACCAAATGATATGTCCAATGCTGAACATCACTTAATTGGTGTAATATAACTAATTAATCGGTGCTTAAAGGTATATTACATTATATACCTACCTAAGTACTAAATAGTTGCACTATTACATCATGTTCTTGACTTTCGTTGCTCCAGTCAGTTCAATATAGAATGGTCTCTCAAGGCACTTAATTTCCATCTTATACTTGTTCTGTAAACAATTCTCATCGATCACATGCATATATCTGCTTCAATTCTTAAATAATTGTTTGATTTGACTAAAAATTTCAAGACAATATGGTAAATTGAAACCTTAATTAATTATATGAGGATATATATCAGTCATTGCTTAATCGGAGGTTGATTTTATAAAATAACATATTAGTAATTTGCAAAGAGCAAGGAAATGGTCCGAGACAAATATTCCCCAGCATTTTCTAAAAGTAGAGCCTTGTTTTTTACTTATTTATAAGTTAATTAGCAGAATATTTCAATATGAATACATGACCAAACACTCCATCAAAAAGAAAAAATAGAATAGAAACATATATATGACCAAAACAAAGTAATTATAAACGAAAAGTAGTTGTAACAGGCCCTTTATAAGTCGTCGGTCGTAGACTGATCAACATTTTTGTGGTTGCTGCTAGCTGCTGCTAGCTGCTGCCTGCGTTCATATTAATTCTAGGTAGCTTGCCATACTACTACCCATTCGCATATTAACTCATTCATCACAAAGCTTGTTCTACATGTGAAGAGATCTCTAGAGCTCCGAGGAGGATCCTCAAGCATTATTCCGAATATATGCATACGAATACGATTACGATGTTGGAGAAAGAAATTATGAAAGGTAGTTCTTATAGAATTGGAGTGAGGAAATACCACAAATCTGAGCTTCCACGCTTGCGGTGGACATCTCAACTGCATGAACTCTTTGTTGAAGCTGTTCAAAGCCTTGGCGGAAAATACAGTACGTGCAATTCATATACATAATTGGTCGCTTGAGTTGGCTTAGATTATATATATAAATATGTATTATATAATCTAAGCTATCTTGAATTCATAGAAATTCTATATTTAAGTATGTCTTGATTTCTGCAGAAGCCACTCCCAAGCGGATTTTGCAGATGATGAGTGTGAAGGGACTGGAAATTTCTCATGTCAAAAGCCATCTGCAGGTATAAATTTTCATATTACTACATGAAAAGAAATTGTATAAAATTAATGAGATACTTGTAAGGCCGATCAAAACCCTACAATTAAAACACTTACCATTATTGACAGATCCAAAAAGAGAAAGAAAAAAAAAACCAATGGAAATGGCTACCAAAACAGAATCAGATATATGCAGTACTTTTGACCTAATTTAGTGTGAGTAGGGTTTTGTTATAATATAAATCATTCCTTCGCTCCATTAATGATGAGAATATCTCTATTTAGTTGTAAAGGATCATCCAGTTAATTTTTATAATTCTATATACGGTAAGGAATTAAGAATTTCATCAGTTGGAAATTGGAATACGATATATAAAATATATCATTCTTAGGTTAATTTTAAAAAGGATCAAGAAGTGAAATTTGGAAGAGAAAAAGGGAGAATCTGGAAAATTGAAACCGAAGAAATTAAAGGGTGGAGGTATTGTGGTTTGGAAGAAGATGGAGGATCATGTATATTATGGAGAAATGGAAGGAGGATGGATGAGAGTATTTTTCGGCTAATTTTAACCTACACTTTGGTTACCTCCTTTGTACTCCTTTCTCGTTTTCTTTAATTTCTACCTTAGAACTTTGTCTTGTTCCCAAAAACAGTAGACATAACAACAAATAGCTAGCTGCGTAAGGCTGACAGGGATGATTCTATCTTTACCTAGCTAGCTGCATATCTCCTTCGTATATTGGCTTATAAGGCCGTTGCCATTATTGAAAAAGTAGAAATGTGGTCAGTGTCCTAATTCGTATATTATTAATTGCCCTATATGTCTAGGTTTCAATCTATTATTAAAAGAGTACGTGTATACATACATTCGATGGTAGTTTTGTTCTTTTCCATTTAGACTTTATTTGGTTCTATTAATTTTATATCAGTAATATTATGTTGTTAGACTGTCAAACATATTATATTGTCAAACTACCTTAGATAATGAATTAAGTAAAATCACGTTTAAATGTTGTTCGGCCTTAACAACATAACTATATATCTAGCAACATGTCAAAGAAATTCAAGAAAATTCCTCTATTGACTAGATCTAGGTTTCTTAGTTTTAACGATCTACTAACATACATTCACTCCAATATAATATATATATATATGCAATTCAGGTGCAACAAACAATTAACTAATATAGAGCTCAGGGAGGCCCTAGAGAGGTATTTAAATAGTTCTGATGCAACAAACGAGTTAAGTAGTCGTATAGGAAACAATTCGGAAGATCAGTTGAGCCGCAAAAATTAAGGCCTAAAAGCAGATAGTTCTTTTTCTATTATGATCATTACCATAATTATAATGATTAATAAAATATATTCTGGCACAAAAGAAAAAAACTTAGGCATACTTCCACTTCTGCTGTTAGTATATATATAATATATAGTTTCCGCTGGTGCTAACTCAGATTGATTACTTTTTATCGAAAAATAACTCAGGTTAATTAATTAGCTGATGATGATTTAACCAGTCCTTCAAATGCAATTGACTTCGTCATAAACTATATAAGACAGATTAATTATATATGTTCCTAATTACCTAATCCTCTCTCTCTCTGTATGTATATATAGGAGAATGACCAAATCGTCTCAAGCTAGCTAGTTAAATAAAAAAAGGGGTCATATTGGTATTAGATTATGGCTAGGTTAAGCAGATTAAGAGAGAGTGAAATAAAACACAAGGGGCAGTTGATTAGTCTCGACTAAAATTGTTGGAAGATGTCTTGAGAGTTTGATGGGTTGTTGGTCAGTAAAACAAATTAAAACACAAGAGGCTTAGTAAGGAATGGAACCAAACTGCAAATGCTCGAAGCCACTCCTGATCAAATGCTTGAATAAAGAACTGAATCATATGATTAATATGACCATCAAGGAAGTTCTTGTACACCTCTCTTTTTTCTGGCAGTGCCAAACCCCTTCTTCCATTGTTTATTTCAATTAATTTCAGATTTTTTTTAGTTTAGAATATAACAACAATAACAACCAAATCTTAACTCACTACGTGTGGTCAGTTGTATGAATCCTAAAACACCACTGCGCTCGATTTTGCGTCATGTCTTCCTTTAGCTCCAAGTACTCTATATCATTTATTAAAGTCTCTTTCCAAGTCTTCATAGGTCTTCATCTACATTTTTTGCTCTAAGCTTCCATCTCATAGTCGCATCTCCTAACCGGAGTATCTGTAGGTCTTCGGGTCACGTGTCCAAACCACCTTAATCAATTTTCTCTCATTTTTTCATCAATTGCGGTCACTCCTACTTTACTTCGGATATCCTCGTTCTTAATCCTATCTTTTCTCGTGTGCCCACACATCCAACGAAACATTTTTATCTTCCCTACACTTATTTTTTGCACGTATTGATTTTTTGACCGTCCAACATTCTAAGTCATAAAGCATTGCTGATCTTATTGTCGTCTTATAAAACTTTTCCTTGAGCTTCAGTGACATAGACGGTCACACAACTCAATTATTAATAAACCAAAGATATTGGTTATTACAACATGGACGTTTTGTTACAGCGCAAGAGTAAAAAGATATTATAAGTGGACGTTATGAAATTACCAAAAACATGATTTGATAACATTAATTTTGATGGATCTAATACGTATATACTATTTCTTTTAAAAAAATACTTATATACTAGTCAGTAGTAGATCGATTCTTCTACGTGCATGTAAGTACTGCGTACTGAATTGATAGATTCTGGGGGTTTTATTGATAGATGTACAGGAGCTTCAAGGATAATAACATCAATGTTTTTTCTGAAGATCACAGCAGTAGTGTCTTCTCCGCTTTCCCAAGTCAAACTGATCAAAGGTATATACACAAAATATTTCCCAACTATACGATTTCATGTAACTAAGCATACAATCTCCATGCATTATCTAGCTTTGTATTTCAAGTCAATCAAACATTGGAAAACCTTTATTCTTTTGGTCTGTTTTTTATCTTCTGCAGGTCATCAGAGAATTATGTAAGATACGATGAGCTAAAAGACATGGAGCATGTAATGCATTCTGAATCTGACGAGGAAGCTGCTGGCAAGCAACATGCTATACACCAGGTACTTCATGTGTGTGTGTGTGTGTGTGTGTGTGTGAGAGAGAGAGAGAGAAAGAGAGAGTTTCTGGGTTCAATGTTAAATTTTAACTCTTGTTTTTTCACTAGTTTAATTGGTTTTCACATTGTCTTTACAGAATACTCATACATCAGAACTCAGCAGATTGTCTATGGATGATCAAACTTGTCAACTGTACGGACGTTGTGAGCTCTCATTGTCGTTTGATCCGGTGACGAACCGAAACCAAAGAGAGAGACAGTTTCGGCCTTCAGCTGATGAGAACTCTAGTTCGGAATCAACCTCAACTGCCAATTTCAGTAACATTCAGGTTGCAGGCAATCACATAAACTTAGACTTAACCATTTGAACATTGTTTCTTCCGTTATAGCTAGAAATATCTATAAATCCTTGCTTTATCAATAAGAATTGGTCTACTGTAAAAAAACACGATCAATTAGTACTACGACGAACGTTATAGATGTTCAATTTTGCCGTCAATCTTGCTAATGCGTTATCGGCCTTTTCAATTTTGCCATCAATCTTGCAAATGCGTTATCAGCCTTTTCCATTTACAGACAGTGAAGCATAAACTTAAGCTCGAAGAAACATTATTTATACAAATCTTATGATGTTGTAAAGTCAACGATATGTGTGCAGTAGAATAAAGCATTGTTCTAAAAATTCCCGTCTAGGTGCTAGGCGGCTAGCCACCGCCTCAATTAATGCCTAGGCGTTTGAAAATTAAGAAAGAACACCTAGACCTACTGAGGCATCCGCCTAAACCGCCTACGCCTAGGCACCCGCCTAGTCCACCCAGACCCGCCTAAACACCTGCCTAGGTTGCGACTCACTTAGAAAATTGATAACTTTTCTTTTGCATTTTATTATTTTCAATAAATTGTAAGAGATTTATTGAACACTTAAATAAATACACATTATATGTTTGCTTCCAATTTTTTCATTATGTTCCAATACTTAATAATATATATGTCATTCTATTTTCTAGTTTAGGATAAAATTATATATATTTTAAGTATAAACACTTATTTATACGAAATACAATAGATTTACTTAAATCCTGCTAGGCGGAGACGCTAGGCCCCAACCCGCCCCTCGACTAACACCTAGTGTCTTTTAGAACCTTGGAATAAAGTAAATAAGACACAATATTTACGAGGTTCGGCAAGTGTGCCTACATCCTTGGGGCAGCTGTAATACTTTTTTTCATTATCTGAAATAATAGGTGTAAAACCCACCTCCGATTTTAAAAATAGTTTTGATTTTTTATTTAAAAAATTATTTTTGGTCTTAATTGGTGAGCCCAAGGGCCCACCCTGACTTTGGTCCCACGGCCCCTATTTCGTCTTTTCCTTTTTGGACCCGTGAGTCCCCCTCCCCTTTCCTTTTATTTTATGAAAAAGCTCTCTCTCTCTCTCTAAACTCCCAAACTCCCTCTCGGCTCTCTCTATCTTAGCCCCATTCGAGGGCTTTTCTCACCAACAAACAATACCATAACAACATTAACATCTCCATTAACACCCTAGGGAGCTTAGAATCGAAATAGAAAACCCCGAACCCTTCCCTTTCTCTCGGCCTACACTGTTCACTGAAGTTCTCCGTCGAGTTTCCTTCTCCTCCGGCGAAGGTAAACCTTGAACCTCATCCAAAAGTTGTAGATTATGTCTTAATGTATGTTTGGAAGTGGTTTTAAGAAGTTTTATCGATGTTTGGACGTAGGAACCTCACGGGAGAAAACTTCCCTAGTTTTCCGGCGAATACCGCCCATTTCGAGGAAATTTTTGGCTAAACTATGGCTAGTTGGCCAGCATGCAAGGTATCAATCTCTTCATCTCGCTTACAAATTTCTGTTTTGAATCACCCAATTTCGTTGAATATTGAAGAAGTTATATCCATTTGAATCTTACCCAGTTTTTTGTGACCTTCGAGATTTTCAAGGCTTTTTCCGGCCAAACCATAGTGAATTAGTCATCGTGGAAGGTACCATTCTCTTCGTCTCATCGAGAGCTATGATTTTCATTTTTGAATCACTCAATTTGGTTCAGTAACGAAGAAGTTATGAGCGTTTGAAAGTGTGCAAAAAACCGGCCAAAACCTTGGCCTGAGAACCAGATCCCAACCCAGATTTCCTTTGGGCCAGGTTGCCCAGCCTAAAACCTAAGCCCAAATTCCTATAGTCTAAGCCCAAAGGCCTAACCCAAAACTCTTTTAACACTTTAAAGCCCAAAACCCTTTTAGCCTAGGCCATAACCCACTAACCTAACCCTAAGCCAAGTCCAAAACCCTAAACCCTAACCGGCCTAAACCCTTTATGGGGAATATTCTTTGGAATATTCTTTATGTTGACTTTTACGAAATTTACTTGGGACCCTTCTTAGAGTAATTCGACGTCATGAATTCGTTTTTGACGTCCGTTTTCCCAAATTCAATAGTTTTAATAGTGTTTTATTAATTGGACTCTTTATGTGTTTAGGGACAATTATTGTGGCGTTTCTGTCTTCGCTAGTTTGTGTGGCTTTTTGGCGGCGAAGTATCTGTGAGTGGACCCCTTCTAAAATGCATGTTTTAATAGTAGAAATGCATACATGAAAAACATGATTTACTGAATACGTTTTGTGAAACATTTTATAAGAAACTGATTATCATGCTATACTTAGAATATTTTGAATTATCATATTTTCTATCAAACCCATGTTCTTTGTAGAATATCTGATGGATGACGACATACTATTTAGAATATGTTTTTGAAACACTTCTTCAAAGTATATCTGATGGATGATGATATGCTATGAAGATGTCTTTGAGATATATGTACTTATGTTTGAAACTTCAATGGTTTTGTGCGTATCTAGTGGTCACTATATATATATATGTCTTCGGGTGGGTGCTGTAGGAGCCTGCGAGCTATGAAGGAAGTGTTCTGAATGAAGAGTTCTATGTTCTACCTTCTGGCGATTATGATACCATTTGTTAGCACACTATATGCGAGATACGTTTTGGAAATGTTTTATGGCATGCTAGGGTTTTCGGAAAAACCTATTACTTGTGGAGATATGCTTCGGGCATGTACAATTCTCCACTGAAATGAACAAGCTTCACAATGAGAAATCATGTTTCTATGAGTGTATTACAATATCAGGTTTCAATTGGAAACCTTGTGTCATATCATATGAGTGTATTTCATTGTATTACAAATGCCCACATGTAACCTTATGGGTTCAACATCATTTGGCATTTTGTATTATAGGTCCATTTTTCCATGTTCTTAATAAATTGTAATAGAATTGCATTTCTCTATTTTGGCCAATAATTTTTCTTTTTAGTCAACGAACAAAAGAATGTGGCTCAATATCAGTACAACTCATTGATGAATTTAGTAGCTGATGTAAAACCAAAATTAACATTGGTAATCATCAATTCTTGATTCCATAATTCTCATGTGCATGTGCATGCATATTTATACGCATTTCATTACTTTGGATATCATTCCCTCTTCATGGGATTTACATTGTCTCTTATAGGACAGTCATCTCTTATTAGACGAATTGTTTGAGAATTTGTGTCATAACCTCCTCTAGAGCATTATAAAGCTTGGATTTTTAATCTCCACTTCCGAGGAGTTGAATGATTGGAATATACACATCAATTATGCTTCAGGCATGAGATATATTAAAATTGTCGTGTCCATGGATTATCCTTTTGGAACTGAATCCATGCAGCGACTGTCATGCTTCAAGCATGCAACAGTTCAGTAGTGACAAGTCTATGGATAGTCTAACTGAGACTTCAATATGTGCGGCAACTCTGTAACTTGTAATCAATTAGTAATTTTCATTACCTTTTTTGTACATCATGTGAATTATATAAACTGATAGTGTTTGTTGGGGCTGTGAGTAGGATTGTCATCATTGAACTTTGGTCTTCCATCCACTCAGTCATCCACCAATTTTCTCCATTTGGACTTCTATGGGCTAATTGTTGATCTTTCTATGCACAACCTTTGCCCTTGGATAGTCCATCACTTCTTGGTGACTCATCCACGCTTGGCAGCTTTAGTGTAAAGAGCCAACATCGTACCAATTATTCTGCGATGTTGATGAATTGAGACCCAGCTCCAACACTAGTTGAAAATTACTATTCGATAGCAATGCAAGGTAAGCAATTAGGCAAAGGTTTCAGGCAATCAGTTCTAAATCGGAAGTTTGATTTCAGGTTTCGACTTATTGCTTTCTTTCTCCTTGTCTTGCAGGTAAGAGTAAGGGCAAAGGAAAAGACAAGGAAAGAGCATGATATGAGATACTCTTGCTCTCGACCCTAATAATGTGGGATACTTTTGCTCTTGAAGGAAAAAGTAAAAGATTTTGATGCTGGTGTAAACCTTTTCGATCGAAAGGGGTTTCTTGCTGAGAAAATGAGTTTGGCATTTTGAGGGACTTGGTTGAAGAGGTATTCGAGAGAAGGAAGAATGAAATATTGAGAGGTTTCGCTGCAGATGCATTCTCGACAAGGAAGATGAGTTAGGCGTTTTGGAGGTGTGCTTTGCCATGGAGGACGAAAGTCGACATATATAAGGATTTCCCAATAGTAGGTAATGGTGCGGTTGTGACCTCGTCACCTACGCTTGTCGGCAATAGTGGTGTAGTTGGAATAGTGAACTTTACACATTTTAACTTTGCTGAAAATATTTTGACAGAGTTATCCTTGATATCTAGAAAGCTGAGATTGCGTCTAAGAAATGTTGACAAACTTTATTCAGAAAAATCCAGCTTTTAAAATTCAAAGAGCGGTGTCTCTTCGATTTTTGAACAGGTGGCTGTGTTGTTTCTCCTTTTATAAAGGTATCAATTGTATTCAAAATGCACACTTTGAAGGTTGCCCTCCTGTGAAAATTGTCCCTGTTGTATTTTTGAGATTTCACTCTATCTAACCATTTTCTTTCATTATTTCTGAAAATGGCTTGCCCATCCAACCTTTGTTTAGATTTGAGTCTCTGAGGAGATACACACGAGCCGCGTCAGGATAATATATGGCGCCCGTCCTTTTTATCTTCTAATGGCCCTCTTACGGTTGGAGACTCTGTGATGAGGGATGATATAACAGATACAGTAGTAGTTAGGAACCTTCTCACTCCCAAAGATAAAAGAATACTTTCAAAGAGGTCTGATGAAGTGGCTATCCAAGACTCTTTGGTTTTTAGTGTTCAGTGTGCGGGTTATGTATCCAACATGAGCCAACACTTACTTGCTCAAACTCGCCAAGTCGAAACATAAATGGCTGAGGTGGCAAGTCTTAGACAAGAAATTAGAGGGCTCAAACACGAGAATAAAGAGTTGCACAAACTTGCAAATATTTACTCAACAAGAATGAAAAGAAAGCTCGACTAGCTGTAGGAATCCGAAAGTTGGATTCAAAGTGATCACCAGAGATTCGTGGCTAGATTCCAAAGGCAACTGGTGTCTTCCCCTTCTGGTGTTTTGCCAAGTACTGGGGCGTCGCATGAGCAACCTTTGTGAAGGCCCCCCATTTGTTTGTTTTTGTAGTTGTAACTCATGTGTATGTATAAATTTTTTTTTTCCTATTTGATTTTATACATGTTTGAAAGCTTCTACTTTAGCTTGTTATATATGGGAACCCATGGAAACTTATGGTTCCATAATTAATGAATTAATGGGAAAATGATGGAAACACCTAGTTCCATGAATATAATTCAATGAGCCCTTAAGTATAAATATTTCTAATATCATATGCTTCCACATGAATTCTCGGACATTATGAATTCATGAAAGTATCTCTTGTGTAAGATGTCAATGGTCACAAAATCGGATTTTGCTAAGTTTACCGTTTTCTTATTCCCAAAAGGAAGAAATTCAGGTATGACGAAAATTGCGATAATTAACCCATAACACATATAACATATGTCTACACAAAATGTTAGAACTTGAAGTTCTTAACATTATTCATATTTTGAACTTCAGATCAAAACATTATTTATATGTACTCGAAATTTATTCTCAAAATCGACATCATATTTTTGGAATTCATACCCATACTTAATCTGTACATGGATTAAAAAAAATAAAAAATAAAATCTTATAGTCTTATTTTACATGAATCAAGGAACTTCTAGCCCTCATTTAATAGTTTATAGACTGAGGCACTTATGGCCGTCATTTGAATTTAATTGAGGAACTGCTGCTCTCTTAGAGGATTCAAAAACTTCAGGTTTTGATTTGATCGAGGAACTTTGGATCAATTTTTTTTTATATATATAATGATGATCAAGGAACTTCAGGTCTGATCTTTTTTTATGGTGGAACTTCAGGTCCAATCATTTTATATGATGAGGATCAAGAAACTTTAGGTTCTAATATGATCAAGGAACTTCGGGTCCTTTTATATACTCATCATAAAATGTAGTACACTAAATAAATTAAAGTAATAGGCAGTAATTCCAACCATGGTAAATAAATTACTTTTAAGTAAATAAAGCATGTGACAAGGGCTTTGATTCAGCACCATTCACATAAATATCAAAGCTTTAAAGCAAAGAGTAATAATTCCACCCACTGTAAATAAATAGAACTTGTGATAGGGCTTTAAACCAGCACCATACACATAAATATGCCAAAGCAGAAAAGACAATGATTAAGTCTCTATTTTTTTTTCTTTTTCTTTGTCTGCCACTTTCTTTTGTTTCATCCTTTTTATTTTATTTTCATTTCACAGTTCTAAATTCTTTTAGTTACCCAGGAAGTAATAGTAACAATAAGTCCCAATTGGTGTTCCTCCTCCGGTGAATTTCAAAAAAGTCGAAACGGTTCCCATAACTTTGGAGTCAAGAGTAGTGTCTACAACTTATGAGAAGATCAAACCGTTAGATTTAGCTCAAATTTTAATATGATATGGATAGTAGGATATCGATCAACTTTCGTGAAGAAACAATTTCGATCTGAGCTACTGAAAAAGGAGTTTCGGTACTCATAAGATGGCTGTCCAGTTTCTGCGGAATTAGAAACTGGGTTGGTGTTTCAGACATCTGCGACGATCACACCGTTGGAATTTTCTGAAAATTTGATATGTTATAGGTACTGGGCGGACGAACAACTTTCAAGCAGGAAGTATCTCAATCCGAGGTCAGCAAGTTAGAGTTCAAAGGCTGTTTACATGGCTGTCAGATTTTCTGCCAATACTAATGATAATAGTTATATAACCAAATGTATATTTACTTTAAGAAAATTAGTCATACAAAGATATGAAGATGAAATGAAAAGATTTTCTTATTTGTGAGATTCCAGCTGGTAGAGGTGAGAGGTAGGTAGTGCTTCACCGAATTTATGGCGTGTGCTTTCCATCGACACGAGAGCTTCTCATGCTGATAATGTGTTGTAAAGTCGACGATATGTGTGCAGTAGAATAAAGTAAATAAGACACAACATTTACAAGATTCAGCAAGCGTGCCTACGTCCTCGGGACAACAGTAGTACTTTCTTTCATTATCTGAAATAATAGAAGTACAAAATAACTCTCACTATTTTCTCTTTTATGCCTGGCTACTGGTGATTTCTTCCGCATCTCTCTTCTTTCCTCTACTCTTCCATTCCTCCATAACTCCTCTTTCTTTCCTCTGTATGTTATTCTCTCATCTCTTTCTTCTTCTTCTATCATCTTCCTTCCTTCGTATGTTCTCATCTTATAGACAAAAGATTACTATAGCAACACCATTCACTTTACAAACTTTCCTCAAATAAATAGTGAAATACTGTGCATGAATAGTAATTCATTCGTTTTACTTCATATGGATAATAATAATTCATCTGATTTTTCTTCGGATGAATAGTAATAAAATATTCATGTGGATCATCCACATATTATATTATAACATATGAAACTAAATTTTCTCTAGGGTACTGAAACAGGAACTATATATACATATACGGTTCCAGACATAATACCGCCATTTCTTTACCAGCACGTTACATAAAGGCGCTGCTGTTCATGACTGGCAAGGTGGTGCGAAGTACACAAGCGCTTGTCCCTTCCCTGCTCACAATGCTGAAATAAAAATGAAAACGAAAAACTAATTCAAGCTCCATCCCAAGCACGGAACTAAGAAAAACAGAAGGGTTCTCGAACATCTGCTATATTTTTGGGTTCACATTGAATCAGAACCCCTAAACGTATTAATTATCAGTCTCGAAACCATTTACATGCTAGAAGTGGGGAAAGAGAAACAAGAATGGGCGTATCATACATCCAGATAAACCGCAAATCGCTTTAGACCTTCAATCGCTTCTTGAACCAATGTCACCCATCAATAAGATCTTTCACTGCCTCTTTGCTAATGTCTTCTTCAATCCCTTCAAAATCTTCCAAAACCACATCACATTCATGACCGCTAGCATTGGTGGCACTGCGAAAGCTAAGAGTCTCCCAATTATGTGCATTTGTTTAACCTGTTAAACAAGCTCATGCAGGCTTAATATTTCTAGTTGCGTGTCGCATGTTAATTAAATAATCAATTTGAAACTTAAACTTCTAAGATGTAGTCATTGTAGGGCAGCAGACCAGCTCCGCACCTGTTCATAGTGCAAGTAAAGATGGTAGAACAGATACATGAACAAGACTATTCTCGCTACCTGCACAGAGTAATGCGTAAGCATGTCTAAGATGAAAGGTACAAGGAAAGTCAAATCCGGAAAGATTTATCAAAAAGTCTTCCCTTCGTAAACACAATGCAGAAGGTTTAATTAAAGAAAAGGAACACAATGGAAGTCGTAGAAACATTACAGATAGATCTAACTCACCAACCAAGCAATGAATATTACAACCCCATTAATCAAATATGTTCTGGACCTCTTCATTCCGGTCGTGTCAAGATACCTTCACAATCAAAACAATACTAAAGCATCAACAATAAGGAACGAAATCATAGCTTTTGAAAATGGATTTCCAGTAAGAAATGCATACCATCTCAAGTTGATACCGGGGGTAGTTGTCTCAGAGATAAGAACCATGTAGGTATAAAGCTGTCCCTCGCCAGTCAACATGGCATATGCTACCGATGTTATAGAAAGAAGATGATGAAACACCTGAAAGATTAATATGATCACCATAAAATTGACAAGGTCGTTCACTTCATAAAATTGGGTTCTGCTTGTCCAACACCAGTAACAGAATTCATCCCAATGACAAACAATTCAAACCAGAATGCACTTACATATTCCATTCCACCTAGAGCAGGGTAAAACCAAAAGATCATTGCAAGGTCAGTGAGAAAGTACCCAACTGAAACCTGCCACAATGACACCACCAAAAGGCAGCATAGCGTCTGTTAGAATTACGTATTACTCGCATGACTGGCTTCTCTAATGCCTAAATTTCTAATCATACGATTGAGGTTAAACTTATTGGTATGACTTCAAAATTAGAATGCACTTACACATCAATTTGCCAGTGATATCCATTTAGTTGATTATTAATTGAAATTTCAAACATGCAAGAAAACCCCAAATCAAAACTAAAAGCAAATCCAAGTCTGAACATGAAATATCGAAAACCAGTAGCATATTCAAAGCTTAAACATGCAAATGTCCAAAACTTACCCCCAATGCAAATGTAGACAGCGGGGAACTCTGCAGCGTAACGAAAGCTTTAAGCTCTTGATCAGAATAAAGATCTGACCAAAATACCAAGTACAATGACATAGCAGTGATAAAAAGGGCATGAATAGTTGATATAGCCCTGCAGAATCAGCATAACAAAACACAACGCACATGGGTTATGAGTGAACGAACAAAAGTCTAAAAATAATCAGCAAGTAATTTAGATTAGGCTGAAGAAAAAAAAATCACCGATTATTCCACTCAATACGTTGCATCTTTGAAAGGTTGGAATAGCTCTTAAAGTAAGCAGCACTAAGCAAGTGGTTAAGATCATAAACCTGAAAAATAACAACAAAAATTACCAAGAATTGAAGAAAAAGAGACTAAATTTACACATTACATGCTTCCATCGAAACAATTAGCAAAAGGGTTAAGCGAGAGAAGCAGGGCGTACCAATTTACAAGCGAAAATACCCACAATCATCGACGTGTAGGGAACATAAGGGCTGGAGAGTGTGAAATTCTTCAGCAACATGTCGTACGATTGGATTGCCATTCAGAAGCACCAAAATCCCAGCAACCCAATTGCTCTAACGTTCCGAAAATCGACACCGAGGTCGAATTTCGAGCAGCAATCAGCAAAAGACGCCTCCTTTGGTGGAAAAAGTTGATGAAAAATTGGTGAATTCAGAGGGAGAATTGAAAAGGGTAGGCAGAGGGGTTGAGCAAAGAAGGAAAGGAGGACGCTAGAATTAGAAACGTGAGAAAGCAGTGGCGAGTTAAAAGAGACGATGAGGAGCGGACGAGAGACCCAATCAGGCTTCGGGCCCAAGCAAGCTGATGAATCGCTGCGCAAGGCAACGCAACTTATCATGTGAAACTTCCAGAACCAAAGAAACGAACAAATTTAAGTATTTTAATGCAAGTTTTATTTATATTAAAGTTGAAGTATTGGAAAATTGATGGGCCCCTCATAACAATTGGACTCTCGTGATTTGATGACGTAGTTGGGGTTCCATTCTCCAAAATTTTCTTCTAACGAAGATCAATTCTTGAATCCAATAGGTGAACCACACTCGACTCGTACATGAATATTTTATTTTTTTAGCAATTGTCTCACGATTAAAGCGTATTTTAAAAGAGAAATACTAAGGGAACTCTCTCAAAAGTGAGATTATCCATAAACTCCCTGTTACCTCAATGACGTTAAAGAGTAATGTTAGGAAGATTAAATTTGCAAACTAGGGGGTGTATTCAATTGGGATTTTGAGGGATTTTAATTCTTTTAATGAATCTAGGGGTATTCAATCAGGATTTTAAGTGATTCTCTAAGATTTAAGGCGTATTCAATCAGGATTTTAAGATATTTTATTAAAATCTTTATAAATCCGGGTGTATTCAATTAGGATTTTAAAGAAGTTTATAACATTCTAGGTGTATTCAATTAGAAATTGATTTTAAAGAATTTGAAAAGGTTGAGGAATTTGAGGGAATTTGAGAGATTTCGTAGTGTATTTTAAGCATCCACAAATCTCACCTCTCCCCATGAGATTTCGAGGGAATTGAATCAAAATTTTATATGGAATCTCTATAAATCAATTAAACTCCATAAAAATCCATGGATTTATAATTCCACTAAAATCTCTCAAATTCCCGATTGAATACACCCCCTAAATAATGTGTCACCAATAGGAAATGAGCACATTATCAATGTTTAATTAATAATCTAATCATTAATTTCTATGTTATTTAGTTTACATAATTTAGTCTCCCTAGCATTACTCGACGTTAAATCATGAAGTGACAGAAAATTCATTGAGAAATCCACTTTTGAGAGCGTCCCTTTTTGAGAGACTCTCTCATCCCTTTAGCATTTCTCATTCTATGGCCTATCACGCTTTGATCACCTGGTTCCATATTAATATTTGTGCACCAAACATTAGTTATTTGATCGTTTGCCAAAAAACATTAGTTATTTGATCACTTGCTTCCATAATTGGTTTACATGACTAATTATTAGCTTCTTATTGATCTATGATCTAGGATGGGGTTACCTAACACTAGTCCATAATATATAAATTGTCATTCCCCGTGTCACGGTAAATCGCTCACACGCGAATGAGCAGTATCGTAATGATACTCTACTTAAACCTTTCATTGGAATATCGCACATAAGTATTCCTAGGTCTAGAAACAAGTTGTGTTTTGTCGTATTCGTATTGTTTTCGTATTATATTCATTATCTTAACGGATCGTGTCAAACTTGTTATCAAAACAGATTTGTATTAGGATGACCCCATAACGACTCGACTTGTTAACATGCCTTGTCTTTTCGTGTCAAGTTAATGAGTCATGCAAGAAATTACCATGCCTAATGTCTAGATCTAATGAATGATATCTTGTCAGGTTTTTTATAGATGGCCCAATAACGATTCGACTCGTTAACAAGTTCTTAACAAGTGACCCGAAAACGACTCGAATCGTTAACGAATTAACCTGAAACCTGTTATTTTCGTACCGATTTGTGTCGGATTAACGGGTCGTACAAAGAATTGACTGGCCTAAGTATTCCTTGTAAAGAAAATTTGGAGTTGCAATGTTATTTCGTGGAAAGGTTAACACTGAATTTCTTATAACCAATATACAAGCCAAATACCTTAAGCTATGAATTACAGATTCATATCTGTTTGACAAAGAGAGCCAGAAAAATAGTCTCCTAAATATACATGTGGAAGGAAAGATACAACTTAAAGTTTATGAAAATCTAACAGCTTACTACAAAAATATAATCAACACCTTCTCCTTACCTTGTGATTTACCCTGTCCTTCGGAGAAGATGACGACGATGACGATGCTGATAGAACTGACCGGTTATTTTCAGCCATGTCCTTGCAAAATGCCTTCTGCACATCGTCTTTAAGTTCCAAGAACCGCATCCTCTTGATTCTCTGCTCTTCCGGAGTTCCCTTGTCGAGGATGAAATCAGCCATGTCCATCTCATCGTCCAAAAACTTATCAAGGACTTCCGAGCAGTTGGGGAAGAAACGCCGCCCCATTTTCACTGCCATCACCATTTGATGTAACATTGTAACTTATTAATTGGCCCGAGATCATCACGAAACAAAAGTTATGTTCTTTGCTAAACTAGCTTTAGACTTAATACAGTTTTCCAAAAACTATTGATCCTTTTAGGAGTAACTTCAGCATAGTAGTAGGGAAGTTAGATGACAAACCATATCGAAAGCATTTTGTAATTTTCAAAGAGATTAGGCATGGAATAACGCTTTAAGTTTGAAACGCATTATAACACTCGTCTAGGAAACATGTAATCACAGAGGGATTGGGACATATGTCGCGGAGGTAAAATGGTCATACCAGTTTTAATAAGGGCTTGCATTCTTATTTGTAGTCTTTTGGTTCGTCCAGAGGGTGTTTCATTCAAATCAACCTCTCGTAAGTTCCCACTTGATCCTCTTGATGCCGCAAGGCCAGTGTACACTGATGTTGAATGAGCATCAGCCATTTCCATAGCAAGCTTGGCCTCAGCAGGAAACAACAACCGCGCAAATGCCACTGCAAATTTATGAAAGCTCAAAGCTGTTGGTCATTTTTTTCGACGACAAGAGTCAAAAACTCACTGAGCGTAAATGTCTTGATGGCATTAAAAATTAGGCAGCTTAATGTGCCGGTAATTTTCACTTTTTTACTTAATAAAACTTTCACAATCCATGGTCTGAACTCAATAATGTAATCCGAGTGATTTAATCTAAAAATTAAGAATGGTCACCTCTATTTTCTAGATAGTCCAGCCTCACGTGCAAATCATCAGGTATCACCTCTGATATGATCGACATGTTCCCAGAGATTGAGTTTCTCCGCATCTCTCTCTCTAGAAGATCGATGCATAATCGGTCTTTGTTAGATTCCTGTCCCTGCTTTGTGTTCTCCAAAAAATCTTTTGGTCTAGTCAATCTCCGGCAAATTGCAACAGGAGTTTGACCATCTGAAGTAGTTTCCAAGGCAGAGGCTCCCCTGTCCAGAAGAGGAACTAGCACTGCTGGCAGCTTACGTCTGGCTGCCACATGAAGTACAGTATGCCCTCGGGAATTGCGAAGATTGAGGTTAGCCTCGCCTAGACCAAGAACCACCTTAACAACCTTAGGATCACAGTATGCAACAGCATAGTGGAGAGCATAAGCATCATCTAACGTAATATCAGATTCCTTGAGAAGAAGTCCAACCAGTTCAACGTCATCAGAATCTAATGCCTTGTGGATTCTCCTGATTCTCTTATCCTCTATCGACTCAATTTCCATCATACTTGATTCATCATTTTCGTGAGATTTGAGACGTAGCGATTTGATATCATTAGAAACTTCATGCGGAAACTCTTTCTCTATAGCCATGTTGTCAAGATTGGACCGTGCTATCCTCTGGATGCAGTGTGAGAGCAGCTGGCTCAGTTGGCAGTGGAAGGCAGCTATAAGAATTGGAATTACGTCTTCAATAAGAGCTTTCTCCACAAAGTTTGAAAGACGGCGCTGCATAAATTGGTGGAAATCGTCAGCATAAAAACACCCAAACTTTGGCTAGTGTTGGAAAACCTAAAATAAACATTCCTAACTTGCTGTTTACTTGAATAAAAATGCCACTAAACAGGTAATAAAGAACAGATAGGCAACTGACTCCCCCGAAAACAAAGTGATGAAAAAGTAACATCTGCAGTGCTAGATACGTGTGATATATGTAGATTATACTAAATATGTGTTGAAATCTCAAACTTGAGAAGGCTTGCGAACAAGTTCAAATCTAAGATTTAAAAAACAACTGAAAAAGAAAAAGCACAAACAAGCAAAGGACAAGGATCCTTTTGTAAATTATTTAGACATTATCATCCTACCAAAACTACAGAGGAAAACCAAATAAAGCTTACAAGAAAAATTGCAGTCATTCTTGTTGTAAAAGGTATAGCACCGTCAAAAGTAAGAACAACCCCTTTAATAAACAAAACAAGAATATAGTATATTCCCACACAAGTTGAAACTAAAGAAAGTGTGGACAACCCGAAAATAATTAAGAAACTGTAGGCCGGTGAAGAAAACAAACAGTTGGTGTACCCAATTAGTAATTGTGAAGCTTCAGAGCCTTTGAGAACAATAAAAGAAGTCGTGACTAAGAAATTATAGGCAACACAAGCTACTGCGCACTAAACCAGAGCACAGAATTGGACATTTGACAGAAAGAAAGTTGCTCAAAGGTTTCAATTTTTATCCGGAAATAATTTGCCAGAGAAGATAAAACTATGGAGAGGGCAACCTTAAAACACATATGTTAGTATTTCATCATCACATGCCAGGTTTCATCAATTCTGCGGAACAAAAAATTGAATTTGCAGTGTTTTAAGATCCTAACTATCAAAATCTTTGCCGATTTGGCAGTTTCAATCATACATACCAAACTTGAATGCAGGTGCTACGAAAATTAAACTTAGAGCATTTTCTTTTCATATAAAGCAGTACTTATTGCTGCATGAATTCAATCAGACAACTATAATTAATCAATTCAACTTACAAAGCTGTCACAACTTTGCCCTGCATTCGTACTTTTAAGAACACAAATAAATGAATGGAACAATCATTTGCAGAAGAGAAACACTAGAAATGGAAGCATGAACAAACCTGAACAAGCTGAACAAGTTCCTTCATCTGGAAAGTGGAAGAAGCATACATCAATTCCACAGCATAATTAATAGCAGGGCCGCACGCATCATGCGGACAACCATCATCAACGCACGTGGACACTTCTTGAGGGGATGGATTAAGCTTCCCAGTGTACAAGTAGTTCAAGAAAACCTTGAAGGCATCATAGCCAACCCCGCCGTTTGGAACCAATTCAGACATGAGATACCTCGGTTTACCTTCCTTGTTCGAATCATCACTCCCCTTCCTAAAAAGCTCCTGAAAAAACTGACTACGGGAAGCCAATATACACCGATTGACACCCACGGTGTTACCCTCAACAACAATCTCAGCATCACTATAGTCAAACTCAGGATCAAGTAACAGCCTCTCAAGATTATCACTCAGTTTGCTTAGACTCAAGTAATGTTCAAAACTCGGCGCGGGTGGGGAACTGGCTGAGGCAGATGCATGGTTGCCACTAGACCCATTTGACAGATAGGAGGAGGAGGCAAAGCTCAAGGATGATGACAGTTCATTGACATTATCCATGGCTTCCAAAATCTATGCAGTCCTGTCTAAACTTAACAACGCTATAAATAAATAATTCAAGAACCCCAAATCACCCTATTAAGAGAACCCCAAATCGGGTTAATTCTCCTCCACAAACTGCATAATCCTATGGAGAAATCATATCAAAATTTACCCAATTTCTCCAAACAAAGTAAAATGCTCAAAACTAGCAAAAGAAAGAGAAATAATCTGAACCCAGATAACCAATTTCTCAAAAAGTCGAAACTTAATTTCAGGAATTACCCAGTTGCTGAAATATTGACCAAAATCCAAAAATCAACAGAAAGCTAGGTAACTAGCTCAGCTGGAGATAATAAATCCTCCATATCCGGGCAGAGATATGGCTTGAATCTTCATAACCCATCAAATCCAAAGCTTCGAACTTTCAATAGTGAACAAAAATATGAATCAAAAGTTCAAAACCAAGAAAAAATATTGACCAAAATTCCAAGAAAAAAAGGATTAAGATTGCATACAAAGACACCCTTTTGAAAAGAAAAAAAAAAAAGCTTGAAAGACCTGAGAGTTGACCAAGAAAAGCTTCAGGCTTCTAAGATGATGCCTTGAAATTCAATGAGATTTTGAAGGAATATAGCACAAACCCGCTCCCTCTCCCTCCCTCTCTCTTCTCTGAAAGCGAAAAGGGAAGTGGCTGTGAATCCAACCGGTCAGAGCAAAAGGTTGAATGGACAAGTAAAATAAGACAAACTTTAAACACAACTGGATATAGTTAATGACAAAATTTGATGTGAACACTGTCTGCATACTCAGCAGCACCAGAAATTTTATATAATAATCAAGATTAATTTATGTAATCAGATAAAATTAAGAATAAAATAGTGATTAATCAAGATATGAAGGATTTTCCCTCCTCTTTCCTTTGGGTTTATGGGGTGCAGGGAGGGGGCAGCCCGGGGAGTCCAGATCTTCTGCACCCAAAATTTCCTGTGGCCCCTCTGTGCCTTTGCTTTTTGGTTGAGTATTTGGTTTATTTTTTATTATTTTAATTATTATCAAGTTAACATTAATTATGTTTGGTTCAAAAAGTAAAGGCATAGAGGGGCCACAGAGAGTTTTGGGTGCAGAAGATCTGGACTCAGCCCCGGTGACTTGACTCCGCGTTCTCTTGACATGGGAACCCATCAGGAAGCATCAATCATTGCGGCGGCTGCAATTATTTGTGGTTGAAAAACAGCCACCATTGATAGTACGGCTACTTTATTATGTTGTCACGTTGGTTTCAGATGACGTTGGCTTTGCCTTTTCTTTGTTAACAAGGGATCAGTTAGTCACTTCGCAACGACACTTCATTCTTTTGGAAGCTCAGAAGATTAATAGAAACATTTCAGCTTCTTATGTTTTCATCATGTGATTTATCAATGTTTGAAATCGAATACAAAATGTACCGTGTGGAATACGAACCTGAAATTTATTTTCAACAATTAGATCACTTCCGTGATGGTTGACGTTGGCTATATTTTATTTACAAGATTTTGGCATTCTTTTACTTTTCTCTAATACAGTTCGGACTTTTCTTATTTTGATAGGATAGAATAAATCGATACTAATTTGACAAAAAAAAAATCAATAATAAATTTAGCACAAGCACCCCTATTTTGTTTGATCTTGGCATCTGCGGTATAGTAGGCACAGGTATCAACATCTAAGCCCACAATAAACATATGCTGATGTGAGTAATTGAGCATTTGAGGAAGCTCCTATTTTAGAGTGAGCATCATCGTTGGATTCTCTTTGTGAGGATTTTAGGGATTCTTAAATCATATTTGTTCATTGTACATCGTGTGATAAAAAATTATTATGAATTTTTTTATTTAAAATTAAATCTAAACGATACCTGACGAAAAATAGCCGCACGATATATGATAAACGAATGTGATTGGAGAATCTCCAAGATCTTTACAAAAGAATCCGGTGAGAATCCTTTCTAACTATTTTATTCTTATGTTTAGTTAACAACAACCGTAAAATAATTGAATACTGACTTTTTTATTATTCAAATGACAAATTAATATAACGTTAGTTCGAAATGATATTGAACTCTTTTTTTTTTTTTTTTTTTTTTTGTGATTTTGTTAAGGTGCTTACTCTTACTCATGCACTCGTGTTACAGAGTTTTATTTTTGTTCTCCATAACATCACTTGTAAAAAAAATGAGAAACTTTATATTAGGAAAGGTTGATAAAATTTTGAGGTACACCAAGTATAATATAATACAATTAGTTAGAAATTTAAATATAATTTTTTTTATCAACTAATTATATCATAAATATTTGATGTATCTAATCGTATTCATGTCACACTTGAAATTTTCTTGAGTTTGAGGGTGTAGAATAAGGAGTGGGCCAGGGTGGATTTGCCTGTGCCTGGGGTGGCCTTTCATTGCAATTAACAATGGAATTCTACCTTCTTTATCACCTTCTGCCTTTGCCATCTCCAAGGGGATGCAAATTTTGCATGATTGGGGTTGTTTTTATTTTGGTATGGAGCCTAATGGGGATAAAGTTTGGTCACCAAGGTTATCCTCATTTTGTTGGCTTCTTTTGTTTTACTCATCCTTATCGTTTTTATTCATTTTTGGGTAAGGCTGTCTGACTAGGTCAACTCTCATACTGAGTGACGCGTAGAATTAAATATTGTTAAAATACAAGAAATTCAGTGTTTTTAAGCGACACTCTACAGATAATACGATCAGACTATCTCGCACAAGTTTTCTCTCCTAAGATTGATATGCTAACCGATAAAGTTCGTGTTGCATTTTCAGTTTTGTAGCGGATAAGCAAGGATGCCAATTGGCTCAAAAAGATTATTTGTGCAACTGTTTTAACTCCTCTCTCTCTCTCTCATTCACCACGTGACATGTCGCTGTCTAAAGGATATCTCGGAGTAGATAAAACGTCTTTTATTTCCAATTTGTTGCAATAGTCCACTTGCTCTTGATCGATGACTTGTGATAGGTAGTCCAACAAGTAGGGTTTGGCATTGCTACAGTTCAAAGAGAGAACCACCAAAATTTGGCCATGTCGTTCAATAAAAAGAGAACTATATGGCTTCCTCTTAACCAGGATTTTCACTTCAAGCTTGTTACTGATATAAACTTGTCTGAACTGTTAATCAAACCAAAAACATTTTCGCTTTCACCGATCTTCTGACAATAAAATCGAAGCTACGGTTCGAATGCGTTCATTTGTTCGCAGGAAAATGTTGGCAAATTAGAATTTCCTGGAGGAATACATGTCGGGAGATTTAGAACAATCAATGTGTTTAAGGTATATTACACATCCTATAAAATGACAGAATTCATAAACATGGGCCTAAAAGAGGGCAATGCAAATCTGTAGGTTGATCAATAACCACATCCCCCGCATCCGCCTTACCCACCACCGCTAGGCCTTCTACGCGGCCAGCTTACGCCCATCTAACAGCCTACAACATGCAGTTCGACTCATTAGTAATCACCGCTTACCCGGCGCCATTCCTACGCTTCTTTCTCGAAGTTGACTTGACTGGTTGGCCAACAGACTGACTTAATGGCTGACTCACCTTTGCCCCTCCATTAATGCCAGGTAACCTAGTACCTTCTGATGGAGGCTTCTGGTGTGCAGTCTTGGAAACCGAATGAAGCGGTGGTCCAACGCAGTGACTTGAAGGGTCACTCAAGTTGGCTGCTTTGTTTCCTTTCACATAAGACCTCACTGCTCCATTAGCGGCAAGTATACTAGTACCTTGTGGTGGAGGCCTCTCATGTAGTCTGAGGTGTGTTTGGTGTGTCCCATGGCTCACAAGTGCAGACTGATGTGTTTGGTGTGCGTTATGGCTCATAAGTGATGTTCCAAGCCCCTCACATGGTCTGAGAGAGTAAGAATGTTTATGGCCTGTGTCCCGTGTTGATTTAGAGTGTGGTCGGAGGATGTGTTGGTCATGCGAGTTACCGCTGATGAGAAATTGCAAGTACGCTCGACTCTCCAGCACAGAAGTCGGTGACTCCACAGATTCCTCTGGTAATGTGATCCCAGATAGACCATCATAAGATAGAGCATAGGCGATAGCATAGACAGAGGCCCCGAGAGCAGGAGGCAAATCTTTCCTTGGATGCGTAACCTACAACAAAGTGAACAGAAACTCAGATTGGAAATCAACAAGGTTTCAGGATAAAAATGAATTATTGAGAGGTACTGCAAATTGCGACGCAAAGTAAGCCGTAAAAGAATAATGAAGTACTTTGAATAAGATTGCTGTAGATAGGCGTTCTCTCAAGCAGTAAACTTGAGCAACATCAAGAGCTTTGGACCCAAAATGAAGCCAACAATCGACAATAACTTTGACTGATTTATCAGGAGACGACATAATTTTCTCCTCGCGTTGTCCACCTGACTTACGATCTATTTCCATTACATCTTCATCACTTCCATCCTCTATGTAATCCACATCACTCCCCTCGTCATTGTCATCATCATCATCATCATCGGCTGGAGCAACAGCAATTTCTGATGAAAGCAATAATAATGGAAGCGGCGCGACAACAGTGCAGTTCCGTATATTCATACCCCCATCCCCGCGAGTTACCTCATCATAAACAATCAATGGACGTTCCCCAGGATTTGCCTTGTATGATGACTTAGTGTTAATGGAGTGGACGTGCAATTGAACTCTACCACCACTAGCAGTCTCTACAAAAGTTCGTTTCCCATTCTTGAGAGGAGGA
This sequence comes from Cotoneaster glaucophyllus, assembly GCA_036320875.1. Lineage (NCBI taxonomy): Eukaryota > Viridiplantae > Streptophyta > Magnoliopsida > Rosales > Rosaceae > Cotoneaster > Cotoneaster glaucophyllus. The sequence continues at coordinate 10,661,468 of CM070064.1, read as the reverse complement.
AGCAATCTACCCACCATTGGATACAAACCGGCCACAAGAACAGCACGGAGTATACCTGGGTTCCTTGCATTCAAGCTACATCTTGATACATCCTCGGGAATAAACCCATGCCGACTTAGCTCCTTTTGGAGCTGCCCACGCATACCAGATAGCATGTGCATCGTGCTTGAAGACACAAAGTATCGGGAACAGAAACCTCTCTCTTCACCCCTTTCTTTTGCAGCCTTCCAGCAGTCAAATGCTGCAATGACTGCTAGCTGATCACTAAGGCCACCATACAATGAAGCTAGTTCGAATTTAGCAGCAGCAGCTCTCGTCCTTTCATCAGGTAACATAGGCAGGGCAAATGGATCCTTGTAGTCAGAAGCACATGCCAGAGTCAAGGCTGGGTCTAGACAGTTCATCAGTATTGCAAAGAAAAGCATCCTGCTTGTCAGTGGATGAACAGGTAGAGTGCCTAACTTCTCTCCAAGATCTGTAAGTTTCTCATCGAGCGACAGTGCCCCAATATCTTGAAGAACAGAAACCGCATTGCGTATGGTCTCTGCACGTGGGGGATCCAATGTCTTGCGCAAGAATTCTTCTACCTTGCATTCTGGGTCGAGTAACTTCACCTGTCAACCAGAACCAAAATCTCACAAAGCTTTAAGACATTACAAAGGGCTGGTTTGAAATTATGGTGCTTTTCAGTTGTATTTGGTAAAACAAAAAAAAAAGTACTTTTTTAAAAAACTGATGTCAAGGACAGTAGAAAAACAAAAGTAGGGTCTACCATACTTCTAAAAAAGAAAGTGTTTTTTTTTTCAAAGCATAGTAATCAGTGGCCATTTAATGAAATTTTCAAATGGCAAGTATACCTTCACATATTTTACAAAATTACAAACATTGCCCGTACATTATTCTCTTTGACAATTATTATATCACATTAAATATCATATCCTTTTTAGTCATTTAACATATTCACATCAATTTGTATAGAAGTTTACCAAACACTCGGACACTATTTTTTGTTAAAAGCACTTTTCAAGAAGAAAAAAAAAAGTTTACCAAACACTCAACAATTTTATTTTATAGTTGTTTATTCTCACAACACAGCAGATTTTTTTTTTAAAAGCACAGCAATACCAGACTAGCCCTAAAAGCTCCTCTTATACAACAAAACCATACAAATTATAAATTTAAACAACACTTGTTCACTTATCGCTTCGAATATTACTACCGCATATAATGCAATTCACTTTATATTAAGAATCAAGTTTCTGCAAGCAATTTGTGTGTTTAATACGAGCAGCATGCAAGAAAACAAAGAACAGAAGTGACTAAAACATAACTCAACAATTGCAAAACATCCCACCTACGTATGACACGCAGATATGCCGATCATTCTTATTTATGATCACACAACTCGTCATTTCACTAATTCTTTGGAAGTGGAATCTTTTTAGAAAGGGGGTAGGAGGAAGGGAATAACAATTATGTGGAACTTTAACATGTCAACAATAGAACGATGCAACCATTTGGGCAAAAGTATTTTCTTCATAGACGTAGACTTTCTACTAATGTTAACAGAGAACTGATACAACGCAGTAAATAAACAGGTATGCAATCTATGTCATGATTCAAAGAGGTTCAAAAAATGAGCAGAAATGTTACCTGAAGACAGAGCTCCTCAATTGGCATTCTCTTAATCTCAGGCTCCTGAAAGTTTGGCAATGAAGCTTCTCGAAGTCTAGAATAGAGATGATAACAGATTCCAGGCTGGCAACGGCCTGCTCGGCCCTCTCGCTGCTTGGCATTTGCCTTTGACACCCAAGAAGATTGAAGAGTTGATACATTACTATAAGGATCATAATTTTTTTCTTTCATCCGACCAGTGTCTATAACATAAACAACATCATCTATGGTGATGGCAGTTTCAGCCATATTAGTTGAAAGAACAATTTTACGGCAACCGTAAGGGGGACGTTTGAAGACCTTCTTTTGCTCAAAAGATGGAACCATCGAATGTAGAGCTATTATCAGAAACCTTGAAGAATCTCTGAAATGTGGATTCATAAGTAATCTCTCCCGGGTTTTATTTATATCGTCCCACCCTGGAAGGAAAACAAGGATGGCTCCATCTTCTGAATCATTACAAATTTTTTTTAATAATTGCTCTATAAGAACCACATCAATATTTTCAGGATTGAAATATTGGAGATATTTATCAAGTAATAGTTGTTCTTTCATTGAGTTAGAAAGAGAATTTTCTATATGCTCTTTCAATATCTCAGCAATTTCTCGCTGGTTTTCCCGTTCAGCCAACTCCAATGCGGTTGTTCCATCCTTGGCCTGTAAATGGCAGTCTGCAGCAAAAGATAAAAGCATGCAAACATATGCAGTTCTACCCTTTCCAGCAAACACCATTAATGGCGTAAGTCCGGTTAAAGAATGCTGGTAATTAAAGACTTTGTGTGTTCCTTCAGTAGAAAGCAATTCTAGAAGGCGATCAAACTCATCATTAGACCAAGCCAAACTAATAGCTTCATCTAAAGCAAGCTTATCTTCCTCAGTTAAGTCAGGGTCTTCAGTTTGTAAACCTACTACAGTGTTATCAATGTGATTATGTTCTGCAGATTTCAGGATAGAAAGTACATCCTCTAAATAGAAACTTTTAACCTGAAAAAAAGATAGTAAAGATATTAAAACAAAGAAGCACAAGATCAACATATTAACAAACCGCAGTATTTTTTCAGACAACTGACAAGTCACTATCTGAGGAAGAGATTTTACAGGATAAGTGAACCCAGGAACACGGATAATTGGGCAGCCACCAAAATATTTTGAAAATCGTTCAGCATCAACAGTCGCACTCATTAATATCTGTTAGGTTAAGAATTATAGGAAAGAGACCATGGATCACCAGTTAATATAAGTTCCTAAAAAAAGAGAAACGTACAATCACCAAAACAGAAGACATGTTTGAACTAACCAGATGTAGATGAGGGTGTGAAGAAAGCATGTCTCTGCACATAAACCACACAGAAAAAAATAACAAATAAAGAAAAATCAGAATAGAAAGTTCCAGATTGATAAACTTTGCAAGAGTTATGTGCCTTCTAGAGTTACTGTCCACCAGTAATGAATTACAATACACAGTAGCACTTCGCTCAAACATTTCTCCACTTGACTATTTGATAGTATTATTGCTACACATACTTGGCTTTTCCCAAATTTAAGTTACTCTAATTTGAGCTCTTAAGCAAACCAAAAGCATATAGACATCAAGGTTAATTAACACAAGCAAACAACTCAATGGTGATAAATCGATATGTTGTAGAGATACCTGATAATTGCTAGCATCAAATCAGCATAGCGATCCCTTTCATGAATTTCATCCTACAGAATGAACACTAGTCATTGTAATTGCAATCCACAATAACACAAACAAGGAAGCATATATGAGAGCACATGTCTAAACTGGTATCGATAAAATTCGTTCAACAGCATATGCCTAATACAAATGAATGAATGCACATATGAACCTTCCAGCCCTATAATAATGGGAGTTTTAACGAAAAGCCCGTGGTACTGTTCACTTTAATGAAAAACCATATTTTTACACTAAAAAGTCAAACCTGGTACTATTTACTTTACTCTTTATTTTGTCCTTATCGTTAAAACTCAAAGTTTACAAGCCCTTTTCATTAGTTTTCCTTATAATCTAATTACTAGAATCTGTTCCTAGGTTCCAGAAAGAAATTAAAAAATCCGCATGAAGAAAGTACAGTACCACTATAATGTGAGTTATGTCAGCAAGATTATGCTCGGTTTCTTTGTTTGAGGCATCTGCTTTTGATCTATCAGCACCTCTGGAAACTAGCATCCTCAATAAAATTCCATTTGTGCAGAAAACAATTGATGAGTGCCTCCCAGCTTTACTTTCCAACCGTATCTAACATTGCCAAAAGTACACAGGTTAAATAGTCACAAGTTATAAGTAGTTTGAAAATCCTATTAGACAAGATAGATAAGACTTGGAATCTAATAGACCCTATGCATACTTCCACACAGAAATGTATAATCACACGGAATATAACCTTCCCTGGTTTGATATAAACCCCAAGAATATAATTAATACCAAATAACAGAGAATGACACAACCAACCAACTTTACATGTTGACAATCAGACCAACCCAAAACACCCAACAAACGTGTTCACAACAAGTTCTGCCCTCTAATTTCCAATGAAAAGATTAATTTGTGCAAACTCTCCAGATTACTGACTAATGACTTGCAAAACTCAGGAGCATCTTGTTGCCTAGGTACAGTCATGTCTAGTAGATATACCTAAACTGAATACGAGGCCGCTAACAATACAACTTGCCTTCTAACAACAATGTAAGACAAAATGATCATTCATAAGATAAAAGACAAACTACACATTAAAACAACTCATGAGTAGCATTACCTTGTATCCAATATCCTCTCCGACATTTTCCCCTCTTTCCTGAGAGACTCTCTCAGCAACTGGACACCAAAATACAAAGAATTGAATTTTTTTTTTTTTTGTTTACAATGAGAAGAGAAAAGGATATTAAAAAAAAGAACCTAAAAGTTCTGTATGCAGAAAAAATAGAGTCAAGTGTCAACCTGAAGTGGCTGAGATACGTCGAGGTTGAGTACACACTATTTTACATGCCTCACCCTTGCCCCACATGTGGTCCAAAATAAATTGTGGGACCTGAACCACATTTTAAACAAACACACCGTCAAATATAATCACAGAAAGTAATGATAGTGAGTACCTTCATAAAAATATCAATGCTACCGTATATTAAGCAGAAAAAACTAGTGCACAGTGTAAAGGTAACATCAAAGAAATGTTAAAAGCATGTAATATACATCTTCACATGACTGATAAACACAAGGTAACTACTAAAGCTTATCATAGAAACAGATTAATCCAATGAGAACCTGATCAAGATTTTAACTCCCAATTCCCAATGATGACATTATTATTGCACTTTTGAAAACGCACATCCACAAACATTGTTTAAGTGATACTCCAACTCTCCTTTTTTGAAATGCTATTCACTAAATAAACATTCAAAATCTTGATGAATTTTTACTCCAGATGGGGACATGCACTGGGCTTAGTTTTGCAAAGTAAATGTACCAATTTTGCCACGGGAGCAGGTTTTGTAAGAGTTCACATCAACCAAAATATGTCATAAGTGTAGGCACTCATCTCCATGCAATTTACTAGGTGTTCCTTGATCCCAAAACACCCACCAAAGACGTCTTCCCTTTATCCAACAAACTCTACTTGTATGTATCAGATTTTCATGTAACCTTAGAATTTATTAGCCACAATATTAGAAGTGCGAGTTCAGAAGTATCTAGGCTGTAAGATTAAAAGTGAGCCTGTTTTAATCCTATTGTAATCCTAACTAAATATCGTAAACTTGTCCTACTCAATTCAAGACCTTTTTAGATTACAAATCTCCTCATAGTAACAAGCAATCCCTACTGACTTACATTTTTTTTGTCATCACTATGGCTCATCTGGACAAACACCAAGACATTTCTTTTTTAATAGTAATTTTATTTTAACCACTGAATTGAAGGCTCGGGTCAATTAGCCAACATGTACCATTCATCAAGACTTATATCCAACTTAGTCCCCTAATAATCAGAGTATACACCTAAAACCTAACAAACCACAACTTTTATACGCAATCAGTTTTTCCTAAAACAACATTGGTAGTTCCATGAAAGGAAAAGTTAGTAATCATATAAGAAAAAACCATTCAAAGTTGGTCAACCAAAAATGAAATACGAAAAGATAGGGTTGATGCTAAATATCAAACAAACAACACCCCTTGTATTAAAACATCAAGCTTTCAAAAGCAATAGGTTCATTACCCAATTAATGTTAGCATGATCCTCCATATTCATTTAACATATATTAAAATTTCAGGAATTAACTTCCACCCTAGTACCCTACCATGTCATACAAATAGTATCAACCAAATCTTCTTTAGCAGTCACTAATAAATGAGGCAATTCCCACACCACCAAAAAAAGGTTTGATCAATGTGCCCCCTGATGAGACACAATGCCTAGATCGTGTCAAAGTTCAATTCAATCGGCCAAAAATTAATTATAGGACCCAAGTCTTTTGCAGAATCGGGTCAAACAATTAAATATGTGCGGTGCTATCCACACACCCATTTTTACTTCTCACACACCCTTTTCAATTTTTGGCCATCGGATCGAATGAATTATATAAGATCAATGGACAAAAATTAACAAGAATGTGTGGAAGGTGAAATGTAGTGTGTGAATAGCACCATCCTTAAATATTTGCCAGATTCAGGTTTAACATTAAATATGTGTGTGTGTGTGTGTGTGTTCGATGTAGCTTACAGTACCATATATGAGAATTGAGGTGCCTTGGCTTTCCACCTATCATGCATCAGTGTCTAAGCATTCAACTCACAACTATGTATGCCAACTATCTCCTTATCTATAAATTTACAAGTTCACAATTATACTTCTAACAGAGTTGTTCATGTTCTTTAAGTGTTGTAAATCAGCTAAACCTGCCTCCAAATTCATGACTGAATATAAATCTCGCTATTATATGATCAGCTTACCAACCAAATAGGGTTTTCTTGCAAGACCAGTACATGCACTCCACATATATCTTAAGACAGTAAAACATCCTTACTTATCAAGCTCAAAGTTGCTTTTCTTATCTTTCATTTTTTTTTTCAATCTTTCCAACTCGCTGATTGATTTCAACAAAATTCCTACTAAAAAGTAAATGAACAAATGAAGCTCTAAAACAACTAAACACTTCATTGCATATCATTGCTAAAACACAGATAAATTTGTGAGAAAAAGATATGAAATGAAATTCCTTTGAAACAGAGGTTCAAGACACGTTGTGATAAATATACCATAAAGAAGACAAAGCAAAGAAATCGTAACCTGTGTTGTCTTTCCGCACCCAGTCTCACCAGATATAAGAATTACCTGTTTTCAAACATAGAACAAACATTAAGCCCCAAAACCTATGTAAGAAATACATTCAAGTCGAATGAAGGTTCAATAATGTAGGCAAAACAGGGATTCTAGTACCCAGTAACAAACCCGATCATGTTCGGGAAAGGTAACATCACATATCTAACTTAAACTAGGGAGTGTCAAAATAATATCATACTTAATGTGATCAGTTCATAACTAATAACTTTTGTTTTTCTTTACAAATTGCTAATAACTTTTAAAGCACCAAGCATGTGATTTTTTTTAAAATTAACCTGGTGAGATTCAACTGTCGATGTAATGACATCCTTATAGGACATAATTGGAAGCTTGGACTTGTCTTCAAAAATCTGCATGCATAAAGCCACAAAAACCTTGTCATGCTGAGACTACTATTTTGAAAATATGACTTAAAATTTAAGAAGAATGATACTATGGGTATAACATCAGTGAGCTCAGAAATACCTTTCTCAAGTTAGCATTATTCTTTAATTTAGAAGCAAGTGATTCCACTTTCTTTTCAATTTCTTCCTTCTTCATCAAAGGCTTGCGAAATGTATTGTCCCTCTTCCGCTGGGCACTCTCATTCTTATCACTACTTTTCCCAGACAATTCTAAGTCCTCCACTTCATCACCAGGTGGGTAGCGTACGAACAAGTCACTTAATACTTCTTTTGTACCTTCGGAAAATGTCAAGGAACTGAGACTTGGTACATCAGTGTTCTTCTTTCTAATTTTGGAAACAGAGATACACCGGTGTTCCCCTTTCCTATACAGAGTTCAGGTTCATTATCAGTAAAACAAGTAGAAAAGGGCCAAAAATTTTGGAAAGCCGAAAATTTTCTCTTTTCTATCAGTTCCGAAAATATGGGAACATCTAAGCTTCTCTCAAATTGAAATAAACCACATTTTGTCACAATCACAAAGGGCATAACTACAAGTACACTCACCCTTTACTCTTCGATTTCATAGACCATCTCCTGCATTGTTCATGCACGAAAGCCCGTTCGAAGCTCGAGAGACCGGCCTCGAATGTGTAAACTGCAATCAGATTCCCATATTATTCAAAAAGTAAATAAAAAAACATTCATACAAAAATCAAAAGCACCCTAATTTTCAAAAAATAAAACAAAATCAATAACTGGGTATCTTCGAATCACAAAAGCCCACCAAGAAACGGAAGCGAACACGGATTAAAATGAAATCAATTGCAAAAATTGATTAGCACACAGTTTAACCCAGGAACTTTAAATTAATAAAAATTAAAACTTTACCTTCATCATTTGAAGCGTTGAACCGCTCGAGTGCGGCAAGTAATCGGTTCTTTGTGGGTTCATCAACTTTAGTATGTTTCTTCTTCCTCGCCATCTCTCTCCCTTCCTTCGGCTCCGGCCCTCTTCTTTTCTGCTTCTCTGTTCGTTAAATTCCGAATCTGGGTCTGAGTTTTGGCGCCCACAGAAATGCAAAGGCTCGAGGAAGAAGAAGAAGATTGATAGAGAGAGAGACGGGAGGAGAGAGAGAAAGAGAGAGAGAAAGAGAGAGAGTCGGTGGAGTTGTGGAAGGTTGGGGTATCGGCGTCTGGCTCTGCCCTGAATAGTTGGCGACTGCTGCTGGCTGCGAATGGTGGTGTTTTGAGTTGGGCTGTGTGTTTCGCAAGTTAGTTGTGTTTCGGCCCTTCTTCGGCATATACTCTTTTTTTTTTCTTTCTTTTGGGAAAGTCGGCATAAACTTTTTTTTAGAAAACTTTACCGAAAAGTTTTCGGTAGTATTTATTTTAACGAAAAATCATATTTTTACATTAAAAAAATCAATCATGATACTATTCATTTTACCTTTTATTTTACACTAATTTCTCCACACGCGTTATTTTATATGCAAATATGTTTTTCACAATGTTTATATTGATTTCCATGAATGAATCTCATCAAGCGCATAGCCGAAATTCATGACTCACATTGTGAAGGTCATATTGTGATTTATTACTAAGGTTTCTCATGTTAAAGTTTCATAAGTCGTCCAGCTGTCCATTACTAATTAAGTTAGATTTATGATGTAGGACTTTATATTATTCAATAGATTCAATACGAAGATTTGTCAATAAATATATAATAGGACAATTATAATAATTGAGCATTGATATCGTCATTTATGCGAATCAAACCTGAATTCTCTTATTAGAAGATAAGAAAGAACACATACCCAACTTAAAAATGTAGTTGAGTTCAAATATATATAATTTAATGACGGTATGTATTCGTATATAAAGTCGGTTTATGGTTAAAAAAATAAATATGTTAACCTAAAAGCCCAGCCCATGGCAATGGCCCAAATTTGAACTGTTGTCTACCACCAAGACAGCAAAGCTGCAATTTAGGGGTAAAAAGCCTTTAACAAGAATCAAATCCTAACTTTTCCCCTTCCATCACCTTCTTAATTCAATTCATTTTCTTTTTATTAGAGATTAGTAGACGAGCTATAAAAGTGAAGATTGCGAAGGCAGCACAGGTAGAACTTGCAGGACTCAATCTCTCTGACCCTCTCTCTTAAAATATAACCCCCCATTGAGGTGGTTTCCTCCACGCAAAAGAGGAACTCTCAGTGTGTTATACGATAAAGGTACCTGGTATATCTATATACTTTATTCATCCCTTCAAAATCCCCAAATCATTAACCCATTTGGCATTCATTGAAATCTGCAATCTGCTCTTTCTTTTTTCACATAATTTCATCATAATTATCGCCATAATCTGCTGTTTAATCTCCTATATTACTTCTAATGTGCCGACAATTGGGAAAAAAGCAAGTCTTGGTTTTGGATGCTTTGCTCTCCTGTTCTTCCTCATACCCATCATTGATTTCTTGAATTCTGAGGGTGTTTCTGTATTGGGTTCTTCTTCTTTTGATCGGAATCGGTTCCCAAACCCCGAATCGGTTTCTGGGTATCTTGGATTTTGCTTTGTTTGTGCTTCTTAATCTGGGTTAATCTTGTGACGGCTTCTAATCCTCTTGGTTGGTTCTCATTTCTTGATGAACTTATTGGATTTTTGTTCTTATGTGTTTATGTGTTTTGCATATCGAAATTTTCGAGGTCAGATTTCGTGTTTCGGTTTGTTTTGATTGCTAAGATAGTAGGATTCTGCTACTTTTGATTGTTTCTGATGTGGGTTCTGATCTATTATCACTAAGATGTATTTTTTTTAGGCGTTAAAAACGATGTCTTTCCCTTTCTTGGTAAATTTTAGCTTTTCTTGAGCATATTATGGACTGAAATCGGACTGATTCTGTTTCCTTAAATGGTATATATCATCAGTTTGGTGTGTTCTTCTTAAGCTCTTCACGATTCGTGGTATCATTAGTTTGATGATTGATGTACATTATCGATCTTAGAATGTGGACCAGTCAACTAATGATTCCTTTGCTTGTATCTTTGACTCAACCTTGGAAGTCATTGAATGGACTTGCTGAAATTGTAAATTTTCAGGCATTTGCGGTAAAAAAATTTACTGGTTCTAGTTCCAATCAGATCTTGTAAAGAAGTTTTAATGCCCTATGTAGATGGTATTATATGATTGGGTTCTTTCTTTTGTGTGCTCAACTTAGAGATGTTAATGTTGTGATGGATAAGACTTAAGCTTTTAGATATTCATTACCATTTTTACTGTATCCAGGAATTTGTTTCTTGTCTTCAACTGGCTGTTTGAAAATACTTGCTTCTTGCTTCTTGCTTCTCTACCGTTGTATTAATATATGGGCTGAGGTGAACATTTCATGGGAGGTGTGGGGGATGAAGAACCAGCCACAAAACGCATGAAATTATCTGCTGGAGAATTGAGAGGACTTTCCAACGGTTCATCTTGTGCAGAGCCTGTAGCTGGCTCTTCAAGAGACTTGATGGCTCGGCCCCTACCATCTGAAGGGGACGAACAGGTTGTTGGTTCAAAAGGAGTTATTAAGAGGGTGGAATTTGTTCGACTAATAGCTAAGGCGCTATATTCTCTTGGCTATAAGAAAAGTGGTGCTCATTTGGAAGAAGAGTCTGGGATACCGTTGCATTCTTCTTTCGTAAATCTCTTTATGCAGCAAATTCTGGATGGAAACTGGGATGGAAGTGTTGACACATTGCAAAAAATTGGTCTGTCTGATGAAACCATTGTTAAATCAGCCTCCTTTATGATATTGGAGCAGAAGTTCTTTGAACTTCTAGATGAAGAAAAAGACATGGATGCATTGAAGACATTGAGGACTGAGATTGTGCCTCTCTGCGTCAATGGTAGTAGAGTTCACGAGCTTTCTTCCTGCATAGTTTCTCCTTCATTTGGTGGGACTCCTGGTAAGAACATTGTGCGGGCCAAGTCTCGATCAAAGTTACTGGAGGACTTGCAGAAACTGCTTCCCCCAACAGTTATGATACTTGACAGACGGTTGGAACATTTGGTTGAACAGGCCCTTGTCTTACAACGTGATGCTTGCATTTTTCACAACACCTTGAACGAGGAAATGTCATTGTTCACTGATCATCGGTGTGGGAAAGAGCAGATTCCTTCTCAAACGTTACAGGTTGGAACTAGATTTGGTTGAAGCTTTAATATAGTGCTGTGTGCTTATCAAGTTTACTGATTTGGTCATATATAATATGGTGTATGCAAAATTTTGTTCTTCATTTATTTTGATCTCAGTTATCTCATCTTAATCTCTTGAAGTTAAGTAATATTATTGAATGGGTCACAATCTAGGGTAAGCTGAGATTATTTAATAAGTCTTCGTTTATAGGGGGTTTGTGGACTGTGAGAAGCAACTAGCCATTCTTGTTCTTTTAGTCCTTCCAATTAGTTTGACTTCAAAATAGAAAATGGAGGGGAGTCAGTAAAAAGTATGTGGTATTATCCTTGGCATTTCACAAAACCATGAATAAAATTGGTGGACAATGCTAGAAGGTGTGTATTTTATTTGGCACATGGGTAAAACTGTAAAGCCTGAGTTTCATTATCCAACCTTTAAAATTTAACAGAATGTGCAACCCATGGTTTTCTTACAATGTATCAAGTGCTTCTGTAATTGGCACCACTTAATCTATGTTTGATTCCATCTTCCTTGATTTTATTTTTGGTTTTGTTAGCCTGCGTTGTTGCTATCTTCTCGTTCCATGACTTGTTATGTTAATGAAGATTAATCTTTCATTCTCTTTCATCGTACTCTTTTGTTATGCTTTTTTGGTAGATATTTTATTTACCTTGTCTAGAATCTGGATTACCCTACTCTTACATTTATAAATGCTACTGTGAATTTGGCTGTACATGTTAGTCATGTTTATTCCATATCTTTCTTATCACTTCCGATTTTACAGATATTACGGGCACACAATGACGAAATCTGGTTTCTGCAATTTTCACACAATGGGAAATACTTAGCTTCATCATCAAGTGATCAATCAGCAATCATATGGGAGGTAACTTGAATATCATATGGAACTCTCTTAATCTTGTGTCGGCGTTCATCTATAAAGGCTGTCTTATATAGAAATTGATCACTCTTTGCTGCTTCCTTCTTCACATGTAGTTTCTATGCTGGCCTTTCCATCTATTTTCACACTGTTGCATGCTTCTTTTCTGTTTCATGATGTATTAAATATATACTCATTCTGTGGTGCCCTACATTAAATTGTTTGCAAGTGCATGAAACATAAGCGATATAATTGGTTTTCAGTTCTCCATTTCTTTCCTTTTTTTTTCAAACATTGTTATTCTTTGTGTGTGTATCTGCAGCTTAGATGACACTTTTCCAACTAATGGCCGCGAGATAAGGATTTGTATGTTCAACAATTTCTGTTTATGACCTACATAACCTCGTCTTGGGTGGGAGAATCTTTGAGGTTGGAATGTATACATTTGGGATAAGTACATGACGTATGCATTCATAGATATGTTGAGTTGCATAAAGAAGAAAATAACACGGTACACACATTAAATACGGTTAGTTTTCACCATACTTTTGAAAGGACTGTACTTGGCTGAGCTTGGCATGCTCAATTTCTATCTGAACTCAAATCCAGGCTAATGTATGCTTGTTTTATATTGTTGCAATACAAAAAATGTAAAAGATAATATCAGTTTGGTTGGATAATTCTGCGTGTAATTCTTATTTAACGTTATACTGTTTTCTTTTTGTCTTTTATTTTGATCCTATTATCTCAGAAGTTTTATGCCCTAATCTTCTTCTTGTTGGGGTATAGGTTGATGTGAATGGTGGGGTTTCTTTAAAGCATAGACTATCTGGTCACCAGAAACCTGTTTCCTCAGTTTCATGGAGTCCTGATGACCATCAACTCCTCACCTGTGGAGTGGAGGAGGCTGTCCGGCGTTGGGATGTTTCTACTGGTGAATGTCTCCATGTTTATGAAAAACCTGGTGTTGGTCTGGTGTCCTGTGGATGGTTTCCAGATGGGAAATGTATATTCTCTGGTGTCAGTGACAAGAGTATCTGCATGTGGGAGTTAGATGGGAAAGAGCTGGAGTGTTGGAAAGGCCAACGAACTTTAAGAATCTCTGATTTGGAAATAACTAGCGATGGGAAGCAACTTATAAGTACTTGTAGAGAGAATGCTATATTACTCCTTGACAGGGAAGCCAAAGTTGAGACATTTATTGAAGAAGATCAAGCTATAACATCTTTTTCTTTATCAAGAGATAATAGGTTCTTGTTGGTTAATCTTCTGAACCAAGAAATCCATCTCTGGAACATAGAAGGTGAAAACAAGCTTGTCGCTAAGTACAAAGGTCACAAGCGCACCCGATTTGTTATCAGGTCTTGTTTTGGTGGACTTGAAGAAGCTTTTGTTGCTAGCGGTAGTGAGGATTCACAGGTAAAGAATTTTGTTAATCCTAAACCCTCTTTGCTTTTAGTTTTTAAGCAGAAATAGAAGAGTGATGCTGAAGCATTTTTTGCTTATGTTTTCTTTTGAATAACGTCAATGTCGTATAATCAATATCAGGTTCATGTCTGGACATATCAGTTAACAGCCATATAAATGTTCATGTTTAAATCTGTTATTAGTTATATGTCTTCCATCCTGCTTTTTTGTGAGTACAAGATATGATCGTTAATGTAGTTCCGTTGATGCAGTTTCATTAATGACAGATGAGACTGGGTTCACGTTTATTTTGTTCTTTTGTGTGTATTGTTTACATTTGAGGGTTGAACCACTTTAGTCGCTCAGTGCCAGGGCATGGAGGCTAAATTAAAAACGCAGACATTTATTTGTTAGTTTAATCCATTCTTTTTTGTTGGATATTTGTTCATTCATGCCTTTGTGTATTGCTGGATGATGTGGATCATCTCGGACTGTCACTGTACGGTGAGGTCAACATGATCAATGGCATTAAGAGGACATCACAGGAGGATGTGCTAATTGATGGTTTCACTTTGCAGGTTTATGTATGGCATAGAGGCTCAGGGGAGCTCATAGAGGCATTGCCGGGTCATTCTGGAGCTGTTAATTGTGTCAGCTGGAATCCAGCAAACCCGCACATGTTCGCCTCTGCCAGCGATGACCGTACAATTCGGATATGGGGCCTGAGCGAGCAAAAGGTGAAGCACAGGGGTGCACACAGCAATGGCGTCCATTTAAATTGCAATGGAGGAACATGATAAAAAGACTTGAAAAAGCTAATCTCTGGTTATAATTTCTTTCTCTGACCATTGCTTTTGTGTAAATACCTTTTATCATCGTCAAAGAATCAGACATTCATGTCAAACAAGCATGTGGATTGTGCAGCAAGTATTAATAAATTTACTATTTCATTTTATTATCTTGATTTGTTTTCTTTGAATCGATTTTCGAACTTCTGTGCATGAGAAATTTCCTTGGTACGTTCTTCGGTAAACCCTAATTGACTGGGGGAAATCTTGCGATGCAGGCTTCCTCTTTAATAGATTTACGTTTGTGCGTTATTCATTCCACGCTCTTCATGTGTTAAGGGATTATATTGCATTCAGAGGAACAGAAATTGCTGTCTGGTTTGTTCAGAATTGTTCTGAATCTCTTGGTATAAGTAGGGCTGGGCACGGGCCGGGCGGCCCAATTTTGAAGGAACCGGACCGGACTCAGATTTAAAAGACACGGGCCGGGCCGGGCCGGGTACAACATATTTTAAAACAGGAATCGAACCTAACCCGGCCTGTTTGAAACGGGCCGGTCCGGGCCGGGTTCATGGGTCCTCTTTTTTTTTTTTTTTTTTTGGGAAAAAAATTTATACAGCAGCACAGCTGCTCTGCACAGATTCAATTTCAAACATTATATCGTTCATTACAGCTGCACAAATTCAAACATTACAGTTTACACTTTGCACAACACATCCAAACATTACAAAGTCTCAGATAATAGCCTCTTGAAATCTTGAGGAGCCCAATATTCGTCCTACAAAAAGAAATCTCTGAAAATGAGCTGACTACTCAAAATAATAGCAAGAAAATAATGCTAGCATATTACACAACTCGATAGCATTGGATCCTTGGATTAAATTACATTCACACTTCTCAAAACACACAGAATCTGTAATTTTAGAACTAATTATCTTGTATTTCAGTAAGACTCACAGAATCTGCCATATTGAGATACTGCTTTAACTGCTGGTTACATAGCATAGTTTGTATTTCAGTATGGAAATATCATTCCTCTCCTAACCCCCAGAACCCACCCACCTCTCAAAACACACTCACACACAAACTCTCTAAAGCACTTTTACTAAGTCTAAACACAACTCCAATCCTAAAAGATATAAGAAAAACCTATAAAGTTCTCAATTACATAGCATAGTTTGTAGTTAATTAAACAAGAACACCTCTTTGAAGGCCTAAAGGGACAGTACAAAATTCACAGTAAGGAAGGCAAAAATATTTAAGCCATTTAGTCCTAGACAGGAATTGCAGGGTAGATCCTCACTGAGAAAGAAAGAAATGAGAAACAAGCGGAAATGGAAGAAGATAAGTAAGTTATAGGAGCTGTAAAAAAAGATAAAGAATCAATCATACGCCAATAATTTAATTTTTACCATCACTAAACTCATGTATGAGAGTAAAATTCAAACCATGAATCGAGTAAAACTGCAAGTGTTACAAGAAAACATGCTTCGCAAATAGGACATCACTAGGGAAAATCATGCTGCTAAACAGGTCCATCAAATACAAATAGAGATAGAACAAGTTTAATATTACACATACTGCAAATGGAGATAGAACAAGTATAGTATTACACATACCGTAAAGGCAAACTCCAACGTGCCACTGTGAAGGTTGAGTTTGTTGAAACTATGTTAGATGCAATGGTTTAGTCTGTTGACACACTGTCTAATAATCACTTGTAGTTGGGTGCTTTTCGAAACAACACACAAGCCACACAGACTAATCGAATAATAAAGAACATAATGCTATGATATAAAGAAAAGGGCTTTGCCGAGAAAACCTGAAGATCTCTCTGCTGAGCTTAGTTTGTGTTCATGTATTTTCCCATAGTTTAAATACCAAACAACTTAAAATCTACAATCTATAAGCAGATCCATAAAATTCAAAACCAATCGAAAAGTTTCATCAAGTAATCAAATCACAGCAGTCCATATAATGAATCGAAAAGCTTAAACAATCACAGCCCCAAAAAACCTAAATTCCCAAATCAGAAACCCACATAATTCCTAAATCAATTGAAAAGCTTATGCAAAAACCCTAAATTCCTAAACCAGAAACCCTAATTCATAAATTACCTAGGGATTTGTAGGATGATGGTGTATTGGTGGCCAGAACTCGCGATTGGAAGGACCGGAGGAGAGTCAGGAGACGCTGCCACGATGGTGATGGTAGCTAGCTGCTGTGATGTCGACACAATCGAGGTCGACTCAGTCACTTTGAGTCTCAAGGAGTCGAGTCGAGTAGGGGTGGGAGGGAGAGGATTCGAGTCCAGTAGGGGTGGGAGGGAGAACGAGAAAGTCTGTCTGGGAGGGAGAGTCGATGGACGGAGATGGCGCCTTATCGAGGTCTGACTTCTGAGATGAGAGATGAGAGATGAGAGGAGATTCGGGGAGTGGGGAAGTCTGTCTGAGTGCGAGGTCTGAGAGACATGCAGAGATTTGATCAACGGACCAGGTTAAATCTTAGATTTTTGGACGGTGGAAACAGTCCGGGTCGGGGACCCGTTTCCTCAGCAATTAGGACTCACCCCGCCCTGCAATTAACGTGGACCCGCCCCGCCCCGCCCCGCCCCGTTTCAGATTTAAAAAAATTGGACCCGCCCCGAACCGCTTGGACCCGCCCCTACCCGCGGGTCCATGCCCCGTTTGCCCACCCCTAGGTATAAGTTTCCATATGGCAATTGGTGTTTAAATTCTATACCATTTATGAAGTTTCATAACGATACAAACGATAGAACGAACATAGGAACTCTGACGCTCGAGGGTAAACGCTCTTAATCACTCGTGTAAGAGGCCCGTAATCTCTGACTTACACAAGCAGTAGAAAATTGCTTAATACCGTGAAACAATTATATATGCACAACCATTTCCTCAGTTATAGCCAACTCTTAAAACACACAGGAGAAAAGAAGAAAAATACTAGAGATCTCAAAGGCAATTCACAATCTTTAGGTGATTTACATTACACAAACCCTCTCAAATATATTCTTATGCAACACTGAAAGAACTTGCAGTGCTCTCTACAAACTTCCTTGCTCCTTTGAACCACCTCTTGTCTCCGGCTTGTGCCTTTAGAATGTAGAGCTTGCCGTCTTTCACGGTGGCTGTGATAAGCTGGTGCTTGCCACCTTCATCTCCGTCGGCTGTTCTTGTCAACACAGATATGTAGTAGTACTGCTTTCCGTCAATCACTCGGCTAGAACTCTCCAATATGTTGGCTGTGGCCACGGCACCCGGGTCGAAACCACCCTATACCATATTCAAATTCGAATTCCATAAGAACTCACACAGTTGCCACCGTTGTGCTTTTGTATTGAGTATTTTTAGGATCAAATAGTTTTATTCAGTCATGTGATGTGACAATATTTCATTTGTTCAAATCTGAACCTCGTTTAGTGACATAACGTTAATCAATGAACAAATTTGGAGACTTTAGCATTATTTTTGTGTGTGTCATACAACTAATTACCTCGGATTCAGTCTTGCCAAAGTAGGCTTGTTTGCCTAGCAAGTAGTCCACCTAGAAAAACCCACACCATAACTGAATTGTTAGTAATTGGAAGTACTTGGACGATGTAATTGTAACATATTTTACATTGTCATCGGAAAAAAAAGGAGAAGCTAGTACACCTTCGAGAGGAATTCCTCGGGGGAGCCATAGTCGGCGATGGATTTCTTGTCGGTTGGGGTGATTGTGACGGACACATTGCTGTTGCTGTCGAAGTTGTCCTCGTACCTAAGAACTTGACCAGGGTACTCAACCTCTTTGCTACGGTTCCATTTTGCAGGAATGGATACCTTGAATCCCTCTCCAACGTATGGCAAGAAGTCTGTGTTCGACTTTGGCTTTCCGAAGACATTGGCTGCAGTTGCATTCCATCAATAATTATAAGTCACTTTGATCAATGCAGAATGAGCACATTATACATAGATCGTGTTATGTTGCTAGACTGTCAGTTTGTACTACGCTTAAGAAACACTAAACAATTCAGGTGTTCGTATTGGAAAGATTGTCTGACAAGAGAACATTTCGTATATTGATTAACTACGTAAACGTTTCGTAAGGTTGAGTGAGTGTGTATACCGGATTCACCATAAGCTGCATCAGCAGGGGAAACCTTGGAGCCAAGGGCTGCAGCACCGATGAGGACTGTGAGAGCCAACCGCCGTGAGACGTTAGCACCGCTCTCTTCTTCCTGGCCGGCTGCCTGCTTCTGGGCCCGGCAGATCACAACCTGGTTGTGCTTGTTGATGTTCACCACCACTTGGCGCTGTGACGACGATGAGGACCGGGCAGAAGCGGCGGTGGTGAGTGCATGGTGGTGCAAAAAGCATGCAGTGGAGGCCATTTCTTTCACTCTCACTCTTCTTTGTGATCGTCTCAAGTGTGGTGGAGAATGTGAGCTGGGGAAAGTTGGGTTTTTGGATATGTTAAGTGTCTTTGTGTGATACGTGAAGGCAAATGGTTGGTTAATTTTTGGATATTGGATCAGGGAATTGGATGACTTGGAAGATTAGATTTTGATGTGGGATAAGGTTGCAGAGGTTTTCATTGGTGACATGTGGCATTGTTCTCATTTTGCTTTTGTACATGTTTTTGTTTCCAAGTCATGCATTTGCACTGGGGAATGGACCTATTTAGTTATGGGTTTTCTTGGAAGGGTTCTTGGAAGGGCCTCAAACTCTCTTCTAAACAACAAACCCGCCTGCCGGCCGAACCGCACTGTCGAAGTCAACGTGATCGGTTTGGCCTGGCTGCGGGGCGGTGTTGGCATAAAAAATGGCTCAACCGAAGGAGTTGGCTCCGTTTTCAGTTTTGGCATCTCGAGCTCGGTTACTGGCCAAGTTCAGTCCTAGTTGAAAACACTTCTTGATAGGTTTAAGATTATCAAACATCATCACTCACCGCCACATTTAACACATTTAATACTTAAACGAACATCCATTTAACTAATTGGGTACCCATTAATCATCTGTTCAAAAGTGATGAATGTATGTATGTATGTAGTAGTTTATTCTCACAAGTTATAATATTAGATGATTCATTGCTAGTAGCTTCGATACTTTTTGAGATAAAACTCCACCTAAAATCTAGTATGGTTTATTCGACCTAATTTCGCTCAAGGTAATTGGGGGATTAAGTTAAAACAATTCAGTGCTGGATCGAACTTAGTAGTGAACCTACACTTGTCCATTGCACACCACACAAAACCATTTTATTTATTTTTCACAATATATTCACGTGAATCTAATTGTCATTTAGTAAGTTCCACATGCATGTTGTGAACATCATTGTCATGGTGTCAATAATCTTTCTGAGAATACAATTTAAGTGAGTGATAAATTATAATTTAGTAATATTACTCTTTATTTATAACTGAGAGATTTTGAAATTGAGTTTTAGAAATGACAAATTCGGTGTCAATTTATTTTCTCTTTGATGTATATCGTTGTATCAAAAATAATAATACTAATACTAAAAATTTGATATAAAACACTATTCATGGGAGTCGGATAGACGACCACTAAACCAAAGTGCTAAACCGCACTGATAAAAGTAATTGTTTTAATTTCAGACGATATTTTATATTAATTTATACTGAAAGAAGGAAAAATAATTTCAACGCAATTGAAGAAGAAGACACTAACTATTTGCACCAAGATAATGATTTAAATAGAAATTTTCTTTAACCAAAATGAAAAAAGAATATGGTTTACAGATTACCAACTGCAAGTCTTCAAGGTAGAAATGCATGCGGCGAATGTTTGACTGCGCTTGCATACTAAACATTCCTTTTTCTAGTAGAAAAACAAATGTTCGAGTCCTGCGCGCCAATCATCGTTAGTTTCTGGAGCTCTTTTTTCTACTTGTCCTCTCCAACTTCAGTGCTCTGCACTCATATGCCATCATAATTCATAATCTGCAAGAAGAACCCATCATCCTTTGCTTCTTCTTTCTTGCTCTAATCTTATCTCCTCAGGTAAAGCCCATCTTTTACTTTTCCCTAGTTTTGCTTTATTTTATGTTTGGCTGAAATTCTGCAAATTGTTCTATTTTTTGTAATGAATTTTGATGATTTGAACCGTAGAAATGGGGTTGAGTTTATTGTGATTTATTTGTTTAGTTTCACTTTTCAAGAAGTGATTTTGTTAGAGGAAGTTGGTTTTAGTTGATATGTGAAATTGAATTTCTGGGTCATTAGAATCTGGGAAGAATTGTGTTATCTTTGGTAAAGTAGTGTGGATTGGAACTTGTTTATATTTATGATTCCATTTTCCAAAAGTGAATGGTTATTGGCGCTCTAAAAATCTCATTCTACACTCCAAACTTTCTATATTTGGAAAGAAAAAAGACACTTGTGAGGAGCGTAGAATGAGATTTTTGGAGTGCAAATAACACTTCCCTTCCAAAATTACATCTTGGTATTGGTGGTTTTTCCCACTAGTATTGTTAAATTGGTCAGCTTGGAGTATCTTTTGGAGAAACTTCTGCTTACAGTATTTCGTTTAGTTTGTGGTTCTTGCCCTTTCTTGGCATAAAGTACCGATCACAGAGCGAATAGAAACTAGTTTTTTATATTATTATTTTGGCATGTTGATGTCCTCATAGTAACACATGACAAATGCTCAATGCACAAACTTTCGTGTATTTATGGTTAATAAATTGAAGATATGGTGGTTAACAAGTACAAAGTTTTTATCTTCTACTGAGCAGCAATCGTGTTAGAGCTAGTGGAGTGAAAAGTGTTATGCCTGCTTAGTTCAGTTGTTTCTGTTAGGCTACAATTTCTTTTCTCTCTGTCAATGTGATTTCCCTTGTAATCTGTTTGATTTCATTGGAGGGCCATTTGAACTCCTCCACTCTATTCTACGCGTTCAGTTGGTAGTTTCTGGTTTGAACTGATAATTTGAGGAAAATCAATTTTATAAAATAAATATGGGTCTTGTAGTAAAGAAGCTTTTTAATGCAAATTTTGGTTGTGTGATCTTCCAAATTTTCTTTTGCAAGATATTCTTCTGAATTTTTCCCTTTTGGTGGCCTACAATTTTTGGATGTGAGTCTAGATGCTGAGAGAACCTGGTTAGCTTGGAAATTTCTGTTACGTCTGTTCATGATACTGACCCGATGATCCAGTTGAGAATCTGGTTAGCTTAGAGAATTTGGTGCTTTTTATATGGGTATATAAAGGTTGAATGATGCATAAGCACAAATCTTTTTTCTGCTGATCATGTATAAAGAGAATATATCATATGGATAGCAGTTTCCTTTTATTTGAGGCTACAAAGTGCAATGTTTGAGGCTACAAAGTGCAATGTTCTCCTGCAAGGCAGATGAAAAACTTGTGTGGTGGTGACTGTTCCATGTATACAAAAGTTAGATACAGAGTCAACAGATGTATTGACAAATGCATATAGCATGCACTATCTAAGCAGGGATGATTTTTCTAAATCGGTTTTTTTTTTTTTTTTTAGCAGGGGTTGGGCAGGGGAGGATGGGGATGGGAGGCAGGCCGAGGAAAATTTCATTTCTTTGTTCGTGCTTTTAAATAATTCCAAATACATAAAAAAAATTCTGTATAGAGTTTCTCTCTTGACTAGAGTTTGTTTTCTTGAAGTGTAGCAGCAATGCCTGAGAAAATGACTGCCGAGCATCTTGTGAACAACATTGCAGGCGCAGTTGCTGATACGAAACTGAAACCTGGCTCTTTTTTTGGGAAAGAGACATCAAGCTCGGTCACCACTCAGTTCAACCGGCTGTTTGGACGCCAGAAACCTGTCCACCACATTTTGGGTGGAGGCAAATGTAATATAATTCTGTTTCATAATTCATTACATGCAATGATCATGTTCTATGCAATTATAAGTTGTTGCTTCCACCAAGTCTCCTTATATTTAATTCTTCTCTTTTATGGTCGAATTATGTAGCTGCTGATGTCTTGTTGTGGAGGAACAAAAAGATTTCAGCTAGTGTTTTAACTGCTGCAACTGTTGTCTGGGTGCTCTTCGAATGGCTCAATTATCACTTCTTGACTCTTATCGGGTTTGCTTTGGTTGTTGGCATGCTTGTTCAGTTCCTGTGGTCAAATTTTTCAGGCATGATTAGCAGGTCACTTTGCAATGTGGAGTTTTGAGCTTCTTCGTTTTGCTTGATTCCTGTTTTGTGTACAGTAGAGGTGAATATTGTGATCTCAGTATTGTTTCTCCTTGGCAGCAGTTCCCCATCTAAAGTACCTCGACTTGTTCTGCCTGAGGACTTATTCGTCAATATTACCGTCTCAATTGGTGCTGAAATTAATCGAGGGTTGGCATTTGTTCAAGATGTGGCATATGGAGGAAATGTGAAGCAATTCCTTATGGTATGTTTCAACTATTATTGTTCTTTCTATATTTATTATACAGAAATGATCTAAGTTGTGAATGTTACTGGAAGATTGCATGTCAGCTGTTATATTAGATATGACTAAAGTACATCATATCCACCCTTTACTCGCTATGCATCTCAACCATCTATCGTTGATCTGATGACTGATATGCAAGTCCTCAAATGAGGTCCTCAATTTAAGTTATCGTAGGAATGCCAGCCCGTTCTGATATACTTTTTAGGTAAAGTCTTAGTCTTTAAAGATTGTACTGAACTGTTGAGGTATCCTCTCAGGTTGTAGTAGGCTTGTGGATTGCTGCTGTGATAGGAAGCTGGTTCAATTTTCTGACCATTTTGTACATTGGTGAGAGCTCCAACCACTAACGATAACGAGTCTCTCTTGTTGCCACATGATCTGATACATCACATGTTCTGTCGATGGGATGCTTAAAATTTGGGATAACCATGAAGATGGTCGGGAGAAAAAGTATTTGATTGTCATCCGAATTTTGCATTTACATAACAAAAACTTCGTTTTCTTTCACCATTTTGCGTTATGCTTCACTCTCTGCATGGAATTGAAAGCTAAGTTTTACGGTGCGTAATCTGGTTTTGTGTATATGCAAGAGAACTGATGCTTCGTTCTTGTTAGGTTTTGTTGCTGCTCACACATTGCCGGTTCTGTATGAGAGATACGATGATCAGGTTGACAGCTTTGTATACCAGGTCCTCGGGCTGCTTCAACACAATTACCGGAAGCTGGATGCCGGTGTCCTCAGCAAGATACCTAAAGGAAAGCTGAACTGGAAGAAGTATGAATAGATTCATTTAGCTACGTAAATATTACTTCCCCAATAGCTCAGGAGTTAGATTGGATTATCATGTTCCAAAAGAGGGAATGTAGGGGTAAGAAACGTTGAATATCACCGTTTGTAGGGACTTAAACCTGTCAGTCGTGTGATTATTCCTGAAGCATATGTACTGTTCTTGAGAAGTTCCAAATTCAACTGCCATTTAATCAGTTCTTGTTTTGAGATTGTAATCCATAAAACTCAAAGTACTAGCATTACACCAAACGAACTCGATCTTAGTCTAGCGGTTAACCCAATTTTGAAAGATGTCTAAAAGTTCGAATCTTGAGAAAGGTCGAAAGAATGGAAGATTGTAGCAGTTGGTTGAGGCACGTGCAAGGATGGGTCCAAATTCACTCCAAGGGATTAAGGTTTGAGGTTTTCGTCCAAATTTAGATTACTTCTAGCACAAAATTAGCAGCTGCCATTTAGTACTATAGTTTAATGGTATTCCTCTTCACTTGTAAGTGAGAGGTCTTGGGTTCGATCTTTGCAGGTAACCAATCCAAACGGTTTGTTTTGGGATTCATTTTCGGATATTTTACGGAACCGTCATGAAAATTCTTCAATTTCGGGTTATACCCGAAACAGAACTGTTTTTACTTTTTAATAAAAAAAAATATATTTATTGTATTGAAAAACGAGTTATCAATAATCATGCATTATTAAATATGGAAGTCCCTGCTAATAATTAAATGCATTATTATTAATAATAGTATAAATCATGGGTGCTGTTATTCACACACACACACACCTATTTTTGTTTCACACACTCCTTTCAGTTTTTGATCGTCGGATCAAATGAATTAAAAATGATCAATGGACAAAAATTAGTAAGAATATGGGCTCAACACTACCCTAAATCATATGCTTATCAATTATTAAAATATAGATATTTTCTTGACAATATAAATTTAACATATACTAAAGCTGAAAATACACTGAAATACTGTTCATAAAACAGTGCTCTGCCGATTTTACCCTCCCAATTTTACACTAATTTTGATTATATCCTGATACACCAATCAGATATATATACTGTATTTATTTTTATATCTTTTTATTCTTGGTTCTCCCTTCTCTCTCTTGCTCTCACTCCTCTCCCCGCGTCCCAGCTGGGACGACGACCAAACCAACAAAAAAGAACCCTCTCCTCGCCGGAACGTAACGAGGCATGCAACGAGTGATTTTGGTTTCTGAGATGAAAGGGAGAGGATTGGTGTTTTTGGTTCCTCTCTAAAAGTCATTCGAAAATTCCTCGCCGCCGGGCAGTCGATATGAAAATATGGTGCGATTTTGAGAAATCGACGGTATTTCCTAATCTAAGTTTGGTTTGTGCGTTCTGCTGAATTTGAATTTGAATTTCACAGATGTAAATAAATGGCTGAATAATCAAGGGGATTTTGTGAGGAAATAGAGATGAAATGTCTCAGACCAACAAAAGGATGGACTATGATTAACAAAAGACTGAAAAACAATATGCCATGAAAGGTGGATTAGGATAAAAAAGACTGAAAAACAAAGCTTGCTGCTGATGCAGAGTCGTTTTATTTTTCGCACTAAAGGGAGGTATTTAATATGTCGTAAAGGCCAAACCCTTTGCTTTAACTTTCAAATCAACGAGGCTAATGCTAGGAAGATAAAATTTGTAAATTAAATGATATGAAAGTTTGATGATTGGATTTGGATTATGACTTAAGCGATGATAAATGTGCTCATTTTTATTAGTGACACATCATTTAATTTGCAAATTTTGTTTATAAATTTAATCTCTCTAGCATTACCAAATCAACAAATATGCTTATGTAGAGAACCATGAACATGAATAGAAAATGTTAATATTGATTTTGGTTTATTTTTTGTTTTTATTTATAAGTATTTATGTCTTCTCCTAATTCACTCATTTGACTCTTTTAATCTTCTTCTTTTTTTTGGATATTTGATAATTATCCAGATGAAATTTGTGATTAAGTTTTATTGGAATTTTTTTATTTAATTTGATCTGTGATTTTTGTAAGTTAAGACTTTGTTGTTGTTGTATGCATGGGAGTTCAAAGTAAAGAGGAGTATGCACATATTAAGCTTATGTATCACAATCAGATTGTTTATAGATTTTGTACAATTTTTAATTGGACTATCTCCTAAATCTTTTGTATGTAAATAGTACCATACAAAATTTTATACGGTTTTCAATCCTGCAGCATCGTGTGGGGGCATTGTTTGCTAGTATTATCTTATTTATTATATGCATTATATTACTAACTAAATAGTGAATTTTAAATAAAAACGAGACTAAATAGACTACTATTATCTTTACCAAAAAAAAGACTTATAATAGTAGTGTGTGTGCGAAATTTTTTATTTTTGTTTTTAAAACTAAAGGAGAGAGAGGAAGAGAATAGTGAGGAGAGAGGTAGAGAGGGAGAGAGGTTTTTTAATTTTTTTTAATTTTTAAATTAGTGATGTTAAAATCACATATAGGTGATGTTTAAATAAAAAATAGCTGGCCTTAAATTAGATTTGTTGTGAAAGAAGAATAAACCGTTATCCGATGAAAAATTCATTATCCGACCTTACCAAAAAATCCATTTAGAGATTCTACGGTTTTGAGTTCAACAAAAATAAACGAGTTCGCATATAGGGATATTATATTCGAATCCGATCCGTCCCATTGCTATCTCTAACCGGATAATATCTTTATGGACAACAACTTGTTTTGTCAATTCCAAATTTCAATCCATCCATCCTGTCGACGATTTGTTGGTTGCTGGTTCTCGACCTCTAGTACAATGAAAGAAACACTACAGAGTCTAGAGGTCTAGCCGTAAGGAGAATCATGAGTGAACATTTTTATATGTACGATAACTTAATGTTATAACACGTTATTGGTTATTGATTATTGATATGTTGTTTATACTATCAGTATTATCGATTCTTTGATTACATAGATGTTAATATTTTTATTAATAAAAGTCTAGGTGTAAGTAAATGATAATAAGGTTAACATTTTATCTGATAGTCAAACAAGACACATGGTCAGACTGTCTGATCCAAATTATTTTTTTAAATGTAAACATATATCATTGAGGTCAAAAGAATTATGGGAAGATTTTTTCACGTTGTATGGCCAACCTTAATGTCGATCAATAAGAACTTCGACAAAATAATTTGATTACCTATTGTGATATAGTGCACTGTTGAGGACCATTTGGTAAGCGTAAGAGCAATATTTTCTGGGGTGTAACAATTGGTCAACTGGTCTTCCCCTTTTGTTTCTTTCTTGAGCATGTGCAATTTGATCAAGATTGATGTTAGATACCAAAGACAAACCAAAGCACATGATATCTTTTTAGAGCTTCGACAAAATAACAATAACTGAGCTAGACGAGCACTATATAAAGTGCGTGGCGTTCTCAGTGGCTTGATCGTGATTCCAGTTATAAGGTGATTGATGACACAGTATGCATAATGATCATGTATATTATGTACTTTTTTTTATCTAGAATCTCATGATTTGAAACAGATAAACTAACACAATATATCCTATAAAACAATATGTAATTTTTTTTTATAACAATTACATGGCGAGACGATTTTGAATTTGCTTATTAGTTTTGTACAGGTGACATTAGATTGACGACTTAAAAAACAAATAGTTTGGATCATGACCGAAGATATTGTGGAGTAGACCCAAATGAGTGATTAGTGTCTTATTAACTTATTATAATTGCTTAGCACTCGAACACTATCAATATATATGTGTGTATATATATAAATACATATATATGTGATGATCCTAGTCGTTACGTGAATATGCAGTTATATATATGTAAATCAAGTTCCTAATAAATCATGCATGAACATGTTTAATATACAGTCATGATTGGCCTGCGGCCTGCTTGATTCGCAGAACATGCATGTGTGGTACATATGATTTCGTAGATTGTATTTAAATGCTATTGATTACATATGGTTGTCAATAAAAGGAACAAAGATATCAAATGTACAAATAGAAATAACTTGCAGATACTCCTTGTTGTCTGGACGTGCATGAGGAAAGAGCTCGAGGGAGTGTGCGTGGATTGCTGATTCCATGTGTGGAATGTGCAGTGCAGCCACCTTCCATGAGTTGAGCTCACGTACGTGTGGTCCCTCACCCTCACTCTGCCTTTTAGGCAAAATGTGTGGAGCTAAAGCTTAAAGTATATATTGACCAAAAAAAGCTTAATATGTGTGTGTGTGTGTGTGTGTGTGTGTGTGTGTGTGTGTAGTATTGCAGACCTCCCTTTCTCTCCTTTTCAGTACTCATGGTGCATATTCTCTGACTTATCTGTCTGCCTCCGCATAAATCTCAAGAGGTAACGTGTATATAATACATCACACATATCATCTTTTTTAAAGTTTATGTTTCAAATGAATTGAAAGGAAAAAGTATTGGAATAAAAAGTTTCTGAAATAGGCTAAGTCTTCTTGTTCTTTTCTATTAGTGAACCGTCCTCGTGTGTATAGAGATTAGAGCACAATAATAGAACATGCAAGCGGATACACAAACACACACATGACACACCTCCTTGTTCACTCTGAATGTGATTAACAACTAATCTTTCATAATAAACATGTTATAATCTATACCATTCGTCTGTTAAATCACCATTTAAATCACTTCGTAAAATAATAAAAAAACCAATCAAATTATAAATAATTTAGTTATCCATATTAGCAAACAAAAATAAACAGTTTTGATAACAACTTAAGATCTTGATAATGAACTGTCTATTTTTTTAATACGTTGGAGATTATGAAGTGATATGTTTTCAAACTAAAAGTTTTAGGAAGATAGATTCAAACTTGAGACCTCTTTCAATATTGGGAAGAGAAGTTTTAAACTCAAACTTAAATTTGGTAAATGCATGATAAAGTGGAGTGATGTTGGACAAAGACATTAATGACGCGTGTGTATACACGTACACAAACGATACTATATTTTCGAGCTAATAAGAATCTCTCACATACATGTTATCTTGTCTTATCACGTTGTTGAGAGTACATTCCACATTGGAGATGAAGCCTGGCATTAAGTGCTTAATTAGAAGATTTGGTTCTCTTTACTTATTGTCAATTAGTTTTAGAGTTGGATGCTCACATATTCTAACATGATAGATACTAGGGCTAGCTATTCACATTAGATCTAAGAGTCACACGTGCTCTCACATCACCCAATATGAAACGAATACGTGGTACTCTCAGTCTCACATGCTAGGCCGTATTGGATGCTCACATTTTAACGTATATCATGTCCATTTCTATTCTACTAGTCTATAAATAAGGAAGGGGCTTCAGTTTCACGAATTAAATCCATCGTTTACTCTTTTTTATTCCAATGGTGATCGTTACCAGCAATAGGAAGCCAGGCTTTCCCAAGATAGGCATGGATGAGGACCTAGTCCCAACTTCCTCTTTCTATACAGAAGGTGATGGGGACGACGATGACGACGACGACGACGGAGATGTGGCACCAGCAGCATAGTTACTAGTGTTGTGGATGGGGATCAGTGGCTTAAGGTTTGACTTCATCAACTTTGAGTCTTGAGCTGAAGAGAAAAATTTACAAATATAGTAAGAATATCCGCATGCAGTTATGAACTTATACTCACGGATCAATATCCTATATTTAATACAACTGTTTGTAAACAAAACAATTCCTTAGAGGAAGTGTGTGTGTATATATATATATATATATATATATATATATATATTGGTATGGCAATCTAATATTAGGAGCTGCATGCATACAAAGGTTCCTCTGTGGCTTATATATTAAGCACCAGAGGTTCTTCATTACTGATGTGATCATCATGTACGTACTGATGTAATATTGCACTTTTATAATTAGTGATATCTACTTAATTATTATGAGTACCTAATAAGATCTCTCTCTCTCTCTCTCTCTCTCTCTCGATTCGCATTTCTTACATGGAATTTATTTGCATGTAGTTAATAGATAGGGCTGATTTTCGATACATAGGATTTGATCAGAAACAAGCTTTTCTATTCTAATCCAAAAATTTTCGGAATAAAAATTGTTTTCCAATTTCGGAATATTTAGAGTATTAAGAGTGTTGAAAATCGGTATGATCTCAGAATTTTTGGAACATATTACAAATTCCTACATTTTACATGTTTTTCAAACTTAATTTTGTAGTCATGCAATCCAAAGTTTTTCCTTAATTTTTAGTATGTATTTTTTATATTTTTCATTACTAATTTGGCCTAATTGGATTATTAGTCCCTGTGGTAATAGGATAGTTGAAAGATAACCCATTTGGTAAAAAAAAAAAAATTAGGATTTAAGCCCTTGTAGTGAAGTTTGTTAGGATTTATGCCCAAAATTAAAAATTCCATCAACTTTTTGTTAATTATTAGCACGTGAGCCACATATATTAGGCTAAAACAGAACTCTCCTTACACATATTAGGCTAAAACGGAACTCTTTGTTAAT
The DNA here is from genome assembly GCA_036320875.1 of Cotoneaster glaucophyllus. Classification (NCBI taxonomy): domain Eukaryota; kingdom Viridiplantae; phylum Streptophyta; class Magnoliopsida; order Rosales; family Rosaceae; genus Cotoneaster; species Cotoneaster glaucophyllus. Next base: position 10,631,047 of record CM070064.1, on the reverse strand, counting down.
TGTTAGCAAGTGGGGCTGACTCACGTGCTAATGTTTAACAGAAATTTGACATAATTTTTAAATTTGGGCATACATCCTAATAAACTTTACCACATGGGCTTAAATCTTAGTTTTTTTTTACCACATGGGCTAACTTCTAACTATCTTGTCACCACGGAGACTATTAATCCAATTAAGCCTATTAATTTTGTAGTATTTAAGTATGTTTACTTTATGAATATATATAACTAGGATAATGCCAAGGAGATCAATTTGCAATTGAATAGGAAATAAGCACATAATCAATACTTAAGTAATAATCCAATTATCAACAACCATTATTTGGTTTGCAAATTTGGTCTTTCCTAGAATTACCATAGAACTATGTTTATGAGTGTATAAAACATAAATACATGTTTGTTTGTAATATACAGGTACAATAGAGCACACCTAAATTTACACTCGTCAAATTCTACTCTTTATTTTGTATATATATGTTTATGATTAAATATAAGAAATAAAAATTAAAGGGAATCCAAAATTAGTTGCCAATGAACACGATAAAAATATAAAATTTGACTACAAGATACATACAACTAGTAAATAACTAAAATTAAGGGGAATCCAAAATTGGGGCTTAAGTTTGAAATTTTCAGAATCACTAGCTAGATGCATTTTGATTAAATCTAATTTTTTTCGGAATGATTAGATTTAAGACTTTTTCGATTGAGAAATTACTCAGGTCGAAGTCGGAATTTCCAAACCAAAATGGTCAGCATTATAACAAAAGTTCAATGACAACTAAACCTTCTTATGAAAAGAAAATTGAAATACAAAAATTTCAATCCATAAATTAGGTTTGAGAGGAACGTCTTCTATTAGTATATATCAAATTTCTCATAGTAGGAGCAAGTGGCCCCTTACCACAGTGGTGGAGAGGTGTTGAGCCCTTACATGACGACGTGAGTTCAAACCCCGTCAGTTGTTAATCAAACAAAATTCATCGTTTGACAACAAAAGAAAAGGGATCATTTTGGTTCCGGTTCTTAATCATTGTTCTCACATAGTTCTAGCAAGAAAACAAATACCCATGTAGTTATTAATAAGGAAAACTAATGAAAAGGGCTTGAAAACTGAGTTTTAACGATAAGGACAAAATAAAGGGTAAAGTGAATAGTACCAGGTTTGACATTTTACTGTAAAATTGTGGTTTTTCGTTAAAGTGAACAGTACCGTAGACTTTTCGTTAAAACTCCCTTAATAATATAGTGCAAAAATAACTATTGATATATTTTAAAACATAAAATAAATACATATAATTAGCATGGGTACGTTCATAAAAAAAATCGGTACAAATTAAATTAAAAATATGGGTACATATTAAAATTCAAAACTATGGGTACAAATTAAATTGAAAATATAGGTACATATTAAAATTCAAAATTATGGGTACAAACTAAAACTAAAAAGAATATTGGTATAAATTAAAAAAATGATACAAATTATAAATAGAAATATATGGGAAAAAAAAAACACTAACAAGATTATATTTGAAAATGATTAATAATTTTTTATTTTTAAATTGACATATAATGACTTGGAAATAATTTAATATTCAAATAATTACATGAAGAAAAGTTAAGAGACCTTGACCAAAAATGAAAAAAAGAATAAGGTTTCAATTAATGAAATGAGAAATGAGGGATGAAAATTTAATTTATCCAAAAAAAAATTTCTCACAGTAGGATGTTTCTTCTTTCCAAGAGGATGAACATCGGCCCAAGAAAATCGTACTTACAATCAAGGGTAAATTACATAGTACCCCTTCAGGTTTGAAGTCTATTACAACCCCATACAACATTTTTAAAACATTTCACTTTCATACATTTGCTTATCATTTTATTTCAATTTCATATAACCGTTAAAAAATCTGTTAAATTAACCGTTAAGTGATGATGTGGCAAATATGGGGTCTCCATTTGTGATGACGTGGCTGCCAGATGTGTGCCACGTGGCTAAAAAATTAATAAAATATTTAAAACAATTAACTAAAAAAAAGTTATATTTAAAAAAAAAAAAAAACTAGAAGTTGTCTTCCCCACCCATCCCTTCCCCTTCTTCGCAACCCCCCAACCCACCCCTCTCCTCCACTCTCTTCACCTCCCTTTTTTTTTTTGACAGCTTCCATCTTTTTACTATTTTACTGCTGATATGGAGAAATTTGTGAGGGTAATTTCCATGGCTCCTCTGCTTCTGCTGCTCTGTTTGCCTTTTGCTTTGGCCGGTCATGACTACGGGCAGGCTCTGAGCATTCTGTTCTTTGAAGCTCAGAGATCTGGGTTTCTTCCCCGCAACCAGAGAGTCACTTGGAGATCCAATTCTGGCTTGTATGATGGCAAGGCCAATAGGGTAAGTTCTTAGTCACTCTTTCGGTAAAAATCTTAATTGGGTTTTGTAGTAAAATGATGTGGAGAAATTAAATTACCCAGTTCATCATTTTGCATAAAGATTTCAATCTCCGAGAGAGAGATGAGTGGAGGAGAGGGGAGGTGAAGAAGAAGAGAGAGGAGTGCATGAGATTAGGGTTAGGGTTTGAGGCTTTGCGGAGAAGCTCATCTCCGAGAGAGAGATGAGAGAGAGAAGAAGAAGAGTGGAGGAAGAAGCTATCAGAAATGGTGATGAGGAGAGGACTGAGAAGGGGATTTTTGGGAGGTGTGATGGGGGATGGGAGAAAGGGAGAAATGGGTGGGCTCGGGTGGGATTTTTGGGGGTGGGTGATGATGGATGGGAGAGAGGGGGGTGAGGGGTGGGGAAGACGACTTCTGTGTTTGTTTTTTTTTTTTTTTTTTTTTAGTTAATTATTTTAATATTTTAAATTTTTTATTAATTGTTTAGCCACGTGGCACATATGTGGCAGCCACGTCATCACAAATGAGGACCCCATATTTGCCACATCATCACTTAACGGTTAATTTAACAGATTTTTTAACGGTTATTAACAGATTTTTTAACGGTTGTATGAAATTGAAATAAAATGATAAGTAAATGTATGAAAGTGAAATGTTTTAAAGATGTTGTATAGGGTTAGGGGTGGAAAAAAATCCCAAAAATCCCGAACCAAACCGAAAAAATACCGATCCCAAACCAAAAATGTCCCAAACCGAATTTCCCAAAATTTTCGGGATGCTATCCCGAACCAATCCCGAAATTTCGGTATGGGAATCGGGATCGTCTTCTCAATTTTTCGGTATTCCCATACCGAACCGAAATATACAGATAATAATATATATTATTTTTTTAATTATAGTCAGAGATAATTTCAACCATTGGATTGTTTCAAATTAATCTATGCCGTTCATTCCTTGTTAGAGTTTCTCCCAGTCAATTCGTTTCGATTTCATTCTCCTTCATTTCTCACTCAGTCTCAGCTCAGCCACCGAGAGCCCTCTCCTCCTCTCTGTCTCGACTCTCAAATCCAACTCCAGCCCGTCACTGGCCCACCACCACACGAAGCCACTGCTCTCTCTCTCCGTTGGTGGAGCCTTCCTTCACCACACAGAGCCACAGCCATCGCTATCTATCTCTCAGGAGTCTCTCACGCGATTCTCTCTCTCAGATTCAAACACTCAAAGGCTGAGAGTCTTCATCCAGTGCATTGTGCATCGATTCTCCCCGAAGTCAGGTAAATATGGGAATTAATTTAGGGTTTGAAATTTAATTTAGGGTTTGTGAAATTTAATTTTCGAATTCTAGATTAGGGTTTGTGAAATATAATTTTCGAATTCTTGAAATTTTGGTTCCACAGATTCTATTTAATTGATCTAATGGTTCTTGGGTTTTTGCAGATTGGACCATCTATTTGTGAAGGTTCTGGTTTAGTGCAGTAGGAATAAGGCAGAAACTAGTTGAGAGAATTTCCGGCATTTTTGTATAAGATTCTTCCCCTTTTTTTCTGCTTCAAAGTTTTAATTTTGTCCAATTCGATAATTTACAATATAGATGGGTTGCTTTAATGTTCCAAAATCTGTGGTTTTCTGTTTTGTCTTGATTGATATATGAAGTGAAGGTTTTCTGTTTTCTGGTTTGTAAATTTAGGTTCTTCTTGGACTTCTTTTCTCAAAGTATAGCTGCTCTACAACTTAGACTAGTCATCTGATTAGTGTCTAGACCTTTTTGAACTCCCTTTCTATAACCGTATGAATTTGGACTTTGGCTTCTCAGGTCAAACTGAATGAATTTGTAAACCCTTGCAAAGAAGTTGCTGACTACATATATGAGATTACAGGAGTTTCAGTAGCGGATTTGGATGGAGTTACATTCACATTGAAGGATATACAGGTATTAAGGTTATTTATACGTTTCAAGGGGATTTTTTTCAATCTGATTTAAAGGGATTATGCATGACTATTTTTTACCTGAACTTGTTGGTTTATATTGTAGAAGGAGTACGAGACGCTTGAAGAAGTTGTTGTCAGATGGTTTTATTTTATTGGGGCATAGCTTATGCAATGACCTGCAAGGTAAGTTCTGTTGTTCTGTAAGTAGATGTTTGGACCTTTTTGATGTCTCAAACAACTCATATTATCTTCTTGTTTTCCTTTTCAGTTTCTGCAATTTAAGTATGACTTTGTATTTCTTTTTTATTTCTGCTGTATTGTTCATTGTTCTTAATATTGCTATTTTTTGCTCACAGCATTGAAGTTGAAACATGCCAGGGTGATTGATACTGCATGTATCTTCCAATACTATGATGGCCCTATCCATAGAAAACCTTCCTTAAATAATTTGTGTAAGGTAAGTTATAAGAAGCTGTTTTATCGCTGTTGAGAGAATTTCCGGCATTTATGTATAAGATTTGATGCTGAGATAGGTTCCAAATTCAGTTTGAGTTATGCAACATTGAATTCTTAACATTCGATTCATAAAACGTAGTATATGCATCTCAAATTGCTTCCTTATATATACTTTTCAACTTCTAATTGATCTTTAATGCTTCAATAGTCCAAAAGCCCAAAATTATTTCGGGATTCCCGATTTGTCCCGAAATCCCGAAACTATTTTGGGATTCCCGAAAATTGGGATTCCCGAAAATTTGGTTTGAGATCGGTATTGAAATTGGGATTCCCGAAAACTTCGGTTTGGGAATCGGGACAAGTGTTTTGGTTCGGTATCCCATACCGAACCAGCCCTATATAGGGTTGTAATAGACCTCAAACCTGAGGGGTACTATAATTTACCCTACAATGAATTTTATACTACTTTAATCTCATTTATTGAAGGTATAAAGAAAAAAAATTATTTATTGAAAAGGTTGAGCCTTTGTATAGCGGCGTGGGTTTAAACTTCGTTGATGACTAATCTAACACCTAATCTAACAAAATTTATCATTTGACAAAAAAAAGGCTGATTTTTTTTGGTAATGAAAATATTGATTATTTAGGATATAAAATTACCCTTAGAGCTTCAATTTCAGATTTAATTGTTTGGCTTTGTACCCAATATTTGAGACTTAAACCCTAAAATCCAATCACTTAACCGATATAATAGCTCGTTTGGAAATATTTTGTCAAATGACTAAACGTTTTTGGTGAAAGTAATTTTGGGTTCCAAAAGCATTTGAAGTGCATTTTGGAAGAAGCACCAGTTATGTGCTTCTTGCAGGAAACACTCTAAGATTCACTTGCATTTTTAATAAGAATTAGTTCCAAAAGCACTTTCATTAAAAGCGTTTTCAATCATTTTAAAAGGAAAAATTCCAAACATACAATAAGACTAGCATCTTAATTTAAAGCTATAACATGTATGGATGTTGATTCTACACCCTAAAACATAACAACGTTAATAAATAGGACCAAATCTGTATAGACGAGTCATTTTCCTTTTCTTTTAAAACGTAGCTGAGTCACTTAATGTAAAACTATATTCTAATGTGACTAGATTGGATGGCGCAAACTGTGGACTTCCCGTTTGCTGTGCAGTAGCTTTTCCGTCGTAGAAATTGATTAGAAATGAGATTTTTTTCAGCAAGTTCCGTGTTCGATGACATGGAGGTGACAATAGGCCCTCAGAGCGTGGATGGACTGTTGATTCCACGTATGGAATGTGCAGTGCAGACACTTGCCATGAGCTTAGCCAACGTGTAAAAACCAACATCCCACTATGACAAACGAATGGAGGGAGCCCAACCATGTCATCACTCTCTCCCGTGGGCGCCAAATTGCCAGCCAAGGGTTGCATCCATCAAGATCAGAAAAAACTAAAGAGATTGCAGAACGCACCATAAGAAAATATCAGGTCTCTGTCAGAGAGATATGGTATTATTCCTTTGTTTCCTTATTATAAATATACAAGCAGAGATGTATACTATATACTATACTACTGCAGTCTCCAGCATAAAATATAAAGGTCTACCTGCAGTACATGACTTATTTAGTTTCTTGGTCATTTTCTTAGGTAAGCAGTTCCATTGTTGGTCATTAAGCGATTTAATATTTATTTATAAACACAGACACACATATATATAAATATATATCATTTGCTATGACGACTTGGAATTCCTCCAAGTTGGTTGTTAAGGAGGACCTGATGAAGACTCAGCTCTATGTTCACAAAAAAAATAATTGGGATGACGACAACAACGACGACGATGATGCAGGCGCTGTTGCTCCAGCCGCATAGTTAAATGTATGCATTGAGACAGCTTGAGGCACTTCCTCAAGATTGTGAGCTTGGCAACTATGGGGTACAGGATGGTGTGGTACTTCTACTTTTTCTCAACAGGTGGTTGAGCAATGCTGGGTTTTGGCAATTGGCCCGTGCCAGCTCTCAAAGATATATCGCTTTTGTTTGATTGGGAAGGTTTCATATATATATATATAGAATATAGTATTGAAACAAACATTCAATAGAAAAAAGTATATAATCTATGCAAAAACCTAGTTTTCTCAACCTTGCTAGGGTTTTCAAAAGCATCAGAACAGGCATGAAAATCTATGCAAAAACCCAGTTTTCTCAACCTTGCTAGGGTTTTCAGTTTTGTCCCAGACTAGCTTGTTCAGTTCAGATATAGCATGAAAGATCATTAACTAATTTAAAGGATAAGTGCAGAGGCTTATATGCTTGGATATGTTAATTTTTTCTTCTTCTAATTAATCTAATCTAAACTTTGCGAGCGATGGATTCAAACTTGATTGTACAAAGAAAGTACAATAGTTTTTGCTGTCTAAATTTCAGGAAGATTTTTGGGCGGCATAGAGTTTGGGGAAATTTGGAAAAGTAACCATATTTTAAACCCTATTTAGAATTATAGCCACCATTTTAGTTTTATGATAATTCTAACCAAAACTTGATATAAAAGTACTAATATACCCTTAATGAAAATTTGGAAAAGTAACCATATTTTAGACCCCATATAGAATTATAGCCACCATTTTAGTTTTATGATAATTCTAACCAAAACTTGATGTAAAAGTACTAAGAATTGAGATCTTAAAGCATAAAAGAGGTAGCCTCCTCAATACTACCCAATACCCCTATTCTCGAACCCCTCCATTTCCTCAAAACTTGATGTAAAAGTACTAATAGTTGAGTTCTCCTCCGAATGATTTCGTTAGTATGATCATGTTGGTTAACGATGCCTTATACAATTACGCTTGTGTTGGTGTAGGTCACTCTGGGGATATCTACACATGAAGGTTTTGTTTTTGTTGTGAGAAACCCTAATATTAAGGGTATATTAGTACTTTACATTAAGTTTTGGTTAGAATTATCATAAAATTAAAATAATGGCTATAATTCTATATAAGATCTAAAATATGATCACTTTTCCAAATTTCCCATAGAGTTTCTATGATCTGTTTCCATTCTCTTATGCATTGGAATGGGCCTCACATACTGGCATCTTCCTAGTTTTTATTTCCAATTTTCTAGTGGAGTTGGCTCAATAATTCTTTGGGCACCTTGAAAATCTTTTAGTGGTTTCTGGGCTTGAATTGAGGAGCCTACAGGCTGAAGGGCCCAATTCATATTCCAAATAGTGTGGGTAAATAAGAGATAATTCAGGAGTAATGAATTTGGGCTATAAATAAAAATTGCATTTCAAAACATATTTTTAATACAACAATATCTTTAAAGTAAAAAATAAGATAATAAATTAGTATTGAATTCGTGGATAATCCCTTACTTATAAGTGGAGGAATACGACTAAACCGTAATACTAAGTAATAGAAATACACTACAAAACATTAGAGAAATTTGAAATACGTTTTTAACTAAGGCATTACTAAACGTTGGGACTCTCTATCTAATGTTAAACTGCTTTTATAACCAAGGACATGTTACTAGTGGATTTAGGCTACATGCATCGGATGCACCTCCGTTTGCCAGAAATCGAGCACAAGAGAGATGGGCCGCCCTTCTGGTCTGTCGGAAAACTAGCAAGTTTGCTCCCTGTTGCTGTGCAGCGATAGCTGCATAGCCTTTTTTAAAAATAAAAAAAGGGCCAAAATGAAGTCGTTTTAAACTTTGGAAAAATTGAAATGCAGAACATTAAGATCCTCTGTCTAATGTTGAATTGCATATGTAATCAAAGACTATTTAAGTTTGCATCTAAAAGGGCTAAAAGGGTTCTGTTTGAATATTCTTTTTTTTTTTCCTTTAACTTTTGTTTAAAAGCACTTTCACTAAAACTTTGCTAGTAGAAGCATGTCAAATTAATTAAAAGCATGTGTTTCTTTCATAAAGCACGTCTAACATATAAACACCTAAACTTTTCTGTCAAACATGACCAGAAATGTTAATAATCTCAAGCGCTATTTTGTAACAATCCGTCCTCAAATATTACGGTTTTTATAATTTTTAAATGTGAAATTATGAAAAATGCCCTTCGAGGCAAATGAGTTGACTTTTGTTGACCGTCTTGTCGTGTCATGTAAGATCTGTTTCCTTGGCATATGCTTGTAGTACTCAGCGTTACGGACACGTGGGCGCAAGCGTAATTGAATTTGGAGCTAAAACGAGGATTTTACGGAACTACGAAATTGAGGGTAAAATTGTCATTTGACCATCATCTAGAAGGCTCCATATTTGCTGGAGCAGTGAGATGGTGCCACATGTGTGGCTAGGATGGAGGGATGAGAGAAGAAAGTAAGGGGACGGCCGATCAAAAAGCAGCAAGGGAGAAAGATGAGAAGCAGCCAATCGGACCCTAGACCACCCGACTCATTTCTAGTCGTGACCCGGTGTTCCGCGGCTTTTTCGACGCCTTTCATGGTGTTTTCCCAACTTTTCACGGCCAACCACCACCTGTAAACACCACCACGGAATCCCTCATGTGATTCCCACCCCAAACCTGACCAGTTTTGGCCACATTTTGTGGTGCACAGTACCCACGGGTTCGAAAACCCTTCGTCGGCGATTGACCATTTTTGAAGCTTATTTCTTCCACCATCACCACTAAAGGACTTCCTTCAACACCAGGAACAAGCCCCAAACAAGATTGGGGGCGTCAAAGCTCGATTTGAGGACAAATCAATGAATACCCATTTCTAGGGTTCCGATGGATCGAGGGTGATTTGAGGTGCTTTTGACCGAATTGAATTTCAGCCCAGGTATAAAAATTGTTCCTCTCATTGAGCTTTACTTACTTGTAAAAGTTAGGTAATTTTTAGAGTAAGTCGAAAAATTGAGTTTTCGTACGCCAGAAACCACCACATGCGGCGGCACGTGGCCTTCCAGGCTGCAACCCCATGGCGGCTCGTGCGGCGGCGCGTGGGAAGAAACTCGAGGCCCCTCATTAGGTTTTTTGAAGTGTCGAATCCAAATCCGCCGTCCGTTTTCCCAAATTCTAGCATTTTAGTAGAGTTTTACTAAATGGTTCCTAATTGGGGTTAGGTGCATCGGTGGAAAATGACTTAACCCTTGCTAGCTCGAGCGGTTCCCGAGTAACAAAATATCTGTGAGTGGACCCCTTGTCAACTTACATGGTTTTATAAAATGTTAGGTTTGCATGCATTGCATATTTTATGAAATGAGCATGTTTTCTATTATGTCTTGTGAATTCTATATTAATGCTTTTGAAATAGGGTAAATTACATAGTAACCCCTCAGGTTTGAGGTCTATTACAACCCCATACAACGTCTTTAAAACATTTCACTTTCATACCTCAACTACTATTTTATTTCAAAATAATATCTCCGTTAGATTTTCCATCCATTGGTCTGTTAAATGCTGACGTGGCTGCCACATTTGTGCTGATGTGGCTGCCACGTGGTAAAAAAAATAATTTTTTATACATTAAAAATATTATAATATTAACCCAATTAAAAAAAAATAGAAAAACCCGAACCTAGATCCCCTTTCTTCCCCCTCTCCTCTCTGCAACTCCCATTTACAAAATCCCTTCCCACTATCCCTCACCCACCCCCCCCCCCCAGTGACCTCCCCCCAAGCGACCCACATCCATATCCCTAACCTAGAACCCAAAAACCTACAAGAAGAAGAAGAAGAAGAAGAAGAGGGAGGAGAAAGAAAAAAAAAGCCCCAGTTCGTCCCCCCAAAAACCTACAACAACAACAAGAAGAAGAAGAGGGAGAAAGAAAAAAACCCCAGTTCGCCGGAAGGTCGATGGGGGAAGGGAGGTGGGTCGCGGCGGGGCCGGGGGGAGGGGTGAAGGGTTATGGGGGGAAAGGAGGTGGGTCGTGGGTCGAGGCAGGGCGAAGGGGTAAGGGTTATGGGCTTCTTCTTCTTCTTCTTGTTTTTTGTGGGTGGGGGACGAACTGGGTTTGGGGTTTTCTTTTTTTTCTTCTTCCTCCCTCTTGTTGTTGTTGTTGTTGTTGCAAGTATGCAGGTCGCTTGGGGGTTGCAGAGAGGAGAGGGGGAAAAAAAGGGATCTGGGTTCGGGTTTTTCTGTTTTTTTTTTTTTTTATAATTGGGTTAATATTATAATATTTTTAATGTATAAAAAATTATTTGTTTTACCACGTGGCAGCCACATCAGCACAAATGTGGAAGCCACGTCAGCATTTAACAGACCAATGGAAGGAAAATCTAACGGAGGTATTATTTTGAAATAAAATGGTAGTTGAGGTATGAAAGTGAAATGTTTTAAAGACGTTGTATGGGGTTGTAATAGACTTCAAACCTGAGGGGCTACTATGTAAATTACCCTTCGAAATAATTATGATATATCAAAATTACGTTTTACTAAAGGATATAAATGATTGGATTCTCGTATATGAATTTTTATGGCTTTCGAATATGTTTTATTTTACGGATTTATGATTGTGCGATATCATGGATTGATGTGATGAGACTTTGAGCTTTTGAGTTCCGGATTTAAGATGAGATTTTGAGATATGTTTTCGGTACTTATCTAACAGGTTATCATACAACACATTCACATAACACGGGTATGTAGACATCTATGGCCATAGGACACAGTTGGGGATATCTATGTATATATTTCTTCTCCAGCGTAACCCGGAGTCGTACAACTTCACCTTCGAGTGATGGGGCCTACCATATTTCTTCTCTGGCATAACCCAGTGTCGTACAGCTTCACCTTCGGATGATGGACATGTATTGCCTTCAGGCGAATGAGAAGTTGATGATATTGATGATATACCCCCAGCTTTACTAGCCCGGGGCTAGTGTCGGTGTGTGATGTTATATGTTTCTTCTCTGGCGTAACCCAGAGTCGTACAACTTCACCTTCGAATGATGGGGCCTACCAGGTTTCTTCACTGGCGTAATCTAGTGTCATACAGCTTCACCTTCGGATGATGGACAAGTACTGCCTTCGGTCAACTATGATACCCTTAGAGAGTACAGTATTGATGAGATTTATGGATTTGCCTTCAGACGATGATAACACCGTTATTGAGCATGGTTTTACTCGTACTTGTTTTACTAATGATGTCATGGCATGCTAAAATTTTCAGAAAACTTACTATATGTAGTATTATATATGTTTTCAAAACAGGGGGTTAATATGTTCATAAAGGAAATGGTTTTTCTTATTATTAGTACTTGGTCCACTCACTCTTTTGGTTTTGTGCCCCCTCCGGATTTAGATTCGAGGCACACGATCCCGGCATCAGAGCACTTCTGCTTAGGCATCTTTGAGTTTCCTTTGTGTAGTACACATTCCTCGGTTTATAACTTTCTATAATACTTCTTTCACTTTATTCTTGGTTAGTTGTATACTCTGAACACGTTCATGCACTGGTATTTCTCTTTCTAATTACATATTTTATCTGTATGCATGTTTTTAATGGCTTCATCACCCTCGGGTGTCGGCCAGCACGTACCTACCCTGATATTTGGGGGATATCGGGGTTGGGGCGTGTCATATTTGTTATTATAAAACACTTCCAAATACAGTTAAATCTCTATAAATTAATAGTCTTGGGACCAAGAAAAATCTTTTAATTTCTTTTTAATTCAATTAATAACTTATTAATTTATCAAGACATTCCTTATTTTCTTAAATGTTGTACATTATATTTTGTTCTCGTTTTAAGAACTAACGGTATTTTATTTTATTTTTTATTTTTTTTCAAAGACGGTATTTTATTTATTTGATTAACCAAGTAAAATTCATGAATCGACTTGTTTTTCTCACAAATAGATTGTACATTGTTCAATGTACTACATTATTCTATTTTATGAACATTTAGCCAAGCAAAAAATCTCTTTAAATAAACAAAAGTTATAGTAACACAATACATAATGTATACAATAATGGCTTCTCATCTCAAAGATGTAAAGAATCAACAATGACGAATAAAAAACGTAAAGTATTGTGCGAGTACATTACAAATGACCAAGTAGCACTAAAAAACTATTGTAACAATGGGTTATTAATTTATATATTAAGTGAGACCTAAATGAAATTTTTATAATGTATTATCTTAAAACTTTAGTCATTTATTAATTTAGCACGTTATCTTTAAGTCGAAACAAGTCAAATATATTACTTAACCGAGGTTATTTATCCAAGTTCTACCGTAGTTTGGAATTTCTCGTCCAAAGTCCAAACACACAAAGGGATATTGCAGCTTTGCAACTGAGTCTAACTGTTGATCATTGACTAGTATGTCGTTTGGATGTGCTTTTAAAATGACTGAAAGCGCTTTTAGAGAAAATGTTTTTTAGTTTCAAAAGCACTTAAAGTGCTTTCTGGAAGAAACACATAACTGGTGCTTCTTGTAGAAATCACTTAAAGTGCTTTTCCAGAATTTACTTGCATTTTTACTAATGATTGGTTCCAAAAACATTTTGACCAAAAGCGCTTTCAATCATTTTAAAAGCACATCCAAACGAGCACTAGGATTCTCTTCTCTTCTCTTTCCCTCCCCTTCCATCCCCTTCTTTTACATTCTTTATTTTGTCTTTCTTTTTCTATAAAAAACTAATATAAGATGTTAACTTGGCTTAACCGTGACTGTTCAAATAGGAGAGAAGGGAAGGAGAGGAAAAAAAAGAGAATCATGCTCCGTCGATCATAACTTGCTTATGGATCAAACAGTACTGAATCTTGTAGTTCACACAGAGAATCCTGACCCAAGTTGTTTCTTTTGGCCAGGCAGTCGACAAAGTTGTCAAAAATTTAAGCAGGTCTCACTTAAAGTTATCACTTCACTTGATAGTCGCGCTGGAACTGATGGCTCATGCAATTCCTGCCGTCCTTTTTTCATGTGAAAAATCAACACGAACGTGTACACTGTGAGGACCAAGTCTCTCTTCGCTATTCCCAGCCACAAAATTCACCTGTCCCAACTCTTCAATCTTCAATACTTCACCCAACAACACAAACTACTTGTGTCACAACTTATTAATTTCCCACAAATCTTTGTCTCCGACCCTCCAAGTTTCTCTGGAGTTTGGAGTTCTTAAATTTCAGAAACCTCACTTTCAGATCACTCTTTTTTCCACTTTCTGGAAATTTGACTTTTTTTTTTATCATAAATTTGTTCGAATTCGAAAACCCATTTGTTGTTTTAGATTGGTTTTGTGTTTCTTCAATTGGGTAGTTCCTGGGAAACATGGCTATGCATGTTAGCAGTGCATGTTTTGCTGCTTTGAGTGAGAGGAGAGTTCCTAGGGTTAGAGCTGTTGCTTCTGAGAATGTGACCACTGAGGATGATAAGGTGAAATTGGGTGGCTCTGATTTGAAAGTGACAAGGCTTGGGATTGGAGCTTGGTCATGGGGTGACACCAGTTATTGGAATAACTTCCAATGGGATGGTAAGTTGCTGAAATTCCACTTAAACATTACTGAAATTATTAAATAGCTGAAAATTCGTTTTCAAATTGGTGCTTTATCATGTTACTAGATATTATTAATTCTTATTAAAATATATTTTGAAAAATAGTGAACGTAACCAGCCACCGTCTTTGTTTGTTTGTTTGTTTTTTTTTTGTTTTGGAGATCTCTTCACGTTTTTCGTATTTCTTTATATATATATATATATATATATTTAATTGTGTCTGTACTAGTTGCAGATGAGTTTTACTGAAACTTTGAGCCTTTATTGTCTTTGTATATTAACTTTTAGCATCCCAGAAGTGGGTGTACGGTGTAACGATATAGGCTAGTGTGGATGTGTTCTCTCTATGCATCCGAGTTTAGATTAGTTTAAAGTAAAATATCGCTTGAATCAAAAGAAAAACTTTTAGCATGTGAAGGAGTGTTTTTAATTTAGCTTCACTCTTTGCACCTTCAATAACAATGTGAAGTGTGAGCCCATCATGGCTTTAGATTGAATGAATTATTGTATGATTTGTATCCACTAAAGCAGTTTTCTTGTTTAGATTGGTTTTAATATGTATAAGGGGAAATTAGAAATTACTCAAATGTGTTTATGATGGCAATATGTTTGGAGAAAAGTGCAGACAGGAAAATGAAAGCGGCTAAAGCTGCTTTCGATGTCAGTGTTGATGGCGGAATAACATTCTTTGATACTGCTGAAGTGTACGGCTCCAGGGTAAGAAAAGCGTCGTATAGTTCTTCTGTTCCTCTCAAATATATTTCCATAAAATTTGTTGCAAATCCAAATAAATTCATCGTTATCTATTCTCGCAGGCTTCTTTTGGTGCTGTAAATTCTGAAACTCTACTAGGAAGGTACATTGTAGGAATTCTTTGTAGTGGTCATTTTAATTTCAAGTCAACAGAGATTACAGATAATCACGTCGGTTTCTGTATTTTGAGAATATTAGTAGACAACTGACTCCGAATTTTGCACAGATTTATGAAGGAAAGGAAACAAAAGGATCCAGGAGTAGAAGTTGCTGTTGCGACCAAATTTGCAGCTTTGCCGTGGAGGCTGGGCCGTCAAAGTGTCCTGGCCGCCCTTAAGGATTCCCTGAATCGCCTTGAACTTTCTTCGGTAGAACTGTATCAACTCCATTGGTATGTCCCTTATGAGGCTTTGCTCTTTGTATAAATACTTCTTTGTGCTAAGGTAACTGGAAAATCTGATCAAGTGTTTTGTGTTATTTTTCAGGCCTGGAATATGGGGAAATGAAGGTTGTTCATAAGTAAAACCATTTTTTCATTGAATAAATCTGTCTATCTAATATAATATTTTCGTTTTGTTTCTGAAGAGGTGTATTTGGAAAATCAATTCAGGGTATCTCAATGGTCTTGGAGACGCTGTTGAGCAGGGCCTTGTGAAGGCCGTTGGTGTTTCCAACTACAGCGGTATAAATCAATATCTTATCTATCTTATCTATTTATATTGTTGGTTAAAATTAGCAGTTCAAACCATGAAAAAAAGGTTCTATCTTCTATCATAGATGCTCTTAACCAGAACATGACGTATAAAGTTCGTCATTTCAGAAAAGCGATTGCGTGAGGCACACACGAAACTTCAAAAGAGAGGTATCCCACTAGCATCAAATCAAGTGAATTACAGCCTCATATACAGGGCACCAGAGGAGAACGGAGTTAAGTCTACCTGTGATGAACTTGGGATCACTTTGATTGCCTATTCGCCTATTGCTCAAGGTGAAGTTGGAACCTTGTGTTTTCTTACCATATTCTCATCATCACTCGTGTATGTTAGCTTAAGAATCACTCATGTATTCAAGACCTCTCAGCGTGAACTTAATCGTTGCTAAGTTAGAACTTAGGAGAAGGCAGACTTGCTCACTTTTCTCAGTCAGCCTTTCTATGTGAATTTCAAATTTTCAAGCATTCCTTGTCAAGCAGTTCTTAACTTCAACTTTATGATCTTATTTATTTTATATTTCGTGATAGTTATGGACTTTAGTTGCGGACATAAAGATTCACCTTACAGGCTATCACCTTCCAACTATATGCCTAAATGAAACAATGAAGCACATAAAATTCTGTATATCTTGTGCATTAATGTGCTTTATCTTTTCAACATCTTGCTTGTATTTTTCTTTTCGTTGAATTCAACTGTTGCTGGATAGTTGGCGAATGGCGGTCTTGCATGGTAAAGTTTTAAGGTGAAATATCTTAGCGGTAGGAGGTGTTGTCTATTTGTTGTTCTACACTTGCACTCATATTTTCACCAAACCAATAAATACCTTACAAAAAATTCCAAACATCTTGTTTTTGGTTAAGAAATTAGACAGTTTTTAACGATACAAAAGGGATGTAGTTATTCTAAAACAAACAAAAAAAATATGGATTCTTGATAAAAATGTCTGTTCGGATCTTATATTAGTACTTGTAATCTCTTCGCAACCCCGGGTTACAATGATTATGGCCTTTAAACGCAGATCTTACTAGATTGGTTTTCTGTCACAGCAGTCACGTTTTGTCTGTCTGATCCAGGGGGTGAAAGAGATGAGAAGATTGACATTTCTACTATTTATACATATGCAGGTGCTCTTACAGGAAAGTATACACCTGAAAATCCCCCAAGTGGCCCCCGAGGACAGATTTATACTCCTGAATTTCTTACAAAGGTCATAGTCAATACTTTGAATGCTTGACGCTACACATTAAGTTCCAATTTTTTTTGCTAAAATACTGCTGTTATCTGCAGCTCCAACCTCTGCTGAACCGGATCAAGGAAATAGGAGAAAAGTACAGTAAAACAAACACACAGGTTTGTTGATGCTCTTTAAATTTAACTAGCTTTTATCTTTTTCAATTAGAAGCCCTAAAGTTTTCATTTCTCTGTGAAGCATGGCTGAAAAATTATCCCCAAAAGATCTGTATTTTAGTAGTTAATTCATTTTGGACCTTTGAATACGAGTATCAAACACTATAGATACCGTCGCAACTTCCAGTTCATGCTGAAAGAAGTTTTTTGTTTCATTGTCTTTTATACATGCGGTCCAACTCTTGGTAGTTTCATGTTCTCCATATAAGATCATGAAACTACATTTATATATCAGGCAAGAATTCTGGAATGTAGAAATAGGTGTTGGGGTATTAAAATGTGTAAATATAGTTTGTTCTCTTTGCTGGGATTTAATTCGAGTCGGGCTCCTGTTAACAGGTAGTCCTAAACTGGCTGATAGCCCAGGACAACGTTGTGCCAATCCCGGGAGCCAAAAACGGAGAACAGGCTGCAGAATTTGCTGGTGCCCTTGGATGGAGGCTCAACAGTGAAGAAGTAGCCGAATTGCGCGCTTTGGCTACAGGGATAAAGCCTGTTACTGGTTTCCCTGTTGAAAAATTATAAATTCTAATACAATCATCTGGGCTGTAAATTCTTCTATACAAGAAATATGTATACACATCTTCACATCTAATGCAAATTTGACATGTCTAATTTAAGAGTGACTGCAGGCTGACCATTGATGTAACTAGTAATCTCAGTCATACACTCATTGTGGTCTTAGAACAAGTTCATAAGTGTTTGTTCAGATGGACACGATCCGGGCGGAGAACTAACATCTAACGACAGTTCTCTGTTTTCCGTCTTCCGGTACGAGTAGTAATGGCTTACAAGGAAGAAAATAATGTAGTTCGACCTAACAATAAATTGAAATACTATCATATAAATACTTAGATAAAGCCATTTGCTTCTAAATGGAAAATTAAATCCAAGATCTCAAACATATAACTTGGAAGATGAGGAAAAAAGCATATAGGTACAGTACGCATTAACTAGCCTTTCTCCTAGGATTCTCTCCTCTCATTTCCAATCTACTCTTATTTGAACGGTCATGCTTAAACCATGTTAACATTTTGTGAACTTTACGGAGATAAAAAAAAAAAAGGATAAAGTGAGAGAGAAGAGGAGTGGGGAGGAGAGGGAAGAGTAGCAGCTAAATGATAGGCCTGCTACTCCTGTACTGAAAAATCACAGCCTGCAGGTTCATAGATGGACAGCAGCAGGCCTCTGAGAACAAAGTGACATGAATATTAAGTTCAGAAATTTTGGATCCTTATTCGATGGAGTCGGAAAATAATTAGCTTCTTGCGTACAAGTCAGACAATAATAGTCTCTATGAGACCATTACTCATTACTTGTAAGGTAGCATTACTTTATGCATTCCACACAATTTTACGTGTATTTAAGTACTTTCTTTTTGTAAATTAGATGAGTGACTTTTTACATGTAAAAATAAATGACTTCTTACATTTCAGAAGTCGAATTGTATTTCATTAGTAGCATGTTTTTTACGTACTTAAAAATGGATGGGAAGTAATGAATTAGGGCCAAGAAAGAAGGAAATGAAGGAAATCAATTAGTCGCTCCAGTTGATCTGATTCCTCTACGTAGTACATTCCAGATGATAGTAAATGATCGAAATTATTTTAATTTCTGTTTTCTATAAGTAAACATGACATGTGTCTACCTCCTTTGTGAGCTAGTACTTAGTAGCCTTGTGCATAAACTTACGTACACAAAATTCTAGCCAACAAGCACTATCTACGAATGAAGGAGTAGGATTCTCTCTCCTCTTTTTTTCCCTCCCCTTCCCTCTTCTTCTAATTGAACGGTCACGGTTAAGTCACGTCAACATCTTATATTAATTTTTTATAGCACGAGAAAGACAAAATAAGAAAATGTGAGAGGAGGGAATGGAAGGGGATAAAAAGAGGAGGAGAGAGAATCCAAGTCCACAAATGAAAGCTAACATTAGCTACAAGATTTTGCTCCAAAATCCAACAGTTTTCTCCAGAGACTTGGACCTTGCCCTTAGCTGAGGTTTTTAAAGTGGAAATCTGTTCAAGATATTGATCACGATTGCCTTTTGTCCTTGTGTTGATTCACATGAAAATATAAAACATGATCTGTTAGCAGATTCGACAGGCCACCATCCTCCAAAAAAATTTGGCTTGGATAAAAAAGGTCTGCTACCTCCAAAAACTTTGGTGCAATCGGTGATATTTTCTGATTCCTCATCACTTTATATCACTTATTATGTATGTACTGATGACGATTCACGTGATGAATGATTTAGAAAATGACTAACGAATCAGGGGGAGGGGGAGGGGGAGGGGGGAAGGGGGAAGGGGGGAGGGTGGGGGGGGACAAAGGACTAAACATGGTCCATGCTTCTTTTATGTAGTTCTACTTTGTATGTCAAAATGCATACCAAGTCTAATGCTTGTATAGACAAACTTCAAGGTATACCATCTTTAATTTTATTCTTCTCAGTACACATTCCCTCCTCTTACACATAGGTTGTACCATGTAAACCGATATCATATTTTTCTGTATTTCTCGTCACGTGATTACATTCAAGAGTTGGCCTTCTACCAGACCTATATATCGTTTGACTAATTCTTTTTCCAACTCTTAGACGGCACTCAAAGCTGAAACTGATAAAAGAAAAGAGAAAAAAGTTGACTTTATAGCTTTTCTTCTTCCTTGCTTCTAACTTCCATGGAGATAAGAATAAGATAAGTGCAGATTTGCAATTGCATCATCCAGCAATCTAAAAATTTGCCAACTTAGGCCGAGCTGTCAACAAAAACTTTGCCTCTTACAATCTTGTCCCTCATCATTGTCCAATAAAACATTACTGCCAATGCACACGTGGCACCACCCTCACACGTTATCGATCACAGATCGATTGCCCTTCAAGTTCTAGATTTTGGCTGCCTTAAATATCCAATCCCAGTCATCCATTTTCCAAACCATCCCGCATTCTACAAGCAACTGACCTAGCCACAAGTTTTCAGCATAGCACAACTGGTAACTGCCACGTGGCGTGATGGCATGGGTTTCTGTACAAATATGTAGCTCTCTGCGTCACTAGCAAATCCTTGCTCTCACTGACAACAAGCCCCTGTCTTAACTCTAACTGCTGTAAAAGTCTCATTTATTTGGTCAGTTTCCCAGTTTCCCAGTTTCTTAGTTTCTTGTTGCCCTCCAATCTCACCTCACAACCACAAAGAGAGGGGGAGAGAGAAAAAGAAGTGCTTTTGACAACAGCAGTTTAGAGCTTATACTGTAAGCCTTCAGTTTCCAGTTCAAGAGACGTGCTATTGATCAGGGGTGCTTTTCTATTCAATTTTCTGCTTTGGGTTTTCTTTTATTTCTCATTTCCCTTCTGGGTTTCTATTGCTCTATGCAATAAAAGAATTCCTTTTTGCTTTTTGGGTTTCTACTTTTGTAGAAAAGCGGAAAAAATTTCATGTCATAATCTTCTTTATTCTTTCTTATCTTATTTTTCTTAATAATATTTTCCTTTAAGTGGTGAATGATGTCTCTATTTCCAACTGCAACTTTCCTGTTGAAGTTTCTCCATCTTTTGCCTATTTTTTATGGTAGGGATTATTTTATTCTCAATTTTTAATGATTTTTTATGTTAATCAATACTTTAATGACGAAGAGTCTGATTTGGGTTCTGAGTTTTTTAATCCACAAACTTTATGTGGGCTAGTACATGATAATAAATTTTGTAGTTATATATTTGGTGTTCTTAGGATTGGTTCCATTTTTAGTATGCAGCATTTTTTTAAGTTTTTGAGATATCACAACTTCTAATTATAGTAGTATTAATCATTTGCAATCATCTCTAAATCTGTCTTCTTTCTTTGTTTTGCAGCAATTTCTTTCTGCTCAGAGACATGAATTCTTGCATTCCCGAGTGGAACTTTGAGTCTGATGTCCCCTTGACCAACCAGAAGAAATCAATAGGGTCTGTATTCTCTTTACTTATTCTCAAAGTTTTCGCCTTCCATGTTGAGCTATCTTGATTGTGGGGAAATATTTTACAGGCCAGACCATGAACTTGTAGAGCTCTTGTGGAGAAATGGGCAAGTAGTTTTGAACAGCCAAACGCAACGAAAACCAAGTTTTAATCCGAATGATCAATCGAGACAATCAATAAGGTCTGGTGGGTTGTATGGGAATTCAAGTAATCTGGTTCAAGATGATGACACCGTTTCACTTATCCACTACCCGCTTGAGGATTCTTTCGACAAAGAGTTTTGTTCCCATTTTTTCTCTGAATTGCCTTCCTGTGATCCAATTGAGCTTGACAAACCAATCAAACAGTTTGAGGGAGAGAAGGTTGTGAAGTTTGATGCTTCTGACACCGCACGTCTTGTTTCCAACTCCCCGCGGCCTAATGGCAATTCCTATGCTGGTGTGGAATACCCTGCAAATCCAATGCCTCCTCCAAGATATCAATACATAAATTCAACTGATCAGCAGAACCAAAATCAAGGAGGCTTGAGGAAAATAGTTAATTTTTCGCAATTTGCAACCCCAGGAAATGTTTCAGCAGGATCTTCTAGAGGACAGTTAGGAGGGAAAGAGTCCGGAAATTTAGCTCAAGCGGAGGTTAGGGAGTGTTCTGTGATGACGGTTGGTTCGAGTTACGTTGGTAGCAACCAAGTTCTAAATGACCTTGATTTGAGCAGGGCTTCAAGCAATTGTGATGGAACTACTGGTTTATCGGCTGGACATTTCTACGACAACGCTCATAAGATAATGCCTCAGAGCGAGACAGGGAAAACGGATACGCTTGATCCAACGCCTACTTCGTCTTCTGGCGGTTCTGGTAGTAGTTTTGGCAGAGGAGGAAACCAATCTAATGTTGTCAATAGCAACAAGAGAAAGGGTAGAGAGGCAGAGGACTCGGAGTGCCAAAGTGAGGTGAAAACTTAATTAAAACCTCTTTCCAACACATGACTTGTAATAATGATTTTTGCCGCGATTAATAGGATTTTACTTATGTTTTAGGCTGCTGAACTTGAATCAGCTTCAGCTGCTAGAAGTAAGTCAGCGCATCGATCAGGATCGACCAGGAGGAGTCGTGCTGCTGAAGTCCATAACCTCTCAGAAAGGGTAGAATTTTCTAAGTTTCCTAGCATTACAAAGTTTCGGAATTTGTCACTTTTTATTTCTTTCTAATAACTTGTCCATTTGTACAGAAACGGAGAGATCGGATTAACGAGAAAATGAGAGCATTGCAAGAGCTTATACCTCATTCTAACAAGGTGAATTTACTTTCTTACAACCCCTTTAATTGTTTCTTAATTATTATCTAATTATAAATATCTTTTACTGATTTGATCCTCAATTTTTCAGACAGATAAAGCATCAATGTTAGATGAGGCAATTGAGTACTTGAAGTCACTTCAGATGCAACTGCAGGTACAACGTCCCCTCATAAAACCGAAATTGGTCCTATATTGTTTGTACGTAGCTCAAGCTACTAACAATTTTTCTTGTTGATTCAGGTAATGTGGATGGGAAGCGGAATGGCACCAATGATGTTTCCGGGCGTGCAGCACTATATTTCCCGAATGGGAATGGGAATGGGAATGGGACCGCCGGCCTTGCCTTCTATGCACAATCCGATGCATTTGCCTAGACACCCGCTCGTTGATCAGTGCATGAATGTGGCTCCAGCAGCAAACCAGACTGTAATGTGCCAACCACCAGTCTTGAATCCCATTGATTACCACAACCAGATGCAAAATCCCTCTTTTCAGGAACAATACGCGCGTCTCATGAACTTCCATCACATGCAGACTATGTCTCAGGTTTGTTTTCTTAGTCTTGAGTAAATTATTAGTCATCCGTGTCTTGTTAGACTCAAAACTTTGTTGTCGTTAATTATCTAACTAGAACGATTTTCATTTCTATCATATTGAAATTTTTGTGTAGCCAATGAATATGTTCAGATTTGGCTCCCAACCTGTACAACAGAATCAGATGATGGCACCAAATGGTCTCAGCAGTGGACCTTTCGGTGGAAGAGCTGCAACTAACGACCCTTTAAGTGGAAAAATGAGTAAGTCACTTAAAAGCACTTAACTTATAATCACTTTTTATACAAGAAGCATGCATAACTTTTTTTCAAACTTAAAAGGAATCATTTGTTTAAAGAAGTTCTGTGAACCCTAGCAAGTGGCTGTCAAAATCAGGGGCTGTGTGGTGAATTCGGTTGAATTTTTTCGTGTTCATTTCCCACCTTATCTTCATTGCCATCTCTCAAGAAAGTGAATGTCACAAACTTGTTACTTCTCTTTAAAGGGGTTGGCCGCATATATTCTTGTTGCGCAGTATAGCAGCTCATATCTGTTGAAGAATGTAAGAATCTCACGTCGGAGACTTGACAAAATAAATTACGACATATAATTAATGGTTTCAAACTAATTGTACCGAGACTTCAAAAAACAAAAATTAAAAAAAACTTTACACACCCAGGCGATGTTTTCTATTTGCATTCCCGTCCGCTAAACAATCGGACCAGACAGATGCAGGTCGCTTGACCGCCTTACCCGTCAATGAAACACAAGTTTGAGACGTATCGGCCTATATTCCAACCAATGTGATCTCCATTACCGATGGACAAATCTGGTCAGAAACACATGGGCGCGTCTCACTGAATTGAATTCTTCTTCTAGCTGTTCTTTTTTACTGATAATATGTTAAAAGTAGTTTGGTTGGTTGAATCATTGATGCCATAAGTGTCACTGTCATACTAATTTCAGTGGACACACTGCTTTTTTTCTGATGTTAACAGGTTAATGAGAGAGGATGCATACTTATCTCATCTCTATATATGGTCCCCCGCCCCTAGCTGGCTGATAAAACAAGATCATATAATTGGTGGCAGACGTTGTTGAATTATATCGGAACATTTTTTGCTCACGCAGATCGCATGATCTTACCATTTAGATAATTCGAAGAGTCACTTCTCGTATGTGTATGCCAATGAACAACTACTGCAAGAGTTCAAACATCTCAATCCGGCGTTGAACTGGTTCCGAAACCTTACAAGCGGACACAAGACTAGTTGTGTAGCTTTCTGAGTTGAGTTTTTTACTCTGGGAAGAAAGGAAGATAGTATTTCATGCCCCATAAAAATGTATAAACACGGCCATATTATTGCTGCTCATTGATGTTCCTCTTGTTAAAGTATGCCTCAAATTTTTAATGGAAACTGATATATGTTTCTTCAAGTGTTTTCTTTGTTTGCGCCGTTATGCATATGCTTTGCCTGTGAGGAGCTTGTCTGTCACTTGAGAAACTGGAAAACTCAAATGAATAAATAAATAAAGTTGAATGATCACATAAGCTTTTCATTTTTCTTACCTTTAAATTTTGTTTTTTGGTAAATTCAATGTTGTACTTACGGTTCGAACACATACTAATTATGATATGTTTCAAGAGACTTGTTGCTCAGTTCATAAAGACATTCAACATTTGCACTCCGAAATCCTGAGTTCGATTCTCTCTTGTAAAATTATTGCATGTTGTTTTCAAAGTTGAGCATCAATAACCTATCTCAAGCTTTCTTGGTCCCTTAGTCAATTACAGCGGTCTTGGAATCAAAATACAACCAAAGCCAACTTGTGATACCCTTTAATTATTTGACTCGACTATAATACGATTAATGCTTAGACTTTGTAATTTAATTTATGACCACAGTGATTTCTTTAACCTTCATAGTTGGAAGATTTACCAAAGTGCCATTTTGATTTTAAGTTATGGTTTCTGGATACTCATGTGGAACCAAAATTTATAATAAAATAAATAAAAACAAAATGAAATGAGAGAGCTAGATGCTCTAGAAAGGAGGGTAAAAAGCTGGAGAAAAAAAATACAAAAAAGAGAGAAAAGGAAGGGAAGCTGGAGAATTCGGGGCCCTATTTTCCTCTTGGGGGTGCTATTCCATCCGTCATGGGTTAGAGCCTTTGATTCTGGCCTCCGAAGCACCAACGAACTGCCCTGGTGTGGTCGGATGAGGGTGCTCTACAGAGCTAGATTTGAGTTAATTGTAATTAGTGGAGACGTAATTTGGAGATTAAAGATACATTGAAGCAACCAAGGTAAATTCTTGAATCTTTGTGGCTGCTGGAGCTCTAATTCATGTTGCATGTTGGTTGAGTTATCATTATAACGTATACTTTTATTTAGTTGGAACCTTAAGACAGATATTTGAGCAGATTGAGTTATACTACTTAATAAGATGTATTCATGCAAAAAGTAATTTAGTTGAAATTGTGATGGTACAATTTAAGGCTATGGTTGGATGTTGATGAAGTCAGTAATAGATCAGGGATTAAGAAAATAATAAATAATTGGTGAAATCCAAATAGTTTGATCCCTACTTAAACAATTTAACCTAAAAGTTAAATACAACCATAAAATAAAAAGAATTTAATTGGTACTATGCATTTCAATTCACAATTAGTGTGACACAACTACTTCCGGCTGATATTGGCTACCTTTTTATCTGTAAACTTCCATGTTACATGGTAATCAAGCTCCAGGATCATGCACATGGCTAGCACGACTTATCCTTTTATTGCATTATTTGACTTGGGATCCAAGTTAATTGCCTTTTATGTTTGAGAGATTTGAATTGGACACTTGTCATAGGGTTAATTATACAACTTTGTGCTTCTGCATTTTTAGCATTTTGGATTCAAGTCAACAGCCACTACAAAGTTATTGTCTCCTTAGTGGGATGGCCAGAAATGCGGTTACATAATGCCTACACCTAGGCCCTAATTGAGGCTGGTCACTGCCTAATGTCTAGAAGTTATCTAGGTCGATTTTTAAAACATTACCACAAAGTAGCATATATTTGGTACTTTGGGGAAATATGTTAAGTGTAGTTGTCTATTTAAGTGGACAACAATCGTCGTATTATTTATGCGATGTGAGCCTCACATGCATCGATGGCCGATTAACTTACGCTTTGGTACATCTTATATATGGTGGGTTCACTTTGGCTCATGCAATGCCATCAATCACTTGCACTCATCAGCAACGGGAAACTACGTACATCTGCAGCTTAAACGCCTATTAGGATTTAAGGATTAGGGTTCTGGTACTTAAGACTAACTAGTGCAGTTCTAGTTAGAAGTACAATATTATATAACAATTACTTACATGTGGACGTGCATAATTGACATTTGTCTCCCATCATCATTATAATCTATAAAATAATTGATCAAAATTTCGTTTCCCTTTCCAGCAAGAAAGGATTTCTGCTTTCTCCGACATGCATGGGATAATAGCATTATATTCCACCAAGTGGGTGGGGTTCATTGTCCTTTTTCAAGTTCCTGAAAAGCTCACTTGGAGGAAAAGGAAAATGAGAAGTTGAGAACTAATGTACACTAGTGCAGAGTAGACTAAAATGTAAAACTAAACGTAATACATTTACTGATCGCATCTTGCATAAAGAGTAAATTTGTGTGAAAGTCGCTTATATGAGCCAGTTTTATCTCCATCAAAGCCAGATATATCATCAATATGATCAACAAACGCAGTACATGTAAATGTTAACTGCTATGATTTCGTTTTTTTTTAGTATGCAACCGTATACTATATAACACCATCTATGACTAGTTGATTCTTGACTACACATCTCATACTACATCATCATATTCACGTCATATACTCCGAAGTTTAGTACGACTTTTTCAAATTTTGTTCTCACTTCCCCCAACTTGTACCCTATTTTATGTCTTTTGGGATGAGGGTTTGAGGGTGGTACTGTGATCATGGTCAGTTTCCCATTGTTGTAATTCACATGCAAATATGAAATAGCAATGCCTCACCACCACCACAACCGTCGTTATCATCCCATGACTCCTATTGCCTCCCAATTGTACATAGTACCGATGGGGCCTCCACCAGAAGATCTGGCCGTATAAACAGATAACCACAAGAGATGATATAGGAACCATTTGAAGCTAGTGGCAAAGGGCAGCTTCTCTTATTTACTAATATCTCTCTCAGTCGTCCCCACTGCATATCTTTTTCTTGATGTTGGAAAGGTGGACGAAGACTGATCGGCATCACTGATTGGTCCCTTTTCTAGCAAAACTTGCCCGGCCAACTTTCACGAACATCTTTTTTCTCAGCTTCTGTCTTATCCAAGTTGGATCGACATAAAAATTAATGTCCAGTCATGTGCATGGCATTAATCATCATGTTAAATCGTTATGAATCAATTTGTTTTCCCTATCAAACTGTTAAATCGTTATGAATCAATTTGTTTTCCCTATCAATCATTGGTGTTCTTTACCACCTAATCTTTGATTGATGACAAAATGAAGTTTTTTGTTTGTTACTTAAGATTATAATTTCAGTTTGAATAGTTATATGTGTAGACATATATATTTTGTACCTAAGATCAATTAATAATTATATAATCACAAAAAATAATGTCATGGAATCCATTACCCTAATAGCATGTCAGTCAGTTTTATTTATAATGTAGAACAAATGACTGAAAGAATTGAAGAGAAGCTCATGAGACGTAAGCTTGGAAATAACAAAATCCAACATTTGTAAAATTGGGCTCCGAGCTCTAACTTGGACACCATAATACAATAGAACGAGAAGAAGAGTCAAACAAAATGAGACTTTTTTTAGTGCATATCAAAAGTACACATTTAAGTTATACGTCTAAATCAAGGCCGTTAGATCATTTAACCTTAGAGAATCTATCGGCTCTTGTTCAAATGTATAACTTTAATGTGCACTAGAGAAAATTCATTAAGTTACATGAATTGCATTTGCAAACAAAATGATTTTGTGTTTGGTTTTGAAAATAGCAAATCCCACACTATTGGGCCTGCATAAGAAGGTGCTCAACTAGCCCATTAACTGTTGGCACAATAACATTGTGTCAACGGTGGAGTCTCTTAAGATTTCCTTCAAAACTGCAGCCTTAATTTGGTTACATGCTTTTGTTTATTTATTTTTTAAGCAAGATTAAATGGTTTCCTTAATCATAGCATTAGTAGTTAAGGGTCTTTTTTTTTTCTCTGAAAAAAAAAAAGTAGTTAAGGCTCGTTTGGTATCCTACTAAAAAAATTCATCCTTTTTAAAAATATTTCTTAAGACCATTTTTAAGAACAATTTTCAATAAGACTCAAAACTTATTTGGTATAAAATTTAAGGGCTTGTTTGGTATCCTATTTGAAATTTTTTATAACTTCTCAAAACATTTCTTAAGAATTTTTCTTGAAAACAATTTTCTTTGAGACTCATAAACTTGTTTGGTATGCAATTTAAAAATTTTAAATCTTACAACTTAAACTGGACAAAGAAATCCAAAAAGAGGGGGTTGAGAGAGAAAGAGGAGAGAGGAGGAAAGAAAGTAAGAGATGATTGGAGGAAAGAGAAAGAAGTAAGAGGACCGGAGGAGATAGAGAGGAAGATGAGTGAGAAAAAGAACTGAGAGAATGAAGAGAGCGGATTGGAGGAGAGACGAAAAAAGGTAAAAAAAATAAATAAAAAAAAAGAAGAGAAGAGCAGAGCAGAGGAAGAAAGAGAGAGATTTGGAGTGAGAGGGGATGAGGGAGAGAAAAGAAAGGAGTGAGTTTAAGTTTAAAAACTCATTTTTTGTGTTTTTAGAGAATAGACTATATTTTTTAGTTAATCTTGAATTCAGTTTTTGAAAATAGTCCTATCAAACAAGTTTTTAAGGCCTAAAACTTGAAAATTATTTTTGAGTTTAAAAAGTTGGATTCAAGTAGAGTACCAAACAGGCTCTAAAATTGTTTTTATATTCACAATTTTTAAAAAAGAAAAAAAATGCGCCCATCAATTCATTGGTGGCGTTGACAGAGGTAAGAAATAGAGGATCTGGCGTGAGAGTAAAGAGAGGAGAGAGATCAGAAGAGAGGAGAGAGAAAGAGGGGAGAGAGAGATGAAAGATAAGAGATCGGGACAGAGGAGGAAGAGAGAAGAGAATTGAGAAGAGAGGACAGAGAGAGTGGAGAGTGTTGAGTTTGAAAACTTTGAAAAAACTAAGAGCCTGTTTGGTACTCTACTTGAATCCAACTTTTTAAACTCAAAAACAATTTTCAAGTTTTAGGCTTTAAAAACTTGTTTAGTAGGACTATTTTCAAAAACTAAACTCAAGATTAACTCAAAAATATAGTTTATTCTTTAAAAACATAAAAAGTGAGTTTTTAAAGTTTTTAAACTTAAACTCACTCATTTACTTTTTCTCCCTCCTCCCCTCTCACTCCAAATCTATCTCTCTCTTTTCTTCTTTCTATCTCCTCTTTTTCCTTTTTTTACCTTTTTCTTCTCTCATCTAATCCGCTCTCTTCATTCTCTCGGTTCTTTCTCTTACTCCTCTTCCTCTCTATCTCGTCCGATCCTCTCTCTTCTTTCTCTTTCCTTCAATCATCTTTTACTTTCTTTCTTCTTCTCTCCTCTTTCTCCCTCTCCTGCAACCCCCTTTTTTAAAATCTTTTTGTCCAGTTTAAGTCGTAAGATTTAAAAATTTTAAATCGCAAACCAATCAAGTTTTTGAGTTTTAAAGAAAATTGTTTTCAAGAAATGTTCTTAAGAAATATTTTGAGAAATGATAAAAAATTTCAAATAGGATACCAAACAAGCCCTAACTTTTTGTGTTTTTAATATATAGGCTATTTTTCAAATTGGTCTTGAGTTCAATCTCTAAAAAATAGTCTTACCAAACAAAGATTGTTAGCTTGAAACTCAAAAACTGTTTTTAAGTTTTAAAAAAAAAACTGAATACAAATTGAATGCCAAACTTGCCTTCAGTTTCTTTGGTTCTTTGCTTTCGTTGATGGAAAATTTGATGCCATTGGAAATTTGGTGATGGTACCTTGGAAATCAATGTCTCTAGACTCATTGTTGGAATGGCTAGCCCAGCCAATTGGACTGGGCCTAAGTCCACTTCGAATGCCACATTAAAAGCCTAATAGAGCCTTGGGGAGCCCATTCATTTTTCCAATGGTGCATGCCAATTATTTTCATGTGCAAATCACATGAATTAAATTGATGGTAATTTGAATTGAATAGGTTCTATTCTTATAGTAAAGATGAATTCCGCAGTTTTTAATGAGTTTAAGGACTTAGTTTATAGATACAAACTTTACTCGAAATATAATTAAAGGATCAAATCGACAGTTTACTCTATTTTATCTATCTTAAATTTTTACCATTCAACTTTAGCAAGGAGCTTGTAGCTTGTAATTTTACCAATCTGCAGTTTACTCTATTAGAAGATGGCGTTTTACTGCATGGTGAAAACAATCACGCCTATGCATTCTGGTGCGCATTCCACTCTCCTCTAACAACTAACTATTTAACCTATTAACCCTATCAATCTACTACAAAAAGAGGTTAAAAATATCTTCCATGCATCCGAAGTTCAAGATTTGATTTTTCCTCCTCTCAAAATCACTTGTACAAAAATGTTCTCATAGAGAACAGCGACCATGAGATTATGAGGATCATATGTGAAACTTAAACTAAAATCCTCACACAATCCAACGTCATAGAAAGATTTACCATGAATTGATTTCTTGAATCAAATTTTTACTATAAGTTAACACAACTCATTTTAGTGCGTGCTAATGCCTTCTGTGAATATTTTTGTTTCCTTTACAAATATGCCAAAAAGAGGAATGCTTGCTTGTGTGGGATTCAAACTCATAAGTAATCTTCACAAATATATTATAACATATTGTGTACTAACTCATAAACGTAGCCCAATGCTCCAATGGAGTTGGGTGGACCGTGACAAACCGGTCATGTTACTTTTTGTGATTGTGTAATTTTATAGCGTTAACCTAGTTGATGCAATGGTTAGCATCAACAGTTATTGTTCCCTTTAGATTGTTCTTCCTTTAAAAAGAATCCTGTTAACTTTACAAGATAAAGTTTTCTTAGAGGCTTTTTCAACCCTTAACGAATAGGATGCTTACAAAAGAGGTTGCCTTAATATCTGACCCCTTCTCATATCATCTTGCTCCTCGTAGGGTATATTATACGTACACAGTGCATGCAGGTAACGTGCATGTGGGTCATGACCTTTCAGTTCCACGTTTTTCATATCATCTTGTGAGAACGAAAACTACATTTAAAAGTGTGTGAAGGGCAATGACCTTATCATCTAGGGGTGGACTGTCCATTGAGTTAGGTTAGGTGATAACAACAAGAACGATGAGAGGATATGAAAAACGTGTGGTTAATATGGAACATTAGATTGGTATCCAAAAATAGGTTGGAAACCAAAGCACATAAATCCAAGTCATGACTACCACTACGAATCGAAATTGCACGGCCATATAACTCAACACATCTAGTCACGATGAGTTTGTAGACAAATGGGCATATATGAGAAATAATCAATATTCAACAATCCAACTAATAGTGAATAAGAATCAGATAATAGCAACAAAGAGTCCTGACTGGACAAAGTTGAACAAAAGCTAACACATGGGCAAGTGGTAGCGAAGTCCACCAAATCAAGAGTAGAAAAGTTAGAGAAAATGATAAATTTAAAAAGAAGATTTTGGGGGAAAATGAAAGATTACTCTAAGATAAGTGATGGAATACTTAAATATGAGCATAACTTGACTAATTCACCACATAGGGACTTGTTTTTCATTTTCTTTATATTTCTCCATGTTCCTTGATGTTTGAAAATTGAAGCTCCTTAAGTATGGTTACTCAATATAATCCTGATTTTAAGCAAAACATAGGGTTGGAGGACCTAACTTTGTTAAACTTCAATTGGCTTAGAAAAGGCAGGCTCATATTTCTTGGTTTTAATAGGACTCCTTATAAGCGTTGTTTCTATCTATCATCTCATGGGTATTGACAATGAATTAAATCAGATTATTCTATTTCTCAATCTTTTTTACTTGCTCCTACGGAACCAAAGTCGAAAAGATTGAAAGTTATCCACGGCCACTGATGAAGAGTTCTTTAAAAAGTTAAAGAATTAGTAATCTTTTGTAGAAATTGAATGAATTCAGTCTTACACATGATACACGGAAACACCATATAATTTTTTGGGTGAATTGTTAATTTAGTCCCTAAATTATCACCTCAGTGAAAATTAAGTCCCTAAACTATTTTTTCAGAAAAATTAGTCATTGAATTATAAAAATATGCCAATTACATCCCTAATATTATATTCAAAGCTACTATATTCAATTTTCTATCAATTTAAGTCATGTTACTTGCATGTGATACACATTAGAAGGTAGATTGATAGTTTTCCATAGAGAAATAGTGTATGAAGTTAACTTTGGAAGGTAAATTAGTAGTTTTTCATAAGAAATAGTGTAAGTTAACTTTGGAGGATAAATTAGATGTTAGATTCACAACCTATATGAAATGTGAAGGGTTTATAGGCGAGAAAATGACGGTATTACACTCTAAGTGACTTAAGTTGAAGAAAAATTGGACAAAATAGCTTTGAATATAATAATAGGGATTAAATTAGCAATTTTTAATGAATTTAGGGACTTAATTTACCGAAAAAATAATTCAGGGACCTAATTTTCGCTGAGGTAATAATTCAAGGACTAAATCAACATTTCACTCTAATTTTTCTATGAAGAAAAACAACAGTCTTACACATGATTCACGGAAACACCATATAATTTTTTATGAAGAAAAACAACAAAAGAGAAGACCGAGTCACGGGCTCAAAAGCCTGAATAACTCCATTGGGGGAGAAAGAAAAACAAAATAGACGTCAGGAAATAAAAGGATGCATCTGTCCCCCCTCAGACCCCAAGCCTCTGGCTAGACAAAATCTATTTTTCAATGTGATTGGTACACGGGATAATATATCACGTGTCAGTATACAAATACTAATAGTAAGATATGTATGTTAAAAAGTTAATAACTTAAAAAATAAAATTTTCACTATTTTTATTAAAACACGTGATATACCACTTGTATTCCTATTACAGTGAAAAATTTCTTTTAAGTGGAGGAGTGGAAGGTAAGATTTTGCGATAAGACATAAAACACGAATTATTAATGTATTTTCAACACGTGGTTGGTCAAGTGCTCCCATGCATAATCCTCATGAAGGTGAACGTCCCTTTCCACTTGACATTTCAACCTCTGCACAGAAATGGAGTTTGAGCCTTCGAGGGCTTTAAAAAAACGTGGTCGGTACTGACCGGCCTGAACTGAGTACTGAAAGAGCAATATTGAATGGATTAATCTAATTTAATCATTGTTTATTAGTTATGTAAAAGTTTGTGGCTGATAATCCTTGTGCAAAACATTGGTTGGTAAGATCACCAAGAAATCATATGAGCTGAAACATTTGGTAATTAGGTAAGGAAAACCATTCAGCATTTGCTCCAATTCTGCAAAATTAGGTTGCTAGTAATTAATACTAAATTGAAATGATCTAACCATTTGTATGTTACTTTTTTATTTTTTTTATTTTTATCCTCAAATGGAATGGGTGTATGTTTCAAATTTAAAAGTATTATTTTATTATTGGATTATGAATTGTCTCTCTCTTCTAATTTTTTTATTAACCAAAGGATTTTTTTTGTATTAATGAAAATCTAACTAAAATGAGTCACTTAGTAATACTATTTAGTGGTATTTCTCTTCACTTGTAAGTGAGAGGTCTTAGGTTCAATTCTCACTAAAGACGAATTTGAACAATATTATTGCTAGTCTAAACTTTACCTACCCTTATCTCCTTAGTATAAATAATATCGTTTGTTAAAATAAAAAAAATCTAACCAAAAGTTATGGGTTTATGAGCAATGCACACATGCTAAACAGTTAAGAGAACTTATTGATATTGTGAGAATTATTAAATTTTAGTAATTGACATAGATAGCCCTGATAAAAAAAAATTATACGAAATATCCCTAATATATAATAAGCGAAAAATATATTAGAAAAATGAGGACATGATAGGAATTTTAGAAAAGTAGTTGACATGTCTCTTCCCTTAATAAATAGTTTACATATGGACAGATGATACGCGGGTCATATGTCTAGTTACAATAAAAGAAATTTAGCAAGTACTGTTAGAAATGCTCCACGTATTTTAGCTAGTACTGTTTGAGCTAGCCTCATGTATAACTCTTGTCGGTTACCCTCCAACCATCTCTTAAAGCCATCTTCAACCGAAGGGTCTAGAGGGTCAGAGGATCGAACATAGTCCAAAAATCGTCTTCAACCGAGAGCTAGACCAGATGGCTCGTGAATCTAAGAAGGCCCCACGGAATCTGAAAGGCCAAAGGGATCATATTTTGATGAAAAATGCTAAAGAGATCATATATTATAGACTACATGTGACGATTGATTTAGGATTTCGGGTTTAGGATTACATCCATCAACCTACACACTACATAAGCATTTGTCATGCCTAATCACCCTCCATTAGCAAATTGGTTTCTCTTCGATTATTGCTATATTGCTTTCTTTATTTTCTTTGATTATATATAGTTATATAAAGGGTTTATATCACAAATGGTCCCTGAAATTGACCCCATCAATCATGATGGTCCCTGAAATTGAAAATCGATCAATGTAGTCCCTGAATTTTAACTCGCGAATCAATGTAGTCCTTCTGTTAGTGTTCCGTCCAAATTAACTTTAAAAAAAGGTTAGAGAACCAATTTTTCATGGTAAAATGATAAAAAATAACCTTTTTACTTATAATTTTTCATGGATTTTGTGCTAAAACTAAAATAAAAACAAAAAAAAGTGGTTCTCTAACCTTTTTTTTGTCATTTTACCATGAAAAATTGGTTCTCTAACCTTTTTTTAGTGTTAATTTGGACGGAACACTAACAGAAGGACCACATTGATTCGCGAGTTAAAATTCAGGGACTACATTGATCGATTTTCAATTTCAGGGACCATCATGATTGATAGGGTCAATTTCAGGGACCATTTGTGATATAAACCCTTATATAAATTTAGTGCATTCCACCCTATAAATATATATAATTGTTGGCAGGGATTGATAATTGGCTGCAAGTCCTCAATCACTTGTAGTAGTTACGTGGAAAGAGACTCCATGTACATAGAACATGAGAAATGCTAAGGAGACTCTTAAAATGAGATTTTCTGATACGTCACAACCAGGGACGAAGCCAGAGATTTGTATAAACGAAGGCATCTTCAAACAACTAAATCACAATTAAAAATCTCAAAAATTTATTGAACAAAACACTAATATATTAATCCATAAAGTTTTTCATACAACATATTACAATATTCCTCGAATCGTTTTCATGTTTTAAAAGCGTTGCATAACAATATAATTACTAATACCATTAAATATATCTCTCTGTAAAAATAATCATATTATCATTCATCTATTGATCTCTAAATTAAAAAGCTAAATTCTAAATTGAAATGCCAAAAATAAATTAATGAAGTAAAGTTGTATAAAATACCTTGTGGAGTAAAATTCTTGTGTTGAATTTTGATAATTGATTACTTGAACTCCCAACTGTTTATAAAACTCCAAACTCAATTGAGTTTTGGTTGAATGAAATGGGAGGAAAAATCTGGAGAACGTGAGGACTGGAATTACTTTGCCGTACGTGGTGGGATGAGTTTTGTATAGATTAAAGACCTAGGGTTAGGAAAACGGGAAGACACAATTAAATTAACTATTAATTAAATTGTCATCCGGTAGGGCATTGGGAATGCAAAACAGTAGACTAGTTTAGTTGCCTACCAATTTTTTTAAATTTTAGTTTAATTATGGCTAGTTATTGAGAACTGGAATACAACCATACATTTTTTTAAAATGAGAGGGGGCATCCGCCCCCTAGGCCTACACTAGCACCATCTTTGGTTACAACTTAACACTAATTTTTATGCTAACATTATAAAATATTGTGTCAAAGACATGAAGTGACAAAGAATTCATGAAAAATCTTACTTTTGAGAGAGTCTTCTCATCATTTCTCCATAGAATATTGATGTAGCCCTATAGAAAGAGTCATCTCCGTTTCATCAGTAAAAGTTAACTGAATATCATATATTTTTTACCACGTGAAAACGATGATGAACTTAAAAAACGATGATGAACTTGCTGGGTGGTAGGATAGTTGGATTTGGGGCTGCTTTTGTTTCTGAAAAGGCACTCATCCGATGCCGACTGCTGAGGCAGAGTAAATTTACTAAAAAGGGAGGCCAACACCTGCCGGTTTCAGTTACGTTTCATTTTCTCCATGGATAGACTTAGGGAGTGGTCCAACTTGGTGGTTTTCATAATAATAATAAGCGGGGCCTATAATTAAAGAGTTGTCACTCATGAGTCATGACACATAAAGAAGGTTTGGCGATCAAATACTTTTTTTTTAAATAAAGATTTGACTTCTTAACAGTTAGGAGGAACTCTAATTAAGATAACTCGTGATCAATTTATAGAATTTTGTATTTACGATTGAGATCGTTCATATCATAAATTATTGGGTAAATTGTCATATGATCCCTTGAATTATTACTCCAATTGAAATTGATCTCTGAACTATTTTTTTGATAAATTAACCCCCTAAACTATTTGAAATTAGCCAATTCACCCATTGTTAGTAGATTTCATCCACTATTTCGTCAAATTCAAAGGAAAATTAGTCTTTCCTTCATCAATTCTTACTTGTCAACTATAACCACCAATGAAATTATGACATGTGAAAATAAAATAATGTGTAATGACAATGTGAGATGGTCCGTTTGGTTTTTTATGCTTTCTCATATGCTATATGTTTTTGAATTATTTTGTGTCCATGTGTCAAAATTTTATTGGTGGTTATAGCTAACAAGTAACAATTGATGCTGAAATGACTAATTTACCCTTGAATTTGACAAAATTGATTTCGCTTTCTAATGACAAGGGGTTAATTTTAATGCATTTTTTACAGAGATATTTTTTACATAGTGATTTATAATATGAACGATCCCGATCATAAAAAGAATTATGTAAAAAGGCCACAAAGTATTTTGATGAGGAACTCCTCCACAACCTTAGGAGGCCAAGTTTTTTTTCTTTTCTTCTTCTTAATGCATGGTTTGGTGATCAAATACATATCCTCTCTACATGACTCACAAAACCTAATAATTAACTAATTGGTATTACTTCCAACCTTTAGTTCATTTCATCATTCAGGGTATAAGATCCGATTTGATAACGACTTTTACCTCATATCATTCTTGCGCTTTAAAACATACAAACTTTTATAAACGCTTAAAAAACTATACAACACTAATGTGATATATATTTGCATGATCAAGGTGATGTAAAAACGTAATTTCTCTAGTATTTTTCGATTTCAAGTTATGATCCACGTGAATTTAAATACCCAACTAAAAATAGTAATTAGATATGACTTTTCGTTTCAGCATCGACATTTATTTAATCTTTTAATTTTACATTATTCATTTAACTCTAGTTTATTGTTATTGGAAGACCTGTTAAGCGAAAATAGTGGCAATGGAAGTCCTGTGTGTGACACTATAATTAAAAATGACTAGCTAGATTATCTTAGAAAATAATTAATAAGAATTTGAGACGTCATTATCGTAAAATCTAAAAGATTCCACTCACATCAATATTAATATTTATGAATTAGTTGGGTTCACCATTATGCATGTTTGACGGTTGAAATAAAACATCAGATGGATGCTTGAGATGACCACATTTATTTTTATATAAATATCACCAAATAGGAAGAGGAGTGGAATGTCAATGTCACGAGTGTATTTGTCTACAAACAAGTTATATTGTAGAAAATTTTACTTGCAACATATTTTTACATTTCGTGCCTATTGTATCTATTTGGGAATATCCATAGGATTTACACTTCTCAGTGAGAGAAAGATTTGTCTCTGAGTGTACAAGTTTTGAAGATACTTTTTCAAATGAGCCGAACTATCTCTTAAAGTTCGGGTTGTTTCGATGTTGCGGGTGTGTGGCAGAATGATAAAGGTTCAATTGAAACCCGGAAAAAACATCTAAATTGCCCATTTATAATACTACCCCTGTCTTCGTATTATTCAATATAAACCCGACTTATATTATTATTCTCTTAAAAGATGCGCGCCCTAACAATTAATTTGAGGCGTGAATATAACTTTATTTACAGCTATGTGTTTTGACAAAGCCTACAAAAGTGGTTCATTAATTCATCTCTTAAATATGGATTCATTGTTTAACCAAGTGTAAAACTTCTGTCCATATGAGATCTTTTGCATCTATTTTTGCCTGTGGTCTCTCTGTGCCTTTGTTAATTGAACTAAACATAATTAATGTTAACTTGACAATAATTAAAATAATAAAAAATAAACCAAATTCTCAGCCAATTAACAAAGGCACAGAGAGACCACATGCAAAAATGGGTGCAGAAGATCTTATCTCAAAACTTTAAGGACTCGGTGTTTCACTTCAATTGCATACCTTTTCACTTCAATTGCATACCTTTTCAAAGAGAAGCTGCATGTATTTATATTCAACTTCAGACTACATCAGGGAATGAAATCCCTATTTACAAGGAAGATTCAAAATAACTCAAACAATTGAAGTGGTGTTGACTGCAGCTGTACCACGACCTGATCTAACACCAAGTTGGTTTTAGCTTTGTGTTTTTTCCTCTGCACTTAAATTTGAATTCTCATTTTTATATTTTTGATAAAATTAAATGCAATTACATAAATCATATCCAATGTGACACAATTCATCGAGTGCTACGTGAAATATGTTTCTTAACTTTTTTCTTAGGAATACTAATGAAAACGACTTCAAGAGTTTGAATCTTAACCAAAAGCATCCTAGTAACTTCATTTAATAGTTAAGACAAAACTCAAATTAAACAGCCCAATAAGACTGTCATTTTCTTCTCTCTCCCTCTCTCTTTTTCCTCCGGTCACTACCCCCTCTCTTTATTTTTCTATCTCCTCTCTCCTCTTTCCTCTCATCCACCTCTCTATTGTCTCTCTCTCTCTCTTCCCATCCCCTCTCATCAAAATGTGAAATATGTTCCTCTTCCCTCAACTTTCCGTCAACTTTGTTAGAATTTTCGTCAAAATGAGTCACGCACTAGGCATGTGAGGCTAAATGAAGAGACAAATATGGAATTGGAGCAATGGTTCTTCCAACACGACTCACTCGTTCGTCAACCTTTTTTAGGTTTTTTTTCTTCTGATTATATTTTTTTTTTTGCTCTTTTTATTAAATAAAATTATTAGGTTTTTTTGTTTGTTAAGAAAAAATCTGAATAAACTCTTTTCATTAAAGATCTTTTTTTTATATGCACTGTGTTTCATGAATTTATGAAAACAACAAAACAAATAAATTAAAAATTAAGATTTGAAAATCAATATTCAAACCGTACACGGTACACCAATTGACGCTTCACTTTCTTTTCAGTTGTTGCCACATTTAACCCTACTCGGGAAAATCCATTTTTGCGCGAAAATTTGGAATCAGTCCCTATAATTTCCAAAATATCATCTCCACGCGGCACAATCCTGCAGCGAGTAGACATCCAGCTATCCCAGCGAGTAGAGAAAACTTTTATCTCCTCAACCTGTTGGGGCTGGCCTAGCTGTCTATATATACCCATGGCAACGAAGGCGGTGGGAATCAACTCTCTCTCCAGAATTCGCCTTTCGTTTTCATCAATTTCTCACCAAACCCCCTAAATTCCAGTTTGCTCCCGAATCCGCGGCCAAAAATCCCCGACTTTCACCCCCCGATCTCTCCAGTGTTCGATTGCGCTCGATATCTCGCCGGAAATCGGAATCCGATCGGCGATCGCAGCTGTTTGAGAAATCGTTTGGTAACAAGAAAGTCGCATGAGCTGGTTGGGAGAGCTCGGTTTTTCAAAGAGGACATTGAATTCCAATTCCAATCACTTCATTACGTGTCTCTTGATCTTCATTCTCCATTACTCCCCTCAATTGCCTCTTACCATTCTTAAATTCGAGAAGAAAGCCCTCGATCCTTTATTATTATTATTATTATTATTATCTAATTTTAATTTTAATCCCAATTTAAATTTAAATTTTAATTCCAATACCAATTTCGATATTTCGATTTGAATCACCATGGCGTCTGGAAGCAAGAGTAATCCCCAATTGCGAAGAGGTCCGTTCTCATTTACCTTTTTAATTTCCATGTGGGGTTTAAAAGTTCGTTTCTTTTAACGGTTTTACTGCTTTGGTAATCCTAGAGTATTTGTAAAATTAATTTGTTTGGTATTTTTCTTTTGCAAATTCAGCTCTGTGCTCAAATGGTGAGAAGAGGCAGCGATCGGCGCCGTCTCCGTCTGTAATAGTTATAGGCGGCGGCATGGCGGGTGTTTCAGCCGCTCGTGCTCTTCACGAAGCTTCAATTCAGGTGCCCAGATGGAAATCCCAGCTCAGTGTTTTTCACATTGAAGTTTGCAGTTATGGGTTTGGTTAAATTTTGAATTTTGATGGTCAGGTTGTGCTGTTGGAGTCTCGAGATAGACTTGGCGGTCGAGTTTGCACCGATTACTCATTCGGTTTCCCTATTGATTTGGGTGCATCATGGTAAGCCAAGAATGTGGATTGCC
Source organism: Cotoneaster glaucophyllus (assembly GCA_036320875.1). NCBI lineage: Eukaryota > Viridiplantae > Streptophyta > Magnoliopsida > Rosales > Rosaceae > Cotoneaster > Cotoneaster glaucophyllus. The sequence goes on along the minus strand of CM070064.1, from coordinate 10,590,324 downwards.
TGCTTGTAATAGGGATTCGATTCGCCTGAATTTTGAATTCGGATGACTTGAATTTAGAAGCCTGAATTTTGTTGTTTGATGCTTCAGGTTGCACGGAGTATGCAAAGAGAATCCATTGGCACCATTGATTGGGAGACTGGGGTTACCCTTATACCGTACGAGTGAGGATAACTCTGTGTTATATGACCATGACTTGGAAAGGTACTAATTTCTTCCTCAAACTGATACTCCTTTTGTGTACGTGTTGTATTGAAATGAGTGGCTGTATTGAAATGATGTGAATTTGAAATGTTGTTCAATTTTGGGTTGTCGGTGAGCATTGCTTTAGTTTTACAGTGCTTGGTTCTTTGTTTTTGGGTCCAAATTGTTTTGTCGCTTTATACTCCTACATTCTAGTATATTACCAAGGTATGCCGTTGGCAGTTTACAGTATTACCTGCAGTCTACAATGTAATATATATACGGTTGATACGTTCAAATGTGTTTAAATAGTTGTGATGGTAATACATTGCTTTCTCTTTTCTTTGAAGTTGATTTCTTTCTCCCCCCAGCTGTCATATGCACCGGGATGTCTGACATTATGGAGATATTCATGTGTTCTTTGCAGCTATGCACTCTTTGATATGGATGGGAATCAAGTTCCTCAAGATTTGGTCACAAAAGTTGGCGAAGTATTTGAGAACATTTTGAAAGAGGCAAGTCATCTGATTTGTATATTTTATTTTTCTAAAGCTATAGCATTGTTTATGACTTAGGGTTTTTGAAATGCTCTTATAGTTTCTTTGCTTTTATGTTTTATCTTAAGCCTTAATTAGTGTCGTGCCATTTTGGCCATTCTTTGATATCCTTTTGTTTCCTTAATGCAGACAGACCCGGTGAGACAGGAATTTAGTGAGGACATGTCCATCACCCGTGCTTTCTCAATTGTTTTTGAAAGGAAACCGGAATTAATGTACCATATTTTAAAATCATATTTAATTATGTTGTTTCAGTTGTTTATGTCTTGTTGGTCTAGAAATAGTTTTATGGAAAGTGTTATGCTTTACGTTGGACAGGTTGGAAGGAGTTGCTCATAAGGTACTGCAGTGGTATTTGTGCAGAATGGAAGGTTGGTTTGCAGCAGATGCTGATACAATTTCACTTAAATGCTGGGATCAGGCAAGTTTCTCATCCATCAGATTAGTTGTACTAACTTTCTGAGTCTTAATTCTAGTATAAATTGTTATGTCAGTGTACATTAATTTGCATTAACGAGTTTATAACCTTGGCGATTTAATTAGAACTTTTGATTCTCTTATATAGGAAGAACTGCTACCTGGTGGTCATGGTCTAATGGTCAGGGGTTACCTCCCTGTTATTAACACCCTTGCCAAAGGTCTCGACATACGCTTGAGCCATAGGTATGCATATTTTTTTCGTTCATGTATTTTTTAATTATGTATTCGGCAATCTGCTTGTAAGCTAAACTAACAAGCATTGTACATTCCTGTTCTCAGGGTCACAAAAATAACAAGGCGATATAATGGTGTGAAGGTAACAGTAGAGGATGGGAGAACATTTGTTGCAGATGCTGCTGTTGTTGCTGTTCCTCTCGGTGTGCTTAAAGCAAAGAGCATAGCGTTTGAGCCAAAGCTACCCGATTGGAAGGAAGCAGCCATTGAAGACCTTGGAGTGGGAATTGAGAATAAAATCGTATTGCACTTCGAAAATGTGTTTTGGCCAAACGTGGAGTTTTTAGGAGTGGTTGCTGACACATCTTATTGCTGCAGCTACTTTCTAAATCTTCACAAGGCAACTGGTCACTCTGTGCTTGTTTATATGCCTGCAGGGCAGCTGGCTAAAGACATAGAGAAAATGTCTGATGAAGAGGCTGCTAATTTTGCTTTTACGCAACTCAAAAAGATCCTTCCAGACGCTTCTACTCCGGTAAGTCTTGTTTTCAAAACTCCATAACAGACGTGAAATTCGATTTACTCTGTTTCATCTATGAACCCTAACTTAATTGATCCCTTTCCAACTTTGCAGATTCAGTATCTCGTTTCTCGTTGGGGCAGCGATGTTAACACGCTTGGGTCCTATAGCTACGACATGGTAGGCAAACCGCATGATCTGTACGAGAAGCTAAGGGTCCCAGTGGATACCCTTTTTTTTGCCGGGGAGGCAACAAGTGTGGACTTCCCAGGCTCAGTGCACGGTGCATTCGCTACTGGAGCAATGGCAGCCGAAGACTGCAGGATGCGAGTTCTTGAGCGTTATGGGGAGTTGGATTTGTTCGAGCCAGTCATGGGCGAGGAGGCCATGTCTATACCGCTTCTTATCTCCCGACTGTAACTTCCCGGCCACCATCCTCGGCCACATGAACCCAAGTCTTGAAGATACGTTCACGTCAGATTGGCTCACATAAATTCGCCGTTTCGATTGGGGTGGCTGGGAAAGGGTGTGGAAAATTACGGTTTTCCCTGTGGATCAAGCAATGGTGTTTGTGTTTGCAGGTCTCATGCGAGTGGCATATCTGTATTTGCACAATCATTGGACGATCACTGAATTATATTATTATTATTATTATAAAATATAGCCTAAGAATAGGTAACGGAATATTATAAATAAATTGTGATATTTAGTAGGCCTCCATTTAATTGATGGTCTTTTCTGTTGGTTTTAGATATCTTTTGCCCAAATTACAAAGTAGAATTTGAATACTACAACTTATCACCCGCTCAGCGTTGGTTGATTTTCTCATTTGGCTGCTGCAGCTTTTCCTTCCAAATCAACACAAAAAATATATTAAAGTAATATTAATTAATATTATTATTAATGGTCAAATGCGATGGGTATATCTGATTTTTGAACTAATTAATAGTATTATTTTGACCGTTTAAATTTATATTTAAGCTGTTAGATTTTTTTTTATTACCGTTAAAATTGGCATGAAAATGGAGGCTCAAATGAGTTAAGGGATGAGAATTGGAGACCAGGAAGTACTAAAGAACGACCGTTTTCGCTACCTATGATCTATCTTGCAAAAGAACGGAGAATTAAATGGAGACCTCAACCATAGAATACAAGCTGGATGGATGAAGTGGAAGAGTGCATCCGGCATGCTGTGTGACCGTCGTATGCCACTGAAGCTCAAGGGAAAATTTTATAGGACGACAATAAGGCCGACGATGCTATATGGCACAGAATGTTGGGCGGTGAAGCATCAACACATATATAAAATGGGGGTGGCAGAGATGAGGATGCTTCATTGGATGTGTGGGCACACTAGAAAGGATAAGATTAGGAATGAGCATATCCGAGGTAAAGTAGGAGTAGCTGAAATTGGAGGAAAGATGAGAGAAAATCGGTTACGGAGGTTTGGACATGTGCAACGAAGGCCTACTGACGCTCCGGTTAGAAGATGTGACCACGGGACAGAGGTCTAGGGCCGAAGGGGTAGATGAAGACTTAGGAAGAGACTCTAAGAAAAGACTTAGAGTACTTGGATCTAACAGATGATATGACACAGGACTGAGCACAATAGCGTTTTAGGATTCATACAGCCGACCCCACTTAGTGGGAAAAGACTTTATTGTTGTTGTTGTTGTACCGTTAAAATTGATTCTGAGCTGTTGAATTTACAAAAAGATGTAGTTTGGGCTCACCACACGGATCATAACCCATGAGGCACGACAGCCCTGGATGACAACGGCTCACCAATCTCAATCGTAGAAACTAGGCTTGTTGTGAACCCACCCGCAACGAATCTCTCGGTCATGTTGCTTCTGACGCGCAGGACCACCACTTCCCCTTTCACGTGTTGCTGCAGCTTGCTGGGCCTTCTTCCCACTTGCATTTCTTATCCATCTGGGGTGGATGCAAGCCTCAAATACCCACTTCCAAACCCAAATTCCTGTTTTTCTCCCCCTCGAATTACATTCCTTGGAGATGCTCCGTTGAAGACAGCCTAAGATTCTTAAATGCAATATCTAGCTATTGATTTTTCAAACCAACTCAGTAGTACGCCATGGGAGAAAAATTATATTTATACGATAAATAAATAATTGTGATGGAGTTGAGGATGGTGAACATAGGACTGTTGGCGTGGTGCCGGTGGCACTACCGGGAGGTGTTATTAATCCATGTGCTACAATTCATGTTGACAATATAGTCGATATTGTATGAACTTAGAATATAATATTTGATAAAATGAAAAAAATATGCGTTCTGTAAAGTGAATTTGTAACGCTACATAACGGTGTGCCGGTTGCGTAACACCTGCCCTCCAAAACCGAGAGAATGAGAAGATACAATTGATACAACTCAAGAAAATGAATATGTGAATTTCATTTAGATAAATACTTTGCTCAGTTAAACCACATACATTTACACAGCTGAGCAAAAGTACTGCTAAAAACCATCCCTCCAAAAATGAAAACAAAACAAAGAATAAAAGAAAAAAAAAATCTCCTATATTTTCACTTCTCCAATGCACAAAAATCAAACGAGCTTCTGCTTCCCCCGCTTTCGTTTCTTCTCGTAATACGCTCAAAAAAATGTTTCCCTTCAACAGATGAATGAGATGAAAGTTAAGCAGATTCCGAGTTCCCCGAGTGGCTCTTTCAGAGGGAGAAATCAGAGAACAGAGCTGAAGCTTTCAATAGGATCAGATTCTTCAAGCATGGAAGCTGCCTGGAAGCAGTCTATGGCATCCCCTATTCGTCCATCATCTCTGTGAATCATTCCCAAGTAATACCAAGCCTTTTGATTGCTAGGATCGATCCTTAATGCATCCGAGAGCAAGCTCCTTGCCACAGGCAATGCCGTTGATCCCATCTTTGACAGAAGAGCGGCAATCAAAATCTTGCATGGAACATAAGAGGGTTCTAGCAGAAGACAATCGATATAAGTGGCTAGAGCTTCCTGAATTTGTCCCTGTCCTTCAAAGATGACACCTACACATGATGTAACTTAACAGTCAACATAACGCACATCAAATGATCACTTTACATTTCTATAAAGGTACACGGCTTCTGTGCCACGTTAGGTCCCTAGTATTGGAAGTGTTTGAAAGTTCTGTCACACTATTTAGTTCCTCCATGATTAAAACTCACCCTTGAAAGACACCTTGGAGATTTTCATGCATCACTTTCTAGGAAATAGAATAGAAATGCCTTAGAAATCCATTAATTATAGTACATGAGTTTAGTTCTTACCTTCCGCGTGCAGCGTTTCTGCAGAGTGTTGCTTCAGCTCTCTGGCTTTACTCAAACAAATTTCAGCATCCTTCCAATATGAAAGGCTAGAGTATAAGTCCGATAATCCATGCCAAACTTCAAATTCATTGACTTTATCATCCTCAACCTATATAAAAAGGCGAACAAAAACATAGGAAGGAACAACTTGTTGAGAAAATATTTAAAATGTAATTTTAGATACACAAAATATTGCATCAGAAATGAATTTGAAAATCAAAGAGGAACAACCGATATCTTCAGATAAAGCAACTTAACCAACCCCAATATCTGAAAAAAACTACGTGAATGAAACAATCAGATCAAATTTCTAAACTTCCTCCCAAAATATTGCAGATTCACAATATAATACCACTTTCCCACCACTACAAATAATAGCTTAGGGAGGACTCTTATATTTAGGAGGAATCTGGATAGACTCTATTTTGATACAAAGTGAAGAACGTGAAGCAGTAGTCAGAATGTTAACCTGAAGACTAATTCTGAGAGGCCCAAAGGATTTCCTTTGAGCTTGAACCAAAGCAAGAAGGTTACGATAAGTTTCAATTGCTTCCATGGATAACGATTGGGAGATTTTTAGCTTTGCTTTAAGCCTGAGAAGTGGCCCTTGTTCCCATTTTGCAGTCTCATCTAAAGCAGCATCAGTCACCACATGAGCTTCTGAAAATCGCTGTTGAGCAGACAAAACAAGAGCGAGCAACCTCCAACCTTTTATTAGGCAGCCTCCTGTTTGATCAATGAACTTTTTTGCATAGCGCAAAGCAGTATCTAGATTTCGGTGCTCGGCGTAGTGAACACCCAACTCGAAAGCCAAATCTGAATTGTTCGGCTCCAAATTAATGGCTTCATTTAGTGATTTCAGTGCTTCAGACTGAAGACGAGACCTCTCAAAGTCAGAGGAAGAAACTTTTGCTTGCTTCCCCAAACAAAGACCCAACAAGCGAAGTCCCACACCCTTTAAATGTTCATCCAACCCCTGAGCATTGCTAATAGCCCTTTGTGCATATCCCACTCCCTCAGCTGCAACATGGGAATCCTCACTGCAGATTTTGGCGGCCAATAACAATGCCATGAGTTCCTCTGGTCGTTCATGTTTGTGCAAAGACTTCCTTAATAGGTTCAAAGCCTCTTGGTTCTGTCCTGCTCCACAATAACAAAGGGCTAAAGAATTCCAACGATCAACACGGTGATATACTCCAGGCATGATTTCTTCAAGTTGCTTGGCTAAAACAAAAGTTTGGTTGCATAAAGATAAAGCAAACGTTAGATGTTCCATCAATGATAAATCCCATTTGGTTTTACCTAGGGATAATTTTCTCAAAAGGATCATCAAAAGCAGAATAGCCTCCTCCAGATTATTTTTAGGGACATATGAACCTTCAACCTGAGCACCTAAACTGGGTGGACCAGCCTCTACTCCACTGTACAGCAAAAACACAGCAAACCCTTTCTGAATTCTTGCACAACGGTCGTTGTCAAGGTTCCATTGACTAAGTAGGGCACGTCTATAAGCAGATATTGCTTCTTGAGGGTAGCCAGCTTGCTTCCAAAGCTCGGGAAGAAGCTCCACAGATTGGCTGACTGTCTCTTGTAATCTGCCATCTACTTGTGCATCAGGTATGCCCTGATGGAATATTTTTTCCACGGCATCAAGAACATTGTTGCATTCATTAGCAGCTTCTGCAAACACATAAAACAAGAGTCCAATTTACTTTAATTCAAACTTAAAAGGTAAAAGATAATGGAAAACCGTCACATAAATTACTGGAACAATACCAAACCTTTTAATCTCCCAAGCTTTTGTAGAGACTTGGCTTTTAAGTATATGGCATCAAGAACGAGAGTAGCAGCATGCTGTGGGACTGTATGCTGTGAGTCAGAACGAGATCGGCCCTTCTTAGAAGGTGTTTTCTCAGCAAGATTAGGTTGCAATCGCTCTATGGCAGCTTGAAGATCAATGCCATCAAACACACGAAGTGCACCTTCTAGGTTACCTCTTTGATACTCCAGCTTTCCAAGAAGGGCTCTTGCTTCCTGTAGATTATCAGAAATGAGTGTTTTTTTCATCTTGGATAAGTCATAATCAATCATCAAAGCACTACTTTGATTGGTGCTAATAGTCATACAGAAAGAGATAAAATTATGGAAAAGATGGTTTCTTTTTGACACCTATTGATGATGGCATAAACTAACCTCAAAATTGAGTGATAGCCCTTCTCGTAATGAAGACTCTGCCTCCTGAATATTTCCTTCATCAAGCTTGGCCTGAACCTCTGTTGCTTTCATGGAATTCCCATTTGCAGAGAATTCAACCACCATGCCTTCCTCATACTCTCCAGACTCCATAGATTGGCTCACGACTATCTGCTCCCTCACGCTTTGTTCACAAATTTCACCTTTGTCCCGGTCTCTAATCCATTCAACACTTAGCTGACAAACATACAAATGCCCCGGTTCTTATAAGTCAAACAGGAAAATCAATTGAAGTATAAAACATAATTTGTGTAAAAACATCCAGCTACCCTCACACATTCTGCGCATGTGTACTAATTCCATGTGTACATCTACATTAACTTGTATGGCAAAAAAGTCAAAAGCTGTAAACTGTAAACTTTCACTTAATTGAAACAAAACCTTACAATGCATTACAACCTTCACGCCAATCGACCAAGTTAGCGTTGCATCCCAGGAAGCAAAAACACATAAGATAGCAGGAAAATGTGGGGGAAATTGTTCTAGTTAAACTGAAAATTATACCAAAACTTTGAGGGGAGGGTATTGGAAGCCGAAGGAAAAACTGAATCTCAGGTTTTCCCTATCTAACCTGTAACACATTTCATCTCAGCTAAGCCCAAATGCATATGACTAGAAGCTATTCCATTTCCCAAAATTTCTCAGCAGAGAAACAGATGGTTAAGTAGTACATTACTAATATCTATATAATCTACAGTTTTACGTAACGAACAATGCCAAAGGAAAATTACCAATCTACAGATCCAATGCAATCCAATTAAGGTGAAAGAAAAAAGTAAAGTCAAACTATCATTTGGTTGCTAAGAAAATGTAATAATTTGAAACGAAAAGTTATCAAAAATCATAAATTTACAAGCTTTCATAATCCAGGGCCCAAAAAGCAACATTTTCTGTCAATATCCATTTAGTTGGCACCGACATTTCGAAATTCCAAAAGAACCCCATCTGAAAAACACAACCTTTCACAATTTCATCACATTGCCATTCCATTTTATTTCGTTTTCTCTGTCAATTTTCTCACCAACCAAACACCTTTCAAAATCCCCAGTTCCTAATAATTGCTCACCTTCCCTGTCGTACCAGATTTAGATCACGGCTCGCTGAAAACGACGGAGCTGAATATCGAATTCCATCGACGGAACGCGACCAGTGGGGGGAGAATCAGCGGAAGCGGTGTGTTTGGTAAGTGAGAAAATTCAGGGCGTTTGTGAGGCGGAGAGGATGCGTGTGTGATCTGAGAGAATGTTAAAGTATTATGCATTTAATGGCGTTATCTGCGGCTGCGACGTAAAAATAAACGTTCTTCTTCTTCTTCTCCACCTTCTCCTCCTGTCTTTATTATTTTATTTCATTCTTGGGGGTAAATCTCAAGTTTAAAATTGGTTTTTATGGAAAACAATGAACAGTGTTAAAAATGGATGGTTCCCTGGAATCTTTTATCTAATTTAAATACCACTTGTTATTACGATGTATCGGTATTTTCTTTATTTGATTTTCGTTAAAGGTAAATTTGAATAAAATTATTATAACTAATATAGTAAAAAGTTTAGTTTACTCTTCTACTCGTGATGATATTAATATCAAATATATTAAAAAAATTCAAGTTATGAGCGGGCACTAGTATTATAGGGCGAGGATTCAAGCTAAGTTTTATTTTTCTTTTTATATGAAGGGTATTTGGGAAATGGCGAATTGAATTCGGGATTTTGTGTGCAAGGATGACTATGCTTTACTTAGATCTGTAATTTTAGGCACTAGCACTATGATATTATGGCTAACCTATGGCGGCTTGAATGACGAGTGTAGCGTAACCCAAAAATCTTTCACCTATGTTTAAATTGTTTTTAAAATAGGTTAAAATGTTTAAAAATAGCTAAAAGCATAATATATCGTCTGTATAGAAAAAATAGCTAAGACCGTTTTCAAAGAAGCAAAAATTTGACAAAAAAGTTTGAAGTCCTTGTAACTAAAATTCTTGATGTGATTTTAATAAAGATTATTTATTTGATTTCTCTGTAAACTTGTCCACCATTGATTTCTTTTGTGTAATTTAAATAACATTACTGATCAACATGTGATGAACTTTTAACAAAAAGTTAGATGAGATGTACCAGTGAAGGATATTGACTATTTATAATAGCTCAAGAACATATTGACCAAAATAAAAGGCAAGGGGGATGTGGGTAGTGGGATATAAGTTAGGAGGAAAATCGACAAATTACTTTTTAAAGAATGTGCTTGTGGCCAAACACTTATAAACGATATTGAACTCGTTATTCATACAAGTCAAACAATAATTTTTCGCTTACAAGTACAAAAGATATTAATTCTTAGTTAAATCTCGACCGCCTAATTAAAAAAAATGACGGGCCGGAGAGTATCATGGTTTAAAACAAAAGGAGAACCCAAAGCCCAACAGGCCTTGAGACTTGAGGTCCGAGGCCTAAAATTGTTTGTGAGTGCATGTCCATAACTTTCAGGTTTTCTCAGTAATACTAATACCAGTCAGTCCCGCTCTAAAAAGATAAGATTTTTGTCAAAAAAATATGACGGTCTTCTGCTCCCACACCTTCTTCAGAAATCCCCTTCAACTTCATTGACACTCAGCTTTGGTTCAATCACTTCTGAGAGACATCCAGAGGAGAAATGCCTCAAACCCTTTTCTTAAAGCCCTTTATTTCATCAGCTCCTTTGGATAATTGGAGGTTAGTTTGTTTTTCCTTCATCTCCTTTTGTTAAACCCCTGCAAAACCCTCAGAAACCCATCTGACATTTGAGCATTTGGGTTTCTTTTCGGGTTGTAAATTTTGAATTTTTAGTGTCCTGTTTGGTTTCTTGTGTAATTAGGGGGATAGCATGGAGAATTTGGGGTTCTGGGTTGTTTTTACTTAGAAAGTTGCATGCTTCAGCTATGAAATTATGAAGGCAGCTAAACAGGGAACTGTGGTTAACTAAAGTTTCAATTTTGATTCAAAATTCTGAAAGATTGATATAAAGTGTTTTTTTTTTTTTGTTTTTTTTTTTGCTGTTATACTTTTCCTGTCTTGCATAATTGCTGCATTTCTTGGGGTTGAAGGTGAATTTGCTGGTTCTTTATGTCTCTGGAATCAAAGTAGGGAGTCATATAACTCATTGAGTGAGATTGGGTTGCCATTATACTCAAAGTCGAAGACGTGCAAGCATATACTGTACATATAGGAGTACATTTACATTATTTTATATCTTTCTAATTGCAGTGTTAAGTAGTTTATTCTTTGTGGTGTGGCGTTTGGCTTGTTTGCGCAAGTGGATGTTGTTGACTTTGTACATTCCGATTGCCATTAACCCGCGACGGTCATGTTTTTGATAGAACTTACTAATTCGAGAGCTCTTCGATGATTTATGTGTTCATTGTGATATCAGTAATAACTCTGTGAGTTTTTGTCTTCAGTAAATTGAAAGAATGCACAAGTTCTATAGGTTCCAATGTCAAGGTGCGTGGAAGAGTGGGGATAGTTTGTATGGGCATGCTGGCACCAAGAAAGTTCTTGCAGAAAAGGAAGAAGGTAGAAGTTTTCAAAGATGCTGCTGATGAAGCCGAGCAGAAGAACTGGAGGAGACTTATGAATGAAATTGAGGAGACAGGTTCTGCAGTTTCTGTGCTCAAAAGTGAAAAGCTCAAGGACAAGACTATTCCCAAGGATGTTGTCCTTGGAACTTTGGTTAGATTTAAGCAACTGAAAAAATGGAACCTAGTCAGCCAGGTATGTAAAGATGCTCTTTTCTGTTGTGCAATTATTCGGTTTCTGAGCACATTTCTTTGAGTACTTGATTTTATTTGATGATTAAATCACTTGTTTGCTTATGTTTGTTTGCTTATGTTCTTTGTCTTGTAGATTCTTGAATGGCTCCAGACTCAGAACTGGTGGGACTTCAGCAAAATGGATTTCCTGATGCTTATAACAGCTTATGGAAAGCAAGGGCACTACACGAGGGCTGAGAAGCTTTTAAGTTTGATGAATGAGAAAGGCCATCCACCAAGTGTAATATCTCATACTGCTCTTATGGAAGCATATGGAAAAGGAGGCCGATATAACAATGCTGAAGCAATATTTAGAAGGATGCAGTCTTCTGGCCCTGAACCGTCTGCTGTGACATATCAAATAATACTAAAGATATTTGTTGAGGTAATAACCTTCTTTAGCCAAACTTGTCAGTGTCCCTAAAAACATCGATTAAACCTTAATTCTAAATTTTCAGCTTAGTGCTGACAACATTTTGATGATGCCGGCATCTTCAATATTTATGATATAGCTGCCATTTGAGCAATATGCATGCTTTCATTGGAGTCTTTCTACCTGCCTCACATGGTACCTTGAAATACAGGGATGTAAGTTCAAGGAAGCTGAAGAAATATTTGAGACTCTTTTAAATGAGGAAACATCACCTTTAAAGCCAGACCAAAAAATGTTCCACATGATGATTTATACGTATAAGAAGGCTGGGAGCTATGATAAAGCTCGGAAGATGTTCGCAATTATGTCTGAGAGAGGGGTTCCACAATCGACGGTTACTTATAATAGCTTGATGTCTTTTGAAAATAATTACAAGGAAGTCTCCAAGATGTATAACCAGGTAAATTTTGGGAAAATATCTTAATAATTAGTCGTACAGCTTGGTAGAGCATGCTAAACCTTCCTTTTAGAGTATGCTTTAGAATTATAAAATAAGGTTACAGTAATATTTTCCTGGTTTGTTTTGAAGAAAGAAAAATAGTTTCCTTAGTCAGTTTTTTTAAGCATCATTGGTTGATCTATGATTGAAATAGAAGAATGTCCGGTCTTGCAGCAATGATGTCCTGTTGAATTTAAAAAAAATTATTACCTTAATGAAAACCGATGCGTTTTTTATCACCCAAATTTAACAATGATTTTACATGGTTCCCAATCACACATAAAAGTTACTTATCAATGTTCTGTATAATTCTGAGAGAGATTTGACAAAATTTATTGATCAAAGCAGACTTAAAAGTCCTGTATTTTCCCCTTTCTCATGGTTATCATGTTACTTCGTTTTGCTGAAATTGGTACAAACTACCCACTTATCATGCTGCTCAAGTAATAGCTTTATTGTTAGTAACAAAATGCATCAGAAATTAAAGGAAACTTCCAATGGCAGATGCAAAGAGCTGGTCTCCGACCGGACGTAGTGAGTTATGCCTTACTCATTAGTGCTTATGGGAAAGCTAGAAGAGAGGAAGAAGCCTTAGCTGTTTTTGAGGAGATGCTTGATGCTGGTGTCAGGTACAGGGTTAATGCTACTTTTTCTTGTGATACAGGGAGCTGAAGTGTTTGAAACTTAAAAATGGATTTTCAACTCTTGACATTGATTCCTCACCACCATTGATGAAACCTATAATCGCCACCATTCTCTTTCTTTTGCAGACCAACCCGCAAAGCTTATAACATTTTGCTTGACGCATTTGCAGTATCAGGAATGGTGGACCAAGCTCGAACAGTTTTTAAAAGCATGAGAAGGGACAGGTATATTTCTCAGTGCCTTCATGTTGATTATGCTATAGTCGAAGATGAGTTGCACTTGCTAAACCTTATATTCTTGTTTTGGTTCCCAAAGGATTGTTGTTGTGCTAATTAGTTGCTATAAATGAATACCTAGCACTATGTGCACTCTTTGTGGGATAGTACCTAATAACGAAAACTGGATAAGAAAAGGTTTCAACTATAAAATATTTATGTAGTTCTCTTTCTTGTCTAGCTCTATCATGAGCACAATGAATCTACAAATAAGTGGTTACGTTGACATATTAGGTTAGACCTGTTAGTTGTTGGGTTCACATATCCTAGATTCTAGGACCTAGAAGTCTGAGACTTGGAAGTTATAGTTAACTGATGTTTACGCGTTAACGGGGGAACTTGGATGATGTCAGTATTTCATACTTGATAAGATATTTAATTAAGTATCATTTGCAAGCAGGATTTTTCATGTATATATGACATGCGTTGCCTGTGTCCATCCCGTTTGCTTAAAATTTTGTTTTATGGTGAATTTGTTCTGTTTATGTATCCGAGCATGCATATCAACTTACTCGCATTTCCACAAACTGATCATTATTAGATCAGATTGTGAATTCTACAAACCAGTCAACATTAGATTGGATTCAATTGGCATCCATCAGTCCATTCCTTACTTCTCTCTCTTCACCTAGTATCTTCAGACATATTTGCCGGAGTGAAATACCTGTGTAATTGAATGCACTTTATGGTTCTACTATCTGTTTGTTAGAACCACAAATTTATTAGGCGGTTTTCAGTCATAATGTCAAGTATCGTATGTCAAAAACTGTGTGGTCTATCGACAGATAATTAAAGGCATGCTTTTGTAGGAGGGCAGAAATATCCCTATCCCTCAAAGTTTACACTCCATGATCTGGATAGTGAAGTTTACACTCCATGATCTGGATAGTGAACCCTCTTTTTTTGTCTGTTTTTGCTTCAGGTTTAATCCTGATCTGTGCTCTTATACGACGATGCTGTCAGCATATGTAAATGCATCTGACATGGAGGGTGCTGAGAAATTCTTCATAAGAATAAAACAAGATGCATTTAAACCCAATGTCGTCACTTATGGGACGTTAATCAAAGGGTACGCTAAGACAAGTAATATCGAGAAGATGATGGAGAAATATGAGGAATTGCAGGCATCTGGTATCAAACCAAATCAAACAATCTTGACAACAATCATGGATGCATATGGAAAAAACAGAGATTTTGGCAGTGCTGTTGTTTGGTACCAGGAAATGGAATCCTGTAGGCTTCTGCCAGATCAGAAAGCAAAGAATATCCTTTTGTCTTTGGCAAAAACAGCTGAGGAACAGAAGGTGGCTAACCAGCTTGTAGGAAATTTGGATCAGAGTAGCAATGAACAAGGATCTAGTAAGTTTCCAGTGCCTGTTGATGAGAATGATAGTGAGGATGAGGATGAGGACGAGGATGAGGATGATGATGAATTAGATGGTCCTTTACAGGTCACTTCATCAAACCCTGAGCAAGAACATGAACTGGTTTATCTAAACGGTGTTGACGAGAAAAACCTTGAGGGCTTGCTTGCAGTTGCAGATTTGTAAAGTTGGGATATTCTAATTTATGATATAGTCACGTTACTAAGGCTTGGTGGTTAAGTCGAGAATATAAGTTAAGAAATACTACGTGGGAGCGGTATCATTTTAGACCAGCTTAAATGTGTACATTTTGCTGCCTGTGAACTGTAATGGCTCTGTATTCCGGCCACCCCTTGATCATTTTGCTCTTTGAGATGGACGGAGAACAAAATGGAACCGTTCGATCTTGTAGCAGCCTAATTAATGTGTATAACCACAAGCACAATTTTTGTGATTCAAGTATTGCAGCTTCTAATCAAAATGTCTGGTACAAATTTTTACTACTTTCTGTGAAACAAGTAGGGACTCTTTTCTTTCCTTGAAATCATCAAACTTTGTAACAATCTGATCAGCTTCTACTCAAAATGTCTAATTCTCGTCGACCGTGGTGGCTCAGCCGGCTGAGCCACCACTATTTGATGGTCTTGAAAGAGGAAAACTATAAGGTATAACTACCATTCAAAAATGTTAGGTGACCACCAGTGTATAAACGCGTGACATTAGCAAGAGAAGTTTAGCTGCAGAAACCTTTTTTTTTTTGGTAATAATTACACTAAACCATCCATAAGCCTAAAGTCAAATATAGTCAAGTATCCACATTCGAAGGCAGTGTTCCATGATACATTGAAATTGATTGTGACCGGTCATATAGTCATACCAGTGTCGAAATTACGTAGCACAAATTTATTGTCATGTGGCGCCACTTGCCAATAAAATAAGGATGTATGGACAACAATTTTCACCAGGCGCCTCATTAGGTTAATGAGGCACCTTCCAATTGATGGCGCCTCTTGTTATTTTTTTCAAAAGTTGTCCTTTAAATTTTAAACTAGTCTGTTGGTCATTTTCTTTTTATATACGGATATCAATATTTAGATGCGAATAGACACCACCACACATTAAAAAATGTGAGAATTTGAATTCTCCGTACGAAGTCGAGCGACCGGTATGACCAAGGCAAAGAGTGCTACTCGTGCTTTTGGCCCAGCCGATCGACTGGTTGCCTATGTTAGAAGCTCTCTTACTGATCGCTCGATATCGCGGACTGATAAGATTTTTTCGTATTCCTCTTTTGTTTTTGAAATTTTCCAACATGATAGAACCATAATTCATTAGGTGGTTGTCAGTCGTAATGTCAAGTGTCGCAAGGCAAAAACAGTGTGCTCCTTCGACAGATAATTAAGGACATGCTTTTGTAGGAGGGTAGAAATAGCCCTATTTTTGTTAGTTTTTGCTTCAGGTTTAAATCGTTGCTCATATACGACTATGCTATCCGCATATGTAAATGCATCTGACATGGATCAAAGGCTAAGACAAACAATATCGAGAAGATGATGGAGAAATAATAGGAAATGCAGGCATCTGGTATCAAACCAAATCAAACAATCTTGACGAAAATCACCGGCTTAAGCCAGTACGTTTTGCTGCTTGTGAACTATATTGGCTTAGGATTCCGGCCACCCTTCGTTTTACCATTCGAGGTGAGACGGATGGAGAACAGAATGGAACCGTTTGATGTTGTAGCAGCCTAACTACAAGCACAATGTGATTCTAGTAGTGCAGCTTCTACTGAAATTATGCCTGGTAGAAAATTCTTACTGCTCCAAACAAATAGGACTTTTTTCTTTTCCTTAAATCATCAAAATTGATAACAATCTGCTTAGCTGTGTGCAGGGTAAGAAAGAAACGTAACAAACATCTACGCTACTTCCCGTTGACCATAATGCAATGTCGAAACAAAGGATTTTGAACAAGAATCGTAGGTGAAATGAAGTTCAGAAACCTTCACGGCAGCCTTATATATCGGTCACCAAGTCCAATCTTTCAGCACTTGCAGATCTCTTCAATCGTTCAGCTGCTTTTACAACCTACAAAAGCATGATCAATGGTGAGAAGTTTTGGTCAAATGCAGTTCATGTCTATATATATTCGTTTAATAATTATATTTCCCACAAATTTTGAAATTTAAATTACCTCAGAATCCCAGTTTGTTCTCGCAGTGAGAATAATTAGAGTTACTGTTTGTAGAAAAACTCCAATGATCATTCCCCACCAAATACCCTGAAAAAATACCAAAAGTTCATCATTTTCCATCACTCACAAAGCAAAGCATTCACTTTACTAGCAAAAGTGAGGTGAGATTCAACTTACTGCTACTCCCATGCTAGTTTTGAAGCCTAGAACACATCCGATCGGAAGACCGATAATATAGTAACAAGTCAGGTTAACATACGCGACAACAGCTTGCCATCCGCTTCCGATTGCCACACCTAAAATTCCACACAACATGAATTAGAAATGATGCTGATAGTGCCTGCAAACTTAGTTTGCTTCTCTACGGCTTCCATCATTTTTCAATACCTGATAGTATAGGTTGAATGCCATTCAAGAAGACAGAGATGGCGAGCAATGAGGTTAAGTCAGATACTGCCGTAATAACTTCATCGTCGCTTGTAAAAAGCTTGCTCAATCCAACTCGGAATATCAATATAATCGCACTGAAGACTATGCTAATCAATATGCTCGTCCCGTTCACTACAAACACTGAAAACTTGGCCACCTTCGGGTGACCGGCACCGAGCTCATTACTAACACGAACACTGGCTGCCGCGGATAGGCCTAACATAAATTGCATGTCCCAGTTCAAGTAGTTCATGCTGGAATTGTATCACATCAGAAAATGTAAAGTTAGCAGTCAAATAGCAGTTACAAAAATTATCAAGTTGAATGGTAAAAGTAAAAAGGTTAAAAAATGGATTGCTTTAACAAAAGGGGTACCAAATAGAAATGGAGTCGAGAGAGATTGTAGGGTTGGAGAGAAGCCCTGATATCAGCACTAGTCCTTGGTTGTACCATATCTCCAAACTAGCATAAAACCCAACAGTTAATTGCAAGCAAAAAATATTTTAAGTGAATGGTAAAGTGAAAAAGGGCAAGTTTTTTTAATCAATCTTAAAATCAGGAGACATTAGACAATGCATGTTTATTCTCTATTTTAAATGTGTAACTGGTTCTATTTTTGCATATTTCTCAAAATCTTATACTTACCAGAGCATGATAGCGGAGGCAAGAGTCAACTTAAAGTAAGGCCAAATGCCCCTAAAAGCCTTCCGTGAGAAGCCAGTCCAAGTCTCCTTACACATGGGGCTGACAAGAATGTAAATTCCATATGTGATGACAAGAAGCCACCAAGAGAAGCTGAGTGTTAGAGCCGCCCCCGTCAGCCCATAGTCCACCACATAAACCACCACCCAAGTGAGCAGAATGTGGAGGAGGAAGACCCCGAGCGACATGTAAGCTAGAGGGTTTACAATGTTCTGGGCTTGGAGAAACCTCTGCTGGGGGCAGTTTATGGCAAATGCATAGAGCTGTGGGATTATTCCTCTGGCAAACACTTGGCCTTGCGCTGCTATGTCTTCTGTTTGGCCAATGGCTAGAAGGATTGGTCCTGACCACCAGTACACAAATGTGAGTAGTACTGCTGCTCCCAAATGCAGGATGATTGCCCTTTGGCATATGATTCCCATTGCTGGCAGTTGTTTGGCTCCATATGCTTGCCCACACACTGTTTGGACAGCACTTGCCATTCCCAACTTTGATTCCAAACCAGAAATTAAGAACACAAAAAGCGTTAGTCCAACCACACAAGAAAAATATGGAGATGAAATTCGGCCACACGAGTAATGTAGCGAGAGTTGGGCACTCTCGGTTTAGTTTCTGTCATCACTCCTAATCGATTACTTTGTGTGTTTTTCATGCGCGAAGGGAAAACACAAATACTATACTGAAGCGTATGAAAAAAACATGATGAAATTGCGCTATATAAATTAATCAGAGAACTACTATCTGCGCAACATAATAGTTACTATAGTGCATATTCAGGATTATTAGATGTTGGAGTGTGCTAATATCCTTATTTATAAAGTACATTAAACTAGAGGACTTACCATGATACCATAAGCGAGACCCTGAATTCCAACGCTAGCTATAGAGGCCCCAGCAAGCTCCAAGGCACTCAGGTGCCCACAAAACATGAGAGTCACAAAGCTGAGCATGTAGTTGAATATAGAGACAGCGATAGATGAACCGGATAAAATCCAGAGGAGCCTGGACTCCCAAGCCACCAGTTTAGTCCACCATCGAACCGCCACGGGCTTGTGCTCCAGAAACTCTTCAATGGCACTGGACGACAAGTTAGGTATCTGGGAGTGTGAATCGAGCCTGATGAGCAGCGGTTGGTACTCCTCCTGCGACCCCATGGTAACCTCAGACGGCTGAGCCACCACTACTTGATCTGACACTGTGAGAGAGAGTGTGTGTGTTTTACCTGGAAGGAGTAGGGGGATTATGATATTTATGCCCTGTTACATTTTGTAGAAAAATAGAAGGGAGAGAGGAGAAACAAGGGTATAACTACCGTTCAATATGTTTGGTTGGTGCCTACCAGTTTATGCATGTGTTTTCTTAGCAAGAGAAGTTTAGCTGCGAATAAGTTAACTATTTTTTGTCAATTAGTTACACCAAACCATGCATAAACCTAAGTCAAATATATTTGATTTTTTGGAGTAATTAAACTAAGCCAAATATTCACATTCGAAGGCAGTGTTCAATAAACACAAGCTTGAATTCATTGCGACTTGTCAGATGATCCCAGTGTCACTAGGTTTTTCTTTCGAAAGGACAAGTGTCATTAGGTTACTGGACATTTCAATTTTCTTGTAATTTTTTTCTTCAATTTTTTTAAGGGTTTTTTTTTTTTTGGTTTTGTTTTGGTGGGAAATTGGCTTTAGTTTACAAAACCACCAACTAAAATTAGCCTTGTTTTCGAACACTATTATGCACTTTATCGTAATACTGAAAGTATATAAATACAATATTGATATATAGTATCGAGTTAATAGTAAATTGATACAATATTGACGATAAGGCAAGGTATTTCTAGTAAAAAAAATGTTATATTTGGAACCGAGGTTTTTATTTATTTTTATTAAAATATCTACGTTGATCTACATTAAAACAAAGGAGGAGAGTTTGATATCGGATCAGTAAATTAAGGAAAAAAACACACCACTAAAACAATCCAATTATTGCCAAACAGGGCAATTCACTTTATGAGTTTGTAAAGGGGTTACTAAAGTCAAATCCATTTATTTTGAATACCGCATTGAATTTGTGTTGGAGCTCGATGGACAATGATACTTTTGGAGGAAAGGTGTGAAGATGCTTCCATCCAAGGTGGGTTAAGTAAGCACGTGTACATGGTAAGGTCAGCACCCATTTTTTTAACTGCGTTTTCTTTCTGATTAGGTAGGGTTTAGCAATTAGTAGTTGTGATCAGGGGTTTAAAGGGGGCCGTAACTTTAACACCTTCACTTCACAACTCTTGTGTACTTTGAAATCTTAGATGCTATGTTGACCGTAGCATTTTTGTAGAAATTATATTTGAATTATGGTTTCACAAACCATTATTAAATTGAATGGGTTTTACAAATCCAACTAGTTTTTGGAAGGATCTCTTGTTTTTTTCTTTTCCATTTATAACTACAAATTGAATCGGTTTTACAAATCCAACATCATGCTTATATATATAATATACGTACACACACACAGGGTAGATACGTGATATCACTTTTTTTACATAAGTTTTTACACAAGTTTTTGTAGGACCCACTCCTAATGTATTTCAAAGATGCGAGCCGTATCTTTTAGGTCTTCCCTCAAATATCATGTGCAATCAAAATCAACCAGACCCGAAACTATATGACTGTTGGATTAAATTTAGTTTGTTCTTTGTAAAACTGTATTCGTCCATTTTATTCACTACAAATGAATGTCTTAATGGTTTCGGATGTCTATTTTTTTGCAAGGATAATCAATGAATGATGTTGTAAAATATAAATAGTTTGGATCGTTGAAATACATTACGAAATGGACCATACAAAATGTGTGTCAAATTTTGTGTAAAAAAGTGCTGTCACAAATCTGCCTCCAATATAAAATTAGGAAAATATGTATAAGAAATCTCATTTATAAAATGGCTTCAAAATTTTCATTCTGATCAATTAAAGATTGTTCAATAGAAACATGTATAAAATAAGCAGAACATCCACAGAAAAATAAACAAATACAGAAAAAAATTAAAAAAAGGTACAAAACATCATCTTTAGAGTTTAAATAAATACAGAAAAAAATTAAAAGAATTTGCTTGATGAGAAAAATTGTGGGCATTCACAAGGAAACTGATTTTACACAAGGAACTCACATATCCCTCTTTATTTTTTATCACCAGATTCACCAAGTCAAGCAAAATTAACATATACGATTGAACAAAAATGCGTAAGAGGCTAAAAATGATTTGTGAAAGTCATCTCGCTTTCCACAAATGCTAAAAGCTGGGGTGGACCAGGTTTCTCAATCAAAACAGATTGGTGGTCCTTTAGCTTTGGGCCAAAGTAGATTCTGGACTTTTAGCAAGCACTTTTGAACGACAGAAACTTGGGACGTAATTCAGAATCTGTCCATGTTCATCGTTATTCCGACGATAATAGTGGAAGCGCATCAGTTGATGAAGCAGCACTATTGTCGACAGCTGATCCTGTTGATGCAGAAACATCATCCCAAGTACCAGTCACTTCATTTCCAACATATTCAGCCTCTTCATAATTTTGCTGCACACTAACGATTAACTGGATTTTGAATCTCCTCCGGCTCCATTGCAACTTCTTTCATCGTGGGGCGTTTCTTTCCATTCAAGTCCAAGCATCTTCTCGCAAGGCAAGCAATTGCCTCAATCTGTCCTTTATTTCCCTCCTTCGTAACTTGAACATCAACCGATATCAAATAGACGGTTTTCTTCAATTTTAAGAATGAAGTATGTGGCTAGACTTCTCCCTTTTTCCGATCTTGTGAATGAAATCGGCTTTTCACTAGTCAGGAGCTCAACGAGGACAACTCTGAAGCTATAAACATTGGACTTTTCTATGAACTGGCTTGATTGGAAGTACTCTGGATCCAAGTATCCGAAAATGCCTTGTACTTGTGTGGTCACATGAGTTTGATCAATGGAAAAATCTTGAAGTTCCAAAATCAGCTACTTTTGCTCTATACTTGTCGTCTGAAAGTATGTTTGTGGACATAGTATAGCGATGATAAATGGGAATGGAAGCTGATGAATGCAGGTAGAAAAGGGCTCTAGTGATCTCAGTGGCGATTCTTAAGCACATATCCCAAGTAAGCGGAAACTCTTCATTATCTTTGTGGATATACTCGAAAAGGGTACCGTTTGGAACAAATTCATACATCAGTAGAGGAACCTTTGTCCTCAAACAACACCCGAATAACTTAACCACAATTCTGTGGTTAAGCAGTGAAAGAATGACAATCTCGTTAATGAAAGGCCTAAGTTTCCCTTCATCAACCACCTTGGACTTTTTTACTGCAACAATTTTTCCATCTGTCAACATTCCTTTGTAAACTGTACCTTGGCCTCCCTAGCCAAGTATTCTGTTCACATTAAAATGATCCGTGGCCTTCTCTAGCTCCTTTGGATCAAATAATTTTATTTTCTCAACATTGACTTCACTGGAACTCAATTGTTCTTCCCAACTGAGGGGACAGAGGTGTACCTATAACCACTGGTTTCACTGCAGATTTCTTCTTTTTAGGAGGGCCGTAAAAGTATTATTACAGATAAAAGTATTTTCAAGATTTTCTTATTTTATTGTCTAATTCATGTTGTTTCTGCATCATCTAGTACAGTAGTCATACTTGATAATGAAAGGCTGAAGTATCCTAATGAATATAATTAAAATATCGGCCAAAATAAAAAAGAAAGAAATTTCATCAGAGTTGTTCAAGATAGAATGGAGGAATCATCAGTCAATCCCATAACTTTTGGAAATCACATGATCAGACTATAACATCTAGATCATAAGAATTCGATGTGAAAAATGAGTTCTGGTCGTTGACTATTTGACACCGTCCTCCTCCTCCTTTATCTGGGCTTGGGGGCTGGCAGTATAAGATAAAGCTTTCACTGGCTTGGGACCGAATACAACATCTAGATGATCCTAAAAGCTCTCTACTCACATGCTCTCTGAATCTCCCCTAGAGCATTGTTCTAAAAACTCCGGCCTTGCGCCGCGTAGGTGCTAGGTGGCTAGCCACCATACCGAATAATTCCTAGGCATTTGAAAATTAAGAAAGGACGCCTAGACCTCCTTCGGCATCCGCCTAGCCCGCCTAGGTATCCCTAAGTCACTCGCGACTTAGGCTTGTGTAAAGTCCTAGTGAATGACAATGAGTGTTTGATATTGCTTGGATATCATATAACTTATTTCACAAGTTATCTGATATATGAGTAATACGGTTAATCTCTACGTCATAAGGATTATGGAGTCTTATATCGATGCAGCTAACTTAAACAAATCTGATAAGGGTTTAATTCAAAGATATTGAATCATGATAGGACTCTTTCCCTGTGAAAACGATAAGGATATACAACTATTGATAGGCCAGTTGTGTAGCCCTAACTGGATATATATATATATATATATATATATTTATAAATGGAATTATGTAATAGATTCAAAAGAAGTCCATAGACAGCATACCACCAAGTGGTGGGATAAGTTAAATTTTGATAAGGTCATTAGCCATGTTTTAGCTGATTTCCCAGATCATCCAGTTCCAGCAATAGCTGTTCAGCCTGCCCTCCCGGCAGCTCAATCGTCTCCAACACAGGCATTGCCAAAATTCCCAGCAGCTTCTCAGTCATTATCGGACATTAGTCCTTCTTCATCAGTCAAAGGAAAATCATCCAAGTCTTCAAGTTCGAAGAAGAAAAAGGAGAAATCCTCCCAGCTCACTGATCTTGCCAGGCAACTTATTGCAGAATTTCAGAAGGCAGATGCAAGTGCAGCCAACAATTCGGATTCCGATTCATCAGACGCTTCATCCCAGCCGCATCGTCTTTGGGGTGACAGGGATGACGAGCCGGAACTTTTCCCGCCAGATTCCCAAGACCCAAATGAATTTTAATTTTGTATTAACTTGTATTTTTCGGTTTTTCACTCATGTAAAATACAATAGTATACATGTAGTCGAAGACGCCGAAAGCAGCTTCAGCAGTAGCAGCAATCATCCCGACAGGATACTATTCATGAATAGTAAATTCACTTTTACTATTCATCCATCAACTCAAAGTCAGACGCGTGATCGCACAGTGAAGATTCTTCATCATTAGGCTTTCCAGCCTTTTCGCATGCAACCGGGTTTCCTGCTTCATCAGCCAGCTCAGAACAATCATTCTCCATCAGCCTCTCGGCCTATATCTTCCAGCTTCAGCCTCTTTTCTAAGGGACTGAATTCTAACGTTCAGATCAACACTTCTGCTCATTCTCTCAGAGAACAGAAGATCAATTGAAATATCAAACACTTGTAATTTACATTCAACATAGGATGCCTGCGAGCTCCATCTTCTTTTCAATCATCAACCGCCATTAGGCGTATCTGCTTTGTAAGCCACAATTAAGTTTTCAATAAACTTATTTTCATTAGAAAACTCTGCATTATCATTTTTAATTCATTATCTTCATTATGAACACTTCAACTACTTTCCATTTCATAATCTGTTTATATGTTATAATCAGATTTCGATTTATGTTTCGTTTTAACGAAGTACATCTTTTACTTGAATTTTATTTAACGACTCTCGTCAATATATACATATTCTTCTTCCGCCCCCATTTGGTATCAGAGCCAAGTGAGTGGTAATTGCATTAGCATCTGAATCATCTGCAAGTCAGGTTCATATTTCAGTCTCTTGATTTATAGATTACCTTATTTGTAAATCTTCTAAGTTTGTTTGTTTATTCCCAACCAAACAGTAAGGCGTGTTCCAAACAGTAATTCCCGAGGATAGGGTTTGAGCGGATCGCATGAGCGGAAGGGGTATAGATAGCACGCGAGGAAGGTGCACATTTAAGTTTTCTGTATTTTATTTGATTGATTTGTGTTTATGATGAGTAGATTATTTAGATCTAATTCAATGGCCAGCACTAGCTCTAGAACAAATCTAGGAAGTATTCCAGATATTGTTAATGAAGAACAAAAACTTGGAATGTCTGTAGACGATAATGTAGACTTTGGAAATTGGAATATCCCCAGAGTTTCAAGTAAAAATATTTATAAAAAGAAATGGTCTATGACCGCATTTAAAAGTGAACATCATGTCAAGACAGTTGAACAGGCTTATGCCCTATCTAAGGAGCATGAAACTTGTCAATTGTTTTCTCCAGAACAAATCAAATCCCATAGGAAAGATGGTCATAACTACATTCATATAGGCTTAGTCCAGATAGCCGTAAAACCTTTAACGCGTAGAGGTCTTAATACCTCTGTCTTGTTATGTCTCCGAGATGCTAGATTCACTAACTTTAGTGATAGTGTTCTTGGAATGATTGAGTCTTCACTCTATAATGGACCTATCCATTTTGATTGTTTTCCAGATCTCACAATAAGTCTTTCAGACCCCCACATGCTGAAAGCACTTACTCTCAACATCAAAACTTCAGGATACCATGTCCTTGAAGGAACACAGCCTTTGGCACTTATTTACAGAGTCTATTACAAAGTAACAGGCACTAATATGAACTTTCAGGCTCTCACTAAGAGTCCGAGAGATCATACACTCCTGATCCAAACCAATCAGGAGAATGCCAACATTAAAGTCCCTAGAACCATTAGGTGGTCAGATATTAGTCTACCCTCAGACTGGTGTCTAATCAACGAAAGTAAGCCAGTAGCTATCCAAAACAGTCTAGTCAATTTAGACAACATTGAGCAATATTTTGATGGTACGGTTAAGATTAATTTTAATCGTGCCGCCAGAAGATCTTGTGAGTCTACCCAGTCTCATAGGTCATTTGCTCCTAGCAGAAATTCTTTCTCTGGATCCATTCCACCCGATAGGATGGGTCAAGATCAAGAATTGATAAATTCATTAGTTGATAAAAAATTAAAGTCTGTAGTTGCAGAAACTAGTTCTTCTGTTACTCAGCAAGAATTAATTAATGATTTGATTAATTTGAAATTAAAATTAGTAGATACCAATTCACAGGTGGTTCACCCAGTCTACCAGTCCAATACCCAAGACCAAGGAGAATCGGTTTCTCCAACGACATCTGATTTCCCAGCGGATCAGATTCCCAACCAACTCTTAGTCCTGACCAGAGAGGAACCATTAGAACCCTTTAAGTGGAATAGGAAAAGAGTTTTGTCAGACATTGAAGCTGAGGAAAATATCCC
This sequence comes from Cotoneaster glaucophyllus, assembly GCA_036320875.1. NCBI lineage: Eukaryota > Viridiplantae > Streptophyta > Magnoliopsida > Rosales > Rosaceae > Cotoneaster > Cotoneaster glaucophyllus. Next base: position 10,564,374 of record CM070064.1, on the reverse strand, counting down.
CAGATGAGATGTCTTTAGAGGTAAGTATACCATAGAACAAAAAGTACAGTTTAAGGAAGATTGGTACGACTACATGCGGACCAATAGAAAAGAAATATTCTTCTTTGACTTTATGAACCAGATCTATGAGTCTGAGAAGAAGATAGAAGTTATAACCAAAGAAAATTGGCTTAAAAAAGACAAGACAATTGTCTCCTCAAGTCATCCTCCACAAGAAACCATTCTTATTACAATAGCCAATACGCAAATCCCAGCTACTCCCTTCAAACTTCCTAGGGAAGATTTGGGAGTAAAACCAGTTGTGGAACAAAACAATTTTACCAATCAGAGTCTTCACACTATTGGTAAACAACTCAATAAAATAGAAAATAAAATTGATAATTTATCTCAAACAAATTTACCTAAGGAAAATCCTTTAGTAAAGTTTCCAAAGGCAGTAGCCTTAAAAACAACTTCCACTTCACAAAAAATAGACCAAATGCTTTCAGAACTAAAAAAGGAAAGCACGGTTCAGGTCTTAAATCATCCAGAGGAATCCCAATCGAAAACCTCTAGTCAATCCTCTGAGTCAGAAGATGATTCAGATTCCATTCGAAAAGTTGAACAAGCTTTTCAAAATCTTGACGTCAAAAGAATTTCCAGTAGGAAGGTCAACCCACAGTCTCTTACTAAAAACTGGTATCCCAGACCAACTCCTCCTGATCTTCAATTTGAAGAAAGGAACATTTCAAATCAATTTTCAGTCTCTTCTGATAAACTCTATGAATGGAACATAGATGGCTTGTCAGAACAAGAAATTCTAAATAAGCTACAGCATATCTCTATGGTTGCTAATAGCTACATCACAAATCACAATCTTTCTCAAATAGAAATTATTGACCTTTTGGTCACTGGATTTACTGGAATGCTTCATTCCTGGTGGGAGAAACATCTCACTGAAGAATCCAGAAACGAAATAAAAAATGCAGTTAAACAAGATGAAGATGGAATACCAATATTTGATGCACATGTAGGGCAAGGGGTCCCTGATGCCATCAATACATTGCTTTTCACCATCATTGAACATTTTATAGGAATACCTAGTAATATTACCTCTAGGATTCACGACCAACTCAACAATCTGAGATGTCCAACTCTAAGCGACTTTAGATGGTACAAAGATGTATTCATGTCTAGAGTCATGCTCAGAGAAGACAGTAATCAACCATTTTGGAAAGAAAAATTTATAAATGGATTACCAAACTTATTTGCTCACAAAATTAGAAGTGTCTTAGTTAATGAACAAGGTATCATACCATATCATACCCTGACTTATGGTAATATCATTAGTATTATCCAGAAGGAAGGCTTGAAAATGTGTATTGATATGAAATTAACTAAACAAGCAAATAAAGAAAAAGCTATCGCTAAATACGAGTTAGGAACGTTCTGTGAACAATACGGTCTTCCACCAATCGCTCATTCCAATAGGAAGAAAAAACATCAAGTCTATCATAAGTACTCCAACAAGTACTCAGGTAGATTTCATTCTAAACGATATTCTAAATATGGTAATAACCAATCTAAAGATAAAAACTTTGAAACTAATAAGTATTACCAAAAACCAAAGTCCAACAAGTGGAAACGGAAACCTTCCGGAAAAATCCACTCCAAGGACAAATCCCAGAAAAGAAATTCTAGAATCGAATCTACTTCTGTCGAATCTTTGCTGGAAACGAGCTAATGCTTGATTGAGATCTGCTGGAAGCAAGCTGGGAGTGAGGCCATGAACTGACCACCATCTTGGAAACCAAGCAGGGAACTTGAGACGAAAGTCTTTATGGAAGGTAATGAACCATGAGTGATTAAAATCTTCTGACTGGTGCAAGAAAACATTAGTCCAAGCATTAATGCAATCTTGATAATTGTAACTGTCATTGGGGATAAAATCCTGTAAGTTGTATTCTGTTTTTGACTGGTAAAGGGGGATTCCCCAATCTGTTTCACAGACGAATTTGTTTATGTGGATGGAATGGTAGAGAATTAGGTTCTCTTGGTTTTTAAGGGTGCTGTAAATGGGCTTAATAGCAATGGATTCTGTGCCACAAAGAATGGCTAGATAAAACTTAATAGTTTTGAAAGACTCGGCTTTGGTCGAGGGATAATGGAAATTGGGTGGAAAAACCACTTTGGCTATTTTTTATGGTGCTGGTTCTTTAATAAGATTTGAAGGGATGTTGAAGAGATACTCTGTTTGGACTGTGGGCATATAAGGAGATGATTTTGGATGACTAGTGTAAGATGAAGACGAAGGTCTATATCCAGAAGAAAGTGGATCATAAGGGTTGACTAATGCCGTTTGGTAATTTGGTCGGATATTTCCTATGGTTGATCCTAAAGGAGTATATCTGTTGGTAATGGCTAAGGTCGATGAGGAATCGGGAATAGATTCCTTTTTTACTGGTGGTGGAGGAGGTAGAGTGGCAGGAAGCCTTCTCTGGTTATTGTTCTTATTCATCCTTCCTCCCCTGCAAAAATTCACGGGTTAAAAAATCCGGGATGCAGTTATGGCTGCCTTTAATGTATTCAATATCAAAATCAAAGATTGATAATATGGCTTGCCATCGAGCAAAAATTTGTTTTGATGCAATGTTTTGAACATCTTTTTGTAAAACATGCTTTGCAGATTTGCAATCAACTCGAACCAAGAATTTTTGATTTAATAAATCATCTTGAAATTTGCTAATGCATAATACAATAGATAAAATCTCTTTCTTTATAGTACTATAATTATATTGAGCAGAGTTCCATACTCCTGAATGGAAACGAACAATTTGTTCAGGAGATCCGGAAGAAGTTTGTTGTTTGAGGATACCTCCATAACCGATATCCGAAGCATCGGTTTCAACTATCTTAAAAGAGTTGGGAGTTGGAATGCCAAGATAGGGCAAAGTCCTGACATGAATTTTAATCTGTTTAACAATAGATGTATGTATGGTAGACCATGCTGAGGGATTATCCTTAAGACGATCAAACAAGGGTTTACATTGTTGACGCAAATGAGGATAAAATTCAGAAACATAGTTCAAAGAACCTAAAAATCTCTGAAGTTGAGTTTTATCAGTAATCTGATCTGGGAACTTATCAGCAAATTGAATGACACGGTCAATTGGTTGAATGGTAGATCTATGGATATTGTATCCTAAAAATCTAACATTAGTTTGAAACAATTTAATTTTGGATGCAGAGACAACTAATCCATTGGATTTAATTATTCTAGCAAACAAATGAAAATGTTTCCAATGTTCGTCTATTGACTTTGAATAAATGAGCACATCATCAATATAAACAATCGAGAAATGACTATATTGATTAAAAATCTCATTCATAATATTTTGAAATTCACTGGGAGCATTCTTAAGGCCGAAAGGCATTACATTCCATTCATAATGTCTGAAAGGAGTTACAAAAGCTGTTTTGTATTTATCATTTTCAGTAATCTGAATTTGCCAAAAACCTGATTTCATATCAAATTTTGAAAATATAACTGCTTGAGAAAGCCTTTTTATTAAATCTCTTTTGTTGGGAATTGGTTACCGAATCCATTCCAAAACTTCATTCAAAGGTTTATAGTTAATAACTAATCTGGGAGTCCCTCTTTCTAATTCAGCATTCTTTTGAACATAAAATGCAGGGCATGACCATGGTGATTTACTTCTACGGATAATTCCTTTATGAAGAAGTTCATGTATTTCTGTTTTGCAGAATTCCAAGACTTCTTGACTCATTTGAATTGGTCTGGCCTTAGTAGGGATTCTAGATTCATTAAACTCCTTTATATAAGGAAGTTTAACAATGTGTTGTTTCCTATGCCAAAAGGCGTTGGGAATATCAGAACAGATATCATTAATAAGTTTCTTTTGAAAATTATCAATAGTTTCTAACAAAGATTTATTTGTTAGCTGTTCTTCAATTCTTCTATGATTAATTTCTTCTTTTAAGAAATTAATGTGCTGTGACTTATTAGTAATGATATTGAGGGTTCGCGAAATGCTATCCTCTTGTAAGTGCCTAATTTGCCTGAGATCCGTTTCTGTACAGAACTCAAACGTGACCTTTTGTCCTAAGACTTTAGTAGTGATCTTATTGTGATGAACCTTAAAAGGATATATGAGTGCAATGAAAGGTAATCCTAGTATGACAGGGTCAGAAATATTTTTGATTAAAACAAATGGAGTTTTAAAGCAAACATCATTTTGGCATACATGCGCTTTAGGTATTTCATAATTTAAGTGCAATGGTGCAGAACTAGCAGTGCTAAGTCTTTCATTGGACTTATGAAAATATTTAGTAGGTATTAAGCCTTCCTGAATACAATTCAAATCGGCACCCGAATCAATCAAAACAATTGAATTTAAAACAAAATCATCAATCACTATTGTGAGTTTAGAATACAATTTCTTGATTCTAATCTTGTCTAAAAGACCTATGACTAATTCATTTGAATGCTTACTAGCTTTTGAATCGCATTCAGAAGAAGAACTGGAACTTTCTTCCTCTTCTAGTTTTTTGGTTCGGACTCTATTGAGTTGTGTACGTATTTCTACGTTTTCAGTTTTTAAGAGTTTAATTTCCTCTTTGATTTTATTGACTTCTCGTTGGAGGTCTTTTATGGTGATATCTTTCTTAGTCTTATTGAACCTTTCTAAGGTTGTGCTAAGAGAGATTTTTGGAGTTGTTTTGGTTTGGCTATTGCCGGATTCATCAGAAGAAACTAATTTCTTAAGTTTCTTAAGATAAAATGATTTTACTTCAGGGTCATCGACCTTGCTGATCAGTTCTATAAGAAGATTTTCTTGTTCCTCTTGTTTGGTTAGAACTGAGATTTTCTTGCAACAAGCATCGATACATCCTAGCTTGGCTGCAGGTGTGGAATATCCACTTGAAAGGTTATTATCAGAAGAGGATAATTCCAAATCATCTTCTGAATGACTATGGTCTGTGTCCTTAAGATCTAAGACTTGGATTAGCTGAAGTTTCTCTTCCTCAGAGATCTTCAACTGATTAATGGTTTTCTTGACACGACATTTGTTGGCATAATGGCCATATATATATATATATATATACCTTATGCAAAAGGATCCCCATTTTTAGAAAAAAATGGGGATTAGGTGTGGGGCCCACTCCACATCGAATTTCAACGATCCGAACCGTCTATTTTTCAAGTTGCACCTCATAGATCATCCTTGCAAAATATTAGGCAAATCGGAAATGTTTAAGGCATCTAATTGGGTTCAAAGAAATTAACGAATACTTTGTTATATAAGAAACAATGAAATTTTATCGTGATAATTAAATAGGCAAATGGTTTCGGATTGAATTGAATTTTTGCAAGGATGATCTATGAGGTGTAACTTGAAAAATAGACAGTTCGGATCGTTGAAATCCGATGTGAAGTGGGCCCCACACCTAATCCCCATTTTTTCTTAAAATGGGGATCCCTTTGCATAAGGTCCCAGTATATATATATATATATATATATATATATATATATATATATATATATATATATATATATATCAGGTCGTAGTCCCTGCTTCCATATGTGAAAAACCCTAATATTACTGAGACCTATTCGTGCAGTAAGGGAGCTATTGAGTAGTGGGAGTAGAAGACTGACTTGCAACACAAACATGGCGTCGAACACAGGTAAGTGATCACATGATCAGTTTGTGATATACCTATAAGAAGAAATAGTTGTATCGTAACCCTAGTACCCAGTTGTCATGGTTCTGGCTTTTAATCTTTAATGAACTACTTACAACTTGTTCTCTAAATTTTCAATATGTTATAATACTTTAATCTATATGTCATTTTCTTTAGCAATTTATGTATCCCAATATAATTATGTATTTTGTAAGTATAAATAGACACTTCTTTGTAAGATACATAATAAATTTACTTAAATCCGTCTAGGCCTCACCTAGCCGCGTAGACGCTAGGCCCCAGCCCACTGCCCGACTAGCATCTAGCGTCTTTTATAACTTTGCCCCAGAGTCATTATATAACCTATAGGGTGAAGTGCCGATTTAGTCCATGAACTATCACCTCAGTGAAAATTAGGTCCCTGAATTATTTTTTCAGTAAAATAAGTCCCTAAATTCATTGGAAATTGCTAATTTCATCCCTACTATTATATTTAAAGCTATTTTATCCAATTTTTCGTCAACTTAAATCACTTGACACACTTTAGAGTGTTATACCATCATTTTCTCGTCTATAAGCCCTTAACATTTCATATAAGTTGCGAAATTAATATCTAATTTACCCTCAAAAGTTAATTTACACTATTTCTTTCTAAAAAACTACCAATTTATCCTCCAAAGTTAACTCTATACACTATTTCTTTATGAAAAAATACCAATCTAACCTCCAATATGTATCACATGCAAGTAACATGACTTAAATTGACGGAAAATTGAATATCGTAGCTTAAAATATAACATTAGGGATGTAATTGACAGATTTTTATAATTCAGTGACTAATTTCTCTGAAAAAATAGTTTAAGAACCTAATTTTCAGTAAAATAATAATTCAGGAATTAAATTGGCAGTTTACCCTAACTTATATATTCCATATCAAACACTCAAGTAGGGGTGGGTTCAAAAAACCGGAAACCGAAAAAAACCGAAAACCGAACCGAACCGAAACCGAAAAAACCGAACCGAACGAAAAAACCGAACCGAATTGAAAAAACCGAACCGAACCGAATTCTTTTGGTTCGGTTTGGTTTTAGTGGTCTAGAAACTGAACCGAACCGAACCGAATTAATTAAATTAATATCTTTTAATTTTATTTATTTAATTATTTGTTTTGGGTATTATTTTTTAAACCCAATTTGTAAGCCTAATGCTCTCATTGTACATACTATCATGATAAAATAATTCATCTCACGTCCACCAATCTATACTAGCTCTTTGTATTATTCATAGTTAAGAGTTGAGGTGTGAAGAAAATGGTAGAAAATTTTACTTTTCTAAAAAAAAATCTATTTACAGTTAAACTTTAAACCCAAAATATTATAAAAAAAAAAACCTTTATGTTATAATTCTAGTTGAACTTTAAATGTTTACTTTCATTGTCTTTGATTCTAGTTGGAATATTTATGTTATGATTGTGTTGGAGATGTTAAAATTTAAGATTTCAATTTTTTTCATTTTTTGAAAAAAAACCGAACCGGAAAAAACCGAACCGAAAAAAAATCGAACCGAAAAAAACCGAAAAAAAAATGAACCGAACTGAACCGAAATTTCGGTTCGGTTTCGGTTTTGGTAAAAAACCGAACCGATTAGAACCGAACCCACCCCTACCCTCAAGGCTCTGAATTATCAAACATGGTAGGATTACCATCTCATCCGAATGGACCGTGGTCGAGTTTCATGTAGTGATAACAATAAAATTTCATATATCGAGATAACTTCATATGAAAATATTTCTTTTGGCCCATATGAGAATTTTGTGCAGAATTATCCTCAAAGAAGAAATATTGAAGATTTGGTTTGGGTTTTGCCATGCTTCCTGCAATGTATCATTTATTATGCGGTTACATTTATTATTATTTTTTTAAATAAAAGGGGCCCCAATGAAGAAGAAAAAAAGGTAGTACAAAGATCGGGATGGTAGAGAGATTTTTCAGTGTGATCGGTACATGAGATGATACATCACGTGTTATTATATAAATAGTGAGATATGTATGCTAAAAAGTTAATAACTTAAAATATAAAATTTCCCACCACTTCTATTAAAACACGTGATATACCACTTGTATTCTCGTCACAACTAAAAATTTCTCGGGATGGTGGGCATGCGCAGGACAAAAAACAAAACCCCACAAAAGCAACTATGGCAATAAAATAATTTGTCTTAAAGGAAGTTTTACAGGACTTTTCTTCTCTTTCCCTTAATTTCCAAACTTTGATCTTCCTATTATTTTTTAATAGTTTTTAAATTGTGTAATTTCCTTTATTTTCTAGGATTGATTCAAACATTTGAGACCAGAACAATTTTGGAGCTTGACCGTGAAAGTTCTCAGCCAACTGCCCTTTGACATTTAACAGCCAAGGGAAATAGGCTGTCAAATGTCACCCTTCTTTCTTTTGATTAGTAGGTGGTGAACAGAAAATTAAAATGGGAAATTTGATATAAGTCTAATTTTTTGAGCTAGTAGTAGAAATAGTCCAATTTATTAAAATAAGTTCAATTTGTTATATTTAATTATTTAATTATCAATAATTATCTGTTCAATAATAAGATTTATTATAAAAATCAAATTTCTTCGTAATTATCTCTTTGCTTATTTCTTTTTATTTATCTTTTTGTTATTTCTCGTTCTTCCTTATGCTTTAAACATATTTATAGATTTTATTTTAATTTTTTTTAATCAACCTATATCACAGGTTAATAATATTTATCTACTTATATGACTGATTTTTTTTATTTTTATTTTTTTTTTATAATCAACCTGTAACAATTTAATGTGCCTTACTTGTAGGTATGTTATGTTTTTTCTACCTTTTAATTAGGTTTCATATCTCACGTATAGGTATAATATACATGCATATATTTGTTACTTGAGTTAGGGTAGAATGTTTTGCAGATAAATTTATATTAGTGTATTAGTTTTTTTGTTATAAGATATTAATTATATTTTTTGGTGTTGGAAAATGCATAATATTAGAAAATTTTAATTGATTTTTAATATTTTTAGAAAATATAAAATAAGTATAAAAAATAAAAACATATAATTAGATAACTGAACTGACTCCTAAAAACACTCTACCTTTTTGGACCTTGATCTAAAAGCCCCAAAGTAAAACCACATAGAAGTGGACAGCACAATAGCAGATTAGGATTTAGATTATTTAAACAGGGAGCCCTTATTCCTAGTCTAAAAGATCATTCTGCACTCTTGCTCTAGGAAAAAAAAAGCATAATAAAGTACGCGAAAGATGTAAGATGGCCTTTTTAAAATGCCAATAACAGTTTTCGCAGAAAGCCTAAACTAGTCAAACACATCAATATTATTACCTCAAAAAAACATCAAGAACAATCGGAGCATACAGACCACTATAAAAGTTGATTAAAACCAGAAAAAAAAAAAATCAAGATAGATTCTTGTTTCCAAAACTAGATCAGGGAAATCTCCAGTTTCCACCAATTGCTGGTCGTGATCAGTAAGATAGTAGCGGTAGTGAATCTTTTGACGGAGTAGTACCTCCATCCAAACACGACCCTGTCGAAGTAACATCCCAAGGACCAGTTACTTCATTTCTAACATATTCGACCTCATCGTAATTTTGTTGCAGATTATTAGAAGCCTTGACTGATTTTTGAATCCTCTCCAACTCCATTGCCACTTCTTTCATCGTAGGCCGTCTCTTTCCACTCATGTCCAAGCATCTGTTTGCGAGGTTAGCAACTGACAATATGTCTTCCGGTACACCCTCCTCCTTAACTCGAGCATCAATAATATCAAACAGACGATTCTCTTCCATTGAAAAATTAAAATATGTAACTAGGCCTCTGATTTCTGGTGACCTTGTTAGAGAAACGGATTTTTCTCCAGTCAATAGCTCAAGAAGGACAACTCCAAAGCTGTACACATCACTCTTATCCGTAAACTGACTTGATTGGAAGTACTCTGGATCCAAGTACCCGAAGGTGCCATGTACTATTGTGGTGAGGTGGGTTTGGTCAATGGAAACCGATCTTGAAGTCCCGAAATCTGCAACTTTTGCTCTGTATTTATCATCTAAGAGTATGTTTGTAGACTTGATGTCCCTGTGGTAAATTGGAAAACCTGCTGCTGAATGTAAGTATGAAAGAGCTCCTGCAACTTCAGCAGCAATCCTTAAGCGCATTTCCCATGTAAATGAAAACTCCTCATTTTCTTCGTGGAGATATTGGTAGATAGTCCCTTTCGGTATGAATTCATAAACCAAAAGAGGTACTTCTGTCTCTAAACAGCAACCCAACAGTTTAACCACATTCCTGTGGTTAATTTGTGAAAGAATGACAATTTCGTTAATGAACTGCGCAACTTCGCCTCCATCAACTAATTTAGACTTCTTTACAGCAACGATTCTTCCATCCGTCAACATTCCTTTGTAAACAGTACCTTGGCCTCCCTGGCCAAGAATTCTATCGATGTTAAAATGGTCTGTGGCCATCTCTAACTCCTTTGAATTGAACAACTTAATTTTCTCAACATTGACTTCACCAGCCGCCAGTTGTTGCTCCAATAGTATACCACCGTTTTGTTTAAAGAACAACTTCTTGCGTTTAATGGCTTTTGTTTTCTTTATGAGTTTATGCAACCACCAGGCGCCAAGGAGCAGTAACAAGAATCCAAGACCACTGCCGATACCTGAATAACTGAAGAAGATAAGAAAGGATAGTGTGTATACATATACATATACACATATATATATAAGCAAAGATTATTTCGCTTTTTTCATTTGCTGAGATTTGTTATATGGTTGCTTATTTTGCTCTTCAAAATTCCAAATCATTTTGTTAATTCTAGATTATGCATTATTAAATCAGAAAATTATACTGTATAGTGCAGGGACATACCTATAATGATGGCTTTGACCGGAGATTTGCTCTTCGGACGGTTCATGCATCCGTAACCGCTACGATAATTCACACATACTTGGTGCTCGGAACATTCATTCTTGCCAACCTCACATTCATTGATGTCTGGATTAATGTGTATTGAAAAATTAAAGTGATGATCAATCACCTACTAACACATTCCAAACACAAAGAAAGGAACTTTAAAAATTGAAAATGGTATTCGAGTTTACCTTGACATCCGTCGAGAAGATAGGGATTTCCTTCCGAGCCCCCTCCGCAGGTACATTCAAGCCTTGAGGATCCATATACGGAAGAGTTGTCATTGTAGCTATCACACTGAGGCCGGATTGGGTACTCGCTCCATATTGTTGCATTTACTTCCATAAAGGTTCCAAACACTTCAGTTGTGGAATGAAACATGTTCCATTCAAGCACCACAGGAATATTGTCCCTTTCGCTGATGGCAGAAATGTTTGTTAAATTGTTGGCATACCCCTGAAACCATTCGCTTGATGAAATTGAGGTTCCACCATAAAACCAATTGGCAATATGGGGAGTAGCCCAAGACCATATAAGCACATAGCAAACCTTGTCCCTCACCAATGTGGGACAACTCTCAACACGCCCCCGCACGTGTGGCGGATTTTCAAGCCTACACGTGGACAACAACTGGGTGACGTGGAGCGCGTGTGGCCGTTGGGCTTCACACGTGGACAACCTTGCTCTGATACCATGATGAAATTGAGGTTCCACCATAAAACCAATTGGCAATATGGGGAGTAGCCCAAGACCATATAAGCACATAGCAAACCTTGTCCCTCACCAATGTGGGACAACTCTCAACATCGCTGTCTACCAAGAATGCGTAATTGCATGAACTTCGTGTTTTATTGTCATCACGCTGGAAACTCGTATTGAAGGCAGAGAGAAATGAAGGGATGGCTATCTGGCAGCAGTCCACACCGTTGCATACATTATGCCTGGTACCGTTACTCTTATTTATGGAAATGTCACACTCGGACTTGCATCCACTTGAAATGGAGTAGCCATTTGAGTTTGAGGTGATCGTGGCCATAAAACCACAACCAACTGCAGTGAACACGTTCTCGGTGGAATACGCAAAAGGGCTTCCCTCCAAGTTGGCCGTCTGGCGGTTGATTGGCTTGTTGCTGCAATTTGAGAAGGTGATCGGGTTTGTGACCTTTAGCGTACCTCCTTCAGCAGAAATTTCGAGGACCTCCAGATTAGTACGGTTCAAGAAAGGAGTGGGATTGCCAGTAGAGTTGTCACAGATTATTTGGAACCAGTCGTCGTCAATGTAACAACCTGCCCCAATTCCAAAGGGATACGGGATTTCAATGTCTCCACAATGAGACTGACAGTTAGGCTTTGCTATGGGCGGTTTCTGTGATGATGCTACTGCTAGTAACCACAGCAACAGCGTAAACAGAATAATATGAGTTAGCAACTTGACAACCATTCTGGTTATTTTTCGTATTCTGTTTACCTATATCCGCGGTTTCTAGTTGTAAGCTCTGAGTTAGGTAGCAAAGAAAATGACCTTCTTCAAAATAAAAGTAAAAGTGCATAGATATATAGTTAGTCCTCGGCACTTTCCTGCTGATTTCTCTGCACCTTCCACGATAGAAGGAAGATTTCAAGCAGTTAATAAAATTCTCCAGCATTCTAGAATGGGTGAATTGCTAATTTAGTCACTGAATTATCATCTCAGTGAAAATTAGGTTCATAAACTATTTTTTCAGAAAAATTAGTCCTTGAATTATAAAAATCTGCTAATTACATCCTTAATATTATATTCAAAGCTACTATATTCAATTTTCCGTCAATTTAAGTCACGTTACTTGCATGTAATACACATTAGAAGGTAGATTGGTAGTTTTCCATAAAGAAATAGTGTATGAAGTTAACTTTGGAAGGTAAATTGGTAGTTTTTCATAAGAAATGGTGTAAGTTAACTTTGGAGGATAAATTAAATGTTAGATTCACAACCTATATGAAATGTGAAGGGTTTATAGGCGAGAAAATGACGGTATTACACTCTAAAGTGTGTCAAGTGACTTAAGTTGAAGAAAAATTGGACAAAATAGCTTTGAATATAATAATAAGGATGAAATTAGCAATTTTTAATGAATTTAGGGACTTAATTTACCGAAAAAATAATTCAGGAACCTAATTTTCACTGAGGTAATAATTCAAGGACTATATCGGCACTTCACCATTCTAGAATTCCAGACCAGCTCTTTCTTTGTTGCCAATCCATTTCAAGTCTGACTTTGAAGAGTTCACAATAACAGAAGAGAAGATTAGGGCGGCATTAGAATACGAGTAATGTTGATTTTTCTCTGCTTCTGCACCATATTTTTTAAGGAAAACTAGCGAAAAGGGCTTGAAAACTTTGAGTTTTAACGATAAGGACAAAATAAAGGGTAAAGTGAATAGTACCAGGTTTGACTTTTTAGTGTTAAAAGCGGGCTTTTCGTTAAAGTGAACAGTACCGCGGGCTTTTCGTTAAAACTCCCTTTTTTCTAGTGGCCCCAAAATTTTGGTGACTTTTTAGTGAAATGCTGAAATATGCTAATAAATATAGTCAAAATTCAAATTGTAAAAATATCAGTCAAACTGAAGAAAAATCATCAGAGTATGTGAAAAGGATTGGACGGATCAATAAAATATTTGTTTGAAAATGTGATCAATTTCCAGCTTCTAAAAAATTAGAACAAAGAAAAAAATAGTAAATTACATTTTACCTTCGATGCTATTGCAACTTTATACAACATTTTAAAAACATTTCAATTTCATACATTATTTATCATTTTATTGCAATTTCATACATCAATTAGTCAAACCGTTAATTTGACCGTTAATTGATGACGTAACAAATATAAAACTAATATATTTTGGTGATGTAGTATTTTCAAATAAGTGTAATTAAATTAGATAATACTTAAAAACAAAAGTATTGGAATCATTTTCAAGTATGAAACCTTCTCAACTACCCATTATAAAACTAAAAGAAAACACTGTTAGGAAGGTGCAGAGATGGTTCTTGGTACCTTACAAAAGTATTTTTGAAGTTTTTTCCATAAATTTTTTCAGTCAAGTCGCTCAAGTCCACGCAACAGTACGTACAAGTTGTTAAAGCCTATTAATTAATTTCTTTACAAGAAAAACCAACACACACCCGGAGGCTAAAGTGAATGGAATGTAAAGCAACACTGCAGATTTATGGGCACTTCTTGGCTCCCTTCCCGTGAATGAACCTGTTTGGACCCATATTTGACACCTTCTACATGGCATGTCATCAGCCATGATATTCAAGCAGGAATTTGATTGCAAAAAAATTGAAGACAAAGAAGCGAAATATATATTTTGAATTTGTAACGAAAGTGAATCAAAGCTGAGGAGGAAATCCAGAGAAGACATTACGAATTGGATGCTCTCAACTAGTATAAGGAGGACTTTCTAGGTCAGTGTTAGGGGTCCAGGCCCGACCGACACATACAACATATCTTTTTAGTTTTTTTGCATCCAGCGTTGTTTTTTTTTTTTTTTTTTTTTTTTTTTGTAGAGTAATGCTACGAAGATTAAATTTGTATACTAAATGACATGAAAGTTGATGATTATATTATTACTTAAGCGTTGATAAACGTGCTCATTTCTACTAGTGACACATAACTTAGTTTGCAAATTTTATCTACAAATTTAATATTCCTAGCATTATTTTTTTATGGTTCCACCCCCAAACTTGTATTGTAGTATATATTTTTTATTATTGAAATGTGAAAGTGAATGATTGGAGTGGGTCTAAGTAGGTACAGAGTCTTCTTTGCAAACCCACTGTAACATTTCAGAAACTCAAATTCCAGTTGGCTTTCCTTTTAAATTTATGCACTTTAATGTTGATGTTGAATGCAAAGTTGTGATGAATGGATGGTTTAATGCATATTGAGATGAATGGATGAATGTATGAATCCACGAGTGGTTGAGATTAGACCGAATCAGTTCCGAATGCAGCCTGCAATCACAAATCAAAAACCTGATTAGATAAGTAAAGAAAAATAACAAGAATTAAAAATTGCAATTTTTTCTCTTTTTTTTTTTGTGATTTTTATAATTAGGAATAAAAGCAGGAAAATAAAATAAATGAAATAAAAAAAAAGAGTTAGAAAGATTGGGTTGCCTCCTAATAAGCGCTTTAGTTAACGTCTTAGCTGGACGAGTTTGAATGAGGTTGGTGATCACGTCACTTGATCCATCAAACTCAATAATAGGTAAAAAGTGACTTGAACTCTGCATTTAAATTCAGTTGTTGAAACGGTCATGTCCGCCCTTCTATGTGAGTGATTCTTTGAAGTCATATGGGATCCTTTCCAGCAAGGTTTTGGTCCCTGATGAACGTATTTGAACCTTGTATTTAAAACTCATAACCTTTGCAATAGCTGAATTTGTTTATGAGGAATTTGGCTGCCACAAAACATCTTCTTCTCGTATGCCTTAGCCTGCTTGTAAGATTGGCCTTGATATTCTTTAAATTTGATGGGTTGTACTGCATTTAATTTTCCAGATTATGAGTTTGTTTGAACATCCCTCTCCAACACATCTATTCCCATGTTTTCTTGCAGTCTTCGTGGGAAAAATTCGGACGACACATGAGCTTGGGTAGCAATTTGTTCTGGTGGGATGAAAGGATCAGTATGTGCTGCTTCCTCCTTGTACATGAATGGCTAGAAGATTGCTCCCCAGTTCCTGTGACAATCTCCTCTTGTTCATCATAGGCTTGAATTTGAAATCCTTGATTGGTTCTTTCAATGTACAATTAAGATGATTCCAACAATATAGAGATTTTGCTTTCCACTGAAAGCTCTTGTGGCACATTAGGCTGCTCAAATCATTGTTGATTACATGCCCACATAAAATAAAAATGCCTTTTCAAACCTGGAGTGTAGAATTCTGAATAGTGATTGTTCCAATGCCTTTTTGAGTTGTTTCTCATATTAATATGTTTTTCGACAAACTCAGGAAAACATTCCCTTTCGGGGCACTGCAAAATATCATGGGTCTTCAAACAGTAAAGGGCACAAACTGTAGGTTTAAATCCATAAAAACCCTTTTCTGCTAAAGAAACCCATAAAAGCAACTCTCATGTTGGAGACTTCATCATGGAATTTCTCTCAAGATCAACAAACTATAACATGCGAAACAAATAAAAAAAATAAAATCAACAAATAAATAAAAAGATATATACAAAAATAATTAACCAAATTACTTGTCTAAAAACCCTAATGGTCGCGAATCACTAAGACAATTAGATAGTTTAATCGCAGTGATTAATAATTCAAAGCAAGCATGCATCCATTCATAAGCAAATTAATAAAATCACATATTCATGTTAAGGCTCATGGCTTCGCCCTAGCAAACGAAACTAGCTACGAACAATCATAATAAAATATAAAGAAAATATATTAACTAGAAAAAGGATTGAAAACACGTAAAAAGTCTGAAGTTCTCCAAAATAATGCGTGCGTTCTCCCCTCCCCTAATGGTTAAAAAACCTTATTTATACTACTACAAAATAAAACCCTAAAAATGTCTTAGAATAAAACTAGGAAACATAATAAAATAATAAAACAGAAAATAAAAGGTTTCCTATTTGAACTAAAATTTGGACTTCTCAGAAAATTAGTTTTTTTACCGAACAAAGCAACTCCGATTTGGTCCCAAAATGTCTCTTTTGAAAGTTGAAGTCGTCCCCTACCAATCCTCAGAGGGAATCTTCCTCAAAATATGCTATCTTGACCTCCAAAATACCCAAAACGTCCAGAAACGTCAAACGGCTTGGTAGAAAAATCTAAAATTTTGACACAATCATCTTGAAAGATCACGAACATCCTTCAATTGGAATCACTCCAAAATTCATCCGTTTGATCACTTTTTACTCTATAGGAAGTCGAATGTCCTACATTGAAAATATAACTCAAATATCAAAATTCTACTAAAATAACTAATATGTTATAACAAAATTAGGGTAAAATATATGGTATAATATGGACTCATCACTAATATATACTTTTCAAATAAGTGTAATTAAATTAGATAATACTTAAAAACAAAAGTATTGGAATCATTTTCAAGTATGAAACCTTCTCAACTACCCATTATAAAACTAAAAGAAAACACTGTTAGGAAGGTGCAGAGAGTTCTCGGTACCTTACAAAAGTATTTTTGAAGTTTTTTCCATAAATTTTTTCAGTCAAGTCGCTCAAGTCCACGCAACAGTACTTACAAGTTGTTAAAGCTTATTAATTAATTTCTTGTAAAGAAAAACCAACACACACCCGGAGGCTAAAGTGAATGGAATGTAAAGCAACACTGCAGATTTATGGGCACTTCTTGGCTCCCTTCCCTTGAATGAGCCTGTTACATATTTGACACCCGGAGGCTAACCTCTTGAGAATTTGAGTGAACTGTTCAAATTTTTCTCATTTTGAATCCACTGAAAGTTGTTCCAGGCCAACTGAGGGGACAGAGTTGTACCTATAACCACTGGTTTCACTGCAGATTTCTTCCTTTTAGGAGGGCCGTAAAAGTATTATTACAGATAAAAGTATTTTCAAGATTTTCTTATTTTATTGTCTAATTCATGTTGTTTCTGCATCATCTGGTATAATAGTCATACTTGATAGTGAAAGGCTAAAGTATCCTAATGAATATAATTAAAATTATAATTAAAATATCGGCCAAAATAAAAAAGAAAGAAATTTCATCAGAGTTGTTCAAGATAGTGTAACGACCCGTTTCGGAAATTCCATTTTTATTAGTTAAAATTACGATAATACCCCTAATGACGGAAAAGTTGACCTTCGTTCGTTGATGTATTAGAATTTTTTCGTTTATTTTATTTTCATAGCTCTCGTTGATAGGAAGCGTAGGCTTGATCGGAATCGAATTCGGAGCTAAAACAAAGCTTCAACGATTTTTGAACGCCAAGGGCATTTTGGTAATTTCACAAGTGAATATATTTTTCCCACTTTGGACCTCTACATGGTTGACACATGGCACCCCACTTCTGGTGCCTTTTTCCTTTCCCCCTCCCGTGATCTCTCTAGATCACTCTCACTCTCTCCTTGTCCTTTCCTCACCCATACCTCAAACCCTTTTCGAGATCACCCACCGAGACCACCCTTATTGGGTTTTCTCCCTCCGACGACCTTCGCACCATCATCACCACCTGTTGGCAATGACGACGACCCTCACTCTCAACCAAGCACCCATCACTCTCACTTTCCCGACACTGTAGCAGTCATTGTGCAAACATTCTTTTCCGACGAGTTGTCGTTGTCTTCTACGAAGGTAGTCAAACCACCATTCGATCTTCTTTCTTCGTAGTCTAGGGTTCTTAGTTGTTGATTGCAATTTTTGGTTTTGGTGAAGGTTTAAACGCGAAAACAGTTCGGGGAAACATTTTCTGGTTTTCCGGCGAAGGACAATGGCTTGCAGGCTATTTTTCGGCCGATCTCGACGTCGACTCAACCCCATCTTGGTATTTTCTTGTTCCTTATCTTCGTATCTTCATTTTGGCTTTTGAATCATTGAAAATGGTATAAAATTGAGCTCGAACGGAGTTTGGGAAGTGTTGCCCAGATTTTGGCTGAACCCATGGTCTGGAACTAGGTCGACCCGACTTGTGAACTAAAAACCCAGCCCAATATCCGGCCCAAACCTTGGGCCTATGTAACCTGACCTATTAACTCGATAACCCATGCCTAGTCCTACAACTGGCCCAATCCAGTTACCCAGAAACCCAGGCCCAAACCCAGATCTAACCCGAACCCAAACCCAGCTTTTTAGGTCAGCGCGTGGCCTGCGTAGGTGCGCGTCATGGCCGGCACATGGAGCACAAGCGCCTCTGCCATCACCCACGGCAGCGCCGACGACTTTTCCGATGTTTCATCTCAGTGCGTGGCGGCACGTGCTGCTGCGTGTGGCCTTCCGGGCCGCAGCCTCATGGCTGCACGTGGGGAAACTCGAGGTCCTTTCTTAGGTTTTTTGACATGCCGAATCCAAATCCGCTGTCTATTTTTCCAAATTCCATCATTTTAGTAGAGTTTTATTAAATGGTCTTCATTTGTGTTTAGGTGCATCGGTTGGAAGTGATCCAGTCCTCCCTAGTTCGAGCGGCTCTCCGGTAGAGGAATACTTGTGAGTGGACCCCTTCTAAATTTGCATGTTTTTATAAAATATTAGACTTGCATGCCTTGCATATTTCATGAAATGAGCATGTTTTCTATTATGTTTTATGGATTTCTATATTCATGCTTTTTGAAGAATTCATAATTTATTTAAATTGCTTTTACGAAATATTTCTGAATTATTGAATTTACCTCTCATGAAAGGTTATAAATTATTGGATTTCATATATGAAATTTTATGGATTACGAAGATGATTTACTTTACGGATTTATGAATATGAGCTATTATGGATTGATGGGACAAGGTTTTGAGCTTTTGAGCTCCTGATTTGAGATGAGATTTTGAGATATATTTTCGGTACTTATCTAGTGGGTTATCATACAGCACATCCACACAACACGGGTATGTAGACATCTATGGCCATATGACACAATTGAGGATATTTATGTATATATTTCTTCTCCGGCGTAA
This sequence comes from Cotoneaster glaucophyllus, assembly GCA_036320875.1. Classification (NCBI taxonomy): domain Eukaryota; kingdom Viridiplantae; phylum Streptophyta; class Magnoliopsida; order Rosales; family Rosaceae; genus Cotoneaster; species Cotoneaster glaucophyllus. The sequence goes on along the minus strand of CM070064.1, from coordinate 10,545,074 downwards.
CCCGAAGTCGTACAGTTTCATCTTCGAGTAATGGGGCCTACCATGTTTCTTCACTGACGTAACCCAGTATCGTACAACTTCACCTTCAGGTGATGGACATGTACTGCCTTCGGGCGAATAAGGAGTTGATGATATTGATGATATACCCCCAGCTTCACTAGCCGGGGGCAAATGTTGGTGTGTGATGTTATATATTCTTCTCCGGCGTACTCGGAATCGTACAGTTTCACCTTCGGGTGATAGGGCCTACCATGTTTCTTCACTAGCGTAACCCAGAGTCGTACAACTTCACCTTCGGGTGATGGACATGTATAGCCTTCGGGCGACTATGATACCCCTAGAGAGAGTACAATATTGAGGAGATTTATGGATTTGCCTTCGGGCGATGATAACATCGTTATTGAGCATGGTTTTATTCATACTTGTTTTACGACTGATTTCATGGCATAGTTTTCAGAAAACTTACTATATGTAGTATTATATATATTTTCAAAACGAGGGGTTAGTATGTTCAGTAAGAATTGGTTTTCAGTATTATTAGTATTGATATAAATTATGGTCCACTCAGCTTTTCTGTTTTTATGCTCTCTCAGGACATAGTGACGAGGAGTACGACCTAAGCTTTGAGGCATTTCCCTACCAGCAGTGTTCTAAAAAAGGGCCTAGGCGGTGGGCGGTGGTGACCCGAGGCGTTTTCTTGCAAATCGGTTGGAAAAATCAGCTGGGCTCTAGGCAGCCTAGGCGGAGCTAGGCGGTTTTTTTATTTTTTATTTTTTTTAATGAAATAAAAAAAAATCCTATCTAAGTCTTAAGTGGTTTAAAATTGTGAACTTGTTGTACATGTGTCATCCTACAATACTTCTCACTATGGTTATATGGCATATATGCTTAATGTGTTTTTAAATTTTGGACTTGTTGGTTACTCTTTTTGCATTTTATCATTCTTTTATTATCTTATCCATGGATTTCGTACAAGTATAATTTTTTGTAAGTGTCAATATGCACTTATTTACAGGATATACAAGAAATTTACCTAAATCCGCCTAGGCTCCCGCTTAGACCCGCCTAGCCGCCTAGGCGCTAGGCGCCAGCCCGCCGCCCGACTAGCGCTTGGCGTTTTTTAGAACCTTGCCTACCAGTGACCTTGCATCCCTCCGCTTGAGTATGGCTTCATTTTATGATCATTTGTTACTTGATGCTTAACCTTTCTCTAGCATTTTTGTTTAGTGGTATGCTCTGAACATATCCGTACATTTTTATTCAGATTTGTGAGCGTTGGATACTCTGTTTCTTTTATGTTTGAATTGGATTACAGTGACTACTGCTTTTTTGATGTTTCATCTTCTTGTGATTGTTGTTTCTTGCTTAATTTTTGAATTGCTTGTTCCTTCATGTGCTCACAGTTTCACATACTCGTGGCTTTCGTCACCTTTGGGTGTCGATCAGCACATGTCATCCAGGTGTCATTTGGATATCTGGGTTGAGGCATGTCAATAGAATGGAGGAATCATCAATCAATCCCATAACTTTTGGAAATCACATGATTAGACTATAACATCTAGATCATAAGAATTCGACGTGAAAAGTGAGTTCTGGCTGTTGACTACCTGACACCGTCCTCATTCTCCTTTATCCAGGCTTGGGGCCAGCAGTATAATATAAACTTTCACAGCTTGGGACTGAATACAACATCTAGATGATCCCAAAAGCTCTCTACTCACATGCTCTCAGAATCTCCCCCAGAGCATTGTTCTAAAAACTCCCGCCTTGCGCTGCCTAGGCCCCATGTAGGTGCTAGGCGGCTAGCCACCATCTCGAATAATTCATAGGCATTTGAAAATTAAGAAAGGGTTCCTAGACCTCCTTAGGCATCCGCCTAGCCCGCCTAAGCACCCCCAAGTCGCGATTCTCATTTAGACAGAAAATCTATGACTTTAATTTTTGGATTTTATGTTTGTTTACTAAATTGTAAGAGACTTGTTAATACTTGGATGAACACTCGTTATAGGCTTGTTCTCTATATTTTCAATATGTTATAATACTTTAATCTATATGTCATTTTGTATTTTGTAAGTATAAATAGGCACTTCTTGTACGATACATAATAAATTTATTTAAATCCGTCTAGGCCCCACTTAGCCGCCTAGGTGACACCTAGCCACCTAGAAGTTAGGCCCCAGCCCACCGTCCGACTAGCACCTAACGTCTTTTATAACTTGGCCCTGTAGTCATTATTATAACCTATATATTCCATATCAAACACTCAAGGCTCTGGATTATCAAACATGTTAGGATTACCATCTCATCCGAGTGTACGTGGACCGTGGTCGAGTTTCATGATGTGATAACAATAAAATATTTCTTTTGGCCCATGTGAGAATTTTGTGCAGAATTATCCTCAAAGAAGAAATATTGAAGATTTGGTTAAGGTTTTGCCATGCTTCCTGCAATGTATAATTTAGGGTAAATTACACAAAACTACCTCAACTATGGGTGTCACGACACTTTCATACCTGATTTTTTAAAAATGACAATGTCATACAACATCTTAAGAATTTGTGCCAATGTCATACCTCCGTTAGTTTTTCAGTTAATTTCTCTGTTAAGTGCTGACGTGGCTAGAGGCGGGACCCATTCACTAATCCAATTGGATTAAAAAATTATTAAATATATTTTTAATAATTAAAAATTATTATTTTTATTTAAATCTCTCTCTCTCTCTCCTTCTCCCCTTCTCTCTCACCTCTTTCTCCTCTGCATCCCAGAAGCCGTTCCCATCTCCCCCCCCCACCCCCACCCCGACCCCGACCCCGACCCCATTCCCATCTGCCCAGAAACGAAAAGAAAAAAAAAAATATTCAAAACCCAATTCGTCCCCACCCCACCCCCTCTCTCTCCTCCCCTATCTTCTTCCCCTGCTACCCAGAAACGAAACGAAAAAAAAAGAAAATTCAAAACCATGGCTCGCCGGACCTGGGTGAAAGAGTGAGTGAGTGAGCTGAGAGAGAGGGAGATGTTGGCATGGGTGGGGAATGGTGGGGGGTTGCACGGAAGGGGAACGAGAAGGGGTCGGGGTCGGGGTGGGGGGGGGGAGATGGGAATGGGTTATGTGATGCAGAGAAGAGAGAGAGAGAGAAGAAAGAGAGAGAAGAAAGAGAGAGAGAGAGAGAGGAGAGAGAGAGAGATAATATAAAAATAATAATTTTTTAATCCAGTTGGATTAGTGAATGGGCCCGCCTCTAGCCACGTCAGCACTTAACAGAGAAATTAACTGAAAAACTAACGGAGGTATGACATTGGCACAAATTCTTAAGATGTTGTATGACATTGTCATTTTTAAAAAATCAGGTATGAAAGTGTTGTGACACCCATAGTTGAGGTAGTTTTGTGTAATTTACCCTATAATTTATTATGCGGTTACATTTTTTTTTTTTTATAATAAAAGGGTCCGCTTACGTTTATTAAACTAATGAAGAAGAGAAAGGTGGTACAAAGACCGGGGGTGGGGGAAACCAAACCCCACAAAAGCAACTATAGCAATAAAATAATTTGTCTTTAAGAAGTTTTTACCAGACTTTTCTTCTCTTTCCCTTAATTTCCAAACTTTGATCTTCCTATTATTTTTTGAAAAGTTTTTAAATTGTGTAATTTTCCTTTATTTTCTAGGATTGATTCAAACATTTCAGAGCAGACCAATTTTGGAGTTTGACTGTGAAAGTTCTCAGTCAACTGCCCTTTGACATTTGACAGCCAAGGGAAATAGGCGGCCAAATGTCACCCTTCTTTTGATTAGTAGGTGGTGGAAATTAAACAGAAAATTAAAACCACATAGACGTGGACAAACACAATAGCAGATTAGGATTTAGATTATTTAAACAGGGTGCCGTTATTCCTAGTGTAAAAGATCATTCTGCACTCTTGCTCTAGGAAAAAAAAGCATAATAAAATAAGCGAAAGATGTAAGATGATATTTTTAAAATGCTAATAACCGTTTTCGCAAAAAGCCTAAACTTGTCAAACACATCAATATTATTACCACAAAAAACATCAAGAACAATCGGAGCATACAGACCACTAAAAAAGTTGATTAAAACCAGAAGAAAAAAAAATCAAGATAAATTCTTGTTTCCAAAACTAGATCAGGGAAATCTCCAGTTTCCACCAATTGCTGGTCGTGATCAGTAAGATAGTAGCGGTAGTGAATCTTTTGACGGAGTAGTACCTCCATCCAAACACGACCCTGTCGAAGTAACATCCCAAGGACCAGTTACTTCATTTCTAACATATTCGACCTCATCGTAATTTTGTTGCAGATTATTAGAAGCCTTGACTGATTTTTGAATCCTCTCCAACTCCATTGCCACTTCTTTCATCGTAGGCCGTCTCTTTCCACTCATGTCCAAGCATCTGTTTGCGAGGTTAGCAACTGACAATATGTCTTCCGGTACACCCTCCTCCTTAACTCGAGCATCAATAATATCAAACAGACGATTCTCTTCCATTGAAAAATTAAAATATGTAACTAGGCCTCTGATTTCTGGTGACCTTGTTAGAGAAACGGATTTTTCTCCAGTCAATAGCTCAAGAAGGACAACTCCAAAGCTGTACACATCACTCTTATCCGTAAACTGACTTGATTGGAAGTACTCTGGATCCAAGTACCCGAAGGTGCCATGTACTATTGTGGTGAGGTGGGTTTGGTCAATGGAAACCGATCTTGAAGTCCCGAAATCTGCAACTTTTGCTCTGTATTTATCATCTAAGAGTATGTTTGTAGACTTGATGTCCCTGTGGTAAATTGGAAAACCTGCTGCTGAATGTAAGTATGAAAGAGCTCCTGCAACTTCAGCAGCAATCCTTAAGCGCATTTCCCATGTAAATGAAAACTCCTCATTTTCTTCGTGGAGATATTGGTAGATAGTCCCTTTCGGTATGAATTCATAAACCAAAAGAGGTACTTCTGTCTCTAAACAGCAACCCAACAGTTTAACCACATTCCTGTGGTTAATTTGTGAAAGAATGACAATTTCGTTAATGAACTGCGCAACTTCGCCTCCATCAACTAATTTAGACTTCTTTACAGCAACGATTCTTCCATCCGTCAACATTCCTTTGTAAACAGTACCTTGGCCTCCCTGGCCAAGAATTCTATCGATGTTAAAATGGTCTGTGGCCATCTCTAACTCCTTTGAATTGAACAACTTAATTTTCTCAACATTGACTTCACCAGCCGCCAGTTGTTGCTCCAATAGTATACCACCGTTTTGTTTAAAGAACAACTTCTTGCGTTTAATGGCTTTTGTTTTCTTTATGAGTTTATGCAACCACCAGGCGCCAAGGAGCAGTAACAAGAATCCAAGACCACTGCCGATACCTGAATAACTGAAGAAGATAAGAAAGGATAGTGTGTATACATATACATATACACATATATATATAAGCAAAGATTATTTCGCTTTTTTCATTTGCTGAGATTTGTTATATGGTTGCTTATTTTGCTCTTCAAAATTCCAAATCATTTTGTTAATTCTAGATTATGCATTATTAAATCAGAAAATTATACTGTATAGTGCAGGGACATACCTATAATGATGGCTTTGACCGGAGATTTGCTCTTCGGACGGTTCATGCATCCGTAACCGCTACGATAATTCACACATACTTGGTGCTCGGAACATTCATGCTTGCCAACCTCACATTCATTGATGTCTGGATTAATGTGTATTGAAAAATTAAAGTGATGATCAATCACCTACTAACACATTCCAAACACAAAGAAAGGAACTTTAAACATTGAAAATGGTATTCGAGTTTACCTTGACATCCGTCGAGAAGATAGGGATTTCCTTCCGAGCCCCCTCCGCAGGTACTTTCAAGCCTTGAGGATCCATATACGGAAGAGTTGTCATTGTAGCTATCACACTGAGGCCGGATTGGGTACTCGCTCCATATTGTTGCATTTACTTCCATAAAGGTTCCAAACACTTCAGTTGTGGAATGAAACATGTTCCATTCAAGCACCACAGGAATATTGTCCCTTTCGCTGATGGCAGAAATGTTTGTTAAATTGTTGGCATACCCCTGAAACCATTCGCGGTCTACCAAGAATGCGTAATTGCATGAACTTCGTGTTTTATCATCATCACGCTGGAAACTCGTATTGAAGTCAGAGAGAAATGAAGGGATGGCAGTCTGGCAGCAGTCCACACCGTTGCATACATTATGCCTGGTACCGTTACTCTTATTTATGGAAATGTCACACTCGGACTTGCATCCACTTGAAATGGAGTAGCCATTTGAGTTTGAGGTGATCGTGGCCATAAAACCACAACCAACTGCAGTGAACACGTTCTCGGTGGAATACGCAAAAGGGCTTCCCTCCAAGTTGGCCGTCTGGCGGTTGATTGGCTTGTTGCTGCAATTTGAGAAGGTGATCGGGTTTGTGACCTTCAGCGTACCTCCTTCAGCAGAAATTTCGAGGACCTCCGGATTAGTACGGTTCAAGAAAGGAGTGGGATTGCCAGTAGGGTTGTCACAGAATATTTGGAACCAGTCGTTGTCAATGTAACAACCTGCCCCAATTCCAAAGGGATACGGGATTTCAATGTCTCCACAATGAGACTGATAGTTAGTCTTTGCTATGGGCGGTTTCTGTGATGATGTTACTGCTAGTAACCGCAGCAACAACGTAAACAGAATAATATGAGTTAGCAACTTGACAACCATTCTGGTTATTTTTCGTATTCTGTTTACCTATATCGGCGTTTCTAGTTGTAAGCTCTGAGTTAGGTAGCAAAGAAAATGACCTCCTTCAAAAGAAAAGTAAAAGGGCATAGATATATAGTTAGTCCTCAGCACTTTCCTGCTGATTTCTCTGAACCTTCCACGATGGAAGGAACATTTCAAGCAGTTAATAAAATTCTCCAGCATTCTAGAGTTCCAGACCAGCTCTTTCTTTGTTGCCAATCCATTTCAAGTCTGACTTTGAAGAGTTTGTGGAGTAAAAAATAATTACAAGGCGACACGTGGATTTTTGGATAAAAAAAGGACAAAAATACCTTTGAGGCATATCATGATTCCTACACGCGAGCAGTGGGCAATCATCCCTCAACCAAGTCAAAAGTGCCCAAAATAGGTAACAATTCAAAATCTATTTCATCTATCCTCATCAAATCCTCTCCATAAGGTAACTCCCAAATCATTCATCTTTTATTATATTAATTAGCTAATCAATTAGGAAATTATTCTATTAATTAGCTACAAATCATGAACCTCACCCAAAATACCAACCAAGTGGCCGGTCCTCCTCATCCTAAAGGGGCCGGCCACCCCCTATAAATACTACCTCATTCTCTCCAAAACTGAATTCCAACTCTCTTGCAAAATTCTCTAAAATTCTCCTAACACTTTTCTCTCAAAATTTAACTTTGGCATCGGAGGTTCTTCGGCCAAAGCCCCCCCATTCATCATGGGCGCATGAGGCTCTTGGCCTTGACCTAATGTGTTAATTGTTTTGTAGGTGCAATTTTGTCCAAGAAGGAGAAGGCTGAAATTTGCATCCACAAATTGGTGCTTTCATTAAGAGGAAGAAATCCACACTCGTAGAATACTTTCGCATAAAAAGGTTTTTTCTCTATTTTCTAGTTCACTTGTATTTTTTCATACGTTCTTATTATTAGAATTTTTTATTTGCAAAGATTCTTTGATAAAACGTAAAAGAAAGTACAATGGCTAGAAATTTAGAAAATTCAACAAGTGAAAATTCGAATATTCAAGAGATGGGACCGCGGCGATCCACGAGGCTAAATGTGACAATAAGTGGAGCGACACCACCACTACGAGGCTCCACCATGGCAACCACCTCGGTGGCCACTACAGCAACCACCCGCGGCGAGGTCCATGGCACCAAAGCTACGGCCCAAGCCATGTCATTCCAAGCCCAAGGCAAACTGGCCCGTGCAGCCTAAATCCAACGCGAGTCCAATGCGTTGCCGAGCCAAGCCCAAGCCTCGCACTCACGTGCGCCACACGTCGAGCAGCCTACTTTCGTGGCCCAGCTTGTTCCCGCCGAGCAGTCCACTTCTGTAGCCCAGTCTGCTCTCGCCGAGCAGCCCACTCCCGTGGCCCATCCTGCTCCTACCGAGTAACCCACTCCCGTGGCCCAGCCTGCTTCCCCAAGCAGCCTACTCTCGCCAAGCAGCCTGCTCCTGTGGCCCAGCCTGCTCATTTAGCTTCCCGAGCAGCCCAAGTCGGCCCAAGACTATCTCAACCATCCGGACCTACCATCGAGCTGAGGGTACTTTCACCACACTTTTATGCGGATTTGACATTTCCCAATTCAAATCTCGCGCCCGGAGCCTACCACACTTCCACTGCTTAAGGAGGCATATTCCTTCCAAGCTCTTCCAATCCAAATGGCGAACAACGCTTGTCTCGACAAGTCATACAGTTGACAAGCACCTTTGCACAACGGACGACCTTGATGAATCAGCTTTTGCAGCACACCGAGATGCAACGTGCCCCTGACAAGGTGTCCCAAAGTAGGACGAGGGTAGACAAAGAACCTCTCTAGCAGCGTCCCGGCAAGTAGCCACTTGACCAGTCACGAACTGAGCGTTCTAACAGAGTACACTCCCGACCAAATATACACTCACGGTTGGGGCCACACTCTGATAATCAACATGAGCAACCATCAGGCGAAGTGTTCATTCGCGGCAAGGCCCGCAAAGAGCATCCTTCACCTCACATCGGAGTAGGCAGCACATCAAACGGAGAGAAGTAGACGCTCAATCTGGCTAAAATTCAACCAGCAGCCTGCGAGTTACCCGCTCGCCTGCCAGGAACATACTATACCCATTGCAGTCGCGGCATAAACGAGCCGAACACATGGAAGAGCAGCCTAGACCAGCAGGTCACAATCGGGGGCAGCCAAGAGCTCTGCCACCCTAACAAAGGCAAATTCAGGAAGAAGTAGAAAGGCTATTGACCGAGCGATTACGCGATTTCCTGCGTAATGAAACTATTGACAAGGCGCTCCGATGAGACATGACCAACATAAACGAGTCATTTTTCAATGACAAGATCGAGCAGACGGGACTACCCCATATAGATTGCCGGATATAAAGACTACTTATGTTTCGACAAACGCAGCAGCTCAGCTTAATAGTGCGCCTGGGGCAGACGAGTACCAGAAGGACACACCAACCCAACTACCAAGAACAGGGGGCAGGCCTTGTTCTCAAAACTCCAGACAATTCCTCCTACTGCGCACAACCTGGCCCAAACCAGTCCCAGCTCTGCTTTCACAGCTGTGCCTACCTGCTCCACGGCTCCCGACAGCCATTGATATATCACCATGGCTCATAACTGTGCCAATCTTGCACCATGGCTCCCAGCCATGCCGATCTTGCCCTGTGCCTCGCATCAACCAAACCTCAAAAGGGCACACGACGAAACACCTAATGATGGCACAATAATTCTGGGAGCAACTCATTGTGCTTACACCCTTACGCGGGTTCCACAAGCAGTTTGAAGTCTCAAGCAGATCGCCAAACATGACCTCGCAGGCTAAGGATTATTTCGGTTGTCCAGCAGACCAGCTTTCCTCAGCTGCACTCACGACAACAACTTCCATGCTCTCCAGTGTGAGAGGGTAAACCAAACCCCCGACACCCATCTGGGTAAGCTATCCAGTGCGAGAGGATAAACTAATTGCTTTCCAGTGCGAGAGGATTAACTAATTGCTCTCCAATGCGAGAGGGTAAACCAATTCCCCGACATCCATATGAGTTTGCTCTTCAGTGCGAGAGGATAAACTAATTGCTCTCCAGTGCGAGAGGGTAAACTAATTGCTCTCCAGTGCGAAAGGGTAAACTAATTCCCCGACACCCATCTAGGTAAGCTTTCCAATGCGAAAATGCCACATAGCTCAAAAGATCAAATGTTAGAAGATCAACTAGGTAGCAACCACTTTTTCACTTAATAGTTCGCTCATCCGACGCTTCATCTTCAGCAGCTCCGATCTTGGCAACTCTATCCTTGACTGCTCCATCTACGGCAACTGAGAAATCAAACTCAAACAGTTTCCTCATTTTTGGCAAGCAGCCCAGATGTGGCAGCCCAAACTACGCCACTTCCTCGGCCCATGTCGAGCTAATCCTTGGCTTCAATCAAGCCGAGCAGCACAAGCAATGACCCCTGCCACAACACCTCCTTGGCCCATGCCAAGCCGACTCCTGGCCCCTGCCAGCCGACGTGCCGCACCACCCCGACGGCTGCCCCGTGGCAGCATATCCCAAGAAGAAGATAAAGAGAATTAATTTTTTCTTACATCGGTGTGGCGCGAAGAAGACAAAGAAATCAACGGAAGACGGTTCTTTGCACGGGCAAGCAAAGAAGAATGCTAAGGGAGGGGGAACAAATATCCTCTAGCTTTCTCTCTTTCTTGTAGGGATAAATAATTGCCCTCCGAAGTTGATTTAATCCCCTACTTAAGGTAGGCTTAAATAGGCTTTGGAGGCGATTTATTTCCCTTTCCTAGAAGAATCTAGGGTAAATTACACAAAACTACCTCAACTATTGGGGTCACGATAGTTTCATACCTCATTTTTTTAAATTGACAATGTCATACCGCATCTTACGAATTTGTGACAATGTCATACCTCCGTTAATTTTTCTGTTAGTTTTTCTGTTAAGTGCTGACGTGGCAAGAGACGGGGACCACTTACTAATCCAGCTGGATTAAAAAATAATTAAATATATTTTTAATAATTAAATATTAAAAAATTAAAAAACAAAAAAAAAATCTTCTCTCTTCTTCTTCTTCTTCTCCTGGGCCGAAACTGGTTTGTCACTTTTTTTTTTTTGGTTCTTCTTCTCTCTCCTTCTTCTTCTTTTTCTTCTTCTTCTTCTTCTTCTTGGGCCGAAAATGGGTTTGAATTTTTTTTTTTTGTTTCTGGGTTGTAGTTGCAAGGGGAAGAACTGGGTTGGGGGGGGGGAGGAACTCGGCTGGGTTGGTTTTTTTTTTTTTTTTTTTTGTGTGTTGAAGATTAAGCAGGAAGATGAAGATGGGAAGAGAGAGATGGGGGAGGTGGAAAGGACGACTGAGTTTTGTTTTGTTTTTATTTTTTATTTTTTTTTAATAACTTTTATTTATTATTTTAATATTGTAAAAATATTAAATATTTTTTTTTAGTTTTTAATAATATTTTATTAATTTTTTAATAGAAAGTGAGCTCCGAATCAAGTCACGTCAGCATTTAACAGAAAAACTAACAGAAAAATTGACGGAGGTATGACATTGTCACAAATTCGTAAGATGTGGTATGACATTGTCAATTTAAAAAGATGAGGTATGAAACTGTCGTGACCCCAATAGTTGAGGTAGTTTTTTGTAATTTACCCAAGAATCTAATTCCAAGTCTAAGAGAGAATCAACATCAAAGTTGGAGATCTCTACACCTGCTGCCCTTTCCTGCGAGCAGCCCAGCAGGTGTGGGGGCATTTGTGGAGCAAAAAATAATCACAAGGCGACACATGGATGGGCAAAAATACCCTTGAGGCATATCGAGATTCCTACACGCGAGTAGCGGGCAATCATCCCTCAACCAATTCAAAAGTGCCCAAAATAGGTAACAATTCAAAATCTATTTCATCCATCCTCATCAAATCCTCTCCACAAGGTAACTCCCAAATCATTCCTCTTTTATTATATTAATTCGCTAATCAATTAGGAAATTATTCTATTAATTAGCTAATTAATTGATTTATTATTCAATTATCCCTAATTAGCTACAAATCATGAACCTCACCCAAAATACCAATCAAGTGGCCGGTCCTCCTCATCCTAAAGGGGCCGGCCACCCCCTATAAATACTACCTCATTATCTCCAAAACTGAATTCCAACTCTCTTGCAAAATTCTCCAAACACTTTTCTCTCAAAATTCTAACTTTAGCATCAGAGGTTCTTCGGCCAAAGCCCCCCCATTCATCATGGGTTCGTGAGGCTTTTGGCCTTGACCTAAGGTGTTAATTGTTTGGTAGGTGCAATTTTGTCCAAGAAGGAGAATGCGGAAATTTGCATCCACAGAGTTCACTACAACATAAGAGAAGATTACGGCGACATTAGAATATGAGTAATGTTGATTTTTCTCAAATAATTTTTCAATTTTCATTGTTGTATTTTCTGCTTCTTCACCATATTTTATAGTGGCCCTAAAATTAGGGCGGCATTAGAATATGAGTAATGTTGATTTTTCTCAAATAAATATAGTCAAAATTCAAATTGTAAAAATATCAGTCAAATTGAAGAAAAATCATCAGAGTATGTGAAAAGGATTGGAGGGATCAATCAAATATTTGTTTGAAAATGTGATTAATTTCCAGCTTTCTAAAAAATTAGAACAAAGAAAAAAGGGTAAAACGTTTTATCCCCTCAGGTTTTGGTGCTATTACAACTTCATAAAACATCTTTAAAACATTTCAATTTCATATATTATTTATCATTTTATTACAATTTCATACATCTGTTAGTCAAACCGTTAATTTGATCGTTAATTGATGACGTGACAAATATAAAACTAATATATTTTGATGATGTGGCGAACCAAAATAATTAAATATTAAAAAAATAAAAAATTGAATAAAAAAGGTAAATTACAAAAAACTACCTCAACTATTGGGTCATTAACAATTTCATACCTCGTCTTTAAAAAGTTTCAATGTCATACCTTTCGTCAGTTGACTGTCAGTTCCTCTGTTAAATGTTGACGTGGCATGAGACGAGGACCACTTTTTATTTAAAATATTATTAAAAACTTAAAAAAATATCAACTAGATATTAAAAAAAATTTAAAAAAACAAAAAAAACCAAACCCAGATCCCATCACCCCCGCCCCCCCCCCCCCCCCCCCCCCCCCCGAGCCCAACCCGCAACCCAAAAAAAGAAAAAAAGAAAGAAAAAGAAAACCATCTTCATCCCCCCTTTTCCATGCAACCCAGATCCCGTCTTCTTGTGCACCCATCTTCCCATCTTCCCCCACCCCCCCTCCCCGAGCCCAACCCGCAACCCAGGAAAAAAAAACCATCTTCATCCCCCCTTTCCCTGCAACCCAGATGTGTGTAGAGGAGGGAAGATGGTGGGTACGGAGAAGGACGTGGAGGATGGGTGCGGTGGGGGAGAAGGAGGTGGGGTTGGGTTGGGGCCGGGGGGAGGGGGGACGAACTGGGTTTGGTTTGGTTTGTTTTTTTTTTCCTCTTCTTCTTCTTCTCCTAGGTTGCAGGTTGGATGGGGACGAACTGCGTTTGGTTTTTTTTTTTTTTCTTTTTCTTTTTTCCCTTCTCCTCTTCTTCTTCTTTTGGGTTGCAGGTTGGGTGGGGGAGTTTTTAATATTATTTTAATAAAAAGTGGACCCCACCTCATGCCATGTCAGTATTTAACAGAGGAACTGACGGTCAACTGACGGAAGGTATGACATTGCAACAAATTCGAAGATAAGGTATGACATTGAAACTTTTTAAAGACGAAGTATGAAACTGTTAGTGACGCAATAGTTAAGGTAATTTTTTGTAATTTACCCAATAAAAAATTAAAAACATAACCTTCCCTTCTTCTTTCTCCAGTTACCCCTCTCTCAGCATCTCCATCTTTCCACTTTGCATCTCCATCTTCCATGGAAACACCTTCAAATCCCTCCAGGTCCAAACCCCACAATCCCTCTAGCATTTAGCACCATGAAATTTCCATTTCTTAACAAATCCCACACACCCAATTTCTCACTCTCACCCCCTTGAAAACTCGTCAGCAAAACCCAGATACAATATCATCTGCTTCTCAAAACCCAGATGCAAATATCATTCTTCTTCGTCAGATTTAATGACGACGATGCCGCCATCTCACCAAGATTCACATCGTCGGCTTCAGAATCGCACATGGGTCCAATGAGCGAAATTGTTGCAGGCCACCCACTCCATTCGAAAACCGTCGAGTTCGAGCAAGAATCGAAGAACTCGGGGAGAAATCGAACCTTGCAGTGGTGGATGTGGTTCGGCGGAACCAGCTGGACGGTTGTAGCGGGCTTTGGCTGGGCCTTCTAGGCCCGGGAGTGGTAGCGGGAGGTGAGGTAGAGGGAGAGGAGGAAGAGGGTGATTGACGGCTACATCATTGGTAGGAGGAAGAGATGGGGTTATCGGGCTAAGCTTTGCCCAGATCCCCTTTTCAATTTTTTTTAGTTTTTAATTATAATATAGATTGATTTTTTTATTAAATAATCATTTTTAATTATTTTTTATTCACATGCTGCAAAGTTGACAGGTACAAATGTGAACTCTACATTTGCCACGTCATCACTTAACAGTTAACTTAACATATTTTTTAACGAATGTATGAAACTGAAAAGAAAATATAACTAAATGTATGAAATTAAAATGTTTTAAAGATGTTGTATGAGGTTGTAATTGATCCCATACTTGAGGGGGTAAAATGTAATTTAGTCAAGAAAAAAAGATAGCTTACTGAGCTCTCTAAATCTCATAATTTACTTACCAAAGTATCAAATTACATGATCTCACTTTTAACATAGAAAATATGAAAAAACTGTTGAAATGAGGAGCCAAACTTGATGTTCTTTCTAGCCTTAACAAATTTTGTTGGCTTTGCCAAGCTACACCTTCGAGGCAAGACTGGCATCAGGCTTCCCGGGTGTACCAACGTTTCTCGTGGTGCAACTGGATGCTACGCCACGAGCTTTGCTAGAAGACGACCTTCTGCTTCCTTTTTCTTGTAGACAAATGATATTGGGGTGGGGGAATTGAACTTACATAGTACTTTTGATGCAGGGTTATACTTTTAACTACTTTAGTGGTTGGAGCAAGCTAGGTTTAGGGTTCGAAACTCTCAAATTTAAGAAAAACACTAAAAAATATTCACAATTGCTTGAATGACAAGCCTTTAAAACTAATATTTTTATTGAGTGATGTTATTCCCACCCTAATATCTTATCTTCTCACCCACCTTTTAATGAATTTTTAAATTTCAAATTTGTCCATCTACAAAAAGACTAATAAGGACATTAATTATCTTGTTTTGCTTAATTTAAAAAAAAAATAAAAAAAAAGGTTGGGCATGGGAGACAATTTGTCTACCTTAAACCCTAACTCATATTTTCATATCATTTCATTCAGAGAAAGTAAAAAAATAGCAATGGACTTAGAAGATGACTTTTTCATTAAATAGGTGGAAGATGACGCTTATACGGAAGAGGTGGAAGATTATGTTTCCATTGAAAAGATAGAAGAATAATTTGTGTGTAGGTCATTTGAATTTTTCCATCGTATTTTTAAATTTGTCGTTGTCGAATTCTTTTGAATTTGGATACCTCTGTCGTTTTCATTTGAATTTGCAAACCTTAGTGGTTTTCATTTTACATATTATTTGTTATATTTTTTAAAGAAAACTAATGAAACAATTTTATAATTTCATATGTATGTATATATTAAAGGTTATTTTGGGAATAATAGTGGGTGGGAAAATAGCATTTTAATTTTTTTAACTTTCTAAGGTGTGTGAGATTATAACATAGGTGAGAAAATAAGACAGTTGGGTGGGTCTAATAGCTCTCTTTTTATTTTATGAATAGACAAAATTTTTCTTTTTCTATTAAAACCAAAGGGAAAAATACTCAAGATTACGGTGAACAAGCCCCGTGTTTAAAAGAGTGGGCAAAGATCCGTTCTTATATGGTATTATAGCTTATATTTGCATCCGAGGTCTTAACTTCGAATTCCCCTCCCCAATGCCGCTGGTATTAAAAAAAATTCAGTTTTCTTTTATTAAACGAAATGGAATTAAAAATTGAGGACTGAAAATGAAATTTCGTTTCCATTGACTTCTAACTTAAATTAGCCTCCACAAACTATTTTAGACTTTTTTAATTCTTCCATTTGACAAACAAACAATTCCTTTATAAACTCTATATGTATAATACATTCTAACTCGTAAACTAATTTGAACATTTTTAATTATCCAAGTTGACTTCACCAGAAGATAAATGCTGTAGTTCCATCAATAAACTGCCATCTTGTTGCAAAAACTTCTCCTTGAGTTTAATTCTAACGACTTTATACAACCACCAAGCACCAACGAGTAGAAACAATAGCCCAAGACCGATGCCGATACCTGAAAATATAGCTGAGTACCATAAGAATATTAACCTGGTCAAGAAGATATTTATTTCTTTTTATATAGGTCAAGGGATAGCTTTTTGCAATATTGGCAATGCATATTAGTCTGGCTATGAAACTGGTTGTCGATAATGCCATCGATATCATTGTTGACAACAAATTATAAAACCATGTTATCAACGTATTTTTTACAGTATCATTACAATATCGATCTATAAAGAACTAACTTCATGCACAAACAATCCTTGTGTTATGTAAATAAGAAGAAAAGTTACTATAGAAAGCAGATTATATTTTACATATCGTAGTGTGGGGAGACAAGGGCATACCTATAAAGACCACTTTAAGCCAAGAATTTCTATGTGGTGGGTAGCATTCATAATAACCAACATGGTTCTTACATATGGAGCCTCCAGTACAATGGTTCCCAGCCTCACATTCATTTATGTCTGCAATATTTTGTAATGAAAAAGAAAAGTTAATAATGTTGTAAATTTCCTGCTCATTAAAATCGAAATGGAAAGTAGCTAAAGGAAGACAAACAAAGAAGGATGGTGTTTGTTGATCTATAAAATTAGAAATTAGAATTGTTTACCTTGACATCCTTGTGGGAGATAGGGATTTCCCTTATAGCCCCAATTGCAGAAACATTCCAGCCTGATTGAGGATTCATGTATTGAAGAGCTGTCATTATGACTTTGGCAATAGAAGGATGATTCGGAACCCAAAGATCTCGGATTTACTTTTACCATGACTCCAAATACCTCGACCGTCGAATGATATAAGTTCCAGTCTAGCATGACAGGGACATTGTCCATGTCACTGATGGTAGACATATTTTTTGTTGAATTGTTGGGAAACCACTGAAACCAGTCATGGTCTACCAAAAATGCATAACTGCATGAATTAGTACTTTTTGTATAATCATCATAAACCTGGAAAGTAGTATTGAAGGCAGAGAGAAACCAAGGGATGGGGGTCTGGCAGAAGTAAATTCCATTCTTTTTCACATTTGTTGAAATATTATCACATTCGGACTTGCAACCGGCTGAAACGGTAGAGCCATTTGAGTTTGAAGTGATCATGGCCATAACGCCGCAACCCATTGCAGTGAATATGTTCTTCTGGGAGAACACAAAAGGGCTTCCCTCCAAGTTGGCCGCTTGGCGAATAGGCTTATTAGTACTGCAGTTGGAAGAGAAGGTAATTGGGTTTACAACCTTTAGTGTACCTTTAACAGAAATTTGTAGCACCTCTAGATCGATCTTGTTCAAGAAAGGTTTGGTTGAGTTGACACATGTTATTTGAAACCAGTCGTCAATGTAACAGCCTGCTCCAATTCCGAAAGGGTACGGGATTTCAACGTCTCCGCAACGTGATTGGCAGTTAGGCTTTGCTAATAATGGTACTGCTAGCACTGCACTTCTCTTAAACAAAACTAATAGAGTAATATGAAGTAGAAACTGTAAAAAATCCATTATTCTGCTTCTTCTTCTAATTCTTCTAAGTACATATATAGATATTTCTCCTTATATATTGTGTTCCGAGAAAGTTCTTTCCTCCCTTCCTGCTGTTTGGTTATTTGCATTAATCTATAATATTAATCAAGGATGAATTGTCTTCAGAAGCATACTAATTCATGTTCTTGAAACTTTCCTGAGTCCTTGAAGGCTAAGTCAAAGTTCATTTATCATTCATGTTTCTAGTAGCCATACCTTCCCCCCACCGAACACCATACTTTTCAAAATAAATAAATAAATAAACCAAATTGTAGCAGCCATACTTTAACAAGTTGAAAATATAGAATTTGTCCTTGAACTTGCAATTGAGTTTAGAATTCGTTCCTGGATCAAAATTCCGTTAATTTGTATTCCTAAATTTAACAAAACATGTATCATTGGTTCTTGCCCTCAACTTCTGTTTAAAAACTGTTATCTTGATGATGTGTCACCCATTTGGGTCTCATATAACCGAGAAGAAAATTCATCAGGACTTGAAGAGTGGAGCAAGCTAGGTGAATTTTCTTTCAGTTTTAGAAGTATTTGTTAAGAGTTTTAGTTTGGAAGACTTCTCCCAATATTGTCCTAACCAAAGTATCGGATTATGAGCTTATTTTACAAATATACATTAGAGATATAAGATAATTAATAGTCTAAAACGTTTACAACTGCAAGAACTGTTGAATATTTCAAGAATATATTCATATATTTGTTGGCTGAATAGTTGGGTATTTGCCCAACCATTGCTTCTCTTCGAGTGAAGGATTGCAGCATATGACATACCATATATTATATATATGTTATATATGAATATAATATATATTGGTGCTGCACTGTGCAGCATGTGTGTGCGAAAATGATGGTACCAGAAGGTTGGATTTAATTCAACCTTGTATCTTTTGGTTGAACTACAACTTTTGGTTAAAAGACATGATGTTTACTCAAATAGTATGAGTATAATTCAAAGATATAAATAATCAATATTTATTTTCTGAAAATTCTAAATAGAAGACACGTCTTTTGGGTCAACACTACTAAGAAGGATTGTGTATCTTCAACTAAAATGAAAGGGCTCGATGAATGGGTACTTTGATGTCTATAAATACATGTTGTGGCATAATGTTTCACACACAATTTTCAGAAATTTATTTGCTCTCTTCTTTCTCCATCACATTCATACAATTTCTTTCTAGTTATTTCTAAGGGAATACAATTCGGTTTTGCTAATCGAATATTCCATACTTTGTTGTATCCTAGAAGTGATTTGCCAAGAACCCTTTAGCAAACTCATTCGAGTGGGGGCAAATAACATTTTAAGGAAACGATTCAAGTCGTACCTCAAAGTCATCATTCGGATTATTCTCTATATTTCTACATTTTCTCTATCAAGAACATATACAACAACTATATTTTGAGTACAAAAATTGTGATTGTGCATAGACAAAGAAACGGTACCATTTCTAGCTTTTGCCTTCACAGTGTCGAAAGGCTTGCGCGGACAACTAGAATTGCATCTACTGAGGTAAATTTGTATCCTTGAGCACTTGACATTGTTGTTATTTAACTACAACTTTTTTTTCCTTTGGAATGCATTCCAATTCACAGAAGGCATCTTAGACCCATTCCAACCACATTAATGCACAAAAGAAAAAAAGACGTTAGCATGTGAAAGGTTTAGGAAAGGTGGACGAAGGGTTAAAAATTTTGGTAATGCTATTTGGACACACTCTCTAATGGTAGGCCGTATTGTTATTATAGGACTGACATATCAGAAAGTGTATTAGCAACGTGGTGCACTTTGTCTGTCTAAATAGCTTTAATCAAAATTTCAAATGAGTAATGATAAAGACACCACAGTTTATCAAACCACATTAGTAAATGGCCTTATGTGCTGAGAAATTGGCATCTCAGCTTCGACATAAGGTTGGTCTAAGAAAGCCTAAGTGGTCGCATTTGCATCATTGTTTTGTTTCACCTACCAGTGCATGATAGCAGTCAACTTAAAATAAGGCCACATCACTTTGAAAGCTTTCCAAGAGAAGCCAGTCCAAGTCTCCTTGCACTTGGGGCTCAGAAGAATGTAAAGCCCATAAATAATGACAAGAAGCCACCACGACAAGCTCAGCGTAAGAGCAGTCCCAGTTAGACAATAATCCACAACAAAAAACACCACCAAGTGAGACATGTGAAGGATGAAAACTCCAATAGACATGTAAGCCAAGGGGTTGACTAGCTTGAAGAAACCTCTGCTGGGGGCAGTTTATGGCAAATGTAAATAGCTGTGGGACAATTCCTCTTGCAACGATTTGAACCTGCTCTGCAATTTCTTCTGATTGGCCGATGGGCTACGAGAATTGGACCTGATCACCATTACACGAATGCGAGGAGGATTGCTGCTCCCAAGAGCAAGATGCATGGTTGCTCTTTGGCATATGATTCCCATTGCTGGCAATTGCTTGGCTCCATATGCTTGCCCACCACATAATTACACAATTATATTCTCAGCTTGTCATGTTTTGAGGTTACTCGACAATGATATAATTATATTATCCAGCTTCCACTAGCTAGATTATATAATCCAGCTTCCATAGCTACGACTAGTGGATAATATTGTATGATATGCCACCAGTAAGTATTAGCTCAGCATATATGTAACTATCAACTCATAGTGTATACACACGTATATATCAAATTTCAGTTTTTATGGCATGCTTAGGCTTTCAAAAACCATGTATAGTATTATATGTGTTTCCAAAACAGGACGTGTTTCCAAAACAGGGGGTTAATATGTTCAGAAAATAAAATAGTTTTGAAAACTTTACTTTTCGCCACTCACATTTTTTTGTTTTGCAGCCCCTTAGACCTACTCTAACCCTTGGAGTAAAACTGAAATCTCAGGTTATAAACTTACTCCAACTTGCTCTAACCCTTGGGGCAAATATGAGTTAAAACTCAAAACTCATTTATGGGCAAAATTTATCTCAGGATTCCCCCCAGAATCAGTGGGGCTGGCCCACCATTATGTATTTTCTTTTTAGTTTTATATTTATAAATTCATTGAATTCAACGGTTAAAATCTAATTCGATGAAATTCAACGGTAAAAAAAATATCTAACGGTCCAAATTTAAATTCAACGACTATTGTAATTAAAAAAAAAATCTTTTATGTGTTTCATATTTTTTCATACTATTTCACGAGTTTCATGGTGTCAGTTAGTCATTTTTCAATATTTGTCGGAATCTAAATATTTTTAGGTTAAACTGTTCATAAAATTAAATTAGGATAGTCTACATAATTTTTTCTTTTAAAAAAGTTACTTTAAGAAAAAAAAAAAAAAACTAGCCTAAATTCATTTTTTAATAATCTGGGGCTCAAATTTTAACCTAGAAGGGTTAGAGCAAAAAAGTTGTTTCTAGGTTAAAACCTAAATTTTCTGGGCTAAAAATTTTAGGTTTTAACCCAAGGATGGAAATGGTCCTAGGAACTACTAGTAGTTGATGTGAGCATATTGGACATCGATGCATCTGTTTAGGCTCTCACACATCCTTATCGAGTTGGTTACCTACTCCGCTTTATCCGTAAAACTGGTATTAGACAATTATGCTCTGAACTAGGTCGGAGACCCATTAATTGTGGCCCTTCATGGATGTGTTGAAATAAATGTACTACCTGCAAGGGTTTTAATTTAGGCTTATCTTTATTCTAGGAGAAGTTGTACCAAATTTTTGGTTGATTTTATTACTTGATAATTTAGTTATGTTTTTATGCATATTATGGCTTTGTCATCCATACGGATGACGGCCAGCATGTCTCAATTTTGGTGTTCACTAGACATCAGGGTCGAGGTGTGTCAAGTGAGGGCTTCAATTCTGCATAGGTAGTGTCGACTAATTCTGCCGGAGATGGACAGAATCCGCATCGGCTTGTTTCGAGGTAAAATGGGTCGGTGGGGTAAACGGGTTGTTGTAGCTGAGGTCTGGGTTTTTCCAAATTTGGAACTTTCTATTTCTGACAAGTTCCATGTTTCCAAAATGAAAAACTTATTATTTTTAGTAAGTGAAAAAGATTAATACCCCTCAATTTCGATGCCCTTAACTTTCTCGTTTCAATTTCGTTTCGCTAATAGTTTTCACCTAAACCTCACGGAATCGAGCTCTATTAAAAAAGTACAAGATTTGAACAACTAAGCTAACAAAAAAAATTTCGAAAAACAAAGGTCAACTCAAGTTTTAAATAGTCAAACTGGAATTTTTGAATTTGAAAATACAACAATTACCAGAGAAATTAGGGGAACATTGTTTCACACCGTTTGTAGTGAACCTTGGAATAATAAACAAAGAAAATGACAAGTCAACTCTCAACCTTGTTTCGTATAAGAGAGTACTGTTGTTTCTATGCCCGCCAGGTCCTTGGATATCATTTAACAATGCAATAAGCTTGTCATTAACATTTTTATCGAAATGCTATTGAGTACTGCAGTCTGGTAATATTTTTCTTCACTTGAAAGTTATAGATCTTAGTTTTGAATTTCGTGGGTGGCGAATTCAGTACCAAATTAGGTTGCGCATCGTGTGACTTAGCCAAACTCTCCATCTTCCTTAGTGTAAAATATCGATTGTACTGAAGAAAAAAAAACATTTTTATTGAAATGATAAGGGAGGAAATCGGACATGTGCGCGGAAAAAAAAAAATGGTGCAGGTCTTGTTTATCTCATTTGTTATGTTTCGCAGATAGCTCTTTGGCCCTTCCTGGTGCTTGGTGATCTTTACTTTTCTCAAGGAAGATTCGTGTACACAAGGATATACTAATACATGGCTATTATTTTAGTTCTAGCAGGCTAGCAGCCATACTTGACTAATTAATACATGATTTGTATATTCTATAGCAGTCGTCTTCATATAGTAAAAGAAAAATTTGAAAATTCTGAAGACCGATTTGCGTGATGTTTGATTCCGCCATGAAGATTGACTACTAATATGATCTAGATGCGACGAACCTTGAGTCTATGGAGAAAATTTGAGCTCATCAAGCAAAGCAAAACTAGGAAGCAAATTTTAAAACCTGGAGTTTAATTATGTTTTTGGTTGATATCTGGATGAAATCGTCAAAAATTGATTTGTACAATTGTAAAATTAAATACAAAAATTGCAATATGTTTGAGTCTTCTTCATTTGCGGATCTCCTCAAGCCGGTTTTAAAACCTATAAAAGAACGTGATCGAAATCTTTTGGTGACAAAATATGATCAAATCAAGTTCGATGCACATCTAACCATATACATTGATAATTTTGTCAAAATTAAAACACCTCTCACTACCCAAAATAAAGGTGGACAACCGATGGCTTTCCCACCTAAAAACCGGATGTTTTGGCCGGTGATGCCTATTACAACTATCAAAGACATGGGTGAAACATTTTGATGCCTAGAATACAAACAACTTACGGATATTATGCAGTAATTAACGACCTAGAGAGTAGGAGAGGTTGAACTTACTGCCACTCCCATATAAACAACAGAGCTATTCCTCTTCTTGCAAATAAAAATTTGTCACATAGTAAAAGTACTCATCAAATACACATGAAAAAATTATGCACACATGTCAAATTGTAATTGTTAGGAAAAAAAAGACCGAAGGAGCCAAATATTTTCCTCCAATATATTAATAAGCTAGGTTGACATAAGCCACAACGGATTGCCATCCACTTCCAGTTGCCACACCTTAAATTAACCTCCAAACTACCTTACTGCACGATCAAGCTCAAAATATTCGAAAGAAAAAAGATGTTAAAATATGAAATATTCATATAAGAAAGGGGATGGAAAGTTGAAATTATAGACACATTGTTTCATTAAAAGAAATAATTTCATACAAGAAGAAATAATTTTAGACCACATTGCAATGCTAGAGTGACTACTTTTTTAGACCACATTGTTTCATTAGAAGAAATAATTCCTCACAATGACTAGAAGGACAATAGTGGTTGTACATCCAATGAAGAGCCTGTGCCACTATCCATACAAGAAGCTGTTGATGTAGAAACAACATCCCAAGGCTCGGTTATTTCACTTCGAATATAATGAACTTCTGCAAAATTTTGTTGCACATTAGAAAATTTAACTGACAATTGAATTGCCTCCAACTCCGCTGCTACTTCTTTCATGGTAGGTCGTTTCTTCCCATTCAAATTCAAGCACCTCCGTGCAAGGTTAGCAACTGCCATAATCTCGTCTTTCCCAGCCTCCTTCATTACTCGAGCATGAAGAATATCAAATAGACGATTCTCCTCCATAGAAAGAAGGAAATAAGTTGCTAGGCTTCTGCTTTCTTGTGACCTCAAAACTGAAACTGGTTTTTCTCCAGTCAAGAGCTCCGCAAGGACCACTCCAAAGCTATAAACATCACTCTTCTCTGTAAATTGGCTAGATTGGAAGTACTCTGGGTCCAGATAACCAAATGTTCCATGTACTTGTGTCGTAAGGTGAGTTTGATCAATGGCAACTGATCTTGAAGTCCCAAAGTCTGCTACTTTGGCTCTGTATTTTTCATCCAAGAGTATGTTAGAAGACTTGATGTCGCGGTGGTAAATGGGAAAGGAAGCTGCTGAATGTAAGTAGGAAAGAGCTCCTGCAACTTCGATGGAAACTCGCAACCTCATTTCCCATGTAAGGGGGAACTCTTCATTTTGGTGGTGAATATACTGAGAAAGTGTTCCATTGAGTACGAATTCATAAACCAAAAGGGGAACTTCTGTCTCTAAACAACACCCCAATAGTTTAACCACATTCCTGTGGGAAATTTGTGAAAGAATGACAATTTCATTAATGAACTGCCCAACTTCACCTCCAGCAACTATTTTCGATTTCTTGACAGCAACTATTCTTCCGTCTGCCAGCATTCCTTTATAAACAGTACCTTGGCCTCCCTGACCAAGAATTCTGTCTGCACTAAAATTGTCTGTGGCTTTCTCTAACTCCTTGGAGTTGAACAACTTAATCTTCTCAACATTGACTTCACCTGAAGATAATTGTTGTTTCAACAACAGACCACCATTCTGCTTAAAAAACTTCTCTTTGCGTTTAATATTTTTTCTTTTCTTTATGACTCTGCGCAACCACCATGCACCAACTAGTAGAAACAATAGTCCAAGAACACTGATGGGAACTGAGTAGGTCAATAAAACAAGAAAGGATACAAAACTTTTGTCAAGAACGTTTCAGGTTCAGTTTTTAAATTTAGTTCATCAATAATAAAATGATATCATAGTTTATGATAGTGCAGGAGCATATACCTATAATGGCCAGATAAACTGGTGACGGTGGATCGGGCAATACGCACTGATAACTCCCGGGATAATTAATACAAATGCAGTGAGTGCATCTGTTGAGGACTGGATCCTTACATTCATCGATATCTAAAAGTTCATTGCAAGAGATCATTTAGCTAAGGATCATTGTGCCTGAAGACTTATTCTTATTGCCACATAAAAAGTGGTTTAAATACTAATAAATCTATCGTATTGAAGACGTCAAAAAGAAATTCAATTTGTGCATGTATTATATACAAATTTTGGACAATTGTAGCTAGAGGTTTTACCTTCACATCCATGAAGAAGATAGGGGTTTCCTTGGAAGCCCTTTGAGCAGAAGCAACTACCTCCGGTGCAATCCATACCTGTCGAATTTGTCGAATTTGTCGTTCCATATATATCGAAAGTCGTATAGTTAAATAAGTTCCATTCCAGAACTATAGGGACATTGTCCATGTAACCAATGTCAGAAATATTTGTTGAATCTAATGTAAACCAATCTTGGTCCACTAGGAATGCATACTTGCATAATTTTGCTCTCTCCGCATTTGTTATTTCACCGAAACTAGTACGGAAGGTGCTAAGAGATGAAGGAATGGTGGTCTGGCAGCAATTCAGCCCACTGCAACTGTTATTTCTTATAACATTACTAGTATCGTCACATATGGACAAGCAGCCTCCAATTGTTGATCCGGATAAGGATGTCATCAAGCCAATTCCTCCACAACTCATTGAAGTGAATCTGTTCTTCTGGGAGAACACAAAAGGGCTTCCCTCTAAGTTTGCTGTCTGGCGGCCTGATGGCTTGCGACTGCAATTGGAGAAGGTAACAGGGCTTGCCACCTTTAGT
This sequence comes from Cotoneaster glaucophyllus, assembly GCA_036320875.1. Taxonomy (NCBI): domain Eukaryota; kingdom Viridiplantae; phylum Streptophyta; class Magnoliopsida; order Rosales; family Rosaceae; genus Cotoneaster; species Cotoneaster glaucophyllus. Next base: position 10,519,236 of record CM070064.1, on the reverse strand, counting down.
GTGCCTTCAATATTGATTTCGAGCACCTCTAGACCGGTAGAGTTCAAGAAAGGTTTTGGAGGGCTGGTGGAGTTGTCGCAGATTATTTGGAACCAATCATCAAGGTAACAACCGGTTCCAATTCCAAAAGGATACGGGATTTGAGCGACTTGACCGCATTGCGATGGACAATTAGGCTTTGATAATGTTGCTGCTATTTCTACAGCAGTCATAGACCACAAGAACAAAGTAATATGAAGTAGAAACCGGCCGACGGTGTCCATTTTCGCTTCTTTCTTCCTCTCTTTAGTCACCTCTTTGATGTCTTGTAGGAAGTTTGGATTTTAAGGGTGGTATCCAATTTGAAGCTAATTTATACTTTTCAACTAAGTGTAATTAAATTAGATAATACTTAAAAACAAAAGTATTGGATCCAATAAAGATACCAAACAATCATTTTCAAGTATGAAACCTTCTCAACTACCCATTATAAAACTAAAAGAAAACACTGTTAGGAAGGTGCAGAGATAGTTCTTGGTACCTTACAAAAGTGTTTTTGAAGTTTTTTCCATAAATTTTTTCAGTCAAGTAGCTCAAGTCCACGCAACAGTACGTACAAGTTGTTAAAGCTTATTAATTAATTTCTTTACAAGAAAAACCAACACACACCCGGAGGCTAAAGTGAATGGAATGTAAAGCAACACTGCAGATTTATGGCCACTTCTTGGCTCCCTTCCCGTGAATGAGCCTGTTTGGACCCATATTTGACACCTTCTACATGGCATGTCATCATCTTGAATTGAGTAATAATTACTCAAGTCAGCCATGATATTCAAGCAGGAATTTCATTGCAAAAAAATTGAAGACAAAGAAGCGAAATATATATTTTGAATTTGTAACGAAAGTGAATCAAAGCTGAGGAGGAAATCCAGAGAAGACATTACGAATTGGATGCTCTCAACTAGTATAAGGAGGACTTTCTAGGTCAGTGTTAGGGGTCCAGGCCCGACCGACACATACAATATATCTTTTTAGTTTTTTAGCATCCTGCGTTTTTTTTCTTTTTTCTTTTTTCTTTTTTGTAGAGTAATGCTACGGAGACTAAATTTGTATACTAAATGAGATAAAAGTTGATGATTATATTATTACCTAAGCGTTGATAAATGTGCTCATTCCTACTTGTGACACATTATTTAGTTTGTAAATTTTATCTACAAATTTAATATTCCTAGCATTATTTTTTTATGGTTGAACCATTACAGGATGAAAATTAAGTAGCCGCCAGCAGCCGGACTTGACCTATATAAGACTTTGGAATGAAAATAATTAAGAAGCATACACGTAGGGCACCTACTTTTGTAGTTTGTGTGGAAATCTGCACATATACATTTTAAAATCTACCTGCCAAACTTGTCCAGTCGATTTGCCCCAACTTCCTTGTAGATACAAAGTAAAATAAATAAATAGTCACGGAGGATTATAGTCCATCAGAGCATATGTAATTTTCTATGATAGCAAATGAAACAAACAATAACGTTTTCTTCACCAACACCACCTTAATGCTCAAGTTTCATTTTCAACAAGTTGTTTCTGACATTTGAATGGCCTCCAACTCGGTTGTAACTTCTCTCGTTATAGAGCGATTTTTTCTAGTCATATTCAAACATCTTATTGCAAGGTTAGCAACTACTCTGATCTCCGTTTCAGAGCCCTCTTTTAAAACTCGAACATCAACAACGTCAAATCTTCGTCTCCTTGCCGTGACCTTGTTATTGCTCAAATTGGTTTTCGTCCAGTCAAGAGATTGACAAGGACGATTCCAAAGCTATACACGTCACTTTTCTCCGCAAATCTATTTAGGAAATATTCGAGGTCCATGTAACCAAATGTACCGTTAGCAAGTGCTGTCAAATGAGTTTGGCCGACAGAAATTGATCTTGAAGTTCCAAATCAGCGGCTTTTGCTCTGTATTTTCATCCAAAAGTATGTTGGAAGATTTGATGTCCCTGTGTAATATAAAGTTTTCAGGCAGTGAAATATAAATCTAATCCCATAACCATTTTCTCAGATGTTGATCCTAAAATCTGGGGATTTAGTTCGATCCGAGGCTAGTTAGGAACAGGGTAATTCTATAACTTTAACATAGAAGTTTTGTTTGGGGTGGTTTTGTTGAGAGTATAAATCTCATGTCGGGGAATTGAAATTCTTGCACCACTCTATCTAAGATGTTGAGATTCTTCCCCTATTTCCCTTTAACAATATCAAGATCAACAATGTGAAAAACATGTTGTCTTTAGCTTTCAACAAAGCTCATTTCACGTATTGCCATATCAAGCCACATTAAGAAACAAAGTTTTAGCTTTAGCTCTAACGGACTTGTAGTTCAATTGGTTAAGATCATTCAACTCCTGCACTTGAGGTCCCAAGTTCAGTTCCGCCTCCCCAATCGCTTGAATGAAGAACGAAGAAAACCAGAGTTTAATTTGAGCTTATTATTTTTATTTTTTCCTTATATAACAAAAACAGGCCAGGTAGAAGATCGGTAAAGGCCAAGTAATTGTTGAGTATGACTTATAGGATCAATTAGCTAATTGACTGTTGATCTGTCAAGATTAGTTTTCTCCGTTCGTGTATGTGAGAAAAAAAATCACCAGTTAATTAGCCAGGCATCACCGATATGTGGCCTAAGGATCCGAAGGTTCAAACTGCAGTCTCACTCACTCTAACAGAAGAGTTTTAAGAAAAAAATGAAAAACCTAAATACTGGAACATTCATTACAATATTTAAAATTTATAAATATAGAAATATTGTTCACAGTGACTTGAAAGGTAAGAGCGGGATTTCATGCAATCGTGATGAAGAAGCACCACCATCCATTACAGGCCCTGTGTCAGTTGAGCTTGAAATAACATCCCATGGCTCAACTGATTCTGTCCTCAGATATTCAACCTCTTCGTAATTCTTTCCACCGTGAGAAGTAGCCTTTTCCGCCATTTGAACCCCTTCAAGCTCTGCCATGACCTCTCTCATTGTTGGGCGTTTTCGTCCGCTTAAATTCAAGCACCTCCTTGCAAGGTTAGCAACTATTGCGATATCTGCTTTAGACCCTCCCCTCACAACTTGAGCATCAAGAATGTCAAACAGACGATCTTCCTGCATCGAAATAATCAAGTACATAGCAAGACTTCTGCCTTGTTCTTCTGACCGGCTAGAAGAAATTGGTTTTTGTCCTGTTAATAGCTCAACAAGGACCACTCCAAAGCTATACACATCACTTTTATCCGTGAATTGGCTTGACTGGAAGTATTCCGGGTCCAAGTAACCAAATGTGCCATGTACAAGTGTGGTAAGGTGAGTTTGGTCAATGGCAACTGATCTTGAAGTTCCAAAATCGGCTACTTTCGCTCTGTATTTTGCATCCAAGAGTATGTTGGTAGACTTGATGTCCCTGTGATAAATGGGAAAGGCAGCTGAGGCGTGTAAATAGAAAAGGGCTCCTGCAATTTCTGTGGCAATTCGTAAGCGAATTTCCCATGTAAGTGGAAACTCCTCATTCTGCTCATGGATATACTGGGAAAGTGTTCCATTCGGAATAAATTCATAAACCAAAAGCGGAACTTCAGTCTCCAAGCAGCAACCCAATAGTTGAACAACATGTCTGTGGTTGATTTGTGAAAGAATTACAACCTCATTGATGAAATCTGAAAGTTGGCTTTCATCAATAATTGTGGACTTTTTTACGGCAACAATTTTACCATCAGCCAACATGCCCTTGTACACAGTACCTTGGCCTCCATGCCCAAGAATTCTATCGACGTTGAAATTGTCGGTAGACTTCTCCAACTCCTTCGACTTGAACAACTTGATTTTCTCCACATTAACTTCACCTGAAGATAATTGTTGCTCTAATAATAAACCACCATTTCGTTTGAAGAAAATTTGCTTGCGTTTTATGTTCTTCCTTCTCTTCAGGACTTTGTGTATCCACCATGCGCTGATAAGCAGTAACAATAGTCCCACGCCGGCACCAAGACCTGCGTAACGTTAAATTGAAGTTTTATAAATTACTCTACGACTGCATCACTTGAGTACGTACTTGATTGAGTTCTGTTTTGATTTTAAAAAGTGTTCTTTTAACATGTTGAACTTTTATAAATCCAAATCGTGTAGGTCTTCTGTGAGTAAATTTTACATGTTCAATAAGTAAATTCCACCATTGACTCCACTTTTTCCTGCATACCTTTTTTTCCTATGTCATTATTATCGTACACTATGATCATCTTTCATATATGAAACAGTTAGAAGACTGATACATACATACCTATAAGGATCGGCTTGACCTTTGTCCTTTTGAGCCACGATGTGGATGTAGCACGTGTACCCCCCGGGATAGTTCATACAGTATGAAGCTCCTCCATTCCCACATATTTTCTGATCTGTGCATTCATCAATGTCTGCAATGCAGGGACCAAAAAAAACAAAAATTGTAATTTAATATGTGGATTGAAAATTTTAAGATATGGTAGAGAGTTGGTTTACCATAGCAACGGGTCGCCAAGATAGGGGTTTCCTTTGAAACCCGGAGGGCAATAGCATCGAAGCCTTGACTGATTGTACGAGGGAGTGGCATTTAGTTTTTCGCAACAGGGCCATGGATCATCGTCTGCCCTTGACTCATCTGTTCCGATGAATCTGTGAAATTTGGCAGAAGTATTGTCAAAGTTTAAGCTCCACCGTAGAACCACAGGAACGTTCTCCTGATAGTCACTGACACTGAAATTGGAAACACTTGCAATCCTACTAAACCATTTTTGGTCGACAAGGAATGCATAAGCATTGTTACAATCATCTCCTCTTCCGCTAATATCTTCGTTGGTGTCCGTACTGATAGCACTGAGATACGGTGGAATGGTAGTCTGGCAACAATTTATCCCAACCTCACAGTTACCATAGTTTATACTAGTCCCCTCACATATTGACCTGCACCCACCAACAACATACTCATCTGAGCCCACCAACGCAAGGTAGCCACAACTCACTGCAGTGAATTTATTGTGTTTCTCGGAGTATACAAAAGGGGTTCCCGTCAAATTAGCCGGTTGACGACCGCTGTTCCCAGCACAGAAGAAAGTGACAGGGTTTTTGACCTGAATTGTGCCGTCGGCAATAGAAATATTCAGTACCTCAAGGCTGGTTTGTCTTAAGACAGGCACGTACCCGGTTGTCTTGTTGCAGCTTATTTCAAACCCTTCATCAAAGTAACAATCTCTGTTAGGTCCAATCCCGAAAGGGTATGGTATGCTAACACCTCCGCAATGTCTTGAACAGTTAGGCTTTGCCGTCGGTGCTCCAATTCCGGACGCTGTTGTGCTTAAACAGCATAACAACACAATGAACAGTGCCATTTGAACTAGCAAACAATATTGCATTCCTCTTTTCTGATTCTTCCCCAGTTTCCTCTGCTTCGCGCTAAAAAGGAAACATATGGAGCTTGCTAAAGGTGTTATGGAGTTTGCAAATACTAATGAAACGAAGACACAAAAGTAAAAGGTCCCCAAACAGAACTTGCTACTCGGTGATTGACTTACAAATATCCCTCTTTTCGAGTCTTCTTTTGTCATTTGCCTGGAAATGTAGATATAAAGCCGTCAGACATGACTGGTGGTAGAGGATTTTAATACATGACTGGTGATAGAGAATTTAAGTCTCTCTTTCTGTCTACTCTAAAAGTACAGCATGGGCACCATCAGTTAGTCTCAAATTTTAATTTGAACCCATTAGTGACTATATAAAATAAAATAAAATAAAATAAATAAAATAAAATAAAATAAATAAAATTTTAATCGCACCGATGAAGGGCGATATGTGTGTGTATAATGTATATAAAGATTTTAATACTAAATTGTGTAGTCAAACTAACTTAATGAAACATTTGATACTATGTCAGACTAAGAAGTTAAACTAACAATAAATTACTATTGTATTTCAATTACTTTTCTATTAAAATATCAAAATTAATATATGTAAAAAAGGGGCATAGCCCTCTCTTCTTCACAATTGTTGGTGCTCCTTGCAACTTGGAGAATTCCCGAATTTCCAATAACAATAGCTTACCCCGGAAGAGAATCCGGTCCGAATATCTTCCATCAAAGGCTCAAGATCAAGTGATCTGGACCGTTGAAATTTGATCTAACGATTACAATTATTATAACTTTTAGATAAATTTTATGTTTGTAGTCGTTGAATCAAATTTCAACAGCTCAAATCATTTGATCCTTGACATTTGATAGGAGAGATGCGGACCGCATCCTCTTGAAGTGTTTGAATTGCACTCGTTGCACCGGACAATTCCCTGCTTAATAAAATTGTCAGTTCTAAAAAAAAAAAAAAAAAAAATTGGATTGCATCTGGATTCAATTTGTGAGGATAGTAGGGATCTTCATATCCTAGCAGTTTATCTTACATCGTGCTATCAGAAATTATTTTGAATTTATTTATTTAAAATTAAACACAAATATAGTACCTACGAAAACAGACCGCACGATTTACGATGAATAGTCACGATGTGAGAATTCTAGGAATTCTCACAAAAAGAATCCGAAGAAGATCCTCATCCTAAAAAAAAGCTTGAATTTTACCGTTGAATTTACGAATTTCAATTTAATCTTCGATCTATTACATCGTATGAACTACGTCAAACATATTGCCAATATATAATAGTTTGTTCAAAGAAAAAAGAAAAATTGATTAAACTACTAGTTGACTTGACTCACTACCAAAAAGAAAAGCAGCAAGTCATGATAGTTGGGTCCATGTAACATGCTCAGTTAATTATACTGTGGTCATATGTCAGTACATTTTACAAAATGGTGAGAGGTCGTTGCTCGTTGCACAAAAGAAAACGTTGAAAAGTCTGGTTTGTTTTGTTTGGTTGTTTCCAAGTTGAGTTTCAATACTGATTCCATCTCTTCGTTCCTCCCATGGATTGAATGCATGCTAGAGCAAAAACTGTACGTAAAAGAAGAAAAGTATGTTACCTTTATCGAGGGACATTTCTTTCAAAAAATATATAAAAATAGTGATGCTTTTTACACACTCAAAATAAACTAAACGATTAATCTTAGTTTACTATCATGAAGTTTCGTGGTTTTTAACATTTGGCACATGAAGTTTCGTGGATGCCCAGTCATTGTTCACGTGGTGCCCAGTCATTGTCCATGTGGATGCCACATCATCAGTTAATGGCAAACTTAGCAGCAACCTTAAAGGATGCATGAAAGTGTCCCAAAATTATAACTTTATGTACCATTCTAGGATGAAAAAAACTTCATGTACCAAATGTTGAAAACCAAAAAACTTTAGGGTAGTAAACTGAGATTAACCCTAAATTAAAATTTGTGAAAAACAATAGTGGCTGCTCTAACAAAAAAAAAAACAAAGAAGAAGAAAAACAATAATGGTTGTACATCGAATGAAAAGCACCATCTATGCAAGGTATTGTCGATGTACAACCAATGTTCCAACCCTCGATTATTTTCGGAGTTTGGACATACACCAACCTCTATAAAGTTTTGTTGAATATTAGAGTAAGCCCTAACAACTGACAATTGAATTTTTAGAAAACTTCATTTTAATCGTTGACAAAAGATGACTTTTAGATTAAAATCATGAGTAAGATCAAAATCTAATTTTAGTCCCTTGATAACTTAATAACCTAATTTATTAATTATATTTTGATTTTTTAATTATTCCTCTTTTTCTTCCTAATTTTTAATGTATTAATTTTATTTTATTATAATTTTCATTTCATTTATCGTAATATATTTTGTTGTAAACATTTAGATAAACTAATTTTTGTTATACAATATATTTTGATGTACTGTCACATCCCGGCCCGAGCCCCCACCACATCCTGGGCTCGACTCTGCCGTAGCACGATATTGTCTGCTTTGGGCCCCGGTCACGCCCTCACGGTTTTGTTTCTGGGAACTCACACGAGGACATCCCAGTGGGTCACCCAATCATGGGATTGCTCTCGCGCGAACTCGCTTAACTTTGGAGTTCTGATGGAATCCGAAGCCAGTAAGCTCCCAAAAGGCCTCGTGTTAGGTAGAGATGGGAATATACATATAAGGCATATCACTCCCTCTCCGTTGGTCGATGTGGGATCTCACGTGTACTTTGTTTTCTTCATTTAGGTACATTAAATTCATTATAATACATTTCGGTGCATAGATTTAGGTACACACATTTCGGTACATACATTTCGATACAAACATTTAGGTACATTAATTCAATATAATACATTTCGGTACTAACATTTCGGTGCATATATTTCGGTACACACATTTAGGTACATTAATTTAATATAATACATTTCGGTGCATATATTTCGGTACATATATTTTGGTACTAACATATAAATACATTAGTTCAATATAATACATTTCGGTACACATATTTAAGTACATTGATTGAGTCTTTCAAGTTTGAAGAATGTTAAATAAAATTAATAATTTAAAAAACTTTTTTTGGGTCAAAAAATAAATTTAAAATTTGTATATTAATAAATTTAAATATTTAATGGAAAACATTAAATAAAGGGTAAATTACATAATACCCCCTCAGGTTTGAGGTCTATTACAACCTCATACAACATCTTTAAAACATTTCATTTTCATACCTCACCTACAATTTTATTTCAATATAATACATCCGTTAGAAAATCCGTTAAGTAAATCGTTAAGTGATGACGTGGCAAATATGGGATCCACATTTGTGCTGACGTGGCTACCAAAATTAAGCCATGTGGCAAAAAAAAAAAAAGACACAAACAACCCATCCCTTCCCCTTCCCCGCAACCCCTACCCCTTCTCCCTACCAGAGCACACCCCCAACCCAGAATCCCATTCCCCCACCCTCCTCCACTCTCCTCACTCTCTCTCTCTCTCTCTCGAACCCCAAACCCCCAAAAATCCCTAGATCCAAATCCTCAATCTCACTGTATTCCCTAAACACGCCAGTTAGGGTTTTGGCCTTGGTGAATGGTTCTAGAAGATTCTGGATCGGCTCGTCCTTTTCATCACCGGCACCGGCCTGATCCGAAGCCACTGAGATGGAGGTCGTGGTTACGTTATAGGTTTCCTTATGCTCAGCGCCCGACTCCTCTTCATCCTCATCTTCTTCCTCTTCCTCTTCGTCGGCTTCTTCATCTTCCTTCTCTTCTTTCGGCTCTTCCTCCTCCTTCTCCTCTTCGACTTATTCTTCTTCCTCTTCAACTACTTCCTGTGCTGGTTCGATTTGGGGTTTGGGTTCCTCAACGACCTGTTGTTGCTTTTTGGAGGGTTTGGAGGGCTCGGTGGCCCTGAGCTTTCTCTTTTTCGCCATTATAGGAAGGGAGCAGGGTGTCGCAAATAAAGGGAAAAGGTGGGGGTGGGGGTGGGGTGGGATGGGGAAGACATGGGTTTGGGTGAATGCGGCTGGGATGGGGAAGACAACTGTTTTAGTTTTTTATTTTTATTTTTATTTTATTAATTTAGAAGATTTAGGTTTTTTTTAAAAAATTAAAAAAATTATTATTATTGCCACGTGGCACACATTTGGCAGCCACGTGGCACAAATATGGCAGCCACGTCAGCCCTTAACGGATCAATGGATGGAAAATGTAACGGAAGTATTATTTTGAAATAAAATAATACGTGAGGTATGAAAGTGAAATGTTTTAAAGATGTTGTATGGGGTTGTAATAGATCTTAAACTTGAGGGGCTACTATGTAATTTACCCTTAAATAAAATGCACATTAATTATTTTGAATTAAAGACACATCAATGGATTATAATCAATATGTAATCTAACAACAAGTTTATTTTAAATTTCAATCTTCTTAAAGAACTAAAGTAAAACCCCTTGAATTTTTCCCTCCAACTCCACTGTTACTTCTTCCATAGTAGGACGGTTCCTTCTATTCATATTCAAGCATCTAAAAGCTAGGTTAGCAACGGCGGTAAACTCCTCTTTTCCACCATCCTGCATGACTTGAGTATCAAGAATATCAAATAGAAGATTCTTTTTCATGGAAATAAGGAAATAAGTTGCTAGGCTTCTGCTTTCTTGTGATCTCATCAGAGGAACTGGTTTTTGTCTGGTCAGGTGCTCAGCAAGGACCACGCCGAAGCTATAAACATTTCTCTTCCCTGTAAATAGGCTAGACTGAAAATACTCTGGGTCCAAATAACCAATGTGCTTCTTTTGAAAATATGAACCTTCAGGTGTTTAGGTTTTAAATTCAGGGTTCATGGGCTTTGAATCTCTGTCCCCTCTAATTAGGTGTAACTTCTCTCTCATTCATTAATAAAATTTTCATCTTATGGTCGAGATTTGTTTGTTAGAAAAACAAATGGGGCTCCTTTTGAAACAATAATCGCAAATAATTCGCAATACAATTCTTAAATTCAAATTCGGACCTTCCAACTAGGAAAATAAACCTCGCTCACGTTAAGCCAAACAAATAGAGCCAAGTTAGGCCAAACAAGGACCACATTTGGAGCACGAATTATAAATAATTAGCAATACAACTCTTCAAAACAATAGACGCCCTTTGAAGAACTATAAGATAAAAGTGTTTAGGGTTGAATGTAGTATTTATCTCACCAGGAAACACAATATATATATACATCAAATTGTACATACAAGGAAAGAGTAAATCTAGGAAATTCTATTCTCACAACAATTACAATAAATGTAAACCACTGACTCACGCCAACACTCTCCTCAAGTTGGTACGTAAATATCTCTTAAGCCCAACTTGTCAAGTAAGTCATGGAAAACCTTGGTTGACATTGCATGTGTTAACACATCTACTAGTTGTTCAACATATCTTCCAGTTGCTCTTCAGACTTTACAAAGGGTATGTTGACAAACTTCACATCTAACTTTTCGTTGATGAAATGTCGATCTACCTCAACATGCTTTGTACGGTCATGTTAGACATGATTATTAGCAATCTCCTGCGCAACTTGATTATTACAATAATGTAGCATAGCTCCTGGGTGTTTAAACCCAGTCTTAGTGAACAGTATCTGCAGCCCCAAAATCTCACAAATTCCATGAGCCATACCCCTATACTCAGCTTCAACAGTGGACTGAGCAACTACATTTTGTTTTTCGCTACTCCATGCCTCACCAAATTGCCCCACCAAATTTCCAGTCACAAATGTAAAGTACACAGACGGTGAAGGACGGCCAGCTATATTACCCACCCAATCTGCATCTGTATAGCCCTTAACCTCCATATTTCCATTTTCTTGAAAATCAAACCTTTCCCCCGTGAAGCCTTCAAATAGCTCAAGATTAAATACAATAGAGTTCTTCAAATCAGTCTAATAACACACATATTTAGAGTTCTTCAAATCAGTCTTATAAAGAGTAAAAAAAGTTGTGCACATTTGGAAACCCAATTAATGAAAGAAGAGGAAATACAATTACCTTGACAAGGTTGGAGAAGATAGGGACTTCCTTCATAGCCTTAGGGACAGAAACATTGAAGCCTTGACGATTGTATTTTTGAAGATGTACTGCCAATGTTATATACTATGCAATAGGGTCTAGGGTCACCGATCCTTCGAGGTCCGCCATAATAAATATCGTAAAAGGGAAATGCTTATGATGAGTTTGATGTAAATGAATCTTTCAAATGATTTGACTAATGACCTATTCATGTTGTCTAAGCTTAAGATCCATTCTAGCACCACAGGAGGAACCTTATGCATACCTTGTATACCTCTATACAGTATGATCAATTACTCAGAAACCATGCTTGCTCAACAAGGAATGCATAATTGGTATCAAACAATGTGCTTTGTCCTTTTCCCTAAGAGCAAGTCTATCTATTTTAGGAGGGTAAGAGCGAAACACTTGAATTGGCCTTCGTATTTACTCTGAATAGTAGTTGTCTTTGTGTAACTCTATCCATTTGGAAAATGCAAGAGCAATTACTATTAAAACAACATCTCTTTTATTTTAAAAAAACATAAATGTGAGCTTTGTAATTTTTTTTAATAAAACGATTGTCTGATTCCAATAAATGATTTCAAATACAAGGCAAAAGCATAGCATTACAATAAGCATTATTAAGTAAACCTAGCATCTTATTGCAAGGTCAGCAACTACTCTGATCTCCATTTCAGAGCCCTTTTTAAAACTTGAACATCAACAACGTCAAATAGACGATCTTCTTGCATCGAAGTAGTGAAATATGTGACAAGACTTGTGTAATCTTCGTCTCCTTGCCGTGACCTTGTTATTGCTCGAATTGGTTTTTGTCCAGTCAAGAGATCGACAAGGACGATTCCAAAGATATACACATGACTTTTCTCCGCAAATCAATTTAGGAAATATGCGAGGTCCATGTAACCAAATGTACCAGTAGCATGTGCTGTCAAATGAGTTTGGTCGATAGAAATTGATCTTGAAGTTCCAAATCAGCAACTTTTGCTCTGTATTTTCATCCAAAAGTATGTCGGAAGATTTGATGTCCCTGTGTAATATAAAGTTTTCAGGCAGTGAAATATAAATCTAATCCCATATCACCATTTTCTCAGATGTTGATGCTAAAATCTGGGGATTTAGTTCGGTCCGAGGCTAGCTTAGGAACATGGTAATTCTATAACTTTGATTTAGTTCCGTCTCACTTTTGTGCTTGTGGTTCTACAACGTCTGCTCGACCAGGATACAAGCGAATTGCTTTGTGTGTTTACTCTCTCTGGAAAGTTTGAACGAAAGAAAAGGAGGGAGAAAAGATTGTTTTTTATGGAACTGATTACTCCAGTTATATAGGCTCTTTCATACCTCTTCAAATACCTTTTGGATGTATCTGAAGCTATACAAGAGTTGTGTCTATTAATCAAAACGTTTTTAATTAATTTTAATTAAAAATTTAATTCAAAATTAAAACTAATTGATCAGATTAATTTAAATTCTTAGATGCCCTTGATTAATTAATTAATATTAATATTATGGTATAATCATCAAGCCTAATCCACACAACTAGTGGTCCAAGCCTCAATCATCATTCCAAATGGTCCAACACCTAATTAATATTATAGAAGACAAAACATATATAAAGGTCATTGGGAATCTTGTTTTCCCCGATGTGGGACAAGAGTCTCAAAACTCCCAACAATTGCCATATCAAGCCACATTAAGAAACAAAGTTTTAGCTTTAGCTCTAATGGAAATGTAGTTCAATTGGTTAAGATCATTCAACTCTTGCACTTGAGGTCCCAAGTTCAGTTCCGCCTCCCCAATCGCTTGAATGAAGAAAGAAGAAAACCAGAGTTTAATTTAAGCTTATTATTTTTACTTTTTGCTTATATAACAAAAACAGGCCAGGTAGAAGATTGGTTAATTAGCTAATTGACTGTTGATCTGTCAAGATTAGTTTTCTGTTTCTATTCATATGTGTGGGAAAAAAAATAACCAGATAATCAGCCAGGCATCATCGATATGTGGCCTAAGGATCCGAAGATTCAAACTGCAGTCTCATTCACTCTAACAGAAGAGTTTAAGAAAAAATGAAAAACCTAAATATATGAAAGTGGAACATTCATTACAATATTTAAAATTTAGAAATATAGAATTATTGTTCACAGTGACTTGAAAGTAAGAGCGGGATTTCATGCATTGGTGATGAAGCAGCACCACCATCAACTGCAGGCCCTGTGCCAGTTGAGCTTGAAATAACATCCCATGGCTCAACTGATTCAGTCCTCACATATTCAACATCTTCGTAATTCTTTCCACCATGAGAAGTAGCCTTTCCGGCCATTTGAACCCCCTCCAGCTCTGCCGTGACCTCTCTCATTGTAGGGCGATTTCGTCCACTTGAATTCAAGCACCTCTTTGCAAGGTTAGCAACTGTTGCGATATCTGCTTTAGACCCTCCCTTCACAACTTGAGCATCAAGAATGTCGAACAGACGATCTTCCTGCATCGAAATAATGAAGTATGTAGCAAGACTTCTGCCTTGTTCTTGTGACCGGCTAAAAGAAATTGGTTTTTGTCCCGTTAATAGCTCAACAAGGACCACTCCAAAGCTATACACATCACTTTTATCCGTAAATTGGCTTGAATGGAAGTATTCCGGGTCCAAGTAACCAAATGTGCCATGTACAAGTGTGGTAAGGTGAGTTTGGTCAATGGCAACTGATCTTGAAGTTCCAAAATCGGCAACTTTCGCTCTGTATTTTGCATCCAAGAGTATGTTGGTAGACTTGATGTCCCTGTGATAAATGGGAAAGGCAGCTGAGGAGTGTAAATAGAAAAGGGCTCCTGCAATTTCTGTGGCAATTCGTAAGCGAATTTCCCATGTAAGTGGAAACTCCTCATTCTGCTCATGGATATACTGGGAAAGTGTTCCATTCGGAATAAATTCATAAACCAAAAGCGGAACTTCAGTCTCCAAGCAGCAACCCAATAGTTGAACAACATGTCTGTGGTTGATTTGTGAAAGAATTACAACCTCATTGATGAAATCTGAAAGTTGGCTTTCATCAATAATTGTGGACTTTTTTACGGCAACAGTTTTATGATCAGCCAACATGCCCTTGTACACAGTACCTTGGCCTCCATGCCCCAGAATTCTATCGACGTTGAAATTGTCGGTAGACTTCTCCAACTCCTTCGACTTGAACAACTTGATTTTCTCCACATTAACTTCACCTGAAGATAATCGTTGCTCTAATAATAAACCACCATTTCGTTTGAAGAAAATTTGCTTGCGTTTTATGTTCTTACTTTTCTTCAGGACTGACCATGCGCTGATAAGCAGTAACAATAGTCCCACACCCGCACCAAGACCTGCGTAACGTTAAATTGAAGTTTTATAGACTACTCTACGACTGCGTCACTTGAGTACGTACTTGATTGAGTTCTGTTTTGATTTTAAAAAGTGTTCTTTTAACATGTTGAACTTTTATAAATCCAAATCGTGTAGGTCTTCTGTGAGTAAATTTTACATGTTCAATAAGTAAATTCCGCCATTGACTCCACTTTTTCCTGCATACCTTTTTTCCTATGTCATTATTATCGTACACTATGATCATCTTTCATATATGAATCAGTTAGAAGACTGATACATACATACCTATAAGGATCAGCTTGACCTTTGTCTTTTGAGCCACGATGTAGCACGTGTACCCCCCGGGATAGTTCATACAGTATGAAGCTCCTCCGTTCCCACATATTTTCTGATCTGTGCATTCATCAATGTCTGCAATGCAGGGACCAAAAAAAAACAAAAATTGTAATTTAATATGTGGATTGAAAATTTTAAGATATGGTAGAGAGTCGGTTTACCATAGCAAGGGTCGCCAAGATAGGGGTTTCCTTTGAAACCCGGAGGGCAAAAGCATAGAAGCCTTGACTGATTGTACGAGGGAGTGGCATTTAGTTTTGTGCAACAGGGCCATGGATCATCGTCTGCCCTTGACTCATCTCTTCCGATGAATCTGTGAAATAATTTGGCAGAAGTATTGTCAAAGTTTAAGCTCCACCGTAGAACCACAGGAACGTTCTCCTGATACTCACTGACACTGAAATTGGAAACACTTGCAATCCTACTAAACCAGTTTTGGTCGACAAGGAATGCATAAGCATTGTTACAATCATCTCCACTTCCTCTCATATCTTCTTCGATGTTCGTACTGATGGCACTGAGATGCGGTGGAATTGTAGTCTGGCAACAATTTATCCCATCCTCACAGTTACCATAGTTTATACTAGTCCCCTCACAAATTGAACTGCACCCACCAACAAAATGCTCATCTGAGCTCACCCACGCAACGTGGCCACAACTCACTGCAGTGAATCTATTCTGTCTCTCGGAGTATACAAAAGGGGTTCCCGTCAAATTAGCCGGTTGACGACCGCTGTTCCCAGCACAGATGAAAGTGACAGGGTTTTTGACCTGAATTGTGCCATCGGCAATAGAAATATTCAGTACCTCAAGCCTGGTTTGTCTTAAGACAGGCACGTACCCGGTTGTCTTGTTGCAGCTTATCTCAAACCCTTCATCAAAGTAACAATCTCTGTTAGGTCCAATCCCGAAAGGGTATGGTATGCTAACACCTCCGCAAAAAAAGCAATGAGCAGATGGACATAGGAAGTACAAACTTTCTGGATCAGATGAATGTTAAGAGTGTACGATCACCTTCGTACGCTCAACCCAATCTGATAGGATTGAAGTTTCTTTTCAAATTTTTTCTATCATTTTTTTCTTTCTAAATTTGGTTTTGAATTTGCAGGTGCATGCCACCAGTAGCCCTCTGCCTGCACATCCGCACTTTGCAGCCTCTAATTTGGGTAAATTTTGGTTTTAATTTTTCTAGATCTATATGTTTTTGTGTCTGGCTATTTAATTCTATGATTGAGGATTTTGAACTAGATTTATTATTATATATGGAGGATTTTTAATCAATTTTTCTTTATACTGTGAATTGTAGGATGAAATTATTTTTCTGGAATGCTTCTATTTTTCTTGCAGGATGAAATTATTTTCTAGAATGCTTCTGTTTTTTATGCAGGATGAAAACATACACAATTGTTTAAGTTACCACTTTATACTCTGCAGTCAGTTGCTAGAGTTATCATTTATGTTTTCTGGAGAAGTGATTTTATTATGTGAGGTTGTATTGGATTCTAAAACAGCTAGTGCCAATGGAGACAAATTATATTTGGAGGATATTATATTTGGCGTGAGAGGATATTATATTTGGAGGGACCACATAAATATAATGGGGCTGAATTGGTCGTTGCTGTGAAAAAGAAAGGTAACAATAGATACGGTGATATGTGACATTTGAGAATAATTCATAGGCAAAGGGTCCATCGAAAAAGAGGACCATATAAATTAACACTTATCCTACAATACTAGTTGTATATGGTTCAATTTTAGCAGGTTGAGTCTGACTTTGTCCTAACTTAATTCAACTCGCTATTCGATACCTAACCTCAAATCTAAATTACTAATTCCTATTGGATTGGGTGTTGAGTTTCTTCTTATGTGTCTCGGTTCGAAACTCTCCCTTTCCCTCAATTAATGAAATAGTTTGGAACTCTCCCCTCACTCCTTAATAATAGTAATTTTTTCTTTCTAAAAAAGGACATGATAGAATGCATGTGAGGTAAGTTTTTTTGAGGTCGTGATTTAGAAAGGGAAAAATGTTGGGTGGTGCTATTGGAAAGTTAAATCTCGTATTATGAGAAAAGTTTGGTCTATTTTCAATTAGTTTTGGAGTGCAACTTCAACTTTCTTCATGTAAGAGAAAGAAAAAAGAAACAAAGAGTCACATTCTTAGTCAACCAACTGCGTCTCAAGTTCAAACCCTTCTCCCTTCACTAGTGTAGATTAGTAGAGTTTTGTAATATACTTGAATATTTTTCTTTCTTGTGTTTTTGTGGGAATCTACATTTGGATCATTTCGGATGTTTGGTTAACTCATTTTTTTTATATTAATTTTCAATTACAGGTTGGTACTTGGTTGCTTGACTTCTAACCCTTTTGTTAGCTCATATGAGTAATTGTGTGTGTGTGTTGTATTCTCTTTTGTTGTGATGGATTTTTGTTTGAGATTTTAGTTGGGATTCTTGTTACTCACTAAGGGGGGTGTAGTCAAATTAGGATTTGATAGGATTTTAAAGGAGTTTGAAATCATGATGTAGTCAATTAGGATTTTGAAAGAGGATTTTAAAGGAGTTTGAAATCATAGTGTAGTCAAATTAGGATTTTAAAGGATTTTAAAGAATACAATCAAATCCATGTATAGTCAATTACGTTTTAAAAAAAGCCTACCAAATCTAAGTGTAGTGAGAATATCGAAGATTTGCTAGGATTTTAATGAATGGAGGATTTTGATGGATTTGAGAGTGGGTTGTATAAATACCAATGCCATCAAGAATCCAACCCTCCCCTCTCAGATTTCTTTTGACATTCATCAGACTTCCTCTCTCAGTTAGAAGAAGAACAGTCTTCCTCAATCGGTATTGCTTTTCTCTTCTGTGTAGTTCTACTCATTCTGCAAACCTAGTGCTAAGACCTCCCAGGCTGATAAACACAAGCTTTGAGGAAAACCATATTTGTTGTTTGGCAGTGCCTTCACCCATTGTTTGCCCCAATTTCACGTATTATAATTCCCCCCACCCCACCCCATATTAATTTTTCACAAAAGAGCAAAGATATTATAAAAATTTGTAATATTTCACAATTCGTTTCTGAACAATTTATATATAAAATTTTGGTTCTTTCAGTCAGTGTTTATATTGTGGGTTTTGCTTGGTTTTTGGTGAAGTAATTAGCAAAACCCAGTTGCCACAAGCTGGATTTATCGACAAAAATTCGGGTTTAGGAACACAGATCTTTGCATATAAAGGAAATGTAAGAAAGCTGGAAGCTTTTCTGCAAAAACCCATTTGTTAATTTGGTGGCTTTTCCAATAACTAACCGGTGGAATTTGGAGTTTTGCTTGGGTGCTAAGGTGAATTTGGCTCTTTTGGAAATGACCCATTTTCCTGTTACAGAATTGGATTCTTATTTCTTTCGTTTCGATTTGTACAGCTAATAAATCATTTTGATTTGGTACTGTGGTTTGGTAATTTTGATTTGTATAGAGCAACGAATTATAGTGAAATAAGACAAATTAACCCCAAATAATGGATTACTTGAACCCCAAATAAAGAAAAAGGCTATGCAAATGTATGCAAATTTCTCCAAGTTCATGTAACAAAATGCATAGAGACCTGTACAATAGGACGTGTATTAGAAAACTAGTCTCCAAATATCATCTGAAAGCCAGGATTATTACTATGGACATGTGGAGAGACAAACAAGTGCAACAACAGTTGACAAGAGTTTCAGGTACAAACATTAATCTTTTGAAATCCTAAGAAATCCTAAAAAATCCATGAAAGAAGTCCATACAAATCCATACAAATCTATAATAAAAATCCGCACAAATCTATCAAAATCCATATAGAATTGTAAATCTATTAAAATCCTTTGAAATCTGTTACTTAAAAAAAAGTCTTTTAAAATCCTTTAAAATCCAAATTGACTACACCCCCCTAAGTCTACTTGCTTTGCTTTATATATAAATTAGTCGTCATTTGGGATTGAATATTTGGGTCTCACTATTTTTCAGGAATGGTCTGTTTGCATTCGGTTAGGTCGACTAATATGGAAAAAAACAAGGTCCAACTAGCTTGGCCAGCAAATAACTTGTGTGAATCCATTTCTGTCTTTTGCAGATCAATCATGGTATTCGTTATATCACCACCTATATTTACAAGTTGAGTTTCAATACTGATTCCATCTCTTCGTTCCTCCCATGGATTGAATGCATGCTAGAGCAAAAACTGTACGTAGGAGAAGAAAAGTATGTTACCCTTATCGAGCGACATTTCTTTCACAAAATATACAAAAATAGTGATGCTTTTTACACACTCAAAATTAATTAAAATTTGTGACATGTTCAGTATTAGAAATTCAATTTATGAACGAAAAACAGTCCACACTTTGAGTTGATTGGTTCCTAGTGACTTAGCATTTAGCAGTACGTACTTCTGCCTTCTTCTTGTGAGACCTGTAACTGGGAAAGGAAGCTGAAGCAAGAGCGAGATCCTGCAATTTTTTGTGGCTATTCATAAGGGAGGCAGATTCTCTGCCCTCTTACTTCCCATACACTCCCATCAAGCGCCATTCCCATGTGAGTGAAAACTCCTCATTCTTCTAATGAGCATACCAGGAAGGGGTTCCATTAGCTATAAATTCATAAACCAAATGGGAACATTGGTCTCTAATGCAACCGTGTGTAGAATATAATTACAATAACTATTTGTTCATTACTGTATAGTGAAAAGCAATATCGCTCATTCTCTCTCATTCATTAATAAAATTTTCATGTGTTTGTTAGAAAACCAATGGGGCTCCTTTTGAAACAATAATCACAAATAATTCGCAATACAATTCTTAAACTCAAATTCGGACCTTCCAACTAGGAAAATAAACCTCGCTCACGTTAAGTCAAACATATAGAGCCAAGTTAGGCCAAACAAGGACCACATTTGGAGCATGAATTATAAATAATTAGCAATACAACTCTTCAAAACAATAGACGCCCTTTGAAGAAGTATAAGATAAAAGTGTTTAGGGTTTGAATGTAGTATTCATCTCACCAGGAAACTCAATTAATATCTATACATCAAATTGAACATCCAAGGAAAGAGTAAATCTAGGAAATTCTATTCCCACAACAATTACAATAAATGTAAACCATTGACTCACTTCAACACTATCCTCAAGTTGGTACGTAAATATCCCCTATGCCCAACTTCTCAAGTAAGTCATGGAAAACCTTGGTTGACATTGCATGTGTTAACACATCTACTAGTTGCTCTTCAGACTTTACAAAGGGTATGTTGACTAACTTCACATCTAACTTTTCGTTGATGAAATGTTGATCTACCTCAACATGCTTTGTACGGTCATGTTAGACGGGATTATTAGCAATCTCCACCGCAACTTGATTATTACAATAATGTAGCATAACTTCTTGGTGTTTAAACCCAGTCTTAGTGAACAATATCTGCAGCCCCAAAATCTCACAAATTCCATGAGTCATACCCCTATACTCAGCTTCAACAGTGGACTGAGCAACCACATTTTGTTTTTCGCCACTCCATGCCCCACCAAATTTCCAACCACAAATGTAAAGTACCCAGACGTTGAAGGACAGTCAGCTATATTACCCTCCCAATCTGCATCTGTATAGCCTTTAACCTTCATATTTCCATGTTTCTTGAAAATCAAACCTTTCCCCTGTGAAGCCTTCAAATAGCTCAAGATTAAATACAATAGAGTTCTTCAAATCAGTCTAATAAACACATATGTAGAGTTCTTCAAATCAGTCTAATAAAGAGTCAAAAAAGTTGTGCACATTTGGAAACTCAATTAATGAAAGAAGAGGAAATCCAATTACCTTGACAAGGTTGGAGGAGATAGGGACTTCCTAGCCTTAGGGACAGAAACATTGAAGCCTTGACGATTGTATTTTGAAGATGTACTGCCAATGTTATATACTATGCAATAGGGTCTAGGGTCACCGACCCTTCGAGGTCCGCCATAATTAATATCGTAAAAGGGAAATGCTTATGATGAGTTTGATGTAAATGAATCTTTCAAATGATTTGACTACTGACCTTTTCTTTTCTTTTTTTAGGGAAGACTCTTGACTAATGACCTGTTCATGTTGTATAAGCTTAAGATCCATTCTAGCACCACAGGAGGAACCTTATGCATACCCTGTATACCTCTATACAGTATGATCAATCACTCAGAAACCATGCTCGCTCAACTTGGAATGCATAATTGTTATCAAACAATGTGCTTTGTCCTTTTCTCTAAGAGCAAGTCTATCTATTTTAGGAGGGTAAGAGCGAAACACTTGAATTGTCCTTTGTACTTTCTCTGAATAGTAGTTGTCTTTGTGCAACTCCATCCATTTGAAAAATGCAAGGGCAATTACTATTAAAAAAACATCTCTTTTATTTTTAAAAACATAAATGTGAGCTTTGTAATTTTTTTTAATAAAACGATTGTCTGATTACAATAAATGATTTCAAATACAAGGCAAAAGCATAGCATTACAATAAGCACTATTAAGTAAACCTAGCGAATAAAATTAGTGTGGTTCGGTCCCTTTTTCCTTGGAGTGTATGGAACTTCTTCATCATCCGCAGAAAACCTTCTCATGATGTGGATTTTTTCACTTATCCAAAAACATTATGAATTAGTAGACATATCTTCGAGGCCTCGGGACATGATATCCCGATCCTTCTCCTCTTACCTTTCTTGCCTAGTTAACTCCTTTTTTCTCACATTTGCTTGATCTCTAGCCTTGTTTTGCACATAAGATAATCTTTCTTGATCCATATTTCGTGCATGTTGGCAAGCCAATTCGTCAACTAATTTTGAATAATCTTATTTGAAGAACTCCCTTTAAACGCGAAATTTTTGTTACAAATCAAACAAGAACAGGCGTACAATAAATTTCATATTACGTGTCTACACTCCCTCTCAGTTTTTTCTTAGAAGCCTTCTTACCAATAGGCCTCGAGGTTTCTTGAGTTTGTGTGACTGATTCAATTGTTGTTTCCAATGGCGACTCTTCAGTAGTTGATTTGGGCATGAGAGTCTTATTCAACACAAACCACTCGGCAGAACTTTATACTTCAAAGTATACTTTACAATGTTCAACATTCGTGCCTTGTGAATGATTTCTCGTGCTTAAGATTGAACCACATTTGTGCTTGTAGTTGCTGAAAAAAAAATTGTGAAACAACATAATAAATTACATAATCAAATGGTTACTTCTAATTACCTAAATTACATTTTAACATTTTATTAAAATGTTAGTACCTCATTAGCTAGATTATCGTCACTTCAATAAATTCATTGCGATTTTGCGAGGGCTTCTTGCCAACCTTTCAAATCTTTATGTAGATATTTGTACCTAGTTGAGATATATTGCTCAATCCAGTCCAGGATGTGTCTTGAATCTGCTCAACATGAACCTTCTTTCACATGTGTTGCACTCTCATTTCATTTCTCGTGATCGGGTTAAGTTCGCCCTTAGGGGGAAAAGCCTTTCCTTGCCTTACCGGACAATAAGAATTTAATTGCCTTGAAAACAAAACAGAAGTACTACTTTGGATACGCTATGATTCGCATCTCTCATTAAACTTTTATAATATAATCTATGTCCTACTCTTTTAGTTTTAGTTTT
Source organism: Cotoneaster glaucophyllus (assembly GCA_036320875.1). Lineage (NCBI taxonomy): Eukaryota > Viridiplantae > Streptophyta > Magnoliopsida > Rosales > Rosaceae > Cotoneaster > Cotoneaster glaucophyllus. The sequence continues at coordinate 10,496,420 of CM070064.1, read as the reverse complement.
CTTCATTGAGTAAAAGAAAATTAGCCTTTCAAACAGAAGGCATATGATAGCTCATTCCTGGACTTATTTATATCATAAGAGAGAGAGAGAGAGAGAGAACCTCCTATGCCCAAAGACTCCCATGCTTTCCGTTGGTCAACAACCAACCACAACTCACTATAATTCTTCACTACTCGTACAGGAAGGTAAGAAAAACTTGCTTTTCTGAAGGGAATCAAAATGATGTAAATCCCAATTTTATGACCCAGGAATAGATTTTGCTATTACAAGTAGAAATAGAATTACAACTCGAAAAGAAAAAGCAACTAGAAAAGGAAAAGCTATTAAAACTAGAAAAGCTATTAAAATTATAGCTAGAAAAGGAATTAAAAGTAGAAATAGAATTACAACTCGAAAAGGAAAAGCTATTAAAATTACAAGTAGAAAAGGAAAAGCTATTAAAATCTATAAATCGGCCTAAAGCGGTGCTTAAGCGCTAGGCGGTAGAGTGCCGTCGGGATTTATGCCAAATCGTTCATCAAATCGGGTAGGAGTTAGTCGGCCGCCTAGGCGCTATCTAGACGGTCTAGGCGGCCTCGTCGGAGCCTTGGTGGTTCACTTTTTTCGCGCCGATCTGACGAGAAGAGAACACTGGAAATCTCAGCGGTACGCACAAACCCCACTTAATCGTTGAAAGAGCCCATCTCTGATTTCTTCAGGAAACTGCTGTTTGAGCAACGAGCCACGCTGATGATGTTTGATCGTCGGGATTTTTGGAATTCTTTTGGGTTTTTAGGATGAAAATTGGGGGTTTGGAGTACCTTGTGGAGGCGGTGGGAGAGAGTCTAGATGCTGAGAGGGAGAAGAGAAGAACAAGTAGCATCTGTTTCTCGATGAAATCAATTTGATTGGCAGAGTTATCTGCACGATTTGGAGTAAGCTTGTGGAGGCGATGGATATGAGGTTTCAAATAACCAAAGAGAGAAAGAGAGGTTCTACATTTGATTACGTTTTATGTTGATGGTACCGAGGTTTCTAATGAGTTAATAATAAAAGAGAAAGACACAGAGAGAGAGAGAGAGAGGTTCTGCATTTGGTTACTTTTCTAAGTTTTTTTTTTTTTTTTTTTTTTTGGAAACTGGTAATTCATTAACCGGGCAAAGATGCCAAAAAAACCGAGAGCTTACAAAGAAGCAAACAGAGAAAACAACACTAAAAGAGGGTAGTGCAAGGAGGTTACAAGAGAACAGACGCCGCACCTCATGCTAAAGCGTCCCTCCTTACCCTACCCCCACAGTTAATGGGGGCACGGGAGGCCATCGTTACTTAATACATGAATAAGGGAAGATGGGGGTCTAGCAACCCAAACAAGATCACATACTTCCTTACAGTTTCGCGAAGCCAAATGATCCGCCACCGAGTTGGCCGATCTTGGAGTCCAAGACCAGCGGCAATCTAGAAAAACCTTCCTTAAACTTCTGCATTTCGCAATAAAAGGAAAGGCTTCCCAGCTGCCCTTCCTTGAAGAGTCATTCAAGCAAGTTATAGTTTCCAAAGAATCAGATTCCAAAATAACAGAACTCCATCCACAGTTAATACCCAAACGGCATCCATACAAAACAGCCATAGCTTCCACCATAGCCACGCTAGTAGCTTTAACTTTGTACCTGCAAGCCGCCATGAAATTACCCTCGGTACCCCTTGCCACCACACCCAGAAAACCCAATCGGTCCTTAGCAAGCCAACTTCCATCGACATTGATTTTTACCACACCCACCGCCGGAGGAGACCAAACTGAAGGGGTAGGAGCACTCAAAAGGCACGGCAGGAGAGGAGAAGTCGGGATAGTGGTGGCGTCTTTGAAAGCCCAGGCCGAAAGTGATATAGCCTCAATGATCCTTGGGGGATGAATTTGTTGATGGTTGAAAACAAAATTACATCTCGCGATCCATATATGCCAACAAGTAAAAGCTATGTGAGCAAGCATATAACAAGTTACCTCATTAGAGTCCCTCGTGGATTCAACCATTTGGAGCAGCCAGGTAGGCCAAGAAACACCATCAGAAATACTCAACCGCAGGTTCAAACTACCACCAAACCAAATTCCTCGAACCCACGAACATTCAAGGAGAAGGTGAGTGATGGATTCATTCTTAATGCCACAAATAGGGCAAATGGGTGAAGGAGAAGAACGGCGTTGAAACAGATTTGCCATTGTCGCCAGCGCACCATTCAAGGATTTCCACAAGAAACATCTGATCTTTGGAGGAACCATAATCTGCCAAATACTCTTCCACAACGAATTAGGTATGTGAATCGGCCCGAAGGTGTGGGTTAAGGTTCGATCGTGAACCCAATGATACCCGGACTTGACAGAGTACACCCCATTTTTATCATGAGGCCACACGAGTCGATCCCCCAACATCATATCACCCGTGTGGGTTTCCAAGATTGCATTATAATCCTCCGTCTTCAAAAAGGGTTTCAAAAACTCAATATTCCACTCCTCACTAACCAGACATATGAGAGAGTTAACAGTCAAGTTCCTTGACACTTGGACCGTACCCAAGGGAATGGGAATACCTGAAGGAATATCCGGAAGCCACCTATCAACCCAAACCCGAACACTCGCACCATTCATGATTTGCCAGTGAGCCCCCCCAGTAGCACATCACGGCCAGCTAGCAAGCTTGACCACGCCCAAGAAGCTCTCCCCCCTCGTTTAGCATCAAGGAAAGAGACGGTAGGAAAGTACCTGGCCTTAAGCACTCTCGCCCATAAAGAGTTTGGTTCAGTAATGAGGCGCCAACACTGTTTAGCCAACAACGCATCATTGAAGGCCTCAAAATTCCTCAATCCAAGACCCCCCCTCCTTCTTAGCTCTTCCCAGCCGCTCCCTAGAGAGCCAATGAATGCGATTCTCCCCATCCTTTTGGCCCCACCAGAATTTTGAGACCATGGCATCCATTTCTTTGCAGAGTGAAGTAGGAAACTTGAAAAGATTCATAGGATAAGCAGGAATGGCCTGAGCCACCGCCTTAATGAGGACTTCCCTTCCGGCTTGAGAGAGAGATGACTTCTTCCATCCTTTAAGTTTACCCAAGAGTCTGCCCTTCACATAAGCAAGGCCACATTTTTTTGACCGGCCCCATATTGCTGGCACACCTAGATAGACTCCTGGGTCACCAACTTTCACCATACCCAAAATACCACTCAACTGATCAGACAAAGAATCTGGAACATTAGCACCGGAAAAGACACTAGATTTTTCCGTATTAACTAATTGCCCAGAAGCAACACAATACTCATCAATCAAATTAATCAAGTTCCAGCAATTTTCCACCTCGGCTTTGAGGAAAATGAGGGTATCATCTGCAAAAAGAATATGAGAAATAGTAGGCCCAGCAAGGCTAATCTGGATACCCTTAACCCGATTCCTTTCACATTCCTTTTGAATAAGTAGAGAGAGTACCTCACTGACGAAAAGGAAAAGGTAAGGGGAAAGTGGGTCACCTTGGCGAATCCCGCGAGATGGAGCAAATTTGGGTCCCGGTTGACCATTGAGGAGGATAGAAAAATTAACCGAAGATATGCATCCCAAGATTAAGGCTCGCCATCTACAATCAAAGCCCATTTTTTCCATCACTGCTATTAGGAAGTCCCATTCCACCCTATCATAGGCTTTTTGCATATCCAACTTGACAGCCAATTCAAACTTTCTCTTTGTTTTCCTTGTTTTAAGAAGATGGAATAACTCGTGGGCGATGCCGATATTATCTTGAATTAATCTTCCAGCAACAAAAGCATTTTGAGACGTAGAGATCAGCTCCGGAATAAACACCTTGAGACGATTGGCAAGAACCTTGGACAACACCTTATAAGAATAATTGCATAAACTTATAGGTCGGAACTGAGACATAGAGTCCGGGTTTTGGGTTTTTGGAATTAAAACCAAGTGAGTGGCATTGAGACGCCTAGGATCCTCCACCCCATTCATCAAGACCTCAATAAAAGCATTCACATCCGCTGCAAGGACATCCCACTGAGATTGATAAAAAATACCCGGAAAACCATCCGGCCCCGGGGCCTTCAAACCACCCATATCCATTGCCGCTGCCTTAACTTCTTCCACCAAGACCGGAGCTGACAGTGCAATATTCATCTCTGCCGTGACTCTTGGGACAATACAGTTCAAAACCTCCCCCCAGTCCCGCTGCCCAGAGGAAGTGTACAGGTTCACAAAGTGGTCATCCACCATTTTCCTCACTAGGCTCAGGTTATCAACCAGAACACCACTAGAATTTTTTAGTGAAACCACACAATTCCTTCTTCTTCTATTCAAGGTTGCCTGATGAAAGAACTTCGTATTGGCGTCTCCTTCCTTTAACCATTGAACCCGAGAACGCTGTAACCAGTAACTTTCCTCTTGACTCCGGAGGTGGTCCACCATTTTTGAAACTTCTGAAATCTCATCCGCATTCGCCCTCCAATTTTGTTGGAGACTCTCCAAATGAGTCATCACCTCTCTGATATTTCTACCCCACCTCCTAAACTTAGCATTGCTCCACCGGATCAATTTGTTACGACAGAGATTAACTTTGGCTTTCCATCTGTCAAGCGGGCTAATTTGTCTTCCATCTGACCACACATCACTAACAATATCTTTGCACTCCTCATCCTTAGACCAAAAGGCTTCAAAACGGAATAACTTTTTTGTCCTTCCCGGTTGAACGCCGCACCTCATCAGAACTGGGCTGTGGTCGGAACCCATAGTAGTGCAATTGGTGATCAAAGTGTTAGACCAACACTCCTGCCAAAGCATATTCACTAAGCATCGATCAAGCCTCGCCTCAACCAACTGCCCATTTCTATTCCCTCTCCATGTGAATCTTTGGCCTTTGCATCCTAAGTCTATGAGATCCGTTTTAAGCATAAATTCCTCCAAGTATCTCGGTCTGTTGTAGCGCACTTCAGCTCCTCCCGCTTTTTCATGACTCCATAAAAACTCATTGAAGTCTCCTCCACATATCCAGGGGATACTAGCAGGGCTAGAGAAATGGATCATGTCCCTCCAAAAAACTTCCTTTTCAGCACGGTAGGACGTAGCATATATTCCAGTAAAACGGAACACAGAAGGCGAATCCACAATACTACAGGAGGCATCAATATAATGCCTAGAGAAATTCATCACATCCACCTGAACAGTATCATCCCACCAGAGACTCAGACCTCCCGCTCTACCAACGGGTGCAACATCAAAACCATGAGGATATCCCAAACGTCTTCTCACCCCCGCTATTCTATGATCCTTCATTTTAGTTTCAGACAGAAAGATCATAGAGGGTCTATGTTCCCTAATTTGCCCATGAAGGGCACGAACTACCGTGTCCGACCCAAGACCACGGCAGTTCCAGAAGAGGTGTATCATGGTTGTTTTGCGGCTGTTGAGGGCCAGCCGCCACCGCCTCTGAAAGTGCGTCCGTGTTCCACTGCCATTTTGGTTTTTTTTCTGAGGGTAGAGAAGCACTTCATCTTGCTTGGTCTCCAATTCTCTTTTATTTCTGCTTCCCATCTCCTGCACAGACTCAAGGTTCGTACTACCTCCTCTATCTTCTTCCAGACCGACACTTCTCCCCTTTGGGTCCACCAATGAACTATGGAATTCCAGTTGCTTATTTCCTTCGAGTGAACTCCGGACTTCCAGCCTCGAGTCTTCGTTTCCACTTGTCTCTCCTCCGACCACCATCTGCTGACATTGGGTACGACGCATGGGTCCTTGTCTAGTTGTCCCCGCTAGCCTTCTATCAGCCAAATTAGGTACCATCTGTTTTTGGGTTTTAACTTGGTCCCTCACAGGTGGTGCCTTTGTCCATTCCCCGTACCCTGCTGTACCTTCCGTCACCACCTCAAACGTACACTCCACATTTGCATGACCAATCCTTCCACACTTATAGCAAAAGTCCTGTAGCCTTTCATACATGAACTCAACCCAAGATTCATTGTTGTTTTGTCTTGGAAGCCAACATCCAGAGATGAGGGGTTGAGACGCATCAATGGCAACTTTTGCCCTCAAAAAACCTCTAGCCATTGCCGGGTCTTCCGTAGCCTCCACTTCCCCTATCTTTACTGCTAGGCATTTTAGGTTTTCCACAGAAGTCATGTTAGGGGGAATACCCCTGATTTGAACCCAGAAAGACATCACATTCATCTTCACTTCCTCCAAGGCTAACTCCTGTGGCCATCTTTGGACTGCAAAGTTTTGTTTCATCACTGCCCAAGGAGCTTGATCTAAGATCTTACAGGCAGTGGCTTCGTCAATCGTGGTGATGATGGAGGTGTTGTCTCTTACCCATTTAATATCTATTTCCCCAAAATCGCTCCAAGAAGATCTGAGGATGTTCCTTACCCCCCATTTGTTCAGTGTTTTCTTAGCCATGACATTGCCCACAAGCTTGACTCCATTTTCCAGATTAGACAGGTCCATGTTCTTGTTCAAATGAACGACCAAATCCTCAATCTCAGTCTCTGCCATATCCTTCCTGACTTGAGGTGAGTAAGAGCCGAGGTTGGGCAGAATATTCAGTAAGTTTTTCGACACCTTACCCAACTTTTGGCTATGAATTTTCTCAAAACACTTTTTGGAGAGCCAAACAAATGGAGTAATTTGATACACTTGCCAAATCAGCCACAGAGCTACAAAGATACTTAATTCTCCACCTAAACTGACCTCCCCTGTAGTGTGGGTTTTAATTGTTGCTGGGTTGTTGGCCCCTTTCGTAGGTATAATAACTGGCAGATGTATCTTAAATTTCGCACGCCTACCTGGAATGGGATGTCTCTGTTTAATGCAGGGATCCGTATTGTAATAGATCGATCTGCCCATTTCTTCAATTCCTTTAGTGCCTTTCTTCCTGGTAGGTGGGTTTCTATCTTCCTTAAAGCTTGTCATAACTTCAAGACGCCTTTACTTCACAGATCTGACAATAGACGAAGAGAAAAGACAGGGGGATGTTTTCCAGACGGCCAGAGACCACAGATCTAGGTGAGGAAGGTTTAGAGTAAGAGGGTAGCAGAAGGTAGGAGGAAAAGGTTGAAAAAGACAGGTTCAGACGAGGGGAAAATAATGAGGAGGATTGAAATTAAAGAGAAAGATTGGTTGTTGAGGGGAGTAAAGAGACCGGATCTAGGTGGAAAAGAGTCAAAGGACACCAAGCACTAAAGATGAACCTCACAGCGGAGGGACTCCCACTCGGGGGAGAAAAACTCTCACTCAGGAGAGAAGGCATGATCTTTGATGGAAACGAGGATAGGTATAATAAAAGAGAATGAGTTATGATGTTTCAGAAGGGAGAGAGGAGAAGAGAAAAGAATAGAATGGGTGGGGTGGGGTGGGGTGGTTGGGCTGGGCTCATCTTATTACGCTCACCTTAATAATAATTAGCCCTGGGCTCATCTTATTACGCTCACCTTAATAATAATTAGCCCATCTTTATGTATAAACTAGCTTTGTTATAAAAAAAAAATTAATAAAAATTATAAATCCGTCTAGACAGGTCCTAGTCCGCCGTCCAACTAGCGTCTGACGTTTTTTAGAACCTTGTGATCGGGTCATGAGTAACAAGCACCCAAGCCTGAAGCAAAGCAATGTCTTCTCCAACCGACCAGTCTGCCTTCTTAATCATTGTTTGTGGTAGCAAATAATTTGGGAATTAGAGAACAAATATAATAGATTGTAGTAAAATCAAATATTGAGTAGTGGTATGAGGAATGAAGAAGATGGTTGAGTATTTATAGAAAAAAAAAATTTCTTTTTTTTGGTAATGTTTTAGATTTTTTTTTTATCATTGGATTAATCTTGGTCGTTGATTTCTAAATTTTTTGAAATTAAATGCATCAGATTGTGGCACGTGACACTGTAGAAGATTTTTCAAGCCCGGCAGTACGATGGGCTCTACGCTACTCACGTGAGGGTTGGGGGTACTCTGTCACCACACTGACCATTGCCAGTGGGCTCAAGCCTAGCAGTTCTTGGCCGGGCAGTACGTTGGGCTTCCTGGAGCCCAAAAATTGCCTGCTAAATTGTGGGCCTATGAACCAACCTTTTTTAGTACAAGGACAATTTAACCCAATCACCATGACACTTCATCACCAGTGGACATGCTCTAAGTTTCTTTAATTCATATTTTAACTCAGTTGTGATCACAATGAGATAAGGCAGAAGGGTAGCCTGGCGACAATTAATACCAACACATTCATCTCACAAGTTGACATACACCCACCAACTGTAGAAAAATACATTTGGTTGGATAATACTTTTATCGGTACGGAAATACAATATATACAATTACATTTCTTGTACAACAAGAATTCCTCCTACAAGTTAGGAGCACAACTAGAGTCATAATTTAATTCTAACTAATTTACTATATTTATCCAACACCAACAGCTGGTTCATCTGACTTTACCAACGCTAAGAAGCCGCAACTCACTGCAGTGAACCTATTATACCTCTGTGAAGGAAAACAATGGTCTTTCCGTCAATTTGGCGCAACTGGACGAATTTCATTGCTTTCTTGGAAAAAAGCAATGGGTATGTTAACCCTGCACGCCTTCAACAGAAATATTCAACACCTCCAGCTTGCCATGCTCCAAGAAAGGCGTGTGAGGGCTCTTAGAGTTGTTGCAATCAATTCAAACCATTTGTCTAAGTAACAATTGTTGCTAGGTCCTTTCCCAATAGGGTATGGGATCCTCACATCTCCGCACTGCGTTCTGCAATTCGGCTTTGCTATTGATGCCAATTCTGCTACTGCTGCTGGTGTGCTAGTACTTGTACGCCATAAGTGCAATAAAATGATTATACGAAGGAGAAATTGCATATTGCACTTAGTAATTGATCAGCTCCTAAGTTCTTCCTCTATCTAAAGCTAAGTTGCCACTATGAAGTGTATATTGAGCTTTTTTTCTTTTTCTTTTTTTCCGAGAAGTCTGTCTGGTAACCTCTATTGTGTTGAATTGCAATCTTGTTATTGGCCCAAGGCAATTGATCCAGCCCATGCACAAGGAAAGATTCATGCACATGCGGTAGAATTCTAGCAAAGTTTAAGTCGGTGGTAACTAGCCAGAAAGTTCTCGCTATTTGTACAATTGTGTGGATATTAGATCATCTCCAACCAAACGAGGGCCAGAGGGCCCCTGCAAGATATTAATATTTTAATGAACAGTACAGGGTCATATTTGACTTCATGTATGGAGTGGTGAAAAATATGTGAGAAATGGTGTAGGAAAAAATTAGAAGTTAAAAATAAATAAATAAATAAAGGTCCAAAAAAAGTGGGCTGTTAAAAAAAATAAAAAATGGGCTGAGACAAAAAAAGTTCCTGAACCCTAAACCTAAAGTGGCCTGAAAGCCCTAAAGTAGAATGAAAAAAGAAAAAAAAAAAAAAAAAAAAAGCCTGGGCTGTGGAAAAGAAAAGTAAAAAAGGGCCAGCGGGCTAGCTGGCTGGCTGAAGATGGCCAGTCGGTTGGCCCTCTGGCCCGTTCAAATTCTGTGGGGCCCACAAGCCCTCTGGCTTAGCCCTCGGTTGGAGACGATTTTCGGGTTATTTTTGACCCTCTGACCCTCTGGACCTTTTTGTTGGAGATGGTCTTATGCAAGCCCAAAGTCGGCGGGCTGTTGAGTATGTCAGCAAAACCCACCCATAAACAGGTGCGTATGTGTGTTGGTAGGATGTAACGAAATGCAGAGAGCAGTAAGAAGAGTAAGTGGAAGAAGCATCCATAGAGTGTAAGCAAATTGCGTTACATTCTTTTTTGTAAAATAAACATCTTCATCTCTTTTAAGCCTAACATATTGTTGGGTTGGTTGAATTGTTCTTTAGCTTCTTTGTTTTTATGGTCACTCAGTTGTTTTCCTTGTGTCTGTATTTCAGCTTCTTGCTGTTCGTAAGTACATGGCAGGCAAGTTAAATCTAGGGATATCTGAAAACCCCTTCTTCTAAGCCCAATCAACGTAGAAAGGGGTTTTCAAAAAGCTCTTCCCCACCCATTTGCACATGAGTTAACTCAAATCGGCCGAACCTCCTTGATTAGCTACATAACAACCACAAAGTGAAAACAACACAAGGACATTTAGAAAAAACATCAGCCTCCATTAAAACAAAATGAAGATTAAAATAAGAAATCATTTTTCAAAATCCGACGATTAAACAGAGAAAACCATGCATTGAAAATGCCAATTAAATGAACGCATGCATCTGTCTAAATTTGTAAACGGCTATATGACAATAAGTTATATACTTTTGCGTTGAGGTTAACTTCACTTTAAAAAGTGTGATTGTCGATTGCATATTAATAAGGTGAAGTTGAAGTATCAACAATATTAATAATTATACATTAAAAAAATGTAATTAACCACAACATGGAATGTTTGATGGTTATATATAAATATAATATAAATAGGACTAAAGAAAAAACATTGTCTAATCTTACTAGTGACTAGGTATCTTGCACTAAGGGAAAACAACCACCCCATTTTTTTACCAAAAAAAAAAAGAAAGAAAAGACTTTGTATGCCAGAAAATGGTCCCTGGAGATTGTTCTTGTTGATAACGTTCACAACAGGAAAACATGGATTAGGTGATGATATTTTTTATGAGGTCCATAAATTCATATATTTTGGTATAATAAGTGAGAAATTTAGGAAAGTATCACATACAAACTTGCGCAGGATACAAAATCCTTTTGGAATCTTGTCCACCACATAAGAGCAGTTCCACCAGGGAACCTTTAGGCCGGCACCTAGCCAATCCACTCCAGCCCAGCAGATAGGCTAGCACCCAGCTCAGAATCGATAGAGCCATGGACCGGGTTTGACACCAACGTGGCATCGAAGGGAATCAGAAATGTTTTTTGCACTAGGTGCGTGGCTGACAAGAATTCAGACACGGGGCCCGCATGCGTAGGCGCACTCAGAGAACAGATGGGCAGGCCACGTGGTCCGTTGGATTACCAACGGCTAGTTTTTTGGACCAATGGATTTCCAACGGTCAAAAAAAATTTGAATTTGAATTTTTATCTGGACCGTTCGATCACAGATCAATGGTCCATGTTTTTCCCCCAAAAATTAAAAAAAAAGGCACAACGGTCAGAATTATGACTGTTGGCCACGTGTCAACTTATAGGCTGTTGGATTTGAATATTTTTCAAATCCAACGGTCCAGATTAATTAACTAAATTAAAATTTATAAAAAAATTGTTAAAAAATACAGAAAAATTTTAATTTTTTTTTCTATAAATACCTAACCCTCATCTTCACAAAATAGTACGTTCGAATAATGACATGTGGCGTGACGAGATTGATTAAAAATCCTATCCGAAATTAAAACTATTTTATTTATTTATTCTTTTATAAAAAAATTAAAATGTAGATTCCACATCGACCAACGGAGACGAGGTGATGTGCCTTATATGTACATGCCCACCTCCATATAGCACGAGGCCTTTTGGGAGCTCACTGGCTTCGGATTCCATCGGAACTCCGAAGTTAAGCGAGTTTGGGCTAGAGCAATCCCAGGATGGGTGATCCACTGGGAAGTTGCTCATGAGTTCCCATAAACAAAACTGTGAAGGTGTGGCCCAAAGCGGATAATATCGTGCTACGGCGGAGCCAGTCTGAGATGTGACATAAAATATTTTAAATGGGCTGGGTGCCTGCGCATTTTGTAGGGGTGTAGATCGTTTGTGCCAACGCATTTTTTTAGGGGTGGAGTTGCTTTTGGCCTATTACTGTTCATTGGGGTCTATCACTGTTCACTGAGTGGATTAAATGAGCTGGGTGCTGGCGTATTTTTTTTAGGGATGGAACTGCGCTAAAATCTTGTAATGGCTTGCGCTTGCAAGGTTTTGTAGGTAGTGAAAGATGCAAGTACACAGGAAACAAAGGCAAGACACACTGATGTAGAAGTTGAGGTTTTCACTATAAAACCAATTGACAATATGAAAAGTAGTCCAATTATCACATGCAAGGTCCCTTCCTTTCTCAATGTGGGATTGATACTCCAACATGCCTCCTCACATGTGGCGAATTTTTAAGCTTAGTACGTGTACAATACAAATGTTAGTGTAGGAGAATCCAATTAGGATTCTCATAGGCTAGATTTTGTTAATCCATGCGGGCATAGGGTTACTTGTACTTCAAGTCAATTGACTTGTATGTATTTGTGTATTTGTGTATTTGTGAGATCAATACAACTAACAAAATTATAATGCTATATGGTATAATTCTATAAATCAGGTGACATGGAGCACATCATGTCGTTGGGCTTCACACGCACAAGTTAGGTGACGTGGAGTACACGTGGCTATTGACCTTCAAATGTGAGACAAATTACTTTGATACCATGTAAAAGTTGAGGTTCCACCATTAAATTAATTGGCAATGTGAGGAGTTGCCCAATTACTTATAAACACATGCAAGGTCCCTTCCTTTATGGGATTGATACTCTCAACAGGTGATACACATTTCCTTTTGGATTATTGTTTGGGCCCAAAATAATATTGGGCCAAGCTCGGGATCACCCTCGGCCCAGTGCCTTCTCAGATGCGCTGTGGGCTGATGCCATCAGCCGAATTTTATTAGGAGTGGGAATGATGCGGATAAACGTAAGAGAATGTGACAAAGGTTAGATGGCCGAGACCTGTTGGGAAAAGGAGTCCCAGGTGAGCTATGATACGGAAGTGAATGTAGCCCACGGTTGGGACAGGTTCAAAGTCCTAATTGAGTTAGGGATCGGCCAAGATAAAGTTGGATTAGGGAAATGAGTCTTATCCGAGTACGATTTTGATTCGATCAGGAGCATTGTGCTACTATAAATAAAGGGAGGAGCGCAACATTCAGGTCTCTCCAAATCAACACACAAACTGCCCTGCGCAAACTCTCGCTCTACGCGAAACCTCTCAACAACCTTGAGATTTTTATTTTTCTTTTGCGCCGACACATCTTCAGTTTGGATAAACAGCACTGTGAAGGCAACCGGTGATATCTTCAGTTTGGATAAACAACACTATTGCCGTAGAATCAGCCGACCGCGGAGCACCTTCAGTTTGGATAAACAGCACTGCGTCGAGGCCGACTGGTTATCTATCCAAGTCTAGGTCGAGAAGGATTTTCGAGTCTTTATTGGCAGAGGTGTTCGAAACATGTTCTAAATATTATACTATGAAGAAGTGTTCGAAACATGTTCTAAATATTATATCGTCATCGATCGGATATCCTATAAAGAACATGGGTTATAGGAAAAATAGTAATAATTCAAACTAGCCTCAGTAAGCATGTTATCTCAAAGCATTTCATAGAACATAATCATCAAATCATGTTTTTCATGTGTGCATTTCTAGTATTAAAACATGCATTTTTAGAAGGGGTCCACTCACAGTACTTTATCGTCGAAAGCTGCGCAGACTAGCAAAGAAGGAACGCCACAATCTTTGCCCCTAAGCACATAAAGGGTACATTTGATCAAACTCCACTCAAACGATTTAATTTGGGAAAACGGACATCGAAAATGGGTCAAGGACGTCGAAATTAGCCTAGGAGGGGTCCCGACCGAAATCAGAAAAGTCAACCCGAAGGTTAAAGTCAATGGTCAACGGTCAACGTTGACCGGTCAAATGTCAGACCAGTCAACGGTCAAACGGATCCGGGTCAACCCGGTCAAAGGTCCATCGGGTTTGGGCTTCGATCCGGGTTAGGGTCTTGGGTTATAAGGGTTTTGGGCTTAAGGGGTTTTAGAGTTTGGACCTTGGGTTTAGGTCCTTAAGGGTTTGGGTTTTAAACTACACGGGCCTAAAAGGCCCAACTCTTCACGGCCCGAAGGCCTGTTAACAGAAAGGGTTAAAGGGTTTGGGTAACCCGACCCAAAGCCTTGGTTGATGGTGGTTTTCAGGCCACCATTTGACCGGTTTCTAGGTTGAATTTCCAAGGCTCATAACTTCTTCGTTACTCATCCAAATCAAGTGATCCAAACATCAAAGTTGTAGTACTCGACGAGATGAAGAGATTGATACCATGCACGCCGGCCAAATCACCGTGGTTTGGCCGGAAAACGCCTCGAAAGGGGCGGTGCTCGTCGGATAACTGGGTTTTTGGCTGAAGGTTTGGGGGAATTTCAAAGCTTTGTAACTTCTTCATTACTTAACCAAATTGAGTGATTCAAAAGCCAAAATGTAGTTAGAAATGTGGAGAAGAGATTCATACCAAGTAGGGACCGAGTGGTGGCCGGAGTTGGCCGGAAAATGGCCTGAAAGATGGCCAAACGACCACGGTTATCGCTGGAATCTGGGTTTAGTACCCCATGGCTTCTCCGTGTGATTCTTCGTCCCAAATACAAAAACTAAGTTAGAAATAGGCCATGAGGACAAAAACAGAGAGATTACATGCATTCCCAAGGCTTACCAAACGTCGGAAAAAAGAGGGATTCGCCGGAACTCCTTAGTGCTCCACAGAGGTGAAGAGAAGGAGGAAGAGAGAGCTGACAAGGTGACGATGGTGCTGCTGTCCACCTCGAGCAGGTGGTGTGGTCGTGTGTGGGTGGGTGCTCATGGGTGGAAGAGTGAGAGATGGAGTTTCGAGAGAGAGAAGAGAGACAGAGACAGAGAGCTGTGCAGGAGAGAAGAAGAAGATTGAGAGAAAGAGAAGGTTACGGGGAGAGGAGAGAGACTGGAGACAAAAGTCAAAAGGTGGGCCCCACGTGGCTCACCAATTAAGAACTAAAACAATTTTTAAATAAAAATGGGGGTGGGTGTTACAATCTACCCCCCTTAAAAGAATTTCGTCCCCGAAATTTAAAATCACTTACAAAACTGAAATATTCGAAAATAGGAAGAAGAATATATATAAAGAGAAATCAAGTCAAAGTGGGTGCATCACAGAGAATATGCCACACCGTCGCGAGCGGGTCGCAAAATCCTCTATTATGCCTCCAAGCTCTTACTTTCATCCTCATCAGTTTAAAAGTAGAAAATTACTTGATAATATATAAAGCTGAACGCGTATATTGACGCAAGGTCAAAAATAAGTACGCAAAATACGATACTCCAAAATAGATACGTAATAACGTATAGGTCGAAAACTCGTGCGAACTTAAAACTGAAAACATAAATACTTTTCCCAAAAACATTTGCAACGACAAAAACAAATAGATATAACTAAAGTAAAGGAAATTAAAATACTTGTACTGAAAACCAAAAATGGAAGTGGGTCTCACCCTAAGAATTTCTAACATCACGTACTCCGAGAAAGACGTACGTGTCTTTGGGTCGAGCCCCAACAATAACAATTCTGAATCTGTATCAGCTGCCGTAGATGGATCTTCCTGTCCACTTGCTTAAAGAACTCAACAAATAAGCTATCAATATCACAGTCGGCCGCCAGCGATATCGATCGCACATTTGTTGTCTCGATAAGCAAGCGGCAATTTCCTGAGGATGCAAAAGTTTCCACGTCGTAAATTCCATCCTCCAAATACCAGTTCACAATATTCCTCGGCTAACCAATGTTGCCTGTACAAACTTTTGTACTATCTCGCACAAGGTGCCATACCCCAAATTGAACAAAACAAAAACTGTCGTCGTAAAACCCTATCCAGCACCAAGGATTCTATTCTTCTCAATTCTTCCAAATATGACCAACTCCAAAATTTTGTCACCAAAGAACCCACTTGAAAAATGTACCTTGGGATTCAAGAGAAGTGGCTACCATGTTAATCGTAGACCCAAAAGCTCAAGTCAAGCAAGCAGAAAACGAGAAGTCACCCTTCCCAACAAGCAGTATATTTTGGGAATTGTTATAGTGCTCAATCCACCTAAACACCCGAAGAGAGCACACACATTTCGAGATAAATGTAAAGACTATCCAATTCTCGCCTCGACCGCGCTGTGGTGCCATTTCGGAATGCACCAAATGAATTTGCTAGACGTATTCCGACATCCACATATTCACAACAATAAAGTTCGGAAGTGAAGCAGTGGAAAGATGCGTTGAGACGGACACATACCGTTGGGAACAAACCGATGTGATGCCTATGAATTATAGTAAGATGGTGATACAATCCGCTGACCTTCTGCACTACAACCTTCAACCAACTCTTACTAAGAGACCGCTCAAACCTCACGCCCACGTGCTCGCGAACCGAAGGATCTTGGTGAGAGGTAGTGGAAAGCTGCGTTGAGGCGAACACATCACTTCATCAAAAAGGTTTACTAGAGTACAATTTGATATTGATGGATTGCAGTAGGATAATAAGTGGTGATCAAACAATTCCGCCTGAAGATACTGATGCAATCTGCTGATCACCAGCACTACAATCTTCAACAATCTCTTACCAAAAGACTGCTCAAACCTTACAGCCACATGGAAACTCTTTCTGGTAAGTCTGGTAAACTTATGAAAAGGTTCTGCTCTTGACGTTCCTGTCTGAATCGAAAAGATTGGGTGAACATTCCACTGAAACGATCGATCATGAATTCCTCACTGATAGAGCGACAAACCATGTCGAGAAGGCTAAAAGAACACTCAAGAATTTGAGGGTCAAAACAAGTCCACCAAATCTAGAGTACAAGATATCTGGTTTGAGTGAGAAACCATGCCGAGAACAAACGGTTTTTTTTTTTTTTTTTTTTTTTTTTTTTCCTCGGTGTATTGTTTCGCCATGATCCAGTTCACATTTAGAAACGAACAAGCGAAGGACGGTGAAGATGTAGAAATAGAAGTCACTGTTTATGATTCTTTAGTTAATCATCACAGTAAGGTCAACTAGTTTCGTAGCCAAAAGGAAATAGGTCTAAGCTCAAGAATAGCTAAAATCGCTAATAAGATTTGACGAGGCCAAAGACATTTCGAAATTCACAATACTTTGTGAGAGTTGTTTCAAGGTTCAGAAATTAAACATAGAACCTCTGAATTAACAGAATGATTAAGAAGAAAGATACAAAGCAGCCTGAGTATGCATGTAGTGACACGATTGGCCTACCTTAAAGTGATGTCCTCGAGCAAACCAAAGCTCAATGAGTCCAGAGAAGTTCAAAGTAAAGCGCGATCTTCGTACAATGATGAATATGGTAGAGTCTCAAGCCATTACACTGAAAATTACAAGGCTGAACAATTAGTGGACAAGAGCACTGGTCAGTTGGGTTACAAGCAAAACGGCTAAGTTCACCTATACCGAAAAGTACGTGGTCAAGGTGCTAGGATTTACCACCGAGTACTAGACCCAGGTGAAATTCAAGGAGTCTATTTATCTCAACGAGACTAGATCTTCATCATCCAAATCCAACTACAACAACAACAAGAATCGCAACTTCGTTTGCAAAAGGATGAGAATAACATCTACAACCAAGAAGTTTCCCAAGAAAAGCAATTAAGGTAAACGAAGTCAACACTCGAAGGATTTGATATAAAGCTGACGGTCAAAGGTTAAGGAACTTGACTTCGTCGTTGGAATAAGCAAGAAGGTTATCGATAGAACAATCGTCGAGACTTGTTCTAAAGATCCACACGAACTTCCTTCAGTGGTAATGAGTCCGAGAACACTGATTCGATCCCACCAATTACCACTTACTAACCGTCAAAACAACCAACACTTACTCGCTTTTTCCAACACGCACTTCGAAAGTTTCAAGTAATTACCACTAAGACATGGCTCTGCTCGCCATTTCTGGGGAACGCATGTCGTAGAAGGATATCATCGCTTTAGAACTCCAGTTGGTCTTAACCAATTCGTACCACCAAGATTTTTCTGTTTCCCAAGATTTCGATATAGAGCCGACTCCGCCCTCAATTCCTAGGGAACGCATGTTGCAGAGTGGCATCGCCAGTTCGAATCTACAGCTGGCCTTGATCAAACTTCCTCAACTGAGATTTTCAAAACATGTCGCTACCAAGTAACACCGACTCTGCTCACCATTCCCTGAGAATGCACATGGCAGAGCATCGATCCGATGTGGAAAGTCGTCCCACAAATCAAACATGTCACCGCTGTGGTACAATCCCGACACGAATTCTTGTATTTCAACCAGAATATGACAATTCAAACAGAGAAAGGTTTGCACAACTGCACCGAATGGCACCAAATCCAGAAATCATGACATCCAAATGACGTCATCACTACACTTTACGAGAATAGAAGAGAATCCTAAGTATGCTCTGAACAAACCACGCTCTGATACCAATCTGACACGCCCCGACCTGGATATTCCCCGAATACCAAGGTAAACACGTGCTGGCCGACACCCCAAGGTGACGAAAGCCATTT
The DNA here is from genome assembly GCA_036320875.1 of Cotoneaster glaucophyllus. NCBI lineage: Eukaryota > Viridiplantae > Streptophyta > Magnoliopsida > Rosales > Rosaceae > Cotoneaster > Cotoneaster glaucophyllus. The sequence goes on along the minus strand of CM070064.1, from coordinate 10,478,130 downwards.
ATTGAGTGCAAATGCTGAGAAAAGGAATAAATAAGACTTAAATATGAAAGAATAATGAATGACATTTAAGGAACGTGTTCAGAGCACATCTAATCTAGAACACTAAAAGAATTAATGTAAAATTTAATGAAACAAAGAATGGGTCCTACACCGAGAGGACTCGAAGATGCCGATGCGGAAGTACCTTGACGTCGGGATTGTATGCCTCGATTCTATGCCCTGAAGGGGGCGCAAAACAAAGGTGAGTGGACCAATTTGATATATATATATATATATAGTAAAACAGTTATCAACATACTAACCCCCAGGTTTTATGAAAACATATATATATCATGATAAACATAGGTTTTCCGAAACCTAGCATGTCGTGCAATTTCTCAAATCATATCTCGTAAAATAATAGCCGCTAGTGAATGTCCAATACAACACTTCAGGCCCCATGCCGGCTCCCCGTCTCTGAGCAGACAGTCAGAGGAAATATCACTACAGGCCCCTTGCCGGCTCCCCGTCTCTGTGCTAAATAGCCAGAGGAAACACCCTCCAGGCCCTATGCCAGCACCAAACCGTCGCCCGGGACGGACCGGACACTATCCCTACGTCCCGTAGCGGAATGTGGACCACTAGGTAAATACAAAACCATTTAGCATAAGTATTGAAAAGCAACTTCATAGTATAAAGTCATCGATCGTCTATACTATGAAGAAGTGTTCGAAACATGTTCTAAATATTATATCGTCATCGATCGGATATCCTATAAAGAACATGGGTTATAGGAAAATTAGTAATAATTCAAACTAACCTCAGTAAGCATGTTATCTCAAAGCATTTCATAGAACATAATCATCAAATCATGTTTTTCATGTGTGCATTTCTAGTATTAAAACATGCATTTTTAGAAAGGGTCCACTCACAGTACTTTGTCGTCGAAAGCTGCGCAGACTAGCAAAGAAGGAACGCCACAATCTTTGCCCCTAAGCACATAAAGGGTACATTTGATCAAACTCCACTCAAACGATTTAATTTGGGAAAACGGACATCGAAAATGGGTCAAGGACGTCGAAATTAGCCTAGGAGGGGTCCCGAACGAAATCAGAAAAGTCAACCCGAAGGTTAAAGTCAATGGTCAACGGTCAACGTTGACCGATCAAATGTCAGACCAGTCAACGGTCAAACGGATCCGGGTCAACCCGGTCAAAGGTCCATCGGGTTTGGGCTTCGATCCGGGTTAGGGTCTTGGGTTATAAGGGTTTTGGGCTTAAGGGGTTTTAGAGTTTGGACCTTGGGTTTAGGTCCTTAAGGGTTTGGGTTTTAAACTACACGGGCCTAAAAGGCCCAACTCTTCACGGCCCGAAGGCCTGTTAACAGAAAGGGTTAAAGGGTTTGGGTAACCCGACCCAAAGCCTTGGTTGATGGTGGTTTTCAGGCCACCATTTGACCGGTTTCTAGGTTGAATTTCCAAGGCTCATAACTTCTTCGTTACTCATCCAAATCAAGTGATCCAAACATCAAAGTTGTAGTACTCGACGAGATGAAGAGATTGATACCATGCACGCCGGCCAACTCACCGTGGTTTGGCCGGAAAACGCCTCGAAAGGGGCGGTGCTCGTCGGATAACTGGGTTTTTGGCTGAAGGTTTGGGGGAATTTCAAAGCTTCGTAACTTCTTCATTACTTGACCAAATTGAGTGATTCAAAAGCCAAAATGTAGTTAGAAATGTGGAGAAGAGATTCATACCAAGTAGGGACCGAGTGGTGGCCGGAGTTTGCCGGAAAATGGCCTGAAAGATGGCCAAACGACCACGGTTATCGCTGGAATCTGGGTTTAGTACCCCATGGCTTCTCCGTGTGATTCTTCGTCCCAAATACAAACACTAAGTTAGAAATAGGCCATGAGGACAAAAACAGAGAGATTACATGCATTCCCAAGGCTTACCAAACGTCGGAAAAACGAGGGATTCGCCGGAACTCCTTAGTGCTCCACAGAGGTGAAGAGAAGGAGGAAGAGAGAGCTGACAAGGTGACGATGGTGCTGCTGTCCACCTCGAGCAGGTGGTGTGGTCGTGTGTGGGTGGGTGCTCATGGGTGGAAGAGTGAGAGATGGAGTTTCGAGAGAGAGAAGAGAGACAGAGACAGAGAGCTGTGCAGGAGAGAAGAAGAAGATTGAGAGAAAGAGAAAAGGTTACGGGTAGAGGAGAGAGACTGCAGACAAAAGTCAAAAGGTGGGCCCCACGTGGCTCACCAATTAAGAACTAAAACAATTTTTAAATAAAAATGGGGTGGGTGTTACACTGAAAGTTATTTTGACTAATTGTCATACTATATAAATAAAAAGAAAAAAAATCCCACATCATCTCTTCAATTCATCCATCTTCAATCCATGAGCTATATGTTTCCACCATTTGTGCATTTTTCTAAGAATTAAAAGAAAAGAAAAGAAAATAACCCCCAATTAAAAGAAAAGAAAATAATCCTAATACAGCTATGTATGTGGATTATTCATGTCGCATGATCAAAGCAACTATTGTATAAAGAAAGAAAAGAAACTTACAGATTCTTGCTTGCTTTCCATGATAAAATTGGAGTGGGTGCAAAACTATTTTTTTTTTTTAAAGAAAGAATGAAACGAAACTGGGAAAGAAAGAAAGGGGAGGGACTATTAAAACCTAAGACCTACGGCAAAACAAAGTTGGGGGGGGGGTGATTTGGGAAGAAAAAAAAATAAGGGGAAAGAAATAAAAAAGGGAACATAACATTAATATATATATATATATATATAATATTAATTAGTTAAAAAATAAGTATAAAAATTATAAATATAAAAGAATTATAAAAGATTATATTTAAGACTTGCCACATTGCGAGTTTTGATTGGATTGTAGTGCCACTCAGCGAAGTCCAGTGGCAAGCCAAGTCCCACACAAGTTTTTCTCCAGTGGAAGAGTCTCATGAACGGTTGACGGCATGAATCTAGTTAAACAAGGCAGACTTTCTGACTCCATTGATGCAACAAATCTAGACTGAGATTCTGCCAACCCTTAGTAGCTCTGTGGCATAGGAATAGGGAAACTTTTTTTATTTTCCTTGCACAGTACTCTTGATGCAGTTCACGTAGAAGCTGCAGAGAATAGGAAGGGAATAACAATACGCAAGCTAATAAAAAGAGAAGCTATATCAAGCTAACTCAATAGAGATAAAATTATATTCCAACTTCATATTGATATCGTTGAATCTGTCATTGAACTAACCACCGTGTCTACTTCTGCCCTCTTCACCCGACTCTTCATCCGGAGCGCGAAAATGAAAGGGATTGTCATCTTCATCAGAGGTTTGGCCATCGCCGCGATGGTTCCGGGTTTCCAGCCGTTCCAAACACTCTATCAATTGCTGCAATTGCCTCCTCAATTCCACCTTGATGCAAAAAAGACCAAGGGAGTTTCTTGATGCAGGAGAAGCCAAGGTAGTCTCAGGGAGACGGGGGATAATAACCTGGGATTCGCTCAACTAGGGGCAACAGAGCTCGCTCACGTCGCTAATCGTGAATTTGCTCACACGATCAAGCCAAATGCTTGATTTTAGAAGGAGAAACAACTCACTTCAATTGCACAAGGCAAATATAATTTTTCATTCATCAAGTCTGTCATTCATTCTAGTACAATTTTTATAAGTGTTTACAAATTAATAGACCTCAAGTTTCCATGACACCTTTACAACTCCCAAAATAACTTAACAAATTCCTAAGTAACTAAAATACAAAACCTTTGTTATTCCAAAGCATATTAATGGTTTCAAATTGTTTTCTCCAAGACTACCTCCCGCATCAACTCTTGTTCATTTTTATTCTCCTTTGATTTATTTAATTTAAAAGCCAAAAATAAACAGAGGTATATTAGAATCATATTGATCACCGTCAACAAAATGACTGTCATCAAGGAAAATGAAAGGTGAACATAATAACACCAGTATATAATATAGAGTATCCCAGAATATTATTTCCAAGAGAGCATGTAATTGTTTACAAAGGCAAAAAAGACATGAATATAGATCACCAAGACCTGAAAATATACAACTGTGGAAGTTCAAGTAATATGAAGTTGGACCACCGTTCGCCCTGTTCAATTGGAAAAGCATCCTCATACCGCCAAAGAGGAATGTATCATTTTGGACAAATTAAACCACTGAATAATTTGTTCGAGCAACACAAGTTTTTTCTTAAATTTTGGATAGCCTCCAATTCGGTTGTGACCTCCCGCATTGTAGGACGATTCCTCCCATTCAAATGTAGGCATCTTCTTGCAAGATTAGCAACAACTCTGATCTCTGTTTCAGATACGTCCTTCATTATTCGAGCATCAACAATGTCAAGTAAACGATCTTCTTGCATCGAAGTAATGAAATACATGGCGAGACTTATAAAGTCCTCTTCTTCTTGTGAACTTGATATTGAACAAACTGGTTTTCGGCCAGTTAAGAGCTCAGCAAGAACAACTCCAAAGCTATACACATCACTTTTCTCCGTAAATCGGTTTGATTGGAAGTATTCCGGGTCCAAGTAACCAAATGTACCATTAACAAGTGTTGTCAAATGAGTGTGGTCAACGGAAATTGATCGTGACGTTCCAAAATCGGCAACTTTTGCTCTGCATTTTTCATCCAGAAGTATGTTGGAAGATTTGATGTCTCTATGGAAAATAGGAAAGGAAGCTGCACTATGTAAGTAGGAAAGGGCTCCTGCAACCTCTGTTGCAACTCGTAAGCGCATTTTCCATGGAAACTGACAATCCTCAACATTCCCTTGGATATACTGAGAAAGGGTTCCATTAGGTATGAATTCATAAACCAAAATAGGAACTTCAGTCTCTAAACAACATCCCAATAGTTTAACCACATTTCTGTGGTTAATTTGTGAAAGAAGTACAACCTCGTTGATGAATTCTGAAAGTTTGCCTTCGCCCACTACTTCAGACTTTTTTACAGCAACGATTCTTCCATTTGTCAACATTCCTTTGTAAACAGTACCTTGACCTCCATGGCCAAGAATTCTATTAAAGTTAAAATTATCAGTGGACTTCTTTAACTCCTTCGATTTGAACAGCTTGATCTTTTCAACCTTAAATTTTTCACCTGATGATAGTTTTTGTTCCAACAACAAACCACCATTTCGTTTGAAAAACATTTCCTTGCGTTTATTTCTTCTCCTTTTCTTTATTACTTTGTATACATACCATACACCAACAAATAGTAGCAGTATTCCGAGACTCGTTACAAGACCTGCACATAACAGTATATGTACTTGAAATTATAAATAGATTAGATAACAAAAGGAAAAACTATTGATATGATATTTTTGCCACATATAGACACTTGAGACTCACTTACAAATGAGTTACATCTGTGTTTAATAGAGCCTCATTAATATCCAGCCAGCCCTTAAAAGAGAGAATTGGTTTTGGAGTCTATTTTTAAAATTTGTTGAGAAATTAAAGTTTTCGCATCCAAACCAAGGTTTAGCAAAGTTAGCTTTAGAGCAGTGTGTCATCCCTCTTTGCACCCAAATTAGAATCTCCCTCTAATAGTTTAGATTTTGACCATAAAAAGTATATTAAACTCTAAAGAGTATAGGAGCATACCTAGAAGTATGATTTTAATAGGCCATTTGCTTTTGTCAACACTTGAGCATAATACCGCTCTGGTACCATAATACTCGCATAAAACGCCAGTAGTTTTTGAGTAGCATGTATGACCCCCAAAAGTATTCTCGCATATAGCACTACCACCCAAATCCCTTGGGCCGATATTAACATTAGCGCTAGCCGAACACGGATAAGGGCTATTGCATTCATCTATATCTGAAATAAAATAACAGAAAGGCAAAAAATGGAAATGATCGATGGTTAAAAGAATATTTGTAAAAATAAACAAAGCCTTGTATAAAATATAGTGCATAATGTCATTGGTCTCCTCTTTTCAATTTTTTTTCCAATTAATTTTGAACAGAGAAGAAAAAAGTAACTGAAAAGTCAAGAAATTAACTCGTGCGTGCATCCGTTTAAGAAGATTGCTTTGAAATGTAAGAGGTTGAAGTACCTTGACAAGGTTGGAGAAGATAGGGACTCCCTTCAAAACCAGGCGGACAAAAACATTGAAGCTTTGACCGATTGTATGCGGATGAAGTGACATTATCTGTTATGCAATATGGTGTGGAGTCTCTCTCTCCGATTTGGGGAAATTCGATTTGAGGTATCATTGATGCATTTACATGCTCTTTGTATAATTTGACTGATAAACTCGTCATGTCATCTACGCTTATGCTTCATTCTAACACCACTGGAACGCTGTTCACATCCTTGATGTCTCTAAAGTTTGATAAATTCTTATGAAACCAGTCTTGCTCGACAAGGAATGCGTAGTTATCAGCCAATACTTGTCCCTTTCCATTGATAGTGCTTTCTTCGGATGCAGGTTTTATATCAACATCAATCACACTGAGATGCCTGGGAAGCTTAGTCTGGCAACAGTTAATACCAATACAAACACGGTTGTGTGCAGTCTCACAAGTTGACATACATCCACCAACAACACGCTCGTTGCGGTATGACCTTACCAAGGCAAAGAAGCCACAACTGACTGCGGTGAATTTATTGTGTTTCTGAGAGTACACGAAAGGGCTTCCTGTAAAATTTGGCAATTGGGGAACCATTGTTCTGTTGAAGAATATAACAGGATGCTTAACTCGAAGTGTGCCTCCGACTGAAATATCCAGCACCTCTATCTTGGTGTACTTCAAGAAAGGCTTGGGAACGCTGGTAGAGTTATCGCAGTCTATTTCAAACCAATCGTACAAGTAACAATTGCTGCTAGGTCCAATCAGACTTTGCTATTGGGGAACCTTTATCTGATGGTGATGCTGCCACAATGCTTATGCGCCATAACAACAAAATGATCATACGAAGAAGCAAATGCATATTGCACTCAAGAATGGGGTCTTCTATATTATTTTCTTTCTCTTAGTTGTTTATTTTTGCTAAGTATGAAGTATATATGGAACTTTCCTGCTGAGAATTAAGGTTTCGCAACCTCTAACATTGGATTGGTCAATTAGTTGTTTCCTGATGTGCGGGTTTGTTCTTTAGCTTCTTGTAATTGTGGTCACTGGCTTGTTTTCGTGTATTTGTTTTTTAGCTTCTTGTTCTTCTTTTGGCTCTTTCTTGTTGGATCCTCTCCTCCTCCTGAACCTTCTGCCGTATTTCTGTCTTTTACGTTGAAAATGAATTCCATATTGATGAAAGAAGAGATCTTTCATATGTAAGAAACATGTTTTGCAAATTAAAATATTCTTATTCTAATCTCCATTTATGATGGGAAATTTATCCTTCCGTTTGTTTATCCTTCCGTTTGTTTTGAACAATTAAGTTACCTACTTTCTAATATTATATATTAATAACTATATAAATTATGATATTTATTATTTTGAAAATATGTTAAAAAGAGAAAGATATATAACAAGGGTGCGGGTACGTCATTGAGATACGGGATTTTCCAATTTCATATGACTTTTCCTCTTCTTTGAACCAGTCATTCAAACCTCTCCAATTCTCTTATCTCTCATTCATGGATCCGTCATTCTTTCAAGTGTTCTTATGTCATTCAACTGTTTTGTACCAATAGAAAAATTGATTCACCTAATTCAATTACGAGTGTAAGCTTACAAAGATCATAGCTTGTATCCTGGAGGGTAGGCCACTATAACTTGCTACACTGAGACATCGTCTATGAGCAGCGAAATCTACACTTAAGGACAGTGAACTTCATGCCTCAACCTACAATGTTGTTCAATGAAGCCTCGACAAAGAGTAGTCTCTACGTTCTTAAAGACAAGTATTTTATAGTATTTGTTTATTTTATCTAATTAATTGTGGCAATGTAATTTACTATGTACTAATATTTATCTTATGTGATTTGTTGTAGGAGAAGTAACATCCATATCGCCGAATATTTCCAACAGTTTTCAATTGGTTTTATGGTGAAACCCAACTTTTTTCATGGTATCAGAGCAGTTTGCCCCACATGTGAAGCCCAAAGGCCAGATGTGCTCCACATCACCCCGTTTGTATTGTCCACCTGCTTGGCTTGAAAATCCACCACACGTGAGGGGTTGTTGAAAATGAATCCACATTGATGGAAGAAGAGACCTTGCACAGGCTTATAAGTAAGTTGGGTTACTCCTCATATAGCCAATTGATTTTATGGTAGAACCTCAACTTTGTTCAGGAAAGGCGTCTCTTCACGAACATTGAAAATTAATTTTACAAATTTTCTCCACACAATATTGGTTTCGTAGGGATAAAGTCTGTAGAAGTGTTACTAGATATGAAATTATAGTGTCTTTTCATTTTTAGAATTTTTTGCAGCCTTATGAAGCATTTTATTAAAAAGCTGGTAGACAGGAGATTGCAACTCAGGTGATCAGCAGCACTTAGCTGCATAACGACCACCAAGAGAAGACAGTAGAAGGAAAATATATACATGACTCCAACAAGATAATAGGAAGAACTCAAATCATGAATCATTAAACAAGAATCTTGGTCTGATAAGATGAAAGAATTGAAGGAAAGAAACAAAGAAAGAAAACAACATAAATTAATGTTACTACTAATCACTGGTCCGGCCTATTGTATTAAGGGTAATTAATTATTAGTAGATTCTTCATGTTGATAGCGCCTGGGTTTGCAGGAATTGGTAGAGTACTGAAAGATGCGAGTTGACAGGAAGCGGAGGGAAAAGATTTCCTTCTCGAGTTTGAAGAATTACATGACATAAATACTGACGAATAGATGAGGATATGAAGAAATGGAAGAAACAAATGAAGAACCCTAATTAATTAATGAAGAAACAAAAATTCAATTTATTTCATCCATTAAGGTGTTTAAGTACATGAAAGGATAGTTAGGGTTAGGGTCAGGTAGGTTACATCAAGGCAGAACACGCAGTATTGGTTATATATAGAGGTTAACTGCATAATCCACTGCTACAAAATTAATTACTTAATATACAAGGAAACTCTAATTAAGGAGAAGAATCAGGAGATGAGGATTCTATTCTAAAATAACTTTCTAGCTAAAACTCAACTTAAAATAAAGAGCATGATTAGAGACGCTCATACCATTGTGATTAAAAAACAACTGTACCACCAAAGCTAGCTAGCTATTCATCGTATATTACCTATTCCTAATCCTACATACACATTTCGATAAAACAAAACAAAATAAAAATACGTAGCTCCTCGCACGTAATAACATGTGCGGAAACTCTACCATTTGTCTTTTGATAAATTATTTTGGTATGTATCAGACTAAAATTTGCAGGTAATGTGAAAAAGAATGGATACTCACATATAAACAGCCAAACGATATCTTTAGACAATACAAGCATGCAGCAAGAAAAAGAGCACAAATTCAATGGCCTAGAGTTAAACCAATAAACTATTTTCCGCTATAAAAAGTTTCATGATTATGTATAATTAATTAATCACTGATTATATTTAAGAAAAAACTTAAGTTGCTCAACCAAAAGTTTCATGAAACATCCAGCACCCCTATCTTGGTGTGCTTCAAGAAAGGCTTGGGACCGCTGGTAGAGCTGTCGCAGTCTATTTCAAACCAATCGTACAAGTAACAATTGCTGCTAGGTCCAATCCCAAAAGGCTATGGGATGCTAACATCTCCGCAATGAGTTTCGCAACCAGACTCCGTTATCGGTGAACCTTTATCTGATGATGATGCTGCCACTATGCTTATGCGCCATAACGACGAAATGATCAAACGAAGAAGCAAATGCATATTGCACTCATGAACGGGGTCTTCTATCTTAGTTTCTTTCTCTTAGATTTTTATTTTTGCCAAGTATGAAGTATATATGGAACTTTCTTGCTGAGAGTTAAGGTTTTCTCGCAACCTCTAACATAGGACTGATCAATTAGTTGCCTCCTGATGTGCGGGTTTGTTCTTTAGCTTCTTGTAATTGTGGTCACTGCCTTGTTTTTCGTGTGTTTGTTTTTTAGCTTCTTCTTGTTCTTTTGGCCCTTTCTTGTTGGATTCTCTCCTCCTTCTGAACCCTTTGCCGTACTTGTGTCTTTTATATGATGGAAACGTCTATTCACGAACATCGGAAATTAAGTTTACAAATTTTCTCTTGTACAATTGCTTCTGTAGGGATAAAAATCTGTAGAAGTGTTACACTGGATGGGAGGGTTATGCGAGTTTCAAATTGTGCAATCGACTAGTTAATTAATGGGGGTAATTTATTTGAGGTCACAAAATATTTTTTATTTAATATGGGAAAGGCCATTTCCAGCATGATAAATAAATAGAATTAAAACACGTGCATTGACAAAAATATGAATTCCGAATAAATCTGTGAAAGTTCAAACAGAGAAACCATGACGGTAGATTGCTCCACTGTGTTCATATTTTGGTCTGATACGATGACAGAATTGAAAGAAATAATTAAAAGAAAGGAAGTAAACAACATAATTAAATTAAAGGAAAATTAATGTTACTACTAATCACGGGTCCGGCATACTGTATTAAGGGTAATTGAAAACAAAAGAAATAGGCCAAAGAAGTATTATTAGTAGATTCTTCTTGTTGATAACGCCTGGGTTGGTAAGTAGTGAAAGATGCAAGTCCGACAGACATGAAAGAAACAAATGAAAAAACGCTAATTAATTAATGAAGAAACAAGAATTCAATTTATTTCATCCACGAAGGGGTTTAAATGCATGGAAGGATGGCTAGGTTTTATTTGTCATCAGTTTCCACAAGTAAGGCCAGTCTCAATACGGGAAAAGGACAAAGAGAGGAGACCCATTTAGGGTTAGGGTTAGGGTTAGGGTTAGGGTTAGGTCGGTTACATCAAAGCAGAACACGCAGTATTGATTATATAGAGGTTAACTGCATAATCCACCGTTACAAAATTAATTAAAGAGAAGAATCCGGAGATGACGATTCTACTTAAACGCAACTTTTTAGTTCAAACTTAACTAAAAATATAGGACATGATTGAAGAGACATAGATCAAATATATCACTTGCTGAAACCTACCTCAAGCCTCAAGATTTTCAATATAGTAAATTAACTTTATCGGTCTGATTCATGATATGTTTTCGACTCCAATTAATAACAAATTACAAGACATCGAGAGCAAAGAAAGTGCCGTCGGACTCGGACACCAAACTCGTACGCTACGTGTGTTGTTCTACATGCTGTTGCGGTAGTTTCAGAAACAAAGGTTCCTTCCTACTATAATTTACAGTATGTAATTATAAGCTGACATGCAAGCTTCAAATAGACTTTGCCTAAGCAGTACATCTCACTGACCACATAAAAGCTAAAAGAATGCTACCAATCCTTGTACGAAAACACTACTAGCATAGTTAAACACTCATCATTCGCCGCCAATTTTCTTAATTTTCCATTTTTAGCAAAGCATTGGCCTTTAGTAGTCGAGTGATCCCAAAGATGCAATCCCATTGCTTGAGTTTCTCAAGTTCTGTCGACTCGCATAGTCATCGCAGGTGTTGCTACCATTGGAAAGCTTTTTGTTTGGGATAGAAGCCAAACGGTTGAGGCCTTCCTTTCCCATTTGTAGCACTTCCATAGGCGAGAGTATCTTGATATGCCACACATTGTTCACAAATTCCCTGAAAATAAATAAAGAATCATTATACCTCCAGTGAATCATGGCAAGAATAGTTTCAAAACTCCAGAAGCCAATTGTCTTTGGCTCAGAGAAACAGACATCCACAATAGTAACTTAAAATCTCGAAAAGGTGAGAAAACAGTCAAAAGACTTTAGATGATGTAAACTAGTCCTAGGACACTTTGAACCTCAGTGCATTGTCTAAATTTATCGTTGTTAATCTCTACAAATTGGCATACAGCATAAAATCATAATAGTAGCTGCTTAACGTTAAAATTACGCACAGCGATTCAGCATGAATCATTTTACAAACTATCAGTAATGATTGAAACTCATGGGAAGCTCAACCTTCAGAACTGCTTATGCAAACAGCCAAGAGTGTACATTAATTGACAAATATAAGCAAAATCATGAAAATTTGGGACTTACTGCCAAGGGTCGTCACCAAGGAGAAGAACATCATTCTCCCTGTCAACAAATACAAGCTGCCAGCCTGATCTCTGAGGGTCCTCCAGTTGACCTTCAAGGCCAAACATACGTGCGAGCTCACTGCGCAGCTCATCATAGCTGCTGAATTTAGAAATATCCAGTGACCTCCCAAAGGACCCTGACTTGTGAACCTGTCCAATTGCACCATTTTAATAAAATCAAAATAAAAAAAAAATTAAAGAAAAAACAAGAGATACCGATGACAAGTGCTAGTTTTGCAAAAGCAAACACTGATCACGAAGCATTTGCACTGCCCAATACAATCACTGACAATGGTCCATACATCTGACCATCATGTTAAGAATAAATACGCATGTCAATAAACTATCACAATTATCTCATCTTACCTTCACAAAGGTTCGAGTTGGATTTACTTGGTCCACATTTTCTGAAGACTGCAAGAATCCTGATTCATCCACGCAACTTGATGTAGTCATATCGGAATTAAGTGGAAAGTCATTGCCTGTGCCACTGGTATATGAAGCACCAAAGGGCAGGGATAATGAATCATTTCCATTGCCAATGTTTCTCAGGTTTGGAATCCCATTATGCAGCATGAGAGATGATGAATCAATGTTCACCCCAAACAAAAGATTGCTTTGGGGATCAGTACCACCTTGGAATGCGGAATATTCTCTACCAGGAAATGGAGGCAAGGCAGTGAGCTCAGAAAAACTTGACTGTGGTGTTCCCAACTGTTCCACTTGGGGAAGTACACATCGAGCAGCTCCAGATGATAGCTGTGGTTCACCAGTGATCTGCTTGGGTAAGAAGGAAGAAGAAATTGCTGAGTTGGATCCACTTAAGTTAAGTAAGTGGGATGCTCCATCCTGTGATAGCGAACCTAAGATACTATGTATAGGGGGGACATCAGATGAAGGTATGGGAATTCCAACAGGGTCAGTAAAGCTCTGCTGCTGAGATTGTGAAGAGATGGACTGTATAGATGCAGACTGGGATTGAGCGATTGAGGCAAAATTAGGTTGAGCAGACATAGCATTCTGGATCTGCTGCGGAACAGACAATTGGTGCAGATGATGGGATTGTTGAAGCTGATGTTGCTGCTGATTCAGCCGCTGCTGCTGTTGTTGCTGTTGTTGCTGCTGCTGCTGCTGATGCTGTGGCTGCTGCTGATGATGCTGTTGCTGCTGCTGTTGCCTCTGATCACTATAGGGATGATAACGCTGCGACTGCTGTTGCAAAACCTGAGCCTGAGCAGCAGCTTGGTTTTCTTGAAAGTTCTGAAGATAAGCATTTTGAGACTGAGACTGAGGCAAGACCTGTCTTTGAAGCACAGCAGCAGCTCCATTAGAAACACTTGAAGATTGCTGGAAGGGCAGAAGAGACTCTGAAGAACCTTTTGAAGAATCAACTGCCCTCATTTCTTGAAGTGCAGCGGCTGCCATTGCTTGGTATACATCGGGTTGTAGACCTGCCATAGACGCATCAAGCCTTGGTTGCATCCAAGGAGAAACTCCATATCCCTGGAAGTTCAAAGATTGCATCCCCTGGTCTCCGAGCCCTCCTTGAAGCCACATCAGTGGAGAATTAATTCCCATATCACCATCTTTGAGACCTGAAATGAATATACCGCTGAATATTTTAAGGGGCAAAAGAAACAGTAGAATTTGTGACAATACCTCAAGCAAATAACCAAAGATACCGTGGAAAGAGGGAACACCCGATGGCCATGGTCGCTTTAGTCTGAGGGGGAATGGGGATGGATACATTGGGAATGTTGTTAGTGGTTCAATCTCCCACAATGATACTCGTGGCTGCCTCTCCCCAGCAGTGGATTCATCCCAGCCAACCTGCATAGCAGAAAACACGTTTACAAACCTTACAAAGTTTCAAAAAGTTAAAAAACTGGCCACACCTCAATCAAAAGATTGTAAAATTTATAATAGCAAAATATTGGAATTCTAATGAGCATCATAATCACCAAATTCTCAACACACCTTCACAGAGCGCCAGTGAGAATTTGGCCAGCGAACAGAATCTAAGTCACTGATGCCAGTTATTGTACCCATGTATCTTAAGGAAAAGAACAAACAAAATAAATAATAAAGGTAAATAACCCACATAATAGTATAATACAAGTATGAATAACCACTTAATTAAATGTGAATCATAAACTGTATAATGAAACTGAACTACGAGGAGAAATAACCTACCGACGGACACTAGACTCTTCTGTCTCAAACAGCATCCTAAATCGCATGCCCACAGAAACCCGAGTGTGATAGACAGCTTTAACATATTTGGCCAGGGGTATCACAAATTCAGATGGACTTGCCCTGCGTTGTAAGAAAAATAGAAAATTGAGGAATAAGAGGTAAATAGTAGTATTTACAATCAGGAGCAGAAGCTCACCTCGGATTATAAAATATAGTAAAGCGGCTATTTGTTGCAGCTGCATGAGCTGCAGCAGCAAGAAGACCAATGTGCATGCTGTCACTTGACAAAACTGACGAGGGCATGACAGTCTGTGGACGATTTGCTCGCCGAATACCTAAGAACAACTGATTCTTTTCATTCCTGATTGAAGACAACACGTTAGTGAGAGAAAAATGATTACAACAATTCTTGACGGAATAAATACAACCACCACCAACCCTCCAATAACAGAATAACAGTTTAAACTTACCAGATAAAGAGGACCGAATCACCAGCAACAAGTCGTTTAGCACTAACGAACACGCTCCATCCTGTCGTGAGAAGATGCCTCTTGGGCTGGCCTGCACAATAACATGGCAAAACGCAACTAGAAGCTAGAATTACATGTTTAGAATTCCAGACGGTATAATTTTGTTTTTTTTTTTTTTGTCAAACCAGAGCATAAATTGAAAAATAAAAAATAAAACAAGAAAAACCTAGGTATAGAAAGTTAAGTTCAAGTAAATAAGACATTTAATATGTTTTTAATGAGACAATCATGACATAGATATTGGATATAACTCATGCCAGTAAATATAAAATTTCCCCAAAATTTTCATGTTGAGATTTAGAACCACAAAGTGTCTGAATTGTGTGTGAAGTACCACTGCCCTCAGTTACTTTGGCATCTAAGATAGATCAACAGACTTGAAGAGTGATATGTGAAAATGATAAAAGATACTGACAGCTGATACAAAACAGAATACCAAAGAAAATTATACTCACCTCGAAATATGTGTCTGAATTTCCATTCATTATCATGAAGATCCCTTGCAATTAGTTCCTGAGCAGGGGGCTGCTGCGAATAATCCTGAGGAACGTTAAAATAAAATGAATGAAACCAAGTTTATGATGAAAAACTAAAGAATAGAAGAGGGATGATCAAATGAGTCAAAGAAAAGGACACCTACAAGAGGGGGAAAAACTTTTTCAGCTGCACGGCGGGGAACAGAGAATCCTCCATGTGTGCTAGTATCACTTGCAGTCAAAGTTTTACAAAAATAGTTGGTTGGCTGTTTGCTGGCAGCACCCAACTCTGCAGGCAGTAGGTATATATCTTTTTGCTCTTGCTACAAAACAGTTTATGTCAGGACATGAAAATTACTTGACTCCCAAATCAAAATTTAAAACCAGCCTAATGCAGTACCGGACTTGATGGTTGTAGGGTCATTTGAGCATATACTTCATCCGTGTCTACATCTGCCTGTACCATAGAACTAAAATTTTAAGGAGCGTCCCAGGAAATACAGAGAACACATAAACAGGCTGACACTTACATGCATTGTCACATTGTGTAGCTGACAAATTAGTTGCGGAGGCAAGTTGGGGTAATTGGGAATATGGGCATCCACTTCCTTGTGGGTTGATGCAGCAACCTGTATAAGAAATACCAAGAATTAACAACGCAAAAAGGATACTCTGTAAGGTTAGTGTTCAGGACGAAATGATTAGTTAAATATTAGAAGATTCAGCTGTTTGAGCAACAAGTGTACTTAAAAAGTACTGGACTACATTATAGTAACTGAGGTAATGATTTGTATAAAATGCTTAATACACAAATTTGTAGCTATATACATGATGCACAATATCAAACAAAAACAAAACAAACAAGTAACGAAAAAAATAAGCTCCTTTATTTATTTATTTATTTTCTATAGGAATAAATCATCCTTTATAAATGAACATACACCTGTGATTACACAGCACGCCAATATTAAAATGCATACTAATTTTAGTATCCAGACTCCAAGATCACAAGAATAATTATTCATTTTAAGATTGCTCTCAATAATCAAGATGCAGGGAGATACAAAAACAAGACAATGGTACCAAGAGACTAAGTCCTTGAATCAACAAACAACAAACATCCCTATTCTACAAACTCCAAACCAGACAATTGCTTTCTGCAAATACCAATAAGAAAGAAAAATCTGCATTCAACAATAAATGAGATAATGATGCAGTTGCTTACCTGCTCGCTGTGGCCCTGTGGAAAGTAGACTACACGACTTCCAAGAAGAGGCAGAGACACCAGAGGCCCGGCACACGCATGCCATAGCTCAGAATTCAAACATTTCTTCTCCTCTGCAATAGCTTCTATGCTTGTGTCAGTACGCATGAAATAAGCATCCATAGATTCAAAATCCTAAACCAATTCAATCTTATAACACGTTTCCAGCTCGAACTCCATCCAGCATTGTGGGCAGTTAAGATAATTGTAAAATAATAAGTTGTGTGTTCAGTCACAAACTTAATTTCTCAAACATACAAGTAATTTATGCATAACGTGTCACTTTCTTTAACATGAAATAACTACACAAAGAGACACAACCACTAGTAAAGCAAATATAGAGTAGGCATGTTCAATGACCTTTTAATTAAGACATGCACTTATAAAAATTGCCTAACACGTACGCTCAGTAACTTCAGACCCCAAACAAAAATAGCATCAAAGCAAGCAGGACAATGCTCAGAGTCAACTAACAAACGCTTCGATGAAAGTACTAAATTTCAGATGACAAAAAGTGAAAGAACCAAATAAGGAACAAAAAATGCATACCTTCCTGAGGCTGATGATTAAACCCCGGAGACGAGGACGAAGACAAAAGCCTCATTGTTCGAAAATCCAAAAAAGCAACCTCCTTTCACCACCTACTGAAACACCCTTCAAACCCAACTCAAACAAAGATTCAAATACTAGTCCCTCCTTATTTCTTAAACATATTTAGCACCCAACTGAGCCCCTTCACCTCTATATCATCAAATGCTGTAAAAAAAAATGCCCACCCCCCACCCCCCCAAGCAAAAAACCAGAAAAAAAATCAGTGCCAATACAAAACACAACCCCTCTCACCCTCATACGCCCCAGATCTTCCCCCTACAAACACCCTCCATAGTAACCCCCAAGTACAACCCTAAACCCTAACGGTCACCTCCAAAGCTCCGAAATTTATCAACTCTAGCAAGCTCCAGAGAAACCCTAGACAACCCAGATCTCAGAATTTGAACAGTAACTTAACAAGTGAAGTAAAACAGAGAATTGGGGAACTCTTACTGAGCCGAGAGCGACATTTTCAGAAGCTCCGATTTGACTGCCGAAAGGGATGAAGTTTGAGCTTGAGAGAGCTTGAGCTCTGCTTGTGAAGCTGCTGATGAGAGAGAAAGTTAGAGAGAGAGAGAAGGAGCTTTATCGGTCTTCGTTGAGGGCGTGTTTGGTCTACGATCAATTAATACAGTGGTAATTATTGCTGGTGGGGTAATGTACTGTTCATAGGGATGGCTGTCAGAAAAAGCAAATTAAAATACAAGGCCCAAAAATCTAACCACACTTTCCCTATTTTACCCTTGTCATTTTCCCCATTTTTGCAATCTTGCCCACATATATTTTGGTGACCGTCGCAGTTGTACTTATCGTTAAATTTGATATCAAGTGTGAAGAATAAATAAAATACTTCCTTGATGTTAAACTTAACAGTGAGTGATCGTAATTCTTTGATTACTAAGCGATTTTCAATGTCTGGTACATTAAGTGTTTAACACAATTGGTTGAATTTTCTTCTTTAAGTTTATAACTAATCATATTATGATACTTAATATACTAATTCATATTTCTAGCTCAAAAAAAATTTATCATGATCGCTAGATGACAAGGATAGACATCCATCTTGCCCATACCGATCAAAATTGTTCTCTTTTTTCCTCATTTGGAAGGGGAAAAATCATTTTGGGAAGAGATGATTAGGTTATCATTTGGTTGTCCATGTGAATTTAATAAATGGGACTAATCAAATTACATTTATAGGGAGGTCTCTTATCTCCTATTGCTTTCTCCATAAAGCATTGATCCAACTTCCTTAAATATTGGTTAGGGGGCCTTAATTTGTGCATGGTTTGAGTTAAAAATGCTTCTAAATTAAGTAGGACTTTCCCATGTGTGCCCACAAGAGGCAATGTCCTTAAAAGTTTTGCTGAAATAATCAATAGGTTGTGATGGTTGCTGGTCATAGTTCAATGTGTCGTCTATCAAGCACTTAGAATCTAAATTGTCAATTTAATCCGAGCTGCCACAAATTAATGTTTGAAATACTTCTTGTATTTTACCATCAAAATGATTTTCGCACAAACATGAGCTTAATCAAGATCATGTTAAATTGTCAATTCAAAATCATTTTTCAATCGCAAAAATGAGTAAAGATTGTCGTACATAGCACCGCTTCACAATATATGTATAATATTTAGCATCTTATCATAATAAGAAATTGTGTGAGTTACGAGAAATAAAAGGTTCTTGAATAATTATTTTATTAACAAGTAGCTTGAATAAACTAAGTATAGCATGGCCGTTGAGAATATAGAAACATTGATCCCCCATGCTTCTTGAGTTATTTGAACTAAATATGTAGCCTTGATTTTGATTAACTCTGTGCAAAAACAAAAATTGTTAGCGAGCAAAAACCAGCAATACCGACATAACAAAGAATTATCTTTCTTACAACCGTCATGTATACTTGTTTCTCGCATCAAATAGATCACCTGTTAATCACATAATGAAATGTATATCACGTATGCCCTAATCACATGATCATACGGTTTTATATACAACTATTGGAGAGGATAAGGGGAGTTGTTAATACGATTACTTACTCATTGCAGTTGGCATTTCTTGGAAGTGCGAAGGCCTAGTTGAACATTACAGGCCTTCCTTAATGTTTGACTTGAGTAGCGAATTACCATGTCCTTAGGGCACTCGCAGGTTTCACTCCCGTTTTCAGTGGTTTTGAGTCAGCCATGTAAAATCCTTCACGCCATAGCAATATTCAATGAACGGGCCATGAAATGCAGTGCATGCTGTGTAGCTACTTGATATATCTCGGTTAGGCTTTTCATGCATGACTATCTGCCAAGGGCGATACCTGCTTTTCGGTAGTTTTGTTTGACATGTGTTCGATGTCATTCAACTAATTCATGGTTTATGCATTGCATGACTGCAATTAGCTTCAAGTATTCTATATTTTTTTTATAGTCACCTTTAAAATCTTCTTAATTCTTCATCTACTTTTTTTCTTATAGGTAGTACGTTCCAACGAAATTGTAATTGAAGTAGTAACACATTGATTTTCGTTTGATGTTGTTTTTTAGGTTATACTTTGCAAGAAGGCCTCAAATATATATAGTATAGAGAGATGTGCGACAGATAACTAAGATTTCTTTATTTTATTAAATACAATATTATCTCGTTCTTGAATAAACTAGTACGTATAGCATGGCTCTCTAGTGCGAACCATATATTGACCACATTCAACCACGCATGCATGCTTCTCTCTCTTTATTTTAACTCAATCTGTAAACTTCATTTTACTCAATCCTGTGCATAAAAAAGCACAAAACATTAGCAACAGCAAGAACACTTTGAAATATAAGCAATCAAAAAGCCACAAATAACAATAACATCAAGATGCTTGTAGCTCAGTTAGTTAAAAATATTCTCTTCTTTATGCTCGAGATCCCGAGTTCAAACCTCTCTCGCCCAATATCACTTGTAACAGGATAAACCATCAATACCAAAACAAACAAACAAAATCTTCTTAAAACCACTGTATATAAATTGTTTCTCAAATTAAACACATCACGTGATAATCACATGATGGATTATTGCATGCAAGAGTTGCAGGGGAAGACTTCTCAACACTATACGTATATAGTAAATTTACTTACTGGTTGCAGTCAACGCTCCTAGAAATGGGAACGTTGATTTGAACTTGACACGCCGCAGGGAGACCAGCAGCAGCGTCTTCCCTAATGCTTCGGTTCTGACTTGCCGCGTCCTTAAGGCATTGGCAGGCTGTACGCCTATCTTCGGTGGTTTGAGTGAGCTGTTTCAGAGCCGAAACCCCACTGCAACATGTCGCAGGCGGGGTTTCAGCCCCGCTGGTGAGATATGGAAGGCAAGGAGTCAGAGATGACACTGCTTGTTGGCAAGTGACCGTGGCATGCCCCGGTTCAACCAAGACCAACATGGCCAACCCCACTGCCACTGCCGCTACAACAACGCCCTTCATTTTTCTCGTACGTTTGACTTTCGATATCAATTAATGAAGTGCTAGAGTGTTTAGTTACCCTAACCGTGAGCTTAAATTGTTATGTAGGTTATGGTATCTAGGGTTTGAGGGCTATTTATAGTTGACAATGGAAGATATGATCCAAAGAGATGAGGGGATTTTTGGCGTGAAGATGGGAAGGTTGAACATCCTTTGCATGCTCCCTACTCCCCACCTCTTCTCTGGGTTAGGCTTTTCATGCATGCCATGGGCGTTACAATTTTCTTCTAAAGAGAGAGTTGAGTAGATTTGGTTTACTGAAAAGTGTTTATCTCATGCCCGTTAGCTGATCATATCGAACATATCGTTAAGTGCGAGGCTTCTGGAAGGGCCAAAAGTATTTTCCTACTACCAAAAATGTTTGCAAAAAATAAATTAAATTTTTTTCTAGGTCTCTTATAAGCGTTTTCTAAAGAAGCACCTGCCAAGTGTTACGTAAAAAATTCATTTCAACGTGTTTCTACTAAAAACGCTTTTAGCAAAAGCACATAATTGAACTTGAAATCATTTTCTTTACTTCATTATTAACAAATGATACTTTTACATGCAACACTAGGTTACATCAGATACCTAATTCTATGCGGATTAAAAATTGGTAGTCACTTTCTTAACCCCGAAAAATATATTGATGATGCTTTCATTTTCAATTTTGATCTGCTTGTTTCTGCTTACTTCGTCATGATCCTTTCAACTATACAATTCGTAGACTACGTAACACAACAACAACAGTCAGCTCTTGAAGGTTTCCTTCAGAGATTCATTCATGCAGAAATTCCATGCTAGCAATGCTGCTCCAACTGCAGGCTCTATCTGACGGTGATTCAAGATAACAAATAAAGCAGTATTGTAAGTAAAACATTAGAAATTCAACAAGATAATGTGCATATACAAGCATATGGGACAGTAGTTAGTCGGACCTTTACCTAATTATAGCTAATAACTATTATTTGTTCCTTCCGCAGACTATTTGCGTGTTGCCTATTTTTCATGTACTCTCTAGCTATCAGTTTGATATGATATGAACTCGCTTTCCCTTTTATTCAAAGGAAAGTGTGGAATTGAAAGACAAGGAAGCCCGACTCTTGTGAGCGCTCAAGAAGCCATCTAGCGAAAGAAGTTGGCTCACCATTTAAATCTTATTTGCATGAAATGTCAAAAGTTGATTGAAGCGAGGCATAAGATGTGTTTACCTTTGGCCTAATTGGAACTGCCCCTGGGTAGTCCTTGGAGATGCATTTGATGACTTCCTTACCTATATCCCACCTTTTATTTGCTTCAAGAACACCACCAACCATGACGAGTGGAAAAGAATCTTTCCCCTCTGCAATTATTTTAGTACAAAAAAAATAAAATTAGCATGCACGTTATGGACGTCCTTCATATCAATTATTACTTGCAACACATAAAACTCCTTGAATCTGATACCCATAAAGAATATCTCTCATGAACACTACAATAATACATCCCCATATGTACAAGGAATGGGCATAGAACAAAGGCATAAAACTTGAAAATTAAATAAGACAGCAAGGCATGACCATACAGCTGCCACACCATCGTACTTCAAATAAACATTGCATGTTAAGATGGAAGGTCAACTAGGTGTACTTTCAATAAGCCGTACCCCCGCTAGTGGGAAGAGCGAGAGCACAAGAGAGAGGGAAGACAACACCTATAGGTGTCAATCAACTATAATGATAGTTAAACTCATAAAGCGAATCAAATCAAGGCCCTACACAGCAACGTTGTATTAATCATTTTGTTTTTACAACTGGGTATTTAAATAGTATCACTACCCTACCGCTAAATGATTAATGTCCATGAGGTCATGCATAACTTCACATGTCATGGCTTATTATGCATCATACAAATCCAAGAATTATTGGTTCAGTACCTGGACCACACAAGCCAAGTCTTTGAACAATAGCTTTCACGCTGAGCCCCAACTCCTGGACTGAATCAAACAAGATATTATTTGCAACTTCATCACCAGCCTCTGCACAAGATACAACAACTGGAACAAGCGCTGCAATGCGAGCCCAGGATGGATCTGCATATGTCCACCTAAAATCCAATATAAAATTACAGTTGTTATCTGATATCCCATTCAATCAAACCCCTGGAACTCATTTATATCAACATATCTTGTGAATTACGGTTCAGATGTACCAAATGATTGAGTTCTCAATTCATTTTCCCAAGATGGTTCACAGAGACATACACAAAACACCAAAATTCCTTTTAAATAAAATGTATTTCAATCAAGAATGCATGACAAGTGCAAAGGAAAAATACACATACATTTCAAGAGACTAAAATCCAATAAAAAATTATGGTAATTATCACTTTACTACCCTTAAGTATCGTGGTTTTCAAGCTTTCATACATCAAGTTTTTTTCATCTCAGCCTCATGCCTAAAGTGAGGATTGTGGGTCACTTTCATACTTTTGTTAGGCTTTCCGTCAAAACCTCCGTTAACGTGTGATGTGGCTACAATAAGTGGAAACTGTCTCACATATAGGTATCCAGCCATTTAGGGTGTGTCAGTATTGATATCTAACAAGATTAGTCTCAAAATATGAAATGATTGTACTTCAATGGAACTGGAAAACTTTTAAAATATACATCTATACTAGATCATAGCTACAATAAGAGGAAACCGTCTCACATTTTTTGCATCACGTAACCAGGACTATTCAAGGGATGGAATAAACCTTGTCATCTATTTCACCAAAACTGCGTAAATGACAACTAGTAACTTCACCCATATATGTGATGATGGCAAGTATAAGTTTCAGATAGATACCCAATGAGTTCATCTGGAGAAGAAAGACCAAGCTCCTCTACAATACTAGATGTAAGCTTTGTATCTGGACCACGACCATCATTGGCCCTTACCACCGCGGTTAATGCCTGTGCAGCTATACCGTATCCACTACAAGTAAACAAGATATTACCTTCAATAGAACTGCTGGAAAGGGACAGGGTGCGAAGAAAAAGAAGCTTACATCTTTACTGATCACATCCCAAATGCTATTGAGTATCGACTATCGAATTCTAAGATTGATAATAAGTGTATTTAGCATATCGATTCATTTACACATAGCAATGAAATCTTATAATTAGGCACAACATATACCGTGAGGCAGGGAGCAGCTTCTGATTATAGGATGAGCATAATGATACGATAAATGATGAGCAGGAAAGAGTAAGATGAAACGTGAAAAACAGAAAGAACTCTACGAGATTTCAAACTAAGTTTTAATTCAAAATATGATCAAGAAGCCAGAAAAGGACCAAAAGGTTCCAGGTTTAACATCTCCCATTAAGTTCTTTCTTCTCACAACCTTCATATCTTTCTCTATGCTTCATGGTTAGGATGGTTCAATGACAACCACCTCCATAATGTAGATAAAGCATTGGCCATACCATCCCCTATAATTTTCATAAATTAGGAGCCTCATGGTTTCATGAGGCAGAGAATGAGATAGAGCAGAAATAAGAACAATGCAACAAGCTTATACCTTCCCCAATCACCTAAGGTAGGACCTGCACCGGCTGCCCGAGCTTCTCTACCGTCTTCTGTGAACCCGTAGGCAATGGTCCCTGTGCCGGCAATTAGAACACATCCATGAAGCTTTCCCAGAGTCCCACAAGCTAGAGCAGCCACAGCATCATTCTGAACATACAACCTCACATTGGTGGGAAATATATCCCTATTGAAACCAAGAAAAAAATCAAACATTTAGTACAAAACAACATTAATTCGACATTGATATGTGTCGAAAACCCAAAAGAACCAGAAGGGTCCGAAGATAAAACCAAAGAGAAGCATACAAATGGGACTAATGTAGGAAAAGATAGAGTCTTGGAAGTGTTACCTTATCCAATCCAATATCCTCTGCTGATCAGTGGGGTGGTTGACGCCGGAAACCGCCAAACAAACAGCCCGAACCGCCGACCGGTTCGAACCCGACTTGGCCAGCGCTTCCGCCATCACCTGCTCCAACGTTTCCCTCGCAGCCGCCTCTACGATTTCACCAGAAAGTGATCCCAATTGCGTAAAAACCCACCATCAAAACTTCAAAACAGTAAAAATCAACTGAAAATCCAAGAAATGAAGAACAATTACCGCCAACGCTGTTGTGGTTGGTGCAGCCAGCGACAGCTCGAGCGAGGACGGGAACCGGGTCGGGGAGGGGGTCGGAGAAGGGCAAAATGGGCATGCAAATGCAGACGGTGGAGGTGGTTCCGCCGTCCACACCCAATATAACATCTCCGGCGCCGGCGGCCACTGGCATTTGGTGCTCAAAGTCCCAGATTTCGCCATTCCTGTAGGACTTCATCTGGGTTTTCACGGTGGTCCAATTGAATCGTATTGGATCGGATGGGATTGGAATTCGGCGTTTGTTTGGAGGAATCGGAGGGGTTAAAAGGCGCCAACGGAATCTCGGTCTCCCCGCGTCAGAGACAGATGGGGATAAACGGAAGAGAACAAGGAGGAGAGGTTGGTGGAGTCGGATGTTCTTCTGGGACTCTATTCAAACATAAAATTGTAATTAATTTTTTAATTTTTGTTTTGGTTCCCGGACGGCAAATGGGAGTAGGGCTGGGTTCGGTTCTATACGGTTCGGTTTTTTGTCAAAACCGAAACCGAATCGAAATTTCGGTTCGGTCCATTTTTTTTTCGGTTTTTTTCGGTTCGGTTTCGGTTTTTTTTTTTTTTTTTTTTTTTTTTCAAAAATAATGAAAATCTGAAATTTTAACAACATTCAAACATAACAATGTCCAAACATAAAATAAACATCAAAGTTTAAGTTTTCAAAAAGTCCAAATTTAAAATAAACATCACACAAGTCTTCCACATCTAAAATAAATATAACAATGTCAAAACATAACAATGTCAAATAAACCTTCAAGGAATATTCCAGTTAACCAATAGCCCACAAATTGCGACACTCACTTTGCTTTAAGGAATCCTCTCGTGCTATATGCAAAGCCATGTCCGTGCTCAAGCTCAATGCTTAGGCGGCCTAGGAGGCAACATGGCACCTTTCTTTGAACTTCCACTTTCCATTTCTACATACAAATAAAATAAAAAATAAAATAAAATAACATGATGTAATGCAAGTATGCAACATAGCATCTAATTAAAATAGTCTACCAAAACCCAATGCAATAAGTAAGATTACCTTTCTCAACTTCTTCACAAAACTCAATCTCCTCAATGGTTGGCTCATGATGTAATGCAACATGGATAGACCTAAGCCAATTTTGCGTACATATCAAAGCCTCCACCATTTTTGGACTCACTTGTGCTAAAAAAGGATTCTGAAGCAATGGTTGATACGGGAATAGCTAAAATCTCTTTTGCAACTCGTGCCAAAATAGGATACTTAGAAAGCCCATTCACCCTCCACCAATTCAAGATATCAAAGTTTGCCTCTTCTTCCCCTTCATTAGGATCTGAAAGATACCTATCCAAGTCATTGTGCACAATACGGGCTCTCTTTGCTTTTCTCATTTCACTTTTCTCTTTCAATTTTCTTTCCATCTCTGTCATTCTTGATAAAGGATCTCCACTTGTGGTTGCCGATTGAGAACTACCACTACTACTTGTGCTTTGTTGTGTATCAAAAGACAACTCTTCATGAATCTTATAAAGATCAAACAACAAATCTTTCACCGCATTGGTTGCACTTTCAATTTTTTCCTCGTCCTCGCCAAATAATATCTCATAATAATCAATCACCTTCTCCAATTTATGGCGAGGATCAAGCACAAGTGCAATAAAAACATATTGATTCATATCCTCAATTGAACCCCAATATTTGTCATATTTATCTTGCATCAACATGGAGATCATAGACAAAAAGTCATCATCTTTGTTTTCATGGAGGAGACTCTTGATCTTAAATAAATCACCAAAAGTAGTATGAATTGTTGGAGTGTTAGAACAACATACTTTTAAGGTGACTTCATAAAAAGGTCTCAAAAAGGATGCAAATATTCCCGCCTCATTCCAATCATATGTTGAAGGTGGCCCCTCCCTTATATTATCATTATTATCTTTAATAAAGTAAGGAAGGTAATGACCATCATCTACTTTCAACCTATCAAAAGCCATCTTGAATTCAAAGCCGATTCCAACATTAAAAATGTGGAATTCCACCTAGTAGGGACATCCAAAATCACAAGCCCTTTGCTATCTATTCTCACTTTCTCAACACACCTTTTCTCTCCAACCTTTGAGGTGAAGATCTTACATACCTAACCGCATTACGAATGCTTTGTATGGCGGTATTCAACATCTTTATCCCATCATTCACCACCAAATTAAGGATATGAGCAACACACCTCATGTGCAAATATTTTCCATCATGCAAAAGTGCATTAGGAATCCCCCACCCACTTATTCGGTGCACCAAATCCCTTAATCCGGAATCATTTGCCGAAGCATTGTCAACCGTAATAGTTAACACCTTCTCTATGCCCCACTCCACCAAACACTCCTCTAAAAGTTGAGCAATGGATTCTCCTTTATGATTTGGAATGACACAAAAGTTCAAAATCTTTTTATGTAACATCCAATCATCGTCAATAAAATGAGCGGTGAGAACCATGTAATTTATTTGTTGAATAGAAGTCCATGTATCCGTTGTTAGACACACCCTAAATGTCTTCAACTGACTTTTCAATTTCTCCTTTTCAGAGTAAAACAAGCCAAGTACATCTTTAGCTATTGTCTTACGACTAGGTACTCTCCACAAAGGACATGCATGCATGCAAAAATGACGAAAACCATCTCCCTCAACGAAAGAAAAAGGTAACTCGTCTATAATTATCATCTCAACACAAGCCTTAGTAACTTCCACTTGAGAAAAACCTATAGCTTCCAACTTATCTTTTGTGCCGGCAAAGGTTAAGATCTTTTGCCTATTTGCGGCAAATATTTCCTTATTAGGCCCGTAGCTTCTACATCTTGCTAAATGATTTCTTATACTAGTTGTACCATTTTTATCCGTGTCGGCCATATATGATTTGTTGCAATACTTGCACACCCCTTTAACTCTACCTCCCTCAACTGTCCTATCAAAGTGCTCCCAAATTGAAGACCTTTCTTTATTTTTAAGTGAATCCAAGAGAGTGTCTTCTTTACTTACTTGATCACTTGAGCCACCTTCTTTTGGAGTTGCATCGGAGGAATTTTTGGATCCACCATGAGTTAGAGGAGTTTGTTGAATTGCCACCATGGGGAGTTGAGGCGGAGTTGATTCACCAACAATGTCCTTCAAAAATTTCAAGGGAGAATCATTATTCATTACAATTAATTATTAAATAAATTAAGACATAAGAACCATAAAGTATAGAGATGACAACTTACTTGTGATGGAGTAGAAGTAGATGATTTTGATCTCATTGAGTTTGAGCTTGAGCTTGAGGCCTTTGATGTATTTGACTTCATCTAATTAAGATATAAAACATATAATAAGATTCAATTATATAAAACATATAAAACATATAAAACCGTAACCCCGTAACCCCCTAAACCCTAACCCCGTAACCCCCAACCCCTTAACCCTGTAACCCCCTTAAAACCCCTAAACCCCTAACCCCCAAACCCGCCTAACCCCTTAACCCCGTAACCCCCTAAACCCTAACCCCGTAACCCCCAACCCCTAACCCCCTTAAAACCCCTAACCCCCTAACCCTAAACCCCTAACACCTAACCCCCTTAAAACCCCTAAACCCCCTTAAAACCCCTAAACCCCTAACCCCCTTAAAACCCCTAAACACCTAACCCCCTTAAAACCCCTAAACCCCCTTAAAACCCCTAAACCCCTAACCCCCTTAAAACCCCTAACCCCCTAACCCCCTTAAAACCCCTAAACCCCCCTAACACCTATCACCTAACCCCTAACACCTAACACTTAACACCTAACCCCCTTAAACCCCCTAAATCCCCTTAAAACCCCTAAACCCCTAACCCCTAACCCCCTAAACCCCTAAACCCCCCTAACACCTATCACCTATCACCTAACCCCTAACACCTAACACCTAACACCTAACCCCTAACCCCCTAACCCCCTAACCCCTTAACCCCCTTAAAACCCCTAACCCCTAAACCCTAACCCCCAACCCCTAACACCTATCACCTATCACCTAACCCCTAACACCTAACACCTAACACCTAACCCCTTAAAATCAATTTCAGATGCATCACGCTGAAATGGTAATATATTAGCAGCTGATTCCAGTTAAGCTCATAACTAGACAAGGAGTTGGCAAGATAAGAAGCAAGGACAAGCTAGCAGAAAACATACCATACTTACTAATATATAGACAAAGGAAACCATACACGGGCAAAAAAAAAAAAACTTCTGAATTTAATGTAGGCCAAAAAAGAACAATGAGATTCATAAGAAATGAAAGTATTTCTTAGTTCAAAAGCAACAGGTTTTGAACAACATAAATCTAAAGGCAGCAAATTACAAAATTATAGTATCCAACTTCTCATCACATAAGGATGAAAACCCCAGAACAAAAGATTTATGCAGGATAAATTTGTCAACTGAACAAACTTGTTCGGGTTTCAAATTTATTGGATTTAATTTAATTCACCAGAATCATGATTGGGATTTTGACTGCATTATTAATAGGAAAGAAGATTTCAGTAGTTAAAACATTTGGATTAGGCTAAACATGAGTAATCCGAAAACCAAGAAAACTGCATTTCTTCAATCACAAAAATGGGGAAATCGAAAGATATAAGCTTTGGGGTAAATCCAAGACATAATCCATATAAATATCTAAAAGGCATATTGGATTAAACTTTAACATGAGTAATCATAGAACCAGGAAAACTGCACTTCTTCAGTCACAAAGGATAAAGCAAAACATATGTATTTGGGAGAACATACGTAAATTGAAATGAATAACGCATAGCAGTTCCTATTCAACAAAAAAGAAAAAAAAGAATCGAAACTCAGCAAATATTGATTGGAATTAAGCTAACACAACAGCAATCCTCCAAACAACTAACACAACAGCAATCATCAGAACATGCAGCATCGAGAAATGTTGAACATGCAGCATAACAGACACAGACAGAAGCAGAACCAGATCAGATTCATCAGAACCAACGAAATTGAAAAAGAAAAAAAAAACTGCAAAACGTATCAGATTCATCAAAACATGCAGCATCGAGAAATGTTGAACATGCAGCATAACAGACAGAACCAGATCAGATTCATCAGGGGGTGAGAGACTAACCTTGCAAATGAGGGACTTTGTGGGTCAAGACTCGAGACTCGAAGTCGAAAACGGCGAGAGGAAGTCGTGGGTCGCGGGTCGTGGGTCGCGGGTCACCGGTCACGGACTCACGGGGAATGAAGAAGACGAGTGGAAGAGCGGTGGAGCTGGGAATGAGATGGTCCACAGAGTGAGCGGCGGAGCTGGAGTGTCTTCTGTTCTGTTTGTTTAGGGTTTCAGACTCGAGTGTGAAGGCAGGGAAGAAGGCCAGCCTGCCTAAGTGAAGCCACTGAACACGAGTCACACGAAGCCTGTTCCAAGGGAAAAAAAAAAAAAAATTATAATTATATTCGGTTCGGTTCGGTTCGGTCCGGTTTCCGAACCCCATAAACCAAACCGAACTGAACCAGATTCGGTTCGGTCCGGTTTTACACTTTCGGTTCGGTTTTTTTTTCGGTTCGGTTTTTTTCGGTTTTCGGTTTTTCGAACCCACCCCTAAATGGGAGGGCCATAATTTTGATTAATTAATACTAATTAATGTTGCTAATTACTATTTTTTTTTTTTATCAAATGATAAATCTCATTAAATTATAAAATTTGAACTTGAACTCTCGCCGTAAACTTCTTTCCGGTAAAAGGCCACTTCCAATTATTATTCTTATGTAAGCTTGGATTTTAGGTGAAGATTTTTCTTTTGTTTTTAAGGATATTTAATGGTGATAAAATCTTTTTCTTTACTTCTGTCAAATATATTAATTTAATTATTCGGTTAATGGTGATAGAATCTTTTTCTTTACTTCTGTCAAATATTTTAATTTAATTATTCGGTTTGTTGACATTTTAGTCGTATCATGTGTTGATTAATAACAATGAGTGGTATTGTTTGCATTGCTTTTGCTTCCATGTTTTTTTTTTTTGACGCTTTCAATAATGGCAGTCCTAAACACAAACACAACGTTTTGAAAATTATCGAAACAGTTGCCGTCCGAAGATGCATAAAACGAGAAGAATCATACGTATTACCAGTTGTATACGATCATGCGTCTACGTCACTACTCTAAAACCTCAAATCGTTTTGGTTCCTAAAAAGACCTCTGTTAGCATTCTACCGTAAGAATGCAAAGGTGGAGGCAAGTTGGCGGAACGAGGGTTTCCGAACTAATAATCAAGGTTCGAGCAGGAGGGCATCAATGTTTCGTTTTCCTTCGGGGCCTTTTGTGTACCACGACGACACATAATCTCCATACACAACTTCACGGTAGAGGGCAGGAGTCGACTCGCTGATGAGCTCCGAAGCAGGGGATACTTTCACTGTCTTGGCCGGATCGTGAAATGTAGCCACTGAGAGTCGTGGCTGATGGGAATTGGTTAGAGCCCTATGCACGGCGCTTCTGTACCTCCCGTTGGTTATTATCTGCAGGCAAGATAATACTGTTAGAGAACAAACGAAACTGATACCATTGCTCTGCTTGTTCATCCAATTCCAGAAAACAATTCCTAATGCATGAAACACACTTTATCTTTAAATCGACATGAATCATACTAAAGCTCATGCTGGTGATTCAATTGTCAGCTTACGGAGAAACGGAATACACATATATCAAAACCTGAAGAAAGTTGAGGTTCCACCATAAAACCAATTGACAATATGGGAAGCAGCCCAACCTCTTATAAGCCCATGCAAGGTCCCTCCTCCCATCAATGTGGGACTCATTTTCAACAAAACTAACCCTAAGAACGGCATTCTTAGTTTTAGACATCACAGCTCAAGTCCACTTGGTACAAACACAAAACCGAACCAACCTAAATCGGTACCTTGAGTATTGATCTAAAGCCAAACCCAATAATCAAAGCCAGTTTCCTAATTTTTGAATTAAATATTACAGGTTCCTCCTCATGTCACAGTTCTTTGTAATCTCAGTTAAAGCCAATTATTAAGACAAATCAGAAAGGACAATGACCAAGCCTCATTGTGTTCCTTGGGACCCAAACTTAATATATTCCTATAACCAAAACACATAAAAACAACAAAAAGAGAGAAAAATAAATACAACGAGAGTATTGATGTCATGCCAATGTCCAGAAATAGTGGTTGCCAGTTACATCATACAACTAGCAGCTCGATCGAAGACAAAATAAAGTTGATTAGGAAATTATGGCTTAACCCTTGCTAAAACTGAAAAAGCAGGCGTATGATCTCCAATGCGACTTTTCATACATTGACAGATTAAGCAGCTTGTGAGTTTTTTAGTGTGTGATGTCCAACTGCAACTAAAAGTGCATGTACAAAGCAGTACATCTTAACTTGGTTGGCTACGCATCCAATCAACTTAGAACCATGTTAGCCAATGTTTATTGTCTAATCACTTATCCTACTCGACCAAGAATTAACAAAAACTAACCCAAAGAAAACAAAATGAGGTTCCTAGGTCAGTTTGTCTTCAAGTCCCCACAGACGAATTAATAATTCCCTAGTGAAAAAACATGCCCTATATCAATACGTTGAGCAAATAGAAAACAAAATGATCAGAAGCCGAGCCTGCCCAAGACCAACAGATAAGCACAACTACCGGGCCAAAAACGTTAATATTCCTACACATTGCTACTGGTACCACATGATTAAATTCAGCGTCATTTGAGAAACCTAAACGCAAAAAGAATACTTTGCAATACGTTCATCATGATTCATTCATTGAGTTTCCTGGGATTCAGGCAATATTCTTATCTATTAAAAATGCCACTCAGCTAATGATAATTCCGCAATGACATGGTGATTGGCCTGCATATATTCAATGGGCACAGGCATCAATTGACCACAGATAACATCTGTTATTAATAAAACAAAGGCGCACTACAAGGCGCTTCTCGACGCCAAATTTTTTCCTACAAAAGCGTGGATCAAGAAAATTTGACACTGCAGTATAAAAAATAGAAACTTCAAATACTTGGAACACACCCTCCCCTCCCCAGTCCCCACTTCCACTCTAAGAAATGTTAAACCCCCTGCATTCTATTCCCCTCCTTTCTTTCTCACCAATAGTATTTATCCCATTTCCTTAATCTTTATAGCAAAAGTTTTCAACTTTGTTATACTAAGAACTTGTATAACCAATTGGGTAATGTCAGCTCTTCGTCGCTTCGATTTGTTAAATAAAACAACCATAAAACAACCGATTGGGTAATGCTTATAAAACTGAAGTCTGCAATTTTCTCATAGTTATAGGCAGCAAAAAGATGAACAAAGGTGTTTGATATTTGACGGTAGAGGTTACCTCAGTTTGGTCAGCTAAAAGCACAACAACGGTGTCGCCGCCCAAAGGCTTCACCGGCACCCAATCGCCGTCCTTAAGCACCTCAAGCCCGCCCACCTCGTCCTGGACCAGCAGCGTGATCGCCCCAAAATCCGAATGGGACTGCAGGCCCAAAGTCAGCTCCGGCTGAGGACACGGCGGGTAATAGCTAATCGTAATGTTCTGCCAAAACGCCCCCACCGCCTCCTCCATACGCCGCGTTTCAAGCCCCAGGCTTTCCGACACCAGTCCCAGCAGCTCCCGCGCCAGCGAAGCTATTCGATCGCTGTACTCGGATACCACCCGTCGGTAGTCAGCGGGAAAATCGGGCCAGCGCGTAGGGTCCCGGCGCGCGAGGGGGAGAGTGTGGTGGTCGAAGTAGTCTCTCCAGTCCAAAACGGTGTCGTCCTTCTCCAACATCCGGCTGCCGTACCCCTCCGACGCCGACGAGCTCGGATCGCACGCGTAGTTCAGCTTGTCTTCGACTGAGCTATCGTTGAAGAAGGTGAGGCCGGCGCGCTTAATGGCATCGAGTAAGGCGGCGGGTACGCCGTGATTGGTAACGTGGAAGGCGCCCCAGTCTCTGCAGGCTTGTCCGATTGAGGCCCGAACCGAGTCGCGGCGGGTCGGGTCGAGTGCGAATAGGTCGATGAGGGGAATGTTGGTTGAGGATGACGGTTGGTTGGGTCGGTACTGGGGAGGTTGAATGTATCGGGGCGGGACTTGGGTCAGACCGGCTTGCGCCAGGCTTTGAACCCTGATGGGCTCCGCCGCCGCTGCTTCCATTTTTGATCGAATTGGGATTCACGGAGAGGTACACAGAGCGATGTGAGGACGATGATACCGATTTTATAGCCTGAAGCTAATAACTGGTATTGGTTCAGCGTTTTGTTCATAAATAACGCTGATTTTATTTTTCTATTTTCCCGGCAAAATAACTTTTTTTTTATTATCTCGGAAAAATAAATATGTTCGGTAAAATTGGCGGTAAAGAAAAAAAAAGGCAATTGAGCCAAATAATTTGAGTAATTAACGTGAATATATGGTTACATAAAAAATTCATGTGAATTTTATTTCAATCCAGCGATGTTAGTGAATTATGTTGACTTGTATTAGGATTCTTACAATTGTGGGATTCCTACCATATTTGGTTTCCTAATTTAGGATGTAATTATTCTTTCCTTTATTCTAATAGGATTGTATATGATTGTATAGGGTTGTATATATACCTTTGTTTGAGATGAAATACAATATCATTGAAAAGCATTCTTTCTTCTTGGCACCAGAGCCGGGTTAGAAAAGGAAAAACCGAACCCTAACCATTTTTCTGCCATGTCCCTGATCAATTGCAGCGAGCAACTTAGAGTTGTTGCTGCCCGTTTCCTGATCGATTGCAGCGAGCAACTGAGAAGTTGTTGCTGCCATGTTTTGTCTGTTCGTCCGTATTGTTCTAAAGTCCCATCAACGTTGCAAATTCTCATCAACGCGGCAGGCAAGAGAGATGGCTGAAGAAAACGGGGCTGGTTCTCAGATTGTTCCAGCGGCTGCTCCAATTATGGTGCAGTCAAAGAATTCAAGCTTTAATATTGGTATGGTTTTGGATGAAAAGAACTATGATTTATGGGCTCCTCTCATTCAAATTCATATTGGTGGAAGGAAGAAGATGGGATATCTTCGTGGGTCTATCAAGGCACCTAATGAAGACGATCCTAAATATGATGATTGGTTATCTGAAGATCAAAAAATTAAGAGTTGGCTTTTGTCTTCAATGAAGCCTGAGATTATGAAACGGTACATTTGGTTGTCTTCATCGAAGGAAATTTGGGACTCCTTTAAGGCAGCCTACTTTGATGAGAATGACGAGGCTAGAATTTATTCGTTGAATCAGAAGGCATCACGTCTTCGTCAGAATGGCCGACCTTTGCTACCTATTTCGAGGAGCTAACTGAGATTTTCCAAGAATTTGATCACTTTAATAAAGTATCCATATAGTGTGAAAACGACATCAAAGTGTTTCAAAAATCCACTGAGAGACAACGAGTTTATGTGTTTCTTGGTGGTCTCGATTATGGGTTTGATCAGGTGCGTGGAGAAGTGCTGCGGAAAGATCCCCCACTTGGCCTTCAGGCTTCTTATGCATATGTTCATCGAGAAGCCGATAAAAAAGAAGCAATGAATACGGAGGTTAACAAGAGTGAACCCATTGCCATGGCAGCAAAGGCACGTGGATCATTTTTTGGGTCGAACTGAGAAGGGTCACAAAACCGGCCAGGACAAACTCGGCTTAGCCAGACAAGCCGAGATCGTCCTCAAGGTAAGTTCCCACATTATGGCATGACAAGATACTTAAAGAGTCGCTATTTTGAGCTGATTGGATATCCCGAGAATTGGGATAAGACCCGTGATCCTCGGTGCAACAAATCTCGAGCGTCCGTTGCAGAAACCAAGAATGATTTGGACCCGATAGCAGACAAGGCATCTACCATGATTGCTGCGGCAGGTAGTGATGGTAAGGCACTAAGTACTTATACTTCTGTTATGAATAATACATGGATAATTGATTACGGAGCTACTGAACATATGACTTGTGATTCTAGACAGGTTTCATCACTAAAAACATCCACACAAACCGAGGTCAATGTTGTTAATGGTAATGTCATCCCTATTATTAGGGAAGGCACTGTTTCCTTTTTCGATACCATGAAACTTGACACTGTTCTTGTGGTTCCCTCTCTAAATTATAATTTTTTGTCTGTTGCTCAAATAACCATTGCCTTACATTGTTTGGTTATTTTTTGGCCCTATTTTTGTGTTTTCAAGGACATCCGGACGCAGAAGACGATTGGTTATGGTATTAGAAGAGGGAAACTTTATTACTTGGAGTTGACCACCAGTAGTTCTAGCTTGCTGACCCAAGCTCTCTTCGTTGATGATTCTTAAGGGGATACTAATAAAGTGTCAGACATCTGGATATGGCATCAGCGCCTTGAGCATGCTTCCTTTGGTTATCTGCATAAGTTATTTCCTAGTTTGTTTGTTAAGAATGATGTTTCTCAGTTTAAGTGTGATGTTTGTGAAATGGCTAAGAGCCATCGAACCTTATTTCCTCCCAGTTTAAATAAAAGTACCGTTCCTTTTATGATTGTGCATTCTGATGTATGAGGACCGTCGAAAATTGCTACTCTTGGTGGTGCTCACTGGTATACTCCTCAACAGAATGGGGTTGCCGAACGAAAAAATAGACACCTGTTAGAAATGGTTCATGCTTCACTCATTGCGGCACATCTGCCTCTACATTATTGGGGAGAGGCACTTACGTCCGCAGCCTATCTTATTAATCGTCTTCCTTCTCGTACTATCAACTTCCATAAGCCATTTCAGGCTCTCACATCTCAGACTAGCCGTCCACCAACTCCCAATCTTCCCTCACGGGTCTTGGGGTGTGTTGCTTTTGTTCACCTTCATTCCCCTCAACGGAAGAATAAACTTGAGCCTTAAGCTATCCATTGTGTTTTTTGGGTTATGTTACAACCCAGAAAGGATATCGTTGTTATCATCTTTTGAGTAAAAAAATGTTTATTACTCATGATGTGATTTTCCATGAGAATGAAATGTTTTTTGGATCCTCCGTGTCCTCACTTCAGGGGGAGTACCGAAATAGTGAAGTTCTGACCCGAGATAATAGTGAAGTTTTGAGCTTTGATTACTCTACCGTGGCTAGAAACGAGTTGCATGAAGATACGACATCTGGAGAAGGGCAGCAACCCAGGTGTTGTGGTGATCAGCCCACGACATCTAGAGAATGGCGGCAGCCTGTGTGTTTTGGTCATCAGCCCATCGAGCAGCCCATTAAGGAACAACAAACAAATCAGGAAGATGAGCAGCCCACGGGTCCCACGGGGTTTGGGCTTGAAAATGAGGTACAACCAACTAATTGCAGTGGAACCGAGCAACAACTGCAGCAATTGTCAAGGGATTTTTCTCCCGATGTTATATCAGGTCCAAGTATGAATTCGTCTTCTGTTAATTCTCATAACCAATCGTCTCCTACACCGATGCAGCTCCATTCTGTCGCCTTCCAGAGCGTATTAATCGAGGTATTCCCAAACCCACTTATGAGGCAGATCTAAAGTGTAAACACAAGTATTCCGTGAGTGAGCCAAACTCCGATTCAAGAGTGAGATTCCCATTAAACAATTATGTGTCTACTTGTCACCTGTCAGAATCAAATAAGTCATTTGTATATCAATTATCTATTGTATCTATTCCTAACAGTGTGTATGAGGCTTTAGCAGATTCTCGCTGGAAAGATGCAATGAACGAGGAATTAAGATCGTTGAAGAAGAATGCTACCTGGGAAATAACTGACTTGCCAGCCGGAAAAAAATATGTGGGATGCAAATGGGTTTATACAGTGAAATACAAAGCAGATGGAATAATAGATCGCCTTAAAGCACGATTGGTGGCAAAAAGGTATACACAAAATATGGCATCGACTACACTGATATGTTCCCACCAGTGGCAAAGATCAATACAGTTCGTGTTCTACTGTCCTTAGCAGCAAATCTGGATTGGCCTTTGCAACAGTTCGATGTAAAAAATGCATTCCTCCATGGAGATCTAACTGAGGAGATTTACATGGACCTTCCACCAGGGTGTAATGATTCGGACATACGGAAACAAAAGGTATGTAGGCTCAAGAAATCATTGTATGGGTTAAAGCAGTCTCCGAGAGCCTGGTTTGGTAGATTTACCAAGTCCATGAAAGCATTCGGGGTATAGGCAAAGTAATTGGGATCACACGTTGTTCCTGAAACGCCAGAATAGAAAGGTTACAGCTCTCATCGTATATGTGGATGATATGGTGGTTACTGGTAATGATCATGTTGAGCAAGCAGCCTTGAAAAATTATTTGTCCACAGAATTTGAAATGAAAGATCTTGGTTCTTCGAAATATTTCCTTGGGATTGAAGTGTCGAGATGCAAGTCCGGGATATTTCTATCACAAAGGAAGTATGTTCTTGACCTGTTGGAAGAAACCAGTATGACGGCGTGCAAGCCGGTGTCTACTTCGTTGGCCGAAAGAATGAAGTTGGGCATCGATAAGAACCAAGTACCAGTTGATAAAGGGAGGTATCAAAGGTTAGTAGGAAGATTAATGTACTTGGCTCACACTAGGCCGGATCTTGCTCAT
The DNA here is from genome assembly GCA_036320875.1 of Cotoneaster glaucophyllus. Taxonomy (NCBI): domain Eukaryota; kingdom Viridiplantae; phylum Streptophyta; class Magnoliopsida; order Rosales; family Rosaceae; genus Cotoneaster; species Cotoneaster glaucophyllus. The sequence continues at coordinate 10,439,674 of CM070064.1, read as the reverse complement.
GCCTTAAGTGTAATTAGTCAATATATGCACAATTCAGGAGAACAACACATGAGTGCAATTATGAGAATATTGAGTTACTTGAAATGAAGCCCTGGTAAAGGAATTTTATTTCGGAAAAATGGGCACTTCAGAATTGAGTGCTATACAGATGCTGATTGGGCAGGATCAACGGATGATAGGCGCTCGACATCTGGGTATTTCACCGAAATCTAGTAACGTGGAGAAGCAAGAAGCAGAATGTTGTATCAAGGTCAAGCGCAGAAGCCGAATTTAGAGGCATGACACTCGGTATTTGTGAACTCTTGTGGCTTAAGTTTTTATTACAAGATGTGGGGGTCAAACATGGTCAGCCGATGAAGTTATTTTATGACAATAAAGCTGCTCGTGATGTTGCTCATAATCCAGTGCAACATGACAGAACCAAGCATGTAAAGGTTGACAGGTTCTTTATTGAAGATAAGCTAGATAGTAAAGTAATTAAGGTTCCTCCCATAGGAACGGACGACCAAGTAGCAGATATTCTCACTAAGGAGGTTTCTAGTTACAAGTTCTCCAGGTTTCTAGACAAGTTGGGCTTGAGGGGGAATGTTGACTTGTATTAGGATTCCTACAATTGTGGGATTCCTACCATATTTGGTTTCCTAATTTAGGATGTAATTATTCTTTCCTTTATTCTGATAGGATTGTATATGGTTGTATATATACCTTTGTTTGAGATGAAATACAATATCATTGAAAAGCATTCTTTCTTCTAATTAAATATTTGGTTGTACTTGGTGCATTTTTAGGACATTTTTTTGCAGAGGAGCTTGGCTCCTTCAGATTGAGAGGAGTACCTCCTCAATTTAATTTATGTCTGATTTAATGAATTTTCTGTTTATAATCGAAACCATTTATTATTATAGACGACGTTAATTGTTGGAGCGAAAAAATTGAAGTCCCTAAACCCTCTCACAAGTAATTTTGTAATCACGTCGAGAAGTTGAGCACCATTTTTGCTTGCCATCAATGAGGGAAGTTGGGGTACCTGCAAGAATACACTCCGACGCTCAAGTCAGTATTTATTCAAAACAATTGGAGTACATTATAAAGTGATCATGTACTTCCATTTTTTACCCCCTCATATTTGATGGGATTATTAGGCCATCTCCAACCGAATGAGCCCTCTGGCCTCCAAGATATTAATATTTAATTAACAATATAGGGCATATTTGCCTCCATCTCCAATCGAGGGCCATAAGACTCGTTTTAGCCCTGTCACAAAAAACTGTCTCCAACCGAGGGCCAAAGGGCTATAGTATGGAATGTGAAGAATTGAAATAAAATAAGGTAAGACAGTATGAAATGGTGAAAAATATGTGAGAAATGGTGTAGGAAAAAAAATTAGAAATTAAAAAAAAAAAGGCTATTAAAGAAAAAAAAGAAAAAAAGAGGGCTAGAACCAAAAAGGTTTGTAAACCCTAAACCTAAAGTGGGCTGAAAGAACATAAATAAAAATAAAAATAAAAACTGGGCTGGGTTGTGGAAAAGGAAAAAAAAATGGGCTAGCTGCAGATGGCCAGCTGGTTGGCCCTCTGGCCCGTTCAGATTTCATGGGGCCCATGAGCCCTCTGACCTAGTCCTCGATTGAAGACGGTTTTCGGACTATTTTCGACCATCTGGACCCTTCGGTTGGAGATGGTCTTAGCTTTTTTTGGGCATTCGAGTCTTTGCACTAAGTCTCACTTTCCTTCTATTTTCCATGTTCCATGTTCCCACTGGAAGAGCCAAGCACAAACTCCCCTAGGCTATAGCATAGGGAGAGTTTTGATTCTCAAGCTTAAAAATATTAATCTTTTGGACTAGTTTATGATTTTTAATTGTTATATTCCACTTGGCAAATGAAAATTTGATGATTAAGACTGTTTTTAAGAGTAATAAGAGCTAATAGATGTTAAATAAACTCATCACTTTAACCAATATTATATTTTAATAGTAATAAATTAAATCTTCCATACCACAAATGGTTCCTTATTTTATTCACTTGAAAGCTTTGAAGGTTAGAAACCTAGAAAACATAGCATAAAATTCTTGCTTCAAATTATTACGTTCAAGTTTTTACTATTATATAACTTTATGTAGGCAACAAAGAATTAAAATTTGATTTCGTAGTAATAATTTTAGCTTAGCCTACTCACCGAATCATTTCTGACTACGCCATTGCATGTTCCATCTTTTTTTTTTTTTTTTTTTTTTTTTTTTGAAAAATTACTAGATGGTAACTTCGCTACAACAATCCATCCTTTTAGAGGCCACTAGCGTCAGAAATTGAACTAAATTTCCGCGTTTCATGGTCTATGTTCTATGTTCCATGTTCCATGTTTAATCAGTTCCATCTCTTTTTTTTTTTTAAAAAATGACTAGCTGGTAGTTTCGCTACAACAGTCCATCATTTTAAAGGCCACTAACGTAAAAAATCGAACCCAATTTCCACGTTTCATGTTCTATGTTCCATGAAAGTGTTTAATCGTGCTTCTTTATCTTCATATCCCTCCCTATTTTACTTCCACCCCCCCCTTTTTTTATTTTTGGTCGAAATCATTTCCACCCTCTTTCACATGCCCGCCATTGGCCTTAAACAGCCAACAGTAAAAGACCATGCTCTCACAGTAATCCAATCCAATCCAATGCAATCCAATCCAATCCATTGGGCACTGAACAGAATTATCTAATTACATCTGGATTTGGTTTTGACTGACCGCCTTATCCCAATTCCATATCCCTCCCTCTCAATTTCCAATGCCAGAAAGACCCATCCTTTAGAAAATCCGATTCAAAAATCGTTTCCAAACACCCACAATGCCACCGCCCGCGGCGCTCTCAGCTTCCTCCTCCTTCACTCTCCTCTCCCCACCTCCCTCCCCAAAACCAAAGCTCCCGCCTTTCTCCCCCACAAAACGCTCCTTCGCCATCACCCCACGTCGCCACCCCCTCCACTCCGCCCCCTCCTCCGCCGTCCGATGCGCCGTCATCGAAAAAGAAACCCCCGAGGCCCACCGCCCCGATACCTTCCTCCGCGAGAACTCCTCCTCGTCCTCCGTCCGCGCCCGCTTTGAGAAAATGATAAGAGATGCCCAGGACACTGTCTGCGCCGCCATTGAGGCCGCGGACGGCGGCGCCACATTTAAAGAGGACGTGTGGTCGAGACCCGGTGGTGGCGGAGGCATCAGCAGGGTCCTCCAGGACGGCGCCGTTTGGGAGAAGGCTGGTGTCAATGTCTCTGTTGTGTACGGTGTTATGCCTCCTGAGGCTTACCGAGCTGCCAAGGGCGCCGCCGCAGCTGATCATAAGCCTGGCCCGGTTCCCTTCTTCGCTGCCGGAGTTAGCTCGGTAAATTCGTGAGTTGTGCTGTGTTTGTGAACAAAGAAATGTTGGGTTGTCTTATTTTTGTGTGTGTAATATGTGGGGTATGATTGATTGCTTTCAGGTTTTGCATCCGAAGAACCCATTTGCGCCTACTTTGCATTTCAATTATCGGTATTTCGAAACCGATGCTCCCCAAGGTTAGTAACTTTGTTGTTGATTGTACATTGCTTAGTTAGGTGGTGTTAATAGGTAGGCAGTCTTGAATCCGTCGTTTATCGAAGTACTGAAGAAGTAGATGATCTCAAATTGAGTATACCATTTTCGTTCATGCTTATGTTGAATAATGCAAAACCAAGGATTAGACAGATTGACAACGGATGGGTTGAATTGGACGTTAATGTGCAGAGGTTGTTTTTACATAGAAAAATGTGAAACCCTTAAAACATAATCCGCTGGGCACTAGGATTATGCTCACTCAATTGCTATAAAGGATATGTTGAGATTCTGAGTAATGCCTTTGTGGGTTAATTAACAGTGAATAATGATAAGAATTGCAATGTTGATAAAACTATCAGTTACATTAGTAGAACAATATTAAGATTAGTGACCGAGGTGGAAAATTTGCCTGTTCCTTGTATCACTTGTGTATATATAATGTTATGAAAAAGAGAGCTGCTGGGACTCTATGTTGATTTGTCATATTTGTGCAGATGCTCCTGGAGCACCGAGGCAATGGTGGTTTGGGGGTGGTACTGACTTGACACCTGCTTATATTTTTGAGGAGGATGTTAAGCATTTTCATTCAGTATGTATAATCATTTTCATTCAGTATGTACTCACAACAGACAACTTTCCTCGTGGTGTTTTGTCTCCGGTGTTTTAACATTCTTTTCTTTTGAAAAACGCTGGGTGACTGACTTTAACTAAATGCATACTAATGTTAGCCTAAATCTGTAGGTTCAGAAAAGTGCTTGCGACAAATTTGATCCTGCCTTCTATCCTCGGTTCAAGAAATGGTGTGATGATTATTTCTATATCAAGGTATTTTACCGAACCTTTTTGACTGTTATGTATTATGATTCTATAATATGGCATTGATGTTGCATTGATTTTTTCTAAACTCTAATAGTCAATTTGGACAACTTCCCAGGAACTAACAAAAGACGTGCCTGTGTGCCAAATAACTGCGTTCTTGTTTCTGTTTGCTTATATTATACTGGTGATATTATTCTGTGAAATTAGTATGTCGACGTTCTCATCGTAATGCAATTATTTGTGGATTGTGATTGTTGTCATGTCAAATTACCAATTATTACAAATGTACTGAGGTTTACCCATCAAGAAGTTCCTGATGTACACATAAAAGGCATACCATTTAATACTACATCCACTAGGCATGTAATGTCTGTACTTTCTCATGTTTGTGGATTGTAGTCAATGAAGGGTAAAACCCTTTCGCCACTTCCCAATCATTTACTCTTAAAATACTTGTTTATTTTTAATTACGATGCTGACTAAATGGGTAGAAGTAAAACTATTAATGATCTAGGACTTGGTGCGGATGTCAAATTACTATGTTTGCCTGATATTATTTGCTTTATATTTGACAATCATCTTCGTATGCAGCATCGAGATGAGAGGCGAGGACTTGGAGGAATATTTTTTGATGATCTAAATGACTACAATCAGGAGATGCTTCTTTCTTTTGCCACAGGTATTGCTTAGAAAAATAGAATGCTCGCTTTGTGTATTTTCTGTTAATTGTTTCATTCTTGTTGAGCGACTAAACCCTCTTCCTGCATGGACTTCTGTTGACATGAAGAATGTGCAAATTCTGTGGTCCCTGCTTACCTGCCGATTATAGAGAAAAGAAAGGACCTACCATTTACAGATCAGCAGAAGGAATGGCAGCAATTGCGAAGAGGGCGCTATGTCGAGTTCAATTTGGTATGAAAATAAGTCCTTAAGGCATTTAAAGACTTTCATATCATCAAGACTTAAGTAAATGAGGTCTAATTCATCTTTTTCTTTTAAACAAAAGGTTTATGATCGTGGAACTACTTTTGGACTAAAGACTGGAGGTCGAATTGAGAGTATTCTCGTCTCTCTTCCACTGACTGCTCGATGGGAATATGACCATGTAAGCGATATTTTATTGACACTACTGAAAATGGAACAGTTTGAACTTTTGAACTCGTAATTGAGGGAGTGATCTTATTGTTTGCTGTGCAGAATCCAGAAGAGGGAAGCGAAGAATGGAAACTATTAGATGCTTGCATCAACCCAAAGGAATGGGTTTAAGGTTTTGAAGTTTATTTTTAATTGTATGACCTTGATTTTTTACTTCTGCCCCCATTCCTCGTTTTCTTATATCATCTTCCGTTCGATTTTTTTCTTTAGTTTGAGAGTTAGAGGTTAGCAGTCGATATCTTGATCAAGTGTAGTGTATGTACAAGGCGATGTAAGTTGTGAATCCTGAAAGAATTGTCATCTTTTGTAAGGTTAGAAGCCCTTGTTGAATAAATCTCGAGATGATTAACATTTTCGAACTTCTTAATATCCGGTAAACTAATCTGATAGACGGACAGGTTGATGTACGGTTTTTGTCAATGGAAGAAGGCTCGGAAATGAATACAAACTCTTTTTTTCCACGTCGTGTTAGCAAGGTTTTCTTTCTCTTCTGATTGCCTTGCCAATTGATGAAGATGGAATGCAGTTGACAGGGGCAATGCTTGATCACCACGAACCCCGTCCGTCTAGTTACACAGCCTAAGATCTCACTCGAAGCAGAGACGTTTCGAGCTATAGTGACAACCAACCCAATCAAAAGTTCAAAACCAAAAACCATACACTTAAGCAAATACCGCTTCAGATGCAGATACTGATTCAGACATACAGACATTCAAACAGATTAAAACATGCAGAAAGATTCAAATGCAGAAGAGAGTTTCTAGCAAGGCATAAGGTTTCCAGTAAGGTTAGGATATGCGGGGCATAAGGTTTCAAATCCTTATCTACTTATCAATGCTGCAAGCAAAGAAAAAAAAAAAAAGAAACATTGAGAGGTTTCAAATCCTTGCAAAATTCCAGACCCATTAACCTTGGAATTGACTAAAACTGCCGGAGTGTATAAGGTGCTAACAATGAATTGCATATATTACCACAAGGGTGCGAAACAGGGAATTGACTTTCAGGACAAACAATAAGATCCTATAACCTTCGGCAGCCGAATATAATTACAAAGATGTATAAAAACTTCATGAAGATTTTCAGTTAGAGCAAAATATGTTGGTAAATCAGAGAGGATCAATTTCATTGTACAAAGCATGAAAATATATTAAGCACCAAGTTGGAATTTCAAGTCATGTCACCAGCTTTGAAACAAGGCAATCGTGAGCCCGTTACATGCCACCACAAGAAACTTTGTCATAAGCAACGACTAGTTGTTCTTGCAGAAAATATGTTGGTAAACCACAAAGTAACATTTCCTTGTACAAGGCGTGAAAAGATAGTAACAATCCTTAAGTGGTGACCATACAAATATTCAGCACCAAGTTGGAACTTCAAGTCATGTCACCAGCTCTGAAACTAGGCAATCGCGAGCCCGTTACATGTTACAGTCGTTGGCTTTGTGGTCTAAGGGATTGTTTTACGCATGCCTTGACAAGTTGTTGCAGATGCACATGTGCAACAACGACTCTCAAATTGTCGTAAATTCCATAATCCTCTACTACTTTTTGTTGCCTACTAGTTTGACTCCATAGTTGTTGCTTATATCCATCAGTAACAGGTATGCCGTACGCTGCGTATAGTGGATTTGTTTACATCTCCTACAACTCCTTTCTGCTTCGTTTTCATTTCTCCAGCTACACAGCATTCCCATTTTTTAAGAGTATCATCCTTAGAATTTTTAAGCCAATCTAATATGGATCCGGCGGTTCGCTGTGATCTACTGCATAGGGATCACTCAAATCATTGCAAAATGTATACTGCATCGGATCAGCAATCCACTAGATTTCAGTGCAAATACCATCTGCGTGAAATAATCGTCTTCATGAAAATAAAGAGTGAATGAACAGATTTCTTAGGAAATATCCTGAAGCATAATGTTGAATCAAGGTTTGTCGTCCAAGGACCAATAACTCTTGGTTCTGCAAACAATGTTACTATATCCATAATGGCAGGAACAATTGAGGCAAGAATCTTGAGGATAATTAAACAAAAAGAATACTGAATATATAAAAGAGTATTACATAATCTTACTATATGTTTATACGATGTTTTTTTTATTATTTTTTTTTTTAGGAAACTAGTTAATATGATGTTTCAAACGCAAATAAAGTTACATTATACCCCAAGAAAGGAGGGAACGAAAGCATCACAACCTGAGTTTTGGATGTTTTCACTACTTCCCAGTTGCTGGTGAAACTAAAGTCTCTACATACAGAGCAAATGCAAGCCTGAGCTGCTTTTTAGGTTTAAGAACACTTCTGTATCTGTTTTCCCTTAAATCATATAATTTTAGATCACCCTGTCTCAAGCCTATGAAAACTTTATCATCCTCTGAAACGTACACGGGATGTGAAAGGTCTTGATCTTCCAGCACAATCAGTTTGGTCCAAGATTGTTCAACTCCATATTCCATCATCACCCATATTTCTGTATTCCCAAATCTGAAAATGTCAAATGAACACAAAAGGTGAGAACTTTTATAAACCCCAAGATCTGCCCCCAGAGATATATCTCGGAGAACATTGGGTAACGGCACTAGCTCCTGAAATTTTTCCTTTGCTAAATCGAAAGAGGTTATTGTTATTGATTTCGGACCTATTGACCCATCTGCACGACGTTTAACGTTTAGCCAATGTAGGGCGCCGTTCAACAACAAACCCCGGTCGTCCCCAATATGATCGAGACCTTCAACAATCCTCCATGAACCCGGTTTCAGTGTAAAGACAAAAACTTCATCGGTTCGATCTGCACTTAGACAGTTGCAAATGACTTTGTAATCATCAGTCGCAGAATCATAACCAAATCCATAAAATGCCGGAAGGAAAGGTTCTGGACTGGGTTTTGGTATCTTCTTGGAATTGCCAGTACAAGGATTCCACAACAAAGTGTAATGGCAATTTATAAAAAGACAAATCAGGCCATTGCTAGAACCCATGATCCGCACATTTCTGTTGTCAGGCTGCGTTAATGGTAATTTGTGCTTTCTGCAGCGTGGAACAACTACACGACTAATATTTTCGTGCTTGTTCTTCGTTAAAAAAGACAGTAATGATTCGTAGTCTATGGACTTTATCAGAATATGCCGCCTGTTTGTAAACATTAGCAGCCTCAAGTTGGTGCTGTGTCTAACTGCTTGGCTGCGCTGTTTTCTAACAAAATTAGGGTCGGAGATTAAGCTACACCATGACTTGCATACACGCCGACATCGTAGTAAGGATTTCCCTGGAACCCATGAGAGTATCTCAAGGATAATGTCATTGCTGAAAATACAGGCGCCATCATCAGAGGGCACCAGTTGCGTCTCTCGTTCCAGGAGGACGCCGTCCGCCATGTTAATTAGATTATCGAATCCATCTCATCTAACTGCAAAAAGATCCATAAAAATGTCAGAACAAAAATTGAAAGAAAAGTAGAAAAAACCTAATGCTTTTACGTATGTAGGGTTTATAAAATGAGAGGAGCTGGCCAAGTTCGACGTGCCGCAAGAGCTAGGAATTCGATCCTATACTACCATTTAAAAATCTCATAAATTTTTTGCCATCATATTGGGACGAGGAAAGAATAATCAACAAATAATCATCCGAATCATAGAGTTCTAGCCACGCCAAAAAAAATCAGAATCATCCAAATAAAAAACCCTAAAATAGTTGTAAAGTTGACGAAACAATATGGAAAGATGTAGAAAAAAAAAAGAATAAAACTAGCAAAATATGTGTTAATTAAAAAAAATCCATACCTGTGATTATCAGCGGGACAGGTGAAGGGAAGAAGATGAAGAGACAAGAGCTTTGTGCGTTGTGCAGGGAGAAGCAGGGAGGGGAAGATTTCATTAAGTTTGATGCGTTATTGGGGAATGGGTGGCCATTTTAAAGGAGATGTATTCAATTGAGATTTTGAAGGATTTTAATTGTTTAATGAAAATAGAGGAACGAATATACTGTGGTGCTCCACGGTATGCGGGTTACCCCTGGGGTGTGTATTTCACATCTATTCTTTACGAATGATTCGGTTAATTTTTTGTCATACAAGAGGTTCGGGGAGTTCTAGAGGTGTTTGATTATTATGCGGACGGTTTCGGACAACTTATTAACAGGGAGAAAAGTTCTTTATTCTTTGGGGCAAATTGGAATACACGGCACAGGAAGAAAATTGGGCGGTGTACCCAAATTCAAGATAGGGAAGGGTTTGGGAAGTACTTGGGATTGTTGGCAGATTTTGGGCATTCCAAGTGTGCGGTGTTTGAAGAAGTGCGGAAGGGTATGGATGCACGGTTTAACAGGTGGGCAGAGCAATATTTATCACAAGCGGGTAAGGAGGTGTTAATCAAGGCGGTTACGATGGCTATGCCAAACTATGCGATATCCTGTTTCAAGCTTCTGGTGAGTACGTGCAAAGAGATGGAGCACGAAATAGCGAGTTTCTAGTGGAGGCAGGGCCGGTCTAGAGATTTTTGAGGTCCGAGACGACGCCAAAAAATGTGCCCTCACTTTATATAAGAAAATTATTTGTTTTTACTTGTAAGACATCGATAAAATTATACTTAAAAAATCATTTCAAACTTAATAATTTAGAAACACAGAAAAACTATTTTATTTTGTGTCGTGAGAAGGAAACAAAAAAACTTCAGGTTTACAAGTAGATAGATATGAGTTTTGTTTTTCATATGAACTTTTAAAGTGTTTTTGTATAAATCCTGAGGTGTTTTTTCTTATTTACTAACCTTGTCAATATGGGATTAAAAAAATAATGATGTTTTTGAGTCTTTAATTGATATGTATAAGTAATAAATGGGTACTAAATTTGTTAGATCCCACACCTACCAACGGGGGTTGATGTGCCTTATATGTAATGCCCACCTTGCCTTTTGGGAGTTCATTGGCTTCAGGTTCCGTAGGAACTCCGAAGTTAAGCGAGAATGAGCCAGAGCATTCTCAGGATGGGTGACCCATTGGGAAGTTTGGATAGGGGATGATGTGCCTTATATGTACATGCCCACCTTCATATAGCACGAGGCCTTTTGGGAACTCACTGGCTTTGGTTTCCATCGAAACTCAGAAGCTAAGCGAGTTCGGGCGAGAGCAATCCCATGATGGGTGACCCACTGGGAAGTTCTCGGGTGAGTTCCCAGAAACAAAATTGTGAGGGCGTGGCCGGGGCCCAAAGCGGACAATATCGTGCTACGGCGGAGTCGAGACTGGGATGTGACAAAATTAAACTTCTTGATGACACGTCATATGATTTGCAAATTTGGTCTAAAAATTTAGTCAACGCATTACTCTTTGTTGAAGATTAGAATTGAATTGGAACAAATGTTTAAAAGTAACAACCCACATAGCTACTAGCTACTAATTAAAAATAAATTAACAACCAAACAAAAATTCGTAAAAATTGAAAAGAATAAACATGCACTTAGCATTTCGAACTTAGGACCTCTCATTAATTTTAAACAACAAAAACCATTGATTCTAAGTAAACTTCTTGATTATATAGCTAAATTTTATATATTTATACTCTTATGAAAAGAAATTTGTAAAAATTGAAAGGTAAATAAGCACACATGGTATTTTGAATCCAAGACCTCCTCATTAATTTCAAACAACAAAACCACCAGTGAGTTTGATTGATTTTGATTTGGGTAGGTGGAATGTAGAGTTGGTACATGAGCTTTTTGATTTGGGTAGGTGGAACGTGGAGTTGGTACAAGAGCTTTTTGATGAGAATGAGTCAAAGTTATTTATGGTATTACCATTGAGTTTGATTGGTTGTAAGGATATGATTATTTGGCATCATACAAAACATTGAGGGTATACGGTTCGGACAAGGTATAAGGTTGAGATGGAGTTGCAAGCAAATGGGGAGTTTGGAAGAAAGGGGTATGGGCATAGGTAGTGGGAAGGTTGAAGGAGACTGGATGTGGAAGGGAATTTGGGGACTTCATGTTCCGAATAAATTTATGTGGAGATGTTGCAACGGTTCATTGGAAATAACGTGAAATTACGAAAATGTCACGTAAGATTCGTTTTCTTGTCATGTCACGTAAGATTCTTTTTCTTGGCTTATCCTTATAGTACTCGTTGTTACAAACGCATGGGCACATGCATAATTGAATTTGGAGCTAAAACGAAGAATTTACAAGATTCGGAACGATAAGGGCATTTTGGTAATTTTCTAAGTTGAGATATTTTTCACCTCGGACCACTCCCAGGCTGACACGTGGCAGGTGACCCCATTTTTTGGGGTGTTCTTCCAATGAGTTCTCCCCCTCTCTCTCATCTTTCCTCTCTTTCTCCTTGACTCTCCCCGATAAACACTATCCCTCGCTCTCATTATTATCTTTCTATCTGTGAGCCACCACCTTGTTTCACCTTGCTCCAGCGAGCTCCATCACCTCTTCAGCATACCACACCACCATCTTCCTCACTTTATACCTAGAACGACAGCGAGTTCACAAACCCGAGCTTGGACCGAGATCTTACTCTCTCTGCAGTGGCAGAGGTCATTGTTTGTTCCTCCTCCGACAAATCATCGGTAAAATCTCTACTTTCTGAATTAGGGTAAGTCTCGGGAAACCCCCCATATTCCTTCGTTTTATGTCGTTGGTATCAACTTAGGTGTGATGAGTCGTGTTTGTATGCAAAAATCACCTTGGAAAATATTTCCCAGTTTCCGGCGAGGAACCCGGCGGCCTTTGAGCAATTTTCCAGCCAACACTGTCGATAACTCGGCCCCATTTTGGTATGAATTTGTTCTCCATGTTTCTAGCTTCAATACAGCTTTTGAATCATCGATTTTGGTTGAGTTTTGACCCCATAACAGAGCCGGAGAAATTTCCCAGCCAAAACCCCCAGAAATCGGCGTTATTCTTTGTTAGGTCCGGCAACCCACGAACCTAACCAGGTCGACCCGACCCACAACCCAGAACCGACCCAAAATTGGCCCAACCCATTTGGGCCATGCAACCCAATAACCTAAAGCCCAACCCAACCAACCAGGCTCAAACCCAAACCCAGTATTAGGCCCAAAACCCAGATCCAACCCAGAACCCATCAATTCGGCCTAGATCCGATTCGGATTTGACCCGACCGGAGCCTGAAACCCAGATCCTATGTCGGCCTGTGGGTCCACACATTGAGGGCCGTTTAGGTCGGCGTGCTGGAGGTACTGTGCTTCAACGCTGTTCACAGCTGCGCCGAAGACTTTTCTGGCGACCCAAGCGCGTATGGCGGCGAGTGCGAGAACCCAAGGTCCCTCCTTAGGTTTTTCGACGTGCCAAATCCGCTATCCGTTTTCTGAAATTCGATCGTTTTAATAGAGTTTTACTAAATGGCCTTTATATATGGTTAGGTGCATCGGTAGGAAATGACACCATCCTTGCTAATTCGAGCGGCTCTCGGGCAGTGAAATACATGTGAGTGGACCCCTTCTTAACTTATATGTTTTTATAAAATATTAGCCTAGCATGCATTTCATATTTCATGATTGAGCATGTTTTATAATATGTGTTACGGAGCATTTATGATTTATTTAAATTGTTTTTATGAAATATTATTGAATTATCGAATATACATTTTACTAAAGGTTATGAAATATTAGGTTTTCGTTTATGAGCCCCTATGGATTTACGATGGTGATTTATTCGGATTTATGAATATGACTTAATATGGTTTATGAAATGAGGTTTTGAACTTTTGAGCTCCGATGTTTTATTACGAGTTTTTGAGAAATGGTTTTTGGTACTTACCTAATGGGTTATCATACAACACATACACACAACACGGGTATAACGTCTATGGCCATAGGACACAATTGATGACATTTATGATATACCCCCAGCTTCATTGGCGAAACCAGTGTCGGACAGCTTCACTAGCCACGGCTAGTGTCGGTGTGTACGTCCTGCTATTTTATTCAGCTTCACCTTCGGGTGATGGACAGATACTGCCTTCGGGCGACTATGATACCCTTAGTGAGTACAATATTGATGAGATTTACAGATTTGCCTTCGGGCGGCGTCACCATTATTAAGCATGGTTTTACACGTACATGTTTTATGAAGGTTTTCATGGCATGCTAGGGTATTTCTTAAAACCTACTATGTAGTATTATATGTGTTTTCAAAACACAGGGTTATTATGTTCATAAATAAAATGTTTTCCTATTATTAGTATTATTATAAATTTGGTCCACTCACCTTTTTGGTTTTGCACCCCCATAAGAGTCAGAATTGAGGCATACGATCCCTGCGTCAGGGCACTTCCGCTCAGGCATCTTCGAATCTCCTCTGTGTAGGACCCATTCCTCGGTTCGTACCTTTCTATAATAATTCTTTCACCTTATTCTTGGTTAGTGGTATGCTCTGAACACGGTTCTGCATTAGTATATTTCTTTTTAATCCCATATTTTAATTTGCATGTATGTTTAAAATGGCTTCGTCACCCTCAGGTGTCGACCAGCACGTGCCTACCCTGGTATGTGGAGATATCAGGGTTGAGTCGTGTCAGGGAAGAGGCATTTTAATTCGGCAATCTTGGCGGAAGAAGAGGCTATTTGTAAGGCTCTTGTATTCTGCAAAAAAAATGAAGGATTCCTGAAGTTGGAGATTGAATCAGATGCCCATGTGTTGGAGAGATTTTTTCAGTGTGACCGGTACACGAGGTGGTACACTACATGTCACTATACAAATGGTGGGATATGTGTGTTAAAAAGTTAATAACTTTAAAAATAAAAATTTTCACCACTTACATAAAAACACGTAGTGTAGCACTCGTGTTCTCGTCATAATAAAAAATTTCTCCAAATGTTGATGCAAATAATTAACGATTAACAAGGAGATTGAAATGGATGCTGATTTGGGATGTCTTTTGTTTGATATTGATTCTTTGGTGAAGCATGTTGATGATGTCAAGTTCAGGTTTGTGACGCGAGGTAGTAACCTAGTTGCTCACAGGGTTGCCTTGTTACTGCCAAACATGGTGGTCCGTTTGTTTGGGACGAGATTGGCCCTGATTTTTTATTTAACATTTTTGCTATGGATGAAAGCATTCCGATTAGATCATAAATAAAGTCAATCTTTTGACAAAATAAAATAAAATAAAATCTAGGGGTATTTAATTGGAATTTTAAGTGATTTTATGAATTTATGGTATTTTCAATCAGGATTTTTAAGATGGTTTATTAAAATAGTTGGAAATCCGGGTGTATTCAATTAAGAATTGATTTTAAAGAATTTTAAAAAGTTGAGAAATTTGAGAGAATTACAAATATTTTATAGGGTAATGCTAGAGAGACTAAATTTGGAAACAAAATTTGTAAACTAAATGATTAGTCACCAATAGAAATGAGCACATTTATCAACACTTAAGTAGAAAACCAATAATCAACTCCCATGTCCTTTAGTTTCAAAATTTAGTCTCACTAATATTACCCATTTTATAGTGTATTTTAAGCATTCACAAATCTCATCTCTTTCCCTGAGAGTTTGAGAGAATTGAATCAAAACCTTACATGAAATCTCTATAAATCAATTAAACTTTATCAAAATCTTTCATGGAATCTCTATAAATCCATTAAAATCTATTAAAATTCCAATTCAATACACCCAGGTAATTTTTTTTTTGGTTGTTTTATTAACGTCCTAAGTTGAAAACATCCCATATTTTATTTTTCTATTAAAATTTATCGTAATACACTCTAGATACTTTCCCATAATAGTCTCACTCTCATCCCACTCTCTTTATACACCCCACGTTTTATTTTATTTTTATTCTTAACTTCTGTGTGAAAACACTAAAACTAAGTTAAGGAAAAATGAAGTTATTATTTGCATCTAAAGATATATGAACTCTGAAAAAACCCACAAAAAAAAAACTTCATGGGTGCGTCATGCTGACGTATTCTATGTAGTCAAACCTCGTTCTCGTGGCCCATGGGCTCCCGCTCGACTGCCACTCTCTCTGGTTCTAGCCAGCATTCTTCCTCTGGCCGAAGTTCGACTCCAACTCGTACATCTCCAACCTCCGGACCTTCGTACCCTTCGACACGCTCTGATCTGAGCTCCAGTAATCAATCTTATGAGATGATTACACTTGGCTTTGAGCTATAACTCAATAAAACAAACAACTAAGGGCAGCATATGGACTATGATCCTAAGGAACTGAATACAAGTTGTGGAGCTTAAAATAATCCCAAAAATTCCAGAGGCGACACATAGATTTTTATTATAGAAAGACAAGATTGCCCTCAATAAATGGGCAGGCTTCTTAGATACTCCTACGCACAGCTTACATCCCTGAAGGTCCAAACAACTGAATACAACTCCCACCTGCCCTTGTCGTGGAAAAGTCAAAGCATGATTAATTACCCAAATCCTATCTTTAATACATTCCCAATTAAAAATTGACTCTAATCAAGTAAGTAATCTCAATTTAAATAAATTAGGGATAATTACACCATTATCTCAAGATATTATTTCCTATTTAATAACTTGAGAATATTTCTCCATAAACACATTGGCCAATAAGATGCCGCCACGTGTAGGGTAAAACCCTAACATTGTGGCCGGCCCTATCCCTATAAATACCTCATATTCTACCAAATTTTCAGAGCTTTTGCTACCCTAAAAAAGCCCTAAACACTTTACTCTCTCTCAGAGAAACTGACTTAGGCATGAAAGATCCATTGGCCTAACCCTTTACCTCGTGGGCACGTGAGGGTTAGGTCTTTGACCAAAGGTGTTGATTGTTTTGCAGGTGCATTTTTGTCAAGACTGAAGACGGCGGAAATTTGCATCAACACAAGTAACATTAATCAGCAAAATCATTTATATTTCAATATATCTTACCACAAGTGTGCGAAATGGGGAAATTGACTTTCAGGACAACACTACTAGAAATTTGGTTAAAAGACACCATTTTCATTGGTGTCTATTGTCAATTGTGGACACTCACATTGGTGGCAAGCCTCAATTGCCACCAAGCAGCCACTAAATTAGAGAACATGTCCTATGTAGAGTGATAAGCTCATATTTATATATATTTTACATCAAATTCACTTGTCTTTTCTTAGTTAGTTCCTTATATTTTTGAGCTATTTACTTTGTTTTTGTGTTTTGTAGGATTTGTCAAGCAAATAAAATAAAAATAGCATATGTGGAATTTTAAGTAACAAATTCGTCAAAACTGCCTGTGCAGGTCAGCTGACTTTGGAAGCAATTTTCGGACAGCTCAGAATGATTTAGAGAATGAGCCTTATATGATTGGAAAGCTACAGATGTCTATTTTCTGGAGCATTTCGCGGATTGTTAATATCATTTTTCTAGAAGAAGTTATGGCCGTTTTAACACTGAAAGGTTGACAAGAGGCTGAGCAGTTTGTAACTGAAATGAAAGCAATAAACCCAATAAATCTATCAGCCAAAATTGATGCAGCCAAGAACAATTCAGCTGAAACCTATTCAAATATTATAGGGAATGGAATTAAAGATGAGGATTAAGAGGGAGTAATTGGCATAAAGGCTACCCAAAGAGTTACAATTGTTTTACCATTTCCTCTCACTTATTGTCATCACTAAATGGCTATGAGTGAGTGAGTTAAGGAGAAGAAAATGATGCAGCAAGAATTGGTATAAAAGCAGCATTGGGGAAGGAAGGAAATAGGCGGAGGCCTCATATGTCTTTCTTTTGGTTTTATTTAAGAATTATGTGTAACTAAATTTTTAGTAGTTAGGGGCTGTTTTGAAGCCCCGAATATGATTGCAAGCGTGCTATGACATTTCGTTTCAATTTCTTTTATGAATGGATGAAAATTGGCTCACTACTTATCTCATTGATGAATTCTTTATGTGTTTTCTATGGATGCATACTTAGTGAGCATATCTAGGATTCTAATGCTATGAATATGTGTGTGCCTGCCCTTGTCGAATGAGGACCTACATATGTTCTAGAGTAGTACTTGTTAATTGCGATTAACATGTGGACCAATTTCTAGGATAAGTAAGACAACGCCAGTACTTACGATGCCTTGTGATGACTCAAACTCTTTTCGTTCTTAATGATTTTTACTTGTTAAATCTATGAACACGCCATTCTAGATTGCATGCTAGGGACTAAGTTACGTTGAAAACGCCATTCTCTTAACATACTACATAAGAAAGAGTAATAGGTTGAGTTCTGACATTGAGCCAACTTGAGCATCTTCATCCGGAAATAAAAGGAATTTGAATGAAACATAACATGTTTGCATGATTATTTGGTGGTGGATAGCACTTCCCCTAACTCGTTTTCTTAATTTGTGAACTACAATATATTTTTACTACTTAAAATTTGTTTCTGTCCTGTTTTTGTTCGATTTAATTTAAATATCAAATCAACTCCAAAAATCCCAAAAATTTGTGTGAGTGTAGTTCCGTGTGTCTAGTATCTGCATATAAAATTTTGTAGACTTTAGACAAGTATAAGTTGGTCTAATAATTATTTTTCGGTGGCTGGTCAGTAGGGACAGCAACCCAATTTTTGTGACATTTAAAGTAGTTAGATAAAACAATCTTCTGCGGGAAAGACCCTTATTTTCATATGCTACAATTGACAAATCTTAGTGTTAATAAGGAAAATCAATAGGATATTTGTGTGCTACTTTGTGGTGTGCTTTTAATCCTATCATAGAGGACTCTATTGTAACAATAGCTACCCTTAATACATTGGTGGCATCTGAAAACAGTGTCACCCTAAATCATTGGTGGCATCTGAAAACAATGCCACCTTAAATCATTGGTGTCAAAGTTGCAAATTGTGTTTTAAAAAAAAAAAGGACGCCTCGTATGGTATGAGCACTCAGATTGCAATTTCATATTTTTTTTTCTTGTGAGAAAGCAAATTGTAATATCATTGATATAAGAATACAACTACAAATTTGCATAACTAATCTTTTATACAATTTTGCACAAACGTTGGTAACGATGAGTGGTAACAAATATACTGAAAATTTAGAATCAATGAAGGTCTAAATGACAAAAACTTCCCTTACTGAAATCACAATTCTGTTACATGATTAAATTACTTTAGACTTACATTTGCACCACTTTAACAGATCCAAAGTGCTCATTTTGCAAATCCTTGTAAAATCTTTGCTCCAAGCTATTAGTGATCTGCGGGGAGAAAATGGAAACACATGAGATGGAACATAAAAAGAATTTGTTTTATAAGTATGCACTTAGAGGAGAGCAAGTAAAACATAAGACACCTCCCTGTTTGGTGGCATGTTTAGATGTTTACTATAGTTAGTCAGTTATTTTGAGCTTGGAAATCTATTTGGCCTGGCCTCTAGCTCTGTTTGTTGTACTTTGGGGACTGCTTTGTAGTCTGTTATTACTAAATTTCCTTCTTTCAAAAGAAAAACAGGTAAAATGCGAACATAGAATTACAAGGTCTAAACATCAACTTGAAAAACAAAAATATTAAAATCAGATAACTTAAAAGGAAAGATATAGCTCCTACACATACTCATGAACCCAAACATCATGCACAAATACAAGAAATCGAAACCCATTCCTCATTTCAAACCAATAGGCAGTCTGAAATATAGGCAATTGAACCAACAATTATATTGGGCATTAAAAAAAGTAATCTTCTCACCTTATCTCTAATGAAGCTTTAAACCTTCTCTCTGATGATCTCATGTGTGCTTGGTTCCTCAACACTCCCAATGTGCTTGAATAATGCTGTCAAAGAAGATGAGGTACATTATGAAAGAAAGAGATTTCGATGATCCTAGATGTATCAAGTGTTGAACTTAAGGCTAGTAAGAAAAATACATAAATCTGCATAAAATGTGTATGCGTTTGTACATATATACATATTTACTTATAAATAAAAATGCTAACTTACAATCTGATGTAATGAAACATCAGTTAATTTGTGATAAACATGTAATCTGTAATCGTGCACTATCACTTAATTTGAAGATTACAAATATACCTATAACATCTTGCCACAAAAGCACATCATCATGCTCCACAAATTCCTCTAAAACCATCAACAAAGCCCAACATCAGACTCATATAACACAACCACCATACTCACAGGATCACAATTCCTAACAAAGAATGGAAAAAAAATTACCAGTGTGTTGAGGTGTAAAATATGCCAAGAAATAGAAAGTTAATTAATTAATTTACAATTGATTAATCAATTAAAAATGATGGGAAGCAGTCGGTTAAAAAAAAACTGCCCACTATTTCGATAGTGTTTCACAAATAAGTTCCACAAACTCAAGTCAATAAAAAGACCTGAAACAGATTCAGAAAGGGGACAGAGAGGACAACGGAGGAAGAAAACAACGATGCAGAGCACAGCAAAAAGCTAAAAGAGAAACGGAGAACAACTAAAGGAGAGCAATACAAAAAAGAAAAGAAAAAAGGAGAAGACATAAAAGCACAAGAGAGAACCAACAAAACAAATTTTGCTCACAGTGCAAGGAGAAAATCACATTGTTCACCTTAATTTGACCCACAACCTTCCATTCTTCTCGGCCCAGGTTGGAAACAACTTTGATTCACCTTATTCGTCCCCAATCTTCGACATGCATACAGAAAATGGAATTAAAATTCGAAATCTAGAATCTACCAAAAAACTGAAAGTTTTTATTTTGAGAATGCACTTACACTAGAGAACAGCCCATGAGGAGAGGATCATTTTTACCTCTTGGGTTGAGGTCCAATTTCGGCAGACTTCGCCGAAAATTGGCCGGAAAACCCGTTGTCACTGTTTCTTAGATCTGCATAACGATACCACCAAGAGAGTCAATCTTGAGTTTACAAAAATAAAAAATAAGAACTGGAAAATTAATAACTTAACGAAAGTTGGAAAATACCAACAATATTTCAACACTTACGTTTGTTACTCACAAATTCGTAAATGGGATTCTCGTAGGTCTTCTTAATCAATCCCGAAGATCTGAAAATGACTTAAAAAGAGAAGTTGATATAAAGAAATACCCAAAATATATATTAGAAATAGAACTTGATATACATAAATTTCTGAAAATCTGAAAAATGAATTAGAAAAGAACCTGATATAAATAAATACCCAGATAAATACCTATCAGATTAGGTTTAGGTCACAACATGACGGAAATGAGGCGGGGAGGCAGCGGGGAGATCTCTTCAGTCGACTTACATCCATCATTTTGACACCGAGCATCCTTTTCTTCCATGGAGGTGTGTCACCTCAAAAGACAGAGAGAGATCCAAACAAAAATTGGTTGCCAGTACCACAGATCTGGTAGCCGGAGCCGTCTTTGAAATCGGATCATTAGATCTAGCCCTACTCGTTAGGAAGAGAGGGAGAAAGAGCACTCTGAGAGGGGAAGGGAACTGAGAGACATTTGGTTGGTTTGCAAAGATAGAGAATTATTCCTTCTTTTTATGCGTTCAAGTGTTGGGTTTTGGTATGACTGTTTTGTATACTGGAAACTACACTGCATGCATTACAAGACTGCAAGAGCCTTTCATTAATTTGATATTTTTTATTATTAATTTTTTGGAGGAAACGAGCGTTTTTGAAATGAAAGTTACAAATTTCAACCCAAAAAAGAAAAAAGAAATTAAAAAATCTTTAAAAAATGTCGGAAAAGATCAAGCAAAAGAATAAAAAAAGATTTGCAAAGGCAGAGGTCTGCTGTCCCTAAATTGGTGTCTTTTATGTGCTCATCTCTTATTTCTTTGACACGTGTCCAACCATTTAAACCTAACACTAACTCTGTTAATTTTTAATAAAATTGAAAAACTAAAACTAAAAATTAAAAAACTTGCAGCCACCGCTTCCCCACCCACCCACCCAGATCCCGACAGTCTCCCGCTCCAGCAACCCAGATAGTCACCCACATCGGCCAACCCCATTTCAGGAGAGGCTACCCTAACTCCTGTTGGCAAGGACTCCCCCATCTACACTTAAGAATAAAAAATAAAAACAAAAACAAAGAACTAGCAGATGCTGTCCACGCAACTAGATAAACCTCATCAGCCGCCATCGACAGTAACCCAACTCGGGACACTCCTACTCGTTGCCGCCAAAGCCTCCCCTCGAATCCTCCCTCTATATCTCTTTCTCTCTTGACCCAAGATTGAAATAGTCATCTTCCCCATTCATATACACAGTTAAATCAAACTTCTGTTAGATTAATTTATGGGTAGAATCCATTGATAATTTTTATAGGAATAATGTCACATATCAGGGATAGAATATCGCTTTGTTGAAAATCCCAATAGAACATATCTTCTGTAAAAATTCTAACAAATCCTGAAAATAATGAAAGAAATTCAGGGAGGATTTGATGGTTATATATGAAAAGGAAAGTGAACCCACGAAGAGGGGGAAGGAAACCCAAGAATAAAATTAATAATCAATGGGTGGGTTCATCGGAAAGAAAGGGTAAGAGTAAAAGAGGCTTTGCCGGCGGTGTGGAGAAGCGTCGTTGACGACGATGGGGTGGTGTGGTTTTGCGAGTGACCATCGAGGCTGCTGGTGGCCTTTGTTTTTCTTTAACTATCAATTTTACTTTTTTTTTTTTAATAATTCATAACGCTGTTAAGTTTGAGGTTATAGTTAAGGGCAGATGTCAAAATAGTAGAAAGGAGACACATAAGAGACACTAATTTAGGGACACCAAACCTCTGGCCGCAAAGTTTGGCACCGATACACAAACTCAGAAAACATCTATTGAAATTGTTAATCGTATTTCTGTAAGCACACCATTTGTAGTGGCCCTATTTCAAAGGCCACCGATAAAAACACTTCGGTGAATACAGAGTTAAGAAAGGCACTGATCTTCGTTAGTGTGTAAAGAAGGGTCCCCTATAGCTAGAATTCTAGTAGTGCAAACAATTAGATCCTATAACCTTCAGCAGCAAAATATATTTACAAAGATGTAAAAAAACCTTCAAGTCATGTCAACAGCTCTAAAACTAGGCAAATGTGAGCCCGTTGCATGTTACAGACGTTGCCAGGGTCGTTGGCTTTGGAGTCTAGGGGATTGTTTTAGGCAAAAACTTTGACGAGTTGTTGCAGATAGACATGTGCCACAACTTTTGCTCTCATTGTCTGTTATTTTAGGGAACGATTCTCAAATTGTTGTAAATTCCATAATCATCGACTTCTTTTCGTTGCCTAGCTACCATTTTAAACAAGGACTCCATAGTTGTTGCTTATTATATCCATCAGTAACATGGCCCATTGTGGATTTGCTTGCATCACCTACAACTTCTTTCTGCTTCGTTTTCATTTCTCAAAAAGAATACTGAATATATGAATGAGTATTACATAATCTTACTATGTCAATATGATGTTTCGAATGAAAATAAAGTTACATTACATCCTAAGAAATGAGTGAACGAAATCCTTGCCACCTGAGGAGAAATTTTTCATTGTGACTGGAACATGGGTTGTACATTACGTGTTTTTATATGAGTGGTGGGAAATTTATTTTTTAAGTTATTAACTTTTTAGCACACACATCTCATCATTTATACAGTGATATGTGTGTACCATCCGTGTTCCAGTCATACTAAAAAATCTCTCCAACCTGAGTTTGGATGTTTTCACTACATCCCAGTTACCGGTGAAATTAAAGTCTCTACATACATGGCTAAGTCAAGCGACAGAGACTTTTTAGGTTTAAGAGCAATTCTATATCTGTTTTCCTTTATATCATATAGTTTTAATGCACCATATGTTGACTGTATGAAAATTTTATCATCCTGTGAAACGTACACTGTATGTGACAGGTTTTGATCTTCCAGCAAAATCAGTTTGGTCCAAGATTCCTCAACTCCATATTCCATCATCACCCATATTTCCGTATTCCAAATGCTGAAATTGGTAAGTAAACACAAAAGGTTAGAACATTTATAATCCCCAACATCTGACCCCATTGATTGATCTTCGAGAACATTGGGTAATGGCACTAGCTCCTGAAATTTTTCCTTTGCTAGATCGAAATTAGTGATTACTGATTGCGCACCTACTCGCCCATATTCACCATGTTTATAGTCTATCCAATGTAGGGCACCGTTGAACAACAAACCTCGCCTCCTCAGTTCAGGATTATTGAGACCTTCAAGAATCCTCCATGAACCCGTTTTCAGCGTAAAGAGAAAAACTTCGTTGTTTCCATGTTCAGTTTGACATTGGCAAATGACTTTGTAATCATCAGTCGTAGAATCATAACCGAATCCATAAAACATCGGTAGGAAAACTTCTGGAGCAGGTTTTGGTATCTCGTTGGAATTTCCAGTACAAGGGTTCCACAAGAAAACGTTCTCACAGTTTATATAAAGGCAGATCAGGCCATTGCTAGAACCCATAATCTGCACGAATCTTCTTTCAGGCTGCATTATTGGCAATTTGTGCTTTCTGCAGCGTGGAACAACTATACGACTAATATTTTGGTGCTTGTTCTTCGCTAATAGTGACAATAATGATTCGTAGTCAATGGACTTGAGATGCCTCCAGCTTGTAAACATTAGCAGCCTCCGGTTGGTGTTGTGTCTAACTGCTTGGCAGAGCTGTTTTCTAACAAAATTAGGGTCGGAGATTAGGGTACACCATGACTTGCATACCCGCCGAAATCGTAGTAAAGACTTCCCTGGAACCCATGACAGTATCTCAAGGATGATGTCATCGTTGAAAATACAGGCGCCATCATCGGAGGGAACCAGTTGCGTCTCTCGTTCCAGGAGGCCGCTGTCTGCCATGTTAGTAAGATTATCAAATCTATCTCATCTTACTGCAAAAAGATCCATAAAAATGTCAGAACAAAAATTGGAAGAAAAGCAGAGAACTAGGAATTCATATACTACCATTTAAAAAACTCATAAGAATTTTGCTATGATATTGGGAATTTGGGACGAGGAAAGAATAATCAGACAAATAATCATCTGAATGATAGAGTTCTAGCGACGCCAAACAAAAAAAAAGAAAAAAATCAGAATCATCCCAATATAAAACCCTAAAATATATAGGTGTAAAGTTGACGAAACAATCTGGAAAGATGTAGAAAAAAAGAATCAAATTAGCAAACTGTGTTGAGAAAAAAATCCATACCTGTGATTATCATTGGGACAGGTGAAGGGAAGAAAATGAAGAGACAAGAGGTTAGTGTTGTGCAGGGAGGAGCAGGGAGGGGAAGATTTCAAGCGAAAATGATTCTGCGTTTGCTGTGTTATTTCGAAATGGGTGGCTATTTTGAATCGAATTGGATATTTTAAGTTAGGTATTCTTACGCAAATTATGGTTCCACATTCTTAGATAACACGTGAACCACGATATCCACCTTCGTTGCTATAGCCGCTATCTCCACATTGGACGAACATGCTTAATACGCGGTGCTCTTAGTTTTAGTCGATTCCCTACTATTTATATCCATTGAGACGAATTTACAACAACATTCTCAATGATAGTAGACGATGCTGCTTCATTCGCTTCCTTGTCCACTATGTTTCCAATCCATCACCTCGAACATCTATCTATGACTATGGTAGCTTAGCATTCATCACTCTCAAGTGCTCATACAAGCAGGGGCAGATGAAAATAGGGACCAAGGTGGGGTCAAAAAGCCAAAATAAATGATTTTAGCCCTTATAAAAAGAAAACTGATTCTTGAACCCCTTCACGCTCATGTCACGCCGAGGTACTGCAGAAGAAAAAACTGCAAAATCCGATCCAATTTATCGTAATCGATTAGTTAACATGTTGGTTAACCGTATTCTGAAACACGGAAAAAAATCATTGGCTTATCAAATTATCTATCGAGCCATGAAAAAGATTCAACAAAAGACAGAAACAAATCCACTATCTGTTTTACGTCAAGCAATACGTGGAGTAACTCCCGATATAGCAGTAAAAGCAAGACGTGTAGGCGGATCGACCAGGACCACATGTGAAGGTCTTTCGAGGACCTTCCGAATGTTTGGTGCTGGTCACTTTTGTGCCTACTAAATGTTTTATGTAATGCATACTAGACATATCTCGACATGTTGCATTGACAGCACTCGACAAGTTCTCTCTACATCACTCTTCAATTGCTTCGGTATATGCAGATATTTGTTGACATGTGCACAACAAGCCCACAAAGTGAATAAACTAATTATTATTATTTTTTTGTGTTTCGAGCTCTATTTCTATCTAAAAAACTTGTATTTAACACTGGGACCCCAAGGTTCAAATCCTGGATCCGCCATTGCATGCAAGTACAAAATCAATTTAATCAAACATCTATAAATTGCATAAAGTTCAATAGCAATAATTGTACAGAACAATTAATCACGGTGATAATCACACACAGAAAAGTCACACACAGATCGTCGCACAAGTAACACGGGTTCTCCTGAGCCAAGAGATCTTTCAGTGTAATCGGTACATGAGGTGGTGCACCACATGTCACCATACAAATAGTGGGATATGTGTGTTAAAAAGTTAATAACTTAAAAAATAAAAAATTTCACCACTTACGTAAAAACACTATTCCATTTATAATGAAAAATTTCTCCTCTGAGCCCACTTGTCATCAACAGTCACCTTCGTTGCTTGAAATATTTTACAAAGGTTGCATTTTTGTATCACTGGCTTCTCTTGAAATAAGAGTACTGGATAAGCTGCCCTGTTTTGTATATCTTGGGGATGAATCAATCTCATGTCACGAATTACAAACGTATGTCTGCAGTCTCCCTCTTCCAAGTCATTCGGCAAAATCAAGTTATTCAGCCACACCATAGGAACAGCACAACCATCGAGACGCACAGAGACCAAACATAAACAAGTAAAACGCTCTCCAACCAAAATCTATGGTTTGTAATATATTTTTTATTTCCGGAATAAGACAGTTGAAAACGATCATGGTTTGAAAGATATAGACAAAATCCCCGATAAGCATGTCCATTTTATCTTTTTGTCTCTGCACCGTTGAACCCAAAATCGTCCAGAGAGTTAAAGGTTCTGATGAATTTTGAATCGTACCACGAGGGTGAGAAAATAGATCCTAAAAGATAATTGACTCTAAGCAGTTCTATATAATAATAAATATACATATGAACTTCATAAAGATTCTCAATAAGCAAAATATGTAGGTACACCACAAAACAACATTTCCCTTATAAAGCATGAACATATATACAGATACCCAGCACCAAGTCGGAACTTCAAGTCAGAAAACTTAGTCTTGTCCATGTCAACAGCTCTGAAACTAGACAATTGTGAGCCCGTTACATCTACGACTGCCTTTTGCTTCTTTTTCAATTCTCCAGCTACAATGCTTTCCCATTTCTTAAGTGCATCGTCCTTAGAATCTTTAAGCCAATCGAATATAGGTTCGCTATAATCAACCGCCAAAATGTATCCTATATAGGATAGCAACATACTAGATTTTAGTGAAAATACTGTCTTCATCATGGAATAAAGAGTTAATGAACAGATTTCTTACTTCTACAAGGAAGTATGCTGAAGGATCATGATGACCAGCCTTTTGCATCACATGGTCTGTCAAGCAGTCGATCTTATCCCTCAGTTCATTCAAGGTTTGTTGACCAAGGACCAATAACTCATGGTTCAGCAAACGATCTTTCTATGTCAATAAAATCAGGAACTTGAGGCAAGAATCATAAGATTAAGTAAAAAGAGTACTGCATAAGAGAGTACAAAGGACGGAAAGCTAACTCTTTTTTTTCCGGTCTACCATTTCCCTCAACAGTACTAAAAGGAACCAGATGGATATATGTACATAACTCAGATGAAGAAAAAAAGAATAACAAGTCTAATGCACGACAATTTTGGTCTTGTTCCACTCTCAGTGGACTCCCAATTTATTGAAGGTGATACAGCCACAAGGGACCTAAACGCCTATGTCCAATAACATAGCGAACTCAAACCAATTCCAAAAGAAAAGAGGCAGATCCAGTTGTTTAGGCTTAATTCCGAGAACTTCCCATCACAGAGTTACACGTACCATGAGTTTCTTACATCTTTGTATAAGCCAGCTAGGTTTGAGCATGGAAATCTGTCTTTGGAGTTTCTGGTCAATGTTTGTATCCTATGTAGCGTGTGCCTTATAAAAATGAAGAATTGCACTTGCACACATCTCAATCATAGAGAGATATCAGATATTTCAACCCTACAAATCAGAAGCCAAATAAAAGTGCTACCATTAAACCTTGACTAGTAGGAACTATTCTATTTGACATCAGCAAGAGAACGCATTAGAAGATGCTATACCTTAAACCTTTTTTGCACATTTTGGTAAACCTCAATGGAAAGAGCAACTTCTGGATATTGCACAGGTACCTTTTTTACCAATACCATAAAGTTAGTATTGGTAATTTCTTCATCAATTTGATAAGTGAAGGACAACCGTTAAGCAGAATCGCTGTTCATTTCATCTGTGAGTTGTATCACACAATCAATGTTACTGGCAGATATGGCTTGTCACTCGATCACCACATATCAAAAGTTAGAAAGTTCAATCGCATCACAAAATCATTTACTAAAAAAAGATTCAGTAGCACTTTTGTTTGAAAGTGCACAATAGAAAAGCAATTCAACGAAAAGGGGGGAAAAAGGCAGGTCAGTCTCTTTTCTTTTCTTTTTTTCGATAGAAAAACAATTCAACAAAAACTCACGATAGCAACTTCTACTCAATGAATCAAATTCAGGCATGCAAAGCTTCCCGAGGCAAAATATTACACCAAACTTGTTATTGATGCCGTTTAGGATTTAATTATGTAGCATCCCCTGGAGACTTAAACCAATCATTGACGATATTCGATGATTGGCTTCCTCTTTCCTCTGCATCAGATGGATGTATGTCTTCAGGGAGATTGCAAATGTGAGCGTTTCCAATCAAAACATGCACATTTGGGATAGGTCCATCTCTAACGTAGCTACTAATACTTTGATATTTGATTGTATTGAAACTGATTATACTAGAGGTTTTTCCCTTTGAATGAACGAATTTTATTTCTGAAGAAAAAAACTTGCATTTGTGCAACATTTGACCAAAGATTTCAAATGTACATTCATCTAGATCACAACTTGAATAGTAAAGATCATGTGCTGTTGTAATCACTAGCTTCATGTTGGGACACAGCATTTTCCAATGAATTATTCACTTTCTGTTTCTCCCTTTTCTTTCCCCAAAGAGTTGCAGACAAACCAAGAACGATCAAGAAGGCTCCTAAAATACTGAAAATGTCCAAAAATGTTAAGGTGTGTTAAATTGAAGATCCCAGACTAAATGAATTCATATAAAATCAGCCACCTCAAAATTCCAGGGGCCATTTGATAACTGTTTCATTTTTAATTTTCAGTTTAAAAAAAAAAAAAAACACGAAATGGTTATTAGACGGCCCGTAAATGTTGACCAATACAATGCACTACACGAAATAAGGGGCGGATAAATGTACTGATTCTAAACGTAGAGACTCAGGATCCAGTAAATTGATCATGACTCGACTCAGTTTAGAAATACCTTCCCAAGTATATAGCTTCTCCTAAAATAAACAATCCCATAATTGCCGCAACAATCGTAGCCAGGGGTCTAAATGCTGTCATGAAAACTGGACCTCTTGTTTTTGCTACCAAAGTCTGCAGATAAATCACAAGTCCCAAAATCACAACTCCCTGCAAAAAGGTTTCACCTCCTCAGATTTTCCATGAGCTGAGCAGTAAAGCATTAGACAGTTAAAAGATCAGTCTTCGGAGTTCGGATTCTTACACTATACACAGGAGCAAGAAGTGTAATGTTCCATGACAACTTCCAAGAGGATGCTTTGTGATCGAGAATCGCTGCCATGATCCCCGTGAGTAATGTCCCCGATAAGCAAGTGAGTAAGGTAAGCGTGATCGGTGCTGGATACATTTCAATTGTTACTGTCTGCATCAATAATATTACGTGGCTATGAGAATTGTGACATAACTTGTTCATATAAGATGTAGGTTTTTCAAGCACCTGTAAGATGTAGAATGCAGATAATGCAAAATATGAAACAAGAAGGACAAGAGAGCCCTTTATCCAGTCTCTGTCTATGGATGGTTTTGAGGTAGCTGCGGTTCGATGGGAGCCTTCAGTGTGCATTGAAATCACAGCAATGCCCTTGTATAGGGTCATCAGCGTCGCGCCAGCAAACCCAACAAGAGTTCCCCCAGTCTTTGCTTGCGTGCCAAGCTTCCCAATATCGAATTTCTCCATCCTGGGTACATCATGATGTAAATCCTTAAAACCCTAATGCAATAATCATATTACTTCTACGTGTGATCAAATGGACTGCATTACCTGCACAAAACTGCTATGATAAAGGTAATACATGGAATAAGGTTGCTCATGGCAGTTCCAAAAGCCGCTGAAGTGTACTCGAGTCCCATGTAATTCAATGTTCTTCCTAACACTCCTCTAAGATACACATGAAGATTTAGAGGATTAATCGGAATTAGATTACTTGTTCAGAGTTTAGCAAGCTTCTCACCCAAGGAAGCCCAAGAAGAAGACATTTCGCAAGACTGGAACACTGATTTTGCTCTCGTTTTTTCTGCCATGAGATAGGTTACGCTTAATGAGAGGAGAAGAAATTCACATCGGATACAACATAAACGAAAATACAAGAAGGCTGAAAACTATATTGACCTCTCGAAAATTAGGGCAAGAATAGCAGTTGTTAGAGTTCCGAAAACATGTGCATAAACCACAAGCACATAACAGCTCATGCCTTTGTCTAGAGAGACCTTGGAGACAACACTGAACCCTGCAAAGCATATGTTAGAAAATATGCAGAGGATGTATGGTTTCGACTTCTCAATTACTCTCTCCCGCCTACTGTTTCCTTCGATCGCTGTGTCTCCCAGTTGCTCTTCCATTTGCATTCTCCTTTGCAAATGCCAAATTGTTCTCAGTGACTTGCCTTTTATATCAATTTTGGGGGCAATTAAGGATGTAAATTAATGAGACTTGCTAAGTTGATTCACTTGACTAACCTTCAAAAAGAAAACCAAGTGCTTTGTGACTATGATTATACTCACAAGAGCTATTTCAGGTCATGCTCTTTGCACAATACATAAAGTTGTTCCTTCTCATGTAAATTATTCATCAAGTTACAACTGTCTACCGTGTACGAGCAAATACATACGTGTATCATTCGTTAACTTTTGAAAAGAACACCAATATGATACAAAAAAATGTGCGGATATAATACAAGAGAACATGTTAAATAGCTTCATTTCTATTTCTCGATTTCGTTTCGGCATAGAATG
Organism: Cotoneaster glaucophyllus; assembly: GCA_036320875.1. Lineage (NCBI taxonomy): Eukaryota > Viridiplantae > Streptophyta > Magnoliopsida > Rosales > Rosaceae > Cotoneaster > Cotoneaster glaucophyllus. Next base: position 10,408,815 of record CM070064.1, on the reverse strand, counting down.
GTGTACAAAGAGCTGTCTACACAGCTCCCACATTGCTGAAAATGCACAAGAGTTGAAAAGGGTGGGACTTTAGTATTACAACATTTCAAGAAACACTCCTCCTCGGCTAATTAAGCAATTGATGCATGACTAAGGATACATGCCTAACAAGTGGGAGACTTGTAGGTCTAAAAGACTCCTAATTAAACTTGGCATGGGGTTTAACTTGTGGATGTCAATTAACTTATTAACCAAATGGTCACACTAATCAAACGGTACTTGAGATCGTTGTCGTTTTAATTTAATATTTTTTCATTAATAGATAAGAGATTCGAACTTCAGATATCTTCCAATATCAATAAAAAAATACAATAAATCTTTGTTAAATGTTAGTACAAACATAGTCATAGCCGTTTTTGCTAGGATTCTGCACTCAAATTCGAATTTACTCTTTTGAAAAATAACTCAAATAATAAAAAGAATTTGTGTCAAATCCATGGTTGTTAAAACCCTTTTCTAAAACCCTCCATTTTCAATTAGGAGAACAAAGCAGTAAACATGAGTGTCCATCTGTCTCTCCGCCACCGCTCTTTCGCATACCTCAATCGCCGCCTCTCCTCCTCGCCCTTCTCCACCACCACCACCTCCAAAGTCCCCACCCTTTACGAACCCACCGCCGTCCCCACCACCACCCAAAACGACGCCATCCCCACCACAACCCTCCAACTCCTCTCATGGGGCAGAGGCGCCTCCGGCCAGCTCGGTGGCGGCATCGAAGAAATTCGGCTCTACCCAACTCCAGTCGTCAACCTCGTCGTTCCCACCTCATCCTTCACTCTTTCACCAACCCAGGGCCGAATTCAAGCACCCAATTGCTCGAATCAAAAGAACAATGCCGACAGCGGTGTTGTGGAGGTGGGTATTTCATGTGGATTGTTCCACTCATCGCTGTTGGTGGATGGTAAGCTTTGGATTTGGGGTAAAGGCGACGGCGGTCGACTTGGTTTTGGGCATGAGAATTCTCTGTTTCTCCCCACTTTGAACCCGAATTTGGATTCGGTTCGCTTCGTGGCGCTTGGAGGGTTGCATTCGGTGGCGCTCACCGCCACCGGGGAGGTCTATACTTGGTCAGTACAATAGTAAAGATTACACATTTCTAGCAGTTTATCACAGGATGTGTTGCCCTGCATTTCGTTGGTTGCAATCAATTCGGTTTCCTTTGTTGTTTTCAATTTGCACAAATATTTACTGCTTTGATCTTATTGAAAGAGGAAGCATTGTATCGAATTCATGGTTTACCTGTATAGAACATATTGTGGCAATGAGCAGAGTCAGCCCATAACTTGTAAAGTTCGTTCCTTCGCAAGAGTAATCGTTTCCACTCTCAACTATATGCAGTTAAAAGTTCTTTTTTAAGAGTAAAATTGCCCAAAACATTTGCTTGTTATAAGTTGAAAGACCAATTTACTATTCACTTCTCCAACCCGCATGAATTTTATCAAATTCTAACACACTCCATAAGTTTGAAAGAATTATATTGTTTTCGTGTGTGCTACAAATCTTTATGCTCATTGACCATATTGCTTTTTCGACTCATGGTTGTCATTAAACATGAAGCTTGCAGGGGTTATGGTGGTTTTGGTGCACTGGGGCATTCTGTTTATACTAGAGAGTTGTTCCCTAGATTGGTAGAAGGATCGTGGAGTGGGAAAATACGTCATATTTCGACTAGTGGGACGCATACTGGTGCCATCACAGAATCAGGTTTGTTGCAGTTATTTTTTACTGGAGTAAATGTGGTACTGCGTGGATGCAACAAATTAATGGACTCCAACCGCTAGGATAGGAAGAATTTAAACTAGTATGTTGCAGATGGCATGAATTTCAGATTCTCACTCCTCTCTGGCTTTCTGCATTCGTATTCCAGTATGAAGATTATGTTTATATGTTTGATTTGTCATTACATATAATAGGCTATTACTAATTGGATGTAGCTTGTAGGAGAACTTCATACTTGGGGTCGAGATGAAGGGGATGGTAGATTGGGACTTGGTCCTAATCGAGGCCCAAACGAGGGTGGTGGACTCAGCATACCCTCCAAAGTAAAAGCATTGCCTATGCCTGTGACTGCTGTTTCTTGCGGCGGTTTTTTCACAATGGCACTGACAGAAGATGGGGAACTTTGGAATTGGGGAGGTAAGGTTGCAGCCTCTTATCCGGAAAGTGTTTGCTTCTTTCTTATACAAGTGAATTAAATTTATTTACTGTAACTTAACCACATACTGCCAATGCTGAGTAAGTTTTGTATAATTATTGTAGGAAATGGTGTTATTGTTTTCAAATGTTCTCCAAAATATTTGATTCATTAGTGAATGAGTTAATGGAAATTCATTTCAACCTGTAAATTTGACAAATGGAGATACCCATAAGGGGATAATAAAAGGCTAGACTTAGTTTATTTTAGCAATCCTGAGGCCATTGGAACGTCTATGAGGGAAGCGTTGTTGTTACTGTTAAATTAAGTGGCTTAGCTAATTGGCTCTTGATATTATTGCCGTCTTTGAGACTTATGACTGACTTTAAATGCTCCACTTGAATGAAACTAATTTATTGTGTTTTCTTGTTATTTCCTCAGCAAACTCTAACTATGAGCTTGGAAGGGGCGATAAGGTTGGTGGTTGGACACCAAAACCAGTTCCTAGTCTTGCAGGCATTCGTATTATTCAGATAGAAAGTGGTGGATATCATTCTCTTGCGTTAACCGGTAAATTGACTGCAGCAGCAACTATTATTGTCTTTAGTTCTGGAAAGGTTAAGTCTTATTAATGGTCCTTCTTTCTTGGTGTTTAATTTTCAGATGAAGGTAAAGTACTTTCTTGGGGCCATGGTGGTCATGGTCAGTTGGGCAACTCTTCTTTACAAAGTCAGAAAACACCTACAGTGGTTGAGGCCTTAACTGATGAGCGTGTTATCTATATTGCTTGCGGGGGTTCATCTTCAGCAGCTATAACAGGTAATGACTCGTGCCTTATTGGTACTGTAATCAATTAGGTCTTAGAAATACTTTATTCTGGCACTCAAATGCGTAATTCCTTGCATCCTCTAATTTTACATTCTACCAGAGCATCTATCATGAGTTGTAAATGTGCTATTGTAGCAAAACAGGTTGGTTTTTCGTTGAAGGTTTAGTCATCCATATATATTTGTATTTAGGAGACAATTCAAGACTTAAAGTTGATCTGAGAGAGCATTGCAAATTCTTAGTTGCATAAATCAGAACATGGATAGGCAGATGTTTTGGCCTTTGGTTCAAACCAGTAAGCGTGAAACTTTCATACATTCCTGCTGAGTGCCCATCTTTTGTTTCGTAACAGATAAAGGAAAGTTGTATATGTGGGGATACACCAAAGACTCTCAGTTAGGAGTACCTGGGCTGCCGGAGATCCAACCATCTCCTGTTGAAGTCAAGTTTTTAATGGAGGATGATGGACTGGGAGCCCACAATGTGCTGTCTGTTGCAGTTGGTGCTTCCCATGCCATGTGCTTGATTTCAAGGTCGGTTTGTCAAAAATTTCACGGTGATAGTTACTAATGTTTTCCTTCTCTCTAACCTATATAGATTCGCAACAGGGATGAATTGTCCAACTGAGCTAGGAGAAAAATGAAAATCTATGGTTCTGAAGTAAACTGATTTGAGATTATAAAGATTATCGCATGCGAGAAAGATGACGTCTAGTCAAGATATACAAGAAATACGATACACGAAATAAAATGTGAACGGTTGACTGCAATAAGTTGCTGCCCTTCCTTGCTCTGGCGTAAGTGCTACATCGACCTTGTGTTCAAACTCAACTTGCTTAAAATTACTCAAGGAAACCGGCTTCCAAATGCAACAGATCAGAGCCTGTTGCAAGGATATACCGACATTGACAGAACTCAGTTATCGAAAACACATAAGAGCTTCTCAGTCTCTTTAAATTATTGGCAGAGGTGGTAGATATCTTCTTATACATTCTTGTAACGTATGGTGGCTCTTTGTTGTACCAGTTGCTAGACTGGCCCAAACTTTACTACAAATTTTCTTTGGCTGTGATTGTCCGGCAATTATTTTGATGATTTCGTTTCCAATGTAATTTGAAAGTACATTTTTTTATTAGGAAAACTAATGAAAAGGGCTTGAAAATTTTAAGTTTTAACAATAATGACAAAATAAAGAGTAAAGTTAATAGTATCAGGATTGATTTTTTAGTGTAAAAATGTGGTTTTTCGTTAAAGTGAACAGTATCGGGAGCTTTTCATTAAGGTTCACTTTTTTCTTTGGCTGTGGTTCTCTGTCTTTATCACCGCTGTATATCTCTCTCCATGTGAATAGGTCATGATTATGTGAAGGCAATTTAGCAAAAATAGTTTCTGATACTAGCATAACTTCTTACTTTGGTCTCTGAAATTTGAAATCGATAGAACTATTCCTTGAGTTTGTCCATCGTCAATCGTTTTGGTCATTTTGTGAAATCTCTATTAAATAAGTATCAGAATGACAAAAATACTCTTAATTTAATAAATAACAGGTCAAATGATTTGATAAATTTTGAGGGTGGTTTTTTTCATTTTGGTCCATATTTAATAAACATTTTTCACAAAATGACCAAAATGATTGACTATAGACAAACTTAGGGACAATTTCTATCGATTTTAAATCTCAAAGACCAAAGTGAGGAGTTATGCAAATCTCAGATTCTCATGAACTATTTTGGCTAAAGAGTTGTGTGAAATACACAAGGAGATTTATACCGGTGACAACATGGGTGACATTAATGGTGTCAATTGGTATCTCTAAGACTGACGTGTCAAGTAACCCTGTTTTTGGAGAGAACATACATGAAACAATTTCATTGTCACGTAGTATCCCAATTCAATAATGTAATGACGTACGGAGAAAAATTTTCACATGACATTAAAATATTGGATCAAAATGTTATAATAGGAATGAACCTATTGGAGCAAGTCCACTGTTGTGGACTGCTCGGGGGACGGGCGAGAGGAAAGGGCCCGAGGGCCGGTGGGTTGCTCTCCAGTGTTGGGGAGCCCGAGTGAGGGTGGAAGCCCGATGGCCAGGCCCGTGGGCGATTGCCAGCCCTGCAGCCCGAGGGGTGTGACGTCAGGCCTGGGTGCAGTCCGAGGGTGAGTCCGAGTCCGACGACAGCGTAGGCAATGAGGAGGAGGACGTGATGAGGATGAGGACGACGACGACGCTAATGAGGACGAAGAGGACGACGACGATGATGTTCAGGAGGTCGTACAGTCGTCTGGTGGCCCTCCGGTTCACGCGGTAGACGACGACGACGATGGCGAGGGAGATGACGACGACGACGAGCCTGACGACGACGAAGGCGGTGACATCAATCCATTTTTTCGATAGCGAGGGACATGGCTGCTGTTGTGTGAGAGAGAGAGAGAGAGAGAGAGAGAGAGAGAGAGAGAGAGAGAGAGAGAGAGAGAGAGAGAGAGAGAGAGAGAGGACCGGTCAAATTTAGGGAAAATATTAATATTTTATGGATTGGGTGAGAAAAAAAAAATATTAATATTTTATTACCAATTGTCAGGGGAAGGGCTCTAAGGGTGGAGATGCAAATGGTAATTACTGTTCATTAAGGGCAGTTACTGTTCACTAGGTGGATTGAATAGTGGATTGCCTGGGAGGAGGGCTCCAAAGGTGGAGTTGCTCTTATGTGTAAGTCCTAGTTTGGTTGTTGTACCGTGATTTTCACTGCTTTCATGGCCTTTTCCATGAAAATTTGAAAACAGCTACTTGCTAAATTTTATTTTTAAAATACATTATTTGGGTAAAATGGAGCCAACATTTTCTGAACATCGTCGTACATTCACTTGGCTTTGCTTTCGTCTGCTGATGTTGATTGAGGCTTTCACTTGCCATGGTTGTTTTATAATTTTCATGACAGACAGAGAGAAGGACATCAAGGGTTCAACGTTAACTTCGTTAAAAGCTGGTTCTTCCCCAGCAAAGATATATCTCATGGCCTGGCGAGCTGGCGAGCCATGGCGCAATGGAAATATTATTTGACCAAAACATTATGGATTTGAGTCGTGAAAATAGCTTATTTACAAAGAAAAAATAAGATTGCGTACGATATATGTTTCTCTCCTGACCCTCTCAAAGCCGGAAGCCTTATTGATTTGGGATACCCTTTAAAGATATATCTCATGGCCCAGCCATCAACACCACCACTGAAAACAGACTACTCTATAAGGACCTATCTTTCTTGTGGCCCTTATACCAAGAGGAGAATTTTCTTCCCTCATAATCTCTCCCATTATCTTCCCTCATACTTGAACAATTGCGATTGAGCCACCTAAGCATTTTATATTGAACTTTTTATAGGGACAAAAAAACACAAAACAAAGTGTGAGAGGAGGAAATGAGAATAAAAAAGGATATTCCTACTCCCTTATACCAATTGAGTGGATTCACTAACTTGGGGGAAAAAAGGCTACCACAACACTTGGATTCAGCCATCAATATAAAGAAAATGAGTCACTCACGCGCCATGGGCGACTAACATTAACATTTCTTATAAACTTGTATTTATCGGTGTAAAAACACCATTGACGGGTAGTGCAACACGATTAGCTGGGCGATCAGAACTCTCACAAGGGAATGGGCCATACCGTATTTGGTTGCTATGCGGCTCATCTTGGTCAGGTGCTTTCTTCAACTACGCTCTATTTACTGACTAAATAGCTAATGTATAGGGTAAGTTAGGCCCAGCAATTTCTGACACGAAAAGAAAATAACGGGTTTCGGGTCAACACGATAACTTATCAGGTCATTATCGGGTGACCCGTTAAGAACCTGTTAATAACGGGTATACACGCGGGTAACACGTGGGTAACCCATTTCGACTGGTTAAGAAAAAAAAATTATTTTGATAATTTTAAAGTTTAATTACTATAAGATTTATTATAAAATACAATAGCCATATTAATATATACAATATATTCTATATTAAATATATTGTGAGATCCCACATCGTCCAGGGGAGTGATCCTTATATGTATATTCCCATCCCTACCTAGCGCGAGGCCTTTTGGGAGCTCACTGGCTTCGGGTTCCGTAGGAACTCCGAAGTTAAGCGAGTAGCGCACGAGAGCACTCCCATGATGGGTGACCCACTGGGAAGTTCTCGTGTGAGTTCCCAGAAACAAAACCGTGAGGGCGTAGTAGGGGCCCAAAGCGGACAATATCGTGCTACGGTGGTGGAGCGGGCCCGGGAAGTGGTCGACCCCGGGCCGGGATGTGACAATTTGGTATCAGAGCCTAACCCTGGCCGTGGTGTGCCGACGAGGACGTCGGGCCCCTAAGGGGGGTGGATTGTGAGATCCCACATCGCCCAGGGGAGTGATCCTTATATGTATATTCTCATCCCTACCTAGCGCGAGGCCTTTTGGGAGCTCACTGGCTTCGGGTTCCGTACCCGAAGTTAAGCGAGTAGCGCACGAAAGCACTCCCATGATGGGTGACCCACTGGGAAGTTCTCGTGTGAGTTCCCAGAAACAAAACCGTGAGGGCGTAGTCGGGGCCCAAAGCGGACAATATCGTGCTACGGTGGTGGAGCCCCAGGCCGGGATGTGACATATATGGTTTTGTATTATTATTCTATATAAGTTAAAAAAAAAGTTTTAATCATTATTTATTTTTATTATGAGAGTTCCTTATTATCATTACTAGGATAAATTTTACTTAACATGTTGTTGTCCAAAATTAAAATAAACTAATATAGTATTTATATAGGCAAAAACTAAGAAGACATGCATACAAGTATGAAAAATGTGAAAGAATATATAAACATTCGTGATTCATCATTATTCATCTACGATTAGATAATGGTTACACTTACATTATCGTTTAGATTTTTAAAATCCTCCAAACCCTCATGAACAATGTTTTTTATTTGAGGGCAAAATTAATAATAATTATTGTAGAAGTGTAAAGAATGTAAGAAAAATATACAATCACTCATAGTGACAAGCTTTACAACTTTCATGAATTGGTCAACTTCGAAATCCAACACTATAATCCATAAACCTTAAATTTATATTTAACCGTCGATTGTCATTTACGCTTTATTCTTCTTACTGAATTTCATTTTTAAAATTTTCTTTTTTTGTAAACATGATCATCTGGCGGATGTAAGAAGATGAACAGTTCAGATCTTTGATATCACGTTTCGATATTTACGGTTAACTGAAATATGAGTCGATATCATATAGTTTGTAGAAACTTTATAAACATCAAGCAATATTTTCACTAACCGTAAAACTCTGAATATAATATCAACGATCCAAACCGTTCATCTTCCTGCATCTTCTAATAGATCATGTTTTCAAAAAAGAAAATCTGAAAGAAAAAAAAAAAAAAAATTTGTTGAGAACAATGAAGCGTAAATGTAAACAACAATCAACGGTTAAGTTTTGATCTATGATTTATATGATTATAGTGGCGAATTTTGAAGCTAACATCTTCATGAAAGTTGTAAAGCTTGTCATTACGAGCGTTTATATTTTTTTTCTATTTTTTTTACACTTATACATTAATTAAAAAACTATTAAAGACTTTAGATAAGCGAAAACATACTTAAAAGAAAAATATTTTTTTATGTTTTGGATGTGACAATATAGTATGTATATACTTATTTAGTATTACGTTTTTCATTTGATTATTTATTGGTTTAAAATATATTTTCCTTAACGGGTAACGGGTCGGGTCATATTACCTGTTAATATTATTGGGTCGATTTCAGGTCGGGTCATTTTACCCGTTTATTTTAACGGGTGTTACACGACACAACCCGTTAAGATATCGGGTATGACACGAAAACGACACGAACATGAAAAACACGACACGAATGTCAGGTCTAGGGTAAGTAGCCGATGACAACTAACAAAAGTTGCATAGGCATGTACAGTGGCGAAGCCAGGATTTCTCGGGGGGAGGGGCGAACTTAAAAGAGTGCAAGGTTAAAGAAAAATGGCAACAACTAAATCTTTTTATATAGTAATGTCTTTCATAATTAATCAATACAAACAAATTACAATTGTTGCCGGCGAGGTTTCATGTCATGAAAACGTCGCATAATAGCCTCATTATCAATAAAAGCAAATACATCTCTTTCAATGTAAACAATCATGCTATCACTCAACCATTGATCTCCCATTTTGTTACGCAATGGTGTTTTCACAATCTTCATAGCAGAAAAAACTCTCTCCACCGAAGCGGTTGCAACCGGTAACACCAAAGCCAATGTAAGAAGCTTATACACTAACATATAGCTTTCACACCTCCCGGTCTTCACTAACTCTTTTGCAAGATCACTAATTCCTCTCAATGATGAAAACTCACTATGCATTTTCATATCATGAATGTAATTATCAAGTTGAATTGGAAGATTCATGAGGTCCATACGATCAAAATCTTGAGGATAAAGATGAGCTAAACGAACAATTTTTGCTTTGTCAAAAGATGCAAAATTATTCACCGGACTCAAACATGCCATACAAAGAAGTAACTCAGTGTTTACCTCATTGAAGCGATCATTCAATTCCTTTAGTTGCATATCAAGGACTTGAAAATAGAGGTCCACACGATAGTAATGGAAGTTTGTGATTTTTGGAGCTTTACGCCTTGATTTGTCAGGTACGAAATGCAAATCCTCCATGTTAGGAACGATAATATCATGCTCCTCACAAAACTTTTCTACATCATGAAGCAAGTCCCCAAAGTCATCATCTCTCAAGGATTGTAGTCTTTGCTTGCATACTTCCACTAACGCCATCGCATTCACAATATCTTGATCTTTCTTTTGCAATGCTTGTGATAACTCGTTTGTAATTCCCAATACAAGTCTCATCAAGAAAATGTGAAATGCAAAATCAAAAGTTTGTATGTCTTTGAATTACCTAGTTGCTTCACCGAGATTATCTTGGTTGCGATCACTTTTAATCCATTCAACCACCTCCACTACGGCTTCAAACATAACAATAATACTAACTATAGTACCATAATGCGAGTTCCATGTATCACATGGACGCATGAGACTACTTTCTTGATTTAACCCTCTACCCGTTTCAAGATTACCAAGATCAAGAGCTTTCTGAATTTGTTCTTGTTGTTTCTCTCTAAATGCATCACGACGCTTACACGATGATCCAATAAGATTTACCAAACTACTAGCATTGATGAAGAAATTGGCAACATCCTCATTTTCCTTTGCCACAAATACAAGAGCTAGTTGGAGTTGGTGTGCAAAACAATGAATATAAAATGCTTGAGGGTACTTGTTCAAAATCATTGTTTTAAGACCATTTAAATCACCTTTCATATTACTAGCTCCATCATAGCCTTGTCCTCGTAACTTAGACATACTCAAATTTGTTGTAGCAAACAATCTCTCAATAGCCTCTTCAAGCGAGCTACTAGTTGTAGAGGAGACATGTTGAACACCCAAAAACTTTTCAATTGCTTCTCCTGTTTTGTTCACATAACGCAATACCACCGCCATTTGCTCTTTAGTTGAAGAATCACGAGCTCCATCAACCAAAAGAGAAAAAAATGCACCTTCCATATCTTTAGTGATTGCATCTACAGTTTCAATAGCACAAGCACGGACAAGATCTTTTTAAATATCGGAAGAAGTATACTTAAGATTCTTGGGAGCATTCTCAAACACAACCTTCCTAACTTGTTCATTATGCTTGGAAAGAAATTGCATAAGCTCCAAATAATTACCCCTATTGCTTGATTTCAACGATTCATCGTGACCACGAAAAGGCAAACCTTGTCCTAACAACCATCTTGTGCATTCAAGTGAGGCACTCAATAGAGTACGATAATTAATGCGAGCTTCATCTGTTTGCTTAATCACAAATGTTTCAATATGTTGTTTTGTGTCATCAAATCTCTAGCTTGTTGTACAGCTTTATTATGAAGACTTCCAACACCTCCCTCATGGACTCGAAGATTTTCGGGTCCTTTCTTCCAATTTGTAAACCCTATCTCAGTGAAGACATCACTTCCAATGCTACCCATTTGATCAAAATCACATTTGAAAAGATAACGATAACGACAAAATCCAGCATTTTTTGATAGACTATACTCCAACCACTTAAACTTATCAAACCAACTGATAATAAAACATCGATTGTCGCTAACTTTTCTTGGCATGATGTGGTCTCTAGGTTGACAAGGATCATTTTGGAGATAGTGTCTACGAATTGCTTCACGATAATTAGGTGGATAATCAAGCATTCGACGTCTATGTGCAGGGTCTGCAGGAAGATTAGCCAATATTTCATCCAACTCAGTGGCTTCACTTTGTTGTGAGTTGTGACCTACTCGGAATATTCGAAATAGGACTTCTTGGAATATTTGAAGGAGGAGGAGGGCTACTCGGAATATTTGAAGGAGAATGACTACCCGAAATGTTTGAAAGAGGATTTAAGCATTGTTTCTTATAGTATCGTTCCATTAGAAAGAAAAAAAATTCTTAGACTCTTAATCCTAGAGTAAACTATACTAATATGCATAATAACTAATCCAACCAACAATTCAATTAATCAATACCAATTAGCATACAAATTATTCAATAAATAAAAATTCAATTCAACTAATCATATGAATAATCGTAATTTGTATACATTATGTAATAATTCAATTAATTAATCAATAATCAATAATTTTAATTTTAATTTTCACCATAAAAATTAATTTCATAATATCATATCAATAATCAACAAACAATAACCAACTTAGTGCATTAGCATTACCATATTAATATGATTCTATTTAGGGTTTATATCACAAATGGTCCCTGAAATTGACCCCATCAATCATGATGGTCCCTGAAATTGAAAAATCGATCAATGTAGTCCCTGAATTTTAACTCGCGAATCAATGTGATCCTTCTATTAGTGTTCCGTCCAAATTAACACTAAAAAAAGGTTAGAGAACCAATTTTTCATGGTAAAATGACCAAAAAAAGGTTAGAGAGCCACTTTTTTTTTATTTTTTTATTTTAGTTTTAGCACCAAATCCATGAAAAATGGAGAGAAAAGTGAAGATGGAAAAAAGAAAAGAGAGGTAGTAAGTAAAATTATAAGTAACAGGGTTATTTTTTTTATCATTTTACCATGAAAAATTGGTTCTCTAAACTTTTTTTAAAGTTAATTTGGACGGAACACTAATAGAAGGACCACATTGATTCGCGAGTTAAAATTCAGGGACTACATTGATTGATTTTCAATTTCAAGGACCATCATGATTGATGGGGTCAATTTCAGGGACCATTTGTGATATAAACTCTTCTATTTATATACCAAATTACCAATTAAATCAAATTCGTATTAAATATTTATTTAGGGTTAGGTAGAGATTATAAATTTACCTTGAATTGAAGTTTGGAGGCTAGCCTAACGGCTCAGTGGCTGGCTCGCCACTACTCACCACTGTTTGTGAGAGAGAGAGAGTGAGAGAGGAGGAACAGCTGGGAGCCTAGGCTAGAGCTGGGGAGCAGTGGGGAGCAGCTTTGCTGTGCAGTGGGGAGCAGCTTTGCTGCTCTCTGTGCTGCAATTGGTTTTCTTTCTGAAAGGCTAGGTCAATGGGGGACACGCGGTACCCCCCACCATATATATATATATATATATATATTTTTAAAACAGACACGAAACGACGTTGTTTCGTATGTAATTTTAATTTTTTTTTACCAGGACTAAAACGACGTCGTTTTGGCCTGGATTTTAAAAAAAAAAATTAAAAGTTTGAAGTTAGATCTGCTGCTGTGTGCAGCAGAAGAGTTCTGCAGAAAGAACAAACGGAGCGGAGCTGCGGGGACACCGGGGAGGGGAGGGGCCAAACCGGCGCTGGGAGTGTGTTTTCCGACGAGGAGAGTGGCGACGGCCACTCCTCGCCCTCACGTGGCTTCGCCACTGGGCATGTATGTAGACTTGATCTTCGCCCAAGACGAAAAGAAAATAAAAAATTCTGAATCGGCCACAAACACGCCGCAACGAGACAGTTAGCGTACCTCGTGGAGTAGTGAATTAATGTTGGGTTTTGCATTGGACCTCTGGCCTCTACGTGACGTGCATGCATGGATATGTGATATGTGGACCGCAAAGGAGCTGCTTTGGCATGCCGAGATCCGTTTGGTGCGTGACAAACTTCAATTATGCACTTGGTTTGGCTGCCTCACACCTCTCACGACAAACATTTACGAATATTATTATTATTAGCCCCATTAATATCTGTATTTATATTTCCCCCCTCCCTTGCATGAATGAAAACCTAAAACGCCTCGGGTGTCTTGTCACAATAATATTGAAAATATATACTGGCATGTCAATGGTATAAAAAACACTTTTGCCACGTCACGTCACATCACGTCATCGATCCGTTATGGGCTATAAATATATTATATCACATAGTATTTCTTTCATGTTTTGTCTTCTTCGTTAAAGAGTCAGAATTTATACGTAAAATATCTTTTAATATTGAAAAAAATAAGGAAATAGAATTCCTTTTTTTTTTTTTCTTCTTCCGTTCCCTCCTAATTGAATGATCACGATTAAGCCACGTCAACATTTTATATTAATTTTTTATAACAAGAGAAAGACAAAATAAAAGAATGTAAAATGAGGAAATGAAAAGAGGAAGGGAAAGAATCTTAATCCAAAAATAAGTATTAACATATTAAAATGCGACAGTTAATGTGTCAGCTAATTACTGATCACAAAATGTAACAACTTATTTGTCACCTAATAATCAGTCGGAATTTTTGGTTGCACATGGAAAGCTAATTACATTGTACCGGGCGACAAATTTAGAAGTAAAAAAGACGTCAAATTAAATTTTAAATTCAGATCTCAGGCACAATAATTAATCAATAAAAATAAAACGAAAATAATATTTTGCTTTTTACTATTTACAAATATGAACACAAATCACAAAACCAACGTGGAAAATACAAATCTGTAATTATATTAAGACAAACGAAATAATAATGTTAATAAGTTGCTCAAACCTCACTAATTATAGTAGATAAATCATCAGTTCTTCACATTAGCCGTAGTTAAACACTGAGCATTGCGACGCCGGCCGCGACAGATCCGTTCCCTCGTTGGCCGGGCACGCCTCCATCCCCGCCGGCAGCACCATGCAGTTGTAACTTAAGCACAACGACACCGTATCGGGCAACATCGACCCGGGCGCCACCGCGAACCGGGAAATGTAATTGTGTTGCAGGTACAACGTTTTGGTGATCCCCACGTACACGCTCTTAACGTACTTCCTCGGTACCGTCCCGATCAGACGGTTGTTATTCAAATACAAGCTCTCAACACCTGCCAGGATCGGCGACAGCTCACCCGTTATGACGTTGTGGCTCAAATCCACGATCGAACCCTCGCCGTACGATGGCGGCTGGGACCCTGCTGGCGGGACCCACCCGGAGAGATTGTTCCGTTGCAACAGGAGGGACTGGAGGTTCGTGCGGAAGAGAGTTTGAGGGAGGGGCCCACCGAAACGGTTGGACCCGAGATCTAGGTAGACTAAATCGGCGAGCGAGTCGAAGACGGAGCCGATGGGGCCTGACATGTCGTTTTCCGAGAGCGACACGTAGCGGAGCGTCGTCGGGAGAGAAGGCGGCAACGGGCCGGTGAGGCCGTTGCCTTTTAAGTCCAGGTGAAGGAGCTGGGACGACACGTCGTAAGGAACCTCGCCAGAGAGGGAATTGGAGGCGAGGATGAGGACCTTGAGCTTGGGTAAACGGGTCAGACCCGGCGGAATTGGTCCGGCGAGGCGGTTGTAGCTGAGGTCGAGGGTGTGGAGGTTGGGGATGAGAGAGAGGGACTGAGGAATCGGGCCGGTGAGGCGGTTGTTGGTGAGGGAGATGACTCGGAGGCTGGCGAGCCGGTCTAGCTGGAAGGGAATAGGACCGGTGACGATTCCGGGGAAGAGAATGAGCTGAGTCAACTCGGTGAGGTCGGCGATGGAGGGCGGGAGAGACCCAGCGAGACCAGGAGAGTCGGAAAGGCCGGTGCCGAGGGTGAGGGTGGTGACGCGGCCGGAGGCGCACGTGAGGCCGGTGAATGTGGAGCAGGGATCGGGGGCGGAGAAGTTCCAGGTGGAGAAGAATGCGGCGGGGGAGCCGCGGCGGGAGGGAACGTCGGTGAAGGAGTTTTTGATGGCGATCAGGGCGCAGAGATCGACGGTGGAGATTTTGTGAGTTTGTTGGACGGAAGGAGTGAGGAGGAGTGAGAGGAGTAGTAGCGAGAGTGGGAGTGAGGAGTGAGAGTGTGGTTTGGCCATGAGTAACAAAAAAAAGACCGCCGAGAGTTAAAATTGGTGCGGGATCATGTAATATATGGTGGGAGTGTGAGAGGATATAATATAACCGTTGGGTGGCGGAATATGGTGTGGCCCCAACGCTATTTATTTGTGTCACCTCCTTGACTTTTTTTTTTTTTGCCAACTTCTTGACTTAATTTATTATCCCTTAGTACTACGGTCTACTAATTCTCCTTTTATTATAAGGTCTTAGGTTCGATTTACGGGCAAACTTTGAAGTAGCCACATTAGTTGGAGTCAAGAGTAGATATGAAGATAGTCACGCCAAAACGTGATGTTCTAATCTGAAAAATGGAAAACGATATGATTGATATTTCAAGTAATTCAAATTTTACCTTAATCAAAAGATACACTACACATACTTACATTATGAGGATCGACAACGCTAATACTATATAACAGTTTGACCGTTGCATCTCCATAATAATCACGTATACGGAGATCCAACAATTTAGATATTGTCCATTTCGTTGTATTAGATCACCCAAATGGATATCAAGAAAAATAATGCAAGAATATAAGCAACATTTTTCCCACATTCCAATCAATAGTTGTATCCTTCAACCGTTACCCATTGGTCACCATCAAAATATACATTAAGATAATATCTAGAGATGTTAGTTAATTATTGACTAACATTTTTTTTTGATGAAATTAGTTAATTACTGACTAAACCTAGTTAAATCACCTACTTACACAGATTCCACACATCTGGAGACTTGGTTTACCGAATGGCGAATGATGACAAAAGCTTAACAGAAAACCAGAGATTAAGTAATAAACTCATCACTGCTGCCCAATCGGGTTATAAATTAATAGGATGTCTTTAGATTCAAAAGCATGCACGTCCTAATACTGGTCAAACTATGCATTCATGTTCTAATACTCAAACACATAAAAGAGTGGAACGTTTATCGTATGCAGTTTTTCTTCTTGTTTTACAACGAGGCTGTTTCCACGACTCGAACTTGTAACATTTCGGTCACAAATGAGCAACCTTTTAGTTGCACCAAGGCATACAAGACAAAATATATAAGTAATTGTAACAGAAACTGCCTGACAGTTTCTCTTTACTTGCAAATCACAAATTGTAGTCTGATACGTACATAAAAGCAACATGTTTGCATTGTGCACAAACATGTCAAATTGTGAGGGCTTTGCAATGAAGAACGACTCACAAGCAAAAATTCATTTATTCTTATTCATAAATCATAGTATCACACGCATGCCAAACAGTGAGTCTTTGCAATAAAGAATAACTCTCGACGGTCTATTCTTAATATTTTGGTACATACATATGTAGTATAGATGACGCATTGTTTATGAGCATTAAAAAAAAGCACTGGATATAGATATAGAGAGAGATCCAGAGAGAGGAGAGATGGAGCTTCGTGACGCCACTGATGGAAAGATGCTCCACTAGTTACTAATTTAATCAGTCAACATTTAAAGGTGAGGACAATAATAGTAAATACAGATGCTGCGAAAATGATACAAGATCAAAAAATATATATGTAGAAGAAAGGAACTGTCTACAAGTAAGAGTCAGAGCAGGGGTACTCTCTTGTACTCTCGCACTCAAATTTGAATATCTTTTTTGTAAATTAAAATACTTTTGGTTGGTTGATTCTGGGTTTTTAGAAAATGCAGACGACCCATGCCAAATTGGCAATGGTCCAAATGCTTTAGGAAATGGGAATGTGAGTGAGAGCCTGGAGTGAGCATTGAGTGAGTAGGTTCAGTACGTGGGTTTTAAAGGCTGCAAAAATGTTGACTATAGAGCATGCGGAATGCCCCAAAATAAATACATAATATATATATATATATATATATATATATAATTTTTTTTTTTTTGTCGGAAAGAAAACATTCATTAATTAAGAAAATAAGTACAAACAACAAAGGACCAAAGCAAAAAGTGAGCAACAACCCAAAACATTTAGGGAGGCCCAACCAAACTTATGCTAGCATAAGAAACAAAGCAACAAAAGGAAACCCTAATCTCCAACACACGAGAGCAGCCCGCCACACCCATGATGCTTGCACCAAATCCCAAATTACACACGAACCATAAGATTAATTTTGAAACACCGAACCAAATCAAGCCCTTGAGATCCAAAACGTCGACAGCAACACCTGCAACCAGAGAACACAAAAATAGAAAAAAGGAGGGTCGAAGGAGGTGTGTAAAACATCCTTGCTACGATGCAAATCGTTCCACACTTTGCCTAAAATACATCTATATATGATGAAGGATTTGGAAGCTACTTTGGTCTACCTCACTAGATTTATTCAGTACAGGAATTCGGTGCTTGTGGAATCTAGCTACCACTACTAGTTATATATATATATATATATATATATATATATATATATATATATATATATATATATGAAGACCTATAGATGTTTCGGTTAAAAAATATGATTATGAGATAGGGGTTCAGCATCAGGGCAAAAGGAAAAAGGAAAACTAATGAAAAGTCCAAAAAAACTATCCTTTTAACGAAGAGTCCTTTTTAAAGGTATAGTGAATAGTGTCAGGTAAGGGTAAAAATGTGGTTTTTCATTAAAAGTGAATAGTACCGGAAGTGTTTCGTTAAAACTCCCTAAAGAAAAACCTAAGAAGACTTGAACAAAGACTTTAAGAAAAGACATGGAGTACTTGGAGCTAATGAAAAATTTAGCTCGAAAGTGCTTGTCTTTCAAAGTAGAAGAAATGGTGTCACATAGTATTATTAATCCACTCATATTATGATACCTGTATTCATTTATTAATATTCTATTTTCTGTCAATTATGTCATCCACCCATGTTATCACATATAATTTAGTAAAAGCACATGGAGAAGTGGCCGCCATAGTAGAAAAATTCATTTCATAACAAGCTTATGGAGCCAGCTGACAGTAAAACATGTGGAATTTTCCCCCAAATTTGAGATGGAAAATGGGTTTTGGACCTTGAAACAGAGAAAGAATTACATGGAACGGGTTCATGTACAAGGCCGCGGGGAGGAGAGTTACACATTACCTTGTATTGGTGGTCATGGTGAACAAAAACCCGTAATATACAAGTCTTTCACCATGAGATGGTGTACGTCTTAAAGAGGGATATACATATAATATAGGCTTTATCTTCTTGGTCACTTTAAAGGAATTTGGGCCTACGTTTTATCCTGCTGTAGTCTTGAAGTGAGGAAAACCTTGGGCTAGGCCTAACTGTATATAATTCAGCAGCCTTCAAAGGCTGGGATGCTGGTGGGAATGAGAAGTATAGATAGCTAAAACTGCATGGGGTGAGTTTTTCTTCAAGGAAATCATCAGAGAGTTTCGAAACCGAGATTGTTTGCCTCTTTCCTTAATGCCCAACATGAGACATCTAAGGCAATGCTTTTACTTTCTAAACATTAATCAACACACATATGGCAGATAACTATAGTTGCAGATTCCATGACATCTGCTGGTTTTGGACTCCGATCATCACCAAACCTATGATCGAACAATCAAACTGACATTTATTTGTGCTACAAATCCTTCCCTAGCATAGGTTAGCAGTAGCACAAGCACACTAAACATTCTTCTCAAGTTCCGACATATCTGACTAGACAACATTCCGTAAACACATTCTGCCATAACTTTCTCCTATTAGAATCCTCTTAGTTTGTTTTCAACCCTAATCCACTCAAAACCAATAGAAGTTTGCACATCTAGTACCGGAATCAATCTGCTAAGCAGCTGTAACTACACCATCTAAGCCTTGCAACAATCAACCCAAAGAAAGATGCAAAAGTCAGTAGAATGCAGGCAATTTAAACACGTGATAATATGATAAAACAAATTTAAAAAAACAAATCACATCATGTGTCAAACAACACAAACTATAAACTTTCCCCAAGATTATAAATAAAGGTCAGGACAAAATGCAGAAAAAGTTTACGAATCCTCGGGAGCTGGCTGGTTAACCCCAACCTTCTCCAACAACTTACTCAAAGATGCAGGCGGACATACTTGATATTTCACTTTTCCAGAAGGTGAGAGAAATACCTCAGCCAATTCAAGCTTCTCTGGGGTGAGACTCGTGCTGTCCATGGTTTTACTGAGCACCTTCAGCGCTAGCTCGACTCCCTCTTCCCTAGTCATATCATCCTTGTAATCCTGCTTAAGCATTGACTGCGCAGCTTGGTTGTTAGCCCCAATCACAGCAGCTTTCCATATCCAGCATAGTTTCCGCTCTGATCACTCATGTAAAGCTGGAAACCGTAATTCTTGTCCCAACCAGCGAACAAAAACGAAACACCAAATGGCCGGAGACCACCAAACTGTGTGTACCCCTGCTTGGTATCACAAAGAGATTGAACAAGCTGCTCGACAGGCGTCGGTTCCTGATATGCAAACATGTAGCGCTGAGCTTGGACCCGAGCGGTGTTTATCAGAATGTTGGCATCAGACATTATGCCAGCCACAGCACAAGCGACATGGTTATCAATCTTGTACATTTTCTCAGTGGAAGTTGAGGATTGGAGGAGTTTGGATGTGACTTTCTTCTCACCAGCCAAGACAACTCCGTCTTTCGACAGTATTCCGATTGCCGTACCCGCATTCCCAATGGCCTCCATTGCATACTCAACTTGGTAGAGATGACCCTCAGGGGAAAAGATTGTTGTCCGGCTATCATATCTCCTAGACATCTTTGATTACAACTGGGAAGTAAATATCAAAATTTATAGTAAGAACACCCGAAAATCGAATTCGAAAAGGAAGAACAAGGAAAACCCAGAAATCAAAATATGAATACAATTTCGGCAAGTTATTCTTCTTCAATGTAACATACAAAATTACTAAATAGCATCAAATGGGCAGCATACATATTTGAAATGCTAAGAATATCAGAACCCAGATAAAAAAATTACAACAATAATATCACCGAACAGATAAATGGATTAACAAACTGTTGACCCTAAAAACTACCAAGCCTACGTGGCGCGCAGGCCGAGTAACTAATAAGCTAACTACGTCCTTCGGTTGAATGCGGGGCGTGCCAACTCGACGGCCGAGCTCGGCCGGTGAGTAAAATGTTGATGTTGCGTTGTGTGTGGCTGACTTCTGAATCTTGCGACTGCGGCCGAGGAAGGAACACGCCTCGGCCTTTGGGTTCTAGAGCCTGAAGACAAGGCTACTAGTTCTGCGAAGTTCACAAACTGTCAGTGCCGGATTCGGTCACGGTGATTATATTCATAAAGGTATAAGCACGCCGAATCGACACCAAAGTGTAGGGACACAAATACTCAAAACAGACGTATGTCTTAACGGTAAAAGTGGTTCGGCCGTCGGAATGCCGAACTCTGAAGTTAACCTGTGAGTATCCAATCATAAAACAACTCGGCGTTCAACGTGCCGAGCCCAGTAACTCGTAACACCTCACTTCGTCGAGAAGGCTGGTGAGATGACCTTTGTCGATAAGAACTCGAAAGCCCTTCTCGACGGAGACTTGGATAGGTAACCAGTCGGCCTCGACGCAGTGTTGTTTATCCAAACTGAAGGTGCTCCGCGATCGGCTGGTTCTACGGCGATAGTGCTGTTTATCCAAACTGAAGATATCACCGGTTGCCTTCACAGTGCTGTTTATCCAAACTGAAGATGTGTTGGCGAAAAGAAAATAAAATCTCAAGGTTGTTGAGAGGTTTCGCGTAGAGCGAGAGTTTGCGCAGGGCAGTTTGTGTGTTAAGTTGTGGGGCTTTTTAGTCTCTTGCTGCTTGGTATTTATAGAGATCTGCATACCCAAGTTGTGGAAACCAATCCCAATTGCATTTTGCATTGTGACTCTGAGTCTGTATCTGTTGCTGCTGACCACGCACTTATCACATTAATCAAAGCTTGATCCTATATCTTCCATCATGACCTTCCAATACAATCTCTTCCAAATACTCAATCTAATTGCGTCATCATCATGCAATCTGTTTGACTAGATTCTTGGCATCCTGCCAAGAATATTCGATAGTGCCATTTATTCCACCATCACTTCATAATCTTTATCCAACACATGCATTGATTTTGGCATGCATTGATTTCACCTTTATCTCTGATCACCATTTCACCTTTATCAATTACTCCCCGCATGAGTCGTACCGAACATCCCAAACCCGTTTGAACTGTACTTCCAAGTTGGAAACATGATTTGCTTCACCATTTATCTTTAAACAACCAGTTGGAGGTTTAGATAATCCAATATATACTAACAAATAATATCATGATTAAAATGACAATTTATTTTTCAATAATAATTAAAACTATCTCAACCACTTTATCATCCAACGGTTCAAAACTCTACTCATCCAACGGCCTCGATTAATCGGACCGATAGTTTAAAATTGAGTCCAAACATTACCCCCCAGTTTCCTTGAGCTTCGGCCCGTAAGCCGAATGGTTAAGGAAATTAGTGCAGTCGAAGAAATATATGGTCGAGGAATCCACTTCATAGCCTGACACGTCTAGAAAGAAACCTCGGCGGGCTGACCGAGAAAAACCAAATAGGGTCGAAGTCCCGAAGACTCGCCCACTGTTGCTCATGATACTCAGGATATATATATATATATATATATATATATATATATATATATATATATATCCTTATGTATATACATAAGTAGTCTGATTGCCTGTGATCTGTCGGCCATGCAGTTGGCATATATATATATATAAAACGATTCTGTGCCGAGCACACACACATATATATAAAATGAGCTTGTGCCGAGCATCAGCTTGCCGAGCTCGGCATGTGTGATATATATTATAAGTAGAGCACGGGATTGCCGAGGACCATATCACGAGAGGCTTGTCTTGAATATCAACGAATGATTCGATGCCGCACGGAATGTTCCTCGGCTCAGTAGAACAACCTTTATTTGAACAACCCGGTGTGAATTGAAGTACCAGGCTGTCAACCATGCATACTCTCTAGTGTGCCACATGGGATGTTCCTCGGCCCCCTTTATCTTCTTAAGCATCGTCCGAGGAGCCGAATGATTAAGAAAACAATTTAATTCCCCTTTTTTTATAATTTTTTATTTTTTATTTTTTTAGTAGCAAATGGAAATAAAAGTGGCCGAATCATAATCAGGAGGAGGCCAACGATGTTTTATTTCAAGCCGAAATCTTTCAATATCAAAATCTTCAAATTGATTTCGCTCTAGGCCGAATAAAGAATTTTCTCCAAATGTTTCTGACTTGGTGAAATATTTATCATTTTCGGCCATCGAATGTGTGGAACAATTATTATGCCCCCCAGGAATAATAATTTCACCAATTTCGGTTTTTAACTTGAATAATTTCACCATATCAGTCTTATCACCAATAATCATATCGATTGGCGTGGTTTGTTCAGCTGAAACCGTGAATTGGTCTTGTTCGTCATTGGAACATTCCTCTGACGAACCGTTTTCTAAGTCAATTTTTGACTCAGAAACTTGAACTCTTTCTAGGCCTACCACACTTTCAGTCTCGACAGGGACAACAGGTGGCCTAGGTATTTCTTCGGCCGTCTCGACAATCTTCTTAGGCAGAAAGTTGGTTGTGGCCGGAGCGAAAAATTGCCCCCCGGCCTCTAGCCTTTTTTCAAGAACTCTACAGTACTCCTCAAGGAATTTGTCATACCTCTCGGAACTTTCTTTGAATAGGCGCCAAATCTCATCCAATGGAACTTGATTGAGATCTTGATCTATCATGTGAACTTCGTAGTTTTAGCACTGGGTCCCACTGGGCGTGCCAAAATGTTGACCCTAAAAACTACCAAGCCTACGTGGCGCGCATGCCGAGTAACTAATAAGCTAACTACGTCATTCGGTTGAATGCGGGGCGTGCCAACTCGACGGCCGAGCTCGGTCGGTGAGTAAAATGTTGATGTTGCGTTGTGTGCGCGGCTGACTTCTGAATCTTACGACTGCGGTCGAGGAAGGAACACGCCTCGGCTTTTGGGTTCTAGAGCCTGAAGACAAGGCTACTAGTTATGCTAAGTTCACGAATTGTCAGCGCCGAATTCGGTCACGGTGATTATATTCGTAAAGGTATAAGCACGCCGAATCGACACCAAAGTGTAGGGACACAAATACTCAAAACAGACGTATGTCTTAACGGTAAAAGTGGTTTAACCGTCGGAATGCCGAACTCTGAAGTTAACCTGTGAGTATCCAATCATAAAACAACTCGGCGTTCAACGTGCCGAGCCCAGTAACTCGTAACACCTCACTTCGCCGAGAAGGCTGGTGAGATGACCTATATCGATAAGAACTCGAAAGTCCTTCTCGACCGAGACTTGGATAGGTAACCAGTAGGCCTCGACGCAGTGCTGTTTATCCAAACTGAAGGTGCTCCGCGATCGGCTGGTTCTACGGCGATAGTGCTGTTTATCCAAACTGAAGATATCACCGGTTGCCTTCACAGTGCTGTTTATCCAAACTGAAGATGTGTTGGTGAAAAGGAAAATAAAATCTCAAGGTTGTTGAGAGGTTTCGCGTAGAGCGAGAGTTTGCGCAGGGCAGTTTGTGTGTTGAGTTGGGGGGCTGAATGTTATGCTCCTCCCTTTATTTATAGCAGTGCAAATAATCTTGATTGAACCAAAATCGTCATTGGATAGGAATCCTCTTCCTAGTCGAACTCTACCTCGACCACTACTGATCCAACCCTATCTCGGCCGATCCCAATCCAACTAGGACTTTGAACCTGCCTCTAACCGTGGGCCAAATTCATTTCCGCAACCTGATCCACTTAGGACTCCTTATCCTAATAGGTTTCGGCCACTTAACCTTTATCACAATCTCATGTTTATCCGTGTCCTTTTTGCTCCTAATCAAACTCGATCAACCAGATTTCTGGGCCCATGGCCCAAGGCATCAGTCCACAGTTCTTTAGAGAGGATACTGGGCCGAGGATGATGTAAGCTCGGCCCAACATTATTTTGGGCCCAAACACAAACATTAAAATGCACGATAATTAGAGGCACCAACTAGCGAATTACAATGAAGTTGTCGATTTGAGAGCATGAAAATTTCATCAGAAACTAATTGAAAAGACGATCGTGGGCGAATGCGGATCTTACCCAGATTCGCTCACGCTCCGTTCGTGCAGATGGTCAAAGAAATTTTATGGCTTTGCCGCCTATTAGCTCCCTCTTTCTTCTTCAGTTCTTCTTCGTGTCGTCTTCCTCAAGAAATAACCAAAGGTTTTACTTTCTTTGCTCCGGAGTGAGGGCTCTCATGAAAATTTGGGCAAAACGATGGGGGTAAATATGGGCCTGTATGACGTGGGTAGCCCAAGTGTTGGTTCGTATGCAACCCATAATATTCAAGCATGTTTTGAAATTTTGATAAAAACATGAGAAGATATAGTAGGGATTGTGGTTTTTTTTTTCTTTAATACAAATTATTATTATTAAGGCGAGGGAGAGAGTTTGAAACTATTACAATAATTTAGGGGTGAGAGGTGTTTCGAACTCAAAATGCATAGAAACCCAACACCCTATCTATTAAAATACTGGACCATATACATACATATACTAGGGATGAATGAGATAAACAATAGGAAAAATTTGGTGGGCTGGATAAATTTATCCATAAATTTATTAGCATCGGGCTTGGTTCGTGTCAATGATTAAAGGTCTTCTTAGTCAAACAAAATTCAACGAGGGGATTTATATGTTATTGGGGTCAACGACAGCTAATACCCCACATTGACTCCACTATATAAAAAGATTATTTGAGACTGTACAAGTGACATAGGGATGACAATTCTAACCGTTTAACCTGATACCCGTGGATAACCGCCCGAATGGATTAGATTTGGATATGAAAATTCGGGTATGGTTTGGATATGGGGAAAAACCGGGAACTTTATTCGGTTATGGTTTTGGATATGGTTATAGGGGTATCCAATCCATATCCGTACCCGAATCCGAACCGAATATTTTATATATATATATATATATATATATATTTGATATATATTATATTTTATTCAATTAATTCTTAAAAGTTCAATTTTGCCATCGGGATTCAGAAATTTTTTTTACACTCATCTTCAGATCCTACGATGAGGATGATGAGTTAGAGGGGTAGAATCATCTTTTTATCAATAGAGTTTCAGATTGAACCTTTCCCTACCCTATCAGTTGGTTCTTCTTTCTTGGGCGCAGCCGCGCAGGTAAGGCCTTGCCGAATGCCGATCCTGGCATGGGTGAGAGAAAGAGAGAGTGACAATGAGAGAAAGAGAGAGTGGTTGTCTGAATAATGGGAGAGAAACAGAGAGGGAGGGGGTGGGATGGTGAACAGAGACCAGTAAGGTCCCTCGACTCCCTCAGTGTCAGTCCATGAATCACTCTGGATCGTCTGTTCCCTTTTGCGTGTCGGATGAGTGTCGGATGAGTGGCTGGATTTCGAAAGCTAAGTTCCTTTTTTTATTGGATTCTTTAATGTTAGCATAGATTTTCATCATTTCAGCCTTTTTGCTGTGAATTATTTTCGGATTTTGTTGCACTGTTTGGTCAGGTTTTGGGGGTTCCTTTATTTGTTTCATTTTCTGTCATTTTCTTTCATTTTGGGGATGCATCATCTCTCTGTTCTGTGTATTGTTCTTTGTTTTAAGGTCAGTTTTTTTTTTTAGGTGGGTTTTCAGTTCGTTGATCTATGACTCTGTGTTTAGATTTTTGTTTGTGTATGATTAAATGGGTATTGGGTTTTGGTGGTTGAAAATATGTTTTTTTTTCCTGCTTATGCTTCTTGCTCATTTTCCTGGGATTTTTTGTTTTGAGTTGCAAGGGTAAAGTGAACATTGAAATCTCAGGTTAAATGGGTATTGGGTTTTGGTGGTTGAAAATATGATTTTTTCTGCTTAAGCTTCTTGCTCATTTTTCTGCGATTTTTGTTTTTCGGTTGCAAGGGTAAAGAGAATACTAAAATATTAGAAATCGGTTTTGGCATTTGTGTTAATGCATTTCCATTTTCGTTGGTTTGCAGGATAGGTGCATTGAGACCTAAAAATATTTGCGTGAACTTCACAAAGTTTTATGAGGCTCCAAACGTTGAAGGGTAAGTGTTTTTGAGCTAAGTTCAATTTTTAATTCGATTCTCTACTGTTGGGGATGCATCTCTCCGTTATGTTTATTGTTCTTTGTTTTAAGGTCAGTTTCTTTTTCTTTTTTTTGGGTTCTTTTTGTGGGTTTTCAGTTCGTTAATTTGTGACTCTGTGTTTAGATTTTTCGTTGGTGTATGATTAAATGGGTATTGGGTTTTGCTTGTTAAATCAATAATTGTCTTCTTGTTTGTTGTTATATATTTAGTTTACATGTTAATTGATTCAATTTCAGTATTATACCATGTCTTTGTAATTGGATGTGACTATTTAATGGCATAATTAGTATATACTAAAATTTATAGTGCATTAATTGGATGAATATAATTTTTTTTTTTTGACGAAGATGGATATAACCAATAACCGATTGAAAATCCGTTACCCGGTGGATATGGTTAAGGATAATCCCCGATTGGTTATTTTGCGGTTATGGGTATGGTTAATTTTTGTGGTTATGGGGATGGATATTGCTTTTCCGTCCCCAAACCGAACCGTTGCCATCCCTAGTGACATTAAGCACTTTTCGCAGAACCATGATTTTTTTATTAAGGAAAATTAATAAAAAGAGCTTGAAAATTTTGAGTTTTAACAAAAAATCATATAATAATTTTATTTAATGGTTACGACAAAGCCCAATACTAAATCAGACTAATTAAAATGGCCCAAATATTGGGTTTACGATTTTATCCCTAACTGCAAGCTTTTGTTCGTTAATATTTCTTCATTATGGATCTCTCTCATATTATCTCCCCCATTTTTTCCTGACATTCAAAACCTTCCATTTTTCTTTCTAATCGCATGGCAACTCCATTTCTATCACTATGTAAAAACCACAGCTTCGACCCCAAACCTAATTTTGAGCCATCTCGATCTCTGTGAAAATCGGAAACGATCTCTTACAAGCAAAACGGTATGATTTTGTCACTCTCTCTCTCTCCCTCCTTTCCAAAATTTCCCTCTCTCTCTCTCTTCTCTGTAAAGATGAGCAAGGGATCTGCACTTTCACCGACATCGGCAAAAAAGCCAAAGGTGAATTTCTGCCCTTCCCTTCTCATTCATCTGATTATTAACCTTTCAATTTTTCATAGTGTATTCGAGATACTGTTTTCAATTTTTCTTCTTCAGTGGAGTTCATCGTTTGTTTCTCCAGAAAATAAATTTGAGATCTGTTAGTTTTTTGTTCAGTTTTTTCAGATACAATGTTTTTTTTTTCCAGATACAGTTTTGCCAACATTTTTTTTCCAAAAACAGTGTTATTTTTTTGTTTTTCAGAAACAGTGTTATATTTTTTTTTTCCAAATACAGTGTTTGTTTGTACACAAACAAAACAAACACTGTATCATATTATTTTTCTAGAAATAGTGTAATGTTTTGGGTTTTCCATAAACAGTTTTATGTTTTGGTTTTTTTTTTTTCCAGAGACAGTTTTTTTTTTGTTTTTCCAGAAACAGTTATATGTTTTGGTTCTTTTTTTTCCAGAGACGGTGTTAGTTTTTTCCAAAAACAGTTTTATATTTTGGTTTTTTTTTTCCAGAGATAATGTTGGTTTTTTTTTTTTAGAAACAGTGTTAGTTTTTTGCTAGTTTGTTCCAACAGTGGTTCTGATTTTTTTCATAAACAGTTTTAGTTTTCTAGAAACAGTGTTAGTTTTTACACAAACATTGTATCTGATTTTTTTCTAGAAACAATGTTATGTTTTGATTTTTTCCAGAAACAGTGTTATGTTTTTCCAAAAACAGTTTTTTGTTTTTTTTTTATTTTTTATTTTTATCCAGAGACAATGTTAGTTTTTTTTTCCAGAAACAATGTTAGTTTTTCTTTGATTTGTTTCGACGGTGGTTCTGGTGCGTTTTGCACTTCTTTTTCTCTAGTTTGTTCACACGAAGGTTCTAGTACGTTTTCCACATCTTTTTCGCCGGTTTGTTTCAACGGAGTTTTTGCCATTGAACTTCTTTTGAACTTGTTTCGGCGCTTTGTTCCGATGAATGCTTCCTTTTTCAACTTTGATTTGAACTTTGATTTGGTGATTTTTGAAATGGGAGAATTCGATTTGATAGGAAGACATGGAGTTATTATGGTAGTTTTGTGCTGGTTTGAGGTTGGTGCAGAGTCAGGAAATATCGAATCATTTAGGGGTATTTACGGAAGTGTAGATTTATAGTGGGTTGGGCTTGTAAGTTTGGCCCGTGGACAATAGTTTTGGATGATTTTTTTTTATTAAACTTTGAGTCTTTTTGGTTAAATAACATTTTTGGATGGTTTTTTTATTAAATATTTGTTGGTCCAAGCCCTTTTCATTAAAGCTTCCTTTTTTTTTATCCTTTTTTTTATCCTCTTTGTTCTTACATCGTGTACGTTTATCGTACATCGTATAGTTAAAAATTATTTTAAAGTTGTTTATTTAAAATTAAATATAAACACTATCTGACAAAAACTGATCATACAATGTACAATGAACGAACAAATTTAAGGATTCCAAAATTCTCACAAAGAGGATCCAAGAAAGATACTCATTCCTTTCGGTAGAGAGTTTGGTATTGCATGGCAGCATGTGAGACAAACATTGCTCATCAGAAATAATTGAATTGGCACTTGAAATGTTTTAGTAACACTATTGAAAGTTAGGTGAGGACATATCATTTTTTTATTCTTTTTCCCTCTCTAAATTGTCGATATGGTGGTCGATCTCGATCATATGATCGCTAACATGTTTTTTTGGGAACATCGACAAACATGGTGAAATTTGAATTAAAACGTTTTGCAAAAGGAATTATTCCGATTCCCCTTTGGATTCGGTGCATGTGATTCAGCAGGACCTAAGAAAGTTATTGACATATGTGTTGCATGCATGCATCGACCATTCATGTGGTACTTGACGTTGATAGTTTATTCTTAAAGAAAACTAATGAAAATAAAGGACAAAATAAAAAGTAAAATGAATAGTATCAGATTTAACTTTTTAGTATAAAAATGTGGTTTTTCATTAAAATAAACAGTACCGCGAGCTTTTCGTTAAAACTCCCTTATTCCTACGGTATCTTTACATACGAATGCAGTCAAAAAGTAACTCAATGCAGTACACAATCACGTGCACCTGCAAACACACACTTTACATAGCAACCGACAAGGGAGAGCTAGTAACCTATATTGCTACCTTATTAGCGTTTCGATATAATAATATAATAATATAATGTTACGTGCGAGTTTTTATTATATTAATAGTCCGAAACACTACCGTGGTTCCATCCAAGTCATTCTACAGAGAAAACCATATTAACAGTGAATTAATCAAGTTCTTTAAGCTCAAGTTAAAACATTCCAAAATAGAAACATCCACAGTTCACCAAATTAACATGACTTAATTAATTACCACAGTTTTTCCATCGACCTGATACACTCTTCAAATAAACAAAACAAAACAAAACCAAATTACAGATATTTATCCTTAAGAAGCAGTTTTTACTTCCAAGCTTTGACATGCTATATTATTAGCTAGGTGGCGCCACATATTGCCAAATGAAGACATGATTAACAACCACTAACTGTGATTTAGGAATATGACATGATGATCATCTATGCAGGACACTGGAATCCAGAGGGAGGTGTCTTCCCACAATCAATGAGCACCTGAAGAGCAATGGGGATGATGAGGTTGATATTGAGAAGCTTAGCCTTGATCGTGGTGCAAAGGCAAATAGCAGCGTCCAAGTCCACCAGTCCCTGAAGCACCGGACAACATGTATCTTTGGCACTGCTCCCAATACCAATGTGGATAAGTCCACCCAGCACATCTACACAAGCTCCCAACTTTAAGGTGTCGATGGGACACGTGTCCTTCGGTGGCGACTTTGGAGGTGGTGATGTTGGGGGTGGTACGACCTTTGGTGGTGGAGGAGGGCATGGCGTTTCAGTGGGTGGAGGAGGCTTCACTGGGACAACTGGGGTTGGGGTTGGTGTTGATGGTGGGCTTGGCACTACAACAGGGGGTGAAGGTGGAGGCAGTACAACTGGGGGCTTCGGGGTATATGGTGGAGGCAATACAACTGGGGGCTTGGGGGTAGATGGTGGAGGCAGTACAACTGGGGGCTTCGGGGTATATGGTGGAGGCAGGACAACTGGGGGCTTCGGGGTATATGGTGGAGGCAGTACAACCGGGGGCTTCGGGGTATATGGTGGAGGCAGGACAACTGGGGGCTTCGGGGTATATGGTGGAGGCAGTGCAATTGGGGGCTTCGGGGTATATGGTGGAGGCAGTACAACTGGTGGTTTGGGATGGGGAGGTGGTTTGACAACTGGAGGTTTGACAACAGGAGGTTTGGGATGGGGAGGTGGTTTGACAACAGGAGGTTTGGGGTGGGGAGGTGGTTTGACAACAGGAGGTTTGGGATGGGGAGGTGGTTTGACAACAGGAGGCTTTGGATGGGGAGGCGGTTTGACAACAGGAGGTTTTGGATGGGGAGGCGGTTTGGCAACCGGAGGTTTCGGATAATAAGGAGGTGGTTTTACAATGGGTGGTTTAACATGAGGGGGTTTGATGGGTACATGAGGAGGAGGCTTTGCATGTGGTGGCTTTGAGGGCGGTTTGGGAACATAGGGAGGAGGCTTTGCATGAGGTGGTTTGACATGTGGTGGTGGCTTCTTTGGTGGTTTAGGGTGGGAGGGTGGCGTTACATGGGGAGGGTGTTTGGGTGGCAAGTGAGGAACTGGAGGGTATGTTGGTGGTGGGCAATTGGAGTTAGCAAGAGAAGTGAGCAAACTACCCAAGTTGAGAATGAGGACTAAGAGCAATGCCAGAGCATAATTGATCTCCATGTTCAATACTACACTCCACAACCCTCAAGAGAGCTGGGTACAAAACTAGATATTGAAAACCCAATACCAAGCAAATGCCTTTATAGGGAGTTTAACGCGCTTAGTGTGTGTGCTTGACAGTGTGTATGAGAGAGAGAGAGAGAGAGTGAGAGTGAGAGAGAGAGATACTCCTGCTCCTTTCTTTGTCGTACCAACTGCTCATATAAAATTATTAATATGTGTATAATTAAGTTGCCAAATTGTCATGACTCATTGACTTGAGGGTCTTTCCAAAACCAAGTTGAAGATCACATTCGCCACAAAACAAGATGGGGGAATGGAGTCACCTCCTTCCTTTACATTCAGATTTCAAGATATATCCAAGTAGGGTATTGTAATTTGAAATCAGTGGTCATGATCTTTAGCCAAATATGGGTATGTTTGGAGGAGAGATTTGTAAGCACTAATAAATTTAGGTTAAATTAGTTAAAACTCCATTGTAAAATATTAGATGAATGAATTTGAAATGATAAATACAATGAATTGAGAGGAGTGCAAATTGATTACTTGAAACGAACCAATTCTAAATCATTTGCTTATGTTTTTGTACAGAAACGCATTTCTAAATATCTTACTTCCTTACTACAAATTTAACATTGTATATAAAAAATTAAAAAATTTAGTACTTGCAAATTGCTAATCCAATCGTAATGTTAAAGGACAATGGTAAGGGTCAGTAATAGGATTTTGATATAGGCAAAGTTTTAACATGTAGTGTGCTATTCAACCCGTGATTGGGGTTCATACTGCCAAAACTACACATGTGATGCTTTCACTAACAAAATTTTCTTGTTTAAAAAAAAAACAATGGGGACAAAAGAGGCCCTAGACTTTTTCAACTTAAAGGGCATGCTTTTTTTCTTCTTTTTCTGGGAGGGTTTTGTTTTCCTTCCTTGAACAGAACTAGTAAATTATATTATGAATAGACAGATGCAATCGCATTTGGGTGTCGGCCATGCGCCTTATTATATATTTTCTCAATTAAATTATATTATCAGAATTCTGACGTAGGAACTTCCTTTTAATGACATTTAAAAGATAAAAATTGGTGCATTTTTTTAACAAACTAAAAATAATGCTTCACATGCAGCTACAAAAAAGATGATCGAACCTCCATTGAAAAGTCACTAGGGTTGTACTTGTGGCTAGGAGTGGTATTGGTACGATTACTGCACCAAAATTCATGTACCAATTACCATATCAAATTTTTGATATGATAAAATCTATTATCATTATCGTGCCAAATTTTCTGTATACCGAATTTCGGCATACCAAATAGTTCAGTTGGCATGATATGGTAATGGTAATTACCACTTTGTTTTGAGCCATTCTTTTGGACCAAATTTTTTTTTCCAACCCAATTTAAGGCCCAAACGTATTTTGGCCACTCCCTTTGGGTAGGGATGGGCAAATACCCATTGGTTATGGGTAACCGCGGTTACCCGCCCGTTTAAATTAAACGGTTACGGTTATGGGTAACCGTTTAGATAAATAAATGGTTATGGGTATAACCGTTTACTCGCGAAATTTAAATGGGTGGTTATGTGTATTAACCGCGGTTATAAACGGGTAACCATTTACCCATTTATTTTATATATGTAAAATTAACACAAACCATATTCCCTATCGGACAAAACTTAGATCAATGCTATTGACTATAGTGCATGATTTCATGGTCCATTATATATATATATATATATATATATATATATATATTATGTTAATACTTTACATTTCGAGTTAAATAACCAAATAATATTGTCTTTTAACAGTTTTCGTAACCCAAGAATACCTAGCCAATTCTATATTACCTTCATTGTTAAGAGTTAAAAATATCGTCTGTAAACTATTATTTCAATTATTGGAATGGTATAAGGACTTAAAAAATTAAAATGCGGAAATGTATGATGAATGTACCTATAACGGTGTTTAATTGTCAGAAAAAGAAAATTATGACAAATTTTTATTTTTTAATTTTCAAGTTGTTAAAAAAACACGTAGACGGGTGAAAAATGAGTAAATGGTAAAAAAAGAAAGGATAAATGGGTTAAAAAATGATAAATGGGTAAACGGGTATTAAACGGTTACGGTTAAATGGGTACGCGGTTATGGGTATGGTTAACCGTTTATAAACGGTTATGGGTATGGGTATAACCGTTTAAGCAATTACCCAACGAGTAAACGGTTATGCGGGTATGAGAATAAACGGTTATGGATAAATAACCGCGGTTACCCGCCCGCCATAACCGTTGCCCATCCCTACCTTTGGGTTTCTAAAACTTTTTTATTTAATTATGAAGATTTTATAGAGATTCATTTAAGAAACAAGAAGTAAATAGATGGAAGAATTGTTGAAAGAACCCAATATCCCTAAAAAATAGTACAAAGATTCCTAAATTTCATTTCTACATTCTTTAAAATTGTACAAAAATTGACTTGATAGACGAAGCTAGGGAGAAAGACATATCAATTTAATGAAGGAGAAGATGAGATGGACTCTGGAGAGAGAGAATTGCCAGAACTGGAGCAACATAGATGAAGTCGGTGGCTAGATGAGTGAAAAGAAAAAGAGTCGCTGCGCAATTCATTAAAGTTCGCTTGGATAAAAGGAAAACTAATGAAAAAGGGCTTGAAAACTTTGAGTTTCAACGATAAAGACAAAATAAATAGTAAAGTGAATAGTACCAGGATTGACTTTTTAGTGGAAAAAATGTGGTTTTTCGTTAAAGTTCCCTTGGATAAATGACTAGGAAAAAAATATAAGTGCATATATAATGATAATAATACCAAATTGTTTGGACCCGATTTTACATTTATCGGCTTGAGTAATCGAGGCCGTTGGATGAGTAGAGTTTGGACCGTTGGATGACAAAGTGGTTAAGATAGTTTTCAATTATTATTGAGAAATAATATTGTGATTTTAATCATGATATTATTTCTTAATATATATTGGATTATCTATATCCAGCTGGTTGTTTAAGGATAAGTGATGAGGCAAATCATATTTCCAACTTGGAAGTACAGTTCAAAAGGGTTTGGGATGTTTGGTACGACTCACGCGGCAATACAAACTACGAATGGATTAATTTAAAATCAATGCATGCATTGGATAAAGGTGAAATGATGCAGTAGGTGGATGATGGTGATCATGATCACATTGTGATAATTGATTCGCAAAAAGTTTGCATGGATAAGACGAACAGTAAAATGAGAGCTTTTTATGGTCTCCACGTGGAAGTAGGGGTGGGTTCGGTTCATTTTTTTTTCGGTTTGGTTTTGGTTTTTTTTTCTTTCAAAAAATGAAAAAAATTGAAATCTTAAATTTTAACATCTCCAACACTATCATAACATAAATATTCCAACTAGAATCAAAGACAATGAAACTAAACATTTAAAGTTCAACTAGAATTATAACATAAAGGTTTTTTTTTTTTTTTAATATAAAGAGCTAGTATAGGTTGGTGGACATGAGAGCATTATCATACTATAACCCACTTTGAACCAACGAGGGTCATTTATCGATTATGCTCTCTTTGTATGTATTATCGATCATTTAGTAATGTAATTTACTACTTAGTCGGCAGAAGTAATATCAAAAGGGAAAACACTTGATCAAAACCAATACATGATCACTGCATATAAAAATAAGTAATGAAGTACTGAATAAGCATACAAATACTTGAAGCAAGAAGCCAGATTAAACAAGAATAAGGAACTACAGTACCGTGTCAGGAGTTAGCACCATTTTGGTATCATTATTGTAGGTCCTGCTTTTTTATATGACTTCTTCCTTGTAGTTATAGGAAAAGTAGCAAATGCATTTGGTACATTTCTGATTTTGGCAACACATTAGGCTTACAAATTAGGTTTAAAAAATAATACCCAAAACAAATAATTAAATAAATAAAATTAAAAAAATATTAATTTAATTAATTTGGTTCGGTTCGGTTTCTAGACCACCAAAATCAAACTGAACCAAAAGAATTCGGTTCGGTTCGGTTTTTTCATTTGGTTCGGTTTTTTCGGTTTCGGTTCAGTTCGGTTCGGTTTTCGATTTTCGGTTTTTTGAACCCACCCTTACGTGGAAGATTATTGCAGATACATGAAGATTATCTGAAACGGAAATTTCAAACGCATGCATTTTAGGGACGTATGGAAAAAGGTCGGTCCATGATATGGCTAGCATCAGGTATTATTCTACGAGTCAGTTCTATAGTAACGCATCGCGTCAGAATTCAATAGTCCTATAAATACAGAGCTGCATGCAACGGTTGGCCCCCTCCAATTCAACACAAGAACTGCCCTGCGCAAACTTGCTCTATGCGAACTTCTCAACAACCTTGAGAAATCTTTCCTTTTCCCCTTTATCGCCAATACATCTTCAGTTTGGATAAAAAGCATTGTGAAGGCAACAGGTAACACCTTCAGTTTGGATAAACAACACTGTTGCTGTAGAATCAGCCGACCGCGGAGCACCTTCAGTTTGGATAAACAGCACTGCTTCAAGGCCGACTGGTTATCTATCCAAGTCTCGGTCGAGAAGGATTTTCGAATCCTTATTGGCAGAGGTCATCTCATTAGCCTTTTCGGCGAAGTGAGGTGTTACAGATTACTATATTCAGCATATAGACAACCGAATTGGATATTGAACTTCGCAGAACTATCAGCCTTGTCTTTAGGCTCTAGAACCCGAAGGCCGAGACGTGTTCCTTCCTCGGCCGTAGTCGGGAGATCAAAGAAGTCAGCAGCCCGCCCAACGCGACATCAGCACATTTCACTCACCGGCCGAGCTCGGCTGACGAGTTGGCATGCCCTGCACATAACCGAAGAACGTAGTTAGCTCATTAGTTACTTGGCCTAGGCGCCACGTACGCTCAGTAGGCTTTAGGGTCAACATTTTGGCACGCCTAGTGGGACCCAGTGGTAAAACTACGAAGTTCATATGATATATCAAGATTCCGATCCGGCTCCACGTAGTCGACTGTATGAGCTTCTAGAGCAATTTGAAAAAGGCAATGAAGAGAGCAAAAGATCTTTGGAAGTGGAAAAAATCCTTCGTGGCCATAGAAAGATGCAAAAGTCATTCGCCGACATGTTGAGAATAAAAGTTCCTGTTACCCTACAAGAGCAATGGGTACATGAAGACATGGCTCGATTTAATGCTTAGCTAGATGGAGAACATTTTCCTTACGTTTCCAATTACAAATCAATTCCATTTGAAGAATGGTTGGAACAAAAGGTCGGGGGGCAATTTTTCGCTCCGGCCACAACCAACATTCGGCCTAAGAAGATTGTCGAGACGGCCGAAGAAGAACTTATGCCACCTGTTTGTTCAGTCGAGACTGAAAGTGTGGTAGGTCTAGAAGAAAAAGTTCAAGTTTCTAAGCTAGAAATTGACTTAGAAAATGATTCGTCAGAAGAGTATTCCAATGACGAACAAGACTGATACACGGCTTCAAACCATAAAACCACATAAATTGATATGGTAATTGGAGACATGGTCTTAGATGTTGAAACTACGCCAATTGATATGATTATTGTTGATAAAGCCGATATGGAGAAATCCCGTTTGGCTAAGTTGTTCGAGTTAAAAGTCGAAATTAGCGAAATTATTATACCTAGGGGTGCATAATAATTGTTCAACACATTCGGCGGCCGATTATAAAAAATCTTTCGTCAAGCCGAACATATTTGGAGATGATCTTTTATTCGGCTTTGGAAAATCTCAAATTGAAAATTTTGATATAAAAAGATCTCGGATCGGAATAAAGCATCGTTGGCCTCCTCCTTGTTGAAGTTTGGTCACTTTTGTTTTCTTTTGCTAAAAAATAAAATAAAGAATGAATAAGAATGTATTTTCTTAACCATTCGGCTGCTCAGTAATGCTTAAGAAAATAAAGGGGGCACAGGTGATATAATTGGCGGATCGGACTTAATCTTGCCGAGAATAAGTATATATGAGCTGCTTGGTGAAATCTGATACTTGGTGTAGAAGAGAAATAAAAATGTGGAATCATGATTTGTTTCCAAATTATGTCAAAATACCACTGGGGAAGACAAAAGTTTATTTTTTAGGCCAAGCTCAGCCAACTTGTCGAGATATACTTTCCAAGTTATGTAACCAAATCTAAGGACATAACTTTTGAAACTAGGGGACATTGTGAGATGATATGGCGTGAATCATCATTCAGATCACCATTTTTGAAGGCCAGGAAACTGGGGGACATAACTTGTGGCGAGAATTATCATTAAAATATATATATATATATATATATATGTATGTATATGCCCACCAACCATATGTAGCTACCTACATGTTCCTCGGCCACTTTTATATAAGACCCTCTGATATCCTCGGCCAACAATGATGTTTCTTGGCAGCTTTTATTAGTGGTGTGTGTATATATGTATGTATGCATGCCAATTTTTTGCCGAAGTGACCTCCTAAAACTTTGGCCATATAGGCGTTGGCAGATTCAAGGTCTTGCATGCCAATTTTTGCCTAGCGCGAGCATGAGCTGGTGCTCGACAGGTTATCGTGATAAAATCATGGGGGCTTTTCCATAACATGGCATGTCTACGGTAAAAAGCTATCTAAGTGGTAGTTGCAGAGCTGGGCATGAGGCCTATTCATTTTGGAATACCATTTAGTGGAGTGGAAAGTTTGACTGAGGTTTCCTTTTATATTTGCATACAAATATCAGAGCATATATGAGCTTTGGTCGAAGTCGGCGTAAATCAATTTGGTGGTCTGCATCACCCAAGTCAGCAAAAGGTTTTTGTCCTCGACCATAACTGTCACATCTCGGCCCAGACCCCATCACATCCCGGGCTCGACTCCACTGTAGCACGATATTGTCCACTTTGGGCCCCGACCACGCCCTCACGATTTTGTTTCTGGGAACTCACACGAGCACTTCCCAGTGGGTCACCCATCATGAGAATGCTCTCGCGCGAACTCGCTTTACTTCGGAGTTCTCATGGAATCCGAAGCCAGTGAGCTCTCAAAAGGTCTCGTGCTAGATAAAAAGCATTGTGAAGGCAACCGGTAACACCTTCAGTTTGGATAAACAACACTTTTGCCGTAGAATCAGCAGACCGCAAAGCATCTTCAGTTTGGATAAACAGCACTGCGTTGAGGTCGACTGGCTATCTATCCAAGTCTCGGTCGAGAAGGATTTTCGAATCTTTATTGGCAGAGGTCATCTCATTAGCCTTTTCGGCGAAGTGAGATGTTACAGGTTACTATATTCGGCACATGGACATCCGAATTTGATATTGAACTTCGCAGAACTAGCAGCCTTGTCTTCATGCTCTAGAACCCGAAGGTCGAGAAATGTTCCTTCCTCAGCCACAGTCGTGAGATCAAAGAAGTTAGCAGCGCGCCCAACGCGACATTAGCACATTTCACTCATTGGCCGAGCTCGGCAGACGAGTTGGCACGCCCCGCACATAACCGAAGGACGTAGTTAGCTTATTAATTACTCGGCCTGTGCGTCACGTAGACTTAGTAGTTTTTAGGGTCAACACTAATTATATATGAATGATATAATATTAATAATAGTGGTACGGTATGGTATACTACTGGTAATGGTTTTTAATATCATTATCGTACCAAAAATGTATGGTACGGTACAAATACCATACCATTACCAATGGTACAAATTTTTTGACACAACTTTAATATGGTACGGTTGATATGGCAATTTGGCAAAAAATTCCACCCTTACTTGTGGCCATGCATTAGGGTTTGTATTATTTTGTAATGTGCAAAGTCATGTTTGCCAAAGAATTGTGTAAATATGGAGGAAATAATAATGAGCATGTAT
Source organism: Cotoneaster glaucophyllus (assembly GCA_036320875.1). Classification (NCBI taxonomy): domain Eukaryota; kingdom Viridiplantae; phylum Streptophyta; class Magnoliopsida; order Rosales; family Rosaceae; genus Cotoneaster; species Cotoneaster glaucophyllus. The sequence continues at coordinate 10,369,622 of CM070064.1, read as the reverse complement.
TGCCGTCGTCTTCTTGTTGCAAACAAGTCTATGTATTGGCGTTTAATGGTGAAAGTCCAACCTGTCGGTCACTACTCCAAGCCATTTGAATTAATGTCCAAAAATGGTAAGCAGCTGGCCTAGTTTTGGTGCAAGTTGCAGTATATGCCACTAGGTGCTGATGGTTTGTCCTTGTCAACCTAAACATTGAAGTTTCTCTTGTACTTATCATTAAATAAAGTTTTATGATGATTTTTTGTTAAAATTTAAAGTTTTGAAGTCATTTTCATAAATTCAATTCAATCCGAAATCATTTGCTTATTTAATTATCAAGATAAAATTTCATTATTTTTTATATAACAAAGTATTCGTTAATTTTTTTAATCAAATTAGTAAATGAGAGGTCTTAGGTTCGACTCTTACCAAAGGCGAATTTGAACCACATTATTGCTTTAACCCATTGTAAGGCTAAGTTCACCCATTATAAGGCTAAGTCACCCCCTCCTTTAGTGTAAATAATATTATTTGTTAAAAAAAAAAGTCTTAAATATTTCCAATTTGACTAATATTTTGTAAGGATGATCTATGAGGAGCAACTTGAAAAATAGACAGTTTGGATCGTTAAAATTCGATGTGGTATGAATCCCACACCTAATCCCCATTTATATATATATATATATATATATATATATATATATATATATATATAAAATAGAGATTCTTTCCTTTAAAGGCTTCCTAAGGACTAAATAGTTGTGAGGACTAGATATAAAAGCACTAGTCGAGATGCTCCCTAACTCTATGTGTATGTTACTAGGGCTGGGCACGGGCAGGGCCGGGCCTAAATTTGAAGGAACAGGCCCTACCCGTTTTAAAATGTAACGGGGTGGGTAAAGAGCTTTAGAATTTTAGAACCGGACCTAACCCGGCCCGTTTTAAACGGGCCGGTTCGGGACGGGTCCACGGTTCCTATTACCTTTTTTTTTTTTTTTTGGGTACGAAATGGTCCAAATATAGCTAGTTTTCTCCAACAGTAAACGAAGGCCCAACCCAAGAGAAAAGCCCAGACACATGGCAAGGGAACAATGCTGATTTCGGTCTCCATGGCGCCGATCTGTTTCAACCTCACAACACGAGTCGACTCAGCAACACTTGCTCTCCACCGTCCGATCTCAACAGAGCCATATTCTTCGAAACCCATAACCAATTGCCAACGTGAACTCTGCCGCCGCCACAACAACTACACCAGGTTTCAATTAATGAGTATTTACACACGATAGCGATGAGATCCTACAAATCTAATGTCTGAAACAATAAAAATGCATGGGTCATATTGTAATCCACTACAGAAACACAAATTATACAGTTGCAAGCTCATCCAGATCAACAACAAACCGGTGCAATACAAAATAATAAGATACCCTTTACAGCTAAACCCAATATACCAAACAATGCTGTCGATCATTTCAGCTAAAATTAGAAGGAACCCACCATTTAAAACACCATAAAACCAAGAAAAACATATAAAAAAATCTGAAATTTCATATTATATTACCAAAAAACTAAGCATAAAAAATAAGTAAATCTGAGGAGGATTTAAGGAGGAAATATGATGCATACCATCGTTGAGTCTCTTGAAAACGTATCTTTCCATCTGAAAATCGCAGCGGCCAACACCATTTTCACAAAATTTGTAAATCAAAAGTAAGACATTGACAAAATTGGAAGAAGTGAGGGAAATGAGTTACATCAGTGTTGAGATCGGAGGAGGAGACGGAGGAGTTGGTGGGGGAGGAGGGTGGCGGTGGCAGCATATCATTTCTCGGTGGGGTGTGGGTGTGGGTGTGGCTCCGGGAAGGAAAGTTGCAGAGATGGGGGGAGATTCTTCAAAGCAGAAGAATGAGGCAGAAGGTTCGAGAGATTGGGGGAAACACGGGAAGTGGGTTGTGTGCGTGTGGATTGTTGAGAAATGTCACAGGCCTACGGGGGGAGCAAAAAGAAGTGGGCTGGCAGACAGTAACAGTACCCAACATTGGGGTATTTTTGCATACGGGCCGGTCCGGGTACCCGTTTTTCTATACTTTTGGAACCGGCCCGAACCTAAAATTTCACAGGCCCGCCTCGCCCCTCCCCGTTTCTTTTTTTTAAAATTAGGACCCGCCCCGTACCCACCCCGAACCGCTAATACCCGCCCCTACCCGCGGGCCCAGGACCCGTTTGCCCACCCCTATATGTTACAGCTCAATAAAAGAAAATTATTACATGTGTAAGCAAGTTCCAATTGAGAGAGTCTAAATAACATTTCTCTTTAAAATTAGTTATTAATTACATCATTTCATTTGCTTTAACTTGATAATGTTCATTAATTAACAAACCCTTCAAAGAATGAAGGCATCGAATGCAAGTAATTGGGCAGCTGTTCGTTCCTTTCCAACCAAATATATAATTATATGAGATCATTCTCCACACGAGTTAGTACTTATTGATAGAATAAAAACTCATCCTTCTTGCCAATCCTGCTGAATGAAAGAAATATACGAGTGCTTGCAGTTTCTGGACAATCTGGAAATCTCAAGGGGAATATATTAGTTTTCTTTATCTTCTTCATGAATCATCCCTTGTAGAAGAATTTGCATCCATCAAAACCTGCCATGTCACAATCATGCAAGGATTAATTTGTTAATTAGGATGCTGTGTGTCAATGTTCTTGAATGAGCATGTGGTGCAATATCTTAGTAGATAGCGTCTTGGATTTCTAGTCATGCGTTCCGGATTCGAAACTCTCCTTACCCTAAAGTGTTGTAAAAGTTTTGAACCCTTCTCCCTTGCGTTATTAATAATAAATTGAAAATAAATGTCTAAATGAAAGCTCTGCGAAATATCAAATACAATATGCCAATTATATATAAGGACATTTGCATTGAAAATTGTATCTTGATTGGGAACAATTTGGACTTACTTGGATCACCTGTGACAAGCATGGCAGTCCCTCCAAAATCACAAGTGCCTCCAGCCGCCTTCGTCTTCTGCCAGTAACTGTTGAAGGCGTACGAAGCATGCGACAACAATGTGTCGGGCTTGTAGCAGGACCCACTGGGCTGGATTGACTTGCAGTCTGCCCCCGACCCACATGCATAGTCTAGGGCTTCTTGGACTATCGGGTCCGGCACCGCCGGGTTGGCCACGCACCACGCTGCGGACTGCGGTGGCTTTTTGTGGGGAGGAGATGGTGGCCCGGACGGCGGAGGGGAAGCTATGGGGGGCAGAGAGATTGATGGGGTTGGGATGGATTTGGGTGGGATAGGAGAATTTTTGGGCGGGAATGGGATTGTGGTTGGTGGGTATGGGCTAGGCCCATTTTGTGGTGGGTTTGGGATGGGCGAGGAAGTGGGCCCAGATGAAGGAGGATTTGTAATAGGTGGGGTTGAAGGAATCGGTGGGAGTACAGAGTATGGATCTGGAAGAGGGAGATTTCCTGGTGCTGGTGAATCCAACGGTGGTGATGAGGAGGGAGAGGGAGAGCTGGCATCGAACGGTGTAAATTCAATATTTGGGGAAGGCAATGGAAATTGTAAGTCCAAGTGATATATTGCTTTCAGCTTGTTCTTCTCTAATTCATGGATTGAATTGCTTTTGTGTAGTTTAAAGAATTGGGCAAAACTTCTTGCATCTGCACCAAAACAAACCATAGAATTAGTTGTAAAAGTTGTCCAAGTAATGTAAGTTGTGTGTAGGAAGAAAGAACTTGCATGCAACTGGTACGCCACACTAGTGGTAACTCGTCAATCACGCAATTCAATGTGCAAAGTTAAATATAGGTTTGGAATATTGTCATAGTGACATATTGCCACAATGACGGTATTACAAGTCAATAACACACTTCAATGTGAGAAGTGAAAACACATTGTGGCGCGTGATAGGCTTGAGATACCGTCACTGAGACATTCCAGACGTAAGTAAGTTTCTCTCGCTCATGAGGAGGGCTAAATTAATGACTTTGGACACAAAGAAAAGAACTTGCTTACCACAAAGAATGGAGAAAGTTGTGATTGAAATGGAGATGTAGAAAATTGGTATGATGCTCAATCTCATGCAATACATTGTGAACTCCAAAACACTCAAAAAACCAGTCTGAAATGTTTTGCTTAACTGAGTCATCTTCCAAGAAAACATTTGGGAGATATATACAGGCAGGACATAAAGTAAAGCTAATTAAAGAAGATTCCTCTTCATTACTTTGTAGTCTAAGATTTTTTGTAGCTTCCTTTGAATATAGTCTTGCTTGGCAGTGGAGAAAATACGAACATTGCAGACTGTTCTGAACTTTATTTTGCTTGCTTTCCACTCAAAAGTGACGCATACTTCTATTCTCTCACACTCTCTATATTAGGTTCTGCATTTCTCCGGAAGTTATGAGTCCTTCGATAAGTAGTTTTCGAACTTTTAATCTTGTCTTGTTTAGCTCATCTCATACTATCCCAAGATTTTTAGCATCTTTTCTTTTGCATCATGATGGAACGCCTTAAAAATCTTATCTCGTATACTTGTCTTCTGTTCAGTGAGTTTAAGAATATTATCAAACGTATATATTTGATGGACGTATGAATACTAAATCCTTGATATTTGTTAAACTTCGTACCTACCAAACTCTTGGTTCGTGCTCGTCATTGAACCTGGTACCTAGGAGTTTTTGTTTACCAAAGTAACCACGAAGGCACAGAGGCTAAAACGCCACAAGCACACACCATGCTGGAATTGGGAACAAAAGAACTGCATAAAACTTTCACTCGTCGTTAAGGATAAGATGCCATCTTATATTTTGGCATGTCTTACTCTCTGTATATTTCATTGCAGACACAATAGTAGGTACTGACTTTCAGTTCTAGCTAAAAACAACTAGAAGGTCTAAGAATTATCGAGACACAAAATTTAAGTTCCGCATAAAACTCCTTTACTTGATTTTGCATAAGAGAAGAAATTACACTCTATACTAATCATGCTTGGTTGACTATAAGTCCGGAGCTCTTATTCCTGTTGATAACTTTTGAATTGAAGATTCTATGTCAACCTGTTATAATTTGGCTGTTCTGTTACCATTTGGCAACAAGATTTTGCTATTCGTAACCCAACTCTTCCTCCTTGGGGGAATTTGGGAAGAAGTTACTTACCCAGTATGTTCAAATTATGTTTTAGAATTCAAATTTAAACACAGCATCTCAACTTGCACAATAAGTTATATGACCGTTGCCAACAACACCTTACCAGGTACGGCAAGTGAGGCTTGAACTGTTCTCGAGTTTAAAAAGAAAATCTAGTCATGTTCATTATTCGGAATGTCAATTATGTTTTTGCTCTAAATGTTATAAAATTATGATGCCGTTGGCAACAGTCTCTTGCCATCTATAGCATATCTAGAATTGGTAGATTTCTCGCATTTGGAAGGCAATTGACTGTATTCAACGGTCTCTTTCCATAGCACGATTTTTACCTTTCTTAGTCTATGACCTTGAAATGGCATGATGACCTGTTTTGGACGAGGCGGTTAGGTAAACTCATAGTATAAATTTGGGTCTAAGTGTTCGCGTTAGTAGCCATTGTGTGTTTGTTGCTAAGTTGTAGCCTCATTCAGTACAAAAACAAATATGGCTGCAAGACCTCTCCTAGATATGCTAAATGCTAATCGGATAGTGCCTGTCCGGCACATTTCATGGACTCTGCCCCCCAATAATGCATGGAAGATCAGCTTCGCTGGTCACCATGAGCCCGAATCAAGCACTGGTTCCTTTGCTTGCATTGTGAGAGATCACAATGCTGTATTCAAATCTGCCATTGCTGGACCTTCAGGCAAGGTCAGGGACGGTTTGGCAACGCATTTGATTGCTTTCACCCGGGCAATTGAGTTTGCCATGACAGAAGGCATTGATTACCTACAGATCGAAGGTAATCATCCATTTCTGTTTCAGATGATAACAGGTGAAACCAAGATACCTGACTCCGAGACCAGGGGACTTGTTTTTTGTTGCATTCATGACTTGCAGAAGTTTAGGAGTGTGACATTCCGCTCGGTCACTAGGGATGACAATTCTGCTGCTAACTTGCTTGCCAGGATTGCTGCGGAGCGCAAGCGAGTCGAGTTTTGGGCTGACATCCCTCCTAAGGAAGTAGCTGAAAGCCTAGTACTGGATGTCATCGGCCGTTGGGTGCTTCCTTAAACTTTGAGGGAGCCATCATCTTTTCTTCCAATGTAGTTTGATTTTATTTCAAACTTAGGTCAAATAAGGGAGAAAGATTAAGGTTAGATACATTGAGGTTTAACTCTTGTGGTTGTACTAATCGTGTAATAACCAAGTTAAACTTGTCTTAGTTTACTACAGTGGAAATTTTGACAGTAGTAAAAAATTAATTATGATTAATAGTGGAGTTTTTATTACCTATGAGTTACATGCTTGTCTATATCTGTTTCGCTAGCGATTGTGGCACTTGTCTTTAATACACATGAAGTGCAGAGGCTAAAAGAGATGTGTTAAAATCACTTGCGTTATTTGTTCTCATACTTGAAACGGTTGATACGACATTATGTGAACTCTTTTTAGGTTTTTTTAGCAAAAAATGGTCTATGAGATTGACATAATTCTTCAAATTGGTCTAGGACAATAAAAATCAATAAAAGTGGTCCCTGAGTTTGTCCACCGTAAATTATTTAAGGATCACTTCTATCGATTTTCATTGTCTGAGACTATTATGCCAACAGTGGGGACCGTTTTGACTAAAAAGCACTACTTTTTTTTGTTTTTTGTTTTTTAACAAATGATATTATATATACTATGGAGATGGGGGATTAGGCTAAGCCTCACAATGAGCTAGTAATAATGTAGTTCAAATTCGCCTTTGGCGAGAATCTAACTTAAGATATCTTACTTACAAGTGAAGAGAAATACTATTAGACTGCAATATTAAGTGGCAAAACCCCTCTTTTTATATACTTGAACTTCTCCGTACCACTCAACATATGTATTCTTCTACTTTTGTGTAGGGGAAATCAACAAGACAAGGAGGAGACTAATTCTGGTGTAATACTCTTTCTCATCTTACATCTCTCTTTTGTTTCTACTTTTAATTTATTTTGATATATTCAATCCAAGGTTGAAAAGAAAAAAAGAGTGTGTAAATTACTTCTTTTATTTTGGAGGTTCATACTTGTAATGTTAGAGAAATTTAAATCGATACCAGAAATACAAATCACATTGTGTACCATTCAATGTGTTATAATAAGAATTATAATTTGAGTTAAATATTAATATTACGTGATTGTGTTTTATGTACGCAGAAAAAATTACTCAGTAATCTTGATTTCCAAGAGCTAATAGAAATGTAAAATCTCAAGTACCCAAAAAAAAAAAAATTGTTTTGGGCTTGAATTAGAACCAGGGCTAAATCTAACATATCAGATGTTTGGGCCTAGATCCGACATATCAGAATGTTTCGGCCGTTGGACATTTTAAAAGCAAACACTAAAACCCGCGGCAACGGTAACTTTCTTGTCCCGTCTTGTCCTCCTTCCCCTTTAGTCTGCTCCAAAACCAAACTTCACCAACACAAAAGATCTTAGCTTTTGCGACCAAAAAACACCAAAGTTGTTAGCTTTTCACTTCATTAATGGAAGTAGAAGAAGAAACATATTATCTCACTTCACTCAGACAGCAAGAAGAAGAAGAAGAGAGAGAGAGTTTTCTAGCTTTGAGCTGCGCTTGCAAAGTGGTGGAGTATTTGCAGCCAGTGATGTCAAACGAGCTGCTCTGCAAGTTCCCGGACAACTCCGCCTTTGATTTCGACTACTCGCAGAGCTCGATATGGTCCCCGTTGGTCCCCCGGGCTTACGCTCCCATGGATTTGGACCTGGATGTGGATTTGGATTTCACGACGCCGCGTAAGCTCAATTTTGAGATGGGGTTGGAAGTGAAGAATCAGAACAGCCTTGTCGAAGCCGGTTCCGGCATTAAGAAGAAGAAGATCCCCACAGTCACAACTTGTTTCAATCTGAATCGGAGTGCTCTGAAGAACAAGCTGATGAAGAGGAAGAAAAGCAAGATGGTTTTGGCCTCTGATTTCTGTCCGACTTCTGTTAAGGTTAACTGTAACCCCATAGCCTCGAAGGTTCTGCCTTTTTTTTGTAATCTGTGTTCTTAGATTTTTAATTCGTTTTTAATTTTTTTTTAATGTTTGATTGAGATTCTGAGATTTACCCATTGGAAATTTAATCAATCTCATATGAAGTTTGTGTAATTGGTGTTCAGGTGTGGAATAAGGTGCTGAAAGCTGCCTCTAAGCATTTCAAGAAAAAGAAGAGAGATCCAATGGATCATGTGAGGTTCTCCGATTATTTGAGACCAGATGGAAATGTATGAAGGATTAAATTTAATTCCTCATTTGGAATTCTTTATTGTTTCATTTAATTTGTTAAATTCGTTTAATTGTCTTTGTAATCTGGATGATGAATAAGAGCAACAAATACTTTGTAGAAGAAATATGTTCTCTTTGTCCTTAAAATTCCATTTTCCTACGCTCCTCCAATATAGGAATTTATCTGGGTAGTGATTTCCGCACTTGCTTTGCTCATTCGGCATTTGTTGTGTTTCTACCTCTTGATTTATTCCACATGCTAGAAAAAAAGAAATGAAGGAGTGCATGAAGAACAAAGTACGAAAATCACTTATCGTTAAGCCCGCTGTTTAAGTAAACCATGCATTAATAAACATTGCACTAGAATTGTTATTGAGCACACAAAATCAGTTACTTTTACTTGAGCTTTTTCTTAGGAAAAGGGAGACAATTGGTGGTAAACCATGGTTATCCATCCATTTCAAACCCGAAAAGACTATTGAGAATTTCACATTACCCGAGACCACAATCAAGCAGCTAAGATCAGTCGCGCATGCGCAAATGAACAAATCCTAGTTATTTATATTTGTAGTTCCCCAAAATAAAAGCAATTATATTGTGTTGGGGCTTAAAAGGACTTCACTACTTTGGAGATGTTTATCTCTCAAATAAGAATGTAATGTAGTGGAATTGATAGGCAAGAGAGAAAGAATACTCAAAGTATTACACAAGATTTCTATTCACTCACAAACTTAGTACAAGAGGAAACACTTAAACACTCTTAGAAGCTTTGTTGCTTCTTCTCACTTCTCACTACTTGCTCTCTTGGTTTTTTTTTTTTTTTTTTTACATCACATAGCTCAAGGTTTGCCAACTTACATTATTTCTAGATCTTTCTAGCTTTTCCTAATGTCCACACAATTTTACAAGATTCTAGGTCTTTCTACAAAAAAACCTTAGATATTTATGCATGCATTCAACATACTTGCTTTTTCTAGAATTCTCTAGCATTTGCATGAATCATCCATTGTGCTTGTGTTGCCTTTTCAACATGGGCTAGATCAATTTTGTTGGGCCAAAACAAGATTACAATTCAACATCCCCCCTTAATCTTGTCTTGTGACGCCAATTGTGTTCCTTAATCTGACAAAGTCTTCTTGCCTGAGTGGTTTGGTGAATATGTCGACGACTTGGTCTTGTGACTTCATGTATTCTACTTGCACATCCTTTCTTGCAATGCACTCTCTTATGTAGTGATAACAGGTATCTATGTGCTTGCTCATATCATGGAATACCAGATTCTTTACTAAAGCTATTGCAGACTTGTTGTCGACATAGATCTCTGTTGGCTCTTCTTGTGGCATGCTTAATTCTTTCAGCAAGTTTCTTAACCAAATTGAATGACAGGCACATGAGGTAGCAGCTACGTATTCAGCTTCGCAGGTAGAGAGAGTGACAATCGGTTGCTTCTTCGACATCCATGTGAATGCAGTGTCTCCCATGAAGAATACAAATCCAGTAGTGTTTTTTCTATCCTCAGAATCTTCTGCCTAATCACTGTCGCTATATCCAGCAAGCTTGTAGTTATTAGAGCTTGAATAAAACAAGCCAAAGTTAATAGTTGGTATCGAAGAATTCTTTTGGCGGTCTTCAAATGTGTAGTTGTGGGATTCTCTATGTAGCGATTGACAAATCCGATGGCATAGAGAATGTCTGGTCTTGTGCAAGTCAAGTAGCGCAAGCTTCCAACTAGACTCTTGAAAAATGTTGGATCTACGCTTTCTCCTTTGTCATGCTTGGTTAGTTTGACTCTGCACTCCACTGGCGTGCTTATGGGCTTGCAGTTGTCCATTTTGAACTTTTTCAGTATCTCCTTTGTGTAGCTTTTTTGGGAGATGAAAATGCCTTCTTCGTTCCGCTTGACTTCAATGCCTAGGTAGTATACCATCAGCCCAATGTCGGTCATCTCAAATTCTTTGATCATCACTTTCTTGAACTCTTCAAACATCCTTGGATTACTTCCGGTGAAGATTAGATCATCCACATATAAGCACACAATCAAAATATCTCCATCTTTGACTTTGACATAGAGAGCATGTTCATGAGGGCACTTGGTGAATTTTCTCCTGGAAGTACTTGTCGATGCGACTATTCCAAGCTCTTAGCGCTTGTTTTAACCCATAGAAGACTTTCTTCAACTTCAAAACCTTGTCTTCATGCCTTTTGATTTCATAGCCTGGTGGCTGCTGAATGTAGATTTTTTCCTCAAGGACTCCATTTAGGAAGGCAAACTTCACATTCATTTGTTGAATCTTCCATTTGTTTTGAGCTGCCAAAGAAATTAGTAATCGTATCGTTTCCAAACGAGCAACAGGTGCAAATACCTCGTCATAGTCAATTCCGGCTTTTTGACTATAGCATTTCGCCACTAGTCTCGCCTTGTATCTTTCGACCTCTCCGTTGACATTTTTCTTTGTCTTGTACACCCACTTGATTCTAATGGCTTTGTGTCCTTTCGGAAGAATAGCAAGTTCCCATGTATCATTCTTTTGGATTGCTTCAATTTCTTCATCTATTGCTTTCCTCCACTTAGTATCCTGCACTGCTTCTTGGAAGTCGATTGGTTCACAATCAGCAAAGAGACATAAAAGTGTAGGATTATCAAGTCTTTCAGCTACCTCATAGAGTTCTCGTAGACTTCTTGTGTGTGGAATATCTCTTTCATTTGAACTCCCACTTGACAATGTTGATGCTGATGAAGTTCCATGAGTGGTTGATTTTGGTGAAGCAGGTGGAGTAATGGATTCTTGTTGAACCTCTCTTGCTTGCTCCATCATCCCTTGTTCATTCTCTTTTTCAAATTGAGGAAAGAAGCTGGTACCACTTTGTTGGGGCTTAAAAGAACTTCACTATTTTGGAGATGTTTATCTCTCAAAGAAGAATGTAATGCAGCGGAATTGAAAGGCAAGAGAGAAAGAATACTCGAAGTATTACACAAGATTTTTATTCACTCACAAACTTAGTACAAGAGGAAACACTGAAACACTCTTAGAAGCTTTGTTGCTTCTTCTCACTTCTCACTTGGCACTCTCACTTCTCACTACTTGCTCTCTTGGTTTTTTTTTTATTTTTAACATCACATAGCTTAGCACCTCACCTATTTATAGGCAAGGTTTGCCAACTTACATTATTTCTAGATCTTTCTAGCTTTTCCTAATGTCCACACAATTTTACAAGATTCTAGGTCTTTCTACAAAAAAACCTTAGATATTTATGCATGCATTCAACATACTTGCTTTTCTAGAATTATCTAGCATTTGCATGAATCATCCATTGTGCTTGTGTTGCCTTTTCAACATGGGCTGGATCCATTTTGTTGGGCCAAGACAAGATTACAATTCAACATATTGTGTCGTGAGCATATGTGCGACTAATCCCATAATTCCTCCTTTTTGTCAAGGCTTGCCAACATAACCTCAATCAAATGTCGAAACGAAGTAGAGGAAGATCCACCATCTCCAACAGCCTTCCTACACACTTCACTCATCTCCTCAACCCTCTTCCTCACCGCACCATCACCGTCCATCACACACCTCACAGCCTTCTCAATCTCATTCGCCACCACAAAATGATTACCACCGTCCTTTCTGTAGTCCAATCTCAGCTCCACGGCCAATCCCAAATCCCTCACCATCTGAAAGGCATTAATCTGCTGCTCTGCAGACAGAGGCCAAGTCACAATAGGCACACCATGCAACAAGCTCTCTAATATGGAGTTCCAACCACAGTGCGACACAAACCCTCCAGTCGCTCTGTGGGCCAGGACCTCCACTTGTGGGGTCCAACCACACAAAATACCAACATCTTTGGTCCTCTCCAAGAATCCTGGAGGCAAAAACTTCTCATTATTTGCGTACTCACCTGCCATTACATTTTATAAGCTTAGAAATGTTCACAAAATTTACACTTGGAAGGGATGAGACCAAATTCACTAACAAGTTGAATAATAATGATTAAATTTTCTACGAGAGTAAGAGAAGTAATTTTTGACCAGTTGCTACTCACTTAGACAGAAAATATTAAATTTTCATTTTGGATTTTATTTTTCAGTAAATTGTAAGAAACTTGTTAAATACTTGAATGAACACTCATTATATGATTGTTCCCCATGTTTTGAATATGTTTTAGTACTCTATGATTTTATGTCATGTTATTTTCCAATTTAAATTCAATACAATTATGTATTTTCATAAAGTATAAACATTTATTTATATGTTGCATAATAAATTTAATTAAAATAAAAAAGGCCTAAGTTCCCACCTAAATGCCTAGGCCCCATGCTCTTTCGTGTCGACTGATTAGTGGCTAACGTATTTTAAAGCCTCATTTTACATTGTTATGTAGAGTAATGCTATTTATACCACATTTTTATACCATTACTCTTGTTATGTATGTTTCTTAATTTTATTTTGTTTCAAATATTAATTAAAAAAATCTAATATATTAAAACATAAAAAGATGTGCTAAAATCAGTCTCACCTGGTATTGCAAACTGGCCCGCAGGTGGGGATTTCCGTACGGACCACAAGAATTTCTTACCACTCTTTTCTAATCCAACTGCAATCTCTCTCAGTTGGGCCTCATCAAAACTTCCAAAGCTCCCAAAGCAGAGAAACACCACTGATTTCGGAGGCTGATCATCAAGCCACGTCATGATTTTTCCAAATTTGGCCCGATCAGACGGCTGCACATGATGCTCACCTATCAAGGGTCCCACCGTGTAAACAGGAGGGATCTCAGTCTCACAATCCAAAAGTGAGCCAACCGCATGGGTCTCCAGCTCAAAAATTGTGTTGACGACTATACCCTTGGTTTCCTTGAACCTCCTAGCATGGTTTGCAAGGCAACTGTACCCGGTGTCCATGTAAGCAAACGAAGGAAGCACATTTGCAGGAACTGGGTTGACATAACTCGGCACAACAGACTCAGGGTCTGATGGTTTGAAAACTGTGCCGAGTTGGTCATACCGGCCCGGAAGGTGGAGGAGAAGCCCTAGAAAACCAGCCCCGGAAGTGAAAAACAGATAAGATGGAACCTTGAACTCATTGGCTACGTCAATCATGGTGGTGCAGAACATATCAATAACCAAACCAGAAACGAAGGAGTTGGGCAGAACATGGTCAGCTATGGCGTCTCTGACGTGGCACTTGTAGTTCTCTATGTAAACTGTGGCGTATTTCTCCACAGATTGTTGAAGAATCTCGAATGGGCGATTCACACTGGGAAGGTCTATGATTTTTATGTGGGCGTGGGAGGCTGCAAGTGATCGAGCAGTGCTAGGGTTTGAGTCCAAAATAGTGGAGGATTCATATGGTGGTTTCATGACAAGGATTGTGACAGAGAATTTATCACAACAGTCGAGTAATCGTTTCGAAAACTCTATGCTTGATACAAGATGACCAACCGCCGGTGCCGGAACAAACACCAGCTCTGATCTGTTCATTGTGCGTTTGATCAGTTGGGATGGTACAAATAATTTTAATCGCGTCTTGATGTAAATTTTGGTAGGATTGGTTTGTGGATGAAGGAAGAGGAAACGTCTTACATTTTATGTCGCTGTCTTGATATAAATTTTGATAGAGTTGTGTGTGGATGAAGGATGAGGGAACGTCTTACATTTTATGTGGTATAGATAATTTATGAAGAGAAACAAAAAAGTTAATATATATATATAGTGGATGAAGGACGAGGGAACGTCTTACATTTTATGTGGTATAGATAATTTATGATGAGAAACAAAAAAGTTAATATATATATATATATATATATATATATATATATATATATATATATATACACTTGATATAAATTTTGATAAGAGTTGTGTGTGGATGAAGGATGAGGGAACGTCTTACATTTTATGTGGTATAGATAATTTATGAAGAGAAACAAAAAAGTTAATATATATATATAGTGGATGAAGGACGAGGGAACGTCTTACATTTTATGTGGTATAGATAATTTATGATGAGAAACAAAAAAGTTAATATATATATATATATACACTTGATATAAATTTTGATAAGAGTTGTGTGTGGATGAAGGATGAGGGAACGTCTTACATTTTATGTGGTATAGATAATTTATGAAGAGAAACAAAAAAGTTAATATATATATATATATATTTTTTTTAGTACATCGATATTTTACACTGAGGGGAGGGAGAGTTAGGTAAAGTCATACAATGGAAAACCTAATTTGGTATCTAATTCGCCATTCACAAGATTCGAACCTAAGACCACTCACTTCCAAGTGAAGAAGAATACCATCAGACCGTAGTATTTTGAAATTGAAGAAAGTTAATTTCGTTCATATAAGGACCAATAACCAGAAGTTACATGGAATCGGAAAAGCGAGGAAACTTTTACATCGGATGCTAATTGGCTCGATTAATGAAACTTCCCATATGGTGGCCAGTTCACTTCAGGTTAGCCAGCATGTAAACTTACAATATGATGGCCAGTCCACTTCAGGTTAGCCAGCATGTTGTTTATGGCTCTACTAGAACATAGTAAATGGGCATAAATTCAAGGTTAATCTTTCTTGCCCTTATCGATGGTGGAGGTAGACTCAGCACAGCTTATACAAGCCATGAAACTAGATCCAATGGCTGTACACAGGCTACGGCATAGAAGCAAATTAAGGGACCAAGAACAAAAATGTAATTAATTTGACAGACATGCTCTTGAAGTTTAATCTTTTTCATTAAATAAAGTTATTAGAATACTTTTGGTTAAAATTTAAAGTTTTGAAGCCTTTGTGAGTAGCTTTTTTTGTAAAAAAAAGGAGATATGTGTAATATGTGTAAGTTTTTATGTACATATTTTTAATTTAATGACATAGAACGTCACATGACAATATACCGGTGCCATGTAAATTGTTCTAATATAGATGGCATATTGTGGATGCAAATTTCTTCATCCTTGTTCTTGAACAAAATTGCACCTACAAAACAAATAACACCTTAGGTCAAGGCCAAGAGCCTCATGTGCCCACGATAATTTTTTTTTTGGGGGGGGGGGGGGGGGGGGGGGGAGGATTTGGCCGAAGAACCTCCGATGCCAAAGTTAGAATTTTGAGAGAAAAGTGTTTGGAGAATTTTGTAAGAGAATTGAAATTGAGTTTTGTAGAGAATGAGAGGGTTTATATAGGGGGTGTGGCCGGCCCCATTAGGAGAGGAAGGACCGGCCACTTGGATGATTTTGTGGGTTAGGTTCTTGATTTGTGGTTAATTAGCTAATTAATGGAACAATTAATTAATTAACTAGCTAATTAATATAGTAAAAGAGGAATGATTTGGGGGTTACCTTGTGAAGAAGATATGATGAGGATGGATGAAATAGGTTATAAATAAATACCTATTTTGGGCACTTTTGACTTGATTGAGGGATGATTGCCCATTGCTTGCGCATAGAAATCTCAGCGTGCCTCGAGGGTAATCTTGTCTTTTTCACCCAAAAATCCACGTGTCGCCTCTATATTTTTCTTGATTATTTTTGGCTCCACAAATGCCCCCACACCTGCTGGGCTGCTTGCAGGAAAGGGCAGCAGGTGTAGAGATCTCCAGCTTTGAAGCAGATTCTCACTTGGACTTGGCATTAGACTCTTCTATGAAAGGGAAACAAATCGCCTCTAAAGCCTATTTAAGCCTACCTTAAGTATGGGATTAAATCAACTTCGGAGGGCAATTATTTGTCCAAACAAGAAAGAGAGAAAACTAGAGGATATTTGTTCCTCCTCCCCTAGCACTATTCTTTTCTTGCCCGTGCAAAGAACCGTTTTTCGTTGATTTATTTGTTTTCTCTGCGCTGCACCGATGTAAGAAAAGCTTAATTCTCATTGTCTTCTTTTTGGGTAGTGCTACCACGGGGCAGCCGTCGGGGTGGTGCAGCACATCGACTAGCAGGGGCCAGGGGTCGGCTTGGCATGGGCCAAAGATATGGTGTGGCAGGGGCCATTGCTTGTGCTGCTCGGTTTGGTTGAAGCCAAGGATTGGCTCGGCATGAGTCGAGGAAGTGGTGTGGCATGGGCCACGGTTTGGGCTGCCTCGTTTATACTGCTTGCTAAAAATGAGGAAACTGCTTGATTTTGATTTCTCAACTGCCATAGATGGAACAGTCAAGGACGGAGCTGCCAAGATCGGAGCTGTTGAAAATGAAGTGTCGGCTGAGCGAACTGTTGAGTGCAAAGTGGTTGTTGCCCCCTGATCATTGGTTGCCTGGTTAGTTTTCAGGCATTCGATCTTTTGAGCTATTTGGCCTTCTCGCACTGAAGAGCTTACCCAGATAGGTGTTAGGGAATTAGTTTACCCTCTCGCACTGGAGAGCTATTAGTTTACCCTCTCGCCCTAGAGAGCAATTAGTTTAACCTCTCGCACTGGAGAGCATACCCATATGGGTGTCAGGGAATTGGTTTACCCTATATCACTGGAGAGCTTGGAAGTCGTTGTTGTGAGTTCATTTGAGGAAAGCTGAACTGCTGGATAACTAAAATTATCCTCAAGCAGCAAGGTCTTGTTTGGCAAACTGCTTGTGGAACCCACGTAAGGGTGTAAGTGCATTGAGCTGCTCCCAGAATTATTGCGCCATCATTAGTTGTTTCGTCGTGTGCCATTTTGAGGCTTGGTTGACGCGAGCAACATGGAAAAATTGGCACGGCTGAGAGCTGTGGTGCAAGTTTAACACAATTATGAGCCATGGTGATAAATCAATGGCTGTCAGGAGTCGTGGAGCAGGTAGGCACGACTGTGAAAGCAGAGCTGGGCTGGCTTGGGCCAGGTTGTGTGCAGCACGAGGAATCGGACCACTAGGTCCATAATACTCGGCTACTGGTGATGTACTACTTCAGTATTGAATCGTCTAGAATGTTGAGATCAAGGCCTGCCCTTTGCTCTTGGTAGTTGGGCTGGTGTGTCATTCAGGTAATCGTTTGTCCCTGGCGCGCCATTAGGCTGAGCTGCTACCTTTGTCGGAACATAAGTAATCTTTGTATTCGACAATCTATGTGGGATAGTCCTATTTGCTCGATCGTGTCATTAAAAGATGACCTGTTTATGTTGGTAATGCCTCATCGAAGCGCTTTGTTAGTAGCTTCGTTGTGCTAGAAATCACACAATCGATTTGGACATGAGCCTATCTACTTATTCCTGGATTTGCCTTTGTTGGGGGTAGTAGGGCTCTTGGTTGCCCTCGGTCTTGACTTGCTGGTCTGGGCTGCTTTGCCATGTGTTCGGCTCGTCTATGTCGCGGCTGCGGTGCATGTGGTATGTTCCTAGCAGGCGAGCGGGTAACTTGCAGGCTGTTGGTTGAACTTGAGCCTGATTGAGTGATTGCTTCTTTCCGTCCACTGTGCTGTCTACTCTGATGTAAGGTAGATGATGCTCATTGCGGGCTTTGCCGCGAATAAACACTTCTCCTGGAAGGTTGCTTATGTTGATTATCAGAGTGTGACCTCAACCGTGAGTGTATGTTCGTCCGTGGGCCTAACTGAAAGTGCAAGCTCATCTGCGCGCCAAGACGAGAGTATACGCAATCTCGGTGGCCCAGTCGAGAGTGCACTTCGTCAGAACGCTCAGTTCATGACTAGTCAAGTGGCTGCTTGTTGGGACGCTGCTGGAGAGGTTCGTCGTCTGCCATTGTCTTACTTTGGGACACCTCGTTAGGGGCACGTTGCATCTCGGTGCGCCACAAGAGCTTATTCACCAAGGTCGTCTGTTGTGCGAGGGCACTCGTCAACTCTATAATTTGTCAAGACAAGGTTGAATCGGTCTTGGGCTGCTTGGGACACCACGGGAATGGGCTGCGACGCGCGTGCATGTTGAGGCTAGGCTCGGCTCATGAGAACGCTAGGCTCGCGTTAGCCTTGGGCCCGCGAGAGCTGGGCTACTTCTTCTGCCACAGTTACTTGGGTTTGCGTTGCTGAGGTAGTGGCTCGGGCCGTCTCGCCCGGGGCCTGCCTCGGCTGCCTTGCAGCGTGGGCTGTAGATTGAGTCATGCACCAAGTAGACGAGGCTTGGGCCAGCGTTGCTGGGGCAGTGGCTTGGGCTGCTTATAGCGCCTGAGCTTGCTGCTGCAAAGTGGCGTGGGCCTATGCTTGTGGTTGCCTCGCTGCTTGCTGCTCACTGTGGGTTTATTGCTATGGAGTTGGCCCACTGCCACGGTGGTCCCCGTGACTGCCATGGTGGTGGTGCTCCGTGGTGGTAAAGTTGATTCTCTTGCCATCGCTTTGAGCCTCATGGATCATCATGGTGGGGCTACGTCTCGTCCTCCATCATTTGATCCGGATCTTTGAACGTAGGAACTTCCGTTCGTCGTGGTTTCCAAATTTGCTGTCATTGTATTTTTTTTCCTCACCTCTATTCAAAGAATTACGAATGAACGAGAAACGAGAAACTTTGAATGCGAGTCTTCTTCGAGCGTGTGAATCAAACTCTCAATGAAAGCACCAATTTGTGGATGCAAATTTCTTCCTTCTTGTTCTTGGACAAAATTGCACCTACAAAACAAATAACACCTTAGGTCAAGGCCAAGAGACTCAAGCGCCCACAATGAATTTTGTGGGGTAGGGGGGCTTTGGCTGAAGAACCTCCGATGTCAAAGTTAGAATTTTAAGAGAAAAGTGTTTGGAGAATTTTGAGAATTTAGTAAGAGAATTGGAATTGAGTTTTGGAGAGAATGAGAGGGTTTATATAGGGGTGTGGCCGGCCCCCTTAGGAGAGGAAGGACCGGCCACTTGGATGATTTTGTGGGTTAGGTTCTTGATTTGTGGTTAATTCACTAATTAATGGAATAATTAATTAATTAATTAATTAGCTAATTAATATAATAAAAGAGGAATGATTTGGGGGTTAACTTGTGGAGAACATATGATGAGGATGAATGAAATAGGTTATAAATAAATATCTATTTTGGGTACTTTTGACTTTATTGAGGGATGATTGCCCATTGCTTGTGCGTAGAAATCTCAGTGTGCCTAGAGGGTAATCTTATTTTTTTCACCTAAAAATCCACATGTCGTCTCCATATTTTTCTTGATTATTTTTTGCTCCACACATATCATTTCTCCATTTGCTACCTCAAGTCTACAACTACAAGTCGTTTCACTTTATTTTCGATTGGACCATATGATCATGAGATTACAATTGGACTAGGAGGAGTTGGCAAGGCAATGGTCCATACGCCGGCCACCACAAAGGATGTGATTTGATACCATAACACCCATATATTGAGGTTTTTTTGTAATTTCATATAAAAAAAAATTCTTGAGATTTTCAAAATTACAATAGCACAAAACTCCATTTACTAAAATTTCACAAAACTCCATTTACTAAATTTTCATCCGAAAACTTGTCATATCATAAAAAAAAAAAGTTATGAGATTACACGGACATCCTTTGGAGGTAATTACACGGGCACCACTTGAAATAATCCCATCAAATTTATTACTTTTTCACATAATCATCCTGAGGTTTTAACCGTTACAATATATAAATACATTATGACCTTGCAAAATTGAACAAGCCAAACCTCTGAGTTGCCATCAGCACTATGTTCACCAAGAGAGAGAAAAAAAAAAGAATCAAGAAATAGGAGGTGTAAAAGAGTAATAGGTCTCTCAAGTATGTCAAGTTGCTATATCAATTGAAAGCATATTTTGGATGTTCCATTGTTACACACTTTTGAGTATTATTTCTATCTCTTGTTATTTCTATTGTTAAATATGTCATGGGCTCATCAAAATTCAACCACATCCAATATCACATGTATCAGATGAAAAGTAAAGGGATTAAAAATAGACCTGTCCACGTTAAATAGCCAGGTCATCCACTTAATTTTCCCATTACACATGTCAAAGGGTGCAGTTCTAATCTCTCCAAATAACACGTTTCTTTGGATCCAGCCATCCAGGGCGCTTGCTGATCGAGGTGAAGAAGCTTAATTAGAACTGCAGATAAGCATCGAGGGCAGCCAAAATAGGAGATTAAAGAAATTTTCAAGGAAAGAAGATTACACCGTCTTCAAAGGAAATATCAAATTATAAGAGTTAAATTACAATTGATGACTGATATGGTAATTTGAAGTTTTATGTCAAATTTTATATTTCTCCAACATAATTGTCAAGTATTATTTTATTATTTAAATAGAATTTTAAATGCTTGTAATCATTAAAAAATTTCAAAATTTTTATTGGTTAAAATGTTAGTGAAATAAGAGACCCACGATTAAAATTAATTAAAAATACATTTGACATTGATGTCAAATTTGATTCCAAATCACAAAGCCTTCAACTCCAGTCAACAAATAACACTTTGGTTAGAGAGATTTTTGATGTCAAATATGCATAGTGACATTCTACCTAAGATTTTGACATCTCCATTGAAAATGTTCTTAGCATTCAAATAAATTCAGGTAAGGGAGACGAGGAATCAAAATAGGATCTGGTTTCCTCTAGGAGGAATGCTGGCTACATTCTTCACTTGCCTTCCCCTATTTGTCTTTCCCACTCAATAGATGCCATGTGAATTTATCTTACACTCAAATCTATGTATTAATTTTGTTTAAAATTTCTTTCTTCTCTTTTCACTAATGCCACTAATTAAATCTCATATGCCACGTTACATAAGTTGGGTTTTGATGATTTATTTTGCCAGTAGGTTATGAAATGTGTGCAAACTATGTCTTATAGTGTGGTTATCAATGGTGAGGCTACGAGATTCATCAAACCGAGTAGAGGCCTTAGACAAGGGGACCCTCTTTCGCCCTTTTTGTTTCTTATTTGTGCTGAGGGTTTCTCATCCTTAATACATAATGAGGAATAGGTTGGTCGTATTAATGGGATTGCTGTTAACCCCAATGTCGAACCCATTTCTCATGTTTTCTTTGCAGATGATTCGGTTTTGTTTTGTCGGGTTATGGAGGTTGAGGCTTGAAATGTCAAACGGTTGCTCCATCAATATGCCGGAGGGTCTAGTCAATTTGTCAATATGGAGAAGAGCTCGGTGCATTTTAGTGAAGGATGCTCTTAGCGATTGAAGGGTATGTTATCGTAGGAGTTGGGTATTCGTTATCAGGAAGGCTTTGGGAAGTATTTGGGTATTCAAGCGGATTTTGGGGCATCGAAGAAGAAAATGTTTGAAGATGTCCGGAATAGATTATATGAGAGAATAAATGGGTGGGCAGAGCAGTTTTTGTCTGTTGATGGAAATGAGGTATTAATTAAAAGTGTAGCGGCGGCTTTGCCTAATTATACAATGTTGTGTCTTCAAAGGAAATTGAGCAGGTTATTGCTCGGTTTTGGTGGAGAGACTAGAAGACTAAAAAGGGTATTCATTGGATGGCTTGGAGTAAAGTAGCGAAAAAGAAGTCAATGGGAGGGTTAGGGTTCAAGGAAATCATTGCATTTAATGTAGCAATGCTTGCAAAGGTGGGTTGGCGTATAATATGTATACCGGATTCCTTACTTGCTAAAGTGTTGAAAGCTAAATATTTCTCTTCTTCTACATTTATAGATGCTTCGGTGGGTAGAGGAACATCGTGGGGATGGAAAGGGATATTGCAAGGGAGGAAAGTTTTAAAAGTGGGTCTTAGGTGGAGAGTGGTATTATCGGATCCATGGTTGCCTACCCCAAGAACGTTTAAGCCTCTCTCAAGACATGATGACATGCCTAGAATGGTTTCAAACACTACTACAAAATGGACTTATTGTGTCACTGGATGATGTCGCTTTAATATAATATAGTGGTGGAAAAGACATTTGGTACACCTACTGAACATGACATCGGATTTACTGTCGCTTGTAAGCATCATAAAATGTCTATGTCGCTTTTAACCGACGTAAACTTTTAATGTCGCTTATAACCGACATACATTTTAAAAAATTTTAAATAATGGTGTCGCTTTAAAAAAAATAGTGTCGCTTTTAAGCGACATAAAGTATTGGTGTCGCTTATATGCGACACTAATTATTGTTTTTAAATATTTTAAAACCTACGTATGTTCTAAGCGACATAGATTTTATTTTTTTAATATTTTGAAACCCGGTGTCAGTTGTAAGCAACAGATTGATGGTCTTTATATACTATCCCCCGTGTTTTCTTCCTCCTCTCTTGCATCTTTCTTAAGGATGAGTTTTTGAAGTGGCACGCAACTAGGCCTGGCAAACGGGTCGTGTTTATCGTTTTCGTGTAACACCTGTTATCTTAACTGGTCGTGTCGTGTCTTACCCATTATCTTAACGGGTGACCTGTTATGAAAAATATATTTTTTTTTCTTAAATTTGCACATCCCACACATTGCCACATAAATATTACTTCAAAACATTAAAACACATTTGTCGTTTAAGTACTACATCTACACTCGAAAATAAGAGCCTAATAAACCAACATCCATACACTACTACTCTATTACAAAATGTTAAATGTGCAAGGATATGCAAAATGAAAGAGTTTTTGTTTTCACGGTTGTGAAGTCTTTCTCAAAAGTTTAAACTTTGCATATGGAACTCAAAGCTTGTATGTTATTCCTTCTACAAAATCCTCGCCATAAGATTTTGTAGTATCCACTTCTGTAAATATTTTAAATTGACGATCAAATTAGTTCATTGTATTCATATAGGATCAAGGAGTGTAGTTGTAAAAAATCATCAAAATCAGAGTTAAAATAACTGTTAAATCATGATTTTCGTTTATAACCGTCGAAAAGTTTTGTCTCGTTACTTGATCTCTGAATGTTTGTTTTTTGCAACTTTTGGTGTATGCGATCTCGAAGCATATATAAACAAGTTTGATGGTTGGATCATGGAAATTAGTTTCGTAGAATGCGTATCCAATCAAAATGATATATTCACTAACACTTGGAGTTTATTTATACTTTCATTAAGTATGACATAAGATTTTGTGGTATCCACTAGTGTAAACATTTTAAATTGAAGATCGAATTCATTCATTGTATTCATATAGGGTCAAGGAGTGTAGCTGTAAAACATCATCAAAATCGGAGTTAAAATAACCGTTAAATTGTAATTTTTTGTTTATAACCGTCGAAAAGTTTTGTCCCATTACTTGATATCTGAATGTTTATTTTTTGTGATTTGGCCTATGCGATCTGGAAGCATATAGAAACAAGTTTGACGGTTGGATCGTTGAAATTAGTTTCGTAGAATGTGTATCCCATCAAAACAAGTTTGGCGTATAAATATACCATTGAACTTGATGAGATACGAATTCTACGAAACTAATTTCAACGATCTAACCATCAAACTTGTTTGTATATGCTTCGAGATCGCATACACCAAAAATCCCAAAAAAAATATTCAGAGATCAAGTAACGGGACAAAACTTTTCAACGATTATAAACGAAAAATCACGATTTAACAGTTATTTTAACTCCGATTTTGATGATTTTTTTACAGCTACACTCCTTGACCTTATATGAAGACAATGAATGAACTTGATCTTCAATTTAAAATATTTATACACTAGTGGATACCACAAAATTTTATGTTATACTTAATGAAAATATGAATAAACTCTTAAGTGTCAGTGAATCTATTGTTTTAATGAGATACGCATTCTACGAAACTAGTTTCAACGATCCAACAGTCAAACATGTTTGTATATACTTCGAGATCGCATACGCCAAAAATTGCAAAAAAAAAACATTCAAAGATCAAGTAACGGGACAAAACTTTTCGACGGTTTTAAAACAAAAAATCACGATTTAACGGTTATTTTAACTCCGATTTTGATTATTTTTTATAGCTACACTCCTTGACCCTATATGAATACAATGAATGAATTCGATCTTCAATTTAAAAAATTTACACTAGTGGATACCACAAAATCTTATGTTATACTTAATGAAAGTATAAATAAACTCTTACGTGTTAGTGAATCTATCGTTTTGATGGGATACGCATTCTATGAAACTAATTTCAACAATCCAACCGTCAAACATGTTTGTATATGCTTCAAGATCGCATACGCCAAAAATCGCAAAAAACAAACATTCAGAGATCAAGTAACAGGACAAAACTTTTCGACTGTTATAAACGAAAAATCACGATTTAACGGTTATTTTAACTCTGATTTTGATGAGTTTTTACAGCTACACTCCTTGACCCTATATGAATACAATGAATGAATTGGATCTTCAATTTAAAATATTTACACTAGTGGATACCACAAAATCTTATGTTATACTTAATGAAAGTATAAATAAACTCCAAGTGTTAGTGAATCTATCGTTTTGATGGGATACGCATTCTACAAAACTAATTTCAACAATCCAGCCGTCTAATATGTTTGTATATGCTTCGAGATCGCATACGCAAAAAATCGTAAAAAATAAACATTCAGAGATCAAGTAACGAGACAAAACTTTTCGACAGTTATAAATGAAAAATCAGGATTTAACGGTTATTTTAACTCTGATTTTGATGATTTTTTACAATACACTCCTAGATCCTATATGAATACAATGAACTAATTTGATCATCAATTTAAAATATTTACACTAGTGAATCTTATGTTATACTTAATGAAAGTATAAATAAACTCTAGGTGTTAATAAATCTTATCGTTTTGATGACTTGGAATAAATATATTAATTATTTTATATATTTTATGTGTTAATTAGACTATGTTTCAATTAGTATGTGATGATATTTTATAATAAAATTATATTTTTGTTTTTTATTACGTATTTTATTCAAGTTAAATTTTATTTATTAAAATCTTAAAATGTTATAAGAGATAACACACAAGAAAAAAATGTGGTTTTTTTTTTTTCTTTGGGTTAAATATTAGGCGGGAAATGGATGGATATCTTGAAATATTAGGCTGGAAATTTCCCAAACATTAGGCAGGAAATGGATGGAACTCTTGAAATATCAGGTGAGAAATATCCCGCTTGTTTTAAATTTGGGTTAAACTTAGTGTCGGTTTTAACCGACGCTATAATCTTTTAATTCGACGCAAATTTCATTAAACCGACGTTATGTGAACTTCAAAAAGTGTATCAGAAGTTGGTGTCGGTTAATACCGACACCAACATTAATTTTCAATAAAGAGTGTCAGAAAGTGACGTGAATATCAGTAAAGTGTGGCAGGTTGGCGTCGGTTTTAACCGACGCCATGTACATTTAATTCGACACCATTGGCTTTTAATTCGACGTTAGTCAGTCCATGTCGGTTTAAACCTACGCCAACTAAGTACCCATATTTAAACCCCTCTCTTTCCCATTTCATGCGTGCTTTCATTTCTCCCCCAATTTCAGTCTTTCTTCTTCTCCTTCCCCATTTCATCCGTGCGTCCCTTTGTTCCTCCTTTTCAGTTTTTCCTCTTCTCCTTCCCGATTTGCTATGGATCACCATTTTGAAGATCAACATTATGAGGAACTCCAATTCGAAGAGGAACAGCTCGAAGGTGGTTCATTTTTAAATTATTATGATTATTAATTTTAGTTTCTGTTTTGTATTTTAACTAGTTTTATGGTTAAATTGAAAATTTATTTTTGTTTCTTGGTTTTTAATTGTTTTTTCTGTATTTATAAGGAACAACTCAAAGGAGGCGCGGACCCTCATTTCTGAATTGGAAAGAGCAACCTTGCTCATTTGATTCGTTTGGAAAATTGCATTAGTGATAATTCTAGTGCGTTTTCGAAACATGAAGCGGCAGAAGTTAGAGATTATAGAAATATTCCGATGGTGGCATACTGGAATAAAGAAAAAACAAAGGTAAACGTTTCATGATTTATTTTAGGGTAAATTACACAAAACTACCTCAACTATTGGGGTCACGATAGTTTCATACCTCATCTTTTAAAATTGACAATGTCATACCGCATCTTACGAATTTGTGACAATGTCATACCTCCGTTAATTTTTCTGCTAAGTGCTGACTTGGCTAGAGACGAGGACCACTCACTAATCCAACTGAATTAAAATATAATTAAATAATAATTAAATATTAAAAAAATTAAAAAAAAAGTATTTTTTATACAAAATATACCCTCTACCCGTCCCCCTCCCCAAGCACCCACTCTCTCTCCTCTCTCTTGCCTCTCTCCTCTCTCATCTCTCCTCTATCCCTGTAACCTACATCTAAAATCCCCCAAAACCCAGATATCCCAACCCCCCCACTCAAAAACCTTCCTCCGCCACCCAAAAATAATATTTTTATACAAAATCTACCCTACCCGTCCCCCCAGCACCCACTCTCTCTCTCATCTCTCTCTTCTCTCTCCCTGCAACCTGCTGCCTAAAATCCCAAAACCCAGAAATCTCACTCATCCCCTCCCCCCCCCCTCAAAAAAAACATTCCTCCACCACCCACTCTCTTGGATCCCAAGGAGGCCGACGAATTGATTTGGGAGTGAGCTTAGGTGGGGAAGACGACGAACTGTGTGCGTGTGTGTGTGTTTTTTTTTTTGTACATGAAGAGGAGCTGCTGGTGAAGTCATCGCGGAGGAAAGGTTTTTTTTTGGGGGGGGGGGGGGGGGAGGGGGTGGACGGGTGAGAAGGTTTTCTGGGTTTTGGGATGTGGGGAAGACGAACAGTTTTTTTTTTTTTTTTTGGGTACATGAACTGGGACCAGCTCGAGGAGCTGCGGGTGAAGCCATCATCGGCCTTCTTGGGTGGATGATGGAGGAAGGTTTTTGGGGGGGTATTTCTGGGTTTTGGGGGATTTTAGGTGCAAGTTGCAGGGAGAGAGAAGAGAGATAAGAGAGAGAATGGGTGCTTGGGGGTAGGCCTGGCAATTCCTGACACGACCCGATAACCCGACACGACACGACACGAAATTAACAGGTGTTCGGGTCGACACGATAATGAATCGGGTCGTAATCGGGTAACCCGATAAGCACCTGTTAAGCTAACGGGTTGGTTCGGGTATACACGTGGGTAACACGAAACACGATAAGCAGAATATTAATTTTATAATTTTATAACCCTAAAAAAATACTATAAAAACTATATATATTAATTTAACAATTTTATACCCCTAAAAACTATAATATATATATATATATATATATATATTAAATTAACTATAATAATTATAATAATTATATATATTTGAATAATTATACCCCCAAAATATTAATTATAATAATATATATATATTAAATTAACTATAATAATTATATATACTTGAATAATTATACCCCCAAAATATTAACTATAATAATTATATATATATATATATATATATATATATGTATTAGATTTTAAATTAAATTTTATACTCCTAAAAAATATAATAATTACGTACAAAATAAATAGATTTTTCCTTGGTGGATCATCATCATCGTCGCATTCACCATCTTAATGGACACCAACCTTCGAACCCAGATCCCAGATGAACCATGTTTGCACACATATCCACTGGGTTAGGAAGAAAGAAGGCCCGTAAGTATACTAAATATACACACACACACACATACCATTCAACTTTATGGGATACGAATTATACGAAACTAATTTCAATGATCAACCGTCAAACTTGTTTGTATATGCTTCGAGATCGCATCAGCAAAAAATTGCAAAAAACAAACATTCAGAGATCAAGTAACGGGACAAAACTTTTCGACGGTTATAAACGAAAAATCACGATTTAATGGTTATTTTAACTCCGATTTTGATGATATTTTACAGGTACACTCTGTTGATGCACAAAATCAGCAAGGACTTTGGTTCAACAGAAAGTTCAAGTTTATGACCTTCACTAGATCGCTCAGGTCACTGATATGTATGAGTATGTAAACGGACAGTGGTAGGGAAGCAAACACAAGATGTACGTGGTTCACCCAAGGTTGGCTACGTCCACGGAGCAGAGGAGTTCGTATTAATAGTGAAGGGTCTTCACAAGTACACAGGTTCAAGCTCTCAAGTATACAGGCTCAAGCTCTCAATTTAGTGAGTTCTAATGATTTGCTTAATACAATGACATTAGGGAATATTGTGGGGGAATGCCCCCTATTTATAGGAAAGCTTGTAGCTTTGTTACATTGACATGTGTCATCTTGTGATTGGTTCTTGATGTCAACACGTGTCGCGCTCTGATTGGCTTCTGATCTTGACACGTGTCGCGTAGTGATTGGCTTCCAGGTTGGAGGGAAACTCTTCTGGATCCTTGATGGTATAACGTTGACCGGTCCTCAGTAGTTTCGGGATCTTTGGCGGTATAATGTTGACCGGTGCTTGGTAGTTTCGGGATTGGTCAAGTATGGTACAAACAGTGCTCCCCTAAGTTCCCGAGTGAGGGAAGCTCCTCGGTTGGGGACTTGCAAGATCCAAGCCACTGAGTAATCACGAAACTTCTAAGTACCGAAATGTGCTACCGTTTTCACTTGTCTTATTTTTCCCATAAGTAGAAGCAGTATGCTCTCTAGTTTTTTTTTTATAAGCAGACTTTTATTTGATGTTGATGCACAAGGTAATGTATCAATTTCGCTTGAAGCTTACTTGTAGTTTCGGGCTTGGTCAGGTGCTATGCGAACCATATAGTAGGAGTCCCCCAAGTCACCAAGCTAGGAGATTTGCCGAAGTAGATGACAGACACGGTAAGCAATCAGAATCTCAGGCAGTTGGTCTCGGATCAAAGGTTTGGCTTCGGGCTCCATCTGATTGTTCTCCTTTTACTTGTCTCTCATTCAGCAACGAGGACAAGAAAGTGACAAGGAGAAGAGATGATATGAGATACTCTTGCTTTCGAAGGAGTAGCCGGTGAATCGACATGTGTTTGTAGTACTTGTTGACTTTCCACAGGTTATTCTTGAACTGGGTTGGAGGGTTTTCTGGTTTCCTCCAGAGGAGCGAGTCGACTCAAGAATTTGAGGGTCAAAACAAACCCGTCAACTCTCGAGTACGCTCGATCCTGATGATATGGGATACTTTTACTGTTGGCAAAATGGTGGATGCCGAGTTTGGGTTTGACCTAGATTCCTCTGTCTGGATTGTGTGGTTATGCATGAAGGACATCGTGCTGTAGTGATCTGCTCCAGCTCGTTGTTGAACCTTCTGCTTCAATCTTCTGCCTGGCAGGGGTGATGTGAAACCTTTGCATTTAAATGGTCCATCAGAGCACTAGCTTCTCAGCGACTCACCTATGCTTGGCGTCTTTGGTGTAAAGGGCCGATGTCATACCAGCTGTTCTGAGGTGTTTGTCGAAGGAATTCGTGACCTTGAGAACAGTTGAAGATGAGTACTCGAGAGCAATGCTTGGTGACCAATTGTGCAAAGGTCCCTAGCAATCAGTTCCTGACCGGATGTTTGATTTCAGGTTCCGACTGATTGCGTTCTTTCTCCTTGTCTTGCGAGTAAGGGCAAAGGCAAAGGAAAGGACAGGGAAAAAGCATGATATGGGATACTCTTGCTTTTAACCCTAATGATATGAGATACTCTTGCTTTAGTGTAGCTTGTTTGCAGAGGTATTATCGGGGGGAAGGAGGTTGAGCATTTTGAGAAGGTTCCGTTGGGAATGCTCTCTCGGATGTGAGGAAAAGTTGAGCATGTTGGCAGGTCTGCTTGACTGAGGAGGATGAAACTCTTCATATAGAAAATTCTCAACAACAAGTAGTAACGCTGTTCCTTTACCTTTCTTGTTTATGGCAATATAGTGGGAGCTGCAAGATTCACGCGTTTTTACTTTGTCAGAGATTTTTGACAAAGTGGTCTGTGGTACCTGGAAAGCTGATGTTGCGTGTAAACAGTGTTGACCATCTTATCCAGGAAAATCCGACTCCCGAGGTTCGGAGAGCGGTGCCTCTTTGATTTTTTTTTTTTTAGCAAACAATCCCGTTGGGGGTACTTTCTCGAGTGCGGGGAAAAGTTGGCCCCCCCTTTTTTGTAAGTCTGCTTTGCCACGAGGCATGGAGATTGACACACATAGAGCTTTTCCAGTTATCGAGTATTGGTGCTGTTCTTTTACTCCTGTAAGAAATAGTAGGGTAGCTGGAACTTCGAAATTCTCGTGCCTTAACTTTGTCAGAGTTCTTTTGGCAAAGTTATCCTTGGTATTCGAGGAGCTGGTATTGCGTGTGACGATTGCCCAGGAAAATCTGTTTCTCGGAATTCGGAGAGTGGTGCCTATTCGATTTTTGAACAAGGGGTACTGTTGTCTTTTCTTTTATAAAGGTATCAATTGTGTTCGAGATGTACGCCCATAGAGGTAATACTTGTGGGAAGCTCCTTTACCTTGTATTTCTAAGCTTTATTGGACCTCATTCTTTCTTAGTTATTTCTGAAGATGTCTGGCCCATCTGACCTTCATTTGGGCTTTAATGTTGGGGAAGAGACAACCTTGTTTCCCCAAGACAACATATGGCGCCCGTTATTCTTATCTTCTACTGGTCCTCTTACTGTCGAGGACTCGGTGATGCAGAATGACATGACTGCTGCGGTGGTGGGCAAGAATCTTGCCACACCCAAAGATAACAGATTACTTGCCAGACGGTCTGATGAGTTGGCTGTTAAGGACTCTTTGGCTCTCAGTGTTCAGTGTGCCAATTCTGTATCTAATATGGCCCAACGCCTATTTGCTCGAACCCGCCAAGTTGAATCAATGTCGGCTGAAGTGGTAAGCCTCAAACAGGAGATCAGGGGGCTTAAGCACGAGAATAAACAGTTGCATAGGCTTGCACATAGCTATGCTACGAGCATGAAGAGGAAACTTGACCGGCTACAGGAATCTGATGGTCAGATTTTGAGTGATCATCAGAAGTTCGTGGGTTTGTTCCAAAGGCATTTTCCGCCTTCGTCTTCTGGGGCTGTACCATGTACTGAGGCTCCGTCTGACCAAACGTCGGTACCTCCTTCTTCCAGTGTTCTGTCCAGTGCCGAGGCTGCTTCTGACCAATCTTTGTGAGGGATCCCTCCTGTTTGTTTGTTTGATTCATGTGTACGCACATGTTTGTAATTTGTCGGGACTTATCAATAAATAAGTTTTGCTCTAGTTCAACGTATTGTGTTAAACGCATCACGGCATATTGCACTGAACTTTTTTGAATTTTTTGTTGAAGTTTGCATGTTGAAACTTCGTGGGTGGATCCTTGTAGGTTGAAATAGTGCTCCCCTAATTTCCCGAGTGAGGAAGGGTTCTTGGTTGGGGACTTGAAAGATCCGAGTCACCGAGTAGTTGTGAAATTTTTTGAGTACCAAGGTACAGTAGCATATGGTGGGAGTCCCCCAAGTCTCCAAGTGAGGAGAGTTGCCGAGGGAGGTGTCTTGCTAATAGCCAAGTTGTCAAGAGTAACAAGACTTCATTCTTTTCTTTTCTAGGTGGTAGCCCAAAACCTTCTCTTCACACATTTTTTTTTTGAAGGTTTGTTAGGCCCAAAGAAGTGGATGCCTAGGCCTTTTCTCTTTTTTTTTTGTTTGTTTGGTTGGCAAGCCCAAAGATAGGAGGAGGCCCGTGACCCTTTTTTATTTTTATGTAGTTTTCTTTGATTTTGTTTTGTTGCTGAGCCCAAGTATGGGAGATTGGTCCGAGACCCATGCCCCTGTTGACAAGAAAATTCACAACTTGCTTGTACCGGTCTGTAAGATTCTTGAGGTGCCAGACATGATTATGTTTACTGGGCAGCTTTTTCTTTTTGACTGTGTGGAGGTCTAGCTTCCTCCTTTTCTTCTTTTGACTAATTGTACATACATATATATATTATTATATATGTATATATAATTTTTTTTGAATGTGGGTTCGGCCCCACTTTTTCTTTTTGACCGATTTGCATGTGTACACATGCATATGTTTTGCTGTTGCCGAGTCCAAGGGGGGGTGTGGGAGCCACGGCCTGATTGGTCATGCACATATATATATATATATATATATATATATTTTTTTTTTTTTTTTTTTTATGGCTTTGTTGTGCAGCCGAATTCAAGGAGGAGGGGGGGCCACGGCCCATCTGCATTTTGGCATGATTTTGCTTTGTTTGTGGCCGAATCTGGGAGGATGGTGGTCATGCCCCATCATCATTTCTCCTCATTTCTCATGATCATATTTTCTTTTGTGGCCGGATATGGGAGGAAAGTGGGCATGCCTCTTCATCATTTCTCATCATTTCTCATGATCATATTTTCTTTTGTGGCCGGATCCAAGGGAGCATGCTCCATCATTAATCCTCACTTTTTCTGTTTTATAATATGCCATCTCTCCATTTTGTCTTGCTTTTCTTTTCTTTGGAGGAATTGCATTTCATTTCCACCGGCCAACTGAGTTGCTGCAGGGTTATTGGAGCTTGGGAAGTCGAGGGGGGGAGTTGGTGTAGAGGGAGCGGTAACTTTTCAATATAACACCATCTTCTACAGCTCAACTCGCAAAGTCGTCTTCATGAGAGTTGTTCCTTAACTTGTGAACTACAACATATCCAAATTTGAGGTCCATCGGAGCAGCACGAGTTCAGAAATTCAGGTATGATGAGTGACTGTTCAACATTTGTCTGTCAACCTGTCAGGCTTGTTTGTGAGCTTCGAAACTTCACTTTCTCCTGCTCAGATCACCATACTTTCTTCATCAAAGTTGTTCCCCATTGTCTCTTCCATAATATATCAAAAATTCAGAATGAACTAATGGTTAAATATTTCCAGATCTTCGAAACGTCACAGCAGCTTTGAAATCCGCGGGAATCTGACTGTCAAGTTTGGAGTTTCAACATTCCAATTTCCTTCACTTAAACAGAGACGGTTCCTTCTTGAAAGTTGTTCATCTGCTCAAGAACTGCTTGGGTTGGATTTCTAGTCTGGGGAAGACTTTCATTTTTGTAGCACTTTCACTATTGGTGAATATCTTGTACTTGTGTCCTTTATTGAAATGTGGGACTTTGGCTTCTTGTTTGATCCATTATAATATGTTTGGGAACATATATATAATTGTATGTTTGCTTATGACAGGGGCTTTGTGAATGTAGAACAGGAAATGTTTATGTTTACCCATGTGTTTTTGTACAGACTCAAGAGAATATCGGGTTTTTGTAAACCAAATATGTTTGTTTGCAGCGAGGTTTTGTATTTGGAAAACAGTTTAATGGGTAAGGTTTTTTTTTTGGTGAAGTTTTGATGGTGAAGCTTTTTAGGTGAAGCTTTGAGGGTGAAGCTTTGAGGGTGAAGCTTTGAGGGTGAAGCTTTTTGGGTGAAGCTTTTTAGGTGAAGCTTTGAGGGTGAAGCTTTTTAGGTGAAGCTTTGGGGGTGAAGCTTTTTAGGTGAAGCTTTGAGGGTGAAGCTTTTTAGGTGAAGCTTTTAGGGTGAAACTTTATAGGTGAAGCTTTGGGGGTGAAGCTTTTTAGGTGAAGCTTTTAGGGTGAAGCTTTTAGGGTGAAGCTTTATAGGTGAAGCTTTGAGGGTGAAGCTTTTTAGGTGAAGCTTTGGGGGTGAAGCTTTTTAGGTGAAGCTTTGGGGGTGAAGCTTTTTAGGTGAAGCTTTTAGGGTGAAGCTTTTAGGGTGAAGCTTTATAGGTGAAGCTTTGAGGGTGAAGCTTTTTAGGTGAAGCTTTTAGGGTGAAACTTTATAGGTGAAGCTTTGGGGGTGAAGCTTTTTAGGTGAAGCTTTTAGGGTGAAGCTTTATAGGTGAAGCTTTGAGGGTGAAGCTTTTTAGGTGAAGCTTTGGGGGTGAAGCTTTTTAGGTGAAGCTTTGGGGGTGAAGCTTTTTAGGTGAAGCTTTTAGGGTGAAGCTTTTTAGGTGAAGCTTTTAGGGTGAAGCTTTTAGGGTGAAGCTTTATAGGTGAAGCTTTGAGGGTGAAGCTTTTTAGGTGAAGCTTTGGGGGTGAAGCTTTTTAGGTGAAGCTTTGAGGGTGAAGCTTTTTTAGGTGAAGCTTTTAGGGTGAAGCTTTATAGGTGAAGCTTTGAGGGTGAAGCTTTTTAGGTGAAGCTTTGGGGGTGAAGCTTTTTAGGTGAAGCTTTGAGGGTGAAGCTTTTTTAGGTGAAGCTTTTAGGGTGAAGCTTTATAGGTGAAGCTTTTAGGGTGAAGCTTTTTGGGTGAAGCTTTTGAGGGTGAAGCTTTTTAGGTGAAGCTTTGAAGGTCGAAGCTTTATAGGTGAAGCTTTGTGGGTGAAGCTTTTTAGGTGAAGCTTTTTAGGTGAAGCTTTTGTGGCGAAGCTTTGTAGGTGAAGCTTTTGTGGCGAGGCTTTGTAGGTGAAGCTTTTTGGTTGAAGCTTTGAAATGGTCCCCATAAGTTGGTTTTGTTTCACACTGTCTTGATCAAGAGTGTGTGAAGCTTTTTTTTTTTTTTTTTTTGAGAATTGTACTTGAACTCCATTTGATGAAGCTGCTGTGTTTTCCCCCCTTTGATGGGGGAGGGTTGAGGATTTCATATTTGAAATTCTTTCGCTTGTGTGGAGAGACCTTCCATGTGGGGTTGTCTCATGACTTGAATTCGAATTTGAATTTCTTTGGCCATGTTAAGCTATATAAGTAGGATAAGTTTCCCTTCTTCTCATTTCCTTCGTTCGCTTATTTTGCAGTGATTTTTTGGAGACAGAGTGCTCTTTGAGAAGGATTCCGGCATTGCTTTGCACCATCTTCAGGTTGGTGATCTTCTTCACTAGATTGCGTACTTTCATTCTTGTAGAATTGTTTGAGTGTTCCTTTGTTTGGTTAAGAACATGATGAATTGGTTGAGCTTTTCCTCATTCCCTAGGAACTTCCTTATGTTTCCATCCTTCACGTAGTGATAGAGTTTTTTTTTTTTTGTTTGTTGTAGATGTCAGAGCTTGGAAGTCCTAGTGGTGAGGGTTCCCCTAGTTCTAGCTCTAGTTCTAGGTTTGAACCTGCCATGTCAGAATCTTCAGGGTTTTTGTTAGAGTCTTGTGCCAAGGAAACATTGGATGATCTTCACAATTGTCAAACCTTAGCCCGTAGTGGTTCTTCCTCCTTCATGTCAGTGGATGAGGAAGCTATTTGTGATGCTATACCCATATTTCACTCCGAATTCGTAGCGGACCATTTAGAGAAAAACTTATTGAATAGTGAAGAACAGCTTGAGGCCCTTAGGCAGTCATGTAGTATACCCCGTAGTGTAGGAATGCGCTTGGCAAGTTGTAAAGAATTATCCACTGAGCCGCCCAAAGGTCATGTTATGTTCTACACCCAGATATTACTGACCTTAGGGGTGAAGTTACCTTTGCATCCGTGGTTGCAACGAATGCTTTTTTTCATTGGATACGCGCCTGGGCAGCTTAACCCTGGTTTCTGGGATACCTTGATCGGGTTTTATATTATTTGGATGGAGTGTGGGTTAGGTGAACCTTCCTTCCATCAATGGCGCTACTGCTATAAGATGCGCCCGGTGAAGTCATGCACTGGTTATGTTGAGTGTGCATGTCGAAGCGAGAGAGAGCGTGTTGTCTTTGGTAAGAAAAAGGCATACCGCACTTGGAAAAATCATTGGTGCTTTGTTTATAACGATTGGGAGCATGCTAGGGGTGTTACACCTGAGCGTCGTGTTCTTACTCACTTCCAGACTGTAGGTTGTAATGTACCCTTTATTCACATTCTTTGCTCTTTGTTGTGATTTCTTCTAGTTTCTAACATTTTTCTTCATGCAGTGACGCGAGGCACCATTGACCTGTCTGGAAGAGAGCTAGCTGATGTGGAGAAAGTGCTGAGAGTGCCTAAGGAGAATAGACATTTGAGCAAGCTGCGGCCTTTATTTCAAAAGTACGGTTTCCAATCCCTGACTTCTAAGTGCCAAAGACGAACGAGTAAGTCATATCCGTCGCTTGACTTTTTTTTTTTTTTTTTTTTTTTTTTTTTTATAGAATTGCATTCCTTATTTTGACTTCCCTTGTTCAGTGGAGAAAGTGAGTAAGGGAGGTGAGACCAGCACTAAAAAGAGGAAAGCACCCATGTTGGTTCCCTCGGAAGACATTTTGTTTCACAAGGAAGCTCGTAAGCATCGGGTGAAACAAGTCGTTAGACCTAAGTCTCACGAAGAAGGCCTTAAGACCGCTGCCTCGAAGAAAACTGAAGTTGGGGCCATCGGATGTGCTGTTACTGTAGTTGCAGGGGATGAGAGGCGATTGTTGCCTCCTCCTCCTGCTGTTGATCCTATCCTTCCTCCAGTTATGGAGCATCCCGATCAAGGAAATGACCCTAGTTGCAGCCGTAAGAGGAAAGATAAAGAAAAGGCTAGCAGTGTCTCTGAGAAACAGTTGAATGTTGTTGTGCGGTCGAAAAATGTTGGGTATACTGACAACTGTCTGGCCGGGCGTCGACTCACTCTCGATGAGCTCAGAGAGTCATTAGTAGAGGATGAATCAGATCGCGATCGGATGCGGAAGCTGTCTTCCTATGTAAGTGCCGCTTTGTCATTTCCTTATTTTCTCCTCTGTTTTTTTTTTTTTTTTTTTTTTTTTTTTTTTAATAGTGATCCTCTTGTTATGCAGGTCATGACTGAGTATGATGACAGGCTGCGAGATGCTGAACGATGTAAGGCACAATTAATGGAAAGTAAAAAACTTGTGGATGATGCCAGGAGGTATAAAGGACTTTTGACTGATGCCCTCCGAGTCAAGGATGAGACCCATGCAAGTCTAACGAGGCGAAATGGCGAAAATCTAAGGCTCAAAAAACAGTTGGAGGCAACTAAGAAACAGTTGGAGACAACTATTCTTGAGATATCCAAGATTAAAGAGGAGGTTTCTGAGTTGAAGAAGAGTATTCCTGTCGAAAAGGAGGCTGCTGTGCAGGAATACTTAGGTTCCCCTGCCTTTCACCTTGCCATTAAGCCTCATTGCACTCGTGAAGTTCACTTTGAGAAAAGGAAGTGGATGGCCGTCCTTGATCGTTATGATAATGGAAGTGTTCTTCGAAAATACCGTAAGGAGATAAATGAATATCGCCAACAGGGTAAAACCTTCGTCCTTGAGGTTGACCCCAGCAGTGAAGAGGAATCCGGTGATGAGGCTAGTGTTGATGAGCAGACTCAGCGGGGTGAGGATGATCTTGAAGATGCGGAGGATGGTGGTGGGACGCAGAGTGATATCGTCCGGGGTTCGACCTCGGATGAGGATGATCAGTGATGCCCTCCCTTGTGTGTTTCAGATGTACTAATTTGTTGCTTGCATGGCATGTGCCCTGTTATAAGCTTGAGAGTTTTTTTTTTTGTTTATGGATCTTTGTCCATGTTTTGATAGGTCCATTGTTTGGATATAACCCATGGTTTGGTTGTTCATTTGTTTGTATGGTCTTGTTGACACATACTTAGAATTTATTTCATGTTAGAAACATTCGCGTTGAAGTTTCGACACTTGAGTGTTTATTTGTTAGGAATGTAAATGAGTGAGGGGCCGAGTTGGCTAAATCACCTCTTTATTGAATTCATTGCCAATTGGTCTTTATTACATAGGATGCCGAACGGCTTATAACCCAACACTTGTACACTGTGAGTTTACTTGTAATAGTATTTCAGGTGATCAGCGTTCCATGGGTGGCCAAGGGTCTTGCCATCGGAGCTTCTGAGTTTGTAGGAGCCAGGGCGACTGATGCCGATGACTTCAAACGGTCCATCCCAGTTTGGACTGAGTGTGCCTTCGCTGGGGACTCTGTCGCATAGTAGTCTTTTCTTTAGTACCCAGTCCCCTATTTTGAATGAGCGAGGCTTGACCCTGGAGTCATAGTAATTGGAGATGCGCTGCTTGTAAGCGACATTTCTCAAGTGGGCCTGATCTCTGTGTTCCTCAACTAAATCTAAGTTGAGGGTGAGCTGTTCGTCATTCTCACTTTGCAGGTAGCTCTGGACTCTGTATGTTGCTTGCTCAAGTTCAACTGGGACAACTGCCTCTGTACCAAAGGCAAGTGAGAATGGAGTTTCTCCCGTTGAAGTTCGATATGAAGTGCGGTATGACCAAAGAACTTGGGGTACAAATTCTGGCCAACAGCCTTTAGCCTTATCCAAGCTGGTTTTCAAAGTGCGCTTGATTATTTTGTTTATGGCTTCAACTTGTCCATTGGACTGGGGATGAGCTGGGGAGGCAAAGCACAAGTTGATGTTGAACTTAGAACAGAACATCCTGAACTTCTTGTTGTCAAACTGTCGCCCATTGTCAGTGACTATAGCGTTGGGAATGCCGAATCTGCAGATGATGTTCTTCCATACAAAGTCCTCTATTTTTGCCTCGGTAATGGTTGCCAAGGGTTCTACCTCGGCCCACTTTGTGAAATAGTCGACTGCAACGACTGCATAGCAGACTTTACCCTTCCCTGCCGGCATTGGGCCGATCAAATCCAGTCCCCACTGGGCGAAGGGCCAAGGGCTGATCATGGGAGTGAGGGGTTCAGGAGGGGAATGAGGAATGGTCGCAAAGCGTTGACATTTGTCGCATGAACGGGATACTTTGATGGCATCTTGGTGGAGTGTTGGCCAGTAATATCCTTGGCGAAAAGCCTTGTGTGCTAGAGATCGGGATCCAGCATGATCTCCACAAACTCCCTCATGTATTTCTTGAAGGGCAATCTCTGCCTCTGCAGGCGTAAGACATCTTAAGTATGGCAAGCTAAACCCTCGCTTGTACAGTCGATCATTGATGATCAAGTAGCGGGCAGACTTGTACCGAATTTGTTTAGCCTGGATTTTGTCACTTGGGAGGGTGCCATGAGCAAGGAAGTTATAAATCGGGGTGATCCAACTATCCCCTTGTTGTAAGTTGTACACCTCCGCGACCATGGTGCTTGGTGTTGCCAATAGCTCGACATGAATCTTTCTTCCGATCTTATCCTCCACTGCTGAGGCGAGTCGAGCCAAGGCGTCTGCATGACTGTTGGCCGCTCGAGGGATTTGGGTGATTTGGTAGTGGAAGTTCTTGAGCAAAAGTTGTGTTTGCGCAAGATATGCTGCCATGGAACTATCTTTGGCATCAAAATTGTTGCTGACCTGGTTAACTACCAATTGGGAGTCACTGAAGATATCAATTTGCTTGGCTCCAAGGTGTTTTGCCAAACGTAATCCTGCTAGAAGGGCTTCATATTCGGCCTCGTTGTTCGACGCCTTGAATTTGAAACGAAGAGCATACTCCATTGCCACTTTGTCAGGGGTAGTAAGGACTAGACCTGCTCCACAGCCCTGTTGGTTGGATGAACCGTCAACGTACAAGCTCCATGTTGGGGCTGTTGGTTTTATCTTCTGAGTCTCCGAGGGTGGCAAAGTCATTGTTTTAGGTGCAGGAGCAGTGTCAACATGATATGTGAATTCGGCGATGAAGTCTGCCACTGCTTGTCCCTTCTCAGCTGGTTTTGGTTGGTAGGAGATGTCAAACTCACCCAACGCTATCGCCCACTTGATCATTCGTCCCGAAGTGTCCGGACTCTGGAGTATTTGTCGTAAAGGATGGTTAGTAAGCACGATAATGGAGTGTGCTTGGAAGTAAGGGCGAAGTTTTCGAGCAGTCATGACTAATGCCAGAGCCAGTTTCTCAATATCAGAATAACGTGTCTCCGCATCTTGTAAGGCTTTGCTAGCATAGTAGACGGGTCGTTCTACATTACCATCCTTTCGAATGAGAACAGAACTTACTGCTGAAGCCGATACTGATAGATAGACGATGAGAGTGTCACCAACTTCGGGTTTGGAGAGTAGTGGGGCTTTGCTCATGTACTCCTTGAGGTTCTTGAATGCCTCGGCACATTCATCAGTCCACGTAATGTACTTCTTTTTTCCCTTTAGTGCTTTGAAGAAAGGAGTACATCTGTCTGTGGCCTTAGAGATGAACCTGGTCAAAGCTGCTACCTTACCGGTAAGGCTCTGGATGTCTTTTGAAGTTACTGGTTCTTTCATGTCGAGAATTGCTTTGATCTTCTCGGGGTTAGCTTCAATGCCTCGTTGGCTAATCATGAAGCCCAAGAATTTGCCAGAGCCTACACCGAAGGCACACTTGTTGGGGTTTAGCCTCATTCGATATTTCTTCAAAATAGCGAAAGTCTCAGAGAGGTTGGTGATGTGTTGGTCAGCCTGTTTGCTCTTGACTAGCATGTCGTCAACATAAACTTCCATGCTCTTCCCAATTTGTTCGGCGAACATTGAATTTACTAGTCTTTGATAAGTCGCTCCTGCATTCTTTAGGCCAAAGGGCATGACTTTATAACAATACAGTCCCCTGTCAGTAGTGAAGGCTGTGTGTTCTTGGTCCGGAGGGTTCATGAGGATCTGGTTGTATCCTGAGTAAGCATCCATGAAGCTTAGGAGTTCACACCCTGCCGTAGAGTCTATAAGCCTATCAATGAGAGGAAGGGGGAAGCTATCCTTCGGGCATGCTTTGTTTAGGTCGGTGTAGTCGACACACATTCTCCATAAGACCTTTTGGAGCAGGAGACTTTCCTTGGTCGGATTTTTCTTAACCAGGACGACATTTGCTACCCATGTTGGGTAATTGACCTCTCGGACGAAGCCTATATCTTTGAGTTTTTCAACTTCTGCTCGCATTGCCTCGTATCGTTCGGCGTCATAAGATCTTCGCTTCTGTCTTACTGGCTTGGTCTTGGGATCAATACTCAAACGGTGACAGATGATATCGGGAGAGATGCCCGGCATGTCTTTGTAAGACCAGGCGAAGACCTCAGCGTTCTCTTGTAAAAAAGAGATTAATGCTAACCGAAGAGGTGGTGACAAGGTAGTGCCAATTTTCACCATGCGATCTGGATGGTCTTTGGAGATAGGGACCTTCTCCAAATCTTCAGCTGGTTGTGCTTGCTGGGTGAAGGAGTCGTCTCGAGGGTCGTCGGGTTGACTGTTGTCATCATGAAGGTCCGAGTTGGCTTCGTTTGGGTTGGTCTTTGTGTCATGACCATGTATAGAGAGAGTCTCCTTGGGCATAGTTAAGCGTTGTTGCTTAACTGAAGTGTTATAACATGATCGTGCACTAAGTTGATCTCCTCTGATGTAACCATTGCCCGAGGGGGTTGGAAACTTCATCAGCAACATATGTGTGGATACTATGGCTTTGAGATCATTAATGCCTGTGCGCCCAAAGATGACGTTGTATGCCGTTGGGCAGTCGACCACTAAGAAGTTAGTGGTGATGGTAGCTGTGTAAGGACCTGTACCAATGGTGAGTGGCAGGTGTATGCTCCCTAAAGGCTGCACGATATCACCGGAGAAGCTTATCAGAGGAGAAATTGAGCGATCAAGCAAGTGTTCGGCTACATTAAGTGCCTTGAAGGCTCCGGCAAACATGATATTGACTGAAGCGCCAGTGTCTACTAAGATCCGTCGCACATCAAAATTGGCTATGTGAGCCTCTACGATCAGAGGGTCGTTGTGAGGGTAAATGATACCTCTTTCTTCTTCAGGGTAGAAGCATATTGGATCCCAGTCAGGTTTTTGATGCTTGCCTCCTCTGACGTCTTCCACATGAAACACTTGATGGCCAGGCTTTAGGGTTCGCTCATTGTTTTTCATGGCCCTGTTCGAACATCCAGATAGGGGTGTGCCACCACTTATAGAATATATCACATTCACCTGGCGCTGGTTACGGTTATCCCTTTGGGGGTGGAGGAGGAATTGATCAATTTTCCCTTCGCGTGCCAAAGCTTCGGTATGGTCCTTGAGGATGATACACTTCTCACTGTCATGGCCGTTATACTCGTGGTAGCAGCAAAATACACCTGTGTTCTTTGTTGACTTATAATCTGGCTGCCTTGGCTTCGGCTTTGGTATCAAGTGAGCTATGCTTGGGTAAATGGCCGCGTATGTGGTATTCAAAGATGTGTATGTCTCATACCTTGGGGTAGGGCCTGTCTTGACTCGTGCTTGTCCCACTGCATTCACCGTCTGAGGGTGGGTATTATTGTAGCGATATCCCTGGTTATCGCGATAGTGTCCCTTACCCTTCTTGTTGAAATGAGGTTGTTGAGGATGGAAATTCTTCCTCTTGCCTTGAGATTGGTAGGCAGGTTGCCCTGGTGAAGCGTTGGGTAAGGCGTGGGGAGGTGCCGCAACCGTTTGGAAGGTTGAGGTCTGGCCACTTGGTTGGGCCTGGTTCCCACTTCCTACTTGTTGATAGGGAATAGTCGTAGGGGGTTTCCCTTGGTATGTCCTTGCTTCGGCGGATGCATGGTTGTAGGCTTGCGCCATTACCTCAGAGTAGGTTTTCCAAGTGTTGGCATTGATCATGTACTTGAAGAAACAGTCACGCAGGCCTGTCGTGAAAGCTTTGAGGGCGGTCTTGTCATCCGCCTCCGCGCATCGAGAATATTCATGGCTGAAACGGCCGGCATACTCTCGTAGTGACTCGTCCGGCTTCTGACAAATAGTGTACAAGTCATCTGCTGAATGTAAACGGTCGGTCTGGAAGATATGTTGGGAGACAAACAGTTTCCTTAGTTCCTCAAACGAGTCTACCGTCTCAGGTTGAAGACGGCAATACCAGTTTAGAGCTCCACCAGAGAGGGTGGAGGGGAAGAGAAGGCATCGCTCTTCGTCGGTGTGCATCCGGTATGCCATGGTGGATTCAAAGAGGTTAAGGTGTTCAATCGGATCTTCTCTTCCGGTATATAGTTGTAAGCCGAGCTTCTGCTTGGTCTTTGCCTGGAGAGGGGTGTTGAGGATCCTTCTTGTAAGAGGACCA
The DNA here is from genome assembly GCA_036320875.1 of Cotoneaster glaucophyllus. Taxonomy (NCBI): domain Eukaryota; kingdom Viridiplantae; phylum Streptophyta; class Magnoliopsida; order Rosales; family Rosaceae; genus Cotoneaster; species Cotoneaster glaucophyllus. The sequence goes on along the minus strand of CM070064.1, from coordinate 10,326,656 downwards.
GGCCTGGGTTGGTTCCAATCAGGTATCTCAGCTTGACGTTCGGCCTTTAACTTGTTCACTTCCTCAAGGAGTTGCAGGACAAGGGGGTCCTGAGTGGAGTCATGGACTGTTGGGATCTTTTTTCGTAGATGTCCATCGCCTCTTGGAAGTAGGGAAGTTTGGTCGAGGGCATGTGATTTTTTCTTGGACTCACCGTATTGGCTTCCAGGGTGTGTCTGTCGGAACACTTCCGAGTCCCCAATACCTTCATGTTCCTCTAGGACTCGCCGTTCATTCCCTGGTCTGACGATTGGTCTAGGTCGAGGCAGGGGACCAAGTCTTTCAGAAACCCTTGGGTCATTGATCTTTGATCCTATATGGATGGGGTTCTCTCGACGTTGCCTCAGGAAGTCTCGGCAGTCGCGATAAACAGCTTTTGATCCTTCCACTCCTTCTGTAAGGAGATGTCTGCCTCCACTTCTCTTGCTTCGGGTTGAAGCGGCTGGGTTGAGAGAAGTCTCGTGTTGATCGACATATTGATGAGTAACATGCTCCTGGCCAAGCATATCCATGTTGGAGGCTGGTGACCCTCCGGGTTGGGGGGTACCCAGATGATGGTTGACTTCCACAGGGGCAATGGGCTCATGTGTTTGAGCATGCCTAGCTTCGTGGAGCATTTCGAAGAGCTTCTCATACTGCTCTTGGAGGACTTCATTCTTCATCGCTGTCTTGTTGTTCTGAGCCTCCAGCTCTTCGATTTTAGCTTGAAGAGCAAGTCTTTTTCGTTCCTTCTTTTGTTGCTTCGCACTAGGTGCGAGAGGGGTGTCGTTCTGGGTGCTGTGGCTTCCTTCGCTTCCCATGTTGGAGAGGGATGCCTGATCAAAAGAAAGTGTACGAATGGTGGAAACCAGCTTGACAAAGCTGGAGAGAGTAGGAATAAGTGTCTTTTCCCACAGACGGCGCCAAATGTTGATGCACAAAATCAGCAAGGACTTTGGTTCAACAGAAAGTTCAAGTTTATGACCTTCACTAGATCGCTCAGGTCACTGATATGTATGAGTATGTAAACGGACAGTGGTAGGGAAGCAAACACAAGATGTACGTGGTTCACCCAAGGTTGGCTACGTCCACGGAGCAGAGGAGTTCGTATTAATAGTGAAGGGTCTTCACAAGTACACAGGTTCAAGCTCTCAAGTATACAGGCTCAAGCTCTCAATTTAGTGAGTTCTAATGATTTGCTTAATACAATGACATTAGGGAATATTGTGGGGGAATGCCCCCTATTTATAGGAAAGCTTGTAGCTTTGTTACATTGACATGTGTCATCTTGTGATTGGTTCTTGATGTCAACACGTGTCGCGCTCTGATTGGCTTCTGATCTTGACACGTGTCGCGTAGTGATTGGCTTCCAGGTTGGAGGGAAACTCTTCTGGATCCTTGATGGTATAACGTTGACCGGTCCTCAGTAGTTTCGGGATCTTTGGCGGTATAATGTTGACCGGTGCTTGGTAGTTTCGGGATTGGTCAAGTATGGTACAAACACACTCCTTGACCCTATATGAATACAATGAATGAATTCGATCTTCAATTTAAAATATTTACACTAGTGGATACCACAAAATCTTATGTTATACTAAATGAAAGTATGAAGAAATTCTTAAGTGTTAGTGAATCTATTGTTTTGATGAGATACGCATTTTACGAAACTAGTTTCAACGATCCAACCGTCAAACATGTTTGTATATGCTTCGAGATCGTATACGCCAAAAATTGCAAAAAACAAACATTTAGAGATCAAGTAACGGGACAAAACTTTTCGACGGTTATAAACGAAAAATCACGATCTAACGGTTATTTTAACTCCGATTTTGATGATTTTTTACAGCTACACTCCTTGACCCTATATGAATACAATGAATAAATTCGATCTTCAATTTAAAATATTTACATTAGTGGATACCACAAAATCTTATGTTATACTTAATGAAAGTATGAATAAACTCTAAGTGTTAGTGAATCTATCGTTTTGATGAGAAACGCATTCTACGAAATTATTTTCAACGATCCAACCGTTAAACTTGTTTGTATATGCTTCGAGATCGCATACGCCAAAAATTGAAAAAAAAAAACAAACATTCAGAGATCAAGTAACGGGACAAAACTTTTTGACGGTTATAAAACGAAAATTCACGATTTAACGGTTATTTTAACTCCGATTTTGATGATTTTTTACAGCTACACTCCTTGACCCTATATGAATACAATGAATGAATTCGATCTTCAATTTAAAATATTTACACTAGTGGATACCACAAAATCTTATGTTATACTTAATGAAAGTATGAATAAACTCTTAAGTGTTAGTGAATCTATTATTTTGATGAGATACGCATTCTACAAAACTAGTTTCAACGATCCAACCGTCAAACTTGTTTGTATATGCTTCGAGATCGCATACGCCAAAAATTGCAAAAAACAAACATTCAGAGATCAAGTAACGGGACAAAACTTTTCGACGGTTATAAACGAAAAATCACGATTCAACGGTTATTTTAACTCCGATTTTGATGATTTTTTATAGCTACACTCCTTGACCCTATATGAATACAATGAATGAATTCGATCTTCAATTTAAAATATTTACATTAGTGGATACCACAAAATTTTATGTTATACTTAATGAAAGTATGAATAAACTCTTAAGTGTTAGTGAATCTATTGTTTTGATGAGATACGCATTCTACAAAACTAGTTTCAACGATCCAACCGTCAAACTTGTTTGTATATGCTTCGAGATCGCATACGCCAAAAATTGCAAAAAACAAACATTCAGAGATCAAGTAACGGGACAAAACTTTTCGACGGTTATAAACGAAAAATCACGATTCAACGGTTATTTTAACTCCGATTTTGATGATTTTTTATAGCTACACTCCTTGACCCTATATGAATACAATGAATGAATTCGATCTTCAATTTAAAATATTTACATTAGTGGATACCACAAAATTTTATGTTATACTTAATGAAAGTATGAATAAACTCTTAAGTGTTAGTGAATCTATTGTTTTGATGAGATACGCATTCTACAAAACTAGTTTCAACGATCCAACCGTCAAACTTGTTTGTATATGCTTCGAGATCGCATAAGCCAAAAATTGCAAAAAACAAACATTCAGAGATCAAGTAACGGGACAAAATTTTTCGACGGTTATAAACAAAAAATCATGATTTAACGGTTATTTTAACTCCGATTTTGATGATTTTTTATAGCTACACTCCTTGACCCTATATGAATACAATGAATGAATTCAATCTTCAATTTAATATATTTACACATAGTGGATGGATACCACAAAATCTTATGTTATACTTAATAAAAGTATAAATAAACTATAATAATTATATATATATATTAATTTAACAATTTTATTAAACTCTTATTTTCAAGTGTAGATGTAATACTTAAACGATAAATGTGCTTTAATGTTTTGAAGTTATATTTATGTGACAATGTGTGGTATGTGCAAATTTAAAAAAAATATATATTTTTCTTAACGGGTCATAACGGGTCGGGTCACTTTACCCGTTGGGTAAAGTGACCCGACCTGTTAAAGACCCGTTAAGATAACGGGTGCGACACGCACGACCCGTTAAGATAACAGGTGTTACATGAAAACGACACGAACACGACTGACACGACACGATTGCCAGGCCTACTTGGGGGGGGACGGGTAGAGGGTAGATTTTATATAATTTTTTTTTAATATTTAATTATATTTTAATCCAGTTGGATTAGTGAGTGGTCCCCGTCTCTAGCCACATCAGCACTTAACAGAAAAACTAACAGAAAAATTGACGGATGTATGACATTGTCACAAATTCGTAAGATGCGGTATGCCATTGTCAATTTTAAAAGATGAGGTATGAAACTGTCGTGACCCTAATAGTTGAGGTGGTTTTGTGTAATTTACCCTTTATTTTATTATACCTTGAAATTTGTCTAATAAATTCTTTGATTTTTCAGGAGATTGCCGAAAAAAATAAGCATAATCGGCAGTTGAAAACTATGAACTACACAACTGGTTCAAAATCGCTTGCACGAGTTCGGGAAGAATTTGTATGGGTTGTAATTTTTTAAGAATTGTAGTTAATTTTAAATTTAATATATAGTTGGTAGAAATTTTATTTTTAAAATGAAGTTTGCTTAAAATTGTTTGTTTTTTCATTGACATGTGGTGGGATTTATTTTTATATAATTTTTTTAATTATTATTAATTAAAAACGGAAAAGGTTTTTTTTTTTATATTATTAATATATTTGGTGTCGCTTATGGGCGACAACATGATAATTATTTTATGTATCTATATGTTATGTAATGTCGGTTTGGACCGCCACCATGTCACATGTTCATGTCGCTTTTAAGCGACGTAAGAGCCAATGTCGCTTTTAAGCGACGCTGTTGTTCATTTATATTTTATATTACTTTGCTTCTTGGTGGTAGATTAAGGAAGTTAAGCGACGTCATTACCCATTTGTGACAGTAGTATTGGTGTCGCTTTTTCTATGCGACATTGCACGGTTTAACGTCGGATTTTTACCAAAAATCCGACATTAATTAGGATTTCTTGTCGGTTTTTCACCGCCAGTGTTATGCCTTTTTGTAGTAGTGAAAGATCGTGGCTCCAGGTGGGAAATGGAGGGAGGAGGTGGTGGAATGGTGTTTCAATCCAGAGGAAGCTCGTATTATTTTATGTATGCCGCAAAGTCATTTTGGATGTTATGACCGTCTCATTTGGCATTATACTCGAAATGGGATATATTTGGTGAAGTCTGGATATTTAGTTGCTCAAGAAATGAATATGAATGGGGAGCTCGGGCGTAGGGGTGCTGGTCAATCAAGCTGCGATACCACTAAGGATCCTATGTGGATAGTAATATGACGTTTGGGGGTTCCCCCTAAGCTACGTCATTTTATTTGGAAGGGATGTAGAAATGTCCTAGCAGTTCGTCACAATTTAAGGAGATGGGGATTCGATTAGAAACTTCTTGTCCTTTATGTGAAGATGAGGATGAAACACTTGTTCATTTATTTTGGTGTTCGTTTGCACGTGTGTTTTGGTTCAGTTCCCCATTGCAACTGGACATAGGGACAGTTGAGGGTGGTGATTTTTTGCAGTGTTGGAAAGGATTACGTAATAAATATGGTGGGAAGAATAAGTCGGACCAGATTTTACGATGGGTAGTGTGTGGTCTATGGAGGATATGGAAATGCCGTAATAGTGTAGTCATTGATAAAGTGGCTTATGAGCCGTGTGCTGCGCTGGACCTTTTGCATATGCTTTAGAGGGAGATAACAGATAGTTTGGGGGATAGTGGGCTGCGCCAGTGCAGGCAACAGGTCGTTGTGGGAGAGACACATCAGAGGTGGGTGAAGACTCCTTTTTGTACTATTAAGGTAAACTGTGATGTTGCTTGGTGTAAGCAAACAAGTATGGGTGGCATTGGATGGGTTGCTAGGGATTTTGCTGGGATCTTTCAATGTGCATGAGGTATGGGAGATTTATTATATGGCTCTAGTTTGATGGTGGAAGCAGAAGCGATGAGATTAGCTTTGATGGCTTGTGTGGAAAATGGATTCAAGTTTGTTCAGTTGGAGACGGATTCTAAGGTCTTGGTGGAGATGCTGAATGGAGTCTTGGCTCTGGAGGCAGCTGGAAGGTATCATATGAGATATTCTTCATATTCGACAACAATTGTGTTCTGTTGAGTTCTTATTCACTCCTCATGCCTGTAATGAGGCTGCGCATCATGTGGCTTCTTTTGCCACGTATATGGGGGAGGGGGGAGACATCATTTGTGGAGTCACTTTGAGCCGGAATGGTTGTTTAATATTATGGCTTCTGATGTAAACATTCCAATTTATATATATACTTAAACTCAGTTGAGTTTTAGCACTGTTCAGCAATAGTAAAAGGGAAATGCCCCTGGGTCAATCTATTGTTTTCCTTTGTCTGGCCTGTTTCTTACACCGAAAAGACATTTTTGCCCGTGTTGTCCGCGTGTCCGTCATCATTATTCTCTCGACTTCGAGATTCTTCATCCCTACTAAAGCTTTTCTCTGTTGGTTTGCTTTCCTGATTTCTGCTTTACCCTTTTGGTCTTGCCCATTGTTTTTTCAAATCCTTGATTCTATTCGATATTCTGTTCTTTGTTTCGTGGGAAGAGTTCCTGATTTTGTGGATTCTCTTTGTGGTCTTTGTTTCAACGGCCGTTCTGCATCTACTTAAACCTGGGTTTTTTTAGGAGACTCATAAAAGTGGTTTCCAAGGTTTCATCTGTGACGCTGCTCTTATATTTTGGGTAAGTTTTATGTCCTCCTGTTTTTTTTTCCAGTTTCGAAATGCATTGATTATTGTTTAAAATGGATTTATAATTTTTGGGAAGAAATGATATGAGAGGATTCGTTGGAATTTCGGAAAGCTTTGTCTTTTTGTCTAACGAACAGGGAGAGGAAGAGAGAAAACATTAGTTTAGATTGCAATTTTAAAACTTTGTATGTTGTTAGTGCTGGAACCTGTCTGTTTTGTTGGGAAATTAATAATATGTAGAATTATTAAAATTTTGGAAAGCTTTGCCTTCGTCGCTTTTATCCGGCAAAGGGAACACAAACATGGAAAGGAGGACAATCAACATTAGTTTTAATTGTGGTTTTAAATTTTTTTCATGCTGTTGCTGGTGGAAGTTTTTGTTTTGGATTTATATGTTGGTTGTTACATTTTGCATGTTTGAAGTTTTATTTTTTGATGAAAGTAACTCATGTTGCTTACCCGGCGGTGGTTATTTTTATGTGCATTGTGCGGGATTTTAGTATTTGAAGCCCTAGCCACATAGGTTGGCCAAGTAGCTTTGCATCCCTCATTGCCCTTTTCGGTGATGCCACTATTGCTATGGTTTTCGCTTCTTAATCTTTGTAATAAACTACATTATGAAATTAATACACACATTTAATTGGTAAATTTACATTTTGTTCTGGTAATGTAGATTAAAAGTGAGGAGGTCCATAAGCGCACCTCATTGGGTTTTCCCAACGTCTTTGGCTGATTTCAAGGCTTTCCGACTGCTTAGTGTGAATATAACATAGAACACATCATTTATTCCATATTAGAAAAAGCCTTAAATCAGCTTCAATCCAACTCCTTCACTTTGCTTACATAACAAATTAACCAATTTTATTTTGTTTGGATAACCTTTTGAAACATTTCGTGTCCGCATAGAACAATTTTTCAAATTTTGGTTTCTTTTATTTTTTGCCTGCTCTGTCTACGTTTACAATTTGGTTTTCTTATTGTTTTCAGCATGTGATGCTCTTTGTTTTCTGCAGCTTCAATGTACAGCCTTTAAAACCATTTACTTCAAGTATGTAATATGACCCTTTCATTTTAGGCTTTTATTCAAACAAGTTTTTATTTTCCATGTACTGCAAAAATTATCTTTGCTATTCTTTTAAACAGTTTTTCTTTTTGTTATTTCATGTTCCAATGAGTTTCTTCCTAGATAACATTGTAAAACAAAAAGATCACCTTAGGAGATGATTTGTTGTACGCGTATTAGTTTATAGAACACATACATGAAAACATTGTGTTTCTTCAAAAAGCATATTAATATCAATTTCTTTCTTGGTAAAAATCAGGTAAACAGATCAATTAACTCCTCTGTTTCTTTTATAGGTACATCTGTACAACAACCAATGGTATGTCACAATATTCAGAATTTATTACTTTTTTTCAGTAATGTTTTACGTTTAAATTCAATCTTTACTAACCTTTCTCTTCAGGGGAATTGGCTATCACCAATATATATACAAACTATCTTCTTTTCATCTCGTCTAAATGCATGTCCAATTACCTGTCTACGCATTGATAAGTTAAGTTAGACATCCAAAAGCATTACTTAAATCACTCTTACCAAAAAAGGACCCATTCCACATGCTCAATTAAGCCAAATTACCTATTAGCAATAAGGCGGTTGTTAGATCTATCTATGTAACATCTCATTATTCGTTAGATAGATTAAACAATTCCCCTATTCCTTCGGTCTTCTTTGATTCAATTAAACCATGTGGAAAGAGTATATATTTGTTAGAACATCTAAATTTATACTTTTGGATATCCATCTTAAACCCCTTAGTCATCAGCCTAGGGATGGACAACGGTTATGACGGGCGGATAACCGCGGTTATTTATCCGTAACCGTTTATTTTCATACCCGCATAACCGTTTACCCGTTGGGTAATTGCCTAAACGGTTATACCCATACCCATAACCGTTTATAAACGGTTAACCATACCCATAACTGCGTACCCATTTAACCGTAACCGTTTAATACCCGTTTACCCATTTATCATTTTTTAACCCGTTTATCCTTTCTATTTTTTACCATTTACTCATTTTTCACCCGTCTACGTGTTTTTTTAACAACTTGAAAATTAAAAAAGAAAAATTTGACATAATTTTCTTTTTCTAACAATTAAACACCGTTATAGGTACATTCATCATACATTTCCGCATTTTAATTTTTTAAGTTCTTATATCATTCCAATAATTGAAATAATAGTTTACGGACAATATTTTTAACTATTAACAATGAAGGTAATATAAAATTGGCTATTTATTCTTGGGTTACTAAAACTGTTGAAAGACAATATTCTTTGGTTATTTAACTCGGAATGTAAAGTACTAACATAATATATATATATAATGGACCACGAAATCATGCACTATAGTCAATAGCATTGATCTAAGTTTTGTCCAATAGGGAATATGATTTGTGTTAATTTTACATATATAAAATAAATGGGTAAACGGTTACCCATTTATAACCGCGGTTAATACCCATAACCACCCATTTAAATTTCGCGGGTAAACAGTTATATCCATAACCGTTTATTTATCTAAACGGTTACCCATAACCGTAACCGTTTAATTTAAACGGGTAGGTAATCGCGGTTACCCATAACCAATGGGTATTTGCCCATCCCTACATCAGCCAAGTAATTAATCATGCATTCAAAGCAGCCCAAAAGAAGAAAGTATTTGTCTATAAATTGGTAACAGTCCATTCCTCTGAAGAGAAAATATGGAAGTGATGATTATTTATCCAAATGATCAAAGCTAAAATAACTGAGCAAATAGTATCTCTGTGTTACACAGAGACACCTAATCAACTTTATCTGATCCATCTTTACATTAGAATCAGTACAGAACTGGCTTACATATCATTTTACACCATATTCTCATATTTTTTTTATGCATTTTTAATACTGGTTTTCAATTTTCTCCAGTTCACCTCATCAAATTTGCCTACAATTTTTACCCCATTTTTTACTCATTCAAAGATAGCTTGCTGCAAATTTGACAATCATTTTAGTCGGTATAAAATGTAAATTTACTTTTTAACCTGCCTTTCCAATCTTTGGACATCATCTCCTTTATATTATATATTTTTCCTTTTGTTCTGTCTGTCTGTTCCCATCTGCTATAACAACATCAAACTCAAGTTTTATTAGCCTCAACAAATTATCAGTGTGACGACCCGTCCCTAAAAATTATGATTTTTATAATTTTAATAAGTGAATTTACGAAAATGCCCTTCTAGGCAAATACTTTGACCATTGTTGATTGCCGTGTCGTGTCACGTAAGACTCATTTTCTTGGCATATCCTCGTAGTACTCGTCGTTATGGACGCGTGGGCGCAAACGGATTGGGTTTTGGAGTTATAACGAATGAGATATTAACGTTTAAAGTTGGGGACATTATAGTAATTTAATTAATTTTTGGAATGCTCCAGAATTTGTGGAGAAAATATGGTGGAGCCACATGTGTGGCCCATATTAAAGGAAAGGAAGAAATGGATGGTGGAGATGCAAAGGAAAGAAGATAAAGGAGGGTGGGCGCTGCCCAGTTAGGAGAGGAGAGAGGAAGGGTGAACCAATCAGAGAAGAGAGAAAGGAGAGAAGAAGAGCAGGAGGGGAACGGCCGGGTTCACCATGACACGTGACCCGACCCGGTTATATCTCCCAACTCCGGCCACCATGGACGACGAGGTTGGTGCCAAAATGGTCTTCACCTTGAGGCCAATCCATCCCTCTATCTATTCCATCCCAAAAATTTATGAAATTAGCTTTGGAATGGTGAAACCCGCACCCGTGGGTGCGGAAGTTCTTTGCCTTCAATCGAGCAAATCTGAAACAAATTCTTTCAATCACCACCATCCATAGCAACCTCTTGAGGCCTGGAGCAAAGCCCAAACAAGTTTGGGGGCAGCGGAGTTGTTTTGGAGTTGGATCGAAGACACCAAAAAACAAGGGTTTCTGAAGGGTTCGAGTGGAATTGCGGTGTTTCCCGGCCAAATTGGCCTTAGTCACATGTATGAAAGTTGTTCCTCTCATTGAGATCTTCATTCTTGTAAATTTTGGTAATTTTTGGAAATAGTTGAATTTTCCGACGAGTCGGGGCGGCCGATCGCCACCCACGGCGGCACGTGGCCAGTGGGCCGCCAATGCTATTCTTATGCTAAATTAAATGTCCTGAATTCAGTTTTGATATTCGAATGGCGTAGGTTGATCGTTTGAACCTAATTTCATTACGATACGTGGTTTGGTCAATATATGAATCGACGATCCGACTGTTGGATCGTCACCAAATTTTGAAACATTATAATACGTAATATTTAAGGATCTTAAGAACTTACGGATTAGGAATCTGACTTACGGATCTTCCGGAATTAGATTTGTAAGTTTATAAAATAAAACATTAATCGCCACTTGGTTTTGGAAATTGGCGGAGATCCAACCGCTGGATCGTAACGAAACTTTAATATGTTACTCTAGAAGCATAATGTGTGTCTTTGGAAGTTGTGGATCAGAAATCTGATATGCGGATCTTCCGAATCGAGTTATATAGTGTTGTGCATCGTACCGTCAATCTTTGATCGACAGTTGACTTTTGGTCAATAAGTCTCAAAATCTTTGTGCATGGAGGTTGAGTCTTTTTTCTGAGTTATCTTAATAATTCTACCTAAAATTTTTGTAATATTTTTTTTTCATTTAATTTAGGTATGTTAGGGTTTTTTTGGCTCTTTTTTTCCCCTAATGTTGGGGTTCTTTTTTTCAGGCTCGAACGCCGTCGTCTTCCAAAGTCCTCTGTAATAAAGGTAAGCAATTTGAAATTTTGGGGTTATTGAAATCATAGCTTTAACTTGCAGTTTTGTTTAGATTTGATTATATTGAAGTTGAATTTGGTATTATGGTATGTTCTCTTTGGATGTTCGGAAAGATAGGTGGGAATTTGAATTGTGTGTAAAATTGACAATTTAAAGTTGTTTTTTATGTTGCTCATGTCTTTTAGTTCAGTTGAGTTGCAAGGATTGGGGTCTTCACAATTAGGAAGGGTTTGTAATGGCACTTTGCATTTGTTTTGAGCGTCCATAAATTGCTATATCTTGCTCAATGCAGGAAGAAACAAAATAGATGTCCAAGGAGTGAGAAATGAAGTTGATCATATAAATTGTAAGCCTTCATTTTGAAAATTATCACTTTAGTCTAAAAGGAGTGAGAAATGAAGTTGATCATATAGTATGTGTCGTAATGTCATAAAAATCTGTTGCAATAGTGATACTGAGTATATATTATGTTTATGAAACAATGCTGGATTTGTTGGATTTCTTTTCTTTTTGTTTACTGTGGATTCTCTTAGTCTTTTCTCATGTAATTTTTGGTGCTTTCACAGACCATGTGTGAACTTCATACCTCTTATGTTTCTTATGCAATGCAAACAGACAATATTTTTTTAGATTACAACTTTTGTGAATAGAAACTTTTTAAGTTCATCCATTTGATTGTACAGTGGCTCTTGATGTCAGCTGAATTGAATGTAGGTGAGAATCAAATTGCTTTGTTTGGTTCACCCATCTCTTGGTTATTTAAATTATTTGGTGATGCCTATATTGATTTGTGAGTTGGTTAGATTTACTATGGTGAAATGTGTGTTATCTGCATTGGTGCATTTTAGGTGGTGACTCCGTTTGTACCGCCTTTGTAGTGCATCTTTTTGTGCAAATTATTTACCATTCTGCCACTGGCTCTCTCTGCCCCTGCTGTTGGTGGATTTCACGTTATTAACAAAATTGTCACAGCCTCTTAATTCTTCTTTGATTCATGGTTGGTTCATTTATAAAAATCCTTTGAGGATAATTTTTGGGTGGGATCTGGGTTTTCTCTGCATTGCTTAAATTTTGCATTTTTTTTTCTGGATTTCAATTAAGAAATGAATAAATTTGGGGGTTTCTGGTTTTGTGTTTTGCTGTTTATATACTGGAATTACACGACAGGGAGGAAGACAAGGAGTTGGACCCTGGATGTGCTCTCCTTCGTCCATCCTGGTCTACATGTCGTCATTCACAAGATAAGTACCGTCTTTATACTTGATTTTCTACTGTTTTGTTTGGTTTTAATTCTCTCTGCCATTCTCACTCCACTCTCTCTGTCTCTCACTCAGTTTGAAGCTCTTTAACTTTTTCGCCCAAATTGCTCAAAAATTCCAGCTCTCAAACATCTCAGATCCCTGACTCACCTTCTATCATCAACACCCCAAAGGTATATCTCTCTCATCGCTTTCAGAATTCTATATATAATATACATTTATATATTTGCCAATGGAAGTTAGTAATTTTGATTGTTCTCTGGGGTTGGTTTTGTTCATGAATAAAGTACTGTGTTTTTGTATATTTTGGTTTTGAGAAGTTGATGGTTTTGGGTTATGTTCTTTTTTCCCTTTTTTCTCAATTCTCAGTGAGTGGCACTTTTTCTCAATGGAAGATGATAGTTCAATTGTGTCGATGGTTCTGGAAATGCGATTACAAGTTTACGTACATTCAGTCTACCAACAGCATTTCTATGCACACAACTCAGACACATGGATATGTTCCAATCTCTGCGACAAGCACTACTGCGAGGCCACTACCATATGCGAATATCTTCATACATGTCAGTTCCCTTTCTCAACCTCTTCATGTTTTATCCAATATTATGTTTTTTATCTGATTTCATGTGTTTTCTTGACGCTTTTCCATTCTTTGATATAGGTAATTTGTTATGTTTTCATGATCTAGGTCTTTTCTCAATTTGCATTTTGGTTGTCCAAGATTTTTAAGTTTTTATATAAAAATATAAGAACAAAACTGCACATCCACGAGTTTATGATGAACCTTTTGGAGTGTCGGTAACACTTGCTTTAGGAATATGTAAAACTACTAATCATTGTTTGATAATTCCTTACATATGTGTGTAATGAACGACTTGGACTTTACCATAAATTAATTTAATTTCTATTGCAGCAAATCTGGTCATTTTCTGTGTAAGTTTCCCCTCATGGTTCAGTCCCCTCAAAACATCATTTGTGTCATTTCCTCTTTTTCTGTGTTCAGGTTACATACCTTACGTATATATTGGAGACTACGACAATAAAAGATGTCAGTTGAATGTATATAAAAGCAAAACTGCTTATCTTATCGTTCACATTCATTCATGTATCCCTTTGTTTGTACATAATTATGTTGAACTTGTTCAACTTAAATGTGTTTTATTCATCCGATTACGTCTGAAACAGCTGGTTCCCGCGGCAACGCGCGGACATATTTTCTAGTTGTTTCTAATAGCTTATATAATTTTTTCTTCGTTTTCCTGTAACATCATATCATAACATGGTCTAATGAATTCAATATAATTGGACAAACTGTTATAGACTAGTTAATGCCAATTTAAACACTTCTAATAAGTTACATCTACATTTATTATCTTGAATTTCAACATCAAATGTATATTTTTTTTACTTCAAACATTTAGTTAATTATTAATAATCTTTTTGACTTATTATATACTCACACTCATAAAAGCAGTTATCCTCTTATGCATAATTCTCCACCACATATTTATTTCAACATTAAAACACTGCTAACCTTAATTTATAGTTACTACAGTATATTCTTTGTGCACATCATTTTCTTCTTCAGTTTCTGCTATTTTTTGTTCTCTTATTTATACATGTTACCAGTGTTCACAACTAAAATCGATTACACTGACCTGACTACAAGTATGCCACAAATTACATCACTTTCTGCCAACACTCTGCTTTTTTTTTCTTATTATATTTTATGTGTTTAAATAGCATGAACATACTAAAAACCTGTTAATTACAAACTATCCATTACAAGTTGACACTGGTTGTTTTCTCCTTTTTATGTCCAATAGTTTTAAGACTTGCAGCAATGCGCGGGCACTATTGCTAGTTATCTACTAAATTTGACAAATTTGCTTTAATCATGTTTGTGTTTTCTTCTTTTCGATGTTATGCATTTAAATACTAATGAATACTTATGGCTTCTTATGTCATGTTGCTTTTTTTTTTCTTCGAGTTGATACATAATATAATACATGTTTAATGCCTAACAATGCGTGTATAATTTATTAACTGATGAGAAGCTAGAATAATTACGTTGAAAAATTATTGTATGGTACCGCAATATTACATGTTTAATATAGCTATAATCGATTATTAATTAAGGTAATGAACAACAATAACAAACCATTGACTGGGCCAAAAGAATACATGACCAGAAATATTCTTACGGATGACGTCTAGTTTTTCTTAGTTGCACTTGATTCACTAGCATGTCTAAGTTTTTGGATGAAGAACCATGTGGACCAGTAGCTTCTTCCACACCATGACCTAATTTTTCATCTTCTTACCCTTCTCCCCATCCATTAACTCTCTGACAAGCCTCTCTACTTCATCCCTCTTCACATCATTACTAATTTCCATGCCAATGCCCCATTCATTGCAACTATAGCGGCAGCCCATCTGCTGGTCGCCGAAGAATGGCCAACAGAGCATAGGCACTCCTGCAGTGAGGCTCTCAACGGTTGAATTCCAACCGCTGTGCTAAAAATCCTGCCACTGATGGGTGTGGTTAAGGGCTTGCTCTTGTGGGCACCAACTCGCAATGAGACTTCTTTCTTTTGTTTCATCCACAAACTCCGGCGGCAAAAGTGCTGATTGGCCAATAACTAAATCTGGTCTAATTACCCAAAAGAAGGGCACCTTGCTGTTTGCAAGTCCCCAGCCAAACTCGACAAGATGTTCAGGTGTCATAACTGTTATACTGCCAAAATTCACATACACAACTGAATTTGGCGCCTTAGTGCTTAACCAGTCGAGGCATTCTGTTTCTTCTTTCCATACACTGTATCCAATATTCAAGGGGTGATCTGGTATTTCATTGAGATGTAATTGAAGAGGGCCAATTGGATAAACAAGTGGAAGCATAGATGAGAGAGCTTCCAAAACATCTGGCTCTAAGGCATCAAAAGTATGAAGAACAACTGCAGAAGCTTCATGAACTCTATCAGTTACCTCCATCATGAAGTTAAACATGATATCGTCGGGATCTGAAGTCCGAATAAAGGTTGGGAGCTCCCTTAAACGGATATCTTTCATTCCTGGAATCCAATCTATAACCTTTTCCAGATATCCATTTGTCAAACAGCTCTCGTCTACAAAAAAAATAAAATAATAATAAAAATAAAATAAAATAAAGAAAAAAAAAAGAGATTTTCATTTGCATGTTTAGAAACAAGGAATTAAGAGCGAGCCATAAATTAATTAAAGCTTCTGTAGTTGTATATATAATATATTTTACCTTTGAGTGGTGCCAGGCCTTTTTCGATCAAAACACGAAATTGTATAACTCCCATGAAGCTGCATGCCGCAATAGTGTAGAACAGCACTATAGGGACTTCAATCTCTTCAGCGGCTGTGATTGTGAACTTCAGCAGCTGTGATTGAGAACGGGGACATCAAACCATCTGAAACTATGCAAGTTTCTGGAGGATTAATGGATGTTGCTATGGCATCACTGTTGAAATTCATTAGTAGTTCACGAAAGGGAGCCAATAATTTTTGTTTTCTGATTGAATCACAAAGCAATGAGACATGTGAGATCCCACATCGCCCAGGGGAGTGATCCTAATATGTATATTCTCATCCCTACCTAGTGTGAGGCCTTTTGGGAGCTCACTGGCTTCGGGTTCCATGGGAACTCCGAAGTTAAGCGAGTAGCTCGCGAGAGCACTCCCATGATGGGTGACCCACTGAGAAGTTCCCGTGTGAGTTCCCAGAAACAAAACCGTGAGGGCGTAGTCGGGGCTCAAAGCGGACAATATCGTGCTACGGTGGTGGAGCGGGCTCGGGAAGTGATCCGCCCCGGGTCGGGATGTGACAATTTGGTATCAGAGCCTAACCCTGGCCGTGGTGTGCCGACGAGGACGTCGGGCCCCTAAGGGGGGTGGATTGTGAGATCCCACATCGCCCAGGGGAGTGATCCTTATATGTATATTCTCATCCCTACCTAGTGCAAGGCCTTTTGGGAGCTCACTGGCTTCGGGTTCCATGGGAACTCCGAAGTTAAGCGAGTAGCGCGCGAGGTCACTCCCATGATGAGTGACCCACTGGGAAGTTCTCGTGTGAGTTCCCAGAAACAAAACCGTGAGGGCGTAGTCGGGGCCCAAAGCGGACAATATCATGCTACGGTGGTGGAGCGGGCCCGGGAAGTGATCCGCCCCGGGTCGGGATGTGACAAGACATCTTGGGTGGCATCTTCATCTGAATCTGGAAGGCCGTCTTGGATGGCTGCAAACTGGAAATCAGGTAAGCCATCAAGGGAATTGGGGCCCAGAGATTTTAGAAAGCGCTTGTGGTTGTACTCAGTGTTGACAAAGGTGATATGAAAACCTCTATGGTAGAGGAGCTTTGCAAATTTAAGCATTGCCTTGATATGGCCTTGAGCTGGGGCCGGAATGCAAACAGCATGAGGCTTAGTAGCTTCTGCTGTGGGATCCATTTGAGGTTTTGTGTTTGCCTTTCATTGCTCGCACAAATGCAGATTGTTTATAGTGCTACTGAGCTACTTTTCTCCTGAGCTACTTTTCTACATGTCTTGTGATTTACTGAAGTACAGGACGTCAAAAAAAGAGGCGTAGCTGTTAGGCACATTGAACCTAGGAGATGAGGAAGCAAAAGTTGAAATACGGCCCTTTCCCTCCCTGTATGTTATTTCTTGCTTGTCAAGTTGAATCTGATTGATCATTGTAATTAATATAAATTAAGGAAAATTTTCCAGGATTTGTAGGTTACATGAAAATAGTTGTCTCTTTTAATCCTTTTTAAGGAGGATTTGTAGGCATACCTTTTTTGCATGAGTAGCCTTCAACTTGGACAAAATAAGGAATTTGTCATTCATTTCTTTGTTTTAAATGCCTTCAATATAGTGAATAATCATACACAAGCCAATCCTCTATATAATGTTGTTATTTTAGTCCATAATGCAATGGCCATAGCTAGTTTTATTGAGACAATGTCCAGTCTTACTTCTTTCTCTTTTCTGTTTTATTTTTTTCAGTCTGCTTGTATATCTCATGTATGTGTATTTGGTAGTTGTTAAGACCAGCAATGAGAACACCCGCAACCCCGTTGTGCCAGCAGCCAACTCCGGCGTGTCTGCAATTTATGATTCGATATATATATATATATATATGCATAACATTTACTGGATCGATCCCATTTTGCACCTTCAGGGTAACATCTCATAATTTGATTCCTCTTTCTTGAATTATCGAAATACATATGATACCGTACCCATAAATTAGGTTTTTCTATTTGATACGGTAAGGTCAAATTAGGTTTTTCTAATTTGATAATTTGATCTGGGTACGGTATCATAAATTAGGTTTTTCTATATGATACCGTACCCATAAATTATTTTTTTTCTATTTGATGTGGTGGAGAACGGTAGTGGGGAGTGTGATCTGGGTTTGGGATGGTATGGCAACGGGGAGTGGGATCTGGGTCTGGGATGGTATGTGGTTGGTTTTGGGTTTGGGGAAGACGGGAGGGGGAAGAAAGGGTGAGAGGTGGGTCCCTCATGCAAAAAAAAAAAAAAAAATTAAAAATGATTTTTTTTTAGTTTTTTAATATTCAATAAAATTTTTTATTAATTTTTAATAGAGAGTGGGCCCCGTCTCAAGCCACATCACTATTTAACGGAAGAATTGACAGAAAACTGATGGAAGGTATGAAATTGTAAAAATTAATGAAAATTGTTGAAGTAGTTTAAAGATGGGGTATAAAACTATGACTGACCTAATAGTTGAAGTAGTTTTATGTAATTTACCCTAAATATTAATGAAAATTGTGCTTTAGCTTCGTGTTAACATCTCTTCAACATGATTATTGTAGTAGAAATTGCTACTTTTTTTTAGAAAAAAGGGATATAATACATATGGTTAATTAGTGCTATTTTTTCTATTGCGTGTAAATATAATAATGATGAGAGTTGAAGTCAGAAATGTCGTGAAAGTGAAACTGTAGGACAAATTATTTTGTGGTACTGAAATATCGTTACGTTAAATATTTTGGCTAGTAATCGAGAGGATTGTTTGATCAACAACCATTTGGTGTCTTAGTAATACTTTTTTTTTGGTCAAAATTATATAATATTATTTAGGGTTGTGTTATTTACACACAAGGTCTAAAATATCGATGATATCGAAAATATCGGTAGTCCAAAAACACTGAAATTTCGATGGAAATATCGTGATATTATTGATATCGATAAAAATTGAATAAAAACCACGGAAATTGTAAGAAAAACTTGGAAATTTTTATTGAAACTTTGCAGGATGTTTATTTAGTCAATTATCTATTAGTTTATCACAAAAAATTGGAAGGAAATGCATTACATGATGGATTTAACTGATTTAAGTTGATTATATAGCGAGCTGGCAAACATTGTGAGTGTAGAAAATATGTAGTAATTAATGAAAGAAGTTTAAACATACCATAATCATTTATATATAATGAATTAGTACAATATTCAAATGAAATATGTCAAAAGTTGTCAAAATTATTTGGATGTTTTGTTTTTTTCTCTCGGATAACACACACACACACACATGCACATACCACACACGCACACACGCACAGATCTCTCGATCCTTCTCCCTCACTCTCCTTGTTTCTTCTCTGGTTCTCCCCCCCTTCTCTTCTCTGCAACTCACCCTCCCAGAGCAGACACACACACGCACACCCCACTTCACGGTGTTTCCCCCTTCCCCAATCCCTCGAACCTTCTCCCTCATTCCTCTCCTTGTTTCTTCTCCCCCCATCTCTGCAACTCTCCTTCCCGGAGCACAGACACACCACACCCACCCCACCATGACCTCTACCATAATGGCGCACACTCCGGCGAACACCATCACCACCTGTGGACCGTTCCTCCTCCCTTTCTCACCTCCCGGCGGCGGCGAGCACCATCAGCCTAAACTTTAGGCCGTACGAGGCGGATGATCCATCAAACCCGAGCGGGTTTTGGGATCCGGAGAGAGGATTGCAGAGAGAGGCGCAGATCTTGGCAGAGAGAGGCGCATATCTTGGTAGCTGCGACGACGGAGCCTCGGCTGCCGTTGCAACGACGGAGAGAGAGAGCGATATTATCGATAATATTGCAATATATTTACGATAATCAAGTGGAACACTGTGAAAATATCGCTGTTGCAAAAAACCGATATTATCGACGATATTTCGCCGATAATATCAATATTTGAGACCATGTTTACACATCATTTTTATTTTCCACACACTCATCTCAATCTTTAGTCATTGGATCGAATGAATTAAAAAAATCAAAAGATAAAAATTAACAAACAACATGTGAGAAGTAAAAGGGGCTGCGTGGATAGCACCACCCTATCGTTTACATAGCTATAGCCGATTATTATTTGAGGCGATAAATAACAATAACAAAACATTGCCAGAGCTAACGGAAGAAATACATGACCAGAAATATTCTTACGGATGACGTCTAGTTTTTCTTAGTAGCACTTGATTCACTAGCATGTCTAAGTTTTTGGATGAAGAACCATGTGGACCAGTAGCTTCTTCTGCAAGTTTCTTCCACACCATGGCCTTATTTTTCATCTTCTTACCCTTCTCCCCATCTATTAACTCTCTGACAAGCCTCTCTACTTCATCCCTCTTCACATCATTACTAATTTCCATGCCAATGCCCCATTCATTGCAACTATAGCGGCAGTCCATCTGCTGGTCGCCGACGAATGGCCAACAGAGCATAGGCACTCCTGCAGTGAGGCTCTCAACGGTTGAATTCCAACCGCTGTGTGTTAAAAATCCTGCCACTGATGGGTGGTTAAGGACTTGCTCTTGTGGGCACCAACTCGCAATGAGACTTCTTTCTTTTGTTTCATCCACAAACTCCGGCGGCAAAAGTGCTGATTGGCCAATAACTAAATCTGGTCTAATTACCCAAAAGAAGGGCACCTTGCTGTTTGCAAGTCCCCAGCCAAACTCGATGAGATGTTCAGGTGTCATAACTGTTATACTGCCAAAATTCACATACACAACTGAATTTGGCGCCTTAGTGCTTAGCCAGTCGAGGCATTCTGTTTCTTCTTTCCATAGACTGTATCCAATATTCAAGGGGTGTTCTGGTATTTGATTGAGATGCAACTGAAGAGGGCCAATTGGATAAACAAGTGGAAGCATAGATGAGAGAGCTTCCAAAACATCTGGCTCTAAGCCATCAAAAGTATGAAGAACAACTGCAGAAGCTTTATGAGCTCTATCGGTTGATTCCATTATGAAGTTAAACATGATGTCGTCGGGATCTGAAGTCCGAATAAAGGTTGGGAGCTCCTTTAAACGGATATCTTTCATTCCTGGAATCCAATCTATAACCTTTTCCAAATAGCCATTTGTCAAACAGATATCATCTACAACACGAAAAATTTCATTTACATGCTTAGAAATAAGCAAATAAGAGTTAAAGACAAATTAAGCAATTGTTTGCAAAGTTGTATTTATGTCACCTTTGAGTGGTGCTAGTCCCTTTTCAACCAAAGCACGAAATTGTATAAAGCCCATAAAGCTGCATGCAGCAATAGTGTAGGACAGCACCATAGGGACTTCAATCTCTTCGGCGGCTGTGATTGTGAACGGCGACAAGAAACCATCTGAAATTATGCAAGTTACTGGAGGGTTAGTGGATGTTGATATGGCATCACCGTTGAGTTTCATGAGTAGTTCAAGGAAGGGAGCCAAGAAATTTTGTTTCCTGATTGAATCACAAAGCAATAGGACATCTTGGGTGGTATCTGCGTCTGAATCTGGAAGGCCGTCTGGGATGGCTTTGAATTGGAAATCAGGCGAGCCATCAAGGGAGTTTGGGCCCCAGGATTTTAGAAAGCGTTTGTGGTTGAACTCGAGTTGACAAAGGTAATATGAACGCCTCTATGGTGGAGTAGCTTTGAAAATTTAAGCATTGCCTTTATATGGCTTTGAGTTGGCGCTGGAATACATACAGCATGAGGTTTGTTGTTAGCTGCTGCCTCGGAATCCATCTTAGATTGTGCTTATGCGTTTGTGCTTGCACTGAGCTAGGCGCTAACTAGCTCAGGGCATGGTGGGGGGAGGGAGGATATAGCTAAGCAGTGGTAAGGAAATCACAAGGTCGTTATATATTCATTAAGAATGATTGAGATAAAACCAAGTTGATGAGATGAGGTACTAGTGTAGTGTGTCGTTGGAAGGGAGTGACTGAAATAAAACCAAGAGGACTAGAAGAGAGGAGAGGATGAGATTATGGATATAGAGCCTATCATTCAACGAATGGCTCTCGTTCAAAGCTGTGTTTTGTGACCCCCCCCCCCCCCCCCCCCCTATCTACTCCATTTTTCTCTCCTCTTCTCTCTCTCTCCGTTGCAATCGTCGTTCGATTTTCAATTTCACCGCAAGGTCTGTTAGACTCTTGCCTTTGTTACTATTGTCATGACTCGCGATCTGGTGGTGGCTTAAAGTTGCCTCACGAATTGTTTGGCAGATTTCCTTCTCCTCATCTTTTTTCTCCTCTCTCTCTCTACTCACGCCAGATCCTCACTATTTCGATCCATTGCCCTTGTTGCTATTGTCTTCTCTTTATTTTGTAGCCATTAGATAAACAATTACAGTAAAATCAAGAGTCAAGATTAACAAGGCTGTGCAGAAAGCAAAAAAAAAGTGTGTTGAAATCACTGCCCTTAATTTCTAAAAATACACAAGTCGCCAACACCTCCTTTAAGAGCAACTCCACCCTTGGAGCCCTCCTCCCTGACAATCCACTATTCAATCCACCCCATGAACAGTAACTGCCCTTAATGAAGAGTAATTGCCATTTGCATCTCCACCCTTGGAGCCCTCCCCCTGGCAATAGGCAATAAAATATTAGTTTTTTTGTTTGTTTAAATAATACAAAATAAAATTATTTGTAATTTCGGATAAGAATTTTTAAATTATTCTCGTTGCACCACGTGTAATTTTATCCAAAAAAACAATTATTTTAGCGATGGATTTCGATAAGATTTTTATCCAATGTCATCATGCCACGTGTCGTTATCTTTTTAGAATTTTTGAAGGATAGATTTCGATCAGATTTTAAATCGTTCTCGTTGCGCCACGTGTCATTATCCGAAAAGATAATTATTGGAGATGGATTTCGATAAGATTTTTTATCCAATGGCATCATGCCACGTGTCGTTATCATTTCAGAATCTTTGAGGATAGATTTCGATCATATTTTTAACGAATGACGGCATGCCACGTGGCCTTATCTACAAGCCAATCATTTATGAATCGTCCATATAATCCATCATCCATCCTCACAAATCTCACACCAATTTTTTCAAGATCTCTATCATTATTCATAGTTTCTGCTTCCTTCATCACCAAAATCTTTATCATTATTCATAGTTTCTGCTTCATTTTTACAATGTCTTCTTCTTCATCAAGGATGATGTGGGAAATCGATCAGCAAGAGGAAGAATTGTTTAACCAACATGAAGGAATGTTCAATCTTTAGATAGCCCAAAATGAGATGGAAGAGGATGAGGAGCGTACAAGGAGAGATGACGAAGCAAGAATGGCCAGAGCCTTACATCCCGTCGAGTCAACCAAACTGTTGCTCAGATATGCAGGCCCAGCCGTTCCGAAAACCTTGTTAGAAGCAGGAAACGACGGGGTGAAGAGCTGTTGGACGATTACTTTGTCCATAACAGTGCATTTCCTGATACGTACTTCAGACGTCGTTTTAGAATGGAACGACATTTGTTCAACAGAATCATGACTGATGTTTGCAACCATGATTCTTACTTTGTGCAAAAGAATGATGCTTGTGGTGCTATGGGTCTCCTACCTGAGCAAAAAATCACTGCTGCGTTGCGGATGCTTGCGTATGGAGCATCTGCAGACCAAGTGGATGAGATAACGAGGATGGGGAAATCAACCATTCTTGAGTCCCTGATGAGGTTTTGCGGAGCAGTCGAATCTTTGTACACCGCAGAGTACCTCCGAAGACCTACTCACATAGACTTGTAAAGACTTCTGAAGAAGGGCAAGATGCGAGGTTTTCCTGGGATGATAAGAAGCATCGAATGTATGCACTGGACGTGGAAAAACTGTTCAAGTGCATGGCAAGGCGCATATGGGGACAGAAAAGGAGCAAAATCTATCATTTTGGAGGCGGTGGCATCTTTTGATACATGGATATGGCACGCCTTTTTAGGGGTTCCGGGGGCTCAAAATGATCTCAACGTCCTTGCCCAATCCCCAGTGTTCAACGACGTCCTGCAAGGAAAGGCACCAAAAGTCACGTACGTCGTCAACGGACGTAGGTACGACGGGCCATACTACCCAGCTGAAGACATTTACCCACGGTGGGAAACATTTGTCAAATCAGTGCCACGTCCGCGAAGTGCAAAGGAAAAACACTTTGCAAGCTGTCAAGAGGGGTGCAGGAAGGATGTGGAGCGTTGTTTTGGTATCCTCCAAGCTAGTTGGGTGATCGTCAGGGGTGCTGCAAGAATGTTCGATTTAGAGTCACTTTGATCCATCATGATGACGTGCGTCATTCTTCACAACATGATTGTGGAAGATGAGTTCGATTATGATGCGGTTGATGAATATGAGTCAGAGCCAGACACGATGAATAATTCAAGAACACGAATATATTGTGCGCATGATGCCACCGAAGAACCCGTGCAGCACGAGCCATTAGAAGGGATGGACTTTACAATGAAAGGGTCATTCAATGATATACTGCACTTCAAAGGCCATCTATGCACAATGCTCGACAAATTGACTTGATAGAGCACCGGTGGGCATTGAAACAAGCTGAAGATACTTAAGTTTATTTAGTATGTTTGTTTGTATTTGGTGTGTTTATTTAATTTTATTTGGTGTGTTTTTTGTAGTGAGTTTTTTATTATTTGGTATGTTTATGTAATTTCATTTGGTGTTTTTTTTATTATTTGGTATGTTTATGTAATTTTATTTGGTGTGTTTATGTAATTCCATTTGGTGAGTTTTTTAGTTTTATTTGGTGTGTTTTATAATTTCATTATATGTGAACAATTTGATGAATAAAGATTCTATTATTAGTATAAATATATTACGAAATTAAATAAATGTACTCTCACTTTAAATAAAGTACTAAATTCAATAAATTGGAAACAACATAAATAATAAATTACAACCCAAAGTGATTGGAAAACTATGAGCTCCGATTACAAAAAGTACCCTATTCATCATCACTTAACCAATTTGTGGTGCTAGGATGATCTTGTCTTGTTGTGCTAGGACCACCTCCTCTTGATCTCGCTTCTCTTGCACGCCTCCTTTGCACCACATCCGCTTTCTCCGACTGCCAAAAATATTTAGAATTTGGAGACATCCCTTCTAAAGGCGTGTTCATAATGTCACGATCTCGTTGTGCCATTCTTTCTTCTCTAACCAACTCCCTTTCTTGCCTAAGTAGCTCTCTTTCCCTCTCATTAGCTTGAAATGCTTATTCAACAGTTGCAGCTTTTGCCTCATCTCTAGCCTTATCAGCCTCATATTTCGCCAATTCCCGCGCCAACGTCAATTCACCTTGGCAAGCAAGTTCTTCCATGTACTTTCCATAATCATTCTTGGAAGCACTCCCTTTCCTCTTTGAAGCCTTCTTACCTTGAGGCCTAATTGGATAACGGGTCGACCCCGACGCTTGTTCAGGAATGGGCGTTTCAGGCACTTGTTCTCCATCTTCTGCATGAACATGCGAGCCATGATCGGGTGTAGAGTGTATAGGGGTGCTGTGTAAAGGGGTGTTGTTCATGCAAACTTCTGGACCAACAGGCACAACTTTGAATTTAGGACAATCTTTAACAATATTCCAACATTCTCACCGGTTGAATGATTTGTTTTTTGATTTGATTTTGGCACCATACCATGCTTGTGCTTGAAGTTGCTACAAATGAATAATAATGAAATTAGGTAACAAATAAATAATACAAACAAATAATAATAATGATCTCAGATCGAACGGTTGATATTAAATCATCTTTTTTTTATTACCGTTGCAAATCGGACGGCTCGTATTAAAGAGCCGTTGGGGATCGAACGGACCGTGGGAAGCCACGTGGCTTCCCAATGGTCACCTGCTGAAACTGGCGCACGGCCCCTGCCCTGAAATCCGATCGGCTGACGAGCCCCCACTCGCGAGTGAGGGGCACGCGCCTGACACAAAAAAAAAAAAAAAAAAAAAAAAAAGGACAGCCTGACGTCACATCACTCGGGTTGCAGGGCTGGCAATCCCCCACGGGCCTGGCCCTCGGGCTCCCACCCTCACTCGGGCTCCCCAACGCTGGAGGCCTATCCACCGGGCCTCGGGCCCTTTCCTCTCGCCTGTCCCCCGAGCAATCCACAACGGTGGACTTGCGACTAACAGAAGCGCAAACGCTTTAAAAGTACAAGATGAGAATGCATCAGCAATCACAAACTGTTACTGTTGGAGCTTTTCCGGCTCTCTAGCATAAAATGCTTGTACATTGTTCCATTAGCAAATACAAGATGAGGCCCAAATACCTTGACTAGTAATGAGGAAACAAACTCACTAACATATTGTCATGTCATGCTTGCATAACGCATTAAATCATACTGTTTGGTCAAATCAGCGAAACGGCAGAGGTGCATGCGACAGAATTTTAAGCTAAGGAGCAGACTGGGATGGTCAGGTAGGTGACAATCTCATCTCGTATGAAAATCGCAAGGAGAAACAGAAACAAAATGCATAGCAATATCAACATGGGCAAATCAAATGACAGTATAGTTAATAAAGATTGAGTCTAGCTAATAAACGGAAAGAAATCAGATACAATTTAATTATCTTAACTTCATTGGCAGAAATCTAGGACTATCATCGACAAAGATGCATTTTCGTAAGAAATATCCAAGGCAAGGAGCATATCAGCTAATGTTGACATCAATTGTCAATAAAGTAACAGAGTAAGGTAGTATTATCTTAATTATGACTAGGAACTGCGAACTAGAAAGGAGGACTGCCTAAAGAGCAGCTGAGCAATGGCATTTGGAGGAGTGAAATGCCTGGTCAGTGGCATCCCAAAATTGGTTTATTATATGAATTCAGCTACTTTAAATGGTTTATAAGAGGTTTCTTCTAGCATGATTTAAAATTATTCATTTACTTCAAATATTTGACTATTGGACAAAAATGCCCCAAGACAAAAAATTTCAAAGGCATTCCAAAATAATGCAGGGGCATTTTTATCATTTTAATAGTATTTTTTTAAATAATTAATTTTTTTGTACTTTTTTAAATTAGTACCTCACAATCGGCTAGCAATAATATGATTTAATCAACTGTTCATTTAATATTATTTTCTCTATTTTTAACCACGTTCAAAACATCTTAATAGACGTGTAATGCTGGTTATAAAAAAAATCTTTCTCACGCGGATAATAATGTGATTAAATTAGTTGTCAAATGATTATTTTTTTAACTAACGATATTATCTCCACTAAGAAGGAGGGGGTGTGAGCTTAGCGTCACAATGAACTAGCAATAATGTGATCCAATCAGTTGTTTATTAAATATTATATTTCTATTCTTAATGTAAATTTTAAAGAGACCGATTATTTTATTATGTGGACTCAGCTGCTTTAATTAGTTTATGAGAGGTTTCTGCTAGCATGATCTAAGATTATTCATCTACTTTTTTAATTTACACATATAAATATAAAACGTGTAAGTGCGTATCACGCCGTGATTCAAAACATATCTCTTTACATGCATAAACGTGTACATGAAGGCTAGTATAACATAAAAAGATGTGCTAAAATCATTTTCCGAAAATAAATCTCACTTGGCATTACAAACTGACCCGCAGGTGGGTGTTTCCGTACGGACCACAAGAATTTCTTACCACTCTTTTCCAATCCAACTGCAATCTCTCTCAGTTGGGCCTCATCAAAACTTCCAAAGCTCCCGAAGCAGAGGAACACCACTGATTTCGGAGGCTGATCATCAAGCCACGTCATGATCTTTCCAAATTTGGCCCGATCAGACGGCTGCACATGATGCTCACCAATCAAGGGTCCCACCGTGTAAACAGAAGGGATCTCAGTCTCACAATCCAAAAGTGAGCCAACCGCATGGGACTCCAGCTCAAAATTGTGTGGACGACTATACCCTTGGTTTCCTTGAGCCTCCTAGCATTGTTTGCAAAGCAACTGTACCCGGTGTGCATGTAAGCAAACGAAGGAAGCACATTTGCAGGAACTGGGTTAACATAACTCGGCACAACAGACTCAGGGTCTGATGGTTTGAAAACTGTGCCGAGTCGGTCATTCAGATAAGATGGAACCTTGAACTCATTGGCTACGCCAATCATGGTGGTGCAGAACATATCAATAACCAAACCCGAAACGAAGGAGTTGGGCAGAACATGGTCAGCCATGGCGTCTCTGACGTGGCACTTGTAGTTCTCTATGTAAACTGTGGCGTATTTCTCCACAGATTGTTGAAGAATCTCGAATGGGCGGTTCACACTGGGAAGGTCTATGATTTTTATGTGGGCGTGGGAGACTGCAAGTGAACAAGCAGTGCTAGGGTTTGAGTCCAAAATAGTGGAGGATTCATATGGTGGTTTCATGACAAGAATTGTGACAGAGAATTTATCACAACAGTCGAGTAATCGTTTTGAAAACTCTATGGTTGATACAAAATGACCAACCACCGGTGTCGGAACAAACACCAGCTCTGATCTGTTCATTCTGCGTATGTTGAGATGGTACAAATTAATTTTAATTGCGTCTTGATATAAATTTTGGTAGGAGTGGTGTGAATGAAGGACGAGGAAACGTCTTACATTTTATGTCGCATCTTGATATAAATTTTGGTAGAGTTGTGTGTGATGAAGGATGAGGGAACGTCTTACATTTTATGTGGTATATGTTGAGAGTTGTCCCACATTGGTGAGGGACAAGGTTTGTTATGTGCTTATATGGTCTTGGGCTACTCCCTATATTGCCAATTAGTTTTATGGTGGAACCTCAATTTCATCATGATATCAGAGCAAGGTTGTCCACGTGTGAAGCCCGAAGGCCACACGCACTTCACGTCACCCAGTTGTTGTCCACGTGTAGGCTTGAAAATCTGCCACACGTGCGGGGGCGTGTTGAGAGTTGTCCCACATTGGTGAGGGACAAGGTTTGCTATGTGCTTATATGGTCTTGGGCTACTCCCCATATTGCCAATTGGTTTTATGGTGGAATCTCAATTTCATCAGTATAGACAAATTATGAAGAGAAACAAAATGTGTATTTTTTTTTTTTTTAGTACATCAATATTTTACAGAGGAGGAGTTTGGCAAAGCCACACAATGGGCAACCTAATTTGGTATCGAATTCACTATCCATGAGATTCGAACTTACGACCTCTCACTTTGAAGTGAAAAAGAATACCATCAGATCATAGT
This sequence comes from Cotoneaster glaucophyllus, assembly GCA_036320875.1. Classification (NCBI taxonomy): domain Eukaryota; kingdom Viridiplantae; phylum Streptophyta; class Magnoliopsida; order Rosales; family Rosaceae; genus Cotoneaster; species Cotoneaster glaucophyllus. The sequence goes on along the minus strand of CM070064.1, from coordinate 10,297,701 downwards.
ATTTTGAAACCGAAATTGAAGAAATCAATTTCATTCACATAAGGACCAAGAACCAGAAGTTACATGGAATCGGAAAAGGGAGGAAACTTCTACATCGGATGCTAATTGGCTTGATTAATGAAACTTCCAATATGGTGGCCAGTTCACTTCAGGTTAGCCAGCATGTTGTTTATGGCTCTACTAGAACATTGTAAATGGGCATAAATTCAAGGTAAATCTTTCTTGCCCATATCGATGGTGGAGGTAGACTCAGCACAGCTTATACAGGCCATGAAACTAGATCCAATGGCTGTACACAGGCTACGACATAGAAGCAAATTAAGGGACCAGGAACAAAAATGTAATTAATTTGACAGACATGCTCAGTTTAATATTTTTTATTAAATAAAGTTATTAGAAGACTTTTAATTAAAATTCAAAATTTTGAAATCTTTGTTAGTAGCTTTTCTATAAAAAGGAGACATGTGTAAGTTTTTATGTATACATTTTTAATTTAATGACACAAAACGTCACATGACAATATACCGGTGCCATGTAAATTGTTCTAATATAGATGGCATATAATTTCTCCATTTGCTACCTCACTTCATACATCAAGCACTACAAGTCGTTTCACTTTATTTTCGATTGGACCATATGATCATGAGATTACAATTGGACTAGGAGGAGTTGGCAAGGCAATGGTCCATACGCCGGACACCACAAAGGATGTGATTTGATACCATAACGCCCATATATTGAGGTTTTTGTAATCTCATAAAAAAAATCTTTGAGATTTTCAAAATTACAATAGCATTCCTTGAGTATAAAATTGATTTCACAAAACTCCATTTACTAAAATTTCATCCGAAAACTTGTTATATCATAAAAAAAAAGTTATGAGATTACACAGACACCCCTTGAAATAATCTCATCAAATTTATTACTTTTTCACATAATCGTCCTGATGTTAAGGATTAAATCTTTATTCGGTTGGACAAAAAAGGAGACTACTGGCACTACGTGCAAAGAAACTTGAAATTGCACGTAACACAAGAAGAATATAATAGATAACTGGAGTTTGAATTGAAGGATCTTCGGCCAAACCTCTGAGTTGCCATGATCACTATGTTCATCAAGAGTGACAAAAAAAAAAAAAAAAAAAAAAAAAAAAAAAAGAAAAGAAAAAAAGAGGAGGTGTAAAAGAGTAATAGGCCTCTCAAGTATGTCAAGTTGCTATATCAATTGAGAGCATGTTCTGGATGTTCCATTGTTACACACTTTTGAGTATTATTTCTCTCTCTTGTAATTTCTATTGTTAAATATATCATGGGCTCATCAAAATTCCCACACATCCAATATCGCATGTATCGGATGAAAAGTAAAGGGATTAAAAATAGACTTGTCCAAGTTAAATAGCCAGGTCATCCAGATGTCAAAGGGTGCAGTTCAAATCTCTCCAAATAACACGTTTCTTTGGATCCAGCCATCCAGGGCGCTTGCTGATCGAGGTGAAGAAGCTTAATTAGCAGAACTGCAGATAAGCATCGAGGGCAGCCAAAATAGGAGATGAAAGAAATTTTCATGGAAAAAAGATTACACCATCTTCAAAGGAAATGTCAAATTATAAGAGTCAAATTACAATTGATGACTGATATGACAATCTGAAGTCTTATATCAAATTTTGTACTTCTCCCATAGAATTGTCAAATATTATTTTATTATTTAAATAAAATTTTAAATGCTTGTAATTATTAAAAAAAAATTCAAAATTTTTATTAGTTCAAATGTTAGTGGAATAAGAGATCCACGATTAAAACGAATTAAAAATAAATTTGACATTGATGTCAAATTTGATTCCAAATCACAAAGCCTTCAACTTCAGTTAGCAAATAACACTACGGTTAGAGAGGCTTGATGTCAAATATGCACAGTGATATTCCATCTAGGATTTTGACATCTCCGTTGAAAATTCTCTTAGCATTCAAACAAATTAAGGTAAGGGAGACGAGGAATCAAAATAGGATTTGATTTCCTCTAAGAGGAATGCTTGCTACATTCTCCACTTGCCTTCCCCTATTTGTCTTTCCCACTAAATAGATGCCATTTGGATTTATCTTACACTCAAATCTATGTATAAATTTTGTTTAAATTGTCTTTCTTATCTTTTCAATAATGCCCCTAATTAAATCTCATATGTCAACTAAATCATTAAATTATCTACTAAATTTGACAAATTTGCTTTAATCCTGTTTGTGTTTTTCTTCTTTTCGATGTTATGCATTTAAATACTAATGAGTACTTGTGGCTTCTTATGTCATGTTGCTTTTTTTTCTTCGAGTTGATACATAATATAATACCTGTTTAATGCCTAACAATGGGTGTATAATATAATGATTGGGGTTTTTCAACTTTAATCTTTCAAGAAGATTAAAATTTAATAAAAACTTGGTGTTAGATTGAATATTGGTTTTAATCTTTTAATGTGTGCTTAATTCAAATTCATATTATAAAACAAAAATAGATATCTTATTTAATGTCATTACATTAAATTTTAAATTTAATATTATACACATTTTAATTCATTAATTTTATTTAACTTCCTCTAATTAGTGTACCTAAAACGTACATATCATAGTATATTTTACTAAATTAGTGTACTGAAATGTTCATACCTAAATATATTGTAGTAAATTAGTGTTAGATTGAAATTACCTAAATATATTTTACTAAAATACTTTAATCTTTCAAGAAGATTAAAATTTAATAAAAACTTGGTGTTAGATTGAATATTGATTTTAATCTTTTAATGTGTGCTTAATTCAAATTCATATTATAAAACAAAAATAGATATCTTATTTAATGTCATTACATTAAATTTTAAATTTAATATTATACACATTTTAATTCATTAATTTTATTTAACTTCCTCTAATTAGTGTACCTAAAACGTACATATCATAGTATATTTTACTAAATTAGTGTACCGAAATGTCCATACCTAAATATATTGTAGTAAATTAGTGGCACATAAGAAAATATGTAAAAACATAAGTGTACCGAAAATTCCGTACCTAAATATATGATACTAATCTAGTGTACTGAAATGTCGATACCTAAATATATTATACTAAAGCAGTATACCGAAATGTCTGTACCTAAACATATTATACTAATGTGGTGTATCAAAATGTTCGTACCTAAATATATTGTGATAAATTAGTGGCACATAAGAAAATATGCAAAAACATAAGTGTACCGAAAAATCTCTACGAAAATATTTTCTTATATAAGATACTTACCGTAATGAGAATTAAAATTTATAATATTTTCATAAAATTTATTACACGAACACCATGAAATTATAAATAAAAAGGAGAGAAATTGAATACATATGCTGGCATTATATAGAGTTTAGGGACTAAAATCAATTTTTAATCTTGTCTAAACTTCATCTTATTTAAGGATTAAAATCTAATTTTCTATTTAAGGATTGATGAGAAGCTAGAAGAATTACGTTGAAAAATTATTGTATGATGTTGCAATATTACATGTTTTATACAGCTGACCAGAAAGAATACATGACCAGAAATATTCTTACTGATGACTTCTAGTTTTTCTTAGTAGCACTTGATCCACTAGCATGTCTAAGTTTTTGGATGAAGAACCATGTGGACCAGTAGCTTCTTCTGCAAGCTTCTTCCACACCATGACCTTATTTTTCATCTTCTTCACCTTCTCCCCATCCATTAACTCTCTGACGAGCCTTTCCACTTCATCCCTCTTCACATCATTACTAATTTCCATGCCAATGCCCCATTCATTGCAACTATAGCGGCAGTCCATCTGCTGGTCGCCGAAGAATGGCCAACAGAGCATAGGCACTCCTGCAGTGAGGCTCTCAACGGTTGAATTCCAACCGCTGTGTGTTAAAAATCCTGCCACTGATGGGTGGTTAAGGACTTGCTCTTGTGGGCACCAACTCGCAATGAGACTTCTTTCTTTTGTTTCATCCACAAACTCCGGCGGCAAAAGTGCTGATTGGCCAATAACTAAATCAGGTCTAATTACCCAAAAGAAGGGCACCTTGCTGTTTGCAAGTCCCCAGCCAAACTCGACAAGATGTTCAGGTGTCATAACTGTTATACTGCCAAAATTCACATACACAACTGAGTTTGGCGCCTTAGTGTTTAGCCAGTCGAGGCATTCTGTTTCTTCTTTCCATAGACTGTATCCAATATTCAAGGGGTGATCTGGTATTTGATTGAGATGTAATTGAAGAGGGCCAATTGGATAAACAAGTGGAAGCATAGCTGAGAGAGCTTCCAAAACATCTGCCTCTAAGGCATCAAAAGTATGAAGAACAACTGCAGAAGCTTCATGAACTCTGTCAGTTACTTTTTCCATCAAATAACTCCCATGAAGCTGCATGCCGCAATAGTGTAGAACAGCACTATAGGGACTTCAATCTCTTCAGCGGCTGTGATTGTGAACGGGGACATCAAACCTGTTGAAGTTTGAATGAAATTTCAACTCAAATGTGGGGTATTGTTGGAAATTATGAAGTTTGAGTGCAAATTTCATTTGTCCCACATTGGTCATTCCCAAAATACTTCAACACTTTATAAGGCTTTGTCCTTATTAGAAAGTAATTGGAGTATTGGACTTGGAGAATGAATTTGGGCTCACCTTTGGGGTTGGGCTTTGATGTGTGCTAATTAAATGATAATTAATATATATAATTAATTAATTATTATTTTTTAATTAAATTCGAAATTAATTATTTAAATATTTAAATTATTTTATTCAAACAGACTCATATTTTCAGATGAAGTCTGAAGAAGAGCAAGCACACAGAAACCAAAAACACCTCTCTGAAGAGGTGTCTTCCAACAGATACATCATTTCGTCATACCTGTTACGAACAGGCATTCATCTATTATAAATATATGCATTTGCATATCATTTAGAACACTGAAAATCATCAAACCTTGAATACCAAGCATACTGAGAGTACCACAAACAAATTCGCCAGAAGTCTAGTTTTTCCGGTGCTGGAATTCTAAACTTAGATCGTTGAATCCTGGTGAGGCAGACGTCCGTAGAACTACAAGCACAGAGTAGGGGCGAATTTCTGTTTCAAGGACATTGCGGTATGCAAGCCTCGATCTTTAAAGTTGTCTGTGTTTAATTTTTATTCTAGTTCTTACTGTGTTAAATATCTGTTCGCATTTATTATTTGTTAGCATATTTAAATATTACAGATTGTTGATATATCTCCAACAAAACCATCTGAAACTATGCAAGTTACTGGAGGATTAATGGATGTTGATATGGCAACACTGTTGAGATTCATTAGTAGTTCACGAAAGGGAGCCAATAATTTCTGTTTTCTGATTGAATCACAAAGCAATGGGATATCTTGGGTGGCATCTTCATCTGAATCTGGAAGGCCGTCTGGGATGGCTGCAAACTGGAAATCAGGTGAGCCATCAAGGGAATTGGGGCCCAGAGATTTTAGAAAGCGCTTGTGGTTGTACTCAGCGTTGACAAAGGTAATATGAAAACCTCTATGGTGGAGGAGCTTTGCAAATTTAAGCATTGCCTTGATATGGCCTTGAGCTGGAGCCGGAATGCAAACAGCATGAGGCTTAGTAGATACTGCAGTGGGATCCATTTGAGGTTTTGTGTTTGCCTTGCATTGCTTGCACAAATGCAGACTGTTTATAACTTTATAGTGCTACTGAGCTACTTTTCTCCTCAGCTACTTTTCTACTGAGCTCCTTTTCTACATGTCTTGTGATTTACGGAAGTATAGGAGGTCAAAAAAAGAGGCGTAGCTGTTAGGCACATTGAACCTAGGAGATGAAGAAGCTAAAGTTGAAATACGGCCCTTTCCCTCCATGTATGTTATTTCTTCAAGTTGAATCTGATTGATCATTATAATTAATATGAATTAAGGAAAGTTTTCCAGGATTTGTAGGTTACTCATGAAAATAGTTCTCTTTTAATCCTTTTTTTTTTGGGGGGGGGGGGGGGGGATTTTGTAGGCATACCTTTTTTTGCATGAGTACCTTTCAATTTGGACAAAATAAGGAATTTGTCATCCATTTCTTCATTTTAAATGCCTTCAATATAGTGAATAATCATACCCAAGCCAATCCTCTCTATAATGTTATTATTTTAGTCCCTAATGCAATGGCCGTAGCTAGTTTTATTGAGACAATGTCCTGTCTTACTTCGCTCTCTTTTCAGTTTTATTTTTTTTCAGTCTGCTTGTATATCTCATGTATGTGTATTTGGTAGTTGTTAAGACCATCAATAAGAACACCCTGCAAATTTTTTTATTATCAATAATAATATCCTTATATATATGCATAACATTTACTGGATCGATCACCTTCAAGGTAACATGTCATAATTTGATTCCTCTCTCTTGAATTATCAAAATACATATGGTACCGTACCCATAAATTAGGTTTTTTATTTGACAACAGAGGCGTCATTGTGGGGAGGGCAAAGAGCATCCAACGCAAAGCGGCCTTAAATTCCCTTGTTTCGTCGTGGCACAACCCCCCCCCCGGGACTCGAGCTTTTCCTGGGAGTATGGCATGGGTTACTTTAGCGCCATGGCTTTAACCCTCGTTATTGATGTTGGCGCTTTTTCTTTACATAAAAAAAGGGATAAGATAAGGTCATAAGCTATTTCTTTGCTTTTATGTCAAATGATGATACATTTGAGTCATGTTAGGCGGGCTTGTAGTTCATACAGATGTGAAATATAGATAAGCTAATTTGTTAGTGCAGTTTCATACTCTCACTTACACTATACTACCCATATTTAGGTTCCCTCCCTTTAAAACTCCCTTATGTGGGAAAATTAACTAAAAGAGCTTGAAAATTTTGAGTTTTAACGATAAGGACAAAATAAAGGGTAAAGTGAATAGTACCAGATTTGACTTTTTAGTGTTAAATGTGGTTTTTCGTTAAAGTGAACAGTACCGCGGGCTTTTCGTTAAAAGTCCCTTTTTATATTTTGATAAAAATTCCTAGAGACTTTTGAAATAGATTATGACCTTACCAAATTGAAGGAGCCAAACCTCTGAGTTGCCATGAGCACCATGTTCATCAAGAGTGAGAAAAGAAAAATAGATGTGAAAGAGTAATAGGTCTCTCAAATATGTCAAAAGAGCATATTTTAGATGTTCGATTGTTGCGCATTTTTGAGTATTATTTCTCTCGTTATTTCTATTGTTAACTATATCATGGGCTCATCAAACTTCCAATACATCCAATATCGCATGTGTCAGATGAAAATAAAGGGATTAAATTAGCCTGGTCATCCCCTTAGTTTTCCCAGTACACATGTCAAAGGGTGCAATTCCAATCTCTCCAAATAACACGTTTCTTTGGATCCAGGGCGCTTGCTGATCGAGGTGAAGAAGCGTAGCAGAATTTCAAATACGCATCAAAGGGCAGCCAAAATAGGAGATTAAAGAAAGTTTCAAGAAAAGAAGCTTAGCAGCCAAACAAATTAACGTAAGGGGAGACGAGGAATATTCAAAGTAGGAATTTATTTTCTATAATTTGCTTTAACCCTGTTTGTGTTTTCCTTCTTTTCAATGTTGTGCATTTAAATATTAATGAATACTTCATGTTGCTTTTTCTTCGAGTTGATACATTATATAATACATGTTTAATGCCTAACAATGCGTGTATAATTTAATTAGTGACGAGGAGCTAGACGAATTATGATGAAGAATTATTGTATGGTACCGCAATGTCGCATGTTTTATACCTCAAGTAATCATGAGGATTTGTTTAATCAAAGTAGGATTTGATTTTCTCTAATTTCTGTAACAGTGTTCGTGTTTATCTTCTTTCCTATATTATGCATTTAAATATTAGTGAAAATTGTGCTTTAGCTTCTGTTGACCCTAAAAACTACCAAGCCTACGTGGCGCGCAGGCTGAGTAACTAATAAGCTAACTACGTCCTTCGATTGAATGCGGGGCGTGCCAACTCAACGGCCGAGCTCGGCCGGTGAGTAGAATGTTGATGCTGCGTTGTGTGCGCGGCTGACTTCTCGATCTTGCGACTGCGGCCGAGGAAGGAACACGTCTCAGCCTTTGGGTTCTAGAGCCTGAAGACAAGGCTGCCAATCTTGCGAAGTTCACAAATCGTCGGCGCCGGATTCGGTCACAGTGATTATATTCGTAAAGGTATAAGCACGCTGAATCGACACTAAAGTATAGGGGCACAGATACTCAAAACAGGTATACGTCTTGACGGTGAAAGTGGTTCGGCCTTCGGAATGCCGAACTCCGAAACTAACTCGTGAGTATCCAATCATAAAACAACTCGGCGTTCAATGTGCCGAGCCAGTAATTCGTAACACCTCACTTCGCCGAGAGGCTGATGAGATGACCTCTGCCGATAAGAACTCGAAAGTCCTCGACCGAGACTTGGATAGATAACCAGTCGGCCTCGACGCAGTGCTGTTTATCCAAACTGAAGGTACTCCGCGATCGGCTGGTTCTACGACGATAGTGTTGTTTATCCAAACTGAAGATATCACCTGTTGCCTTCACAGTGCTGTTTATCCAAACTGAAGATGTGTTGGCGAAAGGAAAATAAAAAATCTCAAAACTGAGAGGTTTCGCGTAGAGCGAGAGTTTGCGCAGGGCAGATTTGTGTGTTGAGTTGGAGAGACTTGAATGTTATGCTCCTCCCTCTATTTATAGTAGTACAAATACTCCTGATTAAACCAAAAACGTCATTGGATAGGAATCATCTTCCTAGTCCAACTCTTCCTCGACCGATCCTAATCCAACCCTACCTCGACCAATCCTAATCCAACTAGGATTTTGAACCTGTCTCCAATCATGGGCTCGATTCACTTCTACATCATGGCTTATCAGGGATTCCTTCTCCTAATAGATCTCGGCCTCTATCACACCCTCATACTTATCTGTACCTATTTCCTTTTCCAAATAGGACTTGATCCTCCTAACCCGTGGCTCACGGCGCCAACCTACTGCCTCCGCGAAGGTACTGGGCCGAGAATGGTCTGAGCTCGACCCAACGTTATTTTGGCCCAAACATTGCCCCCTCGCTTCTGAGGTCGTCGACCTGTTGTTCTTGGTCGAGCCCCGGCCTTGAAGAAGCGAAACGACGTTCCTTCTTTCCTACAGCAATCAATGGTCTGCTCTGGAAACCAAACCACGTCCATTTATGAGACATGATTTCTCTCTCGAATCCTTCCCATCCTCGCCACGCGTCGGTCCTCGATCACTCCAACAGTCTATAATCATTCCTCTGGACGCACGCAACTGTTGAAACGTCTATTCGCATTAAATTCGCCGTCACACCAATCGAGCATCCTCAAACCTTGAGATATGCCCTCAATCTGCGAGATCTTCGGTCATTTCACCTGGATTTTTTGAATTCTCATCATGGCGCGCAGTCATATTGGTTGGTCCATTTCAAAATTCAAAACCAAACGATTGATCTTCCTTCGAGGCGCCTATAAATACCCATTGCTACTTTATTTCAATTTTACGCTTCTAATTTTCTGAAATTCCTCTGCTTTCTTTCTTGAACCTCCAACAGAAAACCTAGAATTTTGCCTTCCCATTCTCGTGAGAGACCAGCACATCTTTCAAACGAAGAATTTCTCAACCCAGAAACTCATCTCTAGACCTTTTTTATTAGCAATGGCCTTCTTCATTTCCCAAATCTTCGAAGAGTGCAACAAATGCAAGGACGTCATCGATTACTGTGCCATCAAGGCTCTGCGTTTCGAGAAACCTGTGCCCTCTTCCATTACTGACCTCATAAGGGAGAATTGGTTGGTGCCCTTGCGACAAGGGTTCGAGTGGTCGAAATGGGATGTGTCGAAGCCCCAAGGAGCCTGGCCCTCAACTACTGCTACCTGGGTAGCCAGGAGTGGAAGGCTCTCGGTATTCATGATGCCATCAGGCTCTCGACCGTGGAGATTGCCATGGACAAAGAGCTCCTGATGACAGCCCTTAGTTTCTGGTGTTCGGTGACCAGCACCATGACTCTTCCTCTCTGTTCTATTGGCCTCACCATCCTTGATGTCTCCGCTATTCTCGGGACATCCCTTTCTGGTTTTCCCGTCGACGCTACTCTGTTCGAGTGTTTGTCGAATCTCGACCTTAAAGCACTCTTTGATGCTCGGGCCGTCGAGACATTGAGCCGAGACGGCCACGAGCCCTCCAAGGATGAAGTTCAAAAGCTACACAAGAACTTTTTCAACTACGACACCCTTATCGTCCATTTTGCTGGTCGAGGGGAAGCAAGTCTCCATAAAGGAGAACACGAGGCCTTCTTATTCTACTGGTACAACAAATTCATTTGTTGTACCAAGTTGAACAAATGTTTGGTCGAGAACATGCCCGTGGCCGAAGCCCTAGCCAGTGGTCACACCTTGGCGCTTAGTTCAGCCGTTCTTGCTCACCTACTGCGCTGCCTAGCCGAGGCAACTACTGAAAAGATCGACCCGCACCAGAGTGGGCCCCTCTGGGTCTTTCAGTTGTGGTTGCAGACGTACTTTGCTACTCTCCGTCCAGAAGTTCTCGACTTCTCACTGACTAAAGCGCTTGGTCTTCAGCTGGCTTCTCGACCAGCACCCCCACACCTAGCCGAAGAAGTTTTCAAATATTTCTTCGGCCTTGAGGATTTCTCTGACGATGAGTTTCTGGTATGCTATCGTCGAGAATACCCCGCCTCTATCAAGCTTCCATCCTTGGCCTGGAGTGAAAGTGAAGACGTTTTCCTTCGCCAGAACTAGGGGTCATTTGTGTTAACACGTGACCTTCCTCTCGGATGCGACGCTCGGCGGGCAAGTTAGGAGGTCTATCATCCTTACTTCATAGCCAGGCAACTCGGCTTTCTCCAAGGTTGCCCTGTGCCTTTGTTTACCTCCTAATCCCTTCTTGGTCGAGGACGACTCTTTGGTTCTTCAGAGAGGGAATGCAGGGACGCCGAGAAGGAATTTCAAGATCGGTGTAAGAATTTCCGCCTTCGACTGGCTGTGCCCGAATCTCTGAGCACTAACACTTTGGTTGACTGGTGGGAGTTGTACACCCATGACTTCTTTAGGGCACCAGTCGACGATGCCGTCGCCAAGATTTTCGGCGATCGTCCAAAGAAGACCGCCGTTCCCCCACCTAAGGAAAAAATTCAAGGTATTCGGTTACCGTTATTTTTATTCTTCACACAATTCCTCGATCCTAATTATTTCCTTTCTCAGGTGGTCGGGTACTAAAGCAGGCGGCCGTGATTGCAGCGACCGTGGCCAAGAGAAGATCAGCTCTTTCCAAGAGAGTTGATACTACCATACAAACTCCGCCGAGCAAACGGCCGCGCCAGGAGGCCGAACCAACGCGTGAAGCTCCCCGACCTCAAAAACGTGTCAAGAAATTGGCAAAGAAAGGGGAACGGGAGATTCACGTCATCTCCAGTCAAACGACCGAGGCGATCGCTTCTGACCCCTCTCCTGTTGCTCAAGTCACCCAGGATCTGCCGGAGCAACGACCGACTTCAATCGGCCAAGCATCGCAAGCGCCACCTGCTTCGACGACGGTCGAGCCGGTTACTGCCTCAACCATCCCCGAAGCAGTCGGACCATCTACTGCTTCACCATGCGAGGGAACTGCAGTCTCAGCGCCCATTGTCGAGAGACCGTCCCCAAAACGAACGGCAGTCATTTTGGAGGAGGTATGAACAATTTTGGGATATATACAAGTACGACGCCAAAATTTCTTGTCTGATTCTAACACCATTTTATTCTTTCAGGACGATGCGAGCGAGGAGATTCCATTGACGCATCGCCCTCGTCGAGCTCGTCCAACCAAGCTCGTGGTTCCTGCTTCCCAACCACCAAACCAGACCGTCCAGCATTCTGACCTTGCTGTGGTCGATGCGGACACGGCTGCCCTGGCTGCGGCAGATGCTGCTGCTCCGGTTACTGCTCCGGCCGGGACGAAGACCACTGCTCTGGCCGCGGTAAACGCTCCTGCTCCGGTCGAGGCGGGAGTCACCCATCCGAACATGGTTCATTATGTCGAGCCAGAAGCAACGGCAGAGACCACGGTGCACCCACAAGACGTCGACCTCGGCATTCCTCTTTAGGAAGTTACGTCGGCTTACATGAGGATTCCTATTTCTCTTTGCTTTAGCTATGCTTTTTCTTAGTTCTGAACCAAGGATGTATCAAATGCTAGGTGCCCCCCCATTCCTTTCACCGAAAATTCTATGCGCTGAGGGGCGTTGTCTATATTTCTTGGCCGCCTCAATGGCCGTCAAACGTAGACAACCTTTATCGGCCGCGTGAATTGAGGAGCAATCTCAAACACTGGGCTCGGCCTTTAAGCTCTCTGGGTTCGAGCAATGACCCAGGGGACATGGCCGAGATCTCGTCCCGTCAGGTCTACTATCTTCTTTTGTTTTTATTTCCTTTTGACTTGACTTGTTCTGATTTTCTCTTCATGCAGCCTTCTTGGGAAGCCGAGTTCGATGCCCTTCTGGCCAGCACGTCGAAGAGGACGGCCGGGTCTTCAACCTCTGCTTCACGAGACCTAGCCGACGCAGACTCTGTGGCCAAACTGCAAGTGCTCTTTTCCTTCTCGGCCTCTCGGATCCTCGAACGTAAAGGCCTTGATTCCATGGGGGCATGTTCGAACGATCTTGCTGCCAACGGTCGCTTGGATAATGCCACTGTCACTCGAGCATCGTCAATGCTAGAACGGACTCGGGAATACTTCATTATTTTCGAAAGAGCTCTTCGGGCCGAGAATGACTGGAAGGCTGCGACGGCTATGCAAGATACCCTTCGTCCGAAGGTGGAGGTGCTCATAGCGAAGAAAGAACAACTAGCCGACCTCGACCGCCAAATTGCCGAATTGCAGAGTCGTCGGTTGGCATTTGCCTCTGAACTTGCAAAGGAGTTCGAATCGGGTAAATCCTTCCTGATCGAATATGCGACCAATGGTAAGCGGGTCGAGCAACTGAAACTCGACAAGAAGATTCGGCAGGCTGAGATGACAATGGGCGAGGTGAGGTGGCTGGAGTTGAAGGCTTTCCTTGGATCCGTTCCCCATTCTTCGCCTTAGAGCCTTCATTGTAATCTTAATTTGTACATCTTTTTCGAATATTAATGAAAACCTGTTATTCTCGCATTTCCCAAGTAACCGGATAGTATTTCTTTAAGAATTTCCCATTAATTGGCAACTTGTGAATTAAACCGGTGCGGTCCTTGAGACGGTATGCCCCTTTGCCGAGAACCTTGTGAACGATGAACGGCCCCTCCCAATTCGGCGACCATTTGCCTAATCTAGGATCCTTAATTCCGACGGGTAATACAGTTTGCCAAACTAACTCTCCTTTGCCGAACATTTTTGGTCTAACCCGTTGATTATAAGCTCGTTCGACAATCTTCTTTTGAGCCATTAATAAATTGCAAGCATCGAGCCGAGTTTCTTCTAAGTCTTCTAACTCTTGTCTCATGGCCTGGCTGTACTCGGCATTGAACAAACTGCTCTGTTTCAATATTCGTAGCGAGTTTATACTTAGCTCGACCGGCAACATTGCATCATGTCCATAGGTCAGGGCATACGGCGTCGTTCCAGTGGCAGATCATGGTGAAGTTCGGTAAGCCCATAATGCTTCGTTTAGCTTTAGATGCCACATGCCAGGCATTTCCTTTACCATTTTCTCGAGAATACCGATTAGAACCTTGTTACTTGCCTCGGCTTGCCCATTTACCTATGGGTAATGCGGCGTAGACTGCTCCAGTCGAATATTCAATCTACTCGCATATTCTTTCAGCCGATCAGATGTGAAAATCATGCCATTATCTGTTATGATCGTCTCTGGTATACCGAATCTTGTCACGATATTCTCTTCCACGAAATTGGAAACTTCTCTGGACGTTAACTCGGCATATGATTTTGCTTCGACCCATTTAGTGAAGTAGTATGTCGCCACTAGTATCCATGCATGTTTTGTTGCTCTAGAGGATGGTGTAATTTTGCCGATTACATCCATGGCCCATCATCTAAACGGCCAAGTTTTAGTAACTGAATGTAATGTCTCGGCTGGGGCCCTTTGTATGGGGCCATGGACTTAGCACTGCACACACCCTCGGGCGAGCTCGATACAATCCTTCAACACGCTCGGCCAAAAATACCCGTGGCGGCGAAGCAGCCATCCCATCTTTCGACCGGATTGGTGGGCTCCGCAAATCCCTTCGTGTACTTCCGCGACTACTCGAGCGACTTCTCGTGGCCCGAGGCATAACAACAATAGACCATCTTCACCCTTTCGATATAATTTATTTTGGTATATAACGTAGTTCGTGGCATGCACCCTTGTTTTGCGATCATGTTTGCCACTTGGGTTATCAAGATATTGCATAATTGGTTTTCTCCAATCCTCTGGTACTATCTCGACCGCACAAACATGCACTGACTTTTCCCGTTCTAGTAACAAAGGTAAGGACATTACTCGTGTATGGATTACATGGTCGCGGTGAAAGACTTGTTGATTAACTAGGGCTGGATATGATTGGTGTAACGTGGGTACCATCCGGCCTAATTCGCCCCCCAAGAGTTATGCTCCGGATGCCAGTTAAATGAGTTCATCGGTGACAGTGTTTCGATTGCGAGAAATATGACTAAATGTAATACCGTCGAAGGACTCGGCCAAGTAGCTGGCAACCATGTGATAGCGTGCCAGAGCGCAACTCATGCAACGAAAAGTGCCATTGAGTTGGTTAATCACGAGTTCGGAATCGCCGAGGATGAGCACGCGAAGCGCGCGTAACTCATGAAGAACGCCGAGGCCGATGACAAGAGCCTCGTATTCGGCCTGATTGTTGGTGCACTCAAAGTCAAGTTTGAGAGAGAAGTACCAACGGTTTTGTTGTGGAGATTGAATGACGATGCCCACACCGGCCGACGTTGAGGTACTAGAGCCATCAAAATAAAGCGTCCAGAAATTGTCACGTGCTTCCACCATGCCGATCTCGACGTCGGTTTCCCCAAAACCATATGGGGAGGGGTGCTGAGCAAGAAAATCGGCGAGAGCTTGTCTTCTGGGGCACATATTGTAAGCTAAATTCGGATAACGCCATCGTCCATTTCCCAATTCGGCCTTTAACTATTGGCCGAGTGAGCATGTATTGGATAACGTCTGTCTAAGCAATGACTTGAGTGACCGTCGGTTAGACCTGACAGTTTTTGACACGACACGATGACACGACACAAAAACGACACGAAAATAACGGGTTTCGGGTCAACACGATAACTTATCGGGTCATTATCGGGTGACCCGTTAAGAACCCGTTAATAACGGGTTCTTAACAGGTATACACGTGGGTGACCCGTTAAGAAAAAAATTATTTTGATAATTTTAAAATTTAATTACTAAAAAAATTATTATAAAGTACAATAGCCATATTAATATATATAGTATATTCTATATTAAATATATAGTTTTGTATTATTATTCTATATAAGTTAAAAAAAATTAGTCATTATTTATTTTTATTGTGAGAGTTATTTATTATCATTACTAGGATAATAAATTTTACTTAACATGTTCTTGTCCAAAATTAAAATAAACTAGTATAGTATTTGTATAGGCAAGAACTAAGAAGACATACATACAAGTATGAAAAATATGAAAGAATATATAAACACTTGTGATTCATCATTATTCCTCTACGAGTAGATAATGGTTACACTTACATTATTGTTTAGATTTTTAAAATCCTCCAAACCCTCATAAATAATGTTTTTTATTTGAGGGAAAATTAATAATAATTATTATAGAAGTGTAAAAAATGTAAAAAAAAAAATCTAATCACTCATAATGACAAGCTTTACAACTTTCATGAAGGGGTCAACTTCGAATTCCAACACTATAATCCATAAACCTTAAATTTATATTTAACCGTCGATTATCATTTACGCTTTATTCTTCTTACTGAATTTCATTTTTTAAATTTTCTTTTTTGAAAACTTGATCATCTGATAGATGTAAAAAGATGAACGGTTCAGATCTTTGATATCACGTTTCGATATTTACGGTTAACTGAAATATGAGTCGATGTCATATAGTTTGTAGAAACTTTATAAACATCAAGCAATATTTTCACTAATCGTAAAACTCTGAACATAATATCAACGATCCAAACCGTTTATCTTCTTGCATCCTCTAATAGATCATGTTTTCAAAAAAGAAAATCTGAAAAAACGAAATTTGATGAGAAAAATGAAGTGTAAATGTAAACAATAATCAACGGTTAAATTTTGATCTATGATTTATATGATTATAGTGATGAATTTCGAAGTTAAGCTCTTCACGAAAGTTGTAAAGCTTGTTATTACGAGCGTTTATATATTTTTTATACTTCTACATTGAAGGGTTTGATTGGAAGAAAATGTGCAAGATGTTCTAATGTTCCAATGTCCTTAATTTTGCAAATCTTTTGAACATTTATTAATTTGTAATGTTCTAATGTTTTTTTTATTATGCTCTTATTTTGGATATGTAAATATACACTTAAAAGAAAAATGCGTTTTCACTCAAAAAAAGTATTATGTTATTTATTTAATTATTTATTGATTTAAAATATATTTTCCTTAACGGGTAACGGGTCGGGTCAAATTACCCGTTAATATTATCGGGTCGATTTCGGGTCGGGTCATTTTACCCGTTTATTTTAACGGGTGTTACACGACACGACCCGTTAAGATATCGGGTATGACACGAAAACGACACGAACACGGGAAACACAACACGAATGCCAGGTCTACCGTCGGTAGCATGTAGTGCCGGAGTTTGGATGCGGCGAAAAATAAAGCCAAGCAAAGCTTCTCGACGGGGGAGTAGTTGATCTCTGGTGAGTGGAGACTCCGGCTGAGATAGAAAACGGCATGTTCACATCCTGCGTCATTGTCTTGTGCGATGAGGCAGCCGATGGATTCCTCGGCTGTGAAAATGTAAAGTTTCAGAGGTTTATCGCCCCGAGGGGGAACGAGAACGGGTGGTTTTGTAAGAGAAACTTTGATTTGCATAAAAGCTGCTTGGTGTTCCTCACGCCATTCAAACTTGTCCAAATATTTTAGCTTCAAAAGTGTGGAGAACGCCTTCATTTTTCCTGCCGAATGTGCTATGAAATGACGGAGAAAATTTATTTGGCCGAGCAAAGACTGAAGTTGCTTTTTGGTTGTTGGAGGCAGAGCGTTCATGATTGCTCGAGCTTTGTTCTCATCTATTTCAATGCCACGATGAAAACCCAAGAAGTTACCGGCCGACACACCGAAGACGCATTTTACCGGGTTCATCTTGAGATGGTGTCGACGTATACGAAGGAAAGCCTGCCGAAGGTCACCAAGGTGCGTTCGGCGTCTCTTTGATTTTACCACCACGTCATCGATGTATACTTCGACGATTGTGCTGATCAGGTCATGAAAGATGGTATTCATGGCGCGTTGATATGTGGCACCAACGTTTTTAAGGCCGAAAGGCATGACTACCCATTCATAGGTGCCGAGTACCCCCGGGCAGCAAAAGACAGTTTTATGGACATCGGCTTCGGCAATGAAGATCTGGTCGTAACCAGCGTGGCCATCCATGAAGGATAAAATGGCATGATTGGCCGCGGCGTCAATTAGTAAGTCTGAGATTGGCATTGGATACTCGTCCTTGGGTGTTGCCAAATTCAGATTGCGAAAATCGATGCAGATACGGAGGGCGCCGTTTTTCTTGAGCACTGGCACGATATTTGCTAACCATTCGACGTATCGAGCTGTCCGAATAAAACCGGCGTTTAAAAGATGAACGAGTTCATCTTTTATACCGAGTTGGACCTCGGTCGAGAATCGTCGGGGTGGTTGACGAAAGGGCTTGCAACTAGGTTTGATACGTAATTCGTGCTCGACGAGTGTTCGATCAAGACCGGGCATCTCATGATAGCTCCAAGCAAAACAATCTTTAAATTCGTGTAGTAACTGGCAAAGTTCCGATTTCACAGATTGGGGTAGTAGAGCACTAATAAATAATGGCCGAGGATCCTCAGCCGTTCCAACATTCACTTCCTCCAAAAGGTCTTTAACTTGAGGCCGAGTGTCTTCGAGATCGGCCGGAGCGGCTTGAATTTTATCAAAAGAGAGCATGGGGCTGTTATCGCCTTCGACAAGGAACTCCACGAGATTAATGCCCGAATGACACTGTTTAGAAATTGCATACCAATGAGCCAGCAGTCGTTCCATGATCGAAGAAACTGCGGTTCGGCGTCTGGATTGGTCGGAATCAGACATCGGGATCAGTAATGAAATCAGCTAGCCCGAGTCTCGCCGAATCCTGAAGAACAGTCTCGGCGCTAACCTCGATGGCCTTTTGGACCGAAATTTGAGTCGGTCGTCCTTCATCATTATACCCTTGTAGTGTGATATAGCCAACGTGATCGTCGTAATAACGTGCTTGGATCAGGTTAGCTTCGAAGGGTTGATTGTCAGCCGGATGTATCACGACGGATTTGCCATCCCAAAAGACTAAGACTTGATATAATGATGAAGGGATACAACTTGTCTGATGAATCCAATCTCGGTCGAGCAATTGCATTGTACTCGGTCTTCGAGTCGACTATGAAAAAAACAGTCATGTGGTTGCGACCTGCGATGCTTACCTCTAATGGGAGTACTCCCTTTGTTTGGGATTTGTCCTCGACGAAGCTGCTCATAGTAATTCCTGATGGGACAAGTTCGTCATTAGAGCGGTGCAAGGCCTTCATGATGGCCACATGCATGATATTGACAATAGCCCCACAATCGACGAAAATTTTGGAGACCAGATATCCTTTAATGTGGCCTGTGACGTACAATGGCTTGAGGTGACGAAGGTTGGCTGCTGACGGACGAGGAAATAATTCAACCAAAGCTGCCTTCAGGCTATCGTCGCTAGTTGTTGGCTCGACCCCGATGGTAGGGACGAAGTCGACTTGAGTTGCTTCCTCGGCTATGACGTCGCCGTCTAAGAAGCTGGGTTGGGACTTGGTTGATTGAAAATTGGCAGGAAAGACGTGGACCATACTGATTTCCATGTTGTCGAGGATTGAAGGGCCCATCAAGTCATGATCTTCCTTTTTTGTCAGTCCCTCACCTTCTGGATCTTCGTCTTCTGGATTTTCTTCCTCTTTCTCCGGGTGGTCTCCCTCGTCTTTCGGGTTTTCTTCCTCGTCCTCCGGATGGTCTCCCTCGGGAGTGTCTGGCATGTTCGCGGTGATTACCTTTTTCGGTTCACAAGCCTTCAACTTCTCTAGAATTGGAATTGAGTCTGGGACTTGAGCCGTGACACGAGTTTGTTCTTGGTATGTGATACGGGCGTCCCTGATGTCCAGATAAGCATCCAACCGCTCGACACTCCTTGTCTCGTTGGCCGTAAGGCCGAAGAGGGAAACGGCTGAAAATACCTCAAAATGGTATCGCAAAGACTGGAGGTCTTCAAGGGAAAAAGGAAGTTCACTAGGGTTGATGTCGGTATATGGGTCGACATTGAATTCAAGGACTCGAGCCTCGCGTATGTGCTGGAACCTAGCTTTCAACCCAAGATCTGAATTCTTCTGGATGATTCGTTCAACATCTGGGCAGGTCAGAATTAGGTCGATCGTATCTTGACACGTTTCGGCAAACCGTATAAATCATTTGCTGAATGCTTTTTATGGAACTCTCGCATGTACTGTAAAGCTTCTTCAAGGAACGGTGGATGTAAGTTGCGTCGAACCTTGATGAAAGGTTCCTATACAGGTAATGGAGGAAGTTTGTCTTCGGCTTCTTTCCTGAAATGCTCAAGACGTGCCTTCTTTTCCCCAGGCCGAATAAGAAGTTTGATCCCTTTTTTGGCCTCTTCAAATGAGGTTTATAGGGAATGATCAACCGACTGTTTACCCTGTACTAACTTTGTCATAATTGTCAGGGTTTGCCGGCCATCTTCATTGCCACCTTTCTCTTTCGGCTGCCATTTGGAGGCTGAGGTAGCCGAAATCTCCTATGCCGCCTGTCGGCAGGCCAAGCAGCCTATTCTTTGGCGCCGACATTTCTGTGATTTGGACAGCGCAGTGTATACGCCTTTGGGCGAGTGATAGGTATACCACCGTTGATCTAGTGGTTCAGGGGGCTTGAAGGTTCTTTGATTTGCGGAAGAGCTCGAGCTGCTGGAATTGCGGGCATAATATTCTTCATTATAGAATGGGGCATCAAAGTCGAGCCGTCGCCTAGCCGACGATGATTTAAAATCCTGCGGGCCGAGTCTGTTGAAGACTGTATTGCGCGGACTCGAGCTGGGCATTTTTTGGGGCGTTATCGTAACTGAGCACCCGTATTGCTTTTCTACTTGTCGCAGCTGGGCTCTCGGTTTGATCGGAACGTCTGCTTTGCACCGTGTACACAGGGTTGTAGATTCATTGGTGTCTTCAGCGCTAGAACTTGACATGGATTCGACGATGGCTGGTCCGACTGAATCTTGTGGCGGCGCGTTTGAGAACAAATCAATTTTGAGCCGTGGTTGAGAGCTCTTTTTCAGGACGTGCCGAGCTGAGACGAACTCGACCTTTCCTTTTCCTTTGTCTCTAGGTAAATAAGCATCTACCATACCCACAGTCGTCGTAGGGAAAGGGTCAGTGTCAACACCCATTCTTTTTTCTGGAAATTTAAGTTTCCCATTGTCGATCCAACTTTGAATGGCGTCCCGAAACACTACACAGTTGTTTGTCGTATGTTTGCTCGAATTGTGATATTTGCAATATGTCTTCCTCTTCAGCTCTTCGGCCTTGAGAATGTTGTGCCCTGGCCGAAGTTTTATAATTTTGGCAAGTAACAATTGGTCGAAGATGGCGTCGGCCTTAGTAATATCAAACGTATATACTTTCGACGTCTTTATGGCAGTCTCTTCGGACGTTGGCCGAACTTTGATATCCTTAGGATTGACGTGAGTCAACGCTTTTCATATATATGGTTTTTCAATCACTATTTCGACCGCATCTATGCTAGCGTATTCTTCAGGTTCCGCTGATGCATAGCTAACCGTGGGATTTTTCTAAATGGTTCTTCAGGATGGGGGTCTCGAGACTTTCTCTTCGCGGAGCAAATAATCGTATTGCTTGACGTGTTGAGCTAATTCGTACATGTCACGGAAGTTCGCCCCCAAGAATTTCTTCAGAGCCGAATCAATCATTCTCTGAACTTTAACCACGTCACAGACGTCGTTTCCACACTTGGATCAAAGTCATCTATCCGGCTGCTTGATCTACCTCTTTTTTCTAGGTCAACCAATTTGAGCCGAGCGGGTCCTGCCTCGGCCAATGACGCTGATACGGAATTATTCTTCGGAACAGGTTGTTTGAAACGATCAGAATAGCCAAAATTTTGGGTATTATTAACCACAGCTTCGAGCAATCTCATGTGCATGGCGTTTTGACTATGTATTTCTTCGAGTATCCCTCTTATCCCTTGACTGAACGTCTGTTCAAACTGCCAAGACTGTTCGTCAAGCCGTCGGCGAAAAAACGATCTGGTTGGTGGGTCGGACGCATCACCACCGTCTTCATCACAATCTTCCACCACATCTTTGATCAAGGCCCCTTTTGTTATCTTTGCGAGGACCCCTGTATCCTGAGGCAGCTCGCCAACGCTCGTTTCTCTTTCTTGTCGTGTCCATTTCGATGCCTCAAGTGTCACGGCAGCAGTGGTCTGTGCCCGTGACGACCCTTCGGACCTAGGGTTCTGACTCGGGTGTGTAGCGATCGATTTTCCCATGGTTGATTTCTTCGTCACTGACCGTGTTTCAATGGTCATGAACTTCGTAGGTTTAGCACTTGGTCCCACTGGGCGTGCCAAAATGTTGACCCTAAAAACTACCAAGCCTACGTGGCGCGCAGGTCGAGTAACTAATAAGCTAACTACGTCATTCGGTTGAATGCGGGGCGTGCCAACTCGACGGCTGAGCTAGGTCGGTGAGTAGAATGTTGATGCTGCGTTGTGTGCGCGGCTGACTTCTCGATCTTGCGACTGCGGCCGAGGAAGGAACACGTCTCGGCCTTTGGGTTCTAGAGCCTGAAGATAAGGCTGCCAATCTTGCGAAGTTCACAAATCGTCGGCGCCGGATTCAGTCACAGTGATTATATTCGTAAAGGTATAAGCACGCCGAATCGACACCAAAGTATAGGGGCACAGATACTCAAAACAGGTATACGTCTTGACGGTGAAAGTGGTTCGGCCTTCGGAATGCCGAACTCCGAAACTAACTCGTGAGTATCCAAGCATAAAACAACTCAGCGTTCAATGTGCCGAGCCCAGTAATTCGTAACACCTCACTTCGCCGAGAGGCTGATGAGATGACCTCTGCCGATAAGAACTCGAAAGTCCCTCTCGACCGAGACTTGGATAGATAACCAGTCGGCCTCGACGCAGTGCTGTTTATCCAAACTGAAGGTACTCCGCAGTCGGCTGGTTCTACGGTGATAGTGTTGTTTATCCAAACTAAGGATATCACCGGTTGCCTTCACAGTGCTGTTTATCCAAACTGAAGATGTGTTGGCGAAAGGAAAATAAAAAATCTCAAAACTGAGGGGTTTCGCGTAGAGCGAGAGTTTACGCAGGGCAGATTTGTGTGTTGAGTTGGAGAGACTTGAATGTTATGCTCCTCCCTCTATTTATAGTAGTGCAAATACTTCTGATTGAACCAAAATCATCATTGGATAGGAATCCTCTTCCTAGTCCAACTCTTCCTCGGCCGATCCTAATCCAACCCTACCTTGACCAATCCTAATCCAACTAGGATTTTGAACCTGTCTCCAATCGTGGGCTCGATTCACTTCTACATCATGGCTTATCAGGGATTCCTTCTCCTAATAGATCTCGGCCGTTATCACACCCTCATACTTATCTATACCTCTTTCCTTTTCCAAATAGGACTTGATCCTCCTAACCCGTGGCCCACGGCGCCAACCTACTGCCTCCGCGTAGGTACTGGGCCGAGAATGGTCTGAGCTCGACCCAACGTTATTTTGGGCCCAAACAGCTTCATGTCAACATCTCTCTAACATGATTATTGTAGTAGGACTTGTTACTTTTTTTTAGAAAAAGGCGAGAGAGAGGGGCTATTTTTTTTATTGATTTTACATATAATATAATACATATGGTTAATTAGTGCTATTTTTTATATTGCGTGTAAATATAATGGTTGATGATGAGAGTTGGAGTCAGAAATGTCGTGAAAGTGAAACTATAGGACAAATTATTTTGTGGATTGAAATATCGCTACGTTAAATATTTTGGCTAGTAATCAAGAGGATTGTCTAATCAACAACCATTTGGTGTCTTAGTGTTGACCCTAAAAACTACCAAGCCTACGTGGCGCGCAAGCCGAGTAACTAATGAGCTAACTACGTCCTTCAATTGTGTGTGAGGCATGCCAACTCGAAAGCCGAGCTCAGCCCTTGAGTAAAATTTGCTGATGTTGCGTCGAGTGCGCTGCTGACTTCTGAATCTTGCGACTCCGGCCGAGGAAGGAACACGTCTCGGTCTTTGGGTTCTAGAGGCTGAAGACAAGGCTGCTAGTTCTGCGAAGCTCACGAATCGCCGACGCCAGATTTGGTCATAAGGATTATATTTGTAAGGGTATAAGCATGCCGAATCAACACCAAAGTATAGGGGCACAGATACTCAAAACAGATATATGTCTTTACGGTGAACGTGGTTCGACCGTCAGAATGCCGAACTCCGAAACTAACTTGTGAGTATCCAATCATAAAACAACTCGGCGTTCAATGTGCAGAGCCCAGTAACTCGTAACACCCCACTTCACCGAGAAGGCTAATGAGATGACCTCCACCGATAAGGATTCGAAAACCCTTCTCGACCAAGACTTGGATAGATAACCAGTTGGCCCCGACGTAGTGCTGTTTATCCAAACTGAAGATACTTCAGGTCGGCTGATTCTACGGCAACAGTTCTGTTTATCCAAACTGAAGATGTCACCTGTTGCCTTCACAGTGCTGTTTATCCAAACTGAAGATGTGTTGGCGAAAAAGAAAACAAAAATCTCAAGGTTGTTGAGAGGTTTCGCATAGAGCGAGGGTTTGCGCTGGGCAGTTTCTGTGTTGAATTGGAGAGCCTGAATGTTGCGCTGAGTCTTGTATTTCTAGGGTTGGATATCTGCTTGGCACGGCCTGACGGTGTTTGTAGAGTCCAACCAACAACCCAACAATAGGCAACATCATCCTGTATTCAAACTTTATCTCAAGTTCTACGCGTCATATCCCTATGTCGTTCACTTTCTCCAAGATAATTCACTGCATATATCTCCCTATTTCTTAAAGATAATGTTGAAAACTTCAAAACTATAACACCTGCCACGTGATTAAAGCTTCAAAGATTTCCTGGAGACTCATGCACCAATGAAATCGCATCACCTTAGACCTAGACCCACACGTCTGCATGTAACTCCATCCTTTGACTATTCATTCTCATTTTTTTCCTTATTATCTTATCTGACAAACATTCAATTCAATTTGCATGCAAATTGTTGTTTTGATCAGATAGAAAAACAAAAGGAATATTCTTTCATTCTTTACCAATTCTTATATCTTCAAAACCCATCTAATCGCACCACTTTGCCATTCCAATTATCTTTCGGTATTTATCAAATACCATCATTACCGAGATAACCTGGATGCATGGTTCGGTTCCGAGCAAATTCAGCTCTTATTCACCTTTGGCATCTTTATCTCCATTTCGAACTGCTAATTATCTTATGCATGAAACGCATGGAAAATAGTCTCTTAACCCGCCACGTTAGCTTTCAAACCAGTCATTATGTAAGCGTAGTAATTCAAACTGGAATTGATCTCCTTTGCTTCCAAAAATATATTTCATAAGATAATTACTACGAAAATCCAATAGTAATATCTAGAAAAATATGAAATCAAACGGTCAAGAACCCACTTATTTAACAGTCTCGATTGCTCGGGCCGATATTGTAAGATCGGGTCCAAACACTTAGTAATACACTTTTTTTATTGTCAAAAGATAAATATTAACAAACAACGTGTCAGAAGTAAAAAAGGCTACGTGGATAGCACCATATTACCGTTTACATAGCTGCAGCCGAT
Organism: Cotoneaster glaucophyllus; assembly: GCA_036320875.1. NCBI lineage: Eukaryota > Viridiplantae > Streptophyta > Magnoliopsida > Rosales > Rosaceae > Cotoneaster > Cotoneaster glaucophyllus. The sequence continues at coordinate 10,272,521 of CM070064.1, read as the reverse complement.
TATTATTTGAGGCGATGAATAACAATAACAAAACATTGCCAGAGCGAAAGGAAGAAATACATGACCAGAAATATTCTTACGGATGACGTCTAGATTTTTCCCAGTAGCACTTGATTCACTAACATGTTTAAGTTTTTGGATGAAGAACCATGTGGTTCAGTAGCTTCTTCTGCAAGCTTCTTCCACATCATGACCTTATTTTTCATCTTCTTACCCTTCTCTCCCTCGATTAACTCTTTGACAAGCTTCTCTACCTCATCCCTCTTCACATTATTACTAATCTCCATGCCAATGCCCCATTCATTGCAACTATAGCGGCAGTCCATCTGCTGGTCGCCAAAGAATGGCCAACAGAGCATAGGCACTCCTGCAGTGATGCTCTCCATGGTTGAATTCCAACCGCTGTGTGTTAAAAATCCTCCCACTGATGGGTGGTTAAGGACTTGCTCTTGTGGGCACCAACCCGCAACGAGACTTCTTTCTTTTGTTTCAGCCAAAAACTCGGGCGGCAAAAGCGCTGATTGGCCAATAACCAAATCAGGTCTAATTACCCAAAAGAAGGGAACCTTGCTGTTTGCAAGTCCCCAGCCAAACTCGACAAGATGTTCAGGTGTCATAACTGTTATACTGCCAAAATTCACATACACAACTGAATTTGGCGCCTTAGTGTTTAGCCAGTCGAGGCATTCTGTTTCTTCTTTCCATAGACTATATCCAATATTCAAGGGGTGTTCTGGTATTTGATTGAGATGTAATTGAAGCGGGCCAATTGGATAAACAAGTGGAAGCATAGATGAGAGAGCCTCCAAAACATCTGGCTCTAAGGCATCAAAAGTATGAACAACAACTGCAGAAGCTTTATGAGCTCTATCGGTTGATTCCATCACGAAGTTAAACATGATGTCGTTGGGATCTGAAGTCCGAATAAAGGTTGGGAGCTCCTTTAAACGAATATCTTTCATTCCTGGAATCCAATCTATAACCTTTTCCAAATAGCCATTTGTCAAACAGATATCATCTACAAGTTACAACACAAAAAATTTCATTTACATGCTTAGGAATAAGCAAATAAGAGTTTAAAGACAAATTAAGCAAATTTTTGAAAAGTTGTATTTATGTCACCTTTGAGTGGTGCAAGTCCCTTTTCAACCAAAGCACGAAATTGTATAACGCCCATAAAGCTGCATGCAGCAATAGTGTAGAACAGCACTATAGGGACTTCAATCTCTTCAGCGGCTGTGATTGTGAACGGCGACATGAAACCATCTGAAACTATGCAAGTTACTGGAGGATTAGTGGATGTTGATATGGCATCACCGTTGAGTTTCATGAGTAGTTCACGGAAGGGAGCCAAGAAATTTTGTTTTCTGATTGAATCACAAAGCAATGGGACATCTTGGGTGGTATCTGCATCTGAATCTGGAAGGCCGTCTGGGATGGCTTTGAATTGGAAATCAGGCAAACCATCAAGGGAGTTGGGGCCCGAGGATTTTAGAAAGCGCCTGTGGTTGTACTTGGAGTTGACAAAGGTAATATGAAAGCCTCTATGGTGGAGGAGCTTTGCAAATTTAAGCATTGCCTTGATATGGCTTTGAGCCGGAAGTGGAATGCAGACAGCATGAGGCTTTGTAGCTACTGCTGTGACACCCATTTAGATTATATGTTTGCACTGCAGTGCTTGCTCAAACGCAGACTACTTATAGTGCTACTGAGCTACTTTTCAACATCTACTGTTCTGGCTTCCTGTGGAGATTTATTTTAAGTGTGATGGGAATACGGATGATACACCACGCGTTTTTATATAAGAGGTGAAAATTTTTATTTTTTAAGTTACTAACTTTCTGACACACAAATCCCACGGATTGATTGACTTAAGCTATATTTTAAGTAATGATACATCACGTGTTTTCATGTAAGTAATGTACCACCTCGTGTGCTGATCACACTAAAAAATCCCTCCTTGTGCAGACAGGTTAAGTTAATTTATTGAAAGAAAATAGGCGAGGTTTTGAAGAAATCATTTCACGGATTGACTTAATAGTAGATTTGGCCGCCAACAAATACCCATGCAACGGAAAAATCAATTGAGCAAGACAGAAAGACAGCTATTTGATCACGACTTCACGGATTTTCCCCTTATTTGATAGAGGAGGAGAAACGCATTACGGTAATGTAAGGATTACGAAATCTATAGGAAAGATACTATACAATAACGTTGTTTGTCATTTACCATTCAAATCAGAGGCGGCCCGTCAATTTGATTTATATTGCTGAAATTTTATGCACTAGTTCTTCCATTCTTGTTGATAGTGCTGGAGTAGTTATCTAAATTTCTATAAAAAAAAAATAAAAAATAAAAAAAGGATGCTGCATTGTCTTGTATCTTTGAGTAATTAATTATAGATCGTAAAATCATGGCAGGAGAAATCAAATATGCATAACAAAATTTCTTTGTGATTCATGACCTATTTCTTAGCGCACACAGCATTTACTGGATCGTAAAATCATACAATAATTTGACACCGTTGACACCATGACCTTATTTCGATCCCATTTTGCACCTTCAAGGTAATACTAGAAAACAGTGCCCTTGCTGCCATAATCGCCTAGTGGGAAGGATCAGAGAGAGAGAGAGAGAGTGGAGTTTATGTTGTATTTATACGTGGTAATTGGTAAAAGCAAGAGGGATCTGAGGAAATACAAAGATGAAGAAAAAAAAAATACCCATGAGAAGGAGAGGAGGAGGAAGGAGGGAGGAGCCTGGAGGGTGAGATGTTGTACAACGGAGGAGAAGGGTGGAGATGCTGTCGAACGGAGAAGGATGTTGTGGTTCGTGGTTTGTAGTTCGCGGTTCTGAGAGAGAACATGAGAGATCATTCTGGAAACAAATGGAAAAGCCAAGCGTTTCCCTTCCTGCGATGACCAACACGTATACACGTTCTTTATCATTTTTTATCCTTTTTGTGCCACAATCCTGTGGCCGGTTTAACTTCTGATACTTTTTAATTATTTTTTTTCATCCTACAACCGATTTTTTTATCTTTTTCTGTACCACAAACTATGTGCATGGGTTTAAAAAAGGGAGCTTTAATAAAAAGGGCTTGAACTAAGTTTATTTTAACCAAAAACCATCCTATAACTTTTTTTAACCAAAAACCATCCCAGAACAAGGTAAAACCCACCAAACCATCAGACAGCTCGACCACCAGCCAGTCACTCATGGGCTCTCCTTTGGCCCTCATCCTCCTCCTCATCATCTTTGTCTCGCTGATTACTACAACTTTCCTTTTTGAATCACCCTATTTCGTTGAGTATTGAAGAAGTTATATCTATTTGAATCTTACCCAGTTTCCGGCGACATCCGAGGCTTTCGAGGCATTTTCCGACCAAACCACAACGAGTTAGCCATCGTGCAAGGTACCATTCTCTTCGTCTCTTCGAGAACTACGATTTTCATTTTTGAATCACTCGATTTCGTTGAGTATTGACAAAGTTATGAGCGTTTAAAGTTTGTCCAACCCAGTTTCCGGCGACCTCCGAGGCTTTCGAGGCGTTTTACGGCCAAACCACAACGAGTTAGCTATCATGCAATGTACCATTCTCTTCGTCTCTGCGAGAACTACAATTTTCGTTTTTGAATCATTTGATTTCATTGAGTATTGACAAAGTTATGAACGTTTAAAGTTTGTCCAACTTTCCGGCCAATATCCGGCCTTCCCTTCCGTTTAGCTCCGGCGAGCAGCAACCACACCAAGCCCTTTGGGCCATGCACAAACAAACACTGTATCTGGAAAGAAAATGAACATTAACACTGTCGCTGGAAAAATAACACTGTCGCTGGAAAAAATAACACTGTCGCTGGAAAAATAACACTGTCGCTGGAAAAACTAACACTGTTGCTGGAAAAACTAACACTGTCGTTGGAAAAACATAACACTGTCGCTGGAAAAAAAACACTGTCGCTGGAAAAACTAACACTGTCGCTGAAAAAAAAAACACTGTCGCTGGAAAAACTAACACTGTCGCTGAAAAAATAACAGTGACTTAGATTCCATAAACAGTGACTTATATTCCATAAACAGTGTTACTTAAAATCCAGAAACAGTGACTTAACTTATAACATGGTTTTTTATTAAACAAAACTTATAACATGGTTTTTTATTAAACAAAACTTATAACATGGTTTTTTATTAAAACTAAAACTTATAACATGGTTTTTTATTAAACAAAACTTACAACATGGTTTTTTATTAAAACTAAAACTTTTCAAGCCCTTTTCATTAATTTTCCTTTTAAAAAACCAAGAACAGGTTAAAAGAAAGGCTTCACGTATGGCGAACACGTGGCGTAGAAAGCACCAAACCGGTTTTTTCTTGCCTGCCATCATGGCACCAATTTTTTATCATTATTTTTACTTTTTTTTTGGACTAAAAGAAAGACTTGTCGTGCCACGCCGGGTTTAACTCACATTTTTTAATATTTTTTTTGCCTTACCATCAGTTGCTTTACCACATTTGCATGGATGCCAAGGGCATAACCGTCTTGTCACCGCAGAAAGCAGGAAAGAAAAGGAACGAAACAAAAAAATTTGAAGGACAATTTCGCCACTTTAATGTTAATGAACAGTAACATTATTATATATAAATGTAACTAGCAGAGTGTGTATGAACAATTTCTCTCAATGAGTGCATATTTTTTTGTCAACAGGTACAAAATTAAAGTCTTTTCAACCGTCCACCTCCTCCCACGTTCTCCTCAAGTGCAACCGTTTCAGTTCATTCAAACTATCCAAAAAACATCATGATTGCACTTATCTGTATGAAAAAAATGATGGTGGGACAATTTCTCTTATTAAGTACATATTTTGTATACAACTCGCCACTCTAAGGAACCTGATAAGTGCATTATTTGTTATTATTTCATATCATTTATCCCTATGTTTTGTTAAGGAATTGATTACAAAAGAGCCTTATTACTTTCCTTTTCTTAGTTTCAGCCACTCTGCACACTTAGAACATTTTTGGTAATAATTCGACTTTCCAAAGGAATTTTGATGCAAGGCCAATTGGAGAAGGAAGCTAAGAGGTTGAAGCTCGTTTTTTCCGAATTTCATAATTTTCCATGGAGCCATTCATTCCAGTTTTACAAATCAATCCCGCAGAAGTTGTTTTCCCATCAGAACTGTGCAACTGTGGGAGAATGAATATTTGGAGTCTTTCCCGATTTTTCCTAGTGGCATGCGATGTATGCCTGGAAAGATAAGAGATAAATCTACGTTTCCCATATTTTTATAGAATTTTCCAGAAGATAAATCGATCCCAAATTTGGCGTGCAAGTCAGATGATGCGTTTCCTAAGCTAAGAAGGATTTTTTCCTAGTTTGTGTCATTAATTGTTTAGGATTTTATTTTATTTAAGAAAGTTTCTCCCAGACCTTTTAGGTTTTTCCAGTATAAATAAGGTGTCCTAAGCTATCTTTACAAACCCCCGTATAACCCATATCATCCACACCACTACACCATTTACCATCTCCGCAATTTGTGAAGAAGAGCTTATTAGGGACGTGCTTTGCCATGGATTTCGGGTTTTATCTTTCTTTTATTTTTATTTCTATGTGTAACTAAGTTATTTTCTATGGTTTATGATGAAGCCATGACATGAATATTTGCAAAGTATTTTGTTAATTATTATCTGATTATATGCCATGTTATATTCTTAATCTTTGTGGGTATTTTATTCTAGATTCAGATTTTTAATGACTGATCACCTTTAGGAATTTTGCATCTAGATTTTTAGATAAATCTATGAGGATGACCAATCAATTAGGTTTATTGGAACTAAGATTAAGAAGAGTAGACAAACTAGTGAGGATGACCAATATCAAGCTAGTCCTACTTGGTTGACATGATTCTTCTACACTTAATGGACTTTTATGTGTTTAATTGTATGCCTAACCAATAGGATATAATTATCATGTAGAGATACAAGAGTTGATGCCTGACCACGGATTAATTCATACTTAGAAAGAACAACCTTTAACATTGACATGGTAATTGGATAGTAGTTGGCTCTAGGAAAAGTAAATAATATTGTTATTTGTGAAATCATAACCTTAGACTTCCATTGTTTCTCAATTTCTTCTTGTGTCATGTGTTTATTTGAATTAATTATCTTCTTTTTTTCTTGTTAATTTTAATCTTAATCAATTACTCAGTTATTCAATTCAATCTATCATTTGTTTGTTTAATTAAGTCTTGCATGATTAATCGGTTAAATTGGTGTTAAAGCAATCCTTGTGGGATCGACCTCGTATTTGCATATATTTCTACAATTGATTAGTGCTCTTGCTAGTTTAATTTGGTTTAAATTAATCTATTATTTAGGTTAGTTTAAATATACATCAAGTTTTTGCCGCCGGTTGCCGGGGAAGGTTTAGGTTGGTTAAAAAAAAAAAAAAAAAAAAAAACAACAACAACAACTAATATCTAGGCAAATTTGAAGATGTCGGCTGGCTTAAACATATATGCATAACATTTACTGGATCGATCCCATTTTGCATCTTTAGGGTAACATGTAATCATTTGATTGCTCTCTCTTGAATTATCAATATACATATGATACCATACCCATAATATAGACTTATTATTTGATAAAATAATGACACCAGATAACAGAGATCAAAGAGAAACCACAAGTGCATACTCAAAGATAAACAACTCGCCACTCTAAGGAATCCACCAAAGAGATAAGAGTTTACAGATAGAAAGAAAACACTATTCACTAAACAAAGTTCAAAAGTTAATTTTTGAATGATTTATTAATGGTTTTAAATAGTCTAGGCATGGAACAACCTTCAACCTTCTATGAATAGGTTACTTAGCAGTGGTAAGGAGGGAAGGAAGGAAGACAGTCACAAAAACCACAAGGTCGTTATATATTCATTAAGAATGATTGAGATAAAACCAAGTTGATGAGATGAGGTACTAGTGTAGTGTGTCGTTGGTAGGGAGTGACTGAAATAAAACCAAGAGGACTAGAGGAGAGGAGAGGATGAGATTATGGATATAGTGCCTATCATTCAACAAATGGCTCTCGTTTAAAGCTGTGTTTTGGGTCCCCTATCTCTCCTCTATTTCTCTCTCATTATTCGAAAACAAATTGTCTCACCTGGCATTATAAATTGGTCTCGGCTTCAATTCCTAAGTTTAAATTTCATATAAATAGGTATTATTTTCAAATTTTTATGAGTGAAAGTTTAAAAATAAAAAATTTCGTATTTAAATTTCATTGTTTTTTTTTTTAGATTAACCAAACAACAAAATTCACAAATTTGAAAAATTAAAATTTCCTCATCCAAACACAGGAATAGATTCTCATATGCTAATTTATGACACAGTAGGCGTGCAGTTCATCCTTATAGTAATTAAGACAAGTAGACAACCAACAAAAGTTACTATTTAACTCACTCACGCTATTACTCTACTCAAAAGAGTTTCTTAATAGCACATTATTGACTAAATTGTCTAGGTTTGTGGATGAGGAACCATTTGGACTGGTGGATTCTTCTGCGAGTTTCTTCCACTGCATGACCTTAATTTTCATTTTCTTACCCTTTTCTCCCTCCATTAACTCTCTAATAAGCTTCTCTACTTCTACTCTTTTGACATCATTACTAATCTCCATCCCAATATCCCATTCATTGCAAGCACACCAAGTGTTAGTTTGTTGGTCAGCAAAGAAAGGCCAACAAAGCATAGGAACTCCTGCACACAAACTTTCAACAACCGAATTCCAACCGCTGTGTGTTAAAAACCCTCCAACTGAAGGGTGGCTAAGGACTTGCTCTTGTGGGCACCAACTTGCTATCAAACCCCTCTCCTTAGTTTCAGCTACAAATTCAGGTGACAAAATCGCCGATTCACCGACAACCAAATCAGGCCTGATTACCCAAAAGAATGGAAGCTTGCTATTTGCAAGTCCCCAAGCAAACTCTACAAGATGTTCTGGTGTCATGACTGCTATGCTGCCAAAATTCACATAAACAACTGAATTTGGTGGCTTTGAGTTTACCCATTCAAGGCACTCAGTTTCTTCTCTCCACAGGCTATATCCCATAGCGTTCAAAGGATCTTTTGGTAAGTGATTGAGAAGCAATTGGAGAGGGCCAATGGCATAAACAAGTGGAAGCATTGAAGAGAGAGCATTCAAAACATCTGGCTCCAATGTTTCAAAAGTATGAACAACAACTGCTGAAGCTTTATCAACTCTCTCCACAGATTCCCAACTGAGGTTAAACACGCTGTCATTTGGATTTGTAGTTCGAAAGTTTGTCGGTAGATCCCTTAAACGAATATCCTTCATTCCTGGAATCCAATCTATTACCTTGTCCAAGAAGCCATTTGTCAAACAGCTCTCATCTACATATATAATTAACACTCAAGTAAGAGAAATGAAATTAAATATCATACGTTTAGAAACAAGAGATTAAACAATAGGACGAGGGATGGGCATGGACTCTCCCCGAGCGTGTAGAACCGTACGTTTTGCGTTCTACACATACTCCGGGGAGCTAATATGGTGCAATACACTATTTTAATCTTTTGTTAAAAAAAAAAAGGAATCAATAAAATTATGCAATTAGCTTATTCAAATGATTTGTTTCACTACCTTCGAGTGGTGCAATACCCTTTTCCACCAAAGTAGGGTATTGTTTATAGCCCATGAAGCTGCCTGCAGAAATAGGAAAGAAGAGTACCAAAGGGAGTCCAATTTCGTCAGCAGCTGTGATTGTAAATGGCATGAAACCAACTCTCAGAAATCCAACTCTCAGAAGACCAATAATCCAACTCAAACTCAAACTAGTAATCCAACTCTCAGAAATCGTGAATCCTTGACCACGGGCAATGTTAATCGAAACTTTGTAGATTCTCAACATATTCTGTCGAAAAATTTCAACGCCAGATCTTCTACAGAGTCGTATTCCTTTTATCAACTACTCAGTGTTTGCTATAAAGGAAGGTAGGAATGCAATTCTATACTAGAATGTGAAAAAATGGAGGAATTCCTTCCACACATGCGACCCACTGGTAATGAGGAAACAAACTCACTAACAAATTGTCAGAGAATTGTGACAGAGAATTTATCACAACTAGTGGAGGATGGATATGGTGGTTTCATGACAAGAATTGTGACAGAGAATTTATCACAACAGTCGAGTAATCGTTTCGAAAACTCTATGGTTGATACAGGATGACCAACCGCCGGTGTCACAACAAACACCAGCTCTGATCTGTTCATTCTGCGTATGTTGAGATGGTACAAATTAATTTTAATTGCGTCTTGATATAAATTTTGGTAGGAGTGGTGTGTGAATGAAGGACGAGGAAACGCCTTACATTTTATGTCGCATCTTGATATAAATTTTGGTAGAGCTGTGTGTGATGAAGGATGAGGGAACGTCTTACATTTTATGTGGTATAGACAAATTATGAAGAGAAACAAAATGTGTATTTTTTTTTAGTACATCAATATTTTACAGAGGAGGAGTTTGGCAAAGTCACACAATGGGCAACCTAATTTGGTATCGAATTCACTATCCATGAGATTCGAACCTACGACCTCTCACTTCCAAGTGAAGAAGAATACCACCAGATCATAGTATTTTGAAACCGAAATTGAAGAAATCAATTTCATTCACATAAGGACCAAGAACCAGAAGTTACATGGAATCGGAAAAGCGAGGAAACTTCTACATCGGATGCTAATTGGCTTGATTAATGAAACTTCCAATATGATGGCCAGTTCACTTCTGGTTAGCCAGCATGTAAACTTACAATATGATGGCCTGTCCACTTCAGGTTAGCCAGCATGTTGTTTATGGCTCTACTAGAACATTGTAAATGGGCATAAACTCAAGGTAAATCTTTCTTGCCCATATCGATGGTGGAGGTAGACTGAGCACAGCTTATACAAGCCATGAAACTAGATCCAATGGCTGTACACAGGCTACGACATAGAAGCAAATTAAGGGATACCAGGAACAAAAATGTAACTAATTTGACAGACATGCTCAGTTTAATATTTTTTATTAAATAAAGTTATTAGAAGACTTTTAATTAAAATTCAAAAATTTTGAAGCCTTTGTTAGTAGCTTTTCTATAAAAAGGAGATATGTGTAAGTTTTTATGTATACATTTTTAATTTAATAACACAGAACGTCACATGACAATATACCGGTGCCATGTAAATTGTTCTAATATAGATGGCATATCATTTCTCCATTTGCTACCTCACTTCATACATCAAGCACTACAAGTCGTTTCACTTTATTTTCGATTTGACCATATGATCATGAGATTACAATTGGACTAGGAGGAGTTGGCAAGGCAATGGTCCATACGCCGGCCACCACAAAGGATGTGATTTGATACCATAACGCCCATATATTGAGGTTTTTGTAATCTCATCAAAAAATCCTTGAGATTTTCAAAATTACAATAGCATTCCTTGAGTATAAAATTGATTTGACAAAACTCCATTTACTAAAATTTCATCCAAAAACTTGTCATATCATAAAAAAAAGTTATGAGATTACACAGACACCCCTTGAAATAATCTCATCAAATTTATTACTTTTTCACATAATTGTCATGAGGTTAAGGATTAAATCTTTATACAAAAAAAAAGAGACTACTGGCACTGCTACGTGCAAAGAAATTTGAAATTGCAAGTAACACAAGAAGAATATAATAGATAATTGGAGTTTGAAACGAAAGATCTTCGGCCAAACCTCTGAGTTGCCATGAGCACTATGTTCACCAAGAGTGACAAAAAAAAGAAAAAAAAAACAAGAAATAGGAGGTGTAAAAGAGTAATAGGCCTCTCAAGTATGTCAAGTTGCTATATCAATTGAGAGCATATTCTGGATGTTCCCTTGTTACACACTTTTGAGTATTATTTCTATCTCTTGTAATTTCTATTGTTAAATATATCATGGGCTCATCAAAATTCCCACTCATCCAATATCGCATTTATCGGATGAAAAGTAAATGGATTAAAAATAGACTTGTCCACGTTAAATAACCAGGTCATCCACTTAATTTTCCCATTACACATGTCAAAGGGTGCAGTTCTAATCTCTCCAAATAACACGTTTCTTTGGATCCAGCCATCCAGGGCGCTTGCTGATCGAGGTGAAGAAGCTTAATTAGCAGAACTGCAGATAAGCATCGAGGGCAGCCAAAATAGGAGATGAAATAAATTTTCAAGGAAAGAAGATTACACCATCTTCAAAGGAAATATCAAATTATAAGAGTTAAATTACAATTGATGACTGATATGACAATCTGAAGTTTTATGTTAAATTTTGTACTTCTCCTACACAATTGTCAAATATTATTTTATTATTTAAATAGAATTTTAAATGCTTGTAATTGTTAAAAAAAATTCAAAATTTTTATTGGTTCAAATGTTAGTGGAATAAGAGAACCACGATTAAAACGAATTAAAAATAAATTTGACATTGATGTCAAATTTGATTCCAAATCACAAAGCCTTCAACTCAAGTTAGCAAATAACACTACGGTTAGAGAGACTTTTGATGTCAAATATGTACAGTGATATTCCATCTAGGATTTTGACGTCTCCATTGAAAATTTTGTTAGCATTCAAATAAATTAAGGTAAGGGAGACGGGGAATCGAAATAGGATTTGATTTCCTCTAAGAGGAATGCTTGCTACATTCTCCACTTGCCTTCCCCTATTTGTCTTTCCCACTAAATAGATGCCATTTGGATTTATCTTACACTCAAATCTATGTATAAATTTTGTTTAAATTGTCTTTCTTATCTTTTCACTAATGCCCCTAATTAAATCTCATATGTCAACTAAATCATTAAATTATCTACTAAATTTGACCAATTTGCTTTAATCCTGTTTGTGTTTTTCTTCTTTTCGATGTTATGCATTTAAATACTAATGAGTACTTGTGGCTTCTTATGACATGTTGCTTTTTTTTTTCTTCGAGTTGATACATAATATAAAACATGTTTAATGCCTAACAATGGGTGTATAATTTAATGATGGGGTTTTTCAACTTTAATCTTTCAAGTTGATTAAAATTTAATAAAAACTTGGTGTTAGATTGAATATTGATTTTAATCTTTTAATGTGTGCTTAATTCAAATTCATATTATAAAACAAAAATAGATATCTTATTTAATGTCATTACATTAAATTTTAAATTTATTATTATACACATTTTAATTTATTAATTTTATTTAACTTCCTCCAATTAGTGTACCTAAAACATACATATCGTAATATATTTTACTAAATTAGGTACCGAAATGTCCATACCTAAATATATTGTTGTAAATTAGTGGCACATAAGAAAATATGTAAAAACATAAGTGTACCGAAAATTCCGTACCTAAATATATGATACTAATCTACTGTATAGAAATGTCGAAAGCTAAATATATATTATACTAAACCAATATACCGAAATGTCCGTACCGAAGCATATTATACTAATGTGGTGTACCCAAATGTCTGTACCTAAATATATTGTAATAAATTAGTGGCACATAAGAAAATATGCAAACACATAAGTGTACCGAAAAATCTCTACGAAAAGATTTTCTTATATAAGATACTTACCGTAATGAGAATTAAAATTTATAATATTTTCATAAAATTTAATATACGAACACCATAAAATTATAAATAAAAAAGAGAGAAATTGAATACATATGTTGGCATTAAATAGAGTTTAGGGACTAAAATCAATTTTTAATCTTGTATAAGACATTTTTCTAAACTTCATCTTATTTAAGGATTAAAATCTAATTTTCTATTTAAGGATTGATGAGAAACTAGAAGAATTACGTTGAAAAATTATTGTATGGTATTGCAATATTACATGTTTTATACAGCTGACCAGATATATTCTTACTGATGACTTCTAGTTTTTCTTAGTAGCACTTGATTCACTAGCATGTCTAAGTTTTTGGATGAAGAACCATGTGGACCAGTAGCTTCTTCTGCAAGCTTCTTCCACACCATGACCTTATTTTTCATCTTCTTACCCTTCTCCCCATCCATTAACTCTCTGACAAGCCTTTCCACTTCATCCCTCTTCACATCATTACTAATTTCCATGCCAATGCCCCATTCATTGCAACTATAGCGGCAGTCCATCTGCTGGTCGCCGAAGAATGGCCAACAGAGCATAGGCACTCCTGCAGTGAGGCTCTCAACGGTTGAATTCCAACCGCTGTGTGTTAAAAATCCTGCCACTGATGGGTGGTTAAGGACTTGCTCTTGTGGGCACCAACTCGCAATGAGACTTCTTTCTTTTGTTTCATCCACAAACTCCGGCGGCAAAAGTGCTGATTGGCCAATAACTAAATCAGGTCTAATTACCCAAAAGAAGGGCACCTTGCTGTTTGCAAGTCCCCAGCCAAACTCGACAAGATGTTCAGGTGTCATAACTGTTATACTGCCAAAATTCACATACACAACTGAGTTTGGCGCCTTAGTGTTTAGCCAGTCGAGGCATTCTGTTTCTTCTTTCCATAGACTGTATCCAATATTCAAGGGGTGATCTGGTATTTGATTGAGATGTAATTGAAGAGGGCCAAGTGGATAAACAAGTGGAAGCATAGCTGAGAGAGCTTCCAAAACATCTGCCTCTAAGGCATCGAAAGTATGAAGAACAACTGCAGAAGCTTCATGAACTCTATCAGTTACTTCCATCATGAAGTTAAACATGATATCGTCGGGATCTGAAGTCTGAATAAAGGTTGGGAGCTCCCTTAAACGGATATCTTTCATTCCTGGAATCCAATCTATAACCTTTTCGAGATATCCATTTGTCAAACAGCTCTCATCTACACACACAAAAAAAAAAAAAAAGAGATTTTCATTTGCATGTTTAGAAACAAGGAATTAAGAGCAAGCCATAAATTAATTAAAGCTTCTGTAGTTGTATATATAATATATTTTACCTTTGAGTGGTGCCAGGCCTTTTTCCTTCAAAACACGAAATTGTATAACTCCCATGAAGCTGCATGCCGCAATAGTGTAGAACAGCGCTATAGGGACTTCAATCTCTTCAGCGGCTGTGATTGTGAACGGGGACATCAAACCATCTGAAACTATGCAACTTACTGGAGGATTAATGGATGTTGATATGGCAACACTGTTGAGATTCATTAGTAGTTCACGAAAGGGAGCCAATAATTTCTGTTTTCTGATTGAATCACAAAGCAATGGGACATCTTGGGTGGCATCTTCATCTGAATCTGGAAGGCCGTCTGGGATGGCTGCAAACTGGAAATCAGGTGAGCCATCAAGGGAATTGTAGCCCAGAGATTTTAGAAAGCGCTTGTGGTTGTACTCAGTGTTGACAAAGGTAATATGAAAACCTCTATGGTGGAGGAGCTTTGCAAATTTAAGCATTGCCTTGATATGGCCTTGAGCTTGAGCCGGAATGCAAACAGCATGAGGCTTAGTAGCTACTGCTGTGGGATCCATTTGAGGTTTTGTGTTTGCCTTGCATTGCTTGCACAAATGCAGACTGTTTATAACTTTATAGTGCTACTGAGCTACTTTTCTACTGAGCTACTTTTCTACATGTCTTGTGATTTACTGAAGTATAGGAGGTCAAAAAAAGAGGCGTAGCTGTTAGGCACATTGAACCTAGGAGATGAAGAAGCCAAAGTTGAAATACGGCCCTTTCCCTCCATGTATGTTATTTCTTGCTTGTCAAGTTGAATCTGATTGATCATTATAATTAAAATAAATTAAGGCACATTGAACCTAGGAGATGAAGAAGCTAAAGTTGAAATACGGCCCTTTCCCTCCATGTATTTAATTTCTTGCTTGTCAAGTTGAATCTGATTGATCATTATAATTAATATAAATTAAGGAAAGTTTTCCAGGTGTTTAGACCCAAACTTACACCATCGGCCCGTGTAATCAAGGCCGTTGAGTGAGCATAGCTCCCAACCGTTGGATGGAAAAATGGAGATAATTTTTGTTATTATTAGAAGATAATATTATGATTTTTATCATAATTATCTTTTAAATATGAATTATCTTGGCATATTCTTAAAAAGGGTAGAAATGATGCTGATTATATCAAGCGATTACAGTTCGAAGTGATTTGAGATATTTGGCTTGTGGTGGTAAAGGATTGACAGGTAGTTAGAATTGAATTTAAAATAAGTTTGAAATATGAGGATGGGCATTGATGGCGTTGGGAGATGATGAAACCTAGGCAATGATGAAGCCTAGGCAAGCTAGGCTTTTGGGTGATTATAAGCCCTTTATTTGATTTGAAAAGTCACGTGGGAAAGATAGAGATATAGATCAGATTTTCTTCCCAAAAGTTCGAGTTGTAGTCAAACACTATTATACCGTGCTAGGCGAATACCAGTCCTATAAATACAGATGCAATGGCAACAGGAAAAAGACCTCCAACTCAACACACAAATCTGCACTGCGTAAACCCTCTCAACCTTGAAATTTTTTTATTTTCTTTTTCGCCAACACATCTTCAGTTTGGATAAACAACACTGTGGAGGCAGCCGGTAAACATCTTCAGTTTGGATAAACAGCACTGTTGCCGTAGAATCAAGTAATAATTCATGCAATTATATATCATAATAATGCGTGCACATAAGTAACCAATGTTAAATGAACATGATATAATGGATTAGAAAAACCTAGAAAATACGGTCGAGGCAAGTGTTGGACACTTTGTCTTTAAGACAAGTTTACGTCCCACTACGGTGCTCACGGTTGATCGGCGCATGTCTCCCAAGATACAACGACCACGTCCTTGTAATAGTAGCACTCCAAATCACAAGGCTCCATGAACCACGATTGTGTTAAAAACTCTCTCATATGGACTCAATGAGATTCTCCAATATTTAATGCACCATTTGTATGTATGATGAATTGTTATATAGTGATTATAGGGGCTTCCCTATTTATAGAATGTAAGATACCTCTTTGGAAAGCATGTGACTATTCATGAAGAGTCAAAAGTTGCAACTCTTCATTTAAGTAGACACATCTTTCTACCAAAATGCTCCACTTCTAATTTCCATTCAATTAATAAATTTAATATAATAATATTATTATTAAATTTTCCAACAAAATATGCACAGTGATATTCTATCTAGGATTTTGACATCTCCATTGAAAATTCTCTTAGCATTCAAACAAATTAAGGTAAGGGAGACGAGGAATCAAAATAGGATTTGATTTCCTCTAAGACGAATGCTTGCTACATTCTCCACTTGCCTTCCCCTATTTGTCTTTCCCACTAAATAGATTCCATTTGGATTTATCTTACTCTCAAATCTATGTTTAAATTGTCTTTCTTATCTTTTCACTATTGCCCCTAATTAAATCTCATATGTCAACTAAATCATTAAATTATCTACTAAATTTGACAAATTTGCTTTAATCCTGTTTGTGTTTTTCTTCTTTTCGATGTTCTGCATTTAAATACAAATGAGTACTTGTGGCTTCTAATGTCATGTTGCTTTTTTTTTCTTCGAGTTGATACATAATATAATACATGTTTAATGCCTAACAATGGGTGTATAATTTAATGATGGGGTTTTTCAACTTTAATCTTTCATGAAGATTAAAATTTAATAAAAATTTGGTGTTAGATTGAATATTGATTTTAATCTTTTAATGTGTGCTTAATTCAAATTCATATTATAAAACAAAAATAGATATCTTTTCTTATTTAATGTCATTACATTAAATTTTAAATTTATTATTATACACATTTTAATTCATTAATTTGATCTAACTTCCTCTAATTAGTGTACCTAAAACGTACATATCATAATATATTTTACTAAATTAGTGTACCGAAAAGTCCATACCTAAATATATTGTAGTAAATTAGTGGCATATAAGAAAATATGTAAAAACATAAGTGTACCGAAAATTTCGTACCTAATCTAGTGTACTGAAATGTCGATACCTAAATATATTATACTAAACCAGTGTACCGAAATGTCCGTACCTAAACATATTATACTAATGTGGTGTACCAAAATATTCTTACCTAAATATATTGTAATAAATTAGTGGCACATAAGAAAATATGCAAAAACATAAGTGTACCGAAAAATCTCTACGAAAATATTTTCTTATATAAGATACTTACCGTAATAAGAATTAAAATTTATAATATTTTCATAAAATTTAATATACGAACACCATAAAATTATAAGTAAAAAAAGGGAAATTGAATACATATGTTGGCATTAAATAGAGTTTAGGGACTAAAATCAATTTTTAATCTTGTATAAGATATTTTTCTAAACTTCATCTTATTTAAGGATTAAAATCTAATTTTCTATTTAAGGATTGATGAGAAGCTAGAAGAATTACGTTGAAAAATTATTGTATGGTATTGCAATATTACATGTTTTATACAGCTGACCAGATATATTCTTACTGATGACTTCTAGTTTTTCTTAGTAGCACTTGATTCACTAGCATGTCTAAGTTTTTGGATGAAGAACCATGTGGACCAGTAGCTTCTTCTGCAAGCTTCTTCCACACCATGACCTTATTTTTCATCTTCTTACCCTTCTCCCCATCCATTAACTCTCTGACAAGCCTTTCCACTTCATCCCTCTTCACATCATTACTAATTTCCATGCCAATGCCCCATTCATTGCAACTATAGCGGCAGTCCATCTGCTGGTCGCCGAAGAATGGCCAACAGAGCATAGGCACTCCTGCAGTGAGGCTCTCAACGGTTGAATTCCAACCGCTGTGTGTTAAAAATCCTGCCACTGATGGGTGGTTAAGGACTTGCTCTTGTGGGCACCAACTCGCAATGAGACTTCTTTCTTTTGTTTCATCCACAAACTCCGGCGGCAAAAGTGCTGATTGGCCAATAACTAAATCAGGTCTAATTACCCAAAAGAAGGGCACCTTGCTGTTTGCAAGTCCCCAGCCAAACTCGACAAGATGTTCAGGTGTCATAACTGTTATACTGCCAAAATTCACATACACAACTGAGTTTGGCGCCTTAGTGTTTAGCCAGTCGAGGCATTCTGTTTCTTCTTTCCATAGACTGTATCCAATATTCAAGGGGTGATCTGGTATTTGATTGAGATGTAATTGAAGAGGGCCAAGTGGATAAACAAGTGGAAGCATAGCTGAGAGAGCTTCCAAAACATCTGCCTCTAAGGCATCAAAAGTATGAAGAACAACTGCAGAAGCTTCATGAACTCTATCAGTTACTTCCATCATGAAGTTAAACATGATATCGTCGGGATCCGAAGTCCGAATAAAGGTTGGGAGCTCCCTTAAACGGATATCTTTCATTCCTGGAATCCAATCTATAACCTTTTCCAGATATCCATTTGTCAAACAGCTCTCATCTACAAAACAAAAAAAAAAAAAAAACGAAGAAGAAGAGAATTTCAATTGCATGTTTAGAAACAAGGAATTAAGAGCGAGCCATAAATTAATTAAAGCTTCTGTAGTTGTATATATAATATATTTTACCTTTGAGTGGTGCCAGGCCTTTTTCCATCAAAACACGAAATTGTATAACTCCCATGAAGCTGCATGCCGCAATAGTGTAGAACAGCACTATAGGGACTTCAATCTCTTCAGCGGCTGTGATTGTGAACGGGGACATCAACCATCTGAAACTATGCAAGTTACTGAAGGATTAATGGATGTTGATATGGCAGCACTGTTGAGATTCATTAGTAGTTCACGAAAGGGAGCCAATAATTTTTGTTTTCTGATTGAATCACAAAGCAATGGGACATCTTGGGTGGCATCTTCATCTGAATCTGGAAGGCCGTCTGGGATGGCTGCAAACTGGAAATCAGGTGAGCCATCAAGGGAATTGGGGCTCAGAGATTTTAGAAAGCGCTTGTGGTTGTACTCAGTGTTGACAAAGGTAATATGAAAACCTCTATGGTGGAGGAGCTTTGCAAATTTAAGCATGGCCTTGAGCTGGAGCCGGAATGCAAACAGCATGAGGCTTAGTAGCTACTGCTGTGGGATCCATTTGAGGTTTTGTGTTTGCCTTGCATTGCTTGCACAAATGCAGACTGTTTATAACTTTATAGTGCTACTGAGCTACTTTTCTCCTCAGCTACCTTTCCCTCCATGTATGTTATTTCTTGCTTGTCAAGTTGAATCTGATTGATCATTATAATTAATATAAATTAAGGCACATTGAACCTAGGAGATGAAGAAGCTAAAGTTGAAATACGGCCCTTTCCCTCCATGTATGTTATTTCTTGCTTGTCAAGTTGAATCTGATTGATCATTATAATTAATATAAATTAAGGAAAGTTTTCCAGGATTTGTAGGTTACTCATGAAAATAGTTCTCTTTTAATCTTTTTTTTTGGGGGGGGATTTGTAGGCATACTTTTTTTTTGCATGAGCACCCTTCAATTTGGACAAAATAAGGAATTTGTCATCCATTTCTTCATTTTAAATGCCTTCAATATAGTGAATAATCATACCCAAGCCAATGCTCTCTATCATGTTATTATTTTAGTCCCTAATGCAATGGCCGTAGCTAGTTTTATTGAGACAATGTCCTGTCTTACTTCTCTCTCTTTTCTGTTTACTTTTTTTTCAGTCTGCTTGTATATCTCATGTATGTGTATTTGGTAGTTGTTAAGACCGGCAATAAGAACACCCGCAAAAGTTTTTATTATCAATAATAATATCCTTATATATATGCATAACATTTACTGGATCGATCCCATTTTGCACCTAACATGTCATATTTGATTCCTCTCTCTTGAATTATCAAAATACATACGGTACCATACCCATAAATTAGGTTTTTTATTTGATAAAGATAAGGTCATAACCTATTTTTTTGCTTTTATGTCAAATGATGATACATTTTGAGTCATGTTAGGCGGGCTTGTAGTTCATACAGATGTGAAATATAGATAAGCTAATTTGTTAGTGCAGTTTCATACTCTCACTTACACTCAAATTATACTACATATATTTAGGTTTTTTATATTTTGATAAAAATTCCTAGAGACTTTTGAAATTACATTAGCACCCCATGGGTTTAAAATTGATTTTCAAAAAACCTCATCTGTTAAAATTTCATCCGAAAATTTATCATATAAAAAAATTAAAATTTTACCCTTAGAGGTAATTACAAACCCCTTGAAATAACCCCTTCAAATTACTATTTTTCACATAATCGTCATGAGATTTTAACCATTACAATATATAAATAGATTATGACCTTACAAAATTGAAGGAGCCAAACCTCTGAGTTGCCATGAGCACCATGTTCATCAAGAGTGAGAAGAAAAATAGACGTGAAAGAGTAATAGGTCTCTCAAATATGTCAAAAGAGCATATTTTAGATGTTCGATTGTTGCACACTTTTGAGTATTTTTTCTCTCGTTATTTCTATTGTTAAGTATATCATGGGCTCATCAAACTTCCAATACATCCAATATCGCATGTGTCGGATGAAAATAAAGGGATTAAATTAGCCTAGTCATCCCCTTAGGCCATCTCCAACCGAAGGGGCCAAAGGGCCAGAGGGCCGAAAATGGCCCTAAAACCGTTTCCAACCGAGGGCTAGGCCAGAGGGCTTTGGAATCTGGGAGGGCCCCACGGAATCGGAGGGGGCTGGAGGGCTGGCTGTGTTCGGCCAGCCAGCCAGCCCGGGGCTGGCTCTTTTTTTTTTTAAGGCTTTTCTTTGCTGTCGGTTAAAACTGACAGCATTAAGGACAAACAATTTTTTTATTTATTTATTTAGTATTGCTGTCGGTTACAACCGACAGCAATAGTTTGAATTTTTGTTAACTCCAACGGCTAGTTGAGTCACTAGCCGTTGCTTCACTTTTTTTTTTTTTTTTTTTTTAAAAAAAAAAAAATTGCAGCTGTTTGTTGTATTTTTTTTTTTAAATTTAAATATTTGCTTCTCAATTTGCTTCTCAATTTTTTTTCAATATTTCTCAATATTTCCTTCTTCAATATTTCCTTCTCAATTTTTCCTTCTCAATTTTTTTCAATATTTCTCAATATTTCCTTCTTCATTATTTCCTTCTTTAATTTTTCCTTCTCAATTTTTTTCAATATTTCCTTCAATATATTTCTCAATATTTCCTTCAATATATTTTCCAATATTTCTTCATCTCTAACATTTGAATTTAAGTGGTAGCTTTAAAATAATAAATTATATTTGGCCCTATGACCCTTTGGCCCTCGGTTGGAGACGATTTTTTGTGACAAGGCTAAAACGAGCCATCTGGCCCTCTGGCCCTCGGTTGGAGACGGAGGCAAATATGGCCATATACTGTTCATTAAAATATTAATATCTTGGAGAATCTTGAAGGGCTAGGGGGCTCAAACGAGCCCTCGGTTGGAGATGGCCTTAGTTTTCCCAG
Source organism: Cotoneaster glaucophyllus (assembly GCA_036320875.1). Lineage (NCBI taxonomy): Eukaryota > Viridiplantae > Streptophyta > Magnoliopsida > Rosales > Rosaceae > Cotoneaster > Cotoneaster glaucophyllus. The sequence goes on along the minus strand of CM070064.1, from coordinate 10,251,074 downwards.
TACACATGTCAAAGGGTGCAATTCCAATCTTTCAGAATAACACGTTTCTTTGGATCCCGGGCGCTTGCTGATCGAGGTGAAGAAGCTTAGCAGAATTTCAAATACGCATCAAGGACAGCCAAAATAGGAGATTAAAGAAAGTTTCAAGAAAAGAAGCTTAGCAGCCAAACAAATTAACGTAAGGGGAGACGAGGAATATTCAAAGTAGGAATTTATTTTCTATAATTTGCTTTAACCCTGTTTGTGTTTTCCTTCTTTTCAATGTTGTGCATTTAAAATTAATGAATACTTCATGTTGCTTTTTCTTCGAGTTGATACATTATATAATACATGTTTAATGCCTAACAATGCGTGTATAATTTAATTAGTGACGAGGAGCTAGACGAATTAAGATGAAGAATTATTGTATGGTACCGCAATGTCGCATGTTTTATACCTCAAGTAATCATGAGGATTTGTTTAATCAAAGTAGGATTTGATTTTCTCTAATTTCTGTACAGTGTTCGTGTTTATCTTCTTTCCTATATTATGCATTTAAATATTAATGAAAATTGTGCTTTAGCTTCATGTCAACATCTCTCCAACATGATTATTGTAGTAGGAATTGTTAGTTTTCTTAGAAAAAGGCTAGAGAGAGGGGCTATTTTTTTTTTATTGATTTTACATATAATATAATACATATGGTTAATTAGTGCTATTTTTTCTATTGCGTGTAAATATAATGGCTGATGATGAGAGTTGGAGATAGAAATGTCGTGAAAGTGAAACTATAGGACAAATGATTTTGTGGATTGAAATATCGCTACGTTAAATATTTTGGCTAGTAATCAAGAGGATTGTCTGATCAACAACCATTTGGTGTCTCAATAATACATTTTTTTTTTGTCAAAATTATATAGTAGTATTTAGGATTGTGTTATTTACACATCATTTTTTTACTTTCACACTCGTCTCAATCTTTAGTCATTGAATTGAATGAATTAAAAAAAATCAAAAAATAAATATTAACAAACAGCGTGTCAGAAGTAAAAATGGATGTATTGATAGCATCATCCTACTGTTTATATAGCTACAGCCGATTATTATTTGAGGCGATGAATAACAATAACAAAACATCGCCAGAGCTAAAGGAAGAAATACATGACCAGAAATATTCTTACGGATGACATCTAGATTTTTCCCAGTAGCACTTGATTCACTAACATGTTAAAGTTTTTGGATGAAGAACCATGTGGTTCAGTAGCTTGTTCTGCAAGCTTCTTCCACATCATGACCTTATTTTTCATCTTCTTACCCTTCTCTCCTTCGACTAACTCTTTGACAAGCTTCTCTACATCATCCCTCTTCACATCATTACTAATCTCCATGCCAATGCCCCATTCATTGCAACTATAGCGGCAGTCCATCTGCTGGTCGCCAAAGAATGGCCAACAAAGCATAGGCACTCCTGCCGTGATGCTCTCCATGGTTGAATTCCAACCGCTGTGTGTTAAAAATCCTCCCACTGATGGGTGGTTAAGGACTTGCTCTTGTGGGCACCAACCCGCAATGAGACTTCTTTCTTTTGTTTCGACCAAAAACTCGGGCGGCAAAACCGCTGATTGGCCAATAACCAAATCAGGTCTGATTACCCAAAAGAAGGGAACCTTGCTGTTTGCAAGTCCCCAGCCAAACTCGACAAGATGTTCAGGTGTCATAATTGTTATACTGCCAAAATTCACATACACAACTGAATTTGGCGCCTTAGTGTTTAGCCAGTCGAGGCATTCTGTTTCTTCTTTCCATAGACTATATCCAATATTCAAGGGGTGTTCTGGTATTTGATTGAGATGTAATTGAAGAGGGCCAATTGTATAAACAAGTGGAAGCATAGATGAGAGAGCCTCCAAAACCTCTGGCTCCAAGGCATCAAAAGTATGAAGAACAACTGCAGAAGCTTTATGAGCTCTATCGGTTGATTCCATCATGAAGTTAAACATGATGTCGTTGGGATCTGAAGTTCGAATAAAGGTTGGGAGCTCCTTTAAACGGATATCTTTCATTCCTGGAATCCAATCTATAACCTTTTCCAGATATCCATTTGTCAAACAGATATCATCTACAACAAGAAAAATTTCATTTACATGCTTAGGAATAAGCAAATAAGAGTTATAGACAAATTAAGCAATTGTTTGAAAAGTTGTATTTATGTCACCTTTGAGTGGTGCAAGTCCCTTTTCAACCAAAGCACGAAATTGTATAACGCCCATAAAGCTGCATGCAGCAATAGTGTAGAACAGCACCATAGGGACTTCAATCTCTTCAGCGGCTGTGATTGTGGACGGCGACATGAAACCATCTGAAACTATGCAAGTTACCGGAGGATTAGTGGATGTTGATATGGCATCACCGTTGAGTTTCATGAGTAGTTCACGGAAGGGAGCCAAGAAATTTTGTTTTCTGATTGAATCACAAAGCAATGTGACATCTTGGGTGGTATCTGCATCTGAATCTGGTAGGCCGTCTGGGATGGCTTTGAATTGGAAATCAGGCAAACCATCAAGGGAGTTGGGGCCCGAGGATTTTAGAAAGCGCCTGTGGTTGTACTCAGAGTTGACGAAGGTAATATGAAAGCCTCTATGGTGGAGGAGCTTTGCAAATTTAAGCATTGCCTTGATATGGCTTTGAGCCGGAATTGGAATGCAAACAGCATGAGGCTTAGTAGCTACTGCTGTGGCACCCATTTAGATGATATGTTTGCATTGCAGTGCTTGCTCAAACGCGGACTATTTATAGTGCTACTGAGCTACTTTTCAACATCTACTGTTCTGGCTTCCTGTGGAGAAATTTATGTGTGACAAGAACACAAGTGATACACTATGTGTTTTTATGCAAGTGGTGAAAATTTTTATTTTTTAAGTCATTAACTTTCTGACACATAAATCTCACCATTTATATAATGACACGTAATGTACCATCTCGTGTGCTGATCACATTGAAAAATCTCTCCTTCCTGTGCAGAATAGGTTAAGTGAATTTAGAGAGATTTGAAAGAAAATAGGCAAGGTTTTGAAGAAATCATTTTACGGATTGACTAAATAGTAGATTTGGCCGCCAACAAATACCCGTGCAACGAAAAAAATCTATATATGCATAACAAAATTGGATGCTGTCTTGTATCTTTGAGTAATTAATTATAGATCGTAAAATCGTGGCAGGACCGCAGGAGAAATCATATATGCATAACAAAATTTCTTTGTGATTCATGACCTATTTCTTAGAGCAATTCCACCCATAAAGACTTTTGTGCCAGCATCCAACCCATTTATTCACTCAAGTGAATAGTAATAGACCCTAATAAACAGTAAGGGTAAATAGCCAAAATTTTTATTTTTTAAGTCATTAACTTTCTGACACACAAATCTCACCATTTATATAATGACACGTAATGTACCACCTCGTGTGCTGATCACATTGAAAAATCTCTCCTTCCTGTGCAGAATAGGTTAAGTGAATTTAGAGAGATTTGAAAGAAAATAGGCAAGGTTTTGAAGAAATCATTTTACGGATTGACTAAATAGTAGATTTGGCCGCCAACAAATACCCGTGCAACGAAAAAAATCTATTGAGCAAGACAGAAAGACAGCTATTTGATTACGACTTCACGGCTTTTCCCCTTATCTAATAGAGAAAGAGAAATGCTTTACGGTAATGTAAGGATCAAGAAATCTATAGGGAAGATGCTATACAACAATATTAGTCATTTACCATTAAAATCAAAGGCGGCCCGTCCTTTGTTTTATATTGCTGAAATATTACTTTACCATCTCAATTTTCTTTGGTTATATGCACTAGTTCTTCCATTTTTGTTGATAGTGCTGGAGTTGTTATCTAAATTTCTATAAAAATTGGATGCTGTCTTGTATCTTTGAGTAATTAATTATAGATCGTAAAATCATGGCAGGACCGCAGGAGAAATCATATATGCATAACAAAATTTCTTTGTGATTCATGACCTATTTCTTAGAGCAATTCCACCCATAAAGACTTTTGTGCCAGCATCCAACCCATTTATCCACTCAAGTGAATAGTAATAGACCCTAATAAACATTAAGGGTAAATAGCCAAAATGGTCTCTGAGATTTGTATAACTCATCACTTTGGTCCCTGAAATTCCAAATCGATAAAAGTGGTCCCTAAGATTGTCCATCATCCATCATTTTGGTCATTCCGTTAAAAACTCCGTAACTCAATTTTCAAAGCTTCGTAACTCAATCGTTTCTCAACCAAATTCGACCCATAATATATCAAAATGAAGATAGGAAAGTGTAGAATAAGATTATACCTATTTTGAAGCCCAATTATTGACGGAGATTGCCGGAAAATAGCCTCAAAGTTGACTGGTCCGAAAGAAAACTGGAAAACTCGCCGGAAACTGGGTAAACTTTAAACGTTCATAACTTCTTCAATACTCAACGAAATCAAGTGATTCAAAAACAAAAATCATACTTCTCGACGAGATGAAGAGAATGGTATCTTTTTTGATAGCTAGATCTTGGTGGTTTGGCCGGAAAACGGCTCGAAAGTGGCTAACTCGAGACCAAGACAGCCATTTTCGAGCCATTTTCCGGCCAAACCACGGCGATTGAGTTACGAAGCTTTGAAAATTGAGTTACGAAGTTTTTAACGGAATGACCAAAATGATGGATGATGGACAATCTCAGGGACCACTTTTATCGATTTGGAATCTCAGGGACCAAAGTGATGAGTTATGCAAATCTCATGGACCATTTTAGCGATTTACCCTAAACAGTAATAGGCCAAAGCATCTCCACCCCTAAAACTAAATAGCCTAGTCAATTTTATTAAAATATTATTAATTATTATTATAAAATAATAATTTAATTTTTAATATTTCTTCTTCTTCCCACTTCTTCTTCTTCTTCTTCGCTCCGACCCACCAAAACTCTTCTTCTTCTTCTTCGTTCCGTACACCCACCAAAACTACTCACCACACCAACACTCCCCAAAAAATGGACCTCCTCCTCGACATGGGGCAGCGCAACCTCGTCGTCGTCTCCTCGCCGGAGCTCGCCATGGAAGTGCTCCACACCCAGGGAGTCGAATTCGGGTCGAGGGAGGCGTGGCGGTGGTCGTGGAGCTCTGCACCAAGATCTCTCTGACTCGTTGATCGTCGTCTCCTTCTTCTTCAGCTCCTTAATGCACTTTCCCTGGTGCCATTCCCTGGTGCTATGCACCAAGGTTCTTATCCTCATTTTCTCTCTCCAACAACTTCTCCAGGTGCCATTCCGTGTCGCTTTTATATCTTATCGCCCAAATGATCCCCAGCGAGAAGCAGAGAGAGCAGAGTGACGAGATCCAGGACCTGCAGCGTGATCCTGGAAGAGGAAGAAGAGAAGGATTTCAGCTTTTGAACCAAGTGGAGTGGAAGAGGACCTGCGGCGTGAGAGCCGTGGAGTGGAAGATGAAGAACATCGTGATCTCCTTTCGAATTGAGTGGAAGAGGAAGAAGATAATGATTTCAGCTTGCTGACGTCATACGGGCCGGTCCCAGGTCTGTCAATTTTGGGCTGGCCAAGAGACCAGCTTGGGCTGGGTGCCAGGCAATTGGATGGGTTGGAGTGGATAGACTGGGTCCAGGGCTGGTTTTTTAGCTGGGTGCTGGGCTATTCCACCTCCGATGGAATTGCTCTTAGTGCACACAGCATTTACTGGATCGTAAAATCATATAATAATTTGACACCGTTGACACCATGACCTTATTTCATACCTTATTTCTTTTTAATTATCATAAAATAATGTAACATTAAGTTCAACCTGAAAAGAAGAGGAAAAAAAACAAATATCTAGGCAAATTTGAAGATGGTGGCTGGCTTAAACATATATGCATAACATTTACTAGATCGATCCCATTTTGCACCTTCAGGGTAATACTAGAAAACAGTGTCCGAGCATTGCTGCGGGATTAGAAATTGCAAGAAAGATTGTTTCATAGAAGATTGTGACATAGAAGATTAATATTATTTACACTGAAAACGTTGGGAAGATGTTTACATACAAAAAATATTGACAAATAAAATATCAAACGTGGTTTATTGTCTTTCATTTTAAATCATATGGTGTTGCATTTACTTCAATAAAAAAAAGTGAAAACAGTTAAAAGTTAAGATAGAGATTCAATTAGCAAAGCTACAACCCAGTGAGAGTATGAATTTATAGATTAGATTCACTCACATAGAAACAATTACCTTAGCATTTGCTAACTCAGTATAAGTTCTTCATGAAGTACAATTTAAAGCATTAGTCTTGAAACTGTAAATCACGAACAACTTGTTAGAGCAGCACTATTAACAAGAATGGATATATTCATTGATAACGTTTAAAACGTAAAATCTCAAATGAGATGAAAACTGTACATTCATTAAAAAGAAAAATCCCAAATGAGATGAAACAATCAAGGATTCTACTCATATAAATATGTGATCATGAATGAATATTCAATATAAGCATAAAATTATTCTCTTAATTCAACGAATGGCTCTCGTTTAAAGCTGTGTTTTGGGTCCCCCTATCTCTACTGTATCTCTCTCTCCGCTTCTCTCTCTATTGTCATGACTCGCGATCTGGTGGTGGCTTAAAGTTGCCTCATGAATTGTTTGGCAGATTTCCTTCTCCTCATCTTTTCTCTCCTCTCTCTACTCACGCCAGATCCTCTCTATTTCGATCCATTGCCTTTGTTGCTATTGTCTTCTCTTTATTTTGTAGCCATTAGATAAACAATTACAGTAAAATCAAGAGTCAAGATTAACAAGGATGTGTAGAAAGTAAAAAAAAATGTGTTGAAATCATTATGTACTCTTGTAATTCCTAAAAGTACACAACTTGCCAATACCTAATATAAAGTTATTAGAAGACTTTTGGTTAAAATTCAATGTTTTGAAGCCTTTGCCAATTGATTTTCTATAAAAAAAAAACGATGTTTAAGTTTTATGGATATATTTTAATTTTACTAACACATAACGTTACATGTCAATATAATGATGTCATGTAAATTGTTCCTATATAGATGGCATTTCATTTCTCCAGTTGCTAGCTCACTTCATACGTCAAGCACTTTCCTACCTCACTTCATACGTCAAGCACTACCAAGTCCACAACTACAAGTCGTTTCACTTTATTTTCGATTGGACCAACCCATCATGAGATTACAATTGGACTAGGAGGAGTTGGCAAGGCAATGGTCCATACGGGATGAAACGAAGTGCGACGATGAGTTCTGTCTTATGTTTGGTGTGCCTAAAATAGGTAGAACGCGCTGTTCCACGGGACGAGTTTTGGGTGAATTTTGGTTCCGCCTCACTCCTGGAACGACTTGTTTCACATCCGTGAAACACAAATTTATAACATTTTAAGACAAAAATATCCTTTATCTTTTTCAATATTTACACAATCCAAAAAAACAAACCCTAAAATTCTCTTCTTCGTTCATCTTCTCTGCCTGCCGCTGCCTTTTCCCGTAGCCTTCCTCCTCATCCTCTCCCGTAGCCGCTGCATCTCCAGGTTCGATCTCGATCTTCTCCCGTAGCCGCTGCATCTCCAGGTTCGTTTTCTTGATTTTTCCATGGAAATTTTCAATTTTCTGGGAAAATAGGATGATTATGAGAAAATAAGTTAGTTTTCTTGGTTTCTCTGGTTTAACTTGTTCTTTGGAAAAAGAACAAAGTCTGAATTTTAAGGTTTATTATGATTCTGGTTTGTAAAGATTGGATCTGGTTCCGAGCTGTGCGATTTAGTGGGTTCGGTTGTGAGCTTGGCTTTGAGTATGTGGGGGAAAGTAATTGAAATTTTAATCTTGTTTTTGGTTTTTTTGATCTTTGACATGCTTAGTTTTAAGTAAATTAATGGAGGATTAATGACAAATGTGTTTTGTTTTTGTTGGGTGGGTGTTGAATTGCACAAAAATGCTAGAGATTTGTTGCTCTGAAAGTGCAAAAGAGTGCTGACCACTACACTGAGGCGGCCATGGATGAGATAACCATCTTGAAACAGATTGCAGAGGGAGACCCCAGATGATAAAAAATGCGTGGTGAAGCTTCTAGACCATTTTAAGCATCCGGGTCCGAATGGGCAACATTTTTGTATGGTTTTTGAGTACTTGGGTGATAATCTGTTGACGCTTATTAAGTACAGTGATTACCGGGGAGTGCCACTACATAAGGTTCAGGAGATTTGTTATCATGTTTTGGTTGGATTGGATTATTTGCAGAGATAGCTGTCGATTATACACACTGATTTGGAGCCAGAGAATATCTTGTTGATGTCAATGATAGATGACACGTCCCGACCCGGATATTCTCCGAATACCAGGGTAGGCACGTGCTGGCCGACACCTGAAGGTGACGAAAGCCATTTACTGAGTGCAAATACTGAGAAAAGGAATAAATATGACTTAAATATGAAAGAAAAATGAATGACATTTAAGGAACGTGTTCAGAGCACATCTAATTTAGAACACTAAAAGAATTAATGTAAAATTTAATGAAACAAAGAATGGGTTCTACACCGAGAGGACTCGAAGATGCCGATGCGGAAGTGCCTTGACGTCGGGATTGTATGCCTCGATTCTATGCCCTAAAGGGGGTGCAAAACAAAGGTGAGTGGACCAATTTGATATATATATATATATATATATATATATATAGTAAAACAGTTATCAACATACTAACCTCCAGGTTTTATGAAAACACATATATATCATGATAAACATAGGTTTTCCGAAACCTAGCATGTCGTGCAATTTCTCAAATCATATCTCGTAAAATAATAGCCGCTAGTGAATGTCCAATAATACACTTCAGGCCCCATGCCGGCTCCCCGTCTCTGAGCAGACAGTCAGAGGAAATATCACTACAGGCCCCTTGCCGGCTCCCCGTCTCTGTGCTAAATAGCCAGAGGAAACACCCTCCAGGCCCTATGCCAGCACCAAACCGTCGCCCGGGACGAACCGAACACTATCCCTACGTCCCGTAGCGGAATGTGGACCACTAGGTAAATACAAAACCATTTAGCATAAGTATTGAAAAGCAACTTCATAGTATAAAGTCATTGATTGTCTATACTATGAAGAAGTGTTCGAAACATGTTCTAAATATTATATCGTCATCGATCGGATATCCTATAAAGAACATGGGTTATAGGAAAAATAGTAATAATTCAAACTAGCCTCAGTAAGCATGTTATCTCAAAGCATTTCATAAAACATAATCATCAAATCATGTTTTTCATGTGTGCATTTCTAGTATTAAAACATGCATTTTTAGAAGGGGTCTACTCACAGTACTTCGCCGTCGAAAGCTGCGCAGACTAGCAAAGATACAACGCCACTTTACTTGCCCCTAAGCACATAAAGGGTACACTTGGTCAAACTCTATTCAAACGATTTAATTTGGGAAAACGGACATCGGAAACGGATTCAGGACATCGAAATTAGCCTAAGAGGAGTCCCGAACGAAATCAGAAAAGTCAACCCGAAGTCAAAGTCAACGGTCAACGTTGACAAGTCAACGGTCAACGTTGACCGGTCAAAGGTCAGACCAGTCAACGGGTCTGGGTTCGGGTCAACGGGTCTTGGGCTTAGGGTTGGATCCGGGTTGGGCCTAAGGAAAGGCCTAGGGCTCAAGAGGATTGGGTTTGGGGTAATTGGGTTGGGTAAATGGGTTGAACCTTGGGTTAATTAATGGGTCCGGTTAACTCATTTCCAGGCCAAGGTTTGGCCGGTTTCTGGGCAAGCTTCGAACGCCCGTAACTTCTTCGTTACTCAACCAAATCAAGTGATCCAAACATGAAAGTTGTAGTACTCAAAAAGACTAAGAGAATGGTACCTCGCACGACATCTAACTCGCCGTGGTTTGGCCAGAAAACGCCTCGAAAGGTGGCTGTCCGTGGGAGAGCTGTCAACTCGCCGGAATTTCTGGGTAAACTTTAAATGAGTATAACTTCTTCAATATTCGACGAAATTGGGTGAAACAAAAAGGAAAGTTGTAGTACTCAACGAGACGAAGGGATTGATACCTTGCACTCCGGCCAACTCGTCGTGGTTTGGCCGGAAAATTCCTCGAAAGGGGCCGTGCTCGCCGGAAAATTTGGGAAAGCTTCCCCGAGCTATTTTCTGTGATCCAAAAGCATACACAACTTAAAACAAGCTTTGATCTAACCTTAAAACACATCCCAAGGGTTTTTAGAAGCTTACCAACGTTGGAAAGTCACGAAACTCATCGGGGAAGACGATGAACATGATAAACCGACTCAGTTCACGACTGTTGCACCAATAGAATTCCAGTCTACCTAGGACTCCCAGTCCAACACGGCTTCAGATTCCTCACCGCCTGCCTGCACCGCTTGATGTAGATTAGCTTTTGTCCTACTTGTAATCGTAGTCCTAGTTCTATTTGTATAGTTTGTATTCCTATATATATCAATGCACGAGGCTCACTCAATATAGAGTTGAGATTTACAATTAATATCTTTCAGAACAGTACCGGCCGATTGGAAGAGAAGGGTTTGGGGTGTTCTTTCTTCGTTTCTAAGCTCACTAGGGTCTTAATGGAGATGTTGATGTTGTTGTGATGTTGTTTGTTAGTGAGAAAAGCCCTCGGAATGGGCTGAGATAGAGAGCCAAGAGAGAGTTTAGAGCAGTTCCACCCCACAAAATATTGCCCAGCACCTAGTGAAAATCTTGCCCAGCACCCACAATTTGGACTCCAGCCCGCCCACTTGCCTGGCACCCAGCCCATGCCAAGCAAGAGCCCAGCCTAAATCTGACTGACCCAAGGCCCGGGCAAAATGGTTGGCGCGTGCAGCCCAAACGCCCGCACGGAGAGTAGCCGACATGGCTACTGCAGCACTGCAGCCTGTCGTGCTGCTTTTCAGAGACCCGTGACTTTGGCGACGTGGCTCACCTCCTGCCGTTGGATTTCCAACGGCTAGTTATTCTAGACCGTTGGATTTCCAACGGTAAAAAAAATTTGAATTTTGTTTTTAACGTGGACCGTTAATCTGTGATCCAACGGTCCACAGTTTGTCAGGCAAAAAAAAAAAAAAAAAAAAAAAAGAAAAGTCCCAACGGTCACAAATATGACCGTTGGACATGTGGCTGAATATGGGCTGTTGGATTTCATATCCAACGGTCCAGATTAATTATAACATTAAAATTAATTAAAAATTCTTTAAAAATACATTAAAAATACAAAAAAAAAATTAAAAAAATACAGAAATTTTTTTTACAAATACCTAACAGTTTGTACACTTTCTACACCACATTTCATTATTTTCTACACTTTCTACACCACATTTTGTCATTTTCTACACTTTCTACACTTTCTACATTTCAATATTTTGTACACTTTGAGAGAAAAAAATGAGTTCGTGGAAGAACATTGAAGATATTACTTTGTGTGAAAGTTGGTATCGCGCTACTCATGACCCGATTACGGGTAATGAGATGGATAAGCGATAAATGTGGAGTAGAATTACGAAAGCGTTTTGCGATGTACATGGAGAAAATGCAAGAACTAGTCAAGGTCTTCAAGGTCGTTGGAAAAAGCTCAACGCATCCTTTACTTGTTGGAAAAACACCATCTCTCATGCTTCCGGTAATCTGCACAGTGGGACAAGTTTAGCGGATCAGGTAACAATAATTTTATTTATTTATATGTATTCCACCCGCACCAATCTTTTAATTTATTTAATTTCTTATCAAATATATGTAATTTTTATGTACTATTTTTTATGTAATCTTTTAATTTATTTAATTTATTTATGTAATATATGTAATTTATATGCATTCCACCCGCATCAATATTTGAAATGATTTATTAGTGTTACACCCGCATTTTTTTAATATCATCTTATCCCACATTTTTATAGACACTACAAGCACAATCATTCTACAATTCAAAGAACGGAAACACTTCATTCAACAAATGGGATTGTTGGGAAATCGTAAAAGATTCCCCCAAATACAAAATTGTGCCAATCGGTCCAGAAGTTGTCATGCATAGCGTGGGTCTACACAGTTCGCCAGAACCAGACACGGTCGAACAAGAAGCCGACACATTTGAAGACACCACAGAGGCGCCTGAACAAGTGCCGGAGCCCCAACCCCAACCGACTCGTCATTCCTTAGGCCTCAAGGTAAAAAAGCATCAAAGAAAAAAGGTAGTTCTTCCAGAAATGACTACACTAAATATATGGAGGAACTTGCTCGGCAAGGTGAACTGAACATGGAGCGGGAAAATGCTAGAGAAGAGGGAAAAGCTGCTGCTATGATAGCTTTACTAGCAGCTACTGAGGCCCGTGATGCGGCAGCTGAGAGACAAAGAGAAATACTTAATCGAGAGAACGAGTTGATTAGAGAAGCACTTCATAGAGAAAATGAGATGCTTAGAGATGAAAGGATGGCTCAAGCAGATCGTGACACTATGAACAAGTCTCTAGTAGGACTGTCTCCGAATTCAAAATATTTTTGGACATCGGAAAAAAGAGACGTCGTGCGAAGGAGGCGTGCAAGAGATGAAGAAACAAGTGGAGGGGGTTCTAGCCACAGAAATCCTAGAAACGAAGATCCTACCACCACATATCCTCGCTCCACAGACTTTGTATAATTTTGTATTTATTTGTAGTACTTTATTTAATTTCTTATGTAATTTCTTATTTATTTTAAGAACTTTATTTAATTTGTTATGTAATCTTTATGTAATTTCTTATTTATTTTAAGAACTTTATTTAATTTCTTATGTAATCTTATGCAATTTCTTATTTATTTTAAGAACTTTATTTAATTTCTTATGTAATTTCTTATTTATTTTTAGAACTTTATGCAAATAAAATTTAAAAAAAAATTACATAACTCACCAAATAAAGATTACTTAAAAAAACACCAAATAAAAATACATAACATCCACCATATAAACTTAAAAAAAAAAAAACACACTAAATAAGATTACTTAAAAAAAATACAACACTAAATAAGATTACTTAAAAAAAATACAATTTATTCTTCAACCACAAGCCTCATTTTAATTATCTTCGCCTTCGTGCAATGTCCACTGGTGCTCAATCAAGTCATTCTGGCGGGTTATGTGCCAGTATGGCAGTTGCATTGAAGTATACCGCTGAACGATCAATTCATTGCAATGTCCATCCCGTTCCAACGGCTCGTGTTGCACGGGTTCTTCAGTATTGTCATGAGCACAATAGATACGTGTTCGTGAGTTGTTAAATGGATCCGGTTCGTATTCATCGACGGCATCATAATCATACTCATCTTCAACAATCATATTGTGGAGAATAATACACGTCATCATGGCAGATCGAAGAGCCTCGACATCAAACAATCTAGCTGCAGCCCTGACAATCGCCCAACGAGCTTGCAGGATTCCAAAACAACGCTCGACATCCTTCCTACACGCCTCTGACATTTTGCAAAGTGTTTTTCTTTTTCAGTGTTGGGATGTGGCACTGATTTGACAAACGTATCCCACCTTGGGTAAATGCCATCTGCAAGGTAGTATGATCCCTCATATTTAGTACCATTGACAAAATATGTGCATTTCGACGATTTACCTTGCAGCAGGTTGTCGAACACTGGAGATTGGGCAAGGACATTTATGTCATTCTGAGCTCCTGGAACACCAAAAAAAGCATGCCAAATCCAGGTATCAAAAGAAGCCACCGCTTCCAAAATGATGCTTTTGGCTCCTTTTCTGTCGCCATAAGCTCCTTGCCACGCACTTGGACAATTTTTCCAAGTCCAGTGCATGCAGTCGATGCTTCCAATCATGCCAGGGAAGCCTCGCATCTCACCCTTCCTCAGAAGCCTTCGCATGTCCCTTGGCGTGGGGGTCCGGAGGTACTCATTGGTGTAGAGGGCTTCAATTGCAGAGCAAAACCGCATCAAGGACTCCAGAACAGTTGTTTCCCCCATCCTCGCAATCTCATCCACTTGATCTGCAGATGCTCCATAAGCAAGCATTCGCAAGGCAGCCGTAATTTTTTGCTCGGGAAGAAGACCTAGAACATGAAAAGCATCCTCTTTTTGCACAAAATATGGATCATGGTTGCAAACAGCACTCATGATTTTGTCGAACAAAGATCGTTGCACTCTAAAACGACGTCTAAAAACATGATCTGGGAAAACACTGTTGGGAATAAAATAATCTTCCAAGAGTTCTTTACCTCGTCTTTCCCTTTTTCTACCCAAGTTTGCGGCACGTCTTGGTTTGGCTATCTGACCCACAGCTTGCTGAACACGGCTGGAATGTGAGGCCCTCTGCCTTCTATGGTGATCATCTTCATCCTGCTGCATGAAGAAAGCCTCATCTCCACCTCCATATTCCTGGAGATTGAACAATTCTTCCTGTTGTGCCAACAATCTTTTCTGTTGCTCCTCGTATTGTTTTTGCACTCTCCTTGAAGAAGACATTGTAAAAAAACTCAAGATTTGAAAACGATGAAGAAGGATTTTCAGCTAAAAAGAAGTATTGAGTTTGGTGTGAGGATGGATGTAGAGATGTAGGGTTTATATTGACAAAAAAAAGAAAGGATGAGGTTCTGGACAATGCCACGTGGCACTACGTGATTGGTTGAAAATCTTATCGAAATCTTGACTAAATTATTGCAAACAGGAAGTGACACGTGGCGTGTCGAGATTGGTTGAAAATCTTATCAGAAATCTATCCAAAAAATAGTACGTTCGGATAATGACACGTGGCGCATCGAGATTGGTTGAAAATCTTATCAGAAATCTATCCAAAAAATAGTACGTTCGGATAATGACACGTGGCCTGACAAGATTGGTTGAAAATCTTAGCGGAAATCTATTCACAAAATAGTACGTTCGAATAATGACACGTGGCTTGACAAGATTGGTTAAAAATCATATCCGAAATTAAAACTATTTTATTATTATTATTTTATAAAAAAATTTAATAATATTTGAAATGCGCTGGGTGCCAGCACATTTTGTAGGGGTGGAGATCGTTTGGGCTAGCGCATTTTTAGACTAGGTGCCAGCGCATTTTTTTTAGGGGTGGAGATGCTTTGGCCTATTACTGTTCATTGGAGTCTGTTACTGTTCATTTGAGTGGATAAATGCGCTGAGCGCTAGCACCCAGTCTTAGGGGTGGAAGTGCTCTTAAAGAGAGAGAGAGAGAGAGAGAGAGAGCATTTTCAGAAAAATAAAAGGAAGGGGAGAGAGGGACTCACGGGTCCAAAAAGGAAAAGAAGAAAGGGGTTCGGGTAGAGGAGACCAAAAAGGAAAGAGGACCCCATGGGCACACACATTAAGACCCCAAAACAATTTTAAAAGAGGAAACCCAAACTTACAGAAATTACCAAATAATTTGGGGGTGGGTGTTACAATAGACCCGCTAAAGGATCCGACAAAGTCAAGAGCACCTCTTATTCTTCGAGGTGGTAAAGACAAGGATGCATCGGAGTCGGTATGCAAAAGCTTTAAATGGGGATATGAGTCGGAACCAGAAGAAAAAGATTAGAAGAAAGGCGAAGCGTGCAGCTCAAGAGTGCGTGGATAGAGATGAAGCTGATGCTGATGCAAAAACATCCATTGAGGTAGAGGCATCTCCTAACACAAGATTGAATATGCGTTCTGTCGAAGACCAGTCTACTAGTTCTGTCGGTGCGAATAGATCATCAGATGCTGGTGGGCCAAATGGCTCTCGTCCAGGAAGTCAGGGTAGTAAGAGAAGCAATCGCACTATAAGGCAGAAGTTGTTGGCATCAATTGACCTGAAGTGCAAATTGGTTGATTTTGGGAATGCATGTTGGACGTGCAAATTGGTTGATTTTGGGAATGCATGTTTTTACCCATTGTGATAGCGCTAGCAAAGATGACACTAGAGATGATGAATACGATGATTGATGCTCTCTTTAGAATTATGACAACTCAGTATGGCTCTACAGACACATTAGCATGAAGGTTACAAATCAGCAAGGCAGTTAGTTTGTTGAGATTGTAGGAAGGCTGTTAGGGCTGGTTTGGTATTGTTGTGCTTTGAAACAAAACTGCTTCTGCTGTGCTGTGAGAATAAGCAGCTGTGAAATAAAACAGCAGAGTGTTTGGTAAACTTTTTTGTAAAAGTGTTTTTGAAAAGAAAAAAAAAAGCAGTATTATAGTGTTTGATAAACGTTTATGTAAAACAGATGTGAAAAAAGCTGGTTTTTCAAAGCTAGATTTTGCAGCTTTGTGTTTTTGGCTTTTTTTAACCCAAAACTGTGAAAAAAAACTGAAACTGAACGTTTACCAAACATAAAAAAGCTGCTAGTTTTTTTTTATAGCCACTTTTTCAGAATCACCTCAGTACCAAACCAGGGTTTAGTTTGTTGGGATTTGTAGGGATATAAGGAAGTTGGTTAGTAGCTTATGAGTGAAGCAAAGAATACTTGTATAAATAACAAACACCTCTCTCTCTTTGTAATTCATTCATTGTTCAAGGAATACAATTTTTAGTCATTCATTTTTTCTCTCTAAATTCTCTGCCATTGTTTTTCGTTTTGGTTCTTCTGCCATGTCTTCAGTCAAGAAATGGCATAACATATCTTCAGCCATGTACTACTGTAAAAAATATATCATAGATAAGCATATATGTGTTCAAATATGAACAAGTTCAAAAAAAAAAAAAAAAAAGTCCTGTCATGTCCCACACATAAACATTGTACCAAACAACAGACAAAACAGGGGTAAGTTAGTCATTCAATCTTTTGGTTCCGTTCCGTCCAGCGCGTACCAAACGCAGAACGGAACAACTGTCCTATTCTGTCATGCGCGTACCAAACATAACACGGAACCTTCGTTCTGTCATGTCCCGTCTACATACCAAACGGTACCATAAGGAATAAAGAAGATTCTCGTTCAAGTTTTCCTTCTCATTTTCTCCTTTTGTGGACAAAATTTTTAGACAAAAAGGTAATGCTAGGGAGACTAAATTTGTAGACAAAATTTTGTAAACTAAATGACATGGAAGTTGATGATTGAATTATTATTTAACCTTTGATAAACATGCTCATTTCTATTAGTAACACATCATTTGGTATGCAAATTTAGTATCCCTAGCATTACTCAACATAAAAAGATGTGCGGAAATCATTATTTGAAAATAAATTGTCTCACCTTGCATTACAAATTGGCCCGGGCTCCAATTCCCAAGTTTAAATTTCATGTAAATAGGTTTCATTTCCAAATTTCTATGAGTGAAAGTTTAAAAATAAAAAATTCCGTACTTAAATTCCATTGTCTTTTTAGATTAACCAAACAACAAAATTCACAAATTTGAAAAATTAAAATTTCCGCATCCAAACACAGGAATAGATTCTCATATGCTAATTTATGACACAGTAAGCGTGCAGTTCATCCTTCTAGTAATTAAGACAAGTAGACAACCAACAAAAGTTGTTATTTAACTCACTTACGCTATCACTCTACTCAAAAGAGTTTCTTAATAGCACATTATTGACTAAATTGTCTAGGTTTGTGGATGAGGAACCATTTGGACTGGTGGATTCTTCTGCAAGTTTCTTCCACTGCATGACCTTCATTTTCATTTTCTTACCCTTTTCTCCCTCCATTAACTCTCTAATAAGCTTCTCTACTTCTACTCTTTTGACATAAACAACTGAATTTGGTGGCTTTGAGTTTAGCCATTCAAGGCACTCAGTTTCTTCTCTCCACAGGCTATATCCCATAGCGTTCAAAGGATCTTTTGGTAAGTGATTGAGAAGCAATTGGTGAGGGCCAATGGCATAAACAAGTGGAAGCATTGAAGAGAGAGCATTCAGAACATCTGGCTCCAATGTTTCAAAAGTATGAACAACAACTGCTGAAGCTTTATCAACCCTTTCCACTGATTCCAAACTGAGGTTGAACACGCTGTCGTTTGGATTTGTGGTTCGAAAATTTGTCGGTAGATCCCTTAAACGAATATCCTTCATTCCTGCAATCCAATCTATTACCTTGTCCAAGAAGCCATTTGTCAAACAGCTCTCATCTACATATATAATTAACACTCAAGTAAGAGAAATGAAATTAAATATCATACGTTTAGAAACAAGAGATTAAACAATAGGATGAGGGATGGGCATGGACTCTCCCCGAGCGTGTAGGACGGTACGTTTTGCGTTCTACACCTACTCCGGGGACCTAATATGGTGCAATACACTATTTTAATACCCTACTTTCCACCAAAGTAGGGTATTGTTTATAGCCCATGAAGCTGCCTGCAGAAATAGGAAAGAAGAGTACCAAAGGGAGTCCAATTTCGTCAGCAGCTGTGATTGTAAATGGCATGAAACCAACTCTCAGAAATCCAACTCTCAGAAGACCAATAATCCAACTCAAACTCAAACTAGTAATCCAACTCTCAGAAATCGTGAATCCTTGACCACGGGCAATGTTAATCGAAACTTTGTAGATTCTCAACATATTCTGTCTAAAAATTTCAACGCCAGATCTTCTACAGAGTCGTAATCCTTTTATCAACTACTCAGTGTTTGCTATAAAGGAAGGTAGGAATGCAATTCTATACTAGAATGTGAAAAAATGGAGGCATTCCTTCCACACATGCGACCCACTGGTAATGAGGAAACAAACTCACTAACAAATTGTCATGTCATGCTTGCATAACTCACTAAATCATACTGTTTGGTCAAGTCAGCTAAACGGCAGAGGTGCTTTAAGCTAAGGAGCAGACTGGGATGGTCAGGTAGGTGACAATCTCCTCTGGTATGAAAATCCCAAGGAGAAACAGAAACAAAACGCATAGCAATATCAACATGGGCAAATCAAATGATAGTACAGTTAATAAAGATTGAGTCTAGCTAACAAACGGAAAGAAATCAGACACAGTTGAATTATCTTAACTTCATAGGCAGAAATCTAGGACTATCATCGACGAAGATGCATTTTCGAAAGAAATATACAAGGCAAGGAGCATATCAGCGAATGTTGACATCAATTGTCAATAAAGTAACAGAGTGAGGTAGTATTATCTTAATTACGACATTACAAACTGACTAAAATCATTTTCCGAAAATAAATTATCTCACTTGGCATTACAAACTGACGCGCAGGTGGGTGTTTCCGTACGGACCACAAGAATTTCTTACCACTCTTTTCCAATCCAACTGCAATCTCTCTCAGTTGGGCCTCATCAAAACTTCCAAAGCTCCCGAAGCAGAGGAACACCAATGATTTCGGAGGCTGATCATCAAGCCACGTCATGATCTTTCCAAATTTGGCCCGATGAGACGGCTGCACATGATGCTCACCAATCAAGGGTCCCACCGTGTAAACAGGAGGGATATCTCAGTCTCACAATCCAAAAGTGAGCCAACCGCATGGGACTCCAGCTCAAAATTGTGTTGACGACTATATACCCTTGGTTTCCTTGAGCCTCCTAGCATTGTTTGCAAAGCAACTGTACCCGGTGTCCATGTAAGCAAACGAAGGAAGCACATTTGCAGGAACTGGGTTGACATAACTCGGCACAACAGACTCAGGGTCTGCTGGTTTGAAAACTGTGCCGAGTCGGTCATTCAGATAAGATGGAACCTTGAACTCATTGGCTACGTCAATCATGGTGGTGCAGAACATATCAATAACCAAACCCGAAACGAAGGAGTTGGGCAGAACATGGTCAGCCATGGCGTCTCTGACGTGGCACTTGTAGTTCTCTATGTAAACTGTGGCGTATTTCTCCACAGATTGTTGAAGAATCTCGAATGGGCGCTTCACACTGGGAAGGTCTATGATTTTTATGTGGGCGTGGGAGACTGCAAGTGAACGAGCAGTGCTAGGGTTTGAGTCCAAAATAGTGGAGGATTCATATGGTGGTTTCATGACAAGAATTGTGACAGAGAATTTATCACAACAGTCGAGTAATCGTTTCGAAAACTCTATGCTTGATACAAGATGACCAACCGCCGGTGTCAGAACAAACACCAGCTCTGATCTGTTCATTCTGCGTATGTTGAGATGGTACAAATTAATTTTAATTGCGTCTTGATATAAATTTTGGTAGGAGTGGTGTGTGAATGAAGGACGAGGAAACGTCTTACATTTTATGTCGCATCTTGATATAAATTTTGGTAGAGCTGTCTGATGAAGGATGAGGGAACGTCTTACATTTTATGTGGTATA
This sequence comes from Cotoneaster glaucophyllus, assembly GCA_036320875.1. Taxonomy (NCBI): domain Eukaryota; kingdom Viridiplantae; phylum Streptophyta; class Magnoliopsida; order Rosales; family Rosaceae; genus Cotoneaster; species Cotoneaster glaucophyllus. Next base: position 10,230,862 of record CM070064.1, on the reverse strand, counting down.
GACAAATTATGAAGAGAAACAAAATGTGTATTTTTTTTTAGTACATCAATATTTTACAGATGAGGAGTTTGGCAAAGTCACACAATGGGCAACCTAATTTGGTATCGAATTCACTATCCATGAGATTCGAACCTACGACCTCTCACTTCCAAGTGAAGAAGAATACCACCGGATCATAGTATTTTGAAAACGAAATTGAAGAAATCAATTTCATTCACATAAGGACCAAGAACCAGAAGTTACATGGAATCGGAAAAGCGAGGAAACTTCTACATCGGATGCTAATTGGCTTGATTAATGAAACTTCCAATATGGTGGCCAGTTCACTTCAGGTTAGCCAGCATGTAAACTTACAATATGATGGCCAGTCCACTTCAGGTTAGCCAGCATGTTGTTTATGGCTCTACTAGAACATTGTAAATGGGCATAAACTCAAGGTAAATCTTTCTTGCCCATATCGATGGTGGAGGTAGACTCAGCAAATTAAGGGACCAGGAACAAAAATGTAATTAATTTGACAGACATGCTCAGTTTAATATTTTTTTTATTAAATAAAGTTATTAGAAGACTATTAATTAAAATTCAAAATTTTGAAGCCTTTGTTAGTAGCTTTTCTATAAAAAGGAGATATGTGTAAGTTTTTATGTATACATTTTTAATTTAATGACACAGAACGTCACATAACAATATACCGATGCCATGTAAATTGTTCTTATATAGATGGCATATCATTTCTCCATTTGCTACCTCACTTCATACATCAAGCACTACAAGTGGTTTCACTTTATTTTCGATTGGACCATATGATCATGAGATTACAATTGGACTAGGAGGAGTTGGCAAGGCAACGGTCCATACGCCGGCCACCATAAAGGATGTGATTTGATACAATAACGCCCATATATTGAGGATTTTGTAATCTCATAAAAAAAAATCCTTGAGATTTTCAAAATTACAATAGCTTTCCTTTAAGTATAAAATTGATTTCACAAAACTCCATTTACTAAAATTTCATCCGAAAACTTGTCATATCATAAAAAAAAAAAAAAAAAATTAATGAAAAGGGCTTGAAAAGTTTTAGTTTTAATAAAAAAACCATGTTATAAGTTTTGTTTAATAAAAAACCATGTTATAAGTTTTAGGTTTAATAAAAAACCATGTTATAAGTTAAGTCACTGTTTCTGGATTTTGGTTCTTTTCGACGGACACTGTTTCTGGAATGTAAAAATAAACTATTTCTGGATTTTAAGTAACACTGTTTCTGGTAAGTCACTGTTTCTGATTTTAAGTAACACTGTTTCTGGAATCTAAGTCACTGTTTCTGGAATTTAAGTCACTGCACTGTTAGTTTATTTCCAGCGACAGTGTTAGTTTTCCAGAAACAGTGTTATTTTTCCAGCGACAATGTTAGTTTTTCCAGCGACAGTGTTATTTTTCCAGCGACAGTGTTAGTTTTTTGCAGAGACAGTGTTATGTTTTTCCAGCGACAGTGTTAATGTTCATTTTCTTTCCAGATACAGTGTTTGTTTGTGCACGACCCAAAGGGCTTGGTGTGGTTGCTGCTCGCCGGAGCTAAACGGAAGGGAAGGCAGAATTTCGGCCGGAAAGTTGGACAAACTTTAAACGCTCATAACTTTGTCAATACTCAACAAAATCAAGTGATTCAAAAACGAAAATCGTAGTTCTCGAAGAGACGAAGAGAATGTTACCTTGCAAGATGGCTAACTCGTTGTGGTTTCACCGGAAAATGCCTCGAAAGCCTCGGAGGTCGCCGGAAACCGGGTAAGATTCAAATGGATATAACTTCTTCAATACTCAACGAAATAGGGTGATTCAAAAAGGAAAGTTGTAGTACTCAGCGAGACGAAGAGGAGGAGGAGGATGAGGGCCAAAGGAGAGCCCATGAGTGACTGGCTGGTGGTCGAGCTGTCTGTTGTTTTGGTGGGTTTTACTTTGTTCTGGGATGATTTTTGGTTAAACAAAGTTATAGGATGGTTTTTGGTTAAAATAAACTTAGTTCAAGACCTTTATATTAAAGCTCCCTAAAAAAAAGTTATGAGATTACACAAACACCCCTTCAAATAATCTCATCAAATTTATTACTTTTTCACATAATCGTCCTGAGGTTAAGGATTAAATCTTTATTCGGTTGGACAAAAAAGGAGACTATTGGCACTACGTGCAAAGAAACTTGAAATTGCAAGTAACACAAGAAGAATATAATAGATAACTGGAGTTTGAATCGAAGGATCTTCGGCTAAACCTCTGAGTTGCCACGAGCACTATGTTCACCAAGGGTGACAAAAAAAGAAAAAGATATAGGAGGTGTAAAAGAGTAATAGGCCTCTCAAGTATGTCAAGTTGCTATATCAATTGAGAGCATATTCTGGATGTTCCATTGTTACACACTTTTAAGTATTATTTCTCTCTCTTGTAATTTCTATTGTTAAATATATCATGGGCTCATCAAAATTCCCACACATCCAATATCGCACGTATCGGATGAAAAGTAAAGGGATTAAAAATAGACTTGTCCACGTTAGATAGCCAGGTCATCCACTTAATTTTCCTATTACACATGTCAAAGGGTGCAGTTCTAATCTCTCCAAATAACACGTTTCTTTGGATCCAGCCATCCAGGGCGCTTGCTGATCGAGGTGAAGAAGCTTAATTAGCAGAACTGCAGATAAGCATCGAGGGCAGCCAAAATAGGAGATGAAAGAAGTTTTCAAGGGAAGAAGATTACACCATCTTCAAAGGAAATGTCAAATTATAATTGATGACTGATATGGCAATCTGAAGTCTTATGTCAAATTTTGTACTTCTCCCACAGAATTGTCAAATATTATTTTATTATTTAAATAGAATTTTAAATGCTTGTAATTATTAAAAAAAATTCAAATTTTTTATTGGTTCAAATGTTAGTGGAATAAGAGACCCACGATTAAAACGAATTAAAAATAAATTTGACATTGATGTCAAATTTGATTCCAAATCACAAAGCCTTCAACTCCAGTCAGCAAATAACACTACAGTTAGAGAGACTTTTGATGTCAAATATGTCTTAAGATTGTCTTAAAATTGGGTCTAATTGCTATAATAAATCACATAGAAAATCAAGTAATAATTCATGCAATTATATATCATAATAATGCGTGCACATAAGTAACCAATGTTAAATGAACATGATATAATGGATTAGAAAAACCTAGAAAATACGGTCGAGGCAAGTGTTGGACACTTTGTCCTTAAGACAAGTTTACGCCCCACTACGGTGCTCACGGTTGATCGGCGCATGTCTCCCAAGATACAACGACCACGTCCTTGTAATAGTAGCACTCCAAATCACAAGGCTCCATGAACCACGATTGTGTTGAAAACTCTCTCATATGGACTCAATGAGACTCTCTAATATTTAATGCACTATTTGTATGTATGATGAATTGTTATATAGTGATTATAGGGGCTTCCCTATTTATAGAATGTAAGATACCTCTTTGGAAAGCATGTGACTATTCATGAAGAGTCAAAAGTTGCAACTCTTCATTTAAGTAGACACATCTTTCTACCAAAATGCTCCACTTCTAATTTCCATTCAATTAATAAATTTAATATAATAATATTATTATTAAATTTTCCAACAATCCCCCACATGAATGGAAATTGACTCAATACCATGCAAATGACAATGCAGACACTAGAGAGAGAATTCAGTGGGAAAAGTACCGCATCAGGATAGGTGGCTTTTGGCTTTGAACTGTCCGTAGTGAATTACTATCGGATTTACTTGGCTAATCAGTGAACGCGATGTCTTGAACTGCTTAGCCGTTTGTGTAAACCAAGACAATAGTAATCACACAATACCCTTCCAGACACGCCGTGGTTGCTCGGTTGTGTTCATTTTGGCCCTGAACAATTCTTGGTTTCTCATGAGTGCTTTTAGAGAACTAAACCCTTCAAAAAATTCTCACAGGAACGGCCTCATTCCTCACTCAAGATAGGTGACTTCCCATTAAGAGTATTCTGCAATACCCCACTTGTTATTTCCAAGTATAGAAATCATTAAAAGCAAAGCTTATCCTAAATATGCTGCAGATAGCACTGTTTCATCATAGGACATGGGTAGGAGGTAATCTCCGTAGTGCTGCCATTGAATCATCCACAATTCGGTTGTCCCTTTGAACCTAGATCCTGGGATCTCCAGTCAGCTAGGTTAGGTTGCCATTATGACGATTCTTAAAGATGTAGGCTTTTAACCCATTCCCCTCGATGATACAACTTACTCCCTAGTCAAACCTTTAATTAATTGGATCCACTAGGTTGATGACTATCACTTATGGTGCGCACCTCCATTTATGAAATTATATTTCATTCGAGAGTAGTTGTTTTCCAATGTTAAGTCCTTCAAAACATATGTTAGGAGTAATTTGCTAATACTCAGGTACATTCCCCCACATTTAAGGTATTTGCTAGAAGATCTCCAACCTTTCAATACCTTAAAATTACCATTATAAAAATGACATTTTGATTGTCTCATTCAATTAGCAAATTATATTTCCATTCTTCTTAAATAAATCTCATATCTCAAAATTAGATAAGTTACTTCCACAATTCTTTGATAATTGTGGTTAATTTAACGTCATTGTTAAATCAATCACGTTTTTTTTTTTTTTAGGAAGTAGGAAACAACTAAGATAGACCTTATATATCTATCTTCTTAGGCCTTTATGCCTCACTAGCCATTATGGAAAAAGCACGTCTTGGCTTTCATCCTTTCCGCACTATGACTAATATACATGACCCAATGGCCATATCCATTAATATGCTTACTTAAAAAGTATCATCATGCATGTCTAATACAATTATGCGAAATGCCCCACACATTTTTAGTGTCGTCTTTTCCTTTGTGAAAGACCCCCACAATTTCAAGATTATTTCTCTATATTGATATCATTTTGAATAACACTCAATAATATTCATTCCATCATTGACATGGCAAATGCATCACTCTCCTCGGTAAAGAAGCAAAACACATAAACTAATGCTTCTCAAGAAATCTTCCAGAAAGTTAAGTGTTGCATCATATATGACTACAGTCATATATAATTGTTCGTAATAATATGATGATATCATTCTAGGCCTCTTGAAATTGATGAATTAATCTCTTTGAAGAAATCAGATAAATGATTTTGCAACATTATTATCACTATATGATAATACATCCAGTCGGTATGTAGAAGTTTACATACCAGCCCATAAACACGTATTCAAATTTAAGAATGGTAATGACTAGTTGGAAAGGTTGTACCCTTTCACTGTCAAAAGCAGCACTTCAAATGGCATGCTTTTTCCTTGGAATCTCATAAGGTAGATTCCACCTTTTGGTTTGTCAATTAGTCGCATCTTTTTGCATCTTAACCGCCACATGGTTCTAAATGTCCCAAAATTCTTGACTCAAATGAATATAGAACCGTCAGGCCGCGGTCTCACCGATTTCTCTTTTATCTAGAATGTGAGATCCCACATCGCCCAGGGAAGTGATCCTTATATGTATATTCTCATCCCTACCTAGCACGAGGCCTTTTGGGAGCTCACTGGCTTCGGGTTCCATGGGAACTCCGAAGTTAAGCGAGTAGAGCGCGAGAGCACTCCCATGATGGGTGACCCACTGGGAAGTTCTCGTGTGAGTTCCCAGAAACAAAACCGTGAGGGCATAGTCAGGGCCCAAAGCGGACAATATCGTGCTACGGTGGTGGAGCGGTCCCGGGATGTGGTGGACCCCGGGTCGGGATGTGACATAGAATCTCCGACTGATCAATTGTGATGGAGTTCTACAGATACCATATATATTTTACAGAACGCCCAATGATTCATTTCAGGACTCCACACATATGAATGCAACAAATCAAGGTATGCATCTAACTATCATACTAATTTCACACCATTCTCATCACATTTCAGTTGTCTTGGTGTTGCACACATGAGGCTTCGAAACATGTAATTCTTTCCCAGAATATAAGTGCATGCACAAAATAAAAGGGAACTATTATATTAAAGCAACAACTCCCCATGCGTATAGAAGATGAATATATACACAGACCAAATACAGTTCAACACCATAGTTTTTCAATATATCATCATGCCTTATGACATTTTCATTTCTGAAATGATAAAACCTTAACAGTTATTGAGTTCCAAACCGTTTGACATGCAAAACAACATGATCCATTGTCCAAATGAATGTATTATACTATGTTAAGACACCAATCCAAACTATTGTAAGAGATACGTATATTCAACAGTACGCAAAACCCATCAAATGTAAGCAGCAGTGTAACTTTTCAATCAAAGCAAATGCAATTCATTCATCTACTAAATGAATATATCTAAAACTGATTGTCAAAAAGAAACGAATCTAAGTTTCTTAATATAAGTACTTTGTGAATCACGTATAGCAAATAAACCTGTAAACTTGTGTTAAGATTGTCTTAAGATTGTCTTAAAATTGGGTCTAATTGCTATAATAAATCACATAGAAAATCAAGTAATAATTCATGCAATTATGTATCATAATAATGCGTGCACATAAGTAACCAATGTTAAATGAACATGATACAATGGATTAGAAAAACCTAGAAAATACGGTCGAGGCAAGTGTTGGACACTTTGTCCTTAAGACAAGTTTACGCCCCACTACGGTACTCACGGTTGATCGGCGCATGTCTCCCAAGAAACAACGACCACGTCCTTGTAATAGTTGCACTCCAAATCACAAGGCTCCATGAACCACGATTGTGTTGAAAACTCTCTCATATGGACTCAATGAGATTCTCTAATATTTAATGCACTATTTGTATGTATGATGAATTGTTATATAGTGATTATAGGGGCTTCCCTATTTATAGAATGTAAGATACCTCTTTGGAAAGCATGTGACTATTCATGAAGAGTCAAAAGTTGCAACTCTTCATTTAAGTAGACACATCTTTCTACCAAAATGCTCCACTTCTAATTTCCATTCAATTAATAAATTTAATATAATAATATTATTATTAAATTTTCCAACAAAATATGCACAGTGATATTCTATCTAGGATTTTGACATCTCCATTGAAAATTCTCTTAGCATTCAAACAAATTAAGGTAAGGGAGACGAGGAATCAAAATAGGATTTGATTTCCTCTAAGACGAATGCTTGCTACATTCTCCACTTGCCTTCCCCTATTTGTCTTTCCCACTAAATAGATTCCATTTGGATTTATCTTACTCTCAAATCTATGTTTAAATTGTCTTTCTTATCTTTTCACTATTGCCCCTAATTAAATCTCATATGTCAACTAAATCATTAAATTATCTACTAAATTTGACAAATTTGCTTTAATCCTGTTTGTGTTTTTCTTCTTTTCGATGTTCTGCATTTAAATACAAATGAGTACTTGTGGCTTCTAATGTCATGTTGCTTTTTTTTTCTTCGAGTTGATACATAATATAATACATGTTTAATGCCTAACAATGGGTGTATAATTTAATGATGGGGTTTTTCAACTTTAATCTTTCATGAAGATTAAAATTTAATAAAAATTTGGTGTTAGATTGAATATTGATTTTAATCTTTTAATGTGTGCTTAATTCAAATTCATATTATAAAACAAAAATAGATATCTTATTTAATGTCATTACATTAAATTTTAAATTTATTATTATACACATTTTAATTCATTAATTTGATCTAACTTCCTCTAATTAGTGTACCTAAAACGTACATATCATAATATATTTTACTAAATTAGTGTACCGAAATGTCCATACCTAAATATATTGTAATAAATTAGTGGCACATAAGAAAATATGTAAAAACATAAGTGTACCGAAAATTTCGTACCTAATCTAGTGTACTGAAATGTCGATACCTAAATATATTATACTAAACCAGTGTACCGAAATGTCCGTACCTAAACATATTATATTAATGTGGTGTACCAAAATATTCGTACCTAAATATATTGTAATAAATTAGTGGCACATAAGAAAATATGCAAAAACATAAGTGTACCGAAAAATCTCTACGAAAATATTTTCTTATATAAAATACTTACCGTAATAAGAATTAAAATTTATAATATTTTCATAAAATTTAATATACGAACACCATAAAATTATAAGTAAAAAAGGGGAAATTGAATACATATGTTGGCATTAAATAGAGTTTAGGGACTAAAATCAATTTTTAATCTTGCATAAGATATTTTTCTAAACTTCATCTTATTTAAGGATTAAAATCTAATTTTCTATTTAAGGATTGACGAGAAGCTAGAAGAATTACGTTGAAAAATTATTGTATGGTATTGCAATATTACATGTTTTATACAGCTGACCAGATATATTCTTACTGATGACTTCTAGTTTTTCTTAGTAGCACTTGATTCACTAGCATGTCTAAGATTTTGGATGAAGAACCATGTGGACCAGTAGCTTCTTCTGCAAGCTTCTTCCACACCATGACCTTATTTTTCATCTTCTTACCCTTCTCCCCATCCATTAACTCTCTGACAAGCCTCTCTACTTCATCCCTCTTCACATCATTACTAATTTCCATGCCAATGCCCCATTCAGTGCAACTATAGCGGCAGTCCATCTGCTGGTCGCCGAAGAATGGCCAACAGAGCATAGGCACTCCTGCAGTGAGGCTCTCAACGGTTGAATTCCAACCGCTGTGTGTTAAAAATCCTGCCACTGATGGGTGGTTAAGGACTTGCTCTGGTGGGCACCAACTCGCAATGAGACTTCTTTCTTTTGTTTCATCCACAAACTCCGGCGGCAAAAGTGCTGATTGGCCAATAACCAAATCAGGTCTAATTACCCAAAAGAAGGGCACCTTGCTGTTTGCAAGTCCCCAGCCAAACTCGACAAGATGTTCAGGTGTCATAACTGTTATACTGCCAAAATTCAGATACACAACTGAGTTTGGCGCCTTAGTGTTTAGCCAGTCGAGGCATTCTGTTTCTTCTTTCCATAGACTGTATCCAATATTCAAGGGGTGATCTGGTATTTGATTGAGATGTAATTGAAGAGGGCCAAGTGGATAAACAAGTGGAAGCATAGCTGAGAGAGCTTCCAAAACATCTGCCTCTAAGGCATCAAAAGTATGAAGAACAACTGCAGAAGCTTCATGAACTCTATCAGTTACTTCCATCATGAAGTTAAACATGATATCGTCGGGATCCGAAGTCCGAAAAAAAAATGAAGAAGAAGAGAATTTCAATTGCATGTTTAGAAACAAGGAATTAAGAGCGAGCCATAAATTAATTAAAGCTTCTGTAGTTGTATATATAATATATTTTACCTTTGAGTGGTGCCAGGCCTTTTTCCATCAAAACACGAAATTGTATAACTCCCATGAAGCTGCATGCCGCAATAGTGTAGAACAGCACTATAGGGACTTCAATCTCTTCAGCGGTTGTGATTGTGAACGGGGACATCAAACCATCTGAAACTATGCAAGTTACTGAAGGATTAATGGATGTTGATATGGCAGCACTGTTGAGATTCATTAGTAGTTCACGAAAGGGAGCCAATAATTTTTGTTTTCTGATTGAATCACAAAGCAATGGGACATCTTGGGTGGCATCTTCATCTGAATCTGGAAGGCCGTCTGGGATGGCTGCAAACTGGAAATCAGGTGAGCCATCAAGGGAATTGGGGCTCAGAGATTTTAGAAAGCGCTTGTGGTTGTACTCAGTGTTGACAAAGGTAATATGAAAACCTCTATGGTGGAGGAGCTTTGCAAATTTAAGCATGGCCTTGATATGGCCTTGAGCTGGAGCCGGAATGCAAACAGCATGAGGCTTAGTAGCTACTGCTGTGGGATCCATTTGAGGTTTTGTGTTTGCCTTGCATTGCTTGCACAAATGCAGACTGTTTATAACTTTATAGTGCTACTGAGCTACTTTTCTCCTCAGCTACCTTTCCCTCCATGTATGTTATTTCTTGCTTGTCAAGTTGAATCTGATTGATCATTATAATTAATATAAATTAAGGAAAGTTTTCCAGGATTTGTAGGTTACTCATGAAAATAGTTCTCTTTTAATCTTTTTTTTTTGGGGGGATTTGTAGGCATACTTTTTTTTTGCATGAGTACCCTTCAATTTGGACAAAATAAGGAATTTGTCATCCATTTCTTCATTTTAAATGCCTTCAATATAGTGAATAATCATACCCAAGCCAATGCTCTCTATCATGTTATTATTTTAGTCCCTAATGCAATGGCCGTAGCTAGTTTTATTGAGACAATGTCCTGTCTTACTTCTCTCTCTTTTCTGTTTACTTTTTTTTCAGTCTGCTTGTATATATCATGTATGTGTATTTGGTAGTTGTTAAGATCAGCAATAAGAACACCCGCAAAAGTTTTTATTATCAATAATAATATCCTTATATATATGCATAACATTTACTGGATCGATCCCATTTTGCACCTAACATGTCATATTTGATTCCTCTCTCTTGAATTATCAAAATACATACGGTACCATACCCATAAATTAGGTTTTTTTATTTGATAAAGATAAGGTCATAACCTATTTTTTTGCTTTTATGTCAAATGATGATACATTTTGAGTCATGTTAGGCGGGCTTGTAGTTCATACAGATGTGAAATATAGATAAGCTAATTTGTTAGTGCAGTTTCATACTCTCACTTACACTCAAATTATACTACATATATTTAGGTTTTTTATATTTTGATAAAAATTCCTAGAGACTTTTGAATTTACATTAGCACCCCTTGGGTTTAAAATTGATTTTCAAAAAACCTCATCTGTTAAAATTTCATCCGAAAATTTATCATATAAAAAAAATTAAAATTTTACCCTTAGAGGTAATTACAAACCCCTTGAAATAACCCCTTCAAATTACTATTTTTCACATAATCGTCATGAGGTTTTAACCATTACAATATATAAATAGATTATGACCTTACAAAATTGAAGGAGCCAAACCTCTGAGTTGCCATGAGCACCATGTTCATCAAGAGTGAGAAGAAAAATAGATGTGAAAGAGTAATAGGTCTCTCAAATATGTCAAAAGAGCATATTTTAGATGTTCGATTGTTGCACACTTTTGAGTATTTTTTCTCTCGTTATTTCTATTGTTAAGTATATCATGGGCTCATCAAACTTCCAATACATCCAATATCGCATGTGTTGGATGAAAATAAAGGGATTAAATTAGCCTGGTCATCCCCTTAGGCCATCTCCAACCAAAGGGGCCAGAGGGCCGAAAATGGCCCTAAAACCGTCTCCAACCGAGGGCTAGGCCAGAGGGCTCTAGAATCTGGGAGGGCCCCAGGGAATCGGAGAGGGCTGGAGGGCTGGCTGTGCTTGGCCAGCCAGCCAGCCCGGGGCTGGCTCTTTTTTTTTTTTTTAAGGCTTTTCTTTGCTGTCGGTTAAAACCGACAGCGTTAAGGACAAACAATTTTTTTATTTATTTATTTAGTATTGCTGTCAGTTACAACCGACAGCAATAGTTTGAATTTTTGTTAACTCCAACGGCTAGTTGAGTCACTAGCCGTCGCTTCACTTTTTTTTTTCTTTTTTCTTTTTTTTTTAAATTGCAGCTGTTTGTTGTATTTTTTTTAAAAAAAATTTAAACATTTGCTTCTCAATTTGCTTCTCAATTTTTTTTCAATATTTCTCAATTTTTCCTTCTTCAATATTTCCTTCTCAATTATTTTCAATATTTCCTTCTTCATTATTTCCTTCTTTAATATTTCCTTCTCAATTTTTTTCAATATTTCCTTCAATATATTTCTCAATATTTCCTTCAATATATTTTCCAATATTTCCTTCATCTCTAACATTTGAATTTAAGTTGTAGCTTTAAAATAATAAATTATGTTTGGCCCTATGGCCCTTTGGCCCTCGGTTGGAGATGGTTTTTTGTGACAGGGCTAAAACGAGCCCTCTGGCCCTCGGTTGGAGACGGAGGCAAATATGACCCTGTACTGTTCATTAAAATATTAATATCTTGGAGAATCTTTGAGGGCTAGAGGGCTCAAACGAGCCCTCTGGCCAGCCCTCGGTTGGAGATGGCCTTAGTTTTCCCAGTACACATGTCAAAGGGTGCAATTCCAATCTTTCAAAATAACACGTTTCTTTGGATCCCGGGCGCTTGCTGATCGAGGTGACGAAGCTTAGCAGAATTTCAAATACGCATCAAGGGCAGCCAAAATAGGAGATTAAAGAAAGTTTCAAGAAAAGAAGCTTAGCAGCCAAACAAATTAACGTAAGGGGAGACGAGGAATATTCAAAGTAGGAATTTATTTTCTATAATTTGCTTTAACCCTGTTTGTGTTTTCCTTCTTTTCAATGTTGTGCATTTAAATATTAATGAATACTTCATGTTGCTTTTTCTTCGAGTTGATACATTATATAATACATGTTTAATGCCTAACAATGCGTGTATAATTTAATTAGTGACGAGGAGCTAGACGAATTAAGATGAAGAATTATTGTATGGTACCGCAATGTAATCAAAGTAGGATTTGATTTTCTCTAATTTCTGTACAGTGTTCGTGTTTATCTTCTTTCCTATATTATGCATTTAAATATTAATGAAAATTGTGCTTTAGCTTCATGTCAACATCTCTCCAACATGATTATTGTAGTAGGAATTGTTAGTTTTCTTAGAACAAGGCTAGAGAGAGGGGCTATTTTTTTTTATTGATTTTACATATAATATAATACATATGGTTAATTAGTGCTATTTTTTCTATTGCGTGTAAATATAATGGCTGATGATGAGAGTTGGAAATAGAAATGTCGTGAAAGTGAAACTATAGGACAAATGATTTTGTGGATTGAAATATCGCTACGTTAAATATTTTGGCTAGTAATCAAGAGGATTGTCTGATCAACAACCATTTGGTGTCTCAATAATACTTTTTTTTTTGTCAAAATTATATAGTAGTATTTAGGATTGTGTTATTTACACATCATTTTTTTACTTTCACACTCGTCTCAATCTTTAGTCATTGAATTGAATGAACTAAAAAAAATCAAAAAATAAATATTAACAAACAACGTGTCAGAAGTAAAAATGGATGTTGATAGCATCATCCTACTGTTTATATAGCCACAGCCGATTATTATTTGAGGCGATGAATAACAATAACAAAACATCGCCAGAGCTAAAGGAAGAAATACATGACCAGAAATATTCTTACGGATGACATCTAGATTTTTCCCAGTAGCACTTGATTCACTAACATGTTTAAGTTTTTGGATGAAGAACCATGTGGTTCAGTAGCTTGTTCTGCAAGCTTCTTCCACATCATGACCTTATTTTTCATCTTCTTACCCTTCTCTCCCTTCGACTAACTGTTTGACAAGCTTCTCTACATCATCCCTCTTCACATCATTACTAATCTCCATGCCAATGCCCCATTCATTGCAACTATAGCGGCAGTCCATCTGCTGGTCGCCAAAGAATGGCCAACAAAGCATAGGCACTCCTGCAGTGATGCTCTCCATGGTTGAATTCCAACCGCTGTGTGTTAAAAATCCTCCCACTGATGGGTGGTTAAGGACTTGCTCTTGTGGGCACCAACCCGCAATGAGACTTCTTTCTTTTGTTTCGACCAAAAACTCGGGCGGCAAAACCGCTGATTGGCCAATAACCAAATCAGGTCTGATTACCCAAAAGAAGGGAACCTTGCTGTTTGCAAGTCCCCAGCCAAACTCGACAAGATGTTCAGGTGTCATAATTGTTATACTGCCAAAATTCACATACACAACTGAATTTGGCGCCTTAGTGTTTAGCCAGTCGAGGCATTCTGTTTCTTCTTTCCATAGACTATATCCAATATTCAAGGGGTGTTCTGGTATTTGATTGAGATGTAATTGAAGAGGGCCAATTGCATAAACAAGTGGAAGCATAGATGAGAGAGCCTCCAAAACCTCTGGCTCCAAGGCATCAAAAGTATGAAGAACAACTGCAGAAGCTTTATGAGCTCTATCGGTTGATTCCATCATGAAGTTAAACATGCTGTCGTTGGGATCTGAAGTTCGAATAAAGGTTGGGAGCTCCTTTAAACGGATATCTTTCATTCCTGGAATCCAATCTATAACCTTTTCCAGATATCCATTTGTCAAACAGATATCATCTACAACAAGAAAAATTTCATTTACATGCTTAGGAATAAGCAAATAAGAGTTATAGACAAATTAAGCAATTGTTTGAAAAGTTGTATTTATGTCACCTTTGAGTGGTGCAAGTCCCTTTTCAACCAAAGCACGAAATTGTATAACGCCCATAAAGCTGCATGCAGCAATAGTGTAGAACAGCACCATAGGGACTTCAATCTCTTCAGCGGCTGTGATTGTGGACGGCGACATGAAACCATCTGAAACTATGCAAGTTACCGGAGGATTAGTGGATGTTGATATGGCATCACCGTTGAGTTTCATGAGTAGTTCACGGAAGGGAGCCAAGAAATTTTGTTTTCTGATTGAATCACAAAGCAATGTGACATCTTGGGTGGTATCTGCATCTGAATCTGGTAGGCCGTCTGGGATGGCTTTGAATTGGAAATCAGGCAAACCATCAAGGGAGTTGGGGCCCGAGGATTTTAGAAAGCGCCTGTGGTTGTACTCAGAGTTGACGAAGGTAATATGAAAGCCTCTATGGTGGAGGAGCTTTGCAAATTTAAGCATTGCCTTGATATGGCTTTGAGCCGGAATTGGAATGCAAACAGCATGAGGCTTAGTAGCTACTGCTGTGGCACCCATTTTAGATGATATGTTTGCATTGCAGTGCTTGCTCAAACGCGGACTATTTATAGTGCTACTGAGCTACTTTTCAACATCTACTGTTCTGGCTTCCTGTGGAGAAATTTATGTGTGACAAGAACACAAGTGATACACCATGTGTTTTTATGCAAGTGGTGAAAATTTTTATTTTTTAAGTCATTAACTTTCTGACACACAAATCTCACCATTTATATAATGACACGTAATGTACCACCTCGTGTGCTGATCACATTGAAAAATCTCTCCTTCCTGTGCAGAATAGGTTAAGTGAATTTAGAGAGATTTGAAAGAAAATAGGCAAGGTTTTGAAGAAATCATTTTACGGATTGACTAAATAGTAGATTTGGCCGCCAACAAATACCCGTGCAACGAAAAAAATCTATTGAGCAAGACAGAAAGACAGCTATTTGATTACGACTTCACGGCTTTTCCCCTTATCTAATAGAGAAAGAGAAATGCTTTACGGTAATGTAAGGATCAAGAAATCTATAGGGAAGATGCTATACAACAATATTAGTCATTTACCATTAAAATCAAAGGCGGCCCGTCCTTTGTTTTATATTGCTGAAATATTACTTTACCATCTCAATTTTCTTTGGTTATATGCACTAGTTCTTCCATTTTTGTTGATAGTGCTGGAGTTGTTATCTAAATTTCTATAAAAATTGGATGCTGTCTTGTATCTTTGAGTAATTAATTATAGATCGTAAAATCATGGCAGGACCGCAGGAGAAATCATATATGCATAACAAAATTTCTTTGTGATTCATGACCTATTTCTTAGAGCAATTCCACCCATAAAGACTTTTGTGCCAGCATCCAACCCATTTATCCACTCAAGTGAATAGTAATAGACCCTAATAAACATTAAGGGTAAATAGCCAAAATGGTCTCTGAGATTTGTATAACTCATCACTTTGGTCCCTGAAATTCCAAATCGATAAAAGTGGTCCCTAAGATTGTCCATCATCCATCATTTTGGTCATTCCGTTAAAAACTCCGTAACTCAATTTTCAAAGCTTCGTAACTCAATCGTTTCTCAACCAAATTCGACCCATAATATATCAAAATGAAGATAGGAAAGTGTAGAATAAGATTATACCTATTTTGAAGCCCAATGATTGACGGAGATTGCCGGGAAATAGCCTCAAAGTTGACTGGTCCGAAAGAAAACTGGAAAACTCGCCGGAAACTGGGTAAACTTTAAACGTTCATAACTTCTTCAATACTCAACGAAATCAAGTGATTCAAAAACAAAAATCATACTTCTCGACGGGATGAAGAGAATGGTATCTTTTTTGATAGCTAGATCTTGGTGGTTTGGCCGGAAAACGGCTCGAAAGTGGCTAACTCGAGACCAAGACAGCCATTTTCGAGCCATTTTCCGACCAAACCACGGCGATTTATCCGTCTAAAAAGGTACCATTCTCTTTGTCTCGGATTCAGGACATCGAAATTAGCCTAAGAGGAGTCCCGAACGAAATCAGAAAAGTCAACCCGAAGTCAAAGTCAACGGTCAACGTTGACCAAATCAACGGTCAACGTTGACCGGTCAAAGGTCAGACCAGTCAACGGGTCTGGGTTCGGGTCAACGGGTCTTGGGCTTAGGGTTGGATCCGGGTTGGGCCTAAGGAAAGGCCTAGGGCTCAAGAGGATTGGGTTTGGGGTAATTGGGTTGGGTAAATGGGTTGAACCTTGGGTTAATGGTTCCGGTTAACTCCTTTCCAGGCCAAGGTTTGGCCGGTTTCTGGGCAAGCTTCGAACGCCCGTAACTTCTTTGTTACTCAACCAAATCAAGTGATCCAAACATGAAAGTTGTAGTACTCAAAAAGACGAAGAGAATGGTACCTCGCACGACATCTAACTCGCCGTGGTTTGGCCAGAAAACGCCTCGAAAGGTGGCTGTCCGTGGGAGAGCTGTCAACTCGCCGGAATTTCTGGGTAAACTTTAAATGAGTATAACTTCTTCAATATTCGACGAAATTGGGTGAAACAAAAAGGAAAGTTGTAGTACTCAACGAGACGAAGGGATTGATACCTTGCACTCCGGCCAACTCGTCGTGGTTTGGCCGGAAAATGCCTCGAAAGGGGCCGTGCTCGCCGGAAAATTTGGGAAAGCTTCCCCGAGCTGTTTTCTGTGATCCAAAAGCATACACAACTTAAAACAAGCTTTGATCTAACCTTAAAACACATCCCAAGGGTTTTTAGAAGCTTACCAACGTTGGAAAGTCACGAAACTCATCGGGGAAGACGATGAACATGATAAACCGACTCAGTTCACGACTGTTGCACCAATAGAATCCCAGTCACAAATATGACCGTTGGACATGTGGCTGAATATGGGCTGTTGGATTTCAAATCCAACGGTCCAGATTAATTATAACATTAAAATTAATTAAAAATTCTTTAAAAATACATTAAAAATACAAAAAAAATTTTTAAAAAATACAGAAATTTTTTTTATAAATACCTAACAGTTTGTACACTTTCTACACCACATTTCATTATTTTCTACACTTTCTACACCACATTTTGTCATTTTCTACACTTTCTACATTTCAATATTTTGTACACTTTGAGAGAAAAAAATGAGTTCGTGGAAGAACATTGAAGATATTACTTTGTGTGAAAGTTGGTATCGCGCTACTCATGACCCGATTACGGGTAATGAGATGGATAAGCGAGAAATGTGGAGTAGAATTACGAAAGCGTTTTGCGATGTACATGGAGAAAATGCAAGAACTAGTCAAGGTCTTCAAGGTCGTTGGAAAAAGCTCAACGCATCCTTTACTTGTTGGAAAAACGCCATCTCTCATGCTTCCGGTAATCTGCACAGTGGGACAAGTTTAGCGGATCAAGTAACAATAATTTTGTTTATTTATATGTATTCCACCCGCACCAATCTTTTAATTTATTTAATTTCTTATCAAATATATGTAATTTTTATGTACTATTTTTTATGTAATCTTTTAATTTATTTAATTTATTTATGTAATATATGTAATTTATATGCATTCCACCCGCATCAATATTTGAAATGATTTATTAGTGTTACACCCGCATTTTTTTAATATCATCTTATCCCACATTTTTATAGACACTACAAGCACAAGCATTCTACAATTCAAAGAACGGAAACACTTCATTCAACAAATGGGATTGTTGGGAAATCGTAAAAGATTCCCCCAAATACAAAATTGTGCCAATCGGTCCAGAAGTTGTCATGCATAGCGTGGGTCTACACAGTTCGCCAGAACCAGACACGGTCGAACAAGAAGCCGACACATTTGAAGACACCACAGAGGCGCCTAAACAAGTGCCGGAGCCCCAACCCCAACCGACTCGTCATTCCCTTAGGCCTCAAGGTAAAAAAGCATCAAAGAAAAAAGGTAGTTCTTCCAGAAATGACTACACTAAATATATGGAGGAACTTGCTCGGCAAGGTGAACTGAACATGGAGCGGGAAAATGCTAGAGAAGAGGGAAATGCTGCTGCTATGACAGCTTTACTAGCAGCTACTGAGGCCCGTGATGCGGCAGCTGAGAGACAAAGAGAAATACTTAATCGAGAGAACGAGTTGATTAGAGAAGCACTTCATAGAGAAAATGAGATGCTTAGAGATGAAAGGATGGCTCAAGCAGATCGTGACACTATGAACAAGTCTCTAGTAGGACTGTCTCCGAATTCAAAATATTTTTGGACATCGGAAAAAAGAGACGTCGTGCGAAGGAGGCGTGCAAGAGATGAAGAAACAAGTGGAGGGGGTTCTAGCCACAGAAATCCTAGAAACGAAGATCCTACCACCACATATCCTCGCTCCACAGACTTTGTATAATTTTGTATTTATTTGTAGTACTTTATTTAATTTCTTATGTAATTTCTTATTTATTTTAAGAACTTTATTTAATTTGTTATGTAATCTTTATGTAATTTCTTATTTATTTTAAGAACTTTATTTAATTTCTTATGTAATCTTATGCAATTTCTTATTTATTTTAAGAACTTTATTTAATTTCTTATGTAATTTCTTATTTATTTTTAGAACTTTATGCAAATAAAATTTAAAAAAAAATTACATAACTCACCAAATAAAGATTACTTAAAAAAACACCAAATAAAAATACATAACATCCACCATATAAACTTAAAAAAAAAAAAAAAAACACACTAAATAAGATTACTTAAAAAAAATACAACACTAAATAAGATTACTTAAAAAAAATACAATTTATTCTTCAACCACAAGCCTCATTTTAATTATCTTCGCCTTCGTGCAATGTCCACTGGTGCTCAATCAAGTCATTCTGGCGGGTTATGTGCCAGTATGGCAGTTGCATTGAAGTATACCGCTGAACGATCAATTCATTGTAATGTCCATCCCGTTCCAACGGCTCGTGTTGCACGGGTTCTTCAGTATTGTCATGAGCACAATAGATACGTGTTCGTGAGTTGTTAAATGGATCCGGTTCGTATTCATCGACGGCATCATAATCATACTCATCTTCAACAATCATATTGTGGAGAATAATACACGTCATCATGACAGATCGAAGAGCCTCGACATCAAACAATCTAGCTGCAGCCCTGACAATCGCCCAACGAGCTTGCAGGATTCCAAAACAACGCTCGACATCCTTCCTACACCCCTCTTGACATTTTGCAAAGTGTTTTTCTTTTTCAGTGTTGGGATGTGGCACTGATTTGACAAACGTATCCCACCTTGGGTAAATGCCATCTGCAAGGTAGTATGATCCCTCATATTTAGTACCATTGACAAAATATGTGCATTTCGGCGATTTACCTTGCAGCAGGTTGTCGAACACTGGAGATTGGGCAAGGACATTTATGTCATTCTGAGCTCCTGGAACACCAAAAAAAGCATGCCAAATCCAGGTATCAAAAGAAGCCACCGCTTCCAAAATGATGCTTTTGGCTCCTTTTCTGTCGCCATAAGCTCCTTGCCACGCACTTGGACAATTTTTCCAAGTCCAGTGCATGCAGTCGATGCTTCCAATCATGCCAGGGAAGCCTCGCATCTCACCCTTCCTCAGAAGCCTTCGCATGTCCCTTGGCGTGGGGGTCCGGAGGTACTCATTGGTGTAGAGGGCTTCAATTGCAGAGCAAAACCGCATCAAGGACTCCAGAACAGTTGTTTTTCCCATCCTCACAATCTCATCCACTTGATCTGCAGATGCTCCACATTCGTAAGGCAGCCGTAATTTTTTGCTCGGGAAGAAGACCTAGAACATGAAAAGCATCCTCTTTTTGCACAAAATATGGATCATGGTTGCAAACAGCACTCATGATTTTGTCGAACAAAGATCGTTGCATTCTAAAACGACGTCTAAAAACATGATTTGGGAAAACACTGTTGGGAATAAAATAATCTTCCAAGAGTTCTTTACCTCGTCTTTCCCTTTTTCTATCCAAGTTTGCGGCACGTCTTGGTTTGGCTATCTGACCCACAGCTTGCTGAACACGGCTGGAATGTGAGGCCCTCTGCCTTCTGTGGTGATCATCTTCATCCTGCTGCATGAAGAAAGCCTCATCTCCACCTCCATATTCCTGGAGATTGAACAATTCTTCCTGTTGTGCCAACAATCTTTTATGTTGCTCCTCGTATTGTTTTTGCACTCTCCTTGAAGAAGACATTGTAAAAAAACTCAAGATTTGAAAACAATGAAGAAGGATTTTCAGCTAAAAAGAAGTATTGAGTTTGGTGTGAGGATGGATGTAGAGATGTAGGGTTTATATTGACAAAAAAAAGAAAGGATGAGGTTCTGGACAATGCCACGTGGCACTACGTGATTGGTTGAAAATCTTATCGAAATCTTGACTAAATTATTGCAAACAGGAAGTGACACGTGGCGTGTCGAGATTGGTTGAAAATCTTATCAGAAATCTATCAAAAAAATAGTACGTTCGGATAATGACACGTGGCGCATCAAGATTGGTTGAAAATCTTATCAGAAATCTATCCAAAAAATAGTACGTTCGGATAATGACACGTGGCCTGACAAGATTGGTTGAAAATCTTAGCGGAAATCTATTCACAAAATAGTACGTTCGGATAATGACACGTGGCGTGACAAGATTGGTTAAAAATCATATCCGAAATTAAAACTATTTTTTTATTATTATTTTATAAAAAAATTTAATAATATTTGAAATGCGCTGGGTGCCAGCACATTTTGTAGGGGTGGAGATCGTTTGGGCCAGCGCATTTTTAGACTAGGTGCCAGCGCATTTTTTTTAGGGGTGGAGATGCCTTGGCCTATTACTGTTCATTGGAGTCTGTTACTGTTCATTTGAGTGGATAAATGCGCTGAGCGCTGGCACCCAGTCTTAGGGGTGGAAGTGCTCTTAAAGAGAGAGAGAGAGCATTTTCAGAAAAATAAAAGGAAGGGGAGAGAGGGACTCACGGGTCCAAAAAGGAAAAGAAGAAAGGGGGCCGGGTAGAGGAGACCAAAAAGGAAAGAGGACCCCATGGGCACACACATTAAGACCCCAAAACAATTTTAAAAGAGGAAACCCAAACTTACAGAAATTACCAAATAATTTGGGGGTGGGTGTTACAATAGACCCGCTAAAGGATCCGACAAAGTCAAGAGCACCTCTTATTCTTCGAGGTGGTAAAGACAAGGATGCATCGGAGTCGGTATGCAAAAGCTTTAAATGGGGATATGAGTCGGAACCAGAAGAAAAAGATTAGAAGAAAGGCGAAGCGTGCAGCTCAAGAGTGCGTGGATAGAGATGAAGCTGATGCTGATGCAAAAACATCCATTGAGGTAGAGGCATCTCCTAACACAAGATTGAATATGCGTTCTGTCGAAGACCAGTCTACTAGTTCTGTCGGTGCGAATAGATCATCAGATGCTGGTGGGCCAAATGGCTCTCGTCCAGGAAGTCAGGGTAGTAAGAGAAGCAATCGCACTATAAGGCAGAAGTTGTTGGCATCAATTGACCTGAAGTGCAAATTGGTTGATTTTGGGAATGCATGTTGGACGTGCAAATTGGTTGATTTTGGGAATGCAAGTTTTTACCCATTGTGATAGCGCTAGCAAAGATGACACTAGAGATGATGAATACGATGATTGATGCTCTCTTTAGAATTGTGACAACTCAGTATGGCTCTACAGACACATTAGCATGAAGGTTACACATCAGCAAGGCAGTTAGTTTGTTGAGATTGTAGGAAGGCTGTTAGGGCTGGTTTGGTATTGTTGTGCTTTGAAACAAAACTGCTTCTGCTGTGCTGTGAGAATAAGCAGCTGTGAAATAAAACAGCAGAGTGTTTGGTAAACTTTTTTGTAAAAGTGTTTTTGAAAAAAAAAAAAAAGCAGTATTATAGTGTTTGATAAACGTTTATGTAAAACAGATGTGAAAAAAGCTGGTTTTTCAAAGCTGGATTTTGCAGCTTTGTGTTTTTGGCTTTTTTTAACCCAAAACTGTGAAAAAAAACTGAAACTGAACGTTTACCAAACATAAAAAAGCTGCTAGTTTTTTTTTATAGCCACTTTTTCAGAATCACCTCAGTACCAAACCAGGGTTTAGTTTGTTGGGATTTGTAGGGATATAAGGAAGTTGGTTAGTAGCTTATGAGTGAAGCAAAGAATACTTGTATAAATAACAAACACCTCTCTCTCTTTGTAATTCATTCATTGTTCAAGGAATACAATTTTTAGTCATTCATTTTTTCTCTCTAAATTCTCTGCCATTGTTTTTCGTTTTGCTTCTTCTGCCATGTCTTCAGTCAAGAAATGGCATAACATATCTTCAGCCATGTACTACTGTAAAAAAATATATCATAGATAAGCATATATGTGTTCAAATATGAACAAGTTCAAAAAAAAAAAAAAAAAGTCCTGTCATGTCCCACACATAAACATTGTACCAAACAACAGACAAAACAGGGGTAAGTTAGTCATTCAATCTTTTGGTTCCGTTCCGTCCAGCGCGTACCAAACGCAGAACGGAACAACTGTCCTATTCTGTCATGCGCGTACCAAACATAACACGGAACCTTCGTTCTGTCATGTCCCGTCTACATACCAAACGGTACCATAAGGAATAAAGAAGATTCTCGTTCAAATTTTCCTTCTCATTTTCTCCTTTTGTGGACAAAATTTTTAGACAAAAAGGTAATGCTAGGGAGACTAAATTTGTAGACAAAATTTTGTAAACTAAATGACATGGAAGTTGATGATTGAATTATTATTTAACCTTTGATAAACATGCTCATTTCTATTAGTAACACATCATTTAGTATGCAAATTTAGTATCCCTAGCATTACTCAACATAAAAAGATGTGCGGAAATCATTATTTGAAAATAAATTGTCTCACCTTGCATTACAAATTGGCCCGGGCTCCAATTCCCAAGTTTAAATTTCATGTAAATAGGTTTCATTTCCAAATTTCTATGAGTGAAAGTTTAAAAATAAAAAATTCCGTACTTAAATTCCATTGTCTTTTTAGATTAACCAAACAACAAAATTCACAAATTCGAAAAATTAAAATTTCCGCATCCAAACACAGGAATAGATTCTCATATGCTAATTTATGACACAGTAAGCGTGCAGTTCATCCTTCTAGTAATTAAGACAAGTAGACAACCAACAAAAGTTGTTATTTAACTCACTTACGCTATCACTCTACTCAAAAGAGTTTCTTAATAGCACATTATTGACTAAATTGTCTAGGTTTGTGGATGAGGAACCATTTGGACTGGTGGATTCTTCTGCAAGTTTCTTCCACTGCATGACCTTCATTTTCAATTTCTTACCCTTTTCTCCCTCCATTAACTCTCTAATAAGCTTCTCTACTTCTACTCTTTTGACATAAACAACTGAATTTGGTGGCTTTGAGTTTAGCCATTCAAGGCACTCAGTTTCTTCTCTCCACAGGCTATATCCCATAGCGTTCAAAGGATCTTTTGGTAAGTGATTGAGAAGCAATTGGAGAGGGCCAATGGCATAAACAAGTGGAAGCATTGAAGAGAGAGCATTCAAAACATCTGGCTCCAATGTTTCAAAAGTATGAACAACAACTGCTGAAGCTTTATCAACTCTCTCCACAGATTCCCAACTGAGGTTAAACACGCTGTCATTTGGATTTGTAGTTCGAAAGTTTGTCGGTAGATCCCTTAAACGAATATCCTTCATTCCTGGAATCCAATCTATTACCTTGTCCAAGAAGCCATTTGTCAAACAGCTCTCATCTACATATATAATTAACACTCAAGTAAGAGAAATGAAATTAAATATCATACGTTTAGAAACAAGAGATTAAACAATAGGATGAGGGATGGGCATGGACCCTCCCCGAGCGTGTAGGACGGTACGTTTTGCGTTCTACACCTACTCCGGGGACCTAATATGGTGCAATACACTATTTTAATACCCTACTTTCCACCAAAGTAGGGTATTGTTTATAGCCCATGAAGCTGCCTGCAGAAATAAGAAAGAAGAGTACCAAAGGGAGTCCAATTTCGTCAGCAGCTGTGATTGTAAATGGCATGAAACCAACTCTCAGAAATCCAACTCTCAGAAGACCAATAATCCAACTCAAACTCAAACTAGTAATCCAACTCTCAGAAATCGTGAATCCTTGACCACGGGCAATGTTAATCGAAACTTTGTAGATTCTCAACATATTCTGTCTAAAAATTTCAACGCCAGATCTTCTACAGAGTCGTAATCCTTTTATCAACTACTCAGTGTTTGCTATAAAGGAAGGTAGGAATGCAATTCTATACTAGAATGTGAAAAAATGGAGGCATTCCTTCCACACATGCGACCCACTGGTAATGAGGAAACAAACTCACTAACAAATTGTCATGTCATGCTTGCATAACTCACTAAATCATACTGTTTGGTCAAGTCAGCTAAACGGCAGAGGTGCTTTAAGCTAAGGAGCAGACTGGGATGGTCAGGTAGGTGACAATCTCCTCTGGTATGAAAATCGCAAGGAGAAACAGAAACAAAACGCATAGCAATATCAACATGGGCAAATCAAATGATAGTACAGTTAATAAAGATTGAGTCTAGCTAACAAACGGAAAGAAATCAGACACAGTTGAATTATCTTAACTTCATAGGCAGAAATCTAGGACTATCATCGACGAAGATGCATTTTCGAAAGAAATATACAAGGCAAGGAGCATATCAGCGAATGTTGACATCAATTGTCAATAAAGTAACAGAGTGAGGTAGTATTATCTTAATTACGACATTACAAACTGACTAAAATCATTTTCCGAAAATAAATTATCTCACTTGGCATTACAAACTGACGCGCAGGTGGGTGTTTCCGTACGGACCACAAGAATTTCTTACCACTCTTTTCCAATCCAACTGCAATCTCTCTCAGTTGGGCCTCATCAAAACTTCCAAAGCTCCCGAAGCAGAGGAACACCAATGATTTCGGAGGCTGATCATCAAGCCACGTCATGATCTTTCCAAATTTGGCCCGATGAGACGGCTGCACATGATGCTCACCAATCAAGGGTCCCACCGTGTAAACAGGAGGGATATCTCAGTCTCACAATCCAAAAGTGAGCCAACCGCATGGGACTCCAGCTCAAAATTGTGTTGACGACTATATACCCTTGGTTTCCTTGAGCCTCCTAGCATTGTTTGCAAAGCAACTGTACCCGGTGTCCATGTAAGCAAACGAAGGAAGCACATTTGCAGGAACTGGGTTGACATAACTCGGCACAACAGACTCAGGGTCTGCTGGTTTGAAAACTGTGCCGAGTCGGTCATTCAGATAAGATGGAACCTTGAACTCATTGGCTACGTCAATCATGGTGGTGCAGAACATATCAATAACCAAACCCGAAACGAAGGAGTTGGGCAGAACATGGTCAGCCATGGCGTCTCTGACGTGGCACTTGTAGTTCTCTATGTAAACTGTGGCGTATTTCTCCACAGATTGTTGAAGAATCTCGAATGGGCGCTTCACACTGGGAAGGTCTATGATTTTTATGTGGGCGTGGGAGACTGCAAGTGAACGAGCAGTGCTAGGGTTTGAGTCCAAAATAGTGGAGGATTCATATGGTGGTTTCATGACAAGAATTGTGACAGAGAATTTATCACAACAGTCGAGTAATCGTTTCGAAAACTCTATGCTTGATACAAGATGACCAACCGCCGGTGTCAGAACAAACACCAGCTCTGATCTGTTCATTCTGCGTATGTTGAGATGGTACAAATTAATTTTAATTGCGTCTTGATATAAATTTTGGTAGGAGTGGTGTGTGAATGAAGGACGAGGAAACGTCTTACATTTTATGTCGCATCTTGATATAAATTTTGGTAGAGCTGTCTGATGAAGGATGAGGGAACGTCTTACATTTTATGTGGTATAGACAAATTATGAAGAGAAACAAAATGTGTATTTTTTTTTAGTACATCAATATTTTACAGATGAGGAGTTTGGCAAAGTCACACAATGGGCAACCTAATTTGGTATCGAATTCACTATCCATGAGATTCGAACCTACGACCTCTCACTTCCAAGTGAAGAAGAATACCACCGGATCATAGTATTTTGAAAACGAAATTGAAGAAATCAATTTCATTCACATAAGGACCAAGAACCAGAAGTTACATGGAATCGGAAAAGCGAGGAAACTTCTACATCGGATGCTAATTGGCTTGATTAATGAAACTTCCAATATGGTGGCCAGTTCACTTCAGGTTAGCCAGCATGTAAACTTACAATATGATGGCCAGTCCACTTCAGGTTAGCCAGCATGTTGTTTATGGCTCTACTAGAACATTGTAAATGGGCATAAACTCAAGGTAAATCTTTCTTGCCCATATCGATGGTGGAGGTAGACTCAGCAAATTAAGGGACCAGGAACAAAAATGTAATTAATTTGACAGACATGCTCAGTTTAATATTTTTTTTATTAAATAAAGTTATTAGAAGACTATTAATTAAAATTCAAAATTTTGAAGCCTTTGTTAGTAGCTTTTCTATAAAAAGGAGATATGTGTAAGTTTTTATGTATACATTTTTAATTTAATGACACAGAACGTCACATAACAATATACCGATGCCATGTAAATTGTTCTAATATAGATGGCATATCATTTCTCCATTTGCTACCTCACTTCATACATCAAGCACTACAAGTGGTTTCACTTTATTTTCGATTGGACCATATGATCATGAGATTACAATTGGACTAGGAGGAGTTGGCAAGGCAACGGTCCATACGCCGGCCACCATAAAGGATGTGATTTGATACAATAACGCCCATATATTGAGGATTTTGTAATCTCATAAAAAAAATCCTTGAGATTTTCAAAATTACAATAGCTTTCCTTTAAGTATAAAATTGATTTCACAAAACTCCATTTACTAAAATTTCATCCGAAAACTTGTCATATCATAAAAAAAAAAAAAAAAAATTAATGAAAAGGGCTTGAAAAGTTTTAGTTTTAATAAAAAAACCATGTTATAAGTTTTGTTTAATAAAAAACCATGTTATAAGTTTTAGGTTTAATAAAAAACCATGTTATAAGTTAAGTCACTGT
Source organism: Cotoneaster glaucophyllus (assembly GCA_036320875.1). Taxonomy (NCBI): domain Eukaryota; kingdom Viridiplantae; phylum Streptophyta; class Magnoliopsida; order Rosales; family Rosaceae; genus Cotoneaster; species Cotoneaster glaucophyllus. Next base: position 10,203,511 of record CM070064.1, on the reverse strand, counting down.
TTCTGGATTTTGGTTCTTTTCGACGGACACTGTTTCTGGAATGTAAAAATAAACTATTTCTGGATTTTAAGTAACACTGTTTCTGGAATTTAAGTCACTGTTTCTGATTTTAAGTAACACTGTTTCTGGAATCTAAGTCACTGTTTCTGGAATTTAAGTCACTGCACTGTTAGTTTATTTCCAGCGACAGTGTTAGTTTTCCAGAAACAGTGTTATTTTTCCAGCGACAATGTTAGTTTTTCCAGCGACAGTGTTATTTTTCCAGCGACAGTGTTAGTTTTTTGCAGAGACAGTGTTATGTTTTTCCAGCGACAGTGTTAATGTTCATTTTCTTTCCAGATACAGTGTTTGTTTGTGCACGACCCAAAGGGCTTGGTGTGGTTGCTGCTCGCCGGAGCTAAACGGAAGGGAAGGCAGAATTTCGGCCGAAAAGTTGGACAAACTTTAAACGCTCATAACTTTGTCAATACTCAACAAAATCAAGTGATTCAAAAACGAAAATCGTAGTTCTCGAAGAGACGAAGAGAATGTTACCTTGCAAGATGGCTAACTCGTTGTGGTTTCACCGGAAAATGCCTCGAAAGCCTCGGAGGTCGCCGGAAACCGGGTAAGATTCAAATGGATATAACTTCTTCAATACTCAACGAAATAGGGTGATTCAAAAAGGAAAGTTGTAGTACTCAGCGAGACGAAGAGGAGGAGGAGGATGAGGGCCAAAGGAGAGCCCATGAGTGACTGGCTGGTGGTCGAGCTGTCTGTTGTTTTGGTGGGTTTTACTTTGTTCTGGGATGATTTTTGGTTAAACAAAGTTATAGGATGGTTTTTGGTTAAAATAAACTTAGTTCAAGACCTTTATATTAAAGCTCCCTAAAAAAAAGTTATGAGATTACACAAACACCCCTTCAAATAATCTCATCAAATTTATTACTTTTTCACATAATCGTCCTGAGGTTAAGGATTAAATCTTTATTCGGTTGGACAAAAAAGGAGACTATTGGCACTACGTGCAAAGAAACTTGAAATTGCAAGTAACACAAGAAGAATATAATAGATAACTGGAGTTTGAATCGAAGGATCTTCGGCTAAACCTCTGAGTTGCCACGAGCACTATGTTCACCAAGGGTGACAAAAAAAGAAAAAGATATAGGAGGTGTAAAAGAGTAATAGGCCTCTCAAGTATGTCAAGTTGCTATATCAATTGAGAGCATATTCTGGATGTTCCATTGTTACACACTTTTAAGTATTATTTCTCTCTCTTGTAATTTCTATTGTTAAATATATCATGGGCTCATCAAAATTCCCACACATCCAATATCGCACGTATCGGATGAAAAGTAAAGGGATTAAAAATAGACTTGTCCACGTTAGATAGCCAGGTCATCCACTTAATTTTCCTATTACACATGTCAAAGGGTGCAGTTCTAATCTCTCCAAATAACACGTTTCTTTGGATCCAGCCATCCAGGGCGCTTGCTGATCGAGGTGAAGAAGCTTAATTAGCAGAACTGCAGATAAGCATCGAGGGCAGCCAAAATAGGAGATGAAAGAAGTTTTCAAGGGAAGAAGATTACACCATCTTCAAAGGAAATGTCAAATTATAATTGATGACTGATATGGCAATCTGAAGTCTTATGTCAAATTTTGTACTTCTCCCACAGAATTGTCAAATATTATTTTATTATTTAAATAGAATTTTAAATGCTTGTAATTATTAAAAAAAATTCAAATTTTTTATTGGTTCAAATGTTAGTGGAATAAGAGACCCACGATTAAAACGAATTAAAAATAAATTTGACATTGATGTCAAATTTGATTCCAAATCACAAAGCCTTCAACTCCAGTCAGCAAATAACACTACAGTTAGAGAGACTTTTGATGTCAAATATGTCTTAAGATTGTCTTAAAATTGGGTCTAATTGCTATAATAAATCACATAGAAAATCAAGTAATAATTCATGCAATTATATATCATAATAATGCGTGCACATAAGTAACCAATGTTAAATGAACATGATATAATGGATTAGAAAAACCTAGAAAATACGGTCGAGGCAAGTGTTGGACACTTTGTCCTTAAGACAAGTTTACGCCCCACTACGGTGCTCACGGTTGATCGGCGCATGTCTCCCAAGATACAACGACCACGTCCTTGTAATAGTAGCACTCCAAATCACAAGGCTCCATGAACCACGATTGTGTTGAAAACTCTCTCATATGGACTCAATGAGACTCTCTAATATTTAATGCACTATTTGTATGTATGATGAATTGTTATATAGTGATTATAGGGGCTTCCCTATTTATAGAATGTAAGATACCTCTTTGGAAAGCATGTGACTATTCATGAAGAGTCAAAAGTTGCAACTCTTCATTTAAGTAGACACATCTTTCTACCAAAATGCTCCACTTCTAATTTCCATTCAATTAATAAATTTAATATAATAATATTATTATTAAATTTTCCAACAATCCCCCACATGAATGGAAATTGACTCAATACCATGCAAATGACAATGCAGACACTAGAGAGAGAATTCAGTGGGAAAAGTACCGCATCAGGATAGGTGGCTTTTGGCTTTGAACTGTCCGTAGTGAATTACTATCGGATTTACTTGGCTAATCAGTGAACGCGATGTCTTGAACTGCTTAGCCGTTTGTGTAAACCAAGACAATAGTAATCACACAATACCCTTCCAGACACGCCGTGGTTGCTCGGTTGTGTTCATTTTGGCCCTGAACAATTCTTGGTTTCTCATGAGTGCTTTTAGAGAACTAAACCCTTCAAAAAATTCTCACAGGAACGGCCTCATTCCTCACTCAAGATAGGTGACTTCCCATTAAGAGTATTCTGCAATACCCCACTTGTTATTTCCAAGTATAGAAATCATTAAAAGCAAAGCTTATCCTAAATATGCTGCAGATAGCACTGTTTCATCATAGGACATGGGTAGGAGGTAATCTCCGTAGTGCTGCCATTGAATCATCCACAATTCGGTTGTCCCTTTGAACCTAGATCCTGGGATCTCCAGTCAGCTAGGTTAGGTTGCCATTATGACGATTCTTAAAGATGTAGGCTTTTAACCCATTCCCCTCGATGATACAACTTACTCCCTAGTCAAACCTTTAATTAATTGGATCCACTAGGTTGATGACTATCACTTATGGTGCGCACCTCCATTTATGAAATTATATTTCATTCGAGAGTAGTTGTTTTCCAATGTTAAGTCCTTCAAAACATATGTTAGGAGTAATTTGCTAATACTCAGGTACATTCCCCCACATTTAAGGTATTTGCTAGAAGATCTCCAACCTTTCAATACCTTAAAATTACCATTATAAAAATGACATTTTGATTGTCTCATTCAATTAGCAAATTATATTTCCATTCTTCTTAAATAAATCTCATATCTCAAAATTAGATAAGTTACTTCCACAATTCTTTGATAATTGTGGTTAATTTAACGTCATTGTTAAATCAATCACGTTTTTTTTTTTTTTTAGGAAGTAGGAAACAACTAAGATAGACCTTATATATCTATCTTCTTAGGCCTTTATGCCTCACTAGCCATTATGGAAAAAGCACGTCTTGGCTTTCATCCTTTCCGCACTATGACTAATATACATGACCCAATGGCCATATCCATTAATATGCTTACTTAAAAAGTATCATCATGCATGTCTAATACAATTATGCGAAATGCCCCACACATTTTTAGTGTCGTCTTTTCCTTTGTGAAAGACCCCCACAATTTCAAGATTATTTCTCTATATTGATATCATTTTGAATAACACTCAATAATATTCATTCCATCATTGACATGGCAAATGCATCACTCTCCTCGGTAAAGAAGCAAAACACATAAACTAATGCTTCTCAAGAAATCTTCCAGAAAGTTAAGTGTTGCATCATATATGACTACAGTCATATATAATTGTTCGTAATAATATGATGATATCATTCTAGGCCTCTTGAAATTGATGAATTAATCTCTTTGAAGAAATCAGATAAATGATTTTGCAACATTATTATCACTATATGATAATACATCCAGTCGGTATGTAGAAGTTTACATACCAGCCCATAAACACGTATTCAAATTTAAGAATGGTAATGACTAGTTGGAAAGGTTGTACCCTTTCACTGTCAAAAGCAGCACTTCAAATGGCATGCTTTTTCCTTGGAATCTCATAAGGTAGATTCCACCTTTTGGTTTGTCAATTAGTCGCATCTTTTTGCATCTTAACCGCCACATGGTTCTAAATGTCCCAAAATTCTTGACTCAAATGAATATAGAACCGTCAGGCCGCGGTCTCACCGATTTCTCTTTTATCTAGAATGTGAGATCCCACATCGCCCAGGGAAGTGATCCTTATATGTATATTCTCATCCCTACCTAGCACGAGGCCTTTTGGGAGCTCACTGGCTTCGGGTTCCATGGGAACTCCGAAGTTAAGCGAGTAGAGCGCGAGAGCACTCCCATGATGGGTGACCCACTGGGAAGTTCTCGTGTGAGTTCCCAGAAACAAAACCGTGAGGGCATAGTCAGGGCCCAAAGCGGACAATATCGTGCTACGGTGGTGGAGCGGTCCCGGGATGTGGTGGACCCCGGGTCGGGATGTGACATAGAATCTCCGACTGATCAATTGTGATGGAGTTCTACAGATACCATATATATTTTACAGAACGCCCAATGATTCATTTCAGGACTCCACACATATGAATGCAACAAATCAAGGTATGCATCTAACTATCATACTAATTTCACACCATTCTCATCACATTTCAGTTGTCTTGGTGTTGCACACATGAGGCTTCGAAACATGTAATTCTTTCCCAGAAGATAAGTGCATGCACAAAATAAAAGGGAACTATTATATTAAAGCAACAACTCCCCATGCGTATAGAAGATGAATATATACACAGACCAAATACAGTTCAACACCATAGTTTTTCAATATATCATCATGCCTTATGACATTTTCATTTCTGAAATGATAAAACCTTAACAGTTATTGAGTTCCAAACCGTTTGACATGCAAAACAACATGATCCATTGTCCAAATGAATGTATTATACTATGTTAAGACACCAATCCAAACTATTGTAAGAGATACGTATATTCAACAGTACGCAAAACCCATCAAATGTAAGCAGCAGTGTAACTTTTCAATCAAAGCAAATGCAATTCATTCATCTACTAAATGAATATATCTAAAACTGATTGTCAAAAAGAAACGAATCTAAGTTTCTTAATATAAGTACTTTGTGAATCACGTATAGCAAATAAACCTGTAAACTTGTGTTAAGATTGTCTTAAGATTGTCTTAAAATTGGGTCTAATTGCTATAATAAATCACATAGAAAATCAAGTAATAATTCATGCAATTATGTATCATAATAATGCGTGCACATAAGTAACCAATGTTAAATGAACATGATACAATGGATTAGAAAAACCTAGAAAATACGGTCGAGGCAAGTGTTGGACACTTTGTCCTTAAGACAAGTTTACGCCCCACTACGGTACTCACGGTTGATCGGCGCATGTCTCCCAAGAAACAACGACCACGTCCTTGTAATAGTTGCACTCCAAATCACAAGGCTCCATGAACCACGATTGTGTTGAAAACTCTCTCATATGGACTCAATGAGATTCTCTAATATTTAATGCACTATTTGTATGTATGATGAATTGTTATATAGTGATTATAGGGGCTTCCCTATTTATAGAATGTAAGATACCTCTTTGGAAAGCATGTGACTATTCATGAAGAGTCAAAAGTTGCAACTCTTCATTTAAGTAGACACATCTTTCTACCAAAATGCTCCACTTCTAATTTCCATTCAATTAATAAATTTAATATAATAATATTATTATTAAATTTTCCAACAAAATATGCACAGTGATATTCTATCTAGGATTTTGACATCTCCATTGAAAATTCTCTTAGCATTCAAACAAATTAAGGTAAGGGAGACGAGGAATCAAAATAGGATTTGATTTCCTCTAAGACGAATGCTTGCTACATTCTCCACTTGCCTTCCCCTATTTGTCTTTCCCACTAAATAGATTCCATTTGGATTTATCTTACTCTCAAATCTATGTTTAAATTGTCTTTCTTATCTTTTCACTATTGCCCCTAATTAAATCTCATATGTCAACTAAATCATTAAATTATCTACTAAATTTGACAAATTTGCTTTAATCCTGTTTGTGTTTTTCTTCTTTTCGATGTTCTGCATTTAAATACAAATGAGTACTTGTGGCTTCTAATGTCATGTTGCTTTTTTTTTCTTCGAGTTGATACATAATATAATACATGTTTAATGCCTAACAATGGGTGTATAATTTAATGATGGGGTTTTTCAACTTTAATCTTTCATGAAGATTAAAATTTAATAAAAATTTGGTGTTAGATTGAATATTGATTTTAATCTTTTAATGTGTGCTTAATTCAAATTCATATTATAAAACAAAAATAGATATCTTATTTAATGTCATTACATTAAATTTTAAATTTATTATTATACACATTTTAATTCATTAATTTGATCTAACTTCCTCTAATTAGTGTACCTAAAACGTACATATCATAATATATTTTACTAAATTAGTGTACCGAAATGTCCATACCTAAATATATTGTAATAAATTAGTGGCACATAAGAAAATATGTAAAAACATAAGTGTACCGAAAATTTCGTACCTAATCTAGTGTACTGAAATGTCGATACCTAAATATATTATACTAAACCAGTGTACCGAAATGTCCGTACCTAAACATATTATATTAATGTGGTGTACCAAAATATTCGTACCTAAATATATTGTAATAAATTAGTGGCACATAAGAAAATATGCAAAAACATAAGTGTACCGAAAAATCTCTACGAAAATATTTTCTTATATAAGATACTTACCGTAATAAGAATTAAAATTTATAATATTTTCATAAAATTTAATATACGAACACCATAAAATTATAAGTAAAAAAGGGGAAATTGAATACATATGTTGGCATTAAATAGAGTTTAGGGACTAAAATCAATTTTTAATCTTGTATAAGATATTTTTCTAAACTTCATCTTATTTAAGGATTAAAATCTAATTTTCTATTTAAGGATTGACGAGAAGCTAGAAGAATTACGTTGAAAAATTATTGTATGGTATTGCAATATTACATGTTTTATACAGCTGACCAGATATATTCTTACTGATGACTTCTAGTTTTTCTTAGTAGCACTTGATTCACTAGCATGTCTAAGATTTTGGATGAAGAACCATGTGGACCAGTAGCTTCTTCTGCAAGCTTCTTCCACACCATGACCTTATTTTTCATCTTCTTACCCTTCTCCCCATCCATTAACTCTCTGACAAGCCTCTCTACTTCATCCCTCTTCACATCATTACTAATTTCCATGCCAATGCCCCATTCAGTGCAACTATAGCGGCAGTCCATCTGCTGGTCGCCGAAGAATGGCCAACAGAGCATAGGCACTCCTGCAGTGAGGCTCTCAACGGTTGAATTCCAACCGCTGTGTGTTAAAAATCCTGCCACTGATGGGTGGTTAAGGACTTGCTCTGGTGGGCACCAACTCGCAATGAGACTTCTTTCTTTTGTTTCATCCACAAACTCCGGCGGCAAAAGTGCTGATTGGCCAATAACCAAATCAGGTCTAATTACCCAAAAGAAGGGCACCTTGCTGTTTGCAAGTCCCCAGCCAAACTCGACAAGATGTTCAGGTGTCATAACTGTTATACTGCCAAAATTCAGATACACAACTGAGTTTGGCGCCTTAGTGTTTAGCCAGTCGAGGCATTCTGTTTCTTCTTTCCATAGACTGTATCCAATATTCAAGGGGTGATCTGGTATTTGATTGAGATGTAATTGAAGAGGGCCAAGTGGATAAACAAGTGGAAGCATAGCTGAGAGAGCTTCCAAAACATCTGCCTCTAAGGCATCAAAAGTATGAAGAACAACTGCAGAAGCTTCATGAACTCTATCAGTTACTTCCATCATGAAGTTAAACATGATATCGTCGGGATCCGAAGTCCGAAAAAAAAATGAAGAAGAAGAGAATTTCAATTGCATGTTTAGAAACAAGGAATTAAGAGCGAGCCATAAATTAATTAAAGCTTCTGTAGTTGTATATATAATATATTTTACCTTTGAGTGGTGCCAGGCCTTTTTCCATCAAAACACGAAATTGTATAACTCCCATGAAGCTGCATGCCGCAATAGTGTAGAACAGCACTATAGGGACTTCAATCTCTTCTGCGGTTGTGATTGTGAACGGGGACATCAAACCATCTGAAACTATGCAAGTTACTGAAGGATTAATGGATGTTGATATGGCAGCACTGTTGAGATTCATTAGTAGTTCACGAAAGGGAGCCAATAATTTTTGTTTTCTGATTGAATCACAAAGCAATGGGACATCTTGGGTGGCATCTTCATCTGAATCTGGAAGGCCGTCTGGGATGGCTGCAAACTGGAAATCAGGTGAGCCATCAAGGGAATTGGGGCTCAGAGATTTTAGAAAGCGCTTGTGGTTGTACTCAGTGTTGACAAAGGTAATATGAAAACCTCTATGGTGGAGGAGCTTTGCAAATTTAAGCATGGCCTTGATATGGCCTTGAGCTGGAGCCGGAATGCAAACAGCATGAGGCTTAGTAGCTACTGCTGTGGGATCCATTTGAGGTTTTGTGTTTGCCTTGCATTGCTTGCACAAATGCAGACTGTTTATAACTTTATAGTGCTACTGAGCTACTTTTCTCCTCAGCTACCTTTCCCTCCATGTATGTTATTTCTTGCTTGTCAAGTTGAATCTGATTGATCATTATAATTAATATAAATTAAGGAAAGTTTTCCAGGATTTGTAGGTTACTCATGAAAATAGTTCTCTTTTAATCTTTTTTTTTTTGGGGGGATTTGTAGGCATACTTTTTTTTTGCATGAGTACCCTTCAATTTGGACAAAATAAGGAATTTGTCATCCATTTCTTCATTTTAAATGCCTTCAATATAGTGAATAATCATACCCAAGCCAATGCTCTCTATCATGTTATTATTTTAGTCCCTAATGCAATGGCCGTAGCTAGTTTTATTGAGACAATGTCCTGTCTTACTTCTCTCTCTTTTCTGTTTACTTTTTTTTCAGTCTGCTTGTATATATCATGTATGTGTATTTGGTAGTTGTTAAGATCAGCAATAAGAACACCCGCAAAAGTTTTTATTATCAATAATAATATCCTTATATATATGCATAACATTTACTGGATCGATCCCATTTTGCACCTAACATGTCATATTTGATTCCTCTCTCTTGAATTATCAAAATACATACGGTACCATACCCATAAATTAGGTTTTTTTATTTGATAAAGATAAGGTCATAACCTATTTTTTTGCTTTTATGTCAAATGATGATACATTTTGAGTCATGTTAGGCGGGCTTGTAGTTCATACAGATGTGAAATATAGATAAGCTAATTTGTTAGTGCAGTTTCATACTCTCACTTACACTCAAATTATACTACATATATTTAGGTTTTTTATATTTTGATAAAAATTCCTAGAGACTTTTGAATTTACATTAGCACCCCTTGGGTTTAAAATTGATTTTCAAAAAACCTCATCTGTTAAAATTTCATCCGAAAATTTATCATATAAAAAAAATTAAAATTTTACCCTTAGAGGTAATTACAAACCCCTTGAAATAACCCCTTCAAATTACTATTTTTCACATAATCGTCATGAGGTTTTAACCATTACAATATATAAATAGATTATGACCTTACAAAATTGAAGGAGCCAAACCTCTGAGTTGCCATGAGCACCATGTTCATCAAGAGTGAGAAGAAAAATAGATGTGAAAGAGTAATAGGTCTCTCAAATATGTCAAAAGAGCATATTTTAGATGTTCGATTGTTGCACACTTTTGAGTATTTTTTCTCTCGTTATTTCTATTGTTAAGTATATCATGGGCTCATCAAACTTCCAATACATCCAATATCGCATGTGTTGGATGAAAATAAAGGGATTAAATTAGCCTGGTCATCCCCTTAGGCCATCTCCAACCAAAGGGGCCAGAGGGCCGAAAATGGCCCTAAAACCGTCTCCAACCGAGGGCTAGGCCAGAGGGCTCTAGAATCTGGGAGGGCCCCAGGGAATCGGAGAGGGCTGGAGGGCTGGCTGTGCTTGGCCAGCCAGCCAGCCCGGGGCTGGCTCTTTTTTTTTTTTTTTAAGGCTTTTCTTTGCTGTCGGTTAAAACCGACAGCGTTAAGGACAAACAATTTTTTTATTTATTTATTTAGTATTGCTGTCAGTTACAACCGACAGCAATAGTTTGAATTTTTGTTAACTCCAACGGCTAGTTGAGTCACTAGCCGTCGCTTCACTTTTTTTTTTCTTTTTTCTTTTTTTTTAAATTGCAGCTGTTTGTTGTATTTTTTTTAAAAAAAATTTAAACATTTGCTTCTCAATTTGCTTCTCAATTTTTTTTCAATATTTCTCAATTTTTCCTTCTTCAATATTTCCTTCTCAATTATTTTCAATATTTCCTTCTTCATTATTTCCTTCTTTAATATTTCCTTCTCAATTTTTTTCAATATTTCCTTCAATATATTTCTCAATATTTCCTTCAATATATTTTCCAATATTTCCTTCATCTCTAACATTTGAATTTAAGTTGTAGCTTTAAAATAATAAATTATGTTTGGCCCTATGGCCCTTTGGCCCTCGGTTGGAGATGGTTTTTTGTGACAGGGCTAAAACGAGCCCTCTGGCCCTCGGTTGGAGACGGAGGCAAATATGACCCTGTACTGTTCATTAAAATATTAATATCTTGGAGAATCTTTGAGGGCTAGAGGGCTCAAACGAGCCCTCTGGCCAGCCCTCGGTTGGAGATGGCCTTAGTTTTCCCAGTACACATGTCAAAGGGTGCAATTCCAATCTTTCAAAATAACACGTTTCTTTGGATCCCGGGCGCTTGCTGATCGAGGTGACGAAGCTTAGCAGAATTTCAAATACGCATCAAGGGCAGCCAAAATAGGAGATTAAAGAAAGTTTCAAGAAAAGAAGCTTAGCAGCCAAACAAATTAACGTAAGGGGAGACGAGGAATATTCAAAGTAGGAATTTATTTTCTATAATTTGCTTTAACCCTGTTTGTGTTTTCCTTCTTTTCAATGTTGTGCATTTAAATATTAATGAATACTTCATGTTGCTTTTTCTTCGAGTTGATACATTATATAATACATGTTTAATGCCTAACAATGCGTGTATAATTTAATTAGTGACGAGGAGCTAGACGAATTAAGATGAAGAATTATTGTATGGTACCGCAATGTAATCAAAGTAGGATTTGATTTTCTCTAATTTCTGTACAGTGTTCGTGTTTATCTTCTTTCCTATATTATGCATTTAAATATTAATGAAAATTGTGCTTTAGCTTCATGTCAACATCTCTCCAACATGATTATTGTAGTAGGAATTGTTAGTTTTCTTAGAACAAGGCTAGAGAGAGGGGCTATTTTTTTTATTGATTTTACATATAATATAATACATATGGTTAATTAGTGCTATTTTTTCTATTGCGTGTAAATATAATGGCTGATGATGAGAGTTGGAAATAGAAATGTCGTGAAAGTGAAACTATAGGACAAATGATTTTGTGGATTGAAATATCGCTACGTTAAATATTTTGGCTAGTAATCAAGAGGATTGTCTGATCAACAACCATTTGGTGTCTCAATAATACTTTTTTTTTTTTGTCAAAATTATATAGTAGTATTTAGGATTGTGTTATTTACACATCATTTTTTTACTTTCACACTCGTCTCAATCTTTAGTCATTGAATTGAATGAACTAAAAAAAATCAAAAAATAAATATTAACAAACAACGTGTCAGAAGTAAAAATGGATGTTGATAGCATCATCCTACTGTTTATATAGCCACAGCCGATTATTATTTGAGGCGATGAATAACAATAACAAAACATCGCCAGAGCTAAAGGAAGAAATACATGACCAGAAATATTCTTACGGATGACATCTAGATTTTTCCCAGTAGCACTTGATTCACTAACATGTTTAAGTTTTTGGATGAAGAACCATGTGGTTCAGTAGCTTGTTCTGCAAGCTTCTTCCACATCATGACCTTATTTTTCATCTTCTTACCCTTCTCTCCTTCGACTAACTGTTTGACAAGCTTCTCTACATCATCCCTCTTCACATCATTACTAATCTCCATGCCAATGCCCCATTCATTGCAACTGTAGCGGCAGTCCATCTGCTGGTCGCCAAAGAATGGCCAACAAAGCATAGGCACTCCTGCAGTGATGCTCTCCATGGTTGAATTCCAACCGCTGTGTGTTAAAAATCCTCCCACTGATGGGTGGTTAAGGACTTGCTCTTGTGGGCACCAACCCGCAATGAGACTTCTTTCTTTTGTTTCGACCAAAAACTCGGGCGGCAAAACCGCTGATTGGCCAATAACCAAATCAGGTCTGATTACCCAAAAGAAGGGAACCTTGCTGTTTGCAAGTCCCCAGCCAAACTCGACAAGATGTTCAGGTGTCATAATTGTTATACTGCCAAAATTCACATACACAACTGAATTTGGCGCCTTAGTGTTTAGCCAGTCGAGGCATTCTGTTTCTTCTTTCCATAGACTATATCCAATATTCAAGGGGTGTTCTGGTATTTGATTGAGATGTAATTGAAGAGGGCCAATTGCATAAACAAGTGGAAGCATAGATGAGAGAGCCTCCAAAACCTCTGGCTCCAAGGCATCAAAAGTATGAAGAACAACTGCAGAAGCTTTATGAGCTCTATCGGTTGATTCCATCATGAAGTTAAACATGCTGTCGTTGGGATCTGAAGTTCGAATAAAGGTTGGAGCTCCTTTAAACGGATATCTTTCATTCCTGGAATCCAATCTATAACCTTTTCCAGATATCCATTTGTCAAACAGATATCATCTACAACAAGAAAAATTTCATTTACATGCTTAGGAATAAGCAAATAAGAGTTATAGACAAATTAAGCAATTGTTTGAAAAGTTGTATTTATGTCACCTTTGAGTGGTGCAAGTCCCTTTTCAACCAAAGCACGAAATTGTATAACGCCCATAAAGCTGCATGCAGCAATAGTGTAGAACAGCACCATAGGGACTTCAATCTCTTCAGCGGCTGTGATTGTGGACGGCGACATGAAACCATCTGAAACTATGCAAGTTACCGGAGGATTAGTGGATGTTGATATGGCATCACCGTTGAGTTTCATGAGTAGTTCACGGAAGGGAGCCAAGAAATTTTGTTTTCTGATTGAATCACAAAGCAATGTGACATCTTGGGTGGTATCTGCATCTGAATCTGGTAGGCCGTCTGGGATGGCTTTGAATTGGAAATCAGGCAAACCATCAAGGGAGTTGGGGCCCGAGGATTTTAGAAAGCGCCTGTGGTTGTACTCAGAGTTGACGAAGGTAATATGAAAGCCTCTATGGTGGAGGAGCTTTGCAAATTTAAGCATTGCCTTGATATGGCTTTGAGCCGGAATTGGAATGCAAACAGCATGAGGCTTAGTAGCTACTGCTGTGGCACCCATTTTAGATGATATGTTTGCATTGCAGTGCTTGCTCAAACGCGGACTATTTATAGTGCTACTGAGCTACTTTTCAACATCTACTGTTCTGGCTTCCTGTGGAGAAATTTATGTGTGACAAGAACACAAGTGATACACCATGTGTTTTTATGCAAGTGGTGAAAATTTTTATTTTTTAAGTCATTAACTTTCTGACACACAAATCTCACCATTTATATAATGACACGTAATGTACCACCTCGTGTGCTGATCACATTGAAAAATCTCTCCTTCCTGTGCAGAATAGGTTAAGTGAATTTAGAGAGATTTGAAAGAAAATAGGCAAGGTTTTGAAGAAATCATTTTACGGATTGACTAAATAGTAGATTTGGCCGCCAACAAATACCCGTGCAACGAAAAAAATCTATTGAGCAAGACAGAAAGACAGCTATTTGATTACGACTTCACGGCTTTTCCCCTTATCTAATAGAGAAAGAGAAATGCTTTACGGTAATGTAAGGATCAAGAAATCTATAGGGAAGATGCTATACAACAATATTAGTCATTTACCATTAAAATCAAAGGCGGCCCGTCCTTTGTTTTATATTGCTGAAATATTACTTTACCATCTCAATTTTCTTTGGTTATATGCACTAGTTCTTCCATTTTTGTTGATAGTGCTGGAGTTGTTATCTAAATTTCTATAAAAATTGGATGCTGTCTTGTATCTTTGAGTAATTAATTATAGATCGTAAAATCATGGCAGGACCGCAGGAGAAATCATATATGCATAACAAAATTTCTTTGTGATTCATGACCTATTTCTTAGAGCAATTCCACCCATAAAGACTTTTGTGCCAGCATCCAACCCATTTATCCACTCAAGTGAATAGTAATAGACCCTAATAAACATTAAGGGTAAATAGCCAAAATGGTCTCTGAGATTTGTATAACTCATCACTTTGGTCCCTGAAATTCCAAATCGATAAAAGTGGTCCCTAAGATTGTCCATCATCCATCATTTTGGTCATTCCGTTAAAAACTCCGTAACTCAATTTTCAAAGCTTCGTAACTCAATCGTTTCTCAACCAAATTCGACCCATAATATATCAAAATGAAGATAGGAAAGTGTAGAATAAGATTATACCTATTTTGAAGCCCAATGATTGACGGAGATTGCCGGGAAATAGCCTCAAAGTTGACTGGTCCGAAAGAAAACTGGAAAACTCGCCGGAAACTGGGTAAACTTTAAACGTTCATAACTTCTTCAATACTCAACGAAATCAAGTGATTCAAAAACAAAAATCATACTTCTCGACGGGATGAAGAGAATGGTATCTTTTTTGATAGCTAGATCTTGGTGGTTTGGCCGGAAAACGGCTCGAAAGTGGCTAACTCGAGACCAAGACAGCCATTTTCGAGCCATTTTCCGACCAAACCACGGCGATTTATCCGTCTAAAAAGGTACCATTCTCTTTGTCTCGGATTCAGGACATCGAAATTAGCCTAAGAGGAGTCCCGAACGAAATCAGAAAAGTCAACCCGAAGTCAAAGTCAACGGTCAACGTTGACCAAATCAACGGTCAACGTTGACCGGTCAAAGGTCAGACCAGTCAACGGGTCTGGGTTCGGGTCAACGGGTCTTGGGCTTAGGGTTGGATCCGGGTTGGGCCTAAGGAAAGGCCTAGGGCTCAAGAGGATTGGGTTTGGGGTAATTGGGTTGGGTAAATGGGTTGAACCTTGGGTTAATGGTTCCGGTTAACTCCTTTCCAGGCCAAGG